>JABFTP020000165.1:39601953-44601953 GCA_013387265.2 Cryptolaemus montrouzieri | reverse complement strand
ATTGCTGAAATCTTTGAATATTTTATATCATTTAAATTTCCTTCATAAATTAAATATTGACGTAGGTTTTTGTACATTCAACTGAATACGTTGAAGCTGAAACGATGTTGGAAATTTCACTACAGTGTTCGATGTGGATTTTCGACAGCTCGGATATGAGAATTATGCCGATTGGAAAGATGATAATAATAAGGTGTCATATCGAAAAAATATGGCTCTGAGATGTGCAAGAAGCTGAAGCACAAACTAATTGGGATCAACATGAAACAGGTGCAACAAAGAGATTATTATTATTTATTATCGTGGATTTGTGCACTATTTCAGCTTTCAGCTAGATATAATTTACCTTTCCCAGATTCAGCAATCATTTTCTCACAATCCTACATGTATTGAGAATTACAGATTTTTGCATTTCTATATAGATATTCTTATGCAATTCTAATTTCTTTAGGCTATCGTGCAAACTTTTGGGTATTAACGCAGTCGAAGATATGATGACAGGAACAATATCTATTTTATCGAGGTGCCACATCTGCTAGATCTCAATAGCAAGGTCTATGTATTTGGACTTTTCCTCCTGGAACTTATTCAGCACGTTGTTATAATTCGGTATCGCAACATCCAACAGCATTGCTATTCTGGCTCTCTTATCATACACCACTATGTCCGGCCTATTATTCGTCACCATTATTTATTATTATTATTATTATCGTGGACTTATGCACTATCTCAGCTGTTAGCTGGATATAATTTACCTTTCCCAGATTCAGCAATCAAAGGAAATAGGCTCGATTACAATATTCTTGACATAAATTTCCTAACTATTCTACATGTATTAAGAATTACAGCTTTTTGCATTTCTACATAGGTATTCTTATGCAATTCTAATTTCTCAAGGCTATCGTGCAAAGTTTTGGGTATTAACCCAGTGGAGGATACGATGACAGGAACAATATCTATTTTCTCGAGGTGCCACATCTGCTTGATTATTATTATTATTATTTGATTATTATTATTTATTATCGTGGACTTATGCACTATCTCAGCTAGTAGCTGGATATAATTTACCTTTCCCAGATTTAGCAATCAAAGGGAATAGGCTCGATTACAATATACTTGACATAAATTTCCTAACTATCCTACATGTATTAAGAATTACAGCTTTTTGCATTTCTATATAGGTATTCTTATGCAATTCTAATTTCTTAAGGCTATCATGCAAAGTTTTGGGTATTAAGCCAGTCGAGGATACGATGACAGGAACGATATCTATTTTGTCGAGGTGCCACATCTGCTTGATCTCAATAGCAAGGTCTGTGTATTTGGACTTTTTCTCCTGGAACTTATTCAGCACGTTGTTATTATTTGGTATGGCGACATCCACCAGCATTGCTGTCTTGGCTCTCTTATCATACACCACTATGTCCGGCCTATTATTCGTCACCATTCTGTCAGTGATAATAGGCCTATCGTAGTATAATCTGATAGAGTCATTTTCCAATACGGGCGCCGGTTGATACTTGTAATATGGCTGGAAGGTATTCAGAAGTCCGTACTTGTGTGCAAGTTTCTGATGGATAATGTTGCACACTTGATTATGCCTGTGAAGATAGTCTGTATTGGCCAGTTGTTCGCATCCGGACGTAATATGCTGTATCGTCTCCGATCTTATATGGCATTTTCTGCACCTATCTGTTTGTAATGTTCCGTCCTTCATAATAAATTTTTTGTAGTTGTTTGTAGCGATCACTTGGTCTTGGATGGCCATAAGGAATCCCTCTGTTTCCGCGAATAATTCTCCTTTCATCAACCATTTGTTGGAGGCTTCTTTGTCGATGTGTGGTTGATTAATCTCATGGTGATGTCGTCCATGCAATTCCTTTCTTGACCATTGCTCTTGTTTTTCAGTATCTGATAGGAATGGTAGATTCAGCAGGTCATCTCTGGTAGCAAGATTTAGAGGTGTATATCCCTTATCAGCCAACGATACCACTCTATGTAGGTCAGAAGTGAGAGCTTTTGCTGAGAAGAATTCTCTGAGATTTCTTATCTGTTCGGTGTGTAAATTGACAACATCTATTAATCCGCGTCCTCCTTCTTTCCGCTTCAAAGTTGTTCGTATCACAGACGATTTTGGATGATGATTGTTGTACTTTGTCAGCATCGTTCGGGTCTGCCTTTGAATATCATCTAGCTCCGTCTTAGTCCATCTGATTATTCCAAATGAGTAAAGCAACACTGGAATGGCGTAGGTGTTAATTGCCTTGACTAGATTCCCCGAGTTCAACATCGATTTCAGCACAGACTTCAGACGCTGACTGTATTCTGAACGAATCTTCTCCTTTGATTGTTTTTGGTCTAACAATCTGGCTTGTTGGTATCCCAGATATTTGTATGTTTCGCCATCTCTCATGCACTGTATAATGTCACCGTTTGGAAGTTGTGTTTCACCATCTATGACTTTCCCTCTTTGAATGTTCAGGGTCTTACATTTTCAATCCCGAATTTCATATGAACATCTGCCGAGAACTCACTGACAGTTTTCAGCAAATCATCCAATTGCTTCTTGTTCGAAGCATATAATTTGATGTCATCCATATACAGCAGGTGGGAGATTGTATGATAATTCCTTTCTGCTTTTATCCTAAATCCGTATCCAGTTCTATTGAGCATTGAGGACAATGGGTTCATTGCCAAACAGAACCATAGTGGACTCAAAGAGTCTCCTTGAAAAATTCCACGACGTATGGGTATCTCGTCGGTTTTAATTGATTTATTGTTCATGTTGACCTGCAGAGACGTGCGCCAGTGTGTCATTGTTGTCTTCAAGAACTCTACCAGGGCTGGGTGAATTTTGTATATCTGCAATACTTCAACAAGCCAAGAATGGGCGGTACTATCGAATGCTTTCAGATAATCGAGAAAAGCTGAATGAACATTGCGATGCCCTACGTGTGCCTGTTTCATTATCACAGAATCGATGATGAGTTGTTCCTTGCACCCGTGGTGTTTCTTTCTGCATCCTTTCTGCTCCTCTGCTAATATATTGTTGTCGTCAAGGTGTTGGTATATTCGATTGGATATGCATGAAGTGAGTATTTTGTAGAGTGTTGGCAGGCAAGTGATTGGCCTATATTGAGACGGATCCTGTGTTCTATCGCTCTTAGGTAGCATATATGTTAAGCCTTGCGTTAGGAAAGTGGGTGTTTTCTTGGGATGTTGAAGAACATACGTGAGCTGTTTCGCTAGGGCTCCATGGAGCTTATCAAACTTCTTGTACCAGTAGTTGTGGATATTATCTATACCTGTGGCCTTCCAATTGTTGGTCGCTCCAATTACTGTTGTAATTTCTTCCTCCGTTATTCCATCGAAGTCCATATGTCTGATATCGAGGCGTTCTTTTTCATTCGTGCATTATTATTATTATTTTTAATATTATTATTAACAGTCGATGAGAGTTTAGGTAAGAACCTCACAAAGAAAAAAAAAATATATAATGTTAAAACTGGGAAATACATAGAGTTTAAGCAGTAGCTATATTCTGGAGTTACGATCTGGAGTCCAAAGCATTCTTGAAACTATTTACACTAGGAGCGTTTATCACTGATTCAGGAAGACTGTTCCACACACAAAACACCCGATTTGATATGAAATGCTCCCGACAAGGAATCTTCAAATTTTCTCTCGTATTTTTCAAATTATGTCCACGTAAGCGATTATCCTGGTTGAGTTGGTAGAGACTTCTGAAGTCAACATCGAAGAACGAGTGAAGGGCTCTATAATTTATTATGAGATCGTCACGTAGTCGACGATCAGCGAATGAAGAAAGCTCAAGGAGTTTCAGCCTTTCGTTGTAGTTTGGCCGGGGACGTGAGACACAATATGAAATTATCTTTGCTCTTCTCTGGATATTTTCGAGAAGTTCGATATCTCGAACCAGCCAAGAGCACCATACAGCCTCCTTCAGGAATTCCGAAAGAAATATTGCTAAAACCTTTGAATATTTTACACCATTTATATTTTCGTCATGAATGAAATATTGACGTAGGTTTTTGTACATTCAACTGAATACGTTGAAGCTGAAACGATGTTGGAAATTTCACTTTTGCGTTCGATGTATAGTTTCGACAGCTCGGACGAATGAGCAAAGCCATACTTTCTTTCTTCAGGTATTCTGCCCTTTGTATCTAGTTTTGAATAAACGACCTGTCTGGTCCATATAGACGCCTTTACAATCCATACAGAACAACTTGTAAACACCAATTTCGTCCTATTATCAGTTTTATCTCTACTATGGAAAATATTGGGAGAGTTCTATGAGGGTTTTGAAAGCTCCTTTTTATACTGTTTTGGAATGACATGTGAAATCATTTTGATAATAGGGCCAACATATTCAATTAACATATTATTTCCCTAACAGCGAATAGATTGCAAATGTCTTTTCGAAACAGCATGAAAGAGTATCTTTCAAAACCTACATGAAACTCCCTCGAGAATTTTTCCATAGTTAAGATAAAACTGATAGATTTTATAATATTGGTATATTCAAGTTGTCCTGTATGGACAACTTGTTTAGGCGTCTATATGGGGCAGACTAGTCATTCATTCAAAACTAGATACGAAGAGCATCAATTAGATTACAATAATCAGAGAACCGACGAATTTCAATTTATTGACGGAATACCTAAAGGACTTAGAATCCATCGCAATTTTCAAACACCGTCAAACCCCCAATAGAGATAATCCTTTGAACGACCAGTATGGCCCAGCTTATTCGTCTTGATTTGATATCTTTAAATAATACCTGCTTTTATCATCATTAGTTTAGTGCCTCTTGTTTGCACCCTTATTAATTCTGCATCTATTTATTCATGTATGTTATTATTTTAAATGTTAATAGCCATCATATTCAAATTATAAATTTTCAAGGTGCCACTTATACTCCAGAGGGTAGAGCAAGGGTATCGTCTTTGTCCTCCTCAACGAAATTCCAACTATTCCCTTCTGGTTGCTGAGTGGGTTGTTGGCGTCGTTACCACGATATGGGTAGGCCATATCTTGGAGGTCTAACCTAGGACTATAAATTTAATAAGTGAAAAGTATTCTCATCCCCTCAATGCACCCGTTATGTCTAATCACAATTGTTTCAGAAAGTTCTTCAATGTTTTTATTTACAATAAATTGTACAGAACGAGGCCCATTGGATTGAAAAGAGAACAACGTGATGTTGTGACATTTAAAGAGTCAGAAAGTGGTAGAAACAAAAGGGACTTGAAAGATAAAATTACTTATCCCGAATTATTCACAGGTGAACTAACAATTCAATATTCAAAGTTTACACTCAGTTAATAAATAGCCATTTTCTTCATTCACTGTAGATATTTCCCCAAATTTTTAACTTTCACAAAATTACGAAACTAAATCTCAAAACGGCTCCTTTTAGTTATATTAGCATTTAATTAATCAATTCAATTGACCTAATCATAGGAAATTGAAAAGGATACAGGAATATAGAATACTAGGGAAATTATGGAGGGGGAAAAGACAACGAAGTGGAGGATGAGATCACGGTATAGTTTGATCGGAGTGAGAAAGTGAAAAATAGGAATTGAAGTGCGATAAAGAGAACATGTGAAGTGCACTAGCGCACGTTACAGAAGATAGAAACTGACATGGAGTGAAATTCAATCTGTCTGAAAGAACTGCAGGTTCTAATTAAATCGCGGATAAATTGAAAATGAGCGATTTTAGGTGTAGGACAACTAATACCAGACAATACTTGTTTAAAATCAGTAGAAAAAATTATAATCTCAAATCAGAGTCACTTTTTTGGGCAAACCAGATGACACTTTTATTCCGAAAATTTTGACAATAAAATTATAGCTCAATGGAGGTTACTTTCAGATGGAACAAATCTCTATGAAAGATGCTTGAAAAAAATGACCCTCGAAAAAAAATTTAAAAACTATACCATGCGATTTGAAATAGCAAAGTTGATATCAGGTATAACCAATAATAGAACCGTTCAGAAAACAATTGCATATGGAAGATCACTCTTATGCCAAAATTTGAAATTGAAATCAGTTTCCCAGATACTTCTATTGGGGCTTCAGCGTGGACACCTTGTATGTGTGATTCTTGAGAAAATGAAATTAATCCTTCTCCAACAAAAAACGACACAAGAATGTCAAATTGGGTTATCATCGGTCAGTATTCGAGTTTAATGCAGATATATTTACAAAAATCAAATTCGATATAAACAGATATGTTTATCAACCTAATTTATCATAATTCGATATTTATCCTTGCGTAATTGGAATTTCACAGTGAAATAGCCACTAATAATTAACGGGTCGAAAAGTGTAATCCCGAGAATTTATGATTGAAATCGACAAGAATAAAATTCCAAGCGAGCAAATGAGGACGCCGCAGAAGTTAATTAAAATGGCTGAAAAATGTTCCAGCCTGGAAAAGCTGAAGCGTTTCAAAAGATTCACAATATTCAATTAGAACTGGAATCCTGGTCAAATAAAGCAGAAAAATATTAGAGTATGAAGCATGATTCTGAATCAGTGTAGCTCAAAATGTAGGAGGATGTTTTTAACTGAACTAAACTGGCGTTGTGTGTACACTACGTCACCAAAACTTCATTTCAGAAATCGAAGTGCGGTTCGCCAACTGAGCTGCCATCATCAAGAGCTGATAGTACTCTCAATCTTATACTACATGATGATGATAAGTTCCTTTAGTTTTGACAAAGGCTGGATTTTTAACTTTCTTCCTCGTGTTTCCTCTTCATCTCCTTCTGTTTGGTTATTCCCCTTCTTTTACGCTGTGGTGCATCTATATTGTTCCTCCTTCCATTGTACTAGGGATGTTCTCTTCCATGTTGTCCACGGTTGTAGTTCCATTATTTGGTTATTTTCGTGGTCTTCCCGCTGGAAAATTGCTCTTGTCGTGAGTCAGTGATGGTTTTAATCAGTCTGTTTTGTTGAATGCTGCTTGTAGTTTCCTATTCTGGAATCGGTCCTCTTGATTTGCTTTATTTATCTCCATTTCATTTTTCAATGTGAGTCTTTGAATAGGGGGTTCAATTGCCCGTGGATTATTCATGTTTTTCTTGTCAGTGTCTCAGTGTATCTCTTGTAGTTCAGGTGGTGGTCCAGAATTATGCCGATATATTTTTCTTCCTTCTTTTATTCGATTGAATGTCCTTCGATAATTGGCTTTGGTGTTTTCTCTTCTTGTGGTCGATGTAGATTGCTACTGTCTTCTTCAAGTTAACCTCGATCATCCCTTTCCTAAAGTTTTGAGCTAGTAGGTCGATATCCTCTTCTAACATTTCCTCACTGCTGATATGTTCCTGTGGGATGTATATATCGCCGTGTCGTCTACGAACTGCACCATCTTCAGTATGTCTGCGATGTATATGTTGAATAGTAGTGGTCCTAGTATGCTTAGGGTACGCCGGCATCTATCCCCTTCATTGTTTGCTTCTGGTCCTACATCATGGTTATGAATTTCCTGTTTTATAGGTTTGACATCGTGATGTTGGGAAGCTTCGATGGGAATTCTGTAGTCTTTATCTTATAGATTAGTCCTCAGAGAGTGTTGACATGTTGTTAGTCCTTGATGTCTTCCGTGATTCTTGTAAGTTGGTGTAATGTTGAATGTCGTCGCTTTTATTTTTATGTAAATGATCTTCTCGATGATCTTACTCATTGCTGGTAGTAAACTTATCAGTAGCTAGCTGCTGGATTCTTTCTTTGGTTTGCCTGGCTTCGGTATCAAGACGATCTCTCTATGACTGAGTTGTGCTCCGTTTCCATGATTACTCGTGATATTTCCGTTATTCCCTGCATACCTTCGTCTGGTATATTCTTCAATGGTTAAGGATTCTGTCTAGTGCCTGTGCCTTCTTTGTTTTCAGTCGATAGATTATCCCTGTACCTCAGCTGTTGTAGATAGGGTGATCTTCTGCTGTATATTTCTAGATTCTTCTTTATCCTTTCGACCTTTTGGTTGAGCGACGTTCTCTTTGCTGTTCGTTTTGATAAGTTCGTCTATTGCTGATGTATTTCCCCCCTCTGTCATCGCTGTATGTTCATGATGTTGGCTGTGTGGCACCGTCGTCTCTTTCCTTTTTCCTGTCAGTGCTGCTGCCATTTTTTACACGTATCTCCTGGTCCTCCGTGCTCAGTTAGTCTATTTTAATCTCCCACTGCTCATTGTAAATGTTCTTTATTTCTTGTTTGTTAATCCGTTCAGTTCTCTTTTGACTTCGAGGTGTAATATTTCCTCTTCGCTTTTTTTTGTTTTAAGTAATGCTTTGATATTGGCTGGAAGATGAGTTCACTGATTTTCCTGTGTTTCTCTCGATGATACTTCAATAGATATGTGTAGTTGGGACTCTAGATCCGCAATAGCTTCTTTTCATTGCTATGGTGTCTCTATGAGATCCGTCCTCGTTTCCATTGTTTTCTTGAATTTCGTCGCCGTGGTGATTCTTTGTCTATTATTGTTCGTCTTATCCGGTGTCAGGATTATGGGGCAGCGGTCCGAAGAGAGAGCCATTAACGTTTCTGTTCCGTAGTTAATGTTTTATTCCTTATGAGTGCGGTGTTCAGTATGTCCAAGATTCCTTATTCAAATCCCTAGCTGCTATATCTAGCGTGCATTTACTGAATATGGTTCTCTTGTGTCATGGCGCTATTTGGTGGTTTATAAAAAGCGTAGATATCCAGATGGCTTCTCGTTGTCTGTAGTTTCATTCCTGTCTCTTCGACGTTTTTTGAGTTGGTATTTCGCCGTGTTTTGCTTCTTTCACCACTAAGGTCGCTGTTCTTCCGTAGCTTCCCTTTTGTCAGTTGGTCCTATATATCGTGTACTTGGTAAATTCGAAGTCCTTTCAGATGTGTTCCGCTGTAGGCATCTCGTCGATTTTCTTCTCCTCTAGGTAGGTCGTCAGTTCATGTCGCTTGTTGGTTTGCGTTCCAGAATGCTAGTGTTAGTGTTCTATATTCTGTTCTGTAGTTGAATTTGTTGCCTTGAATCAGATGGTCATTCGTCGAATCAATATTCGACAAATCAAAATGTTCTAAATTTAAACTTTTCGAGAGTTTGCGCTTCGTGCGTCAACCAGTAAATTTACCCACCCTAGTGTTTCAGACAATGAAGAAAGGAGGTTTTGTTGTGATGTCTTTTGAAACCACTTTTCTCAAACTGCAACCTCCGAAAGGTTCGATTGTTTTATTAGAATTGTTTCTTTTCGAAATAGAAATTACTTTCGGAAATAGTTAAATTAGTCAAAATATTCATGGTTTGTATATATATATATATATATATATATATATATATATATATATATATATATATATATATGTTCTGAAGAGAGGATTAACAAAAATTCGAATAATTGTATTTACAATGAGTGCTTATATCCATAATTTTGGTGTTTGTCAAAAAAACACAAGTGTGAGCTCAGGAAATGTAACAGGGGAACCATACTATCTTGTATATGATTCAATAAACGAGTGAAAAAACCTGAGGAAAAAACTCGTTTTCCTGTCGCTATTGCACTAGGAATAGCTTGTCTGTTTATGATGTGTTAGTGTCGTGTGTACATAAAGAGTACCAGAGATTTTTCTGCTTAGCCGCTTCACTCTCTCTTGCATTCCATGATTTCCAAGAAAGGTGAAAGGAAGGGGTTTTGGGACAGGAATCTGTAACAATGGAAAAAGAAAACCAGCAGAAAAATATTTCAACAATCAAACTTCTTATATGTCTAAACAAATCTAACAAAAGATTTTACAAAGCCAGCAAGGTCATGAAAGGGACTGAGGAGATAATAAAAAAATACATAAGCTGCGATATTTCCTCAAATTCCTTCTCAGTTTGACCTAGAGAGCCCCGATGGCAAGGTTCAGTCTTCCAAGTGATGCCGATTATCATCTATAGGTGTTTAAGAATCATTATGGACCCAATAATCTGGGTTGACATCGCCCATATATTATTTCTTCGTGGAACTCATTTAATATAAAGAAAAATTGACAAATGATTATTATTATTATTATTAGATTCATGGTGTTCACATTGAAAGAACGTGTTGAACTGGTAAGCCTATATTATCAAAATTGTGTCCAAGGAGCTGCAAGGATAGTTAACCAAAACCATGAACGTAACGATAGCCATAAGTACAAAATGAAAATGATATCGAAATTTATTGAGACAGATTCAGTAATTTATACAAAAAGGAACCCATGGAATTATATATGATGAAACAGCAGCTGTGGCGGTATTGGGACATGTTCAACTTGTACCAAAAACGCAATGTATTCGACAATTTTCTGCTGCTATCCGTGTTAGCCAATCTAACGTTCTTAGAATTTAACATGAATACAAGTTCCATCCGTACCAAATTAAATTATTCCTTTAATCAAATGATGATGATTTGAATTGAAGACAAGAGTTCTGTGAAATTATATCCGAGCGTATCGACAATATCCCTTATTTCTTTAACATAGTTTCTTTTTTTGTAGCAGAACATCTGATTGGACCTCGATTTATTCTTGGAAATATATCTATTAACCCATTAGTGCAAGTGGAAAAAAATTTTTGATTATAATTTTTTCTTGAAATGGATATAATTTTTCTGTTGAAACGTGGTTCTGTCGCTATTTTTAAATTTTCACTCTCAGTTTAGGAAGAAAAGGTGATCCTTTTGAAAGGACTATATGCATAAGAGCATATTTGATTCAAAAATTCATCACACATCACAAATGAAATTTTATGGCACATTTTACATTTCCTGTCACTTTCAGAGTATTTGACCAAATGTCCCACATTATCGAATCTAACATCGTTATTGTTGACAACTGTTGTCTGCTCACAGCTATGCGACGTCTGAATGTTAGAAGATTTGCACAGTTTGGATCCTCAGGTCTCAGTTTCTTCATCAAAATCCATCCATTTACCACACTCACATCGAACAAATCCTGAAAAATGGGCCAGTACCATCTTCTTTTCCGCATTCTCGATCGGTACGCAGCTACTTATCCATCCACCTTATCAACACTCCCATTAATTTATTGTAATTTGATACCACTTTTGGTTGGGAACATGCTGTTTGGATTTGGCTTCTTTGCACCAACGTCTAGCGGTTATCATAGATTGATCTTCGAAGTTGGTGGCCATCGTTACCACCTTGTAGTCTTTCCATGGAGCCATCAGAAACAACATAAACTGAAAAGATCCTTATTTTCTCTATTCCATACATTCTTCTCTGGAAAAGGACATCATTCTAAACGTTTTTGGCGTATAGTACCAGTAGCACAAATATTGCAGTAGGCTAGACGCGACATTAGATCAATACCAGTAAAGTGAAGTTTATAACCCTTATTCTCTTCCAGTCCTGTTAATCGAATTAGAGATGAAAAAAAACATCTCTACCCGAACCAAATTGTTTTTCTTTATCAGATTTACCAGTGTATATTTCGAATGCTAACACATACCCCCCACTTTGACAAAGGGCCCAATGTTTAAAACCAAACCTGATTTACTTTTCTTTGATATATTGCTTCGCATAATGCTTTCATTAATTAACACCATTGCATAATAGTATCATGCTCTCGTCAATCGATAGATGCTGATATATACCGCCGTGCTCTCGAAAATTTTGATTCAATCCGTCATTAAGTGGTCTCAATTTGTGAAGTTTGGCTGTCGAAACATTGTTGTTATGATTGAAGTGAAGATGACGTAAGAGAAGCTCAAAACGGTTGAGTCTCATCGAGTCCTGAAGTATTGAAGGGGTATCATTAGCATTCCAATACATGCGTTTATTAGGGTACTTGGCAATGAAGTTCCAAAGATTACAAATAGTTCATCCATAGAAAAATTTAATGACATTTTTTTTTGTGACCCATACAAATTAGTCTGGTGAACGATATTTTCCATGATCGCCTCCGTGGGAAGAAGTTTGAAGAAATCGGCTGGAGATTCAGCCGACTGTGCATCGCGAGATGGAGGCACAGGATCACTTAGGAATTTTTCTTTTTTCTTTGAACAGTTTTACCTTTCTTCTTCCTGGAAAGCTGATGTATAACAGAAGGTGGTATATTTTCTTCATCATCATTCACCTACCCAGAATACCTCTGGGTACATGGTTTATATCGCCAGTTTCTTGGTCTGAAACATCGCTGACTTCTTCAGATTCTGCTGTATTTTGACTGGGAGGTTCAATATATATTTTCTTATTACTTTCATAGAAATCATCGCTCTCTACGATGTCTAAAAGTTGATACAGAGATAATCTGAAATGAAAACGGTCCTTTTAAGCGGATCGCCGAGAAAAACTTGCATTAGAGAAAAAAATGTGGAAATAACATCGAAGTTGTGAACAAGAGACCATAATGCGTCGGAATTTTTCAATAAAGTAGAATATAAACTGGGATCCATCGTCGTCAATGAATTCAACACTATCGTATTTCACGTCGTGCCAAAGACAACAAAAGGTCTAATGAGAAGATGAACGTGTTGCCGGCTCCCCACCACTCTCTGAACATTAACAACATGCATTTATATTGTGATCATTTAAAAGGACTGTATGCACTAATGAGATAAGTCCAACATTTTTGCTACATAGCCTGATAATTTGAAAGATCTACTCCAGCGAATTTGAGATCCGTGCCGTTAAATAACTCCAAAATGCTGAACCATGTAAGAGACGGTTTTCGGTCAAGATTGTATTATTACATGGAAGTAATTCTTGAAGTAAATTCGTTAAGTTAATCGCAATTCAATCCACAGTTTTCCTTTAAAAAATGTGGGTTTCTGTTATTCAGAATTGTATTGGAATAGAAAATACGAATCCAATTGTCATCCAATATTATTCTCAAACAACTCAAGTTGAGTGAAATGTGAAGTCGCGAAGATCTTAGAACATGATATTGAATACTATTGAGTTTACCGTTCCTGTTAAAACAGTGTGTTTCTTCTCAGATATAACACAATTCTGTTTATTCTTGAGGATCTGTGAAGGGTTTCAATGGAATTGAATAATATATGCATGGGTGTAGAGTGGAGATACGAAACTTTTATGTTGGTGTCTTTATATTTACCCGTTGAATGCTTCAATTTCAGGAACTATTAATCGTATTTAGATTTCTTGTTTATTAAATTAGACCTCGACCATAAATTCAAGTTGTTGCTTAGATACTCTTCGAAAGCAGATGATTTCATTATTTAGTCAAGAACATTAGCCATATTGTTTTCGTTTCATACAGAATGTTTCTTCTCTAACGAGCCAACCTGTATATTTCTGTATTCTGTATATTATCCAACAGTGATTTGAAGGATTTGCCGAAACACATCCAATAATTTGGTTGTGGTAAACTTTCGACCTTTTTCTAAGCCTTTAAAGAGCATCCCTGGGGGGCAATTCAGGCCCCTCAAAATTGAAAAGGGCAAAGGGGACGAGCTAAACCTCATTTGAAAGTTCTTCATAGCCTCTTTACAACGGTGTGGGAGAAAAATATTTTTTTTCCCCAAATACACTCATAATTTCAAACGAACCAATATTTCGGCTATTTCCAAGATTATTGAATAAAGAAGAAACTAATATAATTGAAGGGAACCTCTCGAGGGTAGCCAGCGCCTCTGTTGATTTATTACTCAATTCATTCAATAATAAAAATGTATTGTCTTCATCAAAGTTCATTTGAGTTGCCACAAAATACAAGTAAGCATCTTATATTATCGGTAGTGTGAAAGGCTTGATAAAAAACCACATAGTTGAAAGAAAATTTTACCATGAAATCATAACAACGCATATTCGAAGTTATCGAAAAATTTAATGAGAAAATTGAGACAGCTTTATGTACAATGACTAAATTCAAATCTAATTAACGAATTTTAACCAAAATTTCCTCGATCGAAAAACAAACATTTTTTGAAAGAAATGGTTTAGTAGTTTGTTTAAATTTTCTCTGATAGACGTGAATTTGAAGTGTAGTACTCAACTGATAACGCGATATAATTTTGATACTTATATGGTTGAGTTGAAACCTTTTTGAGTATAAGTTATTCTTTACTGTGGAACCAGAAGGTCAAGTTTCAATCAGATGCTAAGACTTTACATTCTGTCAAGAAAGTAACGGAAATTGATTATTTGAAGATCTGCTTAAAACGATTGTAAACATTTTCATCTTTGCTGATTTAATTTCGGAAAAAGTATTTGATTCATCACGTTACTTGAGTATGTAACACAAACATGCCAGTATGTATTGAGATGGTAGGATAAGAATACGGTAAGAAGAAGATAAATTCTTGTAGCTCTAATGTTGAAATAGTTCTGCTAGTGCCTAACTGCTTTTTTTCCAAGAGGTGATCAATACGCCTCATAACAGGGTTCCATGTATTGAAAAGTTATGGAATTTGGCATAGTAGTTTAGTAAAGTCGTTTCCTTCACGATTAACTTAACCCTTCTAACATCATATATGATGTCCCCAATTTCTTCTTTTTGTTCCCTTATATTTATTAATAATTGTACTAGGAAGATAGAGATGAATGAAGAGACAATCACCTTCGCGAACAACTATTTCGCAGAGAAAAATGCCTAGTACTTTATGGACGGTTTACAGAGATCTCTAGGAAAAAAGTATGTGGATTTTTAAGGAAACCACACTCAGAGGCAAAATTAGCGGAACACTCGAAAATTTAACCAAATTCGAAGTTCGATATTTTTCCTAATTCTCAACCGATTTAGATTATTTGTTCGGCAAGTTATAGATCAACTCTTCCGCTTTGGAGAAATTGTAAGAGAAAACAAAAAAAATTTGAAAAAAATTTTATACGGGGGCAAAACTGAAAGTGTTTTTTTTGTCAAAAATTCGTAACACTCTGTGGAATTTCGTGGTCCGAGTTGAAACGTACAGTATCATGGTCTGTCACGACACATCTTCCTACAGTAACGCCCTTCTTGTTTCATGCGTTTATCTCTATTTTTGCAAAATATATTTAATTTCAAGTGGAAAATCACCATTTTGGAGAAATTCCATTGAATCAAGAAATTGTCATTAAAATTCGTCTATCGATTTGGAATTTTCTTATTATCACTCAGGCGTGTCGAAATTGTCGTTTGCGATTTTTATGTTCGAATTGCATTAGTTATTGATGAGAATTTGGTTAATTTGGTGAAAATTAGGAATTCATAGAAGATAACAGTCGGTAGGTATTAAAATACACAACCGAATTCTGGGACCATTGATAAAATTTTTCATTTACACATGTGCACACCTTTTTTTATCAAATATGAAATACAACACACGTTTTTTTGTATATGACCACATTTGCACTTGTTTAAAGAATGAGAGTTTTCCATTCTTTGATTTGATTCAAATTCGATCGGTTGCGGTGTTTTGTGATTATTTTACTGTTTACGATTCGAAACGGTAATTTTCATTCAGAATGAGAGATTTACCACCAACCTCAGTACCAAGGGCAGTTACATTGATCGAGAAAGGGCGCATCTACCGCTCAGTCGGTACCATGTTGGGTGTCTCGACGTCGGTTATCCATCGAATCTACCGACGTTACAGGGAAACTGGATTGTACGTAAGGAGACGAGGACAAGGAAGAAATCGGGCAACCCGCGCTATACATGACCGTTTCATCGTCAATCAAACCATAAGAAATCCTCGTCTTACTGCTGTTCAGGCACGTAACCTTTTACAAGCGGTGAACAACATTAACGTCAGTGTGAGGACAGTCAGAAGACGATTAAATGAAGTTGGTCTGAGATCATACGCGCAAGTAAGAGCACCAAGACTCGATAGAGCCCATCGGGTAGCAAGATTGGCGTTTGCTAGGGAGCATGTAGCATGGACAATCAATCAGTGGAAACGAGTTTTATTTAGTGATGAGAGCCGATATTGTGTGAATTTCGTGAATGGTAGAGATAGAATATGGAGGCATCGAGGGGAACGGTACAATCAAGCGAACTTCGTCGAAACTGAGCAATACGGTGGAGGGTCAGTTATGATATGGGGTGGCATATGCTTGGGAGTACGAACAGAACTGGAGATTGTTGGATCACTTAATGCCCATCGGTATATAACAGAAATCTTGGAGCCCCATGTTGTGCCTTTTGCTCCTTACATAGGGGAAAATTTCCTTTTTATGCACGATAACGCGCGCCCTCATACTGCGCGCATAGTGATAGAATAACTCAATGAAGTTGGGATCACACGAATGGACTGACCGTCGCGGTCACCGGATTTGAACCCGATCGAACACGTTTGGGACATTCTTGGAAGAAGGGTTCGACAACGGAATCCAGGCAACGTTGAAGAGCTGACATTGGCTTTGGTGGAAGAGTGGGACAACATACCTCAACAGATGATAAACAACATCATTGGGAGTATGCGAAATCGTATGCGCGCTGTAATAAGAGCTCGGGAGGGTCATACTCGCTACTAAAATCAAATGTTTTTCTTTTGTGGGTCATCATGAACATTTTTCTCAACATGTTCATTTCATTTCACGAGTGTATCGCCAGGATACACACCTGCTCTCAATTTTGGACAGGAATGATAACTATTATAGTGTTACACAAAAAAATTCAAAAATAAATGTGCAAAATCAACGATTTTTCCAGTGTACTTCGAGTTCTCCTGGAGCGAGAAATTGGCCAGTGAATTTCAAAAATTTTCATTTCGTTAGATTTCCGCTTCTCTAATTTTGATTTTATTTTTTGGCTAACCTCCGATTTTATGCACCTACGCAAGATTAAAAATAAATTCTTGAAATTTGTGACTTTTCGCTTCAAATTGGATATCTCTTGTAAAAATAGAGATAAATGCATAAAACAAGAAGAGCGTTACTCTAGGAAGATGTGTCTTGACAGACCATGATATTGTACGTTTCAACTCGGACCACGAAATTCCACAGGGTGTTACGAATTTTTGACAAAAAAAACACTTTTAGTTTTGCCCCCGTATAAAATTTTTTTCAATTTTTTTTTGTTTTCTCTTATAATTTCTACAAAGCAGAAGAGTTGATCTATAACTTGCCGAAAAAATCATCTGAATCGGTTGAGAATTAGGAAAAATATCGGTTTTGGAATTCGGTTAAATTTTCGAGTGTTCCGCTAATTTTGCATTCGAGTGTATGTTGGAAAAAAAGTATTCAAGAAAAATGTCTTGTATCACCGTCAGGTAGTAGATACTTGTTCCATCAAACAAATTCCCAGACTATTCTCAATTTTGTTTCGAATATACATTCTGTCGAGTTTAAAGTTGCTGGAAATCAGCATGTTAAAATTCCACTTTGACTCCGCTTGTAAAATTGATCATTCATAGAGAGAACCAATTCGCATTCGGCCCTCCGCAATAAAAGCTACATTGTATGCGAAGTCCCCATGTGGACTCAATGCGATTTTCACCTAAAATTTCCAGTCCCGATATTATGAAAGACATAAGGCCAACTCGCTCTACATTTCAGCAATATATTCTAGTTTTTATCTCTCATATCGCATTCGCCAGAACCTTATGCGACCGACAAGGCCATTTTGATCCATATCTTTCCTCTCCTCTCTTATAAAAATGCTAAACGGAATACGTTTTTCTACTACAAATGACCTCATTACAGATTTTCCATAGTAATTCAGTTTCTATTCGCGGGCCTTCTAATAGAGATACGGGAAAACGCTTTGTGTGCGAACGTCTGCTGCAGAAATCCAATTTTACATGTTATAGTTAAAACTCATACAAGCTTTGATTCCCCCTATTGATAATATTACTTGGAATCGAAGCTAGATATTTCTATCGTATCAGAAGCGATTTTCAGATCACATTTCAACCAATCACATGGATTTAAAAGAATTTACAAGAACACTTGACTTGAGGAACATTTTTTGTGGCCAAAATTAATCGTGAGAGAGATATGGCCCCGAAAGAACTCATTACTGAATCCACGATGAGGATTGCGAACTACAATACAACTGTACCTGTCAGATGGTAATCAGAGTTGAATCGATCAGATATCTGGGAGTTGAGGTCGATCAACACCTAAGACGGGAAAATCACGTGAATCAGTTGGCGCTGAAGCTGAGGGCTCTGGCAGGTAGATTCTATAGGTTAATAGATGTCTTGAACAAAACAAATTTGATCATAACTTATAACGCACTTGTAGAGTCAACGTTGAGGTTTGATTGTTGTATGGGGTGGCTGCTATAAAAACGCTTTTAACTCTCTTGAGAAGGCTCAAAACTACGTCTCAAAAGTCATCCTCAAAAAACCAAGATTGTTTTCGACTGCAGTGCTTTACAATGAAGCCAGTGTGATGAACGAGAGCAGGTTATATTATAAATGAGATAAAAACACAAGGTTTAACTTTAATCTACAGTTTATTTGAAAAAATTCGACGACGTTTCGCTGACACAGCAGCTTTATCAAGAATGATTCTTGATAAAGCTGCTGTGTCAGCGAAACGTCGTCGAATTTTTTCAAATAAAGTGTAGATTAAAGTTAAACCTTGTGTTTTTATATCATTTATATCATGGATCTACATCAAGTAACGGCCTCCACAATTCAAAAAAAGGTTATATTATCTTCAGAGCATTTTATGGGCCAGCAAATACCTGCTCAACCCTCAAAGAGTTCACCATTATGGCACTAGATAAGTCGATCAAGTGCAGCTTCTTCTTTTCAAAGTTTCTTTTGCACAAAGAAATATTTTGTACTATCCCGCCAAATTTCATAGCATATTACCTCGCGAAATAACCCAACTAAAAAGTCGAGATTCAAACCTGAAACCAAACTCTACATTAACCAAAATGGAGAGAGATTCGCTGGCGTTTTGTCGCAGTGATAATGTTTAAATTAATGAAGTAAATGTTTAAAATGAACCTACTTCCTGGTCAGTCTTCCCAGGGTTTTATATACCAGAAAAATGTCTTTTTCTTTCTAAGTTTCGACAATGTACTTACCATGTGGGTGTGATGACAGGTCCACAGTACCTCACCACATTGATTCACAGATTTGTCCTTATTACATTGCATTGCGTTGTATCTGGTGTGTGAATAAAATTTTTTTCAAGAAAATGTCCGAGCTGAAGAGCCAATACAAGTTTCATCCTCACGGTAGTCACTGAACTGTCAATGTCAAACCATTCTGTGAATACAACATTTTCATTATGGTGAAGTGAAGGAATAAACAACTTATTCAAGTTTGCTGCCGAAATTTAGAGAAGGTGATTGCAGTTTTTTTTTTGTCGTCAGTGATGAACCCGTAGTTTGCACCCTCACACCTACCAAAAATTGCTGCATGGTGTGGTTGTTATGACGCTGGCTTTTTTTGTCATTGATTAGAAGACTGTCCCGTTATAGGCAGTTGCTACAAAAATATAGTATAAAGATATATCTGTAGTTAATTGATTCCGCCGTTACCAGGTGATGATTAATCATAATTATAATGAGAAATAAAACTATATATCATATCATTACAATAGATTTATTGGAAACTAGTGAGCTCATTGAGATCGCCTTTTATAACTAAATAGCCAATATTCTAGGCGCCTAATATACTGAACGCCTTATATACTAAACGCCTAATATACTTAACCCCAAATATACTGAACACCTTTTCATATCCAAATCTATCTATACTGAACGCCTTATTATATTCACTTCATTATTCATATTTATACCTAATAGTTCTTCATGTTTCATGGAACTCTCTCATATATTGCCTCAGTCATCCTTATAGTAACGAAGCTTCCAGTATTGTTTTATGGATACTGACTCATCAACCAAACAAATCTCAACACTATTCAGTACTATCCCAATTCAAAGAGATACATTCAATTTGAAAATCTCAACTTTCTCCAATTGAGCTATCATAAGATGAAATTGAAAACATTCCAACATTGATTCAAAAAACAAATTGTTCGATCACCCATTAGTCATAGAAATTCAATCATCAATATTTTAATATCAATTCACAATATTCCAAATTTTTAGTTCCGAAAGTATTAAATATATACTTCAGAAAGATCGATCTATGCAGATCTTTCGAATTTTTATTTTAACTCAACAGTTCTGATTCGTATTAGATCAGATAAGATTCGAATAAGATTCATGAATTATAATAAACGACAAATATGAGCTTAAAACAGCATGATGAAAGAATTACTTCTCGAGTATATTAATGAATTAGAAAATAAAAGTTCTTCTCAAATTAAAATTTCTTGGGAGTATCCAAAAGACAAAAGCAAGAAATTAGTAATCAAATAAAGGGACACTACTGAATACATAGAAATTTCACCTTATGTGATTGCCCTATACGTAACTACCAGAAAGAACAAACATCTTCTGAATTGAAGTGTTCTTGTGGAAAGCAAAAATGAGATCCACAAATTTGTAAATTACATCATCGACCCTCATATACAATACAATGATGTTTACTATGTGTATATCAGTTTCAGTGAAACTGATTTCCTAGATCCTTAACTGTCGAGTTGGCAGTTGGTTTCGAGCAGTCAGCTTCTTATAAACTTGCTCTCTAATAATTGAAAAAAAAATTATTCAATTTTACTTCTTCTCAACCTCTAACCTAACCTAATCTAACCAAACTCTACATTAACCAAAATGAAGAGAGATTCGCTCGCGTTTTCTCGCAGTGATAATGTTTAAATTAATAAAGTAAATGTTTAAAATGAACTTACTTCCTGGTCAGTCTTCCCAGGGTTTTCTATACCAGAAAAATATCTTTTTCTTTCTAAGTTTCGACAATGTACATGTGGGTGTGATCGAGTCATACACAAAATTTCATTTTACATGACAGGTCCACAGTACCTCACCACATAGATTCACAGATTCTTATTACATTGCATTGCGTTGTATCTGGTGTGTGAATGAATTTTTTTTAACAAAATGTCCGAGCTGAAGAGCCAATACAAGTTTCATCCTCACGGTAGTCACTGAACTGTCAATGTCAAACCATTCTGTGAATACAACATTTTCATTATGGTGAAGTGAAGGAATAAACAACTTATTCAAGTTTGCTGCCGAAATTTAGAGAAGGTGATTGCAGTTTTTTTTTGTCGTCAGTGATGAACCCGTAGTTTGCACCCTCACACCTACCAAAAATTGCTGCATGGTGTGGTTGTTATGACGCTGGCTTTTTTTGTCATTGATTAGAAGACTGTCCCGTTATGGGCAGTTGCTACAAAAATATAGTATAAAGATATATCTGTAGTTAATTGATTCCGCCGTTACCAGGTGTTGATTAATCATAATTATAATGAGAAATAAAACTATATATCATATCATTACAATAGATTTATTGGAAACTAGTGAGCTCATTGAGATCGCCTTTTATAACTAAATAGCCAATATTCTAGGCGCCTAATATACTGAACGCCTTATATACTAAACGCCTAATATACTTAACCCCAAATATACTGAACACCTTTTCATATCCAAATCTATCTATACTGAACGCCTTATTATATTCACTTCATTATTCATATTTATACCTAATAGTTCTTCATGTTTCATGGATCTCTCTCATATATTGCCTCAGTCATCCTTATAGTAACGAAGCTTCCAGTATTGTTTTATGGATACTGACTCATCAACCAAACAAATCTCAACACTATTCAGTACTATCCCAATTCAAAGAGATACATTCAATTTGAAAATCTCAACTTTCTCCAATTGAGCTATCATAAGATGAAATTGAAAACATTCCAACATTGATTCAAAAAACAAATTGTTCGATCACCCATTAGTCATAGAAATTCAATCATCAATATTTTAATATCAATTCACAATATTCCAAATTTTTAGTTCCGAAAGTATTAAATATATACTTCAGAAAGATCGATCTATGCAGATCTTTCGAATTTTTATTTTAACTCAACAGTTCTGATTCGTATTAGATCAGATAAGATTCGAATAAGATTCATGAATTATAATAAACGACAAATATGAGCTTAAAACAGCATGATGAAAGAATTACTTCTCAAGTATATTAATGAATTAGAAAATAAAAGTTCTTCTCAAATTAAAATTTCTTGGGAATATCCAAAAGACAAAAGCAAGAAATTAGTAATCAAATAAAGGGACACTACTGAATACATAGAAATTTCACCTTATGTGATTGCCCTATACGTAACTACCAGAAAGAACAAACATCTTCTGAATTGAAGTGTTCTTGTGGAAAGCAGAAATGAGATCCACAAATTTGTAAATTACATCATCGACCCTCATATACAATACAATGATGTTTAATATGTGTATATCAGTTTCAGTGAAACTGATTTCCTAGATCCTTAACTGTCGAGTTGGCAGTTGGTTTCGAGCAGTCAGCTTCTTATAAACTTGCTCTCTAATAATTGAAAAAAAAATTATTCAATTTTACTTCTTCTCAATTCATTGTCTTGTGAAACTTTATAATATACTATGAAATGAAAGTGAAAGGAAGAAATTGCATTAAAACAACTTCATATTACGTGATGAACGTACTCATCTTACACAATTATTTAAAATACCTATACTACAACTACCTTTAACGAAAATTGTCGAATTACATATCATTCTCCAAGCAGTAGTAGAATTTTTCCAAAATATAATTCACATAAGCAGAAGCATGTTTCCTATGACTTTCATAAATCTTGATTGAGAGTTCTGGTTGTACAAAATGAAACTGCGTATGCAACTTCTACATATTTGAACATCATGTTTCCCACTATCAGACACCTATAACAGAGAAACTCTCAACTTCAAATCAATGAGGAATTCCTGTCATTCATTCAACAACCCACAAAAATTTCATAAGAATCAGTAACTATGAGCTATGAATTGAAGGAACTCACAATAATTACCTTTTGTTCAAATTCGAGATCTTTTTCTTTGGTTCAAACTTGAACATTGTCAAATACATTGAATCTCATTTACTTTTACATTTGGATAACTGTAGAATACAAACGTACTTCCTCTTCAATAAACTGAAACGAAAATTCACTTTAAAATGACATGGTCTTATTGACATCCAGTTCGAAATATTTTGCTACAGATATAGCCTTTAGTGGGTAGCTTTCAATATTCATATGATACATACTCTAAATGACCTAACGAAAACTTACCTTACAATACCTATTAATAGCAACTCAAAGGATATCCCATTATTTTGTAAGATCCCCCAATTGATTCGTTGAAAAATCCTAGTAATTCCAGGACACTCTTAAACGCATAGAGGTTGAAATAACTTGAAAGAAAAATGAAATATATGAATTCTGAGTACATTTCTTGAGCATGCTGAAGAAAAAACATTAAAATACATAAATAAACCTGAAATTGCATTCACTTACCTTTCAAACATTATTGTAAGTGTCCTCAACTCCTTTTCATTATAACCTTTCGTTTGAATCACACTATTTAGGTTAGAATAACCACAAAATATTAAATTTATGAATTTTAAAGTTTGTCGTTTCTTTCCTCAAACGAAATATACATAAAAATGGATAAAATAAACATCAAACTACGTTCACTTACCTCCAAACGATCATTTCAAGTTTCGTCAAGCTTTTCATTCAAATGAATTATTTTGACTTATTTTGACAGATCGAATATAATCGACTAATTGAAATAAAGTTAGATTCGATTGTCACTCAGAAGAGAGAGATCACTATTCTAGATGTTGGTAGTACCAAAATGATGTTGGTGAAGATACAAGTTACTAACGATTTCCATCTCAATATTTTCATTCAAAAGAGAGAGAGCATTAAATTTTACACGTTGGTAAAGCTCACCTCTGATATTGAATAGCGATCTAAGGGGTGGTAGAAGAGTGACTGGCTCCGTCCCCCGTGTTTCCGTTCTTTTTCTCGTAATTATAGGTCTCAAAAATTGTCCCAAATTTGAAAATTAAGTCGTAGAGTAACGATTTCTCTTCGCGGATCCGATCTCGAGATATGTATGAATCGTTTGACACCCGAATCCATTCTCCCGGTAACCCCGTATAAGTGGGACGGATGCAAGAAAACCACTTATTTTGACAGCTCGACGTTAGTTAATTTCTGGCTGTCAGAGATATTCGGAATGAGGAAAATGGAACGAAATTTTGCAAAAGTCCGCAGATAGAGCTTCGTTGAATCGATGATTTTCCAGTTTTCCCGTCGTTTAACGAAAATTAAACTATTGCGGTGTTACATGCGAAACTCGAGGCTTACTCTTTGTCTAGGTTTCAAAACGATCGAAAAATTTGTATCGACATAAAAGTCCTACGAAATTATAACCACCAATCGCGAAAAATCGGAGACCTTTTTTATTTTCGCCTTTCGGGGCTTTCTTCCTGAATTTTTGCTCGATCGATCGTTCCTATCGCCTTCTGAGGGACCGAAATGTCCGATTCCGAAGAAATCTTGCCGTTTCGACTTTCCGTTCGCTCTCGGCGACGTTTGGGCGATAATTTTCGGAAAATCCTTTCCAGTTTCCATTTCCAAAGTGAACTCCAGATTGCAGATATTGAATCTCTGAAGATTTGAAAGGAATCTATTGGCTTAGTTGTACATGTAAAACAACAGAATATGTCATCCACCTGTCTAAAGCAATTAATTCAGTATTTCGACAGTGGCTGATTATGAATTATTTTCTCCTTGTTATTCAACAAAATTTCGGCTAATAAACGACTAAGAGCTAATTTTGTTCTAGACATACTTCCAGAAGATGCATACGTTCTGATTGTGTAATGAAATACACAATTTCAATAGATCATGAACGAAACCACTAGGGTGAGAATAAACTACATTCTAGACCGTAAATTTGGCATTATATGGTAGTACAGTATGTTGAATTTTTACTATTAGATCCGAAGAATTCTTAATTCACTTAATAGTCAATTGGATATAAATTTGTCACCACAGCACACTGTTTGGATTCTCCTTATATTGAAGATTATTATCTTTACTAATGTAATATATAATTCAATTGTTTCATTTATCTGATGAAGACACAGTGTGGTGAAACTCGTCATAAGTTGTCACTATAGTGAAAAATTGGATCATTGTTTTATTTAATTCAAAAATGTATATCAACTTTCATCAAGTATATATTGCCGGGCGTTTCACTGAATTTATTCCATCGAAAATTCCAACTCTGTATAACTACTCTTTAAAGTGCTCTTAAGTGTAGTTAAACATTGTTTTGCATAGTTCAAACATATAAAGTACAGTGCCAACGTTCGAGCTGTACAATATCTAACGGACCCGCTATTATCATAATAATCGAAATAAACCAACTGCATAAATTCATTCAATCAAGAAAGTTCTACATTAAATAGAAAACAAAAAATTGTACCAAGACATATTCCAAGAGAAGGTTCCTTAACGAGAATATAATTGCAGACTCAGGTTGTTCTTTTAATTTTTTCCGCTATATGCTCGAACTTCACCGATTCTTGAACTGAATTTACTTCAAAAATTCAAAAAGTGTTTGTGACGGCTGTAAATCTTTCTCCAAGTCCGGGTTGAGATGTAAAAACTTTTCAGAAGGGGTGCATTGGATCTCTAAATATCTTTGCTTGGCTTGGGGCGTGAATGAAAACCAATTTATTGTCTGATAGAGTTTTATATTTTTCTTTATTTATAATTAGCGGAGCCAGCAGACGTTCTCCTGTCCTGGAACCCTATCGAAGCATCCTCAATTTGCATTAGAACATGATTTTTTTGAATTGATGAAAATTGATTTACATTTTTAAATTATATAAAAGATTGATTTGAAATAGATCAACAAACATATGACGCGTTCAACCACACCATGGCTTCAACAGATTCGAAAGGGTGATGTGCCTTATATATTACATTGGTAAAAGCAGGTCCCAAATTTGAAAATTAAGTCGTAGAGTAACGATTTCTCTTCGCGGATCCGATCTCGAGATATGTATGAATCGTTTGACACCCGAATCCATTCTCCCGGTAACCCCGTATAAGTGGGACGGATGCAAGAAAACCACTTATTTTGACAGCTCGACGTTAGTTAATTTCTGGCTGTCAGAGATGTTCGGAATGAGGAAAATGGAACGAAATTTTGCAAAAGTCCGCAGATAGACCTTTGTTGAATCGATGATTTTCCAGTTTTCCCGTCGTTTAACGAAAATTAAACTATTGCGGTGTTACATGCGAAACTCGAGGCTTACTCTTTGTCTAGGTTTCAAAACGATCGAATAATTTGTATCGACATAAAAGTCCTACGAAATTATAACCACCAATCGCGAAAAATCGGAGACCTTTTTTATTTTCGCCTTTCGGGGCTTTCTTTCTGAATTTTCGCTCGATCGATCGTTCCTATCGCCTTCTGAGGGACCGAAATGTCCGAAATAGAACAGCCAGCAGACGTTCTCCTGTCCTGGAACCCTATCGAAGCATCCTCAATTTGCATTAGAACATGATTTTTTTGAATTGATGAAAATTGATTTACATTTTTAAATTATATAAAAGATTGATTTTCAAATAGATCAACAAACATATGACGCGTTCAACCACACCATGGCTTCAACAGATTCGAAAGGGTGATGTGCCTTATATATTACATTGGTAAAAGCAGGTACTTGATCTAAAAGTTTAGTCTCTATTTATTATTTTCATTATGTGAAATATCAAAATTATTAATGAAAATATGGTTTTCTTGTAGTAGATAAAAACTGCACTTGCGCTTTGATAACCTAATATTGAAAGTTCTACCGATATAAATTCATTACAACAACGACAAAAGAGTTTACAAACACCTGATTTATTTCCTTCAGGAATTTTAATATATCTGCATAGTTAGCCGTTCTGAAAACTATATTCAAATTATTATATGAGAAGAATTATTGTAAATTCAGACTGGTGCATCAACATGAGTTTATAAATATATTATATTATTGATTGGTCTCTTCACTACTAGGCAACATCTCACGGATTTGATGTTGGGATTGTTTACGCATCACTCTGAAATTTTAACCATTATTGACCGAAAAACATAATTGTGATCAATTTTCTGCAAATTATATAGGGGTGGCTTCAGTTTATGAGGAGTTTTGACGAATCTGATTATCTATTTGTACCTAGGAAACAACAGATGATGTCATCCTTATACCTAAACCAATAAATGCAGTGTTTCGACACTGGATTATCATAAATTATTTCCGCAATGTCATCCATGAAAATTTGCGCTAGTAAAGGATTATCCATTACTAAGCCGTTGTTGCCCATGTTAAACTATTTTGTTGCAAACATACTTTTGAATGATGCATACTTTGGATTGGGGTTCACAGTATTATTCTATAGAGCTTGGTTCACAATCCATTGCAATTTATTAATCCAACTCTGCTCTCTCCTAGAAGTTTGTTGAGGAAATTATTCAGTTTTTTCAAAATAAAACTTCATGCAAAAATGATACATCAAATTACACATCTTGTCATACGAGCTTTATTGATAAATATTAGAAAATTGATTAAATCTGTGGACAATTGAATAAATAAAAGTATACACAACAGTACTAAAAATAGCTGAACAAGCTAATGAGATATTATACTTGGTGGTTTATTTATGAAAAAATTAAATATGTATATTTGGACAATACAAGCAAACAATAAAAATTCGGATCATTTGATGGGTTTAAATTTTTCTTTGATAATCTTATTTTTATCTCTTCAAATTAGGAAATTATCAGCTGTTTCATTGAATGGCAGACACCCTATACGAGGACTGAGACTAATTTTTTCTTCAAATATGAGTACAATTCAAAACTATTTCCTTCAGAGTATTTCCCTTGTTAAGACTCACAGCGCTGTAGACGGTCCTTCCAATCATTCTAGCATTTCTGGAACTCGGATGCTAGAATAACCTTAAGCTAGTCGATTACAGCTATTTGGATGCATTCAAGTATCCCAAAATGAGTTCCCTGGACGTTATTTTCTGGTGAATGAAAAAGTCACAAGGACAGAAGTCTGGTGAATAAGAAGGCTCCACATGATTGTAGAGGCGCATTGTCGTGATGCAGTACCCAGCTTTTTTTTTTCTTTCAAAGACCTCTCGGTAGAAGTGTTAGTTAATCGTTCAGTCTTGAGGCACGACCTCTTTGTAGACAATTTTGCAGCTATCGAAAAAACAAATCAGCATGCATTTAGTATTTTACTTGCTTATTCGTGTTTTCTTGGTCTTTGTAGAGGTTAGATATGCCACTCCATCCACTGGCGTACTCAAACGCTCAAAACTCGCTACCAGAAAACGATTTTCAATCGATCCTCTGACACCCTTTTGGTCTCGGAAAGATTTTTCGGCAACATATCCGCACGAAATTTTATCATCTCTAACTCTTTTCTTGTAATCTAATGAATGGAGTTGTGACTTAAATTCAACTTTTTTGCCATCATTCCGGATGTCAAGCGTCGATCTGAATGCACAAGATCCCGAAGACGGTTGATATTTTCATCGGTGTTTGCACTTGAATACCTTCCGCTTCGAGGTTAATCTTCGAAGGACTCTCCACTTTCTGAAAATGCTTCAAACCACTGAAAAACCTGGGCCGTGGACGAAAAACTTTCTTCGTAAGTCTGTCAAAGTTTTTGAAATGTTTTCCATTTCGTTTTGAACATAATAACTTTTACCGATTAAGCCAAGGGAAATATGAGCAATGAGACTCTATTTCAATAATTGTCACTGAAATCTTGGAAGAAAAGTCGAGGAAATTTTGCTCAAATATTTAATTACATATTATAATTATGGTGAACAATGTCAATAAATGCTTCTCTCTCTATATATATATATAGTCAATAAGACTCATCTCGGTGAAATAGATGAGGTAGAGGTCGTTTATGTTAGTCCCCAATCACTTAGGGGGTCCAAATTCCAAAAAAATCTTGTATTTCACTGCTGCATATGGGGGAAAACCTCTATTTCAGCTTCGGATTCATCCAGATAGAAGTTATATCTCAACCTCTAAGCTCCACTTACGACTTTCCATCTACGACTCTCCACATAGGAATCTCTATCTACCACTCTCCACCTAGGAATCTCTATCTAAGACTCTCCACCTAGGACCTATATATTTGATATAGGTCACTTCACAGTATTTAAGATGAAGATATATCTCTCACTACAGAATTTTGATGTAATTTATTCATTTCAAATACAATTAGAGAGGATTTTCAAGAACTAATAAGCTTGAGGTTCTGCGGCAGAAAGAAAGTGCTAGGGAAGGTTCGGAAGCCGGTAAGACATACCATCTGATAGCCGGATTATGCGCATCAGACTGTCAGCCAGTGGCGTGACACAGATGGAGGGTTGACTGGAATCAGGTGTTTAAATTCAAATTGTTGTGACGTATTTTTAGCACGTTACAATTTTGTTCCGTCCAAATCAATACCACAAAGTGTTAGTCTCTTTAACTGAGTCAACACCTGTGTCTTATCCCTGTTCAGTTTTAGACCAGTTCAGGCTAACCACCCATCATTCTGAGTAAAAGTCGCCCTGGACAGGTTTCTTAATTCACTAGACTAGCGAGCTACATTGTGGAAAGTGGCATCTTCTACGTACAGACTAGTCACTCGCGATGAAACTGCTACAGGCAGATCATTCACATACATGGCGAATAGAATTGGGCCCATATAGATCACAGGAGAACTTCACACTGAATAATTTCATCAGAGGAATATTTTCACAATTTTATTTCCTAGGTATCTCATTGTTTACTTTCTCTGAGATTAATTGGCTGTTTTCGCAGCTATGACTCTTTTTCCAGATTTTTTGCCGATCTATCCATGTTCATACCAATATCTGAAGCTTTTTTGTAGAGAACTGTTACAGTAGTGTAGCATGCTGTAAAACCAGACTGAACTTTCAGTAGTATTTCACCTTTGCAACGGAGAATTTTACCTCCCAGAGTTGTCGCCAACCTTCATTAAATGGAGATGGCACATGAAGAAATAGAACCGTTTTGTCAAAGTTTGAAGCAAAACTTGGTCGTATACCGTTGCTCTGAATTGATGGCACTAATTTTCACACAATGAATAGCTATTTCACGAAAACTACCACTACGGACAAACAAATGACTGTTGCGAGTTCAAAGTCATACTGAAAACGTATCACACCTGACGCTGCTCGAAGCCTCTCGTCTCACGCGATACTAAATCGAAAGCGACGTTGGCAGTCTCATTACTTTATTTACATACCTCGTATATCACACAGTTTTCGACAGTGTTGAGATCACAACACGTTAATTACATATCAACACTACTGAGTATCAATCCTTGCAGAAATGTAATTTATATCATATTTGTATTGGTCCTTCAACAGAGTTGCCAGCAGCTTATCTACGCTTTCCGATGATTTTCAGCCAATTAAGTATTTCCTTCCTCTATGAATGCTAAAGGTATACAGGAAGTTCCTACACGCTTTAAGAAGTACAGATTCCTTGGTTAGAGGGTCAAAACGCATTCTTTTTGATAAACTCAATTGATTGTCAACCTAAACTGCAACAGCTAGAGAATGGGTCATTTCACTTATCGCCGTTTTTAAACAACCAGTCCATCAAATATAATTATTTATTGACGACTTAAATGAAGTCTTAAAATTGTATACTTTTAAAATAACTGAAAACCTATAAATATAAAAAATATATTCTTCTCCATTCAAAAAAGATAAATCAAAAGGTAGCGTAGATTGATTGGATGGAACAATCACCTCATGAAAGCACCTGAAATTTCCACGTCAATAGAGAAAGGAATTACGTCATATAATTCTCTAATACTCATCGAAATCAGCTTATAACATCAATTAGTCTGAATGGCACATCTTACTACGATCTTGGAGGTTTATTAGACTTCAATTAGTCATTATATGAGAGGTTCAGTGGAATTACGTAATTAATGGAAGAATTATTATAATGTTGAATCTAATTGGAATAGCAGAAATTTGTTCAGGTTGTTATTGAAGACATCAGTGAACAAGATTACTAGTAAAGTCTATTTAGTATGCCGGGTGTCCACAATTTCATGTGTCAGCTCATATTTCAAGAGAATAAGAAAAATAAAAAATCATACATTTTTATTTCTCAATACCATTGCGGCATTTCATAGTTTTTCGGTTTTAATAGGTTTTCAGTATGGTGTATAAGATTTCGATAAAAACAAAATTTCACTTTGCTATTATTATCACATCAGCTATTTTCCAAAATCTTTCTTTGTGAATGATTACAACTTGGATGATGTACGTACAAAAAAGTTCAAAATTTACCATAAACACTGAATGAAAAAAAAGCTGTTGGCAGAGCATACTGGCAAAAATCCCTTCAGTCTGGGAAATGGACTGTACAGACTTTTGTAAATCATTTAAGTTTGATGCTCTAGAAAAGAAGAAGAGAAAACGGAGGTCTTTTCAAATAATCTTCCTAAGGATAATATGAAATCCACATAGGTGTATTTTGGTTGTTACCGGAGATATGGCATGCTGAGGTAATACCTTTACCTAAAATTTCAAAACCAAGTTCACACAAAAACTTGCGTCCTATCAGTCTGTTGCCATTGTTTTCTAAGATACTAGATCGTGCTGCATATCTCCAAATTTATGAGTATCTCCGTCAGAGTAACATAATTCCAGTTTACCAGTCAGGTTTTCAGAAGGGCTACAGCACTTCAACAGCGTTAGCTTACTTAAGTGATAACATTCCCAACAGTATTGATAAGAGTAGAGCTGGTATGCTTGTTCTCTTAGACTTCAGTAAAGCATTTGAACGATCAATCATAGATTTTTCGCAGCTAAATGTCATTATTTTGGTTTTGATAATTTATCAATCAATTTTATTAAAACATATTTATATGGGCGAACACAGTCAGTTATAATTAATAAACAGATTCGAGTCAACTCGGGTGTACCTCAGGGCTCGGTCCTTGGGCCGCTCCTCTTTTTGGTTTACACTTCGGATTCTCAAAGACAAGTAATATATTCTAATGTTCAATTTATTGCCGATGACACGCAATTCTTACGACTTTTTGCCTGGTGACTGTGCGGAGGCTATGGAGAGGTTGAATTTGGATTTGCGTTCTTATTCTTTGATTCACAATTTGCATATGAACGCCTCTAAGTCAAAACTCCTTATATTTTGCCAGCGAAAACTTAAGGACTTTATAAAGACTCAAGCAGTACTTATGATATCGAGAGAGATTATTCCTAATGAGTGTGTTTCCTATAACTTGGGGTTATATTTTGATGAACAAATGAGATTCAGTAAACATGTGAACTAAGTGCTTCAGCAGTGTTATGCTACTCTATGCAAACAAACAAATATCGTTCTTATCTTAGCTGTTAGCTGGATATAATTTACCTTTCCCAGATTCAGCAATCAAAGGGAATAGGCTCGATTACAATATACTTGACATCAATTTCCTAACTATCCTACATGTACTAAGAATTGCAGCTTTTTGCATTTCTATATAGGTATTCTTATTCAATTCTAATTTCTTAAGGCTATCATGCAAAGTTTTGGGTATTAACCCAGTCGAGGATACGATGACAGGAACAATATAGTTGTACTTATCATTATTATTATCATTTGGAGGTTAGATGTAAGAGTAGCCCTTGGTTAAATCTCACCCAAGCGAATGTACAACAATATTTTGAGCAATAAAGGAATATTATTATTTTTTTATTATTAATTTGAAAATTTTCAACCTCTCCTTCCTGATTCGGAACAATAATTTTGGGTGATCAATGAACAGGATGAAGTGTTCCTATTAGATGGCCAGCTTGCTCTCCAGATTTCAGCCCTCCTGATTTCTTTCTACATAATCGGGTTTACCACAATCAACCAAAAAATTTGGACGTGTTGAAAGAAAGAATAAAAACTGTCAGGCTAGAAATTCCTACAAATGCCGTTTTGACTTCAACAGGTGCCGTATTCAGGAGATGCTAATTGTGTATTCAACAGCATAGAGAGCGTTTTCAACAATTTTTCTTAATTTTTTTCTAGTACGGTAAACTTGCAGTGCTTTGATTCATCAGTATTGGGAAACCGTTCCCGGTAGAGTCGAAATGCTCAATCACAAGTTCTGAATGAGGTTAAAGAGACTCGAAACGAAACAATTACAAGAATTAGCTGATAGGTACCAAATCCATTATAATTTCTCGTTAATAATTGCTTATAGCGTCTATTTAAATTCTGTGAAGATTATTGTGTAATTTTTGGTAGTATTCCGCCACAAAGCTTACTTCTCTATTCCTTAGAATCTTCTATTATTTTCTTAGCTTTTCCACCCAAAATGCAAAATAATATTACATGATAATGGGTTATCCGAATTGAAAGAATGAACAAAACACTTTCTAAATCTGAAAAATGTTATCACAAACTCTAACAGTTTGCCATTCTACGAATAGAACAATACAAGTTGTGGTCGATGGTATAACATCTGATTATTTTCAGTTGCAAGCAGGAGTACCTCAGGGATCCATTCTTTCGCCAACCTTGTTTGACGATTGTACCCTGGTTTCATCTTTCAGTAGTCTGCGGCCGATAACAGCTGCGGAAAATCAGCATCAGAGATGTCAACAAATTAATAACTTAAAATCTGACTAACAGAAGATATCGGAGTGGGGTCAGTTGAACCTGGTGAGTTTCAACGCGAGCAAGACGCAAGCAACTACGTTTTCTGTAAATGTCCCCGCTGGAGAACTTCTTTTAACGATGCAAGCCAACAAATTGCATCTAAAGATTCGATGTACCTTCTCGGAATAACGATCTACTGTAGGGGGAAAAAGGGTTTTCTTCATGCTTAGGACACAGTAACTGCGTGGGGCGTTCACTTTTTTTCAACTAGAACAGCAACTACTCAGGAGCGGATTATGATACCTAAATCATAACGAGCGGACCACACTAGAAATACTCCGCTCGGTAAACACACTGCAGTTCTTCAGAACGATGGTCTCTGGAATTCACAGACAATTTCACTGGAAGCTGTTCTCACTTTAAAAATCTGATCTAGTCTGGAACTCGGGTCAGTTCTGGAATTTAGCTAGATAGCGGAATACGCACTGTCTTTAAACTACCTGAATGCGTCTATTTATATGATTCTGTGATTCCCGAAAATGAAAGAATGCACACTTAGGTAATCTCGATAGTCTCCCACTTCTCACTCGATACCCTCTTGATCATGTCAACTAACTTGATGTTGTTTTTCCTTGTTTCCTATTGTCTGTTTCTGTCTGGTTAGTGTCTCTCAGTATAGCTACAATGTTGTTGTTTCTGATAACTGGTCCATTGGAATATAGATGAAGTGAAAAGAAAATAAAAAACAAGTACTGTGTTTTAAGGAATTTTACTTAATAATTGCGATTCGTAACGCGTTTCACTACACCGTAGCTTCTTCAGACGAATGATTATGCAGAAAATGTAAATGAGAATATAACTATAAATGTTCTTGAGTAATTAAAAGCTTATTGGTTACTTCTTAAGTGGTTATTTATGACAGGTATATCCAATAAAATTAAGGAATAGATTGCTCCCCGAAAAGATTCAATAGAGGTGAAGGGCTTAAATCGACTTGTTCATTGATGAGTCTACCTGAGTATTTTTATTTATTTATTTCTAAAGTTTCCCAAAGATCTACCTTCCAACATTTATTATCTGTATGCAAAATTTCAAACTGTGGGTCGAAAGAATGATTATTTTCTAAGAGATGATTCGCCTAATTTGAATCTGATTTTTTATTTGAAAAACTGCGTTTATGTTCCGATATTCTAATATTAAAATTTCTATGTGTTCTACCAATGTAGAAATTATCACAGTCATTGCAATTCAATCTATAAACACCTGATTTATTGTTTTTACCTGCTTTGGTTTTATTATTTTTATATATTTGCCTAAATTATTATTAGTTTGGAAAGCTATGTTGAAGTTATTGCTACTTAAGAATGATTTCAGTTTCTCACTTGTAATGCCAACGTAGGTTGAGGTGTTGAATTTTTGTTTCAATTTATCGACAGGGTAAACTTCATTCAATGCGATTCTACTTTGTTTTTTACATAGCGCTATGTAGACGATATCATTATTTGCTTCACAGGAACAGATAGACAGTTAAAAATTTTCGAAAATCATATAAATTCATTACATCCAAAAATTGCATTCACAACCGAAATAGAAAGCAATAATTCGATAAATTTCTTAGACGTTACAATTTCGAATGAAAATGGAAAACATGTTTTCGCAATTTACCATAAGCCGTCACATACAGATATTATAATACATAACTCGTCGTGTCATCCATATCAACATAAAATGTCAGCATTCAATAGTTTTATTCATAGATTGATTAACATCCCACTATCACCAGAAAATTTCAACAAAGAACTAAATTTGATTAAACAAATAGCCAAAAATAATGGTTACAATCCCAAACTAATGAATAATATTTTAAATAAAAACAAAGTAGAATCGCATTGAATGAAGTTTACCCTGTCGATAAATTGAAACAAAAATTCAACACCTTAACCTACGTTGGCATTACAAGTGAGAAACTGAAATCATTCTTAAGTAGCAATAATTTCAACATAGCTTTCCAAACTAATAATAATTTAGGCAAATATATAAAAATAATAAAACCAAACCAGGTAAAAACAATAAATCAGGTGTTTATAGATTGAATTGCAATGACTGTGATAATTTCTACATTGGTAGAACACATAGAAATTTTAATATTAGAATATCGGAACATAAACGCGGTTTTTCAAATAAAAAATCAGATTCAAATTACGCGAATCATCTCTTAGAAAATAATCATTCTTTCGACCCACAGTTTGAAATTTTGCATACAGATAATAAATGTTGGAAGGTAGATCTTTGGGAAACTTTAGAAATAAATAAATAAAAACACTCAGGTAGACTCATCAATGAACAAGTCGATTTAAGCCCTTCACCTCTATTGAATCTTTTCGGGGAGCAATCTATTCCTTAATTTTATTGGATATACCTGTCATAAATAACCACTTAAGAAGTAACCAATAAGCTTTTAATTACTCAAGAACATTTATAGTTATATTCTCATTTACATTTTTCTGCATAATCATTCGTCTGAAGAAGCTACGGTGTAGTGAAACGCGTTACGAATCGCAATTATTAAGTAAAATTCCTTAAAACACAGTACTTGTTTTTTATTATTGATAATGAAATTTTACCAAGTAAAAGCCTCCCAAATTCAAATGAAAAGAAAATAGTTACTTGAAACCGGACGGTTCTAACCAGCCAAGAAAACTTCTGGAACAAATCGATTTTTCAGGACTCTAACAATTGAATAACTTATTTTAAATGAAGTACATAATATTCTCTACAGGTTGGCGTATCCGATTCAACTGTTTGGTTATTTTTGAATGAGCAACTGTTATACCCCTACCTCATCCATAGAATCAAGGCTTCAAAGCAGATCTTTTTAGCATACTCGAATTTTGGCTACTACAAAGATGGGCAAGGTTTACTCCGAGGAGGGTATAATTAATTCACAAAATAATCACATGTGGACTGAAAAAAATCCTTATGAGGTACTTGAGCCTAGCTTCCAAGAAAACTCTTCTATCAATGCTTGGGCCATTTGGTAGATAGCAGATTGTTGACATTGTAATTCTATGTAACAGGGTGAATTCTTAAGCATACCTTCCTGCAGAACATTCTGGTTGATTGGTGGTGCTTTCCCACATTTTGGACTGACAGTGATGAATCATTTAAATCAAGCATATCCCATTAGTTGGAGTGGTAGAATCAGTCCTGCAGCTTGGCTCTCACGATCCTCCGACCGAAACCCCCTGAACTGTTTCATCTAGGGACATTTCAAGCCCGTGTAGCCTTGTAGTATCTAACACTAAGAAATGATTATTTATTATCGTGGACTTGTGCACTATCTCAGCTGTTAGCTGGATATAATTTACCTTTCCCAGATTTAGCAATCAAAGGGATTAGGCTCGATTACAATATACTTGACATAAATTTCCTAACTATCCTACATGTGTTAAGAATTACAGCTTTTTGCATTTCTATATAGGTATTCTTATGCAATTCTAATTTCTTAAGGCTATCATGCAAAGTTTTGGGTATTAAACCAGTCGAGGATACGATGACAGGAACAATATCTATTTTATCGAGGTGCCACATCTGCTTGATCTCAATAGCAAGGTCTGTGTATTTGGACTTTTTCTCCTGGAACTTGTTCAGCACGTTGTTATTATTCGGTATGGCGACATCCACCAGCATTGCTGTTCTGGCTCTCTTATCATACACCACTATGTCCGGCCTATTATTCGTCACCATTCTGTCAGTGATAACAGGCCTATCGTAGTATAATCTGATAGAGTCATTTTCCAATATGGGCGCCGGCTGATACTTGTAATATGGCTGGAAGGTGTTCAGAAGTCCGTACTTGTGCGCAAGTTTCTGGTGGATAATGTTGCACACTTGATTATGCCTGTGAAGATACTCCATATTGGCCAGTTGTTCGCATCCGGACGTAATATGCTGTATAGTCTCCGATCTTATATGGCATTTTCTGCACTTATCTGTTTGTAATGTTCCGTCCTTCATTATAAATTTTTTGTAATTGTTTGTAGCGATCACTTGGTCTTGGATGGCCATAAGGAAACCCTCTGTTTCTGCGAATAATTCTCCTTTCATCAACCATTTGTTGGATGCTTCTTTGTCGATGTGTGGATGATTAATCTCATGGTGATGTCGTCCATGCAATTCCTTTCTTGACCATTGCTCTTGTTTTTCAGTATCTGATAGGAATGGTAAATTCAGCAGGTCATCTCTGGTAGCAAGATTTAGAAGTGTATATCCCTTATCAGCCAACGATACCACTCTATGTAGGTCAGAAGTGAGAGCTTTTGCTGAGAAGAATTCTCTGAGATTTTTTTTCTGTTTGGTGTGTAAATTGACTACATCTATCAATCCGCGTCCTCCTTCTTTCCGCTTCAAAGTTGTTCGTATCACAGACGATTTTGGATGATGGTTGTTGTACTTTGTTAGCATCGTTCGGGTCTGCCTTTGAATATCATCCAGTTCTGTCTTAGTCCATCTGATTATTCCAAATGAGTAAAGTAACACTGGAATGGCGTAGGTGTTAATTGCCTTGACTAAATTCCCCGAGTTCAACATCGATTTCAGCACAGACTTCAGACGCTGACTGTATTCTGAACGAATCTTCTCCTTTGATTATTTTTGGTCTAACAATCTGGCTTGTTGGTATCCCAGATATTTGTATGTTTCGCCATCTCTAATGCACTGTATAATATCACCGTTTGGAAGTTGTGTTTCACCATCTATGACTTTCCCTCTTTGAATGTTCAGGGTCTTACATTTTTCAATCCCGAATTTCATATGCACATCTGCCGAGAACTCACTGACAGTTTTCAGCAAATCATCCAATTGCTTCTTGTTCGAAGCATATAATTTGATGTCATCCATATACAGCAGGTGGGAGATTGTATGATAATTCCTTTCTGCTTTTATCCTAAATCCGTATCCTGTTCTATTGAGCATTGAGGACAATGGGTTCATTGCCAAACAGAACCATAGTGGACATAGTGATTATTATTATTATTATTATTTTTAAATACGATGGGGGGCTGGGGAACAAGTCCTTAAGAAGCCCGAATAGAAAACAAATTCTGAGAGCTACAGCAACTAAGCTGAGAGGAAAAAACGAATGAAAAAATTAAATACATTCTAGACCCAAAAATTCTAACAAGTATGCTTATGAATCAAAACAACAATAATACTAAGACAGGTAGCGGACAGTTCACGAGAAAAGAGCCCGATCGAGACGATTTTTGAAATTATTTGTCGACGACGCGTCTACCACCTCATCCCTCAAGCTATTCCAGGAATCGAATACCCTATTACTGAAGAAATTGCGTTGTTTTGAAGAACTCTTTTTTCAATTTCATTTGATGGCCTCGCAGAAGGGTATCAGAGCTGAGTGTGAATAAGCTTTGCAAGTGCGTGTAGTTAAATTCAATAATTTGAAATGTAAAGATTAGATTGGCGGCTTTCAGACGTTCCTGGTACTTCGATTTTATACGCTCGTGCGACAAACGTGTTGCTCGGCGTTGCACACCCTCCAACAATGGTAGCATGTACCAATTTCGATGGACGCATTAAACGAAATCTTCGCGGGAGACCGACGAATATAATCGAGCAGCGAGTTAGCCCTTTTACACACCGCAGTTATGTGGTCCGACCAACACAGGTCACAATTAAAGATCACCCCCAAATCGACATGCGATAAAACTCCTTGTAATGTTGAGCCGCATAGGTTATAGGATAGCTTCGAATTGTTTTCCCCATATATAACCCCACACATTTCTCGATGTTCAAAGGAAGCAGGCAATCAATACACCACCTGCCAACGGACTTCGTTCTGAAGGATGCTATTTCGACTAAACGGATTCGCATAAAGCTTGGCATCGTCCGCATAGAAGGCTTTTTTGCTTTTGATATGAAAATTCAGATCACTCACATACAAAAGAAAGAGAAGGGGCCGTGCACAGAGCCTTGAGGTACACCACTAGTAACGGACCTTGGAGTAGAATATGAAATCCCAATTTTAACCACGAATCGCCTATCGGTTAGGTAGCTATCAATCCAAAGCAACAGTCTCCTTCTCACATCTTGTGAAGAAGCCGGCGGGCTGGTGGGCGATCAAAAGCTCTTGCAAAGTCACGGTAGATCACACCATTATATTTTGAAGGCGAGGGATTTGAACCAGTCATTCACGCAAGACAGTAGGTTAGTCGTAGTGGACTCTCCCTTAACAAACCCGTGCTGTTCTTTGAGTATGACATTATGACGATTCAGAAATATAGTAATTTCGTACGCAATGATTGATTCCATTATCTTCGAAGGTATAGAAAGAAGGCTAATAAAGCGATATTTGCAAGGATTTAGTTTATCGCTCTTTTTGAAAATGGTAGTGATGGAAAGAACCTTCCAGGAAGAAGACAAACAGGAGTGTTCGAAAGGAGAAGTCATAATCTGAGATAGTGGATAGCAAAGGATGTCAGCATTGTTTTTAAATCGATCAGCAGTAATTTCATCCAGTCCTAGAGATGAGGAATCTTTAAGTTTAGAAATATACTTGTCCACCTTTTCGGCTGTGAACGATAAATTTGATATTGTGTCCTCGACTCGAGGTGACAGCAGCTGGGGAAGGGTGCCATCAGTAGGTTCATCAGTGAAAGCCCCAGCAAAGGATTCAGCGATCTTCTCTGCAGACTCACCATCCGTCAAGCAGAGGCACAATTTTTAAGCTGGATTCAAAAGAACTATAAGGTAAGCCAGAAGAAGTACCATAAAACACATCTGCACTCTCAGAGTAATAAACACCGAAATGAATAGCAGTAATTTTAAACATTTAGTTTAGTTCAACAATTCTAAAAAGTAATGAACTGTGTATAACCTGTGATATAAGGCTTTTATTTTTGTTAAATAACAAATATCTAATTCACTCTAACATAAGATTACGAAAAAATATAATTTATATAGCAAACCCTTATTTTTCGATCCTCTTTTGGTTTCTGAATTTTCCGCTATGGAAACTAGATCGCTGTGTATACAGGGTGATTCACAAGTGGCGTGGTGCTCTGTAGCTCGTACACTCTTGAAGATTTCATTTTTGTTCGAACGATATTGTATTTAGAAAGTAAGATTCTACTTCAGTAATTTATTTTGGAGTAAACAGGGTGTCCCAATTTTCTATAAAAAAATCTTGGGTGGTTTCTTCAGATTGGAAGACCACTTTTCCATTCAAGACTCAGGAGGCCTTAACTCTGCTGTGTCTTTGAGCAATAAGTTTTTTTTGATGAGAAGTTTCGTCACAATATTTTTTTTCCGTAAAAATTCATGAAAATAGGCTCTCACATCTTCGCATGCTGTTTCGGCCAGAGATGTTGAATACATTTTTCCTTTCGTTTTCCTATTGCCTAAGGATAGCTTTATTGATGAATTGAAATGAATTATCCTCATTTTATACAGGAGTGACTCAAAAAAATTATTGAATATTGTAATTTTAAAAATATCATATCATGATTTTTTCAAATAGGACACCATGTATTTTATTATTCATGTCAACGCATTAAATATTGTGCTATATGTTGGCATAATTAACCTTATCTTTATCTTCGATCATTTTCGAAATAAAAAAATAAACTAGAATAATGAAATCAGAGGTTGCGAAAGAAGAGTTTATTAGTACATATCATTATACTTGATCAGAGAAATGGAGATATTTTAAGGTATTCGTGTATGAAATACGTGATAGATTGGTTTTTGGTTAGATGATCTACAACGTGTTGAATTATTTCAATAAGCTTTTAAAATGTTGCCCGTTTCCTTTTAGACACAACTCAATCCTTGATGAAACACCGTTGAACTTTTGACAACATTTGCAGATTAACTGGCTTAAAGGCGTGGACTATTTTCTGTCTCATATCCAACTGTGTTGTAGAAGGAATCTGATGAACGATGCCCTCAATATAACGCCACAAGTAAAAATCTAGACTTGTGAGGTCCGGAGACCTAGCTGGCCATCTATCCATTTTTTTGGAAATACATGATTCAAATGCTCCCTAACCTGATGTGAGTAATGTGCTGGTGCTTAAAACCACAAATCTTGTCTGATATGCTCAAATGAGGATCATCTCTTTCAATTCATCAATAAACCTATCCTTGGGCAATAAGAAAACGAAAGGAAAAAAGTATTCATCCTCTTTGGCCGAAGGAGCATGCGATGATGTGAGGGCCTATTTTCAAGATTTTTCACGGAAAAAAAATATTGTGACGATACTACTCACCAAAAAAACTTATAACTTAGAGACATTATAGCAGAGCTTAGGATGCTCTTGAATTTTCAACAAAAAGTCTTCCAATCTGGAAAAACCTCCCAAGATTTTTTTATAGGAAATTGGGACACCCTGTTTACTTCAGAATAAATTGCTGAAGTAGATTTTTACTTTCTAAATACAATACGGTCTGAACAAAAATAAAATCTTCGAGAGTGTACGAGCTACAGAGCACCGCGCCACTGGTGAATCACCCAGTATATTATTCAAATATTCAACAGAAACAATGTCTTATCACAAGAATATACGTTGTATTTGATGGAAATATTCCCACAATCGAATAATTATCGAATGTATTTTCTTGTGTAGCATTCAACAGAATTATTTCAGCATTTCCAACATGAAACCGGGTCACAATATAACAATATATTGAAAATTCAATTTATTCTGAACGATAAAGCCACAATGAAAATACCTTTTGCATTTAAATGTAACCGAATGTATAAGCCATTCACTAGTTATTGCGTATTCCAAATATTCAAATGCGAATATTTACACAACATATTATTGTTATAGAAGTCTGTCGCATCCATTTTGAGCTATTTTTGTTAACGTGTTTGTCCGCATATTTTTCGAATAATCTGCAGTTTCATGAACTTCACATTCATTTTGTGCGCATTCGGATTATTATGACCAGTTTTAATGAGGGAATTACGTCCATCCATTTGAAGTGACAGTGATCATTAGAACAGATGACAAAAATAGATCGCGTTGTGTATATTTAATTATTACGATTTGATTATTAGTCTATGTCAAAACATAGGTACTGAAAATAATTGTTGATTTGTTTGTTATTCCTTTAACGTGCTCTTTGTCCGCCTTTCGGCCAATGACACGCCGGGGAATTCTGTCACCTCTTTAACCCGGGAATTTTGCCGAACTCCTCTCGAGTCGAGGGAAGGGATCTTTAATGTCCAACACATCTCTGTTAGACAGGACCGACGGCTCTAAATCTCCTCCGAAAGATGGATACTCAAGCGATTCTCAGAATCCGAAAAATCGCACCGACTTTGTGGGGATTGAACCCATATAACTCTGCGCAGTAGAAGTGCTTTCAATTCAGCGAATGCATACAATCGTTCAATAATATTTTGCTCGAGAACGATCGGAGATACGAAAAAACCTAACCGAAACATTGACTAAAATAATGTATATTGCGAGGAAAGCTAATATCTATATCAATATCTCAAAAAAGTCTAGGGAACACTTCTGAATATCGATATATCGTATCCAGAACGATCAATATGGATGGGTTTTTTTAGGAAATTAACACCTGCATCAATTTCTCACCAAATTATGTAGAGTGCCGCAACAGATTTCAATTTTATTTTTAAAAACTAAAAATGCAGCAGATGCGACGCTGTTTTATAATCATTTCATGTATTCAATGTTTGAAATCAGTTAGTTGGCACTTTGTTTCTGTTGTAAGCACAAATAAAAGATTCAAGTTTCGTGATTCGACCATGGGAATACGACATTTGACTAGAGAAGAGATGTTACGAGCCGTTGGCATGCTCCAAGCTGGGAGCTCAAAACGGGAAGTATCCAGGGTTCTGGGAAGTAGCCCAAGTGTTATAAACCGTTTATGGTCGCGTTTCAATGAAACAGGTAGCGTAAAAGAACGCCATACAGGTTGTTTCAGGATTACTATAGTCGCCCAAGACCGATTTTTGGTTTTACAAGCTCGAAGAGTACTACCGCAGCATCTCAATTAGCTCAAGAGCTATCACGAGTTCATAATGTACAAATTTCCGACCAAACTGTGAGAAAACGACTCCACTCCAGGCGTCCCTTAAGAGTTCCACAACTGACCCATGGTAATCGCGCTGCTCGTTTAGCTTGGTGCCAAGAACACGTAAACTGGGATAAAGAGAGGTAGGCCATAGTTCTCTTCAGTGAAGAATCTAGATTTAGTTATTATCCTGATTCGGGAAGAATTCGAATATGGAGGGAACCTGGAAAGCAAACCATCTCCAGCATGCTCGACAGGGAGGCGGATCAGTGATGTTTTGGGGAGGTATACGCCTTGGTGGAAGAACTGACCTCGTTTTCATACAGAACAACGTCACGGAAAATTCTTACGCAAATAAGATAGTTTTACCTGTAGTGGTACCGCATCTCCAAACAATGGGTCAAAATCCACTCTTCCAACAAGATAATGCCCCTCCTCATCGTGCAAGAATTGTCTTGAATGTTCTTGAAGAGAATGATATCGATCTTCTACCGTGGCCATCCTGCTCCCCAGATCTGAATCCCATCGAGCATGTGTGGGATACCCTAAAAAGAAATCTCCTGCGTCAAAACGTCTTCCATCATGAACAGGAGCCTCGATTAGCAGTTCAGAGGGCTTGGAATGACTTAGGCCAAAATGTAATAGACAATTAATAACAGAGGTGGACCTTCTGGGTACTGAAAAATATAAGTGCTTCAATATCGTTTCGAAAATATTAGTTCAGAATTTTTTTTCTGTTTTACCAAATTTCGTCATTTTCAAATTTCAAATTTTTTTTTATAATAGGTGCTTTGGAGAAGTCAAATATCATTTTGTTTTCTTGAGAATACATTATATACAATACATCCTAACAAAACCGAAAGATTTCTATAAATTCGAATCTTCAAATTCATATTTTAAAGATATTGGTAGGTGTTCTCTAGACTTTTTTGAGGTGTTTATGCTACTTGAGTCGATCGTAAGTAGTCTAAAAATATTGAGGTATATCTCCAGCAGCTCAAGTTTGAGCACCCTTGTACTAAATTAAACGTAGAATTCTTTGCTCTCTCCTGAAAAACGTGATACCTACTTATTTCAGTAACTGCAATTTCCTCTATTTTTTCATAATTATGATAATCTATGAATAGTTCTTCACTTTCTATGAACCCTGTATAATCCAGTCTATGATAATATTCATTAGAATGACCTACATAGAAACTGAATCCTTTGAAGCACACGATGAGATATGGAAATGTTTTCCTTTTGATCTCAGTGATTTATGTGATCGGAAGTCATTTTATATTCAATACGTAATGTGAAAATTTGCTTCGGTAACCCCAATTTGATGTTTTTTTCCATTTCAAAGCAGTAAGATTGTTCACCTTCTTAATGTATGTTTTTTCGTTTGTATTATTTCGTTCCACTCCCCCTTTGCGGGATTCTTTTATAAGCAAAGTTCTCCGTGAACGAACACTTTCATGTTTCAAATGAGAATTTCGGCATATTTTCATCATCAGGATCAGGGTGTATTATTTACATTGCAACTCTCAGTGCTAATTTTGGAACGTTGATTCTTCGCCGGAAGGCTGAGATCCTCTGTTCGAGTCTTATTCGCGTTTGTTTGAGTAATCAAGGAAGCTTTGATTATGAACCTCTTGAATATCCCGATATCTTCCTGCTATGCATAAATAATCTACAGCTTTAGATCTTTCGGATGTGAAATTTTCTTCGTGAGCCATTGATTTTGGGGTCGAACTTAGGGATGAGTATCTCAATTTTTAATGAGCTTCACAACACAGTTTTTACTTTTCAGAACGCATCGCTTGAAAGATGAAGATTGTTACGATAAGCCTTAATAAAATGCTTTTATTATTATCACCTGAATTCCAGTTCATTTATTTGTTTGTAATGGAATCTTCGAGTCTTTCGTAGACCTCAAATCGTTTGATTGAAATGAAACTTCAAAGGCTGTTGACAAAATAATTCAATAAATCTCGTTTTCGTTGACAACTCTCATAATGCAAATTTCTACGTCAATTAGTTTGTTCAATACTCTGCGTTATCATATGCATGCTAATGCCCTTCACACCAGGGCCAAATCTAGGAAGCGCCTTTTTTTGTCGTGTTGTTTCAACATAAATATTTCCTATTTTCACATTGTATTTTCCTAAATAAGCAAAACCGATTTGCTTCCGCTTGACAATTACCGCAAAGAATAAAACGCGAATTTAATTTTTACATATTTCATTTAAGATATTAATTGAATTGTATATATATTAACAAAGTAGCTGACTTTATTCTAATAAAACTAATATGCTATATTTTTCAAAAGAGCATCAAGAGTCGAGAATGTGGAAGAATATAAACATAATTATACTATTTCCAATCTTCTCGCCTTTTTGTCTGCAAATTCCTTAATAATTTCGTGTATATCTATACCAGGGGTGCTCGAAATTGAACTGCTGGCAATCTACCTCAATATTTTCAGACTACTTACGATCGACTCTGAGAGGCTGCAAGTATGTCTGATGCAGGGTTGTCGTACATACACGAGTCACCTTACCTACCTAGGTAGGGTGTAACGTAGCATATATAGATATTAGTTTTCCGCACAATATACATTATTTTAGTCAAGATTTGTGTAAAGTTAGGTTAGGTTAGGTTATTCTCTATTATATCAATGAAAAAACTCATAGTTATTCAAAATTGCTAGTATATTGGTTGTTACAAAACAAAAGTGTTACATATGGTATTAAACTTAACTAAGGAGTGACTTTGGATTTTGAAACGTGGCACTGCATGTCCTCAGCATACTTTTCATAAGATGGTACGTAACCACTGAGTGCTAATAGCAAGCATGATGACATATGATCGTCAGTTAGTCGATTGCGATATTTTGACTTAATTATCTTCATTTCAGAAAATGCAGACTCGCACAAGTAAGTTGACCCAAATATTGCCGCCAGTTGGAGGGCGATTTACCCTAGATTCGGATATTTCTCTTCAGATATAAAACACCAGAACTTTGTATCAGATGATGTAGCTTTGAAATGTATATCTGATATAATCTGCACCAACACATTTTCAACAAAACATGAGTTCATATTAAACTGACTTGCTATTTCAGTAGCTAATTCCTCAATGTTTTTACATGAAAAAGGATACATCGAAGAAAATTATTTTTCAAGGGACGATATTCAACTTTCCGAAGAATGTTAAATACCCTCCCTTGAAGGAGCTAGTTTTCCGATCTCCCCTCCATAATCACTGTTAACCAGGGCCACAGGAAAGTGGTACAGCACGGTCAGATGTCACGAATAGGAACAATGAATTGCAGTTTCGGTCTCGTTTGACCTCGTTAGCATTGTCTACCCATTCGTAACAAAAGGTCAAGGCCATGCGACACTCACGTGTCGCATGGCGGTATGTTATCGAAATAGTGTGACCACTTTACGTTTTCCTGTTTTATCTACTCTTTATTTTCACCGTTTCGCGGGGCGTTGGTGAGGTAGCCTCTATTTCGGTTCGTTGGGGGGCGCAGTGATATTTACATTATTGCGTTCACTCCAACGAATTGAGATGAGTAGGTAACGGCATAGCCTTGTGTTACGAATGGGTAGAGAATTCTAACGAGGTCAAACGAGACCGAAACTGCAGTCCATTGTTCCTATTCGTAACATCTGACCGTTATCTGAGGTTATTTAACATTCTACGGAAGGTTGAATATTGTCCCTTGAAAAATAGAAAAATAAACTTTTAAGAAATTTGTCAATGTGTATATCAATTTTGGATATTTTATATTTATGCACATTCACTCACCTACTTTTATCATGACCGTTCTTTGTAAATATTGAAGGATTTTTAATAAAATACAAAAAATAAAGGGAGTGGGATCATTTTTCTTCTTCAATATATCACATAGCTTCCGTACTAAAACATCGAATTTGGTCCAACATCAGGTAAACTAACAGAACATATGAAAGTGTGCTCCTATGAAATTTGGCGTTTTTGTTGTTGAATCATCTGCGGCAAATGGTGTGAATCAACCTGTATATCAAGTTATAAAGTTCACGATTCTCATTCATACGCATTTATAAAAATAAAAAATTTCAGAGACGGTTCAGTAGATACTGGTTTAACTGTTGAACGAAAAAAATATATTCGTTCGAACTGAAGTATAGAAGGAAAAAGGATTGATTAATTCAACGGGTGTATTGAGAAAATCCTACAACATCAGGTGCTCTACGAAAGTTCGATAAATTCAAGGGAGAAGCTGACTCGGAAAGTGATAATTGTTGACCACAAAAACAATTCATTCACTCTCCAGCGGCTTGGTATTAAGTCCCCTTCGGGAAATTGGACCTTTTTCTTTTTACATGTAGTAATTGCATCGGTTTCAGTGTCCGGACTTAATGGCAATCGATATACCCTTCTGAAATACTTCACTCTAACTCTCGAAGAAGTTGAATTGAAGCCCAAATTGAAAACCTCGCCTTTAGGGTCAATTCCTTTCTATAGCTGATTTTCATTATGAAAGGCGCTGAATCGTGTGAAAATTTCCTGTCTTTTTTTTGAGAATCATTCAAGCATTTCGTCAATCAGTTGAAAGAAGATATAAATAGAAAATATTAAATTTTATTCACTTTGAATTGGGAGGAATAATTCTTTCGTTTATATTTCGTGGAGCTTTTTTAAAACACCCACTTTAATCAATGAAGAAGTGAAAAATTTTTAAATTTTTTCCTTATGTACAGAGTGGACACTACAATTTTATAGTTTATTTCGAATTGTTGGGATTCAGCCAGTATTTTGAAAGATCTTTATTTATACATTCACTTGACGTTGCCTTCTTAAGGACTCTAAAATGAATTTTACTATCAGAAAATGAAATTTTCTTCTTCAATAAAAGTGAAGCAACAGAACATATATGTGTATGAATTAAATTAAACAGACTCTCCTCTATCGAAAACCGAATTGTTAGACATTACACGAAACACTCACAAGCTCGAACAAATTGAAAACACTATGAAATGTATATATAAACACTGCCATAAAATACAATAAATAAATAAATAGGATAAAATTCTCTTTTAGAAATAAAAAAAAACTATTGTACTCACAAGGTATATACAGATCTCCTACGTAATAATAAAACGAAAGATACATATCTAGATTATTCAAGGGTTGCTTAGTCTTACTGAACGGTAACAAAGAACACGGAGAAGATGCGTTCTCCACTCTCGAAATCGAACTGATATTCGGGAACATTTGGCAAAACATCGAATATGTGCGGTCTGATATTATTATTACTTTTACTTTGTCATAATCTACTAAGGAAACGATTGATATACACGGCATTTCAAAACGAATAATGGTGGTTTCAACTTCAAGAATTGAATCTCCTTATAAGATTGAAATATGAATTACTAAGACCTTCTGTATCCTGTTTTCTGTTGACACAGTTTGTATGTTTTTGTATGTGTATCATTTTCTCAATGAGTCTTCATTTATAGTGAAATTCTTTATCCACAACCATTGCATTTTCAAAATCGAATGCATGATTCATAGATATCGCATGCTCTGCCAGAGCGGTTTTACCTGTTGAATTTCCACGGTTTGCTGAATTTATACTTCGTTTGTGTTCTGAAATTCTTGTACTTAGATATCTTCCCGTTTGCCTTATATAAACTCCCTCACATTGTTCGCATGGAATTCTATATACAGGGTGCTTCAACGAAAACTAAATAGAGGCTATATGTACCAAGATATTCATTTCTGATCGAAACGCAAAAACAGATCAATTTTTGCTTCACGGGGGACATCTTTTGGGGTACAATACTTGCCTGAAATATCAACCCCCTAAGCGGGGGTTGCAATTTTTGAAAATTTTGAATAGGGAAAATGGATTGAGTGATGACCTGAAAGAAAAGTGGTATCTTTATCTACATTGCCTTAAACAAATTTCCATTTTTAATTAAAAACTGTAAAGGGGTGAGCAACTGAAAGATAGGGAACACTATTTCCTCCCTGAGACTATTCAAGTTTCAGTGAGGTACAATGGAACAGATCCATGCTGATCAATGGCAGTCATCATCGAGTACCATCCCCATCTCGAATTTCAACCCCTCGAGCAGCGGTGACAACCCTTGAAAATTTGGAAGAGGGTAGATGGGTCGAGTGATAACTCCAAAGAAAGGTATTATCTTTATCTGCATTCCCGTGAAATAATTTTCATTTTTGAAGGTACAGAGTGACCCATTGAAAAATAGAAAGAACTATAGAAGACTATCGCCCCAAGACTATTGGAGTATCAGTGCGAAAAACTGGAATAGATTCATTTAGATCAAAGATGACAGCCTTTGATCTGGAATGAATCTGTTCCATTTTTTTGCACTAATACTTGAATGGCTCAGGGCAATAGATAGTCTCCTCTTTTTTTCAGTAGCTCACTCTGTATCCTCTACAGTTTTCAATCAAAAATGAAAATTCGTTCACGGAGATGCAGACAAAGATAATACCTTTTTTTTTTTCACTCGACCCATCTACCCTCTTCCAAATTTTCAAGGGTCACCCCTGCTCTAGGGGTTTAAATTCGAGATGAGGATGGTACTTGATGATGACTGCCATTGATCTGTTCCATTTTACTTCAGTGAAACTTGAATAGTCTCAGGGAAAAAGTCTTCCCTATCTTTCAGTTGATCACCCTGTATCTTTTACAATTTTCAATTAAAAATGGAAATTTGTTCAAGGCGATATAGACAAAGATACCACATTTTTTTTGAGTTATCACTCGACCCATCTTCCCTATTCAAAATGTTCAAGGATTGCAACCCTCGCCCAGGGGGTTGTACCCCAAAAGATGCCCCCCTTGAAACAAAAATTAACTTGTTTTTGCGTTTTGATTAGAAATGAATATCTTGGTAGTTATAGCCTCTGTTTAGTTCTCGTTGAAGCACCCTGTATTACGTTACTTTCTGAATGTGGTGGGGTTCTTTCCTTCAATCTAGTGAAATACTAATGTAACGTGTTTCGATTTTTAAAAGCGATAGTGACGTCATTTGAATTTAAGATCGTCGCAATTTTCTCAGATAAATTATGTACATACGGAATTTTGCAGTATATCCTTTTTTCTGACATAAGTTTGTTTTGTCAGTTTCATTTGCTCTCCTGAGTAATTTATTCATAAGTTTTACTGGATAACCATTTTTCACGGGATACGACTTAATGAGACTTATATTTTTTTCATGAAAAACGGTATCAGACAAATTGAGGGCCCTGTGTTTTAGATTATTTATATTATTTACTTTATGTTCAAAGGAGTGGTGTGAATTGAAATTCAAAAATCTCTCAAAAAACTTTGTTTTATGGTACCAATCTGTGAGCAAGCAATTATTCTCCATTCTCATAATTCGAAGATCCAAGAAGGATATACTATTATTTTCCTCTACTTCGACAGTGAACTGTATCTTTGGATGGAAAGAATTGAAAACCGTCAATATATTTTCTTTTTTTGACATGGGTACACAGTTAAAAATATCGTCAACAAATCTCTTAAAGAACGGAAGCGCAAAACTGAGCCTTGGTATGCACGTGTCCTGCAATTCACTCATGACCAAATCGGCACATATCGGAGAAAGATAGTTCCCCATACCCAAGCCATAAACTTGTCTATAAAAAACTCCATCAAATTTGAAATAACTGTTATAAGAAACAAAATTCAACAACTCCAAAGTATAACTACAATGATCCTGTATTTTTTGCCATTTCTTTTTCATTATATTGTAAGGTCAATAGGAATATTGAATGAAGAAATCACGTCCAAATATATGAGTCTGTAACCATCAGGCACCCCTTTACCTCGGGAATGTGTTACTACTCCAAAGGAAGCTTTCACATAGTATTGATCTTTATCAAAAGCGAACTTCAGAATCTCAGCTAAATGTTTTGTGAGCATGTATAGTGGAGAATTTACATAACTTACTATGGAACGTAAAGGATAATTTATTTTATATATTTCAGGTAAGAAATACATTTTGGAAAACACACCATTCTCACATTTCAATGTCTTGGCTTCTATCTTTTCTAACTTTTGTGACCTAACTGAAGAATCTATTTATTATATTTATATAATCAATTAATTAAGTATTATTTGAACTTTTTTGTGTTGGGTCCTTCTCAAGTATTTGATAAGTATCTCGGTCATTCAATAAAACCCTAGCTCTATCCAAATAATCTACTTTACGAATGGCAACAGTTGTATTGCGTTTATCGGCCCTAGTGATGACGATGTCCGCATGTGAACTTAAAAATTCTCCAGTGTCTTTTTCATACTGAGTCAAACACCTACCTTTTATAATGTAAAAATATTTCTTGAATGATTAGTTAAACAGTTAATAACTTGATGACGCTTTTCAACTCTTTCATTATCATCCCTATAACATTGAAGTGCAACTTCAACATCCACTATTAGATCCTTAACCGGTATGTTTCTGCAGTTATAAGACAAACCAAACTTTATCAGGAATAATTTCACTGGTAAGATTTATGAACCAGAAAATTTTATTTTCTTATAGTAAAATTCATTTTAGAGTCCTGAAGAAGGTAAAATATTGTGCCGAAACCTTGACTGAATGTATAAATAAAGATCTTTGGAAAAAACTGGCTAAATTCCACCGATTCGAAATAACTTATAAGAAAAATAGCCAACTAATCATTACCTAGACTACTCTTTCATAGCCTCAGTTAGACTGTAAATGAATACAGCTTACACCCATCTTTTCGAATTATTGTGCTGCAGTTGGAAAAATGAGAATTTTTTGAAACGACGTTTCTGGATATTGATGGAGCTTTTAATTACACACAAACTAACCTAGTTTCAGGGAAGCGAAATAGCCTTAGGTCTCAATTCTTCTTACGAAATTGCTTGTAGAGCGTTTGGACTGTAGGAAAATCACCTCGTTGATCATAAATCATATCCTCAAGAGACGAATTTGTTCGCAAGACGGCGTAGTATCACCGACAGTTTGGCGTATGGTGGCGAATTGTCTGTTACGGGCACTGGAAGGATATGAACCCATGTTCAAGTTTATGCAGACGACGTCATTCTTAGCAAAGAATAGAATCGACATGCATGTATTAATATACTGCAGATTACTTTGAACACAGTGAAACGCTGTACTTCCTCAGGTTTAGGGGATTATTCAAAAAAGACGGAACTGGTTGTTTTCAAGGGTAAGCATCCGATACTATCATTTTCGGGGCACTATTTCTTCGGATCAAGACTCAACGTGAAATGATTGGTTAAATACTTGAGGGTATTATTGTATAGCAAGCTTAGCTGGGCTCAGCATCTTCAGCTGCAGACTTAAAGATTTTCTGCTGCTCGCATGACAAGAGGACCTTTAGCGGCACGTGGGGCTCCGAGTTACACGTGCTGATGTAGTTCTTCAAAACTGTTCTGCTACCCTGAACCACCAATGCCTCGCTGGTCTGATAGACGAGACAGGAAAAACAGATAACATAGATAAGCTAAAACAAGGATCAGTACTAGGAACACTACTATTCAACATATACATCGCAGACATACCGAAGATGAAACACTCAAAGATGGTGCAGTTCGCTGACGAGACAGCAATATACGCATCCCACAGGAACAAAGCAGCAATCAGGTAATTGCTACAAGAAGATATCGACCAACTTACCAATTATTTAAGAATCTGGAGGATCAAGGTCAACCCGAAGACAGTAGCAATGTACATCAACCACAAGAAGAGGAGACACCCGGAAACACCAAAGGAAATCACCATAGAAGGACAACAAATCGAATGGAAGAAGGAAGCAAAATATCTCGGCGTAATTCTGAATGACCAACTAAACTACAAGAGGCACATCGAGGAAACTTCAAGGAAAACTAAATCAGTACACGGAAAACTATACCCCCTACTCAACGGAAGAAGCAAATTCACATTGGAGAACAAAATCAAGATAATCAAGTCAATAATCATCCCAGGAATAATATACGCAGGACAAATTTGGCATCTAGAGGACAGATTCGAGAAGAGGAAACTACCAGCAGCAATGCATCATGGTACATAAGCAACGACCAACTCAGGAAGGAAATGGAAACCAAAACACTAGAAGAAATCATCACACGACTAACAACGAAGACAACCGACCAGATGGAAGACCACGAAAATAAGGAGATCAACCAAATAATGGAACTACAACCGAGGACAACAGGAAAGAGGATATCCCTAGTACAATGGAACATAGATGCACCACAACATAAAAGAAGGAGGATAACAAACCAGTAGGACCCTAGGACAAACCAAGGAGATGTAACATAAGCGAGATGAAGAGGAAAAAGGATGGTCATTCGACCCTCACCAAAATTCAGGGATCACAGAAATAGATTTAGTGTACTATCAACATAGTTGGCGAAATGCGCGTCGAGTATTCGAAAATAATGACCAACATTAAATTTTCAACGAAATGCTCCATGTTCTCATAAGTGAACACAGAATCCACCAAAATCACATATAATTCCTATTTGAAAAAAACATATGTTTTTTCATAACACAAAAACAAATCGGCAAAAATTTTTTCGAATATGGCCCTGCATGCTAATCAAAAAACTGAATGTGAAAATATTTTTTGCTTAACATCAATAGGATTCGAGATATCGTCACATGTTGAAAACCTAAAAGATCTAGAACTCCGGAATGATTCGGAAACTGGAAAAAAATAGATGAAATCCGTTTTCACCAATGAATTTCTCTCTAAAATCGAACTCGAGAGAGGGAAGATCATTTTTCTCTATCTACAATATTTCACAAAGCTGACGGATTAAAACATTGAATTTGGTCCACCCTGTACAGTGTACTCAATTACAAGGTATTCGGGAACCTTCAACCGAGAATATTCGAGTTACAGAGTTTCAATGAAATTACATGAAAAGATTCATGTTTCAACAACTTTGAAAAGAAGCACAATCACATTTTACAGCATTCAAATAATCTCAAAAACAGACAAATGAAAATATTTAGGTGCAGAAACTCGACACTAAATTTGCTAATATTAAAATTTCCCATTATTCTTCACGCGGAAATTGAGAAGATGAAAATGTAAATAAATTATTCACGTATTTTTCAGTGTTCCGGCATCTAGTCTCGGTTGGTAATGTTGGCCATGAGATAACGTTAGAATTTTAATGGAATTCCGTGATTTCGGGCGAAAAACTTTTCAATTAGTGAGTATATATTCCGAAATATAAAAAGTCAAAGGTTTCATTAACGCGTGGAAAAAAGCACGAGAGCCTTTATAGCATAATTAAAACATTGTTATGTGAAGGAGTATAAAACTTCGTTAAGTTTTTATACTATTGTATTTCCCGCTATCTTCTCATTCTTGAAACAAATCATTCGAATTAATTCATTTGAATATGCTCTGAAAGAAAATTTGAAAAGTTATGGTAACGGGAGTTTGCAACGTTTTTGTAAAGAAGAGATACTTATTATCTAACCCGTCCAATACACATTTTATAGTCTATTTCAGGGGTGCTAAAACGGTCGATCAGTCGATCGCGAATGCTTTTTGAGTAGATCTCGAGAAAAAAAAAAGTTTAATAAGTAGGTAACTAAACTACAAAAATGTATTACGTAATAAAATAACACTCTGCTAGCGGTAAAAGGCGGCTTTATCAAAGGAACGTGCGGTAGTCGTCAAAGAAAAACCGCGTTTTTTATTCTTGCCGCTTTTCTAAAAATTTTGGGCGGCGCGTTTGACGGGAACATTCGAGACTTTCGTTCACGCCGCCATAAATGTTTCGCCTGCAGGAATTGGAGTCATTCTGAATTGTTACTTGAAGGTAATACTACATACACAATTTATGATTAGATAGTACAAAATGAGTGGAGCGAAGAAATTTAAAATATATCATTCTAATAACGATTGGGAGGAAGAATTTTTTTTTGTATGGTGAAGGTTAAGTGCATTTGTCTTATTTATCGTGCGTCTGTTGAATACCTAAGCGTGGTAACTTAGAGAGGCATCATAAAACAGTTCATAAAAACTAAGAAAAGGACTTTCCGCCACAGAGTGAATTAATAAAACGAAAAGTACGTCATTTGATATCTTGTTTAGAAAAAGAATAAATCATGTTCACAAGACCAGCCAAACAATCAGAAGCTGCTACAATCGTGCCATTTAAAATATCTAATATATTGGCGAAACACAAGAAACAATTCGAAGATGGATCGGTTGTGAAGGAAGCATTTATTGAAGCGCGTGAGACTTTATTTGGAGATTTTAAAAATAAATCAGAAATTATGTCTGCTATTAGAGAACTTCAGATCTCTCGTCCGACTGTCACAAGGCGTATTGAAGTCATGACATGGCAGATAAACTAAAACATGATATTATGAAATGTACATACTTTTCTTTACAGTTCGACGAATCCACCGATATGACAGACACTGCCCAGCTGTGTATTTTTATTCGGAAGGTATTCAATGACATGTTGGTTAAGGAAGAATTTTTAACAATCATTCCTCTGAAGGGAAAGACCCGTGGCGAAGATTTATATGACGTTTTCTTCAATTTTGTAAAAAACTAGAAGCTACCAATATATAAATTAATGTGCATTACAACCCATGAAGCACCAGCAATGACTGGAAACAAAAACGGTTTTGTGGCATTGTGTCGGAGGAAATTATGAGCATTGCAAAGAAAATTGTGAATTCCATCCGTAGCTTGCAAGGGCGGCTCTTTAAGTTGAGAGATAGGGAGTCTGCTGAACACACTGATTGAGTTCATCACACGGACGTCAGGTGGTTGAGCTTTTCTAGACGAAAGAGGTGATGACACTCAGATGTTGAAAAAAGAAAGACGACTGACTGATTTAGCATTTTTGACTGACATGACAATGCAAACATCTTCAACTTAGAGTCAAGGTGAAGGAAAAACTGAAATGATTAGAGCAAAACGCATTCAAAAGTAAATTGCAACTTATGATAGATCAACAGAAAAGAAAGAATCTGAAACATTTTCCTTCTTTGAAACAGTGTCGGAGGAAATTATGTTGCAAAGAAAATTGTGAATTCCATCCGTAGCTTGCAAGGGCGGCTCTTTAAGTTGAGAGATAGGGAGTCTGCTGAACACACTGATTGAGTTCATCACACGGACGTCAGGTGGTTGAGCTTTTCTAGACGAAAGAGGTGATGACACTCAGATGTTGAAAAAAGAAAGACGACTGACTGATTTAGCATTTTTGACTGACATGACAATGCACTTAAACATCTTCAACTTAGAGTCAAGGTGAAGGAAAAACTATTATTGAAATGATTAGAGCAGTAAACGCATTCAAAAGTAAATTGCAACTTATGATAGATCAACAGAAAAGAAAGAATCTGAAACATTTTCCTTCTTTGAAAACAAGGATTCCTTAGTAGAATTATGATACATATTCAATTTATTTTTATTTATTTAACTACTTCATACATTTCTTTGTAAAGAATATTTGTAGAGTGGATAATTTATATGGGATACCTATATTTAAAAATAACACCTTGCAATATTATTATACACTTAAATAATAATTATAGATATATAGATTCCGAACGTAAAACAGAGAAGACACAACAAATAAGAACATAATATTTTAAAACAGAAAATTGAGAATTACAACTTCCTAACATTCCCCAAGCTGTAGAGCAACAGATGTCCTAAAATTAATCAATGACTCTATCACAAACTGAAATTGCGACTGACAATGTGCGATGCAAAAATGATCCACAAGCATAATTTGTTTTATTAGTAGTGACTCTGAATAGGGGAGCTTTTCTTATTAGTCTACCAGTCAATTTAAAAGGAATGCACTGCAGAAGATCAGGGTAGTCAACAAGGCCGGTTATTAGTTTAAAAAGGAAACATAAATGCGCAATCCTCCTACGCGACTGCAATGATCCAATACAAAGTTCTGCACTTGTAACAAGTCTTTGAGAAACTTGCGTTGTATCTTCTCCAATATACATGGATATCCACCGGGACCGTCCGTTAAAAACTTTTTAAGTTCCAATTACAATATCAAGCTGAAATTTTATACTCGGCCATAACTAGCGATTTCCGATTGGAGTGAAATATTTTCGAAGTGATACCATTTCCGGTTATACCGGAAGTGGGTCATCACTTTGTTATTTCAAATGGCAGTCTACCTTTTTTATTATACATCTAGAACCGCCATTTGAGCAATGCATAAAATACCCCAGTTGTTGGCACTTATCTGTCAAAACTTTTGACAGATTTAATTATTTTTGTTATAAACTCGATTTTTGAGGAACAGCAATTTACACATGTCACATGTTTATTGCGATGTTTTGTATGATTTTTTCAATTTGGCTTTTTTCAAACAGCAATACCCCAATTTTCTCAAATTGCACGTGCCAATTTTTTAATTTCAAATTTCAGATGGAATTGTATCAGCATGTACTATACCCATCTCTTATAGCTCCGAAATAATTTGGGAATATATTGAATTTTGATGATTTTGCAAGAACTAACAGAGAATGTTTTGAAATATTTGAATCAAGTAGCTGAACTGGCTACGCTCACCTGAGAGGTGCCTAAATTTAATGTACTTGTCACTTCGTTCATTCGAATTTGATATTTCAATAAGAATTGTCGTTATTTCAGATTGAAATTTCCAAAAAATACAACACATTCGGAATGAAACCACTGGTTATTCAAACGAAAATATATTTAATCTCTTTTCAATTCATTTTAGAATGTCCAAAAGTAAGGGGTAGAAATTGCAGGCAATTCAATAACCAATTTCCAAATTTACCGTCTTTGAGTAAAATGAAATTTCGAAGCATTAGAAGCAATTTTCTACAATTCGGATAAATAAAAATTGTAAGAACTTAGCGAAAACCAATCTTCGAAGATAATTACATTAATACGAATAAATGATAGCAAACATCATAGGAGAAAACTAATTAACGATCTGAATAAATGTTCAATATGGGCCCCATTTTGCTCGATACACTTGACAGCTCGTATACGAACATGATGAGTTGCCCTCCTAGTTTCCTCAGGATCAATATTTGTAACTCTTCTTTACTTCTTACAGGAATAAGATACACTTCACTCTTGATTTTGCCCCATAAATAACAATCAAGGGGCGTCAGGTCCGGAGAACGCGGAGGCCATAAATTTGTTCCACCCCGCCATATATCCTCGAATATTTCTATTAGCTGCCGATCTACAGCTCGTATTTTATGTGCATATTACCATACATTTGGTAATAACAATCCATCAGAATGTTAAGGGGTAATCCATCTAAAAAATTTGCTAATGTTCCTCTCATAATTTCCAGGTATCTTTGTCCATTAAGATTTTCCTCATGAATGTGATAAGTCACTAAATCATTCATTAAAATTGCAAAAACGTTCACGCTGAATTTATTATGAAAATCAATAACCTTAATGAAATGTGGACTTTCTGTGGCCCAAAAATGTCGATTTCTCCTGTTGGTTATTCCACTTTCATAGAACTTGGCTTCATCAGACCATATAATTTTTTGCAGAATAGTTTCATCTTCTTGAAGCCGAATTAATGAATTTTCACAGAAATTTGGCCGCTTGGGAAGGTCAGTTGGTTCCAATTTTTGTAGTCTGATAAAAGAACACGGGTGCATGTTATGTTTCTTGAGAATCCTTTGAATGGAAGTAACTCAATGCAATATCCATTGATGCTGACTTAATGGACGCATGTGGATTGGCACTTCCGGTATTACCGGAAATGGTATCACTTCGAAAATATTTCACTTCAATTGGAAATCGTTATATATATATATATATATATATATATATATATATATATATATATATATATATATATATATATATATATATATATGTATATAGGGTTTTACCCGACGAGTTGCCCATATATCTGTTCATGCAATCAAACTGATTTCATGAAAAATATAAATCCACCACCCGGTAATTAATACCATTGCCAGGCAATGATTATAATCAAAACATATCCTGGAATAATTATATATTAGGATAACGTTAAATGTTATGAGAATATATCAATCTACCAGAATATATACATACTATAGCATCATCAGACAATGATATCAATGTACCAACGAGTAGTGTCAGAGGCTTTCTCCCCGGAAAAATCCAGTGTACGGACCTTAGTCAAGTAACACTGAATGTTACTCATTAATAGTTTCCTTTGTGTGAAGTGGTGAACGATCGAATAGAATACTGATCTGAATATAAATATGACAAAATTGCCAGTTAATTATATTACATTCATATAAACAAATAAATAAAATATTAAATGAGATTCTGAGCAGTATAAACTAAAGAGAAAACCTATGACTCTACCTCATTATTATTTTCGGAAAGAAACCTACGAAAAATATTACAAGATTTGATGACTGTTATCTTTTGTAACTGTTCAAACAAATTTTCTTCAGACCCAAAATCTCAATACTTTTGTGAAGATTTCTAGGAATAACACCTGTTGTGGAAATAATAATCGGTAGAATAAATATTTTCTTCATTTTCCACATTTTTTAATCTCGTCGCCAAGCATCATATATTTAGAAATTTTTCATTGTATTCATTTTGTATATATATATATATATATATATATATATATATATATATATATATATATATATATATATATATATATATATATATATATATATATATATATATATATATATATATATATATATATATATATATATATATATATATATATATATATATATATATATGTGTATACATTAGGCAATATTTCTGTTATTTGTTCCTAAAAAATGTGGTTTTTGTTTTTAGTTTTAGGTTTTTCAAGTATTTATAAACAACGAGTCAACGTGTCTGTATCCTATTACTTAAGTAAATGTTTTAAAATGGGTGTGAATAAGAATTTATTTCGTTATGATTTTGTTCTGTCTAATTCATTTTTATATTTTAGTCTACAAATAAATATGACTTCTGAAGTTCAGTTTTGGCTTCACTTCAAGCAGCAACCTGAAAAAATAAAAAAACATGATCCAAAATGCCTTAAGGAGCGCCAAAATCTTTCTTTGCACACAAGCGCCAGTAGCCCTCACGGGGACTCTGTGTATATGTTATGGGTGAGATTATTATTGGGTTTAGTGATGGTTATGTCCAAGAAATTTATTGAATTGTTGCGTTTGAAGCAACAGTGAAGGTTATTTTATAATGCATTTTATTCAGAAAATGTAAAAATTAGTCTATTGTCTGTTTGAGCCTTGAAAACCCAAAATATGTTTTTGTGCTAATTATTCATTATAGTTTTGTCAGAATTGTTCGGGAAATATCTGCTTATAATAGGCTGAATATGATGTCCCGAATTTTGATTCAAAGATTCCTATTCAAATTCTAAATAATTTCGTGAAGAACATGTTTCATATTAAAATGAATTTCCATCAGCTAAATCTATCAGCAATATCAAAAACTAAAAAAATAGTCCGTAACGTCATATTCTGAAGGAAATTTCCCAACTGAACAAAAAATTTTCAGTTAAAGTTAAAATTGAATTATCCCAGCATTTTTCCCAAGAACTGAAGAGAAAGAAATTATGAATTTCATTCGTTACTTCACACTCACTAATATAGTTCTCAATAACGCTTTCAGGTGATATAATAGTAACTCGTATAATAACTTAAATTAATTTCCAGGCACAAAGGGCGGGGATATTAGTTCATAGATTAAAGGAAGGCAACTGCTGTACAATCTCGTTTTGTCTTCTAACGATTCACCTCTTATGGAAAGTACAATTATCGTCTTAACTCGATTTGCGTCACACTTTAATATGCGTCGCCTTAAAGATCCTTAAGGAGGCTTCATCAAATTATAAAGGACTGTAACCCCAACTGACGTTCAAATCTGAAACACCATGAACTTTATAATAGGTTTACTTTAATGTCAGTGAAATTAGATGGAGGGGTGAATAGAGTTGACGACATGGGAATCTGTAGCTATGCATTCGTTTGATTCATCAAATTTATACCTATTTCAACGTTATACAGGTAGAATAAAAGATATGTGGTGGGGAAAATGAGCCGGTTTTCTGAATGGATTTTCTGGAGCATTAATCTCATGAGATTACTGTTCACTTTCTTTCATTCATTTCTGTTTGAAGTTTTATAGAGGGAGATATAGCGGAGGATCAACAGGGTGTTGCCTCTAAAACGAGTTACCCTGTATATTTTTTATTTCGTAGGGATTGGAAAAATTTATCGAAACACGTCAGACGGTTTTATTTGGGGGACATCTTTTGATAATTTGATTGAGGAGGTCGGTACTTGATGAAAATCGATATACATATTTTCAATGAAATAAAACTATGCTATTTAGATTTTCACTATATCAACAAAACTATGACCGGTTTCATCACACTGAGGTTTCATTACATAGATACAAACTTATGAACAGAGTTGTTCCCTAAATATTAGTCTTATTTCCTACTTAATATTACAATAGGTACAAGTACAAGGGGTATGTTGGAAAACCTATCGGAGTTGCTCACTTTATGAATTGAAAAGAGAGTAAAGGAGAAGGATTTAGATTTAATTGACTATTAGTAACCTTCCTGAATTCTTTTCTTTGTTGATCTCTAAAATTTCTCATAGATTGAGTTTTTGTTCAATATTTTCATTGAGTAAAATTTTGAAATTATCATCAAAGATATGGTTTTCTTCGAGTAAGAATAATGGGAATCTGATTCATGATAATTAAAACTATGTTTTTGCTGGGATAATCTAAATTTGAAATTTCTGATAGTTCTACTAGTATAAATTTTATTACAATCCCCGCAAGACAGTTTATAAACACCAGATTTATTACTTTTATCAATTTTAGATTTGCAGTTTTTCATATGTCGGCCTGAAGAATTACACAGCTCTACAAAAAAAAAATTTTTTATTGTTGCCCTGGATATCATCGCAAATTTTTATGTTTTCAAGTGCCCAGATTACGAATATATTCATGAAAGTTCTCAATGTGCTCGTATTTTCATGATTTTTGCATTTCTTATATTTTGAACAATTATAAGCTTGTTAGAAATAAAATTTAATTTTCCAGTCATGATTAGGCTTCTGCGCAACTTTTTTGCGCATACAAACATCACCTGATCCCCACTCTCAGACCCCTTGCTCCACAGAACAGCTGAGATCTCAGTTATTTGACAATATTGAAGTACATATACGCGTAAATCTGGATAAAGTGTCATGGATTAATATTTTGTTTCAATTACTGAATGTCCATTCTTATATTTGTCTTCTAGTCTAAAATATGAGTTCGTCACGAAGAAAGTGTAAATATTGTAGTGATTTATTTTGTTATATTTGCGGTGTTTATATACCAAAAATGCCCTCAGAAACAATGTTGTTACCAAATTCACAGAAATCGGGACCATCTACTAGTGGAAGTGAATGGGAAGGTGAAATATCTACGCCAAAGTTATTTTCTCAAAATGAACTCAGTGATTTAATACGTGATCTCAATTTATCAAAACAAGGATCAGAACTGTTAGCCTCAAGATTGAAAGAAAAAAATTTATTGGCACCAACGTAACAATTACAACATACAGAACGCGAGAAAAAGAGTTATTACAATTTTTTAGTGAAAATGAAGGATTAGTGTATTGTAATGATATCGCGAAGCTGCTTATAGACATGGGTTTAAAAGAGTACAAATCTACTGAATGGCGCCTTTTTATTGATATTTGCAAAAGAAGTTTAAAATGCGTCTTATTGCACAATGGAAATAAATTTGCATCAATTCCAATTGCCCATTCAACGAAACTCAAAGAAGAATATGAAAATGTAAAATTAGTTTTAGAGAAAATTAAATACTCTGAGCATCAATGGCCGATCTGTGTGGATTCAAAAATGGTTAATTTTTTACTAGGCCAACAAAGTGGATATACAAAATACCCTTGCTTTATTTGTATGTGGGATAGTAGAGCAAAGCAACTTCATTGGGAACAAGATGTTTGGCCTGTAAGAAATTCTTTAACTGTCGGTAAAGCCAACGTAATAAGGGAGCCGCTGGTGAGCAGAGACAAAATCATACTTCCACCATTACATATTCAGTTAGGTATGATTAAGCAATTTGTAAAAGCGTTGAACAAAGACGGAAATTGTTTCAATTACATTTGCAGAAAATTTCCGAAGCTTAGTATGGAAAAATTGAAAGGTGGAATATTTGATGGTCCTCAAATACGGCAATTGATGAAACCTCAGATTTTATCAAAGTTATGACTGTTCCGGAAAGTAAAGCTTGGAAAAGTTTTGTGTTGGTTGTCGAAAATTTCCTAGGTAACCATAAAGCAGCAAATTATGAAGAAATTCTGCAAAATATGCTGACAAACTTTCAGACTTTAGGAGCAAATATGAGTATTAAGTTACACTATCTCCGCAATCATCTAGATAAATTTTCGGATAATTTAGGAAATTATAGTGAGGAACAGGGAGAGCGGTTTCATCAAGATCTAAAAGTGATGGAAGAAAGGTATCAAGGTCGATGGGATTGTCACATGATGGCAGATTACTGCTGGTCTATGAAAAGAGATTGTCCCCTGAAAAATTATAGAAGAAAAGCTCATAAAAGGCGTTTTATGGAAATATGAAATATATTTTCGACATTTTCCTCTTTATTTGCTTCGATGTATCCGAATTTCTTAAAACATAACTGACATTATAAATATATCTGTTATTTTGTTTCTTGTTTTACGATTTTTGTTATGTGAAATGAAAATAAAGATTTAAAAAGAAATCAGAGCAAATCCTACAAAATCATTGATAGTTTCACGAATTGTGTGCATAAATAGACCCAAAATCATTTTCATATCTAGGGCAACAAAACCATTGTAGACCAGTGATTATCAGTTCGGAATGCTATATTGAAATTATAATGCAAGAGGAATGATTTTAATTCTAGACTAGGATTACCAATATAAGTTAAGCTATTGTATTTTGTGTTCGAACTTTTATACTTGGAAATATTTCCTGGATTGAATTTTGAAATTTTTTCGTGAAATTATGTTCTCAATCATACTTGGACTGTAACCGTTATTGACTGCTATTTGTTTAATAATATTTAGCACTTTTATGAAATTATTTTGTGACATTGGAATATTAATGAGTCTATGTACCATACTATTGTAAGCTGCTAATTTATGTGGATAAGGATGTGTAGATGAGCTGTGAATAGTAATATCTGTATGCGATGGCTTATGAAAAATAGAAGAATCATGTTTGCCGTTAATAACGGATGTTCTTGGATAGTTTTTTTGATATTATCCATGAAAATTTCAGCGAGTAGAGGGCTCAGAGGATTACCCATGATTAAACCTTTTTTACTATTACATGATACTACATTGTAGTTTTTTCCGAACTAGAAGTTTCACTTCTAGAAAAGGGTTTTAGACACAATTCAAAGTCAAATAACGCTCGTCTCCATTTCGATTTGCTAGAAACTGAAACCGAAATAGCCCTAAATTATTCATCACAAGCTAATTACCTAAAACACTCTTCAGCGTTACTACTTCAAAAAGAGTTCAATAGTTTTCATTTTGAGAAATTCGAAAATACAACTTCAAAGTTCATCAAATCTAAGTCCGCTTCTTAAGATCATATCATATTCACCAAAGAAGACAAAGGTCATACAGTCATAGCCTTAAATAAAGCAGATTATTTATTGAAAACCAAAAATTTCATTGAATCAGGTAGTTATGAAAAAATCGATAAAGATCCAACTATTACCTTTCAATCCATAGTAAGAAACGCTTTAGAGTTTGCCAAGCCTAGAATGCCTACCAACCAAAAATATAAACTTTTCATTGACAACCCGCAATCACCAAAACTTTACTCCCTCGTCAAACTTCATAAAACAGGGCATCCCTTTAGACCAGTAGTTTCATATTTTCAAGCTCCAGCTGCAAAACTTTCACGCTTTTCATAGACATCATTCAACAGTACGCTAATTTTGAACCTAAGTTCTCAATAAAAAACTCTTCAGTCCTAATAAATGAAATTCAGCACACGATACTACCACTGAACTCTAAACTTATGTCATGGGATGTACTAAATCTCTTCCCTAGAGTTCCACCTAGTGATACAGTGAAACTCTTCAACAACGCCCTTCAAATTAATAAAGTCAATCCGGTAATTCAATCAAAAATCTTACACCTTTTAGAAATTTGTTTGCAAAAAAACTTCAATGGAGTATTATATAATAGTAAAAGAGGTTCAATCATGGGTAATCCTCTGAGCCCTCTACTCGCTGAAATTTTCATGGATAATATTGAGAAAACTATGCAGGAACATCCGTTATCCAAATACTGTATTTATTGGTTTAGATATGTTGACGATATCATTTGTTGTTTCATTGGCACAAACAGACAATTAGAGTTATTCAAAACATTCATTAACAAAATTCACGATAATATTAAATTCACGTTGGAGATAAAACAGAAAACTCCATTATAGCATTAAATAACGGTTACAATCCAAGTATGATTGAGAACATGATTTCACGCAAAAATTTCAAAAATCAATCGAGGAAATATTTCCAAGTATAATAAGTACTAAAACAAAATACAACAGCTTAACTTATATTGGTAATCCTAGTCTGAAATTAAAATCATTCCTCTCGCATTATAATTTCAATATAGTATTCCGAACTGATAATTCTTTAGGACGACATATCAAAACTGAAAATTTTAAATTGATAAAGGTAATAAATCAAGTGTTTATAAGCTGTCTTGCGGGGATTGTAATAAAATTTATATTGGTAGAACTTTCAGAAATTTCAAAGTTAGATTATCCCAGTACATAGTTTTAATTATCATAAATCAGATTCCCATTATTCTTATCACTTACTCGAAGAAAACCATAACTTTGATGATAATTTCAAAATTTCACACAATGAAAATAATAGACAAAAACTCAATCTATGGAAATTTTAGAGATCAACAAAGAACAGAATTCAAGTAGGTTACTTAATAGTCAATTAGATCTAAATTCTTCTCCTTTACTCAATCTTTTCAATTCATAAAGTCAGCAACTCCGATGAGTTTTCCAACATACCCTTTGTACTTGTACCTATTGTAATATTAAGTAGAAAATAAGACTAATATATAAGGAATAACTCTGTTCATTAGGTTGTATCTATCTGATGAAGCCACAGTGTGGTGAAACTGGTCATTGATTTGTTAATATAGTGACATCTTTTGACGTACATTTGAGGTTTAAGCGAGCAACCCCCCAAAACTGTGTGTTCACTATGATTGATAACCATAGATCGCTCTAGGCCCCTCCGACAAAGCTGAGCACAGAGGGTACTCTGTGTCTACTTGGCCCTAGGGTTCAAATATCCAGGCGTTTCTGCTCTCTTTTCCGTCGCCGACTTCATTGAGGTCACATCGTCTCCGTAGATCATCTGCAGCACGCGTTACTACGAGTCGACTCTACAAACAATCCACGCCGTCCACGATGTTGCCAAACCGCCGTTGTCTACCACTGAACCACATGTTTTATTTAATCTTACATTTCCGCTTACAACGAGTGTTTGTGTGCACCATCAACGTTTTTCTTCGTGTGTACGACACCATCCCTGTAGCAATACCTACACCTACAATACCTCGTTAAGGTACTAGATCAGGAAAGCAGATTTAATTATATGTCTTTTGAATTCGCTTATTACAAACTACTTCAATCCTTGAAAGGTTTTATTGGTTTATCTCGTTTGGAATGAAGAGATTGAAGTCTAATGGTTTTAAATCATACATTCAAATTGTCCTATATGTACTTCCATTCAATAATACAACCTTGACGAAAAACCATATCTTACCTTGTTCAGCATATTTGGAGTTATTTGTTGTCCAAATTCTCAGAGTGAGTTTTCAAAATTTTGAACTCGACACGTCCCTATTGGAAAAAGTATTCAGGCCAGAAGAACGGCAGGTTACTCTATAGGACTGGTGTGACGTGTTTGGAGGAGCTCCGTCATGTTGGAATTGCAATTGTTGTTCAAGAAGTAGGAGAAGGTTCTAGTTCTTCTGTTGATCAATCGTATTTTTCAACATATCGACATAAATTTCGCTTTCTAAATTATCAGTAATAAATAGAGGTCCAATTGGGGTAGTCTAACAAAATTCCTACTCAAACATTCAGCTTTTCCGGATATTGTATGTAGGTTTCTCGAATTACATGAGGATTTATATCGTTTATGCCAGTTAACTTTTATTTACATTTGCAGATTCATTAGAAAACCCAAGATGGAATTTCAAAAAAGCTCGTTGGAATGATTTCACTAAAATAGATAGTGATTTGGGATGGGTTCCCCCCTTGAGTAGAAATTATTCCCGGTTTATAGGAGTGCTGCTGAAAAACATATTCCCAGAGACTTTCGAAAGGATTATATACCTAGGTGGTCAGAGGAATCAAATGTTTTTTATAAGGATTATCAGTAAAATCCTTCCAGAGAGAAAGCCGATGTACTCCGTAGTTCTTTGAATGATAGCAGAAAGAATAAATGGAATGAGTTGATGAATGGTATGAATTTTCGTCATTCTAGTAGAAGTTCCTGGGATTTGTTGAGGAAATTAGGCAATGCTGATCCCGTTTCAAAATTTCCGTTTAATATGAATCCGAATTGTGTAGCATCTAGGCTTGTTAATGTCCCTAAAAGTGTGAAGATTAGTAGATATGACAGGAATAGAATGAAACGAATCTTACATAAAAGTAGGAGGGATGCTATCACGGTAGAGGATTTATCGAATCTTTTCTAGGAAGAAGAGCTCAAATCTGCAATAGAATCTACTAAGGTTCGTTAGGCTCCAAGATTTCATGGCATTTTCCCTGAATTTCTTAAACATCTAGGAAATAAGTGGAAAAAGTGGTTACTATCCTTTTACAATGACATACTCAGCTCAGGTAGTATTCCCATTGAATTCAGAAAGGCCAGAACTTCCTTATAGTTATTGATCTATCTGCTTACTTTCTGTTTCTTTCAAAATTTCAGAAAGACTTCCTTATCAGAGGTTATAACCTCTCATTGACAGAGCTCTGTCCCCTTCTCAGGGAGGTTTTCGAAAAAACTGAAATTGTTCTTATCCACTCTCGTTGAGACAGAATTTCAGGGCAAACTTAAAATAGGCGCTGTATTTGTAGATCTCTCTTCGGTATATGACACAGTTTAGAAGGATGGTTTAGCTAATAAACTCCTTGAAGTAGTTCAATGTGGAAAAATTGTGAAGTTGATTGAAAATATGTTATCTGATAGAAGACTTCGAGTTTTTATCGGTGAGTAAAGCAGTAGATTTTACACTCTGATGGCCTACCTCAGGGATCTGTTCTTGCACCTCTCTTATTCAATTTATATATGTCTGACATCCCTGAAACTTCCTCTACAAAGTTCATTAATGCTGATGATATTGCGTTGGTTTTTCGGCACTATGACTTCGAAACAATTGAGCAAACACTGACTTCCGATTTAGAAATTCTGAACATTTTCTTCAAAAAATAGCGATTATGTCCAAATCCTTCGAAAACTGAGGTTTCTTGTTTTCATCTGAATAATCATGAGATAGATAGGCAACTAAGAGTATTCTTCAATCAATCACTATTAACTCATAATCTCACTCCAACATATCTCGGTGTATTCATAACATTGCACAGTAATGGCGAACGTTTCGTCAAAATTACATTTCTCATACACAGTTATAAGGAAGCTTCGAACAGCTTTCAAATGAGGTGTAGCTCGATTCCTTTGCCCTATTCAATTATGAGGGGTTGAAGCGCCCGCTTTTAGGGAGTTGTCCGTTCAAACGTCAAATATATATATATATATATATATTAAAAGGTATCTCCCTAACTTGTTTGTTTGTTTTTCCTTTAACGTGCTCTATTTCTGCCTTTCGGCTAATGACACGCCAGGGAATTCTGTCACCTCACTAACCCGGGAATATTGCCGAACCCCTCTCGTGTCGAGGGAAGGGATCTTTAATGTCCAACACATCTCTGTTAGATCCTGTTAGACAGAACCGACAGCTTTACATCTCCTCCGAAAGATGGACACTCAAGCGATTCCCAGAATCCGAAAAATCGCACCGACTTTGTGGGGATTGAACCCAGGTAACTCTGCGTAGGAGACGAGCATCAAATCCCATACGCCACCGAGCCGGCATCTCCCTCACTTAATCATTTGAAATGTTTCAGATGGAACGGGATGTATATCGATTAGCACGTTTGAGATCGTTGCCACTGATTTTCCATTTCTAACTACACCCGTCTTGACTGTACAGAAATATACTTCGAGAAAATTGTCCAATTTCTAAGTTCAAATTCAGTTCACTTATTTTCCAGGGATTCTGTAAACTTAGCGGTAAAACTTCAATTTCATTATTCAAATGGGATTCAATCCTTATTGGCATTCAGGCGTGGGAGCGACGGGAATAAATTGTCAATATCTGTTTTTATCAGATATCTAACGGATCAGCACGTATGTTGGTTGGAAGATTGTCCAGGCAAGGAATCGTAACGAAGTTTCATGCAAATTTCGAGCATAAACCCGATAATTTAATCCGGGCTGAGTTTCAACTTAAAAGATAATCTGCCATTCATTATGCGCCATCTAACGTGCATATGGTGAGTATTTGCTCCTTAACCAGTAATATAGAGCTCGGACGTTTCTCGAATAAAATTAATTAGTGAAATTTATAGGAGAGGCTTCTGGTAACGCTTGGCTTAAACTAGATCAGTATGTTCAAGTTAAGCGAAGGAATACTGTATGGATTCATATGATGAGTTCAATTTTGATGACTTTAGTTGTGGATATAAACTTTCTGAATATTGTTCTACTAAAGTCATTAAACTATTCCCCTTATTTTGATAGATATTTTTATGGTCACTGAGTTATCAAATTAAATCTCAACTTGGCAAGGTAGCTAATTAGTAGTTAGTGCAGTCAACTTTTTGGCTGGATAATTGTTTGGTTGAATGGTTACTTAGTTACCTAGTTCTTTAGTTAATTATCTCGTTAGTTAGGTAGTCAGTTAGTGTCTGCCAGAAGTCATTTAATGTGATACGATTATAAGTTTATAAGCACAATGAGTTTCTTCATTTCAATAAATCGTTTCGAATAAAAGGTCAGTTATTTCAGAGTTGTGAAATTAAATACACTGTGCTAAGAAATTAACACACAATTTCGATGATTCACATTTCTTTCCTCAGTGGCAACTGAGGATTAACACATGTTTCTCCTGGATATATCTGGACATATGCGAACACATTTATTGTGGAATACATGTTTCTGTCATGAGAATATATATATATATATATATATATATATATATATATATATATATATATATATATATATATATATATATATATATATATATATATATATAGGGGTTTCACCCCGACGAGTTGCCCATATATCTGTTCATGCAATCAAACTGATTTCATGAAAAATATAAATCCACCACCCGGTAATCAATACCATTGCCAGACAATGATTATAATCAAAACTTATCCTGGAATAATTATATATTAGGATAACGTTAAATCTTATGAGAATATATCAATCTACCAGAATATATACATACTATAGCATCATCAGACAATGATATCAATGTACCAACGAGTAGTGTCAGAGGCTTTCTCCCCGGAAAAATCCAGTGTACGGACCTTAGTCAAGTAACACTGAATGTTACTCATTAACAGTTTCCCTTGTGTGAAGTGGTGAACGATCGAATGGAATTTTGCTCTGAATATAAATATGACAAAATTGTCAGTTAATTATATAACATTTATATAAACAAACAAATAAAATATGAAATGAGATTCTGAGCAGTATAAACTAAAGAGAAAACCTATGACTTTACCTCATTATTTTTTCGGAAAGAAACCTACGAAGAATATTACAAGATTTGATGACTGTTATCTTTGTAACTGTTCAAACAAATTTTTCTTCAGTCCCAAAATCTCAATACTCTTGTGAAGATTCCTAGGAATAACACCTGTTGTGGAAATAATAATCGGTAGAATAAAAATTTGTTTCATTTTCCACATTTTTTAATCTAACGCCAAACATCATATATTTAGAAATTTTTTCATTGTATTTATTTTGTATATTATGTGTGTCGGGTATAGCAATATCAATTATATATGTTATTTGATTCTTTTTATCAGTAAGAATGATATCTGGTCTATTGTGTTTTACAGCTCTGTTGCAAAGAATTTTTTATCAAAATAAAGTTTATATTTGTCATTTTTACAAATAATCTCAGGTTCATATTTGTAAAATTTTTTCTTTTGGGAATTAGGTCATGTTTAATTCCTAGATTAAAATGAATAATATTAGCGACGGCATTATGTCTTTCTAAATAATCTGTTGAAGCAAGGACTGAGCAAGATGATAATATATGAAAAATTGTTTCTGAAGAACAGAAACATCTTTCTGTTTCAGCAAACAATTCTCCAGAAACTTTCTCTTTTAGAATTATCATCAAATATATCAAAATCTACCTTTTGCATTGTCAAGTTCAGAGGTGTTAGATTATAATCTGAAGCAACAACAATATCATGTAATTTAGACGTTCTCTGTATATCATGAAAATGGGAACGTAGATGAAAAATCTGTTTACTATGAAGATTATTCAAATCAGTTAATCCACGACCCCCAAGATGTCTAGGTAGTGTAACTCTCTGAACAGCTGACTTTGGGTGGTGCTTATGATATTTACAAAGCATTTTCCTCGTTTGACATTGTGATTCATTTAGATCAGTTTTAGACCATTTAATAATTCCAAAAGAAGATGTAAGAATAGGAACTGCATAGGAGTTGATAGATCTGAAAAGGTTTTTACTAGTTAAATGAGTCTTGATGAGAATTCTAAGTCTTTTGTAATATGAACTTCTAATACTTTCTTTAGTGCTGCTATGGTTATTTGTCTTCTCTTGACAAAATCCAAGATATTTATATGTATCTCCTTGATGCATTGGCTCGATTTCGATATTGGAAATCTTTATGGTTCCGGCATATAATTTAATATCATCTAAATAAATTGAGTGACTTAATTTGAATTCAGTCTTTATTTATATTTATATATATATATATATATATATATATATATATATATATATATATATATATATATATATATATATATATATATATATATATATATATATATATATATTATATATATCAGTCTTTATTTATATATATATATATATATATATATATATATATATATATATATATATATATATATATATATATATATATATATATATATATATATATATATACATGAAACCTAAGGAACAAACTCGTTTCTCTGTCAGCTATTGCTAGTGCAATTGCTTGTCTGTTTATGTTGTTTAAGTGTCGTGTGTACATAAAGAGTATCAGAGATTTTTCTGCTTAGCCGCATCATTCTCTCTTGCATTTCATGATTTCCAAACGAAGACAAGGGCGAAAGGAAGGGGGTTTGGGACAGGAATCTGTAACAATGAATAAAGAAAACCAGCGAGAAATATTTCAACAATAATACAAAAAATAAAACAACCACACATTGGTGACAGCAAATGTTGATCAATTTCTGAGAGTAACGTTCGTTATTCTTGAAATTTTTAATTTTCGGTAATGTGCTAAATTAGTGGTGTTGGATGACCTATATTGAACTTTTATGAGAAAAGGACAAAGGCTAGGGTGTCCCATTCAACTGTTTCTAAAATGATCCACGGATAGGAGAACTGTACCATAGTCATAAAAGGAGATCTGGGTAAGGACGACCTCAAGCAACAACACCGATCTATGTTCGTTATTCAAGAATTTCGTCGATGAGACAACGGTTCGCTAATGCTAGGCAACTTCAAACGCACCTTCGACGAAAGTGTGGAGTGCGAATCAGCACTGAAACGATACGACAACATCTCTGGAACTTGGTTAGATTAGATTAAATTTTACTAGGAAATATATCGATTGGTTGAAATCTGACTAGGAATGAGTCTTATTTACAGATGCGCCGAGCTTTCGTCTTTTTCATCGCGATCAACGGTCTCTAATGTACAGACGTCGAAATGAGAGATATGCCCAGTGAAACATTTTTCTCTATCTACTGTTCTGGTGGAGGCTCAATAATAGTGTGGGGAGGAGTTTCTTTGATCCAGCAAATTCAACCAATTACCGTGGATTAGATTCGGAACAGACTGATCGAAATTTGGAACGAAATGGATCATAATGCTATAAGGTGATTGATTTTGAGTATGTATCGTAGATATCATGCACTAATTCTTGCCAGGAGTGGAAAGATCAGTGATGGGTATTTCTGCCTCGGACACTCATAACCACCTCATATCTGTTTCAGTCCAAAGTCAACCAGATTACCTCAAGGAGTTGTAAGATATCCAGCGGGAAGACCTATATCTCGCCGTTTTCCTTTCATGAAAGATCCGGTATAGAGGGTCTTTTGGGGACTTGGGAAAAATAATTCTTCAACGTATTCAAATATGATTTGCTCATTATATAATCGACTGTCGTTAATTCAAACCTGAGTTAATTCGAACCTCTCTATAATTCAAAGTGATCACGAATTCCCTACAAAATCTCTTTGTATTTCGAACTAAATCGATATTCAATCCAATGGAACGATATTCAACTGAAGAGCAAAGATTTTCCCAAACGGTAACGTATTCACCCCAAGGGTTCGGTAATTTCTTCTCAACATTAATGTATTCACCCCGAAGCTACGGTATTATCTCAATCTGTAATATATTCAACCAAAGGGTTCGCTGAAAGGTTTCAAAATAATCAGCCTTAAAAACAAAAAAGTGCAACTTACATCGCGATCTTTTCAACAAAAAACTAAGAAAAACAAGATAAATCGGTAGTCTAGAACTGATGCAAAATAATATGGTGAACTATTAAATGACACAAAAACTAACTATGAAACGAAATAGCGGTTGCTACGCCGATTTATCATTTATTTATTTATGACATTTGTCATATTTTTAAAACGACTGTCAACATTTTTTCGCAAATTTTTCTTCAAATCAAACAAGAACCAGGAAGAAATAATATATGGGAGATGTCAACCCAAATTATTCGGTTCATAATGATTCTAGCACATCTATAGATCATACTCGGCATCACTTAGAAGACCGAACCTAGCCATCGGGGCATACTCACCCTCTTCTTAAAGGGCACTAAATACATAAAACGGTACTTTAACAATATCAAAAAATATCTATACTTTATAAGATAAATTGGAATCCGATAATTACGCCTGAAGGTCCAGGAGGAAAAGACACTCTTCTAGATAAATCCCACGTTGGATATCGATCGTCAATCATTCACACGTCGCTACGAATATCGCCGAATTGTAAATGCAGTGGCGTGACTAGAAGTTACTCTTAGGATTAAGAGTGGAATGAGAATAGGGAACGTTAATCTTGAATACAAATACATAAACTACGTGAGTATTAACGAGAAGCTTTAATGAACTATTATGTTCATAAGAAATAAGGGAATGAAAACAAGAAGTGGCCAATTTCTCATAAGACGTTTAATGACAATTATGTTCACCAAACAGAAATAGTAGTCATTATGGTGGTTAACGTGGTTTCCTTATCATAGCACTGCAGTTTAAACAGTATTTTTCAAATAAACACATATGTTCTCTACAAATGAAACAAAAATGCTTTGAATAATTCCCAAAAAGTCTGCTCGACGACTCCATATTGAACTATAACAAGTTTAATCAATTTTTTTGATAAACAGCATATTATTACAGTAATTAAGTGTTTTTATAATAAATGCTATAACACGTAAACAAGAGCTCTTAGGAAACAAACGAGGGTATATTAAGATAAGATGAGATATTTATTCAGTCCAGTGATCACAATATGGTTATAAGACACGTCAAGACTAAATACGAAAGAAACACTCTTTCCCAACAATAGTTGATAAATGTTTGAAATCAAAATGATATAGAAAACAATCTCATTCAGCCAAGTTTTACAATTGGAAACTCGACATTTAGCCATTTACACAACAATATCTTACAAATGAAAAATATCGAACACGTGACAGTCCCTCAAGAGAAATATTTAAGAAACTCATCCGCAGAGTAGAAAGCATTTCTCACCAGTATCTCTTTTATATCGATCAAAAACTTTCTTATACTATTAAGTTTCATAGTTTTTGATAATACGTCGTACAAAAGTGTTCCTTGATAGTGAGGATTTGATTAGAAGAGTGAAATTATATGCTGCAGGTATTGTAGAGTTGTTGATCCATGCCTTGTGTGGTAGTTATTATGATCATCTAGTGCAGCAAAATTTGATATATATTGTTTAACATACTTCAGCGTCTCTAGAATATATAAGGAAGGTAGTGTCGAAGTAGACTCCCGCTTGAAACTGTCTCTACGTGTTTCTCTGTAACCTAGTCCAAGAAAACATCTAACTACTTTTTTCTGCATTATGAAAATCCTTTCCACCGCGGACGAGTTTCTCCAAAAAATAATGGCATATTACAATTACAATTACAATTAACTCAACTTTCGAGGTTATAAAAATGCCGTACTGTAGATTTACTCGTTATATAAGAAAGTCTCTTCATAGCATTACAGTAGGATGAACATTTCCTACAAATATCTTCGACATGTGTTCTCCAATTCAGTGAAAAATCTATGTGCAAACGAAGCCGCTTGGCATTAGTCACTTGGTATATACTTTTTTACTTGAGCTTAATAAGATGACTTTTGTTGTATTTATTCGCACAAGCCTCAAACTGCACCGAATGTGTCTTTTCTTGATAGAGACTGAGATCATTAGGAGCAAAATGATTATTGATCACTTCCAAATTTGCACTCAAAGCAGTTACCACGTTCTGTTGTTTTTCATCAAGATTATTACAATATAACAAGAATAACAGTGGACCTAAAACGCTACCCTGTGACACGCCGACATCTACCAATATTGGCGAGGACTCTGACCCATCGTAACTGATATACTGCCTTCTTCTCGTCAACTAACTCCTCAACAGATCATAACATCTACCTCGCAAACCATAATATTCAATTTCATTTAGTAAGAGTTCGTGATGAATGCAATCAAAAGCTTTCGTTAGGTCTATCAGGTGCGCCATAACCTTTTTATTACTGCCCGTGTCGTTATAGATCTTATTGATTATCTCGAGTAAAGCCGTGATTGTTGATTTTTTGTGTCGGAAGTCGTGTTGCGAAGAATGAAAAAGATCGAAAGTATCCAAAAAATGTATGATCCTTTTTGCAATAAGCTTTTCCAATACTTCAGATAAATTTGACAAGAGAGCTATAGGTCGATAATTGGAACCCTGTCCAGAGTCGCCCTTTTTATGAAGGGAACTTTTGTCAATTTTAGGGCATTTGGAAACTGATCAGTTTCAAAGAATTCGTTTATTCTATGACACAAGGGAACCGCCACGTATTCTGCACTCCTCTCGAGCAAAGAGAATCAGCGACGTCAAATTAGTGAATATCAATAAGTCATTCATCGAACGAAAAATGCAATTTCGTTGTCCAGTGTTATCTATCACCCATTACAGTATGACCCTTCTATTTTAGTTTAATTGGAGTGAATTTTAATCCCATTGGAAGAACCCGAAACAGCGGGATATATCTGATGGTCGGAAAAGGTCGGTTACCTGTACTACATCAAGGCATTATTAGAAAGGAACTTCTGAAAGCCTTAACAAATTCTATACATTCTGAGATAGATTTCCATTTCCAGCAGTCTAGAAGCATCAGCAAATATAGTTTCATATCAGCTAGGATATCATACCATTTAGATAATTCACAAAATACGTGGATTGAGAATTTCAAATATTCTCTTTCGGTTCACGACATAATCCTGATATAGTTTATTTCAATGGAAACGGCTACATCACCATATTGAGAATTTGAAGCCTTTGTAGCTTACTAATAAACGAAAATCGACAAAATGCACCATGCCATTATTTTCAAAATAACCCCGAGCTGCTCATATATTTGTTCATCCGTGATTTCATTAAAAAAATATAGATTCGCAACTTTATAGTCAATGGTGAATAATGAATACGGATATTATGAATTGTGAAACAAACACAGGGTGGGGCAGTGATACCCCGAATTTTTCGGATAACTAATTAAATAAACAAATTGAATGAACAACCAATTTATAGATATATTAACAACATGGAGGAATCTTTCGTTTAATCAATAGAAATTTCGATTTTTAAATGTCATTTCTGGTGAATAACGACAGTTGTTTTCCAAGCACTAGGATGGTACGAAAAGTTTCCGACCTCTACGTGAAGATGGCAGCTCTCGTAAATAAAAACTAGTGAATTTTCATTCTTCATCTATTGATAGTTGCTCACCAAAGTGTCAGTTATTTTGGAGCAGTCGTTTGAGAGTGATGATGTGAGTGTTTTTGTGAAAATGGACCAATGTCATTTCAAAACAGCATAATGAATGTAGCTTTCAAGACACACATAAAACTTTCCCAGGAATTTCTTAAAAGTAAAAATAAAACTGATAAATTTTAAATTACTGGACTTTACAAGTTATCCAGTATGGATTGTGAAGGGGTCTATAAAAGTCAGACTGGTCGTTCATTCAAAACTTGGTACAAAGAGCATCAATCCGATTACAATAACCAGGGAACAGACAAATCAACTTTCGCTTCACATTGTATCTAAAATCGCCATCATCTTCCACCCATAGATCACCTTCAAATTATTCACTGGATATCTCAAGGACGAAAATTAGTTTTCTTGGAAACCATCGAAATTATCAAATCATAACTAGTTTATTACCTCTAGTTTGCGCCCTTATTTATTTTGTTTATACCTGTTCATGTATGTATGTATTTTCAACTTCAGTTCAATATTTGTTGTCATAACTACGACACACAATCCAGACTCAGGCTAGTGAATAGCGAAAAGAGAACGAGCCAAGACCATCGCTTTGAGTAACAAAAATCAATGCTCATGGTATTCATATATTACAAAGGTATGATGCTTTACAAAATTTAGCCAGAAAATCAGATAGTCAATAATGTCAACTACTTAAGTGTCATAAAAGTTTGCGTGAAGCACCTACCTAAAAAAAGATTTGTGGAAAAACAACTCATGGACATCACGATAACGCACCATCACCCAATACTAGCGTGAGTTTTTGAGCAGAAACAAAACGAATACCATCAAACAGCCATTAAATTCACCTGATTTGGCTTTCTGTGACTTTTTTGTTCGATTGATTCAAACAAAAAACACTAAGTGGAATGAGATTCAGCAGCTGAAAAGAGATAATGGAAAATCGAAGACAACTCTGATGGTCATACCGAACCCTGTGCTTAAAAATGTTTGGAATGTGGAGTACTGTGAAAGGATTATTACCAATTTTGATGCATTATGTGGTATTCTGAGTTTTATGAATAAATTTCGGAAAGTTTTTTATGATTTAGCTTAACGGTTTCCTCAGACTCGAGCGAACGTCTCCTCTTTTTCAATTCTCTCCACTTTATTTCCACTTGATCAGCACATTGCCAACTTTTGGAAATAGAAGTTCAGATGCGGTTAATTCGCGATCTATGCTTGGAAGAATAAGAAAATTGAGATGAATGAAGCATTATTATATTACTCGCCAAAAGATAAAGCCGAAGCCAAACATATACGTTCTCAGGCATTTCAAAATGTAATGTATAATTAATAAAGTATGTTTAGACCCCATCTTACCCTACAGATAACTAAAGTAAATTAAATAGTGATAGCTATTTTCCATGCCATCCATACTAATTAATTTCCAGATTTCCTTTGAAAAAGGAACTTCTTGACCCGTAACTTACAACCCTTTCTCACAAATCTGTTCCTCAAATTGAAGCAACTTCAAACTGAGGAAAGTTTCGAATTAATATTGTTCCTTTCATCTGTGGAAGGAAGACTTTTTATCGCTTAATACGGCCAATTTTCTTTTCTGTGGATCCTAATGACGTTTTCCTTTGAGCCCAAGATAATATAATCCACTTTATCCAAGACTCCATCAGTTTCCTTAAATTTTTAGCCATTGTGTCCCCTTCATTTCCATTTCAACGAATCGTCTCAAGTCTTTATGATAATCGTTAATTAGAGCCTTCATGATTACTGGGAATTTTTTCGTTTTAATTGCCGTAGTCCGCGGATCTCAGCGGCGGAAACCAGCGCTGTTATTGATTCGAATTTAAATTTCAATTCTTTATGCGTCTCACAATTCAGCTGTAATGAGCGCAGTGCTCTTATGATTTAACTTGAATATTTTAAATTGCAATTAAATGGGAAATACGAGTTTATATCGTAGTGGTAATACACAAACTAGAGACACTATTGAAAGCGGTGAACCGCGCATCTTTTCAGTAATTCAGTGAGTTCGAATAAGTTTCACTCATAAACATCTTGAACCGAATGTTCAGAACTTAATAATAATTATAATTAGAATTTCCTACTACAAGAACCGAATAGTTCACTTTCAGTAAAGATTATATCAAGGGATCAGTTGAAGATATCGACATGGGTCTAAGGCTCTTTGTGTCTCCCTTTTTGTAACTACATTTGCTCAATCCTCACATAGAAGTCTCTAATAGAGAAGAGGGATATCTTCGGCAGATCACTCAGTTTCAGCATTTTCGAGCCTAGTCGCTGGTGATCAAATAAATTGGTATGTCGACTCCAATTTAACACCACCTGCACTTAGGATTACTCTCCAGTCGTACCTTGCACAGGTGATATCTGAACTTGCCATACACCATCACTATCTGTGCCAGGATTGCCTTCGAAGGCAAACCTTGCCTGGGTTTCTCTAGGAATGTACCCAACATTGCCTTCGACTGGCGATAACCTCGAGTATTCAACTAGGCGTCCCTATGTTCGTTTGAATTTGGGAGGCTTTTACTTGGTAAAATTCCATTATCAATAATAAAAAACAAGTACTGTGTTTTAAGAAATTTTACCTAATAATTGCGATTCGTAACGCGTTTCACTACACCGTAGCTTCTTCAGACGAATGAATATACAGAAAAATATAAATGAGAATATTATTTTTATAGATTTCTATTAGAAATCAATACATACAAACACTCAGGTAGACGCATCAATGAACAAGTCGATTTAAGCCCTTCACCTCTATTGAATCTTTTCGGGGAGCAATCTATTCCTTAATTTTATTGGATATACCTGTCATAAATAACCACTTAAGAAGAAGCAACCCAATAAGCTTTTAATTACTCAAGAACATTTATAGTTATATCCTCATTTATATTTTTCTGTATATTGTGTTTGTATTTATTGATTTCTAATAGAAATCAGTAAATACAAACACTCAGGTAGACTCATCAATGAACAAGTCGATTTAAGCCCTTCACCTCTATTGAATCTTTTCGGGGAGCAATCTATTCCTTAATTTTATTGGATATACCTGTCATAAATAACCACTTAAGAAGAAGCAACCCAATAAGCTTTTAATTACTCAAGAACATCTATAGTTATATTCTCATTTATATTTTTCTGTATATTCATTCGTCTGAAGAAGCTACGGTGTAGTGAAACGCGTTACGAATCGCAATTATTAAGTAAAATTCCTTAAAACACAGTACTTGTTTTTTATTATTGTCCCTATGTTCTTCCGCTAGACAGTCCAACAGTCTTGCCTCAACAATACAGGGCCTCATTATAGCATTCTTAGCTCCTAGATTGGACAATATATCCACAATCTTATTTCCCCTGATTACCGGAACACAGAGGAGATTGATATAATTATTTACCACCAGTTATTGCAGTGCCCGAACACGGTTCCAAACCACCTTAGAAATAATCCTGTGTGCGCCCAAGGTTCCCAGAGCAGCCCAAGTATCGGAGAGGATCGTGATTCATTCATGAGTTTTGTTCACTTTTACCAACCTTTAAGCACAGCCAATTATCGCCATGAACTCCTACTGAAAAACTGCTGTTCATCTAATGGGAGAAAAATTCCTTTACATTCCTCTGCCAGTAAACTCTGCTACCTAGTCCTTTTTTGGTCGTCAAGCCATCGATTGTGCAGTCGTTGGTCACCTGATGGTAGACGTAGTATTGCATTAGGGGTATTTCTTTGAGCACACAACACACTCATCACCATCAGTTATTCAAGCTTCTCTAGGCCCACTTTTGCTATCTGTTTATCCACCCTCGTCCACCAGAACAGCAAGGTGCAGATGAATCTGAATAGCAGAACAATTTTGAAGGACCACATGAGCACGTGAAGCTTCAAGACCCGCTGAATGTCCCTCTATATATTATGAGGGCAGAGAAACTGCCAAGCTAACAAAAATGAAAAGTGTTTCCCTACATTTATTTTTATTTTTCTACAATGTCTATCCGACAGAGCTCATTTTCCTTTGAAACATTCAAAACTGAGTCCATTTGAAAGAATGTTTTGTATCAAAGGGCCAAAGATGTACTGGAAAAAAGTTAAGCGCAATTAAAATAAAATTTCGAAACCGAATAACTTTGCTCAGTACACTGGACGATTCAACTTTGTTGAATAAGTTCGAGAAAAAGGCCAGACGAATCTAAGAACTCTTGGCTGATCATTGTAGGATGAATAGGACGTGAGATATAAGCGATTCGAAAAAGAAACCAAAATGGAGGTGGAGGAGGTTTTTGGGAATGCGCAGAACTAGTGTTAAGGTTTCATTCGAAAATCCTATTAAATGAGCGCCGAAAGATAAATGTAGGCAAAATTTTTGGGTAACCTAGTAAACGCGAATCAGAGAAATTCTCACAATAGCCCAACTCAAATGGCAATGGGCTGGACATCTTATCACAATCCTCAGCAATAGGGTCACAAGTTGATGACCTGGCGACCAAGACTAACTCAAGGAAGTCGTCGAAGACTCCCGAGTAGATGGCGTGACGATATCGCAGACATGTATTGGATGCGAACGGACTTGGACAGGAAGACATGAGAAGGATTGTAAGATACCCTTATGCAAAATGAATGATCACAGCCTAGAAGAAACAGAGACAATTGTAGCATTCGCAGTGTAGGGAAAGATATTTTCATACATGAATGAAAAGTTTTCCCTAATTACTGCTGTATATGGTAACATAGAGAGTAAAATAATCTGGTTGAGATAGAATTTTGCATTCAGAGTGTTGCGAACTGAAACGAGATCATTGCAATTGAAATAGATTCCACCTCGAACCATCATAATATCTCCTCTCTACCTGTGTACCTCCTGGGCTTCTATGAGCTTCTCAACATTACCGAGTCGCGTTCAAGAAACTAATGGTACATTACAGTGAGAATCCGGCGGGCTGATGAAAGAATTCTGTGCAACTGTTGAAACGGATGACTACTTCCATGCAGTTCTTCTGCACTCGATTCTCCTACTGGTCCATCAATAGCAAAATAATACATCGCCTGTGTACCTTCTATCTGCCTTTCGTATCTACAAGCACCCTAGCTCCTCTGTTAAATTTCACCAACACATGATGCTTCTCCAACATTGTTTTAGGTGACATCTCTAGATCAATGTTACCAATCTCAAATCCGTCACGGATGCAACATTGTCTAGAGGGGCTCCATTATTCTGTCCCACATTATTTGTCAGTCAACGAAGTGTAGATCTTCTAGAAACTCAGGATGATCAACTTCGTTCGTCAATTATACAAAACATTCTAGTTATTAAGGCCCCAAACTGATTGGGAGCTAGACTCCCGCACCAACGTTCGTTTTCTACAAACCCAGAATGATAGTTGATGATTAACGATACTGTTGTTGTGAAATTTAGTATATTTGCTGGAATACCTTAGAAGAAAATATGTGCAAATGAGGGGGAATGCCAGTATATTCCTTTCATATCCCCACTTCTAACAAATGATGAAGATGTTTTAATTTTGATGGAAACTCATTCGTTTTCACTTTCGTTTCTATTCGAGCAGAAATCTCTTGTAAAGGAGATTAGATATCGAAATTGAGTGTATGGTGATGAACAAAGTGACCCAGTGGTCTATTGTGGCACGCTGTCTCCTTAATTTCACCTACAAGTTCCATCCTTCTTGTGAAGGCTATAAGCTTTTTCGGTAAGAACTTAGAAGACTCAGTCAGATACAATTTGTGATGTCCAAGTTCCTAAAGCCTGATTCGGTTCCTAGCTATTGATTCTATCTCCACCTCACATAGTCTCCATGAAGGGTCCTTGATCAATCCTAACTTATGTTGGTATTTTCTGAGGTCACAGTGTCCTGTTATTATGGCAACTAGAGATCTCAGGTCCAGCCCAGAGAGTTGTAGCCATGCCTGAGCTCTCCCAGTGGAAGATCCAGTGTTGGCAAGTCGAGTTTCTGAAACCTGTGAGGCTCAACCAGTGCTCCCGTATATTCAGGTCCAAGATTATTTTCCATCATTGCGGTTCCAAGAGAAAATTCAAGCCTGAGTGTGGTTGGTGAATCCCAAGGTTGTTCCTCGAGCGACTAATGGAGCCCGACTTCTTATTGCTCCCAATGCTCTCGTAGCCCCGGACCCACATCAGACGGAGCCTATTGCTTTCTCCCAATTTGACGAGGGTTAAACGACGAGTGTCGTCTAATTGTGGGATGCTGGCTTATTCCTGTCTGCTAAAAATGAGTAATGAAAGTTGTAATGAAGTAAGCCTAGTAGTATAAATGCTCTGCTTAAGTATAACATTTTGGGCAATCGTCAAAATGTAATAATAATAATAATTATTTTCCATCCTCAACTGAGATTTTTTTCATAATAACAAAATTTATCTAGCATAATCACCTTGTAATGGCCAAATCATTTATATTCGATAAATTTTATTGAAAGGCGGCAAAAAAGTCAAATATCGTTAACGCTTGGGGGCATTTGGGGTTTATCAACATTCATACATGAACTGTTAGTTTCAAGGTGAATAATTGAATTGTTGTTACAGACAGAACTCGCATCAGACTGTTCAATATGCACCTCGACATTTTCCCTAAGGCCAATCTCTATTCAAATCCTGAATGTGTTTTCATTAATTGTTGCGTCGTACAAATTTTCATTCAAATCTTTGAAATATTGAAGTTCAAATGACTCTATTCGGAAACTAACAACCCAGTTTGGCTCACCAACATACTAGCGGATAGACTGAAATAGATTGTTTTCATTCGACATGTGTCGGAATCACAGAGGAGGGTTGTTTGGTGTACTCTCATTCAGCTTCTGTTTGGCTGAAGGCGGCCATGCAGAACAATTGCGGACAACGGAAGGCGACATTGTTTTCGGACCTTGTACATTTGTCTGTTTCAATTAGGAAATGTATTTATGTCATGTTCGTTCTGATGCATCCGAATAAACATCTTCTACATTTTGGTTAGAGGAAAATTAAATTGTGCGGACAATTATGTATTCATGGCTTTTTCGATGTCATATTGGGAAATAAGGGAGGTTCTTAATAATAAACACCTCAAAAAAGTCTAGGGAACACTTCTGAATATCGATATATCGTATCCAGAACGATCAATATGGACGATTTTTTCTTAAAAAATGAACACCTGCATCAATTTCTCACCAAATTATGTAGAGTGCTGCAACAGATTTCAGTTTATTTTTATAAAAAACTAAAAATGCAGCAGATGCGACGCTGCTTTATAATCATTTCATGTATTCAAGTTTTGTGATTCGACCATGGAAAGACAACATTTGACTAGAGAAGATATGTTACGAACCGTTGGCTTGCTCCAAGCTGGGAGCTCACAACGGGAAGTATCCAGGGTTCTGGGAAGTAGCCCAAGTGTCATAAACCGTTTATGGTCGCGTTTCAATGAAACAGGTAGCGTAGAAGAACGCCATACAGGTCGTTTCAGGATTACTACAGTCGCCCAAGACCGATTTTTGGTTTTACAAGCCAGAAGAGATCGTACTACCACAGCATCTCAATTAGCCCAAGAGCTATCACGAGTTCATAATGCACAAATTTCCGACCAAACTGTGAGAAATCGACTGTTCGAAGGTCAACTTCACTCCAGACGTCCTATAAGAGTTCCACAACTGGCCCATGGAAATCGCGCTGCTCGTTTAGCTTGGTGCCAAGAACACGTAAACTGGGATCAAGAGAGGTGGGCCACAGTTCTCTTTAGTGATGAATGTAGATTTAGTTATTGTCCCGATTCGGGAAGAATTCGAATATGGAGGGAACCTGGAAAGCAAAACCGTCTCCAGCATGCTCGAGAAATTATTAGACAGGGAGGCAGATCAGTAATGTTTTGGGGAGGTTTACGCATACAGAACAACGTCACGGGAAATTCTTACGCAAATGAGATAGTTTTACCTGTAGTGGTACCGTATCTCCAAACAATGGGTCAAAATCCACTCTTCCAACAAGATAATGCCCCTCCTCATCGTGCAAGAGTTGTCTTGAACGTTCTTGAAGAGAATGATATCGATCTTCTTCCGTGGCCATCCTGCTCCCCAGATCTGAATCCCATCGAGCATGTGTCAGACACCCTAAAAAGAAATCTCCTGCGTCAGAACGTCTTCCATCATGAACAGGAGCTTCGATTAGCAGCTCTGGAGGTTTGGAATGACTTAGGCCAAAATGTAATAGACAATTTAATATTGAGCATGCCGCGACGATGCCAAAGTGTTCAGGATTTTTTTTTGTGTTTTACCAAATTTCGTCATTTTCAAATTTCAAATTTATTTTTATAATAGGTGCTTTGGAGAAGTCAAATATTATTTTGTTATCTTGAGAATACATTATATACAATACATCCTAACAAAAACCGAAAGATTTCTATAAATTCGAATCATCAAATTCATATTTTAAAGATATTGGTAAGTGTTCCCTAGACTCTTTTGGGATGTTTATTTGTAGCTTACTTCGTACAACGATGAAAAACAGTGTTGGGAATCAATGATAAAATAATAGGTAATACGAACTGAGATGGAACATCTTACCACGCAGTTCGGTCACAATTTTCTGGAACATTACATACATCGTTGGAACCCAATATCATCCTTTTTCATTGCGTTAGATGCGATTGCCTTGATTGCATTGTGCGCACTTGCACTGTTGAAGTCAAAGATGATTCGACGCCGTTAACAGAGTTCTGAGGCAAATCGATTTAGAATTCACGAAACGTCGGATACCTAAAAGTAAAAGATCAAGGCATATGAAGAACAATGCCTCTAAGGTTCAGTATACTGATCATCATATCATGCAGATATTCTGTACACCCTATGAATTTCAACTCTGTGTTTTCCATATAGAGTGTACCGTGAAAATGTCCGAAGCTATATCTTCAACGAATTTCAATCGATTTCAATGAAAGAAGTACCAAATTTCATCAGTCTGAAACATTTTCAATGGTCAGTCACTTCCGGTGATAACGGAAGTTGAATTTCACTTGGACTTTCAGAATAGTAAACTCATATTTCAATTTTTCGATTACTTATTCAATTTTGAGTACTTTCTGTGAAAATTGACCATAAACGCAATGAGAACTGAACTAAAAAAATTTAACTATAGGATTCACGGACACTAAAATCTTCGGGACCGAATTCGTCTATTAATCTCTAACCCCTATTTTCCTTGAGAGATTTTAAATGTTCCCTTTTTTAAAAAGCACATTTTTATTTCAGTTATTTGGCTCCCCAGACCATCTAAAGGATAGATAATAGATTTTTGTAACTTCAAACTGAGGCTCCGTATACATCTACTAACTAAGGAAACTAATAATTTAAGTGTGCAAGAATAAATTCGCTAGCTCGTTTCGAAGAGAACTCTTCATCAAAATGTTCACGGAATAAAGCTTATCTAGCAAATCGCATTTGACACCTGAACTCTCTCGGCAGTACCCCATCAACGGATCCGTTTCTAGTCGAGGGCCGTTTGTCTATTTCACTCGTTCTGATCGAGTGTACTCGATCAGCCGTTTGTCGAATCGGATCTACAACTCCATTGCAGAGAACACAGCTGTAATCAATGCGTCTTGATGCCAGAGTTGAATTAGCCGCAAAGGGCGCTTTCGGTTATGTTAATTTCATGATATTGCGTATTCATCAAATCTCATTCTATGTTAGTTTGCCGTCGTTGGGCGTGCTCGAGAACATTTCGAATGGGAATTGAATGATGTTTCGATACAATGAAAATCCCCCTGAACATTCAAATACCATTTTTCATCAATCTTACTCAACCGGACGCATAAATTATATGCCTTGATAGATTCTTCTTCGTTAGTAATTTCAAAAAATTGTTTTCCATATTTCAAATCTCGAAAAATATATACTAAGAAACATGGAATCTCAAAATCTGAGTTCCATAAATTTCTGAGAGGTGGCGTTTTGGTCGAATGGATAATTGCATTACTCAAATCCCTTCAAACCACCAATAGCCAATAAAGAGGCTTTGTTCACATGCAAGAAACTCGAGATATGTTTTTGCCAGAAAAGAAAAGAATGAAAGGGAATTCCGCCCTTTAATTGCAAAAACTTTTGATATGTTAGTTCAATTAGTATCTCTGGCTACACATATCTAAGACATTGACACCGTTTGTTAACTGTATTCACCGTATCTATATTCAACGTCTCAATTTCCATTAAAATACACTGCGCAAGAATTATATGTATCTTATGGGCGTGAAAACATCGGCCACAAAAATTGAATCTAGTAATCAAGATTTGATTTCTGTAACGGAAATCGACGTGAAATAATAATTTGGGAGAATCAAATAGTTCCGTCATAAATATCGACACCTTGGCCTATGGCTATTTGTATGTTTCCTTCTTTGAAACTACATCCTCTGCTCAATCGTTACAAAGAATTCTCTAAAAGAACGAGGGGGTGTTTAGGCAGATCACTCACTTCCAGCATTCGCCCAATCGGTTATGTGTAAGGCTGATCCACGCCGAGCATGTGGTCATCGAATTAATTGGTGTTTCAACCCCAATTCCACACCACCTGCACTAAAGATTATTCTCCATTCAAATCTTGCACTTGATACCTAAACTTACCATTAACCGTCACTATCTGTGCCAAGAGCCGTTCATTAGTTCGTCTGCCTTCAGGTGCTCACCTTGGCAACAACCTCGAGCATTCCACTAGGTATCCCTATATTGTTCCACTACCCAGTCCCCCCAACCTTGCCTTAAAAATACGAACTGAGATCCGAACTGCAAGCCCCAGACTTATTAGAGCTTTCTAGGCTTCTAGACAGGCCAGTCTATCCTTTGTTCTGATATGGTTGGCCCCAGCTCCAGTGCCTGAACGCACACCCAAGCCACGTTAGAAGTAACCTTATATGGGCCCGGAGCTCTCACAGCAAATCATGATCCACTCATTAGTTGTATACAGTCCTGCCAGCGTTTAAGAACAGCCAGGTATCGCCATGATCTCCCACTGGAAAACTGTTGTATGTTTATCTAATGGTATATAAAAACCCCTAACACTTCTTCATCAAGTAAACTCTATTCCTGATCCATTCTTTGTCTCTGAGCCATTCGTGTACCAGATGTACCCTCCTCCTGGAAAGAAAGCCTTCTTTTTCTCCATCTCTTGTCTGATGGAAGCGGTACATCATTGTGATTTTTTCCTTTTCTATCTATCCAACTAACTAACAGTGCACCTAGCACTGCAGTAAGGGTACTTCTTTGAGCACCCAGCACACTTCTTTCCATTAGTTATTATGGGCGGTTGTGTTGGCGAACGAAATTGTTTTCACTTATGCACTTTTAACATCATTTGTGACCAAAATTTAAAAAAAAAGAAAGTGATGTGAGCCTCTCAAGAGCCAGCTTCGCGCAGCGTAGATGAGTCTGGGTTGCAGAACGGTTGTGAAGTACCACATCAGCACGTATGGCTTCAAGTCCCTTGTGTCGTTGAAAAATTGTCATGCAGCAAAAAATCTGCCAGTCTGCAGCTTAAAATGCTGGAACCAGCTAAGCTTCCTATCCAGAACTACTCGACAGTACTTTACCGATTATTTCATGCCAAGTCATGATCCAAAGAGAATGGGTTTCGGCATAATAGTATCGTATGCATCCTCGATAAACAAACAGTTCCATCTTTTCTAGCTTAACTCCCAGATCCGAGGGTATATACCAGCGATCCACACTTTTTCCCTTCATTTGTTAAGAATGACGAAGCCGCGTAAGCTTGAATATGGACTTTCTACTACTCCGTCCAGCGCTCGTACCAGGCTATCTTTCACTATGCGCCAGCCAAACAGTTGGCGACACCTCGCCCTCCTCCAGACAGTTTTGTCTCACCATACTTGTGATTTTTCTACGCCCTAAAAATTCCATGAGCCATTCCGTAAGAGGACTAGAGGCATTAAGCCCTTCCTCCTCCCTCCAAACAAGGGTGAGGGGGATTAGTTGAATGCTCCCTCAACATCCAGAAACGTCACCACACAAAATTCACCAATATTCAGCTGCTCTTAACTCAATTTCAATCATGCACCCTACTATGAATGAAATAACAAGCACAGAATAACTAGTGTTCATACATTGTAAATAACTGTAACTGTACTTCAGACTCAGAGTAAATGCTCTAAATGGGCACCATGAACTTCAACGCATTTTCTTGATTGTTTTATTAGATTTTGGTCAATCCTTTCATATAACCAATTTTCATTTCTTATCTGTTAACAATGGAACTCTATTCTCTGTCGAAGTTCTTCATGTGTATTGATAGGGCTAGAATACACACATTTTTGAGATGACTCCATAGAAAAAAATCCAACGGATTCAGGTCATGCGAACTTGGTGGCCAATCTACAGTCCCCCCTCGACATATTCCGTGGTTTTGAAACGTATTATTCAAGTGTTCTCGCACGTTTATGCTGTAATGAGGTGGCGTACTTTGGTGCACATGTTTCGTCGAATATTTAGAAGGACATCCTCTAAAATATCTTCCAAATTATCACGCACAAAGTTCAGGCAGAGCTCTCCATTTAATCGTGGGGGTAAAATGAAGGGCCCAATCAAATGGACACCAATCTTTCATGCCCAAACATTGACGAGGATTTTCCTTAGAATAGATATGTAGATTATGTGGATTCACTCTTCCATTTTTGGTGATTCCTCTTCATCTGTGAGTAAGATGGAACTCTGAGTCTTTTTGGTGGTTCTCAAGTAGTTAGTTACGAAAATCCATTCTAGCTGAATGATCGTTTTCACTGAGTGCTTGAACTTTTTAGAGACGAATTGGATGGAGCATCTGTTCTATATAAATCCTCGAAACCGTTGATTTGAAGTATTGAATTAACTAATACCATTTCTTCTAATTCGAATATTCTTACCCAGCGCAACACTCCATCATTTCCAACCATTCTCTTGAAACTTTTTTAAAAAAGAGGATAATGCTCAATTCACTGATACAAACTTCTAGAGGTACATACCTGTCTGAGTCCATCGTCAGTGAACCCGCTAAAAAGTGTTCCATTTAGGAAACTTTCTGTTTGGAAAATGTCTGGGTGTAATCTATTTACTTCTGATGCATTTGAAAATACTTAGCCGTACATTAAATGCATATCTGCATGTTCCGGAAAGCTGTAATTCATCTTTATCGTTTGATTGATAAAAACTGAAAATGTCAATGTTGCATTTTCCACTTCTCTGGTTTTATAGAGAAACATTACAGTACCTACCTACTAAGCCTACTGAGCTATTATATTCAGACGAATTCCTATGGAATAATTCTTGGATGGACGAATCTTTGATTGTTATTAGTTATTGTGAAAAAACCACTCTTCGTCGGCCATCTTTAATGTACAATAACTCAGCAGGAATGCGTCGAATCAAAAAACTTTTAAAGGAATTTTTGGTCAGCTGTGTGCTGGTGAAATAGTGCTGACGAATTCTGGGACATCCTGTATATTGTTCTTATAAATCTGGTGAACTTGTGATTTTTTTTCGCAATTTGTTATAATGAAAATTAATATGAATAATATAAATATAATACACTCGGAAGCAAAATTAGCGGAACACTCGAAAATTTAACCAAATTCCGATATTTTTCCTAATTCTCAACCGATTTAGATGATTTGTTCGGCAAGTTATAGATCAACTCTTCTGCTTTGTAGAAAACATAAGAGAAAACAAAAAAAATTTGAGAAAAATTTTAATACGGGGGCAAAACTAAAAGTGTTTTTTTGTCAAAAATTCGTAACACCCTGTGGAATTTCGTGGTCCGAGTTGAAACGTACAATATCATGGTCTGTCAAGACACATCTTCCTGCAGTAACGCCCTTCTTGTTTCATGCGTTTATCTCTATTTTTGCAAAATATATTTAATTTCAAGTGGAAAATCACCATTTTGGAGAAATTCCATTGAATCAAGAAATTGTCATTAAAATCGTCTATCAATTTGGAATTTTCTTATTATTACTCAGGCATGTCGAAATAGTCGTTTGCGATTTTTATGTTCGAATTGCATTAGTTATTGATGACAATTTGGTTAATTTGGTGAAAATTAGGAATTCATAGGAGATAACAGTCGGTAGGTATTAAAATACACAACCGAATTCTGGGACCATTAATAAAACTTTTCATTTACACATGTGCACACCTTTTTTTATCAAATATGAAATACAACACACGTTTTTTGTATATGACCACATTTGCACTTGTTTAAAGAATGAGAGTTTTCCATTCTTTGATTTGATACAAATTCGATCGGTTGCGGTGTTTTGTGATTCTTTTACTGTTTACGATTCGAAACGGTATTTTTCATTCAAAATGAGAGATTTACCACCAACCTCAGTAGCAAGGGCAGTTACATTGATCGCGGAAGGGCGCACCTACCGCTCAGTCGGTACCATGTTGGGTGTCTCGACGTCGGTTATCCATTAAATCTACCGACGTTACAGGGAAACTGGATTGTACGTGAGGAGGCGAGGACAAGGAAGAAATCGGGCAACCAGCGCTATACATGACCGTGTCATCGTCAATCAAACCATAAGAAATCCTCGTCTTACTGCTGTTCAGGCACGTAACCTTTTACAAGCAGTGGATAACATTAACGTCAGTGTGAGGACAGTCAGAAGACGATTAAATGAAGTTGGTCTGAGATCATACGCGCAAGCAAGAGCACCAAGAATCGATAGAGCCCATCGGGTAGCAAGATTGGCGTTTGCTAGGGAGCATGTAGCATGGACAATCAATCAGTGGAGACGAGTTTTATTTAGTGATGAGAGCCGATATTGTGTGAATTTCGTGGATGGTAGAGATAGAATATCGGGGAACGGTACAATCAAGCGAACTTCGCAGGAACTGAGCAATACGGTGGAGGGTCAGTTATGATATGGGGTGGCATATGCTTAGGAGTACGAACAGAACTGGAGATTATTGGCAATGGATCACTTAATGTCCATCGGTATATAACAGAAATCTTGGAGCCCCATGTTGTGCCTTTTGCTCCTTACATAGGGGAAAATTTCGTTTTTATGCACGATAACGCGCGCCCTCATACTACGCGCATAGTGATAGAATATCACAATGAAGTTGGGATCACATGAATGGACTGGCGGTCGCGGTCACCGGATTTAAACCCGATCGAACACGTTTGGGACATTCTTGGAAGAAGGGTTCGATAACGGAATCCAGGCAACGTTGAAGAGTGGGACAACATACCTCAACAGATGATAGACAACATAATTGGGAGTATGCGAAATCGTATGCGCGCTGTAATAAGAGCTCGGGGGGGTCATACTCGTTACTAAAATCAAATGGTTTTTTTTTGTGGGTCATCATGAACATTTTTCTCAACATGTTCATTTTATTTCACGAGTGTATCGCCAGGATACACACCTGCTCTCAATTTTGGACAGGAATGATAATTATTATAGAGTGTCACACAAAAAGATTCAAAAATAAATGTGAAAAATCAACGATTTTTTCAGTGTACTTCGAGTTCTCCCGGAGCGTGAAATTGGCCAGTGAATTTCAAAAATTTTCATTTCGTTAGATTTCCGCTTCTCTAATTTTGATTTTATTTTTTGGCTAACCTCCGATGTTATGCACCTACGCAAGATTAAAAATAAATTCTTGAAATTTGTGACTTTTTGCTTCTAATTGGATATCCCTTGTAAAAATAGGGATAAATGAATAAAACAAGAAGGGCGTTACTGTAGGAAGATGTGTCTTGACAGACCATGATATTGTACGTTTCAACTCGGACCACGAAATTCCACAGGGTGTTACGAATTTTTGACAAAAAAAACACTTTTAGTTTTGCCCCCGTATAAAATTTTTTTCAAATTTTTTTTGTTTTCTCTAATAATTTCTACAAAGCACAAGAGTTGATCTATAACTTGCCGAAAAAATCATCTAAATCGGTTAAGAATTAGGAAAAATATCGGACTTCGAATTTGGTTAAATTTGCGAGTGTTCCGCTAATTTTGCCTCCGAGTGTAATAGTCAGTATTAAGATCCACTTTTTCTGAATTAAAAAAAATTGAAAAAGGTGTGTTTATTTTCAGTGTTAACGTGCTAACTGAGGTATAAAAACTTATTTATATCTCATTATTATAGACCCGTCAGTTAGAGCATGCATACCGTGAAGGTACGCACTAACCCTAATTTATTCCATACATTTTGTTCTGAGAAAATAAGCAACGCCTAGGGGTCTTGGAATGTTAGATTATATTCTATATAGTTGCAGTTAATAAAAGAAACCTTATGCGCAGAATAAGCGATGAAAAATGGAATAAAACACATTGTAGGACTGTAGGGAATTAAAATTTCATTTCAGTAAATTAAAATGCAAGAGATCAAATTGCCATCTCGTGAATCGCGATCGGAGCAGATATTAAAAGGAACGGTGGTCGGTTGATTAGCTACTCGAACGAACTTAATGTCTATCGATCTCTACAAAGGGCCGAAGATAAGAAGAGAATTGTTAATGTTCCTCATAAAATATTCGATGGGAGTTCCTATCTCCGCACAACGTTCTAGAGTATCGCTTCACGAAAAACAGGCGTAATCTTATCTTGGTGTATTTTTGACGGGAAATTAGCATTCTCCAAGACGTTTTCGAGGAAAAATGTAAATCGTGATTTCTCATTAGATGAATTTGACTTGCACGGACGGAGGAAATGGAAGATACTGGATAATGTGGATCCTGCTTCAGTCTGTTGAGTCGAATTTCATTCAGTTTTTCACATGTATGCTATTTCGCGATACGCAGAAATTCAGAGGAGTAATAATTGAGAACAAAATTAATGAATTGTTAACTTCGTCATTACAATGACGATGATGTTTATATAGGGATATCCACCGGGACCGTCCGTTAAAAACTTTTTAAGTTCCAATTACAATATTAAACTGAAATTTCATACGCGGCCATAACTAGCGATTTCTAATTGGAGTGAAATATTTTCGAAGTGGTACCATTTCCGGTTATACTGGATGTGGGTCATCACTTTGTTATTTCAAATGGCAATCTACCTTTTTTATTATACATCTAGAACCGTCATTTGAGCAAGGCATAAAATACCCAAGTTGTTGGCGCTTATCTGTCAAAACTTTTGACTGATTTAAAAATTTTCGTTATAAACTCGATTTTTGAGGAACATTCAAAAAAAATTGTAGCTCGTAGATCTTTTGCACTACAGATACAATTTTTGCTTGGGTGGATAGAAGATATATCAAGGAACTTTTTAAGCGATCTACACATGTCAAATGGTTATTGCGTTGTTTTGTATAATTTTTTCAATTTGGCCTTTTTCAAACAGCAATAACTCAATTTTTTCAAATTGCACGTGCCAATTTTTATATCGCCATCAGATGAAGCGTCCAATTTCAGATGGAATTGTATAAGCATGTACTATACCCATCTCTTATAGTTCCGAAATAATTTGGGAATATATTGAATTTTGATGATTTTGCAAGAACTAACAGAGAATGCTCTGAAATATTTGAATCAAGTAGCTGAACTGGCTACGCTCACCTGACAGGTGCCTTAAATTAATGTACTTGTCACTTCGTTCATTCGAATTTGATATTTCAACAAGAATTGTCGTTAATTCAGCTTCAAAATATCCAAAAAATACAACAAATTTGGAATAAAACCACTGGTTATTCAAACGAAAATATATTCAATCTTTTTTTTAATTCATTTTAGAATGTCAGAAAGTAGTGGGTAGAAATTGCAAGCAATTCAATAACCAATTTCCAAATTTACCGTGTATGAGTAAAATAAAATTTCGAAGCATTAGAAGCAATTTTCTACAATTCGGATGAATAAAAATTGTAGAAACTAAGCGAAAACCTATCATCGAAGACAATTACATTAATACGAATAAATGGTAGCAAACATCATAGGAGAAAACTAATTTACAATCTGAATAAATGTTCAATATGAGCCCCATTTTGCTCGATACACTTGACAGCTCGTAAACGAACATGATGAGTTGCCCTCCTAGTTTCCTCAGGATCAATATTACGAAAAGCATTATCAATGTGCTCTAGTAACTCTTCTTCACTTCTTACAGGAATAAGATACACTTCATTCTTGATTTTACCCCATAAATAAAAATCAAGGGACGCCAGGTCCGGAGAACGCGGAGGCCATAAATTTGGTCCTTGATTACCCCACCATCTATCCTCGAACATTTCTGTTAGCTGCCGATCTACAGCTCCTGTTTTATGTGCTGGTGCACCATTCATTTGGTAAAAGCAATCCCTCAGAATGTTAAGAGGTAATCCATCTAAAAAATTTGCTAATGTTCCTCTCAAAATTTCCAGGTATCTTTGTCCATTAAGATTTTCCTCATAAATGTGATAAGCCAATAAATCATTCATTAAAATTGCAAAAACGTTCACGCTGAATTTATTTTGGAAATCAATAACCTCAATGAAATGTGGATTTTCTGTGGCCCAAAAATGTCGATTTCTCCTGTTGGTTATTCCACTTTCATTGAAATTGGCTCCATCAGACCATATAATTTTTGGAGAACTGTCTCATCTTCTTGAAGCCAAATTAATAAATTTTCACAGAAATTCAGCCGCTTGGGAAGGTTAGTTGGTTTCAATTTTTGTAGTCTGATGAAAGAATACGGGTGCATGTTATGTTTCTTAAAGATCCTTTGAATGGAGGTATAACTCAATCCAATATCCATTGATGCTGACTCAATGGACGCATGTGGTTTGGCACGAAAATACGCTAGCGTATTAATTTGATTGTCGTCGTCCTCGAGAATAGGTTTTCTTCTAGTTTCTATGTATTTTGTTCCTCCAAATTGCAGAATATTGCTTCTTATCCTTCGAAATTTTGTTTTACTCATAGGCGCCAAATTTGGAAATTGGTTATTGAATTTCCTGCAAGTTCTATCCACCATTTTTTGACATTCGCCATGAATTAAGAAGAGATTAAACATATCCTCGTTTGAATAATCAGCCATTTTATTATCAATCTGGTTCCAAAAATTTTCACTTCAAATTACCAACAATTCTTGTTGAAATATCAAGTTCGAATGAACGAAGTGACAAGTACATTAATTTAAGGCACCTGTCAGGTGAGCGTAGCCAGTTCAGCTACTTGATTCAAATATTTCAGAGCATTCTCTGTAAGTTCTTGCAAAATCATCAAAATTCAATATATTCCCAAATTATTTCGGAACTATAAGAGATGGGTATAGTACATGCTGATACAATTCCATCTGAAATTTGACGCTTCATCTGATGGCGATATAAAAATCGGCACGTGCCATTGGAAAAAATTGAGTTATTACTGTTTGAAAAAGGCCAATTTGAAAAAATTATACAAAACAACGCAATGAACATTTGACATGTATAGATTTGTTTAATCAAATTTAATTCTTTGTTGAAATTCTCTGGTGATAACGGGATGTTAATTAATCTATGAATAAAACTGTTCAATGCTGACAACAAAGAATTAAATTTGATTAAACAAATAGCCAGAAATAATGGTTACAATTCCGAACTAATAAATAATATTTTAAATAAAAATCAAAGTAGAATCGCATTGAATGAAGTTTACCCTGTCGATAAATTGAAACAAAAATTTAACACCTCAACCTACGTTGGCATTACAAGTGAGGAACTGAAATCATTCTTGAGTAGCAATAATTTCAACATAGCTTTCCGAACTAATAATAATTTAGGCAAATATATAAAAAAATAAAAACAATAAATCAGGTGTTTATATATTGAATTGCAATGACTGTGATAATTCCTACGTTGGTAGAACACATAGAAATTTTAATATTAGAATATCGGAACATAAACGCAGTTTTTCAAATAAAAATCAGATTCAAATTACGCAAATCATCTCTTAGAAAATGATAACTCTATCGACCCACAGTTTGAAATTTTGCATACAGATAATAAATATTGGAAGGTAGATCTTTGGGAAACTTTAGAAATCAACAAATACAAACATTCAGGTAGACTCATCAATGCACAAATCGATTTAAGCCCTTCACCTCTATTGAATCTCTTCGGGGAGCAATCTATTTTATTCGATATACCTGTCATAAATAACCAATAATAACTTAAGAAGAATCAACCCAATAAGCTTTTAATTACTTAAGAATATTTATATCTATATTCTCATTCTCATTTTCTGTACATTCAATCGTCTGAATTAGCTACGGTGTATTGAAACCCGTTACGAATCATAATTATTAAGTAAAATTCCAAAAAACACATTACTTGTTTTACTTATTGATAATGGAATTTTATCAAGTAAAAGCCTCCCAAATTCAAAAGAAATACGGATGCAAACTGAAGATGACTCGGATAGCGACCATGATAAATCTCTCTCAGAGTTTGTAGAACGAAGACCAAAACAATTAAAAAATAAGATGGTGTTTTCATCTCCAGAGTCTTCATCTGTATCGCAGTCTTCATTGGCGTTCTCAAGAGGAAAAATTGCTTTTTCTTTCGGGACCTCATTCTCAATTTGTACGATCTTTGCCATTATTTCAGCTAACGTTGAAGGTCTAAAACGATCATATTTGTACCTGAAACAAAAATATTCCAATTGAGTCGACGGTAGTCGATGAACTACTGTTCTTTTGAAAGAACAGCTTTTTATATTGTCTCGTATTTAGCGGAGTATGAAAAAAAATGTGAGGTTATGCAAATGGAAATAGTCGGCGGACTCTATTGAAATAAAATTATATACTACAAAACTGCAAGAATTTACTTACCACCTCTTGGACATCTCGATCGATATAATTTAACTTCACTGTTTGCTACGCCCATGCTGTCAACTGTATATTGTCACCCAGATTTCAATTCAATCGCCTGTATGGAGCTAGTATTACATTTATCTGCAAAATTTACATACCGTACAAACCAATGAATGAAAACGGAAAGAAAAGCGTACAAAATTGATCTGAACGAATACATCCCGAAATCGAAAAACCTGTATTGTCGAAAAAATAGGAACACAGAATATTCAAGAGGATTTTTTTTTACTTTTCACCCATATATTTTTTTCCGTATTCCAAATGAAGCGAAAAAAACAGATTTATCTATCATTTCCATCATCACAGAGTGGTTCATATACCCTCTCGTCTCCATACGAGAGAGTATAATGTATGAATGCTGTCGAAACATATTTTACAGTTGAAATATGAATAGGGACAGCAAATCCCGAAGTGGGACCGTCAAATAATCACAGCCCTGTTCATTACTGCGCTTCGCCGTGGAGAAATCGAATTAAACACAAATAACAAAACAACGACATGTAGCCGATATTCATTTGTCTGGTTGGAAACCGGTTTTATGGTTAAGTGAGGTAATACATGGTTGATTTATTTTCATTATTATAGAATTTATGTGAATTAGCCAGAAATATTTTCAATGGTTGTAGGAGTTATTCGTAGATATCTTTTTCGAATATACAGGCTGTTTTGTGTAAATGTTGTAGATATTTTGGTCTTCATAACTCTAAAACGGATAAGTCAATTTGAATGAACATTTTAGGATTAGTTTCTCGAGTAGTTCAAAACTCAGCCATTCAACATTTTTTTTGCATTTGACGATCAATTCTATTAAAAATCCTAAGATCTTTTGGTCTTATGTGGGCGAGTTGAAAGATAGCCAAAAAATGCCTGGATCCATGTGTCATGGTGGAAAAGTCTTAGAAAATAGTTCTGCTATATCTAATGCTTTTTCTGAGTACTTTTCTAGTGTTTATGAAGATCCGCATAAACCTGTTCTTTACCAAAGTAGATATAAATCTTCTTCATCGATTACATTTAAACACGATAGATCTGATGGATGTCAAAGCTAAAATCGAGGGACTGAATGTCACGAAGGGTCCAGGTCCGGACTTCATCCCACCAATTTTTATAAAATCGTGTTCCGCTAGTTTGGCGACTCCACTTCAAATTATTTTCAACAAATCTTTAGTACAAGGTGTCTTTCCAGATAAGTGGAAGGCGGCAAAGATCATACCCATTTTCAAAAGTGCTAGGAAAAATGAAGTAAGTAATTACCGACCTGTTATTCTAAGTTATTTCGGTAAAATTTTTGAAGCAATAGTAACTTTCTTCATTGATCCCGTTCCAAGTTGATTCAACCTCAACATGGGTTTTTCAAAGGTAGGTCGGTGTTAACTAATTAAACTCCTTACGTTCATTTCATAAGTAGTAGTTTTGATGATGGTATTCACGTTGATGTCGTCTACACAGACATGGCTAAGGCCTTCTATAAGGCACATCATGCAACTTTGTTGTGGGTTCTAGAGGACTATGGTGTGGCGGGGTCCTCACTGAAATGGATAGAATCGTATCTGTCGGATAGACAATCCGGTTTCGTTCGTGCCACCTCTGGTGTACCTCAAGGGTCACATCTGGGTCCCAATTATTTTCAATTTACATTAATGATATTTCAATTTACCTTAATGGTATTTTGCTTTATACAAAACATGATTTATATGCCGACGATCTTAGAGTGTACAGTGCTATTCGGTCCTATGATGATATTTTGCGGTTTCAGAGTGATCTCGACAGACTTTTCTCTTTTTGTGAAAGTAAGTATTTTCAATTGAATATTGATAAGTGTAAGCATATAAGACTTACAAAGAATGTCAATATCTTGGATGCTGTTTTTTCTGTTGATAGGCTTGTAATTGGCAGGGTAAACCAAATTAAGGATCTTGGTATATATCTTGGTTCTAAGTTGTCCTTTGAGTATCATATTGATCATATAGTTTCTAAGGCTTTCGAAATGTTGGGTTTCGTTCTAAGAATTACTAAAAGTTTCAGTGATCCAAGGTGTTTAAAAATGCTATATTTCTCGTTGGTGAGGATTAATTTGGAATATGCTGTACCTGTTTAGTCCCCTCACTATTACAAGTATATATATACAGAATTGAACGAGTCCAGAGAAAGTTTGTCAAAAATTAGATTTTTCAGTCCTAACGATGATTATCAATTTAGTTTGCGTCATCGCGAAATTTTAAGCCTGGCGCAGAGGAGAGTCCTTTTCGACACTGTATTTCTTTATCGAATTTCAAATCATTCTTTTAGTTTTCCGCTGTTAATTATCTCACTTTCAATGTTCCCGTGGATCCTAGTCGTCGAAATGCACTCTTCTATGTTCCGAAGGCCCGTACTAGTTTATTTTTTCATTTTGTTTTCTTGCGAATTATGCGTCTGTACAATTGGCATATTGCCAGTATAGATATTTTTCATGAACCTCTTTCTCCTTTCAAAAAAAAAGTTAATGCATATCTCATTAGATCTGAATCATGCTCATTGTAGTAGTTTTCATGATATTTCACTTGATTCTGTAGTCTTTAGTGAGTCTTTTTTTCTCTCCTGAATTTTTATGAAAGTTATAATTTTTATTCGTATGACAGTTTCGCTTCTGTTCATTTCTCTGTTATCATTCTTTGTGAACTCTAGTTATTGGGTCTATCCTGTCGATTCCTATGTTTTGTAACAATAAATAAATAAATAAATTACAAAGCCGAATCTCTCATCTCAGCGGATGAGTTCAGTGAACACTTAGGGTGCTTCAACGAAAACTAAACAAACAGAGGCTATATCTACCAAGATATCCATTTCTGATCAAAACGCAAAAACAGGTCGATTTTTGTTTCAAGGGGGAAATCTTTCGGGGTACAAAACTTGCCTGAAATATCAACCCCCACTTAGGGGTCCTTGAACATTTTGAATAAGGACGATGGGTCGAATGATGACTCAAAAGAAAGATGGTATCTTTGTCTACATCGCCTTGAACGGTTTCTATTCCATTTTTAATTGAAAACTGTAAAAGATACATAGTGAGCAACTGAAAGATAAGGAAGACTATTTCCCTGAGACTATTCAAGTTTCAGTGAGGTAAAATGGAACAGATCCATGCTGATCAATGTCAGTCATCATCAAGTACCATCCTCATCTCGAATTTCAACCGCTTGAGCAGGGGTGATCAACCTTGAAAATTTCGAAGAATGTAGATGGTCGGGTGATACCTCGAAAGAAAGGTATTAACTTTGTCTGCATCCCCGTGAACGAATTTTCATTTTTGGTTGAAAACTGTAGAAGATACAGAGTGAGCTACTGAAAAATAGAAAAGACTATCTATCGCCCTGAGCTATTCAATTATTAGTACAAAAAAATTGTTGAAATTTGAGATGAAAATGGTGTTTCGGAAGATGACAGCCTTTGATCTGGAATGAATCCGTTCCATTTTTTTGCACTAATACTTGAATAGCTCAGGGCGATAGATAGTCTCTTCTATTTTTCAGAAGCTCACTCTGTATCTTCTACAGTTTTCAATCAAAAATGAAAATTCGTTGACGGGGATGCAGACAAAGATAAAACCTTTCTTTCGAGGTATCACACGACCCATCTACCATCTTCCAAATTTTCTAGGGTGGTCACCCCTGCTCTAGGGGTTGAAATTCGAGATGAGGATGGTACTTGATGATGACTGCCATTAATCAGCATGGATCTCTTCCATTTTACTTCACTGCAACTTGAATAGTCTCAGGGAAATAGTCTTCCCTATCAGTTGTTCAAAGCGATAAAAATAAAGATATCACATATTCTTTTGAGTTATCACTCGACCCATCTTCCCGATTCAAAATGTTCAAGGATTGCAACCCCCGCTTAAGGGGTTGATATGTCAGGCAAGTTTTGTATCCCTTGAAACGAAAATTGACCTGTTTTGGTGTTTTGATCAGAAATGGATATCTTGGTAGATATAACCTCTGTTTAGTTTTCATTGAAGTACCCTGTATAATGAGTTCGGTGAAATAACTATAGGTTCGTCTGCTTTGGTTAAAACAAAATCATTGCTTTGAATTTTTTGTTCAAAATTTGCTACGGTCACTGTGATTTTTCGATTCGTTTTTTGGTGATTTTTTGTTAGAATATCGGCAATTTTAAATGATATAAAATGAGGCTCATCAAATAAGAAACTAGCTTTCAAGACCCACATGAAACTCTCCCAGTAATTTTTCAATATTAAAGATGAAACTAATACATTTGACCATACTGGACCTCACAAATTTTCCTGTATCTGTGACTGTGAAGGCGTTTATATAGCTCAGACTGGTTGTTCATTCAAAAATGGATAAAAAGAGCATCAATCAGATTACAATAACCAGAGAACCGACGAATCTACTTTCGCATCACATTGTATCGAACATGACCATCATTTTCATTTCAAAACCTCAGAATGTACACAGAATACGAAAGTTAGGTTTCTTGGAATCGAAAGTTTCAAACTGCAACAAACTCTTGCATAGAGATAATTTATCGAACGACCAGTAGGTCTCGGCCTATTCGTCCCTATTTGAAATCCTTAAATAATACCTGCATTTATCATAACTAGTTCATTACCTGTTGTTTGCACCCTTATTAATTTCGTATCTGCCCGTTTATACAGGGATTTACATAATAGTATATCACAACTTGGGAAGGTAAATCTACGTGCAATTTTAAGAAAAAAGTTCATATAAATTTAGGTCCGCAAAAGCTTCGATACGGAGCTACAGGGTGTTAAAATTTCCGGATAAACTCCTGCAGTTTTCGAGATATTCAACCCAAATTTGGAATTCGAGCTATTTTTTACAGCCTCCATCATTACACCTCCTAAATTTTAACTAGAATCTAATCTGTTTTCTTTTCCGAAGCCATGTCTTATTTTGCCCTTTCAAACTTTTCTGCAGTACGATACTGATCAGCGTACATTCAATTTTCGTCATTTTCGTTCAATTTAAAAACTTCTTCGACAATTGTAATTTTTTCGTATCTCCAACTATTCTCGAGCAAAAAATTATTGAACGATTGTATGCATTTGCTTAATTGAAAACAGTTAATTAAGAAAATGACTAGTAGGCTTTGATTTTTTTCATTTATTTATTTATTTTGACAGTTGCTAAAGTTAAACGAGTGTCTGCTCGAATTGCTAATTAAATCAACGATTAGTTTTAAGACTTGAAGTTATTGCTGTAAGAAAAATTGACCAATTTTACTAACGCCCAATTGGCTGATATCCATTACATGTACGGTCTGGCTGACGGAAACACAACAGAAGCTAGGCGGTTATATCAGGTGCGCTTTCCAAATCAAGTAACACTAGACAGGCGAACATTTTCAAATATCCACAGAAGGTTGAGAGAAACTGGTACTTTTACTGCAAATAATCATTTAAAAGGTGCAACTCAAACTATGAGAACTCCAGATATTAAGGAAACAGTTTTGAGTTGTATTGATTTGAATCCTCATGTGAGTACAAGAAAAATTGGAAATCAGTTGACTATTTCACATGTTCTAGTTTAGAGGATTCTCCACGACTTTTTATTGTACCCGTTTCATATTCAACGCGCCCAAACTTGAGATTTTCCTTTAATACTGAATTTCTGCACATGGTTCTCAGATAAAATTAGAATCATTTTGATAGTGAAATAATGTTCACAGACGAAGCTAACTTTTCGAGAACTGCTATCACAAATTTTCACAATAATCATTATTGGGCTGAGGAAAACCCGCATTTGATTGGAGAATCTTATCATCAAGAACAATTCTCACTGAATGTCGGGGTAGGAATACTTGGAAATTATTTGATTGGGCCATTTTTTTTGTCTAACAGTCTAAACGGTCCCACTTATCGGCAATTTCTTGAGGAGGAGTTACTTTTATTGCTCGAGGATGTGCCACTTTTAGTGAGAAACATAATGTGGTTCATGCAGGATGGGGCAACAGCACATTTTAGTGGAGAAGCTAAGGAATTCTTGAATAATACATTCAACAACCGATGGATAGGTCGGAGTGGGCCAAAACCATGGCCTTCTAGGTCCCCACTCCTGGATTTTGGCTCTGGAGTTACTTAAATAGTTGCGACTTTTTCTTATGGGAATATCTCAAAAGTTTAGTTCATACCACTCCAGTGAACACTGTAGAAGAATTAAGAAATCGAATAATAACCTCTTCTGACACGATAAAAATATACTCCAGGAATATTTCAAAGAATGCTTGATAATATGCGAAGAACAGAGGCCTGTATTCTTGCAGGTGGACGACACTTCCAGCAATTTATTTAGTTTTTAATTGTTCTTTTTTTAGTTTGATATAGAAAAATTATAAGTTCAGTCTCAGAAGACCAGCTATCAAAATAAAATCAAATTTTGGGCATACCTATCGAGTATTTCTAAATTTTTCTTTTATTAAGCCAATAACATACAATTCAAATTCAATAATTTTTCACTCGAAAACGGTTGGAGATACGAAAAAATTAAAAGTGTCAAAAAAGTTTATAAATTGAATGAAGATGACGAGAATTGATTGTACGCATCAGTGGCTTACTGCAAAAAAGTTTGAAAGGGCAAAAAGAGACATGTCCTCGGAAAAGAAAACATCTGGTGAATTTCAGTTGAACTCTAGGATGTGTAATGATGGATGCTATAAAAAATAGCTTGCATTCCAAAGTTAGGCTGAATATTTCAAAAAACTGCAGCATTTTTGAAGAAAACAACAATTTTTCCGCAAATTTCAATACCTTTTAGCTCCGTAACGAAGCTTTTGCGGACCTATGTTTTTTTATTTTTTTTTTCTTAAAATAACACGTAGATGTACCCCTCAAGTTGTAACATACAATTATGTAACACCCTGTATATCTGTGTATTTTCAACTTTAGCTTGTTATCAGCTGGAGATGGTCGAGAGACCTATATAACAATCTCCCATAGTTCAATTTTTCTTATCATCATCACAATTAACTACCACATAGTAATGACGGAGTCAATCGATTCACTCAGAAGTTGGTCTCCCTACATTCAAAAATTGACATGTCTCAGCTTTTTCCGCCAAAATCAGTTCATCTCGTGAAACAGAGAAAGTTTAATTTTTGTGGAAACTTACTGAATAAATTATTGTAACTTAGTTTATTTTTTATTTGGTATTTGTCTGATGAAGGCGCAGTAACGTCGAAACGCCCTACAAATATAATGAATACGTGAAAATCAAATTTTCTTTCATTTAACAAACAAATCAAGAAAACCGATGCGAAAGATAAATAGGGTTCCATTTAAATGTCAACATCTGTCTGATGACAACATCATTTACGTAAAAACTACGGCTTGATCAAATATTCTACGGAATCTTTGGTGGCGAAAACTTTATCACTCTTTCCCTACTTATAAAGGTATACCTTGCAAAACCTACAAAATTTGTATACTCTGTAAAACTAGTTCAACTCTATGTCTTCTTCATATAAATGCAGAATATATCTTCCCGGCGAGCGAATATGTCAACTCAATTCAGAAAAGAGTTGATTATAGTTTATTTGACGAGAAATATGTGTTCATATGTATCATATCAACTTGAATTTTTCGCTTGTCTGTGACAGAGACACTAATTGTTTTCAATTCTTTCAGGACATGTGGACAGCAAATTTCACACCAGACATCCACACACTGGCAATTCACATCACCGCACCATCCGAGCTGACAAAGGCACAAACTTCAGCTATGACAATTCCCCCAATTCTCCTAGTTCGGAATTCGTGCAAATGTACGCTAAACAGAATGTTCAGTTAATGTTAGAATGTGCGGTTAATATCAACTTCAGCACGAGCATCTGGTTGAAAAATGGACAAATTGTACAGACGATACTGAAGGAGAACACTAATAGCAAAAGAGTGATCGGACATAGGTTTTTAGTGGACTCTAGTGGTAATTTATTCATCGATAACGTGAGATTGGAAGACGACGGTAGATGGCAGTGCGAAGCAGAGGATGCATTTGGGTTTGTGGTTACTGGAAAACCAATTCAACTTACTGTATTAGGTAAGAACTGCTTTTCTTATACAATCAATTTATGACTGATAATTTTGCCTTTCCTTGTTACAAATTGTATTAAACATTGTGTTATGAGCTTGGTGAGGTATGGCGTTATAATGCATAAATCAAAAGTTATTCCACATATTTCTAGCAAAAGATACAGCATAATCTTTTGTCAGTAATGCACCTCTGAGTATTCAGGTGTCCACTATTTACGATGATCAGATCTACACGGTCGTTCAAAGAAATTCTTCCGCACACCGTTATTGAACCTCCACCAAAACCATAGGAATGTAAAAAGTTGCACTGGGCATATCTCTCATTTCGACGTCTGTATATCGAAGAACGTCGATCGCAATGAAGAAGACAAAAGTTTGACTCGTCCGTAATCAAACTTTCCCCAATCAGTTTCCAACCAATCGACATGTTCCTTGCATAGGAATGCCATCTCGAAGCGAGATCACAAACTCGGGTTTGTGGCCTCCATTTCAAGGGTGACCGAACTGTTTCAAAAAATAGTACTACTAGTTGTTGTAATATTGTATCCGTCGATAACTTCGTATTTCATCGACAGCTGCTCAAAATTTCATGACATTTGTATGTAAACAGCTCATTAGATAGATAGATAGAAATTTTATCAGTTCAGTATGGTACACATAGGTACAATGAATATGTCAAATACATTAATAGTTAATAATATCAGAACATCTCCATACAGGGTGCTTCAACGAAAACTAAACAGAGGCTATATCTACCAAGACATACATTTCTGACCAAAACGCAAAAACAGGTCAATTTTTGTTTCAAGGAGGACATCGTTTGGGGTACAAAACTTGCCTGAAATATCAACCCCCTAAGCGGGGGTTGCAATACTTAAACATTTTGAATAGGGAAAAGGGGTCGAGTGATGACTATCGCCCCAAGACTATTGGAGTATTAGTGCGAAAAACTGGAATAGATTCATTCAGATTAAAGATGACAGCCTTCGATCTGGAATGAATCTGTTCCATTTTTTTGCATTAATACTTGAATAGCTCAGGGCGATAGATAGTCTCCTCTATTTTTCAGTAGCTCACTCTGTATCTTCTACAGTTTTCAATCGAAAATGAAAATTCGTTCACGGGTATGCAGACAAAGATAATACCTTTCTTTCGAGGTATCACTCGACCCATCTACCCTCTTCCAAATTTTCAAGGTTGGTGACCCCTGCTCCATTCGAGATGAGGATGGTACTTGATGGTGACTGCCATTGATCAGCATGGATATGTTCCATTTTACTTCACTGAAACTTGAATAGTCGCAGGGAAATAGTCTTCCCTATCTTTCAGTTGCTCACCCTGTATCTTTTACAGTTTTCAATTAAAAATGGAAATTCGTTCAAAGCGATTTAGACAAAGATATTACCTTCTTTTTGAGTCATCACTCGACCCATCTTCACTATTCAAAATGTTCAAAGATTGCAACCCCCGCTTAGGGGGTTGATATTTCAGGCAAGTTTTGTACCCCAAAAGATGTCCCTCTTGAAACAAAAATCGACCTGTTTTTGTGTTTTGATCAGAAATGAATATCTTGGTAGATATAGCCTCTGTTTAGTTTTCGTTGAAGCACCCTATATAAAAGCAAAACATGTAACATGAATAAAAGTGAAATATTGTACAAAACAAAATACGAAAATGATTTCTTCACAAAATCATCCTGGACATCATAGCACGCTCTTTCTAGCAGGTAGTTCTTCAGTCTTCGTTTGAAAACCATAATTGGCAAGGATCGTTTCTTTAAGGGTATTCTGTTAAAGAGTTGAATCGAGATAAATATTACTTCTTCTTGCAAATAGGTAAAGTTGTGTCTAAAAGTAATGAGGTGTCTCTGTGCGTTGTTGCGCTCATGATTGAGTTCCCTCAAAAAATAACACCATATCTGACTGAGGTAAGATTCCACATTTGCATGGTAAGATTTCTGCTGCCTTTTTATTTACTATCTTGATAGCATCTTCAACGTATAACATGCTCTGCTTATGTTTTCAATGATATGTTCAACCTGGCATGTCCAGTCCAGTCCCGAATCAATCCTAACTCCCAAGGTAACTGTGTCTTCAGTTTTTAGTGTCTCATCTATATTATATTCAACGCTGAGCTGTTCAAATGCTCTTCTATTTCTAAAACAAATTATTTCATTAATTTTCTATTGTGTGGAAAGCATCGACAGTTTTTTTCTTGAGGGCTTTGATGCTATGCTCAGACGACACCATTGAGGTATCAACAGCGTATTGTTGTATGTTATCCTGGAGTTCTTCAGGTAGATCATTAGTATAAAGCCCCAGTATGGAACTCTGAGGTACCCCCCTACACACCCTAGTATTCTCTGATTCAATTACTTCACCTTCAATATCTGTTTCTGCCACATACTGTTTGCAGTCACAGAGGTATGATCTAATAAGTCCCAGAGCCACCCCACGAAAACCGTTTCTTTCCAGTTTCTCTAAGAGCCTTTTATGGTTGACACTTTCAAAGGCCTTGCTCAGATCCAATAACATAACAAGTGTACATTTCCCATCATTCAAAGAGGTAACTATCTTATTTATTGCCGAGTATATTGCATCGACTGTGAATCTGTGTTTCCTAAATCCATACTGAGGAGTTCTCAGCAGAGCAAAAGTATCCAAGTAGTTAACCATTCTATTGGGAATGACATAATTATGTTGTTTATCCCTGATAAAATTCAATCGGGCACTTGGATTTGCCACAGTAACAGCTAGACCCCTAGCTGTGACAAGAGTACAAGGAAACAAATTCCCTGAGGAAATTCTGAAATAACGGTCATGGATCGTCGTTGTTGCTCGAGATCGTTCTTGTCCATGCCTCCTTTCATGACTGCTGGTCTCCTATTACCTACGAATCACTCTGGAAACTGTTGAATGGGAGACCCTAAGCCTTTCCCTATTCTTGTATAAGTACAACCTACATCATATCAATCAATATCTAAAGGATATTAAGTGGCACATATTAGGACTGAGTGAAGTAAGGAGAATAGGGGAAGACATCGTCAAACTAAAGTCAGGACATGTACTATTCTATAAAGGACAAGATAATGTCAAACGCCATGGTGTCAGATTTCTTGTACACAGCAAACTTGCAAAATTGGTAACGGAATATGTAGGAATTTCAGACAGAATCGCTTATGTTACAGTAAGGATCTCAGAAGAATACTCCATGCAAATAGTCCAGGTGTATGCCCCTACTTCAGATTACGACGATGATGTTGTAGAGAGTTTCTATGAACAACTACAGGAAATCATAAACAACAAAACCGGAAGAGACACTCTTATAATAGGCGATTTTAATGCCAAAATAGGCAATCAAGTAAATGAAACCGAGAGAGCAGTAGGTCAATACGGATACGGTACAAGAAATGAACGTGGAGACACGATGGTTGACTTTTTAGAGATGAACCAGCTTTATGCTATGAATACCTTCTTCCAAAAACGTAAATATAGAAAATGGACCTGGAGAAGTCCAGACTTCAAGTATAAAAACGAAATTGACTTTATAATTTCGAGTAACCCTCTCATTGTAGAAGATGTCGCTACAGTCAGCAGAGTAAATGTGGGAAGTGACCACAGAATGATACGAGCAAAGGTCAGAATAAAAACACATAAGAGAAATTCAACGTTGAAGCCCCAAAAGAGAGTAGACCCTGAAGTCCTTATCAATAGAAAAGAACAGTACCAATTAAAAATAGACGAAAATATTGATAAGGCACCCCCAACTCTAGGACATACCGACTTGAATTCACATGCAAATGAATTAAGCAACATCATTAAAGAAAGCGCAAGTGAGGTAACAACAGTGACGAAAAGAAGTCGAAGAAAAATAAGTGACGAAACAGCGAATATATTTGAAGAAAGAAGGAAACCAAAACCAGACAATGATAGGAACTTAATCGAATGGGCTGAACTGAACAAATTAATAAGAAGAGAAATTAGAAAAGACATCAGGAAATTTAATGCCAAGATCATAAAAGAAACTATTGAGAATAACAAAGACCCAAAAATTTTTAATAGACATGTTAGTATAGGAAGAAGAGAAATGACATCACTTAAAGACAAAGCTGAGAAGGTCATTACAAATAGAGATCAAATGCTCAAATTAATAGAAAGCTTTTATAAAGAATTATATGATTCCAAATTACAACCAAACGCACAGCAAAAGGAAGATGGAAAGAGAAAAATATGTAATGTCGGTTCTGAGGATATTCCCGAAATTGCTGTTAATGAATTAAACTCAGCCCTGAATAACCTTAGAAATTCCAAAGCGGCTGGACCAGATGGCATAAATCCAGAAGTGCTCAAATGTGGAAGTCCTCGCCTAAAACAAGAACTGGTAATATTGTTCAACAAATGCTTGGATCAAAGTCAAGTCCCCCAAGCATGACTTGGTGCTGAAGTAATTCTTCTCCACAAAAAAGGCGACATAAGAAACCTTGGTAATTATAGACCGATAAGCCTTTTATCCCAGCTATATAAATTATTCACCAAAAGATTAACGGGAAAAATAGATTTCCAGCAAGAACAAGCTGGATTTAGATCTGGGTTCAGTACGCTGGATCATATTCATGCAATTGAACACCTAGAAAAGTGCAATGAGTATAATTTAGATCTTTATATAGCCTTTATAGACTACCAAAAAGCCTTTGACAGTATAGAAATTTGGGCAGTCCTTAATTCTCTTAATGCATGTAGAGTGGACAGCAGATACACGAACCTGATAAAAAACATCTATTCTTCCGCCATAATGCATGTCCAGTTATGGAATAAAACCAACGACATTCCAATAAAACGAGGTGTTCGACAAGGAGATACAGTGTCACCGGGGCTATTTATTGCAGCTTTGAACGAAATCTTTAGAGGAATGGATTGGCATAAGAAAGGAATCAACATTGATGGCGAACTTCACATCATCCACGCTTTGCCGACGATATTGTACTAATAAGTAGTAACTTCCAAGAATTACAAGATATGATCCTAGACTTCAACAACCATTCAAAAAATGTTGGCCTAGAAATGAACATCAGCAAGACGAAGATAATGACTAACACAAACAATAACCCCGTAATCCACGTAGAAGGTCAACAACTAGAGAATGTCGAAAACTACATATACCTGGGACAAAAACTAACTACTAAAAAAGACAACATGACTGACGAGATTACACGAAGAGTGTCCCTTTCGTGGGCGGCATTTGGCAAATTAAAACATGTCAGACATACCCCACAACCTCAAGAAAAACCTCTACAACCAATGCATTCTTCCTGTGCTTACATATGAAGCCGAAACATGGTGTGTTACTAAGAAGTTGGCCCAAAAATTGACGAAAACCCAAAGAGTCCACGAGAGAATAATATTAAATATTAAACTATCAGATCGCATAAGAAATACTTGGATAAGAGAACAAACCAAGCTGACAGATGTCATGGAGAGGGCAGCTCAACTAAAGTGGTCATGGGCAGGTCACGTAACTCGAAGAAATGACAATCGGTGGACCAAGAGGCTCATGGAATGGAGGCCAAGAGTGGGGCATAGGAGTATCGGCAGGCCAAACACAAGGTGGAGAGACTATATTAAAAAATCAGCGGGTCTTCTTTGGATGAGAGAAGCTATTAGCAGAAAGAAATGGTTCAATATGGGAAAAGCCTACATCCAGCAGTGGATTGAAATAGGCAGATCGTGATCGTGAGATCATCTTACTCCACTACTTCAACACATTCTGCCATGGTCAAATTTCGTTATTCGCGTTGCATCATTACTAAATCTGAAAATTTTCAAGAAGAACAACCGTTCATCATCATCTTCATCATCCTCATCATCATCATCATCAACATCGTCATCATCATCATCATCATCATCAGCATCATTATCATCATCATCATCAGTATCATCATCATCATTATCATCATCATCATCAGTATCATCATCATCATCATCAGTATCATCATCATCATCAGTATCATCATCATCATCAGTATCATCATCATCATCAGTATCATCATCATCATCAGTATCATCATCATCATCATACGGTGCCTCAGCTCGATGTGGGTCTTGGCCTCCTCTACACTACAACAAACGTTACAAGCAAAGATCAATATATTTCTTTCATTTTATTTATTATACGAGGAACATGCGATCCAAGAAAAACATTGAATTCTGATGGCAGAAAAAAACAGAAATTTAGAATATCGAGATTGTGCGTGAGTGTGAAAGAACAACTAATTGATAGATTGACTATATGTGAAAATGAGGTTTTGTCATCCACCATACATACACAGTCTTTTAGTCACCTAGCAATAGCTCGAAGTGAAGAGACAATAAAGTTTCGGTTTTTTGTTGAAAACATCCAATTATACGAATTTACCCTAAGTTTCGTATTCAGTGGAAGTTCGCAAATTCACCACGACACGACAATTTCGTGAACCACTTCACTTTGTTCGATAAAGCCGCAAATATGTAATGCCGCCGCGAAATTGTTTTCGCCATAGTTATCCGGCGGCAGATATTTTCCTTTCACACAACTACAAAAGAATTTCAGGAACTTTACGTGTCTCAAGTGGGTTTGCTAACTTCACCGAGTGAAATAAAATACATTCGAGAATTGAAGTAAGTAGATCGTTAGGGGATTTTCAGAAACAGTTATGTCGTGTGAAATGAAAGGGATAAAATTGTTCTGTATGTGTGTGGCTGTATGTTGGTTTACTGTGCCATTAAGGATTTCGAAGTGGAACATTTTCAGTGTATTATTAGACTGTAAACTTCTATTCATCAAAGCAAAAGTTAAAAATTTTGAGTAAATTAGTCCAAAGACAACCCAATACTAAATACACACAACCAAATTTATATGGAATCATCCGATATTTTGAATATTACCTCAGGGATTTTGGAAATTTCGAAGGATTATTAGAATTGATTCTATATTTCAATTGAAAGAAGAAATAAATTAAGATTCATTTTAAGAAAGAAACAAATGAAAGAAAATGAGAGACTCTTTCCGCAAGTAGTAAAATAATTGAAAATATTGCAAAAAAGTAAAATTGTCACCGTGGGCACCTCGCCAGAGTCTCACTATAGGCTCCAGCAGTAGGTCCACGTATTTTCTAGCCGTTACACTCGTAGCAAACGAAATCAAATCTGTTTTCCCTCCTAGCACAATACCACCTAAAAACATCACACTGCCCCATTGGTATTTCGGAATTGGTCTTGCTGCTCGGAGTCACCAGGAAACCAAATTAAAACCACAAACAATCGAATTGATCAAGGAAAGACGAAATACACCAAGAGAAGCTGCAGAATACAACAACATAAACAGAAGGGTGAAGAAATAAGTACCAACAGATCTGAGACAGTTTAAAGTGAAACAAATATTAGAAACCATCGAAAACAATAAAAACATGAAAGTACAAAATAGAATTTTACATCAGATAAAGAAGGAATTGCTAAAGACTTGCCTGAAATAACTTCTTCAGAGGTCATACATGCACTCAAACAGATGAAACAACGATAGTCTCCAGGGGAGGATCGTATAACATCTGAAATGTTACAAATAGGAGAAAAAGCCCTTGAACCAGTCTTAAAATTACTTCTGAATAAATGCCTGGTTGGGGGAAAAATATCAGAGTCATGGAAAAATGCTAAGGTGATTCTGTTGTACAACATAGGCGACAGTACGAATATTGAAAACTATCGACCCATAAGTCTGCTTTCCTATATTTAGCTCTTGACGAATATTGTAACTAACAGATTAACCTAGAAGATGGACTCATATCAACCAGTTGAACAGGCGGGGTTCAGAAAGGGCCATAGATCACCTTCAAACTGTTAGAACAGTAATAGAAAGAACTACCGAGTATAATATCCCTATACATCTTGCGTTCATCGACTATCACAAAGCATTTGATAGTATTGAAATATGGGCATTCCCCAGTGCTTTGGACGACGCAAGAATCAATTCGAGATATTCTTCACTGATCAAAAACATCTATAGAAATGCCACTTTCATGTTAAGATAGACGATGATTTAAGAACAGATAAAATACCTCTAGAAGAAGGTGTTCGGCAAGGCGATACCATTTCTCGAAAACTCTTCACACTAGCACTGGAAAATATCTTTCTCAAAGAGCTGAATTGGGGAAAAAAGGTGCTGAATATCGACGGTGAGTTGAGATTCGCTGATGACATTGTTTTGATTAGCTCCAGCGAAGAAGAATTGAAATCAATGCTGACCGTGCTTAACAATCATACCAAAAGAATATGACTCAAAATGAATTTAAACAAAAGGAAGATTATGAGTATTAGCAACATCAGGGTCGATATCGACGACGTCATCCTGGAAATAGTGGTCCACTATAACTATTTAGGCCACACAATAAAAATCGGTAAGGAAGATCAAACTGCCGAAATAAAACGCCGAATCCTCCTAGCATGGGCCGCTTTTGGGAAATTTAGTTTCATTTTGAACGACCGAAATATACCAATTTCTCTTAAAAGAAGAGTGTATTATAGCTACATAATCCCTGTGGCTACGTATGGACTGGAAACCATGTCCATAACGAGAAAAGTGGCGGACCAACTAAGAGTCACGCAGAGACCTATGGAGAGAGCCATACTAACGATATCATTACTGGATAAAGTGCGAAAGGATGACATAAGAAACAGAACCGAAATAACAGATATCATGGAACGGGTGGCGAGCCTTAAGTGGCAGTGGGTTGGACAAGTCACTAGACAGGGTGCAGATAAATGGACAAATAAAACAACATTCTGGATATCAAGAACAAGGAAGAGAGCTGTAGGAAGACCCCAAAAAGGTGGCTAAACTATGTGACATTCATAGCAGGAAAGCAAATCTAGAGACAGAAATGCATGGAAGAAATTAGAAGAGGCCTATATCCAACATTGAATGTATGAAGAGTGAAAAGAAAGAAGAAAAAAGCTCGGAGTCTTGCTTGTGTTCCACGACCCCTTAAACCCCGAATCCGGCGGTCATCTGATCGAACACCAATTCTGGTCTGATCCGAAAAAAGAACATTTTGCCAATTCTCAATATTCCAATTTTGGTGCTCGATACACGGATTAATTAATTTTTTGTGTCTGGTTAGCTCTGGAACTCTTAAGGGCCTTCTGCTGTATGAGCCCCTCAGATGGAGTCTTTGACGTATTGTTTCGACTGATACACTGATGCCTGTTGCTTCCAGAAATAGCATTTGGAGTATGGGGTGCGAGGGACTAGGGTCTCTTCCTGCAATTTGGTACTTATTCTTCAGAAGTGATCTTCCTACGACTTCTTCTAGGCCCATCACAAAGCATTTGACAGTTTTGAAATATGGGCATTTCTCAGTGCTTTGGACAATGCAAGAATCGATTCGAGATACTCTACACTGATCAAAAACATCTATAGAAATGCCACTTATGATGTTAAGATAGACGATCATTTAAGAACAGGTAAAATACCTCTAGAAAAAGGTGTTCGGCAAGGCGATACCATTTCTCCCAAACTCTTCACACTAGCACTGGAAAATATCTTTAAAGATCTGAATTAGGAGAAAAGTGTACCTGAGCCACTCAAGATTCGTTGACGACATTGTTTCGATTAGCTCCAGCGAAGAAGAATATAAATCAATGCTGACCGAGCTCAACAATCATTCCAAAAGAACAGGACTCGAAATGAATTTGAACAAAACAAAGATTATGAGTAATAGCAATATCAGAATCGATATTTTGGAAACAGTGGACCATTATAACTATTTAGACCACACAATTAAAATCGGTAAGGAAGATCCACCTAGCATGGGCCGCTTTTAGTAAATTTAGTTTCATTTTGAAGGGCCGAAATATACCAATTTCTCTTTAAAGCAGAGTATATAATAGCTGCATAATCCCTGTGGCTACGTATGGACTGGAAACCATGTCCATAACGAGAAAAGTGGCGGACCAACTTAGAGTCACGCAGAGAGCCATGAAGAGAGCCATGCTAGGGATATCATTACTGGATAAAGTGCGAAACGATGACATAAGAAACAGAACTGAAATAACAGATATCATGGAACGGGTGGCGAGCCTTAAATGGCAGTGAGTTGGACATGTCGCTAGACAGGATGCAGATGAATGGACAAATAAAACAACATTCTGGAGACCAAGAACAATGAAGAGAGGTGTAGGAAGACCCCAAAAAAGGTGGCTAGACGATGTGAAAGTCATAGCAGGAAAGCAATGCTAGAGACAGAAATGAATAGAAGAAATGAGAAGAGGCCTATATCCAACATTAAATGAATGAAGGCTGAAAAGAAAGAAGAGGGTAGCTCGGAGTCTTGCTCGTCTTCCACGATCCCTTAAAACCCGAATCCGGCAGTCATCTGATCGAACACCAATTCTGGTCTGATCCGAAAAATGAACATTTCGCCAATTTTCAATATTCCAATTTTGGTGCTCGTTACACCAATTAATTAATTTTTTGTTGTCTGGTTAGCTCTGGAACTCTTAAGGGCCTTCTGCTGTATGATCCCCTCAGATGAAGTCTTTGACGTATTGTTTCGACTGATACACTGATGCCTGTTGCTTCGAGAAATAGCCTTTGTAGTATGGGGTGCTACGGACTAGGGTCTCTTCTTGCAATTTGGTACTTGTTCTTCAGAAGTGATCTTCCTACGACTTCTTCTAGGCCTATCACAAAGCATTTGATAGTATTGAAACATGGGCATTTCTCAGTGCTTTGGACAATGCAAGAATCGATCCGAGATACTCTACACTGATCAAAAACATCTATAGAAATGCCACTTATTATGTTAAGATAGACGATCATTTAAGAACAGATAAAATACCTCTAGAAAAAGGTGTTCGGCAAGGCGATATCATTTCTCCCAAACTCTTCACACTAGCACTGGAAAATATCTTTAAAGATCTGAATTGAGAGGAAAAGTGTACCTGAGCCACTTGAGATTCGCTGACCACATTGTTTTGATTAGCTCCAGCGAAGAAGAATATAAATCAATGCTGACCGAGCTTAACAATCATACCAAAAGAACAGGACTCGAAATGAATTTGAACAAAACAAGGATTATGAGTAATATCAATATCAGAATCGATATCTTGGAAACAATGGATCATTATAACTATTTAGGCCGCACAATTAAAATCAGTAAGGAAGATCCACCTAGCATGGGCCGCTTTTGGTAAATTTAGTTTCATTTTGAATGACCGAAATATACCAATTTCTCTTAAAAGAAGAGTATATAATAGCTGCATACTCCCTGTGGCTACGTATGGACTGGAAACCATGTCCATAACGAGAAAAGTGGCGGACTAACTTAGAGTCACGCAGATCCATGCTAGGGATATCATTACTGGATAAAGTGCGAAACGATGACATAAGAAACAGAACCGAAATAACAGATATCATGGAACGGGTGGCGAGCCTTAAGTGGCAGTGGGTTGGACATGTCGCTAGACAGGGTGCAGATAAATGGACACATAAAACAACATTCTGGAGATCAAGAACAACGAAAAAAGCTGTAGGAAGACCCCAAAAAGGTGGCTAGACGATGTGAAAGTCATAGCAGGAAAGCAAATCTAGAGACAGAAATGCATGGAAGAAATTAGAAGAGGCCTATATCCAACATTGGATGTATGAAGACTGAAGAGAGAGAAAAAAAAAGCTCGGAGTCTTGCTTGTGTTCCACGACCCCTTAAAAGCCGAATCCGGCGGTCATCTGATCGAACACCATTTCGCCAATTCTCATTATTCCAATTTTAGTGCTCGATACACGAATTAATTAATTTTTTGTTGTCTAGTTAGCTCTGGAACTCTTAAGGGCCTTCTGCTGTATAAGCCCCTCAGATGAAGTCTTTGACGTATTGTTTCGACTGATACACTGATGCCTGTTGCTTCCAGAAATAGCCTCTGGAGTATGGGTTGCGACACACTAGGGTCTCTTCTTGAAATTTGGCACAAAAAGAGGTCTTGTTCTTCAGAAGTTATCTTCCTACAACTTCTTCTAGGCCTATTTTGCAGAGATTGTAGCTCCACGTATAGGGCGTAGGTTTTTAAAATCTCCCCTGTGATACCCCCATTGTGGCCGCTATATCCATCTGTGTCACCCCTTCTTCAACGAAAGCATATATGACAAATGTCATATTTTTCGAACGACTGTCAAAATTTTTTCCTTCAAATTGAACAAGTTCCACGAAGAAGTAATATATGGGCGATGTCAACCCAGATTATTCGGTCCATAATGATTCTAAAAAATAGATCATAATCGGCATCACTTGGAAGACTGAACCTGGCCATCGGGGCTCTCTCGGTCAAGCAGAGATGGAATTTGAGGAAATATCGCAGGTTATGTATTTTTTTATTATCTCCTCAGTCCTTTTCATGACCTTGCTTGCTATGTAAAATCTTTTCTTAGATTTGTTCAGACATATAAGAAGTATGATTGTTGAAATATTTTTCTGCTGGTTTTCTTTTTCCATTGTTACAGATTCCTGTCCCAAACCCCCTTCCTTTCACCCTTCGTCTTCGTTTGGTAATCATGGAATGCAAGAGAGAATGAAGCGGCTAAGCAGAAAAATCTCTGGTACTCTTTATGTACACACGACACTAACACAACATGAACCGACAATCTATTGCTAGTGCAATAGCGACAGGAAAACGAGTTTTTTCCTCACCCGTTTATTGAATCATATACAAGATAAAATGGTTCCCCTGTTACATTTCCTGAGCTCATACTCTTGTTTTTTCTGACACGTATCAAAATTATAGATACAAGCATTTATTGTGAATACTATTATTCAAATTTTTGTATATCCTTTCTTTTCAAAAGAATATATATATATATATACAGTGTGTTCCAACGAAAATTTGACCCCCCCTCTAACTCCGAAATGAGTAACATTAGCGAAAAACACCAGGACACGTCGATTTTTGTTTCGAGGGGGAGCATTTTTCGAAATAATTCGAAACTTCTCAGATCAACCCCCTACCCCCAGCAACCCTAACTTTGAAATTCATCATAGGGAATAAGGGTCGAGTGGCACCTTACTGAAAAGGTCTGTCAATTCTCCACCTTGATTTGTCATTTTAGAATTTAAAATTAACATACAGGGTGTCCCAACCAAGGGTGAAGTTGAATTCTGAAATCCCAAATACTAAATGAAATAGATTCATTTTGGCATAATGCAAGCGCAGGTTTATGCTCGGTCTAGAAAAACGACCTACACTTGTGAATTTGGAGTTGGTGCAATCAACCCCCTATTTCCAGCATCCCCAACTCAAAAATCATTCGATCGATAATAGGTCAAGTGGCACCTCGTTGGAAAGGTATTTCAATTTTCTCTTCGAATTTGGTATTTTCGAAATTCAGAATCATCATACAGGGTGTCCCGAAGCAGGAACATTGAAAATCCAAATAACTTTTTGAAACTGGTTCATTTCGGTATACGAGAACATGTTTGATCCGAGAATAGGACTTTCTTGTGTGGTTATAGAATTTTGCAATCAACCCTTCCATTCAGCATCCCCAACTTGAAAATCATACAAATAATTCAAGTGGCATATCTTCAGAAAGGTTTTTGAATTCCAGAATGATTAAAGTATTTCATTCAGTTCGGCTCTCCATACAGGATGTCGCTTTCGAAAAATTCAATATCGTCATTTGAAATTATCAACTAAAATTAATTCGAAACTGTTAAAAGTATTGGGGTACGATGTGTTGAGCATCAATTACGAAGAAATAAAGCTGATTTCTGCATTGAAAATGTTCTCATTTTTTCATTTCCATCTGGCGTGCAGTCATCTGTTATTTCTCATTTTGCAATGAAATATTATTATTATTCAGATCAGTTCCTCATTATTGTTGTTGTTCGTCAGTTGAAATTAATCTGAAAATGGTTTATTCCACTGAGGAAAGGGTCGAAATTGTATCGACGTATTTTCGAAATAACAGTTGTGCCAAAGAAACGGCAAGGATATTCGATAGGAACCATCCTGAAAGAGAAAGGGAGTCAGTCACCAGTACGTTAAATATTTGGTTGACAAATTCCTAGCTACGGGTTCGGTGGCAAACAAAAACATGAAGTGGCATGTCCTGTCAGAAATGAGGCAACGGAAGTGGCAGTAGTGGGTCATCTACAAATGGAGAATACTACTTCGATCAGAAAACTATCTCGTCTGACTGGTGTATCAGCTACAACTGTCCATAGAATCGTGAAACATCACAAATTTCACCCCTACAAGGTAAAATTAGTGCATGAAATAAACGAAGATGATCCAGATCGTCGTTTACAGTTTTGTGAAAATCTAAGTGAAAACCTAAACGCTAATCCAAATTTTCTGAATAACATCTGTTTTTCTGATGAAAGCACCTTTATGCTCAGTGGTGAAGTGAATAGACATAATTGTCGATATTGGGACACACAGAATCCTCATTGGTTTAGAGAGGCCCACACGCAAAGGCCTCAGAAGTTGAACGTTTGGGCAGGAATTTTGGCAATCATCTAGTTGGGCCTTTCTTTATTGAGGGTAATCTGAATGGAAACGGCTACCTACAGTTGTTAGAGGAACACATACATCCTAGATTGACAGAAATTTTACAGAACGATCCAACTCTTTCTGAGGACGAAATGCGTTTTCAACAAGACGGTGCTCCTCCGCATTATGATGCTCGGGTGCGCCAATATTTAGACGAAAATTTCCCAGGAAGGTGGATTGGTAGAAGAGGACCTGTTGAGTGGCCAGCCAGGTCACCAGATTTAAATCCCTAGATTTTTTTGTGGGGCCATCTAAAATCTAAAGTTTATGCCACAAGACCAGAAAACCTGGAGGAGCTGCGGATGAGGATTATCACAGAATGCCGAGTTTTGACTCCTGAAGTTTTCGCTAATGTGAGAAGAGAGTTCGAAAATCGTCTGTACAACTGTATGGAGGTGGGCGGAGGTCATTTTGAACAATTGTTGTAATAATCAAGTTAGTTTTTTGTTTTCAATTGAATACAAGTTCAATAAATCTCGTTTTCCTGTTTAGATGAGCATCCAATCAGTTTCTCCATCATCCCCTCATCCTGATCCTCACGCCAGAAAACCTCGATTGCCAAACTGAAACCAATGCCTCAGTGATTCAGAAAATAGAAAAATCTTTCTGGAACTTTGCCACTCAACCTGTAATCACTTGTATGATTTTTGAGTTGGGGATGCTGAATGGAAGAGATTGATTGCAAAATTCCATATTCACGCAAGAGAGTCTTATTCTCGAATCAAACATAAACATGTTCTCGTATTATACCGAAATGAACCAGTTTCAAAAAGTTATTTGGGTTTTCAGTGTTCCTGCTCCGGGACACCCTGTATGCTGATTCTGAATTTCGAAAATACCAAATTCGAAGAGAAAATTGAAATACCTTTCCAACGAGGTGCCACTTGACCTATTTTCGATCGAATGATTTTTGAGTTAGAATACTGGAAATAGGGGTTGATTGCACCAACTCCAAATTCACAAGTGTAGGTCGTTTTTCTAGACCGAGCATAAACCTGCGCTTGCATTATGCCAAAATAAATCGATTTCATTTAGTATTTGGGATTTGCAGGAATTCAACTTTACCCTCGGTTGGAACACCCTGTATGTTAATTTAAAATTCTAAAAATGACAAATCAGAATGGAGAATTGACAGACCTTTACAGTAAGGTGGCACTCGACCCTTATTCCCTATGATGAATTTCGAAATTAGGGTTGCTGGGGGTAGGGGGTTGATCTGACAAGTTTCGAATTATTTCGAAAAATGCTCCCCCTCGAAACAAAAATCGACGTGTCTTGGTGTTTTTCGCTAATGTTACTCATTTCGGAGTTATAGGGGGGGTCAAATTTTCGTTAAGGCATTTTCAATTATGATTATAGGCTTTTTCAAATTTTGAAATTCACACTTTCAAATCCCAGTGACGACTGATTACAATATCCTGAACATGTGGTGATAATTCGACATTTCTTATCCTATTATCCAGTTTTTTTACGTTTTTTTACAACAAAAAATTTCATTCTTCACAAGTAGTCAAATATTAATGGTTAAGAACAATCAATAATGTTAAATACCGAGTGATTCCATATAAATTTGGTTGTGTGTATACCGTACAAGAAGCAGATGAATGTTGTAATCTAGCTAAAGTGAACGTATCTGTTGGAATCGATGCCAACATATCCATGCTTCATAATTTGTAACATTCACCTTACGTCAATCATCCTGAGATCTAACACACTATACCAAACTGCAACAATTGCAAAACAGAGAAGTATCGTCTACCAAAAATAATTGATATGATTTAACGCAATGATTTTCGTTTTGAGTTCAAATATTCGTAATTTTTGTTTTCATTTCATATCGAAATTTGTTTTGATCGTGATTTATTCAAATTTTTCTGTGGCAGCTCTCGCATAGAGTTAATAACACTGGACAACGTCGCTGAAATGGAGTAACTAATCGTAGCCCGTGTTCTAATCGCAAAATGTGATAGATGGGACACTAGGTCCGTGTAAGATTCATAAAAAGAATTCAGCCAAGTTCAGCAGGCATTCAGACGTTTTTTGAAAAACATAATCACATCTTTTTAGTTCAGTAAATTGTTTTTCCAGAAATTTGATGAGTCTCTCAATAAGCTGATGCCGTTTCACATGTATATTGCTATTTCCATTGGTTTTATTTATTGTTGCAAATTATTCTGCGCCAGTTTTGGTATAAATTATAGTGAAATTTGTTCGAAGAATATATCATACGCTTTTATTCCGAAAAGTAACAGATTATATAGTTCAGTTGTTTCCGCTTGTAATTATAAATTATTTCACGCCGGTTGTGGTTTGAAATTATGGTGAAATTGGTGCGGATATTTTCATAAATTTAACTTACGAGGGTAGAACGAAACGTTAGATAATCTAAAACTATTCAAACCGGTAGTATTTGTAGATAAAGTATATTCTGCCTATTTTAGTGTTTGCCGAATAGGCATTTCACCGCTTTCACACGAGCACGTGCTATTTTGTGCTTGCTATAAATAATTCACAGCAAAGTTTATCTACCGACGATAACTACTTCGTTTTAATTGATTCAATTATAGTATTTTCTTTTTATCTTGTTGAATTTGCGAAACTATTTTCGATTCCGCAATATCCGGGTTTGGAAGTACTTCACTATGTAGTGATGTTACCCCCACGCTCATAAACCCTTCCAACTGTCGAGGTTGTCGGGTGGGAATTTTCCTCCTTTTTGTAGATGAGGGTATGGTATATGCATGAAAAGAAGCAGTAAATATTAACGTCAGAGGAAGGGCCAATGAGTCATTGCATTACTTTCAATGCACCTGGTGCAGGATTTGTATCCAGATTTGACAACTGCTGCTCTACATCCTCAAAGTCGACGGTGATATCAGAGATGCACTGAGCAATTCTACTACAAACAGTGGGCCAGGTGGCTTCACGGAAAATGAAGCTGTAACATTTTCTGCCAAAACTTCAACAATCTTTGCTCAGAAGTTTAGTAGGAAAGGAAGTTTCTTGAGGTTTCGCTTTTCAGTTCTCTCTTTTTCGTCGATCCAAGCCAGTTTTGGTATAAATTGTAGTAAAATTTGTTCCAAGGATATTTCATACGCTTATATCCCATAACACCGTAACAGATTATTTAATGCCGTTGTTTCCGCTTGTAATAATAAATTATTTCACGCCGGTTGTGGTTGAAAATTATGATGAAATTGGTGCGGATATTTTCAGAAATTTAACATACGGGGGTAGACCGAGAAGTCATTGATAATCTAAATCTATTCAAATCTATTTCAGTGTTTGCCAAATAAGTATTTCACCACTTTCACACGAGCACGTGCTATTTTGTGCTTGCTATAGATAATCCACAACGAAATTTATCTACCGATGTTAACTACTTTGTTTCAATTGATTCAATAGTAGTATTTTATTTTCATATTGTATTTGCGAAACTATTTTCGAGGCTGCAGTACCCGGGTTTGGAAGTACTTCACCATGTAGTGATGGTACCCCCATGCTCATAAACCCTTCCAACTGTCGAGGTTGTCGGGTGGGAATTAGCCTTCTTTTTGTGGATGAGGGTATAGTATATGCATGAAAGGAAGCAGTAACCATTAACGACAGAGGAAGCGCCAATGAGTCATTGCATTACTTTAAATGCACCTGGTGCAGGATTTGTATCCAGATTTGACAACTGCTGCTCTACAACCTCAAGGTCGACGGTGATATCAGAGATGCACTGAGCAATTCTACTACAAACAGTGGGCCAGGTGGCTTCACGGAAAATGAAGCTGTAACATTTTCTGCCAAAACTTCAACAACCTTTGTGCAGAAGCTTAGTAGGAAAGGAAGTTTCTTGAGTTTTCGCTTTTCAGTTCTCTCTTTTTCGTCGATCCAAGCCAGTTTTGGTATAAATTGTAGTAAAATTTGTTCCAAGGATATTTCATACGCTTATATTCCGTAACACCGTAACAGATTACTTAGTGCCGTTGTTTCCGCTTGTAATTATAAATTATTTCCCGCCGGTTATGGTTGAAAATTTTGATGAAATTGGTGCGGATATTTTCAGAAATTTAACATACGAGGGTAGACCGAGAAGTCATACATAATCTAAATCTATTCAAATCTATTTTAGTGTTTGCCAAATAAGTATTTCACCGCTTTCACACGAGCACGTGCTATTTTGTCTTTGCTATAGATAATCCACAGCGAAATTTATCTACTGATGTTAATTACTTTGTTTCAATTGATTCAATAGTAGTATTTTATTTTCATATTGTATTTGCGGAACTATTGTCGAGGCTGCAGTACCCGGGTTTGGAATCACCATGTAGTGATGGTACCCCCATGCTCATAAACCCTTCCAACCGTCGAGGTTGTCGGGTGAGAATTAGCCTTCTTTTTGTAGATGAGGGTATGGTATATGCATGAAAAGAGGCAGTGAATATTAACGACAACGGAATCGTCAATGAGTCATCGTATAATTCAAACGCACCTTGAGCAAATTTTGTATCCAGATTCAAGCCAGTTTTGAAATAAATTGTAATAAAATTTTTTCCAAGAATATATATACGCTTATATTCCCTAACAGGTTATTTAGTGCCGTTGTTTCCGCTCTTCATTATAAATTATTTCACGGCGGTTATGGTTGAAAATTATAATGAAATTGGTGCGGATATTTTCAGAAACTTAACATACGAGGGTAGACCGAGAAGTCATAGATAATCTGAAACTATTCAAATCTATTTTAGTGTTTGCCAAATAAGCATTTCAGCGCTTTCACACGAGCACGTGCTATTTTATGCTATAGATAATCCACAGCGAAATTTATCTACTGACGAAAACTACTTTGTTTTAATTGATTTATTAGTAGTAATTTCTTTTCATCTTGTTGTATTTGCGAAACTATTTTCGAGGCTGCAGTACCCTGGTTTGGAAGTACTTTACCATGTACTGATGGTACCCCCATCCTCATAAACCCTTCCAACCATCGAGGTTGTCGGGTGGGAATTAGCCTTCTTTTTGTAAATGAGGGTATGGTGTATGCATGAAAAGAAGCAGTGAATATTAACGATAGAGGAAGCGCCAATGAGTCATCGTGTACTTTAAACGCACCTTGAGCAGATTTTGTATCCAGATTTAAAATTGCTGCTTTACAACCTCAAGATCGACGCTGATATCAGAGAAGCAGTTCACGCTACGGAGCAATTCTACTACAAACAGTGGGCCAGGTGGTCCAGCTTATATTCCGTAACAGATCATTCAGTGCCGTTGTTTCCGCTTGTAATTATAAATTATTTCACGCCGGTTGTGGTTGAAATTTTTGATGAAATTGGTGCGGATATTTTCAGAAATTTAACATACGAGGGTAGACCGAGAAGTCATAGATAATCTAAATCTATTCAAATCTATTTTACTGTTTGCCAAATAAGTATTTCACCACTTTTACACGAGCACGTGCTATTTTGTGCTTGATATAGATAATCCACAGCAAAGTTTATCTACCGATGATAACTACTTTGTTTCAATTGATTCAATAGTAGTATTTTATTTTCATATTGTATTTGCGAAACTATTTTCGAGGCTGCAGTACCCGGGTTTGGAAGTACTTCACCATGTAGTGATGGTACCCCATGCTCATAAACCCTTCCAACCACCGAGGTTGTCGGGTTGGAATTTTCCTCCTTTTTGTAGATGAGGGTATGGTATATGCATGAAAAGAAGCAGTGAATATTAACGACAGAGGAAGCGCCAATGAGTCATTGCATTACTTTAAATGCACCTGGTGCAGGATTTGTATCCAGATTTGACAACTGCTGCTCTACAACCTCAAGGTCGACGGTGATATCAGAGATGCACTGAGCAATTCTACTACAAACAGTGGGCCAGGTGGCTTCACGGAAAATGAAGCTGTAACATTTTCTGCCAAAACTTCAACAACCTTTGTGCAGAAGCTTAGTAGGAAAGGAAGTTTCTTGAGTTTTCGCTTTTCAGTTCTCTCTTTTTCGTCGATCCAAGCCAGTTTTGGTATAAATTGTAGTAAAATTTGTTCCAAGGATATTTCATACGCTTATATTCCGTAACACCGTAACAGATTATTTAGTGCCGTTGTTTCCGCTTGTAATTATAAATTATTTCACGCCGGTTGTGGTTGAAATTTATGATGAAATTGGTGCGGATATTTTCAGAAACTTAACATACGAGGGTAGACCGAGAAGTCATAGATAATCTGAAACTATTCAAATCTATTTTAGTGTTTGCCAAATAAGCATTTCAGCGCTTTCACACGAGCACGTGCTATTTTATGCTATAGATAATCCACAGCGAAATTTATCTACTGACGAAAACTACTTTGTTTTAATTGATTTATTAGTAGTAATTTCTTTTCATCTTGTTGTATTTGCGAAACTATTTTCGAGGCTGCAGTACCCTGGTTTGGAAGTACTTTACCATGTACTGATGGTACCCCCATCCTCATAAACCCTTCCAACCATCGAGGTTGTCGGGTGAAATTAGCCTTCTTTTGTAAATGAGGGTATGGTGTATGCATGAAAAGAAGCAGTGAATATTAACGATAGAGGAAGCGCCAATGAGTCATCGTGTACTTTAAACGCACCTTGAGCAGATTTTGTATCCAGATTTAAAATTGCTGCTTTACAACCTCAAGATCGACGCTGATATCAGAGAAGCAGTTCACGCTACGGAGCAATTCTACTACAAACAGTGGGCCAGGTGGTCCAGCTTATATTCCGTAACAGATCATTCAGTGCCGTTGTTTCCGCTTGTAATTATAAATTATTTCACGCCGGTTGTGGTTGAAATTTTTGATGAAATTGGTGCGGATATTTTCAGAAATTTAACATACGAGGGTAGACCGAGAAGTCATAGATAATCTAAATCTATTCAAATCTATTTTACTGTTTGCCAAATAAGTATTTCACCACTTTTACACGAGCACGTGCTATTTTGTGCTTGATATAGATAATCCACAGCAAAGTTTATCTACCGATGATAACTACTTTGTTTCAATTGATTCAATAGTAGTATTTTATTTTCATATTGTATTTGCGAAACTATTTTCGAGGCTGCAGTACCCGGGTTTGAAAGTACTTCACCATGTAGTGATGGTACCCCATGCTCATAAACCCTTCCAACCACCGAGGTTGTCGGGTTGGAATTTTCCTCCTTTTTGTAGATGAGGGTATGGTATATGCATGAAAAGAAGCAGTGAATATTAACGACAGAGGAAGCGCCAATGAGTCATTGCATTACTTTAAATGCACCTGGTGCAGGATTTGTATCCAGATTTGACAACTGCTGCTCTACAACCTCAAGGTCGACGGTGATATCAGAGATGCACTGAGCAATTCTACTACAAACAGTGGGCCAGGTGGCTTCACGGAAAATGAAGCTGTAACATTTTCTGCCAAAACTTCAACAACCTTTGTGCAGAAGCTTAGTAGGAAAGGAAGTTTCTTGAGTTTTCGCTTTTCAGTTCTCTCTTTTTCGTCGATCCAAGCCAGTTTTGGTATAAATTGTAGTAAAATTTGTTCCAAGGATATTTCATACGCTTATATTCCGTAACACCGTAACAGATTATTTAGTGCCGTTGTTTCCGCTTGTAATTATAAATTATTTCACGCCGGTTGTGGTTGAAATTTATGATGAAATTGGTGCGGATATTTTCAGAAATTTAACATACGAGGGTAGACCGAGAAGTCATAGATAATCTAAATCTATTCAAATCTATTTTAGTGTTTGCCAAATAAGTATTTCACCACTTTCACACGAGCACGTGCTATTTTGGGCTTGCTATAGATAATCCACAGTAAAATTTATCTACCTATAATAACTACTTTGTTTCAATTGATTCCATAGTAGTATTTTATTTTCATATTGTATTTGCGAAACTATTTTCGAGGCTGCAGTACCCGGGTTTGGAAGTACTTCACCATGTAGTGATGGTACCCCCATGCTCATAAACCCTTCCAACTGTCGGGGTTGTCGGGTGGGAATTAGCCTTCTTTTCGTAGATGAGGGTATGGTATATGCATGAAAAGAAGCAGTGAATATTAACGACAGCGGAATCGCCAATGAGTCATCGTATACTTCAAACGCACCTTGAGCAAATTTTGTATCCATATTCAAGCCAGTTTTGAAATGAATTGTAATAAAATTTTTTCCAAGAACATATATACGCTTATATTCCCTAACAGGTTATTTAGTGCCGTTGTTTCCGCTTGTAATTATAAATTATTTCACGGCGGTTATGGTTGAAAATTATAATGAAATTGGTGCGGATATTTTCAGAAACTTAACATACGAGGGTAGACCGAGAAGTCATAGATAATCTGAAACTATTCAAATCTATTTTAGTGTTTACCAAATAAGCATTTCAGCGCTTTCACACGAGCACGTGCTATTTTGTGCTTGCTATAGATAATCCACAGCGAAATTTATCTACCGATGTTAACTACTTTGTTTCAATTGATTCAATAGTAGTTTTTTATTTTCATATTGTATTTGCGAAACTATTTTCGAGGCTGCAGTACCCGGGTTTGGAAGTACTTCACCATGTAGTGATGGTACCCCCATGCTCATAAACCCTTCCAACTGTCGAGGTTGTCGGGTGGGAATTAGCCTTCTTTTTGTAGATGAGGGTATGGTATATGCATGAAAAGAAGCAGTGAATATTAACGACAGCGGAATCGCCAATGAGTCATCGTATACTTCAAACGCACCTTGAGCAAATTTTGTATCCAGATTCAAGCCAGTTTTGAAATAAATTGTAATAAAATTTTTTCCAAGAATATATATATACGCTTATATTCCCTAACAGGTTATTTAGTGCCGTTGTTTCCGCTCTTCATTATAAATTATTTCACGGCGGTTATGGTTGAAAATTATAATTAAATTGGTGCGGATATTTTCAGAAACTTAACATACGAGGGTAGACCGAGAAGTCATAGATAATCTGAAACTATTCAAATCTATTTTAGTGTTTGCCAAATAAGCATTTCAGCGCTTTCACACGAGCACGTGCTATTTTGTGTTTGCTATAGATAATCCACAGCGAAATTTATCTACTAACGAAAACTACTTTGTTTTAATTGATTTATCAGTAGTAATTTCTTTTCATCTTGTTGTATTTGCGAAACTATTTTCGAGGCTGTAGTACCCGGGTTTGGAAGTACTTCACCATGTAGTGATGGTACCCCCATGCTCATAAACCCTTCCAACCGTCGAGGTTGTCAGGTGGGAATTAGCTTTTTTTTGTAAATGAGGGTATGGTATATGCATGAAAAGAAGCAGTGAATATTAACGACAGAGGAAGCGCCAATGAGTCATCGTGTACTTTAAACGCACCTTGAGCAGATTTTGTATCCAGATTTAAAACTACTGCTTTACAACCACAAGGTCGACGCTGATATCAAAGAAGAAGTTCACGCTACGGAGCAATTCTACTACAAACAGTTGGCCAGGTGGTCCAACTTATATTCCGTAACAGAGCATTTAGTGCCGTTGTTTCCGTTTGTAATTATAAATTATTTCACGCCGGTTGTGGTTGAAAATTATGATGAAATTGGTGCGGATATTCTCAGAAATTTAACAAACGAGGGTAGAACGAAAAGTCATAGATAATCTCAAACAATTCAAATCTATTTAAGTGTTTGCCAAATAAGCATTTCTTCGCTTTCACATTTGCCACCTTTTCGTAGATGAGGGTATGGTATGTGCATTTGAAGAAGCAGTAAATATTAACGACAGAGGAAGGGACAATGAGTTATCGCATTGCTTTAAAAGCACCTGGAGCAAGTTTTGTATGAAGATTTGGAAACTGCTGCTTTACAACCTCAAGATCAACAGTGATATCAGAGAAGCAGTTCACGCTACTGAGCAATTTTACCACAAACAGTGGGCCAGGTGGCTTTACGGAAAATGAAGCTGCAAAATTTTCTGCCAAAACCTCGACAGTGCAGAAGCTTAGTAGGGAAGGAAGTTCTTTTTGAGTTTTCGCTTTTCGGTTCCTTCTTTTTCGTCGATTCAATTTCATAATGAGCAAGTAAGCTACATTACGTGGACTCTAAAATCCCATTGTCGAATCACTTCACAACGTGGCGTTTTTTTTCTTATTCAAACTGAAAAGGGAATCAATTATTTCATTACAGACTTTTTGGAATAATTTAGAATAGAGTATTTCTCGGAAAAAGAGCCTTGACAAGCAGACGGAATCTTGCTGAAAGTTACTTATTCTTTTAGGTTCGAAAACCAACGAAACGTCAGAATTTCCGTTTGAACCCTCACCATTCCATTTATTTGTTGAATGTTTCATGCATCGATAGAACTGAAACTAAAATTTTCATCTAAATTTTCTCGTGAAATTTACTTTCGAATGTAATTCCATTTTGTCTGCTGAAATCCACTCGCGAAGAATTTCAAATATTCTTTTTCCGTGTCCAACTTGGCCAGGAAATCACTCTTGGCATTTCGAGCGGTTATCTCGCGGTGGCATTTTAGAGTCTTATCATTTTGATATATTATGCTCATTGCGCCAGTGAATTATTACCATTTTGTTACGTTCTCAGAAATAATGTGGAAAAAGCGCGACATCACAAACTCGCACGAATTTGAACCGAGCATACTTTCATTATGTTTGCGAAACATTATGAAAGAAATCGCTGCAAATAAGATATCAGAATATTCACACATAGACAGACAGTGCCTGGCTGACACAATAATCTCTTTTTCGAATCATTTTTTGAATATTGGAATGAAAAGGTATTTTTGGTCGCTAGAAGATACACCTCGATCATAATTCTGGATGCGATAACGATAATGAAACAGATGCGATAACTTCAAAACACAAAAACAGACCGAATTTCGTTTATGAGGGAGAATATCTTAACTTGAACTGCTCATCTATAGTCTGTTCACGTTAAGTTCAAAGTGACGTCATCAACCAGTTTCCTCGCATGTTGCCAATGTTTCCCAAAATTCCTATTCAGTGCGACTGTAAAGTATGGAGTAAAATTCATAATTTTTTATTTTCGATTTTCGTGCAAAACGCTCGGGCAGGTTGATTTTTACAGGGATATCCACTGGGACAGTCCGTTATATATATATATATATATATATATATATATATATATATATATATATATATATATATATATATATATATATATATAGGGTTTACCCCGACGAAATGCCCATATATCTGTTCATGCAATCAAACTGATTTCATGAAAAATATAAATCCACCACCCGGTAATTAATACCATTGCCAGGCAATGATTATAATCAAAACATATCCTGGAGTAATTATATATTAGGATAACGTTAAATGTTATGAGAATATATCAATCTACCAGAGTATATACATACTATAGCATCATTAGGCAATGATATCAATGTACCAACGAGTAGTGTCAGAGGCTTTCTCCCCGGAAAAATCCAGTGTACGGACCTTAGTCAAGTAACACTGAATGTTATTCATTAATAGTTTCCTTTGTGTGAAGTGGTGAACGATCGAATAGAATACTGCTCTGAATATAAATATGACAAAATTGTCAGTTAATTATATTACATTTATATAAACAAATAAATAAAATATGAAATGAGATTCTGAGCAGTATAAACTAAAGAGAAAACCTATGACTCTACCTCATTATTATTTTCGGAAAGAAACCTACGAAGAATATTAAAAGATTTGATGACTGTTATCTTTTGTAACTGTTCAAACAAATTTTTCTTCAGACCCAAAATCTCAATACTTTTGTGAAGATTTCTAGGAATAACGCCTGTTGTAGAAATAATAATCGGTAGAATGAATATTTTCTTCATTTTCCACATTTTTTAATCTCGTCGCCAAGCATCATATATTTAGAAATTTTTTCATTGTATTTATTTTGTATATTATGTGTGTCGGGTATAGCAATATCAATTATATATGTTATTTGATTCTGTTTATCATTAAGAACGATATCTGGTCTATTGTGTTTTACAGCTCTGTTGCAAAGAATTGTTTTATCAAAATAAAGTTCATATTTGTCATTTTCACAAATAATCTCAGGTTCATATTTGTGAAATTTTTTCTTTTGGGAATTAGGTCATGTTTAATTCCTAGATTAAAGTGAATAATATTAGCGACGGCATTATGTCTTTCTAAATAATCTGTTGAAGCAAGGACTGAGCAAGATGATAATATATGAAAAACTGTTTCTGAAGAACAGAAACATCTACGCAAGAATCATCTATATTTTGTTTGATGATGTGTTTCCTATAATTCCTCGTGAAAACAACCTGATCCTGGATCGCAATTGCCAAGCCTTCTGTTTCAGCAAACAATTCTCCAGATACTAACCATTCATTCGATGCAATTTCATCAATATAATCATTTTTCAATTCTTTAGGCTGCTTTCCGTGTAATTCCTTCTGCATCCAACTTTCTCTTTTAGAATTATCATCAAAAATATCAAAATCTACCTTTTGCATTGTCAAGTTCAGAGGTGTAAAATTATAATCTGAAGCAACAACAATATCACATAATTTAGACATTCTCTGTTTATCATGAAAATGGGAACGTAGATGAAAAATCTGTTTACTATGAAGATTATTTAAATCAATTAATCCACGACCTCCAAGATGTCTAGGTAGTGTAACTCTCTGAACAGCTGACTTTGGGTGGTGCTTATGATATTTACAGAGCATTTTCCTCGTTTGACATTGTAATTCATTTAGATCGGTTTTAGACCATTTAATAATTCCAAAAGAAGATGTAAGAATAGGAACAGCTTACATTTTGGAAGCCCAAATTTCATATGAATATCATTGGAATAGTTGAAAGTAATCTCAAGTAGACTTTTAAATGAGATCTGGTTCCGGCATATATATATATATATATATATATATATATATATATATATATATATATATATATATATATATATATATATATATATATATATATATATATATATATAAGCCCAACAGCTTACTTAGGACAAACAGGTCGAAATTTCTAATCTAGATTCAAAGAACATAACATAACAACTCCTAAAACAACAAGTTTGGAAATTAACAAAACCCAAAATTAACCATTGTCAATAGGCAATCAATTAAATTATAATAGGTATTGCTAGTAGATTATTTCTCATCAGATACTTGAAAACGACAAAACTGTCGAAATCGGTGGTGTGTATTGAAAATAAACATTTGTGGAGATCAGACATTATACTTATACCGAATAATTATGATTTTCAAAGTTTACATATTAAAAATGGAAAGGGTTGATGAGGAAGATAAATTATTTTATCGATCATACGTCAAAATCACTTTGTCCCCAGTCCTCAATCAACGTATCTAATTTGAAACAATTTCCCGTCATACATATTTGCGGCTTGATCGGACGAACAATTTCCCAAATTGAGAAGTTGGGAACTCGAACGGCATACTAAATTCCATACTAAATTCCTATAATTGGATATTTTTCGTTCGGCATGCCGCTCTTCCTGAATCCGCAAGTGTTCACTTGGTGCTTTCTGCATAGTCTGACGAGATACGTGAGGAGTGACATCACTCGTTCATATTGTGACAAAATAATAGATGTGCAAGCACTCCGCCTGAGAGCTCAGAGAACTCGCTCAGCATGCGTTATCAGAACAATTTTCTCTAGGTCTCAACGGAAATGGTAACTACAATAAAAAAGAAACGAGTTTAAATAGGAAGCACTTGAAATATTTCATAAATGCTTTTGGAATTTCAAGATAAAATGAATCTAATTTTCAAAGTCCATCGTACGAGGGTTTTACAATAAGTATAACTTAAAAAACTTTGTGACAATGAATTGTCTGCAAAGTAAACAAGCTGCATTGTCAACTTTGAAAGTTCGGGTCTTCTACCTCTGAAAACTTTGTTCGAATGACTCTGCAGGTCTGTACTTATTCCTTCGATAAAATGTGTTATAGTATATTTTTCACGATTGGATTATTCAAAATTTCATAGATTGAAAATATTTTGATACGTCAATTAAATGAATAATTAGGTGACGAGGGACGTCTTTTAAGTTTTGCATATAGAGCTAGAATGAAATAATTTAGAGCTTTTGAAGACTCTTATGTTGTTCGTTCGAGTGAATTCTGGAAACGAATCGTTTGCTGCTAAATTCAAAAGCCTCTTCTGAAGACTGAAACCTTGACTACGCAGTCCGTTCTTGATTTAGGGGAAAGTAAAAGTTGATATTTTCTCGCGTTAAATATACGATTGCTTTCAGGGATGTCAATTTGCATGGTCTTGGTGAAGGATGATTTGCTGTTCGGGGTTGGTTTCTTGAAGCTTACTAACGACTTGCGATAAACAAATGGTTGTGTACTAATCGGAAATAACTGTTCTTCGATGTTGTAAATGATTTTCTGCTACATGACCTGTTGTTGAATCAAACATCCCGATCATCTATTTGGAAACACTTGGGTCACGGATAACTTTGTTTGGTTTTTCTTCTAGATCGGTGCCTATTTCAAGCTCGTATGAATAAATCTAAGACTTTTCACCACTGATTACATATCTGTCATATTTTTAAAACAACTGTCAACATTTGTTAGCAAATTTTTCTTTAAATTAAACAAGATCCACTAATAAATAATATATGGAAGATGTCAACCCAAATTATTGGGTTCATAATGATTTTAGAACATCTATAGATCATAATCGGCATCATTTAGAAGACCGAAACTGGCCATCGGGGCTTTCTCGGTTAAACAGAGGAAATTTCTTGTTGAATTTGAATATTGAAGGGATTTTGCGATTTTACTTCAAAATTGGCAAGCAAGAACAAGGAAGTGATTATGTTTCAGGAGACTAACACTGCGACGGAACAACATCTCCGCGAAAGAGGAATTATCGCAGGTTAAGTACTTTTTGATTATCTCCTTAATCCTTTTTATGGCCTTGTTTGCTATGTAAAATCTTTTCTTAGATTCAAGTGAGTTTAGACATATAAGAGTCAAGTATGATTGTTGAAATATTTTCTGCAGGTTTTCTTTTTCATTGTTACAGATTTCCATTCCCAAATCCCCCTTCCTTTTACCCTTGTCTTCATCTAGAAATCATGGAGTGCAAGAGAGAATGAAGCGGCTAAGCAGAAAAATCTTTGGTACTCTTTATGTACTGACGACACTAACACAACATAAACAGACAAGCTATTGCTAGTGCAATAGCGACCAGGAAACGAGTTTTTTTCCTCAGGCTTTTTCACTCGTTTATTGAATCATATGCAAGCTAGTATGGTTCTCCTGTTGAATTTCCTGAGCTCAAACATGTGTTTTCTCTGACACACACCAAAATCATAATATGTACTGATAATATTGCAAACGCTTTCAGTCTTTCCAAAGTTAAATTGGTCCAGTTTTTTGACACCAATTGACCTTCGCTGCCTTATGTTCTTCGGTCAACCGATGTGGTATTTAACTAATTTCTTCATACGAAATTGTTCTTGCGAAATTTTCAGTATAGTTCCCTTTGAAATCCGTAATTTTACCTCAATCTCTCGAAATGTTGCATTTCTATCTTTCTCGATAATCTAACGCACAGTATCTACATTTTATTTATTGACTACTATTTTTGGTGAACCTGCCCTTAAATCGTCGCTAAGCCTCAATTTTTCGCGATTAAATTCTCCATAACAACGGAAAACTTTCGACTGGTAAGGTGCCTTAATACCTAAAACAGAAACCAATTCGCTGGGACATTCTTGTGGAGAAACTTGTAGAAAACGCTCATGGTAAATCCATCTTTCAACTAAATTGTCAACTTTGACAGTTTGTTATTGTTAAAATACAGAACGCATAGAACTGAAATTTTGGATTTATATCAACAAATCATAGACATTCATGTTTGGTACTGACAGTTGTTCAATGATGTCCTCTATGTCCCACCATGCAGAACAGAGAAGAGATCTCTCGTATGTATGTTAAAAAATAAACGAGGTAATAAGGAAAAATTGACAGAAGAATTTGAAAAATAATGGAAGAGATAGCCACTGCGAATGAAAAGGATTGATGACTTCTTATCCACACAGTTAACCTCGACGTGCTCTGGTTACCTTCCATGGAGTGCCTTACTACCATTCCACCATATATCAGCTGCTTTTCTAACCTGGAAGAAAGACGAGGTCTCAATGTTGAAATAATTCATCAGCTTGATCACATTGGCGATCAAATCTAGTCAAGTGGTTTCCATTAAGGTAGCTCAGGAAAACAAAAAGAGATATAACTCAACTTGACTACTAAGCACTATTTTTCCAGAATTTCAATTGTCAGAAGACGCTGAATTTTAGTAACGAAAAGTCCATCGCAAAGGAAAATAATAATGTTGTCAATATTCCCCCCGCAGTTACTATTATCAGAGGTTTCGTTCAAAAAGAGTTGAAGCAGAACAGACTCGATTTCAATCGTGAGAGATTGCGGTTAGAGGTAAATGAAAGTAATGAGCGATATTAGAAGGTTATGATCTATCAGTGTCGAAGTGCGGATTTCGCGAAGAAATTTGATGAAATTTCAATTGTAGAAAGAGGGTGAATAATGTGATGAGTTAAATGATTGTCGTGGAAGTTATTCAGCTGAAAATACTGAATAGAAATTATCTATTATATTCATTCAGAAAATGAGAGGAAAGTTTCTCAGGGTGTGAAGTTGAAATTATATAATCTGTTCACGTTAAGTTTAAAGTGACGTCATAGCTAGGGATGTCTGGTTGGAAAGGATTGCAATGGACAAAAAAAAATAACTAATCTCTCGCAAAGGAACTACTAGTGACATATGGTGACATTTGGTTAGGTTAGGTTACATTTGATGATGATATATATATATATATATATATATATATATATATATATATATATATATATATATATATATATATATATATATATATATATATCATGAAGATATAACGAAAGTGTCAAGAGATTTAGGAACACCAAACTCTTCTATAAAAACAGGAAGCAATTTTTCCGGAGTCTTGAAAACACTGAAAGCAAGGACGGTACTCCTCCCACTATAAAGAGACAATACACAAGTGCTTGAGTGACATTTGGTCGGACGATACCCCTCACGACGGTTCAACATTCTGGATCCCTGAGGTTGAAGCAAAAACTCCTAAGCACGACATGGCAAATATCAATGTGACAGAGAAAGACATCGCTCGAGTCCTTAAAAGAACGAACAACTGGGCTGTTGCTGAAGCAGATATATTGCACAACTACTGGTGGAAATACTTCACGTCCACACATTTTACCATTGCATCTCTGTTTTAGCGAGGACTGACAGACCCAACAACAATCAGTAAAAATTGGCATTACTCATCTACTGCCAAAGGGAGATATCTCTCAGGACCCTAAGCTGTACCTCCTCACTGGAGTAATGACCTTCCACATCAACGCCCACATTAGAGCGCACAATCTGCTACCACATGAACAGGATGGTTGTCGAAATGGAGCAAAAGGCTGTAAGAAGCTTCTTGTTATCGACCAAATTATACAAAACACGCAAAGTTAAAGAGGCGGAACCTCTCGGTGGCCTGAATAGACTACCGAAAGGCGTTCGATTCTGTCCTGCATTCCTGGTTGTTGAGAGTCTTGGGTATGTACGGTGTGTCACAGGGTATTAGGGACCTTTTGAAGTATCTGATGAGCACTTGGCGGACATCCATTCAAATAAAACGAAACCATGGGAAATCAACACTGATGAAATTTCTATCAAATGGAGTATTTTCCAGGGGGATACTCTCGGTCCTCTGTGGTTTTGCCTCGCCCTGAACGCCCTGAACCCCCTGAGCTGCCTTCTGAACAACAGTCCCAATTCCTATATGTTCGATGGTGAGAGAAAGATCAGTATATCTCATCAGTTATACTTAGACGACCTTAAACTTTACACAAGCTCGAACGACCAGAGGAAGAGGCAACTAGAAATGGTTAAGGCATTCATTGAGGCGATTTTATGGAGCTCGGACTCGAAAAATGTGCTGTTCTGAATGTTGAAAGGAGAAAGGTGGTCCATGCATCACCAGGACTAACCTAATATGATGAGAGTGTATTTCCTGCACTACCACCAGAAAAAGTTCACTAATAACTAGGTATTCGACAAGATCTGGATCAAAAAACAGTTGAAGTTACGGAGTTCTTCAGGGCGAAGCTATTCACCCGGGTCAAGCGAATGCTTCAATCAGGGTTGAACTCAAAGGCTATGGTAACTTCACTCAACATTTGGGCAATGACGAAATTGCGCAAGGTCAATCAAAAAATTAGAATCATGCTCACCAGGTACGGCATGCATCATTCGCATAGCTCAGTAACCCGTCTCTATCTACCAAGGGGTGAGGGTGATAGAGGTCTTACCAACATAGAAAACAGTCATGTTAAAAACCTGATGAACCTGACGAAATACTTCGCTAGGAAGACCTTACCTTTCTAAGGGTCAATCCGACAGCCACGTGATTTGACTCCACTTCAACTGGCTAGGACAGAAACCAAATTCACAAGTCGTACCTCAAGTGAACTACAAGAGGAATGGATTTCACAGGCACTCCATGGACGATATCCGAAAAATCTGAAAGGTGACAATGTAGATGAAAGGGAATCACCTACTTACCTGCCTGCGGGATACTTGCACGCACAGACTGAAAGAAGACTACTAGCCATTCAAGATCAAGTCGTGCCAACCAGATCATACCAGAAGCACATTGCAGGCCTTGCTATTCCCTCGGATCTCTGTCGTCGTTGCTCACGTCATCTTGAGTCAATACAGCATGTCACTTCATCTTGTACGATTCTTGCGTCCAAAGAGTATCTCAACCGACATAACGCGATGGAAAAGATCTATCACCAACATATCGCATTGGACCTCTGACTCGGAAAGATGAATATGAAAATCCACTTGTAGATGCCGGAAACGATAATGGAAGATCAACAGTATAAATTGCATTGACCGTCCAGTGCCACATAATAGGCCAGATATTGCTGTTTTCTTTAAAACTGAAAAGAAATCTATCCTTCTCGACGTGACAATCCCAGCGGACGACAATGTGAGTAGAGCATACACCGAAAAAGTTGAAAATTAGCGTGACTTGGCCTTCTAGATAAAGGAAATATACAGATTGCAATCTGTCAAAGTTATCCCACTTATAATATCTGTCAACGGCCTGGTTTAAATCCATCTCGCAGGGAACACCAAGAAATTGGGGTTGGACAGTTCCATCATTTTCGCAGCTCAAAGGGAAGTCATACTCGGTACCACTCATATTGTTCGGAGATTCCCCAATATGAAGTGATGGTGTTCATCATCATCATCATCATTCAATTGAAAAAAGAAATAAATTTAGGTTTATTTTGAGAAAGACACAAATAGAAGAAAATAAGAGACTCTTTCCGAATGTAGTGAAAAAATTTCTCACGGAGTAGGTGTTTTTTTCTCGACCTCAGTAGCTTGTTTTACCTCCTCTTGTCCTGATCCAAGCCTGAATCCGTCCATGCCAGTAGCTTGTTTTACCTCCTCTTGCCCTGATCCAAGCCTGAATCCGTTCATGCATGCTTTGGATTAGGTTTTTATCCTCCTCTGGGGAGATATTCTGCCATTCTTCTGTGGCGGCTTGGATGAGCTGTTGTGGAGTTCTTGGATTATCCTGGCGCGATCCAAATTGCCTCTTGCGATTATCTCATAAATGTTCAATAAGATTTAGGTCTGGAGAGCAAGCTAGCTAGTCCAAAATAGTGATTCCCTCTGTTTCAAGATAATGTTGCACGAGGTTGCTGCTTTGCGGAGCTGCATTATCTTGCATAAAACTGAAATTCTCACCGTGGCCACCTCGCCAGAGTCTCACTATGGGCTCCAGCACCAGGTTCACTCAATCTGTAGCCGTTACACTCGCAGGAAACGAAATAAAATCTGTTTTGCCTCCCAGCATAATGGCATCGCAAATCACACTGCCGCCTCTTGATATTTCGGAATTCGGCTAGCTGGTCTTTCACGAACCCTTAGAACCCGAATCCGACTATCATCTGATCGAACGCCAATTCTGGTCTCATCCGAAAAAAGAACATTTCGCCAATTCTCAATATTCCAATTCTGGTGCTCGATACACCAATTAAGTCTGTTAATTTTTTAATGTCTGGTTAGCTCTGGAACTCTTAAGGGCCTTCTGCTGCATAAACTCCTTGAACTAAGTGTTTGACAAATCGTTTCGCCTGAAACACTGGTGCCTGTTGCTTCCAGAAATTACCTTTCTTCTTCTTACGACTTCTTCTAGGCCTATTTTGCAGAAATTGTAGTTCCACGCATCGGGCGTAGATTTTTGAAATCACTTCCTGTGAAAACCCCATTGTGGCAACTATATCCCTCTGTGTCACCCCTTCTTCATCGAGAGCAATTATTTGACCCCTTCACACATCGGACAATCCAACGTAAGGCATTTTTAATTAAGATTATATGCTTTTATGAATTTTGAAATTCAGTTTCAAATTTCAGTGACGACTGAGTACAATATCGCGAACATGTGGTAATAATTCAACATTTAATATCATACTATTCAGTTTCTTACAACAAAAAACTTCATTCTCCACAAGTAGTCAAAAATCCATGGTTATAACAATCAATAATGTGAAATACCGAGTGATTCCATATCATGTTATTAATCTGTAATTTTTGGGATATATTGTATCATTATTCTTTGAGATAATGTATGTTGTACTGAGAGTGAGCCACGGACGAAAGAAGGACATCAAAGTTGGAGTAATACGAAGTCAAGATATACAGCTTATTCATTATGATATGGTGTACCATGAATGTGCTTCCCATGGTCAAAGAATCGACAAAAAAATATTCTTTTTCGAGGTTCTGAAAGGATTTTGGCTATTCATCGTCATAACACGCCGGTACATATACTCATATTGAATATGAAGTAAGCATATTTGATGAGACATCAGATATTACAGCTAAGTCATTCACCTTACAGTCTTAATACAGCTCCCTGCGACTTTGGTCTGTTTTCAAGATTGGGTGGACGGCTTGAAAGGAGACAAACGCTTCGGATTTATACCTAAAACCGAGTGCCCGGACTTTTCCGAAACAGAAAAACCCATCGAGAATGTGTTGTTAAATCCAAAAATGATTACTTCAAAGGATTCCACAGGTCAGACAACGAAGAATATCACCTGGGAAGAAATATAGAGAAAGATCAAATACTTTTGATAGAATCTTCGTACAAATAGATGTAAAATAAATCAAAACACTCGTTTATTATAGGAATTCAAGAGTATTACAATTGTTTACTGTGTATATTCTTCATGAATAACGAAAATAGTCCGACTAGTCCAATATATTCATTTCTGAAACATGAAGAGTGTTTACAGAAGAAGAGATTACCTGGAGAGATTCAAAATATCGTGCAGGGATCCGCCAATACCACCAAAACCTTCCAACTGAACAGAATTTATAGAAAACTATATTCTTCCGCAACGTACGCTCAAAATATATTATCCGAACAATAAAACTCTATCTCCAAATGGCAAAATCTTGTCCTTAAGCGAGAGTTTTTACGTCTGAGCGAGGGATTGGAAGCAATCGGCAAGATTGAATTTCGCTACGACTTATCTGAAAGAAGGGTAAAACGAAAAAGGGGAAAAGAAACACGGCAGCATGTAGCTGATATATTAAAGTTGTAACCTGAGCCCAATGTTTACTGGAGCGACAATGCCCCAAGATGTCTGAAGTCGTAAGAATATATTGAGTGACTATGATATCATGAAGAGTTGTTGAAGAAGAAACTCAGTCAACAATGATAGAATCAATGCTGGAACATTGATGAAATTTACTCTCAGATAAGCTTTGAAAGTTTCAAAGATGTGGAAAAAATCTAGATACGGTTCTTGAAGGGTAATGAAACCTACCATTTCATTATTAGTTTGACGTTTTTCTTTTACCTCTAATTCGACCATTACTTTCAGTCTAGAATATATTTGAAAGTCAGCCTTTATGTGCACACAATTTTTTAGAACGCAACAGTAAAGTCAGCGAGCTCTAAAATGATCCTTCAAGGTCATTCTCATTGTGAACCTAGAACTCGTCAAATTATTCAGTTGTGAAAGATCTATTGTGAAAATGGTGTTCGGTAGTGAATGTAAAGAAATCATTTAAGATTCAACAACATTTATGGAATGGTTTGAGCTTTCCATTTAACTAAGTTATAAATCGTGTGTGTAAAATACCAGAGTGAATAAAGCCTGGAAAATCATTGAAGGTTTACGCACGAATAACAGTGGTAGCGGGAACATCAGCCTCATTGGCATGAACGATTGGGTAAAATACTATAAAAATCTTCTAACGGAAGACCGACCTCAATTTCAACAAGAGCAAAATTTCAGAAGTACCGAAGAGACCCAAGAGATTGAGAATATTTCATCTATGGAGGTGGTAGAGGCTGTGAAATTTACAAAAAATGGCAAATCTTCTGGTCTAGGCAACTTAAACATCTAACTCCTGAAGGCAGCACCCCATGCTTTCATCGAATGGATTGTGGTACTTTTCAATAAGTGCCTAAAAGGACAGAAACAGCCTGAAGAGTGGGGAAAGGCCTTCATTATACCCATATATAAAAAGGGAGACAAACGTAATTGCTCTAATTATAGAGGTATAAGTGTGATGAGTTCTTTTGCACGATTAAACGGCAGGGTTCTGAAGCGTAGAATTGAGGTCGAATTCGAGGAATCTGAGCAGCAGAATGGCTTTAGAGCTAGTCGCTCTTGTACGGACGGTATTTTTACTTTGAAAATTCTTATAGAGAAAAGAGTAGTGAGGAGTAGAGAGGCACATTCAATAATTGTAGATCTGCAAAAAGCGTATGATAGTACCATTAAATAAGTTATGGTACACGATTAAACAGAGCGGTATGAGCCAGACAGCTGTCAAACATCTTTATAGTGACTGTATAAGTAGGATTAAAATGAAAGGAAAGCTCTCAGAAGAATTTGATGTGTCAAAAGGGCTTCGACAAGGTTGCTCTCTAGCCCCACTACTATTTGAAATATATCTTGACGAAACACTGAGAGCGTGAAAAAGATGTTATGGTATGGGGCAACCAATTGCGGACGACTAGGTGGTGATTGCTGGTGACAGGGATGATGCTAACTATATGTTACAGACTATGAAGGAGTATTTCGAAGAATTTGGTTTTGTGCTGAATACAAGGAAAACGGAATACATGACAGCATGCTCTGATAATAAGAGCTACATGGAAATAGGATCTGGCCAAACGATAAACAACAGTGACTCCTTCAAGTACCTGGGCGTTACACTTGCGGCAAACGGAAAATACGTCCCCAAAAAGATAGCTCAAGGAAAGATGAAGAAGAAGGTGATTGGTCAGTTAAATTCAATGCTGTGGAACAAAAAACTAACAAACAGAACTGAACATCTCATCTACGACACAATATTTGAAACTATCACAACCTATGGTACAGAAACGTGGGAGCTCACACAAAGAGAAAAAGACAAACAGAAAACTTTAGAGATGGACTTTCTCTCAATAGAAAAAATGTGGGCATGTCAAAAACTGGGTTGCCTCAAAAAATGATACTATCAAATTAGAAGATGTCAAGAATCTGTCAATTCAAAAAGTTGCAATTCGCAATGTACAACTATTACCAAGTCAATATATGAAGAAGTTGAAAAAATTGAAGAACAAAATTTAAAAAAAAAGAACATATTGCGTATGATGATAATGTGGAGCCTATAATTTTTCATTAAGTGAAGATAGCTGTTATGTACACACTGATGATGACGACACCGATCACGGCGATGATTAACTTTTTTCTTGCGAATTAATCACTGTTAATATATAAGGGAACCTTGAATATTTTTAATTATTTTCAATCACCAAAATTGACAAATATCTATCATTGTTATATGTTTACTTTCATAATTGAATAAATTACCTGTTTTATTATTTTCAGGAAGTTATTGATCTTAATGACTTAATGATTATTTCCATGCAGGTCCGATCTTGAAATCTATAAACTTTTATTTCGTTAATAATAAAGAAGATTGGGTTTTGAATGTAGGTAATGTTAAATTAATAGCCTGTTAATGATATTCATTTAAGTACTTAGCTATCAAGATAGACCAAATAGTTGGGGGATAAACAAATGTATAAAACCTATTTCTTCAACTGATTTTACCGCCTTCTATGGTATCTCCCTTTTTCCCTGTCAATTTGGGATACAATAGACCAGTTCACTTCTTAAATGGTTATCTTATATATCTTTTCTATTATTGAACTGTTTTGTTTGACTTACAAAAGATAACACTCCCAAAATTCGAGGACTGCTGGAAAGCAATCTTGGAATTTTGTTGTCGACATTTCTAGTGGTTGAATACTGATAATCGATATTGTTGCTCAAGGATGATTGACATGCCTCATTTTAGAGCTCGCGCAATCTAGTTTATTTATTATAGCAATCACGCAGTAGGCTAGATATTGCATTGTTCGGAAGCTGTAGTCCCCATAGTTAATATTGACAAACGTGACACACAACCTACAATGTAAATATGAGGAGAAATTTTCCAAGAATATTGTACGAGATAAAACAAATGAGAAAGGTGAAGAATGGTTGTATTACTCGTTTTCATTTTTATCACAGGTTCCCCAGAAAATTTCAACATGTTGAAACGTAATAAAATTTTATATGAGTATATGCAGGAGATAATAATCAAATTCTGCGACAATTTCTTTTTTTGAACGTATAAGGATATTGAATCGGTGTTTCAAGTTTTACTCAAAGAAAGTTTTTTTTACGGTAATTAACTTCTCAACTGTAAAGACAAGACAAAACAAGAAAGTCTGAAGTTTTGTTCCTGGGACATCTGTTCGTTGAAAATCGAAGTTCAGTGCGGTGATTCCAAACGGTCACCTACCCATGCGCGACCAACTCTGCTTTTATGATCGAACATATGAAGTCATCAATAACGTGCTTTTGTTACCGAAAATTTGATTTGATTTTCTAACGTACTAATACGGTATTAGTGTGTATTCACAACCTTAATCCATCTTAACAGGTGGAAGAAGATCCTACTTCCGTCACCTGGTGTAAACATCATGCTAAAGACTTGGTGAATTGGTAATTTTTGGATAAGTTTCGATGGGAAGGATTTTTCAGATCAAAGATGGTGAGCTCTCTTGAGACAGGATTACCCGGAGGTAAATTAGTTCCCCAATCGGATCTCCGACTATGATGGATATAACAAGCATATGAGAACAGTACACCAGTACTTACAAAAGACGCAGTCTCATGTCCTAGCTCTTACGAAAACTCAAATAATGCCCACAACTGACACCAGCTAAGGAAAATGCTTACAGAATGACATATTTGTTATAAAATCAGTCATGATATCTTTATTTATTGATAATTTTGAACGCTTAATGCACCTACATATTCTTTGTTTCATTACCTAGTTAGAATGATTGGAATCAAACAAATGAAACAAAAACAATAGAGTTATTGAACATATTCGAAAAATTGAAAAAAAAACCGTTTTGTCCACCCTACACGGGTAAAATAGCACACCAAATTTGTACTGAAAATTACATACACAATTCACGTGTGAAACGGTTTGATATTTCGGGACATCTGTCACTATGCATGAGCCCATCTTTTACAGGCCAAGCATTTTAGCCAAACCTCTTTTGGTTTAGACCTGGAGTAGAGATCATTACATAGATACAAGGACAATCTTCATCATCGTCTACGGCTTCAGTATCATCTTGTGAGGAAGACAAATCATTTTCACTGTCGAAACTAAAATTCAATGCTTTCGAAACTTTTCTCTCTTTTTCTTTGAAACAGGTTGAGGAGAGGATTTTGCTCTAATCTCTTCTATATTTGGCGTTGAAGTTAACATAAATACTGTTGGGGTCTTGCGTGGTTTTCTTCTACCTTGCCCAGCCACAAATATTTCTTTCGATACTGGAACATTGATATTTCTGTCTTGGAGTATCAAGTTAGACGATGTGGGTATCGTTTGTGTTGCAACAGATGCGTTTCCAGATTTTACAGTTGAGAGTGTACGTGGGCTATCTACGTGTGATGTGCTTGGAAATATCAGTGACGTGGAACTGCTTCCTTCAACCTGAGATGGACCTGCTGGGAGTATGCGTAGGTTTTCTTCTTCGAGCTCCACCCGATCTTGTTGCATAAGAATGTTTGTTGTCACTTCCTGATTAAAAGAGGCTTTCAATGGCCTTTAGAAAGAAACCCCTAACGGTTGCATGCGGTGTGTGCAGTGAGGTGGCATACACACCATAATAATTCCATGCTCTTTTGCAAATGTTAAACTTTCAATACCTTTATGACTGATGGCCATCAACTACCAACAGCATTTTTCATCAAGGCTCGTTTTTAAATGCATTCAAAACTATATTATTATACTTCCTCTGTACTTCGTGAACTTCTCTAGGCATTTGAACATTACCAGGTTCTCTCCACTATCTCACTCACATGTGAGTTTGAAATAGTCTTCAGATATCCTGCGCCAATTTCTTTCTTCTTTTCCGTTCATTGATGTCTGTTTTTCAGATCCTGACGTCAATGTCTTCACTAAATGCGCCACTAAAGTTACACCTCTACATTCCACACTCTACGAAGAAAACACCCGCACAAAAGTTTTGGCTCACTAAAAACGATTATAAAGCTGACGCGCTTGATAACAGAGCTTATGAGAGCTGAAAGAAAAATCCAACAGTTGGAGTTAACTAAATATATGCGTTATTTAATAAAAGAGTTGCCACTCGAGATGTGGACAAAACGGCATATCAAATTTGTACTGAAAATGACATACAGAGTTCACATGTAAAACGCTTTGTTTTTTCGAGACATCTGCACACGATACATGAGCCCATCTTTTACAGGCCAAGCATTTTAGCCAAACCTCTTTTGGTTTAGACCTGGAATAGAGATCATTACATAGATACAAGGACAATCCTCATCATCGTCTACGGCTGCAGTATCATCTTGTAAGGAAGATAAATCACTTTCACTATCGGAAAAAAAATTCAATGCTTTCGAAACCTTTCTCGTTTTCTCTCTCTGGAACAGGTGGAGGAGAGGATCTTGCTCTAATCCCTTCTATATTTGGCGTTGAAGTTAATGATAATACTGTTGGTGTCTTACCACATATATTTCTTTCGACTGGACTAGAACAATGATATTTCTGTCTTGGAGTATCAACTTAGACGATGTGGGTATCGTTGGTGTTACAGCAGATGTGTCTCCAGACTGGGTAGTTGAGAGTGAACGTGGGCTATCTACGTGTGAAATATCAATGACGCGGAACTGCTTCCTTCAACCTGAGATTGTCCTGCTGGGAGTATGCGTAGGAATATTTGTTGTCTCAGCATGCTCAAATAAATAATCCGGGAAATATGTTTGGATCAACAGGCCAGGTTTTTTGAAACCCATTGACTGATCATAGCTGCTTTACCATGAGCTTTGTTGAGTTAAGCACCTATTTGAAAGTGACTAACAACTGTCCCTGGATTGCCCTTTAACCAAGTGCTCACTTCTTGATTAAAAAAGACTTTCAATGGACTATAGAAAGAAACGTCTAACGGTTGCATGCAAGGTGTGCAGTGAGGTGGCAAACACACCATTATAATTCCATGCTCTTATGCAAATGTTAAACTTTCAAAACCTTTATGACTCATATGGTCATCAACTACCAAAATCACTATTTCATCAAGGCTCGCTCTTACATGCATTCGAAAGTCCAACAATCATTTATAAAATACAGCTGTCGTTATCCATCCTGATTCCTGCGCAATGCCCAAACTCCTGTTCCATGATTTTTCTAGGGTAAATTAGGAAATGCGGCATAAAATGGCCATTTGCACTCATGCAACAAACAATCGTCACATGAGACCCCTTCTCCGCACTAGGTAAATCTCCAACCTGCTTACGCCTAGTTAAAGCAAACACCTCTGATAGTCATATGTCATATGTCGCTGCATGCTAAACATAAAAGACATCCCTCGTACTTCCACAGTTATTGCATCGCCTCACAGCGCCAAATTCAAATAAGCACTACTGCATGCCATAATATCCTCATCTTCATATAATGCGGATAACTCATTCGTTTATTTCCAGAAGCCAGTTAACCTAACAGTTTCCAGCGTTTCATAAATAAGTTTTTGATAAGATTCACCAACAAGGCAACAAGAACAACACTCGAAACGGTAATAAGCGGTATATTTCGATTCCCGATAATGGAGAAGAGCCGTACAAGTTTTCTCATCTCGAGGATAGTTTCCTATTCTCATTAGCAAAGTTGAATCACGTGTCCATGAAGTTTTAACGGGCAACTCTAAACCCTCATATCGATTTCATTGGATATAGGAGACCGTTATCCGGGTTTTTACGCCGATGGGCTTATATCTTTATTTCGAAGGGATGAAAGAATCTCATGCAAGATACAATCTTGAGTTTTAGCTGGCTTGTACTTGGAATTTTTCGACATAATTAAGGCTTCGAGAATTTCTGTTCCAAGTTTCCTAACAGGAATCAAATATCCACATTTTATAGATTATGGTTTTTTTGTAATTTGAATCCAAGAATGTTTAAAATTTCCAGGCTGATATATAGCGACATTTTTCCATTTACAATCTAACCATTCTATAATACACTCTGGATTTTATGACTTGTGATAAATATTTTTTCAGAACATTTTTCGAAACCATAATGAAAACGAGAATAGTGGAAAGATCGACCATACAGAAATTATAATTTTTCTAGTTTGTCCTAATTTCCTGCTTTTTCAATTGCTCCGAATATTTTCTTTAAAGATTTCCAAGACCATAACGAAATAGCAGAAGATAATCCACAGTGTGGCAAAAGTATAAACAAATTGTAAATAAAAAAATGTTCAAATGCTTGAATAATGAAGTTGTCTGTCCTGATATTTTATATCAAATAGGTTTTCGTATACCTGGTAGAATCACAAGATCTGAAAATCTGTTTGATGAACCTTCATACCGAACTAATTATTACGGCAATGCTCCAGTGTATCGAATATTGAGGTTCAGCAATGAATATATGAACGCAGATTGGTGCTTTCGTGGTCTTTGGCGAATAGTGTTTTTATGTTCCAGCAGGCTATTCTTACTTGATACTTCTTCCTGTAGAGTTTATTCCTATTTCGTGCGAGGGTCGTATTCCGTGTTTTCTGTCCTTGTTCCGAGGCTGCATTTCCGGTGCTTTGAGCAATGAATTGTTTTACCCTAGGCAGGTTGCTAACCTTTTCTAGGAACCCTCCTCCTTGATCCGGGCTTGGGACCGGCATTAGCACTTGCTGGACTACTCAATCCATCCATCTTGTACCAAAGGCGGCTTTTTCGACAGAGTCCAACTGAAGGATGTAATCAAGATACTGGAAAACAAAGAGGTATCCAAAAAATATATAAGACTCATAAAAGATCTGAACACTGATACAACAACGCAAATACGAACAAACCACACCCTAACGCAGCATTTCGGAAAAACGTCGGGCATCCGCCAAGGTGATAGTCTTAGCCCTCTACTATTTAATACTGTTATGGACCAACTTGTAGAGACCGTTTAAAACTTGGGACTAGGATACCGCATGGGAACCTACAAAATTAACATCTTATGCTATGCCGATGACGCCGTACTCATTGCAGAATCAGAAGACGACCTACAAAGAATGTTATACGCCTTTAGCAAACGCGCAAAAAATTTCAATATGGAAATCTCAACAAGTAAGACAAAATGCATGACCATAGCTAAGGAACCTCTGCGCTGCAAGTTAACAATAGACAACGCCACTATAGACCAAGTCATGTCATTCGAATACTTAGGGTGCAAAATAACAAGCACAGGATACCTTGAAGATGAAGTGAGGAGACAAGTACAAAGTAGCTGCAGTATCGGGACATCTTAAACAACCAATTTGGAGAAATAAACACCTCAGTATACCATTCAAATCCAGAATCTACAAAACATGTGTGCGACCAATTATGACATACGGGGCAGAAAGAAGAGCGGAAACGTCGGTAACAAAGAGGATACTAAGAACAACAGAAATGAAAACGCTAAGAACTATAACCGGTTACACATTGAATGACAGACAAAGAAATACCGACATAAGGGAAAAATGTGAAACAGATGATATTGTAAGATGGGTAAGAAAAACAAGAAAAGAATGGAACCAGCATGTAAACAGAATGACCACAGATAGAATAGCCAAAATCGTATATAACAACATACCACACGGAAGAAGACCCGTTGGACGACCACCAAAACGATGGCGGGACAGTTGGCAATCAACTTCACAAGAACTGCTGCAGGGAAACCGGAACTGAACAGGCGCTACGCCTTCTACACGGTGAAGAAGAAGAAGAAGAAGGAAAGACTTAATTCGCTTAGTTTTTCTAACTGAATGTAGTATGTACCTATATTATTCTGATTTCTTGTCCAGTAGTAGATTACCATTCACTCTGTTATCATTTTACATTTTCAAGTGGTTTTGAAATGTTGTTTGTTTTAAAGGTTTATACCGTAAATAAATCAAATCAAATCAAATCAAGACCTTTATTCGAGGAACAAAATTCAACCTTACGTAGAATGTTGAATGTCCTTTCGGGAACGAGATCGAAACTGCAGTCTATTGCTTTTATTCATGGACGTACAGACACCAATGAAAGCCTTTTTAATTTCAAAACCTCGTAAAATCTCGGAGATAAGTAAAATAAAGAAAAATTATAATGGAAGTTGTAATATGCAAGGTGTATATAAATAAGTGGCAACTATTTCACGACATGTTACCTCAGCCATTTTATGGCGAAAAGTTCTCATGTAATACAGGGTGTTGAAATATTCAGATTCTGTCGGTTCTTTTCTTATCATTACTACAGTTCTTCAGATATTCAGTTCAAATTCGGCGCATAGGTGCATCTTCAAATTTTAAATATTCAGATCATATAAACAATTATGAAAATCTACAGGGTAATATTCTTTCTGAGGTCACTCATGCTTTTTACCCTTACAACTTTTTTTCAGTACGCCACTGCAATTTGAAAATTTTCTTCATTTCTTGCATTTTTTCCGTATCTACGTTTCTGTGTAAAAAATTGATCAAATTTATGTGTTTGATGAAAACATGATGTAAAGGAAGCAAACATAGTAAGTGCTAAAAATGGCATCCTTCAGCCATAGCACAGGAGTCTAGACGTCGACACATAGATCTTCGTATCTGATTGAAGATCCCAACAGTATCTTGGATAACTCTACAGGAAATGATCATGCGGTTTCTTAAGTCTCCTACGTCTTGTATAGGTGTCCTGTAAACCAACGTTTTCAAATGCCCCGAGTAAAAATCTATTAGATTCAGATCAGGTGGGCTGTACTGAAAAAAGTTGTGAGATGACCTCTGAAAAAGTACCACCCTGTAGATTTTGATAATTATTTCTATGATCTGATTATGTAGATTTTAAAGAGGCATCTATGTGCAGAATTTGAACTAATTATCTGAAAAACTGTAGTAATCATGAGAAAAAACTGAAAAAATCAAAGATTTCAACACGTTGTATTTCGGTAATGAAGCGTTTGCGGACATATATTCATGGCAACTTTTCACTATAGAATGGCTTGAGGTATCAACTCGTGAAATCTTTCGTACTTATTTACTTACACCCTGTATATATTTGGGAATCAGGATACCTAAAAAGTAGTAAAACTTTTGTCATTTTTACAAAAAAGTAAACGCTTTTTAGAAACTTGGTATTGGGCTATCTTGGCTGAAAATGGCCCGAAAAATATCAATGAAAATATATGTATTATAAGCAATTGAACACTTTCAACAAAAAACACATTCTTCTCTCAATATTATTCATAAAAGGTGAAAAATCAACCAAACATATAAATGTAGGCTATCTTGTTTGTTATTCCTTCAGCGTACTCTATTTCCGCCTTGCGGCCAATGACACGACGGGGAATTCTGTCACCTCACTAACCCGGGAATTTAACCGAACTCCTCTCTTCTGATACTCAAGCGATTTCCAGAATCCGAAAAATCGCATCGACTTTGTGGGGATTGAACCCAGGTTACTCAGCGCAGGAGAAGAGTATCATATTCTCTACCCCACCGAGCCGGTGTAGACTATCTTGAATCTAACATATTGAAAATAACCTACAAAAAGGAACAAATTACTAAATAAAAGTAAATTTTGCTTTGAATTCAGCTTTTAGAGTAACAAAAATCAGTTCTTCTTTCTAAAATATTTTTCAAATTTTTTTTCAGCGCGCTTATCAGAAATTTTTCCAAATAGATCCGCCAGACCATTAAATGTTTCGTTCAATGTACCGCCATATGATGAGAACTCCTTGCCAGCCTAATGTTGCGACAAAATATGAGTTTTCCCGGAACAAGGTCTTACAGCTCCTTGAAGTGGAGATATTTAACATTCTGTCGAAGGTTGAATATTGTTCCCTGAATAAAAGTATTCATAGTGTTTACACATGTAGCGCATGTAACCATTATTTAATTAAACTGTACACTTGGTTACCAGCCACACATACTGAATCATAAGCTTTACGGCAGATCGCTTCTTGCAGACGAAGTGTATACCACTGCGGTAGATAGTGAAACTAATATGGCTTCTTGAAGTATCTGTTTGAAATACACTTTGTTTTCATCATTTTCTGGTTACGCTGGAAGTAGCCTCTGTCTCAGTTCATTGTAGGGCGCCAATTGTGAATGTTTACATATACATGTGCTTGATGCACTCCAACAGATGAAGACGAATAGGTGGCAATGTGGACTGGTGTTGGGAATAAGAGAAACTGCAGTGTGTTGCTAATTTTCATGACATCCGATCCTACTGTACTACTACGTGTACCCCTTGTTGACAATGCAGAGTGGATCGGAAAACCTATACCTTAATGGAGATATATTTTACATTCTACGGAAGGTTGAATATTGTCCCCTAAATAAAAGTCTTCAACATATCCACACATTTCGCGATGAATTTCGTCTTATTATCGAGACACAATATAAACCTTAGCAATAAGATAATATGTTTTTCATATTCTCATCTTCGCATAAAATTCATTCATGCTTTTGATGACGTAATCCTCATGTAATGCATATACGTTATATATCCCAATTCACAATTACAATAATTTTGTTTTTCAAAAAATGTCATCGAAAAAGCAAATCTAATGCAAATTCTTTTTTATTTTCAGAAGCCCCAAAGAAGGCCTATTTGATGATCGATAACCGAATTTTGGACCCAGGAAACCCTTTCATTCCAGTCAAGGAAAACTCCGACCTTACTGTCTCTTGCGTAGTAGACGAAGGTAATCCCAAACCTGCTCTATCCTGGGAACTCAGACTTGGTTCTCTTGCCCTTTTGGACGTCCCAGAAATTCCGCTTGATGTCTTGAATATCACAGAGACCCAAAGAGATCAAAACGTTGGTGCTAGATGTGATGCCAGTTTGGGAAGAGTATTAAGAACACATCATAATGCAACTCTGACGTGTTTCGTACATCATATAGCGCTGGAACAGGCACTGAATGTTTCTGTATTGCTGAATGTAGAATGTAAGTATATGTTCATAGCATTGAACGATGCTGTTGTGGTTTTAATTTTCAAACGAAACGTCTTGTCCACTGTATATTACTCATGAATAACTAATTTTTTGATAATCTATTCTTTTCGACACCAAGATAGCAGTTGCACTTCTATAACATTTCATGCTTAAATGTCGTCGAGTTTTAGATTGACAGCGTGTGTGCGACCAAATATTTCTTCTGGATCTCCTTACCAGCCAGACCAATCTTCTGATGGTACCTTAGAATCTTCTCTGATGCTTTCAAATGTTGTGCCTATGAACTCCGTGCCGGGAATCTTCTAAATACCAAATTGTAACACTACAGGTTATCATTCACTGTTTCATCCACCAATCGAGAAGTATATACAGGGTGCTTCAACGAAAACTAAACATAGGCTATATCTACCAAGATATTCATTTCTAATCAAAACGCAAAAACAGGTCAATTTTGTTTTAAGGGGGACATCTTTTGGGGTACAAAACTTGCCTGAAATATCAACCCCCTAAGCGGGGGTTGCAATCCTTGAACATTTTGAATAAGGAAGATGGGTCGAGTGACAACTCAAAAGAAAGGTGGTATCTTTGTCTACATTGCCTTGAACGAATTTCTATTTTTAATTGGAAACTGTGAAAGATACAGGGTGAGCAACTGAAAGATAGGGAAGACTATTTCCCTGAGACTATTCAAGTTTCAGTGTGGTAAAATGGAACAGATCCATGCTGATCAATGGTAGTTATCATCAAGTACCATCCTCATCTCGAATTTAAACCCCTGGAGCAGGGGTGACAACCCTTGAAAATTGGGATGGGTCGAGTGATAACTGGAAAGAAAGGTATTATCTTTGTCTGCATCCCCGTGAAAGAATTTTCATTTTTGATTGAAAACTGTTATAGGTAGAATGTTCGGTGCTATTGCGTTAGATGTATCTAGCACAGAATTCTTTGAGAACAAGAGAGCAAAGAGATCGGCTTTCTCTTATGGAGATGATGCTATACTTCCGTCTTCTCTTAAAAAAGGCGGGCACGCAGATTTGCAGAAATTGGAACTGACAGTCTTCGCCTCTCGAGGCAATCCCCCCGAACTATTTTAACTCCGGACGATTTTGTCCCAGAAGAGCTCATCATGCTTCCTTGCCAATCCTTCCCACCCTAGAAACCGGACCATCCGCCAGATCTCGAAACTTAGTCACACAGGTGAACAATTCACGGGACCTATAGCTTGATGTGGTGGTATCACACCGGGCGACGGGGGTGAGGCCGCCTGCCACCTATCATTGTCGAACATATAGCTCTTAATAATGTTTACAATCGAAATATTATAACTGAATACCATACAAAAAACGGAAATTCATGGCTATCGAATTAGTGTACCCAAAATGTAAAGATCAACACTGATATAGTAGCCTCATTTTGGAAAGTTAGCACTTATTTAAAATATTTATTGTAAAAGTTCCGGTACACATCTCGTCCCGAGCCAATAATAACTTTCCCAAACACATAAAAAAATAATTAAAGTAAAATAGATAAAGTCGAGAAATCAAATTTATTATTGAATGAACTGGATGATTTTTACAATAATTTCCCTTTGCTTAATTTGTTTTCGGCTGAGTCATTTGGATAATACACTCCCACAAAAATTGTCGCATCACCCTACTTTCACGACAATACCATATAAACTTTAAGGTTGGTCATTCAAGAGTCGCTTGGTAACTTTCAGAAGTGTAAGATAAGAAGATATCATTCAAAAGAGATGAGTTTATGATGGAAAATATCAACAATTTTCAAGTTAATGAAAATCAAAAAATTCTATCATCTTCAAACATTCGCGATGAGACCAATCAACTAGCATCGAATGGTTACTAATCATTTTCAAAATCGAGTGTTTCCTCCCCAGGCCCTAATTACTGCCAGTATACGTCTCGGAAACCCCTTAAACAATTTTGGATGTACTCTTGAGTCACTGAGTTCCAAATTTCAGGAAGCAGATTTTCCCCCCAATGTTGTCCCAAACAAGTTCTATGGGATTCAAGTCGGGACTTCTGGCTGGCCATTTTAAAATATCAATTTCGGCATTTTGCAGAAATTCTATAACTACTCTAGCTGCATGAGGCCGAGCATTATCATGCATATAAATGAAGTTTTCGCCAATCAATAGGCCAAAGGGTAAAACATGGGGTTCAAGAATATCTGTGATGAATCTGACCTCTGTCATTCTTCCATTATTCACTAGGACTAACTCAGTTTGATCATAGAAAGAAAAGCCTCCCCACACCATTACTGAGCCCCCTCCGTAGTTTTCGGTTTGCCGGATATTGCATTGCTGAAACCGTTCCCCAGGTCGTCTTTATACAGGCATGCGTCCATCATTTGATGCTAGACAGAACCTGGGCTCGTCGGAAAAGAGAACATTCGACCATTCTGGAATACCAGAATTTGCATGTTCCCTCGTTAAATGAAGTCTTGCATTTCGATGCTCTCTGGTGAGACGCGGGCCGGTAGAAACCATCCTTGGTCTGATATTGTCTTCTCTGAGCCTGTTCCTAACAGTTTGCAAAAAAAATATGCACATTTCTGAAAAGTGCAAGTTCATTTTGTAGCATTCTAGCTGTACAGTGCAGTTAAACGAAGCCAACAAACATCAACTGGTGTTGTTATCCGATTTCTTCCCTGTCCGGCCCTTCTTCCATATTTCCCTATTTCGTCGTACTTGCTCTTGAAATAGTGGTTTGGTTAACATTCAAGAAGTTAGCCACGTAACGTTGGCTTCGCCCCTCCTCTAGAAGTTTCACAATTCTTACCACTTCATGATCACTCCAATAGCATCCAGGACGTTCAGCAGCCATTACAATAAATTCAAGAAACACAGAAAACTCACATTAATTTAGCGTGAAAACTGAAAAAAATTGAATGAATACTGATAGTCAAATAAACTCAATCTTGTTTCAGACGTGTTTGAGATCATATGGAAACAAATGTTACTACATACATAAGATTTTTTCCCTCATATGTCCGAAAACATATCTTGACAAAGAAACTGCGATCGAACTGCTTGATCGATTGTGGAATTCAGAATACCAGATGATGCGACAATTTTTGGGATGTGTGTAGTTCTGTGAATTGCCTTAGGTGTCTTAACTCACTTTTATTCCAATGTTATAGATCATTTATAATTCGTTTTACCTTAGTTTTCATTTCCTTTTTGTCTGAAGAAGGCACTGTATCGTCGAAATACGTCACAAGCAAAGTAAAAGAGTGTGAATCAAACTTTTGTTTATTATTTTTAATGAAAAAGAATGTTCAATAGTAGGTATACTTTAAATTGGCTGAAAATTCTTTTATTTCGTTTCGAAGATAGAACTAACTTATTTCTATTACTGCCAAAATAGATTTATATTGTCAATTGTTGACGTTTGAAGTCGAAAATCTAAATCTACAGTATGAAAAGATACTTATATGATTCTCGTTTTCATTTCAATGGATGTGCCACGAAAGAATAAGAGAACTTTCTGTTCGCCTAAAATCAAAACTGAAAGTAACTCTCAGACAAACCAGAATCAGGAACGAAAATTTAAATCCAAGCCACAAGTACTTTTTGAAAACAGAAATGATTATAGAGAAAACCAGTATTCCACTTTGAATTCGACGAGGAATCATTATTCTGAAGCGACAAACTGCGTGGATGGAAACAAGACGATTAATCGCAAACCAGTTAATTATAAAATTCAAAAATTCTCCAAAATTCCTCATAATCAAAGTGATAGAATTTCTAGAGAGAGACAACAGGATCATTCGTATTTTACTGCTGCTAATGCGCAGATATTTCAAACCAAAGCCGCTTATTTTCCTGGAAATAATTTTGGTGAAATCAAGCAAGTTTTGAATTCCAACGAAGGGAATAAACTGTTCAGTGATAAGATAGATAATTCGAGCTGTAATTTCGTCAAGAGAATAAACTTTGAAAAGAAAGATAAAGTATTTGGTAAGCATTTGATTTTACCTAAGAAAAAATCTAAGAAAGTTAAAATGTCCCCAAAATTTCTGAATCCAATTGAAGAATTGAACGAAAGTGATAAATCAAACGAGTCGTTGAGAAAATTATCCGAAGATGCTAAAAAGTTTGAAACATCTACTTCAATAACTATGACTTATACTGCTACATTAAAAACTGATAATGTCGATAACACTTCAGTGTATGCAACACCGAAAGGAAGTTATGATAAAATCGATAAGGAAAAATGTTCCATAAGAACAGAGTCGCTGTATAGTATGTCTTTTACTAGATTCGGAAAAAAAGAAAGCGTATCATATATATTTCAAGGAGATGGAAGCTTAAAAAACTCTGGAATTGAAGCAAAAAATATAGAAGTTGTAAATGAAGTTGACAAGGTAACACTATCGAAGGTATTTCAGATAAGAGATATGTTTGAAAATATGTCGAAAAATAAAAAGAATATTCTTGAATCTTCCATGAAACATACGAACGCAAATAATGATCAAAAAATATGTTTCAAGCACGCAATCTCCTGCGAGGAATGCCGAAAAATCTTGAAAAACTTAATGCAAACGAACGATTCCCCAAATCTAGCAATAGAGTCTCCAGATTCCATCTTACCGAAAAATTCCGAACGATCAATTGTCGATTCTTTGATCGAAGAAATTCTAGATTTAACAAGCGGCAGGAAAAAGGTTAATTTAACAATCGAAACCAGTAAAATTGGAACCACATCATTGCCGAAAAATCGAATAAGGCTTAGAAAAAAACGAAAATCACTGAGCTCGTTTATGCCATACAAAAATTTTTTGATGCTTGCATTTGGAATATCTATCGTTTTGTATTGTTTTTATTATAGGATGGATGAGAAGAAACGATGATCCTCAAAAGCTCGAAATATTGGTAGTGAAATTGATATTAACTTTGTGGAATGATGTTTCTTTACGGCCGCCTCGGGAATTCGAGGCTCGATCTCGTGGTTCTAGGAAATATTTATTGATATGTATGTTTATCTAGATAAAGTACACTCTACTGGTTCAGCTTAGTGCTATCTGAAAATATATCATCTCATAATGATCCTTTTGCTTTTGATAATAAGAACCAAGTTCAGATTTTTTTTGTTTCTATTGATAACTCTTGTAATTTTCAAGGGATCTACCTATCTTATCTTTTCTACAAAGTCATGCTACCTTTGACCCTATGAAAATCATAAAAATATTCTTTGAAGAGATCTTTCAATTTGAATTCTTTTACATCTCCTGAAATTTTTGAGTAAAAAAATGTTTTACATTTTTAAATGCAAAAATGTATGGAACATGGTTAACCGGGAAACGGACAGAGAAATCGAGCCTCGTCACTCTTAACCCTGCTCTGAGCCAGCTTTTGGGAAATACTTCACAGATACTGCCAAAGATCTATGCAGACGCTATGGCAATGACATATCTCAATCCTGCACTGTATCTGCTTTATCAAATGTCTCTTTTTTCTTTTTTGCTGTAATCGCCAAAGATGTTCTCAGTGCAATATTGTCACTTATGAACAAGGGTGCAATTGGATTTGACTTCGTTTGTACTAGAGTTTTGAAGGTATAGCACTTTCAATGGTTGATCATTTTGCTTGTCTCACTATTTTATCACTTCGGAGATATTTCATTCTCTTCTGAAAATAGCAATAGTACCTGTGCAAAAAAAGAATGACGTTGCTAACATAGCTGATTATCGTCCAATTTCAATTTATAGTGTCTTCTCTGAGGTCATTGCAAAAAAATCTTTCGTACCCTTTATGTACATATGACACTAACACATCATAAACAGGCAAGCTATTGCTAGTGCAATAGCGACAGGGAAACGAGTTTTTTCCTCAGGTTTTTTCACTCGTTTATTGAATCATACGCAAGATAGTATGGTTCCCCTGTTACATTTCCTGAGCTCACACTTGTGTTTTTTCTGACACACACCAAAATCATAGATATAAGCACTCATTGTAAATACAACTATTCAAATTTTTGTAAATCCTCTCTTTTCCAAAAAAAAATATATATATTTATATAAGGGTTAAAAACTTTTTAAGTTCCAATTACAATATCAAGCTGAAATTTTATACGCGGCCATAACTAGCGATTTCCAATTGAATAGAAATATTTTCGAAGTGATACCATTTCCGGTTGAACCGGAAGTGGGTCATCACTTTGTTATTTCAAATGGCAATCTATCTTTTTTATTATACATCTAGAACCGACATTTGAATAAGGCATAAAATACCCAAGTTGTTGGCACTTATCTGTCGAAACTTTTGACAGATTTAATTATTTTTGTTATAAACTCGATTTTTGAGGAACATTTAAAAAATTGTAGCTCGTATATCTTGTGCACTGCAGACACAATTTTTGCTTGGGTAGATAGAAGAAGGATCAATGAATTTTTTAAGCAATCTACACATGTCAACTGTTCATTGCGTTGTTTTGTATGATTTTTTTCAACTTGGCCTTTTTCAAACAGCAATAACTCAATTTTTTCAAATTGCACGTGCCAATTTTTATATTGCCATCAGATGAAGCGTCAAATTTCAGATGGAATTGTATGAGCATGTACTATACCCATCTCTTATAGTTCCGAAATAATTTGGGAATTTATTGAATCTTAATGATTTTGCAAGAACTAACAGAGAATGCTTTGAAATATTTGAATCAAGTAGCTGAACTGGCTACGCTCACCTGACAGGTGCCTAAAATTAATGTACTTGTCACTTCGTTCATTCGAATTTGATATTTCAACAAGAATTGTCGTTATTTCAGATTGAGAATATCCAAAAAATACAACACATTTGGAATAAAACCACTGGTTATTCAAACGAAAATATATTTAATCTTTTTTTAATTCATTTTAGAATGTCAAAAGGTAGTGGGTTGAAATTGCAGGCAATTCAATAACCAATTTCCAAATTTATCGTCTATGAGTAAAATGAAATTTCGAAGCATTAGAAGCAATTTTCTACAATTCGGATGAATAAAAATTGTAGGAACTAAACGAAAACCAATCATCGAAGATAATTACATTAATACGAATGAATGATAGCAAACATCATAGGAGGAAACTAATTTACGATCTGAATAAATGTTCAATACGGGCCCCATTTTGCTCAATACACTTGATAGCTCGTATACGAACATGATGAGTTGCCCTCCTAGATTCCTCAGGATCAATATTACGAAAAGCATTATGAATGCGCTCTTGTAACTCTTCTTTACTTCTGACAGGAATAAGATACACTTCACTCTTGATTTTGCCCCATAAATAAAAATCAAGGGGCGCCAGGTCCGGAGAACGCGGAGGCCATAAATTTGGTCCTTGATTACCCCACCATCTATCATCGAATATTTCTGTTAGCTGCCGATCTACAGCTTGTGTTTTATGTGCTGGTGCACCATCCATTTGATAATAGCAATCCCTCAGAACGTTGAGGAGTAATCCAACAAAAAAATTTGCTAATATTCCTCTCAAAATTTCCAGATATCTTTGTCCATTAAGATTTTCCTCATAAGTGTGATAAGCCAACAAATCATTCATTAAAATTGCAAAAACGTTCAGGCTGAATTTATTTTGGAAATCAATAACCTCAATGAAATGTGGATTTTCTGTGGCCCAAAAATGTCGGTTTCTCCTGTTGGTTATTCCACTTTCATTGAACTTGGCTTCATCAGACCAAATAATTTTTTGCAGAAATGTCTCATCTTCTTGAAGCCGAATTAACAAATTTTCACAGAAATTTAGCCGATTGGGAAGATCAGTTGGTTTCAATTTTTGTAGTCTGATAAAAGAATACGAGTGCATGTTATGTGTCTTAAGGATCCTTTGAATGGAAGTATAACTCAATCCAATATCCATTGATGCTGACTTAATGGACGCATATGGATTGGCACGAAAATACGCAAGCGTATTAATTTCATTGTCGTCGTCCTCGAGAATTGGTTTTCTTCTAGTTTCTATGTATTTTGTTCCTCCAAATTGCAGAAAATTGCTTCTAATCCTTCGAAATTTCGTTTCACTCATAGGCGCCAAATTTGGAATTTGGTTATTGAATTGCCTGCAAGTTCTATCCACCACTTTTTGACATTCGCCATGGATTAAAAAGAGATTAAACGTATCCTCGTTTGAATAATCAGGCATTTTATTATCAATCTGGTGTTTTTTTCAAAAATTTCACTTCAAATTACCAACAATTCTTGTTGGAAAATCAAATTCGAACGAATGAAGTGACAAGTACATTAATTTTAGGCACCTGTCAGGTGAGCGTAGCCAGTTCAGCTACATGATTCAAATATTTCAAAACATTCCCTGTCAGTTCTTGCAAAATTATCAAAATTCAATATATTCCCAAATTATTTCGGAACTATAAGAGATGGGTATAGTACGTGCTTATACAATTCCATCTGAAATTTGACGCTTCATCTGATGGCGATATAAAAATTGGCACGTGCCATTCAAAAAAATTGAGTTATTGCTGTTTGAAAAAGGCCAAATTGAAAAAACCATACAAAACAACGCAATGAACATTTGACATGTGTAGACTGCTTAAAAAATTCCTTGATCCTTCTTCTATCCACCCAAGCAAAAATTGCGTCTGTAGTGCAAAAGATCTACGAGCTACAATTCCTTTAAATGTTCCTCAAAAATCGAGTTTATAACAAAAATAATTAAATCTGCCAAAAGTTTTGACAGATAAGTGCCAACAACTTGGGTATTTTATGTCTTGCTCAAATGTCGGTTCTATATGTATAATAAAAAAGGTAGATTGCCATTTGAAATAACAAAGTGATGACCCACTTCCGGTATAATCGGAAATGGTATCAGTTTGAAAATATTACATTTTTATTGGAAATCGCTAGTTATGGCCGCGTATAAAATTTCAGCTTGATATTGTAATTGGAACTCAAAATGTTTTTAACGGACGGTCCCGGTGGATATCCCTGTATATTGAGAAGATAGTGTTCAATCGTATGGCTGACTTTTTAAATAGGTTTGGAATCATCACTAATAGTCAACATGGTTTCAGAGTTGGGCTTTCAAGTTAAACAGCTGCCTTTGAATCTGTTGAGTTTCTCTTAAGAGAATCTTCTTGTGGCTAGACTTTTTTCTACGACCTTGTCATAAGTTTCATGATAAATAAAATCTATCATTCAGGTTCTCGAGGTGTGTTCCTTGATTCGATACGTAGTTTTATTTCGAGCCGTACTTGGTCTTTCAGAATTCGGGTTTGGTCTGAGAAGTTTGGGATTACGTTAGGGTTTCCTCAGTGCTCCGTACTTGGAGCACTACTATTTTTCCCATTTATAAATGATTTGTCACAGCGCGGACTCCTGGCGAACTCTCCGAGTGAAAATATTATAAAAGCTTTCAAAACATGGTGTTGCTGATACTGAATGTGACTAAAACAGAATGTTTATACGTTGGATAAAGGAAATACAACACCACTCTACTTCGAAAAAGCAACAGAAAATATTTTTTTCATAATTTCCTCATTGTAAATATCGCAACAACATACCGAAAAAAGCAGAATATCTGATGGAAAAAATTTGTCGTGGGAGGTAATAGGTTGATCAATGTACTCGCCCTCTGCATTGATAATCAAATTTGCACGCGCCCACAGGTTGTCAAACGAATTCTCCATTTCCTTCTCTTGAAAAGAGAGAATTTACAAAAATTTGAATAATTGTATTTACAATAAATGCTTATATCTATAATTTTGGTGTGTGTCAGAAGAATGATTCAATAAACGAGTGAAAAAACCTGAGGAAAAAACTGTTTTGCTGTCGCTATCGCATTAGCAATAGCTTGTCTGTTTATGTTGTGTTATTGTCGTGTGTACAAAAAGAGTACCAAAGATTTTTCTGCTTGGCCGCTTCATTCTCTCTTGCATTCCATGATTTCTAAACGAAGACAAGGGTGAAAGAAAGGGGGTTTGGGACAGGAATCTGTAACAATAGAAAAAGAAAACCAGCAGAAAAATATTTCAACAATCATACTTCTTATATGTCTAAACAAATCTGAGAAAAGATTTTACATAGCAATCAAGGTCATGAAAATGACTAAGGAGGTAATAAAAAAAAAAAACATAACCTGCGATATTTCCTCAAATTCCATCTCTGTTTGACAGAGAGGGCCCCGATGGCCAGGTTCAGTCTTCAAAGTGATGCCGATTATAATCTATAGATGTTTTAAAATCATTATGGACCCAATAATCGAGACATGAGAATTGACGACGAACCTACTAAGCAGAGCTCTATCGAAGTCAACGAGATCTTTTTCCTTCGCTGATTTTCTTCTCTTTTACCGGAAGTTGAAAAACTGTTATTTTCGCCATCTTCTATCTTCTTTATTTCGCTCGAAATTTTTTGCACAGTTCGCAAGCGCACTCCTGTTGCGACAGCTACACGTTCTTGAACCCTTTTCAAGGAAATTACAGGCTCATTGTGCATCCCTTCTCGCTTCATGAAATGTTTCGCAATTATTTCGCTGGATTGTCCACTCAATTTTTCCGCCTTCAACTTGGAAAACGAACTCCATCCTCACTTAAACTTAGAAATATTGAAACGAAATTTGCTAGATTCGGTTCTCCTCGCTTGGCTCTTCTTGAAGCTTCAAAGGTAGGAAATAAAACCAAACATAAAACGGAAGTATTTAGATTTTCACTATATTAACAAAACTATGACTGGTTTCATCAGATAGATACAAACTAGTGGACAGAGTTATTCCTTATATATTAGTCTTATTTCCTACTTAATATTACAATAGGTACAAGAGGTATGTTGGAAAATCCATCGGAGTTGTTTACTTTATGAATTGAAAAGATTGAGTAAAGGAAAAGGATTTAGATCTAATTGTCTATTAAGTAACCTACCTGGATTCTTTTCTTCGTTGATCTCTAAAATTTCCAATAGATTGAGTTTTTGTCTGTTATTTTCATTGTGTAAAATTTTGAAATTATCATTAAAGTTATGGTTTTCTTTGAGTAAGTGATTAGAATAATGAGAATCTGATTTATGATAATAAAAACTACGTTTGTGCTCGGATAATCTAACTCTGAAATTTCTTAAAGTTCTACCAATATAAATTTTATTACAATCCCCGCAAGACAGTTTATAAACATCGGATTTATTACTTTTATCAATTTTAGATTTGCAGTTTTTGATATGTCGGCCTAAAGAATTATCAGTTCGGAATGCTATATTGAAATTATAATGCGAGAGGAATGATTTTAATTTTAGACTAGGATTACCAATATAAGTTAAGCTGTTGTATTTCGTATTAGAACTTTTTATACTTGGAAATACTTCCTGTGTTGCTTTTTGAAATTTTTTGCGTGAAATCATGTTCTCAATCATAGTTGGACTGTAACCGTTATTGACTGCTATTTGTTTAATTATATTCAGCTCTTTTATGAAATTATTTTGTGACATTGGGATATTAATGAGTTTATGTACCATACTATTGTAAGCTGCTAATTTATGTGAATAAGGATGTGATGATGAGCTGTGAATTATAATAGTTGTATGCGATGGCTTATGAAAAATAGAAAAATCATGTTTGCCGTTAATTTTAGTAATAGTTAAATCCAGAAAGTTAATGGAGTTTTCTGTTTCTATCTTTGACGTGAATTTAATATTATCGTGAATTTTGTTAACGAATGTTTTGAATGACTCTAATTGCCTATTTGTGAAACAACAAATGATATCGTCGACATATCTAAACCAATAAATAAAGTGTTTGAATAACGGATGTTCTTGGATAGTTTTTTCAATATTATCCATGAAAATTTCAGAGAGCAGAGGGCTCAGAGGATTACCCATGATTAAACCTTTTTTACTGTTATATAATACTCCATTGAAGTTAAAATAATTTTGTTCTAAACAAATTTCTAAAAGGTGTAAGATTTCTGATTGAATTATCGGATTGACTTTATTAATTTGAAGGGCGTTGTTGATGAGTTTCACTGTATCACTAGGTGGAACACTAGGGAAGAGATTTACTACATCCCATGACATAAGTTTAGCGTTCGGTGGTAGTATCGTGTGCTGAATTTTATTTATTAGGACTGAAGAGTTTTTCATCTGCTAGGAATTGAAACCGAAATAGCCATAAATTATTCACCACAAGCCAAACACCTATAATTTCAGCGTTATTACTTCAAAAAGAGTTCAATAGTTTTCAACCTAAGAAATTCGGAATTTTGTACCTTTTGTTCAATATTATTCATAATAATCTCTGCTAAAAGTGGACTCAAAGGATTTCCCATGATCAAACCATTTTCACACTGTAATAGATGTTGTTGAAAGAATCTATTACAATAGTGAAAATGGTTTGATCATGGGAAATCCTTTGAGTCCACTTTTAGCAGAGATTTTATGAATAATATTGAACAGAAAATTCATACACATCCACTCATTTCCAAATTTCTTTATTGGTATAGATATGTTGACGACATCTTAGTATGTTTCATTGGAACTACTCGTCAATTAGACTTATTTCTTCATTTCATTAATTCCATCCATTTGAACATTAAATTCACGATAGAAATTGAACAGAACGATTTCATTAATTTTTGGACTTGAAAATCACTAAACGAAATAATAATCATGTTTTTCGGTCTTTCGTAAACCAACACATACTGATACAATTATACATAACTACTCATTACATCCAATTCAACACAAAGTTGCAGCTTTAAACAGCATGGTACATCGGTTACTCAATTTACCTTTATCAGTAGAAGATTATAATAAAGAGTTAAACATCATCAAACAGATAGCCATTAATAATTCATATAATCCGGATATGATAGATCTAATCATTCGTAAAAACTGTATCAGAAAGCAATAAATGAAGTATATCCTATTCTTAAAGACTATAAAATATTCAACAGTTTAACATTCTGCGGTTCTGCAAGTACAAATATTAAATCCTTTCTCGTCAAACAAAATCTTAATATAACTTTCAAAACTTCTAATAACTTAGGTAAACATATTAAAACTAATAAATCTCGTGTTGAAAAATCAAGTAAATCAGAATTTATAAACTCAATTGCGGTTCTTGTGATAAAATTTATATCGGTAGGACCTATAGAAGTTTTGGCATAAGAACATCTGAACATAAACGTAGCTTCGATAAAAATGAATCTGATTCAAATTATTCAAACCACTTAATGAAAGAAAACCATTCATTCAATAAAAACTTTGACATATTACATATAAAATCAAAAAGTTTGAAATTCGATCTCCTAGAAGCATTAGAAATGAATAGATACAAACATTCGGACAAGCTTTTGAATGAGCAGGTAGATGTGAATTATTCACCGCTACTTAACTTGTTTAATTAGTTTTTATTACCTTTCATACTAACTGTACAATGGCTCGGTGTGGATTTTCCTGTTATTCATCCAACTTGTTCTACGATTTGTTTATAATACCATACTCTTCATTCTGTTTGTCATTCTTGATAAAGCTGCTGTGTCAGCGAAACGTCGTCGATTTTTTTCAAATAAAGTGTAGATTAAAGTTAAACCTTGTGTTTTTCATCTCATTTATATCATGGATCTACATCAAGTAACGGCCTCCACAATTCAAATAATATATAAGGAATAACTCTGTTCATTAGTTTGTATCTATCTGATGAAGCCACAGTGTGGTGAAACCGGTCATAGTTTTGTTAATATAGTGAAAATCTAAATACTTTAGTTCTATTTCATTGAAAATAGATATTTTGACAATCGATCAAAGCAGATTTTCAAAATAATCAATTCTCGGTACTTTCTAGCCAGAAAGTGTTATTGGAAAGACTTGTACGTTCTACGTTGAATTCTTCTCAAGATTATTCCTCACTATTCAGATCTTCAATCGAAATCAACTTCGATATGAGTTGGTTCATGATATGTTTCATCTACTAAATATTATTATCGTTTAATGCTTTCATTTTAATGAAACCTTCAGCAAAGGTTAAACTGATGAAAACTGAATGAATGATCTGCTTTATCCCAATCCTCCACAAATCCGATTAAGAGATTTATGTTCCAACAAAGCTCGGTTTCCTCTGATGAAATGGACAAAGTTGTCTAAACTAAATATACACAAATGTATTGTGCCGATGAAGTTTCATAGGTAAGCCAATACGATTTCAACAGCGAGGGGAAGTTTCTGCCCTTCAAGATATATTCCAATTTACTAAAGTTATCATCTTCATTCCTTGTTTGCTTGTGATCGTGCCAACACTTGTATATTGCTCGCAGTTTCCCTATTGACCAACGGCAATGGGATTTGAGACCTGAGTGGCCCCGCAGCCTTGATGACATAGCATACAACATCTCGAAATACGCGTTAAACATTTGCATATCGATATTGGTTCGACCGACATTGAATCTGAATTATATTAAACAAATTGAATCTGGGGTATTGATTTCCGGACTGTTCAACACGTACGTTGTTATAATCCATGGAATTATCTCGCTTTGATCTCGCTGTCAAAATATTCTTCAGACAATCGTTCGTTATTGAATAAGTGTAAATATTCACACGAGACAATAATGTACAGGATGAATAATAAAAAACAGGTACTGTGTTTTAAGGAATTTTACTTAATAATTGCGAATCGTAACGCGTTTCACTACACCGTAGCTTCTTCAGACGAATGAATATACAGAAAAATATAAATGAGAATATAACTATAAATGTTCTTGAGTAATTAAAAGCTTATTGGGTTGCTTCTTCTTAAGTGGTTATTTATGACAGGTATATCCAATAAAATTAGGGAATAGATTGCTCCCCGAAAAGATTCAATAGAGGTGAAGGGCTTAAATCGACTTGTTCATTGATGAGTCTACCTGACTGTTTGTATTTATTGATTTCTAAAGTTTCCCAAAGATCTCCCTTCCAATATTTATTATCTGTATGCAAAATTTCAAACTGTGGGTCGAAAGAATGATTATTTTCTAAGAGATGATTCGCGTAATTTGAATCTGATTTTTTATTTGAAAAACTGCGTTTATGTTCCGATATTCTAATATTGAAATTTCTATGTGTTCTACCAATGTAGAAATTATCATAGTCATTGCAATTCAATCGATAAACACCTGATTTATTGTTTTTACCTGGTTTGGTTTTATTATTTTTATATATTTGCCTAAATTATTATTAGTTTGGAAAGCTTTGTTGAAATTATTGCTACTTAAGAATGATTTCAGTTTCTCACTTGTAATGCCAACGTAGGTTAAGGTGTTGAATTTTTGTTTCAATTTATCAACAGGGTAAACTTCATTCAATGCGATTCTACTTTGTTTTTATTTGAAATATTATTTATTAGTTTAGGATTGTAACCATTATTTTTGGTGATTTGTTTGATCAAATTTAGTTCTTTGTTAAAATTTTCTGGTGATAACGGGTTAGTTTTGAAAGCTATGTTGAAATTATTGCTACTTAAGAATGATTTCAGTTTCTCACTTGTCATGCCAACGTAAGTTAAGGTGTTGAATTTTTGTTTCAATTTATCGATTATATATATATATATATATATATATATATATATATATATATATATATATATATATATATATATATATATTATTATTTATTAGTTTGGGATTGTAACCATCATTTTTGGCTATTTGTTTAATCAAATTTAGTTCTTTGTTGAAATTTTCTGGTGATAACGGGATGTTAATCAATCTATGAATGAAACTATTGAATGCTGATATTTTATGTTGATATGGATGACACGACGAGTTAAAATATCAGCATTCAATAGTTTTATTCATAGATTGATTAACATCCTGTTATCATTTCAACAAAGAACTAAATTTGATTAAACAAATAGCCAAAAATGATGGTTACAATCCCAAACTAATAAATAATATATATATATATATATATATATATATATATATATATATATATATATATAAAAAAATTCAACAAAGAACTAAATTTGATTAAACAAATAGCCAAAATGATGGTTACAATCCCAAACTAATAAATAATAAATATATATATATATATATATATATATATATATATATATATATATATATATATATATATATATATATATATATATAAAATCGATAAATTGAAACAAAATTCAACACCTTAACTTACGTTGGCATGACAAGTGAGAAACTGAAATCATTCTTAAGTAGCATAGCTTTCAAAACTAATAATAATTTTGGCAAATATATAAAAATAATAAAACCAAACCAGGTAAAAACAATAAATCAGGTGTTTATCGATTGAATTGCAATGACTGTGATAATTTCTACATTGGTAGAACACATAGAAATTTTAATATTAGAATATCGGAACATAAACGCAGTTTTTCAAATAAAAATCAGATTCAAATTACGCGAATCATCTCTTAGAAAATAATCATTCTTTCGACCCACAGTTTGAAATTTTGCATACAGATAATAAATATTGGAAGGAGATCTTTGGGAAACTTTAGAAATCAATAAATACAAACAGTCAGGTAGACTCATCAATGAACAAGTCGATTTAAGCCCTTCACCTCTATTGAATCTTTTCGGGAGCAATCTATTCCCTAATTTTATTGGATATACCAGTCATAAATAACCACTTAAGAAGAAGCAACCCAATAAGCTTTTAATTACTCAAGAACATATATAGTTATATTCTCATTTATATTTTTCTGTATATTCATTCGTCTGAAGAAGCTACGGTGTAGTGAAACGCGTTACGAATCGCAATTATTAAGTAAAATTCCTTAAAACACAGTACTTGTTTTTTATTATTGATAATGACATTTTACCAAGTAAAAGCCTCCCAAATTCAAATGTACAGGATGGACCAAATTCATTGTTAGTACGGCAGCTGTATGAAATATTGTAGACGGAGAAGAATGATTTTCCCTCTCTCGAGCTTGATATTCGAGAAAAACTCATTGGTGAAAACTGATTTCAGTTTACGAGTTATCCCGAAATTCATCGGTATTTCGAGTAAAAAATGAGCAATTGTTGCAATACCCATAATTTCCTTCGTGTTTAAAACTTTTGAACACAAAACTTGTTGATGTATAATGCAATGGAATGAAAACAATTAAGGGAAATCTTCATTCATTGCTGGTGCTCTATCGGTTGTCATGCACACTAATTTATACATTGGTAGCTAGTTTATATGCCATGACCTGTCCTGACTCATGACTTCAATACGCCTTGTGACCGTTGGACGAGATAACTGAAGTTCTCTAATAGCAGACACGATATCTGTTTTATTTTCAAAATCTCCAAATAAAGTCTCATCCGCTTCTATCAATGCTTCCTTCACAACCGATCCATATTTCAATGGTTTCTTGTGTTTCGGCAATATATGAGATATTTTGAATGACGCGATCATAGTAGCTTTTGATTATTTGGCTGGTCAAGATATCAAATCCCGTACTTTTCGTTTTCTTAATTCACTCTGTGGCGGAAAATCCTTTTCATAGTTTCTATGAACCTTTTCATGATGTCTCTCTAAGTTACCACGCTTAGGTATTACAACTGACGCACGACAAATAAGACAAATGCACTTATCCTTCACCATACAGAAGAAAAATTCCTCCTGCCATACGTTATTAAAACGATACGTTTTAGATTTTTTTGGTGCACTCATTTGGTACTATTTAGCATTGCCTTCAAGTTACAATTGAGAATGACTCCAATTCCTTCAGGCGCAACGCGGCTTTTCTTTGACAAGTACCGCGCGTTCCTTTGATATAGCCGCCTTTTGCCACTAGCAGAGTATTATTTAATTACGTAATAAATTTCTGTGATTTAGCTACTTACGTATTAAAATTTTACTTCTTCTCGAGATCTAATCAAAAAGCACTCGCGATCGACCGTTTGGGCACCCCTGGACTACACCAAGTTGAACCGAGTTATTGATGAAACTGATCTGAATCAATTTGTCACCTGTGCTGAAGTGAAAACGATGTGATGTGAGTTTCTGAAGGTATTAAGATCAATGATATCCACTACTGCACGATGCAGTCACTCAACAAAATCATTGGTAGGTCACTTATAAATAAAATGATCCATCGAAAAAAGCATCACAAATTTACATGACGAGTAAGTCAGCAAATGACTACAGATATTATCGAAACTACTCTAATATGATTCCTACAACTATAGAGGAGTTCAAAAAAATTTTGGACACATTGACGAAATCAGAAAAATGTTTTCTAAATATATCCTATCCACCACGGACGCTAAAGACTCGACACCACAGGTTCGTAATGCAGCGGATGGGATATGTAGTATCAAACAAGAAACTGCCTAAGTTTTAGCAGAAAGTTTTGCAGCTGCATTTCCAGTAGAGCCACATGGGCCACTGCCTGCAATACAGTTGCCCTGCTACCTAAACTTCCTGTCTGATCATTCTTTTTACACTGTGCTATCTGAATACAACCTCTGCTCAGGGCGCCGAGGGAATTTTAGCTGAAATTTTAAGGGAACACGCTGATTCATTGGCCCCTCCCTTGTGTCTCCTCTATGTCTTCAGCCTACCTGACTTGTTTATAACTTGTTACGCAAATCTATAAAAAGAGACAAATTCTCATCCGACAACTATCGGCTGATCAGTATTACCTCGTCAATTGTAAGCAAAACTGATGGAATTTATGATTGGGGGCGGTATGCTTCCTTGCAACCAAATTGGCTTTATCTGGGAGCATCATGTGATCACGAACTTCCTTTACTACTTCAATCATTTGACAGACTCGCCGAATGGCGATATTCTAATTGACGTAATCAACCATAATTTTGCAAGGGCATTTGATCGGGTATCTTAGGTTAAAATTACATTTCGGCATAAAAGGACAACTACTATCTTTAATTAGAAGTTTTCTAGGCGATGACCATTATTTTGTTAGAATCGCGGAAGCGAAATATTGCATACTTCCAGTTACAAGTGGTGTTGTCCAGGGCACGGTGCTTGGTCCAATTTAATTCTTAATGTATATTGCAAAGTATTCTACTGTAACTGTGTTCACTATGCTTTCTAACCATAGGTCGTTCTAGACAACTGCAACCAAGCTGAGCTGAGCACCTAACGTGGGGCGCCACTTGGTACCGAGATAAGGTCACATAGACGAATAAAACGTCGATGGTGCACACAAACGCCCAATGTAGTAAACGTAAATGAAGAATTCAATAGAACAATTGGCTCGGTGGTAGACAATGACGGTTTAGCAATATGGCAGACGCCGTGAGTTGTATGTAGAGTCTACTCCTGGCAACGCGTGCCGCAGACGATGTACGGAGACTTGACCTCGAGGAAATCAACGAAATAAAAGAGAGCGAGTCTAAGAAATGCTCGAATATTGAAACCGTTGGGCCAGGTTGAAACAGAGGACGTTCTGTACCTAGCTTGGTCGAAGGGACCTTGCTTGCATAGTGAACACGGTATCACTACCTTCCCTGCTTCGATCTTCATCTTTGTTCTTTGCTAATGACGCCAAAATATACAACAAAATAATAATCAAATTAGCTCCAAGAAGACCTTACTAGCATCAATCGCTGCGAATGAGCTTCTGCCATTGAATCAGACAAATCCAAGGTTCTCCACATCGGTAAAAATAACACAAGTGTTTAATATCACTTCCCATTTATGTTGAAATTCCGCACCTAACTAAATTCCAAAATACTCTATTGGGCTGTCCTACTATATCGAATTTTTAAAGAATTTTGAGAATATACCATTAAATCCAGCCGTTGTATGTACTTTCTTCACTAGTTTCAAAGGACATTCCTTGTATTTTAATAGAATGGCCTCAGATTTGTGAATCAGTTCATACAGCTGTGGAGAGAACATTCAATATTATTTCGACTGACCTCCATCAAAGACCTCTCAAGTAAAATGTACAATAAGCTAACACACTCCATAGCCGATATTTCAAAACGTACCTCGCGATGCCCAGTTTGATGACAACCTCGTTCTAACTCAACAGAAGGGAATTATTACCATCTGCAAACAATGAATAACAAACAAAAGTTTTTTGCACTGTAATCTTATTTTGGTGAAATTAACAAGTTTCTCTTCTTTTTCAGATACTCCATCGTTCGCTATCTCTCGAGAACCTGGATTTGGGATTCCGATCAGAGAAGGGATTCCAGTCTCTCTCAAGTGTGACGTGGATGCTAATCCTAAGGCCAACCCCGTGTGGCAGAAAGACGATGTTAGTCCTCCAGTTCAACAAAGTCCGGAGGGTTACCTGAATTTCACGGAAATAAGAAGGGAACATAGTGGGTGGTACAAATGTATAGCCAGAAATCGATTAGGGAGATTTTCCAGCATTGGTTACTTCTTGAATGTCAGATGTGAGTGCAAATTAGATGTGATATAATAAATTATAGTTCTTCTTTCAATAACACTTATCTTGATTTGAAAAGGAAAAAACACTTGGACACTAAAGTAAGACTTACGGGAGAACTCTCCGAGACAAATGTCTCGGAGAGTTGATTTCTATTTTGACATTGAAGCACTACACGACTTTACAGTTTCCCATTTGTATGGGGAATTTGAACGCAAAATTGTTAGGTTTAGTGACGATCCAAGGGCAGGTGCACCAAAAACAGTGGTCACTCGAGAGAATGTGGAAACTGTGCCTAATATTATCAAGCAAGATCGGCAACATATCGAAAGATTGAGGCACATTCCGGATTTCAAAGACTTCAATACTAAAAATGTTTCATTACGTGTGAAAAAATCAGTTTCTCGTTGGATAGAAGCAACTGTTGACCAAAGAACAGAAAGCTGTAAGGTTGACCGTTTTAATTTTAGGAGGTCTAAAAGCGTTCACAACATTGTCTGTGGTGATGAATCTCAAATTTATTCTTACGAGCCAGAAAATAAGCGCCAATCTTCTGTTTGGATGTTTCAAGGGGAAGAAATGCCGACAAAAGTCATCCGTGGCCGAAGTGTCTCAAAAAAGATGGTTCAAAAGCAAATCATGTAGCAGTTACTTTCAATTGGCACACAACCATTTTTCTTTTCCGCAAGTCGTTAGTAAACTTCGTGAAACCAAACTCGGAACGGCGAATCATCAGTCAGCAACACAATGCAAGTTTGCACACAGTCCGGAAAACAGTTGAATATTTAACGCAAGAAAACATCGAAATTTTACATCATCTTACATCCGAACCCAAGTCCCAATAATTATTTTACTTTTCACAAAATGGTGGCCAAAGCTTTGATCCCATCCAAAAGATCATGTTGACTGTAGCAGCTAACGATTGGCATAACTGCTTTCAAAATTGATTCGAATGATGCAACAGTATTTTAGTCCTCGCGGAGAATACTTCGAAAAAAACATTGAAGTTTTTGAAAACTCTCAATTGTTTCAGTAGAGCTCTATATGCAAGACTTAAAAGACACCCCTGATATTCCTATTGACGATAAACAGAAGTTTGATTCCTTGATCTACTTCCATAAGATTTATTGAGAACATGATGAATCTGATAGGTTATGTTATGCTACAGGGTGTCCAAATTCCAACAGAATAATCGTTCTAATTTTGAAACCCTGACTTATAGATCACTGATATTTGGCGAATTTCTGGAGGGTATTGAAAGCACTAGAGCATTATTCCGAGAAAACGACCAGTAGCGTAACGGGCTATTCAACCACATTTTCTTCAAACGAGACTCGTGCGCCACCGTATATTTTCTAAAATTGAGTTCGTTCTCGTGTTTAATAGAAAAAGTTTTTTGGCAGGATGCTTGGACAAAGAAATGAAGATACTATATATATATATATATATATATATATATATATATATATATATATATATATATATATATATATATATATATATATATATATATTTTATATAAATGAGAGGATTTACAAAAATTCGAATAATTGTATTTACAATAAATGCTTATAGCTATAATTTTGGCGTGTGTCAGAAAAAACACAATCGTGAAAAACAAGCGAAGAAATAGAATACTAATAGAACAAACAGACCATGTCCGTTCCTTAATCAGGCATCTAAACTCGCATCAGGCCTCCTACGATTGTCCCTAAAGTGTGAGCACAGGAAACGTAACATACTATCTTACGTATGATTCAATAAACGAGTGAAAAAACCTGTGGAAAAAACTCGTTTCCCTGTTGCTATTGCACTAGCAATAGCTTGTCTGTTTATGGTGTGTTAATGTCGCGTGTACAAAAAGAGTACAAAAAATTTTTCTGCTTAACAGCTTCATTCTCTCATTGCTCATTGTCATCTTGCACTCCATGATTTCCAGGACTTCTTCACGAAGACAAGGGTGAAAAGGAAGGGGGATTGGGACAGGAAAAATCTGTAACAATGGAAAAAGATAAACAGCAGAAAAATATTTCATCAAAACGTACCTAACTCTTATATGTCTAAACTCACTTGAACCTAAGAACTCAACTCATGCTCCTCTGTTTTTCAACAGGAAACATCTCTTCATGATAAAGAAATCAAACTGTTGATTTTCGCATTTACTAGACACATCTGATGAATGGATGAGTAAAAAAATTTATTCTTTGCAATTTGGAGCTGGATCCATGGGAAACTATGAGAGTTACCTACAGAAACGTGAAAACACTCTGAACTACAACACCCTATATCTCTGGAACATGAGACTTTTGGACATATATTCATAGACATTTTTTTCATATTTTTTTCGATAAGGTACATCCTGTAGAAGTTAATGACTGTGTAGATGTTGTTTTCTGTTCGCCTACACCTGGAACGGTAGGTAGAGGTACCCGCTTTGACACGCCAGGTCGCTGGTTCGATTCAGACAAAAGCCTGGGTGTTGGTTACAAATGAATTACTCTACTGGAAAAATGTCACACATGAAAAATCCATGGCCTATTAGGTCAAGAAAGGACGAAGGATAGAATGCTAGTTCCCTCATTCCTTTTTTAGAAAATTTGAAGATTTTGTTTTCAAATTTCGTTTTCCATTTTGGGAACCAGCATCATTGTAGATGAGTCAAATAAGTCCAAATATTGTGAACCATGTTAGAGAAGATTTTTAGGCAAAATTATACTATTTCATTGAAGTACAATTTGAACATTTGATTTAAAATCATTGAATTTCATTTTTTAACGGTGAACATAATGAAACAATGAGTCCTCCTTGAGATTGTTATAGTTAGTAGAAAAGGCTTTCAAAAGACATAAGAACCAAACCTACTTTCCTTCTTCAAAACCTCAAGATAAGTTAATCAACTAGTTAATACATGCAGGAGCTAACTACCCTGAGAACTGTTTAATTTAAAAACTAGATTTCATTGTGAATCATTACATACCTCGTTTTTTCAAACACTACGAAATAAGAAATATACAAGGTGGCTCGTTTAAGATTGAATACCCTGTATAGCTGGAATAAAATTATTCATGAAATCTTCTCTATTCTTCTCCAAGAAAAATACAAAATCAGCTTTCATAAAACGTGAGATACACATACTTTCATCAAGTACAATAAACTACTGCGTTCTATGGCGAGTTGATATTGCCATAAAAAATGGAAGAATATTTCATTGTCGGAACACACTTATTCATAGAAACACGTTTTATCAGAAATATGCCTACATACTTTGTACTTTCAGTCACAGAGTCACCGAAAATCAACCGGTCTATTTATTTCAACAAAACCTTGTAAACATACACTCTAATTAATTAACCTGTCAAACAATACACAAATGAAAAAATTCTGGGGAGAATGAAAGCATTAAGTAATTACTTCTGCTAATTAGACCGTTCATCATCCGATCATATTCTCCACTGGTGAAGGTACGTATCAGCCCTATATCTTTTATATGTGTGTGTTTCTTGGGATGGTTTTTGTATATTCTGCGTAATATTTCATCTCAGAAAAGACCATTAATTAGTCTAAACGTCCGCATCGAGTTCTCTCAAAATATGAGTCTATTTATTTTCGAAACGTTTCGGAATGGAATGAAGAGCCTGAAATGTCAATTTTCCATTTCCATATTCATGAAACATAAGAACCGCTATAAACATAACGGAATTAATTGAATTCTATTCAACGTTAATTTTAACCAACAGAACTCAACTTTCCAGTATGATTACTTTCGTTTAATTCCTTTTATTTATGGAGGAATATACAGGTATTTTTCAAGGTGCGACTTTAGCATATTGCTTCTTCATAAAAAAAGTATACAATTCTTGCGAGAATCAATATACAGGGTGCTTCAACGAAAACTAAACAAAGGCTATATCTATATATATATATATATATATATATATATATATATATATATATATATATATATATATATATATATATATATATATATATATATATATTCATTTCTGATCGAAACGCAAACAAGTCGATTTTTGTTTCAAGGGGGACATCTTTTGGGGTACAATACTTGCCTGAAATATCAACCGCCTAGGCGGGGGTTGCAATCCTTGAACATTTTGAATAGGAAAGATGGGTCGAGTGATGACTCAAAAGAAAGGTGGTATCTTTGACTGAATTGCCTTCATCGAATTTCCGTTTTTATTTTAAAACTGTAAAAGATACAGGATGAGCAACTGAAAGATAGAGAAGACTATTTCCCTGAGACTATTCAAGTTTCAGTGAAGTAAAATGGAACAGATCAATGGCAGTCATCATCAAGTACCATCCTCATCTCGAATTTCAACCCCTAGAGCAGGGGTGACCACCCTTGAAAATTTGGAAGAGGGTAGATGGTCCGAAAGGTATTATTTTCGTCTGCATTCCTGTGAGAGAATTTTCATTTTTGATTGAAAACTGTAGAAGGTACAAAGTGAGCCATTGAAAAATATAGAAGACTATCGCCCCAAGACTATTGGAGTATTAGTGCGAAAAACTGAAATAGATTCATTTTAGATCATAAGCTGTCATCTTCCGAAATCATCCTCATCTCGAATTTCAACCCCTAGAGCAGGGGTAATATTTCGATCCAGTGATACCTTTCAAGTAAATGATTTCGATTGCCTTCATTACTGCTCGCAATAATTCTATTCTCATTGAGTTCCATAGGAGTTAGAGTAGCTCACTCTGTATCTTCTACAGTTTTCAATCAAAAATGAAAATTCGTTCACGGGAATGCAGACAAAGATAACACCTTTCTTTCGAGGTATCACTCGACCCATCTTCCCTCTTCCAAATTTTCAAGGGTGATCACCCCTGCTCTAGGGGTTGAAATTCGAGATGAGGATGGTACTTGATGATGACTGCCATTGATCAGCATGGATCTGTTCCATTTTACTTCACTGAAACTTGAATAGTCTCAGGGAAATAGTCTTCCCTATCTTTCAGTTGCTCAGCCTGTATCTTTTACAGTTTTCAATTAAAAATGGAAATTCGTTCAAGGCGATGTAGACAAGGATACCGCCTTTCTTTTGAGTCGTCACTCGACCCATCTTCTCTATTCAAAATGTTCAAGGATTGCAACCCCCGCTTAGGGAGGCGGTTGTTATTTCAGGCAAGTTTTGTACCCCAAAAGATGTCCCCCTTGAAACAAAAATTGACCTGTTCTTGCGTTTTGATCAGAAATGAATATATTGGTAGATATAGCCTCTGTTTAGTTTTCGTTGAAGCACCCTGTATATGTAATTAGTAGTTCTGAGTTACTTCATTGTAGCGATATTATTCGTGTCTAGAGAAGATACGGAAAACCGTCTGAGGTTTCCAGAAACTGATTTTCGGGGAAGGTAGTATACTGGAAACTTTTTTCCTATATCTTTTACTTCTTTTCACAAATGAACAGAAGTGAACATTTGGTGAATTTCTAAACAACATATCATAGCTGCATGTCCATGATCTAAGGAGGGCGGTACCTATGTCGGCCCTGAAATTACCATCTCGGTCCGTAATCTTTTCCAATGTCTCTTGAAAAATAACCATCGAAGCCCAGAGTTCTAAATACACTTAAAAAAATAATTTGCATATACAAGTTGTTCAAAAAAGACACGGCAATATTTAGGGAGGTAATTGCTGAAGTAATTTCATGAAAACAGTTCATATAAACATGGCTGTGAGAGCCAGAGGAGTACCAAATATTATTTCGGAATAAATTATTAACATGCTAAATGCCAGACTGATCAACACTTCACTGAAAGGGGAAGTAGTCACTTTTTTGGCTGGCAGGTGCTGCCCACAGGGAGGAGTTCTATCCCCACTGTTGTGGTCCCTGCTAGTTGATCACCTTCAGGCATAATTGGCGCACTGGATACTTATGTACAAGCATACGCTGATGATATAATCATTCTGGCTGTCGGAGATGATAGCGATGTTTCCGACAGACTTCAGGAGGCTATGTCTACAATTCAGGGGTGGTGTGAAGGAGAGAAACTTAGCATAATCCTCTACAAAACCCTTATGGTACCATTTATAAGAAAGAGGAGGATATTCATTTCCCCCGACCCTGGGTGGTGTGTTTATTCCGGTTGTGAAGAAGCAAAATATCTGGGGATTACCCTAGATAGCAAACTCACGTGGAACTCGCACCTGAAACGCATCATCAGTGAACAGGATCAGCTTTTTTCATGCGCGCTTCCCAGGAATAAGTCAACCTGCTACACCACATGAGTGGGAGACTGGGAAGAATTGAGGTGTCTGTTTACTGGCTTCTTGAAGAGGGCCAAAATGTAGGATGTTGAGAAGATGTTGGACGGAAGTGAGTTCCACAGCTCACTGATCCTGTAAACGTGGGAATTCTCTTAGAGAGAGGTTCAAGGGGTCGTTGAATTTACCGCCATATAATGAGAACTCCTTGCCAGCCAAGTAATGCGGCAAAACATGCGTTTTCCCGATACAAGATCTTTCAGCTTCTTGGAGCATCTTCCGTGGAAGTATCTTTGAAACAGAGTTAGGTCAGCAACTTGTCTTCTGAGAGACAGCGGTTGGAGATCGCGAGTGATCTCCGGGGGGTCGATGAGGCACACACTCCGTTTTTGCACACTATCCAACATCCGCAACAAATGTTTGGGCGCAGATTTCCATACATAGTAACAACATTCCGAAACAGGTCGAATCTGCGCCTTATATAGAAGCTAACAGCTGAGATGAAAAGAAAACTAAGTTCAGCTGATGCCGACTTAGCTATTGCTCATACATGTTCAGGACAGCAAAACACGGAATTGATCGTTATTCTGAGAAGGTGCATCGAATCTTTGGATTGAATTTGTTAGCCTTGCATCATTAGAGAAGATTCTCCAGCGGGGACCTTTCTAGAAAACGTAGTTACTTGCGTCTTGCTCGCGTTGAAGCACACCAGGTTCAACTGACCCTACTCATATAACCCCTGTAAGTCAGATTTTAAGTTATTGATTTGTTGACATCTCTGACGCGTAGATTCCGCAGCAGTAATCGGCCGCAGACTACTGAAAGATGAAACCAGGGTACAATCGTCTGCAAAACCGAAGATCTTGTCCTCTGTAGATGACAGAAGATCGTTTATCTGTAACAGAAACAAGGTTGGCGAAAGAATGGATCTCGGAGGTTCTCCTGCTTGCAACAGGAAACAATCAGATGTTATACCGTCGACCACAACTTGTATTGATCTATTTGAAAGAAAGCTACTTATCCAACCCCGCAATTTTTCGGCAAGCTCATATGCAGCAAGTTTATTCAACAAGGCTGCACGCCAAACCCTATCCAAGACTCTAAAGATGTCGAGGACTGTTGCTCTAGATTCCCCATACTTTTCCATCGTTGATGTACAAACATGAGTGGTGTATGCGAGCAGATCCCTTGTCGATCTTTGCCTGATAAAACCATGATGAGAAATTGAGGAATTTGAATCAACTTACGCAAAAGCCATCGAAAATACGCAATACGTACAGGAGAATTGGTAAGAATAAGTGCTTTTACGCGTTGTACGTTGTAGGTGGAATGAATACAACACATTTTCATGAATAATCTGCCAAATAGTTTCATTGATGACACCGAAAGCGTCAGCAATTTTTCGAGTCAAAGTACCAGGATCGTCTCGAATTATTGCAAGAACCTCATTTTCCAGCTCTACCGTTCTCACTTCCATTGGCCTCCCTTGAACTCCCTATCGTCTTAATCTGCATTTTTCATATACGCTCCGATGAATGCTTCAAAAAGTTTTTCTATCGGAAGCAATATGGTTTGGAAATCTAATACATTTCCGTCAGCACGTTCATGAAGTGCTTGTAGGTCTACTCAACATTCGTATAACGATTTGAATTTGAAATTCAATTGATTCAAAATTATTGGAAACCAGAAATACTCAAATAACACTGACGTTAATCATTTTTGAACAAATCTATGACTGAGCATAGAACAAGTATTATCAATGAAATCGCAAAGATTCCTAGAAAACTTTTCAACGAATATTTTTCACTCAAAAACTTAGGCGTCTTACAAAAAAATATATAAAAGCGTTTTTCTTGATAAGCTCAAGAGAATAACCTGCGTTGTGCCCAAACTCGCGCCACTGGTGAGTCGATAATATTGTTTCATATTGAAAATTATGCATCTTTGAAAGTTTTCGACACCACAGAAATTCTACCTCAATCAATATCTCAATAAATATGATTCATATGAATATTGTTGTGATCACTGCCAAAATACAGTTCAACACGTCCATAATCCACACTGGCCAAACCACTAAGCTATCTACCTTTGTTGATTTTCACTCTGTCCACTCTCGATTGCTTACGGTCAACTGGGACCAACTGTTGGATACTAACGATGTCGAGTTGATGTGGCAGGCATTCTGCTCAACCCTGGACGAAGTCTCCACCTCCAATACAAATTGCTGCAGGAACAAATTCATTCAAACTAAACCATGGCTCTCAGAACAGATACTATCTTTACTTAGGCGCAAAAAATCCCTTTGGCAGCGTTACCTTCGCTGCAGGTCACGTTTAAACTATGATACTCAGTTTGCCAATCAGTTGTCCTTGTCCATACGAAGAGCCAAGAAAGCTTTCGAGGAGAACCTTGTGACTTGCAAAGATCGCAAGAAGCTCTTCAAATACTAACGTTCATCGCTCAGCTCTAAAGTTTCTATACCTATGCTGCGTCGATCTACTGGTGAACAGTGCGATGGTGGTGCGGAGTGCGCGAGTATATTTGCCGACGTCTCTGCTGATTCCTATTCTGTTGAATAGGATGGTCCAATTCTACGTGTTCGATTGCCCTGTGCCCTTCAATCACTGGAATCAATCGAGTTTTCTGAGGAGGAAATGCTGGGCTATCTAGCTTCGCTTGACGTTTCTACCTCTCCAGGCGTCGACAATTTATCTGCGAGACTGCTCAAGAGCTGCCCCCTGCATTTAGTCATCCATTGACCAAAATCTTGGCCTTATCGTTCGCGACCTCTATATTACCTATCATTTGGAAAACAGCTAGAATAACCCCAATTTTCAAGAATGGTGATCGACTTTCTGGTCTTTATTATCGTCCAATAAGCCTCCTACCTATTGTATCCAAGATTGCAGAGAAGATTGTCTGCAAACGAGTGCTAGCATTCATGCAGGATAATGAAGTCATACCTGCCAGCCAACATGAGTTCCTTCCGGGTAGGTCAATTATCACTTGCCTTCTGAGGAGCGTGGACGACTGGACAAAAGCAATCGACCGTAGTGAACCTATAGACATATTATCTTGGATTTCGCAAGAGCTTTTGATCGTGTTCCTCTCCGGCGTCTACTGCATAAACTAGATCATCTGGGGATCAGGGGTGGTCTGCTGGAATGGATTGGAGCTTTTCTTAGCGATCGTCAATTCTCAGTTAGAGTAGGCTCCTCCGTTTCATCCACCAAACCTGTTACTAGAGGTGTCCCTCAGAGCTCAGTTCAGGGGCCTATTCTCTTACCATCAACCCTTTTCTCTGTTCATGCGTCGGACGTTGACGATCTCAAGTCTTACGCCAATGCTTTGACGTCGTCGTTGCAACTTCAGAAAGACCTTGATAATATATGTGAGTGGTCTCGAGAATGGCTTCTTCCCGTAAATATAAGCAAATGCAAGGTGTTACATCTGGGCAAGAATAACCTCCGGTACCGGTACTATATGGATAGTTCGAGTCTACGCAATCACAAAATGACCTCGGTGTGATCATTTCTGAGGACCTACCGTGCTCGGCTCACGTCAGCCATGTTGTATCGAAGGATATGCTACCTCCACCGCAAATCTTTCACCGGACGCTCCATCAGCACGTGCAAGTTACTGTACACGTCTTACGTTCGACCAATCCTTGACCACGTTGGTTAAATTAAGCATTATTTTTAATATTATTTTCACCCTGTTTTCTTTTCTTTTTCTGTGAAATCACATACCATATTAATTATGGTTTTAAGATTCAAGGACCCTTATGGTCAAATCTTTGTTGAATAAATGAACAAATAAATGAATAAAATAAATAAAAATGGTAAGATTGCATTAGGTTACACTTTTCCTAAATGAAAAAAAATGTGTTTGAATTGGGGAGGCTTTTACTTGGTAAAATTCCATTATCAATAATAAAAAACAAGTACTGTGTTTTAAGGAATTTTACTTAATAATTGCGATTCGTAACGCGTTTCACTACACCGTAGCTTCTTCAGACGAATGATTATGCAGAAAAATGTAAATGAGAATATAACTATACATGTTCTTGAGTAATTAAAAGCTTATTGGTTGCTTCTTCTCAAGTGGTTATTTATGACAGGTATATCCAATAAAATTAAGGAATAGATTGCTCCCCGAAAAGATTCAATAGAGGTGAAGGGCTTAAATCGACTTGTTCATTGATGAGTCTACCTGAGTGTTTGTATTTATTTATTTCTAAAGTTTCCCAAAGATCTACCTTCCAATATTTATTATCTGTATGCAAAATTTCAAACTGTGGGTCGAAAGAATGATTATTTTCTAAGAGATGATTCGCGTAATTTGAATCTGATTTTTTATTTGAAAAACTGCGTTTATGTTCCGATATTCTAATATTAAAATTTCTATGTGTTCTACCAATGTAGAAATTATCACAGTCATTGCAATTCAATCTATAAACACCTGATTTATTGTTTTTACCTGGTTTGGTTTTATTATTTTTATATATTTGCCTAAATTATTATTAGTTTGGAAAGCTATGTTGAAATTATTGCTACTTAAGAATGATTTCAGTTTCTCACTTGTAATGCCAACGTAGGTTAAGGTGTTGAATTTTTGTTTCAATTTATCGACAGGGTAAACTTCATTCAATGCGATTCTACTTTGTTTTTATTTAAAATATTATTTATTAGTTTGGGATTGTAACCATTATTTTTGGCTATTTGTTTAATCAAATTTAGTTCTTTGTTGAAATTTTCTGGTGATAGCGGGATGTTAATCAATCTATGAATAAAACTATTGAATGCTGACATTTTATGTTGATATGGATGACACGACGAGTTATGTATTATAATATCTGTATGTGACGGCTTATGGTAAATTGCGAAAACATGTTTTCCATTTTCATTCGAAATTGTTACGTCTAAGAAATTTATCGAATTATTGCTTTCTATTTCGGTTGTGAATGCAATTTTTGGATGTAATGAATTTATATGATTTTCGAAAATTTTAACTGTCTATCTGTTCCTATGAAGCAAATAATGATATCGTATACATAGCGATACCAGTATAAACAATATTTACTGAGTGGATGATTATGAATTAATTTCTCTAAGTTATTCATGAAAATTTCAGCTAACAAAGGACTTAACGGATTGCCCATAATCAAGCCGTCTTCAATAGTATAATATTTGTAATTGAAATGGAAATAATTTTGATCTAAACAAATTTTTAATAATGAAAGAATATCTGATTTAATGATAGTATTGACATGATTCCTTTCTAATAATTCTTCAACTAAGTAATACTTATCTTTTGGAGAATTGTTGGGAAATAGATTCTTAACATCGAAAGAAATAAGTTTGGAATTAGGTGGTATAGTGGTATCTTTGATATTGGCAATAAGTTCGTATGAATTTTTGACCGAAAATTCAGATTTAAAATTGCAATGTTTTATTAGCAAGTCGTTGAGGATTTTGAAAGTTTGAACGAAGGTGCCGTTACATAAGAAACAACAGGTCTAATAGGGTTATTAGGTTCATGAAGTTTTATCAACGAATATAGTTCGGGGGATTGTGGATTGGAGTTAATGAATTTATATTTTTCTTGGTCTGTAATTAATGATTTTGCTGTCGAAATTATGTTTTTAACAACTTTCTGAAATTTTGCGGTAGGATCCTTAGTTGATGTTATATAGTTTCCGGCTGTTACGAATTCTTCAGTTTTAGAAATATAATCGGTTTTACTAATCGCAATGACGGTGTTACCTTTATCTGCTTTAGTGAATACTAAATCGTTCTTGGTACTATTTTCACGAATTGTTTTATTATCTTATAATCGGAATTGCAATGAGGTGATAATTTCGAAAAGTCTTCTTTGATGATTTTTGCTGTTTGATGTTTGGCTAAAATATTATCTTTGGAGTTTTTGAGAATAATTTCGGAGTCTATGCCTAACTGTTCAAAATTAGTTTTATTATGTTTTGGATGTAAATTATGTTTAAATCCTTTTTCTAATAGATCTTTTTGTGGTTGTGTAAACATTCCTCCAAAAGATACGTATTACTAGTTGAAGAATGATTAGAAAGGAATCATGTCAATACTATCATTAAATCAGATATTCTTTCATTATTAAAAATTTGTTTTGTTCAAAATTATTTCCATTTCAATTACAAATATTATACTATTGAAGACGGCTTGATTATGGGCAATCCGTTAAGTCCTTTGTTAGCTAAAATTTTCATGAATAACTTAGAGAAATTAATTCATAATCATCCACTCAGTAAATATTGTTTATACTGGTATCGCTATGTAGACGATATCATTATTTGCTTCACAGGAACAGATAGACAGTTTAAAATTTTCGAAAATCATATAAATTCATTACATCCAAAAATTGCATTCACAACCGAAATAGAAAGCAATAATTCGATAAATTTCTTAGACGTAACAATTTCGAATGAAAATGGAAAACATGTTTTCGCAATTTACCATAAGCCGTCACATACAGATATTATAATACATAACTCGTCGTGTCATCCATATCAACATAAAATGTCAGCATTCAATAGTTTTATTCATAGATTGATTAACATCCCGCTATCACCAGAAAATTTCAACAAAGAACTAAATTTGATTAAACAAATAGCCAAAAATAATGGTTACAATCCCAAACTAATAAATAATATTTTAAATAAAAACAAAGTAGAATCGCATTGAATGAAGTTTACCCTGTCGATAAATTGAAACAAAAATTCAACACCTTAACCTACGTTGGCATTACAAGTGAGAAACTGAAATCATTCTTAAGTAGCAATAATTTCAACATAGCTTTCCAAACTAATAATAATTTAGGCAAATATATAAAAATAATAAAACCAAACCAGGTAAAAACAATAAATCAGGTGTTTATAGATTGAATTGCAATGACTGTGATGATTTCTACATTGGTAGAACACATAGAAATTTTAATATTAGAATATCGGAACATAAACGCAGTTTTTCAAATAAAAAATCAGATTCAAATTACGCGAATCATCTCTTAGAAAATAATCATTCTTTCGACCCACAGTTTGAAATTTAGCATACAGATAATAAATATTGGAAGGTAAATCTTTGGGAAACTTTAGAAATCAATAAATACAAACACTCAGGTAGACTCATCAATGAACAAGTCGATTTAAGCCCTTCACCTCTATTGAATCTTTTCGGGGAGCAATCTATTCCTTAATTTTATTGGATATACCTGTCATAAATAACCACTTGAGAAGAAGCAACCAATAAGCTTTTAATTACTCAAGAACATTTATAGTTATATTCTCATTTACATTTTTCTGCATAATCATTCGTCTGAAGAAGCTACGGTGTAGTGAAACGCGTTACGAATCGCAATTATTAAGTAAAATTCCTTAAAACACAGTACTTGTTTTTCATTAAAGATGTGTTTACTTTCATTTTTAACCAGCTAACTGTGGTATGGAACTTGTTGATTTAAAAACAAGTGGAAATATATCGCAAATTCTATTTTCTGATTAAATGACATCAATTAAATAACCATAGTTACCCCCATAACAGTTGATAATCCTTATGAAGAACCCGTTTGAAGATGAATGAGAGTTCGAAACTACCATAATGATGTCAACATTTTTTGGTAGTAAGACATGATAAAATATATATTTGTATTACAACTCATCTATTCATTCTAATGAATTGTTCTACAAGTGTATGAATTGATTTTAGATCAATTATCTACTGAGTATTGCTGTTGACAAAAGAACTCGAGCTAGAATTGGTTGAAATTAGTCATTTAATCATCAAAGTTGAAGTATCAGTTAAAGAAACTTTTGATTCCAGTAAAGTCCTGAAAGTTTTGCAACAAACTGAAGGAATATGGCTCTTTTATAACTCTTTTGAAAACATAATTAATAGAAAGAATTCTGCATTTCCCAGGATCTTAATGTTACTGAACATTATTGATGGAATCCTATTAAAACTATTGGAATTTTTCTCCGTTTCCTTAATGCGTTTGTTTGCTGATTGGAGAACTCTTCAGTTCGTCGAATGTCGCAGTTTAAACGGGATTTAAAATTCACAAACTGAACTACTTGCTTCGTCTATTTATTGACCGATTTGTCCCCACTGGCGAACTTTGCCGACTTTTCTAAAACCCGTATAGATAAAGTCTGAAGTTTCGCAACTTTTGTTCGTGCACGTCCAAAGTTTAACAATACTCTGTTCAATATCCCCAATTTTAATTTTTTGCTCGCCCTTTCGGAATTTCAAGTTTAAATAAAAATGTTGGTATAACTTTATCTGAACAAGCAGGTTCAACGAACATCATTACCTTAGTTCTTTCATAAACATACCACAAATAAGATGGAAGATTTTTGAAAGAATATACGAACCTCTATCTGTTTAATAAAATGTGACCTTTTATTTCTATTAACATTTTTAATCCCATATCTAATATATATATATATATATATATATATATATATATATATATATATATATATATATATATATATATATATATATATATATATATATATGGGATAAACATCTTCCGCGATGAACTTCGCGAGGAGTCTACATATGTACACTTGAGACAAGAAGAATCATTCAAAAATCCGTAGATCAATAAATAACCCTTCCTGACAAGAGCTAGTTCCCAAATCTGCCCGCAATGCACGCAGCCCTCAAGAGCCACAATAGTGCAACTAGGCAGGATGCCGAGAAACGAAGTGGCAGACTGCAGTTTCGCCCTTATTGGGAGCTCATCAGTATCGCATATCGCTTCTCAGCATCCTATCAAGCTACATCGGGGTACCCTATCGATTCCAGAAAGGACGCACCTCGTACATACGTACGAGAGTAACCCTATATGGACCGACACGATGATCCCGATACCGGACTTCGAGAAAGATACGAACAATAACAAACAGATGTAGAAACGTTAAAAATTCCAACATTTGGGAAACATCTTTCGCCGTTCCTGAATCACATCAACGGTAGAAAAGCGGTAGAAAAACGGCAGAAGCGATACGTGACACTGATAAGCACCTAATAAGGACGAAACTTCAGTCTGCCGCTTCGTTTCTCGGCATCCTGCTTAGTTGCACTATTGTGGCTCTTTGGGGCTGCGTGCATGGCAGACAGATTTGGGAACTGGCTCTTGTCAAGAAAGATTATTCATTGATCTATGGATTTTTGAATGATTCCTCTTGTCTCAAGTTTACATAAGAAGACTCCTCGCGGCGAAGTTTATCGGGGAAGATATTTGTCCCATCAAATATTTACCGACGGGAGGTTTTATCTCGGAAACAGAGGCTCAGAGCACTATTTCAGCAGGATCATTTCGCTCGTTTCCAACCGTTGATGTGATTCACGGAACGGCGAAAGAGATCTACCAAATGTTGGAATTTTTAACGTTCCCACATCTGTGCATTATTGTTCGTATCTTTCTCAAATTCCGGTAGCGGGTTCGCCGTGTCGGTCCATAGAGGGCAACTCTCGTACGTATGTATGAGGTGCGTCCTTTCTGGAATCGATAGGGTACCCCGATGTAGCTTGATAAGATGCGAGATAAGCGATATGCGACATTGATGAGCTCCTAATAAGGGCGAAACTGCAGTTTGCCGCTTCGTTTCCCGGCACCCTGCTTAGTTCCACTATTGTGGCTCTTGGGGGCTGCGTGCATGGCAGGCAGATTTGGGAACTAGCTTTTGTCATTAAGAATCTCAAGTTTATATATATATATATATATATATATATATATATATATATATATATATATATATATATATATATATATATATATATATATATATATATATATATATATATATATATATATGTAATCTTGAGACAAGAAGAATTATTCAAAAATCCGTAGCGCAATGAATAACCCTTCCTGAAAAGAGCTAGTTTCCAAATATGCCTGCCATGCACGCAGCCCCCAAGAGCTACCATAGTGCAACTAAGCAGGATGTCGAGAAACGAAGCGGCAGACTGTAGTTTAGCCCTTATTAGGAGCTCATCAGTGCATATTGCTTCTCAGCATCTTATCAAGCTACATCGAGGTAGCCTATCGATTCCAGAAAGAACGCACCTCGTACATACGCACGAGAGTCGCCCTCTATGGACCGAGACGACGATCCCGCTACCGGACTTCGAGAAAGATACGAACAATAACAATCAGATGTGAGAACGTTAGAAATTCCTATACTTGAATACATCTTTCGCTGTTTCGTGTATCCCAGTGTTGGAATTTCTAACTAAAGAGAAAACCTATGACTCTACCTCATTATTTTTTTCGGAAAGAATATGACAAGATTTGGTGACTATTATCTTCTGTAACTGTTCAAGTAAATTTTTCTCCAGACCCAAAATCTCGAAATTTTTGTGAAGATTCCTAGGAATAACAGCTGTTGTAGGAATAATGATCGGTAGAATAAATGTTCTTTTCATTTTCCACCTTTTTGTAATCTCGTCGTCAAGCATCATGTATTTAGAAATTTTTTCATTGTATTTATTTTGTATATTATGTGTGTCGGGTATAGCAATATCAATTATATATGTTATTCGATTCTGTTCATCAGTAGGAATGGTATCTGGCTATTGTATTTCACAGCTCTGTTGCATATTATTGTTTAATCAAAATAAAATTTATATTTCTCGTTTTCACATATAATCTAAGGTTCATATTTGTAACATTTTTTCTTTAGGGAATGAGGTTATGTTTAATTGCTACATTAAAATGAATAATATTAGCGACGGCATTATGTCTTTCGAAATAATCTGTTGAAGCAAGGACTGAGCAAGATGATAATATATGACAAACTGTTTTTGAAGAACAAAAGCATCTACGGCAAGAATCATCCATATTTTGCTCGATGATTTGTTTTCTATAATTCTTCGTGAAAACAACCTGATCCTGGATCGCAATTCCCAAGCCTTCTGTTTCAGCGAACAATTCTCCAGATACTTACCATCTATTTGATGCGATTTTATCAATATAATCATTCTTCAATTCTTTAGGGTGCTTTCCGTGTAATTCCTTCTGCATCCAACTTTCTCTTTTAGAATTATTATCAAATATATCAAAATCTACCTTTTGCAATGTCACGTTCAGAGGTATAAGATTATAATCTGAAGCAACAACATTATCATGTAATTTAGACGTTCTCTTTATCATGAAAATGGTAACGTAGATGAGAAATTTGTTTAGTATGAAGATTATTTAAATCAGTTAATCCACGACCTCCAAGATGTCTAGGTAGTGTAACTCTTTGAACTGCTGACTTTGCAGATCGAAGAAAAAACATTGAAATGAATATTTTAGGTTGAATTACTTTTGCCATTGTTATTTTGCAGCTTAATATGTAAGTATTTCAATAAGTTAAAGTTAAATAAATAATAATAAAATCAAGTCTAACCTTATCTAACCTTACAGGATATGCTAATAATCAGACTTGCAGAAATACTGAAAAATGTATAAAATATACAAATATGCACTTTGCATAAGATCCGGTCTGTAGTAATAACCAAACTATTTAATTGGTTCGTTCCAAAAAACAATTGAATAGTAAAAAAGATAGAAATATCTCTACAAGATTCTCGTTCATTGAAAGTTGAACAGGTCTTTTTATTCAAGTTTGAATTTCAAAGCTAAATCATTTCTAATCTTCGCCGAAGCTTCAAGGTAGATGCACCTAAAATTACATTCCGCTCCTCACTCCAAAACACCTTATAGCATGTACAAAAAATTCCAATAATTGAATCAGTCCGCACGAGTTTTCGTTCAAAAACATCCAATCAATTTCCTTGTCGATTATCCGACTTGCAGGTGCTAAAAGTCCGGTCTGACATAATGAAAGGAAACCAATAACGAGCACGGTCATTCAGGTCGTGCTTTTCGAATATTTTCGGGGTCAGTTCACTCAACAAGTCAGATGTGTCAACCGCAAAAGTAATGAGTCCGCTAATTGCTATCCAAGCCTCGAATAGCTGCAATGCCTTCGGCGGACGGCAAAATGAAGTGCAAAGAGCAAAAGTCCCCGGGGTCCCTAACTGTTGGGGATTTTAGTTTGGAACTTTAGTGGCGGATGAAAATATTTCAGTTTAGAGTGTCAAATACTCGGAAAGTTCTGTTTATTGAAAAAACTTCAATTGCTGGCACTGCGTGAGGGCTAACAATTATAATGAATTATCTCTTTTAACTAAATAAAACGATAATGTTCAAAATGACAAATTTATGACGTGTTTCGCCATTATGTGGCTTCTTCAGGTAAATAGTACATTTAAAACAGTGATGTTCTTCATACAGTGTGCTCCAAAGAAAATTTGCCTCCCTCTCTAACTCTGAAGACTGATTTTGTCGGAAAAAGTTGAGACACGTCAATTTTTGATCGGTGGAGGAACAATTTCTCAGTTGTTTCAGAACATGTAAAATCAACCACCTACTTTCAACAACACCTAAGTCAAAATTCATTATTGGGAAAGTGGATCGAGTGACATATCTTTGGAAAGGTCTCTCAATTTTCTATTCAAAAATTCTATCTTTATGAATGTTCAATATCATACAAAGAGTCCAAACAAAACAAAAGTTTGTTTTCCAACGAACAGTTGACAATGCTTAAAATTGAGTTAAGTTCTCAAAATCACCTCATCTGACATCCATTTGATGATACGAGGTCTGGCTATTAAATAACGAGACTGGTTACGAAAAAGAGTTTCAATATAAAAGTTATTCTACATTCGAATGCTCACATTCAATATACTCCCCTTCCCTCGCAACACACCTTCCATACGTTCTTCCCATTGATCGAAGCAATGCTGGAAGTCTTCTTTGGTGAGGGCCTTTAGGAGCTCTGCCATTTTTTGCTTAACCGCTTCCATCTACTCGAATCGGATCCCTTCAAAGCAGTTTTTATCTTCGGAAATAAAAAAGAGACGAACGGTGCCGAATCTGGCAAGTACGAGCACTGGAGTGACTAACTGGCCGAATACGGCTTCACATATAGCGCGTTATGGGCAGGTTTTTGGGCACCAACTCAGCAAAGACTTTTGTCATGTGTAATTCCTGGTGTAAAATTTTTCTAACCGTTTCTTTATCGACGTTTACAGCCTCGGCTGCTAGCGGCGAAAAGCGGCTTCATCAAAGGAACGCGCGGTACTTGTCAGAGAAAAGCCGCCGTTTTTTATTCTTGCCGCTTTTCAAGAAATTTCGGGCAGCGCGTTTGACCGGAACAGAACTACGTCGATACAATCTGAAACGTATCATTTTAATAACGAATGAGAGTTTTTCTTTTGTATGATGAAGGATAAGTGCATTTGTCTTATTTATCGTACGTCAGTTGCAATACCTAAGCGTGGTAACTTAGAGAGGCATGATATCTTGTTTGACACAAGACCAGCCAAACAATTGAAAGCTGCTACGATCGCGTCATTTAAAATATCTCATATATTGGCGAAATACAAGAAACCATTCGAAGATGGATCGGTTGTGAAGGAAGTATTTATTGAAGCGTGTGAGACTTTATTTGGAGATTTTAAAAATGAAACAAAAATCATGTCTACTATTAGAGAACTTCAGTTATCTCGTCCGGCTGTCACAAGGCGTATTGAAGTCATGAGTCAGGAAATGGCAGATAAACTAAAACATGATATCATGAATTGTACATATTTTTCTTTATAGTTCGACAAATCCACCGATATGACAGACACTGCCCAGCTGTGTATTTTTATTTGGATGGTATTCTATGAAATGTTGGCTAAGGAAGAATTTTTGACATTAATTCCTCTGGGAGACTCGTGGCGAAGATATATATGACGTTTTTATCAATTTTGTTAAAAACTGCAAGCTACCAATATATAAATTAGTGTGCATTACAACCGATGGAGCACAGCAATGACTGGAAACAAAAACGGTTTTGTGACATTGTGTCGAGCTAATGATGATTTTGATTCCATTGCATTATACATCAACAAGTTTTGTGTTCAAAAGGTCAGCTGAAGACACTTATTTAGTTCTTCTCACGTTCCTACAAAGGTTTCAAGAGTTAATGCCTGAAATAACAGCTTTTCTAGACGAAAGAGGTGATGACACTCAAATGTTGAAAAACGAAAAATGGCTGACTGATTTGGCATTTCTGACTGACATTACAATGCACTTAAACACCATTAACTTGGAGCTTCAAGGTAAAAAAAACTATTATTGAGATTATTAGCGCAGTAAACAGATTCAAATGTAAATTGAAACTTATGATAGATCAACTGAAAAGAAAGGATCTGGAACATTGTCCGTTTTTGAAAGCAAGGATTCCTCAGTTCAATTATGATACGTATAAGGCTGAATTATCAAATGTTCTGGGATAATTCCGAATGCGTTTTCATGATTGGAGTTAATTGGCAAATATAGCATCATTTATGAGTTATCCTTTTTCATGTAAAAACATTGAGGACTTAGCTACTGAAATAGCAAGTTTAATATGAACTCATGTTCTGTTGAAAATGAGTTGGTGCAGATTATATCAGATATACATCCCCAAGCTTCAACATCTGATACAAATTTCTAGTGTTTTATATCTGAAGATAAATATCCGAATCTAAGGCAAATCGCCATTAACTGACGGCAATGTTTGGGTCAACTTACTTGTGTCAGTCTGCATTTTATGAAATGAAGATAATTGTGTCAAAATATCGCAATCGACTAACTGACGATCATATGTCATCATGCTTGCGATTAGCACTCAGTGGTTACTTACCATCTTATGACAAGTATTCTGAGAACATGCAGTGCCACGCTTCAACATCCAAAGTCACTCCTCAGTTAAGTTTAACACCATATGTAACTCTTTTGTTTTGTAACAACCAATAACCACGCAATTTTGAACAACTATGAGTTTTTTCATTGATATTATAGAGAAGAACCTAACTAAACCTAACCCAAATCTTGACTAGAATAATGTATATTATGCGGGAAGCTACTATCTATATATGCTACATACATCCCACCTAGGTAGATAGGTAAGGTGTATCGTGTATGTACGACAACCCTGCATCACACATACTTGCAGCTTCTCAGGGTCGATCGTAAGTAGTGTAAAAATATTGAGGTAGATCGCCAGCAGTTCAAGTTTGAGCACCCCTGGTCTACAGGATCGTGAAACATCACCAATTCCACCCATAAAAACTGAAACTCGTTGACGAAATGAACGAAGACGATGCTGATCCTGCTTGTAATTTTGTGAAATTTGAAGTGAATATATTAACTTTAATCCTTATGTTCTGTAAAATACCTGTTTTTTTGACGAGAGTACCCCAACTCCCAATGGTGAAGTGAACAGGTTGATTATCGATATCGGGATACCCAAAATCCTCATTGGTTCGCACAGGCATAGACATAAACGATTAAATATTGGGACTGGAATTTATGGAAACCATATTGTAGGACTTTTCTTCAGTGAAGGTTATCTCAGTGGAGACACTTATCAGCAATTGATAGATTTTGGAAGGGGATGAAACTCTTTCAGAGAATGACATACGTTTTCAGCCAGATGGTGCTCCTGTAAAATTCTATATTCGTGCGCGACAATCTTTGGATGCCAATATCCCAGGTCGGTGGATTGGTCGAAGAGGAACAGTTGACTGGCTAGCCAGGTCACCTGATTTGAGCCTTTTAGATTTATTTTCATCGAGTTATCTTTAATCGACAAATTATGTTACTGTGCCTGACATCAGATGAATTCGAGAATCGTTTGAATCATTGTATGGAGTAGGTGATTTTGATCATTTAATTTGATTTTCGACATTGTCAAATTTTCGTTACTGTTAGGTCCGCAACAAAGTTCTAGCTGTTTTTTTTATGAAAATACAACTTCATTGTGAAAAATGATTACAAATGAATCATTCAAAATATTGCTTATCGCTAGCTACAACTTTTTCCCATCTTTCTGGCAGAGCTCGAAAACTGTGACAATAGAAGTGTTCGTCTTTTGAGGCTATCAACGAATCAAGCCATTTTTCGAGCTCTTCATATGAGCGGAACTGCTGATCAGCCAGACCATGTACCATCGAACGGAACAAGTAATTATCGGATGGTGCAATATCTGGGGAATATGACGGGTGTGGTAGGACTTCCCATTTGAGCGTTTCCAAGTAGGTTTTAGCGCGTTTGCCAGCGTGAGGCCTAGCGTTGTCATACTGTAGAATTACTCTCTCTCTCTCTCGTATTGTGGCCGTTTTTCGCGCAGTGCTTTACTCAATCGCATCAATTGAGTTCGATAACGTTCCCCAGTGATGGTTTCGTTTGGTTCCAACAACTCATAATAAATAACACCAAATTGGTTCCACCAAATACACAGCATAACTTTCGCAGCGTGAATATTCGGCCGAGGCGATGACGTAGAAGATGACCGGGCAGTTCCCAAGATTTTTTTTCTTTGAATTGCTGTAATGAATCCATTTTGTATCACTTGTTACGGTGCTGATGGAGCAGCTGTTCACAAGCTAGAAAACGACGCTCAACGTCTTTTGGCTTCAAATCATGCAATCGCTTGGAAATGGCCTGCCGGGTAACTCATAAGGCTGAAGCAAACTCTTCTTTTTGGAGCTCTTTATGAGCTTCATCCGCCGTTTTCTTCGAATGAAAGAAGAAAATCAACACTTCTCGCAAATGACAATTATTTGGCACAAAATCAGACATTTTCTCACAACTAAAAGTATATGACGAAAAAACAAAATCACTAATGTGTCACAGTGGTTTGTTTACCATAAACACCTCAAAAAACTCTAGGGAACACTTCTGAATATCGATATATCGTATCCAGAACGACCAATATGGATGATTTTTTTTTAAGAAATGAACACCTGCATCAATTTCTTACCAAATCTTGTAGAGTGCCGCAACAGATTTCAGTTTTTCTTTATAAAACCTAAAAATGCATCTGATGCGACGCTGCTTTATAATCATTTCATGTATTCAGTGTTTGAAATCAGTTAGTTGGCACTTTGTTTCTGTTGTAAGCACAAATAAAAGATTCAAGTTTTGTGATTCGACCATGGAAAGATAACATTTGACTAGAGAAGTGATGTTACGAGCCATTGGCATGCTCCAAGCTGGGAACTCAAAACGAGAAGTATCCAGGGTTCTGGGAAGTAGCCCAAGTGTCATAAACCGTTTATGGTTGCATTTCAATAAAACAGGCAGCGTAAAAGAACGCCATACAGGTCGTTTCAGGATTACTACAGTCGCCCAAGACCGACTTTTGATTTTACAAGCCAAAAGAGTACTACCGCAGCATCTCAATTAGCCCAAGAGCTATCACGAGTTCATAATGTACAAATTTCCGACCAAACTGTCAGAAATCGACTGCACGAAGTTCACCTCTACTCCAGACGTCCTTTAAGAGTTCTACACTGACCCATGGAAATTGCGCTGCTCGTTTAGCTTGGTGCCAAGAACACGTAAACTGGGATCAAGAGAGGTGGGCCACAGTTCTCTTTAGTGATGAATCTAGATTTAGTTATTATCCTGATTCGGGAAGAATTCGAATATGGAGGTAACCTGGAAAGCAAAACCGTCTTCAGCATGCTCGAGAAGTTGTTAGACAGGGAGGCGGATCAGTGATGTTTTGGGGAGGTATACGCCTTGGTAGAAGAACTGACCTCGTTTTCATACAGAACAACTTCTCGAAAAATTCTTACGCAAATGAGATAGTTTCACCTGTAGTGGTACCGTATCTCCAAACAATGGGTCAAAAACCACTCTTCTAACTAGATACTGCCCCTCCTCCTCGTGCAAGAGTTGTCTTGAACGTTCTCAAGGAGAATGATATCGATCTTCTACTGTGGCCATCCTGCTCCCCACTTCTGAATCCCATCGAGCATGTGTGGGACACCCTAAAAAGAAATCTCCTGCGTCAAAACGTCTTCCATCATGAACAGGAGCTTCGATTAGCAATTCAGGGGGCTTGGGGCCAAAATGTAATAGACAATTTGATATTGAGAATGCCGCGACGATGCCAAAGTGTCATTAATAACAGAGGTGGACCTTCTGGGTACTGAAAAATATAAGTGCTTCCATATCGTTTCGAAAATATTAGTTTCTTTATAATAGGTGCGGTGCTTTGGAGAAGTCAAATATTATTTTGTTTTCTTGAGAATACATTATATATAATACATCCTAACAAAAACCGAAATATTTCTATGAATTCGAATCATCAAATTCATATTTTAAAGATATTGTTAAGTGTTCCCTAGGCTTTCTTGACGTGTTTATTTCTAAGCTTGGTTCAAGACGTTCTTGATATGTAAAAATCGACTAGCACTTACTGCTGGAGCCATCTATTGACAAACAGCGTAATATTGTAATACAAACTTCCGTTGTGATCAAACCGCCTATATGAAACTACTATTTTTGGATAGAGAATTACAAGGTTTTTCCAAAGATATGCCACTCGACTCAGTTTGTTTTAATCAGACCTTCTCTTTGATATTGAATGTTCATAAAGATACTATTTTTGAATAGTGCATCGAAAGATCTTCCCAAAAGAAAAATATATCCATATGATGAATGATGACTTACGTGCTGCTGAGGGTAGGAGGTTGATTTTACATGCTCCGAATCAACTCAGAAATTGGTCCCCCTGTAATCAAATTGACATGTCTCAATCAGTCCATATTGCGATAGAGGGCGTGGCAAATTTTCATTCTTCTTCTTCTTATCAGCCTTCTCGCGCCCAAATTTGAGCATAGGCCTCCTTCCTCTCTTTCCAATCTTTCCTATTCTGTGCTGTCGCTATCCAGTTCAGTCCTGCCACCCTTTTTATATCATCATACCACGGCATAATTGGTCTTCCTTTACCTCTCTTTCCTATCCATGGTCTTCATTTAATGATCTTACTGTTCCATCTTTCATTTGAGATGTGGAGCGATGTATACTATATCTTTTACTTTTGTTCTCAGTCTTATCCACTCGTTTCGCTTTTTATCCCTCAAAGAGATGCCCAGCATTGATCTCCCTATTGATCTTTGCGTTACTTTCAGTTGGTTTATTGACAGAACCGGGAGCACACACAGGTCAAATATTTTGGTTCTCAGATATTGAGGTATTTTTTAGTTTTTCAATATATGTGAGAGTTTCCCGAACGCCACCCATCCTACTCGCCTTCTCTTATTGATTTCGTTGTCCTTATTTTGTTTTCCAATCTCTATCTATTATCCGAGGTATATATATTCTGTGACATTCTCTATGTGTTCACCGTTTATCGTAATATTTTGTTCAAGTTGTGGACTCCTTATTTTCGTTTTTTGTAAATTGACTTTCAGACCGATTTTCTTTGACTCCTGTTCTAATTCTGTGAGCATCTTCCGTAGGTCTTCTTCATTTTCAGCGAATAGAACGATGTCGTCCGCAAATCTCAAATGTTACAATCTTTCACCGTTTATGTTTATGCACGAACACTCCCACTCCAACCCTTTGAAGATTCCTTCCAAGGCTAGAGTGGAAATTTTGGGCATCCCTCTGTCTTATGCCTCGTTTGATCATTATTTTTTCGGAATCTTCATGTAGTCTGACTGCATCTGTAGCCCGATGGTATATGTTTTTCATTAAATTTTTAAATTTTTGTAGCGATAGTCTATACGTGCTGTCTAGTTCCTCCATGATTTCCCAGTGTTCGATAGAGTCAAAGGCTTTTTCAAAGTCTACGAATGCCACGTGTAATGGGAGATTATATTCCAGTCAGTAAGTGATCGCACGTATTGAAACTCTTCCTGTATGCTGCCTGTTCAACTGGTTGGTATTATTCTAATTTTTTCTCTATTCTATTTGCTATGACCCGTGTAAAAAATTTGTGAATCTGAGACAATAAACTGATCGGTCTATAATTTTTCCGAAGTTGTTTATCTCCTTTCTTGAATAGGATAATCATGATGGTGTTATTCCAGTTGTCTGGTATAGTTTGTTGTTCTAGACATTCGTTGAATAGATTCATCAGTTCTGGTATGATTATCATGATCTTCCTTAATCATTTCAGCCAAAATATTATCCTCTCCTGGCCATTCATTGTTAGTGTTTTTAAGACGAATAGAATCTCATCTTCACTTATTTCTAGAGTGTCTTCTCATCCAACGTTCAGTACTTTAGTGTCTGTTGATGTTCGAGGTCGTTCGATTTATGTGTTGTATAGATTTTCATAATATTGTTTTGTTTCCTCTATTATTTCATTTCTATTTCTTGTGTCTCTGCCACTCCCATCTTCTAGAGCTACTATTTGCTGCTTTTGTTCCTTCCTTCTGAGACATTTGAAATTTTTGTTCTTGTCTATTTTCTGTAATGTTCTTCTAGATCTCTTCTAATCATCGTTCTTGCTTCTTTTCTCGTTTGCCTGTATCTGTCTGTTGCATACTGACCTAATCTGTATAGTTGTTTCCTTTCTTGTATTTTCTTCTTCGTTTTATCTGAAATTCTCATTAGAACACACTATATACTATATGGTGACCCAGGCTCTTAACTAAATAAGAGGAAAATTTGAACAGGTTTGTTTCGTTTCGAGCATTTTTAGATTTTCTGCTGTTTCAATATGTGGCACACTTTAGTACTTATTTGTGGAAATAATTAATGCTGTGATACTTTATTATTTCGTGAACGTTTCGTGCAATAAATTGAGGATGATAATAAATTGTGTTTTGCTCTTCTGTCAGTTTTTTTTTTCATGGAAATAGGTGAAATCCACATCCCCTTCAGACTTTCATTAGAACTATCTTTTGTCTTCACAAAACAATACCAAAAATGTACTGATGAAATTAAAGTAACTTCAAATCTATGTCCTTTTGTCTCAATTGTAATACGGTGGAGTTTCTTATCTTATCAATTTTCAAACGGTTTCCATTTTTTCAGCCGATTTAGAAGTAACTCAAGAACCAGACTTTGACATTGGTGAGCTCAGCTCGACGGGTAGACAGATTGAGGTATCACTAGGTGGAGCTGTTCAACTTGCATGCCCTCCAGGTGAGTAGTTATTTTGTTTTTTGCATAAATAAGTACTGAAGAATTTGTTCATACGAATGAATGAACGAAACATTGGAAAAAATTATATATTATTTGAATGGAAAATCTAACATCTTCTCAATTTCAGAGATTTCAATAATACCAGAAGGTGTTCGCAAACATTATATTTTTCTTATATTCCCCTAAGTTTTTAATGTGGACAATAGTCTAGATCAGGGGTGCTCAAACGGCCGATCGCGAGTACTTTTTGAGTAGATCTCGAAAAAAAAAATATTTTTAATTTATTACGTAAATAACGCTCTGCTTGCGGCAAAAAAGGGCTTCATCAAAGGAACGCGTGGTACTTGTCAAAGAAAAGCCCAGGTTTTATTCTTGCCGCGTTTCTAGAAATTTCGGGCGGCGCGTTTGAGGAGAACATTCGAGGCTTTCGTTCATGCCGATATAAATGTTGCGCTTACAGGAATTAGAGTCATTCTGAATTTTAACTTGAAAGCAATACTACGTCGATACAAAAGTTGAAAAGAGCCCGATTTGTGGAAAGAAAACTCATGGATGTTGCACCACGATAGTGCACTATCTCAGAAGGCAATCATTGTGAAAGAACTTACCAAAAACTCAACGAATACCATCGAAAAACCACCGTATTAACCTGATATGGCTTCGGCCGACTTTTTTCTTTTTCCAAAACTGTAATCACCAAGTCGAGGTACCCATTTTCAATCGATAGCTGAATACTACAGGTCTTCATCTGTTGCCTCGTTTAAGTCTCGTGGTTAGACGATTTTATTCAAAAAAAAGGGTTCGCTTAATAATAGGTAATAGTATAACTTTTTTTTACATCAGGGTTTGAGTGGAAGAGCAGAATGTGCCCATGGCAACTCTCTGAACTCCGCCCTGTGATAATGAAATGATTTGTAATTTATTTTCTTCCTTATCCTCATGAATTGTTCAATAAAGTCAATTATTATTATCATAATTATAAAGGATAATTCGATTCCGAAAAAAGCGTTAGAAAATTGTTTTGACGCTTGGATTATTTATTGGCGTAAATGTTTTATTTCGAAGGCGACATATTTTAAAGGCAATACAAATTTGAATGAAAAATAAATATTTCGTATTTCATTGACCAATTCCGGTATTCTTTTGATAGAATGTATTGTACCACAATAATGACAAATGCAAATAAATTTACTTCACTTTAATAATAAAAAACAAGTACTGTGTTTTAAGGAACTTTACTTAATAATTGCGATTCGTAACGCGTTTCACTACACCGTAGCTTCTTCAGACGAATGAATGTACAGAAAATATAAATATAAATGTTCTTGAGTAATTAAAAGCTTATTGGGTTGCTTCTTCCTAAGTGGTTATTTATGACAGGTATATCTAATAAAATTGAGGAATAGATTGCTCCCCGAAGAGATTCAATAGAGGTGAAGGGCTTAAATCGACTTCATTGATGAGTCTACCTGAAATTCTGTTCATTAACATTCACAAACTCAACGTGAAATACAAGTAATATGGCTCTGACCTAACGAAGCAATATCAAATGACTTCTAGCCTAAAGTTACTATTCTTACTCGGACGTGACAGCTATTTTCCTTCTCAGACATTGATAGGTTAATTACATAATTAACACTGAATATTTCAAGATGAGTGGAGAAATTCTCAACTACAAAATGTATCAAATGAGTTTTCAAATAGCATTCATTTTAGAATCAAAATAACAAAAAGTATTTCAATAAAGTATTTCTCTCTTTTGTCAACAGATCCTCTTCTTGAAGTGTATGTGTATTCTTTCCTCAAACGCAGCGCGGATTCAAGGATATGAAATTTTTTACAATCAAGCATAGAAATAAATCGCAGTTCCTATATCTAAATCTCGAAGCCATCCAGCATTTTCGAAGGGGCAATAATGTTGGACCGACGCTGATATTTGCGGATATTTTACAACTTTGTTGACAAAGCGAACAGCCAACAGAATCGGGAATATATCGCTAAAGCACTCTTGAAAGACGCAAGTTTTCCTCTTCTGGCTCTGGGAAAATTCGGAAAACTTTGATGCCCGCATTTATCAGATAAATTCTGAGCGCTGCCTGCTAGCATAATGCCGACGAAAAAAATTGATTTACATGAACTCGCGAATTTGGAAATTGGTCCCGTTCGATCAAGTTTGCTTTTACTCTTCAATTCTTGATACTTTGGAAACTTGTATGAGACATTTGGAATGGAAATAATTCAGATCTTGTATATTATAAAATTGTACAATAGCCGAGATCGTATTGGAATATATTTATTTATTCATTGAAAACAAAGAGAGAGTTATGACAAATTGAAATACTATATTGATTATCGTGGTGAAGTATGCCCGATTAATCAATTGCGAAAGGTATTCAATGAAAAGAATGACCAAGAAATCAAAAATAAAAGGAAGCAAGGAGCAAGAAGCTTGAACATCACCCAGCCAAGAGAGAGGCAACGAAGGAGACGTGAAGTGTACAAAACTCTATAAAGATGAAAAGCCAAAAAACTAATCAAAGCAATAAAACCACGGAAATAACAGGGAAGAATAAAACGAAATATGTAAGGGAGAAAAAGTTGAAAGAAGGAACATAGAAAAGAAAGAAGAAGTCAAAATCGGTACCTGGAATGTAAGAACAATGCTAGAACCCGGAAAACAGAATGAGGTGAGGAGCTAAAACGATGTAATTTAGATGTGACGACAATTCAAGGAGAAATTCAATATACTTCGGAGATAACAAACAGGGAAATTATGGCGATGGTTTTGTAGTTATAGGCAAAATGAGAGAAAAAATTATGGAGTTTGTACCAATTAGCAAAACGAATAGCATATCTACTATTAGAAGCAAAACCCTCCAATATATCCTTGTTGAACGTATACGCACCAACTGAAAGCACAAGCAAAGAGGATGAACAACTTTTTTACGAAAACATTGAAGAGGAAATGGAAAAGATACCGAAACAAGACGTTTTCATGAGGCTGGGAGATTTTTATGCTCAAATTGGAAAGGAAAATTACCTAGTGGGAATAGCGGGTAGATAAGCCCTACATGAAGAAACAAATGATAATGGACAGAGGCTTTGCGACCTGGCGGCGAGAAAGGGTATGAGGATAAGCATCACCAGGTTTAAGCGCAAGAAATAACACAAAATGACGTGAGTATCACCTGATAATATATACAACACACAAATTGACCATATACTTATAAACAAGAGACAACAGATATCAATAATAGATGTAAGAACTTTTACAGGACCGTTCGCAGACTCAGACCACTTCTAAATAGCAACTAGAATAACACAAAAAATAAAGAAACCAGAGAAAAAGAAACAAAGCAAACCTAATGGTGTATAGAGAGACTAGGAAGACAGAATGTCAGAGAAGATTACACAGAACAAATTGAGGAGGAATAGAAGATTGAAGCATGTAATGGAGACATAGAAGTAAAGTGGAAAAAAACAAACAAAGCAGAGGAACGGCGGCAGGAAAACTTGTAAGGTCTCAGAAAAAAGAAGAGACAAAAGACAGGTACAAAAAAGAGTGCAAGAAGATGCTGGAAAAAAGTAAGCGAGAGGCTTGAATGGTTAAAAACGAAAAACCAACAAGACAGTGATGAATATGAAACAATAAGAAAAGAATGCACCAAAATAATAAGAAATAATAAAAGAGACTCCGGTCTTATCTCTCAGGAAGGTCGCAATATGTCGTTGAACAAGAGTCATCGACTGGAAAGACGGTGGAGTCGGCAACATTGAGTGTTGTTAGGAGGGGGGCCGCAGGGATCGGTTTTAGGTCCGTTGCTCTACTTGATTTATGCCAATGATTCAACTGATTATACGGCTGAATTCATGATCCAGTTTGCGGAGACACTTCCCTGGTGCTGGGTGATCAGGTTTCGTTAGATGCGACGGTAGACGCACTGTTTGCTGATCTCGGTGCTTGGTTTTCCCGGAATGGACTCGCGATATTGAAGAGATGTGAGAATGCCATGTTGTCGTCTAGTGGCCTTCAGTTTTTGGGTGTTTCAGTTGACTATCGACTGGATTGGAGTGATCATGTAGAGCAATTTTCAAGTGACATGACCAGATATGTTTATGCGCTACGAACGGTCGCTCAACTGGTAAATTTATTCACAGCATTTATGGCATACAATGGATAAGTTGATAGTAGGCTGAGGTACGGGATCGCTATATGGGGGAATTCCACTGATATCTTGAGGCTACTTTTGTTGCAGAAAAGATGCATTCGCGGAGTCCTCAAGCTAAGTAGAACAAAATCTTGCAGGACTCACTTTGCAGAAAGATCCATACTAACGGTTGTGAGCCTTTATGTTTATGGGGCAGTTATGTTTGTAATAAACAATAGAGATTTATTTGAGAATGCCGAGGGTGAACATTGTTATAACACAAGAGCAAAAAATGATCTGAAGATATCCAAATTCAAATATACTTACCTGCAAAACAATTCTATCTACACCCTTGTGAAAATTTACAATCATATTCTACGGTAGGCGCGAAAGTGGTCACGAAATAAACTATGTGAAAAATTGAATACCTACCTTAGGCACAAACCATATAACACAATCCAGGAGTATTTTTCAGATGTCATTAGTCTGAGTTGGTTCCTGTTTTTATGCTGTATGTTCTACTTTTACACTACCTGTCATATTTTTGTAGTCGTATCATGTTTTTATGCTGCCTGTCCTGTCCTATAGTGTATATAATATTTTTACACTAACTGTCTTATTTTGTGCTACCTGTCATGTTTTACACTGTCTGTCTTATTTTTGTGCTCCCAGATTTATACCGCCTTGTTTTATACTTTATCTTGAATGATTTTGTTTATATACTTGTTTATAGTGACAAAATATATAAATAAAACGAAACAACAGACTCTACAGGAGAAAAACAAATGGAATAAAAACAGAAGCGAGAACACTATGGTAAAGGAGGATGATTATAAAGGGGTATGGAAGAATTATTCTGAAGAACTCCTTACGGAAACTTGATTCACCGTAACTGAGACCGAAGAATTGGCGACACTTGAAGAACAAGGATCAGAAGAAATAGAAATATACATGAAACAAGTCGAAAACGGAAAGCTCCTGGACGTGACCAAATAAATATGCATCATAGTTTAGAGCTATCAGGTTTGACTCAAAGCGTGCGTACGTTTGTAACAAAAATATGCGATATATGACATTGAGGCTGTTTATAAAGATCAAGTAGTTTGAATTTCGATAGTGGTATTTCACTTGACATAATTCAAAAGATATCCAGCTTGATTTTGGAGCCGTTTTTGAGCTGCAGTGGTTTGGTAGACCAATGTGAATCAAACCACTGCAAAATATCGACTGGAAATTCATCTTCATGCAAGCTTTGAACAAACTCATTGCAGGGCAATAATTATGCGTACAGACAAACTTCAGGGGAGCCATTTCAATATATGCTCTGTTAAAGTGGAGCTACAAGCCAAGAAAGAATAGACTGGGGATGTTCTTCTGATTGAATCTGGGAACAAAGTGTACTACACACATGACTTCAAAACGAGGTGTGGTATAGGTGCTAGGATTTACAGGTCAACTCGGGAAAAGTTCATAAGCATGAAACTGTACTATCTAAAAGCCTGGAGTATGTGACATGGCTCAGTACGTTCAGGAAACTATATATCTACGAAGCAATTCATGAAAATAGCCTCTCACATCATCGCATGCTCATTCGACCAGAGTATATATATTGGAATGCTGGAGTATGTACCATGGCTCAGTACGTTCAGGAAAGTATATATCTACAAAACTATGGTAAGGCCATTTTTATATTCACTGACAGTCAAGGTGATGGAGTCATACTGAATGTATTCTATAACCTATACGAGAATCTAATTCGTTCTAAATTAATTTGAATCTATTTTGTCTGGACTATTAGAAAGAACGATGAAATAGATTTCTCTAACTTGATCTTGATAAGTAACTTTTCATTAATTGAAAAGGAGTCTTGATATTTCTCTCTTAGAAGCTCACTTCTCCAGCCCAAGAACCAATTATTTGGATATAACAGAAACAATACAGAATGAAATTGTTTCACTTCACTACAGCATAAGATAGTGTCTACCCAAACATAGAAACCAGTTTGGATATCCATTGAATCCCAGGGATTGAAACTTATTCGGAACTTTGGAAAAGTTATTCTGGTAAATGTGGATCTTACAACCGCCTTTTGAAGTTTAAAGTTATTGCAATTTCATTATAATATGCACCCTCCAGGTCTTCAGTAAGAGTTTCGAAGTTTCAATATAAAATAAATCTAGCCACAAACCTCTGCATACTTTATGAGTGATTGAAAAATACTACGGACTATGTTATGTCGAAAGTTGTCAAACAAGTTGAAATTTTACTACATTTTCAAATGGAAGAAATGAGATTTCCATATCAAAATAAAGGTTACTCCTTGCTATATTACGGAAAAGTCGTACAATTTTGTTGCAACTATACGAAGCTCTCTGTTAGACTGCTCAAAATTTATAGTCACAAATACGGATAGTGTAGTCATAAAAAACTTGAAATGATGTTGGGCGCCACACCGGTTGAAAATAGTAAAACTTTCGCGATGCAATTCCGAACAATTTTGAATTCTACAAATCGTTCACAAATGTTCATACAGATTTTCTGATCATATCAGAAAGTTTTCTTTTATTCTTTCAAAAATTTAAGATCGTCTTCATCTATATTTCATTCAAATATTGAGTGAATGAACGTTCGAAAGTAACAACTCACTGACGAAAATTTTCCCTAGATATCGACTAAGTTTGAACTGAAATTGTTCGATTTATTTGAATAATTGATATAAAGAATTTCTGCTATGAAATAATGTATAGATTGCGAACTTCGAATAAAATAAGTCTAGTAGAAGTTAAGGTTATATTTTTTATGAAAATTCGCTAGATTCTCTTTTTCTTGATACAAACAAAATGCGAACAATCTAACCTAACCTCCAACTTTTTCATTCAACTATATGTCATAGCATCACAAGAGTTTATTGACAATCAGGCTTTTCTACATTAAGCTGAATACATTAGAGCTGAAATGATGTTGGAAATTAAGCTACCGTGTTTGATGTGGATTTTCGACAGCCCGGATATGAGATTTATGCCGATTGCAGAAATGATAATATGAAATTGAACTATGTATTATATCACAAGAGATTTATTGAAAATCAGGATTATCATTCCAGTCTCTCGACCATCTTCAGCTGACAACACGTACTGAACTAAAGTTGAAATACATACATAAATAGGCATATATAAAATTAATAAGGAAGCAAACAAGAGGTCATAAACGAATTATGTTAAAACTAAGTATTATTCAAAGATATCAAATATGGACAAATAAGTAGGGTCATTCTGGTCTTTCTGAAAATTATCTCTATGGGGAGTTTGTAGGCGTAAGAAACTTCAATGGATTGTAAGATATCTAACTTTCGTCCTTTAGGTATTTTGTGAATAATTTAAAGTTGATCTATGGCTATTTTCGATACAAAGTGAAGTGAAAGTAGGTTCGTCGGTTCTATTATTTATTGTAATCTGATTTATTCCCTTTGTATCCAGTCTTGGATGAACTACCAGTCTGACCTATACTGGGTAATTCACCAGTGGTGCGGTGCTCTGTAGCTCGTTCACTCTTGAAGATTTCATTTTTGTTAGAACGGTATTGTATTTTGAAAGTAATAATCTACTTCAGCAATTTATTTTGAAGTAAACAGGGTGTCCCAATTTTCTATAAAAAATCTTTGGTGGTTTTTTTCAGATTTGAAGACCACGGCCTACGTCTGCAAAAAGATAGCACAATATTTTATGCGTTAACATGAATGATAAAATACAGCATGTTCCATTTGAAAAGACCAAGAGATGATATTTTTAAAATTACAATTTCAATAATTTTTTTTTGAATCACTCCTGTATAAAATGAGGTTAATCTATTTCAATGCATTCAATAAAGCTATCCTTGGGCAATAAGAAAACGAAAGAAAAAAGTATTCATCCTCTCTGGCCTAAGAAGCATGCGATGATGTGAGAGCCTATTTTCATGAATTTTTACGGAAAAAAATTATGGGACGAAACTACTCACCAAAAAAACTTATTACTTGAAGACGTTATAGCAGAGTTTAGGCCGCTCCTGAATCTTGAACAAAAAAAGGGTCTTCCAATCTGAAACAACCATCCAAGATTTTTTTATAGAAAATTGGGATACCCTGTTTACTTCAAGATAAATTGCTGAAGTAGAATTTTACTTTCCAAATACAATACCGTTCGAAAAAGATGAAATCCTCAAGAGTGTACGAGTTACAGAGCACCGCGCCACTGGTCAATCACCCAGTATAAACGCTTTCACAATCAATACAGGACATTTTGTAAACCCCAGTATTGTCAAATCTATCAGTTTTATCCTTACTATTGTAGAATTTTTGCAGAGTTTCATGTGGGTTTTTCAATATTAAATATAAAACTGATAGATTTGACGAAACTGGAGCTTACAAAGTGTCCTGTATGGATTGTCAAGGCGTTTATATTGGTCAGACTTGTAGTTCATTCAAAGTAGATACAAAGAGCATCAATCAGATTTCAATAACCAGAGATCCGAGGAATCCACTTTTGCTACTTCTTTTATCGAAAATGGCCATTATTTTCCACCCAAAGATCAATTTCAAATTATTCACAGAATATCTAGAAGAAGAAAGTTTGTTGGATTCGCGACAATCTCTAGAAACTTTGTGAACTAATCAAATCATGAAGAAATCCGAAATTGCATTTCTGCATAGAAAAATGCATTTCAGATTTGCATTTTGAAGTATATAATTAAAAAAATTCAAAAATCGATAAATAATCATGAAAATGGATCCAAATCTATTTTGATTTGAAGTTTTATGACAATTTGTCATAGAATTGGCCCACAGTCGTTACTCGGGGGGTTTTGGAGGTCGCTGAACACGAATACGAGGTCCGTGAGAGCTTTCGGAGTACCTGGTGCCCCCAGTGGGTGTTTTAAACGTCTTCCTCTGGAGTATTATGGCAATTTGTCATTATTGACCCAAACTTGTTACTTGGGGGTTTTCAAGATCTCTGAATACAATATTTCTCAATATTTTTTTTCAATTTGGCCTTAAAATTCTCCAGAGGAAGACGTTAAGACACCCGCTTCCGTATTCGTGTTCAGCGACCTAGAAGACCCCCCAAGTAATAGATTTGGATTCATTTACACGATTACCGATTGACTATTCGTTTTTAACTCTCACAACGTTGTCTCATAAATCCAAAAAGTGTTAATTTAAAAATAATTGAGAATTAACAGCGTAATTCCTTGAGTTATTGACATTGTGCAGGTTCGCCATATTTCGACGTTTTAGTACTGCAGCTATATGAAAGGCGAGTGAGGCCTGTATCTAGTACAAAACAATTTTTAACCACGATAATGAAATGAATATTCTGCTGGCAATTCTGGATAATCTTATATTGCCAATTGGTCTCTGCTCCTGATAAGTACCTTCGGAACATTGTTCTAAAATTAACGCAAATCTTTTCACTCTATTTATTTTTCTTATACAGAATAATAGACTATCACAATGTTTGAATTGATATAAATTCAATAAATCTTTCTTCCTTGAAATGCAATTGTTTTGATAAAGAAAAGTTGATTTGGAAAATGTGTTCCTTACATTCCCACGCAAAAAGTCGATTCATTGAGTTTTGTTCACATATGAGTCGCGATTTTGTCTTTTTCATTGCGATCGCCGTTCTTTAGTAGGAAGACGTTGAAATCAGATATAATCCCAGTGCTACTTTTTAGCTACCTATGGTTTTGGTGGAGGTTCAATAACGATGTGGAGAAGAATTTATTTGAACGCCCTCCCTGATCTGGTCATCATAAATAATGGAACTCTGGAAGCTAAGAGGTACATTAGAGACATTTCAGATGAACATGCTGTAAGATGCGGCAAATATGATGAAAACTGTTTGTTCATGCATGATAACACCAAACCTCACTAATAACATATCGTTAGGAATTACCTTCAAGATACAGTCAGGAAAGTAAGAGCGTGGTCGTGTTTATTTATAAAAAAATTTATTTGACGAAACTACATAGTTATATATACATTCTACACATCACAAACGATGATGCAATTCGATCAATATTGTGTCTAGTCACCACCGGCGTCAAAAATTGCGTGGCACCTCCGCGGCATGCTTCCTGCTAATTTGACGGCATATTCTAGTGCCAACGATCTCCAGATCCAACGAATTTCGTAAGACGACTGCTTCAAAGTATGTGTGCGTCTTTCACGAAGCTTCTGTTTGATATATGCCCACACATTTTCAATAGGGTTTGCATCCGGCGACTGACATGGCCAACCGAATATAACGATGCCAGATTGAGTCTTCCACTCTAACAAAACGAATAGGAAAGCTATGAGATCATCGATTTCGAGTGAAAATCGTAGATGTCATGCAGTAATTATCGCCAGAGGTGGGAATAGCCGGTGTACACAGGCTTTGAGGCACTTATTTCCTTCAAAAATTTTACATTTCTCATTATTAGTTTTATTTCAATATCTATGAGACCATTTTCATTTCGATTGTTCTGAAGCATTCCTCTAGGCGCAGTGTATTTATCAAGAAGTATTCACTGTTGAAATTATTTTCATATGGGGAACCAAATATATTTTATCTATCGACAATTTCCCCTCCTCCGCAATAAGTAAAATGTCAGGACCTGAACATGTAAGACATAACGAAAATTTATAGTTCAAAATGGTCCAACTGAGCCATCTTATACGTGAAAGCATATTTTCATGAAATTTTTTAAGGGGATCTATCTATATTTATTCATTCCGGGCGCCTACATCGGAGCTTCCATTTTTCAGAAGCAGATGATGCCACGATAATAGCGTCATCCATCCACATGAGTCAACCGAATTAGAAAATCCCGTTCTCTCTAGCGCTTCCGCGTCTTTTTTCTATGCATATGTAAGTGGAAACAGACAATCTGAATGTTAATGCGAAAAGAAGCCAGTCCGATCTCTCTTAACTTTTTGTATAGACACAGCTATAATATGTAAACGAGTAAACTGTAAAGTTTATTGCAAGTTGCCTGTTTATAGTGGGACTTTTGTGTAGTCTGGGAACTACTCTCATATACGTGGTTTTCAAGTTTTTCATTAGAAAAGGTGGCCTTCTACCTCTTTTATGCCTTTGGAAATGGCTATTCGGAAATCGAGCTCTTTCTTAAGGTAGAATTTATGTGTCTTCGGAAGTTTCTTGAATTGTCAAGTCAGAAAATGGAACTTCCAAATGGGAAGTAACTAAGATGCTATTTCGGAGTTTCCATCCTGAAAGGTATATGCTTTCAGAAGATCTATCAATGGGTATGAAAGATATTTACCGAGGCAGAAATTTCAAATTGAAGTTGTTCAAATGATAGAATTGGAAAAACGAAAATTATAAGTAGGTCAAGGAGTATGAAAAATAAAGGAAGTAAGTATTTTACCCATTATTGTTCGGTTCGGTTGTTCCCAAAATACTTTCAAAGCAATAAAAAATTATGAAAAATTGTAAAAATTCATACAGGGTGAATAATAGACAACTGTACAGGGTTCCCCAATTTCAATGCTCTAGTACTGCAGCTATGTGAAGTACTGCAAGTAAAAAAAATAGGCCCTTCCTTTTCCATCCTCGATTTTCGACGAATATTGTGAAACAGATCGCCATTATCTTCTTTTGTTCTCGAGTTATTCCGAATTTCTCGATTTTCCATGATTTCGGCATGTTCCACTATTACGGTTGCTATCAAAGTATAGGTAAAAACTATTTTTATATTTTACAGGCATATTTTTTAATAGAATTTGGATTGAATAAAAAGAGTATCAAGTTCCCTCTCCAAATAATATGTAACATGCTTGACTAGTTTCCTCGAATATGTGAATTTTTCCAGAAATGAAAATTCATTCAAGCTTTTGGTTCATGAAGTATGCTAGTGCGAATATACACGAAAAATCCGAAAAGATCTGCATTCCATTCTCACATTAAGCTCACTAATTATAAGAAAAAACATATGTTTTCTTTGATTCGTGAGGAAAGAAATATCGAAAATAATCAGTAACAAAGAAATAGATAAAAACTACAATGCGTCAAGACCTTAAAGCACAATTTTAATCTCTCAAATTTTTTGTTTGCTAGACAACGAATTACACAGGTCAACATTTGATCTAAGCGGGAACACTGCACGCAATATAAACACCTCAAAAAAGTCTAGAGAACACTTCTGAATATCAATATATCCAGAACGATCAATTTGGACGCTTTTTTTTTAAGAAATGAACACCTGCATCAATTTCTCACCAAATTGTGTAGAGTGCCGCAACATATTTCAGTTTTTTTTATTGAAAACTACAAATGCAGCAGATGCGACGCTGCTTTATGAAATTTTCATGTATTCAGTGTTTGAAATCAGTTAGTTGGCACTTTGTTTCTGTTGTAAGCACAAATAAAAGATTCGAGTTTTGTGATTCGACCATGGAAAGACGACATTTCACTAGAGAAGAGATGTTACGAGCCGTTGGCTTGCTCCAAGCAGGGAGCTCACAACGGAAAGTATCCAGGGTTCTGGGAAGTAGCCCAAGTGTCATAAACCGTTTATGGTCGCGTTTCAATGAAACAGGTAGCGTAGAAGAACGCCATACAGGTCGTTTCAGGATTACTACAGTCGCCTAAGACTGATTTTTGGTTTAACAAGCCAGAAGAGATCGTACTGCCACTGCATCTCAATTAGCTAAAGAGCTATCACGAGTTCATAATGTACAAATTTCCGACCAAAATGTGAGAAGTCGACTGCACGAAGGTCAACTCCACTCCAGACGTCCTTTAAGAGTTCCACAACTGACCCATGGAAATCGCGCTGCTTGTTTAGCTTGGCGCCAAGAACACGTAAACTGGAATCAAGAAAGGTGGGTCACAGTTCCTTCAGTGATGAATCTAGATTTAGTTATTATCCCGATTCGGGAAGAATTCGAATATGGAGGGAACCTGGAAGGAAAAACCGTATCCACCATGCTCGAGAAGTTGTTAGACAGGGAGGCGGATCAGTGATGTTTTGGGGAGGTATACGCCTTGGTGAAAGAACTGACCTCGTTTTCATACAGAACAACCTCACGGGAAATTCTTAAGCAAATGAGATAGTTTTACCTGTAGTGGTACCGTATCTCCAAACAATGGGTGAAAATCCACTCTTCCAACAAGATAATGCCCCTCCTCATCGTGCAAGAGTTGTCTTGAACGTTCTTGAAGAGAATGATATCGATCTTCTACCGTGGCCATCCTGCTCCCCAGATCTGAATCCCATCGAGCATGTGTGGGACACCCTAAAAAGAAATCTCCTGCGTCAAAACGTCTTCCATCATGAACAGGAGTTTCGATTAGCAGTTCAGTGGGCTTGGAATGACTTAGGCCAAAATGTAATAGACAATTTAATATCGAGCATGCCGCGACGATGCCAGAGTGTCATTAATAACAGAGGTGGACCTTCTGGGTACTGAAAAATATAAGTGCTTCCATATCGGTTCGAAAATATTAGTTCAGAATTTTTTTTTTGTGTTTTGCGAAATTTCGTCATTTTCTAATTTCCTTTTTTCTATGATAGGTGCTTTGGAGAAGTCAAATATCATTTTGTTTTCTTGAGAGTACATTATATACAATACATCTTAACAAAAACCGAAAGATTTCTATAAATTCGAATCATCAAATTCATATTTTAAAGATATTGATAAGTGTTCCCTAGACTTTTTCGAAGTGTTTATGGTACTAGGGGTTTTCGGGGTTGCTGATGACAATGAGCTGGTTGGCTTAGCCCCATCACGTCGAGTTCAAGGTCATTTCAAGGTCAGCGTAGAAGAAACCGTCAAAAAAATCTGGAAAAAATCATGGTTATGTTTTTTATGTCTCCCTCGATCAATTTCAGAAGTCATATCAAGGTTAGTTCAAGAAACCCTGGACGAAATCTAAAATCACAGAAGTAAAGTCAAGCTGGCATGTTCGTAAATCCGTATAAATCGATTGCAGATAACTTTACGAGAATATACAAGGTAGAGGAACTAAGAGGTCTAACTCTATTTGGAGAGGAAATTGTTCAGGCAAGGGAGGTGAAGTACTTGGTTGTTGTCTGGGCTTTTCGCTCTGCCTTCGGGAGAACTTGTGGACTAGGCCCAAAAAATGTCTCGTTGCTGTACACAGCAATTATGAGACCTAGGTTAGCGTTTGACAGCGTTAGTCATAAAAAGCTATTAGAAGTATTAGAGCGTGTAGGTATTCGCGGCCATGATCTGAGTTGGTTCTCGAGTTCTGGTTGAAAGACAGCAATGTGTTAGGGTGGGGGATTGTGTTAGCCCAAGTATGCCTGTAAATTATGGAGTTCCGCAAAGGACGGTTCTTGGCCCCCTGCTGCTCATAATTTATATAAATTCTATGTTTTCTCTGAGAACAAAAGGTTCTCAGTGTCATCAGCTTTGCTGATGACACTGTCCTCTTCTACTCGGGTGACTCGTGGATTGAACTCAAAAAAGATGTAGAAAGGACTTCTCACTATTGAAAGATTACTTCGATGGCATGCTACTGACCATTCACATTGAACAGAACGAAATATGTTCCTTCTGCTAACTGTAAGACAAATATTCCATCATACCAGTTCATCACGGTGGGCAACCAATTGGAAGTTGGTTACGCGTCAGAAATAAAATACTTGGGGGTTGACATTAACTGTAACTTGAGATTTATAGCACCAAATTTTCGAGAATTGAAAACATTCTGTGATGCACGCATTTGAGGAAAGCGTATTATGCGCTTGCTCTTCCGCATTAAACATATGGACTTTACAAACTTTCACATGAAGGAAATAGATATTAATCAGAAATGGATATTGAAAATTATACTAGGGAAACCTTATAGATGTCCTTCAGACACCATATATCGGGATGTGAAATTGCTGGATTTCATACAGTTAATTTTCAAGTATCTAGCTATGTATCAGCGAAAAAACATCCAGCAGGCTACAACGAATTCACATTCATATGGTACACGAATGAGAGGTAAACTTTTGAGGGTGCCTTTTGCAAGTAATACGGTAGGTCCAAACTCTTTCAACTTCCTGGCGCCGAAAATATACAATATCTTGCCATTTTTCATCAAGGACGCCAAAATTCAATGAAAATTTTCGGAGCTGATTGATGATTGGCCCTTAAGTAAAAATGAGCATTCGTCAATCAGGCTATAGACATAAAAAACACTTACGTTCACACCTAAAATCATTCGTAATGGTCTTAATTATTGCAGATAGAAAAATCAGGTTTAATTTTTTCATTCTATTTATTGAGGAAAAATTTTAAAATTAAATTAAATTATGTTTTTCTCAAAAACTCCACTCATACAAGATAATATTTCTTTCCATAGTTGTATTACCTTCGAGGTAGTAGACTTTATTTTTCGCATTTATTTTGTTCATTAGTTTATATTGTAATGTCCTGAGAACTATCTTGTATGTCAATATCGATGTGCTACATTTTCTCGATGTAATTTTTTTGGCATTTTGAGAATAAACATATCATTATTCATTATCATGGACTTATGCACTATCTCAGCTGTTAGCTGGATATAATTTACCTTTCCCAGATTCATCATTCAAAGGGAATAGGCTCGATTACAATATACTCGACATAAATTTCCTAACTATCCTACATGTATTAAGAATTACAGCTTTTTGCATTTCCAAATATGTATTCTTATGCAATTCTAACTTCTTAAGGCTATCATGTAAAGTTTTGGGGACTTTTTCTCATGGACCTTGTTCAGCACGTTATCATTCGGTATGGCGACATCCACTAGCATTGCGGTTCTGGCCCTCTTATCATACACCACTATGTCTATTAGGATAGGAACGGTAGATTCAGCAGGTCATCTCTGGTAGCAAGATTTAGAGGTGTATATTCCTTATCAGCCAACGATACCACTCTATGAAGGTCAGAAGTGAGAGCTTTTGCGGAGAAGAATTCTCTGAGATTTTTTTATCTGTTCGGTGTTTAAATTTACAACATCTAAAAATCCGCGTCCTCCTTCTTTCCGCTATAAAGTTGTTCGTATCACAGACGATTCTCGATGATGATTGTTGTGCTTTGTCAGCATCGTTCGGGTCTGCCTTTGAATATCATCCAGTTCTGTCTCAGTCCATCTAATTATTCCAAATGAGTAAAGCAACACTGGAATGGCGTAGGTGTTAATTGCGTTGACTAGATTCCCCGAGTTCAACATCGATTTCAGTACAGACTTCAGACGCTGACTGTATTCTGAATGAATCTTCTCCTTTGATTGTTTTTGGTCTAGCAATCTGGCTTGTTGGCATCTCAGATATTTGTATGTTTCGCCATCCCTCATGCACTGTATAATATCACCGTTTGGAAGTTGTGTTTCACCATCTATGACTTTCCCTCTTTGAATGTTCAGGGACTTACATTTTTCAATCCCGAATTTTATATGAACATCTGCCGAGAACTCACTGACAGATTTAAGCCAATCATCCAATTGCTTTTGTTCGAAGCAGATAATTTGATGTCATCCATATACAGCAGGTGGGAGACTGTATGATAATTCCTATCTGTTTATATCCTAAATCAGTATCCTGTTCTATTGAGCATTGAGGACAATGGGTTCATAACTAAACGGAACCATAGTGGACTCAAAGAGTCTCCTTGAAAAATTCCAATTCATTGTTTATTATTTTTATCCAAATTACCGATAATTACGTTTAAAACCTCATATTATACTTCGAAAGCCTTTCAACATGAAATTTTTTTGAATAGGTCTCTAAATTCTTATCAAAAGAGTGTTCTTTGAATGTCAAAATTGTTTTCATTCAGCTTTGATAGCAACCAAGACATTGACATATGCCGGAATCTCTAAAAATCTCAATAACTTAAAAATAAAAGAAGATAGCTACGATTTCAAACATGTAAAATGGGATACCCTGTAAATAAGCAAATATTATAGCAATAGTAAAAAATACACGTAACCATCATTCACTCTACCAACCTAATGTGGACCATAGAAAAAGTAAGGTTCGTTCAACTTCAGATATCAACTAACATATGCATATGCCAGTTCATCAGTGGGATTCACGATTTCAGAAAAACCAAATAATAACGAGATATAAAAGTTCAGGCTTCAAATCGGCAAATGCGAATTATTTGTGTATTTCCACGTGACCCATTTCCATGCAATTCCCATTTTAGTGTAACATAAAATGGAAATTGATCCTTTCCAGTATATATTCGTAGAAAATAACAATATACGTCATTTCTTCCAGAAATTCGCGGCACATTTTTATTTTCATACATAAAACTCTTGGATTAGGTATTCCCATAACTCCAACACCTCGTTCGAGCTTTATAGGTAACAATAAAGATATCTATGAAACGAATCCAGGGTCTGACCTCGGTCTAACAAATAAAAATCCATTCAAAAATGGCATGAAAGTTATGTGAGAATAGTATAATCTTTTCTACAAAGTTTATTCGTTTGTTTTATTAGTCAGTTGAGTGGTGGCGTACGTGACCAAAAACTAAATAGAAATCTGAATTGTTCTCAGTTCATATTTGTCCGATTTGATTTTCGCAAACATTACAATTATCTTTTTAATTCTTCTGTAGAATCAGCATCCAAACCTCAAATTACAAACACTTGGTACACACTCGGACCCTTCGTCAGCTTACTTGTTTTGGGCGTGGCATTTGAAATGGTGATGTATCGAAAATCCTGATACGATGAACAATAGAACGTAAATATATTAATTCTGATTCCAGTTTCTTTCAACACTTCACTCGTATACTAGCTGTTATTGCTGTATCAGCGACGAAGGAGACTTTCTCAGGTTTTCTCTCCCTCTTTTCTCAGCAAATCATTTAGGAGATTTTCCAAGCATTAAAGGCGATTATATTACATTAAGTGTGTATTAAATATTCATCCATTCTACCTCCTGTGCTTTCCTGCAATTCCGTTTGGACTCACATCGAAATTTGTCATTAAAGCATCATAATCCATGTACTCATCTTAATGTGAAAGACTGGAATATTGTTATTTGCTGTTATTTTCCTAAAGATATTGGTTTGCGTATTAATGTCTTTTATAATAGGATAATGAAAAAGATCTATGAAACATTGAATTATGAGCGACTGATGTATAAGTAATGTGGTTAGAAAATCCATTGGGATTGTTAAGTCTGTAAATGTTACTTTTCTAGATATGTTGTAGGTGAAATTATATTTGAGTTTGGTGATAGTTATGCCTAGGAAATTTATGAAATTGTTGCGTTCAATTGCAGTAGTGAAGGTTATTTTATTATGCACTTTAATTAAAAAATGCAATAACTGGTCTATTTGTCTATTTAGCCTTGAATATCATAAACGTATCTGTACGAAATAATATGTTTTTATGCTAACTTATTTAAAGATTTTTCAAGATTGTTCATAAAAATATCTGCTTATAAGAGTGGGGATCCCATAGAGAGTCCCGAGTTCTGTCTGTGAAATTTCGATTGAAATTGGAAATAATTTTGTGACAAACAGTTCTCTAAAAGATCACAAAATTAATCTGTGTAGGTCTACAGAATTAAGAATGGTGAGTTCCATGTATTTGTGGTGTAAGATCAATGGGATCCCCACTCGACCCCTTATTAGCAGATATTTTCATAAACATGGAAAAGAAACATTTACAGACACAACAATCCCAATGGATTCTTTCAACCAAATTGCACATAAACTATACATCTATAATTCAATGATTCATAGAGCTCATTTTCCAATTCATAACAGACTTTAATACGGAAATCAATATCGTCAAGAAAATTTCATCTGATGATAATAATTATGTCTCCCGCATAAACAGTATTATTGAAAGCAAAATGCAAAAACAAATTTCTAAATTATTATATTCCATTATGGAAAGACTAGAAAGTAAATACACATGTCTTATATTAGTTACATGGGTCCTCTTTGTAATAACAACAATTATCGTTTTAAATATAATTTAACAACCTCCTTTTTCCAGTGGTCCCAACATAAGCTAAGCATTATTTAATGCCAACTGAAAAACTAATGAATTCAAACAGTCTGGAATATACAGAATTGAATGCAATGCAAAATGTTGATTCTAGATTTAAAGAACATCTCTTCTCCGATAACATATCTGCAATTTTTATCTTATTAAATCTACAACTCATATAAATACATTGTTCAATTTAAAACTCTCCACCAATGCAATAAAGGGAAGTGGTTGATTTTTTTAGATAGTTCAGGAATCAGAGGGTGTTTCATTTTATTTATATTGAAAAATAAACTTCCATGAGATAAATCCATCAACAATATCATTAATTAAAACAGTGACCTCTAGGGAGAGGATCATTCTATGAATTGAATAGGAATGAGGCAAAATCGAATAACAAAATAATCAAGTCACCTCTCAATCTTTTTTTTAAACGCCGTAATGTTTATTAACTTTAGTCGTTCCTCGTAACTTGAACGTATTATTCCATTGCACATACAAAAAGCTCTCTTCTGGATTTTCTTCAGTAGGATATCCTGCTGTAATACAAAAAACTCCTGTAACAAAAAAAAATCTCTATGTAAATTAAACCTAAGAATATTTATTATTATTTATTTATTTCATTATAGTGCCTCAACTGCTATGGTTATTGGCACTGGTACAGTAAATATTTAACTAAATACAGTTGAAGAGGTTTGTTTCTTTCAGGTAACTAATTATGTTTTTGAAGTTGTTGACTAATGTTTTCTTGAGGGCGTCGCTTATGTTGTGTTGCTGGCGGATTCTTGCGTGTTGTGGGCATTCTGTGAGGATGTGCTTCACGGTGAGGCGGCTGTTGCATTGGTGACAATATGGGGGGTCAGTAGAGTCCATCAGATAGCCGTGTGTTAGGTGTGTATGTCCGATTCTTAAACGGCGGATTACAATCTTTTCCCTTCTTGTCAGTTTGGGGAGCTGATATGAATTTATCGATGGTGTTATATTATACAATTTGCAGTCTGACCTGTTCCAGATGTTCTGCCATTTGGTTTTTATAATGTGTTTCGTGTAACTTTTCAGGTCTTTCGGGAGCTGGATATTCTGAATTGGTAGGTCCAAATCGAAAGCTCTTCTCGCGCCTTCATCGGCATTTTCGTTGCCTTTTATCCCTGTGTGTGATGGAACCCAGATGATATTAGTTAGTATGTCTCTTGATGTGTGAAGCTCGGTAACGCCTTCGTGTTGCACAAGGGGATTCTGAGAGTAAATATTTTTGAGGGATTCTATTGACGCTAGTGAGTCCGTGCAGATTATGATGATTTTGTTTGTGCCTGTGATATGATCCAGTGCTTTTAGGATACCGTACAGTTCTCCAGTATGAATGCTGCAGAGGGAAGGAAGTCGATGTTGCGATAAGATATTATTCGAGGAGGCTACCGAGCAGCTAATATCGCTATCATTTTTGGATGCATCTGTGAATAGCAATTCATCGTGCTGTTGTGAGTTAATCAGTTCTAGGAAAGCTTGTTGTATTATGGTGTTTGGAGTGTCGCTTTTTTTGTGTTTGAGTAGTTCTGTATTTATAGTAGGTAAGACTGTAGTCCAGGGAGGCGTGCTGTTTTGTAAATAGGTGGTTGTATTGTGGAGGTTCACATCTCCGAGAAGAGGTTATAAGATTTGTGGAATTGGTTTCAGTCTCTTCGACAGATTTCGTGCAATTGCTTCGGCCGGTTTGAGGATGTCGTGTACAGGATTGTATGGGTTTGCCGATATCCTGGCAGCATATGATAATAGCAGTTCTTCACGGCGTAGTGCTAGGGGAGTTCGTGTGCCTCGCAGTAGAGTGATTTCATGGGGCCTGTTCTAAAAGCTCCAAGACAAATACGGTGGGCGGTGTTATGAACTGTGTCCAAGTTTTTCAATAGCGTATTACTTGCTGAAAAGTATACTATGCTGGCGTAATCGAGTTTGGAGCGTATGAGGCCTCTGTAAATTCTCAGAAGAGCTTCTTCTTCGGCTCCCCATTTATGGTGCGATAAGGTCTTCAGAATGTTCATTCGCTTCATGCAACCTTTCTTTGTTTCCATTATATGATTTTTCCAACTAAGTTGTGTGTCGAATATCGTCCCAAGTATTTTCAGATGGTCTACTATTTGTAACTGTTCGCCATTTAGGGTAATTTCGGGATCATTGATAATTTTTCTACTTGAGAATGTGATGACTTTGGATTCAGCAGTTGAGAAAAGAAAGCCTGCTGTTTGCGCCCATTGATTCATTTTATTCAATGTGTTTTGGAGCAGGACGCTCGTTGATGAGATGACTTTACCTGAGCAGTATAGGATGATATCGTCTGCGTATATTACATATTTGACTGGGTCTTCAATAGGTGAGCCTATGTCATTCATAGCCAACATGAACAAGGTAGTGCTCAGGACTGAGCCTTGTGGAATGCCATTCTCAAGAATGAATGGCTCCGAGAATTGACCATTTGTGAGTACTTTTGAGCTTCTGTTCGCAAGAAAGTTTTCTAAGAATGATCTCATATTGTCTGGTAAGTTGATTTCGCTTAGTTTGTTGAGAATAATTGGTCTCCAAGTTGTATCAAATGCACTTTCGATATCTAGTGCGATAGCAATTACGTGTTTTTTTGTAGCGAATGCGTTGGCAATATCTGTTTAGAGCAATACCAAGTTGTCTGTCGTGCTCCGGTGTTGTCGGAAACCGAACTGTAGTTGATCAAGGAGTTGATGCTTTTCGAGATGCCATAGTAGGCGTTTATTTATCATTTTTTCCATGATCTTGCACATTGTGCACGTCAGTGAGATTGGACGGAATGATTCAGGTAGTGTTGGCAGCTTATCGCTCTTTTTGAAAGGTAAAATAATAGATTGTTGCCAGAGGTTTGGAAAGTCTTTTTTCGTCCAAATCTTGTTGTATAATTCGAGGAGCTTACCTTGAGAGCTTTCAGAAATATTCTTCAAGAAAATGGAAGGAATGTCATCAGGTCCAGCAGCAGAGTTATTACTGGATGAAATTGCATTACGTAGCTCAATTTTTGTGAAAGGAAGATCGAGAATATAATTCCTTCATAACCAAACTTTCAAAGTTCTACTAAAAAACGTATTGAAGTTGAGGATTTCACCAAGGTGAATAAATAAAAAAATAAATACAAAAAAGAACTTGTTAAACTGGGAATTTTCGTATAATTTCAAACTGATTGCGTTCTTCGTTGGAGAAGATTAAAACCATATTTTATGTGAAACCTCGAAGAAAAAAAATAATTCTACAAATATTCCTCATTAGAATTAAGGAACTCAGAAAACAACCTGTATATGGATTCTTTCTCAAATGGAAGGAGAGTTGGAAATTTGTTTCGGTTTCTAAGAAAATAGGTATATATTTTTCGCGAAATTCAATCAAAAACGAAAGTTCAAGTTGAAATAAGGCTACATTCCAAAGTACGGTCCTGCAACTAAAGGTTTCGGTAATATATTATTGAGCTCATAGGGATTAACGTCAGTGTATGAGCAATCCAGTCAGCTAAATCCGATAGTAAATACACAGAAATGCAGTCATTATTATAGAGCCGAAAGCAATGCAAGCGATCTCGCCTAGAAGCACCAAACTGATCTTTATTAGAACATTACACTCTATAATTCCATAATTTAACTCTAATATAATTAGGACATAATACTTGATGAAGCTATTTGAAGCTATAGTAGCAGTTATACCTTTCCGTGAATTACTCCACAGAGCAAGTATTCAAGTCTTGAATATTTTCATCAATGAAATGCTTTAACTAATCCGTGAGAAATATTCTCCTAGACAGAGAATCAATTTATCTTTTTCTTACTATTTTTATTTTTGAAGATGATGAAGTAATTAAGTTGTAGGCTACATAAGCAGTTTGGACAAACATAACTGATATTCGTGCATCTTGTGATATGAATTGAATAAATTTGTATGAGGGATGTCTTTTAAGTTTTGTATATAGAGCTAGAATAAAACAATTGAGATTAATATACTTCTTCATTCGTTCGAACCATTTCTGGAAACAATTATTCCAATCGTTTGATGCTACATTCAAAATGGCCTTTTCGTAGGCATCAACACCTTCATCTGAAGACAGAAACCTTTGACGACGAGTCCGTTCTTGATTCTGGGAATAGTAAAAAACGGTTAGGACTAAGTTCTGAGTAGTCGCAGGATGATATAAGAATTCGATATCTTCTTGCCTTTAATTAAATAAAATTATTCAGTTAACAAATAACAAAATAAAAATTGTTTCAGGTACAAGTGGTTGTTGGACGCGACTTGAACCCGGTTCCGGTCGATTACAACCCATGGGTGCATCACAAGAGCTTCGACTGGACAAAGTTCTATATCAAGAAGCTGGCGAATACCGATGCGTCGCTCCCAGCCGAGATTCCACACGTCGTCTTGATTCTTTGAGAAATATGCTATCCTTCGAGATTGTCGTCAAAGGTAAGTTGACTACACGTATAAAGCAGAATTCTACGAATGCGGTTGGAAATATAATTCGATTTTCCTGAGAGAAAATATCCCTATTCTCTGAAGATTAATATATTTCATACTTGCCAATTATACTTCTAGATTGCCCACTTAATTTTTAACCATTCAAATTAGAAATAAACCCCATCTTCAAAAACATTAAGAACCACTTTAATAAAATTCCCAACTCGATCAGTATACTATATGAACTCATGAAATAAGGGTGGTCAGCAATATCATGGGTAGGAGTATGAGACACATATTTTCACGAAAGAGATTTAAAAACTATAATAGATGTTCAAAATGTCTTCCTCTTTCTTGAATGCACTTAACACATCCTTTTCTTAAACTATCAACTACTCTTTGAAGTTCAATGTGTTTTTTGACTCATTTCGTTGCAACAGATTCGAATCCTTTCAGTTGATTCTTCTCGAGTATTAAAGGGAATTCTATAAACATTAGTCTTTAATGAGCCCCACACATAAAAATCAAGCGGCGTAAGGTCAGGGCTTCTGGGTGGCCATCTCACCGGCCCGAATCGACCTATTCATTTCTCTCCAAATCTCTCAATCATCCAGTACTGGACCATTCTAGAATTATGAGCCGGGCAGCAGTCCATTTGAAACCAAAGGTGATGCCGAGCAGCTATAGGCATTTCTTCCAGAACGTTCATTATTTCGTTATTTAATAGATTTAAAAATTCGTTTGAATTGGGACGACCGGGAAGTATAACTGGCCCGACAAGCTGACATCTCCTTAACCCCAACCAGACATTTACTCTAATATCGTGCTGAGAATGTGAAACAATAGTGCCATGAAGATTTTCTGTATCCCATATATGGGAATTTCTCAAATTCGTCATACCAACTTTGGTTAAAGTTGGCTCATCCGTCTATAGATTTGCATCTGATCCCCAATCCTGTGATTTATTCATGTACCACCTACAAAATTGCAACCTCAACTCACTTTCCATTGGCAACATGTCTCGAACCTTACTCAAATGGTAAAGATGTGAATTATTTCGCTTGAGAACTCTATGAACCGTGGAATAATGAAGTCTCAATGTAACACCAATTCTCCGAGTACTTGTTGTAGGGTCCTTGCGAACAGCCTGTAATATTGCAGGTACTTGTCTCCATTGCTGAGCATTTCCACTACCTTCTTTGATTCTTAAACCACTGAATGAACCAGCTTCACCGAAGCGCCTAAACAAGGTTGGTGTCTGTTTGGAAAGCGCAATGCATACTCCCGCACCGCTGCACGGGAATTTACATTCGGGAAGCCATAAACAAATAACATATCTCGATATTCAATATTTGAGAAACTAGGCATGTTTTCTTTTTTTCGAAAAAGAAAATGGAACCGTAAAAGGGAAAAATATAAACTTCAATTCATTAGTTCATTGAACATTCAATATCCAGATATGTCATTTATTTATCGCTTATTATAATTGAAAAGTCATTTGTGGAATTGTTTAGACGCCCCGGTGAAACTAGCTCATTTGTGATTGAAGGATAAGAGAATTTAATGTTCATACTCTTCTTACCCATGATATTGCTGGTAACAAAATAGTAAGCTCAATAGTTGATATATCGTTTAAAAGCCAGATGAATGTAGTCATTTTAAAAAAAAAAAAGTCTACTTATCGATTAGTTCCAGTGGTACAACTAACAAGATATATAGATACCATTAATTTTGTTAATTTCACTAATTTTGGTAATTTCACAATTTTTCCATTTAGCCTTTTACAACACCCAGTATACAACATTTTTTTACCATTAGTACTCACCTGTCTTATAGCAAATTCAATGCTCTTTCCGATGGTATGGTCAGATTTGATATATGTATAAGAGTAACAGAGATATTCTTGTTTTTATAGAGAGAAGCTAAAAATTTCGTAAAATCAAGAAGTGTTAAATAACTCGATAATTATCAACTTTTGGAAAAGATGTTAAAGCACATTTTTTGTTGCAAACAACTTGTACTATCACCTACTGAAGTGTTTGGCACCTTTCATAGTAGACACCCTGTATAGCTCTTGTAGTTGATCTATCTTTTCTAAATCCATTCAGACTTTCAGTCAACACAATATATATATAGATAGATAGATCATAGGACCTCCAAGAAGGTTTTCCATTTCGCTCTGTTTTTGGCTAGCCCTTTTACTCGGTTCCGAGACTTGCCACTTAGTCCTTTTTTTGCGAGAATTATTCTTCTCCAAATGCTTCGGGGTTTTCCGCGTTGTCTTGTCCCTTGTGGGTTCCATTCTAGTACTTGTCGGGTGGTGTTCGTTGTATCTCCACAAGATATGGCCGATCCATTTCCATCTTCGCAGCTTTATTTCGTTGTTGATTTATCTCTGATGGGTGCTGTTGTAAAGTTCTTCGTTTGTTATCCGTTATGGCCAGTAGATTCGACGGATTTTACGGAGGCACAGACCTGGGGACTCTGCTCGATGGTTCTTGTTTGTTTCCAGGTCTCGCACCCATATAAGAAGACTGATTGGACGTTCGAATTGAGGATGCGTATCCCCGTTACGTTCGTGATGGCGTTTGATCTCCACACAGTTCTGAGCATTGCGAAAGCCTCATTTGACTCAGATATTCAGCTTCTGACGTTCGCCTCTGATCCTCCTTCGGTCGTAATTAGGCTGCCCAGGTAATAAAAAGAGTCGACATTTTCTACGGGGACAGCATCTATCAAGAAAGGTTGTACGTTTGCAGCGCCAATACCCATTGACTTCGTTTTGTCAACATTGATTTGGAGACCTGTTCATTTCGCTATGTTGCCAGACGGTCCAGCTTGTTCTGCATGTCTTGGTAGGTGCTAGATAGTGAGCAGATATCTTCCGTATAGTCAAGATCTTCAAGTCTCCCGGTCAGACCCCAGGTGATTCCCCTTCTTTCGTTGTTAACTTCCTTCAATATGGTTTCTTCTTCTTCTTCTAATGCATATCCATTAATGGATGTTTGCGATAACATTTTCCATTGCGTCTCCATCTCTTGCGGTGTGTATCAATGACTGTATATCGTGTAGTCCTGTCCACTGCCTGATATTTCGCAGCCAAGACATTTTCTTCCGTCCGATCCCTCTCCGGCCTTCGATCTTGCCTTCGATCAACAAATGCAGGAATTGATATTTCGTGTTTCGCATTATATGGCCCAGATATGCTGTTTTCCTCTTTTTGATCACTGCAAACAGTTCACGTTGTTTGTTAACTCGTCTAAGAATTTCTTCATTTGTCAATCTAGCCGTCCAGGGTACTTTAAGGGATTCTGCGGTATAGCCACATCTCGAAAGCCTCTAATTTGTTTATTTCATTCGCTTTTAATGTCCAACCTTCCATACCATAAAGAAGCACTTAGTGAATCTTAGCCTTAGGTTAAGGTCATAGTCGGAGCAGGTGAGCACTTTTCGAAACTTTAGGAATGCCTGTCGTGCTTGCTCTATGCGATATTTTATCTCTTTTTCTGATGACCAGTCTTGAAACAGCCAGATTCCCATGTATTTAAACTTTTCTACTCTTTCTATGAGCCTTGCGTTGAATATTAGCGTAGAGTTTTCGAACATTTGCTGGTTTCTGGAGATAATCATAAATTTTGTTTTTTTTACATTTATATTTAGGCCCATTGATTGGCTTTGTTCACCTACCCTATTGACCAGTTGTTGCAGGTCATGTTGTCAGCTATTAAGACCGTATCGTCAGCATATCGGATATTGTTTATCCACACTCCATTGACTTTGATTCCCATTTCCATGTCTTCTAGTGCCTCTTGGAAAATCGTCTCTGAATACAAATTGAATAGGAGTGGAGAAAGCACACACCCCTGTCGTACTCCTCTTCTAATTTGGATGTCATTAGACATATTATTGTCTACTTTTATTTGTGCTGTTTGGTTCCAGTATAAATTCTCAATTCTCAATATGGTTTACATAGCAAATTCATATTGTTTTTCGATTCTCTATTTTCCTATTTTGCCTAAATACACGGAAACAATTCCACAGGAAAAAAATTTAATTCGTCCCAGTTTTCTACTCAAAAAATGCCCCTAGAATGTCAAGATAGTTCTCACCTAAATTCGATAGCAACCGAGATATTGGCATATTCCAAAATCTGGAATAACTCAAAAACAAAAGAACATAGCTGTCATCAGTTTTCACCAATGAATTTTCCTCGAAAATCGAGGACGGAACTGGGAAGTGATATTGTGTATTTGCGTATTCCACTTAGTTACCATACTAAAACATTTAAAATAGGACGCCCTGTACATGACGATAGATTCCATTGTAAATATAGACTGGTATTTGCCTGAAATTATTTTTTGGATATTGCAAACCCAAATATTCATTAATGTATGCGGACTCAATTCATGGATAGATTGGAACAGAATGGAAGCGCAGAAAATTGTGGACATAAGCGAAAATTAACATTTCGGTTTGGTCCATAATATCGTTTCCACCCTCTTTTTCAGGCAAATAATTATCCGTATTGGAACACATTTGCACAGCAAATTTGGAATATGTTATCATCGTTTGTTGTATAAACAAAGCAACAAAATGAAGATTTTATTGAAACGAAAATCTTATGTACTAATTTTTTTGTGGAAATTTGCAAACTTGAACACACAATCACAATCTCAATTGTACCGACCAATAAGTCTCATGTATTTTGTTCTGGGAATGGTGTTAGCTGCTTTGATTAGAACTGAGTGTTATGGCTAAAGCCTCTGGAGTGTGCATGAATACGCCTTTCAAAAAGGTAAATCAACTGGTCTGGTTCTTGACAACCTAGTCAGAAGGATCACAAAGACTGGGTAGCCTTCATGGACAGATATGTTGCATTAAATGCGCCCCCACTGGTTCACTATGTGACGCTACGAGAGCCTAAGGAATAGCAAATATTATTACGAAATGAATTAACAACATTCTAAATGCCAAACTCATCAAACCTTCCTGAAAAGAGAGGTAGTCGGTTTTATAACTAGTATGAGCTGCGCTTGGGAATGTGTCTTATCCTCTTTGCTGTGATCCCTACTGGTTGATGAGCTACAGGCAATAATCGACGCACTCGACGTTTATTTTCGAGCGTCCACTGATGATATAATCATTCTGGCTGGTAGAGATGACGACGATGTCTCTGACAGACGACAAGAGGCTACTTCTGCTATCCAGGGGTGGTGAGGATGTGGTTTGTATGTACTCCCATAAAGGTACTATTTGTTAGGAAAAGAAGAATATTGGTATCACCCCAGTTCCTGAGGGGGGTGTTTATTCCGGTTGCAGCCGAAGCAGAATATCTAGGGATTACCCTGAATAGCCAGCTAGAATTCGCACCTGAAGAACATGAAACAAGGTTAGAAATTCTTCATGAGTATGTCGAGTGATCTGTGGAAAGAAATGGGAACTTGTCTTATAGCAACTTAAGTGGTTATATGTGAAATGCATTGCTTGGTGGTGGTGTAGCCCTAAAAATCAATCTCAACTCAAGCTATCTAAGTTTCAGAGAACTTCCTGTATGATGACCATTTGAGCATTTTGCTCTACACCTACTGTTGTCATGCAACTGATACTGGACCTTGCTCTTCTTCACTTGATGATAAGAGGTTCAGCTAGAATGTCTATCTACAGGTCCCCTCACCTTTCCCGGAATAGGTCATGTATAGTCAGCTGAGTATGAAGTCTAACAGCAATATCCAAAACCCACATAGAATTGCCTTTCTAGTCATCGTTCCTAGTAGACATAAATGGGATTGCTCCAAATATCGTCTACTTGAGGGTCCCCTGTTGGCTCACAGACGGCTCCAAAACAGCCCAAGGTGTTAGAGAGGGTGTATAAGGTCTAGGTGCTATCGAAAACAATCTGTTCGTCTCTACGAGCCTAAGATTGTTTTTCTAGCAGAAATTCTCTTTATTGGCCATAGCGCTTACCTTCTGCTTACGAGGAAATTGAAAGTAGATGAACAAAGATCATTTCGGATAGTCGAACTGCACTGAAGGCATTGGCATCCAAAAACTACACGTCACTTCATTTGCAGGAATGTCGTTCGAGTTTTGTCAGATTGGAAAAATGAAGTAATTTCAGTCTGATGTAGGTCTGGGGCATTGCACCGGAGTCTAGGTCGCAATGACGAGGCCGACAATTTATATATATATATATATATATATATATATATATATATATATATATATATATATATATATATATATATATATATATATATATATATATATATATACATATGTCAATACCAATAAGGAATAACTGCTTTGGAGAGTTGGCAGAAAACGAGACAACATCAGACCTATTTCACGTTACTGCTCATCAATTTTATAATTGATTTTTATAAGATGTACTATAAACATTGAGGTGCACTTTGAATGATAATATTTTATCTCCACAGTGACCAATTTTAGAATTATCAGGAAGAAAGAATGAATAATAAAATAAAACAAGTTACTATAACTATAACTATAACTATAACTAATTTATTGATGTAAAGACTGACAAAATTTTTACATTGGTTGGACCAGTTTCCCACATGCGTCCATTATCAACAACAAGCTAATGAAAACTGCATACTCATGTACAATACAGGAATTACCATCAATAAAATGCTAGTAGAGGTCACAGTAACTTGAATAATGGTGAATGGTAGGTAAATAAGTCTATCTGGTCGTTGAGGAGCATAATCTTTTCTACCCTACATGCCTTGAAAATTTCCATCGATTCAAAGAGGAATGAAGAATTTTTAGCTATTGAAGTTCTGGAAAAGGATGACATTCATTCAGACAATGTGCAGCTAAAGCTGAATCATATTTCTGATGTAGGAATGACCGGAAATGTTCTTTGTATCTAGCCTTGAAAGAGCGTCCTGTTTGACCTATTTGAAAGGAATTGCACTCAGAACATATTAATTAGTATACTCCTGATTTTTCGAATTCATCGGTTTTATCTTTTGTGTTGAAAAGCAGGCCTGACAATTTGCTAACTGGCTTGAATGCAATATGAACTTTTTTACTATCAGACAAAACTCTAGCAACCTGTTCTGACGTCTTCCCAAAATATGTTAGAGACATAAATTTTTGGGGCTTTTCTCTCTTGGATTGGGGATATATCATGTTGAATGTGTTGTTGCGTATTTTTCGATTAATTAAACTCTCTATTGCTTTTATATCGAAGCCGTTGTTCTCTGCTATTAACATAATGGTGTTAAATTCTGATTTTCGGTCCATGTCCGATAAAGGCAAAGAAATCGCTCTGTGAATCATAGATTTGAAGGCTGATATTTTTTGAGAATACGGGTGAAATGAATCTATGGGTATGACATTATCTGTGTACGATGGTTTTTTGAAGATATTAATCGATAAACGGTTATTATTCTCCCGGGTAATTGTTAGATCTAAGAAATTGATTTATTATCGACTTCTGTTTCTACTTTGAACTTGATTTTAGGATGAATGTTATAAATGAAATTTAGAAAGATTTCTAGTTGTCTATTCGTTCCAATTAAATAGGCTAAAATGTCATCAACATATCGGTACCAAAATAGAATATGCCTTTTCGTCAAAGTAGACGTCATAATTTTAGTGTTTTCCAAATTAGACATGAAAATTTCAGATAGAAGGGGACTGAATGATGAACCCATAGCTAAACCATTATTTTGTGAATATATCTTGTTATTGAACTGAAAATATAATGCATAAATCAAACAGAGAAATTAACTCATCTTTACAGACCACGTTGAGATTTCTTGCCTCTAGAATACTTGATATTAAGGGGACACATTCTGTTGCAGGTACATTCGAAATTATAATATCTATCTTAGATAATATGTTGGTTCGTATGATTTATTTTACCATTTGCTTGTAGTAAATCCTAGCAAGATGACTTACAAGTTCTTTTATGCAATATGATTATGATTTTGGCACTGCGGTTATCATTTCCTCGTCGATAGGTACCATACAAGCGTACAGGTAGGACCTCTTCTGCCAGGTTAGCAAGTCCACCATTAAATCTTTTTTCATAATGAAACCTTTGTAAGATGTTAAATCTATTCCAGATTTATTACTATTACGGGCAAGAAATGGCCCATAAAATTCAAGATTATGAAATAATCAGAGTATAAATAAACGGTAAGTGGTAAGAGAAGAGAATGAATTTCGTAAGTGTAATGAAATTTTCGCGGAGAAACACTCGGGGCGGGTCTTAAAACGTGTACGGGTTTACGGTTTCTACAGCAAGAATCTACCGGAATAATTAAGCAGTTAACGAAAAGTGCACGATCTCGACTCCGTTTACGACGCTTGCTCAGGGACGGAATATTTTTCTAAGAAACATTGCGAGATTCTTTCGCAGATAATACGGAAATTGCAAATTGCAAATTTGATGGAGTAATTAGACAAAAGATGATTCAGAGGTAAAATTAGTTGTAGCAAATCGAAGTCTGACATTCAAATGAGTGAAAAATTCTGTTGATTGTTATGAAAAAGAAACAAGAAGTTCAATTTCAGAATTGAAGAACTAAATTCCGATATAAACGTTAGATAAATTGTGCTCTCAATCTCGAATAGAACGAATAGATATATCTTAATGAGGTTTTATCAAAATGCACAGAAATGTAAGAACAACGCTTTCAAGTGAAGTGGAATAAATAATCCACTCTACCCAGAAATGGGCTTGCAATGTACACAAATATTTTTTACCTAATTTCCTACTTGTAGATGGTCTTTTGAGGAAAATTCTTCTATTTAATTATTTCAATTTTATTAATTTAAAACGGTGTTACAGAGCTCCAAAGTTGACCGGATTCGTTAATAATCATGAGATTCTGGTCAAAACAAAATGTGGTTTATGATCTTTTTTCATTGTAAACACCTTCGCAAAAATTTTTGTTGAATTCCTTACTACAACTTTACTTATTCATTGCTAACTCTTTTCCTCGCTTTAGAACTTACCAAATTGTTACTTCTTACAGTAATTTCTAAGAGGAGTGTACATTTTCGAGAATACTGAATCAGATACAGATTCAATCATCGTCTCTGCTCCGCTTAATGTATCCCAATCTGATGATTCCGTGATCATTGTGGCAGAGGAGATTGACATTCTTGTATTGCTCACGGCTGGAAACAAAGCTTTGTCATACCTATATTTAAATCTGGTGACAGATCTGTGGTTTCAGATTACAGAGGAATAGCCATACAATAAAAAGAAATATAATTAACCCTTGTATAGAGATTGTAACTGAAGATAAAGAGAAGAAACAGGAGTGGATGACTGAAGAAATATTAAAAATGATGAACGAGAGAAGACTTTATAAAAGTCAGAACACTCAAAAGTACAAACAACTACAAAAGGAAATTAGAGTAAAGATTTGTCAAGCAAAAGAAAAGTATTACGAGGACAGATGCAAAGAAATTGAGGACTTAGACAGAAAATATGACATGTTCAACCTACACAAAGAAGTGAAAGAGCTTGCAGGCACAAAGAGAAAGAATCAAAGCACTATTCTTGTAAATAAAAAGGGTAAGATCTTAATGAATACATCAGATAAACTACAAAGATGGAAGGAATACACAGAAGAATTATTTATGGATAACAGAACTGAACCAAAAGAAATTAACACATACTGTGAAGAGATAGGCCCAGATAATACTAAAGAAGAGGTGAAACATGCATTAAAGAACATGAAAAATGGGAAAAGCCCCGGACCAGATCAATTGGCAAGTGATATACCCAAATTAATTGATGACAATCATATCGGTCTCTTAGTCAATATTTTCAATAAAGTATACAGAACTGGAAATATTCCAAGAGAATGGTTGGTATCTACTTTCATCTGCTTACCAAAAAAACCACATGCTAGAGAATGTAGTGATCATCGTACAATCAGTCTGATGTCACACACTCTCAAACTGCTCCTCAAGGTTATCCATAATGGAATATACCATAAACTTGACATGGATATAAGCGATACTCAATTTGGATTCAGAAGGGGATTGGGAACCCGCGAAGCCCTTTTCGCATTCAACGTATTGACTCAAAGGTGTCTCGATGTCAACAAAGTGGTCTATGCGTGTTTCATAGACTATAATAAAGCCTTTGACAAGGTTCGTCATGATCAACTGATAGACATCCTTAAATCAAAACATCTAGATAGTAGAGACGTACAGATCATCACTAATCTCTATTATAAGCAAAAAGCTATAATATGCATGGACAACCACACATCAGAAGAAATTGAAATACAACGAGGGGTAAGACAGGGATGCGTTCTATCGCCGACACTCTTCAATGCATATGCTGAAGAAATACTTAAGAAAGCTCTGGAAAACGAAGAATGTGGGATAACAGTTGGTGGAACACGGGTAAACAACATAAGATATGCGGACGACACAGTAATCTTAGCGGAGAGTATCGAAGCTCTGCAGAGACTAATGACCAGAGTATCTACTTACAGTGAGGAATATGGGTTATCACTAAACATAAAAAAGACAAAATTCATGGTAATCTCAAAGAACAATCCAGTAAATGTTAGTCTAACTATAAACGGCAGAAATGTCGAAAGAGTGGAGCAATATACTTACCTTGGAGCAATGGTGAACAGCACAAATGAATACAACCAAGAAATAAGAATAAGAATAGAAAAAGCCCGAGCCAACTTCATAAAAATAGACAAAGTTTTTCGTAGTAAAGATCTAAGTATGGCATTAAAACATCGTTTAGCTAAATGTTATGTTTTCTCTACTCTCCTTTATGGAGCGGAAGCATGAGCAGTGAATGCCGCAATTCTTAAAAAGATTGAAGCATTTGAAATGTGGGTGTATAGGAGGATTCTTAGAATATCATGGATGGATCGAGTAACAAATGCAGAAGTTCAGAAACGCATAGGCAGGGAAAGAGAGGTTGCTAACACACTCAAGAAACGTAAATTGGAATATCTGGGCCATATTATGAGAGGTGAAAAATATAAATTCCTACAGCTGATTATCCAAGGCAAAATACAGGGAAAACGAAGTATAGGAAAGAGAAGAATCTCATGGCTGAGGAACCTGAGAGAGTGGTTTGGATGCACTTCGAACCAACTTTTTGAATCGGCCGCTTCTAAAGTAAAAATAGCGATGATGATTGCCAACCTTCGACTCGGAGATGGCACTTGAAGAAGAAGAAGCCATACAATCAACTATTCCTAAGTTTTTGGTATTTTTAGTTTGTGAATACTTATCGTGGAAGTTTATATCTGCGATTGTGCCTCAACAGCACGGTTTTATGAAGGGCAAGTCCAGTTTCTAATGTACTTTTATATGTTGATGCAGTGATCAAATGTTTTGAGTCGGGACATCAGATGGATGCTGCGTATACAGACTTCAGTAAGGCGTTCGATCGGGTAAATCATAACTTACTGATGGCTAAACTCTCGGCTTTTGGAGTATCTGGTCCACAGCTGGCGTGGTTGCGCAGTTTTCTTTGTGGTCGAATACATATTGCAAAATATAAGAACCATTTCTCGAGTCCTATACCGGTATTATCTGGTGTTCCTCAAGGGTCACACTTGGGTCCCATTCTATTCAATATTTTCGTTAACGACAAAGCTTCCGTTATTTCGACAAATTATTTATTATTTGCTGATGTAAAGATTTTTTCACGAATCGAATCATTGGACGATTGTGAACGGTTACAACAGCAGATCTCACAGTTTCAGGCGTGAACTGAGAAAAACTTTTGGTATCTAAACCTCCGGAAATGCAGTGTAATCGCATTTTCTAGAAAAAAAGGCGATATTTTATCCGAATATCGTATGGGCACTGAATTGCTTGGTAGGGTAGAGAATGTTAGAGACCTTGGTGTTCCCTTGGACAAAAAACTAATTTTTAAGGGGTTAGTTCGTTCTGTAATAGAATATGCCTCCCCGGTCTGGTCACCCTTTTACAATGTCGACTCCAATATATTGGAGAAGATAAAACGTAAGTTTCTCAAAAACTTTTCATATAGGCGAAGTTCACATTCGCCAATTACTGGGCATTTAATAAGTGCGATAGGTGCAGAGCTTTGTATTGCATCATTGCAGTCGCGTAGGAGGATTGAGGATTTATGTTTCCTTTTCAAACTAATAAACGGCCTTGTTGACTGCCCTGATCTTCTGCAGTGCATTCCCTTTAACCTGCCTCGTAGACTAACAAGAAAAATTATGCTTGTGGATCATTCTTGCATGGCACATTGTCAGTCGCAAATTCAGTCTGTGATAACGTCAATTTTTTCCCAAGTCATTGGCTAATTTTAGGATTTCTGTTGCTCTACAGCCTGGAGAATGTTAGGAAGTTGTAACTCTCAATTTTCTGTTTTAAAATATTATGTCCTTATTTGTTGTGTCTTTTCTGTTTCTATTCTACTATAATTATTTAAGTGTATAATAATATTCCGTGTTATTTCTTAAAGGTCGTTATCCCGTATAAATTATCTACTCTACAAATATTATTTGCAAAAAATGTATGAAGTAGTTAAATGAATAAATAAATGAGGTAGAAGACAGCTCCACATTTACTTTTCAAAACCTTCAAAGGGGCGCACACCTGATCAGTTATATAGCCCTTCAAGTTTTGTGTATGGAGATCTTATAGCACAGAATTTGCTGTTTCTTCATGCTTTCTCAGGATGTGATACAACATCAGCAGCCTATAATATGTGGAAACTAAAATTTATAAAATTATGCTTTATACGGCGGTAATAAAGATGACTCATATAACGGCATGCGAAACAAACAATTTGCCGAGACAGTTACTGAAAATTCTTTAGTTTATCATCGCTACCTCCCACACAAGATGCACCTCGTTTTCACAGTCTCATCAGGTATATCACCAAGTCCAGTAGTGGCTCGGAAGATATCAAAATCCTGAAGATTGGGGCTGGAAAAAGCATGCATACATTTGAATGCCAAGCTTCCAAGCCTCCAGCACCCCCCGATCTCATGAAATTAATTTTCTGCGAATGCAAAAGAAATTGTGGAAGCATGTGTGGCTGCAGAAAATCAGGCCCCTAATGCTCTACAGTATGCCTCCTTTGTTTTGTCGCAACATGCAGCAACATCGAATATGAAGTACCAACTATGACCCCAATTTTAACTCCTGTCATTCCCCAAACTTTCACATTCGACGTTGAATCACATTCTGAGCCTCAGTCTGGATCATCGAAGAAAAGTAGAATAGAATAGCTAGCTAATAACTGATTGAAAATATGATTATGTTATCGACAAGATGTCTGTGGAGAAGGCCTACTGGGTATACGCCTACAGACTCTACCTCATAGGTGCCGGGGAAAGGAGTTGGCAATGAATAACTAAAATTGTAGGTAGGGATTTAACAGAAATTTTTGAGAATGTATTCACAATAAGAAAAAAGGTCATAAAACTAAGTTAATATTTTTTTTGACCGGATCCTCATGGGCAATGACGAACCCGGTCAACTTTGGAGCGCTGTGGCAGCATTTTAAATGAATAAAATTTTGAAAAATTAAAGGGAAAAAATTTTCCTCAAGAGACCATCTACAAGATTGGTCTGCGGTTATTTTTTTTTTGTAAAATGTAAAAACAAGTTATAGAGCAAAAAACGAAATTTTTTATAGAAAATTTCTCACTTTTTTGCTTATAACTTATTTAATTTCGAATTTAGGACAAAACGTTATAAGAGCATATTTGTAGGCAAAGCTATTTGCTACAAATTATGTCGTTATAAATTTTTTGTAGGACGTATAGTTTCCGAGATATCGGAAAAAGGTGTGAGCACCCCTTTTTCCAAGATGGCGGCCGGGGAACAAGGGCGTGAACCCCACAAGCTTGGGGTTAAGCTTCTATTTACCCTCCCCATATGTACCAAAAATAAAATTGCGTCCTCTAAAAATGCAAAGCTCATGTAACATTTCAATGGACTACTAGTGAATTCCATTTATTATTGAATGTCAAAACTCCAGATCATCAACAAAGGATTTATTACCAGCAAATGTGTTATTCTTATTCTCATTCTATACCGCGGATTCGCCGGAATTCTCCAATATAAACAAGTTAATATTTCTGAAGCACCATTGCCGAACGCCCTATTCATGTCAAGAAAAGTATAATTATCTCGAAAAATATCATAGTCCGTCTCTCGAGTCCCAACAAGAGCAAATCCGTCGAAAATCGAAACCTTTATTCTACTCGAATGTCGAGCCTACGGTGTCAAATGGCCTAATTAAATTTTATATTTTCGCCGAACACGAAATAAATAAATATGAGAAAGCGTGTTGAATACGAAAGAGAAGGCAACCGACTTCCGTTTCGGTTACAACAGGCCGGAAGTGTATCTTTATGGAATCAATTTATTTTGTCAACGGAATATAGTGGAACTGATAGACGACACGTTACTACTTTTTATTTCCAAAAGTTTGTCGGGATTTTATACACTTAACTTATCGAGTCGAAGTTTTTCAGAAAAATGAAATTGTCTCCAGTGGTGTAGCTGGACTTCGGTCGATGGGGTAGACTCCTACGAAAATATGAATACTAACCTAACCTCACTATACAACATTTCGCTATAACGAACCTTATAACCTTCGATAAAGGCATGTTTTCGATTTACGTCCTACAATGTTTCTCCATAACAGCAAAATAAACTTTTTCGATGCCGATATATCTTCATGTTACCATTCTTGTGCAAGATTAATCCCAATATGTGTGCTCATAAACCGACTGGTTTAGACTACTGTGTGAGTTTTTTATGTACATATTTATTACTGATTGTTATGATGAAAATATGGAAACAATCTTTAAGGGGCCACAGATTTGATCATCAATAAAAGACGCAAGTTTTACGGACTGAGAACAACTAATGCATTCTAATGCTTCGATGTACATTGAGCATTAAGTTACACTTTTTTCACAACCACTTAGACCAGGGGTGCTCAAACGGTCGATCGCGGGTGCATTTGAGTACATCTCGAGAAAAAAATTTTAATAAGTAGGTAACTAAACTACAAAAATTTATGACATAATGAAATAACACTCGGCTAGCGGCAAAAGGCGGTAAATCAAAGGAACGCGCGGTACTTGTCAAAGAAAAGCCGGGTTTTCTATTCTTGCCGCTTTTCTAGAAATTTTGGGTGTCGCGTTTGACGGGAACATTCACGAATTTCGTTCACGCCGATATATACAATACTACGTCGATTATTAAATAGTACAAAATGAGTGCAGCGAAGAGATCTGAAACGTATCCTTTTAATAACTATTGGAAGAAAGAATTTTTCCTTTGAATAGTGAAGGATAAGTGCATTTGTCTTATTTGTCGTGTGTCAGTTGCAATATCTTAGCGTGGTAACTTAGAGAGGCATCGTAAAACGGTTCATACAAACTATAAAAAGTATTTTCCGCCACAAAGTGAATTAAGAAAACTAGAAGTACGTGATTTGATATCTTGTGTGGAAAAAGAACAAACCATGTTCACAAGAGCAGCCAAACAATCAGAATCTGCTACGATCGCGTCATTTAAAATATCTCATATATTAGCGAAACACAAGAAACCATTCGAAGATGCATCGGTTGTGAAGGAATCATTCATTGAAGCGGGTGAGACTTTATTCGGAGATTTTAAAAATAAAACGAAAATTATGTCTGTTATTAGAGAACTTCAGTTATCTCGTCCGACTGTCACAAGGCGTATTGAAGTCATAAGTCAGGACATGGCAGATACACTAAAACATGATATGATGAAATGTGCATACTTCTGTTTAAAGTTCGACGAATCCACCGATATGACAGACACTGGCCAGCTGTGTATTCTTATTCGGATGGTATTCAATAACATGTTGGCTGAGGAAGAATTTTGACAATCATTCCTCTGAAGGAGAAGACCCGCGGCGAAGATATATTCGACGTTCTCTTCAATTTTTTTAAAAACTACAAACTACCAATATATAAATTAGTGTGCATTACAACCGATGGAGCACTAGCAATGATTGGAAACAAAAACGGTTTTGTGGCATTGTGTCAAGTTAATGAAGATTGCATTATACATCAACAAATTTTGTATTCAAAAGTTTTAAACATGGAGGAAATTATGCACTATGCAACAGAAATTCTACTCACTAAAATTCTATCGCAAAAGATATATGACAAAGTAGGTGTGTCTGAAGAACAACAGGGATTCCGACCAAATAGATCAACAACGGATGCAATTTTTATATTGCGGCAACTGGTGGAGAAGTCCATAGAGTTTGACAAACCGATGTTTATATGTTTTATAGATTTGGAAAGGCATTCGACAGAATTCGAATGAACGATGTGATCACTATCCTTGAAAATAAAAACTTAAGCAATAAATACATAAACATAATCGAAAAACTAAATAACTCTAATAAGACGAAAGTAAAAACTACACAGGGACTTACAAGCGAGATCAAAATTAACGCAGGCATTAGACAAGGTGACAGCCTCAGCCCATGTCTATTTAATTTAATCATGGATGGAATAATAGCAGGTGTTAACCAAATGAACCAAGGCTATAGGATGGGTAACAAAACTATGAGAATACTGTGCTACGTAGATGATGCTTTACTAATGAGAATGAGGACGACCTGCAACGCCTACTACAAAGTTCAAAGTAACAGCAGAAAAATATAACATGGTAATATCAACACAGAAAACCCAATCGATGGTAATAGCGAAAGATCCAATTAGATGCAAACTAGTAGTGAACGACCATATAATAGAGCAATTTTCACACTTTAAATACCTAGGAGTAGAAGTATCGAGCGATAGGCAACCATTACAAGAAGCTAAACAGCAGACAATGAAAGCATCGAGAACATCTGGCTTCCTGAGAGATGTAATCTGGCGGAATAAGTACATAAGCACAGAAAGCAAAGTCCGAATTTATAAAACCTGTGTGAGACCCGTGATGACATATGCGGTTGAGACAAGAGCTGAGACAACAAAAACAAAACAACTAATGAGGACAACAGAGATGAGAACACTAAGAGCTATAAGAGGTATTACACGGAGAGATAGAATAAGGAATGAGGATACGCTAAGGGAGCTAGGTGTCCAGGATGTGGTGAGGTGGACAAGAGCACGTCGACGCCTATGGAGAGATCACGTAGATAGAATGGGCCCCGAAGGTATGGCGAAGTGGGCAAAAACACAAAAACCCAACACTAGAAGACCCATAGGAAGGCCGAAAAAGCGATGGCATGAGTGCTGGAGCTCCGGTTCGCTACAGAGGCTGTAACAGAAAAACAGGACATCGTCCTATTTAGAGAAGAAGAAGAAGAAGCAACAGAAATTGTGAATTCCATCCGTGCTCTTAACGGAGCTCTTTTAGGAATGGAGAATGTTGCCAAGTTTCTTGGTGTAAAACTAGACAAAAATCTAAATTGGAGAGATCATTGCATGGAAGTATGTTCGAAATTTAGTATGCCTAATCTCTGGGAATATTACAGAAGGCTTACGATGAATCGACTTCGTCAAAAACACATGCATATGAGTGGTGTTCCTTCAACAGCGGCCGTGATCTGGTGGAAGATTTGCCTCACTATGGTCGGCCATCAAGATCTTCAACTGAAGTTAACATATAAAGTAAAGCTATAGTAATTGAAATTCGTCGTTTCAGTTTGAGAGAGATAGGCAATGAACTTTCTGTGTCTCACGGATCAATTCGTACCAGTTTAAACGATTGTTTGGGCATGAAACGCATTGCCACTCGACTATTTCCAAAAGACCTGAATTTTCTTCAAGAATTGAATCGCGTAAAGGTAGCTGAAGACACGCTAGAAGAAGTCAATACCGATCTCACATACATGAAACATAAACACAAACACAACTGGTGATGGGACATGGGTTTGTGAGTTCAACTACAAGCCAGTCAACAAGCTTCGGAAGGGCGCTTTCAAACTGAACCGAAACCACGTCAAAATCGATCGAAAGTCAAGGTGATGTTGTCTGTTTTCTTCGATTATCGCGATGTTGTGCACTATAACTGCAAATTCGTTGCAAAGAGTCCAATTTGTGAAAAAAAAACTCATGGATGTTGCACTACGATGGTGCACTATCTCAGAAAGCCATAATTGTGAAAGAACTTACAAGAAACTCAACGAATACCACCGAACAATCACCTGATATGGCTCCGGCCAACTTTGTTCTTGCTCCGAAGCTCAAATTACAGTTTCGAGGTATCCGTTTTGAATCGACAGAAGACATAGAAGAGAATTCACAGCGAGAACTGAAGTCGATTCCGAAAAGGCTTTCGAAAAATGTTTTGATGATTGGATTATTTGTTGGCGTGAATGTATCATTTCGGAAGAAGCATACTTTGAAGGCGATACACTAAATTTGAATGAAAGTAAATACTTTGTATTTCATTGGCCAATTCCCGCTACTTTTCTGACAGAATGTCAAATGACATAAAAAACACGCATTAACCCAAGAAACACACAACACCTCTGAATAAAACAGATGTAACGTGATCGTTTTCAACTATTTTTATCGCCAGTAACGGCGTAGGAAATGCGAAATGAGGTGAAATTATACACCTATAAAAACGTTCTTAACACCAAATCTGGCAAGATAAATTTCGGGTAAGAACAGAGCTCCTGGGACTGGGGAAGTTATCGCAATCTATGGTTTTACGTTAAGGCACCTATCTGTTAAGGCTGTCGGATAAAATTGTTTTTGTTGAGTCGAGAGATATGTGAGAACTAAATCAGACAGGGGAATTCTCCCAAGTAGATATTAGTATATTCTGAACGAGTTTGCACATCGAAATTCTTTGAATAGGGTTAATCAAGGAAAAGGTTTGCAGTTTCAGCATTTTCTAGGTTATTAGGAGGGAGCATACATTTCCATCAAAGAATTCAAGCAACATTTTTTTTGTGGCTCACTCTATTTACTTCTATTACTGTGACTTTGGTATTTTATATCTAGTTATTATATTTATATAATGTACACCCTCCATTTCAAGAGTAACCGAACTCTTTGAAATAGAAACAACCAGTATTCATTTTGATACAAATCTTTTCGATTTTTTTTTATGCACACTTTCCAGGAATAAGCGAACCTGTTGCACCACATAAGTAGGCGCCTGGGAAGAATTGAGGTGTCTATTTACTCGCTTCTTGAAGAGGGGAAAATTGTAAGATGTTGGGAAGATGTTGGACGGAAATGAGTTCCACACCTGACTGGTCCTGTAAACGGGAGAATTCTCATAGAGAGAGGTTCGAGGGGTCGTTAAATTTACCGCCATATAATGAGAACTCCTTGCCAGCCAAGTGTTGCGTCAAAACATGAGGTTTTCCTGAACAAGGTCTTTTAACTCCTTAGAGCATCTTCCGTGGAAGAATCTGTAGATCAGAAAAAGGTTAGCAAATTGTCTTCTGAGAGCCAGCCGTTGGAGATCGCGGGTGATCTCTGGGTGCCCGTTTTTGCACACTATCCAACATCCACAACGAATAGTTGGGCGCAGATCCCCATACATGGGAACAATATTCCAAAGCTGATCGAATCTGCGCCTTATATAGAAGCAACAGCTGAGATAACGTGAAGTATCGCTTGGCTCTGAAAAGAAAACTAAGTTTAGCTGATGCCGACTTAGCTATTGCTGATACATGTTCATGCCAGCAAAACCCAGAGTTGACAGTTATTTCGAGAAGGTGCATCGAATCTTTGGATGCAATTTGTTGTCCTTGCATTATTAGAGGAAGTTCTTCAGCAGGGAATTTTCTAGAAAACGTAGATGCTTGCGTTTTGTTCGCGTTGAAGCTCACCAGGTTCAACTGGCCCCACTTAGATATCCTCTGTAAGTCAGAGTTCAAGTTATTAATTCGTTGACATCTTTGCCGATGAGATTCCCCAGCTGTAATCGGCCGCAGACGAAACCAGGGTACAATCGTCTGCAAAACCGAAGATCTTGTTTTCTGTAGCTGACAAGAAGATCGTTTATCTGCAACGGAAACAAGGTTGGCGGAAAATGGATCTCTGAGGTACTCCTGCTTGCCACTGGAAATAATCAGATGTTATACTGTCGACCACAACTTGTATTGATCTGTTTGGAAGAAAGCTACCTATCCAAGCCCATATGCAGCAAGTTTATTCAACAAGGCTACATGCCAAACCCTATCGAAGGCTTTAGAGATGTCGAGGGCTACTGATCCAGATTCCCCATATTTACCATCGTTGATATACAAACATGAGTGACGTAGGCGAGCAGATCTTCTGTCGATTTTCGCCTGCGAAAACCATACTGACGGACTTTAATAATTCCCTGCAACTCAAGATATTTGATGAAGTACATTTTCATCCCAGAATTGCGACGATGAAGAATGAACAGAAGAAATGTTTCGTTTCAACAGGATAGTGTCACAGCACATACAGCCAGATCATCAATGGAAGTTGAGCTTCGCATTTGTCATGTAATCTCTCGTTTTGGTGATATGCCGTGGCCGCCTCGTTTTCCGGATATCACTGTTTGTGATTTTTTTTTGGGGAAACCTGGAGGCTAAGGTTTACGTTAACAAACCTCGAAATCTGTAAAAGTTGAAAAAATCCATCACAAAAAAGAAGTTAGGGAAATCGACGCAGATTTAGAGCGGGTTATGCAGAAAGTTGAGAATCGACTACAGCAATGCATTGCGGAACACGGACGTCATCTGCCTGATGCCATTTTCACGACATGATTCTTTTCACGTTTCTACACTAAATGGTAAACTTTCATTTTACGTAATTAAAAATGTTTTTGCAAGAAAAAGACCCTTCCATAACACCCCACTCTGTATATTTGCGTCAAAATTGTGTAATGTTTGGCGCAATAATTTACTTGCTTAATCACATACTGCAGTATATTGAGCAATAAAATATTTCACGACTAACACTTGAGCAGGCAATAATTGAAATGATAAGGTAAGGTTAGGTTTTTTATCATTCTCTCCATCACTTTCGACATAATGGGTGCAACCGGGCGGTGGTTTTGGGTTAAGGACTTTTTTCCTTTCTTTATGATCGGTTGAATTCTCGCTATTTTCCAGCTGCTCGGAAAAGTCTGCCTTTCATAAGAAATCTTAAGCAGACGGTTAAGAATAGGTGCTAGTTCGAGAGCACACTTTCTCAGGACGATTGGCGGTATTTTGTCTAGACCAACTGCCTTCTTGCAGTTCAGCGGCTCGCTAGTCTGTCTCACAGTGATTTCTGCCATGGAAGAATTTGAAAGTGGAATGTTCAGTGGTATTGCGTTAGATGAATCTAGCACAGAATTCTTTGAGAACAAGAGAACAAAGAGATCGGCTTACTCTTTCGGAGATGATGCTATACTTCTTCTCTAACAAGAGGCGGAAACGCAGATTTGCAGAAATTGGCACTGACTGTCTTCGAAATAGACCGAACTGTCTATTTCCGCTTGTTTAAGGAGTTTATTAGTTACCCCTTCGTTGAAATTGGCCTTTGCTCTTGCAGTTGTCAGGTTGCATAGGTTCCATATTCGTACGAAAGTTGTTCTTGTTTCCTCTGTTGAATTCATCTTCCATGACTTGTAAGCTCTGCTCTTGGCTGCAGAGGCTCTTTCGCAGTCTTGGTTGAACCATCTTCGCTTCTTCCCTAGCCAACATGTCATTGAATACCATCCGAATAACATACACAGCTGGGCAGTGTCTATCATATCGGCGAATTCGTCAAAATGTAAAGAAAAGTATGTACATTTCATGATATCATGTTTTAGTTTATCGGCCATGTCCTGACTCACGACTGCAATACGCCTTGTGACAGTCGAACGAGATAACTGAAGTTCTCTAATGGCAGACATAATTTCTGTTTTATTTTTAAAATCTCCAAACAATGTCTCACCCGCTTCAATAATTGCTTCCTTCACAACTGTCCATCTTCGAATGGTTTCTTGTGTTTCACCAATAAATGAGATATTTTAAATGACGCCATCGTTTGTGTGGTCTTTTTTTTTAAACAAGATATCAAATCGTTTTTATGAACCGTTTTGTGATGCCTTTCTAAGTAACCACGCTCAGGTATAGCAACTGACGCTGGACAAATAAGACGAATGCACTTATCCTTCACCATACAAAAGAAAAATTCTTCCTCTCAATCGTTATTAAAATCATACGTTTTAGATTTCTTCGCTGCCCTCATTTTGTACTATTCAATAATAAACTGTGCATCGACGTAGTATTGCCTTCAATTTACATTTCAGAACGACTCCAATTCCTGCAGACGCAACATTTATATCGGCGTGAACGAAAGAATGTTCCCGTCAAACGCGCCGCTCGAAATTTCTAGCAAAGCGGCAAGAATAAAAAACGCGCGTTCGTTTGATAAAGCCGCCTTTTGCCGCTAGCAGAATGTTATTTTATTACGTAATGAATTTTTGTTGTTTAGTTCACTACTTATTAAAAATTTTTTTCTTCTCGAGATCTACTCAAAAAGCTCTCGCGATCGACTGGTCGATCGCCGGTGATTTGTCTTTACTTTTGCTTGCCTACGGGATAGACAATCATTGCCATATGCAGTTTATAATAATAATAATAATAATAATAATAATTTATTGATCCCTTAAGACATCACAAGTATGTATAGGACAGGTCAATAGAAAAGACATTTAGACATTATCTAAATCAACACATAGAAACTCATTCACAGTCTAAAAACATTTTGCTAAAAGTAAATTCTTAACTGCTACCTTAAATCTATTTACACTTAGACCCTGTATATGCCGTGGAAGATGATTGAACAATCTGATATCCTGGTACAGGGGCGACATTTCAAATCTAGAAGTTCTGTGTTTAGGGATACATAATGTTTCCTTATTTCTAGTATTGTGAGAATGAAAGTTAGAAAGTTTAGTCATGTTACTTTCATTCTCTTTAATATAAACGAGGCATCTCAAAATGAAAATAGACGCCAATGTGATGATACCATTCTTCAGGAACAACGGTCTACATGAAGATTGTGAAGCTGTATCGAACATCATTCGCAGAATTCTTTTCTGGATGATATTATAGGACAGGTGACTATATACCAAACTGTAATAAACGTTCACAAGGGAACTTAGAGGTAGTGAACTCTTGATTCTATTTAGGGCATAATAGGAACTATTCAGCCTCTTACAAATCGCATCGATATGTGCACTCCACTTCAGATTCCTATCGATGTGAACGCCAAGGAATTTAGTGGTGTCCTTCGAAGAGATGACTGTATCTAAATACCTTATTGTTATGCTACCCTGATCACAAGACGACAGAGTGAAGTGAATGCATTCCGTCTTGTTGACATTGATCATAATAGCATTAAAATGGCACCATTCTACGAAACTCTCCACCAGCAGCTCGCATAACTTTTGAAGCTCCTCAAGAGTCTCAGCAGTAATAGCTATGGAAGAGTCATCAGCGAACAGTATCAACCAGATTATTTTTGATAATAAATTGCGAATATTAGATTTTCTGTAGAATATTTTTTTCAAATTTGGTGGCAGATCGTTGATGAATAACAGAAATAGAAGTGGCCCCAAGACAGAACCCTGGGGTACTCTAATTTACAGTACTGTTCATTTGAGAACGAGTCGTGAACCCTGATTGAGGCAGTTCTGTCCTCCAGATAACTACGAATCCAGTTCAAGAACACGCTTCTGAATCCAAGATTATAACATTTATCCAATATAAACTGGATAGCAAGACTATCAAACGCTTTAGACAAGTCAAAGACCAATCCAGCAACATATTGACCATTATCAAGGCAACGATAGACGAACTCCACGAACTGCAATGCTCCAGTTTGAGTCGAGCGGCCGGTTCTGAAACCATGTTGTGCAGTATCAAGTATTTGAAATTTATCTAGGTACTTCATCATTCTATCAAACACTATTCTTTCAAAAACCTTGGAAAAGACACTTAAGATAGATATAGGTCTATAGTTCATGATATCGTGTACATCATCCTTTTTATGAATAGGAATGACGATTGCTTTTTTCAGAATACGAGGAAATACGCCTGTGCTAATTGACAGGTTAATAACATGAACGAAATGTCGGCTGATATCGGTACCTATCATCTTCAGAATTCGTGCTGAGATGAAATCAACACTAGAACCTTTGTTGTTTTTGAGTGATCTTATAACATCATGGATTTCATGCTCCAGGACTAGGTGGAAGAAAAAGGTTGTGTCTAACATACGTTTCCATCAAAGAATTCAAGCAACATTTTTTTTGTGACTCACTCTATTTGCTTCTATTACTGTGACTTTGGTATTTTATATCTAGGTATTATATTAATATAATGTACACCCTTCATTTCAAGATTAACCGAACTCTTTGAAAAAGAAACAACCAGTATTCATTTTGATACAAATCTTTTCGATTTTTTTTTATGCGCGCTTCCCAGGAATAAGCGAACCTGTTACACCACATAAGTAGGCACCTGGGAAGAATTGAGGTGTCTGTCTACTCGCTTCTTGAAGAGGGGAAAATTGTAAGATGTTAGGAAGATGTTGGACGGAAATGAGTTCCACAGCTCACTGGTCCTGTAAACAGGAGGATTCTCATAGAGAGAGGTTGAGGGGTCGTTAAATTTACCGCCATATAATGAGAACTCCTTGCCAGCCAAGTGTTCCGGCAAAACATGAGGTTTTCCGGAACAAGGTCTTTTAACTCCTTAGAGCATCTTCCGTGGAAGTATCTGTAAATCAGAAAAAGGTCAGCAAATTGTCTTCTGAGAGCCAGCCGCTGGAGATCGCGGGTGATCTCCGGGTGCCCGTTTTTGCACACTATCCAACATCCGCAAAGAAATGTTTGAGCGCAGATCCCCATACATGGGAAGAATATTCCAAAACTGGTCGAATCTGCGCCTTATATAGAAGCAACAGCTGAGATAACGTGAAGTATTGCTTGGCTCTGAAAAGAAAACTAAGTTTAGCTGATGCCGACGTAGCTATTGCTGATACATGTTCATGTCAGCAAAACCCAGAGTTGACAGTTATTCCGAGAAGGTGCATCGAATCTTTGGATGCAATTTGTTGTCCTTGCATTATTAGAGGAGGTTCTTCAGCAGGGAATTTTCTAGAAAACGTTGTTGCTTGCGTTTTGTTCGCGTTGAAGCTCACCAGGTTCAATTGGCCCCACTTAGATATCCTCTGTAAGTCAGAGTTCAAGTTATTAATTCGTTGACATCTTTGACGATGAGATTCCCCAGCTGTAATCGGCCGCAGACGAAACCAGGGTACAATCGTCTGCAAAACCGAAGATCTTGTTTGCACTGGCAATAGCTTGTCTGTTTATGTTGTGTTAGTGTCGTGTGAACATAAAGGGTACCAAAGATTTTTCTGCTTAGCCGATTCATTCTCTCTTGCATTTCATGATTTCCAAACGAAGGGTGAAAGGAAGGGGGTTTGGGACAGGAATCTGTAACAATGGAAAAAGAAAACCAGCAGAAAAATATTTCAACAATCATACCTCTTATACGTCTAAACAAATCTAAGAAAAGATTTCACATAGCAAGCAAGGTCATAAAAAGGACTACGGAGATAATTAAAAAGTACATAACCTGCGATATTTCCTCTTTCGCGGAGATGTTCTTCCGTCCCAGTGTGAGTCTTCTAAAACATAATCATTTCTTGTTCCTGCTTGCCAATTTTGAAGTATAATCGCAAAAAACCCTGCAATATTGAAGCTCAACAAAACAATTCCCTCTCTGTTCGACCGAGAGAGCCCCGATGGCCAGGTTCAGTCTTCCAAGTGATGCCGATTATGATCTATAGATGTTTTAGAATCATTATGGACCCAATAATTTGGGTTAACATCAAATGCATGTTGCTCTGTTATTTTGATAGCCACGTTATCGACCACAAAGTGTTTGTGCTTCAAGATCAAACGATCAATCAACACTTTTATTGAGAGGTCCTTGAAAGTTCATGTAAGACATACTTGAAATCAGGTCTAAAAGTCCCCGTTGTAGGCCTGTATTATCGTCCTCAATTCAGTTATAATTCTTCATTGTCGTAAAAGAAAGTACAAGGTAAGTTTCTAATAAACAAAACTTTTCTCCAAGTGTTCGAATACAATGGTTCCTACTTAAAACTTGCGGATTCCAAACGCGGGCCATTTCCCGTTTCAGATCTGTGATTTAACGCATTCTGATTCTACCCCTTTTCCCTGTCTTTCCTCAAGTTTTGAATCGCAGGTAAGGATAAGGAAAGGCATTCCAGAATCGTAAATTCGCTTCCTTAAACGAATCCCATCGGTGGCATACGCCGTAAATTAGATGAGTTAAAGGGAGGATATATTAGAAATGCGTATATTCAAGCTAAAAGACGATCCGGGGACTAGGGAAAAGGGCCAGAACTAGGTAGTTCACCGACCAGATTTCTTTCTTACGATCCGGATTTTCGGTTATCTGGAAAAATTTGACGACGCGGTTGTTTTGGTTATTTTGCCGCGAATCTCTTCACTGAGGGGAAAAGTGGCGCGTCGGCATAAAACGACTTGAATATATTCTGTTAAATTGGAACGTCATCGACATGATTTATGCGGTTTATCTATGAAACAACAAAACATGTTTTGTAAATCGTACACTTGTTCTTAAGTGGAAGAGATTTCCGCGGGTTTGTTTGGAAAAGCTAATCTTTATACTCTTCACTGAACATTCTCTCGTTCTCTAATATTTGCTGTATGTATTATAGAAGTTGGAATCAAGATAACTAATAAAGGTTTTTTGTTAAAACAAAAACCTGATGTGAACAATCAGATTCAGTGAGGTGACGATTTTAATGTAGTAAAGAGTTCATAAAGACAAACTTCTGTAAGTAAAGTAATACAATAGGATTGAATAATACACTGTGCATAAAAAGTGACTAAGAGTAAATGAGTAATATTCGCACACGACAAAAATTGTCGCATCACCTGGTATTCTGAATTCCAGAATCGATTAAGCAGCTCGATCACAGTTTCTTTGTCAACATATGTTTTTCGACCTATGAGGGGGAAAAAATCTTTACTATGTAGTAACATTTGTTTCCATATGATCTCAAACACGTCTGAAACAAGAATGAGTTCATTTGACTATCAGTATTCATTCAATTTCCCTTCAGTTTTAACGCTCAATTAATCAAATTAATGCAAGTTTTCTGTGTTTCTTGTTGATTTTCGAATCTTTGGATTTAGTGTCATGGCTGCTGAACGTCCTGGACGCTATTTGAGTGCTCATGAAGTGGTAAGAATTGTAACACTTCTAGAGGAGGGGCGAAGCCAACGTTACGTGGCTAACTTGTTGAATGTTCCACTACTTCAAGAACAATTATCGGTACCACGAAACAGGGGAATATGGAAGAAGGGCCGGGTAGGGAAGAAATCAGATAACAACACCAGTTGATGATCGTTGGCTTTGTTTAATTGCACTAAGAGATCGGCACTGTACGGCTAGAATGCTACAAAATGAACTCGCACTTTCCAGAAATGTGCATATTTCATTGCAAACTGTTAGGAACAGGCTCAGAGAAGACGATATAAGACCAAGGGTGGCTTCTACCGGCCCGCGTCTCACCAGAGAGCATCGAGTTGCAAGACTTCATTTTGCGAGGGAACATGCAAATTAGGGTATTCCAGAAAGGTCGAATGTTCTCTTATTCGACGAGTTCTATACGATAGACGCATGCCTGTATACCGACGACGTGGGGAATGGTTTCAGCAATGCAATATCCGGCAAACCGAGAACTTCGGAAGGGGCTCAGTAATGGTGTGGGGAGGCATTTCTTTTCATGGTCGAACTGAGTTAGTCCTAGTGAATAATGGAAGAAAGACAGCGGCCAGATACATCGCAGATACCCTTGAACCCCATGTTGTACCCTTTGGCCCATTGATTGGCGAAAACTTCATTTATATGCATGATAATGCTCGGCCTCATGCAGCTAGAGTAGTTACAGAATTTCTTCAAAATGCCGAAATTGATATTTTAAGATGGCCAGGCAGAAGTCCCGACTTGAATCCCATAGAACATGTTTAGGACAACATGGGTTGGCAAATTCAGCAACGTAGGATGCCTTGTAGAACACTCCAACAACTACAAAATCTGCTTCCTGAAATTCGGAACTCAGTGACTCAAGAGTAAATCCAAAATTTGTTTGAGGGGCTTCCGAGACGTATACTGGCAGTAATTAGGTTAGATTAGATAGGTTAGGGCCCGGGGAGGAAACACTCGATTTTGAAAATGATTAGTAACCATTCGATGCTACTTGATTGGTGTCTTCGCGAATGTATGAAGATGGTAGAATTTTTTAATTTTTCATTAACTCAAAAATTGTTGATATTTTCCATCATAAACTCATCTCTTTTGAATGATATCTTCTTATTTTACACTTCTGAAAGTTACCAAGCTACTCTTGAATGGCCAACCTAAAAGTTTATATAGTATTGTCGCAAAAGTAGGGTGATGCGACAATTTTTGTGGGGAGTGCATTAAAAAATTAATTTATATCAGCTACAGTAGTAGCGAAGATGATGTAAAATGAACACGATCGGTCTCAATCTTCAGGTCATTTTCAAGTTTCACTACAGGAAATTTTCTTACTTATATAGATACTAGCCTAATTTGTAGTAGTGGAGAGGTTATAATATCTAGCTGGCTATCAAGAATGATTTCACTTCGGTTTTTACAAAGTTCATCAATTCTCAAACATTCCAACAAATTAATTTTCTTTCTTTTGTCGCAATTATGATCAATTTTAATATTATTATTATTTCAACGGTCTTTCCTCAGTAGGATTGCGTTGTGTCTACAAAGAAACAAGCAATATTTCAAACACTTATCGATATAGTTCAACACCTTGTAGATCATCTCACCAAAAAACCAATTTATTACGTATTTCATACACGACTACCTTAAAATATCTCCATTTCTCTGATCAAGTATAATGATATGTACTAATAAACCCTTCTTTAGCAACCTCTGAAAAATGGTCGAAGATAAAGATGAAGAATATAATATAACCTAAGGATAATCTATTTCAATTCATCAATAAAGCTATCTTTGGGCAATAAGAAAACGAAAGGAAAAAAGTATTCATCCTCTCTGGCCGAAGGAGCATGCGATGATGGAGAGCCTATTTTCATGAATTTTTACGGAAAAAAAGATAATGTAACAAAACTACTCACCAAAAAAACTTGTTACTTAAAGACATTATAGCAGAGTTTAGGCCACTCCTGAATCTTGAACAAAAAAGTGGTCTTCCAATCTGAACAAATCACCCAAGATTTTTTTATAGAAAATTGGGACAAACTGTTTACTACAAAATAAATTGCTGAAGTAGATTCTTACTTTCTAAATACAATACCGTTCGAACAAAAATGAAATCTTCAAGAGTGTACGAGCTACAGAGCACCGCGCCACTGGTGAATCACCCAGTATATAACAACCTTAAGAATTAATTAATAACTATATGCATTTTCAAGTCTTTCCTGGTTGTCATTTCGATGTAATGCTGGAATACTTCGCGGACATTCATTTTTATATATAAAAATGAAAAAGATTCCAATGGGAACTGAGAATTTAACAAAAGTAAGTAATTTCTCATAAAGGCCAAATAAATCCGGGAAAGATTAACTCGTTCAAAACGCCTCTTTCTTAATCCGTCTCGTGTCCATCCCTTCCTACTCTAATATTTCAAAATGAATTCGCGATTCTACCACCAGATCAGATTTGAAATTCAGATATATGGCATTGGAGAATTTGAATATATTCTGAACAATGACATTGGGAAAAAAAATGGTGAAGATTTTCAGCACAATAAGCAATCCAAATTTGCTGTCGAACCCCATTATGCAAAACAGTCAATTTATATTCTGGTCAACTCTTTCCGCGAATGCTAGATTTTCGGGGCCGAAATGTCAAATACTTTCTGCGAAACTTTAAATCAATGCAAACCTTCGACTTCGTTGTAATTATCTACCGAAATTAGGCACAGTGAGATGAGGGAGCGAATTTGGTAGGCGCATTATATTCAATTTCTGAATATACAGGCTGTACATCTTAAAATTTATTGGCTGTTCTATGCGTCTATGTATTTTCTGGAAATCAAATTTAAGTGAAAGGAATATTGAATAAACGTTTTCTTTAAAGTTGGGGATTCTCAGATGAACTGTCTGAATCTTTCTGAGTCCTGGGGGTCTTAACCTCTTGAACTTTTATATCCATCTTCCATATTTCTCATATATCATCCATGAGAATTTAGAGAAAAGTGGAAAGTCGGGCTTCGTTGGAGTTTGACAGATTAATGTATTTCAGAGAATTTCTTCCGCATTCTATTGTAGCGATATCGACCGATCTGTTTACGATATTTGAGCGTGTTCGATCGCTATCGAAAATAGCGATTCAAAATTCAAGCATGGTCGAAGACGACTTGTCTCAACATGTTTTTATCAATTACACTTGCATGCAAGTTGAAACTAACATTGTATATGAAGTATTTTGGAATTGCACTTCTATATATTTCTATAGGAGTCTCTATTATTTATTTACGCTCAATAACACGGCATCGTCTCATCCATCTCATCTAGTGATCCGTTTACAATTCAAACGAAGGTACGAGATCTCGGAGATAAAACCGTTAATAATTCTTCTTCTTGTGAGAATTTTCTGAAAGCAGAAGAGATAATGGAAGCAAATATTGTTTTTACAGCATTTTCTGAATTCAATCCGTATGCTAATACGTTTTTTTAACTAAAAAGCTATTTTGAAGAAATATAAATCAAAGGCGCACCACTATCGCCCATTATTGCCAACCTCTTCCTGAATAACATCGAAACTAAAGCCTTAGAGAAAGCACAGAAGGAACCAAAATTATGGTTCTGATACGTAGATGATATTTATTATATTACCCCAGGGTGAATTACAGTTTTAATTTTCTATCGTACTCCATTCGCCATAAAATAAAATTCACAATGGAACTAGAAGTTAATAACACCTTACCTTTTCTAGATATGTTACTGATGAAAAAACAAGACAATATCCTTGACTACACAGTATATCACAAACCAACACACACCAATAGATACGTAAATGCAAAATCACACCACCATACCGCACATTTAAATTCAGTTGTGAACACGTTAGTTACACGTTCAGAATACCTATGAACCAACAACAATAAAGATGAAGATTTGAAACACCTAACTCAAATATTGAAGAATAATAAGGTCGATGACAATCTATGGACCAAGAAAGAGTTGAATATAACGATATAGCGTATCTCCCAGATATATGTTGGCAGAATTGGCAAACTACTCAGAAGAAACAACATCAGAGCCATATCTGGTCGACATAAAGCAATATTACAAATACTGGGAAAGCCAAAGGATAACACTCCACTAGACCAACAGGGCGTTTACAGCATTTCATGCAAACAATTTCAACAAACGAGATGACACACTCAACTTAGCAGTTTCCTGGAAAATGATTCTCGGACAAAACAAACAAAATAAAACGCGAAATCATTGCACCGATACGCTACAGACGAACACATCGTCTTCATACTGCAACGACAACACAACGGGCGTAGGTTTTTGAAAGCATCCCCTGTGATAACCTCATTGTGGCCGCTGTATTCCTCTGTGTCACCCCTTCTTCAACGAGAGCAATTATTCGACCCCTGTGCACATCGGAAAATCCAACGTAACACAGTTTCAGATCTCAGTGACGACTAAGTACAATATCCCGAACATGTGGTGATAATTCAACATTTCTTAACATACTATTCAGTACAACAAAAACTTCATTCTTCACAAATAGTCAAGGATCCATGGTTAAAAACAATAATCAATAATGTAAAATACCGAGTGATTCTTCCATATAAATTTGGTAGTATATATATATATATATATATATATATATATATATATATATATATATATATATATATATATATATATATATATATATATATATATATATATATATATATATATATATATATATATATATATATATATATATATATATATATATATATAGTTAGACCCCGACGAGTTGTCCATATATCTCTTCATGAAAAAATATAAATTAACGAAACCCTGTAATCAATACCTCTGCCAGTCAATGATGATATATTAAGATACCTTTAAATGTCATGAAATTATATCAATCTACCATAATATATACTCTCGCTCTCTCCCCAGTCTGTATTAATCCACTCCTGGATATAGACCTGCTCCAAAATTTTCCATCTGTCTCTATTAGCAGCTGTTTGCTTCCAGTTTTTCCCCGCGATCTTCTAGATGTCATCTCTCCATCTAACTGAGGTCTTCCTACGCTCCTTTTGGATGTTCTTGGTCTCCATGCGAGCAGTTTGTTGGCCCATTTCGATGGATCTTGCCTGGCTACATGGGCAGCTCATCTCCATTTTAATTTTACTATCCTTCTCAGCACATCAGTCACTTCAGTCCTCTCTCTAATATCCTCATTCCTCACTCTATCTCTCAATGAAATTGCCATTATGGTTCTCTCCATAGCTCGTTGTGAAACTTGTAATTTATTGGCTGATCTTCGAGTTAGAGATATCGTTTCAAGGCCAAGACTTTTTTTTTTAGGTTGAGAGGAATATTTCGGAACTTCAAAACAGAGCCCAGTTTTCCAAATGCAGCCCTGCCAAAACCCACTCTCCTGGAAATTTCACAGGGTTGATTTTCTTTCCCAAGTTTCATTTTATGGCCTAGATATATGTATTCGATCACATTTTCTATCACCCGATTTTCAATCGGAACGTGTATGTTTTCTGCACTCAGAATTTTGGTTTTATTCTGGTTCATTCGAAGGCCGACTTCTAGATTTTTGGTACAGTTCTCCTAGCATGGTTTTGAGTTCTTCAGGGTTTGTACTATTAAGAACTATATCGTCTGCAAACCTCAGATGTTGTACTTCATCGATGTTGATTCCTTTGTTGTTCCATTCTAAACCTTTGAAGACGTGTTCTAGGGCCAGCGTAAACAATTTCGAAGAAATAGTTTCCTTGACGTACTCCCCTGTTTATGCGGATTTTACCTGTTATCTTGTTCTCATCCAAATGAATTGTGATGAAAGCATGATCATAAATGTATTTCAGCAAATTCGAGTACCGAGAGTCGACTCTTGCATTATCTGAAGATCTCATTATTGCCCACATTTCTATAAGATAGAAAGCTTTCTGGAAGTCTATAAAAACCAATAAGATGGCAATATTGCATTCGGTACACTTCTCGATGAGAGTACGAATTGTTTGTGAATGATCAATGATGCTGTAACCTGCTCGGAATCCGGCTTGCTCTACAGGTTGGTATAGGTCTAAGTTGTGGGTGAGTCTATTTGTGGGTGAGTCTATTTGTGGTAATTTTAGTGAGCAGCTTGTATAGGTATGAGAGAAGGCTGATGGGCCGAAAGTTTATTTGTTTGTTTTTCCTTTAACGGGCTCTATTTTTGCCTTTCGACTAATCACACGCCGGGAAATTCTGTCACCTCACTAACTCGGAAATTTTGTCGAACACCTCTCGTGTCGAGAGAAGGGATCCTTAATGTCCAACACACCTCTGTTAGACAGGACCGACAGCTTTACATCTCCTCCGAAAGATGGACACTCAAGCGATTCCCAGAATTCGAAAAATCGCACCGACTTTTTGGGGATTGAACCCAGGTAACTCTGCGTGGGAGACGAGCATCATATCCCATACGCCACCGAGCCGGCTGGTTCGAAAGTTCTCCAAGTTGCTCCTATCCTATTTTTGTGAAGTAGAATTACTTCAGCATTTTGCCACATTTGTGGAATTCTTCGATCCAAAAGACATTTATTGAAGAGAATTTTCACGGCATCTAATAAATCCCCGCCACAGTTTTTCAACATTACACAACTTATCCTATCCTCGCCTGGATTTTCATCTGTTGAAGTGCTAATTTCAGTTTTTCTATTTCAATGTCTGGGATTTCTTCAGAACCGATATTCTTCACCATTGCTCTTTGAGATGTATTGGGGTCACTTGTCTCCGTAGTATAAAGACATTTGTAAAACTCCTTCAATGATGTCTGATCTATTGCTCACCAAAATGTCCGCTTTGTTTCTAATGCTGTTCAGTATTGGTCTTCTGTTGGAGCAAGAGAGCTTGGATTTCAGAACTTTCATATTCTTATTGTCTTCAATCGTATTCCTTATTAGTCTTGTATTGTAGTCCCTTAGATATTTTCGAATGTTTCGGAATATCTCTCTGTTCAGTTCTTTATAATTTTCTTCATTCCGGAACATTATTCTTCTCTGCTGCAATAGTATTTTCGTACGTGTACTGATCTTCGTGTTAGTGTCTTTTTGTCTTGTTGATATTCTCTTCGTTGAAGTCTTTAAACTGTTTGTTATCATTTGTGTTAGGTCGTAGATGGTCATTTCTGAAATATTTTCTTATTTGATAGTTTTTGGCTCAGTGTATTTTGGATTTGTTCCTTGCTCTCAGTTATCACTTCTTAAGTTTGGTATGGTTGTCCTTTGAGGATCATGCTGTTTCTCTCTAATTTTGGGTGTCTTGAAAGTTCCCCTGATAAGTCTGTGATCGCTTCCCGTATCGAATTGATTCAGTACTGTGACATTCTGGCAGATTTCGTTCCTATTAGTGAAAATAAAATCTATTTCATTTTTAACACTATTATTTGGACTTCGCCATGTCCATCGTCCTTGTGAAGGTTTTTGATAGAAGGTATTCACACAGAATAGGTTTTTATACAAATATACAGACTATAGTATTATCAGCCAATGACATTAATGCACCAACGAGTAATGTTACGAAGAATTGTTTCATCAAAATAAAGTTTATATTGTTCTGATATTTATATATCAGGTTAATATTGATAATATTTTTTTTCCCTTAGGAGTGAGTTCATACTTTATTGCTCAATGACAATGAATAATATTAGCGACGACAGTCTTCTTCTTCTTCAATTGCCATCTCCGAGTCGAAGGTTGGCAATCATCATCGCTATTTTTACTTTAGAAGCGGCCGATTTAAAAAGTTGGTTCGAAGTGCATCCAGCAGCCATGAGATTCTTCTCCTTCCTATACTTCGTTCTCCCTATTTTTTGCCTTGGATAATCAGCTGTAGGAATTTATATTTTTCACCTCTCATAATATGGCCCAGATATTCCAATTTACGTTTCTTGAGTGTGTTAGCAACCTCTCTTTCCCTGCCTATGCGTCTCTGAACTTCTGCATTTGTTACTCGATCCATCCATTATATTCTAAGAATCCTCCTATACCCCCATATTTCAAAAACTTCAATCTTTTTAAGAATTGCGGCATTCACTGTCCATGCTTCCGCTCCATAAAGGAGCGTACAGAAAACATAACATTTAGCTAAACGATGTTTTAATGCCATACTTAGATCTTTACTACGAAAAACTTTGTCCATTTTTATGAAGTTACCTCGGGCTTTTTCTATTCTTATTCTTATTTCCTGGGTGTATTCATTTCTGCTGTTCACCATTGCTCCAAGGTAAGTATATTGCTCCACTCTTTCTACATTTCTGCCGTTTATAGTTAGACTAACATTTACTGGATTGTTCTTCGAGATAACCATGAATGCTGTCTTTTTTATGTTTAGTGATAACCCATATTCCTCACTGTAAGTAGATACTCTGGTCATTAGTCTCTGCAGAGCTTCGATACTCTCCGCTAAGATTACTGTGTCGTCCGCATATCTTATGTTGTTTACCCGTGTTCCACCAATATTCTTCGTTTTCCAGAGCTTTCTTAATTATTTCTTCAGCATATTCATTGAAGAGTGTCGGCGATAGAACGCCCCTGTCTTACCCCTAGTTGTATTTCAATTTCTTCTGATGTGTGGTTGTCCATGCATATTATAGCTTTTTGCCTATAATAGAGATTAGTGATGATCTGTTCGTCTCTACTATCTAGATGTTTTGATTTAAGGATGTCTATCAGTTGATCATGACGAACCTTGTCAAAGGCTTTATTATAGTCTATGAAACACGCATAGACCACTTTGTTGACATCGAGACACCTTTGAGTCAACACTTTGAATGCGAAAAGGGCTTCGCGGGTTCCCAATCCCCTTCTGAATCCAAATTGAGTATCGCTTATATCCATGTCAAGTTTATGGTATATTCTATTATGGATAACCTTGAGGAGCAGTTTGAGAGTGTGTGACATCAGGCTGATTGTACGATGATCACTACATTCTCTAGCATGTGGTTTTTTTGGTAAGCAGATGAAAGTAGATACTAACTATTCTCTTGGAATATTTCCAGTTCTGTATACTTTATTGAATATATTGACTAAGAGACCGATATGATTGTCGTCAATTAATTTGAGTATATCACTTGCCAATTGATCTGGTCCGGGGCTTTTCCCATTTTTCATGTTCTTTAATGCATGTTTCACCTCTTCTTCAGTAATATCTGGGCCTATCTCTTCACAGTATGTGTTAATTTCTTCTGGTTCAGTTCTGTTATCCATAAATAATTCTTCTGTGTATTCCTTCCATCTTTGTAGTTTATCTGCTGTATTTATTAAGATCTTACCCTCTTTATTTACAAGAATAGTCCTTTGATTCTTTCTCTGTGTGCCTGCAAGCTCTTTCACTTTTTTGTGTAGGTTGAACATGTCATATTTTCTGTCTAAGTCCTCAATTTCTTTGCATCTGTCCTCGTAATACTTTTCTTTTGCTTGACGAATCTTTACTCTAATTTCCTTTTGTAGTTGTTTGTACTTTTGAGTGTTCTGACTTTTATAAAGTCTTCTCTCGTTCATCATTTTTAATATTTCTTCAGTCATCCACTCCTGTTTCTTCTCTTTATCTTCAGTTAGAATCTCTGTACAAGGGTTAATTATATTTCTTTCTAATTCCTCCCATTCTTCGTTAATATTTTCGTGATCTATTTGTATTCTATTTAAGTTTTCATAGATTCTGTTCTGGACTTGTTCTCTAATGCTTGGCATTTGTAGTTTTGTTGTGTTGATCTTTGGTGTAGCTTTTGGTTTTTTAAGAATTTTTAGTTTCAGCTTCAGAGTGGCAACCAACGGATTGTGGTCCGAAAAAACGTCGGCACCAGGATATGCTTTTACCGACTGAATGGCATTCCTGTATTTCTCATTAACGAGAATGAAATCAATTTGATTTCTAACGATCTTATCATTGAGTTCATCTGAAGGAGCGCGCCATGTATAAAGTCTTCTCTTCGGCAGTTTGAAGAATGTGTTGGTAATGATTAGCTTCTTCTCTTGACAAAATTCCACGAGGCGGTCTCCTCTCTCATTTCGTTCTCCTAATCCATAATCTCCAACCACTCCCCTACTTCTTCCGCTGCCAATCTTCGAGTTGAAATCGCCCATAACAACTGTAATTTTCCTATTATTTACTATTTTCAGAGCTTCTTGAAGCTGTTGGTAAAAGGTATTCAGTTCTTTATCTGTTGCCAGTGTTGTTGGAGCATACACTTGTATTAAATTTAATTTCGTATGGGTCGTTTCCAGTTGTATTATCATCACTCTCTCAGAAATTGGGACAAATCCTACGACTGCTTTGCTGGATGTTTTGTCTAGTATGATAGCTACTCCATGTATATGTTGATTGTCTTTGTTTCCAGAGTAATAGACTGTTTTGTTGTTTGTTGTAAGTAGCCCTGAGCTAGGCCATCTAGCTTCACTAACACCTAGGATATTAATTTTTAGTCTGTCCATTTCTTGCATAATATTGTGCATTTTTCCAGGTTGGTACATACTTTGAACATTCCACGTACTAATCTTCATAGCTGACCCGGTGATTCTTAGCACCCTCTGATCACTGAAGACCTGCCGGGGAATGAGGGCCGTTACTTCCTGATTTTCAGCCATGATAATTGTACTAGAGATATCTCGAGGATCTTTAATGTAGTGGTTTCTCCTTGCCTTCTACATCCCAATGCCGTTGACTTACAAGAAGTTCTTCCGCCTTCGGGTTCGGTTTCCCGATCCCAGGGCAATAGGGTGCCCCGACTCTTAACAGCTCCTCCACCCTAAGCTGTTGGCTGATAAGAGGGGACTGCTTATACCGGCAGTCACTCGGTCGACAGAGCCTCGTCAGTTTCTAGCAGGGTGCACCGCGTGCAGGTGAGGTTGTCATTTGGGTCGGCTTGATCATGTGCTGTCACCCCTTACACCTTACGACGACAGTATGTCTTTCCAAATAATCTGTTTAGGCAAGTATTGAGCAAGATTGTAATATATAAAAACTGTTTCTGAAGAGAAAAACATATACTGCAAGAATCATCTATATTCTACGTGAATCTACGTAAAAAGGGCCTGTAAAATATCAAAACTATTTTTACATAACTTGACAAACGCACTTTCGATTTCTATAATTTTTTTTTGCAGCAATAAATTCCTCATGCAAAAAGAGTACAGGGAAGGTGTATATTCAGCTGCAATACTTAAACGTCGAGATCTGTCGAACCTGTACAAATTGACTCTTTTGAGAATTTAACTTAATTTATCTTTGTTTCCACAACCAGAGAAGTATGATTCGCAATTTGATCCGATTTCATTCATAAAACTCCCACAAACGACTTTTAAATAAAGAGAAACATCTTCTCTTTATCTCTGAGAAACCATAATTTTCGTCTCATATAAAATATACTTATCAGAATTTGGCCGAGGGCTTCCTGCAATATCCGGGTGTATTCTTTTTCTGAGAAAAGTAACAAAAATTTATCACGTCTGCAGCAGCAAATAAATGTACCTTTATCATTATTATGTCAAGCTCAACTGCCATGCAATAAAAATGTGGGCCGCATTCTGCTACAACTTATGTGATAGTCTCCTATTACGAGATCGTAGAATAAAACGACCAGCTAAATTACATTGAAGAGAACCAATATACCTACAAATGTAATCGTATCCGAACATTTATCATACTGTGTTTTTGCTGATGACAATATTTTAGATGATGCTGTAGAAAATTTTGATATGGCCACTAGATTTAATGAGGTCTCCTGAAAGTGTATTTCGACGACGAGAATTGAGCTAAATTACTTTGGATTAGACTCAATAGTTCACGCAATAGGTGTAAGATGTCTTCAAGATTATCAACAGAAAACTTAAAATAAGATATTTCGAGAGAAAAAATCTGGGAAAGATAGATAGGATTTCTATCGTCCTTAATATCTGAACTATTAAAACAACATTTGAATTTGGGAGGCTTTTACTTGGTAAAATTTCATTATCAATAATAAAAAACAAGTACTGTGTTTTAAGGAATTTTACTTATTAATTGCGATTCGTTACGCGTTTCACTACACCGTAGCGTCTTCAGACGAATGAATATACAGAAAAATATAAATGAGAATATAACTATAAATGTTCTTGAGTAATTAAAAGCTTATTGGGTTGCTTCTTCTTAAGTGGTTATTTATGACAGGTATATCCAATAAAATTAAGGAATCGATTGCTCCCCGAAAAGATTCGATAGAGGTGAAGGGCTTACATCGACTTGTTCATTGATGAGTCTACCTGAGTGTTTGTATTTATTGATTTCTAAACTTTTCCAAAGATCTACCTTCCAATATTTATTATCTGTATACAAAATTTCAAACTGTGGGTCGAAAGAATGATTATTTTCTAAGAGATGATTCGCGTAATTTGAATCTGATTTTTTATTTGAAAAACTGCGTTTATGTCTGATATTCTAATATTAAAATTTCTATGTGTTCTACCAATGTAGAAATTACCACAGTCATTGCAATTCAATCTATAAACACCTGATTTATTGTTTTTACCTGATTGGGTTTTATTATTTCTTATATATTTGCCTAAATTATTATTAGTTTGGAAAGCTATGTTGAAATTATTGCTACTTAAGAATGATTTCAGTTTCTCACTTGTAATGCCAACGTAGGTTAAGGTGTTGAATTTTTGTTTCAATTTATCGACAGGGTAAACTTCATTCAATGCGATTCTACTTTGTTTTTATTCAGAATATTATTTATTAGTTTGGGATTGTAACAATTATTTTGGCTATTTGTTTAATCAAATTTAGTTCTTTGTTGAAATTTTCTGGTGATAACGGGATGTTAATCAATCTATGAATAAAACTATTGAATGCTGACATTTTCTGTTGATATGGATGACACGACGAGTTATGTATTATAATATCTGTATGTGACGGCTTATGGTAAATTGTGAAAACATGTTTTCCATTTTCATTCGAAATTGGAACGTCTAAGAAATTTATCGAATTATTGCTTTCTATTTCGGTTGCAATTTTTGGATGTAATGAATTTATATGATTTTCGAAAATTTTCAACTGTCTATCTGTTCCTATGAAGCAAATAATGATATCGTCTACATAGCGATACCAGTATAAACAATATTTACTGAGTGGATGATTATGAATTAATTTCTCTAAGTTATTCATGAATATTTCTGCTAACAAAGCTATGGGCAATCCGTTAAGTCCTTTGTTAGCAGAAATATTCACACTATATTCACTGATATTTATACTTAATAATTCTTTATGTTACATGGAACTCTCTCATATATTGTCTCACACTTCCTTAGGGTAACGCAGTTTCCAGTATTGTTATTGGATACTGACCCATCAACTGTACAAATTTCAACACTATTCACTACTACTCCAGTTCAAAGAAATTCATTCAATTTGAAACTCTCAACTTTCTTCAATTGAGCTAGATGAAATAGCATCAAATGAAATTAACATAGTTCCAACATTGATTCAAAAACAAATTGTTCTTTAGGCAAAGAAATTCAACCATCAACTCAAATATTAATTCACAATATCTCAAGTTTTTAGTTTCAAAAGTATTAAATATATTCTTCAGAAAGATCAATATATACAGATCTATAGTTTCAAATTTTTAATTATAAATAAAAAAATATAATAAACCTCACTTTAACAATGTTTAATAATGAATTAATATACACTGATAAGTTCAACATGTAAAATGCAGAATATGATATGTCCGGACACCGGACACAGAAGGCACGAATGAAAAATAATGTCAACACATACCTCGATTTACGTTTTAATCATCTTGATTTTATTATTCGTTAAAAGAATTATCTTGTTTAGGTTTCATTTTTACTACTTGAATCGTAATAGAAAAAACTTCTGTGCGAATAATAATGCATGTTGATGAGTTTGATACGGTTTGTAGAATTTTCATCGAAAATTTTAAGATAATCGAATATTTCGGAAATGATCGAAGATAAAGATAAGGTTACTTCTGCAAAAATATAGCACAATATTTTATGCGTTGACATGAATGATGAAATACCGGGTGTTCCATTACAATATTCAATAATTCTTTTGAGTCATTCCTGCAAAAAATGAGGATAATCTATTTCAATTCATCAATAAAGCTATCCTTGGGCAATAAGAAAACGAAAGGAAAAAAGTATTCATCCTCTCTGACCCAAGGAGCATGGGATGATCTGAGAGCCTATTTTCATGAATTTTTACGGAAAAAAATTTTGTGACGAAACTACTCACCAAAAAAACATATTACTTAAAGACATTATAGCAGAGTTTAGGCCGCTCTTGAATCTTGAACAAAAAAGTGGTCTTCCAATCTGAAAAAACCACCAAAAATTTTTTTATAGAAAATTAGGACACCCTGTTTACTGCAAAATAAATTGCTAAAGTAGATTCTTACTTTCCAAATACAATACCGTTCGAACAAAAATGAAATCTTCAAGGGTGTACGAGCTACAGAGCTGTTGAATCACCCAGTATAAGTGGAGCTTAATGTATTATTAGATTTAAGTTAATACTCGATTGTGGCTTTGAGATCAAGGCAAGGGATATACGCTTATAGATTAATTTTGTCAAAAGGTACTAAGCTAGTATTTAACCCAATTTTTGGGGATTAGAAGTGATCGGTTGATTCTAAGGTTTTCTATTGAATAAACTGGATTATGATTTATCGAATTTGGAACTATGTTCTTTAAATAAACACCTCAAAAAAGTCTAGGGAACACTTACCAATATCTTTAAAATATGAATTCGATGATTCGAATTTATAGAAATCTTTCGGTTTTTGTTAGGATGTATTGTATATAATGTATTCTCAAGAAAACAAAATAATATTTGACTTCTCCAAAGCACCTATTATAAAGAAAATTCGAAATTTGAAAATGACGAAATTTGGTAAAACATAAAAAAACCTGAACTAATATTTTCGAAACGATATGGAAGCACTTATATTTTTCAGTACCCAGAAGGTCCACCTCTGTTATTAATGACTCTTTGGCATCTATCTCATTTGCGTGAGAATTTCCCGTGAGGTTGTTCTGTATGCAAACGAGGTCAGTTCTTTCACCAAGGCGTATACCTCCCCAAAACATCACTGATCCGCCTCCCTGTCTAACAACTTCTCGAGCATGCTGGAGACGGTTTTGCTTTCCAGGCTCCCTCCATATTCGAATTCTTCCCGAATCGGGATAATAACTAAATCTAGATTCATCACTGAAGAGAACTGTGGCCCACCTCTCTTGATCCCAGTTTACGTGTTCTTGGCACCAAGCTAAACGAGCAGCGCGATTTCCATGGGTCCGTTATGGAACTCTTAAAGGACGTCTGGAGTGGAGTTGACCTTCGTGCAGCCGATTTCTCACAGTTTGGTCGGAAATTTGTACGTTATGAACTCGTGATAGCTCTTGAGCTAATTGAGATGCTGTGGTAGTACGATCTCCTCTGGCTTGTAAAACCAAAAAGCGGTCTTGGGCTACAGTAGTAATCCTGAAACGACCTGTACGGCATTCGTCTACGCTACCTGTTTCATTGAAACGCGACCATAAACGGTTTATGACACTTGGGCTACTTCCCAGAACCCTGGATACTTCCCGTTGTGAGCTTCCAGCTTGGAGCATGCCAACGGCTCGTAACATCTCTTCTCTAGTCAAACGTCGTCTTTCCATGGTCGAATCACAAAACTTGAATCTTTTATTTGTGCTTACAACAGAAACAAAGTGCCAACTTACTGATTTCAAACACTGAATACATGAAATGATTATAAAGCAGCGTCGCATCTGCTGCATTCTTAGTTTTCTATAAAAAAACTGAAATCTGTTGCGAAACTCTATATAATTTGGTGAGAAATTGATGCAGGTGTTCATTTCTTGAAAAAAATCATCCATATTGATCGTTCTGGATACGATATATCGATATTTAGAAGTGTTCCCTAGACTTTTTTGAGGTGTTTATTTACATCATTCAAAAACTGGAGCACTTACATATGAAACAAAATTTTTGTTCAGATACATATGTCGAATAGATTTCGAGAGAATGGAACTTTTACGTCCAGGAAAAAGTTGGACATTTCAGAGATAATAATCAAATCACATCCTCTCGTAGAAAAAAACCAGCTAATTTTTAATGAGCAAACATACTTCGGTCTATCTCCTGTTGTAAATACAGTTATATTTAAGTAAAACCCCCTCATTTTTTCCTTCAGTATTATTCTCGATAATGAGCTGATAACCCAAAATATATGTAGTATGTATTTTCAATATTTTTCTGTGAAACCTTTGCCAAGTGTTTTAATTAATAATTTAAAGGTATAGTATTTTCAGATATTGAAATTGTGGCACTACGGTTCCATTTACATTCATTATTAATTCACATTTCGGGCATTTCTAAAGTTGCATAAAATCCTATAAACAACCATACAAAAATTGTCTGCAAAAATCCAGCTTACTTAAAATACTTCGGTAAATTGATTCTAGTTGCACTGTAATAACAATATCGAATAGAAGGGAGGAATTTGCAAGAAATGTTACATCACGTTGAATGTGAACAATCAGTTCATACGAATCGTGACATTCATTATTATCATCTTAAGAAAGTTTTGTTGATTCCCTCTTCACCAGTTTCTCCCGAAACTTACTGGGGCTACTGAAATAATTATAACATTGAATTCATTCTCATTCTGTTTCTTCTTAAAACTCAAGTACTTCAGTATTTATTCATAGAAAGTATAATCGTTATGAAAATGACGTATCAGAAAACGACGTTCAAACAGAGGTATCCCCAAGAGATAACCAAACGGAAACAGTACCCAAGCTAGTAATTTTGGGGTAATGCGTCGTGGGGGATTCTAGTTACTGTGCACTTTGATCCCATTGTTGCCTGTCTCGATAACACATTTTGTAGGTTTACGGAATCCCTGTTCTCTCCTAGAAAGCGATAAGAAGTCACTGACGCTTGAAGTTTATGAGTGCTAGTGTGTGTTATCTCCTTGAAATGCGAATGAAATGAAGATTTAAAACATAAGTGGTTGAATATGACTTCTGTTATCTGAATTCTCTAGACGAAATTTGGATAATCAAACCATAAGAAAGCATTCAAAAGTAGGCAGAATGCAAATACTTGTTTGATATTTAAAGATTTCATGCTTTTATCTGACAACTAGTATACAGGGTGTACCCAATTCGATGGTTTTGTGGGGTAGCTATGTGGAACATTGCAAATAGAAAAACCAAATTCAGTTATCATTATTTTGTTCACGGAATTTTCGATTTTTCGGGATTTAAGTGAATGACCATATGTCTGTCTATTTGGTAAAGACGTAGCAGGGGTGCACAAACGGTCGACCAAGTCAACCGCGAGAGATTTTTGAGTAGATCTCGAGAAGAAAAAACTTTTCAAAGAGTAGGTAACTAAACAATAAAAATTCATTACGTAATAAAATAACTCTCTTCTAGCGGCAAGAGGCGGCTTTATCAAAGGAACGCGAGGTACTTGTCAAAGAAAACCCGCGTTTTTTATTCTTGATATCGTGTTTTGAAAAAAGAACGCGTCATTTAAAATATCCCATATATTGGCCAAATACAAGAAACCATTCGAAGATGGATCGGTTGTGAAGAAAGCATTTATTGAAGCGGGAGATACTTTATTTGGAGGTTTAAAAATAAAACAGATATCATGTCTGCTATCAGAGAACTTCAGTTATCTCGTCCGACTGTCAAAAGGCGTGTTGAAGTCATGAGTCAGATAAACTAATATATGATATCATGAAATGTACATACTTTTCTTTACAGTTCGACGAATCCACCGATATGACAGACACTGCCCAGCTGTGTATTTATATTCGGATGGTATTCAATGGCATGTTTGCTAAGGAAAAATTTTTGACGATCATTCCTCTGAAGGGGACAACCCGTGGCGAAGATATATATGACGTTTTCTTCAATTTTGTAAAAAGCTGCAAGCTACCAATATTAGTGTGCGTTACAACCGATGGAGCACCAACAATCACTAAAAAAGAAACGGTTTTGTGGCATTTTTTTCATTCCATTGCATTATACATCTACAAGTTTTGTGTTCAAAAGTTTTAAACACGTGGGAAATTATGGGCATTGCAACAAAAATTGTGAATACCATCCGTGCACGTAGCTTGCAACGGCGGCTCTTTAAGTTGCAGTTGGAAGATAGGGAGTCAGGTGACCACACCGATTTAGTTCTTCACACGGACAAGCCTTGGTCTACTGATAGCAAGTCGAGTGTATCTGAGACCTGTGAGTTTCAGCCAGTGCACTCAATGATCAAGTGGCCCGAAAGCAACATCAGACGGAATCTATTTCTTTTTCTCCTTTCGGCGAGGGATGAACGATTTTTCTGGCCAATAAGTGACATGCAGTTGTCTGATGCCAATGCCTTCAGAGCAGCTTTGCTAACGGTGAAGATTTTTTGACCTACTCGTGAATTCCACCACAAGCAAGAAGTTAGCTTTGACAGTTTGTTGTTGCTGAAACACAGCACCATAGAACTGAAATTTTGGATTTATATTAACAAATCTTTAAGGTTCATTTTCTGTAGTGACATTTGATCAAGGGTGCCCTCTATGTCCCAACATGCAAAACATAAAATACATCCCTCGTAGAAGAGCAGTGGATTCAAACGGGCTGAAGACTAACACAAATTATTGCTACAGAAAAATTGATCTACAGTAAGAAACAATGTTAACAGTGTCTTTCAAACCGAACTATTAGGTCGCAAACCCCAAAACGTTGGGAACTCCTGGTTTATACCGAAATAATCTGCCAAAATATTCGTCACCAATGTATCAATTCATATATAAAACAAAATGTTTTGTCTATTAACATGAGGTACGTAAATTCATTCATTCATTACTCAACAGGGTAACATATGTATCCGAAATTCTATGCGTTGCAAACATATTCACGTCATACATCATTGAATTAATGGACGGTTCTAGAGATTAATATATCATTTTCTATAAATTAGTTGGTGCATTTCGTTGGATTATTGTTTAAAATGTTTATCCTACAATTTCGATGGTTGATTGGATTTGAATAATGCAAAATTTAGCTGATTAAGGCACAATGAATCGTATGGAAATTGATGTTGATGAACTAGGACACATCGATATGTAACGAGATATAGAATATTCGCTAACAAAACCATTATTGAGCTTAACGTTGATTGGATTTTATATGGCATAATTCCACTTAGGATTCGGTGATTTTTGTGATTTATCGTTATATTATTTATACAGAATCACCCAATGTTTACATTAGAGTTTAACATCAATAATGAATATAATATGTTCGGTTTTATTACCTTCATTTACATATAATTAACAATTATGAATGAATAAATCTGGGTATTCCAAACTGATCTAACCAGATTCTAGTTCATTGGTGTTTTGAGGAATTTGTTTGGAGTGAAAACAATATTGTTCACCTGTGGGGATGGTTTAAAAGAGGGTAATTCACGCCCCTAAAAATGTTACCCTACCCCTAAAATATAAAATGGCACACTAATATTTTTGAACAGTTTTTTATGATTCTCAATTTCCTATCCATTCTTTTTTCGATTGAAAAATTATTTGAAAAACGTTTCAAGCAGTTTAGTGTCTATTAATCGTAAAACGACCTACAATAGAGAAAACTGAAAGAGCACTTGCCTCTTTGGTTGGGGTGAACTTCAATTAGGTATTTAGTGTGCGTTGGGATCGACCAATTACCCCTCAAGAACTATAAACTTAATTTCAAATACGTGTCCTTAGAAATAAATGACCTTCTTAACATCACCAATTTCAGTTCCTTATTTTTCTGTCAATTATAATGGAAGCTTGCGAGCAATGAAGTTGGCCACTGTTTGAAAATACTGATTGAGAACATTCCCAAAAGATATACAAAAAATTTGCCCTTACTGACTGACTGATTCATCAACGCCGAGGTAAAACTACTGAAGCCAGAACCGTGGCTCTTTTGTGACGTATAGGACCACCAAGAAGGGATTTTGCGAAAGTTTATGTGTAACTTTTTTATTTTTAGTCAGATCTGTTTGCAATTTTGATATTGCTCTTTGACATGATTTAATAAAACTCTAATTCAATATTTCATAAAATTCGATCTCTCAAGTGGTAAAAGGGGATATTAAACTCAGCCTGAGCTTGGAGCGTTATAAATGTTGTCGTAAAAGAAAATAAGTAAACGCGTTTCATAATTTTTCGATATTCGATTTCATATGTTGAAATACGTCAATCGGCTGCCGAGTGTGTCGAATAATGGACTTATATGCACACGTACATACATAAATACGCTCGAAAAACAAAACACAGAACAGATCTGCAAGTTAGACTCGCGCAGCGCTTGCTCTTAGTTTTCGTTTTTCACTAGATGGCTTTGTTAGTTTAGGTGGCATTTGTTAGTTCAATTTGTATAGAAAAAACCTCAACCATTTTCACACATTCATCTCAGCTCTCTAAAACTGCTACTTCGTGGATGTGTAACTGTGTTCGAATAACATTATAATCGCTATTCTCTTCTGAGACTTACTTTCTCTACTTAGAGAGAGTCAAAACTTCGAGACGATGTTTGTATGCGGCCATTGATAAATGTGCCATATTGAAAAACAAATAGTACCTTACAGAGATTGCACACAACCAAATTTATATGGAATCACTCGGTATTCACATTATTGATTATTTTAAACCATGGATCTTTGACTACTTGGTAAAAATGAAGTTTTTTGTTGTGAAAAACTGGATAGTATGATAAGAAATGTTGAATTATCACCACATATTCGGGATATTGTACTCACTCGTCACTGAGATTTGAAACTGGGAATTTCAAAATTAAAAAAGCCTACAATCATAATTGAAAATGCCTGACGTTGGATCCACGTTCCATGTGCATAGGGGTCGAATAATTGCTCTCGTTGAAGAAGGGGTCACACAGAGCGGCCTCTGCAAAATAGGCCTAGAAGAAGTCGTAGGAAGATCACTTCTGAAGAACAAGACCGCTTTTTGTGCAAAATTTCAAGAAGAGACCCTAGTGCGTCGCATCCCATACTCCAAAGGCAATTTCTGGAAGCAACAAGCATCAGTGTATCAGTCGAAACGATACGTCAAAAACTTTTTTCAAGTTGTTTATACAGCAGAAGGCCCTAAAGAGTTCCAGAGCTACCCAGACAACAAGAAATTTACAGACTTGATTGGTGTATCGAGCACCAAAATTGGAATATTGAGAATTGGCGAAATGTTCTTTTTTCGGATGAGACCAGAATTGGTGTTCGATCAGATGACCGCCTGATTCGTGTTTTGAAGGGTCGTGGAAGACTCTGAACAGCAAGACAAATTCCGAAATACCAAGAAGGAAGTGTGATGTTTTGGGGTGGCATTATGCTGGGAGGCAAAACAGATTTGATTTCGTTTCCTGCAAGTGTAACGGCTAGAAGTTACGTGGACCTAGTGCTGAAGCCCACAGTGAGACTCTGGTGAGGTGCCCACGGTGAGAATTTCACTTTTATGCAAGATAATGCTCCTCCGCATGCCAGCAACCTCGCGCGACATTATCTTGAAACAGGGGGAATCGCTATTTTGGACTGGCCAGCTTGCTCTCCAGACCTAAATCCTAATGAACATTCATATGATAATCTCAATAGGAAAATTAGATCACGCCAGGATAATCTAAGAACCCCACAACAGCTCATCCAATCCGCTACAGAAGAGTGGCAGAATATTACCCCAGAAGAGGTCGCAAACCTAATCCAAAGCATGCCTAGACGGATTCAGGCTTGTATCAGGGCAAGAGGAGGTAAGAAAAGCTACTGAGGTCGAGAAAAAACACCTACTCCGTGAGAAAACAATCTTCATTTTCTTTACTACATGCGGAAAGAATCCCCCATCTTCTTTTATTTGTTTTTTTCTTGAAAGCAACTTTAATTCATTTGTTTTTTCAATTGAAATATTTTAATAAGGATCAATTCTAACAATCCTTCAAAGTTTTCAAAATCCCTGAGGTAATATTCAAAATATCGGGTGATTTCATATTAATTTAGTTGTGTGTACTCACGATAATGATTTATAGACCAATAAGTGTATAATAAAGAAGTGCTGCTAACTAAGAACAGTCTTGCGTTTACAATCAGATAGTCGAAAGTGTCGGTGAAACCTCATCTGAAATATTTTTTCTGCATGTTCCTGGGGATACCGGCATCTCCTATTCGGCAGAATACCTAAATCCTAAATCTCCTATTCGGCAGAATACCTAAAGATCGTGGAATAACTTTTGCCAAAGCCTCTTCTGGCATTGCTGCAACTTTGTTAGATAGGGGTAAAATAGCTCATTAAGTATTTAGGATGCCTCATAATCTCAACCATACTGAAACCTTTATACAATGCCTCCAAACATAGTAACACGACGCAATTTTTCAAAAATACTAGTTCATAGAGTGAGATGAGAATAATAGTCTGATGAGTGGCATAACATTTCTGTTAGCTGGAAATTTTTAGCAGTCTTTACCTATAGTACACAAGGCATCCGAGCGGATGAGGAAAAGTCGTATTTAAAGTCGTCATAGTTGTGGAGTCACATACAGAAGCTCGCTTAAAAAAAATGGGAGTTCATTTGAGAGATGAACAGTCTGCTGGACAGTTTGTTGTTGCTTAAAATAGGAAATAGCGATTGTCCTACAATTGATAGTAACATTACTATTCCGCGAAGTTTGGCAACAGTAGTGGTGTCACTTAAAGAACTCACTAACAAAGTTTACCTTGATGTCTCCAATCTCTTGACAAAATCTATAGAATGGTTATGTCAGCATGCTATTTTGACTCCAAAAAATGAAAACTCAGCCATATGTGTGCAATAGCACTACAGATAAAAGTTCTCAACACTGTCGAGGCTACTGTACTCACTGGATCTGCTCAAACGGAAACTGTATTTACACCTAGAACATCATTGATGCCGTCAGGGTATCTTTCAGTAGAATAATACATAATAAATAAATACCTCATATCTACGGGTACGAAGTCGTGCGCAAAAGCTAGTATTATTATAAGACTCATATTAGATCAAGTTCGAATGACAGTAGAGAATTTTCGACATGACAGATAATATTTCAATTATTGGGAAACATTGCCACAAGCAAATGAAGATCAGAAATTGAATCAAAGAACAAAACTCCTTATGAGGAAACAACGAAGAGAAATGTCAAACAAAACCGCTGAAGAATTCAGATCCATAAATCTAGAGATAGCCGAAGAAATGAGAAAATTCAGAAGAGAGAAAAACCAGGAAGAAATTAAAACTGTCATTAAAAATAATAAAAGCCTCACAGTTATAAGAAGACGAACCGAAATCGGAAGAAAGGAAATACATAAGGTCAAAAATAAACATTATAACAGACAGAGAGCAGATACTACAAACTAAAGGCGACTTCTATCATGAACTGTATATGTATAAAGATCGAAATATAGGAATCAACAATCCAAATGTTCCAAAAGTTTTGAACCAAGGCTCGGAAGAAATTCCTTAGATAACGGAAGATGAAATTCTATCAGCCCTTAAAGAAATGAAAGATGACAAAGCTACGGGAGAAGATGGTATAGAGATAGAGGCCATCAAAGATGGTGGAGAGGAAATTATCCAAGCCCTAAAGGTACTACTGAATAAATGCCTTATAGAGGGTAAAACACCATCGGAATGGAACAATGCCACGATCGTGATCATGCACTAAAAAGGAGATGTTACTGACCTCGCCAACTATAGACCTATTAACCTTCTTAGTCATGTTTATAAACTTTTCACGAAGATTCTAACAAAACGATTAACTAACAAGTTTGATTTCTTTCTCACGAAAGAACAAGCAGGTTTTCGCTCAAGGTATGGGATGAATGACTATCTTCTCACCTTGAAGATTCTCTCAGGAAAATATATAGAATACAACAAACCTATAATGCTCATCTTCGTTGATTTCCAAAAGGCCTTCGACTCAATAAACCAGGAAAAACTTTCAGAAACGATTGCCGAGTGCCGCATCGATCACCGATATTCTACAATAAACAAATACATATATGAGAATGCTTCAATTACTGTTAAAAAATCGCAAACCCAATGTACGGATAAGTTCAAAATTGGGAGAGGAGTCAGACAGGGAGATACGTTATCACCCAAACTATTCGTAACATTGCTGCAGAGCATGCTGAACAAAATAAATTCACTCGGAAAATACAGGAATCACTACCGATGGCGAGAAAATAAACCACCTCTGCTTCGCCGATGACATTGTCCTGATAGCAGACAAGGTAAAAGAAGGGCGAACTACGCTTCAACTATTACACGAGACCTCGAGGGAGTTCGGCCTGAAAATCAACATGATGAAAACCCAGTATATGACAAATGTTGTTCGAAATGACTCATTGAAAATAGATGACACAAATATGGAGCATGTATACAAGTACTTGGCACATGAGATCGGTATCAGGCGTGATAATAAAACTCACGAAATACAGAGAAGAATGAGTCTGACTTGGGCAGCTTTCGGAAACTTGCGGCACATACTCAAATCTGATATTCCTTTGTGTCTGAGGAGGAAGGTTTTCAATCAATGTGTTCTTCCTGTTTTGACATATTGAGTGAAAACACTCACGTTGACAAGAAGAAACATCAGCAGAATACAAGTAATGCAAAGGAGAATGGAAAGATCGATGCTTGGAGTTACTTTGAGAGACAGATTACCTAACCAGACTATCAGAAACAAAACCGGAGTGAAAGACGCTGTTGAAGCAATTCTCCAATTGAAATGGAACTGGGCATGACATGCTGCCAGAATACAGAATGGTCGATTGACCGAAAAACTTGTTGAGTGGAAACCAAGAAACGAGGCCTACAGAAACAGAGGAAGACCACCCAACCGATGGACTGATATAAAGAGACTGACCAGGAACTGTATTCAGAAGGCCAAAGACAAAGAAAGATGGAGTAAATTAAGGAAGTCTTTTGTTCAGCAGTGGACAGTATGAGCTAATAATGATGATGATGATGATAGATCATTAGTTCCAATTGTAGATAATAGGAAATTATTGGTGATTTTCACTGGTAAATAGACGTTCTTCTAAAGAATGACTGCTCAACCATGGCCCGTGGGCTACATAGTGGTACGCGGACGATTATAAATGGCACGCACGGCCAGAATTTCAGAAATTTTCACTATTTTGAAGGTGCCGACATCCTTGCGCACTCGTCCGCCATATTACCAACTCGCAATATTAACATACCAATATACAATGTTCACCCGTATTTTTCGTGATGATTGGGAAAAGAAATATTGTTTTATTGAAATCAAGGCACGATGAACAGTTTTATTCGCGTTGCAAAAAAAAATATGATTTCGAAAGGTATTATTGGCAAAACTATACTAATTTTAATAAAGACTACCCTGTTGATCGTAAGATCAAAGAAGATTGTTTGCTAGAGAAGAAACGGTAACCAACATATATCTTTGTTTTTAGCTAAAAGGAAGAAATTTTTCTCTGGCAGAAAAAGACAAGAACTCATGTCTGGTGTATAAGGAGGCTGAGGAACCCCAGAAGTGTTTTTATAGGCTAAAAACTCCATTATTGAGATTGCAATGTAACATGGCGCATTGTCATGATGCGACACTGAGTTTCTTTTGATGTTTGGTCATACAAGAATCTTTTTAAAGTCTTTCAATGACCTCTTTATAAAAGAGTTCAGCCTTGCGGCACAAACTCTTTGTTAACGATTTCATGGATATAAAAACAACAAATCATCATGACTTGACTTACGCATTTGTGCTTTTTGGAGTCTTGGAAGATTGCAATGTGCCACTCTATACTCTAGCATTTGGTTTCAGAGTCGCACTCGAGCACCACTAATGATAGGGGGATCATTTTCAATTGATCCGAAATAGTCAAGACTACTTTTCTTTCTGAGAGCATTTTGGTCATATGAAAGGTTTTTCGAAACCATATTATCTCAGATCTTCCTCACCTCCAATCCACTGGTAAAAACCTGGTGAACAAAGATGTGATTCAAATTGAACTGTTCGCAATCATTCTGACTTTCAACCGTCGATCTGAACACACAAGATCCCGGACTCTGTCGATATCTATATTGGTGTTTGAGCTTGAAGGCTTTCCCCATCGTGGCTCATCTTGAATTGACTCTTCCTTCCTTTGAAAAAGCCCTAAGCTACTAAATTATATTCTTATCTTACTGCAATTTCAAAAGCAGAAGAATCATATTCCTGACACAGTTATTAATCACTTAACTTCATTCCAAGTATCTTATTCACGTTACTACGTTTAACAGCCATAAAATCCTGCTTAAATTGAAATGTGAGTGTATGAATGGCCTCGTATGTATTTCTGTACAGGCCACAATTTCGAAAATTCAATTTGACCACGGTATTGTGCATTATCCCCACACATCTCATTGTCTTGCATACGCACATTGCAATATTCATTATTTCTGGCATGCTTAATCTGCCACCGAGTCAACATCTAGGGGAATATCAGTTCTCAGTTTACTTATAGATGAAGTGACAATATAGTCATTACAGTTTTTTGAAAAGAAACCTATATATTTCTTCAAATTATACAGATTGTAGAGTGAAGTGACGATGACTTTTAGAGGAAGCAAAAATGTGGTAGATTTCTTTATGAGGTGACTGAGTTATTTAAAGATCATTTTTGGAGGAGAGTGAGTTATTTGAAGACTGATTTTTCGAAGTTGTGGGGCAATTGATTCTCAGAGGAGACAGGGGTAAGGAGAAACTAGACTTTGAAGCTAGTTCTGGAAGATCTTGAAGTAAACCTGTGTTCTGGTGCAGAACTCCATCAACTTCTGGATACATACAACCTCTTGGCAAGAAAACCTGCAAACAAGTTTCAATTATTTAGAAGCTCTCACAAATGTATTCTTCGCATCTGGTGTTGACCAAGTCCAGTTTGAATAATTTTATCAAGCACTTATAGTATCATTTACATTCTGTCGGAAAAGAACGGGGAAATGGTCAATGAAACACAAAATATTTATTTTTATCCAAATTTATTGTATTATCTTCAAAGTAGACCTCTTCCGTAATGATACATTTACGCCAAACATTTTTCAAATGCTTTTTTTGGAATCGACTCCAGTTCTAACCGCGAATTCTCTTTTATGTCTTCAATCGATTCAAAATGGGTACCTGAAAGTGGTAATTTGAGTTTTGGAAAGAGAAAAAAGTCGGCCAGAGACATATCAGGTAAATAAGGTGGGTGTTCGATGGTATTTGTTAAGTTTTTCGTCAGAAGATAGCCTTGGGAGATGGTGCATTATCGTGGTGTAAAATCCATAAGTTTTTCCCCACAAAGCTGGCCCTTATCGACGAATTTGCTCCCTCAAACGTCGAATAACGCTCATGTAATATTCTTCATTCACCGACTGATCTTCAACAAGAATTCCGAGTGCAGAGCACTGGGATAATCAAAAAAACAGTCAACATTACCTTGACATTCCGAATTCTGTCGACTGGATTGCATGTCAACTCATAAACCTATGTCTCATCACCAGTTATTGACTTGTTCTAGAATGTCTTCAGCGATTTTCACGAGATTCAATTTTTGAAGAAAATTCAGGTCTTTTATCGAGCGGTAACCCGTTTCATGCCCAAACAATCGTTTGAAAAGATACGAATTGATTCGTGAGACAGAAAGTTTATGGCCTATCTCTCAAACTTGAATGACGATTTTCAATTACCAATTCCCTCATTCTATCGATGTTAACTTCAGTTGAAGATGTTGAGGACCGAACAGAGCAAGGTGAATCTTTCAACACAACTCAGCAGCTGTTGAATGCACTGTACCACTCATATGCAAGTCTTTTTGATGGAGTCGAATCACCGTAAGCCTTCTGTAACATTTGCAGTGATTCGGCACACGAAATTTGAGACAAATTCTTGGTTCAATATTTTTATCCAATACAAAAATCGTAGAGCACACTTGTGAGAACTAACAAAATGACAAGAAACTCCGCGTCACTATAGAAAACAGTTTCGCCGATTTAGTACCAATTGATATTTTGACAATCATTTCAAGCAGATTTTTTGAATATTTAGTTCCCGGATCTTCTTTAACCGAATGTATAGCTGAGCAAATTTAACTTCGCCTTCATCGCACATAATGAAGTTGTTAGAACTATCGATTAGTGTTGAGTTGGGTGTTTTTTTCTATTAAAATAAGTTAATGACTCTTTGAAGAACACAAAATCTGTGGGACTGGATGAAATGCCTGTCAAAATTATTAAGATGGTTGCAGATGAGATTTCGTCTGTTCTGGCATATCTGATAAGTCTCACTTTTGACAGTGGTGTATATCCTGATAAACTCAAGATGGCCAGGGTGAGAGCAGTGTACAAGAAGGAGATCAAACAGCTTATGGGGAATTACAGACCTATATATATACTCAGTAACATTGGCAAGATATTTGATAGAGCTATTTACAACAGAATTGTCGATTTTTTTGAGACTCACAGGGTACCTTCGGAATACCAAAATGGCTTTAGAAAGGGTAGGACTACGACAAGAACTATATATCAGGCTATACCAAAGATTCTCTCCTACTTAAACAGTGGTAAAATAACGGCACTGATGTGTATCGATCTCAGAAAAGCCTTTAACTCCGTCAACCATGATAAGTTGGATGAGAAGATGTATGCAGTTGGAATTAGAGACAGGCCTTTGGATCTGCTTTTGTCTTAATTATCAGGAAGATCTCAATGTGTTGCTAACAAAGAGCCTACAACTGGGAAGACACTACAGTCAACGATGTTGGCTATTGATAGGGGTGTGTCACAGGGGTCCTTGACCTGATTTATACCAATGACTTACCTGGTTGTACAACTGAATTCATGGTCCAATTTGCAGACGACACTTCTCTGGTGCTCGCCGATCCGGTTTCTCTGGAGTCGGTAGTGGACGATGTGCTTGTCGATCTTGATGCCTGGTTTTCTCAAAGTGAGTTGAAAATGAACAGTCAAAAGACCAAATTTGTCAGGTTTGCATATGGAAAAGAACACATACCATACCTCATGGATATAAGACTGCCATAGTTTCATCTAATAGCCTTAAGTTCCTGGGTGTTTTGGTTAACTATCGACTAGATTGGGGTGATCATGTAGACCAACTTGCAAATGATATGGCCAGATATGTGTATGCACTAAAAACACTGTTCGCTGTTCGAACTTGTGAATGTCTCCACAGCATTTACCACATACAATGCATATGTTGATAGTAGGCGGAGAAACGGGATAGTTATATGAGGGAATTCATCGGATATCTTGAGGCTCCTTTTGTTGCAGAAAAGATGTATTCGTGGTATTCTTAAGCTGAGCAAAGCACAATCATGCAGGGCTCACTTTGTGAAAAGATCAGTGCTAACTGTTGTGAGTCTGTATGATTATGAAGCAATTATGTTCATAATTGATAAAAGTGACCTGTTTGTGGAGACTTAGCGTGAACATTAGCATAACACGAGAGCTAAGAATGATATGAGGCTACCCAGATTTAAGCACTTACCGTCAAAACATCTCTGTTTATGCTTTGGTGAAAATTCATAATCACATTCCACACGAGGCACGAGGGTGGCCACAAAATAAATTGAGGAGAAGATTCAATACTTACTATAGGAGGACACCATACTACACTCTCCAGGAGTATTTTGAGGACAATATTTGTCTCAACTGATTTCGTCTCGTATTGTTAGGTCTTTATTCTGTTCACACTGTTTGTTTCTATGTATTTTGTGTTTATGATGACGTGTTCTACAACAATTTATGTTTATATGGAACTGTTACCGTGTCCACTACGGTATCTCACCATAGATCGATCTAGGCCCCTCCGAATAAACGTGTTACAGTGTTAACCACGCTTCCCTAATCACAGATCGCCTAGTAGGCCTTCGACCAGGCTAGGCACAGAGCGTACTGTGGGCCTACCTAGACCGAGGGTTTGAATATCCGTGCATTTCGGAGACTCTCGGCTCTTTCTCTTCAACGACCTCTTCGAATTCACACTGTCTGAGAAAACCGGCTGCAGCACGCGTTGCCACGAGCCGGCTTTCCGTACCCACGCCATATTGCCAAACCGCCGTTGTTTACCAAGGAACCACGTGTTTTTATTTCATTTTAAATTTACGTTTACAAAGAGTGTTTGTGTTAACCATCAGTGTTTCTATCGTGTGTGTGACCCCATCCCGGTAGCAGAACAAATGAATGGATTGATTTACAATTCATTATACATGTTTTATCTTAACTGCCTTATTTTAAAACTTAAACTTAAATTTATGGTCTGGAGTAATTCGGCTAGTTCTTAAATCCACACCCATCTTTTTCTACTTGTGCTAATCAGAAATCGATGTCTGGATAGCCACCAGAGGATAATATTAATTTTCCTTAAGAAAAACTTTTCCACTTAACTTATATGGCACTACTTCACAATCAATCTGGAAATAATATTCAACATCAACAAAAACCGTCAAGTAGCTTTTTATACACGCATCACTATAAATCGATGGAAGCCACGCATCTCATGTCGATAAATCTACATATAATGATATCAAAATACCCCAAACACATAAATTAAAAATAACACCATATCCATTCTCCCCAGTTGCATTTCCCCGAGGTCATCGAACAGGATACCCCCTGTCGAAAACGGATCGCTCCAATGACGCGGAATTAAAAACGATAACGAGGCACACGAGCACTGCTAGAGATTTGATTTAATTACTTGGATCAATCAGTTGACGATAATCCAGCGGAACAGGCTGGAGGTTCGGTTTCGTCATTGTTGGATTTGGATTTATCCTCATGAATTTGTTGTCATCAGGGCCGTTTTGAATTATGTAGGGGTCGTAGCACAGTGGTATTTTTTTATTGGGTTTTGAAGTTATTAAAACAGTACAGAATGTGCCGGTCAAGTTGGTATAAGTTATAACTAAAACAAAAATCTGGAACATTTGGGGAACAATTAGAAGTTAATAGAAACTCGAATGTATATCGCGCCCAGCTTGTACCAATGTGAGTTGATAGAACTATCGATTATCGCCCACTGTGGATGTTTCGCAAATCAAGGTCAAAGAGGAAGCTTTTTATTACCAAGATCCGTGAATGTAACGATTCCGAGCTTCTAGAATTCATCTCAAATATAAAAAAAAATCATACCAAGTAGTTTCGATATGAAAACAAACTAAAGTCTACCACACTGCAATTTAAATTTTATCCTACTGACAATATACCTAACGAACTTAGTCGCTTCTATTTCATTCAGAACCATTGTTTATTGTACCTTTTTCTTTGAGGGCTCTAAGAACTAGTAATTATGAGATTCTATTTGAATCTTTGGAAAATAGACTTGCCAGGTTGCATCCTGTCAGAAAAACGAACATAATATTGGGTTGTTCGGAAAGTAATTTCGTTTCTCCTGATAACGGATTTAATTTTTTTTTGCAGCCCATACTTGAGCCGTATAATTTTTATATGCTCCTAAATATGGAGAGAGAAGCAGTATTCTCGACATATCTTACTGTTTTACTACAGAAAGGTTAAAAATGCTGTTTACGCCAGAAATTGACCGATGTGTATGGAGAAAGTGTGTTGACAGTACGCCAGTGCCAGAACTGATTCGCTAAATTTCGATGCGGCAATTTTATTGTCGAAGAATGTAGCGTCTTTTTAGCGAAAGGATATACCTTGCTAACGGAATACCAGGTTTTCGATAGAGAGCTGGGTCATGAGACGTTGTGATGGAATATAATTAATTATTGAAAGGGCGCCAACTACTTTAATGATAAAGTAAAGAAATCCAACCTAATCTTGAGTAGGAAAATAGCCATTCTAGTCACTCCTCATATCACCAGATGAAGAGGGGCAAGGTCCAATATCAGCTCCATGGCCGTAGTGAATGTAGAGCGAAATGCTCCAGTAATCATCATTCAGGCCGTCCTCTGCAATTCAGAGAATACTTCTCAAGACTGTACTCGCACCAAACAATGCAGCCGAATGTAATACGTAGTCTCAGTCATTTGACATGACCGGATTGTCTAGCCTGGTATATTGTATTCTTCAGGTGCGTATTCCACATGAGTCTACTATCCAAGGTAACACCCAGATATTTTGCTTCCTCCGCAACTGGAATAAACACTCCACCAGGGTCGGGGAGAAAGAAATATCCGCATTTTCCTAGTGAATGGTACAATAATGGTTTTCTGGGGGTTTATGCTAAGTTTCTATACCCACACCATCCTTGAATGGCTGACATAACCTCCTGAAGTCTGACGCAGACATTGCTATCATCTCCGACAGCCAGAATGACTATATCATCAGCGTACGGTTGTTCATGAATATCCAGTGCACCAATTATTGCCAGAAGGTCGTCAACAAGCAGGGACCACAATACAGAAGTTAATTCTCCTCCCTGAGGGCAGCCCCTTCAAGCCACAAAACTTACTATTTCCCCTTTCAGGGAAGTGTTGATCACTCTGGCATTTAGCTTGTTACTAAACCATTCCGCACTAGAAATTCGAAAATACAAGTCCATTAAATCTAAGTCCGCATCTGAAGATATCATATTCACCAAAGCAGACAAAGGTCATACATTAAAAAACGCTTTAGAGTATGCCAAGTCTAGAACGCCTACCAACGTAAAATTTAAACTTTTCATTAACAACCCGCAATCACCAAAGCTTTACTCCCTCGTCAAACTCCATAAAACAGGGCCTCCCGTTAGACCAATAGTTTTATATTTTCAAGTTCCAGCTGCAAAACTTTCACGCTTTCTCATAGACATCATTCAACAGTACGCTAATTTCGAACCTAAATTCTCAATTTAAAAAATTTCAGTCCTAATAAATGAAATTCAGCACACGATACTACCACCGAACGCTATACTTATGTCATGGGATGTAGTAAATCTCTTTCCTAGTTTTCCACCAAGTGATACAATGAAACTCTCGCCGGCTCCGTGGCGTAGGGGATACGATGCTCGTCTCCTACGCAGAGTTACCTGTGTTCAATTCCCTCAAAGTCGGTGCGATTTTTCGGATTCTGGGAGTCGCTTGAGTGTCCATCTTTCGAAGGAGATGTAAAGCTGTTGGTCCTGTCTAACAGAGATGTGTTGGACATTAAAGATTCCTTCCCTCGACACGAGAGGGGTTCAGCAAAATTCCCGGGTTAGTGAGGTGACAGAATTCCCCGGCGTGTCATTAGCCGAAACGCAGAAATAAAGCACGTTAAAGGAAAAACAAACAACAAACAGTGAAACTCATCAACAACGCTCTTCAAATTAATAAAGTCAGTCCGGTAATTCAATCAGAAAATTTGTTCAGAACAAAATTATTTTACCTTCAATGAAGTGCTATATAATAGTAAAAAAAGGTTTAATCATGAGCTCTGAGCCCACTACTCGATTAAAATTTTCATGGATAATATTGATAAAACTATCCAAGAACATCCGTTATTCAAATACTTCATTTATTCGTTGAGATATGTCGACGATATCATTTGTTGTTTCACTGGCACAAACAGACAATTAGAGTCATTCAAAACATTCATTAACAAAATTCACGTTAGAAATAGAAACAGAAAACTCCATTAATTTTCTGGATTTAACCATTACTAAAATTAATGGCAAACATTATTTTTCTATTTTTCATGAGCCATCGCATACAGATATTACTATTCACAGCTCATCTACACATCCTTATCCACATAAATTAGCTGCTTACAACAGTATGGTACATATACTCATCAATATCCCAATGTCACAAAATAATTTTGTAAAAGAGCAAAATATAATTAAACAAATAGCAGTCAATAACGGTTACAGTCCTAGTACGATTGAGAACATGATTTCACGCAAAAAATTTCAAAAATCAATCCAGGAAGTATTTCCAAGTATAAAAAGTTCTAACACAAAATACAACAGCTTAACTTATATTGGTAATCCTAGTCTGAAATTGAAATCATTCCTCACAGATTATAATTTCAATATAGCATTCCGATCTGATATTTCTTTAGGCCGACATATCAAAAACTGCAAATCTAAAATTGATAAAGGTAATAAATTCGGTATTTATAAACTGTCTTGCGGAGATTGTAATAAAATTTATAGTGGTAGAACTTTCAGAAATTTCAAAGTTAGATTATCCAAGCACAAACGTAGTTTTAATTATCATAAATCAGATTCCCATTATTCTAATCACTTACTCGAAGAAAACCATAACTTTAATAATAATTTCGAAATTTTACACAATGAAAATAATAGACAAAAACTCCATCTATGGGAAATTTCAGATATTAACAAAGAAAAGAATTCAGGTAGGTTACATAATAGACAATTAGATCTAAATCCTTCTCCTTTACTCAATCTTTTCAATTTATGAAGTAAGCAACTCCGATGGGTTTTCCAACATACCCTTTTACTTGTACCTAATGTAATATTAAGTAGGAAATAAGAATAATATATAAGGAATAACTCTGTTCATTAGTTTGTTTCTATCTGATGAAGCCACAGTGTGGTGAAACCGGTCATAGTTTCATTAATATAGTGAAAATCTAAACACCATAGTTCTATATTATTGCAAATATGTATATCGATTTTCATCAAGTAACGACCTCCTCAATCAAATTATTAGATTTACCAAGTTTAATACAAAATTCAATTTTCTCTTTGTTCAAAATTCATTTTTCGACCGATCAACTAAACGCTTTAACAAACATGATACAATAACTCAAGTTGTTTGCATACAAATGTCATGAAATTTTAAACAGCTGTCAATAATGTACCAAGTTATCGACAATATCACAACACATGACACTCGTAATACTGTTTTTTGAAAAAAGTTCGATTCCCTTTGGAATAGAGGGTGTATATTTGGAAGGTGAAAAATATTCTTCCTATTTTATGCAAATTCATCTATTTATATCATAATTCGAACACCATTGAACAAAAAAAATCAATGTTAAAATAGTTATTTATTTAATTAACTGTAGATAATTCTTCAAAACCCTTTAAATACTTAATTTTCACAAAATTACCAAATTAAATCTCAAAACGCATCCTTGAGGTTATATCGACAATAAATGAATCAATTCAATTCACAGAATCATAGGAATTTGGATGAGACCACGGTATAGCTTGATCGGAATGAGAAAGTGAAAGGTAGGAATTGAAATGAGATAGAGAGAACTTGTTGTGTGAACTAGTTACAGAGTTTTGTGCGAATAGAAGTAGAACGTGATTTATGCATTATGGTGCTCCACCGCATTCTGGACAAATAGTGAGGAACATTCAAATCAAGCATATCCCAACAAATGGATTGGTAGAAGCGATCCTGTAGCTTGGCCTCTACGATCCCCCTATCTGAATTCCCTGGACTACTTCGTCGACAGGCATTCGAAAAGCTTAGTATACTCACAACCTGTTGCTACATATACAGGATTGCATGCACGCATTCTGAATGAATGTGAGAGAATTAGAAATATGTCAGGCGTTCTCGATCGGGTGTTTTCTTCAATGAATTGTCATCTAACACTATTCATTTATCTATTTATTTATTATTCGTAAACGGGATACTAACTCTGAGCAACTTTAAGAGCATTTGTATATGTATAGTAATTCAAGCACACATGAAAGAAAGAACGTATATGATATTACACAATGTATAAATGACGGTACAAAAAAATCCAAAAGACTAACCTGAATTTGAAGTCTAAAAATTTATAAGAATGCATACTTTGTCAGACGAGTTTTTTGAGCGATAACTGAAATTTACTCTGAGTTAGACCCGTGAATTCAACGCCCAGGGCACAATACTCATCAGCCACCCTCATAAAACGTGTGAAAGTGCTGGAATCGCCGTAATTAGTTGGATGGTAAGGCACAAGAAACAAATCAGAGGCACAAGTCGTTCTAACTGGTACTGTCACGTTTACAAGCTGAAGCAATTCTCGGCAACAAATATTGCCCGATAGTAATTCAAAACGAAAGATCAGATCAAAAATTATCCTACGATCCTCTAGAGTTGGAATCTTTAAATACTTCAAAATATCTTGGTAAGTATAAGTTCCAGTCGTCAGGTGCAGTTTATAAGCTACGTTTCTGAGGAATTTGTTCTGAATTCTTTCGATGCTATCAATGTGCATCCTGTAATGAGGTGACCATATCACCGAACCATATTGGAGAACAGAGCAAATAAGAGCCATATAAACAATTTTGGCAGCATTAGCTGAAAAGTTTCTTAAATTGTGGATCATAAAACCAAGCAACTGCTTGCCCCTAGCTACCGTTGAATTTATGTGAGGAATAAACGACATAGTACCATCGAAAATGATTCCCAAATCCTTCACCTTATTTACTCTGTTAACAGAGTTATTAGAGATACTATAGTTGTATTAAATAGAATTTTTGGATCTAAAGAATGTTATGCGATAGCATCTATCCACACTCAATTCCATGTCGTTTTCAAGACCTCCAAGCCGTGTTGTAGTTAAACACAATCAAGAACATTTGGCACTAGTATATACAGTTTTGAATCATCTGCAAATGAGAGATATTTGCAATACTTGAACTTCTCGCCAATGCCATTAATGAATAGAGTGAAAAGTAAGGGACCCAGGTGAGATCCCTGTAGTACTCCTGAAGTTACGTGGATAGGACGAGATATATGGATTTTTATTTTTACATATTGCAAACGGGATCTGAAATAACTAGACAACTAAGCAGCAATCCACTACGGAAATTCCATTCTTCTCAGGTTTTCATCGAGCAATTTGTGATTCATTCTGTCAAAGGATTCACTGAAATCTGCGTAAACAGAATCGTCGTCGTGTCTCAAAAAGTTCAAGCAACTTAGAGATGTTCGACAATTTACTAATAAAGCGGTAGTTCCTAACATCAGCTCTATCGCCACTCTTATGGATAGGTGTCACATAACTGCTTTCCACAGATCTGGAAAAATACCGCTAGTTAATGATCGATTGAATATAATCCATAAAGGTTTAGTAAGCAAATAAATACATCTTTTCAAAATATATGGAGGATTTCCATCTGGACCACAGCTCAGCTCATCCTTCAGCAATAAAATCTCTCTGAATAATGCGTCAAGACTGATAACGAGAAAAATTGTTTTAAAACAGCAATCACCGATGTTCACAGCGTTGTTAGTATAAATGGCGGAAACATTTTTGGCATCTTCACCTGAGTCAGAACACTGCCCATTCAGGAAAAGACCACCCGGAATATCATGATTCCTTCGTGAGGAGTTAACATAGTTCCAAAATTCCTTAGGATTTTCCGAAATAGAATTCTCTACCCTAACCAAATATGTGTCATAGCACTGCACTATGTGTATAATTGAATGATGGATCGAACACTTACATTAGTTCATTATATTAAGGAAGAGATTCTCTTCTTTTTCTTCTCTCCTATTTTCGTTAAATACCGAATATCATCGTCATAAGCAATTTCTCATAACACTTTCTCACCTAAAAGAAGAATGCGCTAAAATGCTCTAACTTTCAGTGTTTGAATTCCCACTAAATAAAACGAACACTCTGTATATTCAAACTCAAAATGAGGTGATATCTGCTTCAAAAGTCTATTTTCCTAGTTTTTGTGAAAATTACAGTTCCGATCTCTCACTTCAGTTCTTTCCAAAAACGGTATCCTCATTTGAATATTTTCTTACTCGAAAACGGTTGTGATTTCGAAAAAAATTCAGGAGACAAAAGATATTCAAAATTGAAAAATGTTTTCAATAATTTTTTTTAAAAAGACAAGGGGCGCACACACTATGATTTTTATGAAGTCAAAAGTAGCATGACCGAAAAAAAAAATAAACCTTTATATTTTAGCAGTTAGTGGACACACTCAACAAATTGATGAGTAAAATAAATATTTTCCTACAAATTGGAACTAAATCCCTTGAGAACTACAAGAGTTACCAACAGAAACGTCTGAACTTCAACATTCAAGATTTTGGACATATGTTGATGGGCATTTTTTCCATATTTTTTTATGAGAAATCTCCTTTAGATTATTGACTGCATACCTGAAACACCCTGTACATGGGGCAACTAATCTACAATTAAGGAAATTCGCGTCTATCCACATGACTATTTACGTTAAGTGTAGATAGATACTTGGATAATCGGATTCTATTTGAAGTTTTCTCGAGAGAAGAATCGCGTTTATCCAAAAAATTTACTAATTGCAATAACTCCAGTCCATCCAAATACGATGTTTTATCTCTGATACTCAATTTTCAAAACCCTGTTATTAAGTCACTTCTTATAGAAGTCGATGGTATTTTTACAAGAGTTATTGAACGTTTTCCATAAATTTCCGTCCTGAAATTTGTTACAGACCCGAGGGGTATGGATGCAAGGCTGAAGATTTTTTCGTTTCCTATTTGACGCTTCAAAACGTGTGTGTCCCTTGAGAAAGCCAAGAAACAGTCAGGGGACGTGAAATATTAGATCTTGACCCTTCGCCCTGACCAGGGCTACTAACTTTGGTAACTTATTTACCTCGGACAATTCCCGGAGCGAGAGAAACGCAAGTCAGCTCCAGGAGTAAATTAGCGAAATAATGTTTTCTCTGTCCTTATTAACCTCAAGTCCACCCGGAGAAATTTTTCGATCTCGTCGACAGTATCCACAGGGAGAGGGGTTGTGTGCAAATGCAATTTCTCGTTTGGTATTCATTAGATGAAAAACAGAAAATTCTCCATCCTATTTCATTGAAGATTAGAATGGGGAAAATTTAATTTACCGCAATGTATCACAGCAATGAGAAACCGCATAATGTAGGAAAAGGCAATTACTAAGGAATATAAGGTTTGTACACCCCGAATTTGCCTATAGATAGCCCGTGTTGATAAAGTCGCCGCGAAATCATGTTGTAGTCGGGTTTTCTTGTTTCTTCGTATAATAAAAATCATCGAACCACAACAAAGCAAGTTTCATACAATAATTCGCATAATAAGAAATGAAAATATTTTTACACTTGAGCACCATGTTTCACCTCTGCCCTTTTAATGTTCTAAAAAGAAAAAAATACGCATATTTCAAGTGCTGTTGAAAGAAAAATCTTATGGCGTTACGTTACACGAGTGAGAAGAGAGATATCACGTAGATAGATATATTCCGGCATCACGAAAATGGACCGGAAAAAAGTGACGTACGTACACAATGAAACAAAGGTATCGTGCATTCGCGTGTTTCTATATATACTCACCGGCAAAAAATTCTATCAAGCAAAAATTATCGTCTAGTTTGAAAATCCATAACGCTCTGATTTTCCGTTTAGTATCCTTGAATTTAGGATTCATCACAGATTATTTCACGCAAAATAGAAAGTGATATTAATGATGAGTGAAATTACATTTTAAACAGCGATATCCTTTCTCACGAACTTTGAATGGCCTTGTAGAATTTCTGACCTGAATTTCGTCATTACAAAGCTGCATATATTCTTGATGACGTAGTCTTCGAAGCTAGCTGATTTTTTTCAAAAAATACTGTTTTTTTTATTAGCATTGTCAGTAGGTTAGGTTAGGTTAGATAGCACAAGTTTTTATGTACCGAAAAAATGAAGTGGTAAACAATTGGAAAAATACTAACAGAAAGTTATTAAATTAAGATACACTCAGTAGCGAGTGTTACCCTCTCGAGCTCTTATCACGGATTGAATGTGTCTTGGCATACCTTTGATAATACTAAGGATGTAGCCTTGGTGTCTTCTCGTCCAATCTTCTTACAGAGCCTGACCTACTCAATTCAGATTTTGCAGAACACAGACGCGTTTTCTTCACCTTGAAACCTTCATGCCCTGCACATACTCAATCGGATTAAGATCAGGTCTCCTTGCCGGACATATGGTTCTCAATATTTCAATGCCATCATGATAATCACTCATTATCTTTGCGATATGAGGTGTGTCATTATCATTCAGATAACTTTAATTTTGTATGAATTGCGAGTCTTCGCCGGTATCTACTTTGCATAAAGTGGATCTCTTCAAACGAGGATTGTTGCAAACGTATCCGAACGACCTTCATATCTCCGCGCCAGAACGACCGGAGATTGTAGAGCATAGACGTATCCAGTACGTCTTCACAAACTCCCTAAAGGTGTTTGTTACCGTGAAACTAGGCTATCAACAACTTTTGTGCGTGTACCTTTCCTGGAGGGGATTGTATCGAGCCAATACTTCTTCAAAAAGAACTGTCAATCTTTATGGATCAAATAATAGAGCTATCCGAGGTCATTCCATATAGGGCTCGGTATTGAGACATGATCTTCATCTCGAACACTAGAAACTGGTACAGGTATGGAGCAAAGTAGTCTCATCGAATTGAGCCTATCGTATTTGCTCTTGAAGATATAATTGATCACTACGTCAGGAGGGAACTACTTGTGAGGAACCTTCTGCATAAAGATCAATTCACCTAACAACTTAGTAAATCAGCAACACCTGCATGGTCTTACTAGGAAACTGACAAATAGAGGCTGTCTCTTTTAATACACCTTAGAATTTATATCAACAGGTTTTTAGTGGGCAAGGAATCAGATCAGCTGTAGTGGTTAGGATAGTGGCGTCTTTGGAGAGTAGAATTACTAGTTTGCACTTGAAAAATGAAACACAAACGTCAAACTGGAGCGTAGAATGTCCACGAGGCAATATCCCTCACCTCTCTGTAACTAATATCAAACGAGTCTGGTCAAAGCAGGCTATAATCTATGCGGATATGCTAATGAGCTTATAATAATTATTCAGAGTAGTCACTACGATTTTAATTAAGTCTCTATCTGCTCTAAACATCACTCACAAATGGTGCGACAATATTCACAAGACTAAAAATTCTTTTCGAAGATTCAGAAGATGATGGAATGGAGCTAACCAACACAATCCACATCATTACCTTGACGTTATCTTAGTGGAACCATCACTTGGAGACCGCCGTAAACAGAACAAAGAGTGCTCTGTTCACCTGTGATTGAATGGTAAGAGGATGCTGGAGACTAACGACAAGGATGGCCGACTGCCTATATAATCCATTGTGTGATTTATCATGATCTATAAAACACTCATATGCATACTGAAACCAGTGATATCGTCCTGCAAAAGATACAAAAAAATTTCTTTGTAATTTTGTCGTTGTTGAAGGAATGTTTACTATAAAAGCTCCATCGTAATCTTTTATGTCCCCAATCTTTACAGCGGGTAACTTATTAGAGCATCAAGCTCCCATGATTTTCATAATTAGAGCCATGCTCTGTAGAAGAAACGTCGGATCTGGAGATTCACTGATGATTGCATTCAATTCCTCAGGTGTGAAGATCGCTGCTTTATTAGGTAGATGACCTTTAAATATTCTTTTCAAAATAGACTGCAATTTTTCGTAACTTATCAGTCGAATTTTGTGATAGAAATAAAGGGTACTTATTCGAAAGTTCGCTGATATGAACCTGAAGCACATTTTTCGAAAATGAGTTGGTCTTTTGTTTATATCGCCAATCCAAGAAACTTCGATACACTGCATTGTACCTTCCTTCGATTTATCTGGCTGCACATTCTCTCCAGCCGTCGTCGCCAATTCTATTATCTCTGGTGGTGTACTCACTAATACCTCCTCTTCAATGAATTTTCCATTAATTTTTGATTTAATTAGAGCGAATGATATTAAACAGCATGACAGTTCACAAAATTACATGATAACCAACAATGGCTGTCATCGGTTCAAAACCATTGATGAATTCCGACATGCAGAACTATAATGTCATAGAAATATGAAGTTATTGAGTAATGGATCCATTATTTAATAGAACTGTCATTATTATTCAATGGCCAGTTGGTATTACTTCTCGAAATATTTCGAATAATGCATTATTGCAAAATATAACATGAAATCGGGAGACTTGGATGAACACGTAAGCGTTCTCAACGAATGCAAAGTGCCTATCGATATTGTAGCAGGTGGCATACTCCCAAAGCAAGAGTTCTTGGAAAATCTTCAACTTTTCTTTCCAGCCGAAGGATGATTGGCGAAAGCAGGATTTTTTTTCCATGGGTATTAGAATTCTATACTGATGGCTCTGAAATGGAAAATAGGCAAGTTGGAGCAGGAATTTTCAGGATCATCCGTATTGTAGACGGAAGCTTACGCCATAAGTGTACGGCAATAAACTGGCGAAGAAAGGGGAATAAACTCCCTTCATCGGTCAACAGTCATTCTACGGTTCGGAAAACGCAATCATTCAAGTTTTAGAGAAAGAGGAAAGTGTGAGTCAGGGAAGAAGTTTCTTGACTGAGATAAAATAAATTCTTCTGCACTCAACAAGCTAGACCAAAAAAGTTCTCTTATTCATCACGAGAACATTCTCTATGTAAATGAGATCCCACCAAAAATATTCTCTAGAAAACTAGTCTCGATGAAGCTGCCTGTTTATCTCTGAAAAGTAATGAAATCTAGACAACGTGCCAAGTTTAAGGTTCATTGCTGCGATTTCTTTATTATTATAGTTAATGTTGTGTGACTTGGCCGTTGAACATTCTTTTATAGTGTATAGGTACACGGCGATTTTGTTTACACGTATATCTATTATAACTACCTATGTTTGTTAAGCGAGATGCCCATACTGGTGTTGTGCAACACATGCTTTCAGCATTGACAATGCTGACTTCTGCTCTCTTCTTTTTGAATCGTCAAATCGGCAGCCAACATGATGATTACTGGAGCCTTTCGCTCTACATCCACTGCGTCCATGGAACTGATATTGGGTCTTGCCCCTCTTCATCTGGTGATAAGAGGAGTGGCTAGAATGGTTTTCTACAGATTCCATCATCTTTCCCGTAATGAAGCGGGAACTTTGGCTTTGTGCCTGGCGCCTTACAGTCCGAAATCGAAGACAATGAAGTGCTGAGTATGAGGTCAGACATAGCAACACCTAAAACCAACATGGAGAGGCAATTCCAGATCATCATTCCCGATAGACAGGAATGGATCAGCTCCAACAACCGTCTACTTGAGGGTCCCTGTTGGTACACGGATGGCTCAAAAACTGAAAAAGGTGTTTGAGCTGGTGTCTATGGTCGAGGAACAGTCGATCTGTCTTGGTGAGCATGCGACTGTCTTTCAAGCAGAAATATTCGCCATTGACCACTGTGCTAACCTCTTGCTTGTGGAGGGATTAACAAATAGATCAATTGAAATCCTCACCGATGGCCAAGCTGCACTGAAAGCATTGGCATCCGGTACCTTTGCAGGAATGTCGCTTCACCCTTGCCAAACTAGGAGAGCGGAGCAGGCTCCGTTTAATATGGGTTCCTGGCCACTCGGGTATTGGGGGAAATGAGGAGGCAGACTCATTGACCGCTCGAGGAACTAACCTGGAGTTCATAGGACCGGAGCCTAAGCTCGAAATTCCCCTGGAAACTGCAGGGATGGCAAACAATTGATGGCTGGACTTGAGGGAACGTGCGCATTGGACGTGCCATCAGTGAACCTTCCACTACAAGAGCCAAGGCCTGGCTTGAACTCTCTAGGTTGGAACTGAGAGTTCTAACTGCCATAATAACGGGGCACTGTCGCCTCAGGAAACACCTAAATAAATTAGGATAGATTGAGGATCCTTCATGTAGACTATGTGAAGAAGATATAGAATCAATGGAACATGTTATGTGAGAGTGCTCAGCTGGGCAGAGGGTCAGGATGGAAGAACTTAGATCTTGCAAACTGAAGCTGACTGAGCTTATTAAGCTTTCACCCACGAAACTCGTATTCTTTACGAGAAGGATGAGCTCGTGGATGAAATCTAGCCCTCACTCAAATAATAATAATAAAATAAAAAATAATACATAAGTATTATTGAAATACGCAGTTTTATCAAGCCTACAATTGACTGGTTATTCAATCAACGTTTTCCTAGTGGCAATTGTCCATCATCAATAGGTAGCGATTCTGGGGACAGATTGGTGCAATGGTGTCATGGAGCACCTAGCTTTGTACCCTTGTGTACCTTTCAACTACCAAGTCACACAACATTAACTATAATCATAAGGAAATGGCAGTAGTGAACCTTAAACTTGGCTCGACTTAGTCTAGATTTCATTACGTTTCAGAGATGAACAAGTAGCTCCATCGAGACTTGCCTAGTTTTTTACAGAATGTTTTGGTGGATTTCACTTCTTTTTGTTGAAACGTGGTCATATTGATTCATTTTAGTGGATTTTTTTATTTGACAATTTTTTTTCTTTTTAGGATTAGTTTTCTTATTATTACAAATCGTTCTTTTTCGGTTCTAATTCTTGTACAATACCAACAGTTTTTCGTATTCGCTATTTCTTTTTGTGAACTTGTAAGTATAAGTATATAAGCCAGTCTAGTCTTATCCAGAGTTTTCTTTAATTAATTTTATTTATATGCGTATTAAAAACAGAATGGAGGGCATTCGCCCAGCAGTGACTGTGGGACTCTAAAGGCTAGATTGAATTAGAAGATGTGTCCTACTACGCTGGATTTTTGCAATGACAGTCGATTTTCTTCAGCTGAGACCAGCTGAGAGTTCTTCATCAGATACTTCACACCTTCGCTTTTTGATATCAAATGAAGCAGCTCATCAAGTTGAATACTTTTTGTATAGGCGGTATGTCGATCTCAAATAGTTTGGTTGGGCTCTTGTGTTTTCTAATCAGGGTCACCAGGTGCTCCAGATCCGCGATTATCCTAGTTTTTATAGTTTCTTCTTTATGTTGCCAAGAAACCCTAACTCTGTACCAAATTTCAGCTCTCTAAAATTATGGGAAGTACTAGTTTTATTCTGATGATCATGAGTGAGTGAGTGAGTAAGTCTCATAAATGCGAAATTTTGCTTTCGCTTAACTTCGGAACTAAATGACCTACAGACTTGAAATTTTGGATTTCAAGTATGTGATTATAGCTTACTGGATGATGGAAAATTCAGCGGTCTGCACTTATCCAGAAGTTCTCAAATAGGGGCCTGAAAATGCGGTGAAATGATTCTATTAAAGAAGTACTAGTTCTATTCTGATGATCATGAGTGAGTGAGTAAGTCTCATAAATGCGAAACTTTGCTATCGCTTAACTTCGGAACTAAATGACCTACAAACTTGAAAGTTTGGATTTTAAGTATGTGATTATAGCTTACTGGATGATGAAAAATTCAGCGGTCTGCACTTATCCAGAGGTTCTCAAATGGGGGCCTGAAAATGCGGTGAAATGATTCCATTAAAGAAGTACTAGTTTTATTCTGATGGTCATGAGTGAGTGAGTGAGTAAGTCTCATAAATGCGAAATTTTGCTTTCGCTTAACTTCGGAACTAAATGACCTACAGACTTGAAATTTTGGATTTCAAGTATGTGATTATAGCTTACTGGATGATGGAAAATTCAGCGGTCTGCACTTATCCAGAAGTTCTCAAATAGGGGCCTGAAAATGCGGTGAAATGATTCTATTAAAGAAGTACTAGTTCTATTCTGATGATCATGAGTGAGTGAGTAAGTCTCATAAATGCGAAACTTTGCTATCGCTTAACTTCGGAACTAAATGACCTACAAACTTGAAAGTTTGGATTTTAAGTATGTGATTATAGCTTACTGGATGATGAAAAATTCAGCGGTCTGCACTTATCCAGAGGTTCTCAAATGGGGGCCTGAAAATGCGGTGAAATGATTCCATTAAAGAAGTACTAGTTTTATTCTGATGATCATGAGTGAGTGAGTGAGTAAGTCTCATAAATGCGAAACTTTGCTTTCGCCCAACTTCGGAACTAAACGACCTACAGACTTGAAAGTTTGGATTTTAAGTATGTGATTATTGCTTACTGGATGATGAAAAATTCAGCGGTCTGCACTTAACCAGAGATTCTCAAATAGGGGCCTGAAAATGCGGTGAAATGATTCCATTAAAAAAGTACTAGTTCTATTCTGATGATCATGAGTGAGTGAGTGAGTAAGCCTCATAAATGCGAAACTTTGCTTTCGCTTAACTTCGGAACTAAATGACCTACAGACTCAAAAGTTTGGATTTTAAGTATGTGATTATAGCTTACTGAATGATGGAAAATTCAGCGGTCTGCACTTATCCAGAGGTTCTCAAATAGGGGCCTGAAAATGCGGTGAAATGATTCCATTAAAGAAGTACTAGTTTTATTCTGATGATCATGAATGAGTAAGTCTCATAAATGCGAAACTTTGCTTTCGCTTAACTTCGGAACTAAATGACCTACAGACTTGAAAGTTTGGATTTTAAGTATGTGATTATAGCTTACTGGATGATGAAAAATTCAGCGGTCTGCACTTATCCAGGGGTTCTCAAATAGGCGCCTGAAAATGCGGTGAAATGATTCCATTAAAGAATGGGTACGGCAGTGTCCCCTAATGTTTATTCGAGGAACCAAAGAATTCATTCTGGTTGGCCCCCAAACAAATACCAAGGTTCACTGAGAACCTGATGTCTATCTGATAATCAGTTCCGGATTACACAATAGAACGATACAAACAGTACAAAGACGGTCGCACATCTAATGATAGCGATCTACGCTCCGAATGGCCCTCGACAGCCAAAACTAACTATAACTTCTAATTAATTGTGAAATAGAATGTGATCTTGGAATATCGAAAAATAGCTTTTATAGAATTTTAATTGAAAATTTACTTATGATATGTGGGTGCGTCATTAGACATCGAGTTGAAACTAGTGGTTAATGGTGGGTAAGGTGATGTATCTGAAACCAAACATCAATCTTCTCAGTAGGAGTTATCTGGAAATGACTAGATTCCTCAAGTTGAATAGAAAAATGAGGAATATTATGTCGAAGTTCTGAAAATATTGTGTCACCCAAAAGCGATGATTCGCTGTTTCATCAGTCTGAGACGCCAGCACATTCATCAAACATCGCGCATCAATATCTGACAAAGCACAAGGTCTTTCAGATATGTCAATCCTCGTATAGTCCTAGTATAGCCCCCTGCGACCTTACGCTGTTTTCGAAACTGAATGCGCCACTTGAAGAGAGCCGATTTCTTGACAACAAACGATTGACAAACCAGTCCCAAAACAGTGTTCAGAACTGGACCAAACATTGGGTTGAATCCAATTGGGGCTACTCCAAAATATACATAGAGGAGAATACTTTTGCAACATTCCTCTTATTACGTAATGTCTTTCATTTAGTTTGAATATAATATTAAAATAGCCAACTTGATGCCCTTCTCAAGATTCTCATTTTGATAATCAACAATTTCTAATTGAACAGAGCTGTAGACCACAAATATTTAATATCATTAATTTCACTACTTTTCAAGGTTACAGGCGTTGGTTTAGTTTTGACGTTAAACAATCTTAAATGCTTTGCTCGGTCGTTGGTATTTCAACGTCATTCGCCGAAATGTCAATTTATTATCCAAGAAAGCCGCGACCGTGAAATATTTCTCCAGAATATCTCGCGCTTGTTAAATATGTAAACATACATATATTACTAGGGTGAAAGTGCGTGCATGAATATAACTTGCTCTCTGAACTTACGGATCAATTAGAATGAGGAAGAGCCTCAGAAACACAAACTTTGCTAACGTCTTAACGACCTGTATAGGATAATAACGGCAGGGACAACTCCCAAGACGACAACTTCGAGAGCGGGGGGATGAACAACAAACTCTTTGGGCATTCTTTAAGTTTCCAAAGGGTGACGAGAATTCTCAACTTAGCACGTCGGCCAGTCATCGCTATAACCCTCCTGATTTCGTGTTTCGCTTGAATTATAAATGTGCAGACGATTTGCACGGAGAATACTGATGCTAACGATTATATCAGGGTGGAAATAGTGAAATGCGTAGATTCACACATTTCCCATGAAATGATAGGATGGCTTATAAAACATCCAGGTATTTTTTGTTCCTCTCGATGAAGATGGTGGTAACATTTTCTTTTGTTATGTTGTGAATTATGTGCGATGTGTTTTGAAAATAATCAATCAGTTTTTCACAGGGTGTCCCAGAATGAGAGGGCAATACCCCTAAGTCTGAATTGGTTGGGAACGAAATGTGTTGCTCTTATTGTGTCAATTCTCTTGTATCTTGTATATTCTTGTCTTATGTCTTCAGAGTCCGCTTCCACAGCAACCAATCAAGGTTTATTATTCTCCTCCGTTTAAACTCATTCCTGAATGTCCAGGTTTATCTTATTAACATGGTTTAGAATCCCATTTATCAGGTCCCTTTCGCTTAGCTCTTTTAAGGTTTCCTTATCTCCTAAAATTTTCCGTCTTTTCCAATATAGAGCTTCGCATTCGTTTCCAATGTGATAGGCTGTTTCTCTCACTTCGTTGCATAGTCTTCACTATATATGTCATACTTTTCGAACGACTGTCAAAATTTTTTCGCAAATTTTTCTTTAAATTGAACAAGTTCCACGAAGAAATAATATATGGGCGATGTCAACCCAGATTATTGGGTCCATAATGATTCTAAAACATCTATAGATCATAATCGGCATGGCTTGGAAGACTGAACCTGGCCATCGGGGCTCTCTCTGTCAAACAGAGATGGAATTTGAGGAAATATCGCAGGTTATGTATTTTTTTATTATCTCCTTAGTCTTAGAGCGGGGTGACCACCCTTGAAAATTTGGAAGAGAGTAGATGGGGCGAGTGATACCTCGAATGAAAGGTATTATCTTTGTCTACATCCCCGTGAACGAATTTCCATTTTTGATTGAAAACTGTAGAAGATTCGGAGTGAGCTACTGAAATTTTCAAGTCACCCCTGCCCAGGGGTTGAAATTCGAGATGAGGATGGTACTTGATGATGACTGCCATTGATCAGCATGGATCTGTTCAATTTTACTTCACTGAAACTTGAATAGTCTCAGGGAAATAGTCTTCCCTATCTTTCAGTTGCTCACCCTGTATCTTTTACAGTTTTCAATTAAAAATGGAAATTCGTTCAAGGCGATGTAGACAAAGATACCACCTTTCTTTTGAGTCATCACTCGACCCATCTTCCCTATTCAAAATGTTTGCAACCCTCGCTTAGAGGGTTGATATTTCAGGCAAGTTTTGTACCCCAAAAGATGTTCCCTTTGAAACAAAAATTGACCTGTTTTTGCGTTTTGATCAGAAATGAATATCTTGGTAGATATAGCCTCTGTTTATTTTTCGTTGAAGCACCCTGTATTTAAATAATATGGAAGCTCTAAAGAAAATAAGCTCTTGGGCTTGAATAATTCTTTGTCTATAGCGCATGCAATTTTTAGAGGCCAAGCTACATTCTGCCAACTGTATACAACTAACTATTGTTGAATGTGAATGAATGTTGATTGTGTACAAAATCTTCTATTTTTTCATTTCTGTTTCCTGTCAAACATCAACGGCACTCAACGAGCTGAAGGACAATTGATGTTCGCCATAATCTATTCAACATTCTGATGTAGATAACAATCGAATTAAGTTCGGTTTCAACAAATAAATGAACCTTTCCCGATGTATGCCTCACATTTCACATTGACATCCTAGTAGGCGTGCGGACAGTATAAACACGGATGAGTAAGAGCTGTCAACTGTGATATACGATTCTGTGCAATGCCGGTCGGGTTTACTGTTCCTCGTTATGCCGCAGGGACGCATGAACTACCATGCACATAAACTACCGTCGGGGGATTTCGGATTGCGATTTTTGATACAAATTCTTATTGCCCTCGACGTTTTGATCGACCGAAACTGATGGTGATCGTACCGAATGCGATAACGGTCTGCAAAATTGTCCACAGTTATTTATGTTAACGCAAACACTGAAAGCTGTGCTTTTTTCAAAGTTATTTACTCTGTTCATTTCCACGAAAGCGACGTTCGCTCGCTCGATAATGGTGAAGAGATAATCGCCCAGTACGCTGTATTCATCAATTGACGGAAATCGTAGTATCCTATGGAAAGAATAACAATCCTTCTGATTTCTTTTCTACTCAATCAGAATAGATACCAAGTGTGCTGGTTATTTGTAAATGTTAAAAACTGATATCTTGTGTTTCCGCCTATCGATCGTGCCAGCATTTGTAGCTTCTCCTATATTCCTCGAGCTCGAACTCTCCTCGCAAGTTCATCAAAAGCAGTTACTCGCATATGGACTATTCGAAAAATTTTATTGTTGAATTAGTAGCTTTCTCTTCAGTAGATCGATTCGGAAGTAGTTGAAGATGTAACGTGTGAATGATTTCAAGTTAATGCAAGAGTACCCCAGTTCACCATACTCTCGATAATATCTGGGTTTGCGGACGACTATACTTTGGTGTCCCCATTTTCTATTCAGCCTCCTATAACTGCTGAGGTGTCACGCCGACAAAGATACCAATAGAGTATGTCACCGAATTGAGACTTGGGGAAAATATCAGAGTTGGGCGGGTTGAACTCGGTTAACGTCATTACGAACACGACGCAATCAACAACATTCTCCAGAAAAGTCACTGCTAGAGAACCTCCTGTAATCATGCAAGGACATATCCTCAGAAAAGCACATGCATCTACCCGTCGTATTAGTCAACACCTGAGATTGCTAGGACGGCCATGTGTCAGCTATTGCCTTATCTACTTCTGCTAAACTCAGTTTTCTGTTCAGGGCTAAGCAGTACTTCACGCCATCACAACTAATGATTTTATTCAAAGCACAGGTTGAACCTGGTCTGGAATAGTGTTCCCATGTGTGGGGCTCCACGCCTAAATATTCATTTCATTTATTAGATAGTGTCCAGAAGAGAGCAATGAGCCTCATGGACCACCCGGAGATCATGCATGATCTCCACCCTCTCGCTCAAAGGAGGCAGATTGCTGATCTTTATTTTTTCTAAAGGTACTTCTATGGTAAATGCTCTGAAGAACTGAAAGACTCGTTTTCAGATAGAATCCACTTTCAAAGAGAAACAAGGCTCGCGAAATACTGTAATCACCGTACCTCCTTCCATGAAAATTCTTTCGTTTTCAGGACTAGTATGCTTTGGAACTTGCTTTCTTCGAACATATTTCCGATAACCTTCAATTTGGATTTTAAAGAAGCGAGTGAACACACACATTGAATCATCTTGGGCAGCTTCACCTATGGTATCGCCTCCTCCAAAGAGTTAGGGATAAAAAAATCCTAAAGGGCTCAATTGGATCTAGATACGGGCTCTGAAATGACCACATCACTCAATTCCAACTTCATTAAAAAACTGAAAAACAAATCCTGCAATATGTGGCCGTGTTATCCTGTATAAATTGGAATCAGTCACCAATCACAGGCTCAACAGCAAATACATATGCTTCTAAAACATTCATTCACTGTTCTGCTTTTAAGGAGTTTCTTAGGAGAACGCTTTGATGGGTTTTCTGTTTCGAACGATAAACCACTCCGTACCATCACGGAACCCAGTATTTCTGTGTACATTCCCGGAGTATTAATCCGCGTTTCGTCACCAAATTCCTTCCTGGTCATTATTAGAATACAAAATGGTCATTATTAGAATACAAAAATGTTTATTGTGTAATAAAATAAAATTACAAACAAAGATTATTACACCAAGAGTGATATTCGCTGAAAGCGTTCTTCCATATTATCAAAAATAGAAACATCCCTGTAATACAAGATTGAACAAACATAGTAAATTATTTGAGTCAAACGTAAATCATTAAAAACACATTGAGACCTTAGGGCGACTTCTGTCATTCAGTGGACTGGAGGATGAGGAGGTATTCTTTGTATTTCTTTCTGAAGGATTTTGTTGTGGAACTTACAAGTTCAAAGAATAAGGGATTATTAAGCATCTTTACACACTAATACGAGAATCCAGAGGTGTAGAATCTTGATAGTTGAAAAATAGAACCTCTAAGGTTTAACCCATGCACTTCCCGTCTAATGATCATCATATCAGAAAGATATTATGGGCACTTCGATTTCCAAATTTTCTGGACAAGCAGATCAAGAAGAAAACTGGGGTCACATGGTCGAACTCACAAATACTGTGACTCAATCAACATCAGCTTTAGTTTTCCTGGCTTTTCAATTTGATGTAACATGATCGTAATTTAGCTTTGACATGGGATTCAAAACTAAGATGTCAAAAATGATTCCAAGATTTTCAGCCTTTTCATCACGTGGTATCAAACAGCCAAGTCCACTCTCAGCAGACCACCCAGTCACACTACTCAGATCATCACAGATCATCAATTGCTCTCTGCATAGCATTTTCTGCATTTTCTGGTGAAAAACCAATGAGAAGTTGGGCATCATCTGCGTATAAATTGATTGAGCAATGATTCACCTGCTCAGGAAAATCAAAAGTATACAGGCTGAAAAATAGGGGCCCAAGTACACTGCCCTGAGGCACTCCACATCGAGACATCATAGGATATGGTTTCTGTCCATCTGGCTCTATTATTTGTGTTCTAGAGCAAGGATAACTTGTAAATCATCGGCATACTTCCTCATAAAAACTGCAGTAACTCATCTTTGCTGTGGGCAGCCGATGATTAATCATATTGAAAGCCCTACTATAATCAAGAAGAACAGGGCAGAGACCATAGATCTATCCATGTGCAGACCAATATCAGAAGTTACCTTACAAAGAGCCGTTCCAGTTATGTATCTAGCCCGAAAACCAGATTGGTCCTTTGGTAAAATTCTCCACTCTGCCATGAAATCCCTGATCATGTCGCACACCATCAACTCAAGCATCTTCGCCGTGATTGGTAGAAGGCATATAGGTCTCAAGTCAGAGAATTCTTCAACATCTGTCGACTTTGGTTATTAGAGTAAAGAAAAACTTGGACTCATTTGAAAATAGAATTCTGGACCAATCTGCTACATTCTGTTTCTTTCTTTGTAGCAAACTCTAGTCAAACTACACGATTTTGCTCTAGAAGTCTGGGTCATTTGAATCCGAAAAAATACATTCTTCTGCGAACCGCTTCATTGGAAACTGCAGTATTTCTCATTTGTTGAAAGTGATCGCATGTTACAACTACTGTTTGCCTTGTAGTTCTCAATATTTGTAGGTGAATAAAGCAATCATCCTGCTGACTGGTCCTTTTAGGACGCCCCGAACCAACTTTCACCCACATTGATCTGTTCTATGGTATTTATCAATGACTCTTCTCCCTGTGATCTGTGGTAAACCCAAAGATCTTGCAGCATATATTTGACTTCGACATCTTCGACCAGTTTTTCGGATGTTATATATATATATATATATATATATATATATATATATATATATATATATATATATATATATATTTTCGTTCAAAGAAATTCAACTTGGTTTATTATTGACAGATTTGACTTTATGTATTGTCAAAACTGTGGAATAATTTTCGCGATTCCATTTCAAAACATCAAACATGGATGGTTGACTTTGCAGCTTTGTATCTCCGCCATTTTTTCGAATTAAATGTTGAAATGAAAAAAGTTTAGGGAAAATGGAAATTTTTTTTCCCTAGATTATGAAAAATAAATTGACTGATACATTCTGCGGGCGAGCTGAAGTTAGCTGAAAAGAAACATTGGCATTCTATGTCCTGTCACATCTACGCCTATGAGTTTCATGGTAAATTAATGAATGGGATAAATTGCGTGTTTGTTCTTCAAAACAAAGAAAAATTTAATCAATTTGGTTGAACGGTATACGAGATATCACAAAATCAAAATGCACCAAATTTTTCTTGAACCGCTTTTTTTATGGTAGAGTGTATACAGGGTGTTAAATCTACGTGCAATTTTAAGAAAAAAGTTTATATAAACATAGGTCCACAAAAGCTTCGTTACGGAGCTACAGGGTGTTGTCCTGCAGTTTTTGAGATGTTCAGCCCAAATTTAGAATGCAAGCTTTTTTTTACAGCCTCCTTCATTACACATCCTAGATGTTAACTGAAATTCACAAGGTGTTTTCTTTTCCGAGGCCATGTCTCCTTTTGCCCTTTGAAACTTTTTTGCACTACGCTACTGATCCGCGTACAATCAATTTTCGTCATTTTCGTTCAATTTAGAAACTTTTTTGACACCAGTAATTTTTTTGTATCTCCAACCGTTTCCGAGTGAGAAATTATTGAATTTGAATTATTTGAATTGTATGCTATTCGCTAAATAAAAAAAATTTTAGAAATACTCGATAGGTATGCCCAAAATTTGCTTTTATTTTGTTAGCTCGTCTTCTGAGACTCAACTTATACTTATTCAATATCAAACAATATCAAATTAAAAAAAAATAAATCACTGGTAGTGTCCTCCACCTGCAAGAATACAGTCCTCTGTCATTCTACAAATTTTATCACGCACTCTTCGTAATATTCCTGAGGTATTTCTTATCGTGTCACAAGAGGTTATTATTCGATTTCTCAATTCTTCTAAACTTCACTGGAGTGGTATAAACTAAACTTTTGAGATATCACCAATTTGTGATAGCAGTTCCCGAAAAGTAAACATCGTATGTGAACATTATTTCACTATCAAAATGAGCATTTTCTCTAATTTTATCTAAGAACCATCGGCAGAAATTCAGTCTTGAAGGAAAATCTCGAGGATGTAGAGTTTGGACGCGTTGAATATGAAACGGGTACAATGAAAAGTCGTGGAGAATCCTCCAAACTAGAACATGTCAAATATTCAACTGATTTCCAATTTTTCTTGTACTCACATGAGGATTCAAATCAATACAATTCAAAACTGCTTCCTCAATATCTGGAGTTCTCATAGTTTGAGTTGCACCTTTTAAATGATTATTTGCAGTAAAAGTACCAGTTTTCCTCTACCCTCTGTGGATATTTGAAAATGGTCACCTGTTTGGTGTTACTCGATTTGGAAAGCGCACCTGATATAATCGCTTAGGTTCTATTGTGTTTCCGTCAGCCAGACCGTACATGTAATGGATATCAGCCAATTCGGCGTTAGTAAAATTAGCCATTTTTTCTTACAGCAATAATTTCGAAAGTCTCAACTAATCGTTAATTTAATAAACATTTCGAGCAGACACTGGCTCAACCTTAGCGACTGTCAAAATGAATGAATAATTGAAAAAATCGAAGCCTATTAGTCATTTTTTTACTTAAAAAGGCTTTCAATTCAGCGAATGCATACAATCTTCTAATAATTTTTTGCTCTAGAACAGTGAGAGATACGAAAAAATAACAGGTGTCAAAAAAGTTTCTAAATTGAACGAAAATGACGAAAATTGATAATTCAGGACGTGTAATGGTGGAGGCTGTAAAAATTAGCTTGCATTCCAAATTTGGGCTGAATATCCCAAAAACTGCAGGAGTTTTAAAAAAAACAATTTTTCCGGAAATTTCAACACCCTGTAGCTCCGTTACGAAGCTTTTGCGGACCTATGTTTATATGAACTTTTTTCTTAAAATTAAATTTAATTTAATTTAAATACGTAAATTTACCCCCTCAAGTTGTGACATACTATTATGTAACACCCTGTATAATGAAGATATCAGCTGGTACATAAGATCGTTGACACCCGATACTCTTCATCTCATTCATGTTGATTTACCGAGCATTCCACATTTCGCCATTTGAGCGAAATCTCACTGGTTTGTTCAATTTCAAGATTAACATCAATTTCCTCGAGCAGTGCATGAACAATGTCACCATCCTAACCCAATCGCCTCCATTTCTGCCTGCAATTTTTAAAACCACTTTCAGAGACGATGGAAGTGTCAAACGTAATGTCAAAGCGTCATTGGGATCGAACAGAAATTGGAAACGTCACAGGATGTTGTTCCTCCATCAATCATTCAATATTAATTGTTGAGGCGGTATGATTGAGTTATTGTCCTGGGGAAATTTTCGATAATCCCCAATATTGGATGGAAATATCACATGAAAAATTGATTGTTCATTCGGTAGTCGTCGGGTATGCGTAATATATTATTTTTTTATTGAATACATTCAATATCGAAGAAAGAATGCGTTGGGAGTTCCTTACGTTTTTCTCCCAAGTGTTTCGAAATAATATCTTTATTTTTTCAATGTATTTTCTAGTATGGTGAGGTATACAAAATTAAAAAGAAAATTCTATAATATACGGGGTGTTCTATTTTAAATCAGAAAGTTGATTCCATTTTAGTTTGAAATGGATGTGCTGTAGTAATGAAAATATTTTATATCGGAAGTCCGCTTCTATGTTTGAAATCCAAAAAAAATTTAATGCAACGCTTTTGTAAATCAGCACGAAGATTTTTACCAATTCATTTCTACCACAAGCCTTCCAATAAGTTTCGCGTTCGTTCAAAGTTCATAAAACCTGAACAATCAAATTGTTGTAATATTCTATTACAAAATGGTTTTCATCGTCGATAATAGAAATCAAACGCTGTGGATGAATGCATACCAAAGCTAAAAATATTGTTACTCATCAACAGTATTTTTGATCATTATTCTATGAAAACCACACTCAACTCTGCTCTGTTTATTACTCCATGATATTGTTATACAGAATATAGGCATCGTTGTTAATACATCTGGAACAAACTCAATTTATGTTTCGCAAAGCGCGACGACAAAGGCGATAATTTGGGAGTAATGATACTGGCTGGTCATTACGGTGGTGAGGCCATCGAGTCGCATCCGGAACGTTGCATGTAATGTTCTGTGTTCCTCATCGATGTTTACATTGTCTAGCATCCAAAGGGCGGTGGAGGTTAAATTAGAATCACGATTCATAATGGAATGATTATAATGCTAGAACAAATGTTCCATTGTCGATCCGTGAACGAAATTTATAATGAGATTTGTATTCATAGCTAATGGATGATTCGAAGAAGAAGGAGACGTAGTCGTTGTCGTTGATAAAAGAAACTTTATTTGAATTTGAAAAGATAGTATCAGATAACTTGGAAAACTAGTATCGAATGAAAGAAGATTGGACGAAAGACCAAAGTAACAGGCCGAACTTTTGGGTAGTATACAGGGTGCTTTAACGAGAACTAAACAGAGGCTATATCTACCAAGATATTCATTTCTGATCAAAACGCAAAAACAGGCCAATTTTCGTTTCAAGGGGTACAAAACTTACCTGAAATATCAACCCCCTAAGCGAGGGTTGCAATCCTTGAACATTTTGAATAGGGAACATGGGTCGAGTGATGACTCAAAAGAAAGGTGGTATCTTTGTCTGCATTGCTTTGAACGAATTTCCATTTTTAATTGAAAACTGTAAAAGATTCAGGGCGAGCAACTGAAAGATAGGGAAGACTATTTCCCTGAGACTATTCAAGTTTCAGCGGAGTAAAATGGAACAGATCCATGCTGATCAATGGCAGTCATCATCAAGTACCATCCTCATCTCGAATTTCAATCCCTAGAGCAGGGGTGACCACCCTTGAAAATTTGGAAGAGGGTAGATGGGTCGAGTGATACCTTGAAAGAAAGGTATTATCTTTGCCTGCATCCCAGTGAACGAATCTTCATTTCTGATTGAAAACTGTAGAAGACACAGAGTGAGCTACTGAAAAATAGAGGAGACTATCTGTCGCTCTGAACTATTCAAGTATTGGTGCAAAAAATGGAACATATTCATTCCAGATCAAAGGCTGTCATTTTCCGAAATACCATTCACATCTGAATTTTCAACCCCTAGAGCAGGGTACTTGAATAGCTCAGGGCGATAGATAGTCTTCTATATTTTTCAGTGGTTCACTCTGTATCTTCTACAGTTTTCAATCAAAAATGAAAAAATTCTTTCACGGAAATGAAGACAAATATAATACCTTTCTTTCGAGTTATCACTCGACCCATCTACCCTCTCCCAAATTTTCAAGGGTGGTCACCCCTGCTCTAGGGGTTGAAATTCGAGATGAAGATGGTACTTGATGATGACTGCCATTGATCAGCATGGATCTGTTCCATTTTACCTCACTGAAACTTGAATAGTCTCAGGGAAATAGTCTTCCCTATCTTCCAATTGCTCACCCTGTATCTTCTACAGTTTTCAATTAAAAATGGAAATTCGTTCAAAGCAATGTAGACCCCGCTTAGGGGGTTGATATTTCAGGCAAGTTTTGTACCCCGAAAGATGTCCCCTTGAAACAAAAATTGACTTGTTTTTGCTTTTTGATCAGAAATGAATATCTTGGTAGATATAGCCTCTGTTTAGTTTTCGTTGAAGCACCCTGTATATGTAACTGGAAAACCCTGACGTGATTGTAATGCCTCAAAAAGAACTGGCTATTTGGTTTTATAATAAAGCGCTTTTTGATACTTAATATAATATTAATATTTTTGATTAACGTGCACTCATATCTCGAGATACTTCAGATCCCTTTCGCGTGCCTTATCCCGTGCTCTTAAAGGCACATACTGAATACCTTCAGTAATCTGTTGCAATGGTCTATACACATTGGTCAGCTTGTAACAAGAGACTCTTCAACCTAAAAGAGAGACTTATTGATTGTATATTTTACAAAAAAAACTTAACTGAAGAACAAATAACAGTGATTCAGTCCTGTGCTGTTGTCCCTTGGTACTTGGGCGGTTATTCAACGCTTCCAGGCCTGGTTAAAGCTGTAATTTCCTTATGGTTTATTTCGCTCTCAACGTGCCCCGGACCTAGGACAGATTCAGTACATATAAGAAAAACTGTACAACACAAAACTCTAGTGAACCTGACTGTCTACGAAAAACTATATCAAAAAAAAACTGCATTATAACTTGAAAAACATAGACAGCACGTGGTTCACTAAAGTTAAAACAAAATCTATCAAATAATGAAGCAATAAGAGAAGATAAAAAGAACTGAAAACGAGAATTGATACGCAGTTTGATAGTAAGAAAATAAAACATGGCAATCGAAAATTCACTGATCGGTAAATTATATATATATATATATATATATATATATATATATATATATATATATATATATATATATATATATATATATATATATATATAATCAGCCACGTTACAAGCTTCACGGAAAGATTTCTGCATCTGCAACATGAACGAAAGTTCCAAACAGTCTTGTCCGTGAGAACAAGTTAAACTCTACTGTTTCGAAAAAGCCTTTTACAAATTGCCTTCGAACGCTGTTTACGATCTTCGTCAGTCTCAGTCGTTTATGTAGTTCTCTTGCGTTTCACGTACGTCTATCAATATTTTGCCGCCTTGATACACAGAAATAAACCTCGAATTGAAGTTGAATGAATGTGCGAAACACCAAATTTTACTCTTTTGACTGTAGCAAAGATATAATTTCCTGCAATAACTGACTGAACTCTTCCTTCAGTTAAATTACTGCGCCAAAAATTAACGCGCAAATGCGACAATTCAGATTTATTCAGAAGAAGTTCAGATATCTTGAATTATTATTTTTCCAGTAATCCTCCATCACTATGAAATGCTTGAGAAGAATCGAAATGTAAATGATACCCATAGAAATTCAAATACTAAAAAATTTAAGATCAAAGTCCATAAAAACCTGTTTATACCAGATATTCTCACCCCATGCAAGAACTACTGCTTAACACTTACGATTTATACTTATAATCAATAACCTTATTGCGTTGTGATCCTTTCGTTCAAATTTTAATCTAACCTAACCGAACCTCATTCACGGTAGCTGACTGGTTTTCTGGCTTCTTAATCTTCTATTGAGATTAATAGTCAATAATAATTGACTGGTGTGGTGCTTCAATGCCGAAAACAGAAGCCAACTCACCGAGACATTCTTGTTGAGATAAATTGTAGAAAATTATTGCTCGAAAATGCTCACTAGTCCATTGAAATGTTACATTTGCTTTGCATTTTTTAGAGGACGCAATTTTATTGTTGGGATATATGGAGAGGGTCAGGAGGAGTTAACCTCCAAGTTTGTGGGGTTGCAGTCCTTGTCACACGGCCGCCATCTTGAAGAAGGGGTGCAAATATATTTTCCGTGATATCTCGGAAAGTATACATCTCATCAAAAAAATTCCAGGATATTATTTGTAGCAAATTGCTTTATCTAAAATAAACTTATATCATTTTTTGCCGTAAATGAAAAATTTCGAAAGTTATAAGCAAAAAGTGTAAAAATTCTTATAAAAATTTTCTCTTTTAACAATAACTTTTGATTTTTTCATTTTATCGAAAAATTCTCTCAGACCAATCTTGTAGATGGTCTTTTGAGGAGCATTTTCACAATTTTTTTTATTTCATTTATTTTTAACGCTGTTACAGCTCCAAAGTTGACCGGTTTCGTCAATTCTCACGAGTATCCGGTCAAAACGAAATGACTAACTTCGTTTGATCATTTTTTTTATAATCCTTATATATTAATAACTTTTTTTACATCAATACCTACAACTCAACTTATTTATTTATAATACTTCTTCACGCCACCTATGAGATAGAGTCTTTTGACGCGTTTTTTTAACATGGTATCCCCAGTAAGCCTACTCCACAAAAACCTTGATCGTGATGTAATCCTCCACATAATTATATTTTTGATCGGTTATCGGCTGCCCTACTCTATTCTTCTTTTTTTATGGTCTACGAGTCCACAAACTTGGAGTTAAGCTTCTAGTGCACAGCCCCCCATGTTCCCAGCAAAAACATTTTGTCCTCTAAAAAATGCAATACCATTCTTCATTCAACTTGTCCACTTTGACAGATTGATGTGGCTAAAACACAGTATGCATGGAACCGTAATTTTGGATTTATATTAAAAAACCGTAATGGTTTAATTTTACTACAGACAGTTCATTATTGGTGCCCTCTATGCCCCAGCATGCCAAACATAAATGACATCTCTCGTAGAGAAACTGTCTTAGCTTTTCCTGAAAAATCGAAATGGGGCTGCCTCGTTCTCCATCGGTGTTTGCAAATGCCCGATTTGTTCTTGCTGACTCTAATACATGTTTTTCTTCCAGTTGAATTAAATACTCAAGCTGGTGTTTTTTCTTGCTAAATCAACAATGAAAGGAACACAAAAACTAATATAAGTACTAATTCAGTAACATACTCATAATTCCCAGTATCCCTAATTTATTGTAGACAGTGTAGTAGATCATATTATCTCAATCTAGAGAGCGTCTCCTTCCGCAAATCCAATTAGACATTAACGGAGGTGTTGAATAAACATTTCTGTTTGAGAAATGCCTCAGCTATTATTCCATCAAAACTAATAAATAACATATTCTATTAATCCCTACGCAACGTTCTTACAGTTCCATGCCAAGGCTAATAAAACGTAAGAAAAACAGATAAAAGTTTTCCGGTTTGAGCAGAGAGGAACTAATTCCATTAGCTACGATCGTAGAACCTCCACAACAGTTCACTGAACGTATCTAATAGAGGTAATCTTCACCTGTTTTATCCAGGAAAACATTAATATGGATTCTCAATCTTCCCTAAAAGTGGGTATTTCTGAAACAAAGCTACAATTACGGACAACACAAACGTCGTTTAAGCAATATCACCTTTTCTATGCAGGAAAGACACTACACCCTTTTTTCAAGGAAATTTCATTGCTCACATTTCCACCCAATTATTGGAAAACTAACAGAACCTAATAACATTCCATCAAATTTCAGTAAATTTTCAGATTTTTGATTTGAGTCCTTTTACGATTCAGATGTTTTCTACCAATATTTGTTCAATTTTTGCAAAATTGAACAAATATTGGTTTGTCAAATATCATTGGAAATACCTCTTCACAATGGTTTACAAGATTTTTCCTGTAGATTTCAGAAAACCTAAGGCTATTGCCATATTGAAACTAGGTAAAAAGGAAATTCGAAATGCTCATAAATTTATTTTCGGTCTGTTTCAAAATGATAGAGAGACTTCTACATACGAGGGATAACTTTTAAGTTTAGCATATAGAACTAGAATGAAACAGTTGAGAGCTTTTAAAGATGTTATTGTTTTTCAAAGCATTCTCCGCGAAGATTTACATAGTTCTGCACTCGTCGGGCCAATTCTGGAAGCCGTTATTGCAATCGTTTTGCTGCTTCATTCAAAATAGCTTCTTCTGCAGACTGAAAGCTTTGGCCACGTAGTCGTTCAGGCTTAGCTTCAGACTGTACGGATGATTATGTAACGATTCGATATTTTCTTGCGCTAAATATTCAATTATATTCTAGGCTCTGTGCGAACTTACATTGTCTCTTGATGAAGGATGAATCGCCGTTAGGGGTTGCACTGTTGCACTGTTGCGAATCAAATGGTTATTTTTGGGTACAAATAACAATCGGCAGTCAATTCTCTCTCTATTCTTCCATCAACAAGTGCGGTATTCAACGCAACGTATTGAGGTCTTTAGAATCTACAACAATATCTTGATCTCTCGATGTGTTACACGCCCATCTTCCTGAATAATCTTACGCATTTTCTTGAGGTAACACTGTTTTTAGTGCATCTCCCCTGAATCGTCGCTGACCCTTTTGCGTTTAACTTCTCCATACCAACGACTGTTGACTGGTATGGTTTTGATGCCAAAAGCAGAAACGAACTCGCCGAGACATTCTTGTTGGGATAATTGTCATACTCACGCTTTAATTCTATCCAACTAACTTGTCAACTTTGACAGTTTATTGTGTCTAGAACACAGCATGCATGGAAATGAAATTTTGTATTTATATTAACAAGAGGTTCGGTTAAAGCAGGGGTCCCCAAACTTTTTTGTACCACGCACCCTTCTGGTTATTTGGAGACCCCCACGCCCCCCTTTGTACGTATGATGAAAATTAAAACTAATATTACATGAATAACGATTATAAATATTGATACAAATTTTAACATTGTAACACAGATACATTTTCAATTTAAGAAAGGTAAAACAATAGGCCTACCTACTTACGAAAACAAAACATAAAAGCGTGGGTCACTTTCGGCATCAAGTTTGTTGCGGAACTTTGTTTTGATCATCACAAGAATTCAAAACGCTTTTTTGCACATATATCCGCCTGGGATAGGGGTTGGGTGGATTGAGTAGCCCAACAACTGTCACTGCGGATCCCAAGCCCTGATAAAGGAGGTGGGTTCTTGGGTGAGGTTAGCAGCCTACCCAAGATAAAAATCACTCCCGCTCACAGAACTGAAGCAATAGCCTTGGATCATGGACAGTCAAAACGGATAACAACCCATGCAAGGAATAAGGACCGACGATTCAGGAAGCGGAAAATAACAAGACTGGCATGCTGAAACATCACATCATGGAATGGCAGAGACCAGGAAATCACAATCGAAATGAAGAAGCACAGACTCAACAGATGTGGAATATCAGAAACAAGGAGAAAAGGCCAAGGCACCTCAAAATTTGGCGAGTACATCTTAATATACAGTGGAGTGCCTAAACCGGAAAGAGCACACTCAGGAGTTGGAATACTACTGCACGAGAGGTATACGTACAACATCTAAAGCATAGAATACGTAAACGATAGAATATTAAGAGTGTCCATCAAAATCAATGAACTCACCACCTACCTTGTCAGCACATATGCTCCTGATACATCACGAACCACCGAAGAGTCTGAAAACTTCTATCTGTCACTGCGAGATACTATCGGCAAACTTGATAGAAGCCATACTCATTGTCTTTGGAGATCTCAATGCCCGAATTGGAAATGATATAATACCCAATCTGAAACAAAAATTCAACTAGCCAATTGCCAACGAAAATGGTGAACTTCTTATAGACTTCTGTGTCAGGAACGAGCTGAGAATTAATAACACATACTTCCAACATAAAGAACAGCACAAATATACTTTTTCCAACACAAGAGGACAACGCTCCATGATAGACTTTGTCATAACCAACAGAGCAATCACACCCTCGCAAATATTAGACGTAAGAGCTCTAACATCAGCCAATCTGGGAACAGATCACAAGCTTGTCTTATGCAAAATGTTAATGGAACAACCTCGTAAAGTTATAAAGAAGCCTATCTACATAAGAAAATTCAATATAGAATCTTTGTCTACCGAAAGCACAAGACAGCTTTACGAACTCAGATTATCAAGCAAACTGAATAATATTTGCATATCAGATGAAGTTGAAGAAGGCTGGCAACAAATAAAAACCTGCATAACAGAAGCTGCAGCAGAGTCGGTGGGAGAACGCACAATCAACATAAACGCCAACAAAAATATCAAGTCATGGTACTGTAAGGAAGTAAAGGAACTGGCAGATATGAAACGTAAAAGCTATCTATTGTATTTAAGTTCACCAACAGAAACCAATCGAACGAGATACGTTGAAAATAGAAACAAAGCTAATGCAGCCATCAGAGCCATCAAAAGGGAACACTGGAGACAGTTTACCAGTGAAATGGAACACGACCTTTATGGAGCCCAAAGAAAGGTATGGAAGATGCTGAAAAACAGGAAAAAGCCAGTAAATGAATACGTTCAAACTAAAATCATATCACCTGACATCTGGGAAAAATATATTACAGAGCTGTACCAAGATGAAGAAATAACTGATACATGGGTGAACGAAGGCGAAACACCAGATGATGTTTTGATAACAGAGGAAGAGCTGAGAAAAAGAATACAAAAGCTAAAAAACAGGAAAGCCGCAGGAACAGACAACATCCCGAACGAATTTCTAAAATATGGGGAAAAGAAACTCACCGAGATGCTGCTAACTCTTTTCAATAAAATTTCAAACACATCACAGATTCTTGAAGAATGGCGCAGCACCATCACTAGTCCTATCTTCAAAAAGGGGCAAAAGACATCACCTGAAAACCACAGGGGTATAACCCTGCTAAGTACGTCCATGAAACTGCTCACTGGCATCCTAAAAGACAAATTGGAATCACGTATCGAGAATAGAGAGGAACAGTTTGGATTTCGAACAAATAGATCGACAACGGACGCTCTCTTCATAATGAAACAACTAAAGGAGAAATCAATAGAGTTCAACAAGCCTGCTTACATCTGCTTTATAGACTTAACAAAGGCATTCGACAAAGTGCGCTTGATAGACATCCTACAAATTCCAATAAAAAGACAGTCCCCGTCCCAAAACACCAAACTAATTAAAAACTTAAACACCGGAAATGTGACAAAGATCAAGTCAGGCGAACATACTACACCTAACATAAAAACACCAGGCGGAATTAGACTGGGTTACAGCCTGAGCTCTTTCCTTTTCAACCTCTTGATGGATGAAATAATACTACAAGTCACATCCTTAGATTTGGGATACAGAATAGGCCACTCTAAAATATCTGTGATCTGCTATGCTGACGACGCAGCTATTATAGCAGAAACGGAGAACGATCTTCAGAGATAGCTTTTTAAATTCTATTAAGTCAGCCAACAACTAAATATGGTAATTTCAATATCAAAAACCAAAGCCATGTCATTCTCCAAAGAACCTGTCAGGTGTAAAGTGGTTGTGGAAGACAAGTCAATCGAGCTAGTCAATGTCTTTAAATATCTAGGCATGGACATCTGCAGGTACCACGATCAGGCGAAGGAAGTAAGAAGTCTCATAACTAAAGCAGCAGCTCTGTCAGGGTGTCTTAGAGATGTGATATGGTCAAACCAGCACATGGGAACAGATAGCAAGGTGAAGATCTATAAGACTTGCATCAGACCTATCATGACTTACGGCATAGAAGCACGCGAAAACACAAACGAAACTAAAAGTATGCTACGCGCGGCCGAAATGAAAACCCTAAGAACTATCCTCGGAAAGACCAGACTGGACAGGATAAGAAACACTGACATACGAGCTCAATGCGGCAGGAAAACAGATTACCGCGCATAATGATGGAGAGCGCCCACCAGGAAGACCCCCAAAAAGGTGGCAGGAAAGCTGGCAGTCCACCTCGCAAGAAACCATACAGAGACGGCTTTGGCAAGCAGCAGAGCAATAGGTCTATTTGAAAGAATAAGGAGAAGAAGAAGATATTGTTGAAAAAAGGAAGGACATCTGAACAGCTTTCCCTGAAACACTGGGTAAACTTCAAAGTACTTTAACCAAAATGAGGGCTTGTCCATTTTTTCAAAATCGTATCTTGCAGCAGAGTCATTTTTTATTTCTATTCCCTCCTCTTGCAACTCTTCTGGCAGCTACTGTATGTCCATGTTGAACGGGTGGGTTGATTGTTTGTAAAACTCCTCTGACAAGTTAGGAAAGCGCCTGCTGAACTCCTCCTTGAGGTTCTTCAAATGATCAATTATCAAGTTTTTCAAAAACGTCCTCAAAACATGTTTCTTCTGAAACTGACACTACTTTGTTGAAACTTGAATAGTTGCTGGGGTGCATTGACACTTTACGTATCCAAAGTTGTAGTTTCTCAAAGTACATCTTGATGGCATCCCGATGTCTTAGTATATTTGAATCTGCACCTTGCAGTCTCAGGTTAAGGTTGTTCAACGTTTCAAAAAAGTCTGATAAATAGGCCAAAATCACTTGGTTACTGGGTTTTTTGAATTCTGCACTAAGCTCGTTTTGTTTCTGGAGTGCCAAGAATGTAATCACTTCATCACGGAGCTCAAATAGTCTTCCCAACATATTGCCTTTTGATAGCCATCGTACTTCTGTATGAAATAGCAGCGTTTTGTGGTCACTTTCTAAATCTTCACAAAGACTTTTAAACAGTCGAGTATTTAATGCACTGGTCTTTACGTAGTTGACTACTGTAATACATAGCTTTAAACCAGCATTAAGTTTGTTTGGAAGCGTTTTTGCTGTCAAGCTTGGCGGAGAATAAAACAATGAATCCCAACTCGTCACGTCAACATTCTTCTGGTTCACCAACTGCACAAAGCCTGAGCGAAAACCGAGCATCGAAGGAGCCCCATCTATGCATACACCAATAAGTTTGCCATGAAAGTTCGTGTTTCTCAAAAAAATCTGATACTGCTCTCATCACATCTACAGCTTTAGTAGTGGTCACCAGCTCAGTAGGAAACATCAGTTCATCCTTCATTCTGTCATTTTCGATGTAACGAACATATACAATCAAATGAGAACATTGTGATACGTCTGTACTCTCGTCAAGCTGGATAGCAAAAAACGGGGATTTTTTTATTGCACCAACCACCTGGTTTCTAATGTCCTCGGCCATATCATCAATTCGGCGTTTTACGGTGTTGTCTAAAAGTGGTATTTGTAATAGCTTTTGCCTACTATCAGTTCCAAGGACAACATCGGCTGCTTTTAAAAGGCACGGTTCAACAAGCGTTTCACCAATAGTGTGACTTTTCTTTTCCTTAGCAATAAGAAGAGATAATTCATAGGAAGCTTCAAGCACTTTTAGAGATGACTGAGCAGCAGATCCAGTGCTAACTAACTTCATGCGCTTTAAATTCTGAGATTTTGCAGCGAAAAACTCTTTAGGTTCGTTCTTTAAAGAGGCATGTTTGGTTGACGAATGTCTCAGAAGACGATTAGGCCTCATCACGTCATTGCTTAATACTTCATAGCACTGAGGATGAACAACATTATCTTTAAGCACGGAAACAATCCCATATTCAACATAATCGTCAATATACTTGCGTTTGTTTGGCGTGTTCATCTTCTCTGATTCAGCATCACACAGAACTCACACAACACAAAAACAATTACTCCAATTCAAACGTCGCAACAATCATAGAATACCCACAATACAGCAAACACGCTGACTGGTATTTCACGGAAAGCACTGTGCAAGAACGAACTAGTTACAACTCAAGCACTGAACAAACTGCAAGATTATCGACATTGGACTGAAGATGCGGTGGTAGTGTTGATGGAAGGGGTTACTCAATATGTAAAGCCAGGTATGTGGCAACTCAATTCGTGGTCACCGAATAGGGCAGTGTACAACCACTCAAGGATAGAAATAGCTGAAGAACTCAGTACGTACAGCTAGGAGTTAGACCCAAGTTCTCTCAGTTTGAGACCTGTGCTGTCAATCTGCGTCGTAGCATCATGCGCTGTGCACTACTTGTCGTGGCAGTACAGCGGCGTTGCCTGATCTTGTATTGTGTCGTGTAACTTAATAATGGTAACAACGTTGTCATTACACACTGATGGAGAGAATTGTGGTTAGATGCAAGTCACACTTATTGCCTATAAGAAGTTTTGACTGCTTATATACTAAGGACGACGGATATGCTAGTTATCGGTGCAAGACATACCCTGTTTCCTAAGGAAAGCACGCTGACGTACCACGTCGGTCATAAGGTCAAGGTGAAAACAAAGAGGGACGAAAGGAAGGATTCCTTGCTAGGTGGAAGATACATCTTGTACACGGGTAGTTGAAGTATCACCCACCACGATACAACCAGCTTCTTTTCATTTTCATTTCAATATGATATCAATTATTAACTATCAATCTTCAATAAAAGGGGCAATTAGAAAACCTATTTTTTCTTACATATTTTGGGGGCTACTATTCCAAACCCACCCATGGTACCATAGCTGACGTTCATGAAACTTCACGACAATTGTCTGAAGCATTTATCTACCTTCCAGCTAGGAGAAAATTGATTGCAAAAATCTGTTGCTGGCTCCCAGACTACAGGCAAAACTATAGACTGTAAGAAGGTTTCAACCTTTGAATGTCATTTTTTGGGGTACCCCACATTCTCAATGGGATTCAAGTCTGAAGAGCAGAATGGTCATGGAAGAACATTGATATTGTGCTCTTCCTGTGTATTTCCGAATATCGCAGTGTGAAGAGACGCATTATCTTGTTGGAAGATAAACTCGGACCCACTATTGGTAGGAATTATCTTATCTCTATGAGATTCTCCCTTCAGCTTGTCCTGTATAAAAATTCTTATCAAACTTATTGGAGAATCCAGATTAAACTTGAATCATTACTTATCACTGAAGAGAACTGTGGGTGATCTCAGTTCATGTGTTATTTGCGCTAGCACGATTTCTGAGTATTAATTGAAGCTCACAGCTTGGAGCATACCTCTGGCGCTTAACGTCTCTTCTCTATTCGATCTTAAAGTCGGTTCCAATGGTACAACTAAAGTTGTCCATAAATGTTTACTTTTAGGAGTCTCTGTTTAATGCCCGTTTTACGCTAGTCACAACTGAATGAAGAAATGCCATTCTTTCCTAACTGACAGGAAGTAAAAACTTCCGGCCCATTTCCCACTTAAATTGACATCCTGTACAATCTCCAGCTACGCTGCAATATTGTTGAATATATATAAAAATAAATTAATGAAATCCCACCCTGTCCTGTATTCATCGCAAAGTCTGATTCCTTCCGCTTCCTCCTCGATGGGCGGGAAAACAAACTAACGTTTTCTATCTGGAAGTCCGTAAATCTTGGGACGGGGTTTGAACAGTCGCTTAACTGGATGCGGAGGCAAACAGGATTGCCCGAAATTAAATTCCGAGCCAGAAAATTAAACACAAAAAGCTAATTTATGTGAGCCGCGTTGCAAACAAAAACACACGTGACGGCTGCTAGAATGACAGACATTGCCGTCGTTCAAACAGCGCACTGATCACATCAACTATCTTTTTTTTTCATCATCACATGGAACTGAAATTAAGTTCTTATCGTCATTGTTTTTTCGAGCTGAAAGGTTAATGCATATTATTTTGGTATGAGGGGAATATTCCCAGAGAATTTTATCAGTTTCATCATGGCTTATCATCACCCTTGCCTTAGTCTCAGTAGATTCGTTTCCGCGAAAATTAAATATTTCATTGTGAAATTTATAATAATCCTCTACCAGTATCCGGGTCTCTCAATCAGAGTCGTACGCATTCGCGATTTTCTGCGCTCGGTTCTCGCTCCCAACAGCGTCACCACACCGTCCGTTAATCTCGTTTTACTTCACGCATTCTTGATGGATTGGTTACGATGCACGCTACCTTATCCTTATGATACAATTAGTAATTTGTTCAATTTTTACGTGCGAAATTCAACTTTGAACGAAGTTCCCACCTTATAGAGAGACCGTGGTGGAACGAGCCATTTGCACGAGATTAAGAAAAGGTTATATTCCATTGTTTGAAGAACGGTACAATATTATTAATGTTTAGAAATATTGCAATAGTATTCATTGATTTATTTGATAAGCCATCATAATAACTCCTCGATAATGGGGGGTTAGATTTATATGAGTAGGTATGGTATTCTCGTCGGTACGTGAGAACTATCTGGAAGTACTTATAACTAACAATGTTATGCACCCTTGTCTATATGTCGTGCGTTAGTTTCATTTCTACTCTGGAAAGTGGAAGTCGAAATGTATATTAAGGTAGGTTGAATAAATAACTACACCAGCATAAAGTGTTAGCGTTAGGCTGTGGGCATGTATGGTTGAAATAATGTAAGACGTTCTGATTGGCTAGGATTATATTGTTCACCACGTGAAAACTAGATGAATGGTTATTGGTCGGTTGCATTTTTTTGAGTATGAAAATCTGAAGCTGAGGAAATTGTGCGTTGTCTTCTTTCTTCTTAGATATTACACTGAAAGTATAGTTCAGAAGGGCAAAATGATTTTTTCCATCCGTTTATTAAGATTTAAGCCTACTGGGTTTTAATGCTCGTTTTACGTAGTGGGTGTTGAAGTTTTGACTCACAAACTTTGGAATCGAAGAAACGTAACTACGTACTATTATGAGAAACTTATCTAGCTGCGACGCCATTTCGTATCTGTGCCCTTTGAACATCTGAAGGAGCATACTTCTGGCGCTTATCGTCTCTTCTCTATTCAATGTTACCGTCGGTTCAAATGAATCTCCTCCTCTGACTGTTTTTGGTATAGCAATCTGGCTTGTTGGTATCCCAGATATGTGTACGTTTCGCCATCTTTCATACAATGTATAATATCACCATTTGGGAGTTGTGTTTCAACACCTATAACTTTTCCTCTTTGAATGTTCAGGGTCTTACATTTTTTAATCCCGAATTTCATATGAACATCTGCCGAAAACTTAGTGACAACTCTCAGCAGATCATCCAATTGCTTTTTGTTCGACGCATGTAATTTGATTCCTGTTCTATTGAGCATTGAAGACAATGGGTACCATAGTGGACTCAAAGAGTCTCCTTGAAAAATTCCACGACGTATGGGTATCGCGTCAGTTTTAATTGACTTATTGTTCATGTTGACCTGCAGGGACGTTCGCCAGTGTGTCATCTTGTATATAAAACAGCATCTGAAAGTAAGTTGACCTCAAAAATAACACTTTTCTCGTTAAACTAAAAAACCTCATGAAGTTACACAAATCTGATTCAATTTTTTAGGGCAAAGAATATGACACTATAATTCCGACAATTTTGATAAAAAAAATCATAGCTCAAGGGTGGTTAATTTTAGATAGGGCAAATCTTAACAAAATATGCTAGTCGAAATAAAACAGCTCTCAAAAATATTTGAAAATTGTAAATCGGTATCTTCTTACTCTAATCTTGGAATTTGATCGATAAACTAGTTCCTAATATAGTTCTGATTGGCGGTTTAGCGCGGATACTCTGTATATTGTCATTGTGGATGATATTCGAATGACGTCATATTTTTGACAGATGTCAATCGCAAAGAAATAAATTGTAACAAAAGTTGGAAAATTGAAATACACACACCACAAAAATTGTTCTGGTATTTTGAATTCCAAATCGATTAAGCAGCTCTATCGCAGTTTCTTTGTCAACATGTTTTTGTTTGTTTGTTTTTCCCCTAACGTGCTCTATTTCTGCCTTTCGGCTAATGACACGCTGGGGAATTCTGTCACCTCACTAACCCGGTAATTTTACCGAACCCCTTTCGTGTCGAGGGAAGGGATCTTTAATGTCCAACACATCTCTGTTAGACAGGACCGACAGCTTTACATCTCCTCCGAAAGATGGACACTCAAGCGATTCCCAGAATCCGAAAAATCGCACCGGCTTTGTGGGGATTGAACCCAGGTAACTTTGCGCAGGAGAGGAGCATCATATCCCCTACGCCACCGAGCCGGCAACATATGTTTTTGGACATGAGGGGAAAAAATCTTATCTATGGAGTAACTATTGTTTCCATATGATCTCAAACACGTCTGAAACAAGAATGAGTTTATTTGACTATCAATATTCATTCAATTTCTCTTCAATATTCACGCTAAATTAATGTTTTCTGTGTTTCTTGTTGATTTTCGAATCTTTGAAATAATTGTAATGGCTGCTGAACGTCCTGGACGCTATTTGAGTGATCATGAAGTGGTAAGAATTGTACCTCTTCTAGAGGAGGGGCGAAGCCAACGTTACGGGACTGACTTGTTGAATGTTAACCAAAGCACTATTTCAAGAGCAATTAATCGGTACCACGAAACAGGGGAATATGGAATAAGGGCCGGACAGGGAAGAAATCGGATAACAACACCAGTTGATGATCGTTGGCTTCGTTTAACTGCACTAAGAGTTCGGCACTGTACGGCTAGAATGCTACAAAATGAACTTGCACTTTCCACAAATGTCCATATTTCATTGCAAACTGTTAGGAACAGGCTCATAGAAGACGATATCAGACCAAGGGTGGCTTCTACCGGCCCGCGTCTCACCAAAGAGCATCGATTTGAAGACTCCAGTTTGTAAGAGAACATGCAAATTGGGGTATTTCATAATGGTCGAATGTTCTCTTTTCCGACGAGTCCAGGTTCTGTCTAGTATCAAATGATAGACGCATGCCTGTATACAAACGACCTGGGGAACGGTAACAGCAATGCAATATCCGACAAACCGAAAACTTCGAAGGGGGCTCAGTAATGGTGTGGAGAAGCATTTCTTTCCATGGTCGAACTGAGTTAGTCCTAGTGAGTAATGGAAGGATGACAGAGGCCAGATACATCGCAGATATCCTTAAACCCCATGTTGTACCCTTTGGCCCATTGATTGGCGAAAACTCCATTTATATGCATGATAATGCTCGGCCTCAAGCAGCTAGAGTAGTTACAGAATTTCTGCAAAATGCCGAAATTGATATTTTAAGATGGCCAGCCAGAAGTCCTGACTTGAATCCCATAAAACATGTTTGTGACAACATGGTGTGGCAAATTCAGCAACGTAGGATATCTCATAAAACACTCCAACAACTAGAAAATCTGCTTCCTGAAATTTGCCCGGGGCGGAAACACTCTATTTTGAAAATGATTAGTATTCATTCGATGCTAATTGATTAGTCCCTTTGTTTGAAGATGGTAGAATTTTTCAATTTTACATTAACTCGAAATTTGTTTATATTTTCCATCATAAACTCATCTCTTTTGAATGATATCTTCTTATTTTACACTTCTGAAAGCTACCAAGCGACTCTTGAATGACCAACCTGAAAGTTTATATAGTATTGTCGTAAAAGTAGGGTGATGCGACAATTTTTGTGGGGAGTGTATATCATATTCGAGCGTTTTTTATATGACTTGAAAATCTCCTAATTCTTTGAAGTATTCCATAATTTTTTCCACGGTTTATGTTATTCCACACACGTGCTATCCAATACAAAAAATTTAATAGGAGTTCTATATTCATTTTAGAACTCAATTCAGTTTTAATAACTATTTATCGCTCACAGTCTCTGATGAACATGTTTCTTGGCGTCAACCTCCCAAATAAGTGTGCATAACTCAAGGCTTTGATGTGCAGCTAATTCCACTATTTGTCATTGGTTATCTGGTTAAGACAGATTAATCTTAATGGTGATGCACAACAAGCGTTACAATATCCGCACGGGAAAGACATGAATCGATTCAAAGCCAGCTTTGCAATCATCCAAACCAGATATCGAAGTGGGATACGGGCTTCAGAGCTGATCAACTATATTCTGATGTCAGAGCAAACTTCGAGCTCTACATCTTGCAATTCGTCGTTTTCTACAGATTTGTTGAGGAAGCTATAAATGTAGGTCATTAGTTTCCCTGAATCTGTCTGTAATCTGAATGTAGTATGCTTGAGATGATACACAAACAAGCCATTTTCATGGCCTGGAGAACTTCAAATTGAAACCAGTGAACTCAACATTGTTCTTTGTATTGAGCAGAAAGTCGCGCTTAGTCACGTCGAATTATGGATGGTGTGAACGAACGCTATAGCCCCACTTTTCTTCACGCCTAAAATATGGACTAGATAAGAGCAGAGGTATCCCTTTTAGGACGAAGTTCAAACTATCATATGGAAGTAAAACGAAATGAGACACTTTTCCACAATTTATTCAATAATCACGACCGGTTTCGATCCTACGGTCATTTTCAATTGAATAACAATATAATACATGAGTAGGCAAGTACAAGTACAGACTGAAATTTATCCTAAATATTGAGTAGTGGGGATCCATTATGCTCTAGTTAGCTGTTGAGGGTAATAAATTGTGGGTTTTTACATACACTCGGGGGCAAAATTAGCGGAACACTCGAAAATTTAACCAAATTCGAAGACCGATATTTTTCCTAATTCTCAACCGATTTAGATGATTTTTTCAGCAAGTTATAGATCAACTCTTCTGCTTTGTAGAAATTATAAGAGAAAACAAAAAATATTTAAAAAAAATTTTATACGGGGGCAAAACTAAAAGTGTTTTTTTTTTTGTCAAAAATTCATAACACCCTGTGGAATTTCGTGGTCCGAGTTGAAACGTACAATATCATGGTCTCTCGAGACACATCTTCCAACAGTAACACCCTTCTTGTTTTATGCATTTATCTCTATTTTCACAAGAGATATCCAATTTGAAGCGAAAAGTCACAAATTTCAAGAATTTATCTTTAATCTTGCGTAGGTGCATAACATCGGAGGTTAGCCAAAAAATAAAATCAAAATTAGAGAAGCGGAAATCTAACGAAATTAAAATTTTTGAAATTCACTGGCCAATTTCACGCTCCGGGAGAACTCGAAGTACACTGGAAAAATCGTTGATTTTGCACATTTATTTTTGATTTTTTTTGTGTGACACTCTATAATAATTATCATTCCTGTCCAAAATTGAGAGCAGGTGTGTATCCTGGCGATACACTCGTGAAATGAAATGAACATGTTGAGAAAAATGTTCATGATGACCCACAAAAAAAAACATTTGATTTTAGTAGCGAGTATGACCCTATGTAAGGAGCAAAAGGCAACATGGGGCTCCAAGATTTCTATTATATACCGATGGGCATTAAGTGATCCATTGCCAATAATCTCCAGTTCTGTTCGTACTCCCAAGCATATGCCACCCCATATCATAACTGACCCTCCACCGTATTGCTCAGTTCCTGCGAAGTTCGCTTGATTGTACCGTTCCCCTCGATGCCTCCATATTCTATCTCTACCATCCACGAAATTCACACAATATCGGCTCTCATCACTAAATAAAACTCCTCTCCACTGATTGATTGTCCATGCTACATGCTCCGTAAACAGTAAAGGAATCACAAAACACCGCAACCGATCGAATAGCAAACGCCAATCTTGCTACCCGATGGGCTCTATCGAGTCTTGGTGCTCTTGCTTGCGTGTATGATCTCAGACCAACTTCATTTAATCGTCTTCTGACTGTCCTCACACTGACGTTATGATATAATTCGTAGGCGATTATTACACCTGAACGCAGGGAAAATTCCCCTATTGAGCTTAAGAGTATCGGGCATCAAATCAATAATTTGAAAGTAAGATCTTCCCCATAGTTGGATACAATGGAAATATAAATATCTTCGTTACAGTTTAAGTACGTTCTGCTAGGTTATAAAATGAGATAAATATAAATACTGAATAAATGGATTATGATATTTCAAACAGATAATTGGTCCATTTATGGAAGCAAAGATAAGAATCAATATTAAATGTTCTCACATTCAAATGTATCCTCATCTTACTAACAAATTTTGTATATACTAAAGAGGCAATCCACTCAGAGCTATCCGTACTTGAACTAATGTTTAGGAAATAAATTTAATAAGGGTAATTTATTTATGTCTACCTGATCATTAAGAATTTTCGGTGAATAGCTAAATCTGTTAATTTCAAGTACTTCCAGAAGGTTGAGTTTTATACCTCTATTCTCAGAATGTAGGATTTTAAATTCTGAATTGAAAGAGTGACCATTTTCCCTAAGATGTCCTCTAATAACCTCTCCTTTAGCAGAAATCTTCATGGATAACATAGAAAAAACTATTCATGAACACCCGCTTAGTAAACATTTCCTATATTGGTATCGATATGTCGATGACATTATTATGTGTTTCACAGGAAGAAACAGACGAAAATTTCATCAACAACCTGCACCCAAAATTAAATTCACTTCTGAAATAGAACAGAGCAATTTCCTAGACCTAACAATAACAAGATCAAATAATAAACACCAGTTTTCAATTTATCATAAGCCTTCTCATACAGATATCACAATTCATTATACATCGGCACATCCTTAACAACATAAAGTTGCAGCATTTAATAGCTATATACATAGACTCTTGAACACACCGATGTCTAATGATAATTATTTCAAAGAATTGAATTTGATGAAACAGATCGCAATAAATAATGGTTATGGTGCAAATTTAGTTAGCAGCATATTATATAAGAAAAACAAAAATTAGCTTTACAACATATATATCCAATCGGTGAACACCAAGACAAGAAACTCAATAATTTTTAACACATATAGGCAATATTAGCAATAATGTGAAATCCTTCTAAAAAATTCAAATTTAAATATAGCGTTCAAAACATCAACAAATTTAGGTTGATTTATCAGGAATTATAAATCTCCAATTGATGAAGAAAATGAATCAGGTGTTTATAGATTGGATTGTGCAGATTGCAATTGTTTTTATATATGTAGAACAGGAAGAAATTTGAATGTTAGAATCTCTGAACATAAACGCAGTTTCATCAATGGAAAAACCGATTCAAATCATTCAAATCATCTTAGGGAAAATGGTCACTCTTTCAATTCAGAATTTAAAATCCTACATTCTGAGAATAGAGCAATAAAACTCAACCTTCTGGAATTACTTGAAATTAACAGATTTAGGTATTCACCGGAAATTCTTAATGATCGGGTAGACATAAATAACTCACCCTTATTAAATTTATTTCCTAAACATAAGTTCAAGTACGAATAGCTCTGAGTGGATTGCCTCTTTAGTGTATACAAAAATTTGTTAGTAAGATATATTTGTAGTATTCATTCGCTCTTGATAATGATACTGTGTATCGAAACGCGTCGAGCATCTAATAATATATTTTAGTAGAAATCATAGTTTACTTGTATTTGTTTCAAATCAATATTGAATTTCATAACATTTCAAATTGTGATTAAGTTGCGTTCAATAATGTTGCAAGTTAGGTAAACAAACGTTGAAATCAATATTGAAATATTTGAATGCACTTCAAATAATTCGTCAAGTTAAGAGATGAACTGTGAAAACCGATATTAAATAATTTCAGTACATTTCAAATTTTACCAAGTTTCGAAAACAAAGATTTTAAATTAGTCTATGGAAATAAATCTTGAAAATAAATAATAGAAAATGTCAGTGCAGTACAAATAGATCATTTGCCAAGAAAATAAATATGTAAAAATAATTTGGAATTTGAGAAGTGATTATTTTAACTCGTACTCAGTGCGTTTAGAAATTACGTAGCAAATACTTCAATAAATTCGTAAAGATCAAATATTGGTCAGAAATTGTTAGGAAAGATTTGGAAAATAATTACCTGTGGGATACAACGGAAACTGCAATTCCTCTTCCCTTGTCGGGCTTCTCGGAGGCGAACAATTCGCGTCTTCCATCCTTCTGGACTTATGTTACGCACGATAAATGAACTTCAAATTTACTTCCGCTTCACACGGGTGAGAAAATTCACTGAGCTTCGAAAACTGAATAATCGAATAACTGCATATCTGAAGAAAAATTAACGCAATAATAATCCCCTAACGTCGCGATTGCGCCCCTTATTATGCATGGCCCAGAAGCACTTACACCCGCACTTCCCTCAGCCCTTGGTACTCAAGTACCTGTTACATAGTCATTTAGAATTGCGTTCCTTCGTTGCGACGTGAGAATTGATGTTTGAGAAAATAATAGATGTTGTCTGGAATCGTGGATACGAAAGAGTGCTTTAATAGCCTTCGGTTTTGAAGTCGAATATTGTTTTTACTGTATTTCTTATCTGGGTTAAGATAAATTCCTTCATCTCGATATTCACGCTTTTGGTTGATTTTGAGCTGCTTTAAGAAGACGTAATATTTTACTATATCGAGAATTTAAAATGAAATTATTGAATTATTCTGGCAAATTACCGTCTTTTCACTGTAATTTTGAATTCAGATGAACCATATAAAATGTTATGCAGGTAGATCTACAAAATACAGTTATCACAATTGATAATAAAATTCAATTAGATAAAAATTAAGGAATATATGGATAGTTTTAGCAAATTGACAAGAAAAAATAGACCCTGGTTCTGGGTCGTCTCACCATATCTTATGATTTCTATTAAGATTTTCGATGAGCTCTTACGCATACTGATTGGCCTAATATTACTCATCTTTCCCCACCCAGACTACAATAAAATATTCACCAAAGTGTCTCCATAAACAGAGCGACTAGTGTATTTATAGAGTCCTGTCAGTGAGAGAGGCGAACACATAGATTATTGTTGGGCTCGTGTATTGTTTGCTTGCCGGATAGGAAATACTTATTCATTGCCTGGAACAATACAAGTGTAGCCATGCATACAATGGCTTATTATTAGCCGAAAATATTGAGATGGGGAAGTTCGGTTGGACGAAAACTAAGCAAACTTGTAAATAATTGGACTTACACTTGGATGAAAGCCTGTTATTAATCGCTGAGATTGATCGACTAATAAGGTTCACACTTCGTTTAAAATCAGATTGACTATGAAAGTAATATTCTAGTTTCTGATCGTTCAAAATTGCATGTGATAATATCAAAAGCTTCAATATACCAGGAATACATCAATGATCACAGAACAAGTGCATCAAAAGCCTATCAATGCCCGTGAAATTTAACTGGACCCAGGTCCAGCATTCCTGAGGATCGACATCTCATATCGTCACCTATATGTGTCACCTACCAATAATAGTTGCTATGCCATATGTATAATTCAAATAAGTATTTCGCGCAAGCTGGCAAGTAGAGTACTGGTCTATTGTATTCCTACCAGGCACTGTGTCGTGTTTTTTGGCAAAAACACAAGTAGTCCATTGAAATGTTACAATTTGAAGGCCAAATATTGCATTTTTTAAAGGACGCAATTTTATTTTTGGGACATGAGGGGGGTTGTTAGTTAATAGAAGCTTAACCCCAAGTTTATGAGGTTGCCGCCCTTGTCCCTCGACCGCAAGGTCGAGGGACAAGGGTTGCAGGTGTGCAAACACCTTTTTCGTGATATCTCGGAAACTATACGTACTACAAAGTATCGATGATGTCTTGCATTTTTTCTTGGTACTTGATTTTGTCGTGGCACACTATACTATTTTACTAAATTATATTATCACTTTAGTGTGATAAAACCTTCTTCAAAAGGTTTACAATGAAATTACAGAACGAAAATCTGATTCTCACAACATCATATAGAGGAAATACTAAAATAAACAAGTACCAACAAAAATTCTATCATTATCAGCTAGGTTCTAAAATCACAAATTCATGAAAACTCAACAAGTTCCATCCTTAATACACCATCTAAAATTCTGTAGACCTGATAGGTAAATTTTCGGCACTTAACAATTTTAATTTTAAATGTGTCTCTTTTGATATAAAAAATTACCCAAACATTCCAACAGATGAATATAATGGCATTATAAACATTATAAATGAATTTTTAATCTCTTAGAGACTTGTTTGTTGCGAAATTATTATTATTACTAATTTGAATCAAAATTTTCAAACAAAACTCAGGATTTCCTATCGGATCCCTCTGAGCCCCTTATAAGCAGATATTTTTATCAACAATTTTGAAAAATCTACAATGAATAATAATTAAGAACAAAAATATATAATTCTTGGTTATAGATACATTGATGATATTGCTGAGGGTTTTCAAGGCTCAGAAACAGACAAATAGACCTGTTTTACATTAACAATAATATTCATTGCTGAAATTGAACACAACAATTCAATTAATTTCCTAGTCATAACCATCTATAAACTCAATAATAATCTCACCTACAACATATATAAAAGAGACCCAGTTACAGACTCAACAATCCCAGTGGATTCTTATAAACACATTACACATAAATTATCAGCTTATAATTCAATGATTTATGATATTCTCTCTCTTTCTCTCCTCACTCTATATTAATCCACTCCTGGATATAGACCTCCTCCACATGTTTTCATCTGTCTCTATTAGCAGCTGTTTGCATCCAGTTTTTCCCCGCGATCTTCTGGATGTCATCTCTCCATCTGAGATGTGGTCTCTCTACGCTCCTTTTGGTAGTTCTTGGTCTCCATGCGAGCAGTTTGTTGGCCCATTGCGATGGATCTTGCCTGGCTACGTGGCCAGCCCCTCTCCATTTCCTTCTTAGCACATCTAATATCCTCATTCCTCACTCTATCTCTCAATGAAATTGCCATCATGGTTCTCTCCATAGCTCGTTGTGAAACTTGTAATTTATTGGCTGATCTTCGAGTTAGAGATATCGTTTCAAAGGAAATATGTAAGGACAGGAAGAACACACGACTTCAAAACAAAGCCCAGTTTTCCAAATGCAGCCCAGCCCAAACCCACTATCCTGGAAATTTCACAGGTTTGATTTTCTTTTCCAAGTTTTATTTTATAGCCCCTAGATATATGTATTCGGTCACATTTTCTATCACCTGATTTTCAATCGATATGTGTATGTTTTCTGCACTCAGAATTTTGGTTTCATTCAGGTTCATTCGAACGCCGACTTCTCTAGATTTTTGGTGCAGTTCTTCTAGCATGATTTTGAGTTCTAATAAGAACTATATCGTCTGCAAACCTCAGATGGTTTAAATATACTCCATCGATGTTGATTCCTTTGTTGTTCCATTCTAAACCTTTGAAGACGTCTTCTAGGGCCAGCGTAAACAATTTCGGAGAAATAGTGTCGCCTTGACGTACTCCCCTGTCTATGCGAATTTTATCTGTTTTCTTGTTCTCATCCAAATGAATTGTAACGAGAGCATGATCATAAATGTATTTCAGCAAATTTGAGTACCGAGAGTCGACTCTTGCATTATCTAAAGATCTCATTATTGCCCACATTTCTATAAGATCGAAAGCTTTCTGGAAGTCTATGAAAGCCAAGTAGATGGGAATATTATATTCGGTACACTTCTCGATGAGAGTATGAATTATTTGTAAATGATCAATGGTGCTGTAACCTGCTCGGAATCCGGCTTGCTCTACAGAATGGTATAGGTCTAATTTGTGGGTGAGTCTATTTGTGATAATTTTAATGAGCACCTTGTAGAGGTGTATTTTTGTGAAGTAGAATTAGTTCAGCATTTTGCCACATTTGTGGAATTCTTCCATCCAAAAGACATTTATTGAAGAGAAATTTCACGGCATCCAATATATCCCCGCCATCCATTTCCAACATTTCACTACTTATCCTATCCTCGCCTGGATGTTTGCGGTTTTTCATCTGTTGAAGTGCTAATTTTAGTTCTTCTATTTCAATGTCTGGGATTTCTTCAGACTCGATATTCTTCACCACTGGTCTTTGAGATGTATTGGGGTCACTTGTCTCCGAAGTATAAAGACATGTGTAAAACTCCTTAACTGCTTCAATGATGTCTGATCTATTGTTCACCAAAATGCCCACTTTGTTTCTAATGCTGTTTAGTATCGGTCTTCTGTTGGAGCAAGAGAACTTGGATTTTAGAACTTTCATATTCTTACTGTCTTCAATAGTTATGAGTCTTGTATTGTAGTCCCTTAGATCTTTTTGAATGCTTCGGGATATCTCTCTGTTCATTTCTTTATAATTTTTTTCATTCCGGAGCATTATTCTTCTCTGCTGCAATAGCATTTTCGTATGTGTACTGATCTTCGTGTTAGTGTCTTTTTGTCTAGTGCATATTCTCTTCGTTGATGTCTTTAAACTGTTTGTTATCAATTCTGTTAGGTCGTTGATGGTCATTTCTGAAAGATTTTTTCTGTTTGATAGTTTTTGGCTCAGTGTTCCTTGCTCTCAGTTAACACTTTTAAAGTTGTGTATGGTTGCCCTTTGAGAATCATGCTGTTTCTCTCAATTTTTGTGTTTATCTTGAAAGTGCCTCTGACAGGTCTGTGATCGCTTCCCGTATCCAATTGATTCAGTACTGTGACAACCTGGCGATTTCCTTCCTATTAGTGAGAATAAAAACTATTTCATTTTTAATACTGTTATTTGGACTTCTATATGTCCATCGTTTTTGTGAAGGTTTTTGGTAGAATCAGCCTTTCCAATTCCCCTATCCATCAGATTTCAACACAAAAATCAATATCATTGAGAAAGTTACATCAGATAACATATTCCAGACTCTCACTATACTACTATATTCCTTTACAGAACAACCAGAAAAAAATACGCTTGTCTGGACTTCCTCAGTCTGGTATATACACAATTGTATGCATTGAATGCGTAACAGCTTACATAGGTCAATTGGGCGAAATTTTGGAATTAAGATAACAAATACGCATTTTTTGAACATATCAAATCTACAAATCACATAATTATATTAGACATTTCAAAAATTCTCCATAAAGACATTCAAGGGATGACAATGAAAATGATGGAAAGTTTGGAAAGCAACAAACTTTGTAAGAACCCAAAACTTACCACTCTCAAAAGTCAACTACTCAACATACAAAATAGTTATCACATAATTTCACACAACTGTTAGCTCTAGACACTTGAAAATTAAGCTACTGTCGTTGCACGGTTGTGCGTATTAAAAATAAGCATTGTGAAAATCAGACAAAAGTGTTTCATTAAAAAATTTGACCTATTCAGAACCAATGAAAATTGTTCCTGGTATTCCATCTCAAATATCGAGAATAAGAAAATAAACTCGACTGAATATTTAACCAGACCTATTTATTAGCAAATTTGTATTCATATTTACACACGTAGTATTCTATAAATGAGGTTAGATAAATGATAGATTAAGTAGAATAAAAGAAAACACAGAAAGAAAATTGATGCTGTTCCATTCCAGTAAAACCAGAATAGCTTGAGAGCATTCAAGAAAGTGAAATAATGGAAATGTAAAGACAACGACTGCGTAGGGAACGGTAGAAGAGGAAAGATTTAGGCCAAAGGCTTACTTAAATAAGTCTCCAAGGACCCGAAGCAATCTCTCAGCATCTATACAACTCGCCTATTTATATTCCCATCACAAGAACTATTCGGGCGACCAAATCAAATCCAAATCCGTCAATCAACCCCGAAGAATATTAAGCGAGAACAAAATCAAATTAGAAATCCTGATTAAAGTCCTGATCTGAATCGGGTATCATATTAGACAGAGAGCAAATTCGTTTTTGATTGGTACATGGGGTGTCTTGGGAATGAGTTCCGAATGGGATTGTAGTGCAGAGATGAGGGGTGAAAAAAATGCCTGAAGGGCGAAATCAATGGGAGATATATTTGAATTTTCAGCGTTTCATTCTTTCCGATAATAAAGGAGTGGTTAAAAGTATAGAATAGAATTTATTTGAATGTCAAAGAGTATATAGGATCTGTACTTCAAAGATCACCTTGTTGCCTATCTGTCGGTCTGTCAATACATTTTCACTCAGGCACGCGTTGAGATGACAACTTGAAATAAATATCGAATATATTCGAACGTGGGACTCTTTTCTTGATGAAATTATTGATTTATCGAAATATACCTGAATGTCTTAGAATAGTAAATTATACAACGAGCACAAAACGAGGGCTATTATTCACGTGGGTGAAGCCTTTGGTTCGTGTTATAAATCACGAGTGAATAATAGCATTCATTCTCATCAGATCCGAATTGCGAAAATTTGTGAAATCTACCAAAGCATTTCCTGGCGCTGACGTTTCCAGTGATCACAACCCGGTTGTAATGAACTTACAAATGCACCGTTTTATACCAGTTAAGCGGCCAGAAAAAATTAAACATATCAACGTGAAGAGCTTAGACGATAGTGAAATAAGGGCAAAAGTATATCAACGACTTGAAGAAAGACTGGAAGCTGCTGCAACATCTGAAACAACTGACGTTGAGCGCCAGTGGAGTGCTTTGAGAGAAGCGCTTACAGTCACCCAAGAAACCGACATAGGACTAACCAGCACAAAAAGAAAACAACCTTGGATGACTGACGAAATTCTTCAAATGATGCACGATAGAAGAGAACTGAAAACAAAAAACATCGAACGATATAGAGAACAGAACAAAATAATTCGACGAAAATGTAGGGAGGCCAAAGAGCAATGGCTAATTAACCAATGCACAGAAATTGAAAATCTCCAAAAAAAGCACGATCTATTCAACATGCACAGAAAGATCAGGGAGATAACAGGAAGACAACACAAAGCTAACAGTGGAATGTTAAAGGGGGCCAACAACGAGTTACTGATCGGGGTCGAAGAAAAGCTGAAACGATGGAAGGACTATATTGAAGAACTTTGGGGAAGATCGAAAAGAAAGCCCGCAACCAGAAGAATTTAATGAAACTAGTCCTTGCATTACATCGGAAGAAGTTATACGAGCAATAAAGCTTCAAAAAAATGGTAAAGCTATTGGCCCCGACGGAATCTATGCAGAGACGCTTAAGCTAATGACACAGCAAGAAGGGGCTGGCCTTAAGCTCTTAACAGCACTGTTTAATAACATCTATAGAGCCGGTAAAATCCCAGCAGACTGGCTCAAATCTGTGTTTGTCACCCTGCCCAAAAAGACCAATGCGACAAATTGTGATGACTACAGAATGATTAGCCTAATTTCGCATGTTCTGAAAACCTTTCTACGAATTATACATACTCGAATCTACACCAAATGCGAGCGAGAAATCGATCCAGCTCAGTTCGGTTTCAGAAATGGCCTAGGAACGCGTGAGGCTCTCTTTTCTCTTAATGTACTCACCCAAAGATGTAGAGACATGAATGTCGATGTTTACGCCTGCTTTGTTGACTATCGGAAGGCTTTTGACTGCGTTTCACATAAAAAATGGCGGAAATTCTAAAAAATACCGGGGTTGATGCAGAAGACTTACGCATTATTACAAACCTTTATTGGCACCAAACTGCACAAGTGAGAGTTAATGGGCTAACATCTGAACAGGTAGCAATACGGAAAGATGTACGTCAAGGCTGTGTGATGTCGCCTCTATTGTTTAACATTTACTCAGAAGCAATATTCAAAGAAGCACTTGAAAACATAGACACAGGCATTAGAATAAATGGAAAACTACTTAGTAATATCCGCTACGCAGACGACAACGTGGTACTAGCTAACAACCTTCAAAACTTGCAGAGAGCCATGAACCTTATTGTAGAGCATAGCCAACGCTTTGGACTATCTGTTAACGTTAACAAAACTAAAAGTATGGTGTTTTCTAAGCAAGCAGTGGAGGCTGTAATACGCATTAACAACCAACCTGTGGAACAGGTGCATTCGTTTCGGTATTTAGGAGCCACGGTGAACGACCAAAGTGACCCGAAAATAGAGATCAAATCTCGAATCGAACAAGCCCGTAAAACTTTCGTTGGCATGAGAGACCTTTTCGTCAACCGCGGACTTAATCTTCAGCTTCGTATGCGACTACTTCGTTGTTATGTTTTTCCTGTCCTTACTTATGGATGTGAAAGTTGGACTTTTAATCCAGAAATGGAGAGACGCATAGACGCTTTCGAAATGTATATATACCGTAGAATATTGCGTATCTCTTGGATGGAAAGACGGACAAACATCGACGTCCTAAATACAATGGGAAAATCACGAGAGTTGATGAGAACCATCAAAGAAAGAAAGCTCCAGTACATCGGGCACATCATGCGCGGCAAAAAATATGAGATCCTTCGCCTGATTATTGAGGGGAAAGTCCAAGGAAAAAGATCAGTTGGACGACGCCAGAACTCATGGCTGAAGGATCTACGGAGGTGGTTTGGAAGAACGTCCACTGAAATTTTTAGAGCTGCAGTGTCGAAAACAATTATTGCCAATTGGATCGCCAACCTTCGTTTGGAGACGGCGTCATAAGAAGAAGAATATTCGAGTAGAATACTATACTTTACTCACCTATATTAAAGAAATTGAGAAAAATTCCGAATTCCTTTTTATTCTTTCATCAAATTCAAAAACCACTAGAAAAATTAAATTCGCCTAACAAACAAAATTTTTATTCATTTACTAGCTGACCCGGCAAATTCTATTCCGCTTTGAAAGCAATAAATAAGCAGATTTTGGAATTAATTAATTTTTTTGTATTAGAAAAAATACAAAAAAAATTAACTACCTACATTAATCATTCATTATTATTTCTGTATTTTAGTAAATAGGTTGCTCTTCACTTGAATGAGAGAACATGGTTGTTCTAGATTCAAACCACAAACTTTTAAGGATTAGCCTTGTGATTTGTTGATGGTCATGACAAATGCAAGACGGATCGGAAATTGAAGTCTTTTAAATTCAAACGGCTTATCGGTTGGGATCATCTGGATCCTCGGAATGAGAACTTCCTCACTTTTGAATTTCCTTTTAGTATCGTCGCGTAAATTACATTGTTCATCAATTTTCTAACCACCGAACGCGTATCGTTGCACAGTTCTGGTTGGTTTATGTTTCGAAGCATGATTACTACGGAGCCAACCTTTAGGCGTAAATTGTGCGGTGGTAAGCCAGACCAGTTGGTGGCTTCATCTTTATTTTTGATGCAGTCAGTAGATATGAACGAATGCATTTTTCCAATGATCTTATTCTGAATTATGTATTTGAGGTCATCTGCATCTTTATTCTTAGCCGCTAAAATTGCTCGCTCACTGAACCATTCATTATTTTTGTAGTTAGAAATAATTTTAGGAAATACATTGTTGATAAGTTCGTTTTGATGAGACAAAATTACAGAAATTATTTGGAAATTATATCAATCCGCTCGATTCATCGACAGATACTTGACCATTACCGATAGTCAGCAATTGCTCCAAGAAATCTTCAGCAGATGTATCATTAAGCAATGTAACTCTGATGTTTGTTGTCAGATGCAGCTTCTTCACATAGCGCCATAGATTCCACGATTTGAGGCAAGCGTTTAATTCGTCGGCAGCCGTAGATCTTGGAATTACTGGCCGTGTTTGGCAGAAATCGCCCAGACAGTAAAATCATTGCTCCTCCAAAACATCTCGAGACATTGCGTCTCTTCTTCTTCTTCTTCTTCTTTAAATAGGACGATGTCCTGTTTTTCTGTTACAGCCCCTGCTGCGAACCGGAGCTCCAGCACTCATGCCATCGCTTTTTCGGCCTTCCTATGGGTCTTCTAGTGTTGGGTTTTTGTGTTTTTGCCCACTTCGCCATACGTTCGGGGCCCATTCTGTCTACGTGATCTCTCCATAGGCGTCGACGTGCTCTTGTCCACCTCACCACATCCTGGACACCTAGCTCCCTTAGCGTATCCTCATTCCTTATTCTATCTCTGCGTGTAATACCTCTTATAGCTCTTAGTGTTCTCATCTCTGTTGTCCTCATTAGTTGTTTTGTTTTTGTTGTCTCAGCTCTTGTCTCAACCACATATGTCATCACGGGTCTCACACAGGTTTTATAGATTCGGACTTTGCTTTCTGTGCTTATGTACTTATTCCGCCAGATTACATCTCTCAGGAAGCCAGATATTCTCGATGCTTTTATTGTCTGCTGTTTTGCTTCTTGTAATAGTTGCCTATCGCTCGATACTTCTACTACTAGGTGTTTAAAGTGTGAAACTTGCTCTATTATATGGTCGTTCACTACTAGTTTACATCTAATTGGATCTTTCGCTATTACCATCGATTGGGTTTTCTGTGTTGATATTACCATGTTATATTTTCCTGCTGTTACTTTGAACTTTTGTAGTAGGCGTTGTAGGTCGCCTACTCCTGGGTTGTCGACAATGGGTGGATTGAGTAGCCCAAAGTCGACTTCACTGCCGGTCCCAAGCCCGGATAAAGGAGGAGGGTTGAAGGGCAAGGTTAGCACCCTACCATTCTGTAAAAAACTAAAATTGCTCCAAGAACTGTTACAACAGTCATCGCGTAAATCTTTCAATGTTCGACTAAGTGCTTCTAATGCACTAATGCAATCTGTGCAGCTTCTCTAACATCAGGAGGGGTCAATTTTCCTTCACTATACTTATCACAGTCCATTTTTATAGTGTAAACTTCTAAATATCGATTGTATAAAATATCATCGAAAAGTAGGATACACTAATAAATAACACTTCTCGGTAAACTAGAAGAAAGTTTCAATCTTACTTAAATATGAGTCATTTTTTCGTCAACATATCATCATAGCTCAATGATGGTTAATTTTAGATAGGACAAATCCTAATAAAAAATTTTTGGAAACGGATGCCTTTTAATAAAACAATTGAAAAGTACGTCTTGTCCGTTGAAATAGCAAAGTTATAGTAGATGTCCGGTATAACCGGAAGTGGTACCGCTCGGAAAACAAACGTAAATTGTAGATCAGTATTTATATGGTCGAATCCCAAAATTTGAAATTAATGAATAAACCCGTTCCCTGGATAGTTGTAATGGACCCTTTAGCTTGGACACCTATATATCAAGGCTCACGTACCTATGTACGTATTAAAATCGAACGATCACACGATACGACAAATACGACGTTGTTGCGTTCTTGGGCATAGCAACATGGTTGCAAATAACTACATAACCTAACCTAACCTTACACTAGGGGTGCTCAAACATGAACTGCTGGCTATCCACCTCAATATTTTTAGATTACTAACCATGGACTCTGAGATGCTGCAAGTATGGGTGATGCACGGTTGTCGTACATACACGATACTCCCCCTACCTACCTACCTACCTACCTAGGTAGGGTGTACCAAAGCATATATAGAAATTAGCTTTCCGCACAATATACATTATTTTAGGAAAGGTTTGGGTTAGGTTTAGTTAGGTTCTTCTCTATAATATCAATGAAAAAACTGATAGTTATTCAAAATTGCGAGTTTATTGGTTGTTACAAAACAGAAGAGCTACATATGGTGTTAAACTTAACTAGGAGTGAGTTTGGATGTTGCAGCGTGGCTCTGCATTTCCTCATCATACTTTTTATAAGATGGTACGATTTTATGAGTGCTAATCGCAAGCATGATGACATATGATCCTCAGTTAGTCGATTGCGATATTTTGACTCAATTATTTTCATTTCAGAGAATGCAGACTCGCACAAGTAAGTTGACCTAAGCATTGCCGTCAGTTGAAGGGTCATTTGCCTTAGATTCGGATATTTATCTTTAGATATAAAACACCAGAAATTTGTATCAGATGCTGTTGTAGCTTTGAGATGTATATCTGATATAATCTGCATTAACTCATTTTCAACAGAACATGAGTTCATATTGAACTGACTTGCTATTTTAGTAGTCAATGTTTTAACATGAAAAAGGATAACTCATAAATGATGCTTTATTTGCCAATTCACTACAATCATAAAAACGCATTTCGAATCGTCCCGAAATATTTCATAATTTAGCCTTATACGTATCATAATTCAACTGAGGAATCCTTGTTTTCAAACACGAAAAATGTTTCAGATCCTTTCTTTTCAGTTGATCTATCATAAGTTGCAATTTAATCTTGAATGCGTTTACTGCGCTAATCATCTCAATAATAGTTTTTCCTTTACCTTGAAGCTCCAAGTTAATGGTGTTTAAGTGCATTGTGATGTCAGTCAAAAATGGCAAATCAGTCAGCCATTTTTCGTTTTTCAACATCTGAGTGTCATCACCTCTTTCGTCTAGGAAAGCTGTTATTTCGGGCAATAATTCTTGAAACCTTTCTAGAAATTTTCTGCGACTCAACCACCTGACGTCCGTGTAAAAAACTAAATCAGTGTGTTCAGCTGACTCCCTATTTTCCAACTGCAACTTAAAGAGCCGCCGTTGCAAGCTACGTGCACGGATGGGATTCACAATTTTTGTTGCAATGCCCATAATTTTCTTATGTATTTAAAACTTGTTGATGTATAATGCAATGGAATGAAAAAAATTAAAGGAAATGCCACAAAACCGTTTTTGTTTCCAGTCATTGCTGGTGCTTCATCGGTTGTGATGCACACTAATTTGTATATTAGTAGCTTGTAGTTTTTTACAAAATTGAAGAAAACGTCATATATATCTTCGCCACGGGTTTTCCCCTTCAGAGGAATGATTGTCAATATTCTTCCTAGCCAACAAGTCATTGAATACCATCCGAATTAAATACACACCTGGGCACTGTCTGTCATATCGGTGGATTCGTCGAACTGTAAAGAAAAGTAAGTACATTTCATGATATCATGTTTAAGTTTATCTGCCATGTCCTGACTAATGACTTCAATACGCCTTGTGACAGTCGGAAGAGATAACTGAAGTTCTCTAATAGCAGACATGATTTCTGTTTTATTTTTAAAATCTCCAAATAAAGTCTCATCCGCTTCAATAAATGCTTCCTTCACAACCGATCCATCTTCGAATGGTTTCTTGTGTTTCGCCAATATATGAGATATTTTAAATGACGCGATCGTAGCAGCTTTTGATTGTTTGGCTAGTCTTGTGAACATGGTTTGTTCTTTTTCCAAATGAGATATCAAATCACGTACTTTCCGTTTTCTTAATTCACTCTGTGGCGGGAAATCCTTTTCATAGTTTTTATGAACCGTTTTATGATGCCTCTCTAAGTTGCCACGCTTAGGTGTTGCAACTGACGCACGACAAAGAAGGCAAATGCACTTATCCTTCACCATATAAAAGAAAAATTCTTCATCTCAATCGTTATTAAAATGATACGTTTTACATTTCTTCGCTGCACTCATTTTGTACTATTTAATAATAAACTTTGTATCGACGTAGTATTGCCTTCAAGTAACAATTCACAATGAGTCCAATTCCAAATATCGGAGTGAACGAAAGTCTCGAACGTTCACGTCGAACGTGCCCCGCCCGAAATTTTTAGAAAAGCGGCAAGAAAAAAAAACGCGGCTTTTCTTTGACAGGTACCGCGCGTTCCTTTGATAAAGCCGCCTTTTGTCGCTAGCACAGTGTTATTTTATTACGTAATAAATTTTCATCGTTTAGTTTGAACACCCCTGCCTCACACCATGTCTTATCACCATCGTGATAATCATTTTCATCGATTACATAAAACGTCATCGGTATGAAAACCACACCATATAAAGATTTTTGATAGGTCTAAGAGGGTTTCTGTTTCATGAAATAGCTGGTGTTTTTCTATTGAGTCATCTAGCAAACATAGAGTTTAAAACTGACGGCTGAAAATTGGCGTTAACACTCTTTAAGTGTCAATCATCGCTTCCAAATTTCCAACTTTAATTATTTTTAAACGTTGTTTATACTTCACCATTATGAAAATGATGTGTTCACAGAATGTTTTGACATTGACAGCTCAATGATTGCCACGAGGGTGCATTCCTACATTTATAATGGAAGATCAAAGCTGTGAAGTCCCAAGAGGGAAAACCCATTATTTCCTTTAGAACACATTAACCCAAATAAATAATTAAAAAATATAAACTATGGAATTACAAAATTTAATTACTTACCATTCACTACCTTTCAATTTGTTGTAAATTCGAAGTACAAATATTCCAATGCATCTAACTAATATGAACACAATGTAAATGTACACATTTCACTGATTAAATACACTTTATTTATGTTATGTCAGCAATTAATCAGTTTTAATAATAAGTAATTCCTAATTTGCAACATGAGTTTAAATCAATGGCAAACTTTATATACTCGTATATATTTTATTCGAAGTTTCAATAATGTTATAATGAAATTCTCCCACTGTTTATATTGTCAATATTTCATTGAAGGAAACTCAATTATCCTCGAGGCAAAGCCAGGGCTTTGGATTCGACATCGCTATAATAGATTAATTCCTGTGCAAGAGTTGTGTTTTTTTTTCAAATTTTCTCTTATTTTCCACTCATCTTAAGGAGAACATCATACCAAACTTTACCTAACTGGGTTATGACTTGCATTGAATCTCTGATGATGTGAAATACTTGAACTTCAATTAAAAATGAAATCATTAGATACCAAAATGTAATTATTTGTTTGTTTGTTTTTCCTTTAACGTGCTCTATTTCTGCCTTTCGGCTAATGACACGCCGGGGAATTCTGTCACCCCACTAACCCGGGAATTTTGCCGAACCCCTCTCGTGTCGAGGGGAAAGGATCTTTAATGTCCAACACGTCTCTGTTAGAGAGCACCGACAGCTTTACATCTCCTCCGAAAGATGGACACTCAAGCGATTCCCAGAATTCGAAAAATCGCACCGACTTTGTGGGGATTGAACCCAGGTAACTCATATCCCCCCCCCAGCCACCGAGCCGGCAATGTAATTATTAATTTACAAGCATAAGCACACGGCTCCTCTGACTCACAACAAGGGGCGACTCAGCAAATGTTCAGCCTAATTGATAGTCACGTTGAAAATACACTGCGCCAACAAATTAACGAGCTATTTCAATGTTTCAATTTTTTCGATAGGCAACTAATTTTATTGACACATATTTTTTCGGATATGTGCGGACTTATGCCAATAAAATTCGATGTTTCTTCTTGGCGCACAAGTTTCTTCTCATGAGAAATAAAATGGAAGAAATAAACTTAGATTTTGTAAGAAACCACTACATTGTTGACAATTTTTGCGAATAACGTTTGATCTTCTTGGAAATTTTAATTTTCAGTAAGAATACAATGCGACCAAGAAAATTTAGTACCGGCAGACTGTATTGAAGTAGTGTTGTTACATAACCTAGACTGGACTTATAACAGAATAGGCCAAAGGATTGGAGTGTCTCATTCAACTATTTCCAGAAGATCCTCAACTATAGGGAGACTGGTAGTTATGAAAAGAGACCTACGCAAGAACTACCTCGAGGAACAACAGCGATTCATGACCGTTATTTAAAAACGTCCTCTTTGAGACAACGATTTTCTACTAGGAACCTTCATATGCTGCTTCGACATAACAGTGGAATTTAGAATTGAAACAATACGACAACAAGGAATTTGGTTTGGTCGCAGCTCAAGGTCCAGCTGTTACCACAACACATCGGACAGTCCAATTGAATATTTCCGGGAAACATGTCAATATATTAGAAGCTCACTGGGAAAGAATTTTGTTCACATTGCGATCGACGTTCTCTAGTGTACATACGTCGAGATGAGAGGTTTGCCAGTGCAACATTTTGATTACCTATGATCTTGGCGGAATCACTTCAATGGAGTGGAATGTTCCATCGAACATGTCTGGAAAATTCTCAATAGAAGAAAAATATGCCAGAAAACCCATACAGTTACCGTGAACGACGTTTGAAATAGACTGATCAAAATTTAGAACGAAATATATCAGGTCATTGGTTTTGAGTATGAATCGTAGATGTCATGCAGTAATTCTAGCCACGGTTGGCATATTCGGTATTAACAGATTTTTGGGAACTGGATTTTTTCCAAAAGTTTTACATTTTCACAAATAAAAGTAAACGATGATTTCTCCTAAAATATATTTTGAATGCTCGACGCGTTTCGATACACAGTATCTTTATCAAGAGCGAATGAATACTACAAATATATCTCACTAACAAATTTATATATATATATATATATATATATATATATATATATATATATATATATATATATATATATATATATATACTAAAGATGCAATCCACTCAGAGCTATCCGTACTTGAACTAATGTTTAGGAAATAAATTTAATAAGGGTGAGTTATTTATGTCTACCTGATCATTAAGAATTTCCGGTGAATTCCTAAATCTGTTAATTTCAAGTGCTTCCAGAAGGTTGAGTTTTATACCTTTCTTCTCTTCTGAATTGAAAGAGTGACCATTTTCCCTAAGATGATTTGAATAATTTGAATCGGTTTTTCCATTGATGAAACTGCGTTTATGTTCAGAGATTCTAACATTAAAATTTCTTCCTGTTCTACCTATATAAAAACAATTGCAATCTGCACAAACCAATCTATAAACACCTGATTTATTCTCTTTATTAATTGGAGACTTATAATTTCTGGTAAATGAACCTAAATTTGTTGATGTTTTGAACGCTATATTTAAATTTGAATTTTTAAGAAGGGATTTCGCATTATTGCTAATATTGCCCATATATGTTAAACTATTGAATTTCTTGTATTGGTGTTCACCGATTGGATATATATGTTGTAAGGATGATTTTTTTTTTCTTATGTAGTATGCTGCTAACTAAATTTGCATCATAACCATTATTTATTGCGATCTGTTTTATCAAACTCAATTTAATATTTAAATATTAAATCCTTTCTCGTCAAACAAAATCTTAATATAACTTTCAAAACTTCTAATAACTTAGGTAAACATATTAAAAATAATAAATCTCGTGTTGAAAAATCCAGTAAATCAGGAATCTATAAACTCAATTGCGGTTCTTGTGATAAAATTTATATCGGTAGGACCTATAGGAGTTTTGGCATAAGAACATCTGAACATAAACGTAGTTTCGATAAAAATAAATCTGATTCAAATTATTCAAACCACCTAATAAAAGAAAACCATTCATTCAATAAAAACTTTGACATATTACATATAAAATCAAAAAGTTCAAAATTAGATCTCCTAGAAGCATTAGAAATAAATAGATACAAACATTCGGACAAGCTTTTGAATGAACAGGTAGATGTGAATTACTCACCCCTACTTAACTTGTTTAATTAGTTTTTATTACCTTTCATACCAACTGTACAATGGCTCGGTGTGGATTTTCCTGTTATTCAACCAACTTGTTCTACGATTTGTTTATAATACCATACTCTTCATTCTGTTTTTCATTCTTGATAAAGCTGCTGTGTCAGCGAAACGTCGTCGAATTTTTTCAAATAAAGTGTAGATTAAAGTTAAACCTTGTGTTTTTATCTCATATATATCATGGATCTACATCAAGTAACGGCCTCCACAATTCAAAAAAATTGATCGAATTGTTCTGTTCTATTTCAGAAGTGAATTTTATTTTTGGGTGCAGGTTGTTGATGAAATTTTCGAATACAGTGAACTGTCTGTTTGTTCCTGTGAAACACACAATACTGTCATCAACATTTTTATAAAAGTGATGAGGGACTTATAAATGAAAAATTCAATTCAGCAAGCTAAACTTGTCTACAAATTGCAGACAAACATTAATGAGATTTTTTGTTACGAACTAAGTACTCGGGGTTCTGGGACTAAGGTTTTATGTTGGGAGATACTTGGAGTATTCTGGTTACTCGTACTGGTAACATATATTTTAAGGTGTTGATAGAATTAAGAATAAACAAACAAAATTTCTTAATTACATTAGTTTGACACGTAGAGGTACCATTATGCTTGTCTAGGTAGGAACTTGATACAATAGGGATTGGTTCTTGGTCTATACCTGGTAATAACAATAGGCATAGTAGGAAACCCCACTATCAATCTCTAAGTTTGAGGAAAATTACAATAGTATCCAGTGTAATCAGACTTTTATGCAGAAATACTGAAATTTGCATAGAATATCTATAGGTAAGCACTTTGCATATAATCCGGTCTTTATTTTTCAGTTATCCTATAAACTAATTATTAAAATAAAAACCCATAAACCGCTCGCGAATACTGCCTGTCTGACGCATACGTCATTTGTGTAGCAAAACAGTGATCACATAAACTTTGTGTTATCTGATGAGTGATTATTCTCAGTACACTACAAAGCACCAGGCCATCAATATCTTTCAAATAATTCCCTACTCCCTTTGAAATTATTACAATGAAATCAACAGCGGAATGGGAGTTATATGGGCCTTGTGCGGGCCATAAAATACAACACTGTAAATAGTGCCATATGTTGTAACCCGTACACTTTATTCGCCAGAAATTAACTCTATTAGAAGAGTTCCTGCTTTGCATTCTGGTTTATGCCATGTAAAAGGTCGAGGTGTACGTTGGAATTTATAATATAGACGTTAATTCGACGTTGAAAAGTTAAATTAACAAAGTTCCCCGTTTCTCGAGTGCTGAAATAATTGGAAATGTAGCTGAGGTGGTTTTACTTCAAAAATTACTAATATGTTCATTCAATTCGTGTTGGAAGTTCGTAAATGAAGGTACGAGTACGGTTGCATCGGAAACTGCATTTCAGTGTTTATTTGAATTTTCCAGTATCTCTGATAAGTATGATGGAAAATATTGTATTCAATGAATACAGTATACTGGCGATAATATAAACTTTCCTAGAATGTCTGAATGCATCAGGTGAACACAAATTAACATCGTTGTCGATCGGGAAAGCAGAGTGATCCTGATGTTTTAAAACTTCAAAACACTAAAAACGCATGAATGACCAACGAAAAAGTCCAAAACTGTTTTTTTTTTCGCAGTTTATTCCTGAGATACGTTTTTCACGCAAACAAACATATTTACAGGTTAGAACGTTCTTCACTTTTCATATGGAAGCAATTTTTCTGTTAGATAATACTCCATCCCATCCATCAGCAGAGGTCGTATTTTTATCAAATTTATGCCACCGGATGGTATATTTGTATCGAGCGTACAGTATACCGCATTCGATTAAACTGAAGTTCCGAACTTCACTTATAGTAACCATCAGTGGGACATATAGGAATTATAGGTGAAAAAATGGATATTTAACAGAAAAAAATTATATTCCACTTATAAACTGAAAATATATTTATTACAAGTGAAATTTTAGAATGTATTTATAAAAACAGACGACAAGTAACTGAAGAAAAAATCGTGAGTACCATAATAGGGTAAAAGTGGGATAGACGCCCTTGGAGGATAGACGCCGCACCTTAAAAAAAGAGAATTTAAAACCAAGTTCACCCTCTAGTACCAAGTTCCTCGGACAGACCTCGCCCCGCACAGCTCAGTCTGCGCACGCGTTTCGACAGGACCGCACTTGTCGCCGCTTGAGTTAAAAAAACGTTGCAAAATTTTACCGCGCTTGCATGATTCTTGTGACAGTGACATTTTGACGTGTTCAGAACTTTCGTTTTCGAAGGTAAGTTTTAAGTGTGTATTGTTATTTAAATAGTATGTATCATTTATATTTATGGTGTGTTTATAAAATTACGAAATTATTTAAGTATTTTTATTTATTTGCTGGGGCGTCTATCCCTACTAAAAAGGATAGAGGCCCCACTATTGACTGAGTATAGACGCCCTTAGAGGCATATATCCTCTATGACTTATTCACAGGTACTTAGGCTATAGGTAAGATTTTTTTAAATAACCTATCTAGTTAATATGCAACTTAGGTAGTAGGAAAATTGACTTTCCAGTTTATTTATGAGCTGTTTATACCTTTACATGTCGTACTTCACTGTACTTGTAAAAAATAATGCAGCGTATCACCTAATTTCATGTTTTTCTTTAGACAAAATGCCGCGAAAATATAAAAGGAAAATAGGGGCACCCGTTCGTGCTGCTTGGTCTGAAGAAGCCCTTTGCAAAGCTTTTGGGGAAATGGATAAAGGCCAAGTCGGTGTAAATGAAATATCTCGTCGTTATGGTATTCCATCTCGAACTTTGAGGAGGCGATATGCTAAAAAAAGCTGTGAAAAACTTACTTTGGGTAAGTAATAGAGGAATTAATTGCCCTAATCAAATTCAATTTAGGCACCGTCTTCTTAGTTTGTTTTTTCATACTTGTCCTTTTTGAATCCTCAGTTTTTTTTCTGTACCTATTAATTTCTTCTTTTTCAGGAAAACATCCCACACTGGACTTTGACAACGAGAAACGTCTCGTAGCACACATACAAAAATTAGCAAAGGCAGGATTTCCCACAACACGACAGGATGTAAGAAGACTCGCTTGTGAATTTGCCGAGAAACTGGGTTTGGAAAATTCTTTTAACAAAGAGACACGTATGGCTGGTCAGCACTGGCTCAAATCATTTCTTGAACGACACCCAGAACTCAGTATTCGCCAGGCAGAAGGTTTGTCTATTGCAAGGGCTCAAGGATTAAATCGAGATGAAGTAAACAAAATGTTTGAATTATTGCTAAAAGTACTAACTGAAAATGATTTGATCGATAAACCTGATCGAATTTATAATACTGACGAAACTGGAGTTCAAATGAACAATAATCCTGGTAAAGTTATTGCTACTAAAGGTGCCAAAGTAGTAAATTCCATCACTTCTAGCGAAAAAGGTGAGACAATGTCAGTTATAGCCTGCTGTAACGCTGTTGGCAACTATGTTCCTCCGGTGGTCATTATCAAGGGGGTCAATAAAAGACCAGAGTTCCAAGAGGGTCTTCCGCCCGGAGCCAACGTGTACATGAATAAAAAATCTGCCTACGTCAACTCAGAACTCTTTCAAAAGTGGCTGAAAGAACAGTTCGTGTCAATAAAACCACAGGGTAAGGTTTTGCTTATACTTGACGGGCATTCATCTCACACTACTGCTATTGATTTACTAGAATTAGCAGAAGAAAATGACATCATATTGTTCTGTTTGCCAAGCCACACTACACAGGGTTTACAACCGCTTGACCGGAGTTTTTTTAAACCTTTCAAAACTTACTTCGCTTCAGAAACTAAAAACTGGATGTTGAGTCACAAAGATCGAAAAATAAATCGATACATTGCTGGAAAATTAATAGGTAACGCATCGGCTCGCGCTGCTACCTCTTCTAATGCTGTGAATGGGTTTCGTGCATGTGGTATTTTCCCGTACAATCCTTCTGCTATTCCCGACAGCTACTTTGCTATCTCTGATAACAGCTTTCAAAATCTAGATGAAGAAAACCTTGCTCAAGACCAACCAGTAGCAAGGGAACTCGACGCTAATGCTGATGTGACTTCATATTATGTTGAGCCTCAGCCTGGTCCATCGTCATCAACTGTCAATAGTGAGCGGGATCCTGATTTCGGGTTCTTACTATACGAAGATCTTGCAGCGGACGCAATTATTATTCCCTTAGAAGGAAATGTCAGTCCGTCCATCCTTTCTCAGAATCATAATGTTGAAACTGTAGAAGTCATAACTCCAGGTGAATATTATCTTAAAGAATGTTCACCGGTCATAAAAATTCAAAATCTAGATGAAGGAAACCTTGCTCAAGACCAACCAGTGGCAAAGGAACTCGACGCTAATGCCGATGTGAATTCATATTATGTTGAGCCCCAGCCTGGTCCATCGTCGTCAACTATCAATAGGGAGCCTGAAACTGTAGAAGTCATAACTCCAAGTAAATATGTTCACCTATCCCAAAAATTCCTGTTCCATTATACAAAAGAGGCAAGCAAGGTGCTGCCGTTTTAAATTCAGAAGAACATATTAACTCTAAGAAAGCTAAGTTGAAAGGTAAAACTAAGAAGCATACACCAGACAAACCTAGAAAAAACAACCAAAAATCAGTTCCTAAAAAGAAAAGACCGAGGTTTAGCTCTGAAAGTGAACAAGAGTTCGATGAATCAGATTCTGACCAGACTAAATCTGATAAAGTAAATACTCAATGCAGAGAATGTTTCGATGACTATGCAAGTACCAAGTCCACGGCGGACTGGATTCAGTGCCTGATGTGTAAACTCTGGTTACACGAAGATTGCACTCTATATAGCGATTACTGTAATAGATGTGGACACAAGAAGAAGCTTGCAGCTCTAAAAGCTAACCTGGCCAAAGTGAATTCAAAGAATAAGTAACCTGGCCAAAGTAAACAGTATCTCTATATTTGTTGATTATTTGAAAATTTTGATTACTGTTAGTTTTTTTTTAAGAAGGAAGCTTTGTTTTATCCAAAGAAGTCTTAAGGGACGGATTTGTTTTAAGTTTTATTATTCCTAAATTTACTTCGGTAAAGTTTTAAATGATTTTTAATAGACGTTGTTAAGTTGCTGAGTTTATCCAAAGAATGATTGAAAGACTGAGCCATTTGTTCCTATAAAAGTGCCATTTACTTTAGTTTAACGGTATATTTGGATAAGAAACCTTATAATATATTATTGCAACTAAGAAAGCAAATAAACATTTTATTTAATTTTTTTCTTTATTACGGATTTATATAACCTACTTACAAAACATCTGTGAAATTACTGTGTTTTTGAAATGAATATCATTTCGCAAATTTATTCTCGCCCAATCCAATATTATTATTTACACATATATTGAGAGAATGAGGTGCTTTAGACTTCTTTGATCTAAGACCTTTCCACTTTTCTTTCTACCTGCATTTGTCTTCTACCAGTTATTTTCACCTTTCTTCGACAAACAGAAGTTGACTGAACTGCAATTTTTATCCCCCTTCTCATAACATTTCTCGAACCTTCCGTCAGAGATCGTGACAAGTGATCAAATTTAAAAGAGGTGTGCATGGCACTCATCAGTGTTGAACTGCTATTGTTATTTTTTACGTAATTTGTCATGAATTTTCGAACGGCTGGAGTAAATCCTACTGGATCACTTTCCAAATTTGTTAATACATGCGCATTGAACTTTGAAATGAATTCGCTCCAATCTGAATATTTGTAGTGTGGTCGATATATTCAATTGGCTTAGGAAAATCACGTTCACAAACTTTAGTTGAATCAAGTTCAACTGGTAACAACAAGTTTCCGACGGTTCTTTTCCTGTGGCTATGAAGTATCGAATTTTCTTACTTTCGAGTGATAGAGTATTGTAAGCGTTCGTTATATTGTACTCTTTTATTACTGCAAAAAAAAGAAGTTGAGACTGTTTTGGTTTTATCGTGTAATGTTTTTGGGTGTGCTGAATTCGAAAATGACTTTCATTTTGTCCTAGCACGTTACGTTTTCTGACAATGTAGGTGTCTATGCTAAACAAGTTATTATCTTAAAATGAACATAATTTTTTTTTAAATAAAGTAATTTATAATTGCATATCAAAACTTATTTTCTTATCTAAAATACATTAATAAGTGAGCACTAAACACATTTCTTTTTCCCAGTGAGACTCCTTTTGGTACATTTTCGCTTGTGGGAAGCATCTGGAAGGTCTCTTTTAAGCATCCAACAGTAGTGTGCCATCATTGAGACGCTCCATCTTCCCTGGTATCTTTTTTCCATCTCCTTAATATCTTGGTAAAATCGTTCACCTTGCTCTTCACTCACGTCTCCTAAATTTCTGGAAAATAGTCGAAGTAGGAATGAAGAAAATGTACTTTCAAACTCATTAAGCAACCTGAAGCTTGAAATGCTTTTAACATTCTTTTGACGATGTGTTTGTAGTTAGGGTCTTTGTTATTGCCTAAAAATTTTGTTATAACTTCCTTAAAGGCAATCCACCCTTCTCTTTGAGGATCCGTCATGGTTGTGACGAATAGTGGATCAGCCATAAGCCGTCTAATATCTGGTCCAACGAAAACACCTTCCTTCAACCTTGCCTCCGAGAGGCTAGAAAACTTTGATATTAAGTATTTGAAGCAATTTCCATCTCTTGGAAGTGACTTTACAAATTGCTTCATCAATCCCAGCTTAATGTGAAGCGGTGGTAAAAGAACTTTATGAGGAGGCACCAAAGTTTCACGCAGAACATTCTTTTCGCCAACTTTAAGCTCCCTCGCAGGCCAACACTTTTTGGTCCAGTGATTTGTTCGGTCTCTACTATCCCATAGACACAAAAGCATGGGAAATTTAGAGGCAAAATGTACCGCAAACCGTGATTAACGATACATTCGACTTTTTCATGCTCTTGCACCGTTCTAAGTACACAATGCAAGATGTTAAAAAATAGAATGAAGACATTTTAAATAATGAGAGTGACCTAGAGCAGATGAGGAGAATACTCGTAATAGAATAGAATAAAATAGAATAATTTATATTGGTACTTTTGGCCCATAAGGATGTACATGTCATTTGAAATATCTTTCATCTCTCTTACTCGTCGACTGCCAAATCAAAAAGGGGCCTAGACTGTTTAATGATTTGGCATTGTCAATAAGAAATGTTACTGACATGAGGAAGTTTGAATTTGAGATGAAGAAGGTTATCCTTTGTTATGGTAGGGATGAAATTCATGACATCTTAGAGTTGAAAAATTATTATATTTTTTATTGAATCTGAGTTTTTCTGTTTGAGTTTTGTTTTCACTCTTCATTTTGTTTAGCGGATCAATGTTGATGTGTTAGGTTTAATTAAGGAAAAAACTAGATTAGTACACTGCAGACAGTCATATGACTTTGCAGTTTATTGTCAACAACCTGGTTTTCACAACTCATGTACACACAAAATTGTATAGGAAAATGAACAATAATATTATTATTACACTCCCCAGAAGTTTGCTTTGATACCGATTGTTATGCTGGGAATATTTGAGGTTGTTGATATGGGCTTATGTAATTTTTTTCAACTATTTTTATAGCCTCAAAGTAAGAAATATTTTCCTAAATTATTATGTTATTCTGTTCGCATTATAACTCAAGAACCACTGTGCACTTTCTGTTTCACACCACAGAATTGTACTAAAAATTGCAAGTGTCAAACTCATTTTCATGTAACTACGGTAATAACAGATTCAAGAAAATTGAAGAACTACTCGAAAACGGAGAGAGCTATCGGAAAACGGTATGCGGCTTAAAAAACAATAGAGAGAAAGAGAGAGGGATATTTTTCCAACTATAATACACTCCCCACAAAAATTGTCGCATCACCCTACTCTTACGACAATACTATATAAACTTTTAGGTTGGTCATTCAAATTTTGAATGTACTCTTGAGTCACTGAGTTCCAAATTTCAGGAAACAGATTTTCTAGTTGTTGGAGTGTTCTACAAGGCATTCTACGTTGCTGAATTTGCCACCCCATGTTGTCCCAAACATGTTCTACGGGATTCAAGTCGGGACTTGTGGCTGGCCATCTTAAAATATCAATTTCGGCATTTTGCAGAAATTCTGTATCTACTCTAGCTGCATGAGGCCGAGCATTATCATGCATATAAATGAAGTTTTCGCCAATCAATAGGCCAAAGGGTACAACATAGGGTTCAAGGATATCTGCGATGTATTCGTCCGCTTTCATTCTTACATTATTCACTAGGACTAACTCAGTTCGACCATGGAAAGAAATGCCTCCCCACACCATTATTGAGCCCCCTCCGAAGTTTTCGGTTTACCAGATATTGCATTGGTGATACCGTTCTCCAGGTTAGATTTCTGTATACAGGCATGCGTCTATCATTTGATACTAGACAGTACCTGGACTCGTCGGAAAAGAGAACATTCGACCATTCTGAAATACCCCAATTTGCATGTTTCCTCGCAAACTGAAGTCTTGCAACTCGATGCTCTTTGGTGAGACGCGGGCCAGTAGAAGCCACCCTTGGTCTGATATCGACTTCTATGAGCCTGTTCCTAACAGTTTGCAATGAAATATGCGTATTTCTGGAGAGTGCAAGTTCATTTTGTAGCATTCTAGCCGTACAGTGCCGAACTCGTAGTGCAGTTAAACAAAGCCAACGATCATCAACTGGTGTTATCCGATTTCTTCTCTGTCCGGCCCTTCTTCCATATTCCCCTGTTTCGTGGTACCGATTAATTGCTCTTGAAATAGTGCTTTGATTAACATTCAACAAGTTAACCACGTAACTTGGCTTCGCCGCTCCTCTAGAAATGTTACAATTCTTACCACTTCATGATCACTCAAATAGCGTCCAGGACGTTCAGTAGCCACTACAATAAATTCAAAGATTCGAAAATCAACAAGAAACACAAAAAACTTGCATTAATTTAGCGTGAATATTGAAGAGAAATTGAATGAATACTGATAGTCGAATAAACTCATTCTTGTTTCAGACGTGTTTGAGATCATATGAAACAAATGTTGCTACATAAGATTTTTTCCCCTCATATGTCCAAAAACATATGTTGACAAAGAAACTGCGATCGAGCTGCTTAATCGATTATGGAATTCAGAATATCGTATTATTACTATTATTATTAATCGAAGTGGAAGAGCTGGTTGATATGGTAAGCCGTGATAATAGTTTAAAAACCAAAACAAGAGATGGCGTATCCGTTCATAAGACTTTTCATGGCCCACCAAATTTCTTTATTTTTATTATTCAAGCCAATCAGAGCAGAATAAGTTTCCAATGTTCCTTTACACTCAGAATAATACTTCGTGCTAAAAACTGAAAAAGCGATGACATATCATGACAATCGTAAATTTTCTTTACGGTTTTTCTCGCATTTCGTGATATTTACGTCGCGGAAATATGTCGCAGACCTGAAACAGAATCTGCATTTCTGGAGTTTATGATAATGCCCCGACTGTTCATGCATCCCTTGACAAAACAGTAACACTACAGAGTCGGTGAGATATTTTTATTATGTAAAAGCAACCGTGCACGAATTAAGAAGTGAATGCTTTGATCATTTGAAAGTCATTTATTCCTTATTTAAGCCGAATTTTCATTTCAGTTATCTTCATGATAAGAGTTCCAAAAACACAACAACGAATTACCAAAATATATCTTTGCTATCGTCAGTTATGAACAAGAGTGCATACGTAAGTTATTGTTTTTGCGAATATTTTTTACTTGTCTCGAATTTTTTCTCACATTAACTTATAAGATACCTTAACAAACAACAATATAAGAATCAATCAAATATGCAATTGCTATCTACCAGGTGTGCAGTTTTGTCTGATAGCTGATAACTCCACTATTTGAAAAGATGATAGGAAGCTAACAAATAAATAAATAATGAATCGCCCAGTTGGAAAAGAGTATCTAACGTAGGATGGTGATAGGGGGGCACTCTGGCGGAATCAAAGCCATACCCCGTGTTGTGTCTCTACATGTAACAAGACTACACCCTCAAACTAAACCTGAAGAACTACAGAAAGTATTACAAGAACATCTTCCAGGAGCTAAATGTGGAAAACATGAGTCAAAGAAACCAAAACATTTATACATCAACGAAGGTCACCATACGCCAAGAGTTATATGGTGATGTGTAGAAGCAGAATATATGGCCGGATGGGGCAGTGGTTAGCAATTTTTTATCAAAAAGGAGGACTCCATCCAGTTCCGAGGAGCAGAGGAGTTCTCCAAATAAGTCTCTTTAGATACAAAAATACAGTGCCCATTTAATTCAACAGTAAAAGCTGGGTATGATGGTACACATTACTTGAAGGATAGAACACCTGAAATAGAACATCTTCCAAAAATATGCAATAGTATAAAAATCCAGAAAATCTCATCAACTAATAAGACATACACAATGCTCAACTATAATATACAATCCTTTGTAAACGAAGTGGAACAATTGTGCTTGCACTTGAAAGAACTAAATATAGATTTAATTTGTTTGACAGAGACTTGGCTGGCAGAGGATTAATTAAAGTTCATTCAATTAAAAAAACCATCGCATTAATGATTACTTCTGCAGGCAGAATTTTAAGCATGGAGAAGTTCTGCTGCAAGAAAAATTGGCTGGGGATCCCAATACAAAAGTTAAAAGAATTATCGTCTGAGAGAGATGCTGAGTTTGCGGATGCATATTTCGACAATATTAATACTGTCATAGTGGGAGTATATAAATCACAACGGGTTCAGTAGACGTATTCTTGCAAAGAATCTCAGAAGTTTTGCCGTTCCTAGCAGAGAATTTTACGGGCAAAATAATAATGATATCGGGAGATTTTAACATAAATTTCCTTATAGATACTAAAGAACGAAGATCAATAATGAATTTGTTGCACGCGATTGGTTGCAGAAAAACTTTCAAAGAACCATCTAGGATAGGGAAAAAACACAGCCACTTGTATCAATAATATATTTACTGATATTAACATTGTAAATGGTACAACAACAGAGCTTCACATATCCGATCATCTAACACAAATATTGAATTTCTCTATTGCTGCAATTGAACCTGAAAAAAGAAGAGAAACTATCATGAGAAGAGATATAACAAGACATAATACTCACCTACTGTAGGAAGACCTAGCACTGATTGAATGGGAAAATCTTCTTAAATCGAAGAACGCTGCTGAATCTTTCACAACTTTCCATAATCTCTGGATATGAGAATGCCTCTAGTGAAGAAGAAAATAATTAACAGAAACGCCAAAAGATTAGAATGGAACACAGAAGAAATCAGGGAGATGAAAAGGATATTAGATGCACTTTACACAAAATCTAGGGTGAGTGGGGATAGAGAATCTTTTAACGCTTATATATCATGCAAGAGGCAGCTCAGCGAGGCAATTGATAGTAGTATTCGAACCATAAATGAAGAATATATAAATAAGGCTGAAAACAAACAGAAAGCATTGTGGAAGGTAATGAAAAGCTATACTGAAGGGAATACCAAGGGGAAAGTTAACACCAAACTGAATGCAAATGTAATGAATGCTTACTTTGCAGATGCCGGTAAAAAGATCTGTGATGAACTGGCAACTTCGTCTTCAGATGTGAGTACCAAGGCGAGAATCATAAGCCCTAATAGTGTTGGGTCTTGCTTTTTCTTTGAGTGTTCAAAGCATGAACTTGTTAACACAATAGCATCGCCTGTGTCAACCGAAATATTGAAAAATGAAAGTAAGGAGATTGCCAATCCAATCACTATAATAATAAATAAGTGCTTTCAAGAAGGTCATTTTCCACAAGAACTCAAATCTGCAAGAATAATTCCCATTTATAAAGGCAAGGGAGACAAAGATAATTGTGAAAACTACAGGCCAATTGCCAAATTGCCATGCATCTCAAAAATCTTCGAGGCGGTTGTAAAAACAAGAATTCTGGATTGGATGGAGAAGCAGAAGTTGACAAACAGAATTCAACGAATTTAGGAGTGGCAAAAGCACCACCACTGCACTCATGGAAGCAATAGCAGTGAATATTGAAAATCTGGATAGTAACGAAATCTTGGAAATGCTTAATTTTGATCTGAGCAAATCATTTGATACAGTGCTGCATTCACTGCTATTGCAAAAGTTGCACTACCTAGGATTCAGAGAGACGGTGTACAGGTTGATAAAGTCATATTTGACAGACAGAGAACAATTAGTTAACTGGAACATGGAAACATCATCCAAATTGGGGTATGTTCATGGTGTACCACAGGGATCAGTGCTGGGACTTATCCTATTTATAATTTATATAAACGACATCGACATTCATAATTGTGGACACCTGTGCCTATATTGCGAATATACCTCTATCATTATCAGGTCGAAAAATAGGGAAGACTTTATGAGTAAAAAAAAAGTCGCTTTGAATGAAGTTAAGACTTGGTTTACAAAGAATTCGCTGAAACTGAATGTAGACAAAACTGAAACCCTTGAATTTAAAAGGCAACTAGGACTTCAAAGTGCCAAGTTCCTGGGAGTGATTATTGACAGTAAGTTGAACTGGACGCAACACATAGATTACACATGTAAAAAACTGTCCAAAATGTTATACATACTTAGGAGACTGAAACAGAATGGTACTCACCAGATGATGAAGACAGCATATTAGGCTCACTTCCAGAGCATTCTTCTATATGGGGTACTTCTTTGGGGTATGGCACCAGAAGCATCTAGGGTCTTCATCCTGCAAAAGAAGGCGATCAGAATAATGCATGGTAGTGGTAGTCGAGAGTTTTGTCAACCAATTTTTGTCACACAAAATATTTACCTTTCCATCTTCGTATATAAAAGAATGCCTTTTATTTATGCACTGGAACAAGGATTCCTTTCCAAGAAACTGCGACTATTCTCATTTGAAACAAGGTATAAAGAACTGTATGCAACACCACTTCATGTTAAAAGGAACACACAAAATTCATGGAAATACTGGGGGATACAGCTATATAAGAAATTGGCTGCTGAACTTAAGTGTTTGTCTGGAACGGTGTTCAGAAGAAGAATTCAAGATCTACTGCGGGAGGGGGCTTTTATTCAGTTGAAGAATTCATCAAAATATGAAAAAGTAACTTATACAGACATATCTATTACTATATATATATATATATATATATATATATATATATATATATATATATATATATATATATATATATATATATATATATATATATATATACGTACGAGAGTCGCCCTCCATGGACCGAGACGGTGAACCCGCTACCAGACTTCGAGAAAGATACGAACAATAACAAACAGATGTGAGAACGTTAGAAATTGCAACATTTGGAGACATCTTTCGCCGGTCCGTGAATCACATCAACGGTACAAAACGAGCTAAGTAATCCCGTTGAAATTGTGCTCTGGGCCTCTGTTTCCGAGATGAAACCTCCCGTCGGTAAATATTCGATGAGACAAATATCTGCCACGACAAACTTCGCGAGGAGTCTACATATGTAAACTTGAAACCGAAGAATTATTCAAACATCCGTAGATCAATGAATTGTCTTTGATAATTGTAGAAAATTATTGAGCGAAAATGTTTCTCATATTTTAATTCCATTTTTCAACCAACTTGTCAACTTTGACAGTTTATTGTGGCTAAAAGATAGCACGCAAAGAATTGAAATTTTTTATTTACAGTAACAAAGCAAAGAGTTTAATTTGTAGTACTGGCGGTTGGTTAATGATGTTCTTGTTGCCCAGCGTGCAAAACAAAAAGACATACCTCGTATACATTTCCAGCAAAAATGCTTGAAACAAATATAAATTTTATCGAACATCACCGTCATACCACGTTTTTCGAAATCAAGTTTCAAAATCTTCCACTACATCTTATTGACCTATTATACCCCAACCTCAAATTTCCATTAGACATAACCGCAAATAAAAACTTCGCAAAACCACATCCTAACATTCTCTGCTTCGTATACCGGTTCTGATCTTTACCCTTACCTCAACCACCATACCCCCTCAGCCACCCACAGCATTCCGTAAGGGCGGGCGCTGATGTTTATATAATCCCCGTCCAAAGACCTGCATTACACGCGCTACATATGTCACGTCGGTTCCTCGCAAACTTTCGCGGATTAAATTACACTTTTCAGTTTATATTCGCCCGAAATTTAGGACGGAAATGCCAACTATTTCCTGATTTGCATTTAAGTAAGCTGAGGGTCGGAATGGGTAGTTGAAGATGTACAGCAAATAATTTCGACTGTTTTATGGAAAGACGAAAAGTAAAAGGAGAATGGACTTGCATGTAATTCGTTTCATGTAATTCTCAATGGATATCTACGAGGTGCGTTCGAAAATAGGATGAATTCTAGCCGTACAATGCCGAACTCTTAGTGCAGTTAAACGAAGCCAACGATCATCAACTGGTGTTGTTATCTGATTTTTTCCCTACCCGGCCCTTCTTCCATATTCCCCTGTTTTGTGGTACCGGTTTATTGCTTTTGAAATAGTGCTTTGGTTAACATTCAACAAGTTAGCCACGTAACGTTGGCTTCGCCCCTCCCCTAGAAGTGTTACAATTCTTACCATTTCATGATCACTCAAATAGCGTCCAGGACGTTCAGCAGCCATTACAATAAATTCAAAGATTCGAAAATCAACAAGAAACACAGAAAACTTGCATTAATTCAGCGTGAAAACTGAAGAGAAATTGAGTGAATACTGATAGTCAAATAAACTCATTCCTGTTTCAGACGTGTTTGAGATCATATGGAAACAAATGTCACTACATAGATAAGATTTTTCCCCTCATATGTCCAAAAACATTAGTTGACAAAGACTGCGATCGAGCTGCTTAATCGATTGTGGAATTCAGAATACCAGGTGATGCGACAATTTTTGTGGTCTGTATATTTCAACTAGCTACCGTACTAAAACATCGAATTTCGCCCACCATGCAGAGTTAATTTTAATTTCGCGAAAACAATGAAAACGTTTCATCCATACTTGAATAATATTGGACAGTTGACATAAGCACAATGCGTTTCCTATTCACTTTATTACATATGAAAATTTAAATTCGGAAAATAAACAGGTAAATTAAGTGATGAAGCTAACATGATCCAACTACGCATAATGGTTAAATAGTCCCTATTGATGGACAAATAACAAAAATTCGAATGGACGTAGAGTGAATAATGCAATCAAATCATGTCGTATCCCTTGCAGGCATTGATATGCGTATGACATTGTTTTTACGTCAAATTCGATTTTCATTCCGACGGTAATTATTTTTACGATTTGAATATAAAATTCACGTGGAATAGGAAATGCAAACTGAAAAAATAGATTATGGTACTTTCGAAATTGAACATTCAGACAGACGATTGACAGGGACTAAAAAGTGATTTTAGCCCCACTCTAGCATTATTTAAAATTATTTCATACTAGCTGACCCGGCAGACTTCTTAACGCATCAATCGATAGATAACAGACCCACACTTTTGTATAAAATCAGCTTAACGCAAACAAAAGGAATCCGTAATTATTAAGATCCAATGCTATTTTTAACATGTTTACTAAATTGTTGCTGATGAAAAAACATTCGTAATTCTTGAACAATGGTTCTCTTCATTGTTGGATTGTGAGCACAATGCTTATCAACTTCCGCATCTGAATTGCACATAAAATAAATTTGTAAAAATTACCAGCGCCCTCAGTAAGTGATAAATTTGTCCTTGTATCTGTAATTTTCACAGACTGTTCCAATAATTATTTCCAATATATATTTTAATACAAACTTGAATATTATAAAAAAATATCATGGTATAATACCTTGAAAGTGGGTAAATCGCCAAACGATGTAATCTGAAAACAGCTGTTATATTTTTGAATGTTGGTCAAGAATTCAATCCCAGAAAGTAAAGGGCTTAAAGGATCTGGTGGTGGGACCAATTGTGGCAATATTACTTTGCCAGTAGATTCACCATTTATTTCTTCTTCTTCTTCTTCTTGCACGGCACCTTTATGGGCAGCACTCAGGCCGTTTGACCAATTGTGCTTGCCGATATTTTTATATCGCTGTCCTCCATTGATGACTCCTTAGATACTTTTTTCTTCTTGTTCACTTTTTTTTGTTTGCCGAAGAGTTTTCTTCGGTTTTCATTAGATCTCTTATTGTTTTTTTCTTTTGCTTTTCTTCCTCTGCCAACTTTTTTTTTTCAATCGTCTCTTCCAATTCATTTTTATATGGCGGTTATAATTGCGGTTATAACTCTGGATGCTTTTGTAGCCAGTTTTCACCAGCTTTTTTTTTTAATCATTAAATGGATGTGGTTTATTATTCTTAATCTCTCGCCTGTAGACTAAGCCTTTAAAACCTTTAGTAGTTAGCCCGTAGAGACTGTTCTCCATATCTAATATATAACTGCACAATTCTTTCTCTCAATCATAAGAAAATACTGTTTGTTTTGGGCCTAAATGAACCTTCATTTTCATTGTAGCCGATCCATTTTCACTTTTCTTTCCAATGTGCATTGAGGGACACCAAAAGTCTTCGCTGCTGAATAGTAACCCATTCTGCCTTGTAGCACAGAGTCCACCGCATTTCTCATGGTCTCTTCTGACTAATCTCCTCTATTTGTTTTTCTTCTATAAGTTTTCACCTTCTGCAATCATAGAAAAGAAACACCAATTGAAGATACATTTCATATAATTAAACTTTAACTGATATTGGAAAATAAACATTAGAATTATTTCAAATGGGGTACACCATACCTCTCATATCCAAATAAATTAACAAATGAACCTCTAAAAACAATGCTCTCGCACACAAATAAGCAAGTACTTACCTGTTAGAGTTATCCTTGACCCATGTGAATAACTTTTACTTCTACTTCCAAATGCTGTTATTTGCAGAACAATCACGGTGCAACCAAAATGAAAAAACGCTGAGAAAATCGCCAAATACAATTTTCTTCACATAATAAACGAAGTATGGATTATTAATTATTACATTATATATTTTATATTATTAATTAAACATAAAAATCATTCAAAGTTCTAAAAAATTGACCCCTTAATTTTATCACCTGTGTGTCTTTCAAGAAACTGAGATATGATAATATGCAACAAAAAACAAGGAGAAATGTAAAGAATCTGCATGGCGAATCTAGGATTACTATTCGAAAATCACCTTTGAACCTACTATTTTTTCAGATTTTGAGTTTTGTATTCAAAATGTCCATAGAAGAATTCTTCTAATTTCTCGAAAAATATTTATATAGAGATGTGGAAGACGTTGAATGTTTAAATATCATTAAGTTATAATTTTCCTCACAAAACATTCTGTTTGTTTCAGGCAAGCCAACAGTAATACCAACAAATAAAAACATCACTGCTGTTTTCGGACAGCCCCTTACGTTAACCATGGAATTCTGCGCAAATCCACCTTATAACAAAGTATTCTGGATCGCCAAAAATAAGGTCTATAAGCCAGGCGATGCTGACACCACTGTGATTGCATATGGGATAACGGTAAGAACTCGAATTACTCTCATTAATAACCCACTACGAAGCAAAAAATTTAACGATCCATTTTCCCGGCTTGAATCCAGATTTAGAAAAATGTTAACATGGCTGAAGGATGTCAAAATTAGACATTTTGTATGATTAATGACGTGAAGACCCCACACGCATGTACGAAGAGTAATAATTGACGGATTTCCCTGTTATCCTATGATAAGTCTTGATAAAAACTCCCAGAGAAGCGTTATTAAATAATAAAAAATGTCACCTAGATTAAATTTTGAATGAAACCTATTTTTGTTACTAAACATTCATATTTGTATATTCTTTCATATGAATCAACGAAGTTTCCTTCATTTGCCAGAACTTTTTCCAATTTCTTTCGGGTTGCATAACTTCATTTGGTGTTACTATAAAAAAAATGAGGAGGTTGAAAGGATATAATTATCAATAAAATGTCGTTTATGCTCTAACCAAATCGATTGGAAACTGAAGTATTTTGTTTCATTCCAATGATCATCAAAAGGATAGCCAATTGGGAGTATTTTTTAACGTTTCTCTACTGAATCACAATTTCAAACCGAAATATGTTGGTGTGACTTTCAAATATCACGACAGTTAATTGTGTCAAAGATGAAAATGAGGGACTCCATTCTTAAATTAGCTCGGTCCAGTTAAAGGTCTCAATGTTCACACACTGCTTAATGCTACTCTTGATCTAGTTCATTCTACAGCTATGTATTTTCGTTCTATTTGTTTAGATAATGTTAATTTCAGTAGAATTGATTTCCAATTGTTATGCTATGAGAATCATAAGTGGTACCATAAGCTCAACCCCAATTATCTGCCTTTAAAACAATTCCTCCACATCTCGACAGACAATCAGCGTCAACATTCACGCACTTCTTGCTTAGTTGGTTTTATACATCTTTTCGATGGATGAGCTCTTTGGAAAAGCAAATCGAATTAATAACTTCCTCACACAACATCCTAATGGTTTTGATCTCAGGAGAAAAATTTGGTGTACCTCGAGAACTGGTCAGGGGAGTTAGTATCATTTCAAGTATAATTCTGCAGAGTACCAACTGCGAGTATGGCCAGGCTGGCAAAACTACCAGTTCTATATCATCATATACATCTCGATGCCCATATGATCCGTCTACAAGAAAAATATTTACCCCGCCGGGAATTCAACCTGCCTGATATTAAGTGGCCCATCACAGCTGATAGAGTGAGCCATCTCCTTCAGCCCCTTTCATCTAAATGTTCAGGGACACAATCTATATAACCTCGTTCACGATGTATCACACCTTTCACTATATTTTAGCTCTGAAGAAGGTCCTACAATAAAGAACCGAAACTAGTAAGCATACTGGAGTCATTCATTTGTTTTATTGTCGAAAAAGCCAGAGTAAGAAACTCAAAATATCAAAATAGTAACGACAAGAGCAAGAAGTTCATAACCTTTCACTATTTGGCAAACCAGACCACACACATATTTCTTTGTTATCAAAGCATCAATTCACTTACCCCAAGCTATGCAAAAGGGAGTATAAAACTATTGAAACGATCAATTACCAAATGCTTGAGAACAAGTTATCTGGAATCAGTTGGAACAGTTTATTAGAGAGCTGTATTCTCATAGAATATATGGCCCACTTTGTTCAGACTCTCCAGAACCAGATCGATACTTACTCTACTTCACGCACTATTGCAGTGGTTCCTTCTAAGCCCTAGATCGACAACATTTTAAAAGTGATCCCGCACAGAAAGTCACATAAAGTCCATGTGGCACAGATTTAAACAAACAACACGACGGTCACCTTACCCATCGTCAGTACTCCAACTTGTTATCAACCACCCTTAAAGCTGCTGAAGAAAGGTTCGAATCGAGACTTGCCTCTTCCACGGATCAGACCGTTTTTTCAAATATTTGAGGTTCAATCTCAATTCTAGAGTAACCGTACTCCGGGTCAGGAACAAACAAGTTCACCCATGCACTACTTCACTTGCCACCATCATATCCGTCCTGCTTTCAGTATTATCCAATTTTCCACCAGTAACGATGAAAAACATCTTAAAACTTATGCAATTCAATGGAGTTACTAATTGCTCAGATAAGACTCTCGATCTAATTTTCTGTAATAAATTTTGAGTATCATCTTTAGTGCGATGTGATACCCCTCTAGTACTGGAGGATGAATACCATCCTTGTATTGAATTCCTTTTCAATTCAAACTATAAATATTTAGAAACTCGCAAGAATACGGAAGTCTTCAGGTTACACAAAGCTGATTATGTAACTATTAATCGAAGAATCTCAGATGTACCTTGGTCAGAAATATTATCAAATGGTTATATAAACGCTGAATTGAACACCTTCTATGTCATACTCAATAATATTATCGAAGATCATATACCTAAAAAGTCATTGGGTAAAGAATTTCCTAGTTACTTCTCCAGAAACACTAAAAATCATCAAAAGAAAAAAAAATCCAAAAAGAATATTCAGTATCTCTTCTTCTAAGCGACTCGGTAGTAGCTTGCCGTCGTCAATGCACAATAACATCGAAACCGCTAATGATGCCACGGAAATCTGTGAATTGTTCGCTAGTTTCTTTCGCTCGGTATTTGTGACGCCAACAGTAGCAGCAACTCCTCGCGTTAATCCAGGTTCGGAACCCCCTGCTTATCTTTAATTCATCTCGTTAACTCCAAAAGAGATTGAGAAATCAATAAGAGCTCTTGATCAAAAAAAAAAGGAGCTGGACCTGATGAAATGCCTTCTCTTTTTGTAAAGCCTTGTACTTGTGTGCAAGTTTTTAATGCATCACTCAAAGACGGGGTTTTTCCGAATCGTTGGAAATGCACGAGTGTGACACCTATTTCTAAAGGTGGATACAAAAGCAAATTGTCGAAAATTACAGGCCAATTAGCAAGTTATGTATCTTCGCCAAACTGTTTGAATCATTGATCTACAAATATATTTTTTCTCTCATCAAATTTCAAATTATGCCTGAACAGCATGGATTCTGCGAGAACAGGTCAATCGAAATTAATTTATTGACATTTGTCGAGCATATTTTGAGTGCTATGGATGAAGGCTTACAAGTGGATGCCGTCTACACCGACTTCGGAAAGGCCTTTGACAGAATTTGTCATATTCTTGGTTGTCGTGTCGAGGAGGTTGGTGTGGGTGGTTCACTTTAGCGATGGGTCGACTCTTATGTGAAAAATCGACAACAGTAGGTTGCTATTGGTGGTGGGCATAGATCGGAGACATATTGCTGTACATCTGGGGTCCCCCAGGATCCCACCTTGGTCCCCTCCTGTTTCTAATATATGTAAATAATATAAGATATATTTTAAAAAAATGTAACTTTTTACTATACGCTGACGATCTCAAAATCTATTATACCATCAGGAGCTTGTCTGACTGTCTTGTTGTACAGGAAGTGCTCTCGCTTTTTTCAGAGTATTGCAAAACCAATAGAATTTTCCTGAATTTGAAAAAATGTTGAACTATCACGTTCACTCGAAATTCGAAATCCTTCAATTTTTCTTATCAACTAGATAACAATTTTTTAATGAAAGTGTCACAAATTCGAGATCTTGGAGTCATCCTGGATTCAAAGTTGGTTTTCGATCAACACATTGATTGCATAGTTAGCTCTTCACGTAAAATGTTGGGGTACACTCTCCGCCAGTGTCGTATATTCAAAAATTCTAGTTATGTTCTCAGTGTTTACTATGCCTACGTATTCAGTAAACTCAACTTTGCCTCCGTTATATGGAATTCTCAGTATAAAGTTTACATCTCGAGAATTGAAAAAATTCAGAATAAACTTTTAAAATATCTGGCTTATTTGTGTAATTTCACGGTGGCGGAGGTGGTTGACTTCTATGCGGAAGCAAGAAAACAATTTCTCTTGGTTTCACTTGAGGACAGAAGAAAGATGAATGACATCCTAACTCTTCAGAAGGTATTGGCTGGGGAGATTAGTGCACCAACTATTCTGGAAAATATATGTTTCAACTCTACTAATTTTCACTTGATGAAGCATTCCTTTCAAGAGAGCTAACTATTCCAAGCACGCGCCCTTAACGAGAATGCTACGCATGGGCAATAAATTTAATCAGTCTGTTGACATTTTTTCAAATAATATCGTGAGATCTAAAAAAGTTCTAAAAGACTTGTTCTTGATGTAGTTTCTTCCTTTGTACTTTTTTTCAGTTAATCATATTTTCAATTTCTATTTACTTAATACCCATTTTTTTTGAATTGTACTTAGTGAATACTGTTTTATGGGTTTGAACCTTTTGTATTCTCGAAATAATAAACAATGTGTAGACAACAATTCAAACGTTATTCTGTACCTCCTCGTAGTAAATATGATAACAAAAATATGTCCCCATATTCATCACATTGGATTAAACTTTAATTTTTTCTTTTCAGAATTCTTCTGCCCCTCACTGCCACCAAGCCGTACTTTTCCTCACCAAAGTATCGACAGCAGATATCGGAGAATACACATTTCTAGTACGCTCACCAAACGGTATTTCGGAAGGAAATTTCTTTGTAAATATGACTTACGCAAGTGGATATGTAGTCCATACTGAAGACACGATATCTTCAAGCAACCCACTCAGTACTTTTGCCAAATTAATATATATAAGTGTTATATTTTTATTACCGAATTGTTACTGACTGAATTGATTGAAAAATTAACATGTGGTATATTAAAAATCAGTTTTTCGGGTATTTGATGATACTTATCACATCAAACCAGTAGTTTGCCACTGAAACAAGAAGGAACGGGGAAATGGTCTTAATTTGTAAAACTTCTTTCAAAAGTTTCTTAGTGTTGTGTTTTAACACATTTTACAACTTTTCAAACACCATAAAATCGATGTGAAACTTAAAAATTAGAATGGAGTGGGATATTTTTGATCGAAGTTTGATATATTTTACATAAGATACATTGGAAAATGGAAAAATTAATTTTCTTGTATATTTTAAAGTAATAAATGTATAGTTTTATATTGGTTCGCGATTTAACATGTATAAATCTGTTGATAGGTGAAGCTTAAGTGTTAAGATAAATGTAAGAAACGAAGATGATAATAAAATATTCGTCCAAGAAAACATTCAATTTTCATATTACATTAATGACCTTTAACTTATCCCCATTTCATGAAATACTGCAAAATAAATAATATAATAAAAGGTTATGTAATAATAACATATATTTGTCAATAATTTCAGCCTAGGAAATGAAGAATTTATAGTTAAAAACATATCGTTTTGAACAAAATATAAAAATACATTATCTTTGGTAAAATGAAACTGGTGAATATTGCAGGTATAAGGAACTTGAAAAATGGTACTCATTTGCTATCCTATTTACTTCATCAACATGTTGAGCTACTTCTCTGTTTTGGTTCTTCCAATTCTTCTGTTCCAATGACAGATACATCTTCTTCTTCTTCTGAGGAAGATTCTGTTAAGAAACAATAAGTTTATACTAATTCTACTACTGAGACAACTAATTTATAAGCATGTACCAATTGCAAAACAAAACGTAGAAAACAAAAAGTAACGTGTTTAAAATATTATACAAAGGCTTAATGTGTAGAGATAATGGTTCTTGGAATTACTGAAGCATCCCAAAATATAAGGCAGTGTATAAATCGTCAGCGATATCATCACAAACTTCTTTGAGATTATAGATATCAACGGTTCGAAAAGTGCAAGTGAAACTATAATTTTATTCAATAATCAAACAAAGGAAGAAAAAAACATTGGGTTTAAGTTTCACAAAAAACAATGAATAAAATTTTCGACACATTTCGTGTTTTTCTCATTTCAATAAACTAAGAGGAATTTAAAGTATTTCAATGTCATTTATACCTAAGAAACAGATGAGAGAAGTGGGTACAAAAAAATGATGCTAGTCCTTTGCTATTGATAGATTATGTTGATGCTGAGAAAAATTCTACGAATTCTAATTATTTTTATTTATTTATCAGTATGGAGCAACAACAAACCCAGAAACTGTGCTCATAAATTGTTCAGATACAAAGTGTTTACATAATATAGAAAGATTTGAAACTATTTCAATGAAATTTTTAAACAATAAACATGTGATAGATGAAGAATAAAACCTACAAGTGTTGACCTTGAAGCAGTAAACGCTTCAATTCATACTTACATTTTGTCTTTTGGAGCCAAATAGGTCGATCTGATTCCCAAAAAAATTACAGATGTAATATTCTCCGTAGTGGAGAGTTTTGAGCGCTATTGATATTCCTAAAGTTCAAATGAAACAAATTTTATTGTCTAAAGTGTCTAACTGGAACGTAAAATCAAACACATTGGAGAACCTACATCGATTCTAAGAAGCCATTAACAAGTTTGAATGTGAATAGAATGTCATTTGATATTCTGCGGTTTTCCAGACTCAACAAAATGTTCGGGACGCCTAGAATAATTTTCAGAATTACCAGGCTTCAATTGGAAAATACATTTGAAACCCAGAAACCTGAAAAATTTCTTCTGTTCTCTATTTCTCTATTCTGAGAATGTAGGTATTATACAGGGGACTCCATATAGTTGAGGCAAAATTCAGTAGGGAGCAGACGTATGCGTTATATAAAGATACAAGAGCCTTTGATTAGCAAAGTACTTACATTGTCTCATCAGATAGCCAAACATTTTACTGCTTTGATGTGACTGTTGAAAGTCCAAAATCACACCGAGATCTTTTATGGCATGTACTCTAGCTAATTCGGTATGTCCGATACAATAAGGATATTCATTTGTATTCTTACTACGAGTAAAAGATATCACGTGACACTTAGATATTTTTAGAAACCAGTTGTTATCACCACAGAACTTGTTCAGGTTATCCAATTCATGCTGTACAGTCAAACAGTCTTGAGTGTTTTTGATTTGGCAGAAAATTTTGAGATCGTCTGCGAAGAGCAGAAACTTGCAGTTGACAAAGCAGCTAGTGATTTTGTTAACATAAATCAAAAAGAGTAAGGGCCCCAAATGGGAACCATGTGGGACTCCTGATGTGGAACAAAATGACTTCGACCTGAAACCCTCCATAGAGACATACTGTGATCTATTATTTAGATATGATGAAAACCATTTCAACATGGGGTCTTCAACGCCCACCTCAGCAAGAGCAGAAACCTGGTGAACTATACTCGATTTATCGAATGCTTTACAGAAGTCAGTATATATGGCATCAACTTGAATGCGATTATCTAAAGAATAGTGCAAAATTCCACAAAATTCACTAAGTTAGTTTCAACCGATCTGCCCCTGAAGAAGCCATGCCGGAATAATTTGGTTCTTCACGAGACTGAACAAGTGCGGAAATACAAGAGATTCGAAAATCTTTTCAAAAATGCAAAGCTTGCTGATGGGTCTGTAGTTATTAGCAGAACTTTTATTACCCGTTTTATGAATTGGTAAGATTATAGCGACTTTCCACTTGTCAGGGAATATTCCCAAGCGAAGGGATTTATTATAAATGAGGGTAAGCGGAGTTTTCAATGAAGAAGCACATGCTTGTACAAAATAAGATGGAATGAGGTCTGGCCCTGCACCTTTCTTAGTATCCAGGTTTCTGAGTTCTGTTTCAACTTCTTGGACAGAAAATTCAATTTTGTTTAGAAGATGGGGACAGTTACGTGTTCAGGTCAATATTTGATGAATCAGCGGAAACTACAATAAGTAATAAATCGAATCTCTTGCTTTTGTTACCTGAATGTAAAATTTGGGTTTTTGTGAAATTTGAGGAATGATATTCGTTTATACAATGTTCTGAAAAACCAGTTGTTGATTCATTATCAAGAGTGAACATGGATTTTTTCTCCAGAAAAAGGAGAACGCATTGGAAGACCATGTAGTTTATCAATTTTATAATTGAATTCGAAAAAAACTCTGCTTCAAAGAAATTTTTACAAACATCGTCATTTCTAATCTGATTTGGGAGGTCAATGTTGTATTTTTGAGTAACTGGTTGTTAATAATAATTTTGAGTCTTTTATTTGGTGTTAATGGCGTCAAATGAAATTAATCTAGCATTAAGGGTAATATTGAGTGTTTTTAGGTGTTCTGTTAGTAATAAAGTATTTTTAATCGATTATCCTGGGTTATATTCAATTAAATTTGGTATTGTTTTGATAAGGTATTAAGTTTTGAGACGAGTGCATCAGTACAAGGTTTTTAAATAAAGTAATGAGACTGGCAACGTCGCTTCCGATCCAGCAACGCGTGAAACGAAATGCTTTAAGCAGCGTCAGGTGATATACCTCCAGTATGAGTTTGAATTCGCTTCAGTCATTTGTTTATCCGAAGCGTTAGTGTTCGTGAAACAGTTTTTTCTTGAATGAATGGCATCAATTCTGAGCAATGGTGTGCAATCAAGTTTCACTTCAAACTTGGGCACAATGCAACAGACACATTTGAAAAACTTCGGCAGGCCTATTGAGTCAAAGGCCTTGGTTTTTCGGTGGTTTAAAGCATTTTCTGAAAGAGAACCGAAGCGGAAGGCCATCCAGTGCAAACACCCATAAAAATGTGAAACAGAGTGCGGGATCTTGTGCTTTCAGATTGACAGTTGATAGTCAGAATGAAGACTCTGTAAAAGAGTCTTTCATATGAGACCAAACATTAAAAACAACCGGGTGTTGCATCATGACAAATCCTTATTACTTTTTCCTGATCCTAGAATCAAAAATCATCTCAAGGGAACTCATTTTGGGACACTTCAAATTATCCAAACAGCTGTGACTGTACAGCTGAAGGATATTCCAGTATCAGAGTTCCAGCAATGCTATGATGATTGGAAGTCCGTCTCCAGTTCTGTGTGGCTTCCTAAGGGAACTATTCTGAAAAAAATTAGTCTCGTTACTTTATTTACACACCCCGTATATGAAACAATTGGTCCCATCGGAATTCTAGGATTCATCACCTTTAGAGAGAATTTATTTCCAGAATACACTTGGACAATTTTCAATGGCTTATTTAATAGATTTTTGAAATTTCACAGTTGAATCGACTTTAAATTGAATGAATTTTGTCGACTCTAATAGTTTTTTGCTTCATCTATATTACACACAATTGCTCGAAATTGTAAGTATATTGCCTTTATCAGCTTTTGACTAATTAATTTTCCGAGATTTTCTTTTCAACTCGAGCCTAATGTTGTTTCTTCAATTGTTTAATTGTTTAGTAAAAACGTTTCACCAAAAGATTAGCGAGACTTCTATATCCAATATTATTCATTCTACTTACAACTAGCACTTCACCATCTGAACCAACCTTTATTGTTGGTAGACCCTTCAAAATTAAAATTTCTCCTCACCTCTGCTCAAAATGATCTTTTTCTGTTTCTCCATCTCATTAGCTTTCTTCTCTTGTTTTTTCAAATATTCCAAATATTCCTCAGAATTTATAATCTGGTACCAACTTATCATACTAACGACAGCTATGAAGAGCAAGTTGGAAGTGATCCCTGAAAAAGAAATATTTGAAGATTGAATGAAGTGAAGAACATAATATTTGTCGGCACTAAATGAAATTCAAGTTGCAATATACTGGGGCAACATTTTGATTTAACCCAGATTTCTGATGTATCTCATCTTACCGACAGCTGCAGATAACAATGGCCAATGGAACATCACATATCTAAGTCCAGAAAAGTTAGCATTAATGGTGAATTTGGCTGAATAGATTTCTATGTGTGTAGTCTGTATCTCAATATGAATATCTGTAACTTGATGCTCCTGAAAAATGAATACCGAAAATTATCACTTCAGAAAAATAAAACACCTCAAAAAAATTAGTTTGGTTACATTTCTATTAGACCAACCAAACTAGCGCAAAACGAATGTCTGATTATGTATTCTAATTGTAGTTTCACTAAAATCCGCGGAATTGTCGATCTTCTTTCAGTTTTCTTCTTATATCTCGAGAATTGTAAGTCATACATGAAAGAAATACGGTAACTATAAAATTGAAGATGACAAAATTCCTTTCAAAAATAGTTCAATGCATTTTTGTCCTAGTACTTTCGTTTTCAGAACTGTGAACTTCATGTTTTGATTCCATAAATTTTGTCACACAAATTTCATTTTTATTGCTTCTAGTAAACCATTGAATGAAAATATTGTAACAAGACTAGAGTCTGCGCAAATTAGGCTTCCTAGAATCAACCACAAAGGTTTTGTTTCTGACTGAACACAGTGCAACAAATACTTTGGCCAAAGTTCAATATGCATGCAGAGACAGGTTTTTTAATGATTTATTAGAACGAAAAGGAGAGATTGATGAACAAAAAACTGTGCACCAAGACCAAGCATAAATCGAACCCTTTTACAAAAAACTTCTTGAAAAACTGAAAAGGGATGTGAGAGCATGCATAAAGGCCAACTAGTGTTGCATCACATTATGAGTACCATATTCAGCATGCTATTAGGCAATAATGAACTCTTAATCCTATTAAAATAAAAAGATTGAAAAAAGGGATCATTACTTGATTGGCAAACCTTATAGATACTAATAAAATTCATAGTTGCCATTTTACAAGAATATACTCACATCTGATTCCAAATAACTTGAGAATAATTCTACATGAACATTTTGTTTCTCTTCCATATTCCCCAGCAGATAGAAAGGACTGAACAATACTTTGTGCAGGATTTCTAAAAGCGTACTTCGATAGTGCAGCATTGCAGATCTACAAGAGTTCGTGATTATTTTGCCATCATTTCCATGAAAATCGGCGCAAACCATGAACATCCCTGAAAGAGAACAGATTTTTCTTTGAGCAATAGCCAATTATTATATTCTAGTATGATTATTCAGTCAAAGGTTACGCCGTTTTGTGGCGGCCTTCATTAATCTTATTTACATATCCTCGAAATTTGCGAAATAAATTTTTCGAAGAGAATATTCGCGACCAGGAGCGCTCAATTTAGTTCGGAGATACTCAACGAACTAAGTAGCTCTTTCAGTTCGTCTACTCCCCTCTAGAAGCAGAGAAAAACGGATCGTACGCTCGCTATGCTACACCGCCCCTGCAAGCATTCTTTTCTTTGTTAAAGAGGTATTTTACTGTTGGCTTTTGCTTTACATACATCTCCATTATGGATTTAACGTGCATATTTTGTTAATAATTATATATATTTTAAACATTTGGAAATCTAGTTTATTTCAGTAACTAAAAATACCACTTAATAATCGACTCTTTTATATTTCATTAATTTTGAAAATAATTAACTAAAAGTACTTCTACTATAAAGTACACGTGGAGTACCATAGAATGCAAACAAAATAAAATAATCATTGCTCTGTACAGAGCGTCAAACTTCACATTTTTGCCGCCATTAACCGTAGATAACGCATTACACATTCCACTAAGCGATAATAATTGCTTCTACAGGGAGAGGGTGAAGGGTAGGGTGACTTGAATGACTCGGGTCGCGCCGCGCTCTAGATCACACGGTTTTATCTAATGAACTAAGGAGCGAAAGATCAGTGACCTATTTCGAGTAATTCTTCCATGGAGGCGCTCTTACCACTTAGATCTATGTTGTTCGTGAACTAGACAAATCTAATTATTAATGTTTTGAACACTCAACAACAAACAACCATGTCCAGCTCAGTCTTATGTCAAATCCTGGAACGGAACACAATATATGTATACCGAGTATAGCCCTCTAACTGTCCTGAAAAATAACTCAAGAAGTTCTCTGGACCATGGACCATTTATAATAAGCTAGTAATTTCACATTAATTTACAGAAATATAAATTTGAAATTGACAGCAAAAATTAATTAAATATCCCATCTCATCTTGATATTAAAGACATAAACATCAAAATAACACTTCAATAATTGAATGTTTTCCTTTTTTAATCTGAATGAAACCAAACAAGTTCAAACAATTACTACCATCAGTGCTGGGAAGTACTCGAGTACTTTTGTACTCGAGTACAGTAACTAATTACTTTCAGTGTACTCAGTATTCGGGAATGAATTCTTTTTGAGGAAAGTAACTGCATTCTGTACTCGAATACTTTTTTCAGGAAGTAACTGTATTCAGTACTCATGAGTACAGTTTGTAATCATAAGTACAATAACCGTACCATAAAATTTTAAATTTGGTGGGGAAATTCTGCTCTCAGCAATTTTGGCCGGTATTAACAAGCGATTTATAGATGTCTCAACTTTGAATTCCACAGATAGAATTATAGAATCTGTTTTATGTCCTCAATTCAAACTGAGAGGGTTCAGTTGCATAACGAAGTCGAAATGATTTTATGAAGACATAAAAAAATTATCATCACGAGTGCTACAAATATTGCTTTAACCTCCGGAGAGGAACTCGACCGCAGTTCTCCCATCACCAATGATGATTTTTTCGACTTCAATGAAGACTATTCCAGAGAAAATTCCAGTTCCATCAGATCTCCTGTTCAAAATACAACACAAGTACAGTGTACGAAAACTGAACTAGAGCTTGTCAAATATTTAAATGACAACTGGAAGAATTTTCAAATGTTGAACGACTATCCGAATTTTAAAAAACTTTTTCTGAAGTTTAACACAGTGCTACCTTCGTCAGCAATTTTTGAACGAATGTTTTCATTCGCATCCATAATGAACGCCCCACGCCGTAATGCTTTAAGTGACGATAATTTTGAGAAACTAGTTTCACTGAAAGCTAATTATACAAGTATTTTCGAATTAGTTTCGAGCATGTCTATGCTTTTGTGACAATTTTTTTTTCATTTCGTATTTCTATATGGTATTTTCATTGTGTCTCATTTGTTAGTTGAGTAAATTTCATATTATAACAATAAAATTTGATATTTTGTTTCACTGATATTCATTAACCACTGTTAACCCATTATAATGATACATAATAGTAATAAATGTGCTTCACCAACACGAAAAGCTTTAGAGAAAGAACTCTGTGCTCACAAAAGTATTCATATAAGTATTCGAACAATTACTGTACAATTGTAATCAGTACTCAATTACTTTTACGAAAGTAATCAAGTAAAGTATTTGAATACTATTTCAAGCAAAGTAATTTTACTCATACTCGAATCCTTTTTTGTACTCATCCCAGCACTGACTCTACTATAAGTAAGAAACACGCCGGTTATAATTATTGAATAGTACAACAAAATTTGATAATATTCTGCAAAAAGAAAAAGGTTCTGTAATCTTATCAAGCTTTCATAGAATTAAGGAAGAGCTTTCCAAATGGGGTATAGGAGTGACGAGAAATACCAAATGATCTGTTTCAATGGGAATGAACACATGAGCCCAAAACGCAAACAGCCTGATATTCAAATTTTCAAAAGGTTAGAACATAAATTTATCACTTATGCTAATTTCAGACCTAGAGCTGAATAAAATGCAAAATAAAATGAGGAAGAAATTTGAACAGAATGCAGAAAAGCATATATTTTTGGAAAAATGAGTTTTCAAAATGTAATTTTCTGATGTTTAAATTTGAAATAAGAAAATCATATCTCAAGAATTTTTTCATGTTTTCTTGATTAGTGCTCTATTCATTTTGAAAAAGTACATGTAGAAAGCTTTCACTATTCTTGAAATATATTCAAAAGCGAAAAAATTACGTAATTTTTTGGAAATTCGTCGTGTCAATTTCTTAAAAACTGTAAAAGATATTCTAAAGCGGGTTTGACTATTCCATATTCCTCAAAAATCGGACTCTGGCTGGAACAGCCTGTACATATTGTTCGTCCGAAAATATAAAAGCCCATTTACTGACTATTATTATTTCTATTTGATATCTCTATATTGATACATTTTTTAATGCTATCTTATCTTGTAATGTATTAAGTGGGGTCAATCCTAATCTTAACGATTTCATGAAGAAACTCAATTCAACAAATTGCTTTACTGATAAGATTAACGTATTCGTTTTCTTTTTAAGAATGAATTTGTTTGTTTTAAAGAAACTTAAAGACATAACAAATCAAATCACGTATTTCTGTATTGTCAATGCCCTCGAAAACTACATAAATTACAAAATAGTAATCAAATTATTTCTCATTTTGTATTTTTGTATGTATCATTACTTGCTGACTTAACAGATGTTATTCTATCCATGTTTCAATGAATTTCAAGGTGCTTCCCCAGATCTTTCAATGTTTTTCCCAACTGATTTATTATTCTTATTTTCCGATTTTTCTTTATAACTGTCTCAAACTTTTATTCCTGGAAATTCTACAGTTTTTCGTATTTTCCTGTGATTGTTCACATTTTTTTGCTGAAAATTAATAGGAAAACATCCAAAGATAGAAACTGATGAAATCAGTACGCCAAATATATCAAGAGGAAAAAAAGACGCTCACTGTAATTCATTGAAAAGTTTCCGAACATCTTTTCCAATATTTTTTTCACAAAAATACAATTTACACCAGTATGAAGATTTTGAAATGAAAAATGATCGAAGCAGTCTAACCAATTCTCAAGTGATGTGCTACTAACAAACTTCATTCAATTTTTACTCAAAGATTACAGCTTATGCAATTATTCATGAAATATCCAATATTCACTTCAGGTTATTTAGAGTGGCTATGAGATGGCGCCAGTACATATACATAAACTACTACTATAATGTGCTGTCCATAATTTGATATAAAGCTCACAGAGAACCCTAAATATTATCTTGAATAGGCTAAGATTTCTTTAGAAGATGAAAGCTTTCAAACATTTACTCTAGAAATATAATAACATCTTTGCAAATATACATAAAAGCTTAAAATGATGGAAGTGAATGGAATTTATTACATAAAATTATTAATACATAAATACAATCAAACCTAAAATCTTGGCCTACCAAGGATAATCGTGTATTTCTCAGAGATAAAGATTTGTTAGTAATGGACCAATTTTTCTCACCCAAATCTCTATTTGTTGGAGATTCTGGCATTTCCAGATCCAAAAAAACTTTGTAAGGTTGACCTGCCATTAGTAATTGCTGCTTCTGATTTAGCTGGACAGTTCCAGAAGGAAAACTACATATACTTTTGTCTACATCCCATGTTTTACAAGACCTAAAAGTATGACATGTAATAAAAATAATCTATAATATAAAATTGAATGCAACATTTCGTTTGAGAATCTTGCATATTATTTTTACTTACTTGAAGTTTAGATATACAGGTTTATCATGTGTTATAATAGGCACATAAGTGTAGTAAAATGCTACATACATAAAAATAGATAACCAAACAATAAGGGCTGTTATTAGGGCCACAACAGAACCCCTAAAGAATATATCACGAACACTATTAGCACCAGTTTTTGCACGAGACTTATACAAATTTACGGTATCAAATATAAATTTAGCAAGAGGTAGCTTTATATTATCTTTCACAAATCGCCGAGGAGATGTCACAAAGAAAAAAGTACCAGTAATCAGCTTCTTCATTTTAAATTTGTATTGGGATTTATAACTTAACAAACGATACGACAAGCATTTAATTTATTTTCATTCTGATAATTTTTGGAGATTACTTATAATCTGCAGCTATCGGTCTAGTATTATAATTCAGCACTTCACCTTTGAATTGAAATTTTAAATTGAAATTGAAAAAATAGAAACCTCAATGTTTTGACTCGGATGACAAATTTCCCTATAACCTATATAGGAGAGGGGTGTGCAAGAACTGTCGAGATTTATTTTTCGATTCAGCATTCTTTGTAAATGCTTATGGCCTCATCAATAATCCACCATAGATCTAACTTATTATTTAAAATCAGAAACATCATTTCGATTCATGAAAAGTTCATTATTAATGGTAACTGTAACTAATCTAGTACGAAATTAATCTAACTAATAACTGCTAATAAGCTTAATGATATTATGTGATGACATATTGATAAATCTTTAAAAAAACTGCAAGCGATACAGAAAACGAACACACTTAGTAGACTATGTATGCAATAAGTATTTATTCAAATAAAAATATTTCTACATTAAGTTTCCACAGTTCTGTATTCATGATTCATGATCAGAGACTATCAATTATATGAAGAAGAGAGTGACAATTTGTATCTTTCAAAAATCCTTAATATTTATATTTCGTTTTTCTATGATCGAATTACATTTCCATTTTTCAATAATTTACTAATATTGCAATGAAAATTATGTATTCTGAGAGTATCTTTAATAAAAAGTCATATAATTGGGAAGATTGAAGAAATACCTATCAGAAAATCTTATGCCTAGCTGTGTTATCCAACAGTCAGTAAGGAAATTTTAAAAATTTCAATTGAATTACCTCCAGCATCATAATAGATGAAAATGCAATATTCCATTGTTGTTAATTATTCAGAAAAAAATCTGTGTTATAAAACCACAAAAATCTGTTAGGTACTGCTATGTCAAAATCTTAAAAGTGACATTTCAACCTAAAGTTATTTGCTAAAGTGTCTTGATACACCCAAGACTACAAGCCAAAGAAACCATAAAATGAACATTGATGATGATTATGATGATTCGGGAAATGAAACAAGCGGTGATGATGTTGATTTTGCAATAGATGGTGAAAGTTCAGCCAATAAAGAATTACTAAGTTACGATGATGATTATCAATATGAGGTATTATCCACCGATGATATCGTTCAACATATGGTAGACTGCATTAAAGAGGTATATACTGGTATTTTTGTGTTGAGAACTGTGAAAAACTGTACATTTTAAAGAATTATTCAACTTTTATTCTTTATGTTGGCATATTTCAGGTAAACAATGTGGTTCAAATACCCTCAACTACAACTAGAATTCTTCTAAATTATTTCAACTGGGATAAAGAGAAGCTAATGGAGAGATTCTTTGATGGCAATCAGGATGAACTATTCAAAGAAGCACATGTCATTAACCCATTTAAGAAGCTAACAATTGTTGCTAAACCAAAAATGTCCAGGAAAGTTATGGGCACTGAAGAATGTGATATCTGTTTCATGGTTTACCCACCTTCACAAATGACAGGACTAGAATGTGGACATAGGTTCTGTTATCAATGTTGGAATGAATATTTGACAACTAAAATAATGGAAGAAGGAGTAGGTCAAACAATTGCTTGTGCTGCTCATAATTGCCCAATTTTGGTAGATGATGAAACTGCCATGAGATTACTGCAAGATCCTAGGGTAAAACTTAAATACCAACATCTTATTACAAATAGTTTTGTGGAATGTAATAGGTTACTTCGATGGTGCCCCAGCCCAGATTGCATGTATGCAATTAAGGTATGTGATTAATTAACTTAATTTGCTTTATAAAGCTTGTTATTAGAGTAATAAAATATTGGGTAATCCTATTTACGCTGACCATTTTCGCGCATCCAGTACCGAGTCGAACAGATGTTTCCCAAAAGTATTCAAATTGGGGGTGCTGAAGATTGTTTATTTCGCATATTGTCTTATGGTATTATTTTTTGGAGAGTCGTGTCGTGGAGCTTTCAAAAGACATTGTATACTTACTGTTTATGGGCTATATATATTTATAGACTACTGCTATTTTTCCATAAACAAAATCATTATTTGGAGGATTGTAGAAGTTATAATACCAGACAAATTTTTCCTCATTTCTTTCCAATACAACTACAACTACAAGAGAAAAAACACGAACTATATGGCTCTGAAACTGTTTAACAAACTTCCCAGAGAAATTCAAAAATTGCAAGATTTAAGGATTTCAATATTGTAGTGATAGTGTAAATTTTTTGTAGTATATATATATAATAATATATTGATATTTGTTCATGACCTTTTCATATTTTATTGTTGCAAATTGTGATATTCTGTTCTTGTAGCAATAATCCTATGAAATAAACTATCTATCTATCTAAATTGAGAATTGTGCACTGTACAATAGTAGAGTAGAAACTTCAATTTGTTCCCAATAATAACACAGGTCTGCAACAAAAATGCTGTCTGGATATTTTCAACTGATTTCTATGTATTTAGGTGTTCTGAAAACAAAAAACATACGTAAGGTAAGGTCATTTTACAAAATGCAAAATTTTATTACAAAAAACGGATTTTTTGGGCTAAAAAGGGATTAACTTGTAGTATAAATGATAGGTATAATTTTATTTTGATTACTGTTTTAAAATGTTTACAGGACATAACTATCATTAATTTCTAAATAAGCAACACCCTGTTTGACCTACATTAACAAGTATAAACATGTTGTAACCTGAACGTGCGCGCTCCGATAGTGTAGAAGTGGCGCGGGACAATTACGTGTTAACTCACGGTTGGCAAGTGTGCGGTGATTTCAAAATCTTGGGCATGGCGCTCGGACAGCAATCTGGGTTTACCAAATTCCCTTGCTTTTTGTGTCTATAGGATAATAGAGACCGAACAAATCACTGGACCAAAAAGTGTTGGCCTGCGAGGGAGCTTAAAGTTGGCGAAAAGAATGTCCTGCATGAAACTTTGGTGCATCTTCATAAAATTCTTTTACCACCGCTTCACATAAAGCTGGGATTGATGAAGCAATTTGTAAAGTCACTTCCAAGAGATGGAAATTGCTTCAAATACTTAATATCAAAGTTTCCTGGCCTCTCGGAGGCAAAGTTGAAGGAAGGTGTTTTCGTTGGACCAGATATTAGACGGCTTATGGCTGATCCACTATTCGTCACAACCATGACGGATCCTCAAAGAGAAGGGTGGATTGCCTTTTACTAAGTTATAACAAAATTTTTAGGCAATAACAAAGACCCTAACTAGAAACAAATCGTCAAAAGAATGTTAAAAGCATTTCAAGCCTTTGGTTGCTTAATGAGTTTAAAAGTACATTTTCTTCATTCCCACCTCGACTATTTTCCAGAAAATTTTGAAGAGGTGAGTGAAGATCAAGGTGAACGATTTCACAAAGATATTAAGGAGATGGAAAAAAGATACCAGGGAAGATGGAGCATCTTAATGATGGCAGACTACTGTTGGAGGCTTAAAAGAGACCTTCCAGATGCTTCCGACAAGCGAAAATGTACCAAAAGAAGTCTCACTGGGAAAAAGAAATGTGTTTAGTGCTCACTAATTTTATTTTAGATAAGAAAATAAGTTTTGATACGCAATTATAAATTACTTCATTTAAAAAAACAAATTATGTTTTATTTTAAGATAATAACTTGTTTAGCATAGACACCTACATTGTCAGAAAACGTGACATGCTAGGACAAAATGAAAGTCATTTTCGAATTCAGCACACCCAAAAACATAAGAATTACACAAAAAAACCAAAATGCTCTCAACTTCTTTTTTTTTGCAGACTTGTGTAATAATTTATACATAGGTATGGAACATGTCAATAATTTGGCAGTATTGTGTGTATATATAAAAACAATATGCCATGAAATAAAACAGAATTGAATTTACAGAGTTGAAAAACACATTGAAATTTTAAATAAACGATAAAATAGAATCCAAGACCACACAACAAACGTTACTAACACATTAAAATTATTGCAATGCATGGTACAACACAATGTCAGCTCAAAAGTAATCCTCTTGTCAAAGTACTCCTGTATAGAATATTGCTCCTGTATAGAATATTGCTGCTCTACAGCAAGAAATCACCAATCACGTTGCAGGAAGTATCGTCTGCAAACTGAATAGCACCCTCACCAAGCAAATCAGCCAAATCATTTGTATAGAGAAGGTACAGCAATGGGCCCAGAATCGATCCCTGTGGCACCCCTCTCTATATTTGATAGGTTTAGGATCTGACCGAGCGTCCTCTCACATTAGTTTCGCATACGAGCTGCCTGCGCTTATCCAGATATTAACGCATAAGTCTCCTCTAATTCCATACCGCTCCAACTTTGCCAACAGGAGTTTGTTATTCACACTATCAAAGGCCTTTGATAAATCGATGCAAATTGTGAGGGTTTGGCTTCCATTATTCAATGAATTCAAGATTTTGTACAGGGCGCTATAGACTGCTCTTACGGTGGACCTGCTTCTTCTAAAACCGTTTTGAGCTTCCTGCAGTATGGAATGTTTCTCAGTAAATGATATAATCCGCTCATATAACACTCTCTCAAAAATTTTACTCATTTTGTTCAGGATTTAATTCCTACACATTTCAATGATTTCGGGAACACTCCACTCTCCAAGGACAAATTCACTATATAAGAGATAGGATGTTTTACGTATTCTGCCACATGTTTCAGAACTTTTGTCGGGATATTGTCTGGCCCAACCGAAATTGTGTTTTTCAATGACATGATTGTGGAAAGAATCTCTTGGAGATCCGTGGGGCGCAAAAATAGACTGGACTTTATTGTTGGAATAGTTTGGAGACTAATGGAAGGTGTTCCACCCACAGGTTTACAAGCGTTTTTATAGTAGTTATTTACATCATTCAATATTGTATGGTCATCTTCATTATTCACACGTGTATAATTATCAAGTATTGTGTTGCTTTGCGAACTCGAGTTTTTCTCATTCCAGTTTTGTATGTATGACCCATTTGCAGTTTTTTGCTATTTTAATTTCTTGATTTATGAGTTTTACGTAGTCTTTAGAAGAAATTTCATCTCGATTCCGCTCAAAATACATCCTGCGCTTTATCTTACATTTATTCCGTATTTCTGCTGTAATCCATTTGAATTTCTTTTCATTTTGTTTAATTTTTTTGTATTTGAATACTTCATTCACCTCCATATCAAGAGTTTTCATAAAAACATCGTAAGCTCTATTTACATCGGTCTGTTCATATACAGAACCTCACCCCACATTCGCCATCAATTCAGCAAAATGGTCCAGCTTTGATTTAGAATATATTCTTGCTACCACTTGAGGTCTTCCATTATTTCTCGTAAGTCATCTGATTTTAAAATACTGAGCAGAGTGATCAGAAAGAGCACTGCTCACAACCACCAAATTTCGATCCAAAATATAGTTCACAAATATATCGTCGATACGTGACGCTAACGTAAGCGTCACTCTAGTGTCGGAAAAGGAAAATACTGTTGGCACGTATAGTAATTTCGAATTTCCGATAATCCTGAAAGCAGTTGTCAAATATATTATGATGATCTAGAAAAACACTAATTGAGCCTATATATATATATATATATATATATATATATATATATATATATATATATATATATATATATATATATATATATATATATATATATATATATATATATATATATATATATATATATATATATATATATATATATATATATATATATATATATATATATATATATATATATATATATATATATATATATATATATATATATATATACGCATGTTTATAACATACTGATGTGTGACGCATGTTTTTGAAGCAGGTTTTTGCAGATAGTTTCCTGTATACTTAATGGCAAATCTCTCACTCCAAAGTGTTAACTACCTAAAGGCATAACATGTAATTAAAATATACTCATAAGATCATATTACCAAGTTACATTAAATGTCAAAAATATATTATAAGTGTAGTAAAACCATTAGGTAGGAACTGCTAACTATGTATTAATTTAAGATAGATAAAATAAAAAATATATTTAGCATAGTAATTTTTCCAGTTATTATATATTTTATGTAATTAATTGTCTCTGTATATATTCTTGTAAATAAAATTTAGCTGTATGGAGTTGAGTAAAGGTACTGACTCGCACGCCGAGGCCAGGGTTCGAATCCCAGGTAAGATATGGATGTAGCATGAATGTTGGTGTATTTGTCCAACATGGTTTAGGTGAGTGGTTCGGAGTCCACTATAAGCTGTAGGTGCATAGAACAAACAACAAACAAACAAATTTTTACATAACAAGATGGGGTAAAAATTGAGCAGCAACACCTCTGTATTAAAATAAAAAGAGTAGTAGAATTCTCGACAAAATTCTCTGCATCGGTTCGGAAGATGCCTACCTCAGCTAGAGGTTAAATATCAAGTAAAAATCTTTCGAGAACACCGTGAAAAAGCCCGAAACCAGAAACTCAATGACAAAAATTGAAATTACACTTTTATGTCTATGTCGAGCCAAATAGAAAAATAAATTCGGCTCATCCACTGCAATCTATTCAAAAAAGTGGCTGAACAATGTGATAATACTTTTAACGTAACTTCAATAATAACCGAGATATTGAATAACTCAAAAATCACTGAAGTTGTTGAAAAAATCCACCAGGAAAAAGGATCTGGCAACAGTAGCTGAAATTTAAATCGTTTCGGAAACATTTCCCATCGACTCGGTACTGGATCCGCGAAAGTGGTCAGCGTAAACAGGATTACCAAATATTATAATTAGGCAATTGTCATTTCTTCTATTGTTGAAAATTAATTTGGATATATTTCAGGTAGGTTATGTTGATTCAAAACCAGTGGCATGCCGCTGCGGTCACGTATTCTGCTTCATGTGTGGTGAAAATTGGCACGACCCTGTCAAGTGTCAATTGCTAAAGAAATGGATTAAAAAATGTGATGATGATTCTGAAACCTCAAATTGGATTGCAGCCAACACCAAAGAATGTCCTAAATGCAATGCGACTATTGAAAAAGATGGAGGTTGCAACCACATGGTTTGCAAGAACCAAAACTGTAAGGCGGATTTCTGTTGGGTATGTTTAGGGCCGTGGGAGCCCCATGGCAGTTCCTGGTACAATTGTAATAGGTATGATGAAGATGAAGCTAAGGCTGCTAGGGACGCCCAGGAAAAATCGAGGGCAGCATTGCAAAGATATTTGTTTTACTGCAATAGGTAAGTGAAATAATATATCATGTATTCTAACAACTGCATTTATATGACGCTACCATTTCATATGCTGATTCAGAGCTGTCTAATATCTAGCCATGCCAACAACGCGGCAACGTCGCATTTGATGCATCGTGTTATATGAATAGTAAACAATGTCAAGATTATTGTTCAATTTAGTACAGTGCTTGCATGACATAGCAGGGCTGTGGATCCGCAAAAGCAATGCCGTTTCAAGTTGTTATCAATGAACTATAAGATGGGAAATGTGCTGGTATTGATGGATTGACATCGGAACTTTTAAAGCGCATTTGGGCCAAATAAGTAGGCCATTGACATTTATATTCAATGAATGTATCAAAAATGGATCCTTTCCGAGGAGGAAACAGCACTGATCAAACCCACTTTCAAAACAGGAGATAGGGCGATTCCTCCAAACTACCGGCCAATTTCGATTGTTTCGGTGCTCGGAAAGATTTTCAAAAGGATTCCAAAGACCAGAAGCACCAGCTTCCTGGACAAGTTCAAATTAATATCAAGTAGGCAATATGGATTCCGCACTGGGAAATCAACTGAGGACGCAATGAGACATTTACTCGGAAAAATGTATGAAGTGATGGATCCTGGTGTGCCGTGTCTATGCATTTTTGTTGATCTCACTAAGGCTTTTGACACTGTCTCGCATGATGAATTTCTCAAAACGCTTGAAAACAATAGATTCAGAAGAAACGCCTTGAAACTTATGAAAGACTACTTAAATGAGAGAGCAAATTTTTGTGTTGGACGGAGTTCGCAGTTCGAGGGGATGTGTTAACTTTGGTGTTCCACAGGGTACCGTACTGGGGCCTCTGTTGTTATGCATCTACATTGAGGACATGTTCGACTTACCTATCGAAGGGGAAGCAGTATCTTTTACCGATGATACGGCAATTTTCATCATTGCGCGGTATTGCAGAAAGAGATTTTAGTTCGGTTCTGAACTTTTTCCGGGAACGAATACTTACATTCAATCCAGAGAAAACAAGTTTTGTGACTTTCACTAGCTACTCAAGTAATCTCCCAGACTACAATCAGCTCAAAATACATATCAGAAGTTGCTATTAAAAGAAAGAATACTATAAAATTTCTTGGTATCACGATCGATTGCCACTTGAAATGGAATCATCATATTTATCTTATTGTTAAGAAACTAAGGGGAGTTTTACCTCTGATAAAAGTCTGCAAAGGGTCTGCGAGATAATTCAACTGCGCACATTATATTTTTCAGTTGTTCAGTCAATTTTAACTTACGGAATTGTAGTTTGGGGAGGTGTTGAGAATGTACATTTGAAGAAACTGGAGGTTATGCAGAAGCGTTTCATCAAAATCATTATGGGCAAGGAATTTACTTACCGGACGATTGAATTATTCGTGGAGTCAAGTTTTTTGATTTGAGGCATCTTTATTGCCTCCGAATACTTTCTTTCAATACAAGGAAAACAACTCTCGAAGTATTGTGATCCATCGGCTTTGTCCTGAGACAAGAGGACTGAATAATTGCTATTTACCCAGAATGTATAAAACCGTCTTACAAAGAAGTTTTTTATACCTGTCTCCAAGATCCTTCAATCAGTTACCACCTGATATTGAGTTATCAGGTTCCTATAATATATTAAGGAGGAAAATACAGGATTGGTTGATATCGGTACCCCAGGACACTGCTTCCACATTGATAGACTTGAAGAATAATTAATCTTTCTCAATGTTAGAAATAGGAACCATGCACAAGGATTATCCTTTCTATGGTTTCATTTATGTTAGCTATTTAGAATACTTTAGCTTATAAGCTTAACCTGTTTTTATTCATTTTGTTATAAACTGAGCTATCGTATGAAATTGTTACAATATTGTTGTTGAATTGAATAAAACATTATTATTATATGCATATCAAAGTTAAAAACCCCAATTTCTTCTAGATACATGAACCATATGCAATCCCTAAAGTTCGAGCACAAACTTTATGCAGCAGTTAAGGACAAAATGGAGGAAATGCAGCAGCACAACATGAGCTGGATCGAAGTTCAATTTTTGAAGAAGGCTGTTGACATTCTTTGTGAGTGTCGTCAAACTCTGATGTATACTTATGTCTTTGCTTACTACTTAAAAAAAAATAATCAGTCTGTGATATTTGAAGAAAACCAGAAAGATTTAGAAAGAGCTACTGAACTTCTCAGTGAATATCTTGAAAGAGATATCACCCAAGAGAATTTAGTAGATATTAAGCAGAAAGTACAAGATAAATATAGGTATTGCGATGGTCGTAGAAAAGCTCTTTTAGTTCATGTTCATGAAGGTTATGAAAAGGACTGGTGGGTGTATAGCGAATAATTGGAACAAACAAAAATACAGGATGCACTCTAAAAAATATGAAATTCTTATGGCTTCAAGATTGGACGGAATCTCATGAGGCTTAGTATTACAAAAGTGCCAAGAATGTAATTTTGAGTGTGCACCCTATATAACCTTATTTTGGTGAATTATTTTGCTTTAAATTCATGCAGTACTGATAATTAATTTGTCAGTTGATTTTTGTAAAACACTAATCAAACTTTAAAATAAACCTGGTTTCTGAAATACCTTATGATGTAAATAGTTATTTCAAATTCTCTAATATTTAATATCATGTTATAACTGACGAATCTATATGGGAAGAATGTTTCTGGTTTGGAATGAGTGATAACTTCTGAAGTGCTCATGTATTAATTTTGAAAAATATAAGATTGAGTGATAAGCACTATTTTATAGATCTTCTTACTTGAATATAATTCAGAAAAGAAATGTTTTTTTAATACCTGTCCCATCGAATAAGTAAATTTGAAACAGTCAGCATTTCCGAAAAAGATCATTGTGGCCCCTAGAGAAATAGAACATGAGAGTTGCAGAAGTTTTGTTACAGCACTATTAATATTATTGGTTTGTTCGCAGAGATCAGCGACTGAATGTAGATATAATTTCAGAAGACCACCCTCGGTCTTCAATAATTTGATTGTGTTTTACGCTGAATTGCACTTAAGTTTCCCAAAAATATTCCGATACTGGACCCGTAACTATCACCGTTACAATTAGCGCGCCGTTTTCATCAAGAGAGAAAAATGGGCCGATGACGCCGACGGCATAGAAACCGCACAAAATAGTTAATTTTTTTAATAAAGTTGTTTCATGCATTATTTGGGGCCAACTGCGTCGTTGTTAACAAAACCATCCAGTCATAATCATCATCCGAAAAGATGATTTTTTTGTAAAAGATATCGTCAGTTCGCATCTGCTTCTGAGTACAATTATTGAATGTGTGGCACTTCAACGTCTGTGATCGTCGTGACATCCTTACTTACGAAATTTATTGCAATGGAATTAGGCATTCCTCTAACAACTATATACCACATTCTGACCGAAATGTTGGGCCAAAAATTAAATAGAATTGAGCATAGCAAAGGCATCAGTACAACTGCTCGGATCTTCTTGATAACGATTTTAACTGGTGACGAGACGTGCTGTTTTCAGTATAAGCCGAAACACAGCGGTAAAGTGCTGAATGATATATATATATATATATATATATATATATATATATATATATATATATATATATATATATATATATATATATATATATATATATATATATATATATATATATATATATATATATATATACCTTCAAAATACAATACAAGGTAGGTCATCTAATGAGTCAATAAAAAATAGTTCTGCTTCGAATAAAACAAAAATATCCACCAAAATATTCAATTATAAATACTAAAAATATTCGACAATAATATAATAAATACTAAAACTACACAGATCTGCCAAGGACAGTGACACACAAAATAAGAACGTGCATCTAAACCTAAAAAACATGATCCAGAAATTCACCAACTGAATAAAACGCATTTTCCATCATGATCTTCTTCACATTATTTCGAAAATGATTGGGACTTTGGGATTTGAAGGAATCAGGTAGTTTATTGTATGATTTGGTTCCAATAAAATTGAACGAGTTCTGAGTTTTTTTTTTAAGCAATGTCTTGGTAGTACATATCTCTCACGGATCCTCGTAAAGTGCTCGTGCAAGATGGCATGTTTTTGATGTTTTTCTGTATTTCTATGGAAGTGAGTAAGACATTCCATCATGTAACAACACGGCATAGTAAGTATGTTGAAGCGCTTGAACAGTTGTCTGCAGCTGAAGGTAGAGGGAACTCGTGTTAACACTCTCAATGCTTTTTTCTGTTTTAGGAATACTTTATCAGCGTCCGTTGAGGCACCCCAAAGGATTATACCATATGTGGCGACACTATAGAAATGGGCATGGTAGGTAAGTAAAGCCTCATTTAATCCTACAATAGAGTGTATCCTCCGGGTTGTGAATATGGTTTAGCAAGTTTCCCACAGAGCAGACCTATATGTTGTCGCCAAGATAGCGTTTCAGCCAGCAAGAACCCTAATATTGAAAAAGTCTTAATCCCACCACTTCGTATTGAATATCAGTTCTTGAGTTTTATTTCTGTTCAGGGACAGTTTGTTAGTTTCAAGCCATTTTCTCGCATCATCCTCCGCGGTTCTTGATTTTTCCTGGAGATTTCCAACGTTACAAGCCCTGTTCACAAAACTGATATCATCGGCGAACACTTTCGTACTGTCTGATCTGACGTTGGAGATTAGATCATCTATATATATTATGAACAGAATTCGGCCTGGGATTGATCCCTGAGGGACCCCACACACAATCTCTTTCTTCGTAGACCTGCGTTCACTCCAATCAAGAAGTTGATATCTATCCTTCAGATAGGATGCTATCAGCTTAAGAACAGATCCCCTTATCCCGATGTATTCTAATTTTTGTACAAGCCTGCCATGGTTCACACAATCAAAAGCCTTGCTCTAGTCAAGACACGTAATGATTACTTCCTCTGTCTGATCAAATGCCTCGAAGACGAATTCTTTTATCTGAATCAGCGCTGTGGTTGTGGATCTTTTCTCCCTGAAACCATGCTGGCTGTCACTCAGCAGGGATTTCGTTTCTATATAATGCACCAATCTGGTTTTTATGAGGGCTTCGAAAATTTTAGAGAGTGCTGACAAAATTGAAACTGGTCTATAGTTTCCTTGATCGTTGATATCATCTTTTTTATGTATTGGTACCACCCGTAACCTTTAATTCCGGCGGAAAATAACCCTGCTGAAAACAGATATTCAACAAATTCTGCTAGATGTTCAATAGTCCTCTTGAGCAAACTTACCGAGAAATCATAAACATCCAGGGTATTTTTATTCTTCATTCGTGCACCTCTCTTATGATTTCTTGAGGGGTTGTTGGTGAAAGAAACATGGAAGCTGGTTCTGTAACTATTTTATTTTTTAGCAAGTTTTCGCTGGATTATACAGAATCCATTGAGTTTGAAAGTTCTTTTCCTATGTTCGCAAAATAAGAGTTGAACTCATCCGCAGTCAAAAGAGTATCATCACTTTTATTGCTCCTTTTTTTCATCTTTGAGTTTATCACTTTTCGTATCGCTTCTGCATCCTCTTCTTTGATGATTCTTTCAACTTCATGTTTCAGGTATTTCTTCATTTGCTTGTAAAAATTCAAAGAATGGTCGTTCTTCCGCACTCGGTGTATTGTATAAGCTGCTTCGACCTGATTCTGTATCTTCTGGATTTCCAAATTATTCCATATATTCTTTTCCTTCGCTTTCGCCATCTTAACCTTCTTCACTGGAAAGCACTCATCGTACATAGTACACAATGTTATATGAAAGCTCTCATAAGATTTGGGAGCGCTATTTTCTTTGTAGCAGTCCCAATTTGTATTTCTCAAGAGTTCAATGAAACGACAGGTGTTTGCCTCATTCATAACTCTGATTCTTTTATAGGACTTCTTTATTGATGCCGAGCTACTCTTGATTTCGATTCTCTGTGTCCTGTTATGGTCTGATAGGTGAAGGTTCTTGGTAAGTATCTGGAAGCAGATCCATGAAGATATTATCCACACACGTGGATGAAGTAGCTGTGACCCGGGATGGCTTATTGAACAGTACATGCAAACCATACGAAATAAAAAACTCCTCTAAGATACGTCTTTCATTACTTCGTATCAAGAAATCTACATTAAAATCAGCGGAAACCACTATGTTACCCTGGTATGATTCCTGAATAGCACTCAATGCGAGGTCCATTTGTATAATAAACTTATCCAAGTCACCTCGTGGTGTTCTATATACGCTCACAAAAGTAATTCCCTTCTCTATAACATGCATAGCAGCTATTTCAACATGTTTTTCTATTGAGAGTTCATTTACAGTATTCAGTGTAGTGCATCTAATGCCCTCCCTTGCAAAAATCAAAATACTACCATGAACAAAGTTTTCACGTTCAAAAAGACTGACAATTTCGAAACCTGGTATCACAACTTTACTCAATTGCCCCCTGGTCATCCAATGTTCAGTAAGGCACACTATATCGCATTTCTCCCTGTTCAGTTTATAGGCTAAAGTATCCATCTTGTTTGTTAAGCTTGTATGTTCAGGTTTAAAACAAGAATTTCTTTCGGCTGTTTTTTCCCCACCATGTGTTTTGTAGTACCCTGCCTATGTTTCTCATCCCTTACTAACATAGCTTGGGCTGAGTCTGGCGGCGTTGGAGGTTGCGAAAATTGTTTATTGCTATTCCTGTTGGCCACATATCAGGCACCAATATACTGTCCTTCACTTCAATTGGCACGCCAACTTGGGTAACCCTCTACAGCTTTTTCGCACGTTTGCACCTTTTTGTCTGAATGGATAGCATTGGATGAAGGAGAACCCAAAAAAAGTCGAAAGTGAAGGTTATGCTGATTTGTTCTTACGATTGTAAAGGATTTAACCACAAAGAATTTGTGCGACCAAACAGTCAGAGGAAACTTTCATTTAGGTGTCATGAAGCGATTGCTAGCGAAAATTCGTCGATTTCAGTCAGAATATCAAGAAAAATGATTAAAATGTTGAACAACTTACAAACGTTGATGAAACGTACAACTCTCCGTGCTCAAATGGAATAGATTGACGTTCCAATAAGTGAAGCTGGGTCCACTTCTATTCGAGAAATGTAAAAAATAAAATGAGTCATCTCTATTAGAAAGCCCTTTATAATATACATCGCCCTCTTTGTGTAAGGGTAGTATACTAATGGATCCGGGGAACCCCAACATTTATCGATTGAACTTTCAACTCAGAGAGGGACTGCGCAAGGAGCAAACTCGTTCACTTCATGAGTGACATGAGCCTAAACGGAGTAAATCTAATTAATTTCGATAGTATCAAAACATTCAATGCTTCATTCTTCAGAACGTTTCTCAGTCATTTCATATCTTCTCTTTAGCATAAAATAATTCTGTAACTTTCAAATCTATGAATGAAAATCAATTAAAGTTTCACTTCTTTATTTAGACGAACTCAATTACACAAACTGTCTCAACATAGGCAAAACAATTATTGACAAAAATCATTTTGTATATAGTAACAAAAGTTCTACCTAAAAGATATGAATCTCTTGTTATATATGAAATTAAATTACTCCACACAATTGAATATTATAAAATTAAATCAATGAAAACATAAACATTTATGAACACATTATTATCGGCACTTTTAAACTGCATAAACAAAAGTACAACATTTTTAAAGTAATAACATTAACAAGACATCCAAAATAAACATTTTTGAATACTTACTTTAGTTAAGTTCCTTAACAAAATTTCGAATTTTGATTTCTATTTAAAATTTCTCAAAAATATTCAACATTTTCTGATATAATCTCCTTGAAAACTATTTTTTTCATCAATTTTGAATAAATCTAAACAAACTTTTTTGTTGGACAAAAATTGGTCTATGAATGAGAAACTGAATTGATTAAAATGAATCACTCGTCACTTTTGTTATTGTTAGTTGTAACAGCTAACACAACTGTGTGTTGTCCACCACTTGAGACCTTAACTACGGACCGATGTTCTAGTTGTTTTCCAGCAACTAATGTTGGTTCTAGACAATCTTCATCGTTCCCTGTACCAAGTTGCCCAGAAGTTCCCATTCCCCAGCAAAAAAGTCCACCTAGATAGAAATTAGAAATTGAAGTTATTTTGCTCTTGCGATTGTTCAAAATAACTTATCAGGTATCTAAATATGAATACGGAATTTTATAACAGACGTAAACGTATAGCGTGAAAAAACGTTACAGACAATTTTTGCCAAACTGTAGCCTATCTCCGCGTACCTTTGAATTATAAGAACCATGTTCAACCCCTGCATCGATGCTCTTAACATACTATTTTCTGGCCAGCTTTTGATGCATTTATAGCAAGGCGAACCCGAATATGTATACTGAATGCTCCTACAGGTGAGTCCACCATCAGTTCTCTTATATATATACTTATGCTGCGTTACTATTTTTCAACGAAAATATGAAAAACGAGGGCATTCTCGAAAAGAGATTCATCCTGCTCAGATATTTAAAATGGAAGGAACGCCCTACGGGGTAGTTTCGTGCAAGTAGAGCAGGGGTGGTTAAACGCTCGATCGAGAGGGCTTTTTGAGTAGATCTCGAGAAGAAAAATTTTTTTAATAAGTTTATTTATTACGTAATAAAATAACACTGCTAGCGGCAAAAGGCGGCTTTATCAGAGGAACGCGCGGTACTTGTCAAAAAAAAGCCGCGTTTCTTATTCTTGCCGCTTTTCTAGAAATTTCGGGCGGCGCGTTTGACGGGAACATTCGAGACTTTCCTTCGCGCCGATATAAATAATGCGCCTGCAGGAATTAGAGTCATTCTGAATTGTAACTTGAAGGCAATACTACGTCGATGCAAAGTTTATTATTAAATACTACAAAATGAGTGCAGCGGAGAAATCTTAAACTTATCATTTCAATAACGATTAGTAGGAATAATTGTATTTTGTATGGGGAAGGATAAGTGCATTTGTCTTTTTTGTCGTGCGTCAGTTGCAATACCTAAGCGTGGTAACTTAGAGAGGCATCATAAAACGGTTCATAAAAACTATGAGTATTTTCCGCCACAGAGTGAATTAAGAAAACGAAAAGTATTTGATCTCTTGTTTGAAAAAGAACAAACCATGTTCATAAGACCAGCCAAACAATCAAAAGCTGCTACGATCGCGTCATCTGAAATATCTCATATATTGGCGAAACACAAGAAACCATTCGAAGATGGATCGGTTGTGAAGGAAGCATTTATTGAAGCGGGTGAGACTTTATTTGGAGATTTTAAAAATAAAACAGAAATCATGTCTGCTATTAGAGAACTTCAGTTATCTCGTCCGACTGTTACTAGGCGTACTGAAGTCATGAGTCAGGACATGGCAGATAAACTAAAACATGATATCATGGAATGTACATACTTTTTTTACAGTTCGACGAATCCACCGATATGACAGACACTGCCCAGCTGTGTATTTTTATTGGAATGGTATTCAATGACTTGTTGGCTAAGGAAGAATTTTTGACCATTCCTTTGAAGGGGAAGACCCGTGGCGAAGATATATATGACGTTTTCTTCAATTTTGTAAAAAACTACAAGCTACCAATATATAAATTAGTGTGCATTAAAACCGATGGAGCACCAGCAATGACTGGAAACGAAAACGGTTTTGTGGCATTGTGTCGAACTAACGAAGATTTCCCTTCATTTTTTTCATTCCATTGCATTATGCATCAACAAGTTTTGTGTTCAAAAGTATTAAACACGGACGAATTTATGGGCATTGCAACAAAAATTGTGAATTCCATCCGTGCACGTAGCTTGCAACGGCGGCAGTTGGAAGATAGGGAGTCGAACACACTGATTTTGTTCTTCACACGGACGTCAGGTTGTTGAGTCGCGGAAAATTCCTAGAAAGCTTTCAAGAATTATTGCCCGAAATAAAAGCTTTTCTAGACGAAAGAGGTGATGACACTTAAATGTTGAAAAACGAAAAATGTCTGACTGATTTGGCATTTTTGACTAACATCACAATGCACTTAAACACCATTAACTTGGAACTTCAAGGTAAAGGAAAAACTATTATTGAGATGATTAGCGCAGTAAACGCATTCAAAAGTAAATTGCAACTTATGATAGATCAACTGAAAAGAAAGGATCTGAAACATTTTCCGTCTTTGAAAGCAGGGATTCCTCAGTTGAATTATGATACGTATGAGGCTGAATTATCAAATATTTTAGGACAATTCGAAATGCGTTTTTATGATTGCAGTAAATTGGCAAATATAGCATCATTTATGAGTTATCCTTTTTCATGTAAAAACATTGAGGAATTATCTACTGAAATAGCATTTCAGTTTAATATGAACTCTTGTCCTGTTGAAAATGAGTTGGTGCAGATTATATATAGATATTATACATCTCAAAGCTACAGCATCTGATACAAATTTCTGGTGTTTTATATCTGAAGATAAATATCCGAATCTAAAGCAAATCGCCCTTCAACTGACGGCAATGTTTGGGTCAACTTACTTGTGCGAGTCTGCATTTTCTGAAATGAAGATAATTAAGTCAAAATATCGCAATCTACTAACTGACGATCATATGTCATCATGCTTGCGATTAGCATTCAGTGGTTACGTACCATCTCATGAAAAGTATGCTGAGGACATGCAGTGCCACGCTTCAACATCCAAAGTCACTCCTCAGTTAAGTTTAACACCATATGTAACTCATTTGTTTTGTAACAACCAATAAACTCGCAATTTTGAATAACTATGAGTTTTTTCATTGATATTATAGAGAAGAACCTAACTAAAGCTAACCCAAACCTTGACTAAAATAATGTATCTTGTGCGGAAAACTAATATCTATATCTGCTACGGTACAACCTACCTAAATAGGTAAGAGGTAGGGTGTATCGTGTATGTACGACAACCCCGCATCACACATACTTGCAGCCTCTCAGAGTCGATCGTAAGTAGTCTAAAAATATTGAGGTAGATCGCCAGCAATTCAAGTCTGAGCACCAGTTGGGCATAAAAGTGTGCAAGCGAAGGTAAACCCACAGATGAAGTGTTTAAGTAGAACGAAAAGCAAGAGCATACTCATGCTGCACAAGATCGTAATACTTAAAACAAGCCAGCATTGATGATTTGGGATCATATCCATGAGTCCACGATTCATGTTTACCAGTTGTATCTTTTCAAACAGATTCTCATAATTATTGGCCATTTCCAAATGGTCCTGAGTAATTTCAGTGCGATCGTTCCTCTGCGCATCTGTCAGGAATTTCGAAATGAATTTCGCACACGCGAACCACATGCAGATTCTCCAAACACTACTTTTTGATAGTCCAATGTAACATTATAATTCTGACAGTTAATCGACAATATATCTAGAGTTTCGCCTAAGCTCCTTTCGACAGTTATACTTTCCAAGGAATAATGGGCTGTGGAAACCCTGCAGATTCATCTTGGTGACAGTGTGGCACACCGATGGCTACAAAACACAGCACCATACAGGTGCTGGAATTTTCAGAGTAATTCCTGAGAAATGAAAACAGAGCGAACGCTCTACGAGGTAGTGGAGCATGAAAGAGTGTACGCGAAGATAAGCTCACCGACCAAGTGTTTGAGTAGAAATAAGAGTAAGGGTGCGTTTTCATCCACTTCGTGCCTGAATTTCATCAGCTGACAGGGAAGTTTGACTCTGATTACAAATGGAGTCGTTCTCAATATTGACACGCACTTTGGCACGGGAGAAATTCATTGCAACGTGCAAGCTTTCGTGCTGGCATGGCCGTAAATGTATGTGTTGCCAAGCTTTTCTATGGCTCATATAACCTTAAAATTCAAAATACGTAATCATCGAGAAAATTTTTGAATATTAAATCCATATTTTGACTGAAGACTGAACGAACGGGTAAAAGCAAAAGTCAACAATCGATTTCAACCTAGAATTTTTGAGCAACAAACGGTAAACGTTCAACCGAAGATGATCATACTACGTTTGTGCAAGTTAGGATGAGAAGCGGTTGGAAACAAACCCAGCACGAAGTCAGACTTAAACTTCAGCTTGCGAGTGGATGAAAACGAACCTTAAGAGCATATTCTTAGTGCACAAGGTCGTCATACTTAAAAAAAAAAACAGCATTGACTAAGAATCCGACGTGCTTTCTTTCGGCCGTAATTCAATGGGAGATTACATTGAGCAATTGATGGTTTGGGATCGTAACCAAGAGCCCAAGATTCATGATCACCAGTTATATCGATTCAAACAGATTCTCATAATTATTGACCATTTCCAAATTGTCCTGATCAATCGTTTCTCCGCCCATCTCTCAGGAATTTTGGAATAAATTTCACACCATCTGCAATTCCTCCAAACACTACTTAAACTGGCCAAAAACGTATGAAAATATTCCTAGTATGACCAAAACATGCCTACAGTATCTCCATTAGAAGCGAACGCGCAGGGGTTGGTAAATAGTTGACGAAAAATAAACGAGAAAACAGAGGTTTAAGAAAAACTAGGAATGAAGCCTTATAAGAGGCTAACTTCTGTACTGCTCTAATCAAATGAATATAATGAATTAGTCTTCAAAGGACTCTATTACCACCTATAAAGAATCGAAATCCAACAAGATAGCAAAGTATAGATGGGAATGAAAAAGCAAAACTCGCCTTATTTGAGTATAGAAACCTGGTATTCGAAAGATTTCAGGCTCTACGCTTGTTAAGTACCAAAAAGGAAAACATTAAAAGCACTATCAGACTGATGGGTATAGCCAGAAGGGTTATCTAAATAACAAAGTGAGAACGAACAAAGAATCTACTTAGCACAGGACAATATTTTGGTTTTAGGACTAGTGATGTACAAAACAAATAGGCATCCTTCACCTTCGGCATTTGAAATGACATTGAAATTATTGCAACCCTACCTTTATCTGTTACAGCAAAAGATGTACACGATCCAGCAGAAATTGTAATTACTTTCAAGTCACTAAGTTTGGGGATTTTTGTTAATTCGTCTGCATCCTTGGAATCTTCCCCCAGTCCTAATCTCCCATACTCATGCCGTCCAATTGCGAAGGTATTCCCTATGGCATTTAGCGCCAATGTATGATGTACTCCCCCACTGATTTCTACAATTTTTTGTTCGGAGAATATCTTGCTATGCGCAGGAGTATACTGCTGCCCTCGATGGTTTAAACCTTGAACGAATATGTAATACATAATAAACTGCAGATTAAATTTTTTTTTAAATCAATGATTCGCTTACCTAATTGGCCGTAGTTATTTAATCCAAAGACGTATATATCGTCAGTTCCTGATGCTTTTACATATGTACCACATGAACCACACCAAATATTTTCAAAGTGAAGCCTCAAACTCGGTTTCACATTGATTAAAGCAGGCTTGAGAAGTTTTTCTGCAAATGAAAAATGTAACAGTTTAGAAAAATAATGGGTACACTTATGTATGAGCTCAAAATGTAAATTAAAAATAAATTAAACTACAGAAATAGTGATTGATTTTGAAACTGATGTTTACCAGGCCTCGCTAAATGTTTGACAAAAATTACAGAATGTAGGTTTCATCTCACACTAGCTTGATACCGCCAAATTCAAAGATTAAGTTTGACTTTCGAATAAAGGGAGAAAAAGGCAAAATGCTCCGCTTTTGTTTTAGGCTTTTATTTTTGAAGCCTGAGGAGGTGGAAGATTTTTATTTCTTCGAAATGTACGAGATCAAACCACAAGATGAAAGGCTAGAGCAATTCTTGGATTACTCGTTCGAAAATTATTAAACGAATTTGTTCTAGATTTCCACCATCAATCTTAGCAGGTGCATTTGATGCTTTGAATAAAACGACAAATGCATTCCATTTTCATTTTAATAATTCTATATATTGTACATACTCCTCGCTTTTCACATTTGTCAATGTTATTCTCAGCATTCAAGGTTTACGTGATAAATAATAGTATTTTTAAAAGCGCTATTTGAATAACCATCACTCGTAATAAATAAATAAAAACTGTTTCTATAAAAAATCGTATAATTCCATAATGGTAAACAATATAGAAAAATACCCACTAATAGAAAAATCAGTAATGCAAAAACAAGAAAGGGGAGCCTATGATCATCGTAGTGACATTACTTCACGATGTGTAATTATGTTATGGAATGACGTCGCGAGAATTTAATTCCAATTGATAACAATTACCGGCAGGTGTCGAGTTGGCAGAGATATCGATTTATGCAATCGTGATCGAATGATTCATTAGAACAGGACCGCATTAGAGATTAGATAGAGCTCAGAAATTTTTCAATATAAAATTTGATAAAATCTCAAGTGATGTTAAATAACGTGACGAATAAATTTGAATGATTCTTAACTGAAATTATCAGATACATGAGCAACGAAGCGAAACGCAAAGTCGAAGACACGAGTCTAGAGGAATACGATCTAGAGGAAGAAGACGCAAGAAGAAGCAATATAATAGTTAGTTCAACCCAAAAATCGGAAGAACCGAAAATGGATGAAGTACTTCAGGATATACGAATGATGAGGAAAGAAATGAAAAAAGGGTTTCAATATAGCAAATAACGAGAAAAGATAAAATCCGAGTAGTAAGTAGTAAGAGCACATAAAGAATTAGAAGAAATCAAGGGAGAAATGAAGCGTAGAGAAAAAGAGTGGAACCAGGAGAAGAAATAACTAAAAGAGACAATGGAAAATTTGAACACAATACACAACTTAGAAGAGGAGAAGATAAGAAACAATGTAGTTATAACTGGAATTGAAATGAGAGGAGAGGATGATATGGTTCAAGAGATTGGAAAACTATTCAAGGAGAATTAGGTGTCGAAACAAAATAAAGGACGTTAAAATAATCAGAGAGAAGAAATGAATAGTGGTTTTAGAGAGCTTCAAAGAAAAAAAACTGGTATTAAAAAATAAGAGCAAACTCAGAACTGAACCAAGCCAGCCGATTTTCATTTATACTGATTTAACACGAAAAGAAGCCGAAATACAGGCACGAATTATAGAAGAAGCTGAAAAATTAAAAGCAAGTGAAAAAAGAGTCAAAGTGTTGTATCACAAACTAGCAGTGGATGGTAAAATCTACAAATGGAATGATGCGGAACGAAAGATGATAAAAAAAATGGAAGTTGAGGCATCGACTCCGAAAAACTACTAAAGAATGGAGATAGAATAAATATGACGCAGACATTGGCTATAGAAAAGGATGAAGATAATGGGAATAATGATATAAAATTGCGAAACGTAAAGAATCAGTCGGAAAGTATACAGAATCAATTGAAAATGAAACAAAGAAAGAAAGATACATGGAAACTACGAACTTGGAACACAAGGAGTATACAAGGCAAAGAAAAGGAATTGGAATACGAATTTGAGAAATCAGAACTTGAAATTCTTGCTATAACAGAAACGAAAAAAAGGGCCAAGGAATAATTGAGTTAGAAAACAAACACATATTAATATACAGCGGAGTATACGGAAAAACCAGGGCGGCAGCAGGAGTTGCATGTTTGATAAATAAAGAAATCACAGAGCAGATATTAAGCTGGAAAGCGTGGCAACAAGAATACTCACAGTTGAATTAAGGAATCCGAACATGAACAAAATAACAATAATTGTGGTCTATGAACCAAACGGAGATGAATCAGTTAGTAAGAAAATCGAATTTTGGGAACAATTAACAAAAGCTACAGAAGAAGCAGAGGGCAGTATTTATATTGCAGGTGACTTCAGTAGAAGAGTAGGACAGCGAAATAATAATAGTATTTATAGGACAGTTTTAGACAAACATGGAGAACAGACCAGAAATAGCAATGGGACGAAACTACTAGACTTAGCGGTAATGAATAACTTGATAATTAGTAACAGTTTCTTCGAACACAAGAATTTACATAAATATACGAGGCAAGTAGAAAGTAGAAACGAGAAATCGATAATATACTACATATTGGTAGAGAAAAGAAACCTCAAAAAATAAAAGACGTTAGAGTGAGAAGAGGAGCTGAAATAGGGAGCGACCATTTTTTACTTGTAGCTTATATCAAAAAGGAATTGAAAGACGACGGTAAAGAGATATCAATAAAAAAAGATCGAATATGAATCGATAAAGGCTTACAAACCATATCAAGGAAACTAGAAAATATAGAAGATGCAACAGACAATATGAGCACAGAAGACTTATGGAAGTATTTCAAAAGCACTCTCCTCGATTCTGCTAAAGAAGTATGTGGAAGCAGCAGAAAGAGAAATAACGCAAAACAAACGGCATGGTGGACAGATGCAATTGGAGAGGAAGTGAGAATTAAGAAGAGAGCATGGGCAAATTATCTCAACTGTAAAACTATAGAGAAATATGAGTTATACAAACGAGAATGAATCAGGTAACAAACATAAATGTAGCAACTACAGAGGAATCACGTTATTATGCACGGCTATGAAAATATATGAACAAATAATAGATATGAAGCTGAGGCCAATTATTGAAAGAACATTGGGAGAGACACAAAGTGGATTTCAAAAAGGAAGAAGTCTTCGAGATCATATATTCAGCATCAAGATATTGATGGAAAAATCTAACAGAATGAAGAAGAAAATATACCTAGCGTTCATGGACTTGGAAAAAGCTTTTGATAGGGTGCCTAGACGAAGATTATGGGGAGTACTACGTAGGAGAGGAATCAAAGCAAAAACTATAAGACTGATAATAAATATATATAAAAGTAATAGAAATTGCATTATAAGTGGAAACAGGAGATCAGAGTATTTCAAGACAACGGAGGGACTTAGACAGGGGGGTGGGCTTAGTCCTCTGTTGTTTATAATCTTTATGGATGAAATAATAAAAATTTGCTCGACAGAAGTGAGGAAGGAAAATCCAGATTGGATATAGAAACTTACACACCAAGTAGAAGTATCAGAAGGGGCATACGCGGATGATATAGTGATAATGGTCAACAATGAAAAAGATCTTTAGAAAAACTTGAATATATAAAACAGAAAATTAGAGAAGAGTGGTATGAAAATTAACAAAGAAAAAACTAAGGTAATGGTGATTGGAATAGAAAAAGAAGACATAAATATACAGATAGAGGGGACAAAAATAGAACAAGTGGAAAATTATAAGTACTTAGGAGTTGAACTCGAAGAATCAGGAAAGTAAGATGCTGAAATCGCCGATAAGATCGAAAAGACCATGAAGGCATATTATGCTATCAGCAACAATTTCATAAATAAGAAAAAAGTGTCAAGAGCCATAAAATGAAAGTATTTACATATATCTATAGGTCAATACTGTCGAAATGAAATATCTTAAGAGGAGAGTCACAAAGAGAGATAAACTAAAGAATATTGACATACGAAAGGAATTAAGAATTGAATCAACTTTGAAATTTATAGAGAAAAGGCAGCTCAGCTGGTGGGGACATCTTCAGAGAATGGATAATACACGGCAAGTCAAAAGTATATGGGAGACAAAGACTAACGAAAAGATGAAAAGAGGTAGACCACGACAAACATGGGATGGAGTATTAGCGGAAATATTGGGACAACAGGGCAAAAAGTGGACAGAGGCTAAAACAATCGCAAGACTGAAGAATGGAGAAATTTCATATATGAACAACATTGTTGATATATCGAATTTTCATGAAATGTTAATATGTTAATGTTAATATATTGTAGACCCTACACCATTTCAGACATGCCATTAGTACATGTGATCTAATTCAGCAAGTAGCAGAAGCCAAGAGGTGGTCATACAAAGAGAGAAAAAAATATCAGTGCCTCAGTCCAATACTGTTTCCTCTTAAAACAAATTCATGGGAGCTGTTGACAGAATGGATGAAACCTTTCATGTGTGGATGTTGATATTCAAAATGTTTTTAAAGAATATAAGAAAATATTGCGAAAAATATAAAACATTGTACATGAAAATTGTTTTACTAATATCACACACTGATTTTGAGAAATAAATTTATCTCATTTTTGAAATATTTAGAGTAAATGTCTTTTTTATGTTTTATTGAAGATTCAATTTGTTTTTAAGTTTCATTTTTGATAGATATCAGTGTTTCATTGAATAATCGCAATTAGAAGAAAAGCTGCAGCAAAAATAAGATTGTGCTAACTTCTTCAATTTGCTTTAATTCCCCATTCATGCCTGGTAGTCTCATTTGGGAAGAGTATTTTTTCATTCATACGTGCAGCAGAAGAAAAATATTGTTTTTTATTCAAATATAAATCCATGAACACGTTAAAAGAGGTTTAATCAAAATGGCAACGAAAAAAAATTCGGGCCAAAATAGAGTCAATGAACTGAAAAGTTTGCTAGAAATCTGTTTATTTAGAATATCAACATCTTCCTATGATGTTAACATAACAAACAAAACACGTGTGGTGTTTTTCTAGAATAAAGTTTTTGCAGTGATAATAACTTTTGTTTATTAAGTACAATAAGACTTAAGAATAATGTTCATAAATAATGCAGTATGAATTCAAGCGTTTGTGTAATCTATAATATAGATAGGTAGATCTTGAAGATCTTTTCATATTTCATATCGAAATATATCCTCAAAAACTCAAGGCCATTCAAAGATCTTTCAAAAAAATATAGTCCAACTACAAAATGTTCCACTATAGTTTCCCAAACATTAAGGGACCATTTTTGCTGCAAATTGTTTATTCGGTTGATGTGCGGATTTTCTTGACTGTGAAAATGCAAATTATGTCTATTTCCAAAAATATTTCTATGAACAGTGAATAAGATGAATTTTAAGTACTTTTCATTTTCTTCAATAGGATCAGCAAACATTCACGAAAGAGTTTTCTTTGTTCGATATCTTGTTTCTCCAGTTCTTGGTGAATTTCAACATAATATGGATAATATTTTTTCACTTGTCTCTACTAACTTCCTGTATACTTATTTCAAGATTTTCCATAATAGCCAGACGAATTCGCAGTTGATGTTTTTCGTTCAACACCGTTTTTGTTTTTTCATAACCAACGCTTTCAGTCTCCTCAAAGATTCGCTTCAAATTGTCGAAAGATTCTACTCGGCGATGTCTCCTTTCTGGATATGTGGCCGCATACGAGAAGCCAACAAGCAATTGCCATAACTAATTCCAATTGCATATGCCATATTCATTAATTACTCTTCATTAAAATTCATAATGTTGAGAAAAATAAGAATAACTTGTAGGAGAGAATAAGAAATTTACGGATAATATTGTTACAATAAATGTGAAAACTGAATAATCATATTCTTTTTACATATGGTAAACATACATTTGCAGGGTTCAATTATATTGAACTGATAGCCTATCAAGCCTATCAATCAAATGATACCTAGAAACAGATAATAATAAGTGTTCTATTCAAAGTATATGATGAATTTTTTCTACCATAAATGAGCCCTCTATTTCTGGAGAGGAAGGGTTCGAAATTTAATAGATGGACCACAATTTGTCGAGAGACTATTGAATAGCCAGGAAATATTGCGATTTCTGCCGAAATAGTTTCCAAGGATTAATAGAAAGAATTAAAGCGTAAATCTTCAGATTTGAAGTAGGCACATGGACTGGATTGTTTTATGAAATTCTATGAAAATTAAACTACGAATGAAAATTGTGGATAACGCTAATATCGCAGGATAAGAACTGTTCTTGTCAGAATTGAAAATTACATGAACATTATTAGAATACCCCCTGAAGTTCTTTGTAGTTTTGGGATAAATATTATTTAACGGCTTGAATAGTGTTATAGAGTTCTCAAAAAGATAAACATTTCGAGCTAGTAAATGAAAAATCCTTTTAAGGAGTATTATCACTTCAAAATTTTGGGAAAATCAATTTTGATTTTTTATATATTAGTATTCCTTCATTCCTGTAGAATATCACTGGTACTCGTACGTAAAAGTTCAAATAAAAAAGTAAATTTAAAGGTAATCAACATTCTGGAAATTCAAAATTGGAAAAAAATTTCGTGAGTGTATCAGCTAAAAAATGTGATCCTAGTTTTCAGTTTAGTGTTTTCTCACTTGGAAAATATTTTAAAGTGTAAAAAATGTGATGGTAATATTAAGTTTTTACGAAAAAGTGCTATTGGCTTCGGTTTCAAACTTGAAATTCAGTATACAAGTTCGGTCAATTCTTGCACTAGTACCTATAAAACTAATGAGATCAACAGGCGAATGGTTTTGATTTTCCGCCTATTATAGGTTGGACTCAATGGCATAAATTTGTTCTGTTCCATGATGGATCTAGGTCGACGCTTCAACCAGAATTTGTACTACACCGCGTGCACAAATATCGCTTTTTCGGCTGAATGTTTGGCTAAAGTTATATTTCAAAAAGCCGAAAGAGAAGAAAACGAAAACAACGTTGAGCACGGATTCCCAAAAGGCGAATTGACTGTGTCCGGCGATGGTACCTGGGCCAAGAGAGGTTTTTCTTCTCTCATCGGAATTTGTACTCAAATTAGAAAATACACAGTCAAAAACGTGTAAGAAATGTGAAGTAAACAAAAAACTGATGGACTCAATTTGGAAACACACGGAGCACGTCGATGAATGTTCCAAAAATTATGACGGAAGCTCCGGGGGACTGGAAGTCCAAGGGGTGTTAGAGATGTTTTTATCGATCGGAAAATTTACATGGCTCAAAATACGCTCGCTACGTTAGAGATGGAGATTCAAAAACGTTCCCCAACTTATTGGAGACTAAGCCGTACGGGGACTTCAATATTAAAAAATTAGAATGCGTCCTTCACGTGGGAAAAAGAATGATTCGAAAGCTCAAGGATGTCAAAAAAACTCTCACGAAAATAAAAAATTAAAAAAAAAAGAAACGAAAAGGAAGAACCTGCAGCTAAAAGGAAACTCCACCTGAGGAAAAGAGAACCGAACTTACTGGCAATGTTATGAGAGAAATTTCTTTGTTTCAGTCTTGCCATTCAAAACAACCCCGATGATGCCATTTGGGCGGGATTTCATCATAGAATTTGAACTCATGAAAAACCACAGCATCAGTATTGCGACAAGAGCTGGTGTAAGTATCTACAAAGCGTCGAAGAGGGCAAAAAGTTCAACCATAAAACACCGCCCCTTAGTGACCTTGTGCAAGAATACGTGAAGCCTGTTTTCGAAGAATTGACAAAAGATGAACTTTTGGATCGCTGTTTGGGAAAAAACACGCAAAACAATAACGAATCTTTTAATAGTACAATCTGGGGACTTGTGCCAAAACATATATATTCTGGAAAACAAATTGTCGATTTATCAGCCTGGATCCGTTGTTGCGTCTTCAACGAGGGGTCCAAAGCAATTCTGAAATTAATGGAGATGATGGGACTCGACATTGGGCCTCATGCCTATGACTTTTGTCATGACAAAGACGAGTTGCGCATCAAAATTGCAGAAAAGCGATGTTCCGATCAGTCGAAGGAAGCGAGAAAAAATAGCAGTCGAAACTTTGAATGCGTTTTTCTCAAAACATGTTTTTTCAAATCGGTATCAGCGCTAGCGCCACGACGAAGTGTCAGAATTTGACGTAACTAGGCTTATTTTATTGATAATTTACACCTCTTCATTAATTAATTAATTCGAAGATTCAACCCCTTTTTGAGAGGTTGAAACGCGTAAAAAATGCCTTTTTTCAACTTTTTTTTGAAAGCTTGTAATTTTCTCCAAAATGAACAGTTTTTATTTTCCAAGGTAGGTTATACAGCTGCATACATGTTTTTCAAAATTTTGTTTGATTTTTTTGATTTCAGATATAGCGTTCGATCTGTATCACTGCAACCGCAAAACCAACCATTTTTGAAGCGTTGTCATCAGCGCAACATTCTACGAAGAACTTAGATTTTCCATTTTGTCATTCTGAAGTGATATACCCCTTAATTCCATCTAGAAAACATAACTTTTATAAAAATCTCTGAAACGGAACACTCGGTATATTCTAAAATTATTTGAAATATGCAACGGTTTATGATGTATCTATTTTCCTTTCACACCTTCTTAACACAATGTACAGTTTAAGAGGTATCGAACAAACACTAAATGGACACACGGTATAGTGTGTGACATCATTTTGAAGTTTGAACAAATATTTCTCAATTAGGGATATCGAGGGTGAGTTGATTCCTTGAAAAAATGTTTACCTCTAAAGCGAATACAACAATACTAATTAAAAGTTGACAAAACCATAGAATAAACACGCCCACTAAATCTTTAATACGAATCTTCTTATTAAAGAATTTTTCGTCATAAAATGGGCGTACCTCATCGTATTTACGCATAATAGAATCAACGAAGCCAGTGTCGCAAAAATAACGTAAAATTTTATCAATGGAGTGAAATAACGGGTGGCCATCCAATATATTGAAAGAAAAACTGGGTACATGAACAGACGGTTGTAACTCCCAAATCAGATATTTGCCTGTTTCCGGATCAGTATAATAAGAATCGATGAAATAGCGAATAGTTCTGTGAAATCTAAGAACTCCCATGTCTCTATCAAATGCAGTTCTATTTACGCAAGTGAAAGGAACGGGACATGAATAATAATTTTCTTTCATATAGGTTTGAAATTTTGGATGGTTGGAAAAATATCCCAATTCTTCATCATAAAAAGCCAATAGTAATTCGTGTTCCATTATTTCCTCCAAAGATTCGATGGGTTTTTCGAAATTTGAACCGGTGAGTAAATAGGTGAAACGACTTTTGTAAAATACGTTTATTATGAAAGTCAGAGTTATCAACACGACCATGAGGAAAAACTGCGATAAAAATTTGTAATCGAGGCTGTCGCCTTGCTCCAGAAACAATTTCAAAATTATGATAGGTTTTTTAAAAAGGTGAATTATATGTCTTTCTTTTTTAAAAATCATGTCGAACATATACCAAAATACAGAAAATATAATCAAACTGAAAGAGCAAACCTCCCAAACGTTTTTCGAAAATGCTTTGTATACATACTTCCATTTTGGTATGGCATACGAACTTGGGACATACCAATACAAATAGTCGCTTGTGTACGGTGCAGTTTGTCTGAACCTATCAAATTTTGTAAAACCCATACCAAGCAGTATCTCGACGCGTTTAGGATATAGCAGAGCTGTGTCTCCTGAACAATGTATCTTTCTATAACGTGGTGTAACATGGATAATCTTCAGAATGATATCTAGTAATTCTATTTCGATTCCAGGTTTCTCACAATATGGACATACTGTATATGGCACGTAACACAAGGGGAGCACTTCGACGAAAGATTTTCGCCATACTCTCGGACTATACCCGTGGAATAGATTCTTATATTTCCATTGTTTAGATACACTGAATCCTTCTTTGTTACAATATCCAATGACTACCATATCAGTGTCGAAGTTTTCCAAAATTCTTCGACTGTAAACAATGTATGATGATACTTCCAAAGTTTCGTAGTTCACGAATATCACATTATTCAAAAAATTCCAAGCTAATTTCCTTCGTAAAGATACTGGAAAAAATGTTCCGATAAAAATAAATTTTGCTGAACGTGTGAAATAAAAAGTTCGTCCTAATGTTTCCAATATTGTATCGAATGTAACGTAATCTAAATCAATAACGTAGGCATCTAAAACCCTTCCGTATAAATGCTCGATACCAACTGTCTCATATTTGAAATCCGTTCGTATTAAAGGAAGGCCAACGTGTAGATCTGAAGATGAAATTATAATACTATCGTTTTTCAGTTCTCTTTGGAGAATTGTTTCAACGCAACTCAAAATTTGATAAAAATTGAGAATTTCTTTCAATTTCATTTTCTTGTGGTCTCATTGACGAAATCTGAACCAAGTCGAGAAGCTAAATGAACACCCGATATTTCGGAAACGATTGTTGTTTCGAACTAAAACAAATGATACTTTTTCTTCGTTTATTATTCATAGCATATAAAAGTAAAACATACTCATCCGATGCTCTTTGAATAATAAGAATTGAAATAAATATTTTATTTTAATAGCACTATTGAATGCAGCGATATGCATTTGAAGAAGAAATACCCTTCAAATTTTAAATATTTATGAACGTTTTAATATGTAATGTCTGATATTTAATTGATAAAACTGGAAGTGTGTTACTAGAACACTCTAAATAAATCAATGATTCGAGAACGACTCGATCGATAGAAACCATATTGGTTATGCAATTCACGGACACCCTGTGTATATATATATATATATATATATATATATATATATATATATATATATATATATATATATATATATATATATATATATATATATATATATATATATAGAAAACACATCATCAAACAAAATATAGATGATTCTTGCCGTAGATGTTTCTGTTCTTCAGAAACAGTTTTTCATATATTATCATCTTGCTCAGTCCTTGCTTCAACAGATTATTTAGAAAGACATAATGCCGTCGCTAATATTATTCATTTTAATCTAGGAATTAAACATGACCTAATTCCCAAAAGAAAAAAATTTTACAAATATGAACCTGAGATTATTTGTGAAAATGACAAATATAAACTTTATTTTGATAAAACAATTCTTTGCAACAGAGCTGTTAAACACAATAGAACAGATATCATTCTTACTGATAAACAGAATCAAATAACATATATAATTGATATTGCTATACCCGACACACATAATATACAAAATAAATACAATGAAAAAATTTCTAAATATATGATGCTTGGCGACGAGATTAAAAAATGTGGAAAATGAAAAAATTTTTACTCTACCAATTATTATTTCCACAACAGGTGTTATTCCTAGAAATCTTCACAAAAGTATTGAGATTTTGGGTCTGAAGAAAAATTTGTTTGAACAGTTACAAAAGATAACAGTCATCAAATCTTGTAATATTCTTCGTAGGTTTCTTTCCGAAAAAATAATGAGGTAGAGTCATAGGTTTTCTCTTTAGTTTATACTGCTCAGAATCTCATTTCATATTTTATTTATTTGTTTATATAAATGTAATATAATTAACTGACAATTTTGTCATATTTATATTCAGAGCAGTATTCTATTCGATCGTTCACCACTTCACACAAAGGAAACTATTAATGAGTAACATTCAGTGTTACTTGACTAAGGTCCGTACACTGGATTTTTCCGGGAGAAAGCCTCTGACACTACTCGTTGGTACATTGATATCATTGTCTGATGATGCTATAGTGTGTATATATTCTGGTAGATTGATATATTCTCATAACATTTAACGTTATCCTAATATATAATTATTCCAGGATATATATATATATATATATATATATATATATATATATATATATATATATATATATATATATATATATATATATATATATATATATATATATATATATATGAAAAATTCTTCGGTTGGCCGCTAGAGGTCGCCAAATCCAAAGATTCTTTCGTATTTTCAAATAATTCAAGAACTATTCGATCGATAGAAACCATATTTGGTATGCGTAATCGGGTGCGTTATTCACGTTTTTTAGTGAAAAAAACACTAGATCGTGTTTTTAATCAAACGTAATTTTTCAACTGTCTGCGTTTGAGCAAAACTGTTTTAGACATTGAGTAGCTAGACTAATTACCAAACTTTTTGTCTCTTGAGAAATTTTGATATGATGAGCGGTTCAATCACAAAAAACAGTTTTTCAATTACATGATTTCATTTCTTCAACCACCTAGCAAGTCAAAAATATCACATATTGACCATGTTGGCTTTGGATTTGTTTCTGTACTCTCAGATTGTCATTTTATTATGCTTGACAACCTCTTGTTGACAAAATGATGTTTTCTAGGTTGCTAAATCGGATCAAGCAAATAGGACATTCAATGTTAGTAGTACAAAAATCGAAAAATTCGAAGAAAAAATTTAATGAGTTTTTCACAATGACTATTTAAAAATATGAAAATAAAAAAAAACAAATCACTTCAGAATAACGATTAATTAGTTTACACCCAAAATTTCATTCAACTATAGTAACTGTTAAAAAATTCCAACATTTTGTTAAAAACAGGAGTTAATCCTCTTTAAGACCCTTGGCATTACTTCAGGGTCATTTTTGAATGAGTTGGCCGCATTTAAAATTCTCATAAGTAAACTCTTCTCGGGTGTCAATTGGAGAAGAGTAAACTCTAGATTTTAAAGCACCCCAAAGAAAGAAGTCGCACGGTGCCAAGTCGGGAGATCGTGATGGCCAACATGCAGGAGCATCAGCTCCCTTTCCGATCCAACGATTCTGTGCATATAAGAACTCGCGAACAGCTAAAGTGAAGTGAGGAGGTGCACCGTCGTGCATAAACCACATTTCTGTACGCAATAATACTGGAATATTGTCCAACAAATCCGGATAATTTTCTTGCAAAAAATTCAAATATGCCTCTCCGTTTAATCGATCTGGAATCACTACCCCACCAATAATGAATTATCAATTACTGAAATCCATACGTTAATTTTGACTTGATTCTGATGATGATATGGATCGGTATTATGAATAAAACAAGAATGCAAATGTATGCCCAACAAAATGCGAGTATCACAATTTTTGCAGCCAAGGAATCCAATTTCCCGACGATATCAGAGATGTCATTTAGACTGATGAAGTCCGCATCACCAGTGATGGGATATTTAGTTGCCATAATGAGCAACTTTGGTCTGATGGCAATCTGCAGCGCCATATTGATATGCAGCATCAAATAAGACATTGTTTTTTAATGTGTGATGTACCGTCAAAGATAACATTCCAATTTTTTGATGAAAAACTGAATGGTGGTCATTATCAATGAATCATTGATTTTAAATTTGTTGGAAGATATCTCTGCTCCTAGCACAAAGATCGAATAGTTTCTTTCAACACCACGGTGAACATCCCCTCCAAACAAGGGCCATCATGGTCCTGTTGAATTTGTCTTTGGGGATAACTGGTTAGAGATTAGAGTCCCAGTAAAATGGCCACCTTGTTCCCTCGACTTGACACCACTAGAATTCTTTCTTTGGAATTATCTCTGATATTATATTGAAGATAAGAAGAACCAGTCAAAATTTAGAAGAGTTGAATTAGAAGTTTAGGGGAAAGCTCTGCTCGTGAACAATATTCATATTTCACCTCATTCACTCCCGTTGCACAGTTTTAGTAGCTAGTTTACTTTTGTGAGAAGACACATGTACGTTTTGGGATCTAACCTTTTTATAATGAACTTTAATGACTGAATCATAAAGTGAATATTGTAGTATCAAATTTTCAGCTAATGATACATTGTTGTATTTTGTAGAGGAATATGTTCAGGATATTGTGAACATAATAAATGGGGATCTGTTAAGTGTGTGCGAGTGGTTGGGAAATAATATTTTGAATGAAAATGTAAAGAAAACTAAATTTATGATGATAAAAAGTAGATGTAATCCATTGAAGAGTTTAATTAAGGGAATATTTAACCTTCCACAGAATATTAAATATCCCTCCCTGAAAGAACTGGTTTTCCGATCCACCCCTCATGATCATCACCTACCAAGGCCACACAGTAGTGTTATAGACAGGTCAGATGTCATGAATAGGAACAATACGACTTTAGTTTCAGTCTCGTTTGACCTCCTCAGTATTTCACATCCATTCACAACAGCAGGCCAGCTTGCCACCTACTCATCGCAATCTGTTGGACCGCATAAACTACATGTAAATTTATTATATAGTGACACAGAGGCTACAAACAGAAAACTTCAAGACGCGCTACTAGTTCGACCATCTACCGCAACACTACAAACTGTCTGCAAGATACGATCTGTCGAAAAGCCAACTTTCCTTGTATTTGTCTAGTGTAAAAGTAAATATTACACATCATACAAATCTGTCTTTCAACATGTTTTAACTTTGCTATTAAATAAATTATTATTATTACATCACCAGTGCCATTAAGGTGCCGAGTTTTCGAAAATTTAAACCTTAACACTGATTTTTATCCATCAAAAATCTTAATGGAGTGTGCTTATTATGAAATAAAAAATAATTTGAAAAGAATTCTAGAATGGGTCAAATAGCATTTTCCATTGGTATAATTTTAAAAAAATGAAGCTCTTAATTCAGTCTTAACTGTTAATCAATGAAATCATACCTCTTTGAGCTTTACTCATTCCTCCTCGTCCATCTCGACCAGAATGCCTTTCAGAAGTCCTACCTAGTTGGCCTTGTTCTCCATTACCACAAGTATAAACTTGCCCAAATTTTGATAAAAACACAATATGATTTTCACCAGAGGCCACTTTAACTATTGGAATATCCTTAATAATTTCATAAGGAAATCTTTCATTTCCTGATGTAGTTAGTCCCATATTACCGTGAGTATCCTAGAAAAAAGTGAGAATTTAAATGCATTGTCTTAGAAAGTAAATTGCTGATTATAAATAACGATACAATAACAATTGTTCCCTCACCCTAAAAGTACCCCAAGCAAAAACTTTTCCATCTTCTAATAGAGCTACTGTATGTGAATCTCCTGCAGAAATTTGAATCACTTGTCCTGGTAATTCTACTTGGCCAGGTCTATATTCAGAATTTTCTTCTTCATCTGTTTTTCTTCCAAGAGCTCCTTCATCATTACACCCAAAAGTAAAAACCTGAAAATAAATTGAATTGAAAAATAAAGAGGTAATCCTGCTGTTTACGCTCACGTCGGAGATTTGATTACCTATCGTTGAAAATGAAATAGCGAAGGATAAGATATACTATTGACATGAAACCGATAGCAAACTACTCCTAATCAAGGACGTAACTTCTCGGGAGCGGAAGGGACATGTGTGACTCATATTTTTTCGCAAGTGGGCTCAGGAACCCGCGCTTGATTATTTAAATAAACAGATACATATTTTGACTTCTTTTAGACAAGATAGAGCGATATAGCACAAGATGTTTTCAAAATCTAGAACTTCCAAAATATTTACGATATTCGAATCTCACCTCTCATTTCAGTAATTCAATAAGTTCAACATGATGGATGAGGTTGAGGGAAAATATTTTCCCTTGTTTGGTATGAATTTTCTGACAATCTCAGTGCTGAATATGAACTGCTTCAGCGTTTTTTGTAAGCTAGAACATATACTATTTAGCTAATACTACAGGATAATAAATCAAGAATTGTGCACTGTATAATATATTCTGTTCATTCATTTGGAGAGTGCCACTAACAACATCTCAATTATATTAATTCATTAGTATTCATAGATCTAATAAGATATTTCTGATGTGGTTTTCGAGTTAATCACGAATTTTGATAACTTCCTAATTTAACCCATTCTCGATATCTCGGTTAACAACTTTACGTCAAAAATGTTTTTTCATTGTTTCGACTTTTTTTGTAAATTGCCGTAATTCCTTTTCCTCCTTAGTTTGACAGATGAAGGCATAGATTTGTATTTTTCTTGAGAACACTCACTTCCATTTCAGAAATATCAAACTCATATTATTCTCATCACATATTTTGCATGAAAACATCTCAATATTTTTAGCATTTCCTCCCGCAAAATTAAATGTTGACTTTTCGAAGAAGAGAACTTCGAGAGTTTTTCAATGGATAGCGATCGTTTCAATAAAATTTGCGAGATTGCATGGACTGAGTTGTTTTCCACAATCCAATAGAAATTAAAGCATTTATTAAATTATTTTGGTCATTGCTATTACATGATTCTCAATGTTCTATGGTTTATTTATTTATTTATTGATCATACAAAACAGTAACATTCAGTTACAAAGAAAATAATAGTATGGGCAGACGGGAAATCCCCTTCAATACAAAAAACTAGGAACTAATTAATACAAACAATGTAGGGAGCATTAAACATAGTGCCCAGTAGTGAAGCATAAAGAAAAAAAATACAATATTAAAGCGACCTCAAAGCATGAAAAGCTTTTGATTTGAAGACTTTAAGAGAAACAGAAATGAAATTGAGCCATGAAACTTTGTTTGCCAAGGTAAGAGTACGGTAGATAAAGAAGTTGCAAATATAATTAAATCTATGCATTTTAATATTAAATAGTGGCGTGTGTCGAGTTCGCCTAAGTGGCAAGTTAATATCAATCATAGCTAACAAATCAATACCATGAACAGAACCATTCAATAAACCGTGCAAAGAACACAAATCAAATACTTTCCGACGGTTCTCCAGAGAATCCAACCTGAAAGTGTTCATCACAATTTGTAAGTCAATTTTACTTGGTAAATGCGACCGGAACGCCAGAAGACGTAAAAACCTCCTTTGTACTTCATCCAAAAAATCGATATCACCAATAAAGAATGGGAACCAAATAATAGAACCGCATTCAAGATTGGATCTAACGAACAATACAATAACCTGTGCGGAGAGAATTCTTCCGAAAATCTCAACACAAAACTAAGCATCTTGAATGATTTTGAACAAACAGCTGATATATGTTCCTTAAAATTCAAATGAGTATCCAGTATTACCCCAAGGTCGCGAATACTCTTCACACGACCAATATCCTTTTGATCAAAACTGTAGTTGAACTGACTAATCTGAACAGATCTATGAAACAAGATAATCTTACATTTATCAAAATTCAATTTAAGACAATTAATATCAACCCAGTGGAAAAAAGCATCAATCTGATATTGTAGAAACATCCTGCAAGTTCTTTACAACTGAATACATTTTCAAATCATCTGCAAACATAAGAAACTTAATTGAAATAAAATTCTTTATATCATTAACGAAAATGTTAAATAGCAGTGGACCCAGATGAGAACCCTGGGGCACACCAGAAGTTACAAAAATCTCTCTAGGGTAAAAGTTTCTATATTCAACAATCTGCGTTCTACCACATAAAAAATCTGCCAACACGAGAGCAGGGAACCTCTTATGCCAAGAGCTTCAAGTTTACTTAACAAAATATTATGATTAACCGTATCGAGAGCATTAGAAAAATCAGTGTACACAAAGTCTAATTGGATACCCGCCTCAAAGCAGTAAATTATATAAAGTTTCAAGTAGAGTGCAAGATTAGTTATAATAGAACGGCCTTTACGAAAACTGTGTTGCTCATTTATGATAACAGAGCAGCACTTCCAAGATAGGTAATCACAGACCATGCATTCAAGTAATTTAGGTAAGGCAGATTGTAAACATATACCTCTATAATTTGTTATTAGCGATCTTGAACAGTTTTTAAACAAGGGTTCTGAAAACTACTTCTCCTTTTTAACCAACTCCAACAAAAATTCAAAAAAGGAGATCTCCCTCCGTAGGTAAGTCAGTAGAGGTACTGACTCCCCCACCGAGGGACCTGGTTCAAATCCCAGGTAGGATATGGATGTAGTATGAATGTTGGTGTGTTTGTCCCACGTATATAAATAAAAATTACCTTAGAGTCTGGATACATATCCGATAGGTTGAGTCCATAACCTCCAAAGGCTAGATAACAAACAATGGGGTAAAAATTGAGCATCAACACAGTTGTTAGTATTGAAATAAAAAGAGAAGTAGAATTCTTGATAAAATTCTCTGCATCAGCTCAGAAGATGACTACCACAGCTAGAGGTTAAATATCTAGTGAAAATCTTTCGAGATCACCGTGAACAAGCCCGAAACCAAAAATTCAATGACAAAAATTAAAATTACACCTTTATCTTTGTCAAGCCAAATAGAAAAAAAAATTTTGGCTCATCCACTGCAATCTATTCAAAAAAGTGGTTGAACAATGTGAAAATACTTTTTACATAACTTCAATAATAACCGAGATATCGAATAACTCAAAAAACACTGCAATTAAAAAAATCCACCAGGAAAAGAAATCTGGCAACACTGGCTGAAATTTAAATCGGAAACATTTGCGTCAACTCGGTACTGGATGCGCGAAAGTGGTCAGCGTAAATAGCAGGATTACGGATAAATAAAATTAAGAGAGTTAAAATCAGAACAATTCATTTTCGAATATTTAAATTCAAAAACTAAGAATGTGGAAGTGGTAGATGAAAAAATTCAACTTACTTTGCCATCTTTAGTTAAGCAGACCGTATGCATTCCTCCAGCGCAGATATCTACTATTTCTTTGTCATTTAGCTCAAGCAATGCTAATCTACTTTTTTCCATGACCTCATCACCAAGTCCAAGTTGTCCAACATCATTTTGACCAGTTACCAAAACAACTCCTTGTCTAGTAGATGGAGTGAAAATATCACTGTCAAGAATAACTAAAAAAAAACAATTATTACGAATTATCCATCCTTAATAAATTCATTATCTAACTATAAATCATTAACATGCACAAATTTTCATTTTCTGATATATTACAATGAATGTTCCTCAAATTCAAAGCACCAAAATGGTTTTAGCATTAGTATAATAAATGTACTTGTACTTGAAAACTATCAAAATTAATTTTAGTCCGGTTAGCATTTAATCAGTGAATTCAAAGTGAAAAAACCTTCCCAGTATTACAAATCATTAAAATAATGTTACTCTAGAAGCATTCGATTAAAATTTACTTTAAGATCTTACACTTAGCCTTCTTAGATTTCCTCTCCTCTGTATGGTTTTGCAACTTTCTCTTAGGAGCCATCGTGAAATTTTCAATGGAAATTTATACTGAAAATGGGGTTTTTTAAATGAAAGAATTCAAAATATATAAAATAAATACTTGTTATATTAAAAAACTTACTACTACTTCTAATATATGAAAAGCGGGAATCTAACGGCATTCCCTTTCGTTTGAAGACCAAAGGAAATCAAAACTAAATTTTAAAGAGGTTAGGAACTTATATTCACAGAAAAATAAATAGGTTTTAGATTTTGGCGTGTTCCCAATTTTTCATATTAATACTGTTGTCTAGGTGGGACAATTCCAATTGTCGATTGCCTAAAAATAAAATTATTTAAATTGACAAATAACTATCAATAAATGTTTTAAAAAGCAAGTTCAATCCTTTATATAAAATACGAATTGAAAAATTTATGAATATTCAATTTTAGTAATTAAACTTCAGAGGTTGATAGTAAAGCAAATAGTAGATAGAGTAATATTCATATATTTAAAAACCACTATAATACATGATTAACTAAAATGAAATTCCGAAACAACATGGGGGAGCACACATATAACGAAGGAACGCACTCTACTATAAAATCAAACGTCAAATGAACTTCATTTTGAGTCACAGAGCAAGTGAATTTTCTGTTTAGAGTTTTCGACAAGTCATCTAAATAAGTCTTAAATTCTCCCAATTGAGATAATTCAAACCCTGTGTTTTCAAATATTATAAATTAAAATGACTCAAATCGATGCAGATAGAGAAAAAATTCTCCAGGATTATCGGAAAAAACTTCTGGAGCACAAAGAAGTAGAATCTCGTTTGAAAGAAAGTAAGTGAATATAAATTCCATCTTAAATCAGCTGGAGTTAAAACAATTTCTATTTTCAGTGAGAGAACAGCTTAAAGATTTAACAAAACAATATGACAAATCTGAAAACGACCTGAAGGCTTTACAGAGTATGGGTCAAATTGTGGGAGAGGTTCTAAAACAATTAACAGAAGAGAAATGTAAGTGTAGCTTAAATTTTCCGCCATACATTATCAATAGCTTTCTTGTATACGTTATTTTTCGATTTACAGTTATTGTTAAAGCTACAAATGGTCCGAGATATGTAGTTGGTTGCCGCAGACAACTCGACAAGGCAAAGCTTAAAGCTGGAACTCGTGTTGCTTTAGACATGACAACCTTGACAATTATGAGATATTTGCCCAGGGAAGTTGATCCTCTTGTATACAATATGAGTCATGAAGATCCTGGTGATGTAACATACTCAGCAATTGGTGGTTTGTCTGAACAGATTAGAGAGCTAAGGGAAGTTATCGAGTTGCCACTTATGAATCCAGAACTCTTTATGAGAGTTGGTATAACACCACCAAAAGGTAAAAGGTTTTTTCCTCAATTTTAAATAGGGGTAATCCTGCATTTCACGCTGCCCACACGCACACCGTGTACCGAGTCAACAAGAAATGTTTCCGAACAATTTGAATTTCAAGCCAGTGTTGCCAGATCCCTTACCTGAAGTTCATTCAAATTTCACGTTCGTACAAGAGAATAGATGTTTGATCTCTGTCGTCTCACTCTTCAGTTTGTTCAATACTTGTGTTGGATAAACTTCATATGCAATTTGAGCTTTACTTGCGAGACGAGCGATTTATTCAAGTGATTTGGAATTTGTTAATTATTTTATTTTTAGGATTTATCATGTCTAGAACAAATATTGTTGTCGTTCAGGAAATCATGCAGAATAATCAAATTCGTGAGAGTATTATAAATACCAGAGACATTATATTCACATTGATTCGGTATACATTTCTAAGAGCATATAGGCAATTACACAGAATTAAAACCGTTGTACAAAGAAATCCTACTCTCACTTAAATTTAAGAGCACCTATATTTACATAGATATAGGTGCTCTTAAAGCACACATTAATAAATTACTTTGTTATTTCAAATAGCAATCTACCTTTTTTATTATACTTCTAGAACCGACATTTGAACAAAGCATAAAATACCCAAGTTGTTGGCACTTATCTGTCAAAACTTTTGACTGATTTAATTATTTTTGTTATAAACTCGATTTTTGAGGAACATTTAAAAAAATTGTAGCTCGTAGATCTTTTGCATTACAGACACAATTTTTGCTTGGGTGGATAGAAGACACATGTCAAATGTTTATTGCGTTGTTTTGTATGATTTTTTCAATTTGGCATTTTTCAAACAGCAATAACTCAGTTTTTTCAAACAATCAAATCAAAAAATATTTATATCGCCATCAGATGAAGCGTCAAATTTCAGATGGAATTGTATCAGCATGTAGTATACCCATCTCTTATAGTTCCGAAATAATTTGGGAATATATTGAATTTTGATGATTTTGCAAGAACTAACAGAGAATGCTTTGTAATATTTGAATCAAGTAGCTGAACTAGCTACGCTCACCTGACAGGTGCCTGAAATTAATGTACTTGTCACTTCATTCATTCGAATTTGATATTTCAACAAGAATTCAATATATTCCCAAATTATTTCGGAACGATAAGAGATGGGTATAGTACATGCTGATACAAATCCATCTGTAATTTGACGCTTCATCTGATGGCGAAATAAAAATTGGCATGTGCCATTTGAAAAAATTGAGTTATTGGTTTGAAAAAGTTTGAAATAGAATACCAGCAGAGATAACAAACCTTGTTCGTTCCTTAATCAGGCATCTAAACTCGCATCATGCCTCCTACAAATGCCCCTAAAAAGTGAGCACAGGAAATGTTAAAAAGGAAATCATATTATCTTGTATATGATTCAGTAAACTATGGAAAAAACTCGTTTCCCTGTCGCTATTGCACTAGCAATAGCTTGCCTGTTTATGATGTGTTAGTGTCGTGTGTACAAAAAGAGTACCAAAAATTTTTCTGCTTAGCAGCTTCATTCTCTCATTGTCATCTTGCACTCCATGATTTCCAGGACTTCTTCACGAAGACAAGGGTGAAAATCTAACCTAAGCTGAGGTAGGCATCTTCCCAGCCGATGCAAAGGGCTTTAACAAGAATTCCTACTACTATTTTTATATCAAAACAGACAGAAATGTTGGTGCTCAATTTTTACCCCAACTTGTTATGCAAAAAAAAACTTCCCACAAATGGAGATCCTCCCCCTTTTTGTTTGTCTTTTTGTTCTATGAACCTTCTGTTTGTTCTATGAACCTTCTGTTTGTTCTATGAACCTTCTGTTTGTTTTATGAACCTACAGTGGTAGTGGACTGCGAACCACTCACTTAGACCATGCAATTGTAACTGCCACCTCTTAGGAGGTTATAGACTCAACCTATCGGTTATGTTCCCAACTCTGGGAAAACACACCAACATTCATACTACAACTATATCTTACCTGGGATTTGCACCCGGTCCCTCGGCGTGGGAGTCAGTATCTCTACTGACTCACATCAGCCACCTCCTTTTTTGAATTATTGTTGAAGGCGGTTGAAAAGGAGATGTAGCTTTCAGAACCATAGAACATTGAGAATCATGTAATAGCAATGCGCAAAATAATTCAATAAATGCTTTAATATCTATTGGATTGTGGAAAACAACTCTGTCCATGCAATCTCACAAATTATATTATAACGATCGATATCCATTGAAGAACTCTCGAAGTTCAAAAGTCAACATTTAATTTTACGGGAGGATATGCGAAAAATATTGAGTTTTTCTCATGAAAAATATGAGATGAGAATAATATGATTATGTTAGATATTTCTTAAATGGCTGTGATAGTTCTAAAAAAATACAAATCTATGTCCTTATTTGTCAAACTAAGGGGGAAAAGGAATTTCGGCAATTCACAAAAAAATTCTGAATAATGTGAAAACATTTTTGACGAAAATTTCATAATCGAGAAATCGAGTATTAATGAAATCAGGAAGTTATCAAAATTCGTGAATAACTCGAATACCACATCAGAAATAACTTATTGGATGTATGAATACTAATGAATCAATATAACTGAGATGTTGTTAGTCGCACCCTCAAAATGAATGAAAAGAAAATTTTGTACAGTGTACAATTCCCAATTTATTACCCTGTAATATGAGCTAAATAGTAAAGGTTCTAGCTTACAAAAAGAATCTAGAGCATACAGATCCTGCACTCAAATTGTCATAAAATTTATGCCAAACAAAGGGAAATATTTTCTCTCAATTTCATCCGTCATTTTGAACTTTATTGAATTACTGAAATGTGAGGTCAGATTGGAATATCTTATAAATACTTTGGAAACTCTAAGATTTTGAAAACATCTTTTGCTATACCGCACTACCCTGTCCAAATGAACTCAAAATATGTATCTGTTTATTAAGATAATCAAGCACTTGCGAAAAATTACGATTCACATATGGCCCTTCCGCTCCCGAGAAGTTACGCCCCTGATTAGGAGTGTTTACCTATAGGTTTCACTTCAATAATACATCTCATCCTTTGCTATTTCATTTTCAACGATAGGTATTCAAATCTCCGACGTGAGATAAATCGTGGCAACACTGGCTTAAATTTCAAATCGTTCGGAAACATACACGAAGCGAGTGCGGACAGCGTGAAATGCAGGATTACCTTAAATAGGTATCAGCTGGTATAAAAATCACTATTTATCAGCTATTCTTGATTATTTTTTTTATAGGTTGCCTTTTATATGGTCCACCAGGTACAGGTAAAACCTTATTAGCCCGGGCTGTGGCATCTCAGCTAGATGCTAATTTCTTGAAGGTAGTTTCTAGTGCAATTGTTGATAAATATATTGGGGAATCAGCTAGATTGATCCGAGAAATGTTTAATTATGCTAAAGATCATCAACCTTGTATTATATTTATGGATGAAATAGATGCTATAGGTATGTATATTGAGTTTTGTTATGATATTATTTTGTCGATTACAAATATGTGTTACTTATTTTCAGGTGGAAGGAGATTTTCAGAAGGAACTTCAGCCGATAGAGAAATTCAGCGTACCCTTATGGAACTACTAAACCAGATGGATGGTTTTGACTCCCTAGGTCAAGTAAGTGAAAATTCGAGTTCTTTTTCCTTCAAAGGTTTAAGGGTTCAGGTGAAATCAGAATTTTCAAAAAATCAATTTTTTTTCTCATTCTCTCAAAGTATATCTTGGTAATATTCACTGAAAATTTTTAGTGAATCTGTCGAATACTTTTCGAGTTATTTGATAATTAGCCAAGGGTTCTCAGGCGTTCCGAAACGTTGAGTGTACTTCAAATGCCTTTTTCTCAAAACTATGTTTTCTGAACTGGTGACCACTGTAGCTCGATAACCGCTGAATAGAGTTCAATGAAATTTATACAGCTTTTTTAAAACATGAAACAGTAGTGCCTGATCGAAGGATTTTCTTTTGTTTTAATTTCGATTTCTTATAAACAATTTGAAAATTAAAAAAATAGATTCGATCAGGCACTTGAATATCTATTAACGAAACTAATTCTGATTGATTTTAAATGAAACTCCAAGGATAAGTGATGGTCTCCCACAGGACCCCATCTGCTTTTCAGACGAGTCCAAACCGGGATGGGTATAGGCATCGGCGTTCACGGCCATAGGGCAAACATTATGATTGCTTTGGGAGACAACGTCACCGTAACACACGCAGAAATATTTGCTATTCTCTGGTGTGTACAGGAAAACCTATGAGGCATACATCTACATATGCTCTGATAGCCAAAACGCCCTTGGATATCTGAAAGATACGAAGGTCACATCCAAACTGGTTGACGAATGCAGAACAGCACTTCGACAACTCAGTGCTACAAACAGAGTCACTCTGATTTGGTGCCCAGCCCATCAGGGCATCGAAGGAAACGAGATAGCAGACAGCCTCGCTAGAAAGGCAACAGCTGTCAGGCCGATGGGACCAGAACCTATTCTGACCATCCCATGGACCCACATGAACTCTTTTTTTCAAAACTGGAACACCTGAACTATTCGGCAATCATCTCGGGACTGAGACAGTCAAAAAGGCTCATAAAAGGGCCGCAATCAAAGAAGAAGGTACATGCACTACTGTCCCTCAAAAAAAAGTCTGTTGGGATGGTAGTGGGCCTATTGACGGGACAACAACTCAACAAATATCTACAGGTCATGAAACTATCGGAAACCACACAATGTCGTGGTTGTCTAGAAAATGACGAAACAACCGAACACATACTCTTCGAATGTCCCGCCCATAAGGAAACCAGACTGAACACCTTGGGCGCTGAAACACCCAGCGCCCGGATGATCCAGGGGGCCCCCAACAACACTCTCGCAAGCTTTATCAGGAAGTTTTTGCAAGACAAATAACAACTCAACCAAACATGGCAAACACAGTGGGCCCATATGGGGACCGTGCAGGAAGAAGAAGAAAGATAAGTGATGGTCACTGCAAGAAGCTTCGGTTGAAACTGGATCAACATAAACAGCCATTACTTTTAAAATTATTAATTTTTTTTTCTAAAATTTATGTCAAATTAAGTCGAAACCTTATTTAATAATGCTATGTTTTTACTTTTATAATATAAAATAATTAACTGGCACAAAAAATTATTAAAGATTGTCAATTTTCATGTCTCTGACTACACCCAACCCCTTGATAATTACCTTTGTTGATCGTTTTTTAGGTTAAAATGATCATGGCTACCAACAGACCCGATACTTTAGACCCTGCTCTCCTACGTCCTGGCCGTTTAGATAGAAAAATAGAAATTCCGCTACCAAATGAACAGGCACGTCTTGAAATTTTGAAAATCCATGCTGGACCCATTGCAAAACATGGAGAAATTGACTATGAGGCTATTGTGAAACTGTCAGATTCTTTCAATGGTGCTGATTTAAGGTAAGAGAAAATACAAAGGAAGTTATTAATTGATGTTTAAACACCTGCAGCATTCATTTGAATACGTTTCTCTAAGAATCAATGGAAAATTTTTGTATCTCTAATAAGAAACTGTAATATTTCTCTTTAGGAACGTGTGTACTGAGGCGGGTCTCTTTGCTATCAGATCTGAACGGGAATACGTAATTCAAGAAGATTTCATGAAAGCGGTGAGAAAAGTTGCTGATAATAAGAAATTAGAAAGCAAACTTGATTATAAGCCAGTATAATTTCAATGAATATTTTTGTTCAGCTTGATATTATGTTCGTAAGATTGTGTAAAAGATTTGTACTTCCTAATTTAAATAAAAATCCGTTTAAATCTCCATATGTTTTGTTCAGTGCTGCAATAATCAAGTAGATAAGTATAATTTTGAAAGCAAAGGAAGAATTTGTTTACGAATCATCAGATAGATTTTAAGCATAATTATAAGTATTTTCTTATTTATATTTATTTGCCCATTTTCTAATACATTATGTCAAAAGGTACCAGGCATTGATTATATGAAAAATCTGCTTAAAATGAATGTCTAAAGTTCTGTTAATTTGACATAATTGTTTTCTATATAGACGCGGAGTTTGAACGTGATTTATCATTTAGTTTGTATACAGTGCTCAATTTTGTCAGTTCTCACAAGTGTTTTGCAATTTTTACGATAGGTAAAAATATTGAACGAAGAATTAGTCTCAAATTTTGTATTGCAAATGGAATCTCGTGTGTCGAATCGCTGAAAATGTTACAGAAGGCTTATGGTGAATTGACTTTATCAAAAACACAAGCATATTAATCAATCATTTATTTATTCATCAGAGATGACAAATCAAGAAATAGTAAATATAATATCTTAATTTCTAAGTAAAAATTCGACAAAACCAATGAAGTAGACATAAACAAAGGATAAAATCACATTAAGCAAGAGGAGACAAGACATTTAAAACAAAAAGGCACTCATGCAATGCCATATCAACAAATTCGTCCATACTGTAACATATATTCTTTAAAAGTAAAGAGTTAATTTTCTTCTTGAAAACAAACTGCTCAATTTTTTGTATCTTTCAGAGAGTCGATTATATAGTTTCAGTCCCAAATAAGTGAAATATTTTTGTGAACGCGATTGACGTTGTTGTGGTAATATAAGGTTTTCCTCATTTCTGGTGTTGTAATTGTGAACTTTGCTGTGAGTGGCAAATTGATCACAGAAACAGTGAATATAGCTGAGACATTCGAGGATCTAAATTGAAGGGACATGGAGAATGCACAGTGTCTTGAATATACTCCTGCAACTTTGTTCTTGCGTTGCTCCAACTTTTGCTGTAACAGCCCTTTTTTGCAATAAGAAAATTCCTTGAGCTTCTAAAGATGCCCCCCAGAGGAGTATTCCATAAAACGCGAAAGTACGTTAAGAGAGAGGCCCTTTCGTTGGCGATGTAGCGCATTTGGCGGATATAATAAATTGCCGAGTATAATTTTCTACTCATTTCAGCGAAGTGTGTTTCCCACGAAAGAGTACTCTCCATTGAAAAGCCCAACAGTTTGTTAGTCGAGTCATCATTGTCCTCGTGATTACGCTTTGCCGCGAAGGTCAATTTTTGATTTTTACCATGTTAAGATGTAAACCGTTCGCGCTAAATCATCTATGTGCCTTTTGCATGGTAGACCCAGAACGCCTGTACAACTTTTCTATAGAATCAGACTTGACAAGAAATGTTAAGTCGTCCGTGAACAAACATTTTATCTGCTTCAATATTCGATGGGAGATCATTCATATACAGAATGAAAAACACCGGACCCAATACTGATCCCTGCATAACTCCAAGGTTTATTTTTACTGGCGCGGACAACTCGTTTTTCCAACATACTGATTGGTACCTATATTCTAAGCAAGATCTGAGAATATTCCAAATCTTTCCTCTCATTCCGCAATATTCTAATTTGAGAAGAAGAAACAATTGATTTCTGCATCTTCCTGATCATGGCTCTCATCAGATACTCGACTAGCTCAGCCATGACTGTGACTGTTGACCTGCCTTCTCTAAATACATCTTGGCATGGTGTCAATATTGATTTGGACTCAAGGTGAGCCACTATTCTATTTTTAAGCAAGGCTTTGAAAACCTTAGAGAAGGCAGGCAGAATAGAAATTGGCCTGAAGCTATTTGGGTTGTTTGGGTTCCCCTTTTTGAATATTAGCACCACTCTAGCATACTTCAACTCCACCGGAAAAACTCCCCGCTCAAAACATTGGTTTATGACTATACTGAGAGGTGCAGCCAGAGCGTGGATTATTTTTTTGAGAAGACTAACACTGAAATCGTAGATATCTACAGAATTATTTTCCTTCATGCCATGCACCAAAGTCATTATTTTTATAGTTGTTGTATCCGTTAGCATCATCGAGTTGTAGTCAGAAGTAACAGTCTTTTTGGCATAGGATTGTGGAGATTCATTTTGGTCAGGATTTTCTGGTGTATATCTCATAGCAACATTTGCCATTTGCAAAGTGGTCGCAGAGGGTATGAGTGCTCAGATTACAAGTAAAAATTAATGTACACACACATTATTAATTCCTCTGAAATATTCGATAAAAAATAAGGCAAAATTTTCGAAAAAGGTCAAATTAACCAAACCTTCTTTTTTAACAATTTGTATGATCCCGTGCTTCTATGGCAACTCAACATTGTTATTGCATACATTCGATTAAATGAATTATTTTATCTTGCTGCACATTGGCCCATAATATTGGTAAAAGCTTTCGAAGCTGTTACCAGGGTTATGGTCTCAGTTTGTGTTTTTTCAGTCTTCTCTGAAGCATCTCCCAGGCATGCTAGATTGGATCAAGGTCTAGTGATCTTGGAGGAAGGGGTTAGTGTTTTACTTCCCTGATTTTTCAGAGCATTAATCACATAGGATCTATGAGTTCTGGCATTGTCGTCGGCAAAATTATCACCTATGGCGCAATGAAAATTTGATACATTCCTTCTTAAATCATTATTGTTCCACCTCCAAATGGATGTACTGCTTAGTACATTTCTTCTCACTCCTAATGAGTATCTGAGAAACAACCGTACCTGGACTCGTCAGTAAAAAAAATACCAAACACTATTCATTGGTCTAATGGAGATATGCACTTACCCACTCGAATCTGGTACGTTTATATTCTTGAGCAAGAGGAACACTTTGCATAAGAAGTCTGGGTTTTTCAGTATTTTTGTTGCAATCAAGACTGATACCCTTGTGGCATTTGAAAGTTCACCATACAAGTTCCTACATGTTGATAATTTTCTTTTCAATCCAATAAAGCTACTAGCCGGTCTTGAGCCACTGTTGTTATCCTCAGCCTACCTGTTCGGGGTAATTGTTCAACATTTTTAGTTCCTTGATCTTGCTAAGAACCTGGAAATGACACTTTGGGACACATTGCTGTAGCCTGTTAGTCTGTAGGGCTCTATTTCTATTCTTCGAGCTCAACTTACGTCGGAGGTTCACAAAAAGTAAAAATGCAGACACTCAGTTGAAATGAGCAGCTATAAAATACCTGTGATTCCAAGATGTTTATGATGCAACCAATAAAACTATCAGATAAAAACATTGATCCTTTTTTTGTATGTCATGTTTAAGAACACTGTCAAACAGATGAATTCACCACAGCCATTCATCAAAATTCAGCCATATTTCCTACGTTCTTGGAACTTTATTAGTACATAACACGCAATAAATAATGATGAATAAGTTATAGACAGAAACTGAAATCAGTGCAAAACAAACCAGTCGCTTGGTTGAGGAAAAGTGTCCAAGTTTACAGATAAGCTTGAACAAATTGAAATCCAAGTATATTATATAATAATTTAAATATACGCAATAAATAGTGATGAACTAAATTGCGAGTAATATAAGAAATAATAAAATAAAAATGTAAAGATATTTTAACTTGTGTGTGGCTTGAATTTAATATTTTAGTTGATTGATCATTTTTCATTTTAAAACACCTCACGTGATATCATTTACAACTACAAATAAAAAATACTAACTCAGTAAAAGTGAAACTCCATTTACTGGATTTTCAGATACAACAAATTCCAAGATCAAATGGATAATTTGTATTAAGGAGTAATAAAACGACTGAAAATATAATCAAAATATTGTTTACATCATATAAGAAGATTATTCTTCATCTGCTTGAAGTTCTTTCTTCATTGCTGCTTCTATAATTTTGGTTTCTTATTACTTCTTTTTATCATGTTCTTGTATGCTTGTTTTATCTATATTTTCATCTGTTTCATGTCCATCCTCACCGCCTTTCACATCTTTTATGTGTTCTTCACTTCTATTTACCATTCGTTCTACTTCATCGAGAATAACTCCCACTTTGCCTTCAATTTCATGCATTTTTGCTTCTTCTGACTCAATTGTCTTTTGCGCATCACTGAGCAATTCAGTAACTTCCTTCTTTCTTATTTCCTCAGTAAACTGGAATTGTGTCAACTGAATGAAATAGGAATAAACTGATTTGCTTTCAAGAATTTTTCATTTTTGCATAATAAATTTTTCTTCTATTAATTTGATACAGGCAGATGAATCTATTTTGTTTAAATAGTTTAGATATAAGGACGTCAAGTTTGAATGAAGTAGAATAAAATTATGAAGCAAGACTTTTTATGGTGAATGTCCAATTTCTATTACTAATAGTTTTTGTTTAATCTTGAAATAATTTTATGAAGAATTTAAAACAATTTTTTCTTTACCAAACCTATGTTTAAACCAATACAACTATAACCAATTACTAGGTCATTAAAATCATTACAAATTATTAGTTACCAACTGATTTTTTATTCTTGGTTATTAAATATTCGCTCAATAAAATGTCCACATAGTCTTATAACAGATAGGTAACTATCGCAACTCTCATAGGAATTATTCAGAACAACTTTTCTACTAATGATTTAAGGTCTCTAATAAGAGCACTTTTTCAAAAATTCAGTTTGTAGGAGAATGTGATCATCATTCAAGTATTTACCAATTGTGAAAAATCAGCTGATCAGTAATAATTTTTTTTATGATCTCATTATTGGTACGTGTTGTGGGTTACTTTGCTCGAACCTTCTATTTTGTATTGTACTTAAATATTTCGAAAAAATTGTAATTGTTTCTATTGACTGAAGAATTTTACCTTTTGCAGTTCGTCCTTCGAATCGTCCGTCTCTACAGTTCGTGGTGAATGTTCCATAAGCTTCTTTACTTTTTTCGTTTTTGTCTGTTGAATAGAGGGTTTCATATTCTGGCTAAGGTCTTGTGAAATAATTTCCGACATTTCATCAGGGGTCACAGCCATGCTAACAAATGTACCATGCTCTTTGTCTTTCCACAATTTCTCTATCATTTCTAAAATTCAGATCCATTATGATAAGATGAATGTATGATGATATGAACTGCTTCAATAAGAGAATTGTCCCTAAAGTCAAATCGTTACTCTTAAATGGCGCTGGCCTAGCTGAAAGATCTTCTGCTTTGTCAAATATCGTTGCACTAGGTTTTATGAATGTGCTGGCAATTTTGGAAACAATGATATTCTGGCGCAAAGATAAGAAGATAGGTCGAATATTTTTGAAACAATCCTTGTATTCTATTGATTGAATGGTTACAAACCTGTCTCAGTCTCATATTTAAATTCAAATCCTGTAGGGGGAAGATTATCCTCTGGATCAAGAGTATCTAGAATAAAAATTGATTATAAAACTTACAATAAAATCGAAATTGCATACATGACTGTGGTTCTGGAACTTGTTCAATAATTTCATCGAGCAACGTATCGTTTATTTTTCTCAAATTTTGAGTTTGTTTCTTCTTTATCCTTTCTCTAACCATCTGTTTCTGCACTTCTGGCAGAACGAAGTGATGTACTAAATCTGCGATAGTTTCTTCTTGTTCGGTGATTTCTATAGATCTGGAAATGTCTCAATATTTAGAAAAAATCACATTTTCTGAGCGGGATATTTCAGTTTACTTCTCAAGTTGTTCCGCCGTTTCATCTTCTATTTTTTCCGTCAATTTCTGCATAAAGAAGGTCGCTTCCTCGTTTGAAGCAAAATCCATTCCCTCTGCTATTATATCTTGTAAGTATAAATCGACAGTGTCTTGATGAACTTTTACCATCTGTTTAAATATTTCATCGTGTTCCCTTCTTCTACGTAATTCTTGCTGCCTCCTGTTTGGCAATGATTAGCATATTGAATACAAATAGGAAAAAGTAAAGATTAAACTGTAATTTACAAGAAAAAGATATGACCTTCCGGCTTCAGCTGCCTCTCGATCGTTCCTTTCCCGTTCATTCAAGAAGCAAATTGCATGGGCCCTTCTTTCATCCATTAACCGTCGGAGTTCTTTATTGAGAAAATCTAGCAGGGACCCTACAATGCTTCCCTCTAGTTTGTTCAGTGATTTTTGAAGTTTTTCAATCTTTAAAATACAATGAACGAAGATAAGTAAAACTCAAATGCAGCTTAACATCGGATATATTTACTCTGTTGATTTGTATCGCTTCTTCTCTTTGTTGATGTTTTATTTTTTTTCTTGTTGCTCCTATACTTTCTCTTTGTTCTTCGAGAAGACCAGTGCTGTATTTTAATTCCTTGATCAATTCTCGACATTTGTCTCGCCCTTCATATATCTCAAAAGTAAATATAATTAATTATGAATCGTTTCTCTTACGAGGTTACTGTATTCAAAATACTAAATATAACTCTCACAAGTACTAACAAACTTTCATTGAAGAATTGATAAAATTGTCAGCACTTGTATAGGATACAGTTCGATATAAAAATCTTTCATATGAATTTTGTATCAAATTGAATTGAAATTACTGTTATAATAGCTTATGATTCTGAATAATTCTGAATTAGAAGTGGCAGGATAGGAAAAAATTTCCACAACTTGAATTGAATCAGAAATTCTTCTATTTATAATGTTGGTAACTGCAACTGGCCACTTCAAAGAGCAATGGACGCTCAAATTGTTTCCACTAAATTGAAGATTTTAATTCTATGTAAAACATAACTCGCTTAAGTCTTACCAACATTTGAGAAGCACGCCCCTTCAATATACTTTGTATAGCAATGATGGCCTGATACTTATCCTCTTCCATATCTGGCAATTCATCTGTTTCTGGAGTAGACGCCTCAGATACTGTTTTATCAATCCTGACGCGAAGTGTACACCGCTTCTTTGTAGCCTTATGAAGATCTAAGGTAAATATATTGAATCCTCTTATTGTACTTTACTCTTATTATATAATTCTTACTTTTAAGCTCTTCATGAAGCTTCTTCAAAACTGGAGTTGTCCATTTAGTTTCCCTCATGCATATGTGGGTGCCAGTTAATTTTGTTGTATTGTAATCGTCTTTCAAAATAGTTGCCTTATTGATCCATCTTGGGAGAGTACTAAATTCTTCCACACCTAGTCACAGAGAAAAATACTTCGTAAAATATTCACTCAATTCTTCAAGTGGAAAGCATTGACGATATGACAAATTTTCTGAATGATTTCATCAAATCGATCTTTGACGTTAATGCTCCGTTAAAGACAATTACTTTGAGAAGACCTTCGGATCCCTATATTACACATAATATAAGAGAAATTATAAAACTAAAGAATAGATCCTACAAACGATATAGGCAGATAGGGTCTACTGCTCATTTAGCGTATTATAGAGATATAAAAACCTACTTAGTTAGTTACTTAGAATGACTCTAGGCAATTGTGGGGATCTCTGAAAAGACCGAAGATGCTGAGGTAATGCCTAAGATGATTGGAACTAAGGAGCTTAATAACTTCTATATAGATTCAGTGCCAGTTTCAGATGTGGATGAGCAGCTAGTTTAGCTCTACTCAAACACAACAAATCCTAACATTCAGGAGGTAATGAGTTTCTCTGTGGTAGATGTGCAACTTGTGGAGAAAACATTTGCAACTGTTAAGTCCGCGGCTTCGGGATACTTTCTGTATCACGCACCTCACATATTATCAATGTTTCTTTATCTACAGGCCTTGTGCCCCTAATATGGAAGAGGGCCATCATCAGACCTATTCCTAAAGTGACTCAACCTTCAAAAACCTGCTGATCTACGCCCTATAAGTATCCTACCAGGTCCTTGAAAAAGTAGTGCATCTGCAAATGATTGAACATCTTAATAAATATGTGCTACCACCAATTCAATCAGGGTTTAGAGCAGCTCACAATACTGCCACTGCCTTGTTGAAGGTTACAAATGACCTTGTTAGGGCCATAGATGATTCTCAGTTGGCTCTTTTGATATTGTTGGACTACAGTAAGGCGTTTGATATCATGAATCACACCATTGCAAAGCTGCATTATTGTTCCCTACATCCTGCGGTGCTTAACTGGTTCTTCAATTATCTGACTGAGAGAACTCAATACGTAAAGTTGGTTAGTTCATCATTGAGTATTCGCAGTTTCAGCCAGGGGGTGACTCAGGGAAGTGTGTTGGGGCCAATGTTGTTTTCAGTGTTTTCTGGCTCGGTTAGCCACTGTGCAGTGCATCAGTATGCGGATGATACTCAGTTGTATAAGGCCATTCATCCCTTTGATATAAATTCTGCTATCCGCTTGATACACAGTGACCTGAATGCGATAGGAAACTGGTCTCGGGATAATGGACTTCTGTTGAATCCATGCAAGCCTGTGATCCGTTGTGTGGAAAATAAATCATTGCGTGAAAAAGCAATAAGACAGGTCAGTGTGAATGTCATCCTGAATGGCTCTATATTAAAATTGAGTGACTGTGCAAAAAATCTGGATGTACTATTTGATGGTGAGCTAAACTATAAAGATCACATCAAGAACTTGCTGCATACATAAAGTTCAGGATGATCTACAGCTACAAATCGTTCCTGTGTAGTGCTGTTAAGTGGTGACTTAACTTCTGCATTGATTATGAGTCCATTCAGTTATTGTAGTGCCGTTTATTTTTCGTTTGCTACTGGAGTGTCGCAGTCGTCGGTTCAGAGGTTTCAAAACTGATGCTTGCGTTACTCTTATGATATTGGGCATCGCGAACATGTAACACCCCACTATATTACTCTTGGGTTGTTGAAGTGTAAATATGTTTCTTTGTCACTATGCTTTGATTGTCTTTAAGGTCTTAAAGTTCTCTGAGCCTTCCTAATTGAGTGAGATGATCGTGAGAAGAAACCAGTGTCATAATGCAAATGTCAGGTACGACCATCTTTTATCTATTCCCTTACACAGAACTGCTAAATTCGAGAATAGTTTTAGTTATGTCTCTGCCACAATTTTCAATATGTATTCGAAAATTTTCCATGGCTGTGATACAGCATTGTCCTTCATAAGGTGCTTCAAAGCAAAGCTGCTTGAACTACAGGCAGAAACTGTATAGGGTCTTCTTGTCTACCTTTGTTTTTTGGTGTTTTAGCTTCTTGTTTTATGTTTGATTTTTAATTAGATAAGATGATTTGTTGTATGGACCTACTTGTATTTGAATTTAAAGGACGAGTGGAAGAAAAGCTTTAGCTGAACTCTGTTCCATTTGTATTTGGTGTGTTGTATGTATTTTTATCCTCAGATGCAATAAACATGACTCTCGAAATTCGGCTATAAATTTCAAAATTTTCGTTACTTTACCTACGAATTGCGCTTTGTAATATTTGAGTCTTTCGTCCATTACTTGATGCCATCTCATAGGGTGCTCTCCGTGACGAATAAGAGGCGCATATAATTCCGATTTAGGATGAGCGTGGTCTTCTACCGCGTCAGTGGCATGGTATTTAGTCTTAACGCCTCTATGTTTCAATTCAAGCTTTCTTAACTCTTAAAAAAAAATTGTTAAAAATTATCTTTCAAGAAAATCAAATCAGAACTAACCTCTTTCAGTTTTCTTCCTCAACTTTTGTATCTGAGCGAATGTTTCTGTTTTTTTAATCTCAGCAATATTTCTAAGTTTCAAGTCGTTACGGTCTCGAGCTTTCTGGTGTAGCTCAGCCAGCATTTCTTCTAGCAGTTTCATGCGTAATTCTTGAATTTCGTGAATTTCCTAGATCGGAAAAGAGTACATTTATGACATGAACATCATTTCTTTATCGTACCTGTTCCCTAAATGCCCATTCATCTCTTTCCATAGCATCGATAACATCCCTTCGTTTACGTAACATGCCTTCATCGGTAGGGGGTGGAAGGTGTTTTTCCCAAGCTCGTTTCATACGTGCTCTCTCCACCAGAATAACTTCATCCTTTCCAGCCGGCAAACCACTTCCTAAAAAATATCGACATCGAGAATGTGTGGTTATTCTCAAAGTTTCGGTGGATTAAAACTGTTTTAAAATGAATGTATTTAGGGTAGAAGGGGGCAAAATGATCCCCTAAAGAAAGAACAAATGGTATATGTCTTGATAATATATACTAATAAAATTTCATCAAACTCAATCTTTAAGATGTTATTTTTGAAAACAATAAGCTATATTCTTTTTCAAAATAACATTTATTAGATAGCAACAAAAAATATAAACAAAATATATGATTAATGATCATTTTATCCCATATAGGCAGGTAAAGAATGCCCAACATAAAATAAACTAACTGGTATTGGTATCTTCGACTTCGTCTACTCCACCGTACTGATGATGAGCCCACTTAAGGCAGTGGCCACAACGAATCCATCCTTCTCCTCTTGTTAAGTTAATATAATGCTCAGTACAGTACAGGCAAGTAGTATTCTCATCGTGAGAAGAACTGGAAGAGCTATCTTTACTCTTGTTTTGTCTTTTAATTTTTTCCTTTTTTAGTTTATTTGCTGCTATTTTCCATATTTTTTTTGCATTTTCAATTTCCATTACTAGATCATCTTTGTACGGAGTGCTTGTCAAAACTACACTCTACTTTACGTCTTGCTCTTTTTTCCTTGAAGTTGTAGTAATGGTTGACACTCCTGTGGTAATAACAAATGCTGATTCTGACATATTTATTTATTACCCAAAATGGAAAAACGTACAAACTATGAATATTTTTGCCTTAACTAATGTAACTCAATAGGGTATAAATCAGAACTGGTAAACTATTATAAGCTTGCGAGCACTTTTTTATAGGATTGTTCAGACCAACCTGGGTTCTCACTGGACTTAAGTGTAAGTGAAGATTTTGTCTGGACTTGGTATCATATCCATGTATTTGAGAATTTTTCAATAGAGACGTATTCAGTTTACGATTTAATCTTGTTACTTTATAAATTTGTTTACACTGCTCCTCATATTGCAGTAGGGACTTTAAAGGTAGAAGTTGTAATCTATTATATGTTCGCATGAGGGAGTTCTGTAATTTAAATTGAACAATACTTATATGAATTTCTGTTTCTGGTCCTGTGCTGCAAAACAAGATCGTTCTTCCGCCAAGGCTTATATGAGGTTCTGTAATTTAAATTGAACAATACTTATATGAATTTCTGTTTCTGGTCCTGTGCTGCAAAACAAGATCGTTCTTCCGCCAAGGCTTATACCACTCCAAGCTATCGCCGTACCTCCTTGGAAATTGTCAACTTCCTAAGTATTTTTGAGTTTTAAACATTTCCATGTTGCCTTAAGTACGTTTTGTATCTTGACGTAAACCGAATCTGGAGTCATCGTTGAATAACATAGGGGTCCAGTGTTCAAGTTTCCTTTCGATGTGATCTGTGAACCAAACTGCCTCGCTGCTTGCTATTGAATCTAGAAACCCTCAATGAACGTCTAGTATGTACTGATGCACGTTTCAGAGCTGTACATTCAGTTGACCCGTCGTGTGGCTGGGATTTCTCAAAAAACATGTCTCAGAAGTTTTTCTTGTACTGCAATGATAGCTCTGATACAACCAGTATGTTATTCTCAACAAAAATAATATAAAATAGTAAGTAATGAGAACTTATTTTTTTCATTGTTACTATATTTAAATAAAAATCATGATTTTTTATCAATTAGTTAACTATTTCTCACCCCATTTCAGGAAATCCAACTTCAAAAGCTGCGGACTGACACTGCCATCATTGTTGATCAGCCTATAATCGGGCTGCCAAGGGGAAGTCTGCATTTCCGATTCCCGATAATCCGTCTGTATGTTTGCGTGCATTTTGCCGCCAGTCACCACTTTACTTTCACCAAAGTATTTCGGGACTTTCTTCAATGTAAAAGCGGGAAAATGAAGATAGGGTATGACGTCACTCGGATAAGTAATAACAGGACAACTGTAAGAGAACAGAAAGCATTAGCGTCTTCCAGAGAGATATATCTGAACACCTGACGCGCCAAATAAATCGATCTAAACCAATATCTGATTACATTATATACCTGAAATATTTAGGTCTATCACGACCCTGAACAGGATGTGGTCTGTTATGAATTTGTTGAAAGTATTTGTCACTCCTTTCCTTCTGTTCTTTGTAAGATGGGATATCTCTAGGTTTTCGAAGTACCAATTGTTTCCTGGGATAGCTGGGAAGATCGGAAAACATATTCGAGAAAACAGGACATACTTGCTGAAAGGAAGTTTTCGGAAGAATTCATGTTGGGGAAGCTAGGATCTAAGGAATACTCGTTCTTCCACTTACATATTTAGCCATGGCCAATTTCGCTACTATTTCAGCTTTATAATGATCTCTTGGACCAGATACCACGAATAGAGGATCTGTAAAATTAGGTAAGAATTTGGTGACGATATTCAATAACAGTAATATTGCCATCAAGAAGCATTTAGTACAAAAGAACGTTGTAGCTCAAAAGTCACATCAGAAATATAGTGTATGTCCAATGAAAATACTGTATACTCTGTAAATATGTATATAAAGCTAAAACTAAGAAACATATGACTCAATTAAAATATCTGGAAACAGATAAATCTAGTTTAGTCTTGCCATGCAACATGAAGACATAGATGTTAATCTCTCTCTTACTTGCGAGCATGTGATTTGCTCCTCCTTGTGGACTATATACAATACAATGTAAAATCAAGAGAAAATATTGACTATTGTAATAATTCATATTCACAAAGAATTTCTAGTATAATTGATTTTAGTTTGAAGTGTACATACCATACACAAGGTCGTGCGGACGATAGGACAAATTCTTTATTTGCGTAATAGTCATTTTTATGGATGATTGCCTTCTAATAAATAATAATACAATTGAATATTAGGTCATTGATGCCAAAACGTGTCTGCAAGATTTTTTGACATTCACGTTTGATCAATGATTTCTATAGTTACATGAATAGATTGAAAATATTTTGGTTGGTACCTACAACTTCAATCTGTGATTGGATAGAAGCGTCGTTTTTATGTGCTTATAAACTAGGGTTTGAATTTTTCGTCTTTTTGAATAGTTCAGCAGGTTCTCTGGTGAATTTAAATCAGCGAGCTAGGATGCCCGTATGAAAATGTTCACAGTATAACATTCAAAAGTCATCGATTAAGATTTTGCTAGGCTGCTAAAGGTCTCTAATGTGAACATTCATTAAAAACATTTGCAGAACCAGTAGTAAAGATTTGAATATTTTGTGTTATAGAACATTAATGTCCATTTATAAATTAACCAATGAAATTTATAACCATACATTTTAATTGCAAAAATATCTTTTTGAAAAGGTAAAAAGGACATATATTTAAAAAATGTACCTTTCAAATCATATCTCAGAACACGATAGTTATCGGAAATCAAAGTATACCAAAGTATACATAGAATAAAAATACTATAAATATCTCGTTAGTCATGACATCGCCCAATTTACTCAGCCTGAGATACGTCACAGCAAAGTTGGTAGGAAATCTATATACTTGAATTTCATGTAAAAAGGAGTGCTGAAATTAAAATGCAGACTTTTGAATACATGCACGCTAAACCATAATTCGCCTGATTTGTGTCCCTGTGACATTTTTCTGTTTAATCAATTCAAACCGCTTTGAAAGCAGAGGATCAACATAAATACATAATGTGGCACATAGATGGGTCTAATGAAACAAAACGAAGTATAAATGTGCAGGAATTAACAGGGTTCAAAAGATTCTAGACTCTTCTCCATCAGAGAAGACAAACATAAAAGAAACCATGTACACCAACAGAAGATTTACCAGACTGGTGGGGACAGCCAGATGATTGACAAAGGTCTCATAAGTCGACGTTATTTAAGCCTTAAACTCAAGTCAAAAAAGAAGCCGAAAGGAAATATAGGAAAATCTATCATTTAAAAACATGGTATCTTTTGCAAGTTTTATTTACATTATCTAATTTTGTTATGATAATAAACAGGTGGGAATTTTAGGTATATTTTACAACAACTTTGTTTTATCTATAATATATATAAACGATAATTTTTACAAGTGATGGTGTAAATTCAAAATTTCAATAAAATGCTGTTAGTAAATATTAGAATATATTATCCTTGAATATAATTATGTTAATATTATCGCCTTCATATACAGAGAAGAGCATTACGATACAATAAATTCAGTTCAATTTTTCCAATCTTCAATCAATATGTACGAACCCGGAGCTTATACTATAAGTAGAAAAATATATTCAGTTAAGAATTGTCATACATTCTTTATAATTACTTATTTCTCAAAACGATAAAGGATAATATTTTGATTCAATACGACATAACAGATGAGCAGTAAATGAAAATTTAAAGTTTTATAAATATTCAGATATATAGTCATCAAATGATGTCAATTATGGAAGTTATTCAATGCATATGCAAGCGTTTTGCAATGTTTATCACTACATATAATATAATTTTTCAACAATGGAATGTCACATTCTTTAGAATTGTAACATATCTTTCCTCATTTGGACTATGACACTCTCAGATCAAAGTAATCAACACATTGATAAACACATTTCATGGTTATAATTTTCACTACAACTGTTGATGGTGAATTAAACTTCTTCAAAGTAACTTAATTCTTCAAAAAATTGCACATATCCTTAAATATTGGACAAAACTGGAGAGAAAAATGTTATGCACTTACTGCACTAAAACAGTTTGGAAAAAATTCACATTGAACACAAAAACAATAATAATTCTTAAGGAAATATAAGAAAGTTATAAGAGTGCCTTCATATCCAAGCATGTGTAGCCTTTTGCAAAACTCATAAATCTGATTGTATAGAACCGGACGGTTATACCTTTCTTTCAATTGTAATTCTGCAAAGTTCTTAGGTATCTAAATATGAAATATTCTTCAATATTTTTAGATATTTGAAGAAATTATCGACCTATTGGATCGTTGAAATAATTTTGTGTGCATATTTTCTGCGATTATTTCGCAAATAAGTAAGCAGCAACGATTATATCATATCTATTATGATTATTTACAAATTGATGATTGTCGCTGCCAAGTAGGTGCAAAAAATAATTTTCAATAATAAGACGTGGAGCTCATATATTATTGTCACCATTTCAAAATTAAACATGTGCCCTCAATGAAGAAATGATAAACATCAAAATCAAATCAATAGTTCGAGAAAATGAATTTGCTGAAAAATTCTCACAAAGAAATTGATTTTCAACTTCCAAGATCAAAAATGAAGAATCATATAATCAATGAATAATCATTGAGTTGAAAGATAAATGACCTCATATCCAGCCAAACAGAGATCTTTTGTATTTGAAGAGAATTCAACAAATTATTGCCAATATATTATGCAACAATTATTGAATATCAATCAAACTTCAAATCTAATAATTTTGTGAGACATTCTCCAGAATAAACCCATTAATTCTTAAAAATTCGAACTTAGTAAGTCAAAATATTTAAGTTTCCTGCAGAAAAGGTAAATTTCAATAACCTGTATATGTTATATCTTATAATTTTTCTTATACAAATTAGCCTGTAGTTTAACCATGTACAAGTAGTAAAATGTACTCTTTGTAGAACTTCAAAGACTAATTTAAACGAAATTTCATTACATAATTCAATGTAAAAATATTTGGCATTGTAATAAAATGAATGTTATTTTGGAAAGACATTATTGAGAACATTTGTAATTATTAATGTTACATCTAATATAAAAGCATTAGATTTTTGTTTTCATTGTTTCCAAATACAAGAATTTACTAATATTCCTGGCATATATCAGACAAATCCTATATACATAAGTTCACTGCTTCTGTGAATGAAGTAAAAGGCAAAGATGATGTTATGAGATATGGACTTCATATTTGTGTCTAACAGGATATTTAGGGTACTCTGTAGACATTAAAAACAACAAGCCATTGCCAAATCACTTCAAAATGTAAACACATGTAATACCTAGTACATAACAATATTTCTGGATAGAGTAGATTCCCTAAAATGTCGGTCCAATATATTTTTTATACTCTCTATATCTATGCTGAGAGTAAAATCATTCCAAACCACAAAAGAAAATGGTAATGCATTCTATCGAAACAAGCACTTAGAAATACAGAATGCAAAAAATGAATGAGCATGCGCAGTTTATGTAGGATGCCAGATATAAGTATTAAATATATCTACTTGGTCATCAGGATTGAATTAGTTTTAGTGTTTGATTGAATAGTGAGGGTACAATTTACCCCAGATATTCAACTTTTGCAAATCGAACTCCTGGCTCTAAATGAGAACTAAGCCGAACTGATGGTTTATCTTGCCACTGATACGATATAAATAATTATATGTGACAAATCTGTCCTGAAACATTTAATAAAATGAAAATTTACAAGAATTTTGAAAGGGAGGGAATACAAGAGAACTTTGACTAATTTTTTTGCCCAAATCAATAGTCAAAATAATATTTTCTAAAGTAGACAGTAATTTTACTTTTACTTTCTTAAATTTTGTACAATCAATGATGTTTATAGAAAACACAATATTTAGACCCTTCAAAAAGTAACTTTTCCAGATTTACCTATCATACAAACCAATGTAACAGCCCTCAGGTACATTTCTGCGATTATGACATCTGTCGATAACATAATTCAGGTAATTTTATTGTTCCATCAAAAAGTGAGTTCCCTTAAATTATACTGATTTTATGATAAATGATAATATCAATAGAATGATCAGTTTATGTTTGCATTTTGTGCTGAAAACACACCATCTCCATTCCTTCCTAAATGAGAAGGCCATGTCTGCTTAGAACTTGGTGAAAATTTGGCACATCTTTCATTTTCTTTCGTGAGGTTACATTGGCAAACAATTTTCAGTCTATAAACAGTCATTTGGCCCAAATTCATCTTATATATGTCATTGAAATATGGAAATTGGCGTTTGAAATTGCTCTGTTCCATAACACATTCCTTAAGGAAAAGAGTCCTTTTTTCATCATCTGTGGTTTTTTGATATTGACCTTCTCCTGAAAAATGGAAGAAAAAAGAATTATTTTATTATTTTACGGTTTCAGGAAATTTTTCTATGATAGGAATCATAATAGATGCCAGAATATCTTCTGATTTTCAATAATATGAAAGAAATTCAGAAATTTAAGAGACTTGTTGGTAATTTCTTCTAACTCTGAAAGGCTTTACATAGATCATCAAAACTTGGTTCTGAGAGGTATTAAAACAATACTAGAGACGAAAAATCCGAATTCATATTTCATTTAACGAACAGCAAGTTCATAATTGCGACTGTTCGCTTTTTACTGGTTTTTATTTCAAAATGAAAAACCTTAAGTACCAGGTGGGCTGAAGAGTTTGTAGATATAGTAAAACACATTTTTTTGGTAAAATTCAAAGCTTTTTTCAATATAGTGACCTTCAAGGGTCATACAGTGACTGTAGCGATCAATAATTTTTTCTTCTTGAAACCATGTTGAGCATCACTTAAGATAAATCTTTTTTCTAACAATGTTACAAATCTTCTTTTGAGGATCTCCTCAAGGATTTTAGAGAAGACTGGCAATATGGAAATAGGCCGATAATTATTACAGTCATTTATATTGTCTTTTTTATGGATGGGCAAGACTCGCGCCACCTTTAGCCTTCTGGGAATTTTCTTTTGTTCGAGACATTGATTGAAAATTTTACATAAAGTGTCAGAAATAATGGAAAAAACTCTCTTCAACAATATCGTATTCAAGACATAAATATCAGCAGTGTGCTTGTTTTTAAGCTTGTTCGTCAACTCCCTCCCATCAATCGGATAGACCGCCATTGAAGAAGATGCCGATGAAGCCTTTCTTATTTGCTTATATGTCATAAAGATTGCTTTTCCTTGGGATGGATTGCACTGAACGAAATATTTCTGAGCAACAGTGGAAAAAAAGCAATTGAACTGATCAGCCGAGATTGTGCATTCAGAATCGTGCATCGTTCGGCTCTTGCCAGCTTCCTCATTTATAATTATCCAGATAGCCTTTGTCTTATCTGTTGCCGACGCTATATACTGCGCATTTTCCTCTCTCTTATTATCCGTAAAACTTTCACGTAAATGACGTTTCAGAACTATTAAAAGCTCTCTTGAGGCATCATCTTTTCGTACTTGGTACATGGTTTGCGCTGCGTTGACTGCTTTTTGAAGCGCTTCAGTAGCTTCCCCAATTTTAATCACTTTCCTGTATTTGATATTTTTTCACACAGTAATTGGGGGAAATGATTCCAGAAAGCATCCCTGGAAAGCACAGTGGAAGTTTTCTTAACTTTCCCCAGCATCCCAGTCCTCTGTGATTGTCCAATTTGTGGCCTTTAATTTATTCTGAAAAATCTTAATATTTTTTTCATTTATATTATATTTTTTAATGAAAAACTGTTTCTTTTCAGGACGATTGGTCATGAACTTGACCTCCTGTACACGGTGGTCTGATAAACGAGGATCGAAAGTTCTACTAAGGTAAGTACTACAATCAATATTCAGCTATCTTGATCAATTTCATTTTTTGATTATCATAAGAATTTTGTGTACTCTTTTAATGTTTTCATCGATGACAGCCTCTTAGGGACGTCCACTGCGTTAATTGTCTTGGATGCTTATATCACCTCGTCTAAACTTTGCAATACACTTTTCGACCGTTGATTTTCCTGGCGCACAGTCTGAATAATGTTTATCAAGCCATGCTTTGGCTTCAACTGTATTTTTTTTCATCAAAAAGCAATGTTTAATCAACACACGGAATTCTCTTTTATCCATTTTCCAACAATAACCAAAGTTGATTCACTTTCAATGCTATATCTCGCGAACCAACGGTCGGACAGCTAAAAACTTTTTACTTGTGTCTAGTTAAGGTTGTACTAACTGAAAATCATGTGGATTCGACCCTAGTAACGCCATCTGAAGATCAGCCTACGAACTATTCAGCCCACCTCATAGCTATAGAAGTTATGTTTGGTTAGGTTAGAATTATACTTACCTATAGAAGCTAATTTTTCTTCCACACATTCTGCTAGTTCTTCCTCCAAATTTTCCCTAGGCTCATATTTAGTTGGTTGCCAATAAGTCAAAAAAATTATATCTATCGAGTTAGAATCATTAGAAACTTGCAACGAATTTGTTATAGCACCTATGAAGAAAATACAAAATAATTAAAGTCTCAAAAAATGTTCACAACAAAATATGTTCAAAAGTTTCAAAAATTTCAAGTCTTATAAAAACCTAAGTGCTTCAAATGAAAACTGTAATGGCTCAGTTTGCTAAGCATAAAGCATGAGATGGAGGTCCATTAGGTTTCAACAAGACAGAAGAAATACATACCAACTGAGGTAGCTTTCCTCAAACTTTCATATGTAGAATAATTCGACTGTCTTTTTCGTCTTCTACTTCTCCAATAATTATTTTTCCTATCATCATCTTCTTTTTCAGACTCTAAATTCCATAAGTTAAATGAGGAATTCTGCTGACGTTTTCTATGTTCTTCTATAATCTCATTTATGCTTTCCTCTTCTGCTTTCTTGTTACTGTGAGAAATCAAATCTCTCTGCTCAAATTTAGAGGTTCTCAATCGATTTTCAAAGTTCTTATAGAAAGTATCACTTAAAATTTCATCCGGAGAATTGCTAAGATCATGTAAAAGTCTGTTTTTAGATAATATAATATTTTTGTAATCATATATACCACTAGAGATTTTATGGAAATCTTTTTCTTCTGATTGCACACCGTCTTCATTAGTTAGTTGTGATTTATTGTATTGGTCAAGAGAGCCCTCAATCTCATCTTCAAACATTTGACTTTTGCTACGTGGATCTCTGTTTGACGCTGATTTCACATTTTTCAGTATAAAATTCCTCTCTTTGTTATTTACTTCATCTTCGGAGTTGTAATCATCTAATTCTTCAGGTATATTCATACCAGTATCATAGTAGGCATTGTAGGGTTTCTGTTGATCCTAGAACATTTTTTTATACATAAGAAACATTGAGAAAAGATTGAGGATAAAATAGCTCTGAAGTGTTTATGCTTATAAGAGATGCCAAGCATGATTAAGGGTTATGATTTTGCTTGCTCACTTGCTTACATGATGTAGGTTGCTTTCTTGCAATCTCTGAGCATTTATCACTCACACTAAGCGTATGGAGTATGGCAGCAAGAATATAGTGGACAGGAGCACAACAAGCGAGAAGAATGTGTGTTGGATTACACAGAGGATAATAATTATGGATACCGGGCGACATGTAGTAGTTTCAAATTAACTATTTGTGGTATTGCACAGCCCTACCTCAGGTAGGTTTTCTCATGCTAATCATAGGAATCAAACGCATATACAAATTCAGTCAGGAGAAGCACAGCTGTACACCCCTTAACATGTCTTGGTATTTAGGAACAAGGTTAGAGCTCAATATCAAATCAAATAGCTTCAACTCAACCAGGAGAGAAAGTACAATAAATCCTAAGGGTCACAATGCAAAGACTGGGTCAATTCTACATTCATGAAGATGCTAATTTCTAGTAATTATTTTCTGAAACTGGATGCTTTTGCATATAAAAATTAGTACCAAATGCTAAAGATTAAAAAAAACATATTTTTTGAGAAAAAAGATTGATGATAGTTGAATATCTCATAATTTCCTTTCAGAAGAAGAATTCGGACGCAACCCTTTATTACCTGCTTCTTATAGTTAGATTGAATTTATATACATAAAAATTAAATTGAAAACATTTTAACTTATTTCGATCAATAAAATATAACTCTTCTGACTTACAGCTATATCTTGATAATTTCCGAAATTGTCCGTTGCGGAAAAATCTTTCAAAAGACCTTGTCTATTATCCTTATGCCTAAAATTCGAATTTCCATACTTGTGAATACCAATCCTTCCTGAATTGTTGTTGTCATATCCTTCGCTCATTTCAACTTGTCCTGACGATTTTGCTGATAAATTAGGGTGGCTATTGAAATATTCCTTAATGATTTGCATTGGCGACTTGGTATTGTTGAATTCAAGTAATGTTCGATTCACTAAAATTAAAACAATACTTAATAGAAAGAATGATTTTAGCGAAAAATGCTGGAAAATCTCAATTTATTCGGGGCTACTTCTAAAGTTGATTCTTAGAATGTAAAATCAGGTCGGAAAGTTCTTATACAGTGATGATTCTTCTTTGCAGCATCTATCTCTGAATACGATAGAACGTTACCACTCTCTTTTTTCTTCTATCCTATCACCAAAATACCTAAAGTCAAGTTGTTCCGAATCAATTGAGTTGAACATTTTGAAATAACAAATATTGAGTTGGGGAGAGCTGAGGGTGGAGGATTGATTTCACATGCGCCGAAGCAACTTCGAAAACGGTCCACCTCAAATCAAAAATTGTCTCAGTATTTTCGTTAGAATTAGTCTCTCCTGAGTAAGAGTGGAGAGGGTCAAATTTTTATTGAAACTCACAGCATAACACACCAATATAATAAGAGAGTGATATTCAGAAACTGATATATTCTGATTAGCGAACATATGAATTATCAAAGTCACATTGTTGAATGAAATGTAATTTCTATTCGTTTTAGAATTTATACGAGAATATGACCATGAAAACCTTAAATAGTCTGAAAGGTATGCTCTTAAAATATGTATACTTACATGAATTATAGATTTCCACACCAGGAGGTTGATCAAACTGATTCAATATATTCAACTTGAGGACAGATGTAGTGTTTTCTTGATGATGACAATTTTCATACAGAGAATTCATATTTATTCCTACAGAATTATCACTTATTCATTATAAGGGAATATAGTTCAATATTTTGAAATTGTTAGAATAAGTTTTGTACTAGCTTCTAAAGTTAGAATCCCATCCTTACATCAAGTTTTAGAACGACACTTTGTTATCATAGATAATCAATAGAATAATGAATTAGCAATTTCAGTTGATATTAACATAGTTTAGTAAAATTTCTACTTATTTCAAACTTTTTTATATATTTGATTGCAAAATGTTGCTCCAAGCCTTACTACTTATTTGAGAATTTTAGGTTCACCATCTGCTCACCTTTCAATGGAAAATTGAATTTCTTGAATATATCAAAGTTTTTACACTCAGAAGTCCAAAATAGAAACATATCATACCCATAAGATTCCATTCTAATAGAGAGACCACCAATCTGAGTCGCAACACTATCGCTTATTGATTTTTTATAAATTGGTTTCCCACTAATGCCATCTATTATATAAGTCTGAAACATCGATACTCAAATAATTTTTAATCGTATAAAACACACTCAATTCTTACCTGAGTGTAATTGTACTTCAATATATTGTCATAGGTTTCATAAATCACTAAAAATCTGTAATATTGTCATTATTAAAATATCCTGGTATGGGAACAGTATTCGACCTTGAGTTTTCAATTGTAAAATTCCAAATTTTACTGAAATTTTGTCCATTCAAAGCAATAATCGTTGAATTATACATAGCAGTGATTATGTCAGGAATTTGGTCTCCAGTTATGTCTACAAGTATGGATTGGATCATCACACCATTGTGAGGATCATGGTATATATCTATAACATCTGCCTGAAATTTATAAAATTTATATTATCTTGGTGAATTTCATGCAGTGAATGACTTCATGTATAGCTTACTGAAGATGGTGAAGTTAGAGACAAATAAGACTTTAACATTGCAACACTCAAATTGCCAGCAGTTGAAGGTCCTCCACTTCCATAAAGTATATAATCTCCATCAGGTCTGTGCAGGATTTGGGGCATATAGAAAATTTTAGCACCAATTGGTATCTCCAAGATGATCTTGCCAGATTTTCCAGATAATATCACAATGTGCCCTTCATCTTCTAAAGAACATTTGGTTTTAAACAATAGTTGACTTTAACAAGAAAATGTAAACTAACCTAATAAGTTTGTATGAGCAGCTAATATATCATCTATGGTGTCATTGTTTTGGTCAGGAATAAAACTTCCAAGTACAATATCTTCCTGAGTTTTGTAATGATGATTCCATAATGCAGTACCATTTCTTGTGTTTATCAAAGTGATTGTCTACAAAATTTAATTCTGTTAAGTGTAAAAGTATCTTTCAACATTTGAGCAGAGATTAAGATCATGAGCAAACAATAAAAGCAAGTACATTCCTGTCGGAGGGTTGTGCTCGTGCCTCGAGTACTTCCTCTCTTGCGCTGAGACCAGCATTGGATTTATCAATTTCAATTTAGTATAGGCCGCTGCCTAGGTGCGGCAGATTTTAGAGGATTTTCGCACGCTTTTAGAAGCCATCAAATGTAATTGATTATGCTAGCCCCTCTATTTTGGACAATGAAATACCTTCAACAAATGGCAGGAATTTAATGTAATTTAGTGAAGAAGCACCCCAACTCTCGAAATCTACTGAAATTCAACCAACCACAAAACTGAAAAGATCCAGCCTTATGAGAAATAGACGATAAGACGAGAGACATTATTGTTATAAACGATTTTGAAAGAAACAAATCGTGGGAGTACACAAAAAGTGCAAGAATGTATTCCGACCATCGACGTTATCTACAAAAACACATATTTATCAGATAAATGAAAGATAATGTAAGTAAAAGAAAGGAATTGGCTTATCCATTCGAAAAGCAAAGGATCTATGTTCTGTGGACTCTGTTTGGGCATTGGATCTTATGAGAACAGGACATAATTTGATCATCAACGTTTCTATAATAGGAAAAATGCAGAAATTCGAGTAGCTCAACACGAAAACTCCAAATCATAAGTCCTGTATGCTCGCCATAAGAGGAGAGGTTTGATTCACGGTTGTATTCAGTCTTCACTAACTACCCAAATAAATGAGGAAATTACATTTTAACAATACTTTAAAGAGGTATGTTGCTGTAGTAAAAAGATTGGCTTCAAGAGGTCTCGCTTCCAGTGGAAGCAATGAAATATTTGGTGACTCACATAGTAGAAATAACATGATGTTACTTGAATTAATAGCAGAGTTTGATCCGTATTTAGCGAAGCATATTGAAAGATATAAAAACCAAGAATCTGGAACTATTATTATTTCATGGCTGAGAAAGTATTAAAATGGATTCATGATGAGATATAGAAAGCAAAGTACCTTTTTTTAATTGTGTACTTTACACCCGATTCAGCACATATGTTTTAGATAATGAACTATCTTGTGAGAGATTTCTCAAATTCTTACCTTCTGTAGGACATAAGGCTCAAGAGATGTTTGATGCCATTACTTTAGAGTTAGAAAAGTTAAATATAAATTTAGAACATTGTCACCGTCAGTCGTATGACAATGTCTCGAATATGTCTGGAATTTACAACCGTTTGCGAGCCAAAATTCAAGAAGAGGCACCACTTGCTATGTATGTCCCTTGTGCACCTTATTCATTAACTTTGGTGAAAACTTCTGCCACCGAGTCTTGCACAGACGTTTGCCAATTCATGTTGCTGGCGGAGGTATATGCTTTCTTTGCAAAGTTAACAGAACCTTGGAAAGAATTGATTCATGAAATGGGAAAAAGTGAGACACTCCAAGGGGTGAACCTCACACGTTGGTCGGTAAGAGCGGATGCCTGTAAAAGTCTAGTGGATTCCTGGAATGAAGTACTCAGAGTTTTAAAAATGATTAAAAATGGCACAGCCAAGAAACCTGTTCAACAAAATAAAACAAAGGGAATTCGTCCCAAATTAGAAAAACTTGGAATAGAATTTGTGGTCGTATTTTGAAATGCTATTTTCGAAAGACTCAATGAAGTAAGTGCTCAAATTCAGACTCCATCGTGTTCTAAAGGTATCTAATCTTTATGGATCCCTTCTCGAGTTAGTGACGTGCAATTAATGTGAACACAATCAAACAATATCAGGGCGATGTTGAAACTAAGAGGAAACCTAAAAGAGAAAAAATTGCAGACGAAAGATCAATTGACGGGACTGAAAAAACCTCTGGAGACTCTTTCAGAGTAAATACCTTTTTGAGAAGGCATTATACATACGTAAACTTCAAAGAAATATTTCATTTTTGACTAGAATGTGTGAATTTTCAGTACAAGAAATTACGGAAAAGCTTATTCTCTCGTGCAACATTATTGTTATGATTAAGAGGACGTCTGGTTCAAGAATATATATTTTTTCACAGTCAAGTTTCCTCTAACAAGACTGTGGATAAACCTGAATCAACATCTTTAATCAGCCTCTCTACATTTTCAAGAACCAGTCCTGGGCAATGTTTACTCAAACTTGAAATAGTTCCCCGTATCGCATTCTGCACTTTGGCCACAAATTATTCTGGGGAAAGGAGTTTTTCTAATTTAGGTAATGATTAGTTGGCTATTTTATTTCAAATTGGTGGAATTCAGTCAGTTTTTTCCAAAGATCTTTATTTATACATTCAGTCGACGTTTCGGCACAATATTTTGCCTTCTTCAGAACTAAGGTATATACAGATCTCCTACGTAATAATAAAACGAAAGATACATATCTATATAATTCAAGGGCTGCTTAGTCTTACTGAACGGTAACGAAGAACACGGAGAAGATGCGTTCTCCGTGTTCTTTCTTTTTTCTCGAAATCGAAACTTAATTTGCTATCTGTTTATTGGTAGAAGCCCAGTTCTTCATATATCCATGTACTTCGCTACCATATGTGTTCTTGATATATTGTAGAAAACCCATTTTATATCTAATCTTGAGTCAAGTTTAAAAAACTCCAATGTATGTAATTTAGGTAATGATTAGTTGGCTATTTTTCTTATAAGTTATTTCGAATTGGTGGAATTCAGCCAGTTTTTTTCCAATGATCTTTATTTATACATTCAGTCGACGTTTCGGCACAATATTTTGCTTTCTTCAGGACTAAGGTATATACAGATCTACGTAATAATAAAACGTAAGATACATATCTAGATGATTCAAGGGCTGCTTAGTCTCACTGAACGGTAACAAAGAACACGGAGAAGATGCGTTCTTCACTCTCGAAATCGAACGTTCAAAGGCAAAATATTGTGCCGAAACGTCGACTGATATATAAATAAAGATCTTTGGAAAAAAACTGGCTAGTTTTTCTTATTTGAAACGAGTTAAAAATCACCAGAGATCTTCATTATCTCAATAAAAACTAAATTCTTTGGCTCTTCTATATATAGAGGCCAACATAATGAGCACCATATATTATGATGATGTAATAGATGATTTTGCCAGTAAAGTATCCGTAAAAATTGTAAATTTTGTTCCATTTTACACTTTTATTTTATGGATATAATTCATTATTTTATTTCACTCTTCAATACCACCTACTCCCCCGCTTATATTCTTACGTAAAATGGTTTGTTACCTAATAATATAACCTAGGTAGTTAGTTACCAGGAGAAAGGAGCGGGCAAAGTAAAGGGCCTGCACTCAAGAAAAGTATAAATACAGTCCTGTCTGAGACCAACAATTTTTAGAGCGTTGCCAAATCACCGGGAGCCTAAACAACACAATGGAGTGTATACTAGCCTATCCTCGCTTTCCCTCGGCCAGAGCGTACTACCAGCACAAGAATTGGGTAGTTCCAAATTAAACGATCATATAGTACAATACTATAATTTTATCCTTACCCCCTTTGTTCCAAAAATCAGGCAATCATTCAGTCCATCTTTGTTAATATCCTTCGAACAGTGAATAAAATAAATAGTGTCATTAATCCAATATCTCCATAAAATTTCTCCAGTTACTCCATTTAATGCTAATATACCTCCCTCACATGGTGGTGATACCCTCATAAAAACAGAGCAAAATATATCAGGGGGGATGATACCATAATTATCTCCTGAAATATATAATAGCCTCAAATATTTCTTTATTATATATAAAATCTGCTTCACACCTGTACCGAATCCAAATAGAGCATCCTCAATACCATCGTTATTGACATCAAGAAGAATTATAGGCGAATCTGTTGTAAGCTTAGGTAAATTCACAGTCCATACATCTATAATTTTATAATCACTACAAGGTAACAATTTTATAAATGACTCATAAGGGTCCTTTGCCCTAAATTTTGATACTATCCAGTTATGAATTCTGTCCAAAGGCAATGGAAATATTGACACCAGGATAATAACAAGAATAATGAGACCTTGAAATGAAAGAGAGAAGTAATAAAATTCATAATCAAATATCATAGTCTATCTGGAACAGATAGAGACTTACAAAAGTTCATCAAATATACAAATTCCTAAAAAAATCTAATACAAGAGGTTTTATGATTTTGCATTGGATCAGACAAAGTTTTAATGTCGGGTGAGCGTGAAAAATCTTCGTATAGAACCCTTGTATTTGTAATCGCTTTCTGATATTACTCTCCTGTTATGAATTCATCTTATCCCTTCAAAATCGATCAATAACGCAGACGAATCTGTATTATGAGGGAAACCAAAGTACCCGCACTTTTTCCATCTTTTAAAAATTGAAACATGCATAATTTTCTATGAATGATTTTTCAAACGAAGACTACACAAAAATAGGAGAAACCTTAATTCAATTAAAAAATTTACAACTACCTATAATAATAAATTCAAGTCATAATTTAAGAATATTCATTTTCTGCACTTATATTTGTTACAAAATCTATGAGATGATTTAGTTCACAAATTTAATTTTCTTGTTTGATAACATAATCTATAATTTTTTTCTAGTTTTTGGATGTGACATTGTGGCATGCATGCTCTATTGCAGTTTGTGTCTTTAAACAAAAGCAGGTTAACATCCTCTACTTCACTCATCACTTGAGCTCATACAAGTTCAATGAGGACTGATTTACAGTGATACAGTAGAAGACTACTTTCCATTCTTTTGCCTCTCGATTGATCATCGTTCTTTTTGTCATATCTTAGAAATGAAGGCTTTACGCCTTCACGAATTTGTAGGGGTTAATTCAATCTGCCTCGAATGGTAGCTTGTTCTATTTTATCACTAACCATTGTGGATTGAATGCAGCGAAATAATTTATGGTCTCAAGTGTTTTTACTTTCGAATTATAGCGAGCTTCCATCCAGGAAACCTATATGTTATCAAAATCCGTCGTTTATTTGGACGTAACCTAAATTCCTGTTGACACTCTTGTTTGCTTGTTTCGTCTTCTAACAATGTGCTTGAGAACTTAGCCCATTTACACAGTGGACCTACAGCTTACAATGGATTCCGAACCACTCTCCTAGACCATGCAATGATAACTGCCACCATAAGGATTACAAGTTATCTGATCTTCGGAAGTTTATGCGCTCTTTAGGCGACTCTTTCCAAGTGTCACTTTTTTGTTCAAGAACAACATCCATAACTTGAACCCGGATTCGAACCAGACACCTGGGCTTAGTATTTCCAACATACTTGCTCACTAACCGTACAGCTACCCAGGCGGTTGTTGACACTCTTTGAGAAATATTTTACCTTTTTATCGATATAAAATTTATTAAACCATACAACTTTAATTCACCTAAGTCTTATTCAAGTAAAAAACATCTTTTGCTGAATTCACATATATTCTGATTGATCTTAAATACAATAACTCACTCTCAATTCTTTATGTCTGTATGGACATGTTATGTTTTTCCATGTGATATTCAATCAATCCAGAACTTCCACAATTTGTTCTTGGATATTCAGGGCAAGCCCTGATCTTTGACGTAATCATGTGTTTTACCCAAAGTTGGATTTTCCATCCGAAAATAAAACTACGAACAATAGTGAATAGTGTTTTTAATGCTTTTAATCACTAAGAATTGAGGCTGTCCATGATTCATCTTTAGATCTTACATCTCTATGAGTCGTCTTCAGAGCTTTTACTTCTCCTTTTTCAGATTCCCTTAAAGTACATATTGTTAACTCTCCCGGAATTTTTCAACGCACAGAATATTTAAAATAACTTATGTGCGAGTTCTGGAAATTATAGGTATTTATTTACCTTCTGTAATTGTACTATTTGAAAATAACTAACAGCCATGGACTCCCCTCCAGCACCCCTATAATGCACACTTTGCTTCGTATTGGTGACGGCTAGATGTTCAGAGATGAGGATTATTGTAATTTTTGTAGGGATCTCCGATATTTTTGAGATTTAAATATAACCCATGTCATTCACATATAACGTAGCTTTCCATAGGCGAAAGAATTTTCGAAATCGGTTCAATAGTTTTTAATTAAACGGTAAAAACAATCAAATATTTCTCCTTTATATGTTATTGTAGATGAGCGATTTGAGAGAAATATATTAAGAATTAGCTTGTTGAATTCAATTATTATTCTTATATCTAAATGTTTAAAAAGAAATGAGTTACTAAAATAGTTTCTTTAATGAATAAACTCTTACCTATAAGTACGCTAAGTGCAGCTAAAAAATAACAGCATGGCTTGCAAAAAGCTCTACAAGGTGGTTTATTTTTAATTTTTGTTGATATATTATGTCTTCCAGTTTTTCTTCTTGGTGCCATTAGAGGCCTTTTAACATAAATTTCTTCTGCAGTCTAAAACCAGTATTATAGATTATGCATTCTTGTATTGAATAAATGTGGAAAATATTTGAAGAAATTGCATATTAAATATTAGATAAAAATAGAAAAGAGTTATGATTGATTTACAGCCAACAAATGTTAGGATATTATACAGTGCTTAGCTATATAGAAACTTCTTCAGATACAAATTAATATAATTTATAAAGTATTGCGCGAAAAATAATTTGGAAAATACTCTGTTTGAAAGTGTTCCTTGAACTGTAATTAAGATTTAGTTCGTTATTGAGATAAGAGAAATAAGGCTATTTCTAAGATATTTTCTTTAATACCATTGAAGGCAATAATTGGATAAATGCAGTTATGTTCTTATTAAGATTCAAAAGTGTCGCATACTATTGTTATACGTGATATCGCAAATATTTTCATTACTTGTGTTTTGATTTAGGTAACACTTGGTATTTCTAAATCAACCGTAAAAGTAATTAAAATATTGAAGCATCAAGTGTATATTTGTTGGGAAAATTCTATGAAATAAATGAATTCCCCATCTTTTGAATCCATTAGAAAATGTGACAAGTCACTCTCAAATAGATCCAATTATTAATGGAATCTAAGAAGTTGAAAGTTCTTTTTCGAGATTTATTTTAATGAATCTATATCTCCGTATTTCTTTGAACAATGTATTCAACTAAGTTTACTCCATCAGTCATCAAAGGAGCTAAGCTTTCATCCAAGTACAATAAAATAATGAAATATAAATCGTATTTAATACTTTCCTTATAGCTATTTTTTCCATCCCTAATGAACACTTCATCTTCCACATCACTCATATCATCTTCATCAAGTGATATACTTTCCCTAACTTCGTTTTTAAAGTCATTCCAGGATAATTTGCCATTTTGAAATCTATTTTCATCGAACTGAAGAAAAATCTTCGAAATATATCAAATTTCATATAACAAGTACTCTTAAATGTATTCTCTTATTTTGATTTCAGAATTTCCGATTTTTCGTGTTTTCACATTTCATACTGAATTTGACATATTCAACATATGCTACAAGAAGGAAATGCACATGCACCAAATTATTGATTTTCTAACAAGGCAGGTGTAAAACTGAGAAGGAATTCAAATTAAAGAACTTATTTATTCGAAATTATATTGGAATAGTAAAGAATTCACATAAAGTTTTATTATTCATTATTATTATTAGTTCATCTTTAAATAGTATAAACAAAGTAGTTTTCTTTAATCCCTTTTCCTAAACCTCGCAACGGATTTTACTATGGTTTTCAGTCTTTCAGGAAATTTCAAAGATTTGTAATTATGTCGTGAAAACTTACTTTTGAGCTCTTAATTGAAGAAAAAGACTACATTGCATTGAATTCATGTACAGATAATTATCCAAAAAATTCTATGGTATCTTCTATGTAGTTTATTCTTGTCTGATGATGAACGGGAACTTGAAACTACAGTAACAGTGCCAATGTTATAAATTTTGGTAGCAAAACAAAGTAGAAAATTTAATTTGTTTCAATCATGATTAAATACCAAGACGAAAGGGCTGAAATCAATATCTGACTTACATAATTGGTCTTTATTTCATTATTTTAATCTATTGTTTTTGTTTAGCTAATATGTTAGCTGAACTCATGTATTTTATACAGAATACTAGCAGAGCAAAACTCATGAAAAAATAACTCGATTTAAGAACTGGCCACCATCTCCATTACTCATTAGTAATATTAAAAGTTGAATAAATATTCGAGTAATAAATGTGTGACAATAGAAAGCAATTTCTCAAAAATAATATTCTGCGAAATTTGTTACTTTTTCGACATAAGCATGTCTTTGTATTTGCTTCTATAATGGAGCCAATTGCGAAAATTGAAGATAACAAATCGGAGACATACTTTGGTGTTTCAGCTACATCTCTATCACACATACAAAATTCAACTATACGACTCGATAGCTTAGGGACAAATTAATTTGTTGCTTTAAATGAGGACCGCAACATATCGCGCGTCGCCAAGGCCATTTTAATCATATAAATTTCCCGTTCTTTGAATTGCCAGCTTTCATCAAGATCTTGATATGGTTGGATACCTATTAATCACAAAATGACACATACGGGGTAATGCTGGAAGCATGAAAGAATGGAGCAACCAAGCGGATCAACGACGGCGCCAGTACATCTACATCTTTGAAGTCAAACCTATTATTAAAGAAGTTAGAATACAATAAATATTCGTTTACTTGATTTCTTTTCTTATTCCGACAGGAGGAAATATTACCTTTACAAATAAAACATGGAAATTCACAGGAATTCTTCTTGTCTTTGTAAACTCGCGCTTGGCTGAACATTCTGTCGTTACTTACGCATTCACGGTTGCCTGGTCTGTGCAAAGTAAACAGAGAAAGAAATATCTGAATAATTGTATCGAGTCAATCACATTTCAATTTCTCTAACAAATTCACACTCACGTGTACTTTCTTTGGAGCATGTCACATACAATACCTTAAGTATGTGTTCACTTTACATATGGAAATGTCACAATTACACTCCCTTTATTATCGCATTACTCTAATTTCCTATATTTTCTTAATTATTCTCAAAATAGTTTGAATATAGTCAAATTAAATTCTAAATTCTAGAGAAGTGATGAAATAAGACTTATATTATAAAAACATCAATTTATTTGTATTTTCAAAAATGACAGGGTAATACATTCTTCATTAGCTCATAGTAATTAATTTTTCTGTAACTTCTCAAAATGAGATAAATGCACCTTATTTTATTTCCAGATTATGACATACTAGAAAATAAAAATTATATTAATAGAAGTAAAATTTTCAAGTAAGGTGATACTTACCTTTCAATCAAACTTGCTCTCATAGAGGATGTAATTGCAGAAGGATTAGCTTCATTCAATCTGAATACAGATTCTATGACTGTCAGTTCCGTAGAAGTGGTATCTGTTCCAGCAAAAGCACACCAATCGTTGACGACTAAGCCTGCCCCAATCAAATCACTACCTCTGTTCACTGTACCTGCCTAGAAAACAGAAGTAATGTGATATTCTTCAATAAGAATCAAGAATTAATTTTGATTAATTCCTTTGAAAAAGATATTATTTGATTCTTCATCAGTTCTGAACAATGAACATTTTTTTTTCAGACTTGAATAATTAGGTATTAGAGAATATGTGATTTGGTAGAAATATATGGGGTAATCCTGCGAAATTCACAGCTATATCGCGCACTCGGCTACGAGTTGATCACGTGTTCAACGCGAACGTGTTTGAATCTGGGCCCAGGTTGCCAGATTGCTTCTGATAGGGATGTCTATGAAGAAAGTATATCAAGATTTTTTCAACCTGATACATGTATTAACTTAAAATTAAAAGTGTCTTAATATTTCACAAATATTTAAGATATGTTTCCTATAATTTCGAAATACTAAATTCTTGTTAATGTTGCTGTTGTACGAACTAACGAATACCGAATCATTTTAATTCTATCATTCATTTATTAGTGTTCGTTAGATTTTTACGCTTATATTTCTATAGGAAGCAAATAATTCAATTTCAATACATCATATCCACTTAGTTTCGAAGACTTTCCTCGCAATTGGTAATTTGATATTCTTTTCTATTTCACCCCTCAATAATTGATCGAACAAACAAGCTACTTGGTTTTGTTTCAAGATTGACTAAATCATTTTCTTGTGTACGTTCTCTTGTGGTTTTCTGTGTCTATTGTTCGTCCAATTCTTGAATATTGTTGTGTTGTATGGTTACCCACATATGCCACCCATATAGGTAGAATCGAGCGAGTGCAGGGAAAATTCATTAAGCTATTATGCTTCAAGAGTGGAATTGTATTCCATTGAGTCACTTATGAACATCATTTGACTCATCTTGGCTTGCCACACCTTCCATCTCGTAGAGTCTAGTTTGATGTAATGTTTGCATACAAGGTAACGAACTTCTATATAAATTGTCCTGGTACTTGAATTTTTTTCTTTGCACAGTCCATGTCGTATTGTGAGACGCAGCAATTTGCTGCATGTCGACTTCCATCGAACAAATTATGATCAATACTCCCCTCTCACAAGAATATGCAGTAGGGTGAATTCAGTAGTTGATATTGATCTTTTTGCTTACAGACTTTCTAATTTTAAAACTACACTCAAGTTGTCTCTTTTGAATAATTAGTTGTCAATATGTTATTGGGATATTACTTAATTAATTTTATATTACTGCTATTATAGCATTTGAGTTTTGTTATTTCTTTAGGTATTTTGTTATGTAGGTGTATACTATTATTTTTTCAGTATTTTCAAAGGTTTATTCCGTTAATAAAGTATTTATTTATTTTATAATAACATTTTGGATTAAACAATAAAGAAACTTCTCTATTTCAATATCACGTGTCACAGACTCATTGCTAATTGTGAATCTCACACTCATGAAATATAAATCTTTTATTAGTAATAGTAATCATATTTAAATGATATTAAACTAGTAGACTATAACATTATCATTATCCCTAAAATAGTAAAGAGGCTCTACTAATGTTGGAAATTTTTGGAGGAATAACTACATAAGGAAAAATGGTTTCAGGATTATGTTTTGTTGTGAAAGAACTGACGTCACTGAAAGTTGCCGACTTGTGTTATCTGTTTGACTGAGATGAGGAAGAAATTACGATACTCTCTTTAAAGCAAGTAAAAGTCATTACCTAGCGATCATAATAGGTTTGTTCCTACAGCGATCAGAAACAGTCACAGACTGCCACGATTGTGCGCAGTGTGTTAAAGTACGTTCCAAGAGCATTTCTGGTATTTCTCAAACTCGGCTGAAACTATGAGATGGGTGTTCCAACTGAATCTTCGGACTAAATTAAAATTGTCAGACGAGTTTGCTGACGAAAAGCAAATCAAGTGTCGCAAACCTGCTCAATGAGCAGTGCAACAGTTAATTTTGTTCTGTGGTTGAATTTTTCTTCGGGAGGAGTGATAAACTTGTTTATTGTGTTGTAGTTTTGGGGTTTGGTTAGTGTTCATTTTCTGGAATTTAATTGGCGTCTAAATGAGCGATATTTCATCATCTTCAGTTGATGAATCTGAGATGAGTGATTCTGAAATTGATCTGGAAGATCTACTTGAAGAACGGTGGAGACCGAAAAATGAAAATTATTTAGAAGAAATAGTTCCCCTAATGGATGATGCTGAGTTTATGGAACACTTTCGAGTGAGCAGGGAAGTTGCTGCAGATATTGCTCAACGATTGAGTATCAGTGATTATTTCCATAAGCAATCGGGACCTATTGGAAAAATCGACCCACAACAACATACACATATTTGCCTGTGGTTTGCAGGACACCAAACTGCAAGCTTTCGTGATGTTGCTGATAGGTTCAATTTCAGCATGAATTGTCTTCATAGAATATTGAAAAGGATGATATATTTTTTGAGCAACCTCGATCCATATAAAATAAAATGGCCAAGGACCAAGGAGTAAAATATAAAAAACTAAATATATACATTCGTGATCCATGACGTTTATTTTTTGTAGGTGTAATTTAATGAATACGAAAAGTATCTACACAAGCCGATTTCTTTACTCAATGTTTATTGTTATGTCACAGAATCCGTATGTTCTAAGAGGAATTCCTTACTAGTTTGAAATTGATAAATATTTACGCCTGCGCACTGTTACTGTTTGAGAAATGTCAGGAACGCATCAGAAACAGGTCTGTGATTCTCTGTTGGCTTGAAATTCAAATCGTTTGGAAACATTTCTCGTCAACTCGGTACACGATACGGGATTACCCAAATGTTATATGAAGAAACGACAATAAATCTATGTAGAGTTTTGTTTTCATTATCTAATGAGTAGCAAACTCATAACCTCATTCTTCAATAAAATGTGACAGCTAATCATGAAATTGTTTACTCTTTCACAATAATCCATCAAATACTTACCACCAATGGAACTTGTAATAATGACGAAAGTTCTTCAAGATCAGCAACACTTGTATTTGGATGAATTAATCCCCCTTGGTTACTTAAAACTGAATAAGAACCAACTAAAACATTGCTTGCAACTGTTTGTCTGAATACTTCAACTTTGAGTGTATCTGCAATAATTTCCTCAGTTTCCTGGAACACAAACGATATATACATATTTTCAATTTGGGAGATTTTCACCTACTCTGTCTAAGTCTGGATGCACAAGAGCCACATAGTCATTACAGGCAACAACATTTCCTAAGGCTGATAGCCTTTCTTCAACTCTTTGAACTTTAACAGAATCTGGTAGAGCATTTCTAATATGTTGTAATTCTGTATCAAACGTCGAACTGGGTACCAGGAGACCGTTTTTATTCCCTACACATAACCTACCTATAATTCTGCATCCAGCTATTGAAGCATGGACAACTGGTATTGTTTCTGATAATTCACCTTCAAATACGCTGAAAATATAAGATGTTATAATATCTATATCAAATTCGACTTATCAATTTTATTACACAATTTTAAGAATAGTTGTGTATCCATCAACTCACCTATAAAAATTTTCTGACCCCCCAATTCCTACCAATGCATATGAATTTGTTAATTTTGAAAAAACTCCTATATCGTTGCTGCTTTCAAATTGAACTCTTAGAGCCATCGTGGTAAAATATAACCACTAGATCTCAACGATTAAACAACTGAGTAGTTTAGATTTGGTATTGTTAAAAATGTGACGTGATAGTGGATACACGATAGTGATAGTGATAGGTGATAGGATAGTCAGATAGTGGTTAGAACCACAGAATAGGTTTTTGTTTTGTCTTTTAACAATGTGCTCGGTAACTTAGCCCATTTACACAGTGGATCTACAGTATATAGTGGATACTGAACCACTCTCCTAGACCGTGCAATGATAACTGCCACCACAAGGATTACAAAGTTATCTGGTCTTTGGAAGTTTATGCGCTCTTTAGGCAACTCTTTCCAATTTCACTTTTTTGTTCAAGGACGAAATAGGCATCTGGGCTTAGTAACAGAATAGGTTTTATATATTAAACAAAAAATCATGATGATGGGAACACAGAACAGTAACAAATACATGCTTCTTACTAGAAGTGGGCCAATCTGCGATATTACTGGAGCAGCGACAGAACGCGACTGCTTCGGCCTCGTCGCAGCGCCAAATCGCAACGATTTTGTGGAGCAGTTTAACCATAGTTCGCTTCACCTATCCAGCGCTGCGAATCGGGGTCTGAACTGCGATTTTAATGTAGCAAAGACTGACTCGACTGCTCCGTCCTTATTTTGTAGCAGCGACGAAATACGTAGTAGAAATTCTTCGTAACGGTTTGGAAATTCTATCTTTTATTTATTCATTTCGTAAATTCGTTAGATTGTTACGCCTATAATTCTATAGGAAGCAAATAATTCTATTTCAATATATCATATTAACTCAGTTTGAAGACTTTCCTAGTAATTGGTAATTTTGTATTCTGAATTTTGTTATTATTCTATCACTTTCTCTCGAAAATGATATCAAAATTGAGCTTATAACATATTTTATGACAGGAAAACAAACCCCACAATAATAATAATAAAACAAAATTATACAGTTTTGTCAACTTTTCACAATATATTTTTACAATAACAGCGGTTTCGACTCTTAGGTCGTTTTCAAGTAAATACTTATTATGTGAAAATTACCTGAGCGTCGAAACCTTGTTTCTGAAAATAGAATGTCGAAAGTAGACAACATTTTCTGATTTCGTTTATAAGTGAAATGAATTTTCATAAAAATATTCGAAAGAAATTTTTTTCAACTAATAGGCACAAGCAATAATTATTGATCATCTATATCGTTTATGATTTATTTAAAAATTTTTCTTCATTAAAAGAAATCATGCTACTCATTATAATTATTTCATTTATTTATTGATATCGTCCATCGTAAAAGCTCCGAACGCTGAACGGTTTCTCAAACTTCGACAGAAAATCACTGCTACTTTTCTCTGAGAGGAGCAGACTGCGACTGTTCATCTCCTGTCGCAGCGCCAAAGTAGCAATCAGCGAAATCACAACTCACCTCTAGTGCTTATTACATTGAAATGAAAATTACCGGTCCAGCAAAATTTCTTCACAGATCAACATTTTTTTTTTCGTCTTCATGGATCTACATCATTAAGCTGAACTTGATTCTACCATGAATCATGTACCAAGTATAGTTATTAAGCATTTTTCAGTGCATTGTTTCCTACAATAAACAAGCACTACACACATACCTTCAGTAGTTATCCTAAAATGGTATATCCGAAGTAAAACTAAAAATTGAACAATGAACCTCAATTAACCACAGATGTTTAACTCTATACTACACTACCTGTGCCATATTGCTGAATTGCCTTAGTAAGTTTTGCTCGATAACAGTTAAGCGCGTTACAGGAACGAACCCTAATCAAAACATATAATCTAACCTAACATTCATTTCTGTCATAATAATTCTTAGTTAATGATAAACAAAATAAGCTTATTATATATTAAATAAGTTTTTTCTTCATTTCATAGAGAACAGATAGGTTGTTTATTACACGGCTGTAGGACTGAATAAAAGCCGAAATGAATAAAGGTAAAATATCGTTTGGGAAAATAAGTTCTAACTTTGGACATAATTCCAAAGTAATAGAGGCTAGTGGAACCATAGGACAAGTTTCAACTTTAGTTGCTCCTCAAGAAATCGAAAACCTTGACGATGAAGCCGAAAAAGAAAAACAAGACATTAAAGACCTGATAGGCATTATGTCCTTTGGAAAAAAAGCAAAAACCTTTGACATACAGGTAGCTAAAATTTATTGATTTATGTTTATTTCATCAACAATTATTCCAGGAAATGATGGAACAGGTGAAACAAACTGCTAGAGAAGTTACAAAGAAACCTGAAGAAGATCATTCAGATGAGGAAAGTGAAGATGAGGATGACCTAATAGGGCCACCAATTCCTGTTAATTTAGGTTTGTGATCCTTATATCACATTCAAAAAAGTTTTCATTTACTTCAAAGCCTTTATACTCGATATTATTTTAGGTGAAACAGGAAATAATAAGAGAGAAGATGAGAAAAATGATTCTGATAGTGCTGACGAAGATGAAGATTCTGAAAAATACTTTATTCCTTGCTCACAGGAAGCTACAATGATTCATGGGACGAAAGCTGTTACTGCTTTGAATTTAGATCCTAGTGGAGCTCGTCTTGCTTCAGGTATGTAAAATTTTAAACACTTATTTTCAATAATACAACTAAGTACTACTTTTACTATTTTTTTTCAGGTTCTGTGGACTATGATGTTAGTTTCTGGGATTTCGCAGGTATGGATTCTAATTTGAGAAGTTTTAGAACATTGCAACCTGCTGAGAATCATCCAATTCGTGGTTTATTCTACTCTGGTACAGGTGATTTACTTCTAGTCATTTCTGGAGCATCTCAAGCAAAGGTACTTATACATTATAAGTGGTTAACATTTTTTAATACTTTCTCTGTAACTCAAATAATTTTCAAAAATTCATAAAGTAGAAATGTGCTTAACTAATGGAGCTCAATTCTTTCACAATTTATTATGGGGAATCTTTACCAAATATCAAAGAAAATTTTATATAAATCGACATCGAAGTACGTACAGGGTCCTAGTATTTATTTATTTATTTATTTATTATACTTAAATACATCATAATTGACATTATATGTGTATAAAGTTGAACGGAAACCCCAATCCATCCTAATGTTGAATGAAAAATACATAACAATAATTTCAACTATTGAACAAAACATAACTTTACATAAAACAGCATCAGAAATTTTCAATGACAATCCATAAGACGCAAAATGAAAGCAAGCAATCAACAACGAAAACATGAATGCCACCACTACAAAAGGAGTGCCAATCGCCTTTTCAATGAACGTAGCGAAACGGCAAAGAGATCAACCTGAGTGTGTATTTTGTTCGCAATAGCAACCAAGCGATCTGTGAAGAAGTTCCTTGAGTAATTCGTTTGGCAAATTCTTTCCCTAAACAATGGTATAAACCTAGTTATTCTATTTGGAACATTGAAGTTGAATAATATTAACAGTTCAGGACAATCTATTAGACCATTAAGAATTTTGATAATTAACAGTATGTGGAGATTTCAATGTGAACCTTGACAAAGAATCGCGACATAGAGATTCGTTTTTGGACTTGATGTCGACTTATGGATTTCATAAAAAAATACACAAGCCAACATATCGAATGAATGAGTGTAGTTCCTGTATAGATAACATCTTTGTGAATTATACTACGTCGACGCAGGGTAAAGTTATACCTACGTCTTTGTCCCCACATGACACTCAGTATTTCTGATTGTGTACTGTGCCGAGAAGGACTACTGCGCGGAGACTGGTGAAAGAAAGGTGTACTCTCAGTCAAAGATGATCACCTTCAGATCTGAGTTGGGAGGTATTGATTGGACAGCTTTATATCAGATGTCTGATCCTGATCTGGCATATGATAGATTCCTAAGTGTCTTCCAGGAATTAAGTCTTCGCATTTTTACTTTAATGGCAGTTTGCACAACAAAGACAAGTAAATCATGGATCACAAATGGCATAAAAGTTTCCTGTAAACGTAAGATGTACTTGGCTGAAGTCAGGGGCGAATATTATGACAGATGCTGTAAGATTTTGAGAAGAATTATTCAAATGGCAAAGAAGATGGATAACAGTAGGTATATCTCTAATTCCAACAACAAACCGAGAGCTATCTGGAAACTGATTGAGACGTACACAGGAAACAAGCCTAAGAATGTTTCCGTCTTGAATGAGATCTTAACTAAAGACAAAACCTGTGAGGACATCTTAAATGAGCTAAATGCATATTTCGTTAGCAGTCGTAGGTGTGGACACAGTAACGTTGACAGGGTTGGTATTGGCTGTGGAAGTCCTACAAGTAAACTGGTACTGGAGAACACAGATCCAGCCGCCGTCTTCAACATTATAATGACTCTTAAGAATACTGGGTCCTGCGGCTTTGACGACATTCCTGTAGCGCTGATCAAGACAGTGGCCCAGGAGATATCTCCGGTATTGGCACATATCGCTAAAATTATGTTCGAGAGGCGCAAATATCCTGACATCCTGAAAGTAGCTAAGATAAAGGCAATTTTCAAGAAGGGCATCAAAAAGGAAATGGTGAACTATAGGTCGATATTGCTCTTGAGTAATATTAGCAAAATATTTGAAAAATTAATACACAGCAGAATTGTCAGCTTTTTCGAGATGTATAAAGTGTTGACTGAAAGTCAGAATGGATTTAGAAAGGGTAGATCAACTACAAGAGCTGTATATGTCGTTATTACAAATATATTGAAGAACTTAAATAGTGGTAGAGTCACTGCTTTGGCATGCATAGACCTAAGTAAGGCATTTGATAGTGTCAATCATGAAAATTTTTTTGATAGATTGTACACGGTCGGTGTGAGAGGCACGCCACTAGAGCTTATTAAGAGCTATGTAACAGATAGAACTCAATATGTTGCTGAAGAATTCTCTGAGATTTTTATCTGTTCGGTGTGTAAATTGACAACATTTATTAATCCGCGTCCTCCTTCTTTCCGCTTCAAAGTTGTTCTTATCACAGACGATTTTGGATGATGATTGTTGTAATTTGTCAGCATCGTTCGGGTCTGCCTTTGAATATCATCCAGTTCTGCCTTAGTCCATCTGATTATTCCAAATGAGTAAAGCAACACTGGAATGGCGTAGGTGTTAATTGCCTTGACTAGATTCCCCGAGTTCAACATTGATTTCAGCACATTCTTCAGACGCTGACTGTATTCTGAACGAATCTTCTCCTTCGACTGTTTTTGGTCTAGCAATCTGGCTTGTTGGTATCCTAGATATTTGTATGTTTTGCCATCCCTCATGCACTATATAATATCACCGTTTGGAAGTTGTGTTTCACCATCTATGACTTTCCCTCTTTGAATGTTCAGGGTCTTGCGTTTTTCAATCCCGAATTTCATATGAACATCTGCCGAGAACTTACTGACAGTTTTCAGCAGATCATCCAATTGCTTCTTGTTCGAAGCATATTATTTGATATCATCCATATACAGCAGGTGGGAGATTGTATGATAGTTCCTATCTGTTTTTATCCTAAATCCGTATTCTGTTCTATTGAGCATTGAGGACAATGGGTTCATAGCTAAACAGAACCATAGTGGACTCAAAGAGTCTCCTTGAAAAATTCCACGATGTATGGCTATCTCGTCGGTTTTAATTGACTTATTGTTCATGTTGACCTGCAGAGACGTGCGCCAGTGTGTCATTGTTGTCTTCAAGAATTATACCAGGGCTGGATGAATTTTGTATATCTGCAATACTTCGACAAGCCACCAATGGGCAGTACTATCGAATGCCTTCAGATCATTATTATAAATATTGAGAGTATTTTTATCTGCAGCTTCTTTCTTCTATTTTAGGTACTCGATCGCGATGGTTTTGAAAAATTGGAGACTGTTAAGGGGGACATGTACATCACTGATCAAGCGAAAACCAAAGGTCATACTGCAGGATTATTCAGTGGAGGATGGAATCCAGTTGTAAGGGAAGAATTTATGACTAGTAGTGCTGATGGTACAGTGCGAACTTGGGATTTCTACAATGGGGGAAAAAGTCATAAAGCCATTATTAAGTGTAGGGCACAAAATGGACTGAAAGTTACGCCTACTTCTATTACTTATAACAGAGAAGGAAAAGTAATAGGTATTATTATAAAAATTTTCTAATAATACAGAAATTTGCATTAGAAATATTTTTACATTGTATAATGTACTTTTCTGTAATGATGACACATGTGACGTCACATGAAATTAACTTAATTTCAAGCCAGTGTTGCCAGATCCCTTTACTGAAGTTCATTCCAATTTCACGTTCATTTAAGAGAATAAATGTTTGATCTCGGTCGTCTCACTCTTCAGTTTCTTCAATACTTGTGTTGTATAAACTTCATATGCGATTTGAGCTTTACTTGCGAGACAAGCGATTTATTCAAGAGATTTGGAATTTGTTAATTATTTTATTTTGAGGCTTTATCATTTATCAAATTTTATACACTACAATTTTCAATTTATTACCCTGTTATATGAGCTAAATAGTAAAGGTTCTAGCTTACAAAAAATTATGGAACGATTAAGATCCTGTTCTCAGATTGTCAAAAAATTTATACCAAACAACAGGAAATATTTTCCCTCAATTTCATCCATCATGTTGAACTTATTAAATTACTGAAATGTGAGGTCAGATTCGAATATCATATAAATACTCTCTAGATTTTGAAAACATCTCTTGCTATACCGCACTACCCTGTCCAAAAGAACTGAAAATATGTATCTGTTTATTTAGATAATTAAGCACTTGCAAAAATCACGAGTCCCATAAGTCCTTTCCGCTCACGAGGAGTTAAGCCCCTGATTAGGAGTGTTTTGCTATAGGTTTCACTTCAATAAAATATATTATTCTTTGCTATTTCATTTTCAACGATAGGTAGTCAAATCTCCGAGTGCGATAAATCGTGGCAACACTGGCTAAAAATCGAATACCTTCGGGAAACATCTGTTCAACTCGGCGCTGGAGGCGCGATAACGGTCAGCGTGAACAGCACGATTACTTATTTATTTCTATGAAATTGTAGGATGTGGTTGTGCAGATGGTTCTATCCAGCTGTGGGATTTCAGGAAAAGTTCAGTAGCCCCTGCTACTCAACTACGCAAAGCTCATTCACCAGCAGAAATTTCTAGCATACGATTTTCTCACATTGGTAATTATTTGCTGACGAGAAGTTTAGATGACACAATGAAACTTTGGGATATAAGAGCAATGAAGAAATGTTTGAATGAAGTTGGAGATCTGTTTTCAAGATATGATACCACAGATGCTATTTTTAGTCCAAATGATGATATAGCTGTCACCAGCCATTCTCTCAACAAAGGTACGTTCATGGGTTTTTTTCTGGAATATCAATGTGATTTGGATTAAGCATTTCACCTTATTGTTTTTATATTCAAAGATGCTTAAAACAAATCTATGATGAATAATTCAAAATACATTGACTAAAATGGATGAAAAATTTAAAAAAATTAAATATGTTCCATACAGTGGTATGGTGTAAAGGCTCTATTCATATGAATACCATTTACAAACTCAACAACAACATTGTATAAGGTTATAGTTACCAAGATTAAAGACTAGTAGCACAATCTCTTGCTTGGGCCAAATACTACTTATTTTCAGTTTTTATTTCATACACTTAATTATGAAACAAATAATTTCATCATATTCTTTCTGTTTTTATAATTAACTTGTTCAATTATTTTAGGTGATACTGAAGGGAATATCCTATTCTACAGCGTCCCAGAACTAAATCTTATCAAAAAAATTCCTGTCACATCTTCTCATACCATAAAGGTAGCATGGCATCCTAAATTGAATCAAATATTTGTGGGAACAGGAAATGGACTTGTCAAGTGCTATTATAATGAAAAAGTATCTCTAAGAGGTGCAACCTTGTGTGCAGCTAAAATTCACAGGAAAGCTCAACATTCAGAAATAGTAAGCAGTCAGCAAGTATTGACCCCTCATGCTCTGCCTTTATTCAGGCAAGAAAGAAGGAAAACTAGTCGTAAACAAATGGAAAAGGATAGATTAGATCCGGTAAAATCTCGAAGACCTGATTTGCCTATTACTTCAGGTCAAGGTGGTAGAGTTGCTTCTAGTGGAAGTACTTTGAGTAGTTTTGTAATAAGAAATTTAGGATTAAGTAAAAGAGTTAATGATGATCAAGATCCTAGGGAAGCTATTCTTAAATTTGCTAAAGAAGCTGAAGAGAACCCATATTGGATAACGCCTGCGTATTCTAAAACTCAGCCCAAGAATGTACTTGATGAGTCTATAAGTGAAGAACCTCCAGCAAAGAAAAATAAACCTGATTAATTATATAATTTCATGTTAGTTAAGAGACAATATAATATATTTTAAAAATGTTAAATCTTGGTTTCAAATTAATTAGGAAATCGAGTCAAAAAAGTTAACTGAAAAGAAAAGAAAATTATTTCAACACTATACTTCAATTTGAATTAATATTTATATATTTTTTTGATACTTTACACATTATTACCTGGATGTGTGTATATTAAGTAATGAGAATAATTTTTACTTGAATAGTTTTACTTTACTGCAATATTTTCCTCAAAATAATTTCGCTAGGAAGCCACATAGGGCTTGGGGACTGTTCTTTCATTCCCTATAGGAATCCGGAACTTATGTACTGGATGATTTTCCTCTTAAAATCAAAACAAGCAACAACTTGATTAGATTGAAATAATAAGAGGTTTTAAACGCTGTGGCTTCAAAGCGTGGTTGGCTATAGTGAAAGAACATATGCTAGGACCACACAGAACTTACATTATTTTTTCTCTGGTTAAAACCATTTATATACTGGGTGATTCACCAGTGGCGCGGTGCTCTGTAGCTCGTATACTCTTGAAGATTTCATTTTTGTTTGAATGTTATTGTATTTTGAAAGTAGAATCTAGTTCAGCAATTTTTTTTTGCAGTAACAAGGTGTCCCAATTCTCTATAAAAAATCTTGAGAAGTTTTTTCAGATTGGAAGACCACTTTTTTGTTGAAGATTCAAGAGCGTTCTAAACTCTGCTATAATGTCTTTAAGTAATAAGTTTTTTTGGTGAGTAGTTTCGTCACAATATTTTTTTTTCCTTAAAAATTCATGAAAATAGGCTCTCACATCATCGCATGCTCCTTCGGCCAGAGAGGATGAATACTTTTTTCCTTTCATTTTCTTATTGCCCAAGGATAGCTTTATTGATTAATTGAAATAGATATCCTCATTCTATACAGAAGTGACTCAAAAAAATTATTGAATATTGTCATTTTAAAAATATCATACCTTGATATTTTCAAATGGAACATCCTGTATTTTATTATTCATGTCAACGCATAAAATATTGTGCCATATTTTTTCAGAAGTAACCTTATCTTTATCTTCGACCATTTTAGAAATAAAAAAAATAAATTAAAATAATAAAATCAGAGGTTGCGAAAAATGAGTTTGTTAGTACATATCATTATACTTGATCAGAGAAATGGAGATATGTTAAGGTAGTCGTGTATGAAATACGTAATAGATTGGTTTTTGGTGAGATGATCTACAAGGTGTTCATTTATTTCAATAAGTGTTCGAAACGTTTCTTTGTAGACACAACTCAATCCTTCTGAGGAAAGACCGTTGAACCCTCGACAACATTTGCGGATTAACTGACTGAAAGGCGTCGACTATTATCTGTCTCATATCCAACTGTGTTGTAGAAGGAATCTGGTAAACGATGCCCTTAAGAAAAAATCTAGACTTGTAAGGTCCGGAGACAGGACCACCACGTTCTATCCATTCGTTTGGAAATACATGATTCAAATGCTCCCTAACGTGATGTGAGTAATGTGCCGGTGCTCCATCTTGTTGAAACCACAAATCTTGTCTTATATGCTCTGGTACATCGGCAAGTAACATTGGTAGATGGTTTTGCAGAAAATCAAATCAAAACCAAGCCTCACTTTAACAATGTTTAATAACGAAACACTGATAAGTTCACCATGTAAAATGCAGAATATGATATGTCCGGACACCTGACAGAAGGCACAAATAAAAAAAATGTCAACATATACCTCGATTTAAGTTTTAATCATCTTGATTTTATCATTCGTTAAAAGAATTATCTTGTTTAGGTTTCATTTTTTACTACTTGAATCATTCCAGAAAAAACTTCTGTGCGAATAATGATGCATGTTGATGAGTTTGATAAGGTTTGTAGAATTTTCATCAAAATTTTTTAGAATTAATCGAATATAAAGATAAGATTACTTCTGCCAAAATATAGCACAATATTTTATGCGTTGACATGAATAATAAAATACAGGGTGTTCCATTTGAAAAAATCAAGATATGATTTTCAAAATTACAATATTGAATAATTTTTTTGAGTCACTCCTGTATAAAATGAGGATAATCTATTTCATTTCATCAATCCCCAATCTAACCCAAGGATAGCTTTGGCAATAAGAAAACGAAAGGAAAAAAGTATTTATCCTCTCTGGCCGAAGGAGCATGCGATGATGTGAGAGCCTATTTTCATGAATTTTTAAGGAAAAAAAAATATTGTGACGAAACTACTCACCAAAAAAACTTATTACTTAAAGACATTATAGCAGAGTTTAGAACGCTCTTGAATCTTCAACAAAAAAGTGGTCTTCCAATCTGAAAAAACCACCCAAGATTTTTTCATAGAAAAATGGGACACCCTGTTCACTGCAAAATAAATTGCTGAAGTAGATTCTTACTTTCTAAATACAATACCGTTCGAATAAGAATGAAATCTTCAAGAGTGTACGAGCTAAAGAGCACCGCGCTACAGGTGAATCACCCAGTATAAAGGTGACTTTTCATTAGAACAGTTTGGCGCGTAAAACTGGTGACATAACCTCTTTTTATATGAAATTTTAACGCCCACATGAAAAGGGATTTTCAGCGGCAAAATTTGTCGTTTGCGCCAATTTCTTAGGTTAGAACAGTTTGTAGAACTAATGGTGTAGTTTCGTCTTTCAACAATGTGCTCGGGAACTTAGCCCATTTACACAGTGAACCTACAGATTCCGAACCACTATCGTAGAATTACAAGTTATCTGGTCTTCGGAAGTTTATGCCTTCTTTTGGCGACTATTTCCAAGTATCACTTTTTTGTTCAAGGTTAACATCCATAACTTGAACCTAGATTCGAATATTGACTCCCCTCCCGTACCCCAGTGACGCCTACATCGCATCTTATTATTATTGTGCCGTCTAACCGAGCGGTGTGAGTGTCAACCGTGCGACATTTTTCAATTAACTTATATTTTTAAACTTGTGATATCTTTCGAAAGGAATGTCGAAATTGAATCATTCAAAAAGTTATATAATGGCATCGAAGCGGACTTAAATATGAAGTCATTTATTTTGATAAGGATTATTTCCAAAGTATAAAGAAAAGAGCTTTTATAGCGGTATCATTTATATATTTTCTAATATGAAAAAATACCTATTATGACATAACTGTAATGGTTAGACATATGCTGTCGCGTAGTACATTATGAGTTACAAGAAAAAGTCTGGCTTTTTCTTGTTATGCCACTCAAAGGGAGGTTTAGTTTTCTCAAGGCCTAAATGACGTTTTTTTCTACAATTTATTTTTCATAGAAGGACTTGAATAAACAATTCAAAATTTTTGCTACGTGTTTATTACATTGAAAGGTATACAAAAATAATTTTGTTGGCCACTCTAGCACCTGCAAAAATTATCGAAAATGTTAAAATAAAAAAGATTCTTGAAATATATGAGTGTAGTTGGAGTCTGGACTACAACTATCATAAAAAGTAAAAAAAAATTGCGGACATTTGAACTTTTTCTTTCGTGTTTTCGCTTTTTTTTCGCTCTTTAAAGTGCTGTAGAAAAAATAATTATGCTTATATCATCTTGATTGTAGTTCAGACTCCAATAAATTAGATATACTTTAAAGTCATGGGCCATGTGTCGACATCTAGTTGACCATATCGCACCTCTTCTTACCATAGTATGGTTATATGGGCGCCTAATTCTAAAATATTTGTATAAAACATGGTTTAAGCGAATCACCGCTTGACTTCAATTTTCGAGACAAAAAATGCTTTTCGTTTTTGTCCGATAAGAAAAAATAGATTCGGACAAACGGTTTTGGGAATACATTCTACATATAATTTACTATAAAAAAATGTAATAAAAAAAAATAAACCTACCCTCAAGTTGCAGATAAGGTGTCAAAAAAAGTATATTTCCTCAACAGAATTGGAAAGCGTCTTAGTACATGGTCCAAAACACTTATATATAAAACTGTGATTGCTCCACATTTCAACTATTGTTCTAGAATCCTTTTTCTGTTGAATAAGTCTGATCTAGTTAAGTTGCAAAAGAGGAAAAATCAAGCGATACGATCTATTTTGGGATGCAACAGATATACTAGTGTGAAGGAAATGTTAAATGTATCAGGTTTTTTGAGTGTGCGTCAAATTATATTTGTATGGTTGTCTAACATGTATGTAAGCAGAGTCACTTCTTCATACAGCCAAAATAATTTGTTTCACAATTGCGTTGTAGAATATAATAATTTACAAAGCACACTCAAGAATAGTTCAACCCTAAAGAGCTTCAGAAGCAGATGTATTACCTATTGTGAAAATTCTATTGAGATAATTTGAGTCTTTGTGGAAATTGTGTTGATTGGGATATTTGTGCCTATACCTACTGTGATATGTTCTGATGAGATTTTTTTATGTAATCCAAATTATGCATTTGGTGTGTATTTTAGTGTGGTAGTAAGGGGTACACACCATGCAAACATATATTTACTATGTATCAGCTTTTTCTGCTATTAAATAAATATTATTATTATTATTTTGTTCTATAAACAATAGTTTTCGCATCGCACGCGATGTAAGAAATTTACTTGGTAATTTTTTCACACCTTGAGTTACATTATTGGAGTTTTAGTATGGATCCCTAACTGTTTCGAAAATTGAATATAGCCTATGTTCACCGGAGATAGTGTAGCTTCCCAAGAGTGAAAGAATTTTTCAAATCGGTCAAGTAGTTTTGGAGCCTATTCAATTCAAACAAACAATCGAATCTTTCCTCTTTATAATATTAGTAAAGATTTGTAACACTCCATGAAAGTTGAAAATCCACTCTTAAGAGAGGGCCGACTTATGGGCTCAAATCGTTAAAATCTGCACTATCATCATTTCAGGGATACGAGATCGATGTCGAAGTTTACAAATTATTGATGTTTTCGAAAAACACCACCATATTTGTTGAGTCAAATCTGAAAATACAGACCTAGGGGTGAAATTGGTGTAAAAGGATGGCGCAACAGTGGATAAGGCAGGCAATATAAATCACAATTGATTGGTTTCAACATCTGAGTGTAGAATCAGTTCATTTCAGTGGTCAGACACCACCTTCGCGCCACGAGTTGATAATCTTGGGCAATTATTCGCATGATCGTTAATAAATATAAAAATTGACCTATTTGCAAAAATTAAACTATCATTGGTGTATTTCATTGATATATTGTATCACAAAGTAAAAAATATAAATAAATCCACATAATAATATTTATTAGTGGATATAAAAAGTCAAATATAAAATTCTTTCTCTGAAAATAAATATTCACTCATCGAATCTGGTTCCAGCCAAATCTATCAAGCACATTAAGTCATATTCCAATTCACAGCCCAAAAATACTGTTCCAGGTGTTAAATCATTTTACCCTGGAAGTGTCTTAAAGACACTTCTGCCTTCGAGTTATGTTAAACTAGAAAAACAATAAAATTAGTTTACGAAATTCATTAAATAATTTTTCTTCACCTTTCAATTAAACGTGCTCTCAGTGAATCTGAAGCTGTAGGAGAATGACTCTCATTCAATTTGAACGTAGATTTTATAACATCGATTTCCTTCCATTCTGAATTCCGACCACTAAAGGCACGCCAATCATTCACAACTAATCCAGTCCCAATCAGTCTATTTCCCCTATTAACTGTACCAACCTTAAAAACAAGAAACACTTTGGCATATTGAAAATTTGAATTTGGGAGGCTTTTACTTGGTAAAATTCCATTATCAATAATAAAAAACAAGTACTGTGTTTCAAGAAATTTTACTTAATAATTACGATTCGTAACGTGTTTCACTACACCGTAGCTTCTTCAGACGAATGAATGTACAGAAAATATAAATATAAATGTTCTTGAGTAATTAAAAGCTTATTGGGTTGCTTCTTCTTAAGTGGTTATTTATGACAGGTATATCCAATAAAATTAAGGAATAGATTGCTACCCGAAGAGATTCAATAGAGGTGAAGGGCTTAAATCGACTTGTTCATTGATGAGTCTACCTGAGTGTTTGTATTTATTGATTTCTAAAATTTCCCAAAGATCTATCTTCAAATATTCATTATCTATATGCAAAATTTCAAACTGTGGGTCGAAAGAGTGATTATTTTCTAAGAGATGATTCGCGTAATTTGAATCTGATTTTTTATTTGAAAAACTGCGTTTATGTTCCGATATTCTAATATTAAAATTTCTATGAGTTCTACCAATGTAGAAATTATCACAGTCATTGCAATTCAATCTATAAACACCTGATTTATTGTTTTACCTGGTTTGGTTTTATTATTTTTATATATTTGCCTAAATTATTATTAGTTTGGAAAGCTATGTTGAAATTATTGCTACTCAAGAATGATTTCAGTTTCTCACTTGTAATGCCAACGTAGGTTAAGGTGTTGAATTTTTGTTTCAATTTATCGACAGGGTAAACTTCATTCAATGCGATTCTACTTTGTTTTTATTTAAAATATTATTTATTAGTTTGGGATTGTAACCATTATTTTTGGCTCTTTGTTTAATCAAATTTAATTCTTTGTTGAAATTTTCTAGTGATAACGGGATGTTAATCAATCTATGAATAAAACTATTGAATACTGACATCTTATGTTGATATGGATGACACGACGAGTTATGTATTATAATATCTGTATGTGACGGCTTATGGTAAATTGCGAAAACATGTTTTCCATTTTCATTCGAAATTGTTAAGTTTAAGAAATTTATCGAATTATTGCTTTCTATTTCGGTTATGAATCCAATTTTTGGATGTAATGAATTTATATGATTTTCGAAAATTTTCAACTGTCTATCTGTTCCTGTGAAGCAAATAATGATATCGTCTACAAGCGATACCAGTATAAACAATATTTACTGAGTGGATGATTATGAATTAATTTCTCTAAGTTATTCATGAATATTTCTGCTAACAATGGACTTAACGGATTGCCCATAATAATAGATTCAAATTACGCGAATCATCTCTTAGAAAATAATCACTCTTTCGACCCACAGTTTGAAATTTTGCATACAGATAATAAATATTGGAAGATAGATCTTTGGGAAACTTTAGAAATCAATAAATACAAACACTCAGGTAGACTCATCAATGAACAAGTCGATTTAAGCCCTTCACCTCTATTGAATCTCTTCGGGGAGCAATCTATTGCTTAATTTTATTGGATATACCTGTCATAAATAACCACTTAAGAAGAAGCAACCCAATAAGCTTTTAATTACTCAAGAACATTTATATTTATATTTTCTGTACATTCATTCGTCTGAAGAAGCTACGGTGTAGTGAAACGCGTTACGAATCGCAATTATTAAGTAAAATTCCTTAAAACACAGTACTTGTTTTTCATTGTATTGAAAATTGTTTAGAAATGATCATTTGACAGCTTAATTTGACTATTAAACAATATTTTCTTTTGAATGACACTTCAACATCACATGTTACCAATGCCAAAATGAGAAAATAATCTTGTTAGGATATGCATAATTTTTCTTCAAATATGGGTAATTGAGTTCTTTAATGTAGGAAAAACATGTGGCATGGACATAGTTGACATAAAAATATGCACTAAATTTTTCAAGATTGCACAACAAATTATCAAATCAGGCATAACATACCTAAACATTATTCTTGTTAATAAGTATTCAAGGCTTGTATTGGTGATGGTATTACTACTTTTAATATGTATCCAAGAACACTTCATATTTAAAGGAAATCTTGGAAATGAATGTCTCAATCATTATTATTTATGAATCAATTAAAATAATATAAGAGTCATGTTTTCTATCACTATTGGAATTGAAATTACTTACTGTTAATGGAATTTGTAACAATGATGATAATTCTTCAAGATCAACAACACTTGTTTTCGGATGAAACAAGCCACCTTGATTGTTTAAAACTGAACATGTACCGACTAAAACACTGCCTGCAATTGTTTGTCTGAATACTTCAACTTTGAGTGTATCTGCTATGATTTCTTCAGTTTCCTGAAACATAAGTGATATAGATATAATTTTAATTTGGAAATTTCTTTACCTACTCTGTCTAAGTCTGGATGTACAAGTGCCATATAGTCATTGCAGACAATAACATTCCCTAAAGCTGATAGCTTTTCCTCAACTCTTTTGACTTCAACAGAATCTGGTAGAGCACTTTTAATATGCTGTAATTCTGTATCATAGGTTGAATTAGGTACAAGGAGACCATTTTTATTTCCTACACATAAAGTACCAATAATTCTGCATCCAGCTATTGAAGTATGGATAACTGGTATTCTTTTAGATAATTCGTTTTCGAATGCCCTTAAAAATTTAAAATATAAATCTGATAAATCTTCCAACTTTATTGCACAATGTTGAGAATAATTGTACATCAACTCACCTATAAAAAGATGTTGACCCCCCATCTGCTACCAAGGCATATGAATTTGTTAATTTACTAAAAACTCCTATATCATTTATTTTGTATTGATAATTGGTAATTCGTGCCATTGTAAAAATAATCACTGAATTCTTGTATGAATTTTTAAACCGCCAAACACTTCAAATTTGTTCTTGTATTCGAATTCCAATGAACTGAGCAGAAGTGAAGGGAGTGGCCACCTAAATACCAAAATACTCTATGGTCACTACGGTGGCCATAGAATAGTGAAAATATACATGCGAGTGAAAACTGGTGGAGAACTTGATTATTATTAAATAAATTATAAGTCTACCTAGCATATTATCTATTCTACCAACGACAGGTATGTGAATTCAACCTTGTGAAACAGAAATATCAATTTAAAGTAATGGTTATTACACGATTTTGCACCTGCCTGATATTCTTCCTCTTTATTTTAAACCTAAAACGTCCCTATTACTCATTTTTGCGTTCTAATGCAATTACAATGCTTCAAATCGTGGATTTTGTAAGCATTTCAATTGGTTAAAAGTGATCTCCGACAAAGATAATTTATAAACAAAAGATAAAGAACAACGTTGTGTTAGCTCACAGAAGATAATATTTCGCGTGAAAAACAGTCCTCCTGCTGGCGGCCTTCTTGATAATGGACTATATGTGCGGTACTATATGACGTGTAAAATCGAGATAAAGATGATTTTTCGCAGACATAAGCGTAGACATGAACAGAAAGAAAGGGTTTTATTCATTTTCTATATTTCGTAGTCTAGGGTTGATTATCGAGTCAATGAGAAATGAAAATTTTGAAAATAGGCCCAATTATATATTATGAGATATTATGAAGAATCAGAGCGACAAATTTCAGAAAACACAGAAAACATCTGGCTAATATTTTTATATCTAATTGTAGTAATAAGCATAGTATATAATAAATTACAAATAAGGAAGAAGCAAACCTGCCGATTATTCAGGCTTTTTCATGAAAATTATCTCCCCATAACCCACATGTATACCTTATCCTTCAAAGATGACTGCGCATGTTTGAGATGAGTCCTCAAACACCCTCGGATTGGTACCTCACCCTCGTAAGAGTATTCCAGTGAGATATCAAGGATTTTTGTTTCATGATTAGCAGTAGAAAAATCTTCGACGAGATGAAAATTATCTAAAGAGTTTCAGACTGAAGGCTATAACCTCCATACAGAAAGAATTGGCGTTAAATGGGAAGATTGAGATCAACATGCTTTCACTGAGATTAGGGGTGAAATCTTAGAAATAAATGAAAAATTGAGGGATGATATCGTAATTTTCTTGGTTTGGTACAATGTCCTGAATTAGAGCAGAAAGTTTAAGGATTTGGACAGAAAACATTCGGCCAATATTATTCTGTTGAATTGTAGAGATTAAATTAGTTTATTATACATTATAAGTAATGCAAGCAAGGACGACCAAGAGTTTTTGTGCTTTTTAATGCAGTTTCTTGCATAGCCCTCATATATATCTTTGATCGAAGATTATAAACCAAATATCAAAAGTAACTTCAATTACAAACCTCCACTACACCGTCTGACTCAATTTGAGAAAGGGTGTTTTTATTCATGTATATATGTTTCTAACAAACTCCCACAACAACTTTAAATTGTTCAAACGTCAATGTTGGTCATGAATTTTAACGTGTATTGTGTTCAGTATATTTTCTTTCATTGACAAATTTCATCTTCATAATCATGATATTTTTGCATGGTTGTAATAAATAAATATATATATATATATATATATATATATATATATATATATATATATATATATATATATATATATATATATATATATATATATATATATATATATATATATATATATATATATATAGTTAATCCTTTAAAGATGATTTTGGCGTACCAACATTTTAGGACAAAGCCGCTGCTAGAAAAAGAAATCAACAATCAAATTAATCTTTTAGATTTAACTGTTCTTATAGAAAACAATCTTCTCACCTTCGATATATATCTTAAACCTACCTACACAGACATTTTCATTCCTTCTAATTCCTCTAATACATAACTACATAATACATAATTCAATATAAATTAGCTGCTTTCAATTCTATGATTCACAGAGCTTTCACATTATCTCTCTCCATTACAAATCTCAATGAAGAAATTTTACTAGTTAAAACTATCGCAAAAAATAACGGCTATTCTCCTCCAATGATAGACAAACTTGTATCTAAAAAACGTTTGTAGTGAGCCTATAACAGTATTTATCCTCAAAATAGTTCTGACAGCCACAAACATCAATATTCCTCATTAACCTACTTCGGCCCAATTTCTAAAAAAATCGCAGATAACATCGAAATCCCCATTGTGAAATTAGCCTACAAATCGACAATCAAACTATCCAATATATTTTTTAATGCGAAAGATAAAACTCAAAAATTAGATAACTGAGGAGTGTCCCAATTGTAAAGGAATTTATACTGATCAAACAGGCAGGTCGTTTAGAATTAGACATAAGGAACATCATTCACATTTTTCTAAAAACGAAACAGATTTCACTTTCGCACAACATTACATGGAAAACAACCATATTTTTCCATCAATAGATAATCTACAAATGTATAAAACTCTATTTGCTTGAATCCTCATAAATATTCAAAGCCAAACACAATACAGGCTATAATCAAATATTACTTAACAACCTGTACCTATATAAAAGAAAATTGCTAACTTTGTCCATACTTGTCCGATGATGAGCGAAAGCTCGAATTAGCTATAACGTTGAATAAACTTTTCCATCTCAAACAGTAATATTTTTTACGTAGTAATATTCGTAGTCCTCATAATAAAATTATTCTGAATTTTTTTGTACTTCCAAAAAAAGCATTGTTATAATTTCCTTAAAAAAGTTTTCGTAATGAAAATTTGTCCCAGAATTTGTTCTATCCACTGTATAAATGTTCGCCCATGGATTATCATTGTAGGATATCTTTGAAAACTTTTGCAGCCATCTGATAGTAGTAATTGAAAATAAAATTTTATAGCATTCTGCATTATCAAGAGCCATCGTTTAACCTCACCTCAATTTTTCAATCCTGACTTAACCTAACTAGCCAGAATTGGCGATTCAGGTTGACTTAGAAACTTCAATTAACTCTATGAGGTGCGTTGTCTTCCAGTATACTGAGTCAATGTTCTTAGTTTCTTTTTTCCCATCTGGACTTTGATAGCACAGAACAGATTTTTTCTCTGTCCTATAGATAGCGTTGTCGTCTTATATACTTAGTAAATGTCTCCGAAATGGTTATTGCGCTTTAGGAAAACTGACCGTTGTGAGATAGACTCATCCATAATCAATATTTCCGTTTCATATATTCCTCCTCGCGACCATGTCTCATAAAGTTCTAATATATTTGCTAAAAATCCTGATTGCGTATATCTATTTCAGCAATCTAAAATAAGCAACATTAGATTTTTAAAAAATCAGAATTTAGGTGTAACATTCTCTGATTTGTAGAAATCAGGATGAATTATAAATATTTTAAAATCATAAATAATGCTTCAAAAACTAAAAACACGCTTCTATATCCAAACCCAGTTTAAAATAATTTTCAATTATTGAGACATGAGCCAACAGGTAGAGAAAGGCAATTAACTTGATAACAATTGATTTTCCAAGGGTTTAGAAAGAGTAGAGTGATAAGAAAAATTGAACAAAAAAACGTGAGATGCTTTGTTAAATCTTTTATACTAAGTCGAATTTTAGAAATAGCTTTGCGTTTCTATAACTATTCATTTAAATCTGATATCTTAAAGTGGATTGAAACAACTGTTTGAAGATTCAGTTACATAGATATATACAGTTGCAACTAAAAACATGTTGAAATTATTGGCCATCTTGCTAGTTTCATGACAACTACTTGATAGAAGAGATGTGTTTAATTTTCAAATAATTGAATATCTGATATTCAAAATAATGATAAATAATTGTACTGAAAAAAAAATATATTTCTTTCTTTTATACTCTTAAAATATACCAGTCATAAAAGAACTTAAAATGTGACTAGAAACTTTGACAATTTTGGTACATCAAACATAACTTCTTCTTCATCACTTTCAGACTCTGATAATGAAAAATTGAGTTCTGAACTTCCTAAACTATTCTCCCAATCATCTGAGCTACTGTCTGAATCCAAAGGAAGATCATATACAGAATTTTCAGGTTCTTTTCCAGATAGGACTAGATTAGGAAAGAGCTGAAAAAGAAAAAGAAAGTTTAAAAACCAGTATAAGTTCGTAACACTTTTCAATGTAAAATATTTTCACATTTTGTTGTTTGAAATAAACTATCATAACCAAGCTGTTGAATCTATTGACTGTAACTGAAAACTAATGAAACATGCAAAATACGAGGACACTTAATATTCAACGAGTATTAACCTTAAGAAACCCACATTGCCTTACTTACTTCATCCATTTCCTGAGAGGATGATAGGGGATTATGCAGTAAATTGATTTTGACATATTCCATATTAGCAATAACTGTTTCAGGTATTGAGAAGAATTCATTTCTTTGTAAGTGCAAAAAACGTAGACTTTTTAGTTTAGTTAGTTGCATTGGAATGTAACTAAAATTGTTTTTATTCAGATTGAGGTGAATGAGCTGCTGTAAACACTCAAATCTTTTAGGCAGAAGATGTAGTTTATTATCTTCTAAGGTGAGCCATCTGAAAGAAATAAACTTCAATAAACCAAATACTAAGATTCAATAAAATACTCACTTTAACTTTTGTAAATTACAGATAGAATTTGGCAAATTTGTTATTTGATTATTTCGTGCTCCAAGTGTTTCGAGATGAAATAAATCACCAATTTCTTCAGGAAATGATGATAAGCAACAACTATTACACCAAAAGGTCTGCAAATTGACGAGTTTGCCAATATTTGTCAGATCTCTAATTGGATTATGACTAATATTTAATAACGTCAAATGTGGTAGATCTTTCAAAACTTCTGGGAAATGATCAAATGAATTATATTCAATTGAAACATGCTCTAGAAACCTTAGTTGAAAAAAATTACTAGGCAAATACGTCAGACTATTGCGTGCTAAGTTTAGTGTTGATACTATCTCACAATCCAATAATGCTTCTGGAATTGATTTTATATCATAATCGTCTAATTCTATACTCAATGACTTAGTATGATGGGCTTTCTCAATTTTGGCAAGAACTCGGTTTCTCTGAATAAAATCGAGCAAGGGATTCATTCTTCCTAACTTACTGGTTACTGGACTACCACTCGAAAACGAGATTTACTTATTGACTGACATTATTATATAAAGTAAAATTTCATTAATTTAGTCATGCGAACAAGATATTTCAACAACCAATCGAGAAATAGAAAGTTTCTTCCGAAATTTTTAGGAATTTAAAATTATTTGTGTAACCTAGACCTAGAATTTATAACATCTTTGTTTGACAATTGACATATGTCAATTTCTATACCACAGACCGTTAACAGCCGTACGCATGGGTTATTAAATCTCGTTTAAGAGTTAAGCCAGAGTAAAGTACAATTTTATTAAGCACAGTAACTAGAAATGGAGTTCAATAAGCTAGTTTTATCCTCTGTGCGATATTTTAAAATTTTTTATTGAGTTTTGATATTCCGGGTCCTGTGGTTTCGTGTAAATAATTTGACAACTATGAATATTGCCTAGAACATCATTTGTACTAATTACATGCATGCAGAATGGTGTATGATCAAAAAAGTACATATATTTTGATGGTTAGATTTATATTCGTGTCTAGTAAATCTATTATATAGAGGTGGGCCAGTCTGAGATTTTAACGGAGCTGTTACTTTGCGGAGCAGTTTAACTGGAGCTTAACAGCGCTTAGAAGTGGGTATATTCTGTGACTGCGATTTTAATAGGCCAATGAGAAAGACGGAACTCGACTGCTCCCTCGATTCATTGACTCATGTCCGTTAGATTGTTTTCGCTTATATTTTTATCGAAAGCAAATAATTCAATACATCATATTCACTTAGTACTGAAGACTTATCTCGTAATAGTAATGCGGTGTTTTAGATGTTGTTATTATTCTATCACTTCCTTTCCGAAATTATATTAACATTGACCCTGTAGGATATTTTACTCGAAATGACGTGAAACTAACCGTCACAATAGTCATCAAACGAAATAAGACAGTTCTGTTTACTTTTTAGAATATGTTTTTACAAACACAACCAGTTTCGACTCATATCATTTTCAAGTAGATATCTATTATGTGAATAATAACCTAAGCGTTGAAATCGGCTGTGTTTTTAAAAATAAAATACGGAAAGTAGACAAAATTGTGTTTCGTTTTATAATTCAAAAAATTTCCATAAAATAAACGAATGAACATTTTCATTACCCAGAATTATATTAGAAAGAAATTTTTACGTTATTGATAACGAATGAGGTAACAGTAGCTATTGCAAAAATGAATGATATTGGTAGTAGATTTTATCAAATGAAACAAGCTTACGTTCGCTGTACTAAATACATTCTATATTTATTTCCTTCATTACTACAAGTTCATTGTTTAGAGAAGAATTTAGAGAAGTACTCCGTATGCCTGTCCTCACATTTCGAATTTTTAAGCATGCGATCTACGGCAAGAAGTAGCTACTTTTCATAGCCATATTGAACGCATAAATTCTTAGGTTACCACCAATACAAAAAAATTTGTAAGTTGTTTCCGCAAGTCATGATATTTTCTAGATTTAAACGATACTGAAATATTTATTGCTTCAAAAATCTCAGAAAAAAAAATCTTTTATGACGTTCTTCCTCTCCTCTCAAAGTCTGAATCCAGACGTAAAACAAATCTGCTTATGCCGTTGACTGCCTCGGAAGCGCCGCCTATCAAATAGATACCACTGATCTTCATAGTGTAATCTCACCGCTTGTATTAGGGACATTTTTGCATAACATCTTTAGGTTTGTCTCCTTACGTACTTAATTGTACCTAATACTCATGCGGCCGATATAACCGGCCATCAGTTCGAGTTTACACTCTGAAAGTTTATTGTTTGACGTTGTCTTGGTGTTTGAATCAGTTATTGTTTATTATTCATCTGAATCGTTTATGGTTTAAATAAATATTTTCAGCAAATGGAATAACGTACACCCTTATTATTTTATTTATTGACATCCTATATTTTACAGAAATTTCCGTGCTTCTATATAAAAGCGCAGAGATTGATTACAATATCGATTATGAAAGTTTATTCTAAAATCGAAGAGAGGAAATTCTAAGTGGATATAAATTGCCTTTCTTTATTATGGGTCTTATCCATTATTTTATTTTGATTAGATTATGTTGTTGTTTATATTCATTACAATTTCAAATCAGAAAACCGGTAAAATTAACTCTTTTAGAGGAAAATCCTGAAATGTCACAACAAATTTAGAAATAAGGTATTTGGTAACCCTGGTTTAATAAATGAAATGTAAACACCGCTATCCGCCACGTTCTCTCGGTGTCATTTCAATGTTTCTGTCATACGAGATTGCTTCGAGGAGCTGAATGCTCCGAACGCTGAACAGTTTCTTAAACAGCGACAGAAAATCGCTGCTACTTTTCTCTGGCCCAAGCAGACTATGACTACTCATTTCCCGTAGCAGCTCCAAAGTAGCAATCAGCGAAATCGCAACTCACCTCTACTATTATATATAATTTGTACTACTTTGTAACCAGAATTGAAGTTCTGGTTTGACTTTTATGGTTTCTTAAACTGCGACAGAAAATCGCTGCTACTTTTCTCTGAGCAGAGCAGACTACGATTGCTCATCTCCTGTCACAGCGACAAAGTAGCAATCAACGAAATGGCTCTAGGAGAGTAGTTCGGAAACCACTATAACCTGTAGGTCCACTGTGCAAATGAGCTAAGTTCCCGAGCACATTGTTGAAAGACAAAACAAACTAGCAAACAAACAATACTGTGATATCTTTTGAAAATACATAGGTTAATTTTCCTAAAATGTTGAATAAAACTGCCAAAAATTTATTTTGCTGCCAAATTGAGAGTCCAGAGTATTATATTCAATCTTCAAAACAAAAATATATTCAACCTGAGGATGTAATCTACTTGGGTAGATATAAATTTTAAAAATTGATTTTATTGAAGAAATTTGTTTCGTATCACATTACCTTAGAAAACAATGGATTTTCGTACAAAATCTAGTTTTACTTGACAATAATACACCGTTCAAGGAAATAATTCAAGCTAGACAGGATATAAATGTAGGGTTGAAAAGTTTACTTCAATGTATGAATAGCATATCAGAATGTCAGGAAGAAAGAAGCAAAAAAACAGTTTTGGAAGCAGTAAATTCAATAGCGTTATCTGTGCTATCACTGGAGTCATTTGAAGAAAAGATTTTAATGAAATTATGCTATTCGGCAGGACAAAATGTTAATTGTCCAATCTCAGAATATTTTCACTCCTACTTGGATATTAATTACTATATATTATTTTTGCGATTGAAATGTGATTCTCCAAGGAGTTCAGTGGAAGAGAATGTCGTGAAAATAATGACTGATATGATAATTATGTCCAGAAGGTATTTCACGAAGGAATTCAAAGTAGAAAATGTATCTTTTTTATGCCCATGTATGAAAAATTTTTGGATTATTTTAAAATTAATTTCAGAGGAAATTTCCGTTTGTGATATATTTTGGGACAAATTCAAAATGGTTCTGGAAGGTGATGAAGCTTTGTTTAGTTTTTGGGTCTTGAAAGATTTATTAAGTCTCCAAGATTCTAGCATTGGAAACCAAAACACATTTGCACCAAATTATAATTTTATCAAAGAAAAACTGAAAAATTCTCTAAACAATCCAAGTAACGTTTTGAATCTCCTCAAAATGATTTATCCATTAGTTTGTGAATTATGGGTGAATGAAAATAAAATAGAAATTCTTCTTTTGTTGTGGGAATATTTCAGTAAACGTTTGAACAATTCTACAAAATATCAGTCAGGCCTCTACATGAGTTGTATCGAATTTACAGAAGTATTAGATACTATTATCTTTAGTCCAAAAGATTGTGACGAGGAATTCGAATTTTTCATTGGAATGCTTTTGGTCTATTTGAAACAGCAACCAAACCATTGGGCGAAAATTAAATGTAGAATATTCTCCCAACTTAGTCCCTTTAAAATTGGAGACTTGAATGAAGTTGGAATGTATCGAGTATTTGAATTGTTCATCAGCCTTCTCCAAGTAAACCAAGAAGAATTGAGTGGAAAAATTGCCTCAGTTCATGGAAATTTGAAGGAAAAAATGATTACACCTACAAATGTTAATATATATATTTCTTTTGTAAGTACATCCTTTGAATAGTTCTTAGAAGAAATTTATTGCTTCAGTTAGAAAAATTTTACATATAATTCACTCAATGAATGCTTGAAACTTAGATATAAAGTGAGGAATGATGCTTACTTAACCCATTAGTGCATAAGGTTGAAAAATGATGAAAGTTCAGTTCTTTTTTATTTTCTTAGTATTTAGTAGTCATAATAATATAATCAACAAACAAAATACATTTAACTTTCATGTGAAAAAAAATAAGCGTCATCCGATAAATTGGATTGTGGGCACAAGTCACTTGAAATGTATGAAAATTTTTAAAACATAATTTGTGATGTAATCCAACTCCACATTTTGTGGAGTTGGAGTGTCTTTCCACCGCAAAGTCTGCATAGTCTTTCGGTAGTGGTAGTACTGTATTCTGGCCAGTGAATGAAACCATCGTAACAAGTTTTTTGAATTGTGGAGGCCGTTACTTGATGTAGATCCATGATATAAATGAGATAAAAAACACAAGGTTTAACTTTAATCTACACTTTATTTGAAAAAATTGGACGACGTTTCGCTGACACAGCAGCTTTATCAAGAATGAAAAACAGAATGAAGAGTATGGTATTATAAACAAATCGTAGAACAAGTTGGATGAATAACAGGAAAATCCACATCGAGCCATTGTACAGTTAGTATGAAAGGTAATAAAAACCAATTAAACAAGTTAAGTAGGGGTGAGTAATTCACATCTACCTGTTCATTCAAAAGCTTGTCCGAATGTTTGTATCTATTTATTTCTAATACTTCTAGGAGATCTAATTTTGAACTTTTGATTTTATATGTAATATGTCAAAGTTTTTATTGAATGAATGGTTTTATTTTATTAGGTGGTTTGAATAATTTGAATCAGATTTATTTTATCGAAGCTACGTTTATGTACAGATGTTCTTATGCCAAAACTCCTATAGGTCCTACCGATATAAATTTTATCACAAGAACCGCAATTGAGTTTATAGATTCTGATTTACTTGATTTTTCAACACGAGATTTATTATTTTTAATATGTTTACCTAAGTTATTAGAAGTTTTGAAAGTTATATTAAGATTTTGTTTGACGAGAAAGGATTTAATATTTGTACTTGCAGAACATAGAATGTTAAACTGTTGAATATTTTATAGTCTTTATGAATAGGATATACTTCATTTATTGCTTTCTGATACAGTTACTACAATTACAGAATGATTAGATCTATCATATCCGGATTATATGAATTATTAATGGCTATCTGTTTGATGATGTTTAACTCTTTATTATAATCTTCTACTGATAAAGGTAAATTGAGTAACCGATGTACCATGCTGTTTAAAGCTGCAACTTTGTGTTGAATTGGATGTAATGAGTAGTTATGTATAATTGTATGAGTATGTGTTGGTTTACGAAAGACCGAAAAAACATGATTATTATTTTGTTTAGTGATTTTAAGTCCAAAAATTAATGGAATCGTTCTGTTCAATTTCTATCGTGAATTTAATGTTCAAATGGATGGAATTAATGAAATTAAGAAATAAGTCTAATTGACGAGTAGTTCCAATGAAACATACTAAGATGTCGTCAACATATCTATACCAATAAAGAAATTTGGAAATGAGTGGATGTGTATGAATTTTCTGTTCAATATTATTCATAAAATTTCTGCTAAAAGTGGACTCAAAGGATTTCCCATACTCGTCAATTAGACTTATTTCTTAATTTCATTAATTCCATCCATTTGAACATTGAATTCACGATAGAAATTGAACAGAACGATTCCATTAATTTTTGGACTTAAAATCACTAAACAAAATAATAATCATGTTTTTCGGTCTTTCGTAAACCAACACATACTGATACAATTATACATAACTACTCATTACATCCAATTCAACACAAAGTTGCAGCTTTAAACAGCATGGTACATCGGTTCCTCAATTTACCTTTATCAGTAGAAGATTATAATAAAGAGTTAAACATCATCAAACAGATAGCCATTAATAATTCATATAATCCGGATATGATAGATCTAATCATTCGTAAAAAACTGTATCAGAAAGCAATAAATTAAGTATATCCTATTCATAAAGACTATAAAATATTCAACAGTTTAACATTCTGCGGTTCTGCAAGTACAAATATTAAATCCTTTCTCGTCAAACAAAATCTTAATATAACTTTCAAAACTTCTAATAACTTAGGTAAACATATTAAAATAATAAATCTCGTGTTGAAAAATCAAGTAAATCAGGAATCTATAAACTCAATTGCGGTTCTTGGATAAAATTTATATCGGTAGGACCTATAGGAGTTTTGGCATAAGAACATCTGAACATAAATGTGGCTTCGATAAAAATAAATCTGATTCAAATTATTCAAACCACCTAATAAAAGAAAACCATTCATTCAATAAAAACTTTGACATATTACATATAAAATCAAAAAGTTCAAAATTAGATCTCCTAGAAGCATTAGAAATAAATAGATACAAACATTCGGACAAGCTTTTGAATGAACAGGTAGATGTGAATTACTCACCCCTACTTAACTTGTTTAATTAGTTTTTATTACCTTTCATACTAACTGTACAATGGCTCGGTGTGGATTTTCCTGTTATTAATCCAACTTGTTCTACGATTTGTTTATAATACCATACTCTTCATTCTGTTTTTCATTCTTGATAAAGCTGCTGTGTCAGCGAAACGTCGTCCAATTTTTTCAAATAAAGTGTAGATTAAAGTTAAACCTTGTGTTTTTTATCTCATTTATATCGTAACAAGTATCGTTCATTGGATTTTTCACCAGCTTACTTTACATTACATTACATTCGTAGGGGTCAATTGGCTTTGCAAGCCTTTCCCAACTGCGACCAAATTGGTCTTCGTGTTCGTAACCCTTCTTATTCATTTCCCTGTAGGTCTGAAATTAGGAATCTCCCTGGGAGCTTTCGCTTCTACCGAAGTGTATATGTCTTTGACAGATAGTTGCGATGCAACTGCAAAGAATATGTTCGGCAGTTTCATCGCCCTCTTTACACATTCTGCATGTTGCCGTTTCCGATTTGCCCATTTTATTGAGATGGTATCTCAGTGGGCAGTGTCCAGTAAGGAGGCCTGTTATGATCCTCAACTCGTCCCTAGAGAGATCGAGAAGCTGTTTTGTCTTCTTTGGCGAATAGTCAATGAACTTTTTCGCTTGCCTTTGGCCTGGAGTTTTCCTCCAGTATTCTTTTTTGCTAGATTCTTCCCATCGTTCTAGTTCCTGTCGTCTGTGCGGCTTACTTAGACCGCAGAACGGTTCAGGTCCGGTGGGTTGGATTCCAGCAGCTGATTTGGCCAGTTCGTCAGCGGCTTCATTTCCTTGTATGCCTTCGTGGCCAGGCACCCACCACAGGAAAAGACAGAGATGCTCCGATAACTGTAAGAGTTTAGAGCTTTTATCACTGCCTGACTGTCCGTTAAAATGTAAATCTTTGCACCTTTGAGTTTCCTTCCTAGTCCCTCCTGGCAGCAAAGGTTTGCAGCAAGTGTTTCTGCTTGCATGATTGTGGGAGTAGAGCCCATAGGCACTGATGACGAGTACTTGGGACCTTATATGCCTGCTCCTGTTTCATCAATCGTTTTTGATCCGACCGTGTACCAAATGGAGGATTTTTGGTGGCCTGTTGGTTACAATATTCAATATTTTCTTTGAGTCACTCCTGTATAAAATGAGGATAATCTAATCAATTCTTCAATAATTGTGGTGTGATGTGGAGGGTGTACCGTTAGAAAAAAGGTGGAAAAATTTATGTTTCTTTACAAAATTCTTTATTTCTCAATCGAAGTAAGTTATGAATATAATTTATTTCAATTCATCAATAAAGCTATCCTTGGGCAATAAGAAAACGAAAGGAAAAAAGGATTCATCCTCTCTGGCAGAAGGAGTGTGCGATGATGAGAGAGCCTATTTTCATGAATTTTTACGAAAAAAAAAAATATTGTGACGAAACTACTCACCAAAAAAACTTATTACTTAAATACATTATAGCAGAGTTTAGGCCGCTCCTGAATCTTGAACAAAAAGTGGTCCTCCAATCTGAAAATCCACCCAAGATTTTTTATAGAAAATTGGGACACCCTGTTTACTGCAAAATAAATTGCTGAAGTAGATTCTTACTTTCTAAATACAATACCGTTCGAACAAAAATTAAATCTTCAAGAGTGCACGAGCTATAGAGCACCGCGCTACTGGTGAATCACCCAGTATAGCAATGAATCGAATAACGCTTAAATATGAAAAATAACCAAAACGTTTAGGGTTCCTTTACTTTTTTATCTATTTATAATCTTTTCAGATCATTAGGAATGTCAGAGAAAACAAAGATATTGCCAAAATAACTCCTCCACTGCTAAAAACACTACAGAATGCTACAGAAGATCAGAAGAATTTTCATATTATCAAGGAATTCTTCGTTGGGTTTCAACAGGTCATAAGATTGAGTAATGATATGAAATTGCACCAATGGACTCTTTTGGACTCCTGGATCATCAAATATTTGGCTACTTGTTATTTGTCTGACCTTGAATTTTCATTGAAAATTCTTCTTTTTCTTGTAAGAAAAGTTAGTGAAGAAGACTCTTGGTCTTACTGGGAAAATAATATCAAAACAAATATTTATCCAGTTTTGAAACAAATTGGTAATTCTTCGAGTTGTCCATGTATAGTTGCTGAATTAGCAGGTGAAATCAGTTGTTTATCGTCTGATATATTAAAGGATGCTTTCCATTATTTCAATACAGAAGGAATAAATTACAAAATAGTTCAAATGTATCTGTCTACAGTCCTGAAACAATATCCTGTCAATGTATCATTGAGTCCAATTCAAGAAAAAAGTGCTGTTCAGTCTTGGATTAGGATATGTTTATGTTCTACTCGAAATTATACCGAAATAACTTCTGCAGTAATGAAACTAGAAAGTATACCTGATTGTATAAAAAATGGAATGGGCAATGCAGAAGATCCTTTAGTAAATTTCATTGAAATTTTGAGTTCAAACAAAAACGTAGTTCTAAGTTCTCCCGTTTTAAGCAGATTCTGTGAAATGTGCTTTGAGAATCTCGATCAGTACTTAATTATTCATCTACCTCAATTCAAAGATGAAATGATAATTCTTCGAGTATACACATGCCTTGCCTTAACTCTTTTACAATGTGGTACTCTTCTTTATGATAGGTATAAAGCAAGTAGTCCAGTTACTAAATTAATAGTATGCCTTCTATTTCCCACAGAATTCCTTATAGGTAAAATTTCACATCCATTTTTGGGTGCAATACGAAAAACATGGCATATCTATTTCGAGGCTCTACTCAAGTTAAGTTCAGATAATGACACATACATTCAAAGAACTATACGAGATTTAATATCGAAATATCTGCCACATTTCTCCGTATCAGAATCACCTTTATATTTATGTCTTACACGAGAAAATAGTGCTAAAGTTGTTCTAGAAAAACTATCTTCGATTTATTTTAAACATCCAACTAAAGAAAACGAATTGAATGTAACTAAAGCTCTAAAAATATTGAATGAATACATACAATCGAGTACTTCAATCAGTTTGCTTCGTATTGTTGTAACTGAAACATTTTTTGGGCTATGTGAGGTATACATTTTTCACAATCAAAGAAATTTAGCTTTAAGTTTAATTATGTACATTGTAACTTGTTCATTTTACGATCAACTCAAGGAACAAATAATGGCAAGTCTTCTTGTGTTAACTGAGAAGCATTTGGCTTTTAATTCAAAAGATTATTTCAATTTAGTTAATATTTTGGCAAAAACAATTCCTAGTGAAATTTTGATTTTGAAAGGAAGTATTGTAGATAAGATCAAAAATATTGAAAGGATAAGAGGATAGGTTATGATGATAATCTGAGAAGATATTTAAATTCTCTGGATATTGCTCTGAGTTGTTAATTTGTAATATTTTGTATTAATAAAATCATTTAATTAAAATATTCCATTTCTCTGTTTTAACGGAAAGTTTGTGCGTAGCTTTATCGTGAGTGTTAGCTGTTAATGTGGAAACAGTCGAACAAAATCAAATTTGAGTTGTATTCTGTACCAAAAAACAAAAATGTTATATAAATGAGATAAAAAACACAAGGTTTAACTTTAATCTACACTTTATTTGAAAAAATTCGACTACGTTTCGCTGACACAGCAGCTTTATCAAGAATGACAAACAGAATGAAGAGAATGGTATTATAAACAAATCGTAGAACAAGTTGGATGAATAACAGGAAAATCCACACCGAGCCATTGTACAGTTAGTATGAAAGGTAATAAAAACTAATTAAACAAGTTAAGTAGGGGTGAAAAATTCACATCTACCTGCTCATTCAAAAGCTTGTCCGAATGTTTGTATCTATTTATTTCTAACGCTTCTAGGAGATCTAATTTTAAACTTTTTGATTTTATATGTAATATGTCAAAGTTTTTATTGAATGAATGGTTTTTTTATTAAGTGGTTTGAATAATTTGAATCAGATTTATTTTATCGAAGCTACGTTTATGTTCAGATGTTCTTATGCCAAAACTCCTATAGGTCCTACCGATATAAATTTTATCACAAGAACCGCAATTGAGTTTATAGATTCCTGATTTACTTGATTTTTCAACACGAGATTTATTATTTTAATATGTTTACCTAAGTTATTAGAAGTTTTGAAAGTTATATTAAGATATTGTTTGACGAGAAAGGATTTAATATTTGTACTTGCAGAACCGCAGAATGTTAAACTGTTGAATATTTTATAGTCTTATGAATAGGATATACTTCATTTATTGCTTTCTGATGCAGTTTTTACGAATGATTAGATCTATCAATCCGGATTATATGAATTATTAATGGCTATCTGTTTGATGATGTTTAACTCTTTATTATAATCTTCTACTGTTAAAGGTAAATTGAGGAACCGATGTACCATGCTGTTTAAAGCTGCAACTTTGTGTTGAATTGGATGTAATGAGTAGTTATGTATAATTGTATCAGTATGTGTTGGTTTACGAAAGACCGAAAAACATGATTATTATTTTGTTTAGTGATTTTAAGCCCAAAAATTAATGGAATCGTTTTGTTCAATTTCTATCGTGAATTTAATGTTCAAATGGATGGAATTAATGAAATTAAGAAATAAGTCTAATTGACGAGTAGTTCCAATGAAACATACTAAGATGTCGTCAACATATCTATACCAATAAAGAAATTTGGAAATGAGTGGATGTATATGAATTTTCTGTTCAATATTATTCATAAAAATCTCTGCTAAAAGTGGACTCAAAGGATTTCCCATGATCAAACCATTTTCACTACTGTAATAGATGTTGAAAGAAAAATAATTTTGTTCAATGCAAACGTCCAACAGATTCAATATTTCTGATTTAATTATGTGGTTAACATGATTCGAATTCAACATGTTTTCGATTAATATTTTGACATCACCTGGAGGAACACTTGGGTATAAATTCTCAACATCAAACGAAATAAATTTTGCGTTAGGTGGTAGGTTAACGTTTTTTATGTTATTTATCAATTCGAAAGAATTTTTTATAGAAAATTTTGATTTGAATGAACAATAATTTTTAATGATATCTATAAGGTAGTGCGACAATTTCACGGCTGGGGCTGTAACGTAAGATACGACTGGTCTAACGGGGTTATTTACTTTATGCAATTTAATGAGTGAATACAGTTGAGGTGGTTGAGGGTTTGGTAAAATTAATTTGTATTTATCTATTGCTATAATTGAAGATTTTGCGTCATTTATTGCAATTTTAATATTTTTCTGGAATTTAGTAGTTGGATCTTTGTTTAAAATTGTATAGTTTCCGGACGAAATGAAATTTAGAGTTTAATAGGTAGTCATTTTTATTTAACGCGTTAAATAAAAATGACTACCTATTTAAAACCTATCTAATCATTCGTAAAAACTGTATCAGAAAGCAATAAATGAAGTATATCCTATTCATAAAGACTATAAAATATTCAACAGTTTAACATTCTGCGGTTCTGCAAGTACAAATATTAAATCCTTTCTCGTCAAACAATATCTTAATATAACTTTCAAAACTTCTAATAACTTAGGTAAACATATTAAAATAATAAATCTCGTGTTGAAAAATCAAGTAAATCAGGAATCTATAAACTCAATTGCGGTTCTTGTGATGAAATTTATATCGGTAGGACCTATAGGAGTTTTGGCATAAGAACATCTGAATATAAACGTAGCTTCGATAAAAATAAATCTGATTCAAATTATTCAAACCACTTAATAAAAGAAAACCATTCATTCAATAAAAACTTTGACATATTACATATAAAATCAAAAAGTTTAAAATTAGATCTCCTAGAAGCGTTAGAAATAAATAGATACAAACATTCGGACAAGCTTTTGAATGAGCAGGTAGATGTGAATTTTTCACCCCTACTTAACTTGTTTAATTAGTTTTTATTACCTTTCATACTAACTGTACAATGGCTCGGTTATTCATCCAACTTGTTCTACGATTTGTTTATAATACCATACTCTTCATTCTGTTTTTCATTCTTGATAAAGCTGCTGTGTCAGCGAAACGTCGTCGAATTTTTTCAAATAAAGTGTAGATTAAAGTTAAACCTTGTGTTTTTTATCTCATTTATATCATGGATCTACATCAAGTAACGGCCTCCACAATTTAAAAAAAATGTTATAGTTTCAAACCACTAAAAGCATAAAGAAATATAAATTAGGATTATATCGCCCGTCGGTTAAGTCTCACGATTGAAATTGATACTAAATACTCTGGTCCCATCATTTGGAGCTGTTATATAATCATTATGTTGCAGTACTCGCAAGGGTATCGAAATCTATAGGGTAATTCCTGTTGATCTTGAAACAAATTTGGCGAAAAGCTATAGCACAATTACAGAATTCGCGAACTTCTTCTTTTCGATCATTTGAAACGTAATGACTAGAAACCGGATTATATGCAGCCAAAAATTTGAAATTATGCGCATATATTTGCAAGGTTTTCATCAAAAATACGCGAGTTTCTTTAATTTTATGCACATTATTAATTTCACAACAAATAAAGAAAATAGGCTTTCTTGAACGTTTTAATAATGAAATAATAGGAATACTGGATGAATTAATATCAAATGAAAAATATTACGGGTACTACAAACCTGATCATATATTGTCCCAAAATTTACATCTTAATTTTTCATTATGACTTGAGATAAAACCATCTAGTTATGAATATTCTTCAAAATTTCCAACAAGAATTCAGTTCTTCTATTTGAATACATATTTTCATTCAGTGAAGAGGTTCTTTCTATATCCACTTATAAGGGCTTTATTAAAATTTGTAATTAACCCTATACTCAACGTATTTTCTTTTATGATTTCACCTCTTAAAATACGAGCAACTTCTCTTAGAACTACAAGGCCTTCGTTTCTTATTTCTTCTGCCACTCTATTGAGGCTGTGAGCCAAACATGTAATACGAATGAGGTTGGTAAGTCTTCTAGAAGTGGCTGAAGATAATTCCTTTCACATTGATGGAAGACATGAAGCGAGTTCCCTCTTAACGTCCTTACAAAATTTTCAATTTATTTGTGGAATCATTATTTGGTATGACGTTTTATTTCATATAAATAGTGTCAGCAAACAAGTGCAAAGTGCTGCAATTAATATTAAAGTATGCCAAACCTACCTAAAAAATTTAGTTGATCATTTCCAGCAATATAGATTCGACCAATCATTTCAACAAATTCTTGTGGAAGCGAAAGAAGTAGCATCCTCTCTCGAAATTGAAGAAGACTTTCCACCATTACCAACGGTTAGGAGGAAATTTAAACCAAAACTGTTTGACTATGAACACCGAGATGAGACCCCTCATGATCCAAAAACCGCCTTTAAAATTAGTTTTTTCTTAAAAATTATAGATCAAACTATAAGCTCTCTAAAAAACCGATTTGACTTATTAAATGAGTATGATAATATTTTCGGATTTTTTTAGCTACATATTCAAATTAAGTGACAGCGATCCTCTAAAACATTGTTCTATTCTTGAAGAGCGACTGACATATCAGGATAATAAGGATATAGACTCCGATGATCTGTTTAACGAAATTAAAGCGTTAAAGTTGTTTTCATTACCTGATGATACTGACCCCTTAAGTATTTTACAATATATATTTGAAAACAATCTTTTCAAAGTTAAAATCATTAAAATTATTTAAGATCGACAATGATTTAAGAAAGATTGTCTGGGCTAACAATATTAGCAATTAAACAAGAAATTTTTGACGGTATAAATTTTAGCGATGTAATCTTGGAAAATATCGCTACTACAATAGCTATCTTTTATTTTCTATTGCACCTAGATCTAGCTATCTTTGATTTTAAAACGAAGTCCCTAGGTATTTGTTATTAGAAATATCTATATATATATATATATATATATATATATATATATATATATATATATATATATATATATATATATATATATATATATATATATATATATATATATATATATATATATATATATATATATATATATATATATATATATATATATATATATATATATATATATATATATATATATATATGTAGACATTAGGCAATATTTCTGTTATTTGTTCCTAAAAATGTGATTTTTAGTTTTAGGTTATTTTTAGTATTTATAAACAACGAGTCAACGTGTCTGTATCCCATTACTTAGATAAATGTTTTAAAATGGGTGTGAACAAGAATTTATTTTGTTATGATTTTGTTCTGTTTCTTTCAAGTCTACAAATAAATATGACTTCTAAAGTTCAGTTTTTTGCTTTACTTCAAGCACCTACCTACCTACCTCCTACCTTAAAAAAAATAAAAAAACAGGATCCAAAATTCTTTTTTGCACACAAGCGCCAGTAGCCCTAACGGGGCCCTGCAAAAGTTTGTGATTATAAAGCTTCATTTTTTTAGTTAAAATCTAAGTAAGCATCATAGTTATACTTTCTCATCTAATTAGTTATCTCTTAACATTTATAGTGACTGTATCAAAATTAGGCATCTTCATTTCTGCAATGAACAACGATTTGGCAAGCATACTGCAACTTAGACAACATACAAATATTAGAATTTTGATTGCTATGAAAGTCTAAGAGTACATTTGAGTATAAAGTATTTTGAATTGATTATATTACACTTTGCAGTGTGTTGTTTTTGAGATACTGATTAAATGAATAAATACAAAAATCATAACTCAATATAATTTAATTCATTCATTAAATATCAATGAAATCAATCTGAAATTTACAGGAAAGGTAAAAATTCATTTATTTCCATTTGAATCAGTGTTTTATACTAGATATAAAACATGAAATGTTTATTTTGCATCCAACAAAGTAATATCTATGTTTTTATGAGAAACTTTATAAGAAATGAAGAATTTAAAAGAAATAAAAAATTATCACAAAATAATAACCATATCTTAGATCATATGATATATCTATTAAAAATAAACAATCTTAAAGCTAAGATTTAATTTAAATCAAATATTTTTTTTGTTTTATTAGAAACTTTCTATGGCTTCTGAAACAGTTTCTGGCTCCTTGACAAGGACATTTGTATTTGAGTCATTTTCCATACAACTGCCTTCGGTCATTTCGATTTCAAGACCATCTTTTAATATTGTATCAGGTGGTATGGGTTCCATTTGTTCAGGAATAATCCCCCCTTGCATATGATACCTTTCTGCCAATTCATATAATGATTCTGTCACACCAAGTACTGTATTAATAGGCAGTCCAGCATTTGGTGATTCGTAATCATATGATTCTTCGGGCTCTGGTTCTAGTTCAAGTCTTTGCTTTGGCTTACGTCCTCTTTTTTTAGGTGGTCCACCAGTTTTTTTTTCTTTCAACACTTTTTCAACTCGTTTTGGTTTTTGTTCTTTTTCAGCTTTGCCTGGTTCCGTTTTCTGAATTTTAATTTCAGTTTTTTCGATGATGGTGTCATAATCGATTCTGCTTTTATTAACAAGAATATCAGCTCTAATGACATCTTCGAAATCAATCATATCTTCAGAACTCTGCTTATCTTTTGGAATTTCTGGTTCAAGTTCTCTATCCTTGTATGTTGTTATTGTGCAATTAGTTGTACTGGCAGTGTCTTGTTTTTTTTTAGGTGTCGATTTTGAGGAAGGCCTTGAAGTTCGAGGTTCACAATCAGAAGTTTCATGGTCAGTATCAGCCGTTTCGAATTCCTCATCATCTGATCTCAATTTAGATGCCGAAGCAGCTAAATTGCCGTCTGCCTCTTCCACTAAGTCATAATCGAAATCTTCGGCAAAATTTGTGCCTCTTCTTTGTCTCAAACTATACTTTTTAGGTTGAGCGCTTTCTGGTACCTCTTCTTCGTAAAAATCATCGCTGTCACTCTCTTCTTGTATGTATTTTTTGTATGATCGTTTTCTCACCATTATTTTTCTATATCTTGTTATGAACAAGAAAATGGCTGCTTTGAGGTTAGTTTTATTTTCCTATTATTTTTGTTTTAGTTCAATTATAGTAATGTCAAATAAGTCAATCAATCAGTAAACCACGCTAAATCTATGATATCATTTTTGAAACTGAACATTAATTTTCGTGATTTGCCGAGTGCTTATAGCAAAGCAACATTTAAACTATAATATATTATTTTGATACAATATCTATGTAAATGTTGAACACAATTCAAAACTTAATTTTTAATTTCTCATCCTCATCGTTTGTTTCTCTATATTGTCATCATTGTATGAGGTACAGTGTACTACATATCCTCATCTCCTGATGATGAAATATAATTAGCGAAACGCGCGTATATAACTAGAAACTGATGATTTAGGTGTATTGATTTAGTTTTATATTCACAATTAAGTGAATATGTTCTGGCTCAGCAATCAGTCTATATTTGATACCAATTATTTACAATTTAATGAAATGAGCTAAACTCTAGAAAAAATCTCTTCTTTAATCATCAACATTTATTGAGATAAATGTAAGGATTCACTTGTACAGCATTTTTCTATAAAGAATAACTTCTCATTAGTTTTATAAAAGAATTTTATATCTATGTATGTACCTACTATATATTTTCTTGAATACGTTGTATAGAAGCCAAGATAAGAAAGATAAGACCATATGTGAGTACAGTTAAGTAAAATAAATCCAAGAACGCTATACTAATATGAACCATAAATATAAGAAGAAGAGAAGTTCAACTTCATAAACATAACCTCAACTACTTACTGACTACATTGACTAAGATGAATTATCTTTGCTGACTATTACAACTAGTTCACATTTACAGCAAAACAACGTATAAATCATTACAACTAACAAAATATATTTCTTGTACCGGTAAAACACTGAAAATTTAACTGTTCGCTATGTCTGCAGCTCCTGGATCAGCAATGGATTCTTTGAGCGCAGCTCTGAAATGTAATATAATACCGAATCAAGAGTATTTACTTCAAGGATCTGTTCTAGACCAATATGTAGAAGTGTTGCTTCATAGATTACGTGGTCTCTGCGACAATGTAGATAGCGGCCCTGAATCTTTTCATGATCATGAACTTAGCTTTGCATTGAGAGCTCAAGGGGCTGGTGCAGCACCTATGGTATTGCCGTTACGAGTAAGAAGGGCTTTAGATTCTCCAGATTCGCCCTGGCAGCTTCGATACGTGGGACAGCAAGAGCTCGGGGATAAAAACAGACCAACTGTAGTTCGTTCAAGTATTGATATGGCTTGTAGTTCAACGATTGTTGATTTCTTGACAGAATTAGGTTGCCGCATAGATTTTGAGTATATTGCAAGAGGATATATGTTCAGAAAAGGAAGAATGAAAATCACAGTTTCAAAAATTTTCAAAATGGGTAACATGAATAGTAAACCAGGAGAAGGAGTAGAACCAATTTCACAGAGTTATTTGGTTGAATTGTCAGTTCTAGCACCCACAGGACAGGATGCTATAGCAGAAGATATGAGAATTTTTGCAGAACAACTTAGACCTTTAGTGCAATTAGAAAAAATCGATTATAAAAGACTGGGAAATATTCCATAAATTATGAGTTGCGCCTAATTTGAAAATTTTGAATATTTACTAAGTGTATGCTAGCTTTGATTTATTCAAATTAGCTAGAGAGAAAATATTATATTAATGTAAATAGTGTCCCAGCATCCTTTGTGATTTGCTATATAAATTCAGTGGGTTTGAAGTAATTATTAGATATTTTGGAATTAAGTTGAAAATAATTTTTTTGTATAACAGTTTAAGATGTAGTTTAAATGGAAAAATTGATTCCCTATTTTTTCGATATTCTCTTCAAGACAACTAAATATTGAGAACCAAATTCAGCTGTCTTTCGAATATCAATTATTCATACCTTCACTTAATTTAGCTTTTTGATTTATATCGTGAGATAAAATTTGAGGTGGCTTTTGACATATTTTATTTTCCAAATTTTATAAATATTCTTACAATAATTATTTGAAAACGCTCTTTGTTCGGAAACAGTTATTTTTAACTCCAATTTTTTCAAATAGGCTGATGATGGTTACATCCAAAATTCAAATGAAATGTATCCTTGTTTACAATAGATTTCACAGAAGGAAAATGGAAAAAACCGCCTTGGTTGCTGCACGGTTAGTGCGCAAGCATATTGGAACAAGTTATGGATGTTGTCCTCGAACAAAAAGGTGATACTTGCAAGAGTCGCCTAAAGAGGGCATAAACTTCCGAAGACCAGACAACTTGTAATCCTTGTAGCAGTTATCATTGCACAGTCTAGGAGAGTGGTACAGAATTCACTATAAGCTATAGGTCCACCTGTGTAGATGGGCTAAGTTCCTGACCACATCGTAAAAAGATGAAACAAACAACAAATAAAATGGAAAAAATATGACCCTACATGTTAATATAGTGGAGCCAATATTTTAAATGACATATAAAATGACGACTTTTATTTTCTAATTTTTGTGTATTATTTTGCTATTCCAGTTGAGCAGTGAATTGAAATCGCTTCATTATACTATAAAGCTTGGAAATTAAATACTAGTACTGAATTACATCGTTTATTTTGAACATTTTCATAAATAACACTAAAAAAACACTGTACACCACTGCACCAAAAACTTTATTTCGAATACTCGACGCGCGATTCGCCAACTAAGTTGACATCAGGAGATGATAGTACACAGTGTAATATCATCTCCTGATGATTTGATTTGATTTGATTTATTTACGGTACAAACCTTTAAAACAAACATTTTACAACCACTTGAAGATATAAAATCATAACAGTGTGAATGGTATTCTACTACTGGACAAGAAATCAGAATAATATAGGTACATACTACATTCAACTAGAAAAACTAAGTGAATTGTCTTCCCTTCAATTCCCCAAGGGAAATATTAAAGCGTTCATATATTTGCCGAACCTCAATATCCGACACTGGAGCATTGACGTAATAATTAGTTCGGTATGAAGGTTCATCAAACAGATTTTGAGATCTTGTGATTCTACCAGGTACATGAAAACCTATTTTATATAAAATATCAGGACAGACAATTTTATTATTCAAGCATTTGTACAAAAAAAAGTCAGCTATTACTCTTTGGTCCGCCAAAGTTCTGAAATTTGCTTTAGATCCCATAGCTGAGACAGAGAATTCTTTTCTAGGGATAGACATTTTATATAAGGCGTAAAGAAGGAGTTCATTTTGAACTCCTTCAATTTCCTGAGATTGTTTTGCGTAATGAGGTGACCATACCGTTGAAGCATATTCCAAGATAGTCCTGCAGTAACTATTGAATAATACGAATAAAACTTTAACAGCCGTGAAGGCACTTGTGTTGCGTCTTATATAACACAATACTTTGAAAGCATGACCGACCACTTTTTAGATATGTGCCCTGAAGCTCACCTTTGAGTCAATGAGAACTCCGATATCCTTCACAACACAAACCCTATTAAATGTAGTATTATGCACGCTAAAGTCGAATTTAATAGTATCCTCAATTCTAGAAAAGAAATACATTGGCATTTATTGATGTTTATTTCCAAGCCATTTTTCGAAAACCATTCAACAAATCTATCTAAATCTGATTGTAGTGCAATCGCATCATCAATGCAATGAATTATTTTGAAAATCTTCAAATCGTCAGCAAAGAGTAGAAAACGGAAATGTCTAATTACTGAACCGAAATTATTTATAAATATAATAAAAAGCAAAGGTCCCAGGTGACTTCCCTGTGGGACACCAGAAGATACAGATATTAGAAAAGATTTGAAGCTTTTTATTTTAACGATTTGTGAACGAGACCTATATTAGCTTTTAAACCACTTCAAAAGTTTACCAACAAAACCCATTGATTCTAACTTTGCATCAAAATTGAATGGTACACTCGATCAAATGCTTTAACCAAATCAGTATAGACAGTATCCACTTGACTTCCCCCTTGAATGGTCTCGAGTAAGAACTGAGTGAAAAGAACTAAGTTACTCACAGTTGCTCTGCCCCTGAGTAAACCATGATGTTCACTAATGATAGCCTGACTAAAAGCAAAAGGAATTTTGGAATGAACAAGACTCAAGCAGTTTTGGTATAGCGCTCAAGATACTGATTGGTCTGTAATTTTTTGTCTTGCTTACTATCAGACTTGTGAACAGGGATTACAAAACTTGTTTTCCATGCTAATGGAAAATAACCTTCCTGCAAGGATCTATTAAATAGTGACGTGAGAGGTGGAGCTAAAGATTCAGCACAAGACTTAACTAGAATACCAGGTATGTCGTTAGGGCCAACACTTAATTTGGGTTCCAGATCATGAATCTTTTGTAGCACTTCATGACTTTCAACCAAACAATCGAAAACATTTAAACAAACACAACTGCCAGTTTCTCGAGGAATATATTCAGAATGGCTAGGAGTGAAAGATGAAGTGAAATGCTCAGCAAATAAATTGACGATGTCTTGTCCACAAGAGTCCTGTTTATCATTCAAATACATAACATTGGGAAAAGAATTATCATTATTTCTACCATTTACAAAATTCCAGAACTTTTTGGGATCTGAGATGATCGTCGATTCAGCACTATCTATATAATCCTTGTAGTATTAGTCAGTTAATAACTTATACTTTGATCTCAATTTAGAAAATGTCCCGTAGTTTTCGGGCGTACCGGATAATTTGAAATTTTTATGAGGAACTTTTTTCTGTTTGATGAAAACCACGCAGGATACTAAGACGTCCGAAAGACTCGTTTTGGAACGAATGTGTCAATGCTTTGTCTTAAAATGCTATAGAAAATATCCAAGCCTTTATCAAAAGTATCTGCTTGAGAAACGACGTTCCAATTTACGTTACTCAAATAATTATTAATAGCAGAGAAATTATAATTTTTGAAATCAAGATAAGTCTCGTCGAAGCTAAGTACACCATCATTCGTATGATGGGATACAGTAAATCTAAATGCTGGATGACCGTCATGTACATCTATAGGAAGCAAAACAATATCCGCGAGACTAACAATTGTATTACGTTCTCTTGCAAAAAGTAAGTCTAACAATGAATTTTTTTGATTTTTAATCTGATTCATCTGAAAAAGATTTATATATCCAAAGGCGTCACTAACAATTCGTCCAGCTCCTGTCTATGGTACTATAGACACACCAAGATCATCGTTGGACCATTTAAATTTACTCAACTTAGTTGGGGAAACGCGCGTCGAGTATTTGAAATAAAGTTTTTGGTGTACAGTGTTTTTTAGTGTTATTCAACGCCAAAGGTTCCAGTCCCCAACTTAATTATCATAAATGTTTCCTTCGTTATTCAGAAAAATATTGATGGGGTAGCCAGTAGTCTCTTCCGTCAACAAATGTAGTAGATTTAGAAATCATGGATACTGGCCTTGTATTGAAAGAAGAAGAAACGATATTCTGTTGATGTTAATAACCTCAATTCCAATTTTAATGCCTATTCTGCAAGATTCTATCTTTTCCATTGGAAATTTAAAAGTAGAATTATAAATATCTTAATGCCCAAGAAAGACCCGTGTAAAGTATTTGCTTGCAATATTCAGAAATGTTTGAAAGGTGGGTGGTAAAACGTAACATATAGGAGCGTATCTAAGATTATATAATTCCAGAAAATAATTTTCAAGAATCCGCCTGTAAACAAGCTATTGAAGATTTGCGACAATGTTGTGTTAAATGGGGAACAGCTAGCTATGTATGTGGAGGAATAAACATCAATAATAATCCGAAAAAAAATAATGAAACTCAATCAGAATCAGAAACAACTTCTTAAAGATCGAAGGTTCATATATAGATATCCAAGGTTTACAGTTTTGGCAGTTACTTCTGCTACTCTATTGGTATTTTTCTCTAAGCCGATTTATGATGTTTTCATAAGGGATTCCTCAGAATATGCTTTAGAATTCGAAGAGATTCGTCGAAGTCAAAAGTCTAGGTTTGAAAAAGATTGAAATGGAATCTGTCAGAGCAGCAAAAAATCGATTTAGGCAGTATCCTTTAGTACTCACGAAGTGCAGCGCAGAAGCCACAGCATATGCAACTTGTGTTCTTGGAAAAGATAGTGTAACAGTGAACGTTTGTAACGAGGAGTTCGAATTACTCAAAAAGTGTCTGCAAAATGCTGCTAAAAATATGAAAACGAGGTTATGATATTCCATTAGTAGTACATTATACTCATTAAAATGAAGAGTATAATCAAGAATTTTTTAAATGTAAATTATGGAATTCATCTTCTGATATCAGTCATTGTACGCCTTATATTAGTTGGTTATAGTATTTATCATGATGCGATTTTTAAGGTACCGTATACTGATATTGACTACAAAGTATTTACTGATGCTTCAAGGCATGTTTTGAATGGAGGGTCGCCATATGATAGACATACATATAGATATTCCCCATTGCTCGCCTATATTTTGTTACCTAATTTGATTGTGTCTCCCATATTTGGTAAACTTTTATTTTCAGTTATTGATATTTTTGTGGCACTTTTGATTCAAATATTGTTGTTCATAATATAAGAGAATTTTCAGATCATCTCAAATCTAATGAACTTTCTATCACTAGCGACAGAAAAGTTTAATGAAAATAAAAGATGTAAAAATAAAACATAAAAATAAAAATCTCATATGATTAGTAAAGAGGAGGTTCAGTATATGAATATTGTAGCTAATTTAAGCATCTTAATTTGGCTGTATAATCCTCTTACCATTGCTATTGCTACAAGAGGTAATTGTGACTCAATTGCTGGTGCTTTGGTATTGGGTACAGTTTATTTCATTCAATGTAAAAAGAGATATTTTTTAGCTGGCTTATTACATGGACTCAGTATTCATTTCGATTATATCCTATATTTTACAGTTTAACTTTCTTCATGTTTTTGAGTAATTTTTCATATTATATCACTACAAGCTCAAATGAAAAGTTACCAAAAAACTGTCAGTGAATCTTTAAAAGAAGAAAAATCAATTTTCAAAAAAATATGTCTTTTACCTTTGGCCTAACCAAAATCAATTGTATTTAGTTTTGGGTTGTTTAATGTCTCTAACAATCTTAACAGGATTTTTCTATTATTTATATGGCTATAAGTTCTTGTATGAAACATATTTATTCCACTTAATTCGACATGATACACGTCATAATTTTTCACTATACTTTTATTTGCAATATTTAACGGCGTTTATTAAAAACGTTCCTGTTTGGCAAAAATTATTGGTGAGTTTACCACAGTTGATTTTGCTTTTAGTTCTTTCGATTCGATATGGCTTGGACAGATTTTCCATGAACTTTGGTCTTTTAGCCCAAACTTTTGTTATGGTTACTTTCAATACAGTTTTAACATCTCAATATTTTGTATGGATTATGGCTGTTTTACCAGCCTGTCTATGGCAAATTAAGTTTTCAGTTCGCAGTGCAGTTTTTTGGATTTTTGCTTGGTTTGCAGCACAAGGAGCTTGGTTATTACCAGCATATCTTCTAGAATTTAAAGGACAAAATACCTTTATGTTCATTTGGCTACAAAGTGTTGCATTTTTCTGTGCAAATATTGCTATTTTGGGACGGCTAATTATGCATCATGAGCCATGTGACATGAAACTGTTGAAGAAGATTTAATGAAATATTAGTTCAAATCGAATTTGTAGAAAAACTGTAGACTTGTTAAAAATATAGAATATTGAGTAAATTATTAGTTTATTTTTATAAAGGCAGCATTTTTATACTTCACTACTGCAAAGGAATTTTGAATTCATTTACAGTCTGATGAAGTTCAAGGGTAAACCATTAAAATATAGTCAATAGTCAATATCAAGATTGAAATTCTTGAACATCATCTTATACATCTAGACTGCAATTTGATTAGCATATAAAGATACAGGCACAATTCACCACCGAAATTCTTACTGGTTGCCACATAGTAAAATTACGCGAATTTAATGAATGGTATCTGAAAAAAATAATACCATTTATTGTGCCCATACAAAACATACTATTACAGTAACTTACAAACTAACCTAAATAGAAGGGGCACAAATGGACGAGTCCAGTTTCCTGATCTTCCAATCATCCCGCCTAACGTAAAAATAGCAAAATAAAGAAAAAAAACCAAAATTAATAAACATAAGTGAAAAACAGTGGGACGAATCAAACATCTTTCCCAATTCAGTTTTAAATTTTTTTCATTCAAATTTAATATTGAAAACACCCTGTTAAGGAAAACTGGCGCTGTATACAAAAAGCAACCCTCAAACTTTGATGTTACATGCATTGGAATCATAAAGGTATCTCTTCTAAGAGGAACACCGCCTTCAATTGACCTTTTCCTAATGATAGAATAGAGGTAACATGGAATTTTTGACTTCAATAGCTTGTTCAAGAATATACAGTAAAAAGTTATATGTTTCTCCATGGGCAATATATTCAATTTCATGTAATGTGGTGTCATATGGTCATGTCGGGTAATGCAGTTTGAAAATCGCAATTCTGCAATTTTCTCAATTCACTTCTGTTTTCAGATGTCAAAAAATAATAATAAACGGGAGCACAATACTCAATTTTAGGCATGATAAGCATCTTCACCAGTTTCAGATTTACCTCCGATGGGAGAATACGCTTGTATCGATACAGAGATTTCAGTTTATAACAAGACGTCTGGCATATTTTGTTAACATGAGCATTGAAATCTAGATCCTCATCAAATATTACCCCCACGCTTTTGCACTCTTCACAAATTTTATGGCCTGGCCATTCATATTCACATCTGGTTGTTCTGTGGTCAACATACGTCTTAATAAGCTCAGTCAGCTTCAGTTTGCTAGATCCAAGTTCCTCCATCCTGACTCTGTCCTCAGCTGGGCAGTCGCACATAACATGTTCTATATCCCTCGTTAGTATGGCGGCTAAAACTCTCAGGTCCAGCCTAAAGAGTATATACCAAGTCTTGGCTCTCGCAGTGGAAGATCCACTGATGGCAAGTCGAGCGCGTCTGAGACCTGAGAGACTCATCCAGTGCTCACGTCCCCTCAGGTCCAACCATCGGTTATTATCCATCCTTGTAGTCTCCAGGAGAATTTCGAGCTTAGGCTCTGATCCGATAAATCCCAAGCCTCTTCCTCCAGCGGCCAATGAGTCCATTCTCCTTAATGCCTAAATGTTTGGGTACCCATATCAGACTGAGCCTGCTCCGTTCACCTAATTTGGCAAGGGTGGAGCGATATTCCTGCACCATAACTGACGTACAGGTATCGAATGCAAATGCCTTCAGTGCAGCTTGGCTATCGGTGATGATTTTAATTGACCTATTTGCTAATGCCCCCGAAGTAAGAGGTTAGCACAGTGGACGATGGCGAATTTTCTGCTTGAAAAAAAGTCGCAAGCCAGCCAAGACAGATCGATTGTTTCTTGACAGCACCTCGACCGTAGACACCAGCCCCAACACCTTTTGCAGTTTTTGAGCCGTTCGTGTACCAACACGGACGCTCAAGTTGATGGTTCGTGGAGCAGGTAAATTCCTGTTAACCAGGAATGATGATCTGGAGTGGTCGCTCCATGTTGGTTTTAGGTATTTCTATGTCAGATCTCATACTTATTAGCTCGTTGTCATCGATTTCAGACTGTAAGGCGTCGAACACGAAGCCGAACATACCCGTTCCATTTCGGGAAAGACGATGGAATCTGTAAAAAGTCATTCCAGCCACTCCTCTAATCACTAGATGAATAGGGGCAAGGCCCAATATCAGTTCCGTGGCCGCAGTGGGTGTAGAGCGAAAACCTCCAGTAATCATCATGCAGGCCGTTCCCTGCAAGTTAGAGAGCTTGAGTTGGGATTGCTTCTTAAGACTGCTTTCCCACCACGAAATGCAGCCGTATGTGATACGTGGTCTCACCACCACCACATACAGCCACTGAAGTTGCTATAGGGCAAGACCCCATTTCTTTCCACAGGTCATTTGACACGCCCATAAGAAATGTCAACCTTGTGTATTGTGTTTTCCAGGTGCGAATTCCACGTGAGTTTTCTATTCAGATATTTTGCTTCCTCCGCAACTGGAATAAACACTCCGCCGAGGTTCGGGGAAGAAACAAATATCCTCCTGGTGAATGGTACCATAACGGTTTTGTGGGGGTTTATGCTAAATTTCTCTCCCTTACACCACCCTTGAATAGTTGACGTAGCTTCCTGAAGTCTGACGGAGACATCGCTGTCATCTCCGACAGCCAGAATGATTATATTATCAGCGCACGCTTGTATGTAAACATCCAGTGCGCTAATTATTGCCAGAAGGTCATCAATCAGCAGGGATCACAACAGACGGGATAATACTCCTCCCTGAGTGCAGCCCCTGCCAGTCACAAAACTGACTACAAGTGTTGATTACTCTGGCATTTAGCATGTTACTAATCCATTCCGCAATAATATTTGGTACTCCTCTGGCTCTCGCAACTCCACATAGCCAACTAGTGGGGGCCATATTAAACGCACTTTCAATGTCCATGAAGGCTGCAGCTGCAGTCTCCTTGCGGTCCAGAGACTGAGTGTCCTTATCGGAGACAATACGATCGGTGAGGGCCTTACTTGCCCAAATCATGAGCGAATTTCTCTGGTAACCTATTGCCTAAGATATAGCGTAGGGAGCATTGACATTTGTACACATGCAGCCGCCAATAAACCTCTTAAAGTTATTCTACTCTCATCTGAGAACAGCATATTCTTCTATTGCTCTACTATCTATTCCCTATATTCTCGCTGAAACGCACATCTTGCTTTATGGTGCTCTGGGAGAAGTTGAGGGTCGCGATCTGTACGAAAAGCGCTTAGATTCTTACATTGAAATTTTCGGCCTTAAAGTACGAACTTCAGTGGTAGCACAACAACGATTTCTTCACACGTTGGTAACGACTAAGCGATCATCTCGTATAGATGTGCAACTTCTTGTCTCTTGACCTAGTCTCCGCGTATATGAGCCTGACTCCTGAAATCTGATGACAGGGAAAGCAACAGCTCTAGCAGTACTAGTTGCGTCTAACGGCATCTTCATTACTTCGACCATTAAGAGAGATTTCAAGTCCACTGATTAAAAAAATGTCCAAACATTAGGTTTAGAGAATAGTAACTCCCAAGTTTTATCGATATAATAGCGACGACAAAATAACTTTAAGAATTCTACTGCACATAATTTATTTCAAGAAAATAGGGACAGAAAGAAGGTAATGAGAAATGAAAAACAGATATGGTAAAATAAAACTTTATAAAAGTAAATTTTAGAATTAAAAACAAATTCAATCTAAATCTTGTGAATTGGTGAACATTTCAAACACCAATCTAGCTAATTCAAAACATTTTGAGAACGATTACATTTCTTGGTATAGAATCATAGCGTAACGTTTCATTTTTTCAGACAGTTAAATCACAATATTAATATTTCTAAGTTTATCCTATGTATATAGCGTCAAACCTGGATATTTTTGTTTTCAAAGAAAAACATTCGGCTAGTCAGCCACTATATTTGTATATTTTTCATAGATTGGCGGATTTGCTTAGAATTCATATATTTTATCCAAAGAGATACATTCAAGATATAAGTGTTTGAAATTTAAAAGACAATTTTTAATTTTCATAAAAATAGTTTATATAATTTTCTTTTTAATTCTGTCAAAATGATTCCGTATATCTATATTGGTGTTTCAAATGTTACCTAACACGTTCATAATAAATTTGTTTATTTATAAATAACACAAATCGACAGTACAAAAACATAATGTTAAGTGATAAAAATTTGTGATGCTCTACATAATACATAATAAAAAATATAAATACACTAGATATGTTTATGATCAATTATGTTCTAATCTGAATAATTACAAATTTTTCAAAAGTTGACTAGTTTCTAGCCAATACTATTCATATATCTATACAATTGAATTAAGTTTATTCAGTTTACATATTTGGTAACTTACTGAACAATGTGTACATTTATTAGAAAAAATTATATTCTCAAACAAAATATAATATCTAAATAATCACAAGTGGGTAAAATGGCAATGTAATTCTTAATCTACCATCTACTTATTCAATTGAGACGGACAATAAATAAAATTCTAATACTTTTGAACATCTATAATAAATATTTACAACCAAAATTACAGTTACTAATACTAAAACATTTTTGAAAGTGTGGCATGTTTAAGATTAAGTTTGTTTTATATGAAAATTAGCGTAGTTATTTCCATGGGCAAAAGTAGTGAATGTATAGGATGATTTTTATCGACTGAGTTGATTTCAGATCTGTGAAATCTTAGTAACCTGTTACTACCTTCTTGAACTTGTAATCAAAATTACCTTATCCACAAACCCAGTTGAGCAGAAAGGTTAAATATATATGAATGTTACAAAAAAAGAAGGAACGTATCTTGCTGATATTTTTTAAGAGAACTGTGCTATTTGTTGTCTCATAACATCTTTGTCCTACGTACTTGCAATACTAAAGTAAGCTATGTATTGTATCGAATGTCACTGAGCACCTCTAGTACTGTTACTCTCTATATAAGGGCGATGTGTGAAGAATTTTGACAAAAATAAATACTATGCAATTCATTAGTCGTTCATCGACACATATTTTACACTGTCAAAAAACAGACTTTTTTTTCAGAATGCATGAGAGAATGTTGTAAAATATGATGAGTATAGTTGGTTTTATCCCATATGAATTCAGTTGAATTATATCCAACTTAAATAACAAATAGATCTCACAAAAACCAGAAAACTGCGCGACCAATTCGATTTTCTTGTTTGGTTCGCGAGAGTAGAGTGATCGTTTTGGACAAAAATTAAGACAAATCCAATGGAATTACCGAAAAATCGAAATTGGTAATTTTGTATGACTTCTTCTTTCAATAGATGGCGTGCAGGGAGTTTGACAGTTGCGCCACACATAACCGTGAAGTCTTTTGTTTGTTTTTTTCTATGGACCTACAGTTTATAGTGGACTCCGAACCACTCACCTAGACCGTGCAATGATAACTGCCACCTCTCAGGATTACAAGTTATCTGGCCTTCAGAGGTTATGGACCAACAACTATGGTTATGTGTCCAATCTCTATGTATGTCTTTGTCAAATTCACTTTTTTGTTCAAGGACAACAACCATAACTTGAACCCGGATTCGAACCAGGCACCTCGGCTAAGCATATTCCTACATACTTGCAAACCGTGAAGTCTTTAATTTTGATTTCGTGCATGTCGATAATTTCAATGGACTTGCCATTCGATTTTCAAAGTCTGCGACACTCCGTCCCTCTTGGCTTAACGATCATCAACAAAACACAAGGTCAATCATAGAAGTTTGAGGAATTAAGTTTTCCGTATGAATAAATGATATAATTTCAGGGGCAGAATAGTTTGCCGCTAGTTAAGTAATATTTCTTGACTGAGTTAGGGATAAGATCTATTTTTTTTCTAAAGATTCAGTTGGAAGAACACTCCAAACTGTACATTTATACACTCAAGAATACTACTCGATTCTATGTAAACATTTCGAGGAGTTACTTCATAAGAATTTGTTCAAAGCGCCGCCATGTTCAGATGAAAATGGAATCCAAGCTATTATCGATCATGTGATGCTATGATCGTACTCTTATAGTTACTCCATTTACCATATATTGAATTTGCCCCTTTTTTTTTTAAATTAACGAATGTCAAACCTGCAATTATTTGTTCACAATCAAAAATGGATTTTTTAAGACACCATCACGTTCATCACATATTGTTTTTAATACACATTGAACATAAGAAAAAATCTTATATCATAGAAAGAATATCTAACATTTTCCTATGTTTGAATTCTATCCTTTTATTAAGTGTGGCAATGCTACATACATATCAAAAATTCTTAGTCTTCAAAAGCAGGCGTTTAATATACTACAAACCTGCCTTCATTATTTTGAATTTAAGTTAAAATTGTACTTTAACAAATAAAAACTAGGATGGACATTGATAAGGGAAAAATGTGACTTTAAAGATCTATATACGTATATAACATTCTACTTGTACAAGAATGAATACTATAAGTTAAAATAAGTACACTGGAAAGGCCTCTGGACTGTTCAAGGCATATAATAAGGCATTCAAGTTTACGACAACTACGTGATGAGATCACAGTTCATATGGAATGGATAGAATAATCATTTTCCAGTAAAGAAATCGAAAAACGGTTGTTTTGAACATAATTATGGTTCGATTCCAAACTATCTTCGAGCTGCAAGGTTTTTTAACAATAGTGACGAAAAAGAAGAAACAGTAAAACTCTTTAGACCTCAAAGGTATATGCCGGATCCCAGCTTCCATTATTTTCACCTTTTCTAACCTCCAATATACACGTTCTCATATATAAATCTTCCTAAAGCTATTTCGACGTTTTCGGTAGATGGCGCTTCATATGTAATGCTAAATGGTCGGATCTGGCGAAAGATCTTTCGCACACGTTACATTTGAAAGGTTTTGCACCGGTATGCTTTCTATAATGACGAGTTAGCTCGTCGGACCTGGCAAATCTCCATTCACAGTCTGGCCACTGGCATTGATATGGCTTCTCACCTGAAAAAAAAATATAGATATAGTAGATGACGTGATAGAGAAGTGCATCAATTTTAATTTTTACATCAAAGGGTTTTGGCGAGGTATTATGGTAATTCTTTTGTGTCTTTTGATTTTGAGAGACTCGAACGTTGTTGTATATATAAATATGGTTTTTACTACTTGAAAAATTATAAAATAGTCTGAATCAACATTTGTCGAGTCACTGCTCTATAGGAATTCAGTTATGAGTATTAATAAGTTCTCATACATTATTCTATTCAGAAGGTGTACTTTCAATCTTTTGAGAACAGGTCATGGGTTTTATTCTACTATCACTTTATTTAAAAGGATTCAGTGGAAAGATTTGGTGTACTTTCAATCGTTTGAGGACAGGTCATGGATTTTATTATTGCATGTTGTTCATGTGGAATTTTGTAGGGATTACATATTGTGACGTGACTAGGCTAGGTGAAATGTAAGTCGTTTAGTCTTTGGATGATCCTATAACTGGACTTACTGGAATTATGCCCTTTTTTCCCTAGGAGTACGTAGGACTTCAACAAAAATTCTCCACGTCTTGCCTTCTTTCGCTATCTCTGTCTCCACAGTTACCCGTGGACGAACTACTTTTCTTTTTCTTTGGGGAGTTCCAATTAAGGGCCTCTTAGGCGATGTTGCTTTATATCCGTAATAAATGTCCTATCCACCTATGCTTCCTTTGTTTTATGGTGGTGCTGATTGGCATCCGATTAGAGATTCTATTTGGCCAATAAATATGTAGAATGCATCGAAGGGGGCTGTTGATGAAGGTTTGCAGTAAACAGTGCACTTACACTTTCGGACACTTTCCTGGTTTGACATCCACGCAGAAGTATCGATTTTACTTTGATTTTAAAGATTTTCAGAGGAAGGGTTCTACAAATTGGTATAAGCTGGGCGAAACCAGTTTGGGTGTTGTTAATTTGGCTCTTTACATCTCCGCCAGTACCTCCTCAGATATTGAAACTCCGTCACTCTTTGTATCTTTTAGTTGTTGATGGCTATGTCTTCGTCATTGTTGTTGATTATTCTCATTTCTTTAGTTTACTCAAGTCACATTTTCAGGCTAACTTTTTTCCTTCATTTACCAGGTCTTCAATTCTACCTTCCATATCTCGGATGTTGTGAGAGTGATAAATTGTTCACTTTCTATTTCTCGATCATCAGATGATGTCCAGCATGTACATATAGTATCAGATTCCAAGTTTTACGGCTGGTTTTCTTTTTTTATTTTTCAGATTAGTAGTATCTCACTACCAATCGCAGATCTGGTAGAATGAGAATGAATGAATCGTAAACACAATCTGATTTTACTTTTTGTTCATAACATACTCACAAACTAGATGTTACTGATGTATTAGTGACGGATGAGCCAGTTTTTTCTCTCCTTTATCATATAAAATATTACGCATGGTTCAGCGAGGTTAAACGATGAAGAAACCTGGAGCAGTCTCTTGTCAAATACCTTGAATTAAAGCACGGTGGATGTTTTAATCGTGAAGTTACGGTAGCCTCATATATCCAAAACCTCAATAGTCGAATTTTGACCTTCTGGTATTCAGACCCTCTCCTCTACATCACCCTATCTTGAAATAATCTAGAATCGTACGTCTAGCAAACTAACATTGTAATTGTCAAAAATCTTTTCGAAAACATGAAAGTATATAGCGTGATTCATTTAAAAAATCTGTCGGCAACGTTATTATAACAGTTGTTCGGAATCAAAGTATACTACAGACGGTGGATGTTTTCATCGTGAAGTTACGGTAGCCTCAAATATCCAAAACCTCAATAGCGAATTTTGACCTTCCGGTATTCAGACCTTCTCCTCTACATCACCCAATCTTGAAATAATCTGGGACCGTACGTCTACCATACTTTATAAGATTGTAATTGTTGAAAAACTTTTTGAAAACTTGAAGGTAATTTCTTCTTCTTCTTCTTTGTCAGCCTTCTGCCGGCCTCTCCGTGTCGCTTCCATTCGTGTCTGTCTTGTGCTATTCTAAACTACTGTCCTCCAACTTGGTCTTTTATATCGTCAATCCAACGTCTTTGCGATCTGCCTCTACTTCGCTTGGTCTCTCTAGCCTCCATTGAATAACCCACAGGGTTCATGTCTCTCTGTCCTGCCTTGCAACGTGACCTACCCATCTCCATTTCAACTCGGCAATTCTTTTTATAACGTCTGAGACTCGCGTTCTTCGCCTGATTTCGTCGTTCCTTACTCGAAACGCATTGCACGATCCATGGCTCTTTGAGTAGTAGCGATTGGCACTATGATTCGTTTATGTCATCGTTTCAAGTCCGTATGTAGCCACAGGTAAGATACAAGAGTCGTAAACTCTTCTTCAAGTTAATTGGGATATCGGTATTTTCAGGATATGTTGAAGTTTTGTGATGGAGGCCCAAATTAACCCAATTCTTCTGGTTATTTCGGCTTTCTGGTTTTCCTTTCCTAGTTTGATGGTGTGACCCAGATAAACATACTCGTTTACATTTTCGATGACTATATTCCCTAAATGGATCGGAACGTTGTTGGGGCACATGACCTTGGTTTTGCCTATGTTCATTTTCAATCCTATACTATTCGACGCTTCATTCAGCTGCAGCTGTGTTTCCAGCGATAAGGACGATGTCATCCGCAAAGCGCAGATGATTAATGTACGAGCCTCCGATTTTGATGCTCTTTTTTTGCCATTCCAGTTTCTTGAATACGTCTTCTAGTGCCAGGGTGAAAAGTTTCGGTGATACCGTATCACCTTGGCGTACCCCATGTTTAAGATCAATTCTGGCAGTTCTTGTATCATCATCAATCTTGACATGCATAGTTGCTCTCTAGTATATATTCCTCCTCTGTACCTAGAGTCAATTCTAGCATTATTCATAGCATTTAGAAAGGACCATGTCTCTATTGAGTCGAACGCTTTATGGTAGTATACAAATGCCAAATATATAGGTATATTGTACTCAGTTGTTTTTTCCAATAGTGTACGCAATGTCTGCAGATGGTCTATGGTGCTGTAACCACTCCTAAAGCCAGCTAGCTCTGGTGACTCATAGAAATCTAGTTTCTTCGTGAGGCGTTTTGTTGGGATTTTCATGAAAAGTTTATAGATGTGTGATAACAGACTAATAGGGCGACAGTTCTCGATGTTACTGATGTCTCCTTTCTTGAATAGCAGCACGACTTTTGCATTGTACCATTCATCTGGAAGCTTACATTCTTGCATACATTTGTTCAATAGAATTTAAATGAGTTTTTCCATGCGTCCTCCACCAAGTTTCAGCATTTCAGCAGTAACATGGTCCTCTCCTAGACACTTTCCATTTTTCATACTTTTAAGTGCACTTCTAATTTCACTGAGGCATATATCTGGCAGGCCTTTGATCCCACATTTAATACTGAACTCGATGTGTCAATAACGTTTGGGGACTTGGATGTGTAGAGGTCAATGTAATGGTATATAGCGTGATCCATTAAAAAAAATCTGTTGGTTACGTTATTGTGATAGTGTTCGGTATCATAGTATACTACAGACGGTGGATGTTTTTATCGTGAAGTTACGGTACCCTCAAGTATCCAAAAGCTCAATAGTTCAAGTTAGACCTTCCGGTATTTAGACCTTCTCTTCTACATTACCTAATCATGAAATAATCTGGTACAGTGTGCCTACCAAACTTTATAACATTGTAATTGTAAGAAATCTTTTTGAAAAGATGAAAGTAAATAAATTGATCTATTTAAAGAATCTGTCAGTAACGTGATTGTAATAATTGTTCGGAATCAAATTATACTACAGACGGTGGATGCTTCAATCCTGAAGATATGGTAGCCTCAAATATCCAAAACCTTCTGGTATTCAGACCTTCTCCTCTACATTACCCTATCTTGAAATAATCTGGGACCGTACGCCTACCATACTTCATAACATTGTATTTGTTAAAAATCTTTTTGAAAACTTGAAGGTATATAGCGTGACCCATTTAAAAAATGTGTTGGTAGCATCATTGTAATAGCTATTCTAAATCAAAGTATACCACAGTCTAGAATAAAAATAGTACAAAAACATTGATAGGGTAATTTTCTTATAAAACCTTAGTTTAACCAGAATCAAGGTGTTCTTGCATATTTGCCCAACCCTTTGTGTAAGACATATAATCAATGTTAATATAAATTACCTGTGTGGATCCTTTGGTGAGCCTTCAGGTGTGAACTCTTCGTATAAACCTTTGAACAACCTGAAATAAAAATATTCAAATTGTTAACACTGCTCCAACGGAATTAACAATTAATATAACAATTTTTTGACACCATGCATAATTGATAAACTTATTTGAGTATAGGATTTATCAAGAAATAGTTCCATATCCTTTCATTCAACATTTTTTCATAATACTCCTGAATGTTTCGAAAAATTGATAAATTTAAAATGAGTTACTATGTTTTTGATTAAAAAATACATATCTTCAGGATATATCTAGAAACGACAAATGTAACTCTGATTCCAATCTAATATTTTATAGAACTGTTCCTGACTTGCTTGAATATTAAAATTCATGTCCATTAATTGGCGTTGAAGGAGAATGCTGTCAGCAAATACTTTCATTTCAAAGCCTGAACATTAGGTTAGGAAGACAGAAATAGATACAATCAATATTTCAAACACTTTTTCATATTTAACGGTAAGAGAGTGCGTTTTAGAATAGAGGAAGGGGAAGATCGAAATATTTGTTTTCATCAAACCAGAAATTTTTTCTTAGCACACTCGGATGCAAATGCTGAAACGAAAGGTTTAAATACCCAAGCTGAAGTCTGTAATTGATCTTCATTCACATATCATTCGCTTCAGTAGTATTTCATGAAGTAATTAGTACAATTTGATTTGTGAAATGTTCAAAAAGACAAAGTGAAAAGTGAAAGTGAAGAAACTTACGATATATTGCCGTGGGAAAAAAATAATCGTTAAAGTTCCAAAAATATTAGAATCTGCTTACCTAAAAAATCACAATGGTGTATTCTTCTTTTCTCCAACTCGGGATTGTTTCTCCTGTTATACTTCACTCCGGTACCACTTATCCTCGATAATGAACCAGCTGTATTCCCTTGGCAACCAGGTACTGGGTAGGGAGGAGGTGGGGTGCGTCGAGGTAACGTACCACCAGGAGATCCAGGTTCTGAACTTGGTGGTGTAAGGGGGGAGACGTACATTAGCCTAGACATTGGTGGATAAAGAGCATTGGCAGGAGAGGGGGAGGTGTTTATGCTGTTATTGTATTTGTATTGTGGTTGATTGTTGTTATTGTTGTTATTATTATGGAGAGGTGGGGGAAGGTGAAGAGGAGTTTGTGGTTGATACTGTGGGCTCGTCGAGTTTGGCTGGTGGTTGTATGGACTGGTTGGGTCACCTAGGAGATGGAGCGTAGGAGATGACGTATGAATTATCTGGAACAAAAGGGAAAAATGGAAGTTTGCAGTTACGTAACTCATAACTTTCACAGATCTGATGATATGGATGAATTTGATGTAAATATTATAAGTATGTGGGTTATGTAATAGTAATCAATTTCCAATTTTCTCTCACCTTTTCTGTTTTGATTTCCAATGGTGACAACAACGGAGAAGGCGTCGGTACACAGCTCGATGTCAGATCATCTACAGCCTCCAGCTTGACATGTCCCTGTCCCACTCCTAGCATATTCGCATTTTCAGGATCTATATTTTGAATGCTGCTTGCAATATCCTCCCATAAAGGAGGCCGCAAAAAAACGTCATCTTCCGTTCCTGGGAGGGATCTCATAGAGACGTAGCTCATGTTGGGAGGCTGATGGGTTCTGTGGGCTTGTTCGAAGAAATCGTCGATTTGGGGAACGCTCTCCCGTCTGGGTTTCTCCAACTCCTCCTCCAGACGTCGCTCCCATTCCGATTTGGGTAGGAACGTATCCAGGTCACTAGTCTGAAAAGAGAAAAATTATTGATATTAAAAAAGAAATTTAAATCGGAAAATCGACTGAGCGTAATTAGAGTTCGATGCAAAAGTAAGGATCTATGCAATTGTGACAATTATGTATGGTGTAATCTTATAGAAATTATACTGGAGTCCTTTATTTCCCAGAATAATTATAATTGAATTTAAATTGATTAATAATACACGCATCACAAAAATTGTCGCATCACCTGGTCAAACACGTCTGAAACAAGAATGAGTTTATTTGACTATCAGTATTCATTCAATTCTTCTTCAGTTTTCACGCTAAATTAATACAAGTTTTCTGTGTTTCTTGTTGATTTTCGAATCTTTGAATTTATTGTAATGGCTGCTGAACGTCCTGGACGCTATTTGAGTGATCATGAAGTGATAAGAATTGTGACACTTCTAGAGGAGGGGCGAAGCCAACGTTACGTGGCGAAACAGGGGGATATGGAAGAAGGGCTGGACAGGGAAGAAATCGGATAACAACACCAGGTGATGATCGTTGGCTTCGTTTAACTGCACTAAGAGTTAGGCTAGAATGCTACAAAATGAACTTGCAATTTCCAGAAGTGTGAATATTTCATTGCAAACTGTTAGGAACAGGTTCAGAGAAGACGATATCAGACCAAGGGTGGCTTCTACCGGCCCGCGTCTCACCAGAGAGCATCGAGTTGCAAGACTTCAGTTTGCGAGGAAACATGCAAATTGAGGTATTCCAAAATGGTCGAATATTCTCTTTTCCGAGGAATCCAGGTTCTGTCTAGTATCAAATGATAGACGCATGTCTGTATACAGACGACCTGGGGAACGGTATCAGCAATGCAATATCCGGAAGACCGAAAACTTTCAAGGGGGCTCAGTAATGGTGTGGGGAGGAATTTCTTTCCATGGTCGAAGTGAGTTAGTCCTAGTGAATAATGGAAGAATGACAGCGGCCAGATACAACACAGATACCCTTTACAGAGTAGTTACAGAATTTCTGCAAAATGCCGAAATTGATATTTTAAGATGGCCCGCCAGAAGTCCCGACTTGAATCCCATAGAACATGTTTGGGACAACATGGGGTGGCAAATTCAACAACGTAGGATGCCTTGTAGAACACTCCAACAACTAGAAAATCTGCTTCCTGAAATTTGGAACTCAGTGACTCAAGAGTACATTCAAAATTTGTCATTAACTCGAAAATTGTTGATATTTTCCATCATAAACTCATCTCTTTTGCATGATAATGAGTAATGAGTAATGAGGGCCCAGGGAGGAAACACTCGATTTTGAAAATGATTAGTAACCATTTGATGCTAGTTGATTGGTCTCTTCGCGAATGTTTGAAGATGGTAGATTTTTTTAATTTTTCATTAACTCGAAAATTGTTGATATTTTCCATCATAAACTCATCTCCTTTGAATGATATCTTTTTATTTTACACTTCTGAAAGTTACCAAGCGACTCTTGAATGACCAACCTAAAAGTTTATATAGTATTGTCGAAACATCTTTTACGACAATTTTTGTGGGGAGTGTATTTAACAATCAAGCAGAATAGGAATGTATGTATCTGAAATATATTTTAATATGATTAAAGATGTATGAAAATTAAAGATTCATGAAAATGAAATTATTAAGATCTCTATTTCTCTTTATAATTTTGCGATATGAAGAATTCCACTAATTTTGTATCAATTAACTATAATTTCATACTAATTAAGAATATATATCTGAAAATTAATGATTAACAACAATAAAAAATGTTTGTTATGAATACAGATAAACGATGGTTTCTACTTAAATATATTATTGAATGCTCGACGCGTTTCGATACGCAGTATCTTTATCAAGAGCGAATGAATACTACAAATATATCTTACTAACAAATTTTTATATATACTCGAGAGCTATCCGTACTTGAACTAATGTTTAGGAAATAAATTTAATAAGGGTGAGTTATTTATGTCTACCTGATCATTAAAAATTTCCGGTGAATTCCTAAATCTGTTAATTTCAAGTGCTTTCAGAAGGTTGAGTTTTATACCTCTCTTCTCTGAATGTAGGATTTTAAATTCTGAATTGAGAGAGTGACCATTTTCCCTAAGATGATTTGAATAATTTGAATCGGTTTTTCCATTGATGAAACTGCGTTTATGTTCAGAGATTCTAACATTAAAATTTCTTCCTGTTCTACATATATAAAAACAATTGTGATATGCACAATCCAATATATAAACACCTGATTTATTTTCTTTATTAATATGAGATTAATAATTCCTGATGAATGAACCCAAATTTGTTGATGTTTTGAACGCTATATTTAAATTTGAATTTTTAAGACGGAATTTCACATTATTGCTATTATTTATTTAACGATTGTTTTTATAAAAGTGATGAGGGACTTATAATGGAAACCCCTTAAGCCCTCTTTTAGCACTTATAACTCAAATGTCGTTCCCCCTAAAAAAGTCATGCACGCCAATGAATTCAACATGAAAAGCCCTACAAGAAGCAGGTTTCACCTTCGCGCTAAGCTATGGATTTGCTGAGATACGAGGTTTTTCCGATAGTGGAGCATTTCGATAATCAGCTTGTATCTCGGAAACGAAGACGGCTATGAAAATTCTGTAAACACTTCGCGCAAACCGAATCCTTCTATCTCCAATAGTTTAGGATATTCCATCGAATTTGGGACACCCTGTACTTCGCTATTTTTTTATACATACAATTTGAAAAATTCATATTCATTCCCTAATTAATTTAAATCTCCTTATCAATTAGTAAGATTTTGAAAGACATAAAATTGAATACTAGTCTCTATAAATATAATTTCTATTAATTAAGAATATATAAAAATCAAAGGTAATGATGCAACATTTCTTCTCACTTTCCGATTAATTACATGATAGAGCGGTGAGCAACCAATTTAGATAAAAGCCTTCACGCTATATAAGCCACGAATTACGACCAGTCATTCTACCATATTGTGTTCGATTCGTAGAAGAATTGGAAAACAGAAATCAATTAAATCTAATTGTGTGATGATGAATCCCAAGTTTGGACACGAGACTAGCAGCAGGGGGTAGCACCTCCTGCTGTATTGTATGGTAATTAGTACAAGAGAAAAGTAGAATGGTATCCTGCTGGTTCTTTTTCTTTTGTGTCTGCATGAAGCTTTTTTAATTTCGGTTTCATAGTTAACATTTTGCCAGTTCTCTCCTTCTGTCATGTTTTATTCGAGTCCAACAAAAGAGTTTGAATTCAGATTATAGAAGACAAACAAAATTGTGATGGAACAAAGTAATTAATAATAATTGAATAATACTTATGCTTATTTCGGATAATAAAAACGTTGAAAGAAGAAACATAGAAACGAAAAAAGAAATCAGAATCAGTACTTGGAATGTAAGAGTAATGCTAGAACCCGGAAAACTGAATGAAATAGGTGAGGAGCTAAAAAGATATAATTTAAATGTGACAGCAATTTAAGAGATCCGATTGAAGGGACAAGGAACAATAAATAAGAGGAACTTAATACTACAGAACTCCGGAGATATCAAACAGGAACAACATGGAGTTGCTTTTGTAGTAATAGGCAAAACGAGAGAAAACATTATGGACTTTGTACCAATTAGCAAACGAATAGCATACCTACGATTGGAGGCAAAACCCTTCAATATATCCTTGTTGAACGTATACGCACCAACTGAAAGTACAAGCAAAGAGTATAAACAACGTTTTCGAAAAAATCGAAAAGGAAATAGAAAAGATACCAAAACAAGACGTTTTCATAATGCTGGGATATTTTAATGCTCAAATTGGAAAGGAAGAAGGGAATAGCGGGTAGACATACCTCACACTAGAAAAAAGATCCATTAAGAAGGCTGTGTAACCGACCAAAACATTCAACACCCCCTCTATCTAGTCCCCCATAATACATATAGATGGTACTAATTTAACCACGTCAAGTGTCAAACTCTGCCAATCAAACTTCAATCACCGATAAATGAATTGTCAAATTTCTGTCAATGTCATTGTTTTCAGTTTCCCGCTAAAACCTTTTATTTTTGCGGTTTGAAATCCCAAAATCATTTTCTTTTCAGGTGTTTCCGTTGTTGGTGTCTTCGAATCAAATTTAGTGATTCTCTTGAAAATTTATATTAAGTAAATTGAATTTGTGAAGTTTAAGCTGATACTTTGTGCAGCTTGAGCTTTGAATGATTCTACGGTACCTAAATTGGATTATAACCAATTCTTATCGGTTTCTTTTTAATTTTGAGGTTCACCCCTATGGCGTTCTGCTAGAAAGGACTATACCATAGAAGAGGACCCCTGTGAACGGCGAGGAAACAAAAGTAGGTGAGGAAGCCTTTTTTGGAGATACGAAGGTTTCAAGTATTTTTCATTACGGTCCTTCCACCCGGATCCTTTAGAAAATTTATTTTGTATTATTAGCGAGCATGGTGTAGGGAACACAAACCCTACTTGCCACCAATTTATTGCTGCTTTAAAAACTTCTGTCATAAATGGCTTAACATCGCCGCATAATTAATGGAAATCGTAAGAGAGATGACTGTGAGAATTTGAATGTTTTGTCTTTTTTTTTGCACACTAACTCACAGAACATACTCACTGATTCTGAGGATTCAGAATCTTCTGTTCATGAAGAATATAATGAGATCTTTGGAAATGTACCAACTCCTATAACTGACAATTACGATACCTATTATGTGGCAGGATACCTTTTGCGAAAAATTACAGTTCCAGAATGTCGAGTATGTAATTAAGAACTTTTTTGTGCTATTATTTATTTACCATCGATCTTATACAATCGGTGAACTACACACTTTGTTTTGTCTGAGCTTCTACTACACCCTTTTATAATTTACAAACATGTTTTCTAGTCTGTGATATTATTTATTTTCCTCCATGCACCTGTTACATTCATGAGGAAAGAAATTGAAGTGACCAAATAATTGAATTTTTTGGGTCCTTCACGCCCTACATTCCTTTTGTTATGTATGATTCATGTTTATTTTGTGATATATACATTGTTATTATTCCAAGATTTCCAAAATTAGTAATGAAATTACCTATTTTTACCATGTTTAACAATTTTGAGTGATCTGAAATCCATTTAGATAAAAACTTTTTGAGACAGTGAGACATGAAGATGGCAGTAAAGGCACTTTACACCCAACGGGAGACCGATGGTGCAATGGAGAACCAATATTAGTGGCTCACAATAATATTTCAGAATTTAATTGGACTAGTTCAAATATTCCATTTCAGTCAAATTAAATTCAATCGTGGGAAGTCTAGAATTCAAAAAAGGCGCCATTCGGTTTAGTTTTCCATAATGGCACGCGTAGCGCTAGTTTCTATGCAGAGTTTCCCATATTGTTTCTTATGCCAGGACACTGAGTTTTTATTTCTCATTAGGGTCTGTTCTGTGCCTTACACGAGTATACAAATTATAATGGACAAAGGCTATGCGACCTGGCGGCAAGAAAGGGTATGTTGATAAGCAGCACCATGTTTAAGCAAAAGAAATAACAAATTGACGTGGGTATCGCCTGATAATAGATACAACACACAAATTGACCTTATACTTATGAACCAGAGAAAACAAACCTCAATAATAGATGTAAGAACTTTTAGAGGAGGGTGCGACTACTTCTTAGTAGTAACTAGAATAATACAAAAAATAAAGATAACAGAGAAAAGGAAACAAAGCAAACCTAAATGGTGTATAGAGAGATTGGGAAGAAAGAATGTGAGAGACGATTACGCAGAACAAATTAAGAAGAAATTGAAGATTGAAGAATATAATGGAGACATAGAAGTAAAGTGGAAAAAAAATCAAATAGAGCATAGAAGCGGCGGCAGGAAAAAATGTAGGATTTCAGAAGAAAAAAGAGATAAAAGACTGGTACAATGAAGAGTGCAAGAAGATGCTGGAGAAGTAAGTGCGAGGCTTAGATAGATAGAAACAAACAACCAACAAAACAGAGAAGAATATAAAATAAGAAGAAATAAAAACGAAGAAATTCTATATCAAAATAAAACAGAACAAGAGAGTCTACAAATGAAAAACAAATGGAATAAAAAACAACGGACGGAGGATGATTATAAAGACGTATGGAAGAATTATTTTGAAGAACTTCTTACAGAAACTGAGACAAAACTTGAATTTTCCATAACTGAGATCGAAGTTCAGTTGGTAACTCCGCGGTGATATCTTCATATCATAAGCGACTCATAAGCACTACGCAAGTTAGACGAGACTAAGGGACCGGGACCAGATGGCATCCCTCTATGTACACCGATTTCAGCAAGGCATTCGACAAAATTTGTCATTGTATATCTGTCAGGAAGCTTGCTGAGGTCGGTGCGCATGGCCTACTGCTTTGCTGGCTTCATTTGTATATGTCTGAAAGATCCACAGAACAGATCCTAATAAGAAGGTAGAGTTACCGACCAAAACATTCAACACCCCCTCACGACCCCTTACCTATCTATCTAGTCTTCCCATAATAGATATAGATAGCACTAATTTAACCACGTCAAGTGTCAAACTCTATCGATCAAACCTCAATCGTCTATAAATGAATTGTCAAATGTCTGTCAATGTCAAAGTTTTCAGTTTCCCGCTAAACCCTTTTATTTTTGCGGTTTGTGCTTCCAAAATCATTTTCTGTTCAGTTGTTTCCGTTGCTGGTGTCTTGGACTCAAGTTTAGGAATTCTCTTGTATTTTTCATTACGGTCCTTCAATCAGGATCCTTTAAAAAATTTATTTTGTATTATTACAGATCATGGTGTAGGAAACACAAACCCTACTTGCCACCAGTTTATTGCCCCTTTAAAAACATAAATGGCTTAATATCGCCCGTAATTAATGGAAATCGTAAAAGAGATGACTGTGAGAATTTGAATGTTTTGTCTTTTTTTTGCAGACTAACTCACAGAACATACTCACTGATTCTGAGGTTTCAGAATCTTCTGTTCATGAAGAATATAATGAAATCTTTGGAAATGTACCAACTCCTATAACTGACAATTACGCTACCTATTATGTGGCAGGATACCTTTTGCGAAAAATTACAGTCCCAGAATGTCAAGTATGTAACGAAGAACTTTTTTTGCGAAGTGCCCCTTTATTACATTCAAGGAATTTTGTGATAATAAGTTATTGTATCTTTCAGTAAAAGTTTCTCAATAATTAAGGATAAAAAGAAGGAAACTGTTACTTCTGGGACTGAAAGCAAATCCAAAAGGTTCAGAAACAAGTAGAACAGCAATCTTTGATGGGTTCAATTATAGGTGTTTATTGTGACTTTAAAGAGCAGGTGATCAACACCCTAGTATGTGCGTGTTATTTATTTACCATCGATCTTATTATACAGTCGGGGGTACTATACATGTTGTTTTGTCTGGGCTTTTATATCCTTTTATAATTTACAAACATGTTTTCTAGTCTGTGATATTATTTTTTTTCCTATATGCATCTTGTATACTCATGACGAAAGAAATTTATCTGTGACCAAATAATTGAATTTTTGGGTCCTTTACACCCTACATTTCTTTTGTTATCTATAATTCATGTTTATTTTGTGATATACACATTGTTATTTTTTTATTTGTTCACGCTTCGACACCTAGGTCATTAGCGTTAATGGTCATTGCAGTATGTATTACAATTTACCATGAGTATATATAATAATTCTGTACATTTCATTTGTGGACTATTGAAATATGAGTAGTACTTATTAAATTTGAACTTTAATGTCTTCCATGAAAGCGAGTGTTTTCGAGAAATGTGCCTGATTCATGCTGAGGGCGTCTTCCAACTTGTTACAGACGTTATGATAAAGCCTCTGCTGTTCGTACACTCTACATAGTTTGATGATGTGCTCCACCGAGATTTGAGAATTGCAGGTATTGCACCATGACATTTCTTCTTGCTTCAAAATGTAACCATGTGTTGCTGCGATGTGACCTCAAGTGGACAAGGTCCTGTCGTTTGATATCGATACGTTGATATTCTCGTACTGAGGGTTCTATGTGTTTCAATTTCGAGTCCTGTTGGTGCCATATCCTGTTCCATTCTGATCTTACTTTCAGCTTATATTGGTTGGATATATCGTAGTTCATAAGGGTGTTGATTTCATCGCCGTCCTGGATCGCACTCTTTGCTTCACGAACGGATGTTTCATTGCCTAGAATTCCACAATGAGATGGTACCCAGGTTAAGATCACGGATTTATTTTGTCTTCGGATCGAGTTGTTCAAATTATGTATTTCAGTGACGATAGGATTTGTGGATGTTAAATCTTCTATGGCTTTCATTGCAGATAATGAATCTGTGCATATTATTGTGGTTTTTGAGTGTGATCCTTCGATGTATTTGAAAGTTTGCATTATAGCTATGAGCTCTCCAGTGAATATACTGCTAATTGGTGAAAGTTTGTATTTGCCAGTATGGTTCGGTGCGACAAAGGCAAATCCCACACCATATGTTGTCTTCGAAGCGTCAGTATATATTATCTGGTCGTGCTGAGTTTGCGTCATTTTATGGCGGAAGAGCTGTTGGACTAAGATTGGATTGATTTCTGATTTCTTGTTGGCAATAATTGAGTAGTCACAATGAGGGTTTTTCATAGTCCATGGGGCTTTCGATCTAAGTTTATATTTAATTGTTTGTGGAAAATTTATTCCTAACGGAGAGTGTTTTATTGTATAGTATATAGGGGCTTTCAGTTTTGGCTCACGTTCGTATATTGCACTATATCCTTCAAGATAAAGTGTTTCTCGTACTGAATTTTTGTCGTCTACGCTTATTCTTGCTGCATATGCTAGTAGTAGGGATTGTCGCCTTTTTGACAGTGGCATTTCACTTGTTTCTCGACAAAGACTATTTGAAGGACTTGTTCTGTAGGCTCCTGTTGCTAGTCTGAGTGCTGTGTTTTGTAAGGTATTCAGGCTTCTAAGTAACGTTTTACTCGCAGAGGAGCATATAATAGCTCCATAATCTAGCTTGGACCTAATGAGCGTACGGTACATCGTTAGAAGCATTGCTTCATCACCCAGTTGTTGTTTGCGGCAACTTTAATCGTGTTCAATCGTTTTATGCAGTCGGTTTTAAGGTTTGTAATATGTTTTTTCCACGTGAGTTTACTGTCAAAGGTGAGACCGAGGAATGTGTGTGTTTGAACGTTTTCGAGGGGTGCTCCGTGTAATTGTAGGATATGGTTTCGTGATTGTTTTTTCGTAAATGTGATTACTTTTGTTTTCGAAGGTGAAAAGCAAAAACCTGTCGATTTTGTCCATTTCTCCAATTTGTTGATTGTGTTCTGTAGGAGTTGAAAATTGATTTGTGAGTTATGTCCTCGACAGTGAATGAGAACATCATCAGCGTAGACAGATATTTTAACTGGAGAGGCTATATTCTTGAAGATGTCATTAATGGCTATGATAAATAAAGTGCTGCTCAATACTGATCCTTGCGGCACTCCATTCTGTAGGGTGTATGTATCTGATAATGTGCCGCCCAATCTTACTCGAAATCTACGATCTGTGAGAAAGTTTTCAATGAAATGATAGATACTGCCGCATATGTTCCAATCTTTCAGTTTTTTGAGTATTCTATACCTCCACGTCATGTCAAAAGCTTTGACAATATCGAAACATTGTTATTATTCATTCAATTTTCTGAGTTCTTTTCATTCAGAGTATATATTGTTTTTTTTACAATGGGCTTTTTACACCCTGCTCACACTAAAGGTTCTGCGTGCGGAACCTTATAGATTTGGTTTATATTTCTACTATGAACCTATCAATTGAACCCATCAGGAATATTAATGCAACCCTAGTTTCCAAGATTAGTAATGAAATTGCCTATTTTTACCATATTCAACAATTTTCAGTGATCTCAAATTCATTTAAATAAAAACTTCTTGAGACAGTTATTTTCTATTTTCAGAAACAGTATGGGGTAATTGCCATGAAGATGGTAGTGAAAGCAGTTTACCCCCAACGGGGGACCAATGGTAGCAATGGAGGAACAATATTATGGCTGACAACAATATTTCAGAATTTCTTTTTATTTTGAATGTTAGAATGTACCTGTTTTCTGCGATATGTGATTTATATTTTGATTCACATGTGTTAAGAATTTATTTAAGTTTTGGAAATGTTTTCTGTATATATGGTTCAAGAGATTTTAAATGTCTATTAGAATTCATAGGTTTACTGGTGTACAATATGATTGTGCTTTGATTAATTAATGAAAGATTATGACTCAAACACTAAACTGTATGTAATTTTATACGTGTCTTCCTTAATATTAAACAAAATAAAATATTTTACTTCTAAGACTTCAAAACAAAAATATTAGAATCATAGACAAATACTCAAATTCAAATTGTCATTGTGTAGGTAAATAAATTTATATTTCATTGAGAAGCAAAGTCAAACCATTCAGATCTAATTGATCACTAAGCAAATCGCCGACGCATTTTGTTTATTTACCTTCAATACTCCAAACAAATTGAGTATCAAACCACGACTCGTTATTGGCAAAATCTTGGAATTTAAGTTTAATTAATGATCGCAACTAATTAAGTGGTTGAAATAATTGGAGTCTGTTTCATTATTCATGCTAACAAATTACTGTTACGTGGAATATCGACATTCCACGTCAAAATTTGTATCCGAGTGATGTATACTCGTATAATCTCTAAGAGATTTCAGTGGACATGCACAAGGTAAAACCCGTTATTTAATTAGAGATTCTCTTATTGGTTGGGGTTGCACATAGATGAATTACTTTAGTTTGAACGGTAAGTTTTTCAGCAGTTAGAAAGTCTCATGACTCATTAAATTATTAATTAAAAATATTTATGAAGAAATTGAGGAATATATGACGTTATCTGTAAGGAAAACTTTGATTGTAATGAACCGACGTTAATAGATAGTAATTACTTTGATGCTTTATATTCCAATGTAATTATTACTACTGGAAAAAGCTTATTTGGAAGTAGATAACACTTCAAATAAATACAATACAGACGTTGTTCTGCCTTTAATTTAGAATTGAGCAAGAACCATAGGTTTTCAAATTCTATATTTAAGACGACCCTAACCCACCTGATATTTACTACTGGTATTTTCATGGTTTACCGGTAGCGATGGTGAGTGGCCGCTGTCAGTTCGTTGAAAGCCCAATAACATTTACATGTTTTGTTGCGCTTTATGATCTTTCGCTATTATAATATTATTTTGGATGATTGAATTAGTTATTGCACAATATATTAACTATTTCCACTGTAATTGAAAGTTTACACACAAAATTTCATGTATCCAACTTCGAAACACAGCGAACTCGATACAACATTTCAGTAACTATTTAGGACTGCGCCAAGAAGATGACTCACAATTTCAATATTTCAAACTTCTTTTTTTGTTTTTTTCCTAGCGTACATAGTTCTTCCATGAGAAATGAAATGAGGTTTGCAAGAAACCACCATATACTGATAAAAGCAATTGTTGATCAATTTCTGCGAGTAACGTATGTTCTTCTTAAAAATTTTAATTTTCGGTGAAAATACGATACGAATTACTAAATTTGAACCGGTAGAATGCGCTGAACCAATGGTTTTAGATAACCTACGTTGGACGTATACAAGAATAGGTGAAAGGCTTAAGGTGTCCCATTCAACTATTTCCAGAATGATCTGTAGGTTTAGGGAGAGTGGTAGTCATGGGAGGAGACCTAGGAAAGGACGAACTCGAGCAACAACGGCAATCCATGGCCGTTATCTGAGAATTTCCTTGTTGAGTGCAAATCAGCAATGTAACCTACCAATACTTGTAGTCGAAGAAAATCATTTTTCTAAGGAACAATATTCAACCTTCCGTAGAATGTTAAATATCTTCCCTTGAAGGAGCTAGGTTTCCGATCTACTCTTTATAATCACCGTTAACCGGGGTCACAGGGAAGTGGTATAGCACGTTCAGATGTCACGAATAGGAACAATGGACAGCAGTTTCGGTCTCATATGTCCTCGTCAGCATTGTCTACCCATTCGTAACACAAGGCTATGCCGTTACCTACTCATCTCAATTCGTTGGAGCGAACGCAATGATGTAAATGTCACTGCGCCCCCCAACGAACCGAAACAGAGGCTACCTCACCAACGCTCCGCGAAACGGTGAAACCAAAGAGCAGATAAAACAGGAAAACGTTAAGTGGTCACACTAGTTCGATAACATACCGCCATGCGACACTCACGTATCAGAAGCGGCCGTCGAAGGACCAACGCTCCTCATTTCTATGTGGTTTACAACCAGGCATACACAAACATCTCAAAACAAAAAGTTACTATATGCGAGATTTCGCAATGTGTAGACACATTAAAAGGATATTCAACATTCTACGGAAGGTTGAATATTGTCCCTTGAAAAATAAGAAATGTTTGAATACTTGAAGTGGTTCAATAATGGCGTGGAAAGGAACTTCTTTGAACGCCCGCACTTACCTGGTCGATGTAAATAATGAAACTTTGATTGCTCAGAGGTATGTTACAGAGATTTTAGAAGAACATTTGCGACAAACACATGTGAAAACTTTTATTGATGCATGATAACGCCAGGACTCACCGAGATCATATCGTTAGGAACTCCTTCAATATCACGAAATCACTTCAAATGAGTGGCCTGCACAACGTTGAGACTCAATCCCATCGAACATGTCTGGGAAATTATCAGAAGAACCTGTTACACCCTATGAGTGGGCGCCTGGGAAGAATTGAGGTGTGTTTACTCGCTTCTTGAAGAAGGCCAAATTGTAAGATGTTACGAAGATGTTGGACGGAAGCGAGTTCCATAGCTCACCGGCCCTGTAAACGAAGAAATTCTTATAGAGAGAGGTTCGAGGGGTGGTTAAATGTACCGCCATATGATGAGAACTCCTTGCCAGCCTAGTGTTGCGGCAAAACATGAGGTTTTCCGGAACAAGGCCTTTCAGCTCCTTGGAGCATCTTCCGTGGAAGTATCTGTAGAACAGAGAAAGGTGAGCAACTTGTCTCCTGAGAGCCAGCGGTTGGAGATCGTGGGTGATCTCCGGGCGGTCGATGGGGCACACAATATCGAACATCCGCAACGAATGTTTGGGCGCAGATCACCATACATGGGAACAATATTCCATAGCAGACCGAATATAGAAGCAAAAGCTGAAATGTCGTAAAGTATCGCTTGGCTCTGAAGAGAAAACTAAGTTTAGCTGACGCCGACTTAGCTGTTGCTGATACATGTTCATGCCAGCAAAACCCGGAGTTGACCCTTATTTCGAGAAGGTGCATCGAATCTTTGGATGCAATTTGTTGGCCTTGCATCATTAGAGGAGGTACTCCAGCGTGGGACCTATCTACAAAACGTAGTTGCTTGCATCTTGCTCGCGTTGAAGCTCATCAGGTTCAACTGACTCCACTTAGATATCCTCTGTAAGTCAGAGTTTTAGTTATTAATTTGTTGACATCTTTGACGCTGAGATTCCACAGCTATAATCGGCCGCAGACTACTGAAAGACGAAACCTAGGTACAATCGTCTGCAAAACCGAAGATCTTCAACTGAAACAAGGTTGGCGAAAGAATGGATCCCTGAGGTACACCTGCTTGCAACTGGAAACAATCAGATGTTATATCGTCGACCACAACTTGTATTGATCTAATTAGGATTAGGATTAGGAAGTCAGCAAAACCAGCCAGCTATCGTGAATGAGGTTCGGAACATACTAATCAAAATTTGGAACCATATGGATCAAAATTCCATAATGTCAATTTTGAGTATGAATCGTAGATGTCATGCAGTAATTTCCGCCAGGGGTGGGAAAATACAGTATTAATAGATGTTTGGGGACTTTGATTTTTTCCAAAAGATTAGAGCTATTAGATTTATCTCAATTTTTAAGCGTACCATTTTCATTTCGATTGATCTCGAGCATGGTTTACTGGAAAAAATGATTTTTCAACATACCTAACTTCTTTTGAATAAATCATAATTTCTCCGCGCAGCGTATTTTGCTCAGTTGGAGTGGTTTCTCCAAAAATTCTGAAACAGCATTTTGTAATTCTGTAATCAAGATCTTAAATAAGATGTTTGTGACTCAAACCTCAAAACTATTTGTAGTATTTTTTCGAAAAATGGATTATTTCTTGCTTCATAAATAACTCATATCTCAATATAAAGTTTTATATTTCGCACTGTAAAACCCAAAGAATTCCCATAATAACTTCTAACCTCTATATGCGGATAGAATTTTTAGATTACTCCGTATCGTATTTCATCAGAATCTGTTCGACAGATTCATAGCAAAAACGTTAGAATTTCACATTTATAATATTAATTAGCAACTCGCTCCTGTTTTGTATGGGTGCAATTAATAGTCATGCGTTGTCTGTCGGCTGTTGCCACCCAGGACGGACGTATGGTCTGACGGCCGCTCATCCTTTGCATTTTGAATCTCTGATATCTTCTAAGATATTTCTTCTAACGATATGTTGTAGAGGACAATTTCTATCTACCAGGTGGACCGGTATGAAATGAGGGTTTTTGTGAAAATGAAATACTAATTCTGAATGGCAAAGTGAAAAAAATATTCAAAGTATTGACCATTGATTTTCACACATTTTGACCACCTTTCTGGCAATTTGTGGTTAACACGACAATGAAGCAAACCAATTAGACACCCAATTTTCGATTTTTGCGTAGAAATCGAAGTGCTCCTCAGCCAATGCGTGTCCCATCGATGAAAACAAATGTAAATCGGAAGGGGCCAAGTCATTTTTCGATGAATGCATGGTTCAAATGGATCATTTAAATGAAGCGATTAGTATGAACAGTTTCACAAGGTTTTAGAAGCCTTCTTACTGAATCGATCTGTTTTTGCAGTCGATGTTGATGGTTGTCCCGGATTAACTAATAATCTTCTCCATTTAGGATTCTTAACATAAATTCATTTTTCATCACCAGAGACAATTCGATTCAAAACTGATTTTCTTTCTTGTCCTTGAAGCAAACTTGCACAAGTGTTTTTTCGGTATTCCATTTGTCTTTCATTCAATTCATGTGGTACTGACTTTCTACACTTTTGGATATTTCCCATAGCTCAAAGTATCTTTATCCAATATTGCTTGCAGTTCGGCGTATTGAAACTTTTTTGGTGGTCTTCTACGTTCTTCTCTTCTCATATCAAAATCATCATCTCTAAACCATTGCAACCATCTTTAGCATGTTGCTTTTGATAGAGCATATGCCTTGACAAGCATTCAAGTGCTGCAGCACTTTTCTTCAAATGGAAACAGAAAAAAAAATGCTTTCCGCAAATCATCACTTATGGAATTTAATATTTTCAACAAAATGAGAGAATATAATGGCAACAAACGGAAAAAACCAATAGCCACTGTTTTACACTCTTTGAAATATAACTAGATTACGAAAATCCAAAAGTTTTGGCATTAGAGCCTAACCTCCATAGAAGACTCTTTAAAGAAACGATTTTCATTAACAAAATACAGAATTGCGTGAACTCGAAGGTTGACACCAGGCGTCTTTCTGCCATCTACAGCAATATCATTGATAAAATAAATATCAGGGTTTCTCCCAATCGAAGATGAGGAAACCCCAAATTGAAAATACTCCGTTATTTGTTCCATGATTTTTGTGTGTTGTTTATGTCAATTTATCAACCTACAGATGCGCGTGAGATTTTCTAGCTAACAAGTGCACTCTTCGATACTCCTACCTAATTCAGTTGCCTTCAGAATTATAATAACAATTAATCTGTAGCTCGAAGATTCAAATAGTTTTTTCTAGTGATTTCTGGGAGAAAATCATCCCATATTTTTTAAAAAGTGCATAAAATTTCAATTTTGACTGTTAATTAGAGGTAAGCTGCTTTTGATATGTTTTTGTTCTTTGTACTTTGTCTGTTTTTTCTATACCTTGTAGCCTTGAGAAAGCCAGTAATCGTCTGTTTCCAATTTCCCATGAGAGCCAGATGTTTCTGGAGGTTGAAAAGTTGCGAGAGTACCATTGGTTCCAAAAAGGGGACAAATGCCTACCCCAAAATTATCTTCCAATCGCATTGTTGTCCATTATGGCGAAAGTCATGAAAAGATTGATAAACGATAGGCTCATAAAATATCTCGAGTTCAGGGTATCATTAGTGATCAACAATACGGTTTCCATAGATAACGATTAACTAATAATATGGCATATTTTGGCATTCGAAAAAAAAGCTGTTGACGTTTGAGCTTTTTGTGGAATCTGAGCCCTGAATATTCTTTTTAATCAACGCTTTCTAGCTGTAGCTGGCGGCCACGAAGAGGTTTTCCTAGTTGATCTCGGTTGGTTCAATAAGATTCAGATATGAAAAACGCGAACCATGATCAATTCCCTGATCTCAAAGGACTTTTACAACTTTGTATGTTCGATGGGAGTGAATGAATTTCATTTTGGTGTGGAAATATTTCAACGTTAATGTAATGAAGCTTCTGTAGCAATTCTTGTGAAAAAATTTATAATGAAAGTTGTAAATTGATTTAAATATTATCATACATTTTATACACAGCGTATTTATGTATACCATAAATAATTATTCTTCACTTTTTCTAAGTTAACAATCAACTCTAAAAACTAGTACTCATATTTCTTCATTTTGTGAATTATTGTCATACCCCGTTCACTACCTGTCACAAATACATACATTATGAGTAGTGTCCTCTTTTTCAACACCAATAAAACATCGTTTATTCCATGAGCTTAATAACTTAATGAATATAAACGGCAAGAACAATAAATTTGTATTCATGCGGAATGATTAAGAAAGAAAGATGAACAGCAGTTTTATTCTTCCGTTTTTAATCTGCGGATAAGTACATTATTTACATTGATTGATTAGACAGAGGAGTGAATAAATGAAGTAAATCATTTGAATAGGCATTAACCGAACAAAATATTTTAAACTGAAAAATGCACCTGATCTTTAGAATATAATGGATGTTGTAAGCTAGTGGTAATGTTTGATTAACTTAGATATTATCATTTGAGTGAGGGCTGCCTAGTAGCCTATCCATTGCGATCCAGTGGTCTATTGTGGCACACTCTGTCCTAAATTTCATCTACGAGCTCCATCCTTCTCGTAAAGGATACGAGTTTCGTGGATGAGAGCTTAATGAGCTCAGTCAGCTTCAGTTTGCAAGATCCAAGTTCTTCCATCCTGATCCTGTCCCCAGCTGGGCACTCGCACATAACATGTTCCATTGATTGTATATCTTCTTCATATAGTCTACATGAAGGATCCTCAATCAATCCTAATTTATTTAGGTGATTCCTGAGGCGACGGTGCCCCGTTAGTATGGTAGTTAAAACTCTCAGTTCCAATCTAGAGAGTTTAAGCCAGGCTTTGGCTTTTATAGTGGAAGGTCCACTGATGGCACGTTGAGCGTGTCTGAGACCTGGGAGGCTCATCCAATACTCACGTACCCTCAAGTCCACCCATCGGTTGTTTACCATCCTTGCAGTTTCCAGGGGAATTTCGAGCTTAGGCTCCGGCCCTAGGAACTTCTGCTCCTCGAGCAGCCAATGAATCCGCCTTTTCATTTTCCTCAAGGCCCGAGTGACCAGGTACCCATATTAGACGGTGCCTGCTCCGCTCTCCTAGTTTGGCAAGGATGGAGAGACATTTCTGCACCATAAGTGACGTACAAGTATCGGATGCCAATGCTTTCAGTGCAGCTTGGCTATCAGCGAGGATTTTAATTGACCTATTTGATAATCCCCCGCAAGCAAGAGGTTAGCACAGTGGTCAATGGCGAATATTTCTGCTTGAAAGACAGTCACATGCCCACCAAGACAGATCGACTGTTCCTTGGCGACACCTCGATCGTAGACACCAACTCCCACACTTTTTTAAGTTTTTGCGCCATCCGTGTACCAACAGGGACCCTCAAGTAGACGGTCCTTGGAGCTGATCCATTTCTGTCTATCGGGAATGATGATCTGGAATGGCCTCTCCATGTTTGTTTTAGGTGTTGCTATGTCCGACCTCATACTCAGCATTTCATTGTCCTCGATTTCAGACTGTAAGGCGGCAGGAACAAAGCCGAAGTTACCCGCCTCATTACGGGAAAGATGATGGAATCTGTAGAAAGCCATTCTAGCCACTCCTCTTATCGCCAGATGAAGGGGGCCAAGGCCCAATATCAGTTCCATGACCGCAGTGGGTGTAGAGCGAAAGGTTCCAGTAATCATCATGCAGGCTGTTCTCTGTAATTTAGAGAGCTTGAGTTGGCATTGCTTCTTAAGACTGCACTTCCACCAAGAAATGCAGCCGTACGTAATACGTGGTCTAACCACCATCACATATACCCACTGAAGTTGTCTTGGGGCAAGATCCCACTTTTATCCACAGGTCGTTTGACATGCCCATAGGGAATGTCTTCTAGGCTTAGTATTGTGATTTCAAGGTGCGAATTCCAGGTGAGTTTGCTATCCAGGGTAATTCCCAGACATTTTGCTTCTTCCACAACCGGATTTAACACCCCGCCCAGGGTCTGGGGGAAACAAATATCCTCATCTTCCTGGTAAATGGTACCATAAGGTTTTTGTAGGGGTTTATGCTAAGTTTCTCTCCCTCACACCACCCCTAAATTGCAAACATAGCCTCCTGAAGTCTGTCGGAAAAATCGACAGCCAGAATGACTATATCATCAGCGTATGCTCGTACATAAACATCCAGTGCGCCAATTATTGCCAATAGGTCATCAACTAGCAGGGACCACAACAGTGGGGTTAGGTGACTACTTCACCTTTCAGTGAAGTGATTACTCTGGCATTTAGCACGTTACTAATTCATTCCGCAATAATATTTGGTACTCCTCTGGCTCTCACAGCCCCACACAGCGAGCCAGCGGGGGCCGCATTAAACGTACCTTCAATGTCAATGAAGGCTGCATCTGCAGACTCCTTGCGGTCCAGAGACTGTGTGATCCAAGAGGAGGATTTCGTTATCGACGAAGATACGCATGGAGAATTTTGAAAAAGCATACTGTGAAGAATACCTTAGGCAAATGGAGGGTGATCCACAATATCCCACAAAGATTTTATTCAGTGACGAATCACGTTTCACGAATAATGGGTTGTTTAATAGGCAAAATACCAGGTTCTGGTCGCAACAAAATGAGCACAGATATCAAGATGGAAACTTTCAAGAACGTTTTGGGTTCAATGTCTGAGTGGGGATGATGGGAAGATATTTAATAGGGCCTATAATTTTTGAAGGTTCATTGACAGGAGAGATATTTGGAATTTTTGAAGACCCAAATACAAGATGAATTGGACGAGTTGCCATTAGCTGTTGTGAATGAAATAAATTTTCAACAAGATGGTGACCTCCTCGCAACACAAGGTAGGTCTCAAGGTATCTCGACGAAATTTTCCCCGAAAAATGGATAGGTACAGAGCTAGATCGCCAGATTTCAGTTTATTAGATTTCTTCCTGTGGGGCCATTTAGAGAATGAGGTTTACTAAACGCCTGTTAGAACCCAACAAGAATTAGAGAACCGTTTGAGACAGGTTATTGCAGGCATTGTAGCCCATCAGTTAAATAATGTTGTCAGGGGAATCATCAATCTTGTGCAATGTTGTGTTCGTGAAAATGGTGGTATTTTTGAACATTTATTATAATTATTTCGTTTTCTCTGTTCGCTCTTCTGTTATTAACTTTGTCACTACGTAAAAGAATGAGCAATTAAATTTTTAGATACAATCTTGTATTTTCGTGATAGGGGATGTTGAGCTGAGCCATTTGTCACTGTTCAATGCCTTCTAGAACGAGAGATGAAAATTGCAAAAAAAAAATTGGTTTTTGTTTTTCTTTCAAAAATATGTCAAAAGGTCGTAGGATGAGATGAACAATTAAAATAAGCAAAAAAATACATGGTGTCCCATTTGAAAATCGAAAGTTGGTATCGTTTCATAACCGGAAATGAAATAGTCAAACATATTAATGTTATCAAATTCAAAATATTGTCTTCTACCCGATTCCCAAATTTCATCAAAATATTCCAAATAGAAAAAAGTTGGCCTTAGTTTCATTTACACCCGGTATGTAATTCCAATAAAAAAAAATTATTCATTTTGTTCTGTCATTTTTACTACATAGAAAACGCAAGAACTTTGTAGTAAGAAAATCGAAAAAAGAATTGGAATAATTATTTCTTCGTTTATGCTGCATTTTTCAATTTTCAATGTTTTGAATTTGAGAATTGTTTTCTCCAATTATAGACTTCGAAAAAGTGCATTTATTTCAGTATGTCCTAAAATACGTAACCGTCTGCGCTAAGCGACCATTGTGACGGAACTAGGTGAATAATTAATAAGAAAACGATATCCAGAAGCAATTAGAAAGACAAGGACATATTGAATCAGGTAGTTGCGTTGTAGTATACAGGTTTCTTCTTCCTGAACCGAGAGTAGAATTGCGTCTGTCCCGAAGTAAAATCACAAAATTTTTCTAGGGATTTGTATATTTAAAAATCTTTTATCATTCTAACTATTTTCAAACAGGCTTTAAAATGAGGTGCATGCTAAACAAAACCAGTTTTGGAATTAGCCTTCTGCTTTTTATGCTCGCGAAAAACTTTTTTGATAGGAAAATATACTGTTCTTGCAGATTTCATTTTCTTATATCTGATAAGACTCAAGACGCAACAGGTGGTCGCCTATTACCATATGAGTTCCAGCTTATAAATTCGGATTATGGAATAACTGCTAATGTCGAAATATGCATAAATATTCTATTATAAAATATAATTAAGATGTTCAAGCTATTTTGCTCAAATTTTAATATATTTCGTGGATTTATGTTAATTTTTGAAATAAATAAGGTTTATTCCATTCTGGTGATAAATCTGAAAAACATAAATTACAAATACTTAAATAATTCTTTTCCGTTACAACAAGGTTTTGTGAATTATACAATATTGAATACATGGAAATTTAAATCAATCATTAAAGTATATAGGATTTATCACAAATTTTCAATTAACAATTATGACTTTTCAATAAACAATCATCACACACTCGTTCTTTATAGTTAAATCGTTGTTGTTAATTAATCACAAATTTGAAAAATTTTAAAATGTTAATTATTAATTACTTATACTACTTTTTTTTCAAGTGGAATTCTTGTAAAAAAAAGCGTGTTATTAGGTCAGCAACAACGTTCTCGCTGTTTTTTTTATGAAGATACAACTTTATTGTAAAAAATGATTACAAATGAATCATTCAAAATATTGCCCATCGCTAGCTATAATTTTTTCCCATCTTTCTGGCAGAGCTCAAATACCGTGACGGTAGAAGTGTTCGTCTTTTGAGGCTATTCACGAATCAAGCTATTTTCGAGCTCTTTATATGAGCAGAATTGCTGATCAGCCAGACCATGTGCCATCGAACGGAACAAGTAATAATCGGATGGTGCAATATCTGCAGAATATGGCGGATGGGGTAGGACCTCCCATTTGAGCTTTTCCAAGTAGGTTTTAACGGGTTTGGCAACATGAGGCCGGGCGTTGTCATGCTGTAGAATTACTTTTTCGAGTCTCTGCTCGAATTGTGAGCGATCTTCGCGCTGTGGTTTACTCAATCGCATCAATTGAGTTCGATACCGTTCCTCAGTGATGGTTTAGTTCGGTTCAACAGCTCATAATAAATAACACCGACTTGGTCCCATCAAATACACTGCATAACTTTCGCAGCGTGACGTAGAAGCAGGACCGGACAGTCCCCAAGATTTTTTTTTGTTGGATTGCTGTAATGAATCCTTTTTTCATCACCCGTTACGATGCGATGAAGAAAACCCTTTCTTTTTTGAGCAGTTGTTCACAGGCTAAAAATGACGCTCAACGTCTCTTGGCTTTAAATCATAAGGAACCCAAGTTCCTTGCTTTTGAATTATTCCCAATACATGCGATCGCTTGGAAACGGCCTGGCGGGTAACTCCTAAGGCTGAAGCAAACTCTTCTTGCGTTTGGCACGGATCCTCATCAAGCAACGCCTCCAATTCAATTTTTGGAACCAATCCCGACACGTTGTTTCACTTAGAGCAGCATATCCGTAAACTTTTTGGAGCTCTCTATGAGCTCTAGCCGCCGTTTTGAAAGAAGAAAATCAACACTTCCCGCAAATGACGATTATTTAGCACAAAATTAAACATTTTCTCACAACTTGAAGTATATGACGAGAGAACAAAACCACTAATGTGTCACAATGGTTTGTTCACCACACGTTTAGCTTTGTTCAAGACGTTCGTGATATGTAAAAATCGATGAGCACTTAATGCTGGAGCCATCTATTGACAAACAACGAGAACTTAGTTGCGCACCTAATATAATACCACAGTAACCTAACATTCATCGGGGATAAGAAACATCACTTGCGTTAAGGTGATATGTGTGTGAAAATTCATCCAAATCCATATAGCCGTTTCTGCATAGGAGTGATTTTCCCTCAAGTTTAAATACTTGCAATTTGCGTTCTCAATTCATTTTCGCTCGAATCTTGTTTCCCGATATTGAAAACTGTGTGTAAGGTAAATGACAGTGAAAACCGTAGATAGAGTGGAGTAAAGAATCACAGCTCGTGATCTTATAGCAAAATCTGGAAGATGGGACACTAGGTCCATGTAAGATTCATGATATTCATTCAGTTCAGTTGTAGCATTCAGACACATTCAGTGATAATTACCTCAATTGATTTCTGATTCAGTGAATTATTTTTTCTGAAATTCGGTGAGTTGTTTGATACCGTATTATATGCATTGTTATTTCCGTGGATTTCATTTATGGTTGCAAATAATTCCGTACCAGTTTTGGCAGAATTGCAGTAAAATTTATATTCGAAAATATAACATAGGCTTAAATTCCGAAAAGTAACATATTATTTAGTTTAGTTTAGTTTGATGTTGCAATTTAACATACGTGGGTAGTGCAAGTAATATATATATATATATATATATATATATATATATATATATATATATATATATATATATATATATATATATATATATATATATATATATATATATATATATATATATATATATATATATATATATCGATGGGACAAATATCTTCCGCGATAAACTTTGCGAGTCTACATATTTTAACTTGAGACAAGTAGAATTATTCAAAAATCCGTAGATCAATGAATAATCCTTCCTGACAAGAGCTAGTTCCCAAATCAGCCCCCAAGAGCCACATTAGTGCAACTAAGAAGCAGGATGCCGAGAAATGAAGCGGCAGCTTTGCACTTATTAGGAGCTCATCAGTATCGCATATCGCTTCTCAGCATCCTATCAAGCTACATCGGGGTACCCTATCGTTCCTTTCTGGAATTTTTTTTCGTGTTCCCCATATTAACTTAATTTAGTAGTTAAATTTTGGAAAGAATATTTTATGTTTCAATCAAAGTAATGAACAATTTATGATTCAAATTTTGAAATCAATCTATTCAGCCGATTTTGGATGATTAAATTTCTATTCACACCCCTAAAAACTTCTCAGATTTATGGTATTAATAGGGTAACCATATTTATGTTTATCATAAAAATCAATGAGATTTATTCAAAACTAGTCGACTTGATACATGTTGTCTTATCAAAATTTATTTTTACCACTGGGAGTCGAACCCGGACGATCTGCGCAGGAGTATAGTCCTTCGGTGGACTCATCCACATGAAGATATAACCAACTTGATATTTTAAGTTAATAAACTGGTAGAGGTATGTAACGTCATTCAGAACATCTTACATCATCAAATCATGAATTACAATGAGAAGAATCGAGATAAGAAAAACTTTGTTAATGGTATTTATTTACGATGCATTGGATGCCATAAAAAGCGAAAAATCGCCTTAACCTTCCAATAATATCGATAACCGCTGTTAATCTATGTAAGACATCTAAGATATAAAAGCCTCACATGGAAATGGAGCTAATTCTAATTATTTATTAGCCATTAACGTCATATGATATTTACTGACCAGTATCGTGCAAACTTTACATGGTGGCTTAGAGCTATTATTTTCCGTCTTATATTCAGGTGTATTTACGACCTGTTCTTCTGCCTAGAAAGAGGCAACGAAGCTTGTGGAACTAACGAATGTATAGGGGATAACCAAAATAAATGATGAAAAAATCAAAACATAAACATTTCAGTGTTCGAAGAAGAAAATGAAAATTATGTTAATAGTAGCATTTCTATGTTGCCATGGTTCAAAAAGATTTCAACTTTACCTACAGATAGAGACAAAACAACTAAATTTGTATTAGTATCTATGATAAGCTAATAAGTAAAACGGTTTGAAACCTCTGGTAAAAACAATACGAAGGCAACTAGTTTATGCTCGGAAATTAAGAGAATAAATATTCAGGGATCCGAGGAATGCTTTTGATTTATAGTTTTTAATTCAATTTCATCGAAAAATTATCAGAAAAACAAAAAATTATTGTTATATTTTAAAATACCATTTAATGAATATCGTTTCGACATTATTTTATTCGTGTTTATTCAGTTATAGTCAGTCTAGTAAGAGCGTGGTGGACTCTACTGACAGGTAATGATAGCTTTGTCCTTCATGCATTGTCAACAAAGATTCAGTTGTCGTTAATATTTTGAAAGAGAATCACGTTAAACGCCATGAATGCTAAGTACACGTCGCGCTACGTGTTCCTTAGCACCCACCCGAAAGGTCCCAAAAGGTCGCAATCAGCGGCAGCTAAATATATAAAAAAGTCAAAGGCATTTGTATAAAAGTGGATACAGCGATATAAAGTGTGGCTCGATGAGAAAAGTGCTCAAAAAAGATGAGGAAAGAATAGTGAATCTGTTTTCGCGGAATTTCGCGGAATCCTTCTATAACACTGCGGCAAGGACAAGCAAAATTGAAGGCAGAAAGTTAAGATATGAAACTATCCCAACCGATCTTCGTACTCGTGATCTGAAATGGCTCAACACAATGAAGAAGCCTCTGTTGACTGAAAAACATGTGACAAAGCGAATCGCTTGTCCGCATGCGAATATTGATAGAGATTTTGAAAATGTCATTTTTACTGATGAATAGTCTATATGGGCACGCTATATCCTCATGCAAGCCTGGTCAACTTCCACTAATAAACTTGTTCAGCGGACCATAAAACACGGAATAGAGGTGCATCGTTGGGGCTGCTTCTCAAAGCAGGGTTTCTGCACTTTACACCTCTTTACCGACAACCTAAATGCCGAGAGAATGATAAAAATCTACAAAAAGGCTTTACTACCATCTGCCAAACGATGGTTTCTTCAGAAAAACACCGCAGCAAGCTCTGTACTGAGTGGAAGACTCAATCTGGCATCGTTACATTGGATTGGCCGTCGCAGTCGCCCGATGCAAACCCTATTGAAAATATGTGGGCATATATTAAACAGAAGCTTCGTGGAAGACGCACATACACTTTGAAGCAGTTGTCCTAGGAAATTCGTTGGATCTGGAGATAGAATATGCCGCCAAAGTAGAAATCATGCCTTGGAGATGCCAGGCAATCATCGAATTGCATCATCGTTTTTATTGTGTACAATGTATATACAGGGTGCTTCAACGAAAACTAAACAGGGGCTATATCTACCAAGATATTAATTTCTGATCAAAACGCAAAAACAGGTCAATTTTTGTTTCAAGGGGGACATCTTTTGGGGAACAAAACTTGCCTGAAATATCAACCCCCTAAGCGGGGGTTGTAATCCTAGAACATTTTGAATAGGGAAGATGGGTCGAGTGTCAAGAGAAAGGTGCTATCTTTGTCTACATCGCCTTGAACGAATTTCCATTTTTAATTGAAAACTGTAAACAATAAAGTGTGAGCAACTGAAAGATAGGGAAGACTATTTCCCTGAGTCTATTAAAGTTTCAGTGAAGTAAAATGGAACAGATCCATTGTGATCAATGGCAGTCATCATCCAGTATCATCCTCATCTCGAATTTCAACCCCTGGAGCAGGGGTGACAACCCTTGAAAATTTGGAAGAGGGTAGATGGGTCGAGCGATAACTCGAAAGAAAGGTATTATCTTTGTCTGAATCCCCGTGAACGAATTTTCATTTTTGATTGAAAACTGTAGAAGATACAGAATGAGCTACTGAAAAATAGAGGAGACTATCTATCGCCCTGAGCTATTCAAGTATTAGTGCAAAAAAATGGAACAGATTCATTCCAGATCAAAGGCTGTTATCTTTGATCTAAATGAATCTATTTTTTCGCACTAATACTCCAATAGTCTTGGGGCGATAGTCTTCCTTATCTTTCAGTTGCTCACCCTGTATCTTTTACAGTTTACAATTGAAAATGGAAATTCGTTCAAGGCAATGTAGACAAAGCTACCACCTTTCTTTTGAGTCTTCACTCGTCCCATCTTACCTATCCAAAATGTTCAAAGATTGCAACTCCCGCTTAGGGGATTGATATTTCAGGCAAGTATTGTACCCCAAAAGATGTCCTCCTTGAAACGAAAATTGACCTGTTTTTGCGTTTTGATCAGAAATGAATATCTTGGTAGATATATCCTCTGTTTAGTTTTCGTTGAAGCACCCTATATAAATATGTAGTTTCATCAAATAATTTTTTTTAAATAAACACGACCACGCTTTTACTTGACTGACTGTAATTCAATACCATATTTTTATATGCTTGCCTACAAGAATCTAAGGGAAGAATGAAGCAAAAAATAGCTATTGCCTTCATTACTTTCATCACATACCAAATTTTGATTTGGGTCTTGATATGTTACACTTTCTTCAATTAAAGATTTTCTTCGCATTTTAACAGGTATAGAGCTACGAATGTGAATGAACGTATTCTATCCAAACATAAGAATCAAAATACTACAATAACTATTTGCGTACATTCCAATACTAGAACAGTTGTTTCGACTTGGTAGGAGAGATAATTCACCTATAAAGAAGTTTAACTGATTTTGATGCAATTTGATATATTGTTAGTCAATGTACTAAATTATTGGATCCTTAACTGACTGATGTACACATTTATACGTATTGTTCAACAAAGTACAAAGTTATTTCAGATGCCAAATTACATTTTCATGTAATATTAGTTAATGGATTTATTTTCTCAAATACGCTTGAAACTACATTGCTTACCAACTAAATTTTCCTGTGAACCCGATAGAAAACTCACATAAGCAGTGGTTGTTAAATTGCAAAAGAATCTTTCACTGAAGAATCCGTATCGAACAAAGACAAAAAAGCTTTTGTACTGAGACAGTTCATACTATTTTGCTTCTCACTTTCCTTTAGACTCTTTTAGATTAGCCTTTATAATGATTGTGATACTGAATTAACTGAATGAACAACGTAAATAACCCTTGACACTATACGAATGGTTAAATAATATTCACATGGAAATATTTCTTTATATTCTATATCATCATTTTTCAGAAATTTGCCCAACAAATCCATAGTTCATTGCCAAAAAATGTATTTACGGACAACTAATCTCTAATTTTCCATATTTCATCATTAACGTTAATGATAACTGCAAAGCCTTCACGCTAATCTAAAATTTCAGACTGTCAATTGTATATTGGTAAAAAAACAACAAAAAAATTAAATCAGTTCTGATGAGTGGTTTGGTTTGAAGTTGAAAAATTAAAAACTACTGAAATTCTGCTTACGTAATACTTGATTAGCTACTTGCTTCAATTTTATCTTTTAATTGGTTTTTCGAAAACTGAAAAGTTCCTTTTTAAATAATTCATTCGATTGTTATTACAGTAGACTCGCGTTAATGTGAACTTGAACTGTGAAAGGCTCAATAAAGTGAACAATGAATCTTTTGCATTAGAGTTCGGTAGTGTGAACAATCGACACCATTATGTGAACAGGAATTAACCTGTTCAGACCTGCAGTATTACAGGGGTGAAAGGTAACCTTTCCACTCTATTACATACACATTTGGAATTAATTTCGCTGATAAAATAATGCCTAGAACAACAAAAAAGTGTTTTGACTCCTTGTGAGAAACCCTTAATTATAGCAGAGCTCAGAAAGGGTGTCAAAGTAATTACTTCATCAAAAATGTTCTGGATATCCAAATCTTTTAGAGCAGGTGGTAAAATTGTCATGATAGGCTCCAGAAAATCATTTCGCATTGCCTAACCCCCTAACCAAGTTTGAACTTGATAATATACACGATTGAAATGTTGATGAGTAGCTGCACTTGTTGGTGGAATATCTGAGAGCTGCACTCTAATTAGGAGGCCAAAGTAAGCCGCACAGGCAATGGTGTCTTGTTGCGTATTAATGGTTGCCTAAAGAATCGTTTCTGAAGGGGCGCGGCGGTTTAACTCTTCCTTCCACAGAGGCCGCCTCAGACGTTCAATATTTGGGATATTGATGGTTTACTTACATATTGATGGATTGATGTCAATATTTTCGACATAAATATTGACAATATCATAGACCGTGTGAGGCGCCCTTTTAGAGTTCTTTTTATGGCGTAAGAATGAGCGGACTTCTGTTTATGATCTGATTGGCGAAGGAATACACTTTTAGTGAGGTTATAAGGTTAAACCAGAATTGCGATTAGAATGAAAAGTGCTAAGTTTTATGTAATTCATGTGGAGGTTATGACTCTTCAAGTGAATATTAGTGTTTGAAACTTCTGCGAATTCTTCCAAGATCCATACAAATGATGTCGTATCGTTCGTTTCACGACAAGAAGGATGTTACGTACCTTTCTCGAAGTAGTTTCCAAGGTGAGGAGGGGCCTAGGTGCGAAGCTCGAATTCAGAAAACAAAGCCTGGATTCTAGAAGAATTTAGAAAACGGGTAATTTCGGTAGTATCCCTTGAATAATGAAGGCGCAGATAGTCTGCTTTATCCACAACAAAGTTATAGAAGGTCGAAAATGCTTCGAAACGATTCCTGAAGAGGATGGTACGGCCGTGCGTTTGTGTTTTGTTCGTTTACTTTTCACGATGCTTATGTAATTGCTGTGCCCTCAGATGTGTTTTTTTATTTGATTCATACATCTATTCGTGTGTAAAAGGTGCGATCTGTCCCGAATTTCTCACGTTATTGCAGGTCTACTGTATATCAAAAACTTCAGTACAGTTTGAATGAACTAATCCTAGAAAACTATGAACAAATTTCCATGATTGAATATCAATTTGAACGACACATGGAGCTATTATAAAATAGTTTGTGCCGCCACTGTAAATTGTAACCAATAATCCAAGACTTGTTCGGTGAGATTCCTCGCCATACGTTCGTTTCCTGTTCATTTGATCTCGGCGGTTCTGTTATAGCTGCGCCGAGAGTAAACGTGCCCATTCATAATACGCCATTCATGGATGTTGCGATGATGTACTGGCCGCGCATCGTTTGTTTTGATGAACTGCTACTTCTTTAATGAGGGTATACTTAGATAAAGATGACACCGTCTGATTGGAAGATGATATGGGTATAATGGGTCAATTCAGAGTTTTTGCAGGTTCTGTGGGTTTCGTTACCTTCCGAATGGATTAAATGAACGTTCTTGGATTCTTCAGAACCTGTAGATGCCACATGTTACCGTGACTTAATATAAGAAGCAATTGTGTTTCTTTATTTTTGAAAAAGCTGTCAAAACAACGTTAGTTGATATTTAGAAGGCAATCCCACTTCAGATATATGGGATTTGTGAAACTTTTCGTTTAAGGCACTTCATTGATTTGGCAGATTGTGGGTAGACTCTCTGGTAAAATTAAGAAAAAGAAAAGAAAGTTGGGAGTAGTTGGTGATCCTCTGGAGGTTGAAAATGCTTTAAATCATCATTTTTCGAAAATTGCTGTCAATTTGAGTACATCATTGGCCATCAGTAAGAAGTCTAAGCCATTGAAACACCTCAAAAACTCTTTGTGTATGTTTGATGTTCAGGAATCTAAAATATTCTCTGTCATTAAGCAACTCAACAACAAGACTGCTTGTGGTCATGACACATCATAAATCGATCGTACAGAACAGGAATTTTTCCCGATGACCTTAAGATTGCTCTGGTTATACCTCTATATAAGAAGGACGATGAGAGTGACATTTCGAATTATCGACCTATCAGCCTTCTTACGTCATTCTCCAAGAGAAATTGCTTGCTGTCCGTCTACAAAATTTCTTGAAAAAGTTTAAAGTTATAACCACTCAACAACACGGTTTTATTCAAAACAGAAGTACAGATACGGCCATATTTGAGCTTACTCAAGCAATTATTTCTGCACTGGAAAAGGGTGATACCTACTGGCCTTTGCTTTGACCTGTCAAAGCTTTTGATTGTGTTGTACACGACACCCTTCTTAATAAGCTGAATAGTTATGGTATTCGAGATAAGCAGTTGAATCTAATACGGAGATATCTCAGTAATAGAATACAGAGAGTGTTAATTGAGGTTGATGGGGTGGAGTACTTGTCTGATGAGCGAACAATAAATCTGGGCGTGCCTCAGGGCAGTATTTTGGTACCTCTCTTTTTCATCATTCATATTAACGATCTTCCATTGAATGTTGTGGGGGCGCTGTGATGTATGCGGATGATATTAATGGTTTATTGTCCTCGTTGGAGCTCAACTGGGTAAAAAAAGATGCAGAAACAGTTATAGGGAGTGTAGAAAATTGGTGTACAGATAATAGATTAACAATTAATACCTGCAAAACAGGCTGTATAATTTTTACCACACAGAGGTCGAAGCAAATACTTTTCGGCACTTGAAGAAATGATTCTCACGTTGTTCAAGTCTGCTCATCAATAAGATTCTTAGGGTTTCAGATGGACAGATATCTGAATTGGTCTGAGCACATTGAGAGATTGATTAGTAGATTGAATTCTGTTATTTATACCTTGAAAGTCCTGAGGTGTCAAATTGACCTACAAGTTTTGAAAATAGTTGACTACTCAAATTTCCAGTCACTCATGACTTTTGGATTGATTTTTTGAGGTAGTAGTCATTTTGCAAGTCAGATCTTCGTTACTCAGAAGAAGAACTTGCGAGTTTTGCTGAGGATGAGGTTCAGAAATTCTTGTCGGGGGATCTTCAAGAAACACAATATCTTAACTTTCTATGGATTATACATTTATGAAGTTCTTCTTTTTCTACATAAAAATCAACAACTTCAAGAACAAAACAACACTCAACAAATGCATTCTTATTTCTATCCTATATATCGTTGAGTAACTGTCTGCGTTAAAAGGACTATTATAGGTATCTGAGCAACAGGTTTATCGATTAATTTCAAATTTTGGGCTTACAATGAATGTATCTACACTATGGAGTGTGTAATTTTTAACTTCTTTATTAGGGGGCATCCTTTTTCAAGTATCCTTTGTTGAGATTTGTTAAAATAATTACAATTGATCTATGATTTTTTCATCAAAGTTTTCGGAATTATAGCGTCATCTTCTTCACCTAAAAATATTGACTCAGATTTGTGTAAGATTGTAACCTTTCTTCAGTTTAACGAGAAAAGTGTTATTTTTGAGGTCAACGTGCTTTCCGATGCTATTTTATTTGCAGGGTGCCGAAAAGTCTCTTGTCGACTCTATAAAACTAAATTGTCAAAAAAAGAAGAAGAAGAGTAACTATTTTTTTCACTTTATTAGAACCGTATTTTAAATTAGGGTTTTAATAAGGTTTCCCTATACCTAAGATGGTTCATCTTCATTTCATTCACCATTTTATCAAAAACCTGCAGTTTCGTCGGAAAATTATATCACTAGTGGTGTAGCACAGAGTGAATTTAATGCCAATGCCAGTTTCTATGTTCCACAATATTCTATGTCAGGTTCTAAGAACTTCGATCTCAATTTGACGTTCGGAAATTTGTAAAAATAGCAATAAAGCTAAATTTGCTTTCTTCAAATTGAATTGCGCACTCTTATTGGGAGACCCAAGAAATACTTTATTAAAACTAGTCGTTATAACCGAAATCGTTATAGTCAAATTCTTTCAGTCTAAAAGTATACCTCAATTTCAAGGACTTGCGAGTTGAGTTGGTATAACTATAATTTGTTATAACCGAGAACCGAGATCGCTTTCGTTTACAAAAAATATCACAACAATCTTACTTACTTGCTATGGCCTACATATAGAAAGGAAAACTGTTCTATTTATTTCTGGGTGATATTGACACTGAGCAAAAATTTCGGTTTGTTTTGTGAACTCATCAAAAATCAATTAGAAACCGGTAAATAAATAAGCGGCGCTTTTATTATTGAAAATATATTGTGAAAGTGTGTGAACACATTGATTATCGGCTATATTTGAGATACGCATGTGTATCTTGAGATAACCGAGTAAAGGTTTTACGAATCATTCAGTCAGAGTGATTACTCAATCTACAAATAATTTTTCAACGAATTTAACAATATACGACCGAAATATGAAAGTAAATAGTTAAACAATCGAAGAAAGAACACTTTAGTGCGCTTTAGTTTCGCAAAATATAATGATTGAAAATATATTTGGCATTTGTTTCGGGTTCTATCACATTTTCAAAAACTTCACAGCGGTTTATATAAATTCTATTGTCATGATTGTTCTGTTTCTTATGTAGGCAAACTGGTCGTTCCTAATATAAGAGTAAACGAGCATAAAAAAATCAATAATTCATAATAAATAAACTACTGGTTTTCCTGATTATTGTACCCATCAATGAAAACGATTTTTTAGCTTTCCCAAAAACTCAAATTTTACATTCAGGTAACAAAAGCAAGAGATTATTTCTATTAGAATTCGCAAAAATTTCATCTGCTCACAAACATAATATATCAAGAACCAACGATCAGCTTGATTTCCATTTGTCCCCATCTCTCTTATCTGTTTCTTAGGTATAAATGACATATTTTAATTTGTTTTAGAAAATGGGAGAAAAACCCGAAATTTATGTCAAACGTATTTATATTCATTATATTCTGAGAAATTTAAACCTAGTTTTTTTTCTTTAATTGTTACTAAGTGAAAATGATTCACCAAGAGATTAGCGAGTCTTCTATCTATTATCGAGAAATATGAAAGTGTAGATTAAAAACAGCGTTGGGACTAAGATGGACCCCTGAGAAACCCCAAACATACATCACAGAATTTGCCACATTTACCGTGGTTCATGTTGGTAACAGTCGGATTGTGTATCTTCGGACTCCTTCAGCGATCAGAGTTGTGTTCCTCTTTAGATATTATCGTGTATTTAGATTTTTTGATATTCAAATCCAGAATGGCTAAGCCAATTTTGAATTATTTCAAGATCAGGTTTGGCATCTTAATCCAGCAACTAAAGCAAACAGGTGTCGTCAGTGTGAAGCTGTATACATCTCTATATACTAAGCAATTTAGTAAGTGTAGATTAAAAACAGCGTTGGGACTAAGATGGAACCCTGAAAAACCCCACAACATACATCACAGAATTTGCCACATATACCGTGGTTCATGTTGGTAACAGTTGGATGGTGTATCTCCGTCGCCTTCAGCGATCAGAGTTGTGTTCCTCTTTAGATATTATCATGTATTTAGATCTTTCGATAATCAAATCCAAAATGGCTAAGCCAATTTCGAATTATATCAAAATCATGTTTGGCATCCTCTTTCAACTTCTTTATCATTTCTAAACTACAACAAACAGGTGTAGTCAGTGTAAAGCTTATACGTCTCTATATACTAAGCAATTTAGTTAGTGTAGATTAAAAACAGCGTTGGGACTAAGATGGAACCCTGAAAAACCCGACAACATACATCACATAATTTGCCACATTTACCATGGTTTGTGTTGGTAATAGTTCGATGGTGTATCCTCGGACTCTTTCAGCGATCAGTGTTGTGTTCCTCATCAGATATTATTATGTATTTAGATTTTTCGATAATCAAATCCAAAATGGCTAAGCCAATTTCGAATTATATCAAGATCATGTTTGGCATCCTCTTCCAACTTCTCTATTATTTCTAAACTACAGCAAACAGGTGTCGCCAGTGTAAAGTTGTATACGTCTCTATATACGAAACAGCGTCGGGACTAACATAGAACCCTGAGAAACCCCACAACATACATCACAGAATTTTCCACATTTACTGTGGTTCATCTTGGTATAAGTTGGATGGTGTATCTTCGAACTCTTTCAGCAATCAGAGTTGTGTTCCTCTTTAGATATTCTCATGTATTCAGATTTTTCGATATTCAAATCCAGAATGGCTAAGCCAATTTTGAATTATATCAAGATCATGTTTGGCATCCTCTTCCAACTTCTCTATTATTTCTAAAACAGGTGTCGTCAGTGTGAAGCTGTTTATGTCTCTATATACGAAGCAATTTAGTTAGTGTAGATTAAAACAGCGTTAGGACTAAGATGGAACCCTGAGAGACCCCACAACATACATCACAGAATTTGCCACATTTATCGTTGTTCACGTTGATAACAGTTGAATGGTGTATCTTCGGACTCCTTCAGCGATCACAATTGTGTTCCTCAATAGATATTATCATGTATTTAAAGCCAATTTTGAATTATATCAATATCATCGTTGGCATCCTCTTCCAACTTCTCTATTATTACTAAACTGCAGCAAACGGGTGTCGTCAGTGTTAAGCTGTATATGTCTCTTTATACGAAGCAATTTAGTTAGTGTAGATTAAAAACAGCGTTGGGATTAAGATGGAACCCTGAGAAACCCCACAACATACATCACAGAATTTGCCACATTTACCGTGGTTCATGTTGGTAACAGTTAGATGGTGCGCCGGCCCATTGAACACCTAAAGTATTGGAAGAATGAATCAGCTTTCTCGATGACAGATGGATAAGAAGGCTGGGTTGATGAAATTGGTCTGCAAAATCTCCGAATCTTACCCATTTAGATTTTCATCTATGGGGTACCTAAAGGACAAAGTTCATAGTTCGCCCATAGATTCGTGGGAGGATCTCGAGTTAAAAGTGCATGAATTCCAAAAAATGCTAAAACACCTATTAGATTGCGCTTGCAAATTGATAAATAATGTTGGACGATTTGAACATTTAATTGGATTTCATTTTAACTATTATTATATTGAGATAAGAGTCGATGCCGAGGCCTGTAACGACTTATAATGAGACATATTTTCAAAATGAGATAATTGTCAACAGGTACAAACATCATAAATAAATAAAATCGCTGTATGTGTAGATATAATGAAGAATTTTATTCAAGGAACGTATTCCTTCCAAATACCGTATTCTAGCAGACATTGTGTGTAGCGTTGCGGTGAATAGTCGAACTAGTGTGACTGTTTGAGGTTTTCTGTTTATCCACTCTTTGTTTTCATGGTTTGCCCGTGGCGCGGTGGTGTGGGTAGCTTCTGTGTCGGATTGAGATGAAGTAGGGGCGGTATGGACTGGTTGTTTCGAATAGGTGGGCAATGCTGACGAGGTCCAATAAGACCGAAACTGCAGTCCATCGTTCATATTCATCTTCATTCACTTCTCTGTAGCCCCGGTTGATATTTAACATTCTACGGAAGGTTGAATATTGTTCCGTCAATAAAATTCTTCATCATGAATAGAACTAGAACTAGGATCTAACCTAATCTAACCCACCTAATGGGTCCTTCAGCACGGACACCCTGTATAGTAATATGTTTTTTAATATTAAATCGTCGTTTTTCTCGTCATAGAAAAAAATTATGTATTATACACGGGAGAATATAAGATTTTAGCTCTCGATTTTTTGCCCATGAACTAGTAATCTATCTACTTTTTAAATTTATAATTAATAAATTCTATTTTCGAAAGAACAGTTTTATCAAACGGACGTGGACAAAATAAATTTCTTTCTTAAATTGCCTATGTTGAGATCGAATATTTCGTGAATATCATTTTGAAAAAGGGTACCCCGAAATTGCAATATATAATTTTTTATGCGGTCATCGATATTCGATATAATTTCTTATACCGACAAACATTCTTTATTCGAACGGAGTATGTAATTAAATTTCCACATATGACTAATAAATTTTTGGCAACGTTTTCCCATGCTTTCGGCGTACTTACACAAGATTTCATTCAATAGCCTGAAGGCGATCGCTTTCTTAAGCTACCAATTAGAAAGTTCATACGATTTAGCGAACAACGATATTCCGTTTAATCAAGAACGCCTTATCTGTAAACAAGAAATCAGCCAGAGGATAAAAGATTGAAAAAATTAAACGGTCACTTGAAAATGGGCAGTTATCATATTTCGCGACCAGAAAAATAGACACTGCGAATTTTGTAAGGTTGTAATTATCCACATTTGGAGCAACGATTAAAAGAAAACTTTCCAGCCTGAATGGAGATTGACGTTGATGAACATTCGAATGTTTAACGGGTTCATACTTTACCGGCTACCTCTTTAGTATGTAAATAGTTCATAACTAAATCGTAGTATTGTAGTGTGCTACTTATAAGTACAGGACGTCCCAAATTTGACGTTATGTGGAGTAGGTATGTGAAACATTGCAGACAGAAAAAAATGACCCCTCCTATCTCGGTCACGGGTTTCGAGAAAACCTTATTGGTGAAAAACATTTCTTGTTATTCCGGAATTTTAGATTATCCGGCAAATGACCATACCTCGGGTACTAATTATGTTAAGTTCACATTCTTTAAGCACTTAAGAATAGAATTCAGAGATGCACTCGTAAAATTTCAATAGAAACCTTATGCAAAATTGGTCGCGTTGTGGTGATAAGTGGTCTCACCTCTGTCGCCCGATGTGATACCACCACATCCACCTGTGGACCAAGTTTCAGGATCTGCGGATGGTCCGGTTTTCAGGGTGGGAAGGATTGGTAATGAAGCATGATGAGCTTCTGACAAAATCATCTGGAGTTGAAATAGTCTCCCATTCGGATCTCCGGTGGGACTGCCTCGAGGGGTTCATGATGCGGGTAAGTAGAGGACTCTTCCAGCGAATTCACTAATTCATTCACGCTCTAGAAAAGAAAGCAAACTCTTGATAGAATTCTGCAACATCAGAGGACTGGGGCACAACAACGTGAATGTCGATGCAGTCAACCAGCATCTGCAAAACGCACAACCCCATGTGCTGGCCCTAACCGAAACCCAAATAAGTCAAACAACCGACACAACGTATTTACGTTTTGATGGGTATGAGTTCATACGAGATTTAGGTTCAAAGGGGGCCTCTATGTTTTCGCCAGATCAGGTGTTGCATGCCAGAGAGAAGACGACGCTTTCGACCTTGCGCGGTTTAAAATCTGTTTGCAGGATAAAACACTGTTCTTATGCTGTCTATATCGCTAGACAAACGATATTCACTTCCCTAGACTGTTTCAGTATCTAGGTGACAAATCGACTTATAAGAGTTGTCGCTGCCAGTTTGTGGAATTGAATAGTAGAAGACCTTCCAGACCAATAACTTCGGGTGTTCCGCAGGGCTCGGTGCTTGTCCCCCTGCTATTCAGAGATGCACTCGTGAAATTTCAATAGAAACCATATGCAAAATTGGTCGCGTTGTAGGTGATAAGTGGTCTCACCTTTGTCGCCCGATGTGATACCACCACATCCACCTGTGGGCCAAGTTTCAGGATCTGCGGATGGTCCGGTTTTCAGGGTGGTAAGGATTGGTAATGAAGCATGATGAGCTTCTGGGACAAAATCATCTGGAGTTGAAATAGTCTCCCATTCGGATCTCCGGTGGGACTGCCTCGAGGGGTTCATGATGCGGGTAAGTCGAGGACTCTTCCAGCGAATTCACTAATTCATTCACGCTCTAGAAAAGAAAGCAAACTCTTGAAAGAATTCTGCAACATCAGAGGACTGGGGCACAACAACGTGAATGTCGATGCAGTCAACCAGCATCTGCAAAACGCACAACCCCATGTGCTGGCCCTAACCGAAACCCAAATAAGTCAAACAACCGACACAACGTATTTACGTTTTGATGGGTATGTGTTCATACGAGATTTAGGTTCAAAGGGGGCCTCTACGTTTTCGCCAGATCGGATGTTGCATACCAGAGAGAAGACGACGCTTTCGACCTTGCGTGGTTTAAGATCTGTTTGCAGGATTTAACACTGTTCTTATGCTGTCTATATCGCTAGACAAACGATATTCACTTCCCTAGACTGTTTCAGTATCTAGGTGACAAATCGACTCATAAGAGTTGTCGCTGCCAGTTTGTGGAATTGAATAGTAGAAGACCTTCCAGACCAATAACTTCGGGTGTTCCGCAGGGCTCGGTGCTTGTCCCCCTGCTATTCAGAGATGCACTCGTGAAATTTCAATAGAAACCATATGCAAAATTGGTCGCGTTGTAGGTGATAAGTGGTCTCACCTTTGTCGCCCGATGTGATACCACCACATCCACCTGTGGGCCAAGTTTCAGGATCTGCGGATGGTCCGGTTTTCAGGGTCGGAAGGATTGGTAATGAAGCATGATGAGCTTCTGGGACAAAATCATCTGGAGTTGAAATAGTCTCCCATTCGGATCTCCGGTGGGACTGCCTCGAGGGGTTCATGATGCGGGTAAGTTGAGGACTCTTCCAGCGAATTCACTAATTCATTCACGCTCTAGAAAAGAAAGCAAACTCTTGATAGAGTTCTGCAACATCAGAGGACTGGGGCACAACAACGTGAATGTCGATGCAGTCAACCAGCATCTGCAAAACGCACAACCTCATGTGCTGGCCCTAACCGAAACCCAAATAAGTCAAACAACCGACACAACGTATTTACGTTTTGATGAGTATGAGTTCATACGAGATTTAGGTTCAAAGGGGGCCTCTGTGTTTTCGCCAGATCGGATGTTGCATGCCAGAGAGAGGACGACACTCTCGACCTTGCGTGGTTTAAAATCTGTTTGCAGGATAAAACACTGTTCTTATGCTGTCTATATCGCTCGACAAACGATATTCTCTTCCCTAGACTATTTCAGTATCTAGGTGACAAGGTGGATTGGATTTAGACACATCATCTGGCAGCGGAGGTCATTGTACTGGGAGACTTCAACGTGTACAATATCAACTGACTCCGCCATTCCAATAGAACAGATAAAGGGAAGACAGGTAGAAAGTTTCACAATCAGCCATAATTTAATGCAGCTAGTCGACGAACCGACAAGAATACCTGATCACCCAACAGATTTTCCGAACACCTTGGATCTTTTTTTGATTACAGATCCAGATGATTTTGGAGTAGAGGTTTCAGCACCGCTAGGCAACTCAGACCACAACCTTATATCTGCTACTGGAATCATTGTGCTGCCGCTAAAGCAAGAACCTAAACCACCCAGACGCATTTGGCACTATAACCGTGCTAAATGCGATGAGATGCGTGAATTCTTTTCGTGTTTTCCATTCAGTGATGTTTGCCTGATCCTGACACCAATGTGTGTTACAAAAATCATTCATGCAGGAATGGATCTCTACATACCTCATTCTATGAAAAGAACAACAGCACGAAAGCCATGGTTCAATAAAGACCGCGAAAGAGCCTCCGCAGCCAAGAACAGAGCTTACAAGTCATGGAAGATAAATCCAATAGAGGAAACAAGAACAACCTTCGTACGAATACGGAACGTTTGCAACCTAACAACTACAAGAGCAAAGGCCAATTTCAACGAAGGGGTAACTAATAAACTCCTTGAACAGGCAAGTGGGACTAGACAGTTCTGGTCTATGGTGAAGACTGTAAAGTAAAGCATCATCTCCGAAAGAGGAAGCCGATCTCTTTGATCTCTTGTTCTCAAAGAATTCTGTGCTAGATTCATCTAACCAAGTACCACCGAACATCACACCTACAAATTCAGAGTTCGCACTGTGAAACAGTTTCTCGACCAGCTGAACTGCAAGAAAGCAGTTGGTCTAGACGAAATACCACCAATCGTCCTGAGAAAGTGGCACCCATTCTTAACCATCTGTTTCAGATTTCTCATGAAAGCCAGACTTTTTCGAGCAGCTAGAAAATAGCGAGAATTCAACCCATCCCAAAGAAAGGAAAGAAGTCTTTACCCCAAAACTACCGCCCTTTTGCACTGCTTTCCATTATGTCCAAAGTGATGGATAGAGTCATGAACGATGAACTCATAAAATATCTTGAGTTGCAGGGAATTATTAACGACTGTCAGTATGGTTTTCGCAGGCAAAGATCAATGATAGAAAAGCATGGGGAATCTAGAGTAATAGTACTCGACATCTCTAAAGCCTTCGGTAGGGTTTGGCATGCAGCCTTGTTGAATAAACATGCTGCATATAGGCTTCCCGAAGAATTGCGGGGTAGGATAAGTAGCTTTCTTTCAAATAGATCAATACAAGTTGTGATCGACGGTATAACATCTGATTGTTTCCTGTTGCAAGCAGGAGTACCTCAAGGATCCATTCTTTCGCCAACCTTGTTTCTGTTCCAGATAAACGATTTTCTGTCATCTACAGAGAACAAGATCCTCGGTTTTGCAGACGATTGTACCCCGGTTTCGTCTTTCAGTAGTCTGCGGCCAATTACAGCTGCGGAATCTCAGCGTCAGAGATGTCAACTGATCAATAACTTAAATTCTGACCTACAGAGGACATCGGAGTGGGATCAGTTGAATCTGGTGAGCTTCAACGCAAGCAACTACGTTTTCTAGAAAGGTTCCCGCTGGAGAATCTCCTTTAATGATGCAAGACCATCATTGCATCCAAAGATTCGATGCACCTTCTGGGAATAACGGTCAACTCCGGGTTTTGCTGGAATGAACATGTATCAACGAGTTGCGAATTAATAACACTCTTTTCCCTCACAAAGAACAGCACAAATATACTTTCTACGATAACCGAAACAACAAATCCATAATTGATTACATTATCACTAACTGAATGTTTCTACCCCAACAAATCTTAGATGCAAGAGTTTTGTCATCAGCTAACATTGGAACAGACCACAAGCTCGTTCTAGGGAAACTGAAGATGACAACTCAATAAAAAAAGAAAACACCATCTGTAAAAACTGAAAAATTTAACGTAGAATCGCTCAACAATGAGAGCACAAAACAACTTTATTCAAACCGTTGCAAACAGTATATAACTCGTAATCCAATATTGCAGCAAGATAACCCCGACATAGCATAAACATATACAAGGTGCCACAGAGGCCTTGGGAACCCGCACGGTATCACAGAACGGCAAACCTAATAATAAACCCTGGTTCACCACTGAAGTCAAAAACATTATAAAGGAAAAAAAAACAAATATATCTAGAATATAAGAACCATCCGACACCAGAGAACCGAAATAGATACATAGAAATAAGAAATAGGGTGAATAACAGAGTTCAGGAAATTAAAGAAGAATACTGGCAGAGATTTAGTGCTGAAATGGAAGCGGGTATATACGGAGCGCAAAAACGAATTTGGAAATTATTAAGGGGTATGAAAAAGGACACCAATGAAACTATACAACTGAAAACAATCACAAACGAAACATGGGAAAAATACTTCAAAAATCTTTACACCGAATCAGAATATGAAGAAGAACCCCCAGAAGAAGACTTAGAAAACGACATTATAAATGAACCGGTAACAATCACGAAAGAGCAAGTAGCTATGGCAATAAGTAAACTTAAAAATAGGAAAGCTCCAAATGAAGATGAGATAACAAATGAGATGATCAAATATGGCGGAGAAGCCATGAGAGAAGAGTACACAAAACTGTTTAACATCATAATTCAACACGGAAAAATACCAGAAGAATGGAAAAGAAGTGTAACAGTGCCTATCATTAAAAAAGGAGACAAAACAAATCCTGCCAACTATCGCGGAATAACCTGATTAAGCACCTCTTTGAAACTTCTTACAAAGATTCTTGCCGATGACATAACGTCAACAATGCCGATCAGCGAAGAGCAACAAGGCTTTCGAAAAAATCCGGTCCACGGTCGATGCACTATTTATAAAAAGGCAATTAGTAGAAAAGTCTCTTGAATATAACACTTCAGCATATCTTTGTTTCATAGACTTAACGAAGGCCTTCGACAGAGTCCAACTGAAGGATGTAATCAAGATACTGGAAAACAAAGAGGTACCCAAAAAATATATAAGACTCATAAAAGATCTGAACACTAATACAACAATGCAAATACGAACAAACCACACCCTAACGCAGCATTTCGGAACAACGTCGGGCATCCGCCAAGGTGATAGTCTTAGCCCTCTACTATTTAATACTGTTATGGACCAACTTGTAGAGACCGTTAAAAACTTGGGACTAGGATACCGCATGGAAACCTACAAAATTAACATCTTATGCTATGCCGATGACGCCGTACTCATTGCAGAATCAGAAGACGACCTACAAAGAATGTTATACGCCTTTAGCAAACGCGCAAAAAACTTCAAAATGGAAATCTCAACAAGTAAGACAAAATGCATGAACATAGCTAAAGAACCTCTGCGCTGCAAGTTAACAATAGGCAACGCCACTATAGACCAAGTCATGTCATTCGAATACTTAGGGTGCAAAATAACAAGCACAGGATACCTTGAAGACGAAGTGAGGAGACAAGTGAACAAAGCAGCTGCAGTATCGGGACATCTTAAACAACTAATTTGGAGAAATAAACACCTCAGTATACCATGCAAATCCAGAATCTACAAAACATGTGTGCGACCAATTATGACATACGGGGCAGAAACAAGAGCGGAAACGTCGGTAACAAAGAGGATACTAAGAACAACAGAAATGAAAACGCTAAGAACTATAACCGGTTACACATTGAATGACAGACAAAGAAATACCGACATAAGGGAAAAATGTGAAACAGACGATATTGTAAGATGGGTAAGAAAAAGAAGAAGAGAATGGAACCAGCATGTAAACAGAATGACTACAGATAGAATAGCCAAAACCGTATATAACAACATACCACACGGAAGAAGACCCGTTGGACGACCACCAAAACGATGGCGGGACAGTTGGCAATCAACTTCACAAGAACTGCTTCCGGGAAACCGGAACTGAATAGGCGCTACGCCTTCTACAAGGTGAAGAAGAAGAAGAACATGTATCAGCAATAGCTAAGTCTGCATCAGCTAAACTTGGTTTTCATTTCAGAGCCAAGCGATACTTCACGTCATCTCAGCTGTTACTCTATATAAGGCGCAGATTCGACCCGGTTTGGAATATTGTTCCCATATATGGGGATCTGCGCCCGAACATTCGTTGCGGATGTTGGATAGTGTGCAAAAACGGGCGGTGCGCCTCATCGACCACCCGGAGATCACCAGCGATCTCCGACCGCTGGCTCTCACAAGACAAGTTGCTGACCTTTCTGTTTTACAGATACTTCCACGGAAGATGCTACAAAGAGCTGAAAAAACTCATGTTTTTCCGCAACACTGGGCCAGCAAAGAGTTCTTATCATATGGCGGTACATTTATCGACCCCTCGAACCTCTCTCTACAGGAATTCCTTTGTTTACAGGGCCGGTGAGCTGTGGAACTCGCTTCCGTCAAACATCTTACCAACATCCTACAATTTGGCCCTCTTCAAGAAGTGAGTAAACAGACACCTCAATTCTTCCCAGGCGCCCATTGATGTGGTGTAACAGGTTCGTCTATTCCTGGGAAGCAGGCATAAAAAAAGAGAAATTTTTTTCTTTTCCAATCGAATCCCGTTATGAGAAGGGAATCCTGCCAATCGAAAAATAATTCTTTTTGAAAATATCAGAAGAATAAATCTGTGAACATGGAAAGATCACATTTCACTTTCTATACTGAATAAGTATTTGTGTTTATTGAAACCAATGTGAACGCCTCATCATTTAAAAATAATTAGTTATTAATTTTCCAATTTTAGAATTTTTGTATTGTTATAAAGAGTTTTAGTAATTTGGGAGTTTTTCTGAAATGGAATATAAAAACTACGAGAAGTATGATATGATTTCTCGTTTCGTTGAAAGCGGAAATATTAGTGAAGCTGCTGGTTATCTTTATCGATAGCAGTTTCCGGAGAAACACCAGCCTGGCAAACGTTTTTCAGAAAGTTGAAGAATAATTTGCAAATCTACGGAGCTTTCAAAAAACCGAGGTCAAAGAATATGATAAAGAAAATAACGAAGAAAATGAACGAACGTAATTGCAGTAGTAATTGAAAATCTTAAAACATCAATGTGAGAAATAGTCGATGTAACTGGTGTTTCAAAATTCTACAATAAGAGAATATTAAATTTAAGACATAAGTTCTGCTGTATCAAGAGTGCTTGAAAGGATAAAATATAATAGAATGGTATCATTCATCACAGAAAATAATGTTTTACCTAACTGCAAACATGGTTGCAGAACTGGAAGATCTATTCAGTCTGTATTAATGGATTTTCTTAGCTGGGTGTATGAGGGCCTAGCTTTTTTTATGAACCTTTATAGACCTTTCGATCTCTTAAGTCATGAACCAATTTGAATAAGATGGATGTTTTGGTATGAGAGGTCAAATAAATCGACTTGTAATAGTTGTCTCTGCCAGTTTGTGGAATTGAATAGTAGAAGACCTTCCAGACCAATAACTTCGGGTGTTCCGCAGGGCTCGGTGCTTGTCCTCCTGCTATTTAGAATTTTTATTAAAGATTTGCTATGAGTGTTGAGAAATTCTGAGAATTTAATATTGTTCGCCGATGACACTATCCTTATTTGCAGAGGAAAGCCTGAACATGAAATCATCAAAACGGCGAAGCAAAGTTTGAGTGAGTGCTCCGACTAGTTAGATATGGCCTTATACTAAATGTGGGTAAAACTATGTTTGTAAACTTTGCAATGAAGAACACAAAGAAAAAAAGTCAATTGGGCAGGTAGAGAGCATAAAGGGCCTGGGGGTCATAGTGCATAAGGACCTGAACTAGCAACCTCACATTCAAGATTTGTGTACAAGGCTCAGTTCCGTATGTTAACCATATATCGGCTGCATAGCAATGCCGGTATGTCGATCAGTCTCTCCTACTATTTTGTGCATTTTCATTCCAAGATCTCGTATGGAATTATATTTTGGGGGACCTCTCGAGATAGTGTAAGAGTTGTTAGAATGCAAAAAAACTATCAGAAGTATATTAGGTGTTTCTCGGCGTACATAATATAGAGCTTTATTTCAAAGACTGGAAATTTTATTGGTGGATTGTTTGTATGTGCTTGAGCTCCTCATGTATGTCAAGAAAAATATTGGATTGTTTCAGCATAATAACTATCATCACGAGTATGCAACCCGTAATTCTGAAAATGTGGTAACTCCACGTCATTCCTTTTCTGCTTATAAGACATATAAAGTCTCGAACTGTATTGTATGTCAATTAAGAAACTATTGTTGACCAATGCTTATTATGATCTAGACGAATTTCTAACCGATATTATCGATTAGCAAACCTACTCTCTGATTTGTTTCGGTATTTTTATATATCCATATTTCTGTATTTTAATTATTGTATTAACTGACTAAAAGTGTAAATTTGTAATTTTGACTATTGTATTGATAAAACCGATACAATTCACGATGTATGGCCAGTGGATTAATTTACATTATCATTATCATTACTATATAGGATGAGATTGAATCAACAGCTATTCCTGGCGTTTCCGAGCGGCGAATTAATTTCTTCGGATGGTTCGAAGAGGAATGCCTCGAAAATGTAATTTTTCCAAGAAATTTCATTTCTAGCCATGAAATTAGAATAAGCGTGATGGACTTTTTTATAGAAATGATCGACATCATTGGTCAGATGATGATTTTTTGGGAGAAAAATCGCCAAGGACGCTTTGGCTTGAATACATGGTTTGGAATTGTTGGGCAACAAATAATAGAACTATTTCGAGGAATTCGTAAACGCTGACCGAATTTGTTGAGCCATATTTGGAAATTGTTCAATTTGCAGATCTCGAAACAAAGTGGTTTCAACCGGACGGCGCATCTGTGCATAATGTAGGTACGTCCAAAATTGAACGACATTTTGGGAGTTCACTCAAAGTCCAATATTATGTCCTGTGAGATCTCAGTCCAATAGACTTTTTATATGGAGTTTTGTCAAGAACAAAATTTACCTCATGCGGCTGGAAAGTAGGGAGTATTCGGTTAACCGATTTCAGGCCATTGACTAAATTTATGGAATTCAACTACTGAATGTTGTAAATTCGGTTAGGTTAGATTGCAGATTGTGAATTTGGGAGGACAATTCGAGCATCTTCTTTGAAACTGCAATGTTTCATATATCTGCTCCACAAAACCATCCAATTTGGGACAACCGATACACGAACTTAATTCAGATGGTGAATTCTAAGTTGAATGTGGAAGATTGTTCAGTAACTTTTTTCTTAGGCCACACCTTTTCGAGATATGGCTGCTAAGTATATAGAGACACGCATACCTTATGTAATATTAAGTAGGAAATAAGAATAATATATAAGGAATAACTCTGTTCATTAGTGTGTGAAACCTGTCATAGTTTTGTTAATATAGTGAAAATCTAAATACCATAGTTTTATTTCATTGAAAATATTAAAGAAATATAATCAGATTCTGAAAGAAACCACCACATATTGATTGTTGATCAATTTTCGCGAGTAACGTTTGCCTGTCTTGAAAATTTGAATTTTCGGTGATAATGCAAAGTGAATTACGAAATTTGACCCCGACAGAAAGGGCTGTTAGATATTCTAGGTTGGAGTTGAACAAGAGGGTTTTCCTTTCGACTGTTTCCAGAATAATTTGCAGATACAGGTAGACTGGTAGTTATGAAAGGGACCTGGGCAATAATGACTTTGAGCAACAGCAATTATCACTGAAACCATACCACAACATTTCAGGGAATTTGATTTGAGTCGCAGCTTGTGGCCCAGCTCTAATCGCAACACATAGAAGAGCTCGATTAAACTTTTGGGAAAAATTCAATGTCAATTGTTTAGAAGTATATTGGAAGAGAGTTTTGTTTCTTTTTCATTGCGATAGACGTTTTCTAATGTACATACGTCGACAACAGAGATATACTCAGTGCAAGCCTACATCATTGGGAACTACCTTCAAGATCACGAAATCACTTTAATGAAGTGGCTTGTACGAATTCCACACTTCAATATCATCGTAAATGTCTGGAATAATCGGAATAGAAGATTAAGAAGCCAGTAAAATCAAGTACTACCTTAAATTCGGGACAGACTGATTGTAACTCGTAACGAAATGGATCAGAATGCGATAAGGTCGTTGATTTTGAGTATGAATCGTAGATGTTATGCAGTATTTCTCGCCACAGGTGAACATATCCGGTATTAGCAGGTTTTTGGAGCTTTGATTTTTATCCAAAAGTTTTACATTTTTCATTATTACTTTTCTTTCAATTACTATGAGTACCGTTTTCATTTCGATTGTTATCAGGCATTTCTTTGTGCCTTGTGTTACGGGAAAAAGAAATTCTTCAACCTATCTAAACTTCCTTTGAATAAATTTGAATTTTCGATTATGTGCATTAATTTCTAAATGCAGTGTATAAAGACTTCAGCAGAGTAAAGCACATATTGTTAGGAAAGTGTTATGAAGAACATTCTAAGCAGAATAAATGTGATACCAGAGGAAATAATAATAATAAATAACGTTTATATTTGATTCACCCTCGTAGAAACCATTCTATTTATACCTTTCAAGTATCATTTTTATAAGATACCTGAAAGGAATTGTTCATGTCTGCATATTTAAGAAGCTTTGTATGTGGTCGCTGGGTATCTTGCTCGTTCATTTTGAATTAATGAACACCAGAAATTGGCACTGATCCGTATTCAAATCTTAAAAACTGGTCTTTTCGGACTAGTTCTCGCAAATACCATAATAACTCTTTCCTGAATCCGGTTGTATTAAAATATTAGGTAGCATGATATTTTCGCTCGAATTCTTCGCTCGATTATTTGCCAAGAACAGGTGGGTTCCAAATGATGCAGTTGAACTTCATAAAATTATGATATATACTTTCTACTACGTTCTACCAAAATCATTTTAATTCATGGAGTTTCTTATTTGTTACAGGAAAATACATTGGGCTGAAAAATTTCTTTTTTGGTGCGTGAATTTCTTGACTATTTAAATGGTCTTTCATAGAAATACATGGATCCAATAATTTGTATCACCTTCAACAATTTTTTATTGTTTATTGTCATTGATCTGTGCTGTGATATTCATATAGGTAAGGCAAATTCACAAACTCTCGCAAACTTTTTATGAACTTACCAATATTTCATGAACAGCCCACGCCGGACGCTTTTGATTCAGTAGGGATGCTTATCATAGCTTTGAACTTCGACAGCGACCAATCCGAGATAATCGCCGCTGATTCGCGAATAAAAATCGTTTTACTGTTTCAAGTAACCTTACGTAAACAAACGGTAAATATTGTTTAATGTAGTTTACGGTTAGATTATCTGAGCATTTGTTTTCTTCAATAACTTTAGTATTTGATGATAAAGTATGGAAATTTTGTACCCTTTGATTAATGTTTCACCTCACTTCAATAGAAACCAAAATATCGTCATATACAGAAATCCCGCAACATCCAGAATATCTCGGGAGCAAAAAACGAAAGATGGAGTTGATTTTCATCAATCGGTGTCGAGAGTTGAGGTCGCTTCCCACAATATTTTACACAGCTGTACTAAAACATCGAATTGGTTCACTCTTTTCAACCTCAAATAAAAAAGGAAAAAGTGCTCTTTTAAGATGTACCATCACGTTATAACTCGATCGAATTGCTTCTTCCTCTACCTTTAGTGTTTGTAGACTTGAAAGTAGTGCTACAGCGACCAAGATTTTCTTTCGATGAAAAAGTGTTCAACAAAATAGAAGCACAATTACAATATGAATCAAAATTTCATAAAAGTTACTAAATGACGTTCTTCAGAGGTCAGTCTGTGTAATGACAGTGGGTAAAGCCAGTTTCTATGTGAAATACCTCAAATTAATATGGCGATACATCATGTTGTATACATCTGCTACTTATGTATACAAATCAGTATTCTTGTTAGCTGTATGCATTACACGTATCAACATGTAGTCATTGTTTCCATCCGGTATTACTTGGCGAAGGAATTCAAAAAGTAATCTTTATTTTTTGATCTTGGTTTATCCAACTATTACATGTATCTACCGTTATCGATGACTAAGTCATCAATTGTTGCTTCTTATTCCTTTTTCGATATTCGATCAGTTTTGTGTTTGAATATATCATGCGGAATAGATAAAATACACAAAATTCTCTGTTACATTTCGATTTGATTCAATTTATGGTATATGATTAAAATAATAAGACATTTATATATGGGGGTTGTCCAGAAAGTATTAGACGTTCCTCTATATTCTTTCCCTAGCTTCCCTCGGATTAAATAAAGGGATCTTAACGCCTTTTCCAGTTCTGTAGGAAATCCCGGTACTTGATTTCTAAACGACGTTTTCAATCTCGAACATAGCCAAAAGTAGGAGGGAGCTGGGTAATATAGTTTTTGGACTTTGTGTTGCATTAAATATTTGATCGACGACGTTCCATAAATGAACTGATTTGTTATCTTGGTGAAGCAGTCAGTCTTCGCTTGCCAAAATTAGGAGGGAGCTGGCTAATATAGCTTTTGGACTTTTAGTTGCATTAAATGCATTCCCCACAAAAATTGTTGCATCACCTTACTTTTACGACAATACTATATAAACTTTTAAGTTGATGATTCAAGAGTAGCTTGGTAACTTTGAGAAGTGTAAAATAAGAAGATATCATTCAAAAGAGATGAGTTTATGATAGAAAATATCAACTTTTTTTTTCGAGTTAATGAAATATTAAGAAATTCAACCATCTTCAAATATTCGCGAAGAGATCAATCAACTAGCATCGAATGGTTACTAATCATTTTCAAACTCGAGTGTTTCCTTCCTGGGCCCTAAATACTGTCAGTTACGTCTCGGAAGTCCCTCAAACAAATTTTTGAGTCACTTAGTTTCAAATTTCAGGAAGCAGATTTTCTAGTTGTTGGAGTGTTCTACTAGGCATCCTACGTTGATGAATTTGCCACCCCATGTTGTTCCAAACATATTCTATGGGATTCAAGTCAGGTTTTCTGGCTGGTCATCTTAAAATATCAATTTCGGCATTTTGCAGAAATTCTGTAACTACTCTAGATGCATGAGGCAGAGCATTATCATGAATATACATGGGGTTCAAGGATATCTGCGATGTATCTGGCCTCTGTCATTCTTCCATCATTTACTAGGACTAACTCAGTTCGACCATGGAAAGAAATGCCTCCCCTTATCATTACTGAGCCTCCTCAGATGTTTTTGGTTTGCCGGATATTGCATTGCTGATACCGTTCCCCACGTCGTCTGTATACAGACATGCGTCTATCATTTGATACTAGACAGAACCTGGACCTGTCGGAAAAGAGAACATTCGTCCATTCTGGAATACCCCAATCTGCATGTTCCCTCGCTAACTGAAGTCTTGAAACTCGATGCTCTCTGGTGAGACGCGGGCCAGTGGAAGCCACCCTTGGTCTGATATCGTCTTCTTTGAGCCTGTTCCTAACAGTTTGCAATTAAATATGCACATTTCTGGAAAGTGCAAGTTCGTTTTGTAGCATTCTAGCCGTACAGTGCCGAACTAGAATCTCATAAATACTGTTTTTTCGAAGCACTCGGAAAATAAAGTGTCAATAAACTTGATAATGAAGGTTTTACAATGGAAGTTGAGAGCTGTTACTGCTAATCTCCCAATTTCGTGTGTGCAAATTGAAGCAGAGAGTGCGATACTGAAATCAGAAGTTTTACGAATCCTCAGAAAGAATAAGTTTCAACAGTTTCTACAGAGGATTATGAGACATATCAAGAATTTTGTCGTTGGTATCGTGAAAAGTTACTAGAAAATCCCTAATTCTACCAGTACACCATATGGACTGATGAAGTGATGAATTATTCAATCGCTATAATGAACAATATTGGCCCGATGTAAGTTCATATCCGTAAGTGAATGTTCAACAGCAAGGCGATCCAGTTTTAATGATCAATGAAATCTTCGCAGGCAAATTTTTTATAATATTATGAATGAAAGCATGGTCGGGAGTTTTTTGGGTGGAAATCACTTGGTTCATAAAAGATTATTATATTACCATGATGGTGCGCCCGTACACCGGTGTCTTAGAACTTGTAAACAAGTCTTTCGGTGACAACTAGATTGAAACCAGAGGACTAGTGAGATGGCCACCTAGTTCAACAGATTTAACCCTGTTAGATAACACTTTAGAAATTAGTTGTTGAATAAAACTAATTTACTATTCTAATATTTGATATAGTGTTCATTGGTTTTTTACTGATTATTTTTGTTATTTTCTTTGACATGAATTATAAATAACTTTCGTTCGTTCTTATTATAAGTGATCTCCACTGATGTGAGCATAGAATAAAAAACTTTTTGGCACCACCATACTGAATGAAACCACGAAATGTTCAAAACATTTTTATTTCTGGATTATATAATTCGTAATTTTGAAAAATTTTGTTCGGCATTTTATATATATTTGGAAAGAAAAAAACACTCTTAGTATTTTATCCAAATTCAGCGAAAATCATATTATAATTCGATAATCATACGTCCCTGCATTCTACACGAAAAAGTGTCCGTAAATGTCAAAATTGTGTTCACCTAACTTTGAAACCAACCGAAATATTGGCATGTATTTTCAATAATATACAATAGATTGATTTTTGACCTTGATCGATGGATTAATTATTTCATCATTAAAACAGGTGTCTTCTCTAACTGTCATATTAAAAATTCAACTAATGTTTTATATTTTGACGAATCTCGTGTTGGAGGAAGAACGTACTGAGATTTATTTTTTTTGTTGATGTTTGATTGTGTTTTTTGATATGAATTTTTAAAGTCATCTGTTCCTGTCTTTGAAATTCATAAATCACTACCAAGTCTATATTCTTTTTTATGTCTAGCACTTTTTCGAACAAGGCATCAAATTTAAGGTTTCTGTTCTTGTCGATCGTTAAAGTCTCCAAATGATTTTGGTCGTTCAAATCTTATATTCGTCGATATCGACAAATTTTGATAGGTGTTTGGTAAATTTAATTTGGGATTATGTTTTCAATTGTTTTTCAACTTGCGTTAATTTCGATTTTGTGAAAGAATATCGAGATTTTCAAGCGTTTCTAAGAAAAAGGTGAATAGGTTCAATGTTTCTGGTTCAACTAGAAGTGTTCTATATGTTTTGCTCCTCCTGGAGTGTCAACATATGCCGTGAAATTTCACAAAAAACGTTCGTATTTTTGGATTTTCATAGGTGCAAAATATTGCTGACCAGAGTATTTGGTATTAATTTCATCTCTATACCTACAATTGTTCCTGAGAAAAGTGTTTTGATACACAGATGGCCCCTCATTTTCTGGTCAGTGTCCTATATCTGTATAAGAGTCACACTGATAGAGATATCAACAGAGCATGTTACTGAATTCAAACTTGGAGGAGATTACAGACCAATTGAACTTGGTCAATTGTAACATAAAGAAGGTGCAATCACCTATATTAACCTTACCTCCTTTAATCATGCAATGTCATTATTATTATTATTAATACAATAAGAGTGAGGTCTTTAAGACCTATCAAACTCCAAAAAAAATCAATTACAATCAAGTAATTCAAACTTAAAAATCAAAATTTCATAAGGATAAACTAAACTAAATAAACCATCCTAGCATAATACAACTAACTCAACAAGTATCTATCCAGTCTATTCTTGAAGCAGTTTATCGAAGGGGATTTACTACATCCTCAGAAAGGGAGTTCCAAGTGTTAAACACTCTATTTGGAAGGAATGCTCTTCTACAGGTGGTGCGATATGGCTCATGTGTCAGCTTCAAACTGTGACCTCTCAGGTTGGTATTCTGAGCCTGTTGGAAAATATCTGCGAGTTCAACAGAAAATGATGAATGTAAAGTTCGGTGAGTGTTCACCAGGCATCCTGTCTCCAGTCGGTCAATCTGGGATATCATTTTTGTCATCAGCATTCTATCTTCATAAGTTGGTCGATGAAGTTCATATGGGAGACGGGTGGCTGCGCGTTGAACTGATTCAATAAGATTCATTTCTCGAACAAGAACAGGTAGAGGAGCAGAACTCTATCTGTGGTCTTATATAACTTTTATACAAACACGCCGCTGTATGTAGGGATTGTTCAGAAAACACTTTTTTGAACAGAAACAATGTTTTTCTGGCAATATTAAACATGTTTTCTATGTGGGTTGTCCATGTCAGATCCTAAGTCACTATTACTCCCAGATCATTATGCTTTTCGACAGGAGAGGAGATTCCATTGATATAGTATGTGTGTAGGGGATCATTTTTACCGATATGCATCACTACACATTTTGATGCATTTTATGGAATAAGCCATTTTCTGCACCACTCCATAACTCTGTCAAGGTCCATCCGAAGCTCTCGTCGAGCAATGAGGGGGTTAGAGTATAACTTGGAGTCATCTGTATACATCAAACATGTGGAAGAAAACAAGCCTGGGAGGTCGGAAGTATATATAAGGAAGAGTATAGGGCCAAGGACTGATCCTTGGGGGACTCCACTTGTCACCGGATGGTTATTTGAATAGGCCTCACCTACTTTAACCCGAAAACTTCTATTTCGTGGTGCCTTCACACGAGGGGCTCTGACTATCGAGGACTATCGAGGCCAGTGATTTTCTTACATAACAAAATAATTTTTTTTCTAATTAGCTTGCCCTCATATCTGGTTTTAACCTGAAATATTAGTTGGCTCAAACTTTGCTGCCACATCTATCGTCCAACCAAGGCTTGATAGGATTTTGTTCAAAATTAATTTCATGACTACAAGAATTTACAATTTCATTAACCTGCTCGAAGAATAAAGACCAACATTCCTCAATAGAAATGTTGACGAACAATGATTGCTAGCTTTTAGCGCCTAAAAGCTCATTTGCTCCTGAGTAAACACCGATGTTTGCTGGCATGATCAAATCTGCTCTTATAAAAGCAGAAATATTCATTAGATCTATTGGATAGTATCCAGAAGAGAGCAGTATGCTTTATCGATCCCCGGAGATTAGGCGTGATCTCCACCCTCTCGCTTAAAAGCAAAAGGTTGCTGATGTTTCTCTTTCTGATCGATACTTCCATGGTAAATTCTCTGAGGAACTGAAAGGCTTGGTTCCGGAAATAATCCAGTTCCGAGGAGAAACCAGGCTTGTGAAAACTGCTGTGGAATTCGGTTTCATTGAACATCTTTCCGAACTTACAGTTCTGTCCTCTTCAAGAAGTGTGTGAAACACACATCAAACCATCTTGGGCAGCCACAGCTGTAGTATGATGGTCATCGCTTCAGTCCCAAGGGTTGAGGTTAAAAAAAATAGGCAGATAAACAGAACAGACCGACAAACGGACAAGGAAGTGATCATAAAAGGTATCTTTTTTACCTTTCGGAGTACGGAAGCCTAAAAATTAAGAAAATCTGAGAAAAATTAACCAAAATGCAATTTTATGATATGAATCAAATGATTTAATTAAATTGAATCTCTGTGGGTTGTTGAAGTCAAATATTTCTACTTTTCTAACACGAACTAATGATAGACATCCTGTAGAATCCTTAGATATGGAGATGTTGATGATTTTATAATTTCAGTAATTGATTTGATCCTTCAAATGGAATAGAAATTATTTATGATTGACTCTTATTTCAAATCGTATCTTTCATGAAGTTCTTCTTAATTGTATACAAATAATGAAGCAGAAATACGAAATTGATAATGTATAGTAAAGTTTATTTTTCTTTATGAGGAAATTCAATTTCAAAAGGATTAATTTAGTAGACGGAATCATTGTTCACAACAATTATAATATGCGTATTATTACTTCGCAGAATCAAGTAAAGAACTTTCTATTTTCATAAAATATGGATAAATTATTTTTTTGAACGACATATTTCTCTGTCCAAGTGAATACTCATTAACAGTATTTCATCTTCATAACATTTTCAAAAAGAGGTCACTTTCGAACGAAAAATATTAACTTCCTGCCTTAAAATTAATCGCTGCTTAAACTTACGTTGACAGATATAGAATGTCCAAATTGTTAATAAATATATACTGATATTAATTTATGTGCAAATTTTCAGTTTTCTGTTTTGTGAAATTGTTGTTCCACAACCAATTCCAAATGCAAGAAAATTATTTTTGTTTGAAACTTAACCGTCTGTGATATTCTTCTGACATTTCTTGATAGAACGCAATTATTAACAGGAAATGTTATAGGTATATTAATATAATATTTCCATTATGGATGAATCTTTAATCTATAAATCTATGGTGGTTTTCCATGATGAATTACACTGCTGAATATATATCCCCACAAATTTGTATACAAATGGTTTAAAAGGTATCTAGTAATGGCGAAACCCAACTTAAAGAATGAAAATTTTGGATTATTACAACCATATGAAGAGTAGACCTCTTCTAGGAACAAATAACATTAAGAAAAACAAAGACGCAGTAAATTCAAACTCAGATACTCAAATTTCAAATAACATTTGTTACAATATTCTCCATAAAATCTAAAGATGTAAAAAATTTCTAGAATTCATTATATATATATATATATATATATATATATATATATATATATATATTATATATATATATATATGACATTTGTCATATTTTTCTAACGACTGTCAAAATTTTTCGCAAATTTTTCAACCACGAGTAGTGTCAGAGGCTTTCTCCCAGGAAAATCCAGTCTACGGACCTTAGTCAAGTAACACTGAATGTTATTCAGTCATAGTTTTGTTGTTGTGTGAAGTGATGAACGATCGATTAGAATACTGCTCTGAATATAAATATGATAAAATTGTCAGCTAATTATATTAAATTTATATGTACAAATAAATAAAATATGAAATGAGATTCTGAAAAGTATAAACTAAAGAGAAAACCTATGACTCTACCTCATTATTTTTTTCGGAATGAAAATATTACAAGGTTCGATGACTATCTTCTGTAACTGTTCAAATAAATTTTCTTGAGACCCAAATTCTCAATATTTGTTGTAGAAATAATTATCGGTAGAATATATATTTTTTCATTTTCCACATTTTTTAATCTCGTCGCCAAGTATCATATATTTAGAAATTTTTCATTGTATTTATTTTGTATATTATGTGTGTTGGATATAGCAATATCAATTATATATGTTATTCGATTCTGTTTATCAGTAAGAATGATATCTGGTCTATTGTGTTTTACAGCTCTGTAGCATAGAATTGTTTTATCAAAATAAAGTTTATATTTTACGTTTTCACAAATGATGTCAGGCTCATATTTGTAACATTTTTTCTTTTGGAAATGAGGCCATGCTTAATTCCTAGATTTAAATGAAAAATATTAGCGACGGCATTATGTATTTCTAAATAATCTATTGAAGCAAGGACTGAGCAAGATGATAATATATGAAAAACTGTTTCTGAAAAACAAAACATCTACGGCAAGAATCATCTATATTTTGCTTGATGATGTTTTTCTATAATTCCTCGTGAAAACAACCTGATCCTGGATCGTAACTTTGATCTACACTTTATACTAACCATCTATTTGATGCGATTTCATCAATTTAATCATTCTTCAATTCTTTAGGTGCTTTTCGAGTAATTCCTTTTGCATCCAACTTTCTCTTTCAGCATTGTTATCAAATCTATAAAATCTTCCTTTTGCATTGTCAAGTTCAGTTAAACCTTGTGTTTTTACCTCATTTATATCATGGATCTACATCAAGTAGAAATGCCAAGCCTTCTGTTTTATTCTTTAGGTGCTTTCCAAGTAATTCCTTCTGCATCCAACTTTCTCTTTCAGCATTGTTATCAAATCTATCAAAATCTACCTTTTGTATTGTGTATATATCATATATATATATATATATATATATATATATATATATATATATATATATATATATATATATATATATATATATATATATATATATATATATATATATATATATATATATATATATATATATATTTTTTCTTTGTGGCTATGTCGGTATTTATCATAAATATAAATCAACCTATAATGATCGCTATATCCTCTACAAAATAAAATAAAAATATGTATATTCCAATTCAAAATAATTTTTCATGGGGTTTTTCCTCACTCAGTAATAAAACTTGCTGAATCTATTCAATAGCCCACCATGTGTTCGAATTATTCTAATAGGATGAAATACACAGGAGTTATTGCGATTGAACCTGTATATAAAACTTTTTCAGTGATATATTTTCTTGACAGAGCAAACATTCACCAAAACCATTTCTTTTTCATAACACAATCAAAAACACATTTGTAAACGAAAAATAACATCATAAATTCAATTCAATGTATTGCCTTAAAATTAATTAATAAAAAAATTGGCTAGGGCTGACCTTTAGTAAATCAAAAGGACAAATGAGTTCTAAATACCATAAAGTTCGAGAAACCATTTATCTGATAGAATTTGATTTTGGTAAACAATAAATAATAACTACTGTAGTATACACTCGTTAGTACGTACTGATCTGTACTAAAGGCCTAACAGCAGTTAATAGACCTTATAGGTCTTTAATTAGCTAACCCCGTAAAAAATTTAATTTATTTAGCCATCGATAGTCAAAGAACAAAGATACTTGACAAATTATTCTTAAAAGAATCAACAGATATTTGACCATTGAATCCTAGGTCATTCATTTGTGAAATTTCTGATATATTTTACAAGTTTGACGTTTGATATTGTAAGACTTGCCATTATTTTCATTTCGGTTATAAAAGATTACACAATTATTCTCTTCATCTCTTTGTTTATGCCGTAGAAGTGATTTTTATTTTTGTTCTTTCGTTATATTGTGAATACTTAATCTAAGAAGAAATTTTATTTCTTTTTGTTTATTATATTTTAATATAATGCTAAAGAAATATCTTCGCTTCGTAGTTGAGCCTATAATAGATATTTAAAAAGCACAGAAAATTGATGGTATAACAAATTACTGAGTATCATAGTCATGGCGGCATAACACATAAGGAATCAACTAATATTATTAACCTTCAATATAACTTCATGGGACCAGACGACAGAACTATGAGCTTTGCCAAAAATTTCGTACTGTTTATATTGCCTATCTAAATCTATTATTTATACCACATAATTAAATTGTATCAACAGTTTCACGTTCGCAATATTATTTATCTGATATTCCTCATTAATATGGCTCACTTCTTAACAACAAGAGTTATATATTTCCATATGAGATCTTTTTTAAGGTACAAAACTTTCTTTCGAAATTGTCATGTCAAATTAGGATTTTGGTCCTTCGAGCTGGATCAATATAAGCTATGGTGATTCTTCAATGTTTAATGACAGTGTTGAATTTCAAAAATTTAAAATATTCTTAATATAATCACACAGACTGGGACAATTATTGTCAATAAAATAATCAATTATTCTTATCAGATTTTGATAAATCAATTCCCTATCCATATTTTCAAAAATTTTTCACGTTATATTCATTTGATGAAGTAAACCCTCACCAAAAGCATTTCTTGTCCATAACAAAAATGTCACTATCTAACGGAAAATATTATTTTTCTAATTTATTCTAACTAAGACTACTTAGTACTGATATTAATTTATGTGCTAATTTTAGTTCTCTATTCTAAAAATTTGTATATTCCAGAATACATTCCAAATGCAAGAAAATTGTTTGGTTATGACAATTTCTCCGCCTGCGACGTCATTAGACTGACATTTCTTAATTGAACTGAGTATTTACCAACATAAAATGTTCATACATTTTCAAATGTGAGATAAATTTTTCTTGTGAAAATGTTAAAGTCTTGTTTAAAATAATTCCTTGGCCCTTCGAGCCGGATAACTAAAAACGATTATGATTTCTTGATTATAATATTATGGCATATTAAATGCATTCCAATGGAAGAAAACCATAATTCTTTTGAAAATTTCACATCAGTGATATTTCCTGATATTTCAAAAATATTTAATTATTATATACCATATATTATTATATTGAGATTTGGTATTGAACAGTTACAATGAAATTTCATGTATTTTCATATAGAAGTGTATATTGAAGCATCAAATCTTGTCACCAATACTTGAAATTTTGTTCCTTCTAGCCGGATAACAATAAATTATAGTGATACTCAATTAATTACACTGTTGAATTCTCAAAATTAATATATATGTAATTATATCCCATAGAATGAGGTTATTATGGTCAGGAAAAGAATTCTCATTTTCATTAGAATTGGATGAGTTTATATTCATCTGAATATAAAAGAGATCATTTTCAAATTCAAAAGAGATCACTTTACATCGAAAAATATTATTTTCTCAAATCATATCAACTTCCTACCTCGAAATTAATCGTTGATCTAATTCAAATTTGACATGTGGAGTGTGTTTGAATTATTAATAAATTTTGAAAAATTCAGGTTTCTATTTAACGGAATTTTATGTATTACAATCCATTTTAAACGCAAGAAAATTATATTGATTTTACAAACTCACGTTTGCGATATCTTTCATCTGATAATTCCTATTAAAATTGGGTAACTATTGGAGGAAACGTTTCTCATGTGGGTTCAATTTCAAGACTGTTTTTGTGAAAATTTTAAGTATTGTTACCAAAGTTAAAATATTGGTCTTTCGAGTCGGATAACTTAAATTAAGGTGAATAATTAATTACACTGTTGGATAATTTTATTTGTAATTTTACTCCATGTTATGCGGAAATCAAAGTCTGGAATCCACAATTTTCTTCACATTTGGAAAATTAATTCGCTGCCTATTTAAAATTTTTAACGAAATATTCTTCTAACTTCGTAGACACTCACCAAAAGCATTTCTTCTTCATAACACATTCAGAAACAAGTCACTTCCAAAGAATAATACAGAAAAAAAATCACAGATCTTGCACCTTCACTCAAAAAGTACTAAAAATGAACACTGCGCCTTCAACAACAGTTTCGATTCAGTATTCGAATTCAGCGCTTATTCATTCCGCGTGTTCTCGTCGTTATCCGTCGGAGACCAAAACATAGGTTAGGTTCACTCACTCACTTTCTGTCGCGGTTCCGACACCTGAATGAATGAACCTCGATTGGCTGGTTATTTCGGCTTGGGGACTTGAGACTCGCGGGCCCCACCACCAAAATCAGGAATTAAACGCTGCCCCAGGCCTTCGTTGGGTGTTAGATCTGTGTGGATCTCTCTTGTGTTATTATCTGTGGATTCGATCTGTAGATGCTCGATTATATAGGGTATATCATTTCGTCTTTATCTCGTCCCAAAGGGTCTGAAGTTTATGGTGTCATTTATTTGGTTTAGTTCGGGATTATTTGGGACGTTGAGAGAGATCTAGAGATTGCTTCGAGGAAAATTAATTCTTTAAATGTAGGTTGAATGTAGGTTTTATGTTTCCTGTAAATTTGAACCTTGAGAAATTTTCTTAACGGAACTGATTTGTCCGGAAGAGAATAGTAATATTGTAAATATAGCTTACTTAATTTCAAAACCTCGAATGGAAATACCAGGTTTGTTCATAGCTCCTTAGAAAATATAAAAGATGGCGCTGGTAGTATCGTTAATGTTTTGTTTTAGAGAGCAGTATTTTTCACTGTAGAATGGATTGAATGAGCTTTATAATAATTTGCCTAATAGGGTACTCCGGTATGTTCGGCACAACTAGAATGTTATTAAAATTTTAGCAGTTTTGGTTCTATCGTAAGAATCTTCCAACTTTTCTATTTCAAGGTATCTTCATATTTATTACTAGATAATATTTTCCTTTTGAATTTTGAGAGATTCAGATGAAGCACTGATTAGTCTAATCTTCATCACTTTTGTGTTATTTGGGAATTTCCTAAGCAATCGAAATAAAGTTGATACAATTTAAAATGTTCTTTGAAGCTTGTTTTTAAAAACGTCTCGTGGATTCCTCAGAAATTAGGGCAAACGTCATGTATATACATTTAGTGCTCTAATTATCATTCCCATTGTTCGTAATTGGATTATTCTATACTTTGTTTCTGATACAGGGTGTTCCCGGACGAAAGAGTCAGACTGTAATGGGGTATAGAGAAACTGGCCCTTACGGGGTCAGTAGCCCCCGTGAGGGCTACTGGCGCTTGTGTGCAAAAAAGGATTTTGGCACCCCTTAAGGCATTTTGAATCATGTTTTTTTATTTTTTTTTAAGGTAGGAGGTAGGTAGGTAGGTGCTTGAAGTAAAGCAAAAAACTGAACTTTAAAAGTAATATTTATTTGTAGACTAAAATATCAAAATGAAACAAACAGAACAAAATCATAACAACATAAATTCTTGTTCACATCCATTTTAAAACTTTTACTCAAGTAATGGGATACTTATACTTAGATATTTAAAAAAATATGAAGATATTTCTAATAACAAATACCTAGGGAACTTCGTTTTAAAATTAAAAATGATAGCTAGGTCTAGGTGCAATAGAAAAATGAAAGATAGTTATTGTAGTAGCGATATTTTTCGAGATTTTGCTGTTGCAAATTCAATAATTACATCGCTAAAATTTATACCGTCGAAAATTTCTTGTTCAATTGCTAATATTTTTATCCCAGACAATCTTTCTTGAATCATTGTCGATCTTAAATAATTTTTAATGATTTTTAACTTTGAAAAAGATCGCTCGCCGAAAGCTACAGATACAGGCAATGTCAAAGAATTCTTAGTGAAATGCTTACGTTTGAAAAGGTGGAGATTAAATTGTTTTCAAATATATATTGTAAAATACTTAAGGGGTCAGTATCATCAGGCAATGAAAACAACTTTAACACTTTAATTTCGTTAAACAGATCATTGGAGTCTATATCCTTATTATCCTGATCAGTCAGTCGCTCTTCAAGAATAGAACAATGTTTTAAAAGATCACTTAATTTGAATATGTCGCTAAAGAATCCGAAAATATTATCATACTCATTCAATAAGTCAAATCGGTTTCTTAGAGAGCTTATAGATTTGGTTTAAATTTCCTCCTAACCGTTGGTAATGGTGGAAAGTCTTCTTCAATTTCGAGAGAGGATGTTATTTTTCTCGCTTGCACAAGAATTTTTTAATTTTTTGAAATGATTGGTCAGATCTATATTGCTGGAAGTGATCAACTAAATTTTTTAGGTAGGTTTGGCATATTTTAATATTAATTGTAGCACTTCGCATTTGCTTGCTGACAATATTTATATGAAATAAAACGTCATGCAAAATAATAATTCCATAAATAAAATGAAAATTTTGTACGGACGTTAAGAGGGAACTCGCTTTATGTCTTGCATCAATGTGAAAGGAATTATCTTCAGCCACTTCTAGAAGACTTTCGCAAACCTTAATTAAATAAACTTTAAGGGGCTTTATTGCGTCAATTCTGCTGGACCATCTTGTCTCATTTAGAGGCTTTTAACTTAACCCGGGGACATTTTTTCTCAAAACATACCACCTTTTTGTGGATGACGAAAAATAATTATATAACTCTTGCACAAGATTAAAAAAGTTTATTGTAGCACCTGACACCTTAGAAGCGTCAAAGTATGGGCCGCACAAGGTACAAAAAGGGCTTTCGGATTCGCAACAAGAATGCGTTTTTGAAGCCCAACATGTTTTCCCTTCATATTTGTCCCATTATCATAACCTTGTGCCCTAATGTGTTTTAATTCGAAATTTAATTTTTTCAAATTTTCTATCACAAATGTATATATTCCTTCTCCTGTAGAGTCCAGTATTGGATTAAACGCAATAAAACTTTCCTTAACTTCAACCTTTCTTGAAGTGGTGTTAAGGACAACATACCTCAGAACAAGACTACTTTGCTCAGTATGACTAGTGTCTGGTGTACAATCTAATATCATTGACGAATATTTTGAACTTCGAACCATTTCTAAAATATTATTTCTTACTTTGGACGACAATAATTCAATTTTTTCATTCTGTATTTGCACGCCTAAATAATGAGTCATTTTAACAGATTTTTTTGGAGTTATACACTCGGCTAACGTGCTGTCTCATCACTGAATCAAAAGAGGCAATCATCTCAACAGCTTTTAGAAAATTTCCATTATCATGGTCGAAAAGCAATTGAGAAGAACCTTGAAATGCCAAGCATTGTGTAGATAAAAGTTTAACAATCGCAATAATTCTTTCCAACACGTCTCGCCAATATTTTTTTTCCGTTTCTAAAATCCGCAGATGATGAACATTAACAGTCCTAGATGTCTCCAACATTTTTTATTAAATTTACCCAAGTGTTTATATAACTGTTGTGTAAAATTGACGTTTCGTGTCTCTTAATTAGCAAAGACAAGTGCTGCCATCAGATACCGCATTTGTATCACAAAAAGAGTTAGGAGTTTTACATTCACAAAACAACTCACAACAAAAACAAAATACAGAATCTTTAGAAATAGAGTAAATAAGCCAAGCCCTTTCGACTTTTTCTCCATTTGCTAGATTTCTTTCAAAGTATTTGCACGAAAACTTTCTCTTATCTTTATTACTAGGAAAGCTAAAACAGATGTCTTTCAAGGGCGGACCGCACCACGATTAATCAATATTCTAGCCATCTGATTGGTGATTCTTTCGGGCCACAAACCGGGGTCGGACGGAATTATATCGATACTAGCCTCATTGCAGCCTTCATCAAAAGTGTCACTTGCAGCAGGTATTTCAGTAGCTGACATTACCGAACTTTTTACACAAGCTGAATTACCTGAAGTGGATTGTTCAAGTGCTGTAGACGGAGATAGTGTCATCGCTTCATCGGGCTCTGCATCAGTAGAAGCTTTTCTGCTGCTACAACCGCTGCCACTTGTTGCAGGACCTGATGCTACTGTTGAAATTTTAGATGGTCCACTCACGGTTATAGATATTACGGATTTAGAATCTTGAGATTCGGAACAATTCGACCAACATCGATAGTCTCCGTGGAATCTCGATTGTAAAGTAATGCTTTAAAGATCCAACCGTTTTTTTCCATTTCTTGTAGTCTCAGTTTCTTTCGCTCGCGAAACTTCGCACCTGAAGGAAATAACTTCTAAAGTAACCACAATAATGAGCACCATGTAGGTAGGGTAGGAAATATTCTTGAAAAGTTAACTAAGTAGCCAATAGTTTTCAACCCTTTTTAGGTCAGATCATTATTAAGTAAGATATGACCGATTAAAGTTTGCATATTTGAGTAAAAAGCAATTTACTTGAGCCCTTTCAGCTTAAATCCTTTCAAAAATGAAGGAAAAAAGATATTAAACTAATTTGATCTTATAGCCCTTAAAAACCCTACAAAATGGGTTTTTAAAAGATCAATAGCATAAAAACTAAGCGAGTTATGGATAAAACCAGTTACTTTTTAAACTTGTACATGACATTTCAATTAATAAAAAGATATTTGGCTAAAAAATTAATTATAGCCAGTTTCCTATAAAGGGTTAATGTTGATAGTATAAAGTAGGGAACACTTACCATTTTATAAAAAGCCAAGCCGTTGAAATTGCAGTCAGCAGGTATTCGGCACTCAATTTAAAAAACAAGTAGTAAACAAAATATTACACAACACAACACCACACTTGACAAAATAAAAATACCTTCATATGTAGAAATTAATAGGATTACTTGTTTTTATTCACTTGTTGCAAGGTCCAGTGAACTAACTGATTCAAAAACGCCTGTGACGATGCATCGCTTTTATAGCGCTCAAATCAAGAAACTGCCGCCTGACATGTTCTCGGAACATAGGAATCGGTAGTAGCTGGATGATATACTAATAAAATTTCGTGTGTATTTATACCTAATCCTATTAAATTTCTCAACTTTCATTTTAATATTTTTTTTGGAGCCTGGGTTTTGGCGACCCTAAAGGATGGCGCCCGTGTGCATTGCACACTTTGCACATATGGTTGTGGGGGCCCTGACTGTTAGCCTTCCAGAAAGTGTGTATGAAAGTCATGAAAGCTTTCGGGTTTTCAAGAGACAGGGTGATTTTTTGTTTGTTGTTGACCAGTTGACCAATATTTATGAAATTTTAAACATTTTTAAGGCTCGTCTCATAAAATCACTCAATCAGAAATTAAGATGTTCGGCAGTTTTTAGATCATGCAGAAAAACTTATGGTAGATAAGCTGTTAAGTTACGCTTTTTCGAACGGATTATATGTTGATTTTAGTAAAGAAGCTATTAAGCACGTTTGATACTGCTTTATGAAATAAAGAAAGATATCATTTTCGGATTAAGTGCATTATTATGAATTCACAGAAATTACATTACAATAGCAGAGGTAATCAGACAGAAAGATGTTACTTTATGATTATAAAACTGTTCTTCAGTGATTTCAATCAATGATCTGAAATTAAAGTACCTGATGAAATTTATTTGAGTTTGGGATCAAAATTCATACATAAATGAAGAAAATGCCAATATGGTATTTTGTGATGGATTTAGCAATATTATTTCCAAATTACAAAACATTTTATAAGTTGTGTAATAAACTGTCGGGTGTAGAAGGTAGATTCCCAACCTTCTGCTTCTAAACATGAACGTTTCACTAGGCAGCATAAGGAGCAAAATATTCGGAACATAGTACAGCAAACCACAAAAATCAGTACGAGAAGGATAAGTCACCGTTTGAGTGTCACATTTAAAAGAGTTTGGGAGAAGCTTAAACAGGAAAATTCTTAAGCATTTCATAAATAAACTGTTCAACGTTCACAGCTAGGAGATGAGATTTTACTACAGAATGTTTGCAGATGGGTTCTACCTCATAGACTCACTGCTCAGCAGATATTATTTAGCGAATAGGCTCAATTCACAAGAGATAGAATCTACAATTGTAGAACTGAAGTTTCGAAAACCCCTCATGAAGTCAGATATAAACGATCGTAACAGAGATTTTCTGTTAATGTGTGGTATTGTGTATATGAGGGCCATTTGGTTGGACAATACTCTTTTTAAGAAGCATTGACAGGATAAATGTAATTGGAGTTTTTGGCCAATAATTTGCTAGATCTATTAGAAAACATAAAGGTAAGGGGGATTTGGTTCCAGCATGATGGAACTATACCTCATTACTCAAAAGATAATTTATTCGAGCCATATCTATGAAAATAGGTAGATTGGTCGAAGAGCACTCATTAAATGGCCTCCAAGGTCACCAGATCTCAACCCGCTAGATTTTTTTCTCTTGGGTTGTTTGAAGTGCAGATTGTATGAAGTAGATATCGTTTGCAGAAAACCACTAGTAAATCGCAAAATAGACGCCTGTAGGGATATACAAAATGACGAACAAATGATTCATCAATCTGTATCCCTTAAAAATATTTTGCTCCTTTACGTTTTTTGTATGTTCCTTCGTGTGATTATTGCATACTTCAATTCTTCTTGAAAAAGAACTGTATCGGAAAGAAAACCCAAAAATTTGTTTTACCATTGTTCTTCTGCATGTCCTAAAAACTGCCGACCATCATATTATCATTTACACGTGTTGAACCGCTATGGATCATAGCTTCGGAGCACAAAAAATTCAGATTATTCATATACAGTGCATATTATCCGTTCTCCGAAAATATGAACTTTCGGCTGAGTACGGATCTCCACTTTGTTTTTCGTTCATGAGTCGATTGAGTAAGACAAGCCTGATGAATGTGTAATATTTCATTAATTTTGGTCAACTGGTTGACGAGTTATTAATGATGAAATATTTGACCTAAAACAACAAATCACCTTGTATCTTAAAAACCCGGAAGCTTTGGTCACTTTCATAGGCCATTTCTGAAACGAAGTTATGAATCCTCCATTACAGTATGACTCTTTCCTTCGGAAACTCCCTCTACGTATGAAGTCTGACGAACGTGAAGGCTTACGATGGGGTCCCGCATTTGAAGACTCTCTTTCATTAAACAATTCTTCCCAAATATAATGGAAATTCTTCAGTGAGAGAGCAGGAGTTGCGTCTGATTGATACCAAACTTGAAACCTTTCGTCTAGGGTCAGATCATCTACCACATCATCCTAAACATATCGTAAAATATCAGTGGTAGTATCTTCAAATTTTCAAATTTTTATCGTACATGAAAATCAGAGAGCAGGATGAAAATCACAGTGCAGGCTAAGGACTTGATTATTATTTATGGATCTGTTCAAGACATTGTAGTCAATGATTTGGTTTTGCATCGTGTTGCAGAAAAGTTAGTACACAAAGAATTTCTTTAAAAACCTAACCTAATTGATATGGATAAATATATGACATTGCTGAATTCGATCCAACATTTTCCAAACTGATTATACTTGGAGATGAGACGTGGATGTATGAGTATGACACGAATCGAGATATCAGGCGAGTAAATGGCTTGCACCCAATGAGCCACGACCTAAAAGACCACGTCATTTTCAGAATTACAAAGGTATCGTGCATCACAAAATTTTACCAGAAGGCCAGGGACTCAATAAAGAAAATTATTCAAGTGTCATGGAACGTTATCGATAACTGTGAGTTTTTCAGGAAAAACAAAACGAATACCAACCAACAACCATCTAATTCACCTGATTCGGCTCCCTGTGACTTCTTTTTCTTCCATCCAATTAAAAAACTGCTACGTGGAAGAAGATTCAGTAGCTAAAAGCAGATAATGGAAAAATCGAATGCAGTTTTAAAAAATGTTATAAAGATTAGATCGAACATTGGAATATTATGTCTTAGTCAATGGGGAGTAATTTGAAGGGGACAATATCGGTTTGATGAACACTGTTGTATTTTGAGTGTTTTGCTTCTGATTATGGTAGTATGTGAGCACACGTCGATGGTGTCCACATGTTCAACGCATTTAAATTCAATATTATTGTAATATGTCTTTTTTCAGTGTTTCTTTACGACCATATCGAATTATTGTGTCGAGCTGGACTTTGTTTTGAAATCAAGTTTATTTGGAAGGAAAATTTCTTATCAAATTCCGAAGACTTATTATGTTTATAGACCAAAAAGAAAACAATTTCTTTTCATCGATTTCAGGATCTATTGCTTCTCGAGTTTATTGTCAAATAGTTACCAAATAATTATAATTATTTCTGAATATCTTTCAAATTTAATACCCATACTGAAATTATGTTTGAACATGTTGTAGAACAAATCACATAAGAATGTTTACTTTTTGTCGAGTCACAAAACCTTTCAAGTCAGGGATCACCCAACATATCTTCTCTATCAAGGTTTCTTTTATTGAGGCTACAGAGGATGAAGGTACGATTTGCTCGATACCAAATTTACAGTAGAAATGTTTTTTCACGAAACGAAAGCCAAGTATTGCAAATGTTTGAATCCATAATGAAAATATGAAATGGTTTTTGCTTCAGATGAAACACTATATTTCGAGAACTGTTCATCAAAGCCTATAGTTGATTTGGTAAACCGTAGAGTAATAAATCTTCAAGGGACAGGATGGTTAGATTGGCGTGCTATCAATTATATTCTTCTTACATATTTTAATTCGGGGTGTCTGGGTATGATATTGGCAATTCAGGTGGGTTTCATCTCTTTTTTTTCAAAATTCATAAGCACTTAGTTGAATACCCATTAACTGATATGATCTTATACAATAACATGACATGACTCCATTATAGATGTAAATTTGATGAGTAATTCCAATCATGAATAATTTACAGTGAACAAAAAAAAATTGATTACTCAGTGGTACACAGGTACCACTGCCCGTCAGCTATGTTGAGACAAATGTCCATTCCAATAAGGGTTACAGGGTATTGACGTAAGTAATTGAGATTTGGCCGGATATTTTTCTATGCTCGCATTCGAATACTGACGTGCAGGCAATTCAACGAGAACTAGGCGACAAAATCACTCGAGCTGCGCTCTCGTGAGCAGGTCGAGTTGAATTACCGAAAAGTAAGTATGAGGAAACGAGCTTAGAAAAATATCCTGCCAAATCTGAGCTCGACTGGTAAATTCCGCGAATGATAAAACGTACAGAATGAACTTTATTGAGAAATGCACACAAACTCAACGAGAAAATCATAAAGCCTTCATTACAAACAGGTTCAGTTCTTATTGGAATGAGCAGTTATTGAAAATGTAATTACTATATACAATTTTTTCACTCCGGGTCGATTCTATATAGGACAATGCCTGAGGAATTATGGAAGATTCAGCATTCGCAGAAAGATTTGAAACAAGATTCAAATGATGCTCATTGTTCAGTTGCAGGTAGGGCTTAATAGAGCTTGCCGTAGAGTGTCCGGTTAGTTTGATCAATTCTTGTTCACTGACACCTGCCTCAGATAGGTTCGAAACAGCACTGGATTTATGAGAATGATTTGTGATCTTTTTATTTTTCGTATCCAGTCCAACTTTCTCTGCTGAAATTTTTGTCCATTTGGATAATTTCGTTTATTCCCAAAGGCATATTTTTGTACCAATTCTTAGAAGTACTGTTTTTCCAAAATTGATTGGGAGCCAGAAATAATCTATCACTTGTAATATGATCGGATCTTTTCGACAATATCTTATGAAACAACCTCACAAGACATAAATGTGGGTTTTGCCTTATTTTTTACTAGCCATTTACTATCACAGCATTTTTTTGAGCCGCCTTGGCAAGTTTTCGAGAATACTGGGTTATATTCAATACGACCAGTCACTTCTCTTTGAAAAAGTGTACCTTGCAGGTTGCTGCTTCACCACCACGCCATGCTAATTCATAAGCAACAATATGGAAAATTTTTTCAACAAACCTATCGGGGCGTTTTCGTCCCAGTACAGAGACATTCTATCAATTTCAGTTCTTGTTAATGCAACGCAACTTTCTTTGCGCTTTTCCCCATCCCCTTGTAACATCTTCTTTTTAGCATTACGAGCTTCACGAGCCTTTCTAAATGCTGAATCGGTAAAGGGGTTGAAACTCATGTTGAATTTTCCGGAATACACATTCTGCACCATTTTCGCAGTTGTGTTTCACATTGTTTGGACAACGTATTCTTTGTAATCTTGTCCATTCATTTGTTACATATTGAAATCCCAATCCATAAGAATTTCTGCAATATCTTCAATAGAATGCTGTATATCCAAATCGAACGTTCGTTCCTTGCAGAATATACTGAATTGATTCCAAATCGAGCTGTGCGTTTTTCTTGTATTTTTGGGGATAGAATTCTGTAAAGAACTATTTATTTCTGCTTCACTGGTGCTTCCAAAACGAGACATTTTAATTTATATCGGCAGAAACTTTACAACAGGTACTAAAATGGCTGTTCTTGACAGTTTGCTATTTGTTGTGAATGTTGCGTTGTTATGGAAACGCAAGATTTCTCTATGGGCAAATTTATCCACTAATATCATACCTTCCTTCCTATTTCTATGCAATTTATCCGATATCAAACTCGGATTTCTGTGTTCTTAAACGTGCATTTTGACACATGAGTGGAATTGTCAAGTATATTCTCTAAATTTAACCCCAAGAAAGGTAATTATTACATAGATATATATTGAGAAGAGTTCTTGAAGTTGTTTTATCATTTGTATGCATCAGTTAGTAGTTGTTGAAAGTGTTTTGCTCATTTCATTAAACGTGCCAAAAATATACCACTTTCCCAAAGTGAAAAATTAATTATATTGAATGCATACGATGATTTGAGGCATCAATACCTTCAATCAATGAAAATGTTAAGAAGTGTTCTGAGATGACGGGAATCGGATAGTCCACAACAAACAAGCTTCTCAAGGAATGAAAATCTGAAAATGGATTTATAGTGGAAACCTCCAAACACTTCTCTAGGAAGGCCCAGAATGGTTAATGATGATGACTTTAGGAATAATATTCGAAAACCTGTGCATTCTTTTTATTTTCGGAAAGAAATTCGCACTCTGGAAAAATTACACGCTGTGCTCGTAGGAGATCAGCACATGCCTTTAATATCAAAAAACAAATTATGGCAAGTTTTAAATGAATTGAATTTCTCAATATTAATAAAATACAGGATGTTCCATTTGAAAAATCAAGATATGATATTTTTAAAATTACAATATTCAATAATTTTTTTGAGTCACTCCTGTATAAAATGAGGATAATCTATTTCAATTCATCAATAAAGCTATCCTTGGGCAATAAGGAAACGAAAGGAAAAAAGTATTCATCCTCTCTGGCCGAAGGAGCATGCGATGATGTGAGAGCCTATTTTCATGAATTTTCAAGGAAAAAACTACTCACCAAAAAAACTTATTACTTAAAGACATTATAGCAGAGTTTAGGACGCTCTTGAATCATCAACAAAAAGTGTTCTTCCAACCTGAAAAACCTCCCAAGATTTCTTTATAGAAAATTGGGACACCAGTTTACTTCAAAATAAATTGCTGAAATAGATTTTTACTTTCTACATACAATACCGTTCGAACAAAAATGAAATCTTCAAGAGTGTAGGAGCTACAGATCACCGCGCGGGTGATATTTTAACGTATAGAATAAAGGTAAGTTGAGCATGCATGAAATTTATGGTAATCGTAACTATCTAGATATTCACATTAAATTATTATCATTTTTTAATAAATTAGTGTTCAATTGATTCAATTTTATTTTCGAAGACAACCCTAAAACGCATATTCGTCTACGTTACTAACAATAAATTTTAGACGTCTGAAGTGAACATTTAAAACGAGGACATCCATATTCGCAAGCAACGATAAAGACAGAGAAGATCGAAGTCAGCAAAAGGATTCTTCCTGGAGTGTTTTACGAGAGTTTTTATTGAAGATCCAGCAATAAATTGGTGCATGCTACAAGACAAAATCATAGAAACTACATTTATTTTTGAATTTGCCCACGTACCACATTTCAAAAGGATTTGCATACTCAATGAGCTTTTATTACTCAAAGTCTTTATCAAATAGACTATAGAGAGTTTGGTTTACAGATGAGTCTAGTGTTTGTGAGAGATATTCATTGCACTTTTTCCTACTTATGGATTTAGTGGATACTTTACAGAACATTTTGTACCATTGGCAACAATCATGGGTTGAAGCCTTTTTGTTTTTATTTCCATTCGAAATGAATCTATAAGGTCATTGATTTTGAGTATGAATAGTAGATTTCATGCAATAATTCTTGCCAAGGGTGGAAATATCTGGTATTAACTGTTTTTGGTTTGAATCCAAACATTTCACATTTTTCATCATTTCACTTCTTTTAGTTATTTTTATTTCAAGTACCTTTTTCGTTTCGTTTGTTCTCAAGCATTCCGAAGATAATACGTACAGCCCACAGCGTATTTCCCAGTTAATAATGAAGTAACTGCTCAACAATTTTCTTTAATACAGTGTGAGTAGTTCATTTCATTCTTTTTTTATTTATGAAAAATTCACACAGTCTGTAAGTTTGCACATTCCCCTGTAGCTCAACAAAAGCCGACGTTGATGAATAGCAATCTCTTTGAGAGACATCTATTGGCCGCTATTGTTGCTCGATCGGCACTGAATAAAACATGTCAGGTACTCAACATGAACTTCTTCAACTTCTTTAAGTTAGAATCTTTTAACCTCATATATTACCAACCAGGTGATGTCATTGAACGATGGCGAATTTGTTATTCTAAAACGGCATGTATTTTATCGTTTCCATTTTTGAAATATCTGCACGTATGTCTGTCTCTTGGCTATAATATTAAATATATGAGTGTGTTATGTTCTGCAGATAGTTTATATTAAAACCGCATAACAGCATGTTTGAGAGGAAACATATACGTTTCTCTTTTTTATCATTGAAAATTTCGATGAAAGTATTCATGAATTTTAACTGTTCTTCAATTTTACACTGCGCCAAGTTATTAACGTCTAGAATCGAAAATTTATTCAGAAGAAATTATGAGCTGATATGCCAATTATCGACCAATACCTGTCAATAGTTTTTCCCAGAAGTTGTGAATCTTTTCTTCTTTACTACGTTAGTTCTTTTATTGACGATGGGTTTTGGGAGGATTTCATATTTACTGATTTTAAAAAAGCATTCGATAGGATTGATTGCAGATATATTATAGTTTTCCTGAAATACTGTCTATTATAAGATTTCAATTTGATATTGATAGACACACACAGTTATGATAGTCTGTTAATTAATTTAAACCTGTCTGATAAACTATAAATTTTTGTTGTGTTTTATGGCGCGTGAATGAACAAAGCTGACTGTTTTCCGACGGGCGAACACGCGACGTATAATTGCTCATGCGCGAAACATGGAAACTCCATGCTAACATGGTTATCGATCTCACATTGATATGCATAACAATCTGAGGTAATACAAAGTACATTGAAGAATTTTTATTCAAGGAATAATATTCAACCTTCCGTAGAATTTTAAATATCCCTCCTTGAAGGAGCTGATTTTCCGATCCACCCCTCATAATCCCCGTCAACCGGAGCCACATAGCAGCGGTACAGCACGGTCAGATGTCATGAATAGGAGAAATGGACTGCCGTTTCGGTCTCATTTGACCTCGTCAGCATTGCATACCCATTCACAACATCAGGCTACACTGCCACCTACTCATCTCAATTCGCAGGAGCGCTAGTAAACATGTAAATGTTACTGCGCTCTCCAACGAACCGAGACAGGAGCCACTTCACCATTGCGACCGGGAAACCGTGAAAACAAAGAGTAGATAAACAGGAAAACTTCAAGCAATCACACTACTTCGACAATTCACCGCAACGCTACACACCGTGTCAGCTAGAAAGCGGTCTGTTGAAGAACTGACGCTCCTCATTCTTATCTAATACAAAGTAGGTATACAAGTAGAGAATTAGACCTTGTAATGTTTTTTCGTTAAAAGATTTTCATGCTAAAAACCCTAAAAAAGTGCCTCGGAAAATACACTTCCCACAATAAAGGACACTGGTAAAGGAAATGGACAATGCAATTTGGAACATGGAACATCCAGGGTATAAGAACGAAGAAAGAACTTATCGTAAAAGATTCAGGAAACACTGATATTGATCTTGTTATCCTTTCAGAAACCAAGATGAAGGGAACAGGATCGGAGATAGGAGATTATATCAATTTCTTCAGTGGTGTACCCAGAAGCGAAAGGGCAAAAAGAGGAGTCTCAATTTTGGTAAAAAAAACTACAAAAATCCATAACTGACTGGCAGGATATAGATGAGAACTTAATTCATATAAACCTTACTCTATATAACCGAAGAATAACTGTGATAGGAGTATATACCCCCTCAGATGATGAAACTGTAAATGTCAAAGATCAATTTTTCGAAAAACTAAATGACATCCTTAGCGAAATTGGAAATACCCGGGAAATCTTCTTGTTAGGAGATTTCAACAGCAGAACCGGTAAAAAACTTGATATCAATGTAGTGGGTCCATACGTTGAAGATCAGATTAATGATAACGGCAGACGGCTAATAGAATTATGCGAATCAAATAGTTTGAAAATAACAAATCTGTTTTATGAGTACAAACAAATCCATAAGTTCACCTGGATACAGCCAAAAAGGAATCTTACATCGATAATAGCTTACGTCATCGTGAAGCAGACTGCTGAAATCAAAGTGAATGGTGTTAGGGTACTGCGAGGAACTATGTGTGACTCAGACCACCACTTAGTGAGAGCCAAAGTGTTTTTTCCACACACTAACCAAAAGCAACAAATAAACAAAGACCATGAAGAAGAAAACACACAAGAAGTCAAGTACAATCTGGAAAGTCTCATGCACGACAGCGTCAGCTACATATATCAGAAATAGTTGGATGAGAAGTTGATAGAAGAACAATACCAACATATAATTGATAGCATCCATAAAGCCGCAGGAGAAGCTTTGGCAGAACGCAGGAAGAAAAAGAGCAATAAGATTTGGTGGACAGAGTAAATTGAGCAATTAGTACAGGAGAAGAAGAATTTGTATTTGAAGTGGCTGACTACTAAAGAAGAAGACTGGTTGTTGTACAATCGAAAAAGAAACGAAGTTCGAAACACAATTACAAATGAGAAAAACCGACTATGGGACAAAAAATGCGAAGAAGTCAATACACACTCAGGGAGTAGAAAGAACACAGAGGCTTGGAGATTCATCAGAGCGGGTGCCAGAGAAAAACAGGATAAAGGCTGCATACGCGTAATTACACTTAATGAATGAATGAAACTTTACAAAAACTCTTGAGAGAAGGCAGACAGGAATATAGAATAGAGATAGAACACAACATCAATGTTGAAGGAGAGCCGGTAGAGGTGACACCAGAAACAGTGAAAAATACTATCACGAATTTAAAGAACGGTAGAGCTTCGGGACCAGAACTACTGAAGAATGGTACTGAAAAACTATACAGCTGACAAAGCTGATGAATGAATGCCTCAATGGACACCCTCCTCCTGAGCAATGGAAAATAGCACACATATCGTCTATTCATAAGAGGGGTAGTAAAAAGATCCAAACAACTACCGTGGTATCTCGGTGACCAGTACAATGAGCAGAGTTTATGAGTGGATCCTTCGAGACCTAATTGAACAATGGTACAGCCCTTTCGAAGAAGAAGAACAGAGCGGATTTAGAGCCGGTAGGTCCTGCACAGATAACATATTTTGCCTCAAGTTGATTATAGACAAAAGAACGCAACCAGTCAGGAAATGCACATCACGTTCATAGACCTACATTAAGCGTATGACTCAGTACCAGTTGCGAAGCTTTGGGAAGTTTTGTATGAATCTAACTTAAATCATACATTCATAAAGGCCGTTCAAAATCTCTACAGTGGCTTTAAATCCCGAGTGAAAATAGGTAACTCAATGTCACCAACGTTCATCGTCTCGAAGGAACTCCGACAGGGATGCTGTATCTCTCCAACCTTGTTCAAAATCTATATATCGAAAGATCTTCAATTATGGAAACGTAAATTTCATGGTATGGGCATAGAACTGAATGAGAGAACCCTTTACACTTACCAATTCGCTGACGACCAGGTCGTTTTCGCAAATGTCAAAGACGACATAGAGTACACGATTCGAAAGTTAGTAGAAGAATATAAAAAATGGGGCCCTACAGTAAACACTGGAAAAACCAAATACCTGTTGGTGGAGATACAGGAAAACTTAGGCTCGATAATAATCGATAATGATCGATAGTTGTGACCAATATGAATATCTGGGATGTATATTCAACAAGGAAGGAAAAGACGAACAAGAGATCACTTCGCGAATCACACAAGCACGAAAAGCAATGAATTGATCGAATGGAGTCTTTTGGAGTGACACAAAGGATAGAAAGTTCACTATTTACAACACAATGGTGAAGTGCATTCTGCTCTATGGTAGCGAAACATGGAGGAACACATATAGGAACCGTAAAAAAGTAGAGGCAACAGAAATGGATGCAATAAGAAGAGACAGAACACGAAATGAGGAGATACGAAGACGAATGGGATTGAAAGACACTGACAAATGAAATTGATCGAAGACAGCTACTACATGGTCAAGTTTAGAGGGTGGACAATTACAGACTGCCAAAACAAGTAATGATGTGTACACTTGCTGCAAAGAGGAAACAAGGTACACCAAAAAATCCTGGATGGACGACATGAAAAAGGTAATGTGCACAAACGAACTTTCCGAAGGACAGTGGAAAGATCGCAAGGATTGGAAATTAGGGGTCGAAAAACGCTGTAAAACCGAATATATAAACACCTCAAAAAAGTCTAGGGAACATTTCTGAATATCGATATATCGTATCCAGAACGATCAATATGGATGATTTTTTTTAAGAAATGAACACCTGCATCAATTTCTCACCAAATTATGTAGAGTGCTGCAACAGATTTCAGTTGAATGCAGCAGATGCGACGCTGCTTTATAATCATTTATGTATTCAGTGTTTGAAATCAGTTAGTTAGCACTTTGTTTCTGTTGTGAGCACAAATAAAAGATTCAAGTTTTGTGATTCGGCCATGGAAAGACGACATTTGACTAGAGAAGAGATGTTACAGCCGTTGGCATGCTCCAAGCTGGGAGCTCACAACGGGAAGTATCCAGGGTTCTGGGAAGTAGCCCAAGTGTCATAAACCGTTTATGGTCGCGTTTCAATGAAATAGGTAGCGTAGAAGAACGCCATACAGATCGTTTCAGGATTACTACAGTCGCCCAAGACCGATTTTTTGTTTTACAAGCCAGAAGAGATCGTACCACCACAGCATCTCAAGAGCTATCAGCTACAAATTTTAGACCAAATTGAGAGAAATCGACTGCACGAAGGTCAAATCCACTCCAGACGTCCTTTAAGAGTTGCACAACTGACCCATGGAAATCGTGCTGCTCGTTTAGCTTGGTGCCAAGAACACGTAAACTGGGATCAAGAGAGGTGGGCCACAGTTCTCTTCAGGTATTATCCCGATTCGGGAAGAATTCGAATATGGAGGGAACCTGGAAAGCAAAACCGTCTCCAGCATGCTTGAGAAATTGTTAGACAGGGAGGCGGATCAGTGATGTTTTGGGGAGGTATACGCCTTGGTGGAAGAACTGACCTTGTTTTTATACAGAACAACCTCACGGAAAATCCTTACGCAAATGAGATAGTTTTACCTGTAGTGATACCGTATCTCCAAACAATGGGTCAAAATCCACTCTTCCAACAAGATAATACCCCTCCTCATCGTGCAAGAGTTGTCTTGAACGTTCTTGAAGAGAATGATATCGATCTTCTACCGTGGCCATCCTGCTCCCCAGATCTGGGTCCCATCGAGCATGTGTGGGACACCCTAAAAGAAATCTCCTGCGTCAAAACGTCTTCCATCATTAACAAGAACTTCGATTAGTAGTTCAGGGGCTTGGAATGACTCAGGCCAAAATGTAATAGACAATTTAATATTGAGCATGCCGCAACGATGCCAAAGTGTCATTAATAACAGAGGTGGACCTTCTGGGTACTGAAAATATAAGTGCTTCCATATCGTTTCGAAAATTTTAGTTCAAGATTTGTGTTTTACCAAATTTCGTCATTTTCAAATTTCAATTTTTTTATAATAGGTGCTTTGGAGAAGTCAAATATTATTTTGTTTTCTTGAGAATACATTATATACAATACATCCTAACTAAAACCGAAAGATTTCTATAAATTCGAATCATCAAATTCATATTTTAAAGATATTGGTAAGTGTTCCCTAGACTTTTTGAGGTGTTTATATACAATGTTTTTCTGGGTCTGGAAAAATCCAAAATACTCAGGTACGAATATGTCTAAATAAATTATTTTCAGCTTTGTGAATATCTCATTTTTCTTTATCAGAGGAAAATGGAACAACATCACTAGTAATTTGAGGGTTATCGGAAACATATTTCCAAACAGTTATTAGAAAAATTTTGAAATCTATGACAAGATAAAATCTGAGTAAAGTCCAAAGTGCATTCGATGCCCATGCAAAGAGTCCAATATAGCAAGCATACTTAGTTATTACATAGCAAAGATAAATTTTCATTCCAGTATCCCCAAAGAATATCTCATACATTGCTTTCTCTTCACCAAAAAATAATACCATTTGTGATTCTCCATCAGGATCTTCAAGAATAGCACAAGACTCATGTAATCCACTGATGAAAATTGAGTTAGTTGCGAATATAACAATAACTGATATTATTGACCAGCAGAAAAATGGAATCACCAATCTATATGGACTTCCAACGATTTGTCTTCCACTCTTTCTGCTACCTCTTCCAGAAATCACAATGAAAACCATCCAAATCAAAGCGCTCAGCATCGAACAAATATGTAGAAATTGAAAAAAACTACATAATGCGCCAACTCCCCATCGGGAACGCTTGAAATCGACTTGATTTTCTGGTGTTCTTGGGAGAACTTCATTCCAAGAACTCCTCTTGGCAGAAGTCGTCAAATTTCTGATACTTTTTGTTGCTTTAACCTCTAGTTTGGAGAAAAAGAAGCAGCGAAAATCGAATTCTTGCTGAAAAAGTCCAAATGCATAAGCCGTCGTTAATCCAGAAATAAAGGATATTGCTAGTAAGAATATGTGGACATAATTCCATATTTTTCGCACTTCTTCTGGAGATTTGGCTTCCAATTCATAGAACTGTCTGAATATTTTTGGTCGTTGCATTGCATTTGACGAATTACTTGAGAGGGAAAGGGAATTTGAATTGTTATTTTGACGTAGCTGTCATTATGATAATTCGTGATGTCGATAGAAACCAATATCTGTGTCCCCATTTTGTGGTAACTTTCATTGTAGTCACGATACCTTTCATATATCTCCTATTTTTAATAATAAAAAACAAGTACTGTTTTTAAGGAATTTTACTTAATAATTGCGATTCGTAACGCGTTTCACTACACCGTAGCTTCTTCAGACGAATGAATGTACAGAAAATATATATATATAAATGTTCTTGACTAATTAAAAGCTTATTGGGTTGCTTCTTCTTAAGTGGTTATTTATGACAGGTATATCCAATAAAATTAAGGAAGAGATTCAATAGAGGTGAAGGGCTTAAATCGACTTGTTCATTGATGAGTCTACCTGAGTGTTTGTATTTATTGATTTCTGAAGTTTCCCAAAGATCTACCTTCCAATATTTATTATCTGTATGCAAAATTTCAAACTGTGGGTCGAAAGAGTGATTATTTTCTAAGAGATGATTCGCGTAATTTGAATCTGATTTTTTATTTGAAAAGCTGCGTTTATGTTGCGATATTCTAATATTAAAATTTCTATGTGTTCTACCAATGTAGAAATGATCACAGTCATTGCAATTCAATCTATAAACACCTGATTTATTGTTTTTACCTGGTTTGGTTTTATTATTTTTTATATATTTGCCTAAATTATTATTAGTTTGGAAAGCTATGTTGAAATTATTGCTACTCAAGAATGATTTCAGTTTCTCACTTGTAATGCCAACGTAGGTTAAGGTGTTGAATTTTTGTTTCAATTTATCGACAGGGTAAACTTCATTCAATGCGATTCTACTTTGTTTTTTATTTAAAATATTATTTATTAGTTTGGGATTGTAACCATTATTTTTGGCTATTTGTTTGATCAAATTTAATTCTTTGTTGAAATTTTCTGGTGATAACGGGATGTTAATCAATCTATGAATAAAACTATTGAATGCTGACATTTTATGTTGATATGGATGACACGACGAGTTATGTATTATAATATCTGTATGTGACGGCTTATGGTAAATTGCGAAAACATGTTTTCCATTTTCATTCGAAATTGTTACGTCTAAGAAATTTATCGAATTATTGCTTTCTATTTCGGTTGTGAATCCAATTTTTGGATGTAATGAATTTATATGATTTTCGAAAATTTTTAACTGTCTATCTGTTCCTGTGAAGCAAATAATGATATCGTCTACATAGCGATACCAGTATAAACAATATTTACTGAGTGGATGATTATGAATTAATTTCTCTAAGTTATTCATGAATATTTCTGCTAACAAAGGACTTAACGGATTGCCCATAATCAAGCCGTCTTCAATAGTATAATATTTGTTATTGAAATGGAAATAATTTTGATCTAAACAAATTTGTAATAATGAAAGAATACCTGATTTAATGATAGTATTTACATGATTCTTTTCTAATAATTCTTCAACTAAGTAATACGTATCTTTCGGAGGAATGTTGGGAAATAGATTCTTAATATCGAAAGAAATGAGTTTGGAATTAGGTGGTATAATGGTATCTTTGATATTGGCAATTAGTTCGTATGAATTTTTGACCGAAAATTTAGATTTAAAATTGCAATGTTTTATTAGCAAGTCGTTGAGGAATTTTGAAAGTTTGAAAGAAGGTGCCGTTACATAAGAAACAACAGGTCTAATAGGGTAATTAGGTTTATGAAGTTTTATCAACGAATATAATTCGGGGATTGTTGATTAATGAATTTATATTTTTCGTGGTCTGTAATTAATGATTTTGCTGTCGAAATTATGTTTTAAACACTTTCTGAAATTTTGCGGTAGGATCCTTAGTTGATGTTATATAGTTTCCGGCTGTTAAAGATTCTTCAGATAGACAGTTAAAATTTTCGAAAATCATATAAATTCATTACATCCAAAAATTGGATTCACAACCGAAATAGAAAGCAATAATTCGATAAATTTCTTAGACGTAACAATTTCGAATGAAAATGGAAAACATGTTTTCGCAATTTACCATAAGCCGTCACATACAGATATTATAATACATAACTCGTCGTGTCATCCATATCAACATAAAATGTCAGCATTCAATAGTTTTATTCATAGATTGATTAACATCCCGTTATCACAAGAAAATTTCAACAAAGAATTAAATTTGAACAAACAAATAGCCAAAAATAATGGTTACAATCCCAAACTAATAAATAATATTTTAAATAAAAAACAAAGTAGAATCGCATTGAATGAAGTTTACCCTGTCGATAAATTGAAACAAAATTCAACACCTTAACCTACGTTGGCATTACAAGTGAGAAACTGAAATCATTCTTGAGTAGCAATAATTTCAATATAGCTTTCCAAACTAATAATTTAGGCAAATATATAAAAATAATAAAACCAAACAAGGTAAAAACAATAAATCAGGTGTTTATAGATTGAATTGCAATGACTGTGATAATTTCTACATTGGTAGAACACATAGAAATTTTAATATAGAATATCGGAACATAAACGCAGTTTTTCAAATAAAAATTCAGATTCAAATTACGCGAATCATCTCTTAGAAAATAATCATTCTTTCGACCCACAGTTTGAAATTTTGCATACAGATAATAAATATTGGAAGGTAGATGTTTGGGAAACTTTAGAAATCAATAAATACAAACACTCAGGTAGACTCATCAATGAACAAGTCGATTTAAGCCCTTCACCTCTATTGAATCTCTTCGGGGAGCAATCTATTCCTTAATTTTATTGGATATACCTGTCATAAATAACCACTTGAGAAGAAGCAACCCAATAAGCTTTTAATTAGTCAAGATCATTTATATTTATATTTTCTGTACATTCATTCGTCTGAAGAAGCTACGGTTTAGTGAAACGCGTTACGAATCGCAATTATTAAGTAAAATTCCTTAAAACACAGTACTTGTTTCTTATTATTGATAATGGAATTTTACCAAGTAAAAGCCTCCCAAATTCAAATCTCCATGTCTTCATCTATACTAGCTGCCCCCATAAGAAGATAGTTTGTGCACAAACTGTAGCTTCAAGAACGCTCAGGCTAGATTTTTGGAGGAATCCAAGAGATTTCTACCCAAAGACTAGGTGCGGAAAAGCTGGAAGTTTGTGATGCCGATGTTACCCACCCACTCTATTAGAGACTTCTTTGTGAGTATTGAGCAGGGGATGTAGTTAAAAGGAAGAGGGACACAAAGAGCCATAGGTCCAGGCGTCGATACAACTTTAAGTTAACTATTTGCATTTTGCAGTAGAAAATTCTAATTGTTATTAGCTGCTATTGTGAAAATTTGTGATATCTTAAGAAGCAAATACTTGTATTCTTATTTAGTGTTAACTTCAATTGTATCAAACTTTTATCTGGCCATAGCAACGGTACTTGATTGTAAGCAACCTTTGACATAGGCTCCATTGGTCTTCCTCGTACCAGCCTCATATCGGACTACCAAACCCTTTTGCCGCTGAAGGGTTATAGTTGTAACTTGCAGAATCTGCTCTAGGCTATACTTTTGTAAGAAGGCAACCGGTTTCTTCTTCAAGGCAATTTCCCACTTGGAACCGTGAAAATAGACTACCTTGAGATTGCTGGATAGTTTCAGGCTCCAATGTCAATACCTTGAAAATAGAAGAACCATACTACTTCTGTGGAGCTGTGTAGACCAGGCAATACCTTTTCTCTTTCTAGAACTATCCGAAACAATGGTCTCTTTGTAGAGTCATCTCAGAAGCTTAATATCAACCGATCGTTCAGTTACTCGCGTTATTTACCTTTTAATAAACTAACTAACCAATGTGTATCTTGAAGATTATAAGCTTTGAGTTCCATTCCACAATGGTGTAAAGCTAGTAAGAATTTTGATACTTCGTATTTGTCCTCTTCACATCAGCTTGAATTTGGGTGTAGGAATGTTTCTCTCTATGCAAATTTCGCGAATTATAGTCCCACCAATAGCCAGTTCGGTGGCCTAGAGTGATGCTCGTCTTCTACTTACCTGACAAAGTCGGTGCGTTTTTCGCTTCTGGGAATCGCTTGAGTATCCATCTTTCGGAAGAGATGTTAAGCCGTCGGTCCTGTCTAACAGAGATGTATTGACATTAAAGATCCCTTCCCTCGACACGAGAGGGGTTCGGCAAAATTGCCGGGTTAGTGAGGTGACAGAATTCCCCGGCGTGTCATTGGCCGAAAGACGGAAATAGGGCACGTTAAAGGAATAACAAACAAACAAACATAGTCCCACCAATACTATTACAGTTTTGGAAAACCATAGAAATAAGTTTTGCTAAATACATGAAACCAACTTTACTGAGTGTTTCCGTTTAAAGGGGGTAAGTTGATTAAACACTGCTTTTCATTTGAAAACCATATTGAAACAATCTTATTCTATTGGACAATTGATTCCGTTCTGGCTGAGAAAAGAAACTCAAATGTCAACTGTCAAGTATTAACTGTCAGGTGCCAACTGTCAATAGAGAGGCTATGTTCAATATTTCAAATTTATATTCGCGAAGGCTTTTTTTCTTTCGAAACGCATTATTTTAAGGTTCACGGAATCTGATTCAAAATCAATAAAAGTCCGGTTATTAATTATGTTACTATTAAAATTATGGTGGTATTTCTCGACTGAATCACAGTTAGGCGACCTTTGACATGACTATATTTTATTGTACCAGACGGCATTAATTATTGCGATGCAGTTCTGAACAATTGCTTAATGACTGTGTAATATTCAAAGACATCAATCATGTTTGTTTTTAATTACTTTTCAAGTCATTCGAGTTGCGAATAAAATTATGTGGGAGGCATAATGGATTGGTCCATTTTTGCTATCGCACTGAAAATCAATCAGTGTCCATTGTTTCTGGATGGAGATCAAAGAATGTCGGTTTCTGAGAAGTTAAAGCGAAAATATCAGGTTTTACCTGGTTCGAAGACAAAAAAAATGATAGTCTTCGAAAAAATGATTTCCAATTTCTCTCCTTCAATAGGGAGTATAATGTTAATTTTAGATTTATATTTTTACATTGATTTCATGAAAACGAACAAATATGTTACTGACATTTTTCAAGAGCAAAGAGAAATCTATCGGATTATAAGATGTGGCTATAAAATAACTTTTTCAGTATTTAATATCTTCACTATCGAAACAGTGCTGGATATTTTCTGGAAATTCTTCCAGACAGTCGCCATACATCCACTGAACCAAATCTTTTTCCTTTCAGTCCAAGTTTGACCTTGGGAATAAAATGGAAGTCACATAATTCAATTTCAGGAAAATGAGATGGCTTAGCATTGACTGTTATACTAGGCTAGAAACATATTAACCATACATCGGTTTTCATTTAAAATTTGCGTTTATTCTAATACAATAATTACTTTAATTCTTTTCTTAGTTTTTAATATAGAAATCTTTTTATAATTTGGCTTGTATATCTTATTGTCTGTGGTCCCTGCGTTCAAGAAACTGTTATTTGCTGTAGCATCAATATTGTTAGTGTATTGACTGCCTTTGCCGTTTGTTTCGAAGCATGTACAGTTTGAATTGAACAAGTTAAAGTGAACACACCATAATATTCACAACTTTGTGTGTGTGCAGTTGGTAATTTCCTTATGTCAAGAGTAGTGGTCACTTTTTTCTATGATCTTAGAGCTAGTAAGAAAATGCATATTCCAAACTATCATTTTATCTCTTCCGATTGATAAAAACTTACGGATCTATATTTAGACTGTTCGATTTCTATTGTAAAGAAAGTAATCCCTTCAAGGGAACATACAAAAATTATTAATTCAAATGAAACCCCAATGGATCAAAAAGATATCAACAAGGGATGGGGTTTGAGTTTGTTGATTGTAAATGAGATTTCGAAGCAAATGATAGGACACTGGGATGACTGAAATACATTGAAGAGAGTTAAAGAAGAAAGAGGAAGAAAATAGTAAGACATGAATTAGTTTTGAGGTGAAAATTAATCTAAGGAAAAAAGCCAGAAAAAACTATCTAACTAATAAAATTATAGAAAAAGACATATATTAAGGCTATTCTACAAATTCCTCGCTCATATTCTCATTTCTGTAGCCTTTATGTCCAAATATATTGTCTATGTTGTGACAGATATGTGTATATTGTTATATTAGATTGCATCATTATCGAATGCCATTGCTGTTTCAAGTTCTCTAATCAAATCAAAGTAAATCATTCTCTTGTCATTTAAAGTTACGTTCATTTTAATTTAATTAGTATTTTCTCTTGCCCTTTTCCAATATCATGCATATATCTTAATTATCTGTGGTCACTTTGTCCAAGATATATTGCTCTAAGTTGTGACAGTCATATTGATATTATTTACGACTGTATTTAAATCTATTGAAGTTTCAACTTCTCCAATTGATACAAAATGTTCCTTATTTAAATTCAGAGGGTTTTTCATAGGGTGGGATCGATAATGGTAGGCTTTGACAGTCAAGAGATTTTGGTTGCGTCAGTCAAATTGTTGTTTATTCCACTTTATCCAATCGCTGATACCGAAATCACTATAACTATGAGAGAGAAATGAGAAGAATTAATTAACCAAATGTGTTAGTTGCATCATTATCGATTATTTGCCATTTGACATTCGACTTCAATTTGGTGATATTTGCTACCCATATAAAATTCAACTGACCCGAGAGATAAAAGCTCAATATGCAATACAAAGTTATCTCATTTTGATACGATCACTGTGAATATAGGTAGTAAGTAATAAGATAACAATTTATGTCAATTTCGTTGAGTAGGTGCTTCCATAGACACTATTAAAATACAGTTCACCAAGAAAAATGCACAACATCGAAAATTCGAATTTATTCAAAAGAATTTTAGATATATGGAAGAATTATTTTTCCAATAATCCACCAGCACTAAGGAATGCTCGAGAACTATCGAAATGAAAATGGTACACCTGTCGATACCGGACATTTACCCCCTCGTCTGAATGACAACATCTACGGTTCACACTGAAACTCAATAACCCTATTGCACTCTTTTCCATTTCGTTTCAAATTTCGCACAGTCTGTTCCGAACCTCATTCACGGTATCTGTGTGGTATTTCGATTTTTCTTCTATTAAGAATGTCCCAGACATGTTGGATGGAACTGAGGTGTGAAGTTCGTGCAGGCCACTCCATTGAAGTAATTTTGTAGGGCCAGACTACACGTTAACATCCATAAACAAAAATTCTTTTTTATAGCCGAAAATGGTACAACATGTTCTCCTAAAATGTTTGTAACGTGTAAAGCACCTCTAAGGATTCAGGGTTCCAATATTTACGATCTCCAGATCAATGGTGGCGTTCAAAGAGATTTCTCTTCACACCATCATCGAACTTCCATCAAAACAATAGGTAGGCAAAAATTTGCACTAGATATTTGGACGTCTGTGCACTAGAGAACCTCGATCGCTATAAAAAGACAAAATCTCGATTCATTTGTAGACAAAACTTTTTCCCAGTCAGGTTTTACAGTGATCTTCTTGGTGTCAATATGTGACCAGAGATAAAACTTAGATCCTAGAGCTAGAGCTGAAAAGAGCATCTGCTGAATGGGGACCACAGGGCGAAAGACGTACAATTGTCCAGAAACCAGCTAGCAAGGTTATGGCGTCTGTATTTTGCAATTTACATGGAATATGGACTGTCTGGACTTGAACTGCTGGCGATCTACCTCAACATTTTTAAACTACTTACGGTCGACTCTGAGAGGCTGTAAGTAAGTCTGATGCAGGGTTGTCGTACATACACGATACACCCCACCTACCTACCTACCAAGGTAGGGTGTACCGTAGCATACATAGATATTAGCTTTCCGCACAATATACATTATTTTAGTCAAGGTTTGGGTTAGGTTTAGTTAGGTTCTTCTCTAAAATATCAATGAAAATACTCATAGTTATTCAAAGTTGCGAGTTCATTGGTTGTTACAAAACAAAAGAGTTACATATGGTGTTAAACTTAACTGAGGAGTGACTTTGGATGTTGAAGCGTGGCACTGCATGTCCTCAGCATACTTTCCATAAAATAACTCATGATATGAAACTATATATGCCAATTTACTGCAATCATAAAAATGCATTTCGAATTGTCCCAAAATATTTGATAATTCAGCCTCATACGTATCTTAATTTAACTGAGGAATCCTTGATTTTAAAGACGTAAAATGTTTCAGATCCTTTCTTTTCAGTTAATCTATCATAAGTTGCAATTTACTTTTGAATGCGTTTACTGCGCTAATCATCTCAATAATGGTTTTTCCTTTACCTTGAAGCTCAAGTTAATGGTGTTTAAGTGCATTGTGATGTCAGTCAAAAAAGCTCAAATCAGTTTGCCATTTTTTGTTTTTCAACATCTGAGTGTCATCATCTCTTTCGTCTAGAAAAGCTGTTATTTCGGGGAATAATTCTTGAAACCTTTCTAGGAATTTTCCGCGACTCAACCACCTGCCGTCTATGTGAAGAACTAAATCAGTGTGTTCAGCTGACTTCCTATCTTCCAACTGCAACTTAAAGATCCGCGGTTGCAAGCTACTTGCACGTTGTTGCAATGCCCATAATTTCGTCCGTGTTTAAAACTTTTGAACAAAAAACTTGTTGATGTATAATGCAATGGAATGAAAAAAATGGGAAAATCTTCATTAGCTCAACACAATGCCACAAAACCGTTTTTGTTTCCAGTCATTGCTGGTGCTCCATCGGTTGTAATACACACTAATTTATATATTGGTAGCTTGTGAATTTTTACAAAATGAGCCAACATGTAATTGAATACCTTCCGAATAAAAATAGACAGCTGGGCAATGTCTGTCATATCGGTGGATTCGTCGAACTGTAAAGAAAAGTATGTACATTTCATGATATCATGTTTTAGTTTATCTGCTATGTCCTGACTCATGATTTCAATACGCCTTGTGACGCTCGGACGAGATAACTGAAGTTCTCTAATAGCAGACATGATTTGTTTTATTTACAAAATCTCCAAATAAAGTCTCACCCGCTTCAATAAATGCTTCACAACCGATCCCTCTTCGAATGGTTTCTTGTGTTTTACCAATATACGAGATATTTTAAATGACGAGATCGTAGCAGCATTTGATTGTTTGGCTCGTCTTGTGAACATGGTTTGTTCTTTTTCCAAACAAGATATCAAATAATGTTTTCTCAATTCACTCTGTGTCGAAAACTCCTTTTCGTAGTTTTTATGAACCGTTTTATGATGCCTCTCTGAGTTACTACGTTTAGGTATTGCAACTGACGCACGACAAATAAGACGAATGCACTTATCCTTCACCATACAAGAAAAATTCTTCCTCCCAATCGTTATTAAAATGATACGTTTTAGATTTTTTCGCTGCTCTCATTTTGTACTATTTAATAATAAACTTTGTATCGACGTAAAATCGCCTTCAAGTTACAATTCAGAATGACTCCAAATCCTGCAAGTGCAACATTTATATCGGCGTGAACGAAAGTCTCGAATGTTCCTGTCGAAATTTCTTGAAAAGCGGCAAGAATAAGAAACGCGGCTTTTCTTTGACAAGTACCGCGTGTTTCTTTGATAAAGCCGCCTTTTGCCGCTGGCAGAGTATTATTTATTACTTGATAAATTTTCGTAGTTTAGTTACCTACCTATTAATTTTTTTTTTCTTCTCGAGATCAACTCAAAAAGCACCCGCGAGCGACCGTTTGAGCATCCCCGGATTAGGTGCAAACGACCTTATATGGCAAGAAATAGAACATTTCATGAAGACAATGCACGAATCCACAAGTCGGTAGAAACCATAGCAAAAATCAATGATTCGCGTTTGGAATTGTACCCACCTTATTCTCCAGAACTGTCATCCAGCGTCATCCTTGCCTTTTGCTGAATTGAAAAATATGCTTTAAGGAAAGAGTATTGGCTCAAACGAAGAGTTTAGTACGGAAACTACGCCTATTTTGAGACCAACGATAAATACTTCCACAGTAAAAGCATAAAAATGTCGGAGAAGCGTTGAGATGATTGTATCACTCTAGAAAGAAAGTACATAATCGGATATATTAGAATTTTGGGAAAGAATTATATTTTTATTGATTTTTCACGGGATTTTTGGACCATGTGGAGAACCGAAGTTTTATGAAGTCCGCCAAAAGCAAACAATAATTTCATGAAATTGAACTCTTGAATAAGGAACATTTCAGATTTTTAAGAGTAAAACAAAAGGAAGAAAAGTGCATTTAATTACTCCTGGTATATCAATAATCATGAAGATTCATTTCATCAACATATTGATTGATTTTCCAAATATGTATCTTTCAGATAAGGAAGATTCTGGTTTTTAAATTTGAAGAATCAGAAAATAATGAAGATCTGATGATCACCCGATATTCTGATAATCGGGGAATTGAATTTTCATGGAAATCCGATTTATCCTGATATTTTAGTAATAAGGAGAATCGAAGTTTCATGGAAATATGATTCTCCTGATTATTAAAACGTTAGGAATAATCAAAGTTGTTTGTTATTTACTCATTCATGGAAATTCGTCCCAAGAAATAAATATGTCTACCTTTTCACCACAAGAAATAACTTTTGAATAGAAGATATTTCAAACATTTGAAAAGAAAACAAGAGAAAAATATGTCTCTCATATACACTGCACCAAGAAATTGAGGCACAATCTCAATATTTTAATTTTTCTTTGGCAACCAATTATTAACACATGCTTTTTTGGATATGTCGAGGCATATACCAATAAAATTCAATGTTTTTCTTGGTGCATGTAATCCTCTTATGAGTACTAAAATGAAAAAAATAAATTCAGATTTTACAAGAAAACAACCAACTATTAAGTTGACTAAAGATTGTCATTCTTCGTTGGTAATTTTCTACAGTGGGTAATCTGTCAAATTCTTCATTATCAATAATGTCATCAAATTCTTCATCGCCAGACTCCTCCACATCTGACTGTGTCTTTTGTACTTTCTTTTTGCGTATCGGTTCCACGTTTTGATTTGTAAATCACATCTATAACTCCCAATTGAATGCCGTGAGCGTAGCATAGCTGATGGAGAGGGTTCATGAGTCGCCCAACCTTCACCGTAACACTGGCCCCATTTGTAACACCTACTATATCTTCTCCTAATGACAAGCCATATTCTGATAATTTCTTCTTCAAAATAGTTATGCAACCCTCTGCAGGCATGCTTCCTACTTGCGCACAAGACCCAAATTCCAGAACATATTTTTATTCTCTGAAAATGTATGAACATTCACATTCATGAAGCGCCTGTTTTTGCATGAAGTCCATTCATCGAAAGTAAGGCTGAATCTATGGTTATTCTTCCTTAAATTCATAAGATCCTGCGAAACTTTCATTTCCAAACTCATGCCATAATCCATTACAATCTGTTTTATGGAGTTAGGCGATGCAGGTAATTTGTAGTCACTAGTCGCAAATAATTCTCTCAAGTCTTTCAACGTGCAAAAAGATCTAAAAGTCATGCCATCTTTAGAAATCATCCTCGAGATTCTTTCCTCCAAAGAAACTTTTTGTAGGGACGAAAAATAAACAGATATTTTCTGCCTCTTCGTACCGGTTGGAGGAGGTAGCCTTACTGACGTGGAAGCATTGAACAGCATTGAAGGATTTGATGGAACCAGAGTCATGTTTTCTGTAACTTTTTTATGAGAAGTATCAATTTTGTGCTTGGACAGTAAATGTACATGTACACCTTTGGGAGATCGTGCCGTTGTTCTCAAAATAGATTTACACAATTTGCACTGGACAGTTTGTCGATCCTCTGACTTCAAAAAGTATTTCCATACCTCTGATCCACTTTGAAACTCTTTATAAACTACCTTTGTTGTCATTTTAACACAAAACGAATAGACCGCGAGAACTTAAACACACAAGGAACTATTTTCAACTATTATTGGAATAGCTTATAAATCTGCAGATTGCCATTCACTCTATTACGTCCATGCTCGCAAAACAATGACAAATTTACGACAACCGGAAAACGTCTCGCCTTACTCATCCCTATTGCTCTGTGGCCCTAGCGCCACGTGTTGTCGCCAGGAATAGGTACATTGTTCACATAAGTCAACAACAGCATGTAAAAGCACTGAAAGCTAACCAAAATTGTCATAATACCAATCTTGTAAATCTTGCGAGATAGAGCATGATTTTGGGTGCGAGATCTGGGTATTGCAAGATCTAGTCATACCGAATTACATTCTCTAATAATGCCCCATCACATGGTTCAAGAGTTGTAACTGAATTTTTGATCAAAAATCACATTATTGCCTTGCAACATTCATCTTATTTACCTGATCTGGCTCTGCGCGACTACTATCTGTTCCCTAAGCTGCATTCGACGATGAAAGGAAAGCGGCACGAATAGATTGAGGTCATTAAAAGTAAGTGTGGTGACCGACGCGCTAGGGACAATTCCAAAAAAGAGATAGAGAAGTCGCTTGATATCCTGTTGGTGCGTACAAATTTGTATATCAATGCAGAAGGCGAAAACATTGATTAAAAAAAGAAGATTTGCTTCAAAATTTATACTGGTTGTTTCTATTTTCAAAAAGTTCGGTAATTTTTAGAATGAAGGGTGTATAAGTACCATTATCATTCCTATTGATCTCAACCATTCCTTAGTGCTGGTGGATTACTGGAAAAAGAGTTCTTCAATATATCTAAACCTCTTCTTCGTAAATTTGAATTTTCGATTTTGTGCATTAATTTCTTGGCAAAGTGTATAAAAAACAAAGGTAGCAGAAGTGTCATGGAAATCGTTACGGAGCAACTTGATTCGTTTCCCAAATATCGAACACTCGAATAAAAGAGATTTCAACAATGCAAAGGACAAGAAAATAAACATATCCACGAAGAAACAATATATGGAAGATATCAACCCAAATTATTGGGTTCATAATGATTCCAGAAAACCTATAGATCATAATCGGTATCACTTAGAAGACCGAACCTTGCCATCGGGGCTCTCTCGGTCAAACAGAGAGGGAATTGTTTTGTTGAGTTTGAATATTGAAGGGATTTTGAGATTATACTTCAAAATTGGCAAGCAAGAACAAGGAAGTGATTATGTTTCAGGAGACTCACACTGCGACGGAAGAACATATCCGCGAAAGAGGAAATATCGCAGGTTATGTAGTTTTTGATTATCTCCTTAGATCTTTTCATGGCCTTGCTTGCTATGTAAAATCTTTTCTTAGATTCAAGTGAGTTTAGATATATAAGAGTCAGGTATGATTGTTGAAATTTTTTTTCTGCTGGTTTTCTTTTTCCATTGTAACTGATTCCTGTCCCAAACCCCTTCCTTTCACCCTTGTCTTCGTCTGGAAATCATGGAGTGCAAGATGAGAATGAGAGGCACTAACACAACATAAACAGGCAAGCTATTGCTAGTGCAATAGCGACAGGGAAACGAATTTTTTTCTCAGGTTTTTTCACTCGTTTATTGAATCATACGCAAGATAGTATGGTTCCCCTGTTACATTTCCTTAGCTCCCACTTGTGTCTTTTCTGACATTCACCAAAATTATAGATAAAAGCATTAATTGTAAATACAATTATTCGAATTATTGTAAATCCTCTCTTCTTCAAGACAATATATATATATGAACATATCGTTGATTTTTACCCATATTTAAGAGAACAGGAGAAGTTTCATGAGATTCCGTCAGAGCGAATAGATACAACAAAAAAGCAGATCTAGAAGATGAACATGAGAATAACAAAAATCATCAGGAAACTTATATTCATAACATTAAAATTATTTCTACCAGCGCGTTTTATTTTTTTTAAGTTTAACGTTGGCAATTTCGACATGAAACGAATATTTATACCAAAATCATTCTGTACCTTTTGAAGGTTTTCTGAATGCTCCATGGAGAATACTTGTCCATGACTGGTACAAGCTTTTCCCTTTTAAGTTGTACGCGAACGAAAAAAGAAGATATTGCCGTGGTGAAATCAAAACGAATGCCGATTTGTAGGTCAACCAAGCTCCTTAATGGTTGATAAATCGGCTGGGTCGCCACTTAGGTCCGATAAAAAATTATGATGTCTTGCATTGTCCGTCAAAAGTTTAATGAATTGCTTCTTGTTGGATAACGAATGAAATGCAGGGTCGTACTTTCAAAGAATAATGGGATTTGCTGTTTAAACATGGTTGAGTTTTTTATGAATATATATTCGAATTTGGATAATGAACACTTTTACACACTGTTTTCTTCTTCTTCTCTCTGATCGATACTTCTAATCCTGGAAATGGAACCAGTACGAGTGTGTGTATAATTCGAACGTTGAATCATTTGGTTTCCGGCATTAAGTAGGACAGAATCAATATGGTCCTTGGCGAGTCCTTCAACTGGGCTATGATTAAGATGACTGGAGAATTTTGAGTCACAATAAGTTGTATGTAGTTTGTCTAAAACAGTCAATTTTCAAATATAATATTTTTCTTCCTGCACGACCTCCTTATGGGCAACGTTCCGACTTTTTGGCCTATTGAGTTGTGATGTGATTTGTTTTTTCTTATTTAGTTTCCAACTGGCCAACCTGTTTTCATATTTTTAAACAGTCATTGTGAAAAACTTATTAAATTTTTTTTCGAATACCATTTTGAGTCTGGAAAATCAGGAAGATCTTGTTCGCTCGGCCCAACATATTTTGCAGTAACATCTTCTTCTTCTTATGACGCCGTCTCCAAACCTAGGTTGGCGATCCAATTGGCAATAATTGTTTTCGACACTGCAGCTCTAAAATTTCAGTGGACGTTCTTCCAAACCACCTCCGTAGATCTTTCAGCCATGAGTTCTGGCGTCGTCCAACTGATCTTTTTCCTTGGACTTTCCCCTCAATAATCAGGCGAAGGATCTCATATTTTTTGCCGCGCATGATGTGCCCGATGTACTGGAGCTTTCTCTTTTGATGGTTCTCATCAACTCTCCTGATTTTCCCATTGTATTTTCCCATTGTATTTAGGACGTCGATGTTTGTCCGTCTTTCCATCCAAGAGATACGCAATATTCTACGGTATAGATACATTTCGAAAGCGTCTATGCGTCTCTCCATTTCTGGATTAAAAGTCCAACTTTCACATCCATAAGTATGGACAGGAAAACATAACAACGAAGTAGTCGCATACGAAGCTGAAGATTAAGTCCGCGGTTGACGAAAAGGTCTCTCATGCCAACGAAAGTTTTACGGGCTTGTTCGATTCGAGATTTGATCTCTATTTTCGGGTCACTTTGGTCGTTCACCGTGGCTCCTAAATACCAAAACGAATGCACTTGTTCCACAGGTTGGTTGTTAATGCGTATTACAGCCTCCACTGCTTGCTTAGAAAACACCATACTTTTAGTTTTGTTAACGTTAACAGATAGTCCAAAGCGTTGGCTATGCTCTACAATAAGGTTCATGGCTCTCTGCAAGTTTTGAAGGTTGTTAGCTAGTACCACGGTGTCGTCTGCGTAGCGGATATTACTAAGTAGTTTTCCATTTATTCTAATGCCTGTGTCTATGTTTTCAAGTGCTTCCTTGAATATTGCTTCTGAGTAAATGTTAAACAATAGAGGCGACAGCACAGAGCCTTGACGTACACCTTTCCGTATTGCTACCTGTTCAGATGTTAGCCCATTAACTCTCACTTGTGCAGTTTGGTAATAATGCGTAAGTCTTCTGCATCAACCCCGGTATTTTTTAGAATTTCCGCCATTTTTTTATGTGAAACGCAGTCAAAAGCCTTCCGATAGTCAACAAAGCAGGCGTAAACATCGACATTCATGTCTCTACATGTTTGGGTGAGTACATTAATAGAAAAGAGAGCCTCACGCGTTCCTAGGCCATTTCTGAAACCGAACTGAACTGGATCGATTTCTCGCTCGCATTTGGTGTAGATTCGAGTATGTATAATTCGTAGAAAGGTTTTCAGAACATGCGACATTAGGCTAATCATTCTGTAGTCATCACAATTTGTCGCATTGGTATTTTTGGGCAGGGTGACAAACACAGATTTGAGCCAGTCTGCTGGGATTTTACCGGCTCTATAGATGTTATTAAACAGTGCTGTTAAGAGCTTAAGGCCAGCCCCTTCTTGCTGTGTCATTAGCTTAAGCGTCTCTGCATAGATTCCGTCGGGGCCAATAGCTTTACCATTTTTTTGAAGCTTTATTGCTCGTATAACTTCTTCCGATGTAATGCAAGGACTAGTTTCATTAAATTCTTCAGGTTGCGGGCTTTCCGTTCGATCTTCCGCAAAAGTTCTTCAATATAGTCCTTCCATCGTTTCAGCTTTTCTTCGACCCTGATCAGTAACTTGTTGTTGGCCCCTTTAACATTCCACTGTTAGCTTTGTGTTGTCTTCCTGTTATCTCCTGATCTTTTGTGCATGTTGAATAGATCATGCTTTTTGGAGATTTTCAATTTCAGTGCATTGGTTAATTTGCCATTGCTTTTTGGCCTCCCTACATTTTCGTCGAATTATTTTGTTCAGTTCTCTATATCGTTCGATGTTTTTTGTAACATAGTAGCTATCAATTTCCATTGAACTCCATACTTCAGCTAACACATTTTCTGCGAATTCGAAATTAGATTTTTCAAATTGTTCACATATCAAATGTTACGAAGAATGCTCTGACGATTTCTCTCCCGATGTTCTGAAGCTGCTATAATGTTCCTTGGTTCGTTTGGTGGTGGAATATGGTTGCATGGTTTGGTCCCCACATACCTCAGTTTCCATAGATTGCCTGGAAAGGGTGCAGCCAAAATGCCTTCGATACTTGGCGTTTAGATCTGGACTAACCATTTGCGAGCGCTCAATAATTGTGATGAGTGAAAGATAGAACTTGAAATCACTCAAATGTAGAAGAAGCATTTCTGATGTGTGTCTCTTATATAAAATTCTTAATGGTCTGTTAGATTGTCCTGAACTGTTAACATTATTCAACTTCAATGTTCCAATTAGAATAACTAAGTTTACACCATTGTTTATGAAAAGAATTTGCCGAACGAATTACTCAAGGAACTTCTGCACAGATCGCTCGGTTGCTATTGCGAACAAAATACACACTCAGGTTGATCTCTTTGCCGTTTCGCTGCGTTCATTGAAAAGGCGATTGGAACTCCTTTTGTAGCGATGGCATTTATGTTCTTGTTGTTGATTGCTTGTTTTCATTTCGCGTCTTATGGATTGTCATTGGAAATTTCTGATGCTGTTTTATGTAGTTATGTTTTGTCCAATATTTGAAATTATTTTATGTATTTTTTTATTCGACATTAGGATGGATTGGGTAGGTTGGTTTCCCGTTCAACTTTATACACATATAATGTCAAATATGATGTATTGAAGAGATAAAAAATAAATAAATAAATTGTAACCCCACGCTCATCCAAATGTGATCCAAGATGGTCATGAGGCAATATTAAACCAGCCGGTTCTCGACTAAGAGGTACCATTCTCCGCTCTACTCTGTTATACGCACTTCGCCCAGGAGCATTGGTGGCTAAAAACAATGCATCAAGATCATGTCGCTTGAAGTGTTGTATAGCAAACCCTATGACTTTTTGATAGTGCGGATTTTCACCTGGGCCTTCATCAACAGTAATGATCACCACAGGTTTTACCAACCCACGGTCAGTTTTAGCTAATGGTTGAAACTCTTTAAGGTGGAGAAGTGCCTCAAAATCCCGAGCATGCGTATAAGCAGAAGATGTATTATGCTTAATACTTCTAATAGCGATGTATGTTGGGCCAGAATATCCATTGGCAATTTGATTCTATATTCCAATTGCATTAGAAGAGGTGCTTGCTTATTTGCCGCAGTTAATCCAATAGGGACCCGAGCTTTATCATCTTGGGACATGAAAAATACTTGATCTGGTCCAAGTATGGATGCTATTTTCTCTAAATAATGGATTGATGTTTTGACGAAATTGCTATCTAAGTGGCTTTTGTGGTTATCAATCTGAGCCCCAATGAGCTTAACAGGGACTGTCGATACATGTCTGTGTTCCTCTGCAGAATTAGATTTTCTGGGAATCAAACGAAGATAAGTTCCAATTCGACTGATGTCAAATCCTATTTTACGTAATTCTTGTGTGAGTTCATCAAGACTTTTTACGCTGTGAATAGATTCCCTTCGTCTTCTATCATCTGCTACACTTCCAAATGAAGCAATATCCGCAATTGTTTTCAATAATATTGGTTGATCGTTTTCTAGGCTAGGACGTCCCACTGATTCCCTCAGAGAGAGTTTTTTCTTTATTTCTGCATTTTCCTGACAGATATCTTCTAACTTTCTTTTCATACCATCCCTGTGTTTCTTCTGGGTAACTGCGTTTTGAATCTTTCTGTTTACAGACTGTTTTGATGCTCTTAATTCCTCGCGCAACTTAATGATCTGTTTATCAACTTCAGTATGGTTTGGCATAGTATCTCTGGCAGAATACAAAGCATTCAGATTTTTTTCGACTACAGCAATCTTATTTTTCATAGCTTCCTGAGTAGGTTTCGCTCTCTGTTTATCTGTATTTTCTTTGTTTTCGCATTGCTGTTCTGATTCAACACTGAGTTTTGATTTATCTTCTTCCTGTTCTTTAGTATTTGAAGCTGGCTGTATTATTTGTGTCTTTTCTGCAAGCTTGCTGGACGTAATTGCCTAAAAATTAAAACATTCCAAAGGTACTGCTACTAGATTATCTTATCAATCTACAAAAATATAAAGATGTGACTAAAAAGGGTAATTAACATTTTACCCACTGTAGTGAGTACATACTGTTTTTAATTAAAATTCATTAGTCCATTAAGTGTTTCCATTTAATATGAGCAGTGCTAAGAACCCAAGAAACTATTATATTCCTACATTTTTTAGAGAAAAACTTATTAATTATTTAATTATTAATATACAATTATTTTTGTTTATTAATCCTTTTACATATTTTATTAAAAGACTTCTTTAGCCTACATGAAAAACTGCATTCAAAGAGCACAGTCGGTAATGGAAGCCATCAAATACAGTAAACTAACACCCTGTATTTTTGTAACTAATCATCAGAGACAATCATATAGAATAAATCCAATATAATGAACATACTTTGAGGTGGGCCATAATATCTTGTAATGATCGTCTAAATTAACAAAAATAAAAGAGAATGTTTTGACGATTTATAATATTTCTATGTAGAATTCATACTTATAAAGGCTTTTTATCAGTCTCACCTCGGAAAAAAAAAATGTAGTAGATTGGATTTATTCCTAGTCGCTGCTTGCAATTCTTCTTCAATTCCCTTCGATACAATAATATCAAGTTCCTTGTCGGACTTTACTTGTAATTTATAATTACGCCACACGTCGTTAACTAACTTCTGTATATATTGTACTTTCATATTTGTATGAGATTTTTTAAAACTTTCAAACAATTTTTAGTATAACTTGGATTTGTCTATTTGAAATGACATTTTAACTAAACATTAAACTTTGGCTAATTGAATTAAAGGTAATACCAATGTTAACTTGCTTCGCTATGCTAAGAATAAGTCTACCTACTCGTCGTTGTATCGAAACGAAACATTACACTGGGTAAACACTGACGTAGAAGTTAAAACAAGTGAATAGCGCGCGGTAAAATTCCTCTACTCGGTTCTAAGATAGTAGATGCATTACTTGTTGTAGGGTAATCCCCGAAAATGCGTTTCGTTTTCAAGCATAGACAAACTGTGGGTTGCATATGTGTCAAAAAATAAATACGTACAGATGACGTAATCATCATCTAGACCCCCCTTCCCCCATGTCATCAAAAATAAGCAAAGCAAAGACCCCCTGTCCCCCCCATAGTGCTCACATAATACTTGAATAAGGACAACGAGATAATTATGTAATTTGATCATAATTGGTTGAGTAGTTTCGGTATTAATCCTAAACATACATCGTGACACGAGAGTTTTGGATATACACTCCCCACAAAAATTGTCGCATCACCCTACTTTTACGACAATACTATAGAAACTTTTAGGTTGGTCATTCAAGAGTAGCTTGGTAACTTTCAGAAGTGTAAAATAAGAAGATATCATTCAAAAGAGATGAGTTTATGATGGAAAATATCAACAATTTTCGAATGAATGAAAAATTAAAAAATTCTACCATTTTCAAACATTCGCGAAGAGACCAATCAACTAGCATCGAATGGTTACTAATCATTTTCAGAATCCTCCCCAGGCCTTACTGCCAGTATACGTCTCGGAAGCCCCTCAAACAAATTTTAGATGTACTCTTGAGTCACCGAGTTCCAAATTTTAGGAAGCAGATTTTCAAACTGTTGGAGTGTTCGACAAGTCATCTTGCATTGCCGAATTTGCCACCCCATGTTGTCCCAAACATGTTCTATGGGATTCAAGTCGGGACTTCTTGCTGGCCATCTTAAAATATCAATCTCGACATTTTGCAGAAATTCTGTAAGTACTCTAGCTGCATGAAGCCGAGCATTAACATGCATATAAATGAAGTTTTCGCCAATCAATGAGTCAAAGGGTACAACATAGGGTTCAAGGATATCTGCGATGTATCTGCTGTCATTCACTAGGACAAACTCAGTTCGACCTTGAGAAAAAATGCCTCCCCACACCATTACTGAGCCCCCTCCGAAGTTTTCGGTTTGCCGGATATTGCATTGCTGATACCGTTCCCCAGGTCGTCTGTAAACAGGCATGCGTCTATCATTTGATACTAGACTGAGTCTGGACTCGTCGGAAAAGAGAACATTCGACCATAATGGAATACCCCAAATTCCATGTTGCCTCGCAAACTGAAGTCTTGCAACTCGATGTGCTCTGTGAGACCAGGGCCGGTAGAAGCCACCCTTGGTCTGATATCCTCCTCTCTGAGCCTATTTCTAACAGTTTGCAATGAAATATGCACATTTCATTTTGTAGCCTTCTAGCCGTACACTGCCGAATTCTTAGTGCAGTTAAACGAAGCCAACGATTATCAACTGGTGTTGTTATACGATTTCTACCCTGTCCGGCCCTTCTTCCATATTCCCCTGTTTCGTGGTACCGATTAATTGCTCTTGAAATAGTGCTTTGATTAACATTCAACAAGTTAGCCACGTAACGTTGGCTTCGCCCCTCCTCTAGAAGTGTTACAAGTCATGCCACTACATGATCACTCAAATAGCGTTCAGGACGTTCAGCAGCAAGTACAATTAATTCAAAGATTCGAAAATCAACAAGAAACACAGAAAACTTGCATTAATTTAGCGTGAAAACTGAAGAGAAATTGAATGAATACTGATAGTCAAATAAACTCATTCTTATTTAAGACGTGTTTGGGATCATATGGAAACAAATGTTACTACATAGATAAGATTTTTTCCCCTCATATGCCCAAAAACATATGTTGACAAAAAAACTGCGATCGAGCTGCTTAATCGATTGTGGAATTCAGAATACCAGGTGATGCGACAATTTTTGTGGTGTGTATAAGATATATAATATCTTTGATTATTTGTGATAAGTTAACATCAAGTTTCATGGATATTCCAGTGAAGAGAATAGGATATTTCTCGAAGTTCAAGTCATAAATAATTCGATGATTTATGAGTGAAGAGAAACTTCGAAATTTTTAAGCTTCGCTCTCAAATAGAAGATTTTTGACTTTTGTAAAAAAGCCAAGATAATTGACAATTTCTTTGATTATTCTAGATGTCAACAATAGAGAGATCAGAAGTTTCATGGAAATCAGTTTAAAGCAAATAGGTTCATTTCTTCGAACGTTCAACTCTCTAATAAGGTAGATTTCGGACTTTTGAAAGGAGAACAAGAGAATAACAATGTAATTAATTGTCAACCAAAAAAGGAAAACGTTCATTAGTCCTCGGTTGTCGGCATTGTTTCACGTCCCTGCTGAATTAAATCAGCAATATTGAGGAAAACGGTTGGCAATCTTGCTTTGAAGCGTTGAAGAATGTCAATCTTTCCGTACGCATAAGGCCGGAGTAATAAACGAGAAGGGGTTTATAAAGCACGCATACGACTTGTGGATGATTTGAATACTAATAGGTTGGACCTTTGTGATAGGTTGGTGTCACATTGTCTTCGTTATTTTACATTAAACAATATAACATCATCACACGAACAGTGAGTAACATTTTTGAACTTGAGAAAATTTTCATTGATAAAAATCTAGAATCGAAGAAAACAATTAATAAGTTCAAAGATTTTACAAAAGATTGAATCTCGACACGTTTCACTACACACTAGTTTCTTCAGACGATTGAGTATGCAAGAATGATGGTAATTCAAATCTATTTGTTCGTAAAAGATATTACCAGAGTCCTTGTATTCATTAATTTCTAAACAAAACTTGCCCGAAATATCAACCCCCTAAGCGGGGATTGCAATCCTTGAATATTTTGAATAGGGAAGATGGGTCGAGTGATGACTCAAAATAAAGGTGGTATCTTTGTCTACATCGCCTTGAGCGAATTTCCATTTTTAATTGAAAACTGTGAAAGATACAGGGTGAGCAACTGATATAGGGGAAACTATTTCCCTGAGACTATTCAAGTTTCAGTGAAGTAAAATGGAACAGATTCAATTTCTTGGGAACACACAAAGTACTAGTAGAATCCCAGAACTGTACTCGAAAGAGGAAAGGAGTTTGAGAGCATATGATTCCAAGATCAGAGCGAAAGTATGTCCACAACTGGTAGTCTCAAGTTCCTGGGTGTAACCATTGATCATCGGCTTGACTGGGGATTACACGTGGATAACTTAGCTAGCGATATGGCTAGATCCGTATTCGCTTTAAGAAACAGCTCTGATTGCTTATAATACGTACGTGGACAGTCAGCTCAGGTATGGAATTGTTGTCTGGGGAGATTCCTCACAGATCAGTTGTCTTCTTGTTCTGCAGAAGAGGTGCAAAAGAGCCAAACTATCTTTGGATTGCCGTGAGTCATGTAGTTACCATTTTGTACATAGAGGCATACTAACGGCCATTAGTCTGTATATTTATGGAGATATCATGTTTGTCGCTTCAAACAGAGATTTATTCGAGGACTCAGAGAGAGCACATTCATACGAGACGAGAGGTAGAGCTGACCTGAAGCCACCACAGACAAAATATAATTTCCTGCAGAAAAATGCTCAATATAACTTAATGAAAGTATATAATCATTTGCCAAGGAGAATGAAGAACTGTCCAAACATCAAAATGAAGAAGAAGCTGAATGAATACTGAAAAAATCCGTATTATAATATTTCGAACATAAAATTGAAATTTAGTGACTGTGTGTTTGTTGGTTGTGCAAGTGATATTGTATTGTCCTTGTCTCGTCATTTACTATATTTATATATCTATTTGTGTGTATTTTCAATTTTAACTCACTTTACAATTGACATGTTCTACAACTACTGTTTTAATGGAACCAATAAATATATCTAAATAACGTCAGACCTCACGAAGCTCATATCGTTAGGAACTATCTTCAAGGTCACGAAATTACTTCAATAGAGTCGCCTACATGAAGTTCAAACTTGAATCTCATCGAACATGTCTGGGACATTCTCAACAGAAGATTTAGAAGCCAGCAAAACCAGCCAGCTACTGTGAATGTGGTTCGGAATAGATTAATTGAAATTTTGAACGAAATGGACCACAATGCTATAAGGTTGGATTGATAATGAATCGTAGATATCATGGAGTAATTCTGGGAATCGAGATTTGATTTTCAACCTCTTTTGTGTTCTATTGTTCTAATATTAAAATTTATAAGGATTGTAGCAATGTATTATAGTCCCAGCAGTTCAGTTTGTGATTACCTGATTTAGTTTTATTATTTTCGTTGTATTTCTCACGTTATCGGTTCGGAAAGAAATGTAGAGATATTTTCATCATTGGATGTGAAGTGGCCAAGAACTTTCACTTTTTATGTTCCTTGATATCTTTATCAGTTATTATTAGAATTTTCATTCAAAATTTCATTTTTCTTCAAAGATAACAACACTAAGTCAAGGTTAGGTTATATTTGAAGCCGGATAAAATTTACTGAAATATCAGTTCGTTAAAGAGATAAAATACTATGGTAAAAATTTATCAAGTATAGCAGCTGGAATCGCCACCCTCCAAAATAGACCACATCCTTTTACCTTAATAAGATCGTATCTTTTGAACATTTAAACTGCATTTCCAAATTACTCAACACGTGTTTCGTATTTACCCCAGCCCTTAGTGTGCGAAGAGGGGCGATTTCTGCAGTGTGACTCGCGTGTGCTTCTTCTTAAACTAATAATTTTGTATGTTAAAGGGGATGACTTGTACCTGATTTTCCCCTCCCTTGGTAATTTGATAATCTCTTCGATAATTGAATATGAAAAGGGATTTTATTAATCAAATGTTGGCACTTTTGAGTCATCTTTCACGTTCCTTCTTAAGGTTTTAATTGATTGGAAAACTTTATGCAGCTGCAGTTTCAATCATTTTGTATCACTGAAGACTTTTATTCACGGAACAGTTTTCAACCATCAGTAGAATGTTGTGTATCCCTTCCTGAAGGAGCTGCTTTTTTCCTATCCAATCTTCATAATAATCGTCAATTTGGGTCAAACAGTAATGGTACAGTTCGGTACTACGTTCACCACCGAAAAATGATGGAAACAAAGATTACATCACACAGAAAATTTCAAGAAGCTATACTAGTTCCACTATCTACTACAACGTTGCATACTGTGTCAGCAATATGCGATCTGTCGAAAGGCTAACGCTTCCGTACTTGTCTGGGGGTTAACCTGGTGTCTTAATAATGATAATATTCGAAATTTTATATGTGTAAACACATTGAAAACTTTTATTTATGGAACAACATTCAACGTTCCGTGTAATGTTAAATATTCCTTGTTGTAGCAGATTGTTTTTCGATTCACTCTACATAATCCTTGTCAACTAGGCCCACCCAGTGGTTTTGTCCAGTCGGATGTCCAGAATCGGAACAATAGACTGCAGTTTCGGTCTGGTGTGACCTCGTCAGTATTGCAGTTGAATATTTTTCTCTGAATAAAAAGTGTTTACACATATAGGGATAAATTTTGCATATTATCAAAATTGAGATACAGTTTTGCATCCTATTGCAACTTGTAGTAGAATTCGTCAATTGTATAGTTTCATCCTAAAATGTATACAGAGAACATCACTTTCCTGCACACTGCGCGAGCACCCTTCAATTATTCTATTAGGAAGATAGGTCGAGTAATACCTCATTTGGAAGCTTATTCAATTTCTTACAATAATGTGCAGATATTTTCGAATTCTGTCATAGTTTGCTTCATCAAAAAAAGAGGTATTTTCAGTGACTACAAGATCTATCGGTTTCGAATAAAAATTCACGACAAGTCCTTTGAATCTTGAAGAAAATCATTGAGATTATATTTTAATGGGAATACAGTTTGAATCAATGAAAGATTTGATACAGTTAATAACGGCATAGTATTTTTATTTACAATGAAAACCACGAACATGGCCAAATTACACTACACAATGAAATTTCTATGTTACTCAAATTTTTAATGAGGATTTCAAATCTGTGATCAAAAATGACATAAGTCAAAAATGGGGTAAAAATCCTTCACATACTTGAGTGATACCTCAGTATGTATATTTAAATAATGGGTGCTTTATCGAAAACTAAACAGAAGCTATATCTACCAAGATATTCATTTCTGATCAAAACGCAAAAACAGGCCAATTTTTGTTTCAAAGGTGACATCTTTTGAGGTACAAAACTTGCCTGAAATATCAACCTCCTAAGCGGGGGTTGCACTCCTTGAACATTTTGAATAAGGAAGATGGGTCGAGTGATGACTCAAAAAAAAGGTGGCATCTTTGTATACATTGCCTTGAACGAATTTCTGTTTTTAATTAAAAACTGTAAAAGATACAGGGTGAGCAACTGAAAGATAGGGAAGACCATTTCTCTGAGACTATTTAAGTGTCAGTGAGGTAAAATGGAACAGATCCATGCTGATTAATGGCAGTCATCATCAAGTACCATCCTCATCTCGAATTTCAACCCCTGCAGCAGGGCTGACAATCCTTGAGAATTTGGAAGAGGGTAGATGGGTCGAGTGATAACTCGACAGAAAGATATTATCTTCGTCTGCATTCCCGTGAAAGAATTTTCACACAGAGTGAGCCACTGAAAAATAGAGAAGACTATCGCCCCAAGACTATTGGAGTATTAGTGCGAAAAACTGATTTTAGATCAAAAGCTGTCATCTCCCGAAATCACCCTCATCTGTTCCATTTTTTTGCACTTATACTTGAATAGCTCAGGGCGATAGATAGTCTCCTCTATTTTTCAGTAGCTCACTCTGTACCTTCCACAGTTTTCAATCAAAAATGAAAATTCGTTCACGGGAATGCAGATAAAGATAATACCTTTCTTTCGGGGTATCACTTGACCCATCTACCCTCTTCTAAATTTTCAAGGGTGGTCACCCCTGCTCTAGGGGTTGAAATTCGAGATGAGGATGGTACTTGATAATGACTGCCATTGATAAGCATGGATCTGTTTCATTTCACCTCACTGACACTTGAATTGTCTCAGGGAAATAGTCTTCCCTATCTTTCAGTTGCTCACCCTGTATCTTTTACAGTTTTCAATCAAAAATGGAAATTCGTTCAAGGCAATATAGACAAAAATACCACCTTTCTTTTGAATTATCACTCGACCCATCTTCCCCATTCAAAATATTCAAGGATTGCAACCCCCGCTTAGGGGGTTATTATTTCAGGCAAGTTTTGTACCCCAAAAGATGTCCTCTTTGAAACAAAAATTGAACTGCTTTTGCGTTTTGATCAGAAATGAATATCTTGGTAGATATAGCCTCTGTTTAGTTTTCGTTGAAGCACCCTGTATATAGACTACTAATAAATGAATTTTTTGATTATAACGTATTCTTCAGAGGATGCAGTGTGAATCATTTAAAAACAATTTAAACAGCGATAGCATGATCTTTCCATTGAGAATAAAAATTTAGAACAGGTTTTGTTGTTTTGCTGCTAATGGTTCTTGCTCATCCATAATACTACATACTAAATTAGTGGTAGGTACAAACATCTCAATCTTTAAATATATGCAATATGTGAGAATTAATAGCTGAATTTTAATTGGTAGTCGATTCGATACTAACGTGATAAATGTTAGAAGTATTGGCCATCAACTTTCATGCATAAGTACAGATTCAGCTCAAAACGTTTATAATCCGTTGACGCAAATCATCCAAGTCTTCTGGATCAGTTGTATAAATCTGACTTTTCAAGTCGCCCTACAAAAGAATCTAACGGCGGTAGATTCGGAGAGCGTGGAGACCATTCGATAGGTCCTCTTCTCCCAATCCAACGATCAGGTGAATTTCATCCAAATACACACCACAAAAATTGCTGCATCACCTGGTATTCTGAATTCCATAATCGATTAAGCAGCTCAATCGCAGTTTCTTTGTCAACATATGTTCTTGGACATATAAGGGGAAAAAATCTTATCTATGTAATAACATTTGTTTCCATATGATCTCAAACACGTCTGAAACAAGAATGAGTTTATTTGACTATCAATATTCATCCAATTTCTCTTCAGTTTTCACGATAAATTAATGCAAGTTTTTTGTGTTTCTTGTTGATTTCTGAATCTTTGAATTTATTGTGATGAGTGCTGTATGTCCTAGACGCTATTTGGGTGATCATGAAATGGTAAGAATTATAACACTTCTAGAGGAGGGGCGAAGCCAACGTTACTTGGCTAACTTGTTGAATGTTAATCAAAGCACTATTTCAAGAGCAATTAATCGGTACCACGAAACAGGGGAATATGGAAGAAGGGCCGGACAGGGAAGAAATCGGATAATAACACCAGTTGATGATCGTTGGATTCGTTTAACACCACTAAGAGTTCGGCACTGTACGGCAAGAATGCTACAAAATGAACTTGCACTTTCCAGAAATGTGCATTTTCATTGCAAACTGTTAGGAACAGGCTCAGAGAAGACTATATGAGACCAAGGGTGGCTTCTACCGGCCCGCGTCTCACCAGAGAGCATAGAGTTGCAAGACCTCAGTTTGCGAGGGAACATGCAAATTGGGGTATTCCAGAATGGCCGAATGTTCTCTTTTCCGACGAGTCCAGGTTCTGTCTAGTATCAAGTGATAGACGCATGCCTGTATACAGACGACCTGGGGAACGGTATCAGCTATGCAATATCCGGCAAACCGAAAACTTCGTAGGGGGCTCAGTAATGATGTGGGGAGGCATTTCTTGAATGACTAACCTGAAAGTTTATATAATATTGTCGTAAAAGTAGGGTGATGCGACACTTTTTGTGGGGAGTGTATTACCGAACGAACGAGCCGTGCATAATTCGGGAGCGCACCATCCTGTTGAAATACAGCTTCTTCTTTTAAATAACTAGGATCATTTTTGATGATTTCGGTTATCACTGGATTCATGTGATCTTCCAGTAGTTGGTAATACAATTCTCCTGTCAAATTTCCTGGTAGGAAGAATGGTCCAATTAAATGATTTCTATGAATGCCACTACAAACTTTAAATTTTTGAGGAAGTTGGGTACGTACTTCATGAAAAATTACTGGATTAGGTTCGACCAGTAACGACGATTCTGGCGACTAACAGATGGTTCGAAACAGAAAACATTCATTCGAACAACAAACATTATAAATCAAATTTGTTTGTTAAACCAAGTTAATATTATATGGATGAAATTTATATTGCTTCAAAATTCGTCACACAATTCTATCATTAGTTTCGCTTGCCAATTTCTTGTACCTAGAGTTGGATCTACTTCAACTTGCCAAAGCAACCCACTTACCTTTTACTCATTTTGTACGAAACTTCGGATATTTTCTTCTTCTTATTTTGGACAGATTCAGTTGCTTTGAATTTCGCCATCATTTCCACATGTTTATTCTCGTGGCGTTCATTGAAAACAGTAGCTGTTCAATCGGCAAAATTATTATTGTTGAAGAACAGCTCAAAAATCTTTAACATTTCTGCTTTTGAATAATAAACCATTCTAAGGATGAAGAATTTTTCCATGTTCGTAGTTTTCATTACAAGCTAAAATACTATGCCGTTATTAACCGTATCAAATATCTCAATGATTCACCTTGGATTCTCAAAATGTAATCTTAAATGTTTTTCTTCGAGATTCAATAAACTTGTCGAAATTTCCATTCGAAATTGACAGATTTTGTAGTCACCGAAAATAGCTCCTCTTTTGACGAAGCAACATGTATCATCGTCAGCATATGAAAGAATTCGAAAATTTTCACATATTCTTGTAAGAAATTGAAAGAGCTTTCCAATGAAGTATCAGTGGACCTATCGTTTTCATAAAACAATTAAGGGATGCGCGCCCTTGTTTTAGGGATTGATCTAAGAGAAATTCATCCTATGTTAGAAAATCGACTCGTGTTTGCGTTTTGACCAGAAATGAATAATTTTGTAGTTATTGAGTCTATTTCGTTTTAATTGCCGTACCCTGTATATTATTTGAGCATACTCCAAAATGAACAAAAGTTATCAGTTCTTGTAACAGAAAGTGTTTTTTTTTTTATTGAGGAGGTCGTTACTTGATGAAAATCTATATACATATTTTCAATGAAATGAAACAAAAGTATTTAGATTTTCACTATATTAACAAAACTATGAACGGTTTCACCACACTGTGGCTTCATCAGATAGATACAAACTAATGAACAGAGTTATTCCTTATATATAATTTCCTACCTAATGAATTTTTTATCGAAAATAATACCTAGATCTTTAGCTTCCTTGGATCGCCTCAAAACAGTTTCATATATTTCATAATCGAACAGTTGAATCATTTTGTTTCGCGTGAAGCTCACTACACTACACTTAGACACATTTAAGTCAAGACAGTTGCTCCAACACCAGTCAGATACAAAAATAATAACCCCCTGCAATCTCTCACAGTCACGTTGCGTTTTGATTTCTAGAAAGATCTTCAAATCGTCAGCATACATTAGCTTCGGAATATCTATTACATCCAGGAGATAATCTATGAACATAATAAACAACAAAGGGCCCAGATTCGAACCCTGCGGAACACCGGAAGTAGCCTCAAATTCACAAGAGAGGAAACTTTCAAGTTGAACGAATTGTCGACGACCGACAAGATAAGACTGCAAGTGAGCGATTAAGGCATCCGAGAGTCCGAATCTGGTTTTCAGCTAATGTAGCAGTACTTGATGATTTACTTTATCAAATGCCTCCTGAAAATCCTTATAAATGAGGTCAACCTGGCCAGCACAATCCAAAACCTCAATGATATGCTGAGAGAAAACGACTAAATTACTTACCTTACTAGACCTATTCGACATAAAGCCATGCTGCTCAATTCCAATTCTACCTCTAATTGCAGAAAATATACAGTTGAATAAAATTATCTCTGAAAGTTTAGAAAAACTACATAATATGGCAATAGGTCTATAATTGTCAATAACCGCAGGGTCGCTCTTCTTCAAAACAGGTATAATTTTCGAACAATTTTCCATTTTGAAGGGTATACTCCTGTTTTCAAGACAAGATTGAAATCATGATACAGAGATGGCGCAAAAACTCGTATGCGCATCTCATCAGGCATTCTTAAATGTCTGGATAAAGGATCAGAAGTCAGAGGGGTCAGTGGAAATTTTCTCTTCTGCGAGGCGAATGTCTTTGTATGTCTTTGTCCAATTTTGTTTTAACAAGACCCCTTAACATTTTATACCACTGGAAGTGAAATTCAGAGCCTTACTTCTTATAAGTGTGGTAGGCTTTTTCTTCTTTTATAATCCATTATATTAAATTCGGTCCATACCAAGATGAAAAACGGCGCTTGCGTTTACATTTATATGGTACTGTTTTCTTCAAAATACCTTGCAAAATTGAGTAGAATTCCTCGCAAGCGACCTCAGCATTATCCACCAATTTCGTAACAGTAGACCAATCAGCTTTAAAAAACATTTTTTACATTTATTTTCTAAAATTGAACTCTTCTATTATAGCATGGTTTACACCCAGATCATGTACACATTGAGGTCCGACATCAAGAAAAACATTCAAGGGAGGATGATGATAATCTATAGGAACTAGGGTTGACGCATCATTAAGCATTTTGCAGGTCTTATTCGAGAAGATCGAATCCAAAATTCTGTTATTATCTTTCACAATATTATTGTATTGCTCAAGAGCAAGACTCTCCGAGAACATCTTCAATGAAATTCCTTTAGCGTCGGTCTGTACATTTCAATGAAATTCCTTTAGCGTCGGTCAGTACATTCTCTACATATGATGGGACATCGAGGAAAATATCTAATGAAGATAGGGTGTCAAAAATGATTCGAAAGTGGCTGCATCGGTCAAACAAATGGTTAAGTTAAACTTTTTCCTTTTCCCGGAAATTAAAAATCATCTCATTTTGGGACACTTGAAAACATTTTTCAGTTTTAACCCAGCAGTTGAAGGCTATTCCAATATCCGAGTTCCAGCAATGCTATAATGATTGGAAGGACCGTCTCCAGCGTGGATATAATTTGGAGGAGAAAATATTGCATTGTAATTATATTCGAATAAAAATTTGAGAAGAAATCAGTCGCATTACTTTATTTACACACCTCGTATAATCAAATTATCAACGATTTAGTATAACACTATTCAATGAATTCACAAAATGTTATCAGAGCAGACAGTTACACCAATTGAGTCAGAATCAATTTCATAAATTCCAATTACGCATTCAAAAACAATAGTCTTGGAAAAATTAAAAATATTGTGACTGTTGCTACATGTCGGCTCATCGATATTCCGTTTCTGCCTACCTAACCATTGTTTATGACGTACTTTTGACGTTTGCAGGATTGCTTTACAATACTTTACACGGGGCAAAACGCATAAGAAATGTTTCGAGCCCGCAGAATATTTAGTATTCAAGACAGATTTAATTACAGTGCAGAAAAGAAGTGCAAATTTACATATATAATTGTTGAAAAGACGGAGAGAACGGATGTATTTACCACCCAAGAAGTTGATGCAAACCATTGTGATTTACCGTCATTTTAAATTAAACTAAGGACACATAAGTTGAGTCGGTTAAATTGAAAATCTCTAGTTCAAGGAATGAAATTGTAATAGCTCTTGCTTTGAGGTAGATCATGAATATTCCGTCAACCTTTGACAGGCTAACGAAGTAATCAATTCTCAAATTGACGTGCCTTGATGATGATTTAACTCAGGTATGGATCTACAACATGTTTACAATGCAATTTGGTTTTTGAATATGTATTTAACAGAATTAGCTTAGGCGCCAAACGAAAATAAATACAGATCATGCTCTTTTCAATAGTGACATATGACACAAACAATTTATGTGTAACGGGATTCAATGAGGTGAACTTTTCCCATGTAAACATCATTGAAATTAATTTATTTTGTATCACAAAGTCTATATTTCAATCATTACACTGATAAACAGTAAATTTATTAAACGAAATCGAGTAATATTTTCATATAAGTACCTGAGGCAATTAACGCTCTCTCTCCAATAACGCCCAATCTATAGAAAACGTACTTTAATTAATTTTATTCGCATCTATGCTCAGGTACACTTAGAATACACCAACATGAACACACCAACCGCGAGCGCTAGCCGCTCCCGCCACCATCTTGCCAGTGACCCGCTGTGTTTCCGAGACTCTGGTCGCAGACTCCACTGTTGTAAAAAATTACTCCACAAAACTGTAAGTTTCCAGATATTTTATTGTACACTTTTGTATGCTTTTATAATTGTCATGTAGTGTAGGTTGTTCTCCTTATATCTGGTCCATATTTCAAAGAGAATTTATATAGTTAAATGCAAAAACTTCCGAATACCAAAAGCCTCAACTCAGGTATTATCGCCCAGCCAAATGAGTGTTGTGCGTTATTACCATACGTGGACGCTATTAGCCTTTCATACAAAATTGAAAAAGTAGTAGATACTTTATTTAACTGGCTTAGATTGATGATAACTTTTCTGTGAAGTACGAAATTTTGTGGGACGTTTGAACTATAGACATCTCTTTGAGCAATGCAAGAATGCTATAGAGGAATATGATGACTTTTGAACTGTAGTATACGAAATAGAATTTTTCACAGGGAAAAAGAAATTGATGTACATATCATATAAATACAGAGATATAAGAAAGAACAGAAGATCGAAAGTTATAACTCTCATGTACAATAGTACAATGTACAATAGTAAGAGAACGATGCCAAAGCAGAAGAGATTCGGATATGCTATGATCGAATCTGAAATCAATGCTTTTGACAACAATGGCTTTATCTGTAATTGAAGATAATTGAGTTGGAACCCTAAGCCTATCAGCTTCGTTTGTACTGTGCCGGTATCTTTATCAATTTACATTTGCAGATTCACTAGAAAAACCAAGATGGAATTTCAAAAAAGCGCGTTGGAATGATTTCACTAGACAGGTAGATAGTGATTTGAGATGGGTTTACCCGTTGAGTAGAAATTATTCCCGGTTTATAGAAGTTATCAGAAAGGCTGTTAAAGAACATATTTCCAGAGGCTTTCGAAAGGATTATATACCTGGGTCAGAGGAATCAAATGTTTTCTATAAGGATTATCTGCAAAATTCTTCCAGAGAGAAAGCCAATGATCTCCGTAGTTCTTTGAATGATAGCAGAAAGAATGAATGGAAGGAGTTGATGAATGGTATGAATTTTCGTCATTCTAGTAGAAGTTCCTGGGATTTGTTGAGGAAATTAGGCAATGCTGATCCTGTTTAAATAACTCCGTCTAATATGAATCCGAATTCTGTAGCATCTAGGCTTGTTAATGTCTCTAAAAGTGTGAAGAGTAGTAGATATGACAGGAATAGAATGAAACGAATCATACATGAAAAGAGGCGAGATGCAATCACGGTAGAGAATTTATTGAATCCTTTCGAGTAAGAAGAGCTCAAATCTGCAATAAAATCTACTGAAGTTCGTAAAGTTACAGGATTTGATGGCATTTTCCCTGAATTTTTTAAACATTTAGGAAATAACGCTAAAAAGCGGTTTCTATCCTTTTACATTGACATACTCAGCCCAGGTAGTTTTCCTGTTGAATTTAGAAAGGCTAAAGTTATTGCCATTCTCAAACCTAGGTAAAATGTAGAACTTGCTAGTACTAATCGACTTTCAGCTTACTTTCTGTTTCTTTCAAAATTTTAGAAATACTTCTTTATTAGAGGTAGAACCAATCATTGACAGAGCTCTGTCCACTTCTCAGGGAGGTTTTCGAAAAAACTGAAATTCCTCTGATCAGGTTTTAGGTTAGGTTAGGTTTATCCACTTTCATTGAGACAGGATTTCAGGGTAAACTTAAAATAGGCGCTGTATTTGTAGATCTCTCTTCGGCATATGACATCTTTTGGAAGGATGGTTTAGTTTATAAACTCTTTGAAGTAGATCAATGTGGAAAAATTGTGAAGTTCTGATAGAAGACAGTAGATTTTACAGTTTATATGATGGCCTACCTCAGGGATCTGTTCTCTTCGATTTATATATGTCTGACATCCCTGAAACTTCCTCTACAAAGTTTATTTATGCTGATGATATTGCTTTGGTTTTTCGACACTTTGACTTCCGAACAATTGACCACATACTGACGTCTCATTTAGAAATTCTGAACATTTTCTTCAAAAAATGGCGTTTATAGTCAAATATTTCGAAAACTGAGGTTTTCTTGTTTTCATCTGAATAATCATGAGAAGGATAGGCAACTAAGAAATTCATTCCGTTTCAGATAATTTCATCGATTGGGTAGAGAACTTCAAGTCTATTTAGGAGATTAGTTTAGAATCTTGAGGTTATTATGGGCTACACCCCCGAATGGTGTATGATATGTTCCCTGTTGAAAAAGAGCAAAGCAGTAGTTAAGTTCTTAGATAAGGCAAGGGTTGCACCCCCTGAGGGCTTTTTTCCCATGGTGTATGAGATGTTCCCTGTTGAAAAACAGTGGGGCATTAGTTAAGTTCTTAGATATGGCTAGGGCTACACCCCCGTAGGACTTAATTCCCAAAAGGTGTATGAGATGTTCCCTGTTGAAAAACAGAGGAGCATTAGTTAAGTTCTTAGATTTAAGTGAGTTTGGACATATAAGAGTTAAATATATTTGATGAAATATTTTTCTGCTCGTTATCTTTTTCCATTATCACAGATTTTTCCTGTCCCAAACCCCCTTCCTTTTCACCGTTGTCTTCATGAAGAAGTTCTGGAAATCATGGAGTGCAAGATGAGAATGAGGGAATGGAGCTGCTAAGCAGAAAAATTTTTGGTACTCTTTTTGTACACACGACACTAAAACAACATGAACAGACAAGCTATTGCTAGTGCAATAGCGACTGGGAAACGAGTTTTTTCCACAGGTTTTTTCACTCGTTTATTGAATCATACGCAAGATAGTATGGTTCCCCTGTTATATTTCCTGTGCTCACACTTTAGGGGCATTCGTAGGAGGCATGATGCGAGTATAGATGCCTGATTGAGGAATAGGCATGGTCTATTTTTTCCGCTGGTATTCTATTCATTCGCTTGTTTTTACGATTGTGTTTTTCTGACACACAAAAAATATATATATATATATATATATATATATATATATATATATATATATTTATATATATATATATATATATATATATATATCTATAGCTCATCTATTGTTTTTTCAAATGATTTTGAAAATATTCCACATCCTGAGATTTTTTCGCTTTTTGAGGCATCAGTACAGTTGTAGATTACATCGGGTTCTGATTTCATTTGATTGTTGTAGATTATCAATGGGTATATCTGAAATTGAAGAGACTTGCGTTGAAATCCAAAGCAGTTGATACCTATCAGCTCCGTTTTTACTGTACTGGTGTCTTTGTATATAGCGCATTAATTGTTTTCTTGATAAAATGTGGTCGAATAAAGGCCAGTTTTGTCTGCAGTACGAGCTATCTCCATTAATACCAATTGAGAATCATAGTGGATTTCTTACTGCGAGGTAACTATGGATGCGATCGATCGTTGGGATGTCCTAGCTTCATGTGCATAGCCATATCATCCCTCATATTCCTCTTGGCAAACTCCAATTCTGAATGTTAGGAGGAAGTATTGTTGAATCTATGAAATCTGGCAAATCATTGTTAATTAGGAAAGGATTTCTGTACCGTGGAGATTACTGATATTTCCTCTGTGGTGATTTGGAACACAAAGAAATGGGTTGGAGTTCATACTTTATCAGTACCAAACCAATACAGTACAACCTCTTTAATCCGCACATTCAGTAATCCGAACAGCGAAACTTTGAAATCAACCACCTCTATAATCAGCACAATTGATTTTTTCCTCTATAATCCGTACGCCGACAATAATTTCATTTATTTATTAATTAACAACTGAAGACATTGGAAAGGGGTTGTGGAAGATAATGAGAATTATTTCTCTGAAACTGAAATAATCAACAACATAGAAAGTTACGCGGATACAGAAGAACTTGAAGAAGGCAATGTCATCATGAATTCAGTGAAACATAAAGAAGCTCTCTTGTGTTTCAACAAATGTTTAGAATGGTGCACAGAAAATGATATCCCTCGGCACCAAATATTATCATCGAATAAATTGGGAGAGGAAGCTGCAAATTCTTATCTTCGTTCGTTAAAACAGAAAACGATCCAAGAGTTATTCAGAACCTAAAAAATGATCTGGGTAATGTATCACTTTTTTAAGAATATAGTTATATTTTCATGTTGTTTTTCTGTGAATCACAACAACATTCAGTTTCCCAATGAATATTTTAGGTTTTTCAATAAATATATCTCATATGATTCGGATTAGAGAGGTTGTACTCTATATTGATGCTTAGTAGATCAAAGCTATACCTTTCGTATTCATATATTGAAGTATTTCAGATCCTTAGCGGCAATTAAATTCAGCAAAGATAAGAAACGTGCTACGAGGTACCGACTTCAAAGTTGAAGTTTCATTGAAACCAAAGTTATACCAAGCAGAGTGTTTCGCCGCTATAGCGGAATGTATCTTCGAATACTCTTCAGCAGATGAACCATGTCTTATTAAAGAGTTTTATAATTTTCAAAATAACCATATATTTCTGTTGCTAAGTGTTATTTGATGTCAATTTAATATTAACTACTCATAAAACGCAAAATTTCACAGATATGCATAATTTCGTTTTATGGAATACGAGATAGCGAAACAGTGTAAATCAATAAAACCTTGGGTTTTGTTTATGGCAAAATTGTACACTTGAATTATCTGTTTATGGAATTCTTCGTTATACATTTTTTTCCTGAGGCCATATCTCAATAATCAATTGACAATTCACAGTTAAAAATAAGGAAAAATTGAGTAGAACAATATTGAATGTTCGCCAGGAACTCCAGGGCAAAAAGTTGCCGCTATTGCAATAATAACTAACCACGATCCGCAAGGAACGTTCATCTATAATAAAGTTACGGTAATTCACATGTTTTCAGTACGTGTATAATTAAAATAATATTGAAGTCGGATATGGGCAGGATCAAGTTAGGTTAGGTAGCATGGCTACAGTTATGGATTGAGGAAACCGGCCATAGAACCGGGTGTCAGAGGGCACAGAGTCGTCACGCATCGATAGTCGCCTCGGTCCCTGATCACGAGTAGTCCAGCACTCCGTGACCCCTGGTTTTAGCATGCCACTTTATGACCAATTTGAATATCGTGATAAAAATTAAGATGTTTTTACGGATTTTAATTACAAAGTGCGTGGGTTATAATTAGTAGTGTGAGATAGAGTATATTGGGATTTTCTGTATATATTCTGTAGCAGTTATCGTGTTGAGACATGTTTATATTGTAGCGCTTGGTTGGAGATGTTGAATTAACCTATATTTTCAGTGTGTGTCAAATTGTATTTCATGCTATGTAGTAATTGCATGATTAAAAGTAAACTGGCTTGATCAAAGACACGAAGTCGTTCGAGTATTCGAAGAAAGAAGTATACAGAAATATTGAATCAGGAAATGCAATTTAACACAAAATATCTCGAATGATGACTCTTTTGTATATTTGAATTAAAATTTTTCGATGACTTTTATTTTTAAGTTATGCATTACTGTGATTCGACAGATAAATAATAAATGAATTATTTTCAATGAAATAAAACTGAAGTATTTAGATTTTCACTGTATTAACAAAACTATGACCGGTTTCACCACACTGTGGCTTCATCAGATTGATACAAACTAATGAACAGAGTTATTCCTTATATATTTGTCTTAAACAAATAGCAGTCAATAACGGTTACAGTCCAACTATGATTGAGAACATGATTCCACGCAAAAAATTTCAGAAAGCAATCCAGAGTGTATTTCCAAGTATGAAAAGTTCTAACACAAAATACAACAGCTTAACTTATATTGGTAATCCTAGTCTAAAATTAAAATCATTCCTCTCGCATCATAATTTCAATATAGCATTCCGAACTGATAACTCTTTAGGCCGACATATCAAAAACTGCAAATCTAAAATTGATAAAAGTAATGAATCCGGTGTTTATAAACTGTCTTGCGAGGATTGTAATAAAATTTATAGTGGTAGAACTTTCAGAAATTTCAAAGTTAGATTATCCGAGCGCAAACGTAGTTTTAATTATCATAAATCAGATTCCCATTATTTTAATCACTTACTCGAAGAAAACCATAACTTTAATAATAATTTCAAAATTTCACACACTGAAAATAACAGACAAAAACTCAATCTATTGGAAATTTTAGAGATCAACAAAGAAAAGAATTCAGGTAGGTTACTTAATAGTCAATTAGATCTAAATCCTTCTCCTTTACTCAATCTTTTCAATTCATAAAGTAAGCAACTCCGATGGGTTTTCCAACATACCTCTTGTACCTATTGTAATATTAAGTAGGAAATAAGACTAATATATAAGGAATAACTCTGTTCATTAGTTTGTATCTATCTGATGAAGCCACAGTGTGGTGAAACCGGTCATAGTTTTGTTAATATAGTGAAAATCTAAATACTTTATTTCATTGAAAATATGTATATCGATTTTCATCAAGTAACGACCTCCTCAATCAAATTATTGAAAGAAGCTGAGACAAGTTTTTTGGTCATTTGGTATTTCAAGCTAATTCTAAGATGTGCGACCAACACACAGAATATCTGGTTCCTATCCAGTTGTTTGAAGAACGAAGTATTTCCAAAATATATAAAACTGAAGACCCATAATATCAGCCACGCAGCCCAAAATGGAGTACTACAAGGTAAAAAGAAATGGTTGAAGTTAGACATCAAGTTTCAATACAGCCAACGAGACAACTATAACATCTTTTTAAAGGTAATCAATTCGGAGTTGCTTGCAATTACCTCCTAATTGTTCTTCATTATTACAACCAATGGATCAACATGTAATACAGAATGTGAAATTATCGAAAATCTTTGCTACTGAATATTATGGGACAAGAAGACAATAACGTTTCGCAGTTACTGAAGTAATTGGACCACAAACATGTGGTGTTTTCTCTTGAAAGGGCTGGTTATCTGTGTCCCAAGAATTAATGCAGAAATCATGGAAGAATTTATGGCCCACAAAAGAAGATGATTAAGACGCCGGTGATCTGTTGCCTCTTTCACGTTTGAGAGAAAAAATTTTGCTAGATAAAGAAGAGAAAAATCGCGATGTACACATGATAACAGATGTGCTAACAAATATATCTGGTCAAGAATTAACAACTGAAGACATGGAAGAATGGGTTGTAGAAGACACTGAGAATTATATCTCTGAAGCTGAAATAATCAACAACATAGAAAGTGACGAGGATACAGAAGAAGATGTCACCATGAATTCAGTGAAACATAAAGAAGCTCTCTTGTGTTTCAACAAATGTTTGGAATGGTGACCAGAAAATGATATCCCTCAGCACCAAATATTATTATTGAATAAATTGAGAGGAAGTTGCAAATTCTCATCTTCATTCGTTAAAACAGAAAATGATCCAAGACTTCTTCAGAACCTAAAAAATGATCCGTGAAATGTATCACTTTCTTAAGAATATGTAGTTATATTTTCATGTTTTTCTGTGAATCACAATAATTTTGAGTGTTTCAATTAATATTTTACGTTTTTCAATACATATTTCACGTTTTCGATAAATATTTCACGTTTTCAGCCCTGTCTTCTCTTTACTATTTCATTTCAATTAACTCGATAATCCGAATATTTCAGTAATCCGAACAAGTACTGGTTCCATATGATTCGGATAAGAGAGGTTGTACTGTACTTGCTACATCCATATTTTTCCTGCGATGATTATACGTATCTTAGTCAACTCGTATCTATTTGCAGAAAAATTGTTGGGCTCGTACATGATAGTGTCTAACGGAATTACTTTATTTGCGGAATTTCAGGGACCGGCATAAGAATTGGCCGAGAGGATTTTTCCTCAAGAGAGCCGCAACACGAGAAGAAAAAACGAAGTCTCAGTTCAGGAACAGTATATGCCTGAAATAAAAAACGTTACTTTTATTACTTCTCGAATATTTCAGCCATTTGACGTATCTCCGCAAAATTAGTGAAGAAGTTTTCTGAAACGTTATAGTTTTCCTAACCTTTTTTTCAACAAAATTGTATGACTACTTTTTGAAATACAGCTAAAGTTGGACATTTTTCTCTGTCTAGGTTTCGGTAATACTTTTGTATTTTGCATACATTTAACTATCTGAATCTATCGCCTGATTCAGAAAACTACACAGTCAAAATTTGCTTTAGTTTTTGCAATAGCGTTGAAACCAGATAGGAACCTAGTTGGACTATTGCATCAAAATTTCGAAAAAGACTCCTCATTTATAGTAATTTTTTCAGTAATAATTATATGGGTGCCATCATTCGAACAGATTGGAATAGATAAGTGAAGAGGTGGAAATGATCATGTAGTTTCAGTAAGAATAAGTTTCTGGAAATCCTCAGACAAGAATAGTGTTTTTTATGTATATAATATAGAAGTAATGATTTTTACAGGTATTTTACTATAAACTAACGCTGTTTTGAGATAGTAAGCCTTTCCACCAAATTCAAAATTTAGCCCGAGTGGCTGCTGGGGTATATAACCAAAACCATCTCGAACACTCTGTATAGTATATAATACGTTTTGCGATTGAGATTTCTTGTAGGAGTCACTCTCAATTCAATTCTGTTGGAATACAAATAAATCAAAAGCGAAAGTCAACTTATTTTTCACGAATATCATAGTTTGAAACAAGCGACCTAAACGCTTTTCCTCTATTTTTCTGGGACGAGAAAAATTTTTATAAGCCATGGATTCTTGTAATAGTGAATCACTACTTTAGAAATACCACACTATGGCTCCATCAGATTAGTACTACATTCATAAGCATGATGTTCCTTATAAATTATATTGGTTCCATAGGAGGAAAATACAGGGTGGACGTTGCTAACTCCTACTTTAAAAAAATCACTACACAAGAACGAGAGGTGCAAGAGTGGTAGCGCTGGTTTCGTTTAGAACGACAGATCGTATACTTTGCAGTCTCGAATATGTCTTTGTCGGGAAAGCAGCGCGCTCCACAGTGCAATATCGAAAGTAGGCATCAGAGGGTAGCGGCACAGTTACCGTGAACTCTGACAGGTACTGTGGCATGCTTGAGAACAGAGCTTCTGGTTCCAGCAAGATGGTGCCACTGCGCATACAGCCCGTCAACCACGATCAATTCTTCTGGGCAGGTTGTTTCTCTGCGGGAAACAGTTCAGTGACCCCTGAGTTCCCCTGATTTGAGCCGCTGTGACTTTTTTCCGTCGGGTTATCTCAAGAGTGACGTTTTAAAACATCGTCCAAGGACCATTGATGAGCTGAAAACCGCCATTGAAGAAGAAATTAAACAGATAACCCCTGTCACTCTTGTGAAAATCATGCGGAATTTCCATGAAAGGCTAAACATGTATGTTGGCCGCCAGGGCCATCATTTGGATGATATCATTTTTAAAACTCCACTGATAAAAACAAGATTATATAACATTTCTATCGAAATTAATTCTTTTTGTAAATATCTCGTACAGTGTTTTTACCAACCCTTTGAAAAGTGGGAGTCAGCAGCGCCCCACCCTACAACAGGGTCGTTTCTTTTAAGAACTGAAAAGGTTTTGCAATAACGACGGATTTATGTCTAATTGACTATTAAGTGAGTTTGAAGAATTTTATCTGTTTACTGATTTCCATGCTTCCGATAGGTTCAGTTTTTAACTATTTTTTAATAAAAGTAAGGGTTTCACTTCGTATCAACTGGGAGAGAACCATACTATGTCAATTCCAATATCAGAGAGTAATATTTGAGTAACGAGTAATTATATCAGTAGTTTTTCAACTTCGAACGAGTAAAAACAAGTTTTGAACGATTTGAGTAAAAAGTCGACGTGTATCAGGAAACAGGAAGAAAAAACAATGCCCGAAGCCTGATCACTAATGCATCGGTGTTTAAAGTAAAAATCACTACAGTAGTTACCTGACAAGAAATTGTCACGCAATTATCCTTGTCTTTGATGATCAGACATCTTTGGGCTCTTTCAATTTCAACTCCAAAGTAGCAGTAGAGATAACTACTCAAATTCTCGACGATAAGGCTTATACCTCAAAATCAGCATATAATGAAATTTCCAGCAATTGTATCCGAAACTAATCTGATCTAGCTTCAACTTCTCACCAGAAGAGAATGGAAAAACATTGGAGAATAACGGATACTTTTTCCTATATATAAATACTTATTGGAAATAATGCTAGGGGTGTCCTGCTTTTGCCCCTATTTGGAATCAGTCATTATCCATTGTTAATTGTGTACTACATATAGCGTTTTTCCTATTTTGAATTAATTATGCTCCAGTTAGTTACTCTTGACCCCTATCAACTTATTTGTACAGGAAATTGTAAAGGAAATTATAGCATGAACTTAATGAATGTCGATGAGCATCAAAAGCAAAGCTCACAAATTAATTGGCATTGAAATAACTCACTTTGTAGTGTAATAATTTACATCGTTAATGAGGTATCATGTTCGGTAAGGAAATATAAGATGTGGAAAGAAACACTTTGATCGTTGATTTTTATTCGCTATTAAACTAGTATCTGACAGAAATATTAGAAAGGGATGCTACACTTACGTTTGCACTAACGATGTGTGTCGAAGAAATATTATTATGAGCGAAACTCAATGAAAATCAATCAATTTTCTCGGTTATATTTGTAATGAAGTAATCGGGTTTAATGCAGATTAGCATCAGCTCTTCCAGTTAATGCTAATCAGGAAAATATAGTGATTAAACTCAGTAGGCATGCAAGAGATTTATTGGCCCATATATGTCCTTCTAATTCTTTGTTATTAAGTAATTGAGCTGCTTGTCTTTGTCGAACGTTTTCACATCCTCATTTTACAGAGTGTTTCAAATTTAAACCGCAAAACTCTCAAATCAGATGCGTGAGATCAATATATCAAGTTTTGTAGGAAACGTTTCGTTTTCTGGAATATTTTAATGTGTCCCGTTTTCAACGTGAAGTATGGTCACTTGTTTCGCTGTCCTCAAACAATGGGATGCGAAATAGTCCCGTTTTTTCAAACCGCGCGAAAATTTGAAATTGTGAACTCGTGAGACACTTGTGGACGAGGAATCACAAACCGTCACGCTGTCGAGGATCGGGGATTCCCTAGTAACGCAGGTAGGAGCATTTATTCGTTTATTACGCTAGTCATGCGCATGCATATATTTACCGCCGTTGTTTTGTTTTGTCGTAATGTTCTTCAAATAGTTTAGTAGTAAACTGGTAATTAATTTGAAGTTTTCTGTTGTTTTGATTAAACCTATAGTTATGCTGAAACGGAAGAGTTTATTAAGTGCCAACTTACAAGCAAAGTACCCATTTATTAAGCAAATTTATACTTCTTCGGCTATTGGATGCAAAAAAAATTAGTGTTTCCTTTAAGGGTGCTGATGATATTGAACTGCATTCGAAGTTTTTCATTGTTGAACTTTCTGAAGAATTCAAACGCGCGTAACTTCAAAGGAATTGGATCTTGCTGCCGCAGAAAACGTCTGATCTGGAAAACTGAATCATTGTATAAAGTACTACTAGCGTGGAAGAAATTTCGTGGTAAGGGCCGGTAGATTCTTTTTGTCAGAGAAACTTTCTACTCCAGGGGTACTCCAGGCATCAATTCTGGGCCCACTTCTAATTGTGGCATACGCTAGTGACATTCCTCTCCATATCTGGAGTGCCAAGTCCTTTTATGCGGACGACAACAAAGTGCACGCAAATCCTTTTACTCTTTACACTTTTACACTTATCACTTCAGGATGAATTTACATCCACACATTAATGGTGCAAAGATTGGCTTCTTCCCCATGACATTGACAAGTGCTTTGTGCTCGACGTTAGCAAAAATAATCCGCATCTCAGATATGAGATCGATGGAGTACGTTTGCGATGTAATCCAGTCAAAATATGCTGAATTATGATTCCAGTTTGCATTAATTCCCAACAAGCCGGATTTTTGTGCAGGCCTTTGATGCGTCATTACAAATGACATGTCGAAAGTCCCCATCGATCCCGCTTGTGCTTTGTTTTTATTAGAGGTCAAATTTGCGTTTTTTCCGTATATCTCTGAAACAATGAGTGCTACCGAAAAGTGGTTCAGACAAAGTTTGTAGATCGTAAAATTGTCTACAAAAAAGATCTCAACACTTTTTCTTCTACGGTGCACTGTTCTCGAATTGTGGCTATTTTAAACATAGTTCTGAATGGTTTTTCGTACTGAATAGACGTGTTTGTGAATTATATTCTCTTTTTAAACAGTGCCGTTACAAAATTTTGTAACCATGTTAGAAGTTTGCTTTATTTGCAATGATTCTTTAACTGAAAGTGAAATTGTGGTTGTTGATCGTGGGCTAAAGACTTTAATGGATTGAAGTACTGAGATGGGTGATGGGTTCGATGAATGTTTGAAGGACAAAACATCTGTAACGATACATAAGCAGAGTCGTAAAGCATACATCCGGGAGAGCAGTATCACTGCAGCTAAAAGACAGCGTGAGGCGGAGATAGCTACATCTGGGATTAGTCCTCCTCGTACTAAAACACGAGGTAATGAATCGTCTTCTTGTTTCAAGAAATACTGTTTGTTCTGTGGCAATGAAGCAGATAAAACGGCTGAAATGAAAAAAGCGCAGCATCTTCGACGAAGAGTGTCTCAAGTTTCAACCTTTGACTTCAAGAAAAACATCTTGAAGAAAGCTCCGACCCGTTCTGATGAGCTAGCAAGAAGTGTCATTGCCCGACTTCAGTATGAATATGACTTAGTTGCTGCTGAGGCTTAGTACCACAGTGATTGTAACACTTCGTTCCTGAAACCCATCAGTGGAGGTAAAATCGGTCGTCTTGAAAGTGATTCTATTACTTCAGCGATGGAAGAAATTTTTGCATTTATTGAAAATCAATTTTCAATACAAAAATTGAAAGATATTTGCAAAGAACCATCGATCGATAACAGAACAATTAAGTCAAAACTCAAAATAAAGTATGGTAGTAGAATCATTATAACTGAGAAATTGGGAAGTTCAACATTAATTTGCTTCATCGACAATCAACTTGACTATGAAGAATTTGATGATGAATGTTGATGTAATTTTTTGCTGTTAAAATTTTCATTAAATTTAAATAAAAAAAATTTCATCAATAAAATAGTGTCCCATTACATTCTTCGGATCAAAATATATTGTGGAGTATTCCTACTGGGGAAACCACGTTAAAAAAAGCGCCGTGTACACTACCTCAGAAGTGGTGCGGAAATGTGTGCATCTAGTCGAAAATACGACTTTCCTGCGGTCTAAAGTCACGATATCTCGAAAGCGATGCTTTGTAGAAGAAAAGTGTTCAGATCTTTCTGTAGACAATTTTGCGATCTACAAACTTTGTTTGAAACATTTTCCGATAGCTCTCGGTGTTTCAGAGATATACGCCAAAAAAACAAATTACTGACCTTTCACCTCGAATAAAAAATAACGCACAAGCGGGATAGATGGGGACTTTTGACAAATCATTTGTAATGACGTATTCAAGGCCTACACAAAAATCCGGCTTGTTGGGAATTAATGTAAATTGGAATGTCTATTTTGACTGGACTAAGGTTTCTTCATATGTCGACCTTGGTGTCACATCCACGATGACAAGGTTTGAGCATTTATCTCAACATATCAACATTTCCAAACGAGCCAATTCACTAATATATCTCATTCGGAAGGTCATATATCCTTAGACACTGTTTCGAAGCTCAAAAGACCATATATTCGACCTATATTAGAATATGCTGAATGTGTCTGGTGCCCTGTGTTAATGCCTGACAGTGACCTGTTTGAACGAGTGCAACGTCGTATCCCACCACTCTCTTCCGGTGTACAGCGCCCATATTATTCACAGAGACTACCTAAATTTGTGACGTCTCAAAATATCCCTCACAGGTTGCAGTTCTGAAAGCGATGTTGCTAACTTAAGGTGAATTTGTTTCTCTGACAAATATAAATACAATTAAGAAAATATATTGCATATACACACAACCAAATTTACATGAAATCACTTGGTATTTCACATTATTGATTATTTTTAACCATGGATCTTTGACTACTTGTGAAGAATGAAGTTTTTTGTTGTAAGAAAACTGGATAGTATGCTAAGAAATGTTGAATTATTACCACATGTTCGGGATATTGTACTCAGTCGTACGTTGGATTTTCCTATGTACAAACGGGTCTGATAATTATTCTCGTTGAAGAAGGGGTGACACAGAGGGATATAGCGGCCACAATGGGGATGATTTCAAAAACATACGCCTGATATGTGGTCCTACAATCTCTGCAACATAGGACTAGAAGAAGTCGTAGGAACATCACTTCTAATCCGAAGGCAATTTCTAGAAGCAACAGGCATCAGTGTATCAGTCGAAAGGATAAGTCAAAGACTTCGTTCAAGGAGTTCATACAGCAGAACTCCCTAAAAAGTTCCAGAGCTAACCAGACAACAAAAAATTAACAGACGTAACTGGTGTATCGAGCACCAAAATTGGAATATTGAGAATTGGCGAAATGTTCTTTTTTCGGATGAGACCAGAATTGGTGTTCGATCAGATGACAGCCGGATTCGGGTTTTAAGGGGTCGTGGAAGACAAGCTAGACTCCGAGCAGCAAGACAAATTCCGAAATACCAAGGGGGCAGTGTGATGTTTTGGGGTGGCATTATGCTGGGAGGCAAAACTGATTTGATTTTGTTGCCTGCGATTGTAACGGCTAGAAGTGCTGGAGTCCATAGTGAGACTGTGGCGAGGTACCCACTGTGATAATTTCACTTTTATGCAAGATAATGCTCCTCCACATACCAGCAACCTCGCGCGACATTATCTTGATGAAACAGAAACAAAGGGAATCGCTATTTTGGACTAGCCAGTTTGCTCTTCATACCTAAATCATACTGAACATTCATAGGATGTTCTGAGAAGAAAAATTAGATCGCGTCAGGATAATCCAAGAACCCCACAACAGCTCATCCAAGCCGCCACAGAAGAGTGGCAGAATATCACCCCAGAGGAGGTCGAAAACCTAATCCAAAGCATGCCTAGAAGGATTCAGGCTTGTATCAGGGCAAGAGGAAGTAATACAAGCTACTGAGGTCGAGAAAAAAATACCTACTCCATGAGAAAACAATTTTTAATTTTTTTACTATACGCGGAAAGAGTCTCTCGTTTCCTTTTATTTGTTTCTTTCTTGAAATGAACCTTAATTCATTTCTTTTTTCAGTTGAAATATCTCGAAAAAGATCAATTCTAACAGTACTTTGAAATTCCCAAAATCGCTGAGGTAGTATTCAAAATATCGGGTGATTCCATATAAATTTAGTTGCGTGTATGTAATTGTAATAAATTACAGTTAAACTTTGCCTTAATAAAGCTGGTGCGCTCGTGATTGATTTTTTCGCGATTTGTTATACTGAAAATAACTATGAATATAATGAAAATTAATATTAATTGTATTCAATTACACTTTATGTGAATAAAGCAAATTAAAAAATTGTGCCATTTTCATTCTCGTTCTGCCAACTGAGGTACGAAAGCTTTTATTCCGTTCTGAAATAACAAATAAATGTTCAGACAAAAGACAATAAGAATCTTTGATTTGTCAGTGAGTCGGAGAGGTGATGGGTTTTAACCCCCATTAACGAAAATAGGAGCCAATAATATTAAAGTCAGTTGCTAACTTTTTTTCAAATTCCTTGATCTTTTCATGTCTTGCCCATGTTTTACACGAAAAACATCAAAGGCGCCAGGGCAGAGCGCTGCGTTATTCCATTGTTAACGCTCTTTATTTTATTCATTGGGTTCTTCATGCAAACTTTGAAAGACTAATTTGTTATTAAATATCGAGTTAATTTAGCATTCTTAAAAAACAACACTTTGAAGTAGAAAATTTAATGCATACTACGACGAGCCTTGTACGTTTTGGTTGGGATCCCACTAGTTATTAGAACTTCATTAAGTAGGGCAGTTGGAAAATAATAAATCTTCTCATTTCCTCTAATTTTGTATTTTGCATGAGTTTAATTCACTTTTATCGATCTAATAAATTACAAGATTATTGAAAATATTTCATTAATTGAATTGATCGAGGGCTGGAATTAAAATTTAAACCTGTATCAATTTTAGTTCTATGTGAATAAATAAGATTCATGGGTTTCCCCAAATTTTTGAGTATTCCTTAACATAATTATTTGGAATATAAAATTCAATCATATTCTGTTTCTTGAAACTTTCATACAACATGGTCGCTTCGTTATTATGAAATACATTTACACAATAGTTGTAACTTGATGAAGAAACATTAAATAACTTATCTGAATTGTCATTGCAAGAATCGTCATAAAGGCAACACAGAAAATACTTAAGCTATTTCAATCATTTCTTGAAAATTCTGTGAATGTACATAGAGTTACTAGATAAAATTAGGGAATATTCAGTTTTCCATAGAAACACGTACTGGATGAAACAATTGAGTGCATATATTTTTGAAAAGGAAAAAACTCTATACAAATCAATGAAAGTTAACTATGCTTCATATGTGAAAAAATGTAAGTTTGCTTCATAACTCAAAAACCTTTGAACAAAGAGAAATTTCCGCACATAGTTCGGTTCTACGTGAAGAAGTAGCTTAAGGAGTCAAAAACATTTTTACATAAGTTCAAGAACAACCAACATATTGACACTCGATTGATCCGAAAATTTTCAAGATTTCTAAATTACTCGGAAACCAAAATAGCTAGCTTCAATCTGTTTGGGGCAATGAGTTCCTCACACAAACAGAATTCGGATAAGGTGGGTTAGGTTAGATCATTTCTCTCCATTCACAATATTTCACATAACTTCAGTGCCGAAACGTTGAAATCTGTTCATCCTGTACATGAATTTCTCCTTGATGTGTTTTAACTCCCTCAACGAAAAAAGGAGCCAATAATATTCAAGTCAGTTGCTAATACTTTTCTTGATCTTTTCATGTCTTGCCCAATCGTCAGCATAGCCAAACTCATGCTTTTTCTTGTTGGAATTACTGAGTTCTACATCAAAGGTGCCAGGGCAGAGCGCTGCGTTATTCCATTGTTAATGCTTTTTATTTTATTCATTGGGTTCTTCATACAAACTTTGAAAGACTAATTTGTTATTAAATGTCGAGTTAATTTAGCATTCCTGGACAACAACAGTTTGAAGTAGAAAATTTAATTCATACTAAGACGAGCCTTGTACGTTTTGGTGGGGACCCCACTAGTTATTAGAACTTCATGAAGTAGAACCGTTGGAAACTAATGAATTTTCTCATTTCTTCTAATTTTGTATTTTGCATGAGTTTAAGTCACTTTTATCGTTCTAATAAATTACAAGATTATTAAAAATACACCACAAAATTGTCGCATCACTTGGTATTCTTAATTCCACAATCGATTAAGCAAATCGATCGCAGTTTCTTTGTCAACATATGTTTCTGACATATGAGGGGAAAAAATCTTATCTATGTAGTAACATTTGTTTCCATATCATCTCAAACACGTCTGAAACAAGAATGAGTTTATTTGACTATCAGTATTCATTCAATTTCTCTTCAGTTTTCACGCTAAATTAATGCAAGTTTTCTGTGTTTCTTGTTGATTTTCGAATATTTGAATTTATTGTAATGGCTGCTGAACGTCCTGGACGCTATTAGAGTGATCATGAAGTGGTAAGAATTGTAAGACTTCTAGAGGAGGGGCGAAGCCAACGTTACGTGGCTAACTTGTTGAATGTTAACCAAAGCACTATTTCAAGAGCAATTAATCGGTACCACGAAAAAGGGGAATATGGAAGAAGGGACGAACAGGGAAGAAATCGGATAACAACACCAGTTGAAGATCGTTGGCTTCGTTTAACTGCACTAAGAGTTCGGCACTGTAAGGATAGAATGCTACAAAATGAACTTGCACTTTCCAGGAATATGCATATTTCATTGCAAACTGTTAGGAACAGGTTCAGAGAAGACGATATGGGACCAAGGGTGGCTTCTACTGGCCCTCGTCTGACCAGAGAGCATCGAGTTGAAAGAATTCATTTTGCGAGGGAACATGCAAATTGAGGTATTCCAGAATGGTCGAACGTTCTCTTTTTCGAAGAGTCAAGGTTCTGTCTAAACTGAAAACTTCGGAGGGGGCTCAGTAATGGTGTGGGGAGGCATTTCTTTCCATAGTCCCAGTGAATAATGGAAGAATGACAGCGGTAAGATACTATGTTGTACCCTTTGGCCCATTGATTGGCGAAAACTTCATTTATATGCATGATAATGCTCGGAGAATTTCTGCAAAATGCCGAAATTGATATTTTGAGATGGCCAGCCAGCAGTCCCGACTTGAATCCCATAGAACATGTTTGGGACAACATGGGGTGGCAAATTCAGCAAATTAGGATGCCTTGAAGAACACTCCAACAACTAGAAAATCTGCTTCCTGAAATTTGGAACTCAGTGACTCAAGAGTATATCCAAAATTTGTTTGGGGGGCTTCCGAGACGTATACTGGCAGTAATTAGGGCCCGGAGAGGAAACACTCGATTTTGAAAATGATTAGTAACCGTTCGATACTAGTTGATTGGCCTCTTCGCGAATGTTTGAAGATGGTAGAATTTTTCAATTTTTCATTAGCTCGAAAATTGTTGATATATACCATCTCTTTTGAATGATATCTTCTTATTTTACACTTTTGAAAGTTACCAAGCGACTCTTGAATGACCAACCTAAAAGTTTATATAGTACTGTCGTAAAAGTAGGGTGATGCGACAATTTTTGTGGGGAGTGTATTTCATTAATTGAATTGATCTATACCAATTTGGGTTGGAATTAAAATTAAAACCAGTATGTTTTCAGTTATATGTGAATAATTATGACCTGAAACGTACATATAAATGGGTTTAAGGTATATATATTAACAAGTAAAATTTTAAAGCCTCATAACAAAGACTAAAAGATAGCGTTTAATTATTGTTATGTCGTAGAAAATGATAAACTAAGGTGTTCATTAATGAAGATATCATACAGGAGATGGCCCCTGCAGCCAGTAACTGCCAAAGGGGTTGAAAGTGTTGACTCTAGTAATTGCCGGAAACAATTCTTCAGTTTACCTAATCGATAGCTAATTAGGCGATTAATTATAAACGACTACCCGTCAAGCTTGGTTAGAATATTCTGTTTCATGCCATAAATTCTATAGGGAATGTTAATTTTCTATGATTTGTTTTGTGACATTTTAATTTCAAATACAGTTTTTACATCGTTCTCAAAATTAACATTTTAAGGTACTTAAATTATATTGACCTCGTCGTTTTTAAGTGTATCTTACAAATTAATCTTTTAAGATCACTTTGATGTGATATTTGTTGAAACTTTTTCCTCAAGAAACCGTGAAAGTTTCAAATTCAATAATATCAAATATATAATTGAACAATTGAAGAAAAAACACTAGACATAAGTTTAACAAATTATAGTGGATGTTTGAAATATGTTCTGGGTTTTCCCCCATTTTCAAAATCTAAGAAACGACTGAATATTATCAAAATTTTGTCACACGATAAATGGGGAGCAGACCACCCATCAGATCAAAACTTGATTATAAAAGTTTAATATACTCATCTGGTAAAATCACTCAACACTTCTCCAAACACCCCCTACGCTCGTGTCTTGGAGCTTTCAAGTCCACACCAAGCAACAAGCCTATGTTTCAAAACCAACAAACCACCTCCCTGGCTGAAACGTCAACTCCTTCTCCTCAACTACTCCATAGATACGATCTTTCATCCCATCATGTCTCAAAAATATTTCTTTAAACACTAACTAATCGAAATTCCATTATCGAATCCCCGTCCAGAAGACTGAAACCTATACCTCGCCTTTTGCTGAAAATATTAATCTTACAAATATAATTTTTCACTGTCACCTCCTTGGAACTCAAAAGCTCCCAAAAATCGATACAAGCCTTTGTAAGTTCGACAAAGCAGAAACACCGACTGCCTTTCTCCAAAAAGCATTTCACTAATTTCTAAAGAAACTTTCGACGATATTCTATACACGGACGCATCCAAAAGTTCCACCAATGTGGGCAGTTTAGTCACAATCAACTTTGAACTATTTTGTATACTAGAGATATTTAATGTAACAATGAAGAGTCAATGACCTAGAAATCATTATTTCTGAAATAAAAAAGGGGAAAATTGGAATAATGGCATCGAACATTTATACCTGAAAAACAGATGAGAGTAGTGAGGACAACCGGAAATCAAGCTGATCGTAGTTGTTGGTAGGTTATATTTGTAAGCTCAGAAATTTCTGTGAATTCTAATAAATCTAATGTTTTGCTTTTGTTATTTCAAGTTAAAATTTGTGTGTTTGTGCAATTTAAGAAATGATATTCTTCCATACATGTTCTGAAAAATTGGTTGTTAAATTTTAAGCTTGTCCACTTTAATAATGATGAAACGACCAATTTGACATATATGAAAAGCAGGACAGATATTGCAGTATAATTTATATACATCGCTTTTTTCACATATATCGAGTCGATCTTTGTTATTGACCAGTGAACACAGATTTTTTCAATTCGTAAATATTGTGTTATCCTAGAAGATCCTTGTTGAATTTTGAAGTTCCATAAATTTCTAGACTTTTTGTATGATAGTAACGGTAATGAAAATACACTGCTCCAAGAAAGTTAAGAATACAGTGAAATTTTAAGGAAAGAATAAGACCATTGTGTTATTTCCGGAGGATCAAGCCAAAATTGATATAGACATTTATTTATTCCTGTAGGATACTGAGAGAAGTTGAAAGTTGCGAAAATCGAGTCGACGTTCGAAATATTCTGGCTGCAAAACTTTTTTTTTTTTTTGCCTTTATTTAAAGTCGCATCTACATCGAGGTCATTAGCGACTGCTCATTCAACAGTATCACAATGGTTTATTCATACAGTAATAGGATAATAAATATTTAAGCAATTTCTTGTAGACTGTTTTAAATTAGTGTGTATAATCCTATGGATTTGAGAAACTGTATCGTCTTTAGGCACTGCTGTTGTTTTTTCAGGTTGTCCTTGAAGTTGTTGGTCAAAAATTGGTTACGCTGATTATAATACTTGAGGCATGTTGATAATACGTGTTTCACCGTTAGTGGTTCTCTACAGACGTCGCAGATTGGTGGTTCTTCGTTTAACAATAGGTGTAAATGTGTTATGTTTGTATGTCCTATTCGGAGTCTCTGGATGATTGTTTGGTGCCTGCGGATTTCCAGATGTGGAAAAGCTTCGTGGACATTGCTTCTAACTTCAGATATTCTACTCGGCATGCCTTCACCCCATTTTCTGTTCCATAATTCATTAATTTCAGTTTTAACTATTTTTGTAGCTCTTGTGTTGTCCTATCTACCCCTGCCCTTGTCCCATGTGTTATGGAAGTTTTAGCCCTGTCATCCGCTATTTCGTTTCCTCGGATACCCATGTGGACAGGACCCATACTAACGTAATTTGTTTGACCGTCTGATATTCATATAGGATATTCTGGATTTTTTATTAATATATTCGTTGAGTGATAATTACCTATGGCTGATAGAACACTTTTCGAATCGGTGAGAATTAAAATTTTTCTTTTTCACGCGCGATTTCGAGAGCTTTTAGAATGGCGAAGGCCTCGCATGTAAATATTGCTGTGTCACTGGGTAATTTGAAAGACCACACCTGTGGTTCAATGGTGTCGAGCACTATTGAGCATCCCGCGCCTTCATTGGTTTTTGATCCGTCAGTGTAATAGTAACTGTGGTCTGGATGGTTTTTGCGGATTCTGTCGTGCAAACGTTGGTAGTGGCTTGGTTTGGTGTTGGCTTTCGAGCCGAGTGCTTCCAGTTGCAGGTTTACTTTAGGTGCTTTCGTCGTCCAAGGAGGCCGAGTTTGATGAATATTTTCATTTGTTAGGGGTAAGGTAATGCTGGTCTTGCTCAGGTATTTTTTCAATCTATAATTGAGTGGTTTAGGTGTTCTAAATTGTTTATCGTACAGATCATGGAAATTCTCTTTGAACGTGGCTTTATATGCTCTTGATATCCTTATGCCATATTTCAAACATAATTCCATTCTCCTGAAACTTAGAGGCATCGAGTTTGATTCAACCAGAATGCTGTAGGTGGGGCTAGTTCTAAATGCTCCAATGGATAATCTTAAAGCCGTATTAATAACCGGGTCTAGCATATTTAAGGTGCTCTCTTTTGCTGAATCATATATGATACAACCGTAGTCTAGTTTCGATTGTATGATAGCCTTATATGTAGTGATGAGTACTTCCTGTCTGCGCCCCAGTGTAGTGAAGATAGCGTTTTAATGATATTAATTTTTTTGGCATTCGGTTTTAATTTTCTTTATGTGTTGGACCCAAGTGAGTTTGTCATCGAACAGTAATCCAAGGATTTTCAGAGTTTTCACCTGTTCTATGTGTTGTCCGTTTAGGTAGAGTGGCAGAACTTGTTGGTTTGAATGAGTGCGTGAAAAGTTCATATGTTTTGTTTTAGTGGGTGAGATTTTGAATCCGGATGTCTTTGTCCATTCAGTAATTTTGTCAATGGTTGACTGCATAACGGTGATTAAACTTGCTAAAACTTTGCCGCTAACAGAGAGTGTTACATCGTCGGCGAATAGTTGCGCTTTGACTGGCGCCTCTACTTTCGCTATTATTTCGTCTATGGCAATTAAAAACAACAAGATGCTCAATACTGACCCCTGAGGTACCCCGTTTTCCATGAATGTTGACTTAGAGAGCATGCCATTTATTCTCACTCTTATAACTCGATCTTTAAGGAAATTTTTAATAAAGTTCAATAATTTACCTTCAATTCCCCACTTGGACAGTTGAACTATGATGCGTTGCTTCCAAACCATTTCGTAGGCTTTTTCAATGTCCATAGATACCACTACTGTGTGAAACCTGTTGGCTAGTCCTTCACATATGTTGGTTTCCAGGTCGACTAGATGATCCATCGTTGACCTTCCTTGGCGAAATCCATATTGTTTGGTAGACAGAACATTATTTGTTTCCAGAAACCATCTCAATCTTTGACTGCAAAACTTGATATTCTCATTTTGTAATGTTTATAACTATTTTTCTGAGAGTTCCACCCATTGGTTCCCCCGTTTTCAGTTAGATATGCCTACTCGATATCAATGGGTCGTCAGTTACACTACCTATTACATCAATTGTTGTATCTTTCCCATCATCTAATTCATATTCATTTTTCCTTGGCGTCTTGAATGTAACATGGTTCATGAGGTTTCCCCCAAATTTTTCGAGTATCATACATAATTATTTAGAATATAAAATCATACTATTTCTTAAAATTTTCATACGACATGGTAGCTTCGTTATTACAAATGATACTACATGCACACAATAGTTGCAACTTGATGAATACACATTAAATAACTTTTCTAAATTGTCATTGCAAGAAACGTCATAATGGGAACACAGAACATACTTAAGTTATTTCATGAAAATTCTGTGAATGTACATAGAGTTACTAGATAAAATTAGGGAATAATCAGCTTCCCATGAAAACTTGAAAAATTGAGTGTATATATTTTTTGAAGAGGAAAAAACTCTTTACAACGCAATCAAAGTTAACTATGATTCATATTAAAAAAAACGCAAGTTTGCTTTATAACTCAAAAACTGTTCAACAAAGAGAGATTTCCGCACATAGTTCGATTCTACTTGGAAAAATAGCTTAAGGTGTCAAAAATATTTTTACATAAGTTCAAGACCAACACACTCGATTGATTCCGAAAATTTTCGAGATTTCTGAATTACTCGGAAACCAAAATAGCTAGCTTCAATCTGTTTGCGGCAATGAATTCCTCACACAAACAGAATTCGGATAAGGTGGGTTAGGTTAGATATAATATATATATATATATATATATATATATATATATATATATATATATATATATATATATATATATATATATATATATAGATATAGTTATATAAAATGCTTCCTGCTATGTCAATATACAATATGGTTCAATTCATTCCATCTATAATCCGTCAATCACGACTGCAATTCCAGTGTCAAAATAATACATATTTCAAAAACAAAATGACAGGTGGCCAGTTATCAAAGAAAATAGTGCGTAGAGATGTCTGAATTCCATTTTTCGAGTTATTGAAATGAGTTTTAGCTTCGCGCTTCGTTCTTCAACTTCTAAATGGTATTTCTACCTTTCTCTCAGGAAAACAAATAACTCACCGTACCATGTGGGATGCATTTCAAAATTTTTCAATCATATATCCTCCATTATTCAGCATTTCAAATGCCAAGCCGACATATTTGCCTGTTCATATTAGAGGAACAGTGACGTTTATAATCTCTGTCGAGATTTATATTTGCGATGAAATAAGGTAGAAATTATATACTCGTTATGCCCCAAGGACGATTCTATCCATCTGTAAGTGAAAATGTCGATTGAATTTTTTCGTTTGAGAAATATTCCATTTCCATTGGCGTTTCATTCATTTGGGTTTGATTTGCTAGAATAGAAATTAGTTTAGATTTTTTGGATTTCAACTTTGTAAAGGAATCAAACAATTAAGAAGGTAAGGAATATACTGAAAGTTACTTGAATCTTAGAGTCTTAACACTCTTTACTACACAGTGCCTGCTTTACACTATTGAGTATACAATGTATACGGGCTAAATGGCTCATTAGAAGTATCTGGGGAATGGGTTCATCGATTAATTTCAAATTTTAGCATTAGTGGAAATAGATACTGATCTACAATTTGCAATTGTATTCAGAACGGTACCACTTCCGGTTATACCGGACATCGTCTACAACTTTGCTATTTCTTGTCTACTTCATAATTTTTTTCATTAAAAACATCCTTATTCAAGCATTTTCATGATTTGTCCTATCTAAAATCAACTACCATTGAGCTATGATATTTTTATCAACATTTTCGGAATTATAGTGCCAGCTTCTATGCCCAAAAAATTGACTCAGTTTAAATGAGACTACAAATTTTTCTTTAGTTTAACTACAAAAGTATTATTTTTGAGGGCAACGTACTTTTCAATGCTATTTTTCATACAGGGTATTGAAAAATCACTTGTCAACTCAATAAATTGAAATTTCTTCAAATACCTATTTACCTACCTATTTTTTTTACTTTATAAGAACCGCATTCTAAATTAGTATCGATTGGTATTAGGTTCCTTAATACCTAAAATGACTCGTTCGTTATCATTTTATTTGCGATTTTATCAGAAATCTGAAGTTTCAAACCAGTTGTGCAACTGGATTGAATTTCTTAATGAAAATCATTTTATGCTAAAAGTTGGATTTTTGAGTATACCAATGGAAAAGTCTATACTGTGGCGCGGTGCTCTTTAGCTCGTACACTCTTGAAGATTTAATTTTAGTTCGAACGGTATTGTATTTAGAAAGTAAAAATCTACTTCAGCAATTTATTTTGAAGTAAACAGGGTGTCCCAATTTTCTTTAAAAATCTTTTTCAGATTGGAAGACCACTTTTTGTTGAAGATTCAAGCGCGTCCTAAACTCTGCTATAACGTCTTTAAGTAACAAGTTTTTTTGGTGAGTAGTTTTGTCACATTATTTTTTTTCCGTAAAAATTCATGAAAATAGGCTCTCACATCATCGCATGCTCCTTCGGTCAGAGAGGTTGAATACTTTTTTCCTTTCGTTTTCTTATTGCTCAAGGATATCTTCATTGATTGATTGAAATAGATTATCCTCATTTTATACAGGAGTGACTCAAAAAATTATTGAATATTGTAATTTTAAATATATCATATCTTAATTTTTTCAAATGGAACATCCTGTATTTTATTATTCATGTCAACGCATAAAATATTGTGTCATATTTTTGCAGAAGTAGCTTACCTTTATTTTGGACCATTTTCGAAATAAAAAAACTAAAATAATAAAACGAGAGGTTGCGAAAGAAAAGTTTATTAGTACATAATATTATATTTGATCAGAAAAATGGAGATATTTTAAGGTAATCGTGTATGAAATATGTAATAGATTGGTTTTTGGTGAGATGATCTACAAGGTGTTGAACTATTTCAATAACTATTCGAAATGTTGCCCGTTTCTTTGTAGACACAACTTAATCCTTCTGAGGAAAGACCGTTGAACTCTGTCTCATATCCAACTGTGTTGTAGAAGGAATCTGGTAAACGATGCCCTTAATATAACCCCACAAGAAAAAATCTAGACTTGTAAGGTCCGGAGATCTAGCTGGCTATCTAACAGGACCACCACGTCCTATCTGTTTGTTTGGAAATACATAATTCGAATGCTCCCTAATCTGATGTGAGTAATGTGCCGGTGCTCCATCCTGTTGAAACCACAAATCTTGTCTTATATGCTCTGGTACATCGGCAAGTAACATTGGTAGATGATTTTGCAGAATATCTAAATACATTTCACTATTGTCTCATGAGGTGTGGATTTTCCGTGGCGTAATAATGAAAATTGTGCCTGTTAACAAGCCCATTCTTGTGGAAAGTTGCCTCGTCCGAGAAAAGAACTCTGCTAAACATATTGGGATTTTCCGCTACTTTATCACTTGCCCAATTGCAAAAATTGATTCGATTTTCATAGTCTTGATTGTTCAGTTCCTGGTGCAGATATACATAATATGCATGATATTTCTTCACTTTCCAGATTCTCTGGACGGAAGTTTGACTTATATCTGTTAACTGAGAAATCTCCCTTTGGCTTTTGTATGGTCACTGTCGAAAAAACTAATAACTGGTTGTCTTCAGCTGTAGCAGTTTTTGGATTTTAATGTTTTCTGTAAGCGATATTACCCGTTTCGATTAATCTAATTGAAAGCGTTTCAAAGCATCTTGCATCAGGATGCCTCTTATCAGGAAACCTTTGTGCATAAACTCTACTTTCCAACGAAGAATTTCTATCACACTCACCCAGAATAAAAATCGTTTGAATCATCTTGATTTTATCATTAGTTAAAAGAATTATCTTGTTTAGGTTTCATTTTTTACTAATTGTATCATTACAGGAAAAAACTTCTGTCTTCCATCAATAAAGCTATTCCTGGGCAATAAGAAAACGAAAGGAAAAAAGTATTCATCCTCTCTGACCGAAGGAGCATACGATGATGTGAGAGCCTATTTTCATGAATTTTTACGGAAAAAAAATATTGTGACGAAACTACTCACCAAAAAAACTTGTTACTTGAAGACATTATAGCAGAGCGCTCTTGAATCTTCAACAAAAAAGTGGTGTTCTAATCTGAAAAAACCTCCCAAGATTTTTTTATAGAAAATTGGAACACCCTGTTTACTGCAAAATAAATTGCTGAAGTAGATTCTTACTTTATATATACAATACAGTTCGAACAAAAATGAAATCTTCAAGAGTGTACGAGCTACAGAGCACCGCGCCACTGGTGAATCACCCAGTATAAAATTTTTCATTCAACGAGAAAATTTTTGAGGAATTAATAAATTATTTATTTTCAACTCATTTTTAATTGTGTGAGAATACTTTGAATTTAACAACAGTATTAAATGGATCGAAATTTTATATTTGATTTCAAGGTAGAAAATATTATCAATATGAGTGGAAAATTTTAAAGCTCCAAGCTAAGAAATGATAAGGTTTCTAAGATTTAACTTTTCGAGGGATAAAACATGAAAAATTGTTATTATCTCGCCAACCGTTCAAGATAGGTGTAGGGACATGTATTAGAAAAATATTTGAAATTAAGTGAATACCCTGAAATGAAAATAATAGGGGAGATTCGGGTAGCCTAGGCCACATAAGTAAAACTCAGGATTACAAAAAAAAACAATGAAATAAGAAATAAAAATTCTCATTTTCAAAACTGTAATGAAGTTTAGAAGGCACTGTCGAATATTTGTCATAATCATTTCTGGGGGGTAGCCCCGGACATGAAAATATGACTATGTCGATTTGAAAACATCACAATAGTAGAAAGATGACGATGGATCAATGTCCACACATTTTTCATGAGCCCATTTTTGGCACTAGTGATACTGAATCCAGTCTTCATCGAAAATATCCCCACAAATGATGCATTCTGTATCATGATTTGTTTCTTCCTTAGTTAAACTCAGGATATTCTTTCTCGATCTCATTTGACTGATTGCTGCTTTTGCTCTATCAGTTGCAGCCTTGGATTTATTGGCTACAGCCTTGTTTGCTACCAGTGCATCTTTAAATGGAGAGGATGTCAGAACCACACTTTTTTGGGTTTTTCGAGAACGGGCTGCAAGACGCTTCCTTGAGGCGTTAGGGAGAGGGGACAATTTTTGAAGCAATGCATTCAAACTAGGAGATGCAACGGGCTCCGCACTATTTCTCGCAGTAGGTGGCTGCGTGCTGCCACTTGTTGATGGTTGTAATGCCTTAGTAGTGGTCGACTGCTGGGCGCAACTTGTGAATGGTTGCTGGGTTGAAATAGTTGATGATTGTTGGATGCCGCTAGTGGATGGCTGCGGTTTGAAACTTGGATTTTATGCTGGTTGATGGCTGCTCAGAAGCCTCATCCAAAATTGATAATGGCAAAAATCCAAATCAGTAAAAAATCCCTATTGAATGGATAAATTCCGGTGCATTTGAACCCATTTTGTGCTATTTCTAGTGTATATCACTGCCAATTCTATATGGCTCCCATGTCCATCGGGAATCAGAATAACAGGGTGTGCGTGCTGTTTGAATTGCTGGAGCCACCATTCATCCATCCACTTTCATGTGGAATAGCTATGCTTTCCGGTGGAGCTCCAATCATCAATCGATCATCTTTATCCATCCGTTTTTTCGGGAAGATGAGAAGAGGAGGTACAGAGTGACCAGTCACACTCATAGCAAACATCAAGGTGATGTTTCGTCCCCTCTCACCAGATGTCAACTTGTCTACTTGCTTTTTTCCCTTAGTAGAAATAACTTTCTCATTTGTGTGAACTGTCGAGACTCCCGTTTCGTCAGCATTGAAAATTTTCGAAGCTGGAAAACTATATTTTTCCTGAAGCTGAACAGCTGATCATAAAAATGATCTACTTGAGGTTTATTGAACCCAACGGCTCTAGCGATACTTGTTGACTCTGAAGGTCTGAGAGCAATATGTGGGAATCTTCTCGAAAAGCTGTAGTAAAAATCTTTTCCGGTCATTTTTTCCCCTTGTTGAATCTATGAGGAATTTTTAGTTGCTCTGCGAATTGAAAAGCTTGTTTCAAAAATTCCGCTTCCGTAAGTGGCATCAGCCGATTATCTAGATCGATAACATGTTCATGAAGTTGCAGAGCTTGATCGTTGGAAAATGTGTGCTTCAACCTCCCCAATTTCGGCTTGAACTCTGTTTCTTCTCCATTACCTATAGCTTTTATTTTATCCTGAAACTTACTTCTTGGAACACCATTCCGTTCAGCAGCTCTTTTTATAGATAGATTTCTCTCCAGAACACTCCGGATCGTTCTCTTCATAGTATTTTCATCCCAAATTCCTCTAGTTGTTCTTCTTTCTTTGAATTTTGGCATTTTCTGTGAAGAAAACATCAGATTTTCACTTATTTCTCCCCTATTGCAGCACAAAAGCAATTTTAACATAAAGATAAGCAGAAGACTTGACATGACAGAGCAACTGGGATTCATAATTTCACTATTTCATTCATAAAATCCAAAAATTCACCATTCATGAAATGGCCGAGGCTACCCGACCGATTCGATCCTATGATGTAATGTCTATCGCCAATTTCAAGATGAACAGCTTCAAATATTTAACATATTTTTGAACTATAATGACAACTTTTCTGAATTAGTAAAATGCCACGGTATGGTACTTACATTGTACAGAAAAAACTGAGTTTGGGAAGTGTGCGGCACAGACAAAAGAACCGACACTAGTATATGATCGACTGTCACGCGTTGATCACTCAACTGACACGGCTCATAGATTTGCACGTATGGCTATATGTTGCTACCTTTATTTTGACGTGGCGCCTGTTAATGTATGTCTGCGGAATTTTCTGGAACTAGCTTCAGACGGGGGTTTCCGCCGGCCACACAAGTGTGAGCTCAGGAAATATAACAGGGGAACCATACTATTGTATATGATTCAATAAACGTGAAAAAAAGTGAAAAAACCTGAGGAAGAAACTCGTTCCCCCTGTCGCTATTGCACTAGCAATAGCTTGTCTGTTTATGTTGTGTTAGTGTCGTGAGTACATAAAGAGTACCAAAGATATTTCTGCTTAGCCGCTTCATTCTCTCTTGCATTCCATGATTTCCAAACAAAGACAAGGGTGAAATGAAAGGATTTTGGACAAGAATCTGTAACAATGGAAAAAGAAAACCAGCAGAATATTTCAACAATCATACTTCTTATATGTCTAAACAAATCTGAGAAAAGATTTTACATAGGAAGCAAAGTCATGAAAATAACTAAGGAGATAATAAAAAAACTACATAACCTGCGATATTTCCCCAAATTTTATCTCTGTTTGACCGAGAGAGCCCCGATGGCCAGGTTCAGTCTTCCAAGAGATGCCGATTATGATCTATATGAGGTGTACTATTGGAAAAACAAGAGTTACTTCAATTTTTTGATATAAGCGGTAACACCGCATTCTTCACAATATTTTAGAAAGAGGGATCGAGTCTGAAAATTTAATCACATAAATTTTCAGGGTAATACTATGATCCTTTCTCCATAAACCTATCTAACCTCCCTATATATGAGATCCCATAACAAGTAAAGTAATAAGAAACTTCAGATTTAGAATAATTTGATTTATATCAACTAAAAAGTTATAAAAATTTGTGCTTATGTAAAGATAAATATTTCAAATACACTGTTCTAAATGCCTTATTCATATTCTATGATACAGCAGGTGCAACAGCAATTATCAAAAGCATATTTCTCTTCTGCTATCCTAAACTGTTTCGAACAGCATGAATAGCATCTATCCAAACAACGTAAATATTTTTGACGGCAGTATAGGCAAGGAAAAAATATACAGTATAGAATTTGTACAAATGTATCCCAAGTAAGTCTAAAGTTTCCATCATAGGGATAATAATCTGAAAGAGAATAGTTGGGTTATATTTAACTGTGTTGTACAATTGAAACCTTTGGAATTTTATTAAATGAAAAAATTACCACCATTCTATCAAATGCCAAACTTGTGTAAAATAAAGTGAAATAAAAATGTTGAATTGGAAAGAGATAAAGGGAAGAAAATTGTTCGAAAACCAACCAGAGATGTAGTTACATATAAATTGAGAATTTTTTTCCATTCTTTCAGCTGATATTTAAAGTTTGGACAAAACAAAACTTACTTTTTTTGATTACAGGGCTAATATTGCTGAGATACAAACTTAGTACTTAGTAGTATTGCTGTGAAATAAGCAGAACATGGAGGATTTCAGCTTCTAATATAGAATATCCTCTACAAAAACACTACAATCTGAAAATGTGCTTGCAAATAAAATACAAGCCCAGCATTAGTCATCTGGTAGAACAATGTTTTCCAAAGTCTGACATTTTGAGATGGGACAGATATGTTCAGCTTCATGCGCTTTACAGGCTGAAATTGTGGACAACGAAATGCTGAGTATAAAGTCTGACAGAAATACCCAAAAGCAGCATAGAGCTGTTCTTCCAGATCTTCATTCCTAGCCGACACGATTAGGCCAACTCCAAAGACTGTCTACTTGTGGATCCCTGTTAGTTACAAAGGGCTCCAAAAGTGTTCAAAGTATTGAAGCTAGTATATTTAGTCGATATGCTGCCACTGACTAGTTTACCCTGGTCTTGGCGGGTTTGTGAATGCTTCTTAAGCAGAAATATTCCGCATTGACCGCTATGCGGATCTTCTGCTTGCGGGATGATTAAAACGCACTCCAATAAAAATCATCACAAGATATACTAAAGGCATTTAACAATGACACCGTCACTTATTGTGCAGGCATGTCGCTCAACTCTCCCCAGACTTATTGGTCACTAGAGGAACTGCTTTGGCATTCACCGAACTGAAGTTTAGGCCGATGTTCGGACCTGAAGGTACGGGAGCACTGGCTGAGCCCCACAGGCCTTAGACACTCCAACCTTGCCATCGGTGTTCCTTTCACTGCGAGAGAAACGCTTCGTTTAAACTCTTCAAGTTAAACATGGGAGTTTTAAATGTCATATTAACGTTGCACTGTCGTCTCAGAAATCATCTAATTGTGTTGGAATTAACAGAGAACCTTTCATGTAGACTATGGAGAAGGAAGTAGAATCAATAGAACACTTCAAGTATGAATGCCCAGTTGGGGGTAGAATCAGACTTGAGGAACTTGGATACAATAATCTGAAGCAAACTGAGCTACTTTACCTCTCACCCATAAGAAGAATGGAACTTGTAGGTGAAGTTTAGGACAAAGTGCGCTGTCAATTAGCCCACACTCAAATTCAATATCTATCTGTGCATGTCTGGCATCGTCACACTCAAAGATCAAAAGGCAGAACCAATAGTTTCTCCGAAAAGGTGTAAGATATACACTAAAGCTCTTCTATGCTCTGATCTGTTCCTATTCTCAAAAAATGAAGCATATCAGATGCTCTACTCATATTTCTGAAGAAATCCATCCCTGAAAGAACACAGTCTAACTTGACTGTGAACCAGTAATTCAAAGCCCTGAGATTACAATCGCTTTGCTTCAAGATCAACTGTTAATCAAGGTAATTCCCTTGGTATTTGCCAAGAAGATCTTCAAAATTATATGTATGACATCGTGAAGTATTTTGAAGTGACTCTAGAATCACTACCGAACGCACTGATCTAATTTTAAAACAAACGCTCAGCTCACACTGGCCTCTTGGTGGTGATAATGTGGTAATTCTCTCGAGGACTTGTGCTGGTTTGATTTCATCAAGAAAGTCATGTATGACATATGTAAATGTTTATGAATTTTAGGATGTCAGCAAACATCAACTTCTTAAATGATTATCTGCACTTATAAGGTACCAATAACTCATGTAGGAAATTATGAAACAATAGACGAACCATCAAGGCTACAAGGAGAATTATAGTTTAATGCAAAATTTATTTCGTAATTTCTCTTCAGCTGCAATAAGTATTATACTATAATACCTATAGCTCGGGGTCCAGGATGATAATGCTCACTTTTTTCATCAACTATATCTATAAAATCATCAACTGTTATCGGTGGCTGTTCTGGTTCTATTACTTGAATACGGTATTTGGCCAAAATGTATCTCGACTGGCTTAGCTCTGGTAGTTCTTCATAGTATTGCTTAGATTTTCCAGAAGTTTTGGCGCTGATTGAAGGTAGGGTTTCTTTCAGATCTAACATTTTCGAAATTGCTTCATGTCATGTTTGATTAAAAATGAAATGACATTTCGAATTTTGTTCGAATCTGTGTTCAAAGATTGGTACGATACATTGGCAAGCAGAGAAACTTGGCTATATATTCACCGCGACATTTAAACCCTTCAGCATGATTATTCATCAATATTAACCATCAAGACTATTGAACAGCTGGAACCTTACCGACAGGTTGATTTCAGTTGTGGTTAAAGATGTAGAATGAGTTTCAGACACTGTAAAAAACCTTTGAGCAAATTTGAAATCGATACTGGATCTGAAACTGTATGTACATTTTCACAACATAAAAATAAAGATTGTCTTTTTTTCAAATCAATTTCATTGCATATAAGATGAGGGTCTATCATCACCTATCACAAGGTCTTTGAAATATGGTTAATCACTAATTTGCTTTTGTTTGTGTAATGGAAAATGAGAGCAATTAATTTCATACCTAAATCTATAATCAACTAGTTGTCCCATTCTTTATGAGAACGAAATATCAATGTCCAAGATCCCTGCTACCTTGAAGAGATTCCAAGTTTTTACGAAGATGGTGTTGAACCCGATGGCAAGTAAAGATTTGAATTTGAAGATGACACCAGTCCGAAATGTTTTCTCAACGCTGTTGAGTTGCTTGAAACAAGGCTCAAAAGCACTAATTGACTTCTTCCAGGAGTGTATTCCTTCTTGTTTTAATATCGTGAGAGCAGTTCACTTCATACTTTGCCAACCAAGAGCGATTTATTGTAGCATCATTGAAGGTTTAATGGTTACACACAGTACACACAGTGTCGTATTTTCATAGATTTATCAAAAAGAAGCCTTCAAACAGTTCTGCTTCACAATGGTGGTTTCTATGCTTCCATTTCTGCCGGTCAATATGTACTCCTCAAGAAAACCTGCAAGAACTTGGAATTGGTTCTTCGAAAGTTAAAATTAAAAGACCACAGTTCGAAAGTTTTGCGATGATTTGAAAATCTCGAGCATGGTACTCGGACAACATCCTTGGATTACTAAATTTTTGTTTCTATGGGATAGTAGAGAACGAGCAAATCACTGCTCCAAAAATTGTTGGCCACCGAGAGAGCTTCAAGTTGGCGAAAAGAACGGCCTGCATGAAACTTTGGGGTGTTCTCAATCTAACCTAACTTCCGCTTAACATACAGCTGGGATTGATGAAACAGATTGTATAAGTACTTCCATAAGATAAAAATTTCTTCACACACTTAGTTTTCAGGCCTCTTGGAGGCAAAGTTGACGGAAGCTGTTTTCATTGGACCAGATATCAGACGGCTTATGGCTGATCCACAGTTCATCACAATTATGACGCATCCTCCAAGAGAAGGTTACATTGCCTTCAAAGACACTTTTAAGCAATAACAAAGATCCTAACTACAAACATATCACCAAAAGAATGTTAAAAGCATTTCAAGATTAAGGTTGCCTAATGAGTTTGAAAGTCCATTTTCTTCGTTCCTACTTCCACCATTTTCCATAAATTTAGGAGCGTGAGTGAAGAGATATTAATGAGATGGAAAAAAGATACTACAGAATATGAATAGTCGCAATGATAGCAACTACTGCTGGACTCTTCACAGAGAATTTCCAGATGCTTTTCACAAGCGGAAATGTAAGAAAAGGACTCTTACTGGGAAAGGGAAATATGTTTAGTGCCTACTAATGAACGATTTAAGGTAAAGAATGAAGGTTGTTACGCAGTTATGAACTGAACAAAATTGCTGAACTTGCTCAACATAGATATACATTTCCGGATCCAAAAGTATCAGATGTATGCAATAAACTCGAAACAACTCTAATTTTTTCATGCAGACAAGTGAACTTCGTATTACAAAACAACTTTCACAACGACTTGATTATTTTCAATTCTGATTATGAATAAGTTTGGGAGATTCCAAGATGTTAAAAAGAGACAAGCTACCTTCAACTCCTATAGCCTCTTCCTTTATTTACTCTCTTAAGTACACATCAACCTACGAGACACATAGGGGGAGCTCTCACTCATAAGCCTGACTCATAATAATATACGGGGTAAGTCAACTAAAACAAAACTGACCCTATAACTATAAAATTATTAATTTCTGGAGAAATTGCAAAAACAAGTCAATTTTTGTTTGGTGGGGGACATCTTTTAGTATTGGATGAATTTTGTTTACATCAACTCTTCAAGCAGGTGCGCGCACCTTTCAATTTTTTATGAAGGAGATAGGTCGGGTGAAACCTCATTGGGAAGCTCATTCAATTTCTCACCAGAATATGAAAATTTTCGAATTCTATCATATATGATGATATAGGGTGCTAGCTATTTCAGTGACTACAAAATCTGTCAATTTCGAGTAGAAATTCACGACAGGCTTGTTGCATCTCGAAGGAAAACATTTTAGATTACAAGGTGAATCGTCGAGAGATATGATACATTTAATGACGGCAAAGTATTTCAAAACTATGAACACAGGCAATTTACATTATACAGCATTTCTGTATTACTTTTATTTTTCATGAGAATTTCGAATCTGTGAGTGGATAAGTTGGCTCGAGTGATACCTCGAAAGATGAGTTTTTTGAATGTCTAGATTAATATAAACAGATTTTCTGATTCTAAAGTATTCTACTGAAGATGCAGTGTGAATCAATTCGAACAGTGATAGTAAGATCTTTCTATTGTGATGAGAATTTGGAATAGGTTTTGTTGTTTTGCTGCTAATGATGCTCGCTCATCAATTAAACTCAATTTCAAATTTGTAGTAGGTACGAATCTCTAAATCTTTAAGTTTTATTCATTCTCAACTCTTGGGAGGAGTCGACGCCTGTCATGCCACAGCTGTGGCTGCTCAAGATCATTTAATGTGTGTGTCCACTCGCTTCTTGAAGAGGGCCAAATTGTAAGTTATCGGAAAGATGTTTATTGAGGGAGTACGTGGCGTTGGACCGTCTGCTGATGATAGTATTCCGCGAGCCTGGAACTAGATTCTTTATAGAACCAAGCCTTTCAGTTCTTCAGATCATTTGCCATTAAAGTACCTACGACCAAAAGATGAATCACCAACCTGCCGCATTTGAACGAGACGCAGGAGATCAAGCATGATATCAAGGAGGTCGATGAGGCGTACTGCCCTCTTTCGATTTTTTTTATTCGCTCTTCCCAGGAATAGACGAACCTGTTACACCACATGAGTGGGCACCTGGGAAGAATTGAGGTGTCTGTTTACTCGCTTCTTAAAGAGGGCCAAATTGTAGGATGTTGTGAAGATGTTGGACGGAAGCGAGTTTCCCAGTTCACCAGCCCTGTAAACGAAGGAATTCTTATAGAGAGAGGTTCAAGTGGTCGTTAAATGTATCGCCATATGATGAGAATTCCTCGCCAGAAAACATGAGTTTTACCGGAACAAGGTCTTCCAGCTCCTTGGAGCATCTTCCATGGAAGTATCTGTAAAACAGAGAAATGTCAGCAACTTGTCTTCTGAGAGCCAGCGGTTGGAGATCGCGGGTGATCTCCGGGTGGTCGATGAGGCGCCTAGCCCGTTTTTGCACACTATACAACATCCGCACCGAATGTTTGGGCGCAGATCCTCATACATGAGAACAATATTCCAAAGCAGGTCTAATCTGCGCCTTATATAAAAGAAACAGCTGAGAAAACTAAGTTCAGCTGATGATGACTTAGCTATTGCTGATACATGTTCATGCCAGCAAAACCCGGAGTTAACCGTTATTCCGAGAAGGTGCATCGAATGTTTGAATGCAATTTGTTGGCCTTGCATCATTAGAGGAGGCTCTCCATCGGGGATCTTTCTAGAAAACGTAGTTGCTTGCGTCTTGCTCGCGTTGAAGCTCACCAGGTTCAACAGACCCCCTCAGATATTCTCTGTAAGTCAGAGTTTAAGTTATCAATTAGTTGACATCTCTAACGATGAGATTCCGCAGCTCTAATCGGCCGTAGACTACTGAAAGAAGAAACCAGGGTACAATCGTCTGCAAAACCAAATATCTTGTTCTATGTAGATGACAGAAGATCGTTTATTTGTAACAGAAACAAGGTTGGCGAAAAAATGGATCCCTGAGGTACTCCTGCTTGCAACTGGAAACAATCAAATGTTATACTGTCGACCACAACTTGTATTGATCTATTTGAAAGAAAGCTACTTATCAAACCCCGTAATTTTTTGGGAAGCCCATATCCAGTAAGTTTATTCAACAAGGCTGCATGCCAAACACTATCGAAGGCTTTAGAGATGTCGAGGGCTATTGCTCTAGATTCTCCATGCTTTTCCATCGTTGATGTACAATCATGAGTGACGTAAGCAAGCAGATCTCCTGTCGATCTTTGCCTGCGAAAACCATACTGACGGTCGATCATAATTCCCTGCAGGATACTTTATGAGTTCATCATTTATCACTCTCTTCATCACTCACATAATGGGAAGAAGTGCAATAGGACGGTAGTTTTGGCGTAAGGACTTATTTCCTTTCTTTGGGATCGGTTGAATTCTCTCTATTCTCCATCTGCTCCAGTCTGGCTTTCATAAAAAATCTGAAACAGACGGTTGAGAATGGGTGCCAGTTCGGAAGCACAGTTTGTCAGGAAGATTGGTGGTATTTCATCTAGACCAACTGCCTTCTTGCAGTTCATCTGCTCGAGAGCCCGTCTCACACTGTTTACTCTAAACCTGACTTCTGCCATGGAAGAATTAGTCGGTGGAATGTTCGGTGGTATTGCGTTAGATGAATCAATACTACTCGATAGATGTAATGAATATTTGGGTGCAAAGCTCCACATATGGGAAGGGTATTGTGGACCAGGTCATACCTGTGGTTTATATAAAAGCATCAGCTTTGATGGCGTGAAGCACTGCTCAACCCTGGAGAGAAAACTGAGTTAAGCTTAAGTAAATTTGGTAATGGATGACACAGGGGATTTGCTAGCATGAGCCAGAAGAACCGTGTTATTTGAACCGTGGCTTCCCTTTGTTACATTTAGGTCCACTAAGAAGAGATTATGTGAAATCCACCCCCAAAAGGGGTATCAAAGTTGGTATCTAACTTTTTATTTGTGTGTTTGGAATTTCGTTATGCTCATCCACAAGGTTTAATGATTTTTTAAAATTTGATGACGAAGAGGTAGAAAGAGGTATTGAACTTTGTATGGGGAAAAATATTAAATAAGCATTTCGGCTTGAACCTTTGTAAATGTAATGCTAGAAGAAAATAAGCGAACAGGTGTTTCATGACCATTTTATTATATGTGTTGTAGATTTTTGGTCTCTTATAGTTCTTTATTTTGGTACCAAACACGTTCTGCAGTCGGGCAATATTATACCCTACGTCAGTTTAACAACAGGGATGAATCTAATATAATAATATGTTGTCTACGCTCGAGAATTACTTGCGATATTGATTAATTGACCTAAGTACTGTCTTATAAGGAAATATTGATAACTGAAGAACAGTACTGGATTTGAATTGTGGAGGCCGTTACTTGATGTAGATCCATATAAATGAGATAAAAAACACAAGGTTCAACTTTAATCTACACTTTATTTGAAAAATTCGACGACGTTTCGCTGACACAGCAGCTTTATCAAGAATGAAAAACAGAATGAAGAGTATGGTATTATAAACAAATCGTAGAACAAGTTGGATGAATAACAGGAAAATCCACACCGAGCCATTGTACAGTTAGTATGAAAGGTAATAAAAACTAATTAAACAAGTTAAGTAGGGGTGAGTAATTCACATCTACCTGTTCATTCAAAAGCTTGTCCGGATGTTTGTATCTATTTATTTCTAATGCTTCTAGGAGATCTAATTTTGAACTTTTTGATTTTATATGTAATATGTCAAAGTTTTTATTGAATGAATGGTTTTCTTTTATTAGGTAGTTTGAATAATTTGAATCAGATTTATTTTTATCGAAGCTACGTTTATGTTCAGATATTCTTATGCCAAAACTCCTATAGGTCCTACCGATATAAATTTTATCACAAGAACCGCAATTGAGTTTATAGATTCCTGATTTACTTGATTTTTCAACACGAGATTTATTATTTTTAATATGTTTACCTAAGTTATTAGAAGTTCTGAAAGTTATATTGAGATTTTGTTTGACGAGAAAGGATTTAATATTTGTACTTGCAGAACCGCAGAATGTTAAACTGTTGAATATTTTATAGTCTTTATGAATAGGATATACTTCATTTATTGCTTTCTGATACAGTGTTTTACGAATGATTAGATCTATCATATCCGGATTATATAGTTATTAATGGCTATCTGTTTGATGATGTTTAACTCTTCATTATAATCTTCTACTGATAAAGGTAAATTGAGTAACCGATGTACCATGCTGTTTAAAGCTGCAACTTTGTGTTGAATTGGATGTAATGAGTAGTTATGTATAATTGTATCAGTATGTGTTGGTTTACGAAAGACCGAAAAAACATGATTATTATTTTGTTTAGTGATTTCAGAGGTGAACAGTCTACTGTTTTCTCATTCAGCTTTACTCTCATCTGTGATTTTTCTTCCAATCTAAATTATTACAATTTAAAATTATTTCAAACTGTTTGAGTTAACCGAAAATGTGTAACCTAATTGTTATATTTATTCAATAGAATTTATGATTTGCTGTTACTAAGAATAGGAAACGGCAATTACCTTACAATTGATGGTACAATTACTATTCTGTAAAATTGGCAACAGTGGGGACAACAACAGTTATGACAAAGCCTTTAGAGTGGTTATGAGAGCGTGCTATTTTAGCACCCAAAAATGAAAACTCAGCCACAATAAATTACTGAAGTAGTTATCAACATGAGTCAGTGGATTCAGTACTACAAACTAGTGGAGTTCGTTAGTATTCTAAACCCTAAAGGTCTTCTATCACATAATCTCCTTTTGAAATTGGAACATATTAAGAAACATTAAGCCTCCAAATTGTGCAATGGCACCAGACTGCATTGTCGATGTTACTGTGTGTGCACAAGGGAAACTGTATTCTTAGAATACTAGAATAACATTGTTTTTATAAGAATGCATTTTCCAATGAAAGTGTGCTTCGCCATGACCATCAATAAAGGAGGAGAGGAAGTAGGGTGACCTTTGCACCGACAATACAGTTAATGTTGTTTATGGAGAGATCTTTCAATAGCATGATATACTCTGTATTAATATAATTTTGACAACAACAATATCATTTGATTTATTCTTGCTAATTTGATACCATATAATAGCATTTCAATAAAAGTTATCAACGTATTCGGAATTCAGAATATAAAATAACGAATAAAATTGAATGAAAGCTCGTAAAGAATAAGAAAAAAACGCTGAATGCCAAGTTGGCCGTGGACAACAGAAGGAGGCATCAATAATAAATTGTAACGCACGGTCATTAGACAAAAAGACAGCTTCTTTAGTTCGACTCTGTCGTTTTCCTTGCGAAAGATTCTCTAATGTAAACGTCATTCGTAAAAAAACCATATTAATGGTGTCCTTAGGCTTTAAAGAGATTTCAGTCGAGATAATCTTACGAGTTTGAATGTACCCAGTTTCATACAATCATTAATTTATATGATGGTCTACCGTTATTGTTTCTGTGCAAGAGGCCAAATGGCTTATTAAGAGAATTTAAATTCATGTAGGCATGTTTTAATCGATGTCGAATAAAACGCCTTTATACAAGAAACTAATAACCCATTTTACAAAAGAAAAATTCCAAGTAGGTTGTTCGAAACATTACTGGAATTCTTAAAATTTGGACAATTTTCTTTGGGGTATTTTAAAAGATGAAAAGAATGTGACGACATATACACACAACCAAATTTATATGGAATCACTCGGTATTTCACATTATTGATTGTTTTTAACCATGGATCTTTGACTACTTGTGAAGAATGAAGTTTTTTGTTGTGAAAAAACTGGATAGTATGATAAGAAATCTTGAATTATCACCATATGTTCGGGATATTGTACTCAGTCGTCACTGAGATTGGAAACTGTGAATTTCAAAAATTTCAAAATGCCTATAATCAAAATTGAAAATGCCTTACGTTGAATTGTCCGATGTGCAGAGGGGTCGAATAATTGCTCTCGTTGAAGAAGGGGCGACACAGGGATATGGGGTGATTTCGAAAACCTACGCTCGATACGTGGAGCTGCAATCTTTGCAAAATAGGCCTAAAAGATTTCGTTGGAAGATCACTTCTGAAGAACAAAACCGCTTTGCAAGAAGAGACCCTAGTGCATCGCACGCCATAATTCAAAGGCAATTTCTGGAAGTTACAGGCATCAGTGTATCAGTCAAAATGATACGTCAAAGACTTCATTCAAGGGGTTTATACAGCAGAAGGCCCTGAAGAGTTCCAGAGCTAACCAGACAACAAAAAATTAACAGGTGTATCAAGCCCCAAAATTCGAATATTGAAAATTGGCGAAATTTTCTTTTTTCGGATGAGACCAGAATTGGTGTTTGATCAGATGACAGCCGGCTTCGGGTTTTGAGAAGTCGCGAAAGACAAGCTAGACTGCAAACAGCAAGACAAATTCCGAAAACCAAGGGGGCAGTGTGATTTTTTGGGATGGCATTATGCTGGGAGGCAAAAACAGATTTGATTTCGTTTCCTTCGAGTATAATAGCTAGAAATTACGTGGACATAGCGATGGAGCCCATAGTGGACTCTGACGAGGTGCCCACGGTGAGAATTTCACTTTTATGCAAGATAATGCTCCTCCGCATTATCTTGAAACAGAGGGAATCGCTATTTTGAACTGGCAAGCTTGCTCTCCAGAGGTAAATACTATTGAACATTAATGGCATTATCTCCAGAGGAACATTAGATTGCGCCAGGATAATCAAAGAACTCCACAACAGCTCATACAAGCCGCCACAGAAGAGTGGCAGAATATCACCCCAGAGGAGGTCGAAAACCTAATCCAAAGCATGCCTATACGGATTCAGGCTTGTATCAGGGCAAGAGGAGGTAATACAAGCTACTAAGGTAGAGAAAAAACATCTACTCCGTAAGAAGACAATTCTCAATTTTATTCACTACATGCGGAAAGATTCTTGAATATCTGGAATATGAAGATACACATTTGCCCACGAGGAATGCCCTTTAAAGGTAGTATATAGAGCTAGAACTAAACATTTGAGAGCTTTTAAAGACTTCATTGTTTCTTGAATTGTTTCTCTGCATAGATTTTGGAAACAGTTAGTCCAATCGTTTGCTGCTACTTTCCAAATTGCGTTTTGGAAGGCACCAGCTTCTTCTGAAGACTGAGACCTTTGGCCAAGCAGTCTGTTCCTGATTTTTTAAAAAGTAAGAAAATCGCAAAGAAATACGCAAGATGATATAAGAATTCGATGTTTTCTAACTAATTTCTTCACACACACTTCTTAGTACAAAACTTTTTGTATTCGGTACTTAGAAATCAGATATGATGCCTCATGGTTCCTTTTCATCAGAGCGTTTCGACGCCGATTCGAAAGTTCACGTGATTATCAGTGTTGACGCTAGAAAATTGGTAATTTCTGAACTTTATAGCGACAGACGCTGGAAGAGGCAAGTGCAAAGTAAATATTTTCGGTCTTCAAGGGTTGCCAATTAAAAGCCTGAGAAAATCAGTTTTCTTCGATATGAAATAGGTGTTTCTGTTTATAGTCGTCTGGTTATTGCGAAATATTAGCTTTCCATATTCGAAGAACATATTTGAAGATTTTGAAGAGAAAATTTCGCAATATACAATACTAAAGATTCTAGAAATGATACCAAATCAATAAAAAATTGATTTTATATTTATCAATCAGGTGTATCAACCTAAAAAAATGACAAAAGACATATTTTGACGCTGAAAATCCCTCTTCATGGGTGCGTCAAGATTTCATAGAATGGTCACGTGACCATTTTGACTCTTAAAACGAGCGTTAGGGACTCCTACTATTTTAAGTCAGGTATCATCTGTTAGCTTGTTATTAAACGAGACACCCTGTACCTAACAGTATGCGCACTTTACTCATCTGTCATCACCTCAACTTTAGAAGATCACGTCATGAAAGTATTCACTTATTTTCATAATAATAATAAAACTTACGAGAAAAGAAATAAGTTCACCTTAATAATTTAAACTTTTTTGTGATCTTTAATGCAAATAGAGGTTCGAAAACATTTAATCAGTTCATAGTTGCCTCACTCAATTATCTCAATTATTTAATGTGTTTTCATAAAGTTACAACTGTTGTGTGAATACACTATCGTTTGTAATAACGGAGCGACCATGCCGTGCGGACATTTTCAAAAGTAACATATAATCGTAATTTTGAAACAGAAAATTGAAAAGATATCCTTCTACATGAAATGAAATGTAATGGAAATAATCAATGAAGATATTCAAACGTATTTCCATTACTCTGTATGCATAATTCACACGCCTGAGGATAATCTGACACGAATTGTAAATTTGAATATCGATAACCGAAGCACGCCAACGTCTGAAATTTTGCTTCGACTTTTCAATCTTTCGACTACAATCCAGCGGCTATAAATCCGAGAAATGAGTCGGCCATATTACTGGTTCTCCAGTTTCAATCAAATTATTGCCAAAATAAGTCAAGTAAATCAGCAAAGGCCAAAATTTGAATATGTTGAAAATAGATATTCCTTCTTTCAGCAAGGGATAGTTCAAAATATCCATCGATAATGTTGTTATTTGCACCTAGAAGATTTTAATTAAAAATTACATAGAAGATCATCTTTAATGCCCACCAATCCATTATATGATCCATATTGGGGTTGACGTTGAATATTAATATGGCGATGTGGGTGCACATCCTGCCATCAATGTTCATTCTGATAATAAATATTCCAGAGCTACAGATGTGAACTTCATCAGTCCAAATTATTTCTCGGAAAAACTGCAACTTCTTTCAGGTTTCATTGAAAATCTCCGGCTGCAAAACTGAGATAATTTTATGAGGTTTATATGTATTTCTTGAGACAACTGAGCGCTTGACTCCCCGATATCTCTATTTCGATTTCAATTCACCTACTAGAAATTGGTGGGTTGGAAGTTGAAATGTTACTTTTCAAAGATTTCAGTCGGAATGGTATCTTCGTTATTACAATCGGTACAATATTCACAAAACAGTTGTAACTTGATGAAAAACATGAAATAATTTATTTGAATTTGTCATTGAAAGAATTGATTTTCGAACTATCATAATGGTTGCACAGAACATACTGAAGGTATTTCAATCATAATGTGTAAATTCTGTGAATGAACATTCAGTTGCCAGATAAAATTAGGGAAAAGTTATATTTTCGGTTTTTCATAAAATCACGTCCTATATGACGAATTTGAGTGGACATGTGATATGTTTTTGAATAGGAAGAAAACTATTCAACAAAATCGAGGTTATCTATAGTTTATATTTGAGAAGACGCGAATTTGCATATAACAAAAACTGATGGACAAAAAAAATCCCATGTAGTACATTTATTGAAGCATTGAAAGGAAAGCTGTCGTGGATGAAAGAAGACAGAAGAATCAAATATAACAAAAGGGATATTTGTTATACTTATGTTAAGGTAATTCATTCAGAGCTTCCCCTTCGATTACATACAATTGAATTCGATATTTTAGACCGGGAAATCAGAGAAAAAGTCAATAAAATTGTCCAGAGTAAATATGAAACTTAATAACCTCATTAAAAATAATCCTTAAATTAAAGAAATTAACACCAACCTGTGAAATCATCAATTTTTCAAAAGATTCATAAATTTAACCGAAACAAATTTCACCATTGATGAGACGGCGTTAGTGGAGACAGTATTCAAACACAATATTTATCCTAAACATCATACATCGAATTTTGAACCATTAGCAATAGATACTGAAATTTGCCTCAGAAATGTTGAAAACAATAGCTCCCTGAAACACCAAACTGCGTCCGTGATTAAGAAAGAACACCTAAAAAAGCGTAATAGACCAATTAGACATCACATATTAATCAAAAATATAAAAGTTGAATCAACATCGAATGACATTATTTTCACAAAAGCCGATAAAGGCAATACAGTAATAGCGATAAATAAAAAATATTATATTTCCAAAACATTAGATTTCATTAATGATTCTAATCATTGAGTCATATCCTAGATCCAACTAATAAATTCAATAAGGAAGTGAAGACAGTCATTGAGAATTCAAAATCCATCATTACAGATAGCGAAAAATTTAAACATATTTTACTGAATCCTTTACCACCTCAACTTTATCCTTTAGTTAAATTGCACAAAAATGGTTGTCCAATAAGACCTGTGGTATCATTCACACATACCCCAGCATTCAAGATTTCCAAATTTTAATACATATTCTGGAAAAATGTTGTAATTTTAAACCGTCTTTTTCTATTCGTAATTCAAATGATTTGATAAGGAAAATGGAAAACTTGTTTCCAAGTATTCCACCGAAAGATCCCTATAATTTAATCAATAATTTGTTAACACAAAATATGACGAATCCACGAATTAAATACGACATTATGGCTTTATTAGATGTTTGCATATCTCAAAATTATTTTTTATTTAACGATTGTTTTTATCAAAGTGATGAGGGACTTATAATGGGAAACCCCTTAAGTCTCCTTCTAGCAGAAATCTTCATGGATAACATAGAAAAAACTATTCATAAACACCCGCTTAGTAAACATTTTCTATATTGGTATATGTCGATGACATTATTGTGTGTTTCACAGGAACAAAAAGACAGTACACTGTATTCGAAAATTTTATCAACAACCTGCACCCAAAAATAAAATTCACTTCTGAAATAGAACAGAACAATTCGATCAATTTCCTAGACCTAACAATAACAAGGTCAAATAATAAACACCAGTTTTCAATTTATCATAAGCCTCCTCATACAGATATCACAATCAATTATACTTTGGCACATCCTTACCAACATAAAGTTGCAGCATTTAACAGCTATATACATAGACTCTTGAACACACCGATGTCTAATGATAATTATTTCAAAGAATTGAATTTGATAAAACAGATCGCAATAAGTAATGGTTATGATGCAAATTTAGTTAGCAGCATACTACATAAGAAAAAACAAAAATTAGCTTTACAACATATATATCCAATCAGTGAACACCAAGACAAGAATTTAAATAGTTTAACATATATAGGCAATTTTAGCAATAATGTGAAATCCTTCTTAAAAATTCAAATTTAAATATAGCGTTCAAAACATCAACAAATTTAGGTTCATTTGTCAGGAATTATAAATCTCCAATTAATAAAGAAAATAAATCAGGTGTTTATAGATTGGATTGTGCAGATTGCAATTGTTTTTATATAAGTAGAATAGGCAGAAATTTTAATGTTAGAATCTCTGAACATAAACGCAGTTTCATCATCTTAGGGAAAATGGTCAATCTTTCAATTCAGAATTTAAAATCCTTCATTCTGAGAAGAGAGGTATAAAGCTCAACCTTCTGGAAGCACTTGAAATTAACAGATTTAGGAATACCCCGGAAATTCTTAATGATCAGGTAGACATAAATAACTCACCCTTATTAAATTTATTTCCTAAACATTAGTTCAAGTACGGATAGCTCTGAGTGGATTGCCTCTTTAGTATTTATATAAATTTGTTAGTAAGATATATGTGTTAGTATTCATTTGCTCTTGATGAAGATACTGTGCATCCAAACGCGTCGAGCATTTAATAATATATTTAAGTAAAAATCATCGTTTACTTGAATTTGTAGTTCAATTCTACGTAAAAAAGTGCCTGTAAAAAGTTAAAACCATTTTCACATAACTCTTTACAATAAAGAATTCTTCACGCACAAAGAATATAGAGAAGGGGGATCATACTCCCTATTCACAATATTTCAATATCTGTCCACCTTCTACTCATATTTATAGAGTCTTTTCAAGAATTAACACCGATTTGAACTTGTGAACCAGGATTATTTTAGACCATTCAATTTGTTTTTCATCGGATTAAATTAGTTTTTTAATTTTCAGATAATGTAATTGGATGGTACAAAAACAACTTCCGGATGTCAAATTACGTTCGAATTGAATCCTCGTTGCGCCCATCGAAGTAATTTTACGTTAATGATTATAGTGAAAAAAGTTGAAATCGTTTTTAACTCAGCGAGGAAACAATTCATTATCACAAATATAAGAATCATTATTCATTCGTGAAAAGATTGGACGTAATAATTAATAAATATTTACGTAGTGGACTTGTTCAACTTCCTTGCATTTTGGAGAGGAAGTTTGCCGATCTCAGTTCCCTGGTGGTCATCTCATTAATTGCACAAACGAGGGTCTAAATAGTCCTTATCTCCAGTCATTTCGACACCAGTAATGAATTTGGGCATCCGAGTTAAGCTTAGGCTTATCAAGTTTGAAAGCAAATAATAACCAGATAAAATTCTCGAATGACCCTTCTGAAATGAAGAAATTGAAATTTGAAAGATGAGATGAAAAATGCTTCATGCAAGATTTTTAACATTCTTCAAGTCTTCAAGTTTTATAGAAAATGTAGATTTTGTTTTTCGTTTTTCTTACTTTGTGATAACATATTTTTGCTCTTTTGATGACACCATCGACAGATTAGTCTTTTTCGCGTTGTCAATGTCGATTGATCTCTACTAATTTGATGTCGTTGATTCAAAATAGATCATCATTGGTTTTTCAACTACTTTTGTTTACGAGTTATAGCTTATATTAAAGAAACACTTAATTACCGTTATAAATAATTGTTAATTCAAAAAAAAATTATTGATTTAATTTCCAATAATTTGATATGGAATCGTCGGGAAGAGTTTGTGCGAATGATTCAAATCCATTTTGCTTAATTTGCGGCGAGTATATGTTAAAAGAATACCGTTTAAAGTGACAAAGTTCGTAAGTGAAGCTTAACAAAATTATCCTTCCATATCGTCACATAGACGAATTCTGAGGCCTAGATCTCCCCCTGCACCTCAAGTTCATCGACGATCTACAGCTGACAGTTCAGTACTTGTTGTCAGCTGAAGATCATGGTTTTCAATAAATCTCTTGTGATGGTATAATACATAGTTCAATTTCTTATTTCCATCAAGTTTTTTTAATTAAAGATTTCGATAAAATAAGATTAATTTTGAAGAAGTTGTGTTTTATTGTAGAAGAGGTCTTCTAAACAAGAACTAATACAGCAGTTTCAATTACGGATTTGAAATTCATTAAAAATTAGACTAATATTTCGTTTTTGAAAAGATCACTATGAACAGGTTGTTCAAGATTATATTCATAATAATCTCAAAAGCAGTTTGATGATTGCAAGTTCATAGATAAATATGCCAAAGAAAAACATAAGAAGATGTCTGAAGAAGAATAAGATTATGGCCTTCAAACCAGAATTTCCACAATCATTAGAAAGCGGACATGAAGAAAAGAGAATGGAATTCTATCCACGGGCTCAAGTTTGAAGTTTGAAAAAGAGGCCTAGAGCACCAAAACCAACGGGACTATTTCTCTCGTTTAGAGGGTTTTGATATCCTTCGCGAGAAGTCTACAAATGTAAACTTGAGGCAGGAAGAATTATTCATTATAAATTAATAATCATGCTTAATTGCACTATTGTGGCTGCGTGCATGGCGGACAGATTTGAAAACTAGCTCTTGTCAAAAAGAACTATTCATTGATTTACGTATTTTTTAATGATTCTTCTTGTCTCAAGTTTACATATGTAGACTCCTCGCGAAAGATGTTTGCCTTATCAAATATTAACCGGCAGAAGGTTTTACCTGGAAACGAGGTCTAGAGCACCGAAGCCAACGGGACTATTTCGCTCGTTTGAAACGTGATGTGATTCACGGACCGGCGAAAGATCTTCTACAAGTGTTGGAATTTTTATGTTTTCATATCTGTTTGTTATTGTTCGTTGCTTTTCTCGAAGTCCGGTAGCGGGTTCACCGTCTTGGTCCGTAGAGGTCGACTCTCGTATATATGTGCGAGATCTTTTCTGGAATTGTTATGGTACCCTGATGTAGTTGGTAAGGATGCTGATAAGCGTTATGCGACACTAATGAGCTCCTAATAAGGACGAAACTGAAGTCTGTCGCTTCGTTTCTCGGCATCCTGCTTAATTGCAGTATTGTGGTTCTTGGGAGCTGCGTGCATGGCGGGCAGATTTGAGAACTAGCTAACTAGCTCTTGCCAGGAAGGATTATTCATTGATCTAAGAATTTTTGAATAGTTTTTTTCACTCTCTCTCCCTATATATATATATATATATATATATATATATATATATATATATATATATATATATATATATAGGGTGCTTCAAAACTAAACAGAGGCTATATCTATATAGATATAGAGGCTATATATATATTCATTTCTCATCAACTGATCGAAACGCAAAAACAAGTCAATTTTTGTTTCAAGGGGGACATCTTTTGGGATACAAAACTTGCCTGAGATATCAACCCCCTAAGCGGGGGTTGCAATCCTTGAACATTTAGAATAGGGAAGATGGGTCGAGTGATGACTCAAAAAAAAGGTGGAATCTTTGTCTACATCGCCTTGAACGAATTTCTATTTTTAATTGAAAATTGTAAAGATACAGGGTGAGCAACTGAAAGATAGGGAAGACTATTTCCCTGAGACCATTCAAGTTCAGTGAAGTAAAATGGAACAGATCCATACTAATTAATGGCAGTTATCATCAAGTACCATCCTTATCTCGATTTTTAACACCTAGAGCAAGAGTGACCATCCTTGAAAATTTGGAAGAGGGTAGATGGGTCGAGTGATACCTAGAAAGAAATGTATTATCTTTGTCTGCATCCCCGTGAACCAATTTTCATTCTTGATTGAAGCTCTAGAAGATACAGAATGAGCTACTGAAAAATAGAGGAGACTTTATCTTTATAAACATTTTTATCATACACAGGTCAAACACAACGAAAGCTTGTATTTCTACTCCAATTTGACAGTGCCGAAAATCGAATCAAATGCTCAAAATGAACTCCTTTTATCCCCTAACAATGATACAACCGATTCTTGACTTCTCTTCTAGCATTTTGAAGAAATTGTGGTGGCAAAAGTCTGCATTCGGTGACGATTCTTCTCCGCTGGTCTTCCAAGTTTCAGGTTGTGTAGAAAACACTTCCGATTTAAGATGGCCACATAAAAAGAGATCTGAACAATGACTCGAAACAGGTGACCTTGCTGGTCAGTCAACTATTCGTCTTTGCCAATCCGTCGACCTGGGAAATTTGCATCTAAACCCACAAACATCGAAATGTGCACGAGCACCATCTTGCTGGAAATGTATCTCATTCTTCGAAAGTGTTACATCATATTCCAAAATTTCTGTAACCCTGGGATTCATTTATTCTTCCAAAAAGTGCAAATGAGTGTTTCCATTGAGATTACCTTCGATGGGAAAAGTTCCTACAATATGGTTTCGATAAATCTCGTCAAAAAAACAAGGCCTTATACAGAATATGTTTATTGTTGATATTTTCAATTAAAATTCCACAAAAAAAATTCTATGTATTAGTTTCATTTCTAAGGTAAAATTGGTGATGTTTCATGATGCTGTAGACTGTTGAAGCTGATACACCAGACATACGTGATAACTTTTTAAGGGAAGTAGTGTTTTTCATTTGTGGTGGCTAAGACTGTCACTTCAGTTGCTTTGTTCCGTATTGGCCGATGTTGAACTTTATGGTTTTTGTTAACCACTGAATCCGTAAATTTGTTCATAAAATATAAAACACTGGTGTCCTACCTGTTCTTCAGGACAATTCACATTGAAAATCTTTGCCGTTTCTATAGCACACTTATCATTTCGATGATAAATTGAAACAATTTGAACCCACTCATCAGTTGAGTAAACTATTTTCAACGTTCGTCTAACAAACGACAACTGTGATCAAAAGTATTTCATGAATTCCCCTTTCCAATCAAAAATTGACGTTTCTCGCCTCAGCTTTTTCCGTCAAAATTTTCCATTCCCCCCTTTGGAACACACTTCATATATTTATATACATGCGCATTTTTGGAAAAACCAAGGTCCTTCTAATGATGAAGAAATCGATTTCTATTCAAGCAAAAGATCTTTATAACTCTTATTCGGTCCTGCGTCGAACGCTCGGTGCGTTCCTTAAATGGTTATGCTTCTACTGATAGAATAAATCACACTTATGTGTTAAAACTTATCCAAAATTTAGAGAAATTCCGCTGAACACGTCGAACAAACGAACAAACTTCCCACGCTGCAGGTGCTAATATGATAAGCCAGTACTACATTTGCGCAAATACTCTACACTCTTGTTTGCACAATGAATTTTTGAAATTAGAGAAGTTTGTTTAGAGTTATTGAGATGTTATAGTGAAATATGACGACATGGTTTTGTGGTTGAAATGGAAGTGACGCGGATTTATGTTTTCCACAATATTCTGAGGGTTATTTGAAAAAAGAAAGCGTGAAAGAAAGAACTTTTAAATATTAAATAGACCGCATTTTGATACTATTGTTTTGTTAAAGAGCATCTGATATAGATAACAAAAATTCAAACGGCATACTCACTACTCTATTCATTATTTTGTGTTTCATCAATCTCCAGTAGTCTAAACTTTTATGCATTTTCGCAGATCTCAGAAAAGAATCAAATACTGCATACTCTGAGATACAAGAAATACACAAGGCATATGATGCAAATTGGTTTATTTATGTTCATAGTAATTCCTACCCACATCAATGGACTTTATTAACCGAAGCTTCCATATGATGAAAGACTTGAAGCCAGTCATATTTGGGAAAGCTCGCAAAAAAGAGATGAAATGCCTTATAGATCTCCCTCTCCGTCGTGAAACGTAGACCATGTAGATGCTTTTTTAAATTGGAAAACAACCAGAAATCTAACATGACAGAATCAGGCGGGTAGAGCGGATTTTGGAATGACTTTCATCTTATGTTTAGGTGAAGTCAAATGTTTGTTGTGCCGTATCTGAGGATGCATTGTCGTGATGCAACATTATCCCGTGACTTTTGACCAATTCGAATACCTTTAGTTGGCTGTTACTGTACGTTCATTGTAAGGCTCAAATGCTTTCACTAGTCCAGTCTTCTGGAAGGAGACAGCGTACATATTTTTATTGGTAGATCTTTCCTGTTTCTCAATGGTTGCAGTTGGGTCATCTTCCATGAATCCACGAAGATGTTTCTACACACCTGGTCCTCCAAGAGATTGGTACTCGCTATGTTCTTTGGAAATTGCTGCCTCAATAACTTGATGGATGCGTCTTGGATCTTCTCCGATCATACGTCTTATTTTAAATTCACTATATCTCGGACATACTGCTGCCTATTATGGATTTTCATCGCCAAATGTGAACTGCAACTGTTCAAGACTTCAATCTTCAGTTAAACCAATTTTGTTATCGTAGTAGATCATCACGAGATTGTGTTCTCAGACCACAGACGGTGGGAGTAGCACTTAACTGAAAGCAGATCGTTACTAAGAATGAAAGTTCAAGAACGCAATATTGTTAGCTCTCACTCCTTTAGATTCATTGTATCTCAAAATATACTGCCTAGCCTTCGTAAGAAAATTCTACATCTTTATCAATAAATTTCATAAACGTGGGTTAATTTAGGAACTGCTGGGACGAGTCGTGAAAATGAGGAAATCTTATATAAACCAGGCTTCAATTCCAATTCAACAAAATAAAAAATACGTACGAAAACTCGATGAGAGTTTTTTAATTATAAAGAATTGCGATTGCACCATTTGCACAAAATTCAATGCGGCGAACTAGTCTTATAAACACATTTTTTATAAAGTTCTTCGATAAGATTTCATGCTTCTCTGATTTAGTTTTTAAAATCTTCTAACAAGTTAGTGGAGTAGTAAACACAGTGTCCTCTGAGGAAATAAAACTTGGGAGTGGTGATCCTCATGGTAGTACCAAGGAATCGATGATATTTGTTTAATTCATTAATGACCTCGTTGATTACCTGGATGTGTATAGTTTAGGAGCTCTACTTTTCGCAGATGACACATCGGCCCTTATAGTTATCGAATACCCAAACGAAGTTGCATATAAAGTGAATAAGTGCGTTCTTCGTGTATCTGGGTGGTGTGAGGATAATGGCTGAACTTTGAATAAGAGTTAGACTGGTTTGGTGGTATTTCTGCCTGTGGGAGTATCGTCCACATATACGCCATTGCTTCGCACATCCATGGGTAGCATCGGCCCCCCGTTGCACTCAATCAAATTCCTAGGGATGATGATTGACAGTCTACTGTCATGGAGAGCTCATGTCTCGTCTTTATAAACTAAATTGGCCGAAAGCATTTTGTTCTACGTCAACTTAAAGCCATTGTGGAACCCCATGTCCTTAGAGCCTCTTAATACTCGAACGTCGAAAGTGTGATGAACTACGGTAACGTGTGCTAGGGCAACAATGTTGGTGCTGTTAGAATTTTGTTATGCGAAAGAGAATAAAGTCCATATACAGTGTGTTCCAACGAAAATTTGACCCCCCCTATAACTCCGAAATGAGTAACATTAGCGAAAAACACCAAGACACGTCGATTTTTGTTTCGAGGGGGAGCATTTTTCGAAATAATTCGAAACTTCTCAGATCAATCCCCTACCCCCAGCAACCCTAACTTTGAAATTCATCATAGGGAATAAGGTTCGAGTGGCACCTTACTGAAAAGGTCTGTCAATTCTCTACCTTGATTTGTCATTTTTAGAATTTTAAATTAACATACAGGGTGTCCCAACCAAGGGTGAAGTTGAATTCCTGGAAATCCCAAATACTAAATGAAATAGATTTATTTTGGCATAATGCAAGCGCAGGTTTATGCTCGGTCTAGAAAAACGACCTACACTTGTGAATTTGGAGTTGGTGCAATCAACCCCCTATTTCCAGCATCCCCAACTCAAAAATCATTCGATCGATAATAGGTCAAGTGGCACCTCGTTGGAAAGGTACTGCAATTTTCTCTTCGAATTTGGTATTTTCGAAATTCAGAATCATCATACAGGGTGTCCCGAAGCAGGAACATTGAAAATCCAAATAACTTTTTGAAACTGGTTCATTTCGGTATACGAGAACATGTTTGATCCGAGAATAGGACTTTCTTGTGTGGTTATAGAATCCAACCCCTTCCATTCAGCATCCCCAACTTGAAAATCATACAAATAATTCAAGTGGCATATCTTCAGAAAGGTTTTTTGAATTCCAGAATGATTAAAGCATTTCATTCAGTTCGGCTCTCCATACAGGATGTCGCTTTCGAAAAATTCAATATCGTCATTTGAAATTATCAACTAAAATTAATTCGAAACTGTTAAAAGTATTGGGGTACGATGTGTTGAGCATCAATTACGAAGAAATAAAGCTGATTTCTGCATTGAAAATGTTCACATTTTTTCATTTCCATCTGGCGTGCAGTCATCTGTTATTTCTCATTTTGCAATAAAATATTATTATTATTCAGATCAGTTCCTCATTATTGTTGTTGTTCGTCAGTTGAAATTAATCTGAAAATGGTTTATTCCACTGAGGAAAGGGTCGAAATTGTATCGACGTATTTTCGAAATAACAGTTGTGCCAAAGAAACGGCAAGGATATTCGATAGGAACCATCCTGAAAGAGAAAGGGAGTCAGTCACCAGTACGTTAAATATTTGGTTGACAAATTCCTAGCTACGGGTTCGGTGGCAAACAAAAACATGAAGTGGCATGTCCTGTCAGAAATGAGGCAACGGAAGTGGCAGTAGTGGGTCATCTACAAATGGAGAATACTACTTCGATCAGAAAACTATCTCGTCTGACTGGTGTATCAGCTACAACTGTCCATAGAATCGTGAAACATCACAAATTTCACCCTACAAGGTAAAATTAGTGCATGAAATAAACGAAGATGATCCAGATCGTCGTTTACAGTTTTGTGAAAATCTAAGTGAAAACCTAAACGCTAATCCAAATTTTCTGAATAACATCTGTTTTTCTGATGAAAGCACCTTTATGCTCAGTGGTGAAGTGAATAGACATAATTGTCGATATTGGGACACACAGAATCCTCATTGGTTTAGAGAGGCCCACACGCAAAGGCCTCAGAAGTTGAACGTTTGGGCAGGAATTTTGGCAATCATCTAGTTGGGCCTTTCTTTATTGAGGGTAATCTGAATGGAAATGGCTACCTACAGTTGTTAGAGGAACACATACATCCTAGATTGACAGAAATTTTACAGAACGATCCAACTCTTTCTGAGGACGAAATGCGTTTTCAACAAGACGGTGCTCCTCCGCATTATGATGCTCGGGTGCGCCAATATTTAGACGAAAATTTCCCAGGAAGGTGGATTGGTAGAAGAGGACCTGTTGAGTGGCCAGCCAGGTCACCAGATTTAAATCCCTAGATTTTTTTTGTGGGGCCATCTAAAATCTAAAGTTTATGCCACAAGACCAGAAAACCTGGAGGAGCTGCGGATGAGGATTATCACAGAATGCCGACTTTTGACTCCTGAAGTTTTCGCTAATGTGAGAAGAGAGTTCGAAAATCGTCTGTATAACTGTATGGAGGTGGGCGGTGGTCATTTTGAACAATTGTTGTAATAATCAAGTTAGTTTTTGTTTTCAATTGAATACAAGTTCAATAAATCTCGTTTTCCTGTTTAGATGAGCATCCAATCAGTTTCTCCATCATCCCTCATCCTGATCCTCACGCCAGAAAAACTCGATTGCCAAACTGAAACCAATGCCTCAGTGATTCAGAAAATAGAAAAATCTTTCTGGAACTTTGCCACTCAACCTGTAATCACTTGTATGATTTTTGAGTTGGGGATGCTGAATGGAAGAGATTGATTGCAAAAATTCCATATTCACGCAAGAGAGTCTTATTCTCGAATCAAACATAAACATGTTCTCGTATTATACCGAAATGAACCAGTTTCAAAAAGTTATTTGGGTTTTCAGTGTTCCTGCTCCGGGACACCCTGTATGCTGATTCTGAATTTCGAAAATACCAAATTCGAAGAGAAAATTGAAATACCTTTCCAACGAGGTGCCACTTGACCTATTTTCGATCGAATGATTTTTGAGTTAGGGATGCTGGAAATAGGGGGTTGATTGCACCAACTCCAAATTCACAAGTGTAGGTCGTTTTTCTAGACCGAGCATAAACCTGCGCTTGCATTATGCCAAAATAAATCGATTTCATTTAGTATTTGGGATTTGCAGGAATTCAACTTTACCCTCGGTTGGTACACCCTGTATGTTAATTTAAAATTCTAAAAATGACAAATCAGAATGGAGAATTGACAGACCTTTACAGTAAGGTGCCACTCGACCCTTATTCCCTATGATGAATTTCGAAATTAGGGTTGCTGGTGGTAGGTGGTTGATCTGACAAGTTTCGAATTATTTTGAAAAATGCTCCCCCTCGAAACAAAAATCGACGTGTCTTGGTGTTTTTCGCTAATGTTACTCATTTCGGAGTTATAGGGGGGGTCAAATTTTCGTTGGAACACACTGTATAGTTAATCGAGAGCCTTATCCTGCCTACCATATATTAAGGACCGTCTGAGGGTCAAACGCGAAATTTTATCAGCTCACTAGACTGTCGCAAATTAATGTTTATATATTTGACATTTTCCTATACCCTGTTGGTTAATGGAAATGAACGATTTCATTATTATTAGTAGTGCCTCAGTGGATATAACGAAAATAGTCTTGAAAGATACACATGGCACCTGTAGAGGTAGGTCTTTATTTGCCATACCATATAAAAATCGTTCGATCAAGAAGTAAAGTTCTTGATCTTGTGAAATTCTGAGTGGACCTTGTAGATGCTTTCAGTTAGAGAGAAACATAGAGTTCAAGTTAACTGTAAAACATTTAAATTCTATAACCACAAAGAATTAATCACATTTCATATCCGATTTTATCATAACAATAAATAAATCTGGATGTTATATAAATTTTGTAGTATATCACATCTTGGTCGTACGAAAACAGAACAATTAGCCAGGAAATTTATGACGTTATTCTTCCAACCACAAAATAATGAGGAAGAAGCCCACTGTGAAAGAAGGAAGACAAATAACCTTTCCTTGGTCTAATTACGACATCTCTAAATCAAATTTTTCTGGCATCAATCAACAAAGTCCTGTGATTTATTACTTTGTGGCAGATGATGGATGTCAGTAGTCGGCACGCAAGGTGCTATAAATTATGAAACACGTACACGCATCTCTATCTGACTTCTGCGTTAGACAATGAAAAGATTGCGTGACCAGGCACGTGGGGCGAATTAAGGAATTGAAAATCTCCAAAAATGAGTGTCCTACAATAAGTATTAACTTAACGCCTGATATTTTAGAGTGATCACATGTTAACCCTTTGATATGTTGCGAATTTATAATTTTTTTGGAGTCATGCATACAACATCATCATCAAAGCTATCCATTATATGCGATCAAACACCAATTCAGTTGAAAGTATTGGAGGAACTTCGTGGCGAGTTGGAAAGTAGAAAGAAGAGCGGTGAAGATAATTTAACAATTAAATACATAAACGGATGTCCAAAAATTACCCCTACTTTTCGCAAATAACTCTGCTTCTTCTTCAACAAGTTATCTGAACTGGCTATTTTTTTACACCAATATTAGCGCTATTAAACCTAAATATAATGATTTGATTTGCGTAACCAATGATCTCAAACCACACATAATATTCATAACTGAAACATGGCTGGGTAGAAAGGATCCTGATAACCTAGTGAATATCAATGGATACAGTATCTATAGACGTGATAGGGAGAATCGTGTTGGTGGAGGTGTATGTGTCTACTCGAGCGATGAGATAACTCATAATTTTGCGATCTATCCAAAAGCAGTCGAAATTTCTGGAATTGAGGCGTAACATGTTCGATTATCTAGAAATAATACTGACATTAATTTGGTGTGTGTGTATCGACCTGGTGACGTCTCCCGTGAAGCAAATACCCAGCTCATCGAATATTTGGACCTAATTTCATCATTTACTAATCTAATGTTGGCTATTTCAATTTTCGCGATATCGTCTGGCCAATAGCGAACGTTCCTGAGGCGTACAACCCTGCTGCCGACTTTGTGAGATTTGTTGCTGACTCGAATCTTATCCAGTTGGTGAATGAGCCAACTAGATTCAGAAGAAACAATGAGCCTTCAACACTTGACCTCATTTTAACCAACGAAGAACAACTCATTACACACCCTGAATACCATCCACCGATTGGCATTTCCGATCATGCAGCTATCACTTCAACCCTTCAGCTTAATATTACTATGCCTAAAAAATCCAATCGCGTTGAATACAGGGTGACCAAATTTGATTCGCTCTCAGAGGAGCTTCAGCATGTAAACTGGCAAAGACTCTTAAATCCAGCAGACAACGCTGATATTATGTGGAAAAAATTCCATTCCACGTTACTATCCCTTATAGATAGACACTCCAGGAGAAAGACCTCACGTGTGAACCCTCTTAAACCATGGATAAATTCGGAACTTTTATCACTTATACAACACAAAAAACGTCTCTAGAAGAAATACGAACTAAAAATTCTGAAGATTTTACAAGTCATACAGATTTTTCTAGTCACGTGACCTATGCTCTGCGCTCTGCACGCTGTGAATATGAGGAATCAATTGCTGCCTCCGACAATAACAGAAAACTTTAAAAATTCATTCGTGCCAATTTGCACTCGAAGGTCAGTGCCCATTTGCTACGAAAAGACGATGGGAGCATGTGTGCCTCTGATGCCGAATCCGCGGAAATTTTGGCAGATGCATTTGCCATTTGCTTCACAACTGAGCCCAATAACGATCAGATGCCCCATTCTGCAACTAGACGTCTTGAGAATAGTCTAACACACGTAGAGTTTGATTCTTGCACAGTAAAAAAGCACCTACTCAAGCTAAAAAATCAGTCGTCTCCAGGACTTGATGGTATCAGTCCTTTTTTCTTGAAGAAGTTTGCCGACATCCTTTCTCATCCTTTGGCCTTGATTATGAGAACATCTTTCGAGACCTCCCGCGTTCCTCTGGACTGGAAGAAATCAAGTGTCACTCCTATATTTAAAAAAGGTGATAAACTGGACCCATGTAACTATAGACAAATAAGCTTTCTGTCTGTTGCATCAAAAGTGATGAAATCCATAATAGTCGAAGTGACAACCGAGTTCTTGACAAAAAACTTTATCATTCCGTCAGAACAACATGGCTTTGTAAAGGGAAAGTCAACTACCACAAATCTTTTGTCTTGCGTTAATGATTGGACGCATGCCTATGATCAAAGGATCCCTACTGATGTCATTTACCTCGATTTCAGAGTCACAGTAAGAAGATTAGTTCACAAATTGGATATCATTGGAATTCGCGGGAAGTTGCTTCTCTGGACTACTGATTATATGTCGCAGCGAACATTCGTGGTGAGGGTTGGTGGTGTTCTTTCGTCGGAAAGACCGGTTGTGAGCGGAGTGCCTCAGGGATCCGTCCTGGGGCCACTTTTATCTTTCATTACATCTTACGATCTTTCATTACACATTGAATCTCGCAAGTCATTCTTCGCTGACGACACCAAGTTGTATGCAAACCCACTCACCGAGAGACAGATTCTCCAGGACGATCTTGACGCAATAAACCGATGGTGCAACGACTGGCTCCTACCACTAAATGTTGATAAATGTGTTGTGCTCCGTATAGGACCCAATAATCCATCCCATCAATACTCGATTGACAATCATCCACTCAGTTACTTCACATGTAGATCTAGGAGTAACCGTTACTTCAAACCTTACGTGGTCGGAACATGTCCTAAGTGTTTGTAAACGTGCTAATTCTTTAATTTATCTCATTCGTAGATCGTTCGTTAAGTTGTCCTTCTCTAGTTCGGTTACACTTTATAAGACTTATGTGCGTCCTATTTTGGAGTATGCAGGCTCGGTTTGGTGCCCGGTTCTCGCTCGGGATAAAAGCATGCTTGAGGGTGTCCAGCGCCGTGCTACACGTATGACTTTTGGGGTTGTTCGTCCCTCATATAATGAAAGAATGGCTAGAGCTGGTCTCATAACCTTCGAGTGGTATATTCCGACATTGCCAAAGCATTTGATAAGGTTCATCATAATACACTTATTAGTATATTATATGATTTTGGATTTAGTGAATCGTTGTCGAGATGCGTCGAGTCATATTTGACTAATATACTACAATATGTTATTTTGAACGGACATTCTTCCAAAACATTTCACGTTTCTTCCGAGGTACCACAGGTATCGCATCTGGGGCCTCTTCTCTTCGTTATTTATATAAATGATATATCTGAATGTTTCATCAATACTCATTACGAACTGTTTGCTGATGACCTAAAAATCTATAAAAGAATTGAATCTCTGCCGATGCGAAGTTGTTTCAAGATGAATTGAACCGATTTTTCAATTTTTGTTCTTCAAGATATTTCAAACTTAAGATAGATAAATGTCAATCTATTATTTTCACGAAGAATGTCATTTTCGTCGAAACTTTCTCTGTTGGTGAACTATATATAAACAGGGTGAATAACGTGAGAGACCTTGATATCATACTGGACGAAAAACTTTCTTTTATCTCTCACATCCATAGTATAGTCTCTAGAGCTTTTAAGATGCTCGGTTTCGTCCTCAGAATTACTAGGAATTTTAAGAACTATGAATCTTTGAAAACTTTATACTTTACCCTGGTTAGCAGCAATTAAGAATATGTTACTCCGGTGTGGTGCCCCTATTATCTCGACCATATTAACCGAGTTGAGAAAGTTCAAAGAAGGTTCTTCAAGAGTTTAAATTTTAGGTTGAATCGTAGGTTATTGCAAAGTAATTATAAGTCAAGTCTACAAGAGTATGAAAGGTTGAGTTTGAAACCGAGGGGAGTGCTGTTTGATGGTATATTTCTGTATTGCGTACTGAACAACTATTTCAACTTTCCATACTGAATTATTTATGTTTCAATGTTCCCCAGTATCGGAACCGTCAAAGTTCACTCCTTCATATTCCTAGAGCTAGAATTTCACCTTTCTGTAATTCTGTATTTTTGAGATCCATGAGATTGTTCAATTATCATTTAAGTAGCTTGAAAGTTTTCGTCTTAAGTGTAAATGTGATTGGGCAAAAATTCACCTCTTATCTGATAAGAAATTACGAAGCTTAATTTTTAATTCTTGAGTTGAGGACATTAAATTATTCAATGTTGCCACAGATTCCAATAATAAACTTCAAGAGGACCTCAACGTCATGGAAGCTTGGTGTGCTGATTGGATGTTGCCTCTCAACATTGCCAAGTGCCGCGTGTTGCATCTCGACTCGAATAACCCTAAGCGTCAATCTGTCATTGCTCGTAGTGTAGTTGAGAGCTGTCATTCACATGGTGACCTGGGCGTTGTTTTCAATAGTGACCTTTCCTGGACATCTCATGTTATGCATACAACCAGTAAGGCCGAACGAAGCCTTATGTCTCATTCACAAATGCTTCAGGAACTGTCATTTTTCGACCATATCTTCCCTCAACAAAACGTATGTCTGGCCGATTTTAGAATTTGCTGGTCCTGTATGGCATCCGTGGTTGATCGGTGACTCCCAAGTTCTCGAGTCAGTGCAGAGACCATTCGAATACCCTTTGGTCGTCAAAGGCCAAGCTATCAAGAGTGCCTTTCACTGATGAAACTCTCATCATTCGCGGATCGCAGGCTTCGTGGGAACTTGATTACTGTCTACGGGGCTCTTCATGGTTTTTTCGGCATCGATATATCTCATCTCTTCTCTTTGAATTCAAATCACCTCCGAGGACACAATCTCAAACTAGTAAGAGAAAGATTTTTCACGGGAAAACTTCTTGCGTAACAGAGTCTTCAGCTGCTGGAATCGCCTGGACACAGATGAGGTGAGCGCTCCTTCCATCAACGTCTTCAAAATCGATTAGACAGCTGGAGAAGCAATGGACTTCTTCAACGTTGTTCTTTTTTTCTAGTACTCAATTTAAATTTAATTAATTTACCATGTAATATTTTAGGTTCGTTTTCGATATCTTTAATTCAATTTGATTTATATTCTCAACTCTGTATTTTTTTTATAATAATTATAATAATTAATAATTATATCTAAAATCTTCACTAAAAATTTGTAGGATTTTTTCTCATTTTTGTAGGATATTTTTCTATTAGACTTAGTTTTCATGGTTTTCCGCATGCATAAACATGTGGAAAATTGAATTTTCCGCACTAAAAGGTAAAAAATCGTTTTTTTTTTGCATTTTTGGATGTGACGTACTATCAGAAAAAATCTGAAAAATATCAGAGAATTACATTTGAATAACAGAAACCAAGCGCCGAATGAACTAGACCTGTTCAGATATAAATTAAGCGCAGAGACAAAAATTTTGAAGAAAAATTTTTTGAGGCCCTTGCGAAGACCGAATAGCTAGAAGAAAAACAGCATTCCTTGTGAGGTGGTTAACAGTGTTCATAAATTTTTTTAGTTTGATAGTATTGATGATTCATTTATTTTATAGAAATTCATTCAAGTAAAACGAATGAGACACTTTTGTCACTTTTTCAAAATTTATTCAATAATCACGACCGGTTTCGACCCTATGGTCATTTTCAAGTGAGTAACAATATAATATATGAGTAGACAAGTACAAGTACAGAATGAAATTTATTCTAGATATTGAGTAGTGGGGATGCATTAAGCTCTAGTTGGCTGTTGTGGGTTTTTACATAGTTTTGTTAATCTCCAAACTTTCCAACAAATTCATCTCTCTCCCTTCGTTACATTTATGAAGGATTTTAAGATTGTTCAATGATATCGATTGGTTAGTTGATTCAGGAGTTCAAATATTGGCGAATTTTTATCTGAAAATGACTGTACGGTCGAAACCGGTCGTGATTATTGAATGAATTGTGGAAAAGTGACAGAAGTGTCTCATTTCGTTTTACTTCAAAAATGAATTTCCATAAAATAAATAAATCATCAATACTATCAATTAGAACAGCTTGGCGAGCAGAATAGGTGAACATGTACTATCGACAACAGAGTGTCCTTGAATTTGTGGTTCAATAAAGAGTGTGTGAAGCGGAAAGTGATTCCTAACTATATCATGTTCAAAATGTATATTAATAATGAAACAACCTCTAAAATTAAACCAAAAATGGAACTTCTCTGGCTCAAGGAAGAAATTAAAAAGTGGTATAAGGTACGGTAAGGTATTTTATATTTTACATAATATTGAATTTGAGTGCCTTGAATATAGAATAAATATGAAAATAAGTGAGATTTCAAAAGAAAATTACGAAAACCTGCATAAAAAACTTTCAACCTTAGAAAAGAAAAATAGAAGCTTCAGCAACCTATGATCCAAACAGATGTTATCGAATGACCAGATATCACTTTTAATCCTAGATTCATAAATCTATTGAACAAATTCTTTGATGAAGTTCAACGGATCTGCTGAACAAAGGACCAAAATTCATTCAGAGCTGGCCATCCAAAGACATAAAGATATCATCAACAACCCAAGCCTCCATAAACACAAACTCACAGAAATTATCAGAGAATCTGACATAAAAACTAACAATCAGAATCAGTTGACAATAATTAAGTCCATATCAAGCAAAATCCAAGACGAAGATCTCATAATGACTAAAGCTGACAAAGGCAATAGTATAGTATACCTCAATAAAGACCTATAAGAAGAAAAGATGCAGGATGTACTGAAAACAATAGATATCACCGAAATACTAAAAGATCCAACCAAACTTATCACAAAAGAAATCAAAGAAGAGCTAAGTTTGTCAGAACACCTAGCACACACAGAATGGGAGAAGAGGAAACTGTTTCCCATGAATGTTCAAGCTCCAAAAATGTACGTACTGATTAAACTACATAAGGAAGAAAAATCTACAAGACCTGTAGTGTCATATGTAAACACACCATCAGGTAAACTAGCAAAATTCTCTATTCTCTAATTCTGTAGATCTCATACATAAACTTTCAAATCTCACAATCTCCCAAGATATTAAGTTAGTCTCTTTCGATGTCAAAAATATGTACCCGAACATTCCAACGAATGAGTGTCTTCCCCTTGTTACATATATCTTATCCGAGTCTAACACACCGCCATATATCACTAATGAATTTAGCAGTCTTCTTCAAATATGCCTATCTCAAAGTTACTTTCAATTTCAATCTAAATTCTTCAGACAAAATTCAGGTCTTCCAATGGGTTCACCTCTAAGCCCTCTACTAGCTGACATTTTCATGAATAATTTAGAGAAAAACTAAATATTACACGCAGATTTCGCTAAAAACACATAACTTTCTGGTACAGATATATAGATCATATTTTAGTTGGTTTTCGTGGTTCAAACAGACAAATTCAGCAATTTTTAAATTTCCTGAATAAAATACATTGCCGCATCGGCATCACTTCTGAATTGAAGAATAATAACTCAATTAATTTTCTCGACTTAACCATTACAAATTCAAATAAGCAACTCACTTATAAAATTTATAGAAAGGAAACATTCACAGACGCATCGATTCTAATAGACTCGTTCAGTCATTTGAGCCACAAACTAGCTGCGTATAACTCCATGATTCATAGCGCTTACTCAGTTCCCCTCAGAAATTTTCAAACTGAACTTAATATCATCAGAAAAATTGCCTCAAATAACAACATACCGCAACATTTTCTAAATACAATCATTAAACGCAAAGAACAACATATTACCTCTCAATTACTATATAGCATCGTAGAAACCCCGGAAAAAAGATAACACTACTCTCAGATACACTGGCGAACTCTCTTACAAAATCAGTAACTACTTTTCCAAATTGAACATAACTACTTCATTCTCAAGCGGCCCCAACTTAAGCGGATTAATATTCAATGCCAAACAAAAGAACTATAAATTCAAGCAATCAGGAATTTATCAAATCAAATGCAAAGAATATCAGGTAGCCTATGTCGGACAACAGGGAGAAGTTTTGATGCTAGATTCAAGGAACATATTTCCTCAGATAAAAATTCGCCAATATTTGAACACATAAAATCAACTAACCACTCGATATCATTGAATAATCTTAAAATCCTTCATAAATGTAACAAAGGGAGACAGATGAATTTGTTGGAAAGTTTGAAGATTAACAAACCATGTAAAACCCACAATTTATTACCCTCAACGGCTAACTAGAGCATAATGGATCCCCACTACTCAATATTTAGGATAAATTTCATTCTGCACTTGTACTTGCCTACTCATGTATTATATTGTTATTCACTTTAAAATGACCGTAGGGTCGAAACCGGTCGTGATTATTGAATAAATTGTGGAAATGTGACAAAAGTGTCTCATTTATTTTTACTTTTTTCAGATTATTTAAGCGTGCAGAAGCCCGTCGAAAAAAAATGAAATGTGAAAAAAACACATTTTTCAACGTTGGTGAAGGGGAGAGGGTAGCTAGATAGCTGAAACCCTAATGATGTAATGAGGAAAAAAAAAAGAAAATTGTGCGCTGTGTATATCAACATGAAGAAGTTTTAAGTTGTAGACTCATTTAAGGTTCTTACTGAGTCTTAATGAATTAATAACCATAAATACGCAATCCACTCTTCCAATTCGAAAATCTTATCACCTCGTCGTCCAATAAAAGCGCTTTATGTAAATGAAATGACCTTTAACGTCAGACCGGAGGTTGACCGAGACCATATTCTAAGGCCTCAAATAAGGTAGATAGGATATCCCTCAAAGGGATGAGCCACACGCAAACCTGCAATCTGAATCTGTCTGCACATAAATGAATGGCACTATAATGAAATTAAAATTCATTTATGCTTGTAATTCCGTCTGGTTTTCCTTACGTACATTAGCTAATTAATTGGTGTTGATGCCCACTGAAGGCTGAAAGTGAAAACGAGAAGTTGGGAGACTTAGTCTGAATCGTCCTTTGTATATCAGTAATATTTGGTTTAATTTATTTCATCAGAAATATTTCGTTATGATATACATATATTCTTTCGATTCTTACACGAATAAAACCACCCTTCCATTTTCTAATTCTTAGAGTTATTTTAAAAATATTGTTATTATCAGTTTCTTTGTTCTAATACAAATGTAATTTTTACTGTTCTTACTACCAATAAATAAATTAAATTAATAGATCACTGTTACCGCGGTTTTGAACTCTCGTTCATCGTCGGACAGTATGAAATCGAAGTGACAGTGAAATATAAGTGAATAGATCATTACTTAGATTTGGAAAAGAACAGATATTATGACTGTATTCAACAACTACTGGAAGAGAGTTATTTGAATATTTCGAAAATTTAGGATTTACATATTTCATTATCTGAAGGTTGTCGTTAAAAATTTTCACTGATTCTAGGTATTAGAGTTTTCTACCCTTTGGGAAAATATGTTGAACTTTTCATTTTGTCAGGGAAAAGTGTGACCATTACAGATGTAGTGGTTATCTAATGTTGTATCTTGTTCCTTTTTAAGGAATGAAATTTGCTGTTCTTTTTATCTAATTTTGAAGAAACAACCAGTCTGACCTATGTGGAACTCATAGCAGTCTAGACAAAACAACTTATAAAATCCTGATTCATTTAAATTCTCCATAGAATTTTTAGCGAATAAGAGTGGCGAAAATTTATTTTGATGTCTGACTGTCATTTTAGTTTTTAATTGGAACAGGTTATTTACAATTTTTCACTTATCTGTCCAAACATACAACATATGTTGAAGGGATGAAGTTTTCGGATATGTTGATGTTTATGATCAGATATATTTGGCTGGTAGCTATGTTGAACTATTTCGTCAATCAAGTCACGATCAAAACCGTTGTTGTGGCTATAGTTTTAATGATTTCAATTTCTGTCGCAAGATTTTCTGATGATGAAGGTAAAGACAATTCTCTGTTGATCATTGAATTGTAGGCCGATATTTTATGTGAATATGTGTGGTTGAAATCCTTATAAATACATATATCTATGCTAGTAGGGTTTGAAGATGTTGAAGTTAATTTTGCTACTTGAATGTGTAATTGACCGATCTGAAAATGATATTGGAGGTTTTTCCTCGTTTCCAAATTTAAATTTTATATTCGGGTGGATACTGCGTATGAAAAAATTATATATAATAATTAATAATAAGTAATACTACGTCGATACAAAGCTTATTATCAAAAAATGAGTGCAGCGGTAGTAATCTAAAATGTGTTATTTTAAAAAAGCGATTGGGAGAAAGAGATTTTTCTTCTGTATAGTGAAGGATAAGTGCATTTGTCTTATTTGTCGTGCGTCAGTAGCAATACCCAAGCGTGGTAACTTAGAGAGGCCTTATAAAACAGTTCATAAAAATTATGAAAAGGATTTTCCGCCACAGAGGTAATTAAGTAAACTAAAACTGCGTGATTTGATATCTTTTTGAAAAAGAACAAACCATGTTTACAAGACCAGTCAAACAATCAAAAGCTGCTACGATCGCGTCATTTAAAATATCTCATATATTGGCGGAACACAAGAAACCTTTCGAAGATGGATTGGTTGTCTCATATATTGGCGGAACACAAGAAACCATTCGAAGATGGATTGGTTGTGAAGGAAGCATTTATTGAAGCGGATGACACTTTATTTGGAGATTCAAAAAACAAAACAGAAATCATGTCTGCTATCAGAGAACTTCAGTTATCTCACCCGACTGTCACAAGGCGTATTGAAGTCATGAGTCAGGACATGGCAGGTAAACTAAAACATAATATCATGAAATGTACATACTTTTCTTTACAGTTCGACGAATCCACCGATATGACAGACACTGTCCAGCTGTGTATTTTTATTTGGATGGTTTTCAAGGACATGTTGGCTGATGACGAATTTTTGGACAACCATTCCTCTGAAGGAGAAGACTCATGTCGAAGATATATATGACGTTTTCTTCAATTTTGTAAAAAACTTCAAGCCAATATATAAATTAGTGTGCATTACAACCGATGGAGCACCAGCAATGACTGGAAACAAAAACGGTTTTGTGGCATTGTGTTGAGCTAATGAAGATTTCCCTTCATTTTTTCATTCCATTGCTTATATATCAACAAGTTTTGTGTTCAAAAGTTTTAAACACGGAAGAAATTATGGGCATTGCAACAAAAAATGAGAATTGCATCTGTGCACGTAGCTTGCAACGGCTGCTCTTTAAGATCCAGTTGGAAGATAGGGAGTCAGTTGAACACACTGATTTAGTTCTTCACAAGGACGTCAGGTGGTTGAGTCGCGGAAAATTCCTAGAAATGTTTTCAGATTTAAGGCCCGAAATAACAGCTTCTCTAGACGAAAAAGGTGATGACACTCAGATGTTGAAAACCGAAAAATGGCTGACTGATTTAGCAATTTTGACTGACATCACAATCCACTTAAACACCATCAATTGGAGATGATTAGCGCAGTAAATACATTCAAAAGTAAATTGCAACTTATGATAGATCAACTGACAAGAAAGGATCTGAAACATTTTCCGTATTCGAAAGCAAGGATTCCTCAGTTGAATTATGATACGTATGAGGTTGAATTATCAAATATTTTGGGACGATTCGAAATGCGTTTTTATGATTCCAGTAAATTGGCAAATATAGCATCATTTATGAGTTATCCTTTTTCATGTAGAAACATTGAGGAATTAGCTGCTGAATTAGCAAGTCTGTTCAATATGAACTATGTTCTGTTGAAAATGAATTGGTGCAGATTATCTCATATATACATCTCAATGCTACAACATCTGAAACAAATTTCTGGTGTTTTATATGTCAAGATAAATATCCGAATCTAAGGCGAATCGCCCTTCAACTGACGGCTGTTTGGGTGAACTCACTTGTGCGAGTCTGCATTTTCTGAAATGAAGATGAATAAGTCAAAATATCGCAATCGACTAACTGACGATCATATGTCATCATGCTTGCGATTAGCACTCAGTGGTTACGTACCATCTTATGACACATGCAGTGTCACGCTTCAACATCCAAAGTCACTCCTTAGTTAAGTTTAACACAATATGTAACTCTTCTGTTTCGTAACAACCAATAAAGCCGCAATTTTGAATAAATATGAGTTTTTTTCTTTGATATTATAGAAAAGAACCTAATTAAACATAACCCAAACCTTGACTAAAATATTGTATATTGTGCGGAAAGCTAACATCTAAATATGCTATGGTACACCCTACCTAGGTAGGTAGGTAGGTAGGGTGTATCGTGTATGTACGACAACCCTGAATCACACATACTTGCAGCCTCTCAGAGTCGATCGTAAGTAGTCTAAAAATATTGAGGTAGATCGCCAGCAGTTCAAGTTTGAGCACCCCTGGTCTAGGTCTACTGTTCAGGCAAATAAGTATGTCATAGACTTATCTATATCAAAAATGAATTTCAACAGACAAAGTAGAATTTAGTACTTTTTTTCTATGCTAGACATGATTATATTTGCTAGTTTGTTTCTATCTCTAACGTGAATTTAATATTATCGTGAAATTATTAAATTCACCTTAGAGATAAAAACAGAAAACTACATTAACTTTCTGGATTTAACTATAACTAAAATTAACGGCAAACATGATTTTCATATTTTCATAATCCATCGCATTTAGATACTATTACTATTACTATTCACCGCTCATCTACACATCCTTATCCACATAAATTAGCTGCTTACAATAGTATGGTACATAGACTCATTAATATCCCAATGTCACAAAATGTATTTATAAAAGAGCTAAAAGTTTTTAAACAAAATACAACAGCTTAACTTATTTGGTAAATCTAGTCTACAATTAAAATCATTCCTCTCGCATTAAAATTTCAATATAGCATTCCGAACTGATTATTTAGGCCGACATATCAAAAACTGTTAGTCTAAAATTGATAAAGCTAATAAATCCGGTGTTTATAAACTGTCTTGCGGGGATTGTAATAAAATTTATATTGGTAGAACTTTCAGAAATTTCAAAGTTTGATTATCCGAGCACAAACGTAGTTTTAATTATCATAAATCAGATTCCCATTATTCTAATCACTTACTCGAAGAAAACGATAATTTTAATGATAATTTCAAAATTTCACACAATGAAAATAATAGACAAAAACTCAATCTATGGGAAATTTTAGAGATTAACAAAGAAAAGGATTCAGGTAGGTTACTTAATAGTAAATTAGATCTAAATCCTTCTCCTTTACTCAATCTTTTCAATTCATAAAGTAAGCAACTCCGATGGGTTTTCCAACATATCTTGTACTTATACCTATTGTAATACTAAGTAGGAAATAAGACTAATATATAAGGAATAACTCTGTTCATTAGTTTGTATCTATGTGATGAAGCCACGGTGTGGTGAAACCGGTCATAGTTTTTTCAATATAGTGAAAATCTGAATAGCATAGTTTTATTTCATTGAAAATATGAAAACATTGACCATTTCTGTTGAGAGCTTCAATTGCTTGACAAGCTCTAATTTTATGCAATGGCTGAATAATAATTTTTTCTCCCGAAACGAAGGTTTCATTTATAACATTTGAAAGTTTAGACTGCCATAGTGCATTTAATATTTTTCAAGATAAATTTATTGATTCTTTTTCATCTTCATTCCCTGAGAAAAAATAGTGAAAAAGAAAAAAAAATTGGAGGATTCGGATTCATTGCTGATGTAGTCGTTCTGAAATTCTGTACCCATCGGATGATTGTGTCACGTTTCGGAACACAAGCGTTACCACCGATGTTGAAGCGCTGGCGAAAGCGCCGCTGCACGACAATGACGGACTCTCCCGATTTTGAATATTCAAAAACTGCGTTTTTGAACCGTGCGTTCGCAAAACTGCGAACTCCTCTTGAGTCGAATGGTATCAGCCTTTGCCCTATACTCACTCACCGTTACGTGTACTACCCGTTTTAAAAAGGCCCTTCCGTTACGCCCCACCCTATATATGTATGTATTTTCAACTTCAGTTCAATATTTGTTGTCAGCTAAAGATGGTCGAGAGACCGAAATGCAAATCAATTAACTCTTTCCAGTAGGGATCAAATTTCAACGCGAATCGACAAAATATTAACGTTCCTGTGTTACATATTAACAGATAGATAAGCATACAAAATACCAAAACAGATCTAACCCACGTTCAAAATTTTAATGGACCTTTAAATTATAGAATTGACGCTCTAATTAGTCAAAATGACAAAAAAGATCATTGGCAGTAACAGTATGAAAAGTTTGCTCCTACAAATGTTAAGAACTAGAAGTACTTTTAATAATTTATAGAAGGGAAAGGGAAATGAAAGAATTAATGTAACTTTTTCGCCATTGATCTGCTACTCACTAGCCGAGATAATATTTACACTTGGACCGCAATTTACCTTCGGCCGCCGTATTAAAACATGGAAATTTTGCAACCTTTACATATTCTACACAACAAAATATCGCCCATATTTCTAATGAAAATTTTGAAAATCAAATCACAAAATCACTCTAATTGCACTGTTTCAGATCTTCGTATAGTACTCTTTGTTTATATTCAGCCATCCAAAATGGAATATTGTTACATCAGACTAGAATTTAAATAATCTATTATAGGTATCGATATTTGATACAGTCAATTTCATTTGATGGCCGTTTCTGAAACTTAAACTCGTTTTGGCATTTAGCGAAGTATTTCGACCTTTCTCGTTCTGTAGCATAATGCGATTTCTGTAACCGTAACCTTCACGGTTCGTTCAATTATCTTCAATAAAGTTCAAGAATATAATATATGCAACAGTGCGGATGGAAAATCAGACTTACACAATTCTTTCGTAGATAATTTGTTCTTATCGGACATTTGAATCTTGTCGCAGATGTAACGTTAGGAAACAAAGAACGCAAGCCAAGAACCTTAGAAATTGTGATGAAAATTAGAGTGACGTACTACTATGGCAGATGAATTATCAAGGGAAAATTAAATTTGTGAATTTCATCAAACAAGTTCATATTTGACGTTTCAGGAAGGATAGCATATAGTATTTATTTATTGCATGACTAGTCCCATTTTCAATAAACTATGAATTAATGATGGTCCTAGTCCAAAATTCGGTCAAAAGAGTGACTCGTTGTAAATTCTATCATCATCATCATCATACTCCAGCCTGTTGTGTCCACTGCAGGACGTAGGCCTCCATTAAGCGCATTCAATGTGTCCTATCTTGGGTTTCTCTCATCCAATGACCATCGACTCTTTAACTGTGATCGCTCCAGCGAGTTGGTGGTCTTCCTCTACTTCTTTTATCTCTTCTTGGTCGCCAGTTCGATATTTTTACAAACCATCTTTCGTCTTTGAGCCTTGCAACATGTTCCTCCCATTTCCATATGAAGTCGCCAACTTTTGTTCTTCGACTTATCTCTGTGTTTCTCACCCTATCTTGAAGTTTTATTCCCAACATGGCCCTCTCCATTTTCCGTTGGGTTCCCTCCAATTTGTGAACAATATTTCTGGTCAATGTGAAAATTTCCCCTCCGTTTTTAGTACCGGTAGAACACATTCGTTAAATAGTTTCCTTTTCAGGCTAGTTGGTATGTCACTGCTGAATAGTTCTTGAAGTTTTCCATATGCTGCCCAGCCCAACCCTATTCTTCTATTCATTTCATGTGTCTGACTGTCTGCATATTCTCAATTCGTGCCCTAAGTACTTGTACTCGCTAACCTCTTCAATTACGTCGCTGTCTAGAGTGATGGTTCCTCCAAGCACTAGGTTCGTCATGATTTTCGTTTTTGGTTTGTTCATGCAGAGCCCTACTTTCACCATCTCTTCGTTCAGTTCTTTTATCATCACGTCAGCCTCCTGTAAATTATCCGTGATGAGTACAATGTCGTCTGCAAACCGTAGGTTGTTCAATTTTATCCCGTCTATGTCAATTCCTTTGTTTTTGCAGTTGAGTTTTTTGAAACCTTATTCGAGCAGTGCAGTGAACAATTTAGGAGACAAGGTGTCTCCCTGACGATCACCTCTTTTTACTCGGACCTTATTACTATCTTTGTGAAGTCTTATACTTGCAGTTGAGTTGTTGTAGAAGTTATACAGTAAACGAGTGTATCTATAATCTATGCGACATTGTTGGAGGGCTTCTGGCATGGCTACTATCTCGATGGTTTCAAAAGCTTTTTGGAAGTCAATGGAAATGAGAATCCAAAGGTCTGTTGTTGTCTTCAATGTTAGGAGATGATCGTTTGTTCCGAAACCTGATCGGAAGCCTGCCTGGTCGACTGGCTGGTAAATGTCGAGTTTTCTCTCCAATCTTTTGCTAATGACCTTAGTGAACAATTTATATAAATGCGACAGCGAGCTAATTGGCCTGTAGTTGCCTATGTCCGTAGCATCACCTTTTTTATAAATCAGCAACATCGTTACATTATTCCACTTTTCTGGGATAGAAGCATTTTCTAAGCACAAGTTAAAATGATCCTTGATTTTCGTAGTAGAATTTTCCCTCCCATTCTAATTTCCTCAATAGGTATTTGGTCGTAAATACTAAAGTTTTTCGTTCTTCGAACCTAACATGTGGTAATTTTGGCGATTAATAAAGCTATCAAGATGAAAATTAGTCCATTGAAATGTTACAATTTAGGGGCAAGTATTGCATTTTTTAGAGGAAGCAATTTTATTGTTGGGGGCTGGAGGATGGGGGGTCAATAGAAGCTTGTTGCAGCCCTTGTCCCCCGGTCGCCATCTTGAAAAAGAGGTTCAATATATTTTTCGTGATATCTCGGAAACTATACATCTCATCAAATAAATTTTGAGATATAATTTATAGCTAATCTCTTTATCTACAAATAGATTTATATCACTTTTTGCTGTAAATGAATAATTTCAAAAGTTATAAGCAAAGTGGAAAAATTCCTATGAAAATTTTGTTTTTTTCATTTTATCGAAAAATTATTCCAGACCAATCTTGCAGATGGTCTTTTGACATTTTCCTTCAATTTCATTTATTTTTAACGCGGTCACAGAACTCCAAAGTTGGCCGGGTTCGTCAATTCAATTTATAATCCCTATATACTAATACCTTCTCTTACATCAATACCTACAACTCAACTTATTTATTCATGAATTTTTCCTTTTACTATACAACTTACAGAATTATTGTTGTTCAAATAATTTCGTACAAGAGTTGACATTTTTCAGAATGTTTAGCAGGTAAGAAGAGGTCCGAGTGACTGTTAAGGGACAAATGAACATCTGCCGGCTACGACTATTATTATTATTATTCGTAGTTCTCGAAGATTCTGCTTTTTCTTCTACCTCATTTTATTCTTTCATTTGTGCTACATACCCTTGTAACTTACCCAATTACTAATACGATGTAAACTAATAATAATGACTTTACTTAGAAAAGTTTCGGTCGTTTTAAATGGGTCGTGGATTTTAGTTCCCTTCAAGCATCCAATGCTGACAGTTCCTCCCCAATAAAATGAACACAATTTATTCAAAATTATCTATTTAATAAATATCTAGGCTTCCCAAAATTTAATAAATGTGCTAGCACATAAAATGGAGAGTATCTCAGCAGGTTGGTGGCTATCCAAGGGAAATATTGATCTCCTCTAAAAATAACGGAGGTTGGTGGCTATCCAAGAAAATGAAACTCCTTTATCCTGCCCGAAATAGAGGTGTTGGATTTGTCCTCTCCAAAAACAAAGCTGTACTTTTGTCCTGCCCAAAAATAGAGGTGTTGAATTTGTTCTCTCCAAGAAAAATATGGCCGGTATTTTGTCCTCTCCAAGAAAATATGGCTCTTGTTTTGTCTTCTCCAAGAAAATATGGCTCTTGTTTTGTCCTCTCCAAAAAATATGGGAATGTTTTGTCCTCTCCGGAAAAAAATGGTTGTTTTGTCTTGTCCGGAAAAAAATGAAGCTCGTCGTTTTTGTCGAAGAAGAAATATCACTTATTTTCAAGGCCATTCAAATACAACCGGAAAGAGGTCAGCAAATAAAGAATGAAGTTAATAAGCAAATGAACAAAGCAGTAAAATATTCCTATATGAAAATTAAGAATTAAGAACGTAGAAACCATAGATCCATGCTGTAAGTAAATGTGACCTAAAGAGAATATAACATTAGCGAGGATGGATATTCAGAAATCTATGCACATGTTGAGAACTTCAATTTAAAGGTGGAAAATGAAAATAATTACTTAGTTGTGCGAGGGATCTAGGTATTAATTCAATGTTTGCTCAATATTAAAAGAAAATGAAAAATAAAGCGGATGACAATGGATTATTACTTACCCTTTTATTTTGAAGGGTTATTAAATAATTCACAAATTATTATGATTAATTAATTTCGAGTAGCTTCAACGAAGTCTTTAAAGGAAATGAATGAACTCCGGTGTTCTCTCAGTTGTCATTCTTCGATATTCGCCGATAGTAGAGGGGATTCTTCACGGAATGAATGGTCATAGAATCAAAGTGACTTGCACTGTGTTAAATTTGCACCGTGTTAATCCAAAGGGAATTCCGTTAAAGTAATAGCGGTCACTAAGCACGCTACACCCTTGAACTCACGAATGTCCTTCGTTCTCGTACCTTGACAATCGCCCACATCTCCTGTCAACGCCAATCCAACAGAACTTTCGCCTGGATATTCCCAGTCATCGAAATCTCCCACATCTTTTTCAACCGATTTAGATAATTACCCTTAACTGCATTAGATTTTTTTTGTTTTCTAGAGCTTTACTTTATGTTTGTTTAAAAAAATTGTTAATATAAAAGTTGTAATAATTATTTTTTCACCTTAACGTAGTCCCGAAGGGCCTGGACAATGGCGTCATAAACTTCTGGAACGAAAACAGAGATACTTTGTTTGGATATGTTGATGGTGTACATCAGAGAATGATAAGAATCACCAGTAGCAAGGAAGCGTAGAGTGACAGCAAATCGTTCACTTGCTGGGATGGCTTCTCTATAAGAGCATCAGTTGGGATGCTTTACTTATACATGGACATTTTGCGATAATTGGGATCACCTTGCCACCTTGGCCACCAGACCGCTGCATCAGAACTGGTGGTTTTTGGATTGATAATATTCAATATTATTAAATATTAATAAGAATATTAAATATGTTCAAAGCTGGCATATCGAGTTTACCTATACATGGACATTTTGGATACGTTCACCTTGGCCACCAGACCGCTGCATCAGAACTGGTGATTTTTGGATTGATAATATTCAATGACACCTTGACCTGCAGCATATGATAATATAGAACTAACAACAGCTTTAAAACTGAATATCTTTGGTGTGTGTCTCTTTGTTTTTCCTATTATCTCCTTTCATGAGAACGGGTAGTTTTTGGTTTGAAAATATTCAATCACGCACCACGTTAGGTTTATTTCAAATAATCTCGGAGGTTTTTTTTGCATTTGCTTGTTTTGATAGGATTAGCTTCAGTTTTTCATTCATTTTCTATCATTTTCAAAGCTTTTCATCTCAGCTCATGATGATAGATGATGATGATCGAATTTTGTCTTCTATACAAACATAGTTTTTGTTTCCTCTTAAGAAATTCGGGGACATTGTTAGAAATGCTTCATAGATTAGACAAGTACACTCCCCACCAAAATTGTAGCATCACTTTACTTTTACGATAATACTATATAAACTTTTAGGTTGGTCATTCAATAGTCGCTTGGTAACGTTCAGAAGTGTAAAATAAGAAGATATCATTCAAAAGAGATGAGTTTATGATGGAAAATATCAACAATTTTCGAGTTAATGAAAAATTAAAAATTTCTACCGAAGAGACCAATCAACTAGCATCGAATGGTTACTAATCAATTTCAAAAGCGAGTGTTTCCTCCCCGGGCTCTAATTACTGCCAGTATACATCTCGGAAGCCCCTCAAACAAATTTTGGATGTACTCTTGAGTCACTGATTTCCAAATATCAGGAATCAGATTTTCTAGTTTTTGGAGGCATCCTATGTTGCTGAATTTGCCACCCCATGTTGTCCCTAACATGTTCTATGGGATTCAAGTCGGGACTTCTGGCTGGCCATCTTAAAATATCAATTTGGGCATTTTGCAGAAATTTTGTAAATACTCTAGCTGCATGAGGCCGAGCATTATCATGCATATAAAAGAAATTTTCGCCAATCAATGGGCCAAAGGGTACAACATGGGGTTCAAGGATATCTGCGATGTATCTGGCCGCTGTGATTATTCCATTATTCACTAGGACTAACTCAGTTCGACCATGGAAAGTAATGCTTTCCCACACCAATACTGAGCCCCCTCCGAAGTTTTTGGTTTGCTGGATATTACCTGATACCGTTCCCCAGGTCGTCTATATACAGGCATGCATCTATCATTTGATACTAGACAGAAACTGGACTCTTCGGAAAAGAGATTATTCAACCATTCTGGAATACTCCAATTTTCATGTTCCCTCGCAAACTGAAGTCTTGCAACTCGATGCTCTCTGGTGAAACGCGGGCCGGTAGAAGCCAGCCTTGGTCTGATATAGTTTTCTCTGAGCCTGTTCCAAACAGTTTGCAATGAAAAACAAATTTCTGGAAAGTGCAAGTTCATTTTGTAGCATTCTAGCCGTACAGTGCCGAACTCTTAGTGCAGTTAAACTAAGCCAACGATCATCAACTGGTGTTGTTATCCGATTTTTTTCCGGACCTTCTTCCATATTCATCTGTTTCGTGGTACCGATGAATTGCTCTTAAAATAGTGCTTTGGTTAACATTCAACAAGTTAGCCACGTAACGTTGGCTTCGCCCCACCTCTAGAAGTTTTACAATTCTTACCACTTCATGATCACTCAAATAGCGTCCAGGACGTTCAGCAGCCAGTACATTAAATTCAAAGACTCGAAAAGCAACAAGAATTACAGAAAACTTGCATTAATTTAGCGTGGAAACTGAAGAGAAATTGAATGAATACTGATAGTCAAATAAACTCATTCTTGTTTCAGACGTGTTTGAGATCATATGGAAACAAATGTTACTACATAGATAAGATTTTTTTCCCCAAAAAAATGTTGACAAAGAAACTGTGATCGAGCTGCTTAATCGATTGTGGAATTCAGAATACCAGGTGATGCGACAATTTTTGTGGTGCAGACATACCGATTTGAATGAATAATACTTGATTAATGCACTCTTTGATACTAAAAGAGAAATAAGGTATCTGTTTTTTTATGGATACCTGAAGAAAAAACTTTTAGATAAATATCTTCATTAAATTCAAAGTAATCCACGAAAATTATTCACAGATTGACAGATAGGGTCAGGGATTAGCCTTTTAAAAAATTTCTATGGGTTGTTTATTGAAATTAAATCCCACATTTCAACAGAAATTATTCATACGGAGTTATTATTCATTAAATTAACATTTTTGAACTATCATTTCACGCCCGTTCGATTTTATGATAGTATAAATGAATTAAATGGTGTCGAATTACCCTATTTTGCATAACTAGATGCATAAAATTAGTATTTCTTCGATATATCATTATCTTCAATAGTTCTTTGAATTTTTCGCCAACTTTTCATATTGGATACACCAATTATTGCGACGTGTGTTCGTTTTTTGTTAAATTATTCAGGTATAACATTTGTACTGTAACAATTATTGAGAGAAATTAAAAAAAAACAAAGTTTTTCATCGAAATTATCTAAAGATGAAAGAATATTTAATAATCTGTGGATTATGCTGTGGAAAGCTGCTATTTAGGTTAAGAATAGGATGAAACGACGCATTACACAGCTCAACAAAAAAATTTTTTTTATTGTTGCCCTGGATATCATCGCAAATTTTTATGTTTTCAAGTGCCCAGATTACGAATATATTCATGAGAGTTCTCAATGTGCTCGTATTTTCATGATTTTTGCATTTCTTATATTTTGAACAAGAATAAGCTTGTTAGAAATAAAATTTAATTTTCCAGTCATGATTAGGCTTCTGCGCAACTTTTTCGCGCATACAAACATCACCTGATCCCCACTCTCAGACCCCTTGCTCCACAGAATAGCTGAGATCTCAGTTATTTGACAATATTGAAGTACATATACACGTAAATCTGGATAAAGTGTAATGGATTAATATTTTGTTTCAATTACTGAATGTCCATTCTTATATATTTGTCTTCTAGTCTAAAATATGAGTTCGTCACGAAGAAAGTGTAAATATTGTTGTGATTTATTTTGTTATATTTGCGGTGTTTATATACCAAAAAAACAAAAAAGAAATATCACAGACTTTGTCAAGGAGACTTCTGTTGAATATTTTGGTTTCAAAATGGACAAATTAGGTAAACCATGGGTTCCTAATAAAGTTTGCAAGTCCTGTGTTGAGTCTTCACGGTTGTGGAAAAAAGGTGAACGTTGTGGATTAGACTTTGGTATTCCTATGATCTGGATGGAGCCTACGAATCATTTAGATGATTGTTACTTTTGCGTAGTAGATGTTAAAGGTTTTAATCGAAATCAAACGTGGAGATACCCAGACTTACAGTCTACGAAATGTCCGGTTCTACACAGTGAAAATCTCCCTCGGCCCATATACATTTCAAAAGTAATTCGCATGCCCTCAGAAACAATGATGTTACCAAATTCACAAAAATCGGGACCATCTACTAGTGGAAGTGAATGGGAAGGTGAAACATCTACGCCAAAGTTATTTTCTCAAACTGAACTCAGTGATTTAATACGTGATCTCAATTTATCAAAACAAGGATCAGAACTGTTAGCCTCAAGATTGAAAGAAAAAAATTTATTGGCACCAACAGTAATAATTACAACATACAGAACGCTTATAGACATGGGTTTAAAAGAGTACAAATCTACTGAATGGCGCCTTTTTATTGATAGTTGCAAAAGAAGTTTAAAATGCGTCTTATTGCACAATGGAAATAAATTTGCATCAATTCCAATTGCCCATTCAACGAAACTCAAAGAAGAATATGAAAATGTAAAATTAGTTTTAGAGAAAATTAAATACTCTGAGCATCAATGGCCGATTTGTGTGGATTTAAAAATGGTTAATTTTTTACTTGGCCAACAAAGTGGATGTACAAAATACCCTTGCTTTATTTGTATGTGGGATAGTAGAGCAAAGCAACTTCATTGGGAACAAGATGTTTGGCCTGTAAGAAATTCTTTAACTGTCGGTAAAGCCAACGTAATAAGGGAGCCGCTGGTGAGCAGAGACAAAATCATACTTCCACCATTACATATTAAGTTAGGTATGATTAAGCAATTTGTAAAAGCGTTGAACAAAGACGGAAATTGTTTTAATTACATTTGCAGAAAATTTCCGAAGCTTAGTATGGAAAAATTGAAAGGTGGAATATTTGATGGTCCTCAAATACGGCAATTGATGAAAGACTCAGATTTTATCGAAGTTATGACTGTTCCGGAAAGTAAAGCTTGGAAAAGTCTCCGCAATCATCTAGATAAATTTCCGGATAATTTAGGAAATTATAGTGAGGAACAGGGAGAGCGGTTTCATCAAGATCTAAAAGTGATGGAAGAAAGGTATCAAGGTCGATGGGATTGTCACATGATGGCAGATTACAGCTGGTCTTTGAAAAGAGATTGTCCCCTGAAAAATTATAGAAGAAAAGCTCATAAAAGGCGTTTTATGGAAATATGAAATATATTTTCGACATTTTCCTCTTTATTTACTTCGATGTATCCGAATTTCTCAAAACATAACTGACATTATAAATATATCTGTTATTTTGTTTCTTGTTTTACGATTTTTGTTATGTAAAATGAAAATAAAGATTTAAAAAGAAATCAGAGCAAATCCTACAAAATCATTGATAGTTTCACGAATTGTGTGCATAAATAGACCCAAAATCATTTTCATATCTAGGGCAACAAAACCATTGTAGACCAGTGTTATGAATTACGAATTTTATGAGAGATGGAGAAATCATGTCTTTTATTTAATATGGTAATAGTTAAATCTAAAGAGTTTATTTAATTGTTTTGTTTAATTTCAGTAGTGAATTTTATTTTAGGAAAATAATAATAACAAAGTTTATTTGCAGTTCATCGATTATAAAATTAACAGAAAGAGTATTTCTCATACTTATAAGAAATCGCTTCTAACAAATGAACAAATGAGAAGCAGAGGCTTGAACACTTCTATATAAACTTGAAACATGTTTATCTTCTTGATTTGAAAACTGAAACTATGAAATAAAATAAGAAAATACTTCCAATGAGGATTTGATGCACAGATATCTCACATTGGAGACAGGTACAATATAGTCAAGTTAAATTCAGGATTCATATTGGGGCTCAAAAAGTCACATTTGCAAAAAGAACCGGTCACACTAGGGAAAAATTAGTCATATTCGGGAAACGATGGTCACTTTTCGGGATTGAGTCATATAATTCAGGAACTGACACATTCCCTCACATACTTGGTTGATTGATACGTTTTTCGAATATTTCACGACCGACGCCAAGGATCCACGACTGGACTCTGTTTTTAAATATTTTATATGTTCGAACCTCTTAAAGTTTTTTCGGGACTTAAGAATAAATTCTTGGAGCTAAATACGCACTGGATCTTTGTCCTATTCTTTTCTCTGATCTGGGTATTTTGTACTTATTTTCTTTGCACCTAGTGTTGTAGAGATGATCTAGGGGAGTAATTTTCATTTTCTTCATGAACACATGTGCAAGAATCTTCCAACAGTAGAGTTGACGGATGTCCAGGACCTTGGAAAGACTGAATAACAGATTATTATACATAATTTTGAGAATGCATTTCTGAAGTACTCTTATTATTTTAATATGACAATGGTATGCATCTCCCCATGCTATCTTATCATACGTCAGTTGTGATTGAACTAGAGCGTAATAGAGCACCTTTAGATGACTGATATCTATTTGTTTTCGTAGCTCTTTGAATCTGTATAGCATACCAAGAAGTTTAAAGGCTACATACTCACACTGCCTATTCCACCTCATGTGGTTGTCTATCATATTCCCAAGAAACTTCACATATCCGCTTCATATTTCCGCTTCTCTTATCACTGTGTCACCATCCACCTTGAGGGGTCCCATCTTTGGAACGCCCGACTGGTAAGGTGAAAATGGTAAGTAGGATGACTTTTCCTGGTCTAATGTTAATTTATTGTCTGACAGCCAATTTTTAATTAATTTGAAATCTTTTTCGGCTTTCTCTTTCAGTTCCACCCAAGAACTACCATGGTATAATACGGTGGTGTCATCCACGAAACGGATGATTTTTCCTTGGATTTTCATTCTGTGAACACTGTTTACGTACAAAATGAATAGTAAAGGGCCAAGCACAGTGTCTGTGGACACCATACTTTCTTCACTCATGTCATTTCCTATTTTCACTACTTGTTTGCTGTTGTTTAAATAACTTTTGAGTAATTTGAATATCTTTCCTTACAAACCATATAGATAAAGTTTTTCAAGTAGCTTTTTGTGGATGAATGTCATTCATAAACTTTTCGGGGATATTGAACTTAACGTCAGTACCAATGAAACATACATTCACAAACCGCAACCAATATAAAAACTGTTGAGCTAAAGGGCGGCTATGTATAGTAGTCTCTTAGTTATCATAAAATTTTTGCTGATAGGGGACTCATCAGGTTCCGCCATAAAGACCCAATAGTTATTATTGAAAAAGTATGGAACCGAATAACGTGAACCCTTCAACTCAACACGAGATATTGGTGTTATTAGATATGTGTTTAAAACAGAATTACTTTTTGAGTGTTCATTTCAGCAAGGGCCTAATTATGGGAAATTCACCTAACCCTTTATAAGCAAGAGTTAATTGCAACTTATGATAGATCAACTGCAAAGAAAGGATCTGTAACATTTTTCGCCTTTGAAAACAAGGATTCCTCAGTTGAATTATGATACGTATGAAGCTGAATTATCAAATATTTTGGGAGAATTCGAAATGCGTTTTTATGATTGTAGTAAATTGGCAAATATAGCATCATTTATGAGTTATCCTTTTTCATGTAGAAACATTGAGGAATTAACTACTGAATTAGCAAGTCTAATTCCAAACTTATTTCTTTCGATGTTAAGAATCTATTTCCCAACATTCCTCCAAAAATACGTATTACTTAGTTGAAGAATTATTAGAAAAGAATCATGTAAATAACATCATTAAATCAGGTATTCTTTCATTATTACAAATTTGTTTAGATCAAAATTATTTCCATTTCAATAACAAATATTATACTATTGAAGACGGCTTGATTATGCGCAATCCGTTAAGTCCTTTGTTAGCAGAAATATTCATGAATAACTTAGAGAAATTAATTCATAATCATCCACTCAGTATATATTGTTTATACTGGTATCGATATGTAGATGATATCATTATTTGCTTCACAGGAACAGATAGACAGTTAAAAATTTTCGAAAATCATATAAATTCATTACATCCAAAAATTGGATTCACAACCGAAATAGAAAGCAATAATTCGATAAATTTCTTAGACGTAACAATTTCGAATGAAAATGGAAAACATGTTTTCGCAATTTACCATAAGCCGTCACATACAGATATTATAATACATAACTCGTCGTGTCATCCATATCAATATAAAATGTCAGCATTCGATAGTTTTATTCATAGATTGATTAACATCCCGTTATCACCAGAAAATTTCAACAAAGAATTAAATTTGATTAAACAAATAGCCAAAAATAATGGTTACAATCCCAAACTAATAAATAATATTTTAAATAAAAAACAAAGTAGAATCGCATTGAATGAAGTTTACCCTGTCGATAAATTGAAACAAAAATTCAACACCTTAACCTACGTTGGCATTACAAGTGAGAAACTGAAATCATTCTTAAGTAGCAATAATTTCAACATAGCTTTCCAAACTAATAATAATTTAGGCAAATATATAAAAAATAATAAAACCAAACCAGGTAAAAACAATAAATCAGGTGTTTATAGATTGAATTGCAATGACTGTGATAATTTCTACATTGGTAGAACACATAGAAATTTTAATATTAGAATATCGGAACATAAACGCAGTTTTTCAAATAAAAATCAGATTCAAATTACGCGAATCATCTCTTAGAAAATAATCATTCTTTCGACCCACAGTTTGAAATTTTGCATACAGATAATAAATATTGGAAGGTAGATCTTTGGGAAATTTTAGAAATAAATAAATACAAACACTCAGGTAGACTCATCAATGAACAAGTCGATTTAAGCCCTTCACCTCTATTGAATCTTTTCGGGGAGCAATCTATACCTTAATTTTATTGGATATACCTGTCATAAATAACCACTTAAGAAGAAGTAACCAATAAGCTTTTAATTACTCAAGAACATTTATAGTTATATTCTCATTTACATTTTTCTGCATAATCATTCGTCTGAAGAAGCTACGGTGTAGTGAAACGCGTTACGAATCGCAATTATAAAGTAAAATTCCTTAAAACACAGTACTTGTTTTTTATTATTGTTTTATTAAATTAAAAACAGAATCAAAATTATTACGAAAACAAGGACTGAGCCAAATGCTCAATTTTGGTGCTCTGATCTGAAAACCTAACAATTTTGTTAAAAATGCATTGTTGTAATAAAAAACGCAAAAATTACAGGATATCAAAATGTCACAAAATTTTACTTCACTATTGGTGGGGGTCCTTTTCATGAAGTTCATTCGATTTATAGCAGGAATAGTTTTATTGGAAACTGTAGGCGGTACACCCTGTATTAGATTCAAATGAAAGAAACTCTTACGCTTGTTGTTCATTTTTCTTCGAAATCAAGCACTGAAGTTTGATCTCGTTGGTTTAACATCCATATCGTACCATAAACCAATCGTGGTTGATATCCTCACCTGAAAAGGCAAAATAATCGAAATTAATCGCATTTCAATTTTTATTGTTATGCTAATACAAGATTAATGATTTTATCCGCAGTAATATATGCGAAGGAATGTATTAAAACGGTTCTTAATGGATTTGCATAATACCGTTAGATTTCATTGGAGCTGACTTTATTGTAATATGTGGAAAGAGTAAAGATTGTTTGTTTTATAATCTGTTTTATAGACGACTGAATGAATAATGATTATTTCAGTCTTTCTACATCAAAAGATCTTGGAACTATATCCGCCCTTATTCAAATCATTATTATGACAAGGTTATGTTAACTTACGTTAGATTAATCAACTGTCATACTTTTTAATAACTATTCCACGGAAGTTTATTGACATACTGAAGGGTTTTTCATTAATAACGATACAATTTAGAACCTGAATAAAACAAGAAATATTTAAGGTAGAAGCATTTTGTATCTGACTTTTTTCAAAAGACCGAATCTGAGGTACCCAACTCTCAATGACACTGTAATATAGGTCGGGCATACTTTACCGAATCCCTCTTTCAATGTTCATTTTCAAATCATGAAGTATTCTTGGTTTGTTTTCATAAACTATAGACTTGAAAAATCCCCACTTTCTCCCAAGAACTCCATAGTTATCAACACGAGTACACTGCTGGAATATCTAACATCTGCAGCATTGCACTCGGCTGTTCGAGTTGTGCAGCGACCTTTCTGGATGTCGAGGAAGCTTTTAACTACACCCCACCGAATCTGGTTCAGAGGGAGGCGGAGGGGCTCAAAGTCCCGACTCCTCTTACTAATGGCTCATGGAGCTTTTGAGGAATCACCTTGACGATCGGAAATCACGCCATCACAGGAATAGTGTGATGAGGTTGTCCGCAGGGGGCTGTATTGTAGCCGACTGTCTACCGCGTGGTGTCGAATGGTCTGTTACAGGTGTTGGACAGGGGTAGTCTATCTTCAAGCTCACTCGGATGACTTCCTCATCTTTAGCAAAGAAAGGAATCCACAGTCATGTATGAACACACCTCAGATTACTTATGAAAGAGTAGAACGTTGATGTAAGTCCCCTGGTCTGGGGGTTAATCCTGAAAACATGGAACTGCTTGTTTTTACGAGGAAGCATACGATACCATCATATTTGAGGCCCATCTTTGGATCAAGATTCGACATGAAGAAATCGATTAAGTACTTGGGGCCTCAAGCCACACGTGCTGATGTGGTTCTTCAAAACCATTCTACTACTAACCTCACCTTGCCCCGCTGGTTTGGTGGACGAGGATGGAGAAACAGACGGTAAAGCTGGCTCTATGGCTCTAGAGAGACTCAGGGCACTGATGGTGAGAAGTGTGGTGGGTGCTCGAAGAAACATTGCTGCGTTAGGTGTATTGTTACGAGTCGAACCACTGTACCTCACAATTATTATCAGGGCAACTTTGAATACTTATAGGCTAAGAACGGAGAGCACGCCACTGGTCGGTACAAGACATCCCTGTTTCCTGAAACTATTAACAGAGACCACTTCCAATGCATAAACCTGGATGAAACAATGCTAAGGTACCACTTCGACCATAAGATCGAGGTGGAAATCCCATCCAGAGAATATTGGGACGAAATGAAGTATTCCTTGTCAGGTGGAGGGTACATCTGATACACGGATGGCTGGAAGACCAAACAGGGATCAGTTAGCGGAATATACTGCTAGAAAAATGAGATGAGTTTCTACCTCTATTCACTAAATATATAAAACTTTTCTAGATCATGACGATACTTGGCTATGCTGAATGGATGGCAGAACTCGGTACAACTAATGAGTGGTCACGATCTGCTCCGATAATCTTGCTGTTCTGGAAACCCTGGACGCACACAAGATTGCTTTTGAGGTGTTCTGGGAATGTGTTCGAGTACTAGAATTCTCCTCTGGGTTCTGGGTTACACCGGGATCAGAGGAAATGAGATTGCGAATAGGCTGGCCTGTCTAGCGCACCTAAGAATACGGTAATAGGACCTGGGCCCACGATCACGATCTCAACTTTTGTTGTTGAGGTTGTGCGATTGGCTAACTGATCAATATAGGGACACAAGGTTGAATGCACGAGGTTGTTGACAGTCTAAGGTAATACTGTGTACATCACCTAGTAAAACTTGGTCAAGGTCGGCACCTTGAACGGTCGAACTAATGCTTGGTTCTTGGCACAGATAGTGACGGGGAATAGCTAGTTCAGATATCACCTGAGCAAGATAGGAGTGGAGAATAGTCCTAAGTGCAGCTGGTGTGAAATTGGGATTGAAACACCCATTCATTTGATCATCACTTGCCTGGCATGGATCCGCATTAGGCGTGACGGACTGAGTGAGTAAATGCTGGAAGTGAATATTCTGATAAAGATACCCTCTCGCCCTATTAGAGACGAGCAGGGGACGTTTCCGCGAAGTTGTTGGAAGGACGAGGAATTGACAGATTTGAATTTTCCGTAATACTTACTTTCACAGCTTCATTATTTCCTACATAGGATTATTAACATATAATTTATATACACCGCTTTTTTAACCTGCATCAAGTCGATCATTATTATTGACCAAGAGTTAACATAGCTTATTTATTCGTACATCTATTAAATCAGAATAAAATCAACACAATATGTACGAATAAAAGAAATATATGATCACATTTGGTCTATAGAAAAGATCGACTTGATACATGTGAAAAAAGCGGCGTATTTATTGCAATGATATATTTTTATTCTATTTTGAAAAAGGTTTAATTTGCTTCTTATTTGTGGGACATAATTAATGCTATATATATATATATATATATATATATATATATATATATATATATATATATATATATTATATATGTATTATTGTCGTTCTTGTTATTTGATGCTAATGTTTTCGAAAATTAAAATATATTTTCAACGGTTTTGATGAAAGAGGAACCGAAAGTAATTAATTTTCATTTCAAATTTGAAGGTCAGGGTAGAAAATAATAATGTTCTCTCTTAGTCAGTAACGAACATCGACTTGATACATATAAAAAAGGGCGTATAAAAATTATATTGTAATGTCCCTGCTTTTTATATTCGTCAAACTAGTCGTTATTTTATGTTTGATTTTGATAATGCCATTTTTAGAACTAAGTACCATCTAAACATAATAAATTCGACACAATATGTAGAAATGAGAAAAATCTAGGTTATTATTATTATTGAAGTAATTTGAGGCTGAGGACAAGTCCTATAAAAGCCTAATAATAAAAAATAATTTCTATAGTATTGCAAGCAGCTTAGCCATAATTAAATATGCACACATATATAATAACTAAATCCACTTATGTCAAAAACGAAATCTAATTAAACAAAAGAAAGTCGAATTTATTTTTCAATTCATTAACCGAATTTGAGTCCACCACATCACTAGAAAACCTGTTCCAATCATCGAACACCCTATGTGAAAATAATGTTTCCTGTTGGTCAGTAACAAAAATCGTTTATGCAGGTGAAATAGGTGGCGCATATAAATTATGTATTAGAGTAGAGTAGACAGGCATAAAAATTAATATTTCATAATAAATTGAAAACTGGTTTTCCAGAACATCATCATTAGATTTTCTGAAAACCCAAATTTTACATTCAGGTAGCAGAAGCAAGATATCAGATTTATCAGAATTCATAGCTATTGTATCAGTTCACAAAAATAATGTACCAGCACAGAACAGACCCTAATAAGAAGTTCGAGTTACCGACCAAAACGTTCAACACCCCCTCACGACCCCTCACCTATCTATCTAGTCCTCGCATAATAGATATAGATGGCACAAATCGAACCACGTCAAGTGTCAAACTCTGTCGATCAAACTTCAATCGCCGCTAAATGAATTGTCAAATGTCTGTCAATGTCAAAGTTTTCAGTTTCCCGCTAAACCCTTTTATTTTTGCGGTTTGTGCTTCCAAAATCATTTTCTTTTCAGGTGTTTCCATTGCTGGTGTCTTAGACTCAAGTTTAGAAATTCTCTTGTATTTTTCATTACGGTCCTTCAACCAGGATCCTTTAGAAAATTTATTTTGTATTATTAACAGCATGGTGTAGGGAACACAAACCCTACTTGCCACCAGCTTATTGCTGCTTTAAAGCGTAAATGGCTTAACATCGCCAATAATTTTTTTTGCAGACTAACTCACAGAACTCACTGATACTGAGGATTCAGAACCTTCTGTTCATGAAGAATATAATGAGATCTTTGGAAATCTACCAACTCCTATAACTGACAATTACGCTACCTATTATGTGGCAGGATATTTTTTGCGAAAATTTACAGTCCTAGAATGTCAAGTATGTAACGAAGAACTTTTTTGCGAAGTGCCCCAACAACAGCACACCTTTATTACATTCAAGGAATTTTGTGATAATAAGTCTAAGTTATTGTATCCTTCAGTAAAAGTTTCTCAATTCTAAGAAGACATTTACAATAAACTTACATTTTCCTGAATAATCAGGGGCATCAGGAAAATCTTGCTTTGAGATTCAAAGATATTTACAAATCTCATTTTTCTCAATTCGATTCTTGTCAATTACATTCGGCGAAAGATGAAATTTTCGAAAGGGCTACTAGTCTTCTAATTTTTAAATTCATTGAGGATAGAAAGAAGGAAACTGTTACTTCTGGGACTGAAAGCAAATCCAAAAGGTTCAGAAACATGACAGAAATCTTTGATGGGTTCAATTATAGGTGTTTATTGTGATTTTAAAGAGCGGATTATCTACACCCTACTATGTGCGTGTTATCGATCTTATACATTCGGGGGTACTATACATGTTGTTTTGTCTGGGCTTTTATATCCTTTTATAATTTACAAACATGTTTTCTGGTCTGTGATATTATTCATTTTCCGGCATGCACCTTTTACACTCATGGGGAAAGAAATTGATCTGTGACCAAATAATTGAATTTTTTGGGCCCTTTACACCCTACATTCCCTTTGTTATCTATAATTCATGTTTATTTTCTGATGTCCACATTGTTATCATTCATATTATTCAATTTTCTGAGTTCTTTTTACTCAGAGTATATATTGTTTTTTTTTGTTACAATGGGCTTTTTACACCCTGCTTACACTTAAGGTTCTGCGTGCGGAACCTTATTTATATATTTGGTTTATATTTCTACTGTGAACCTATCAATTGAACCCATCAGGAATATTAATGCAACCCTAGTTTTCAAGATTAGTAATGAAATTGCCTATTTTTACCATTTTCAACAATTTTCAGTGATCTCAAATTCATTCAAATAAAAACTTCTTGAGACAGTTACTACTGCGTTTTTTTCTATTTTCAGAAGCAGTATGGGGTAATTGCCATGAAGATGGCAGTTAAGGCAGTTTACCCCCAACGCGGAACCAATGGTAGCAATGGAGGAACAATATTATAGCTGACAACAATATTTCAGAATTTCTTTTTATTTTGAATGTTAGAATGTACCTGTTTTCTGTGATATGAGATTTATACTTTTGATTTACATGTGTTAAGAATTTATTTCATTTTTGGAAAGAGATTTTTGTTATTTTAAAATGAAAGTGTTATTGTGAAAGAATACTCATTATTTTCTCAATTTTTGAACAGTCTGATTGAGGCAGAAATACTCTGCATCGATTAGACTAGTTCATATACCCTATTTCAGTCAAGTTGAATTCGATCGTGGGAAATCTACAATTCAAATAAGGCGCCTTTCGGTTTAGATTCCCATAATGACACACGTAGCGCTAGTTTCTATGCAGAGACGGCCATATTGTTTCCTATGTCGAAGCACTGAGTTTTTATTTCTCATAAGGGTCTGTTCTGTGTGTACCAGTAACTAACGACCAACTCGATTTCAGTTTGTCCTCAATTCTTTTATCTGTTTTTCAGGTATGAATGACATTGTAATATTTCCATTGCCCCTTTTAGAAAATATGATAAAACCCGAAACATATGTCAAATTGTGAAGCCTAGTGCGTTTTCTTCACATGTCCAATAATTTAGTAAACATGTGTCACCAAGTGATAAGCAAGAGTTTTATATTTACCAATAATAAAATCTTGATCTCGTACTGTTTTATTTCATCTACGTATGCAAAACTTGAAAGGAGTTACTTATACAGTTATTTTCTTCGTAAAATTCGTATATTATTCACAACAGACCAAATTCCACCTTAAGATTAATAATAGTCAAGAATATATTTACCTACATCGACACGTTCTGTGAAGATCTTATCTTCTTCATCAGTTATGCAAGTTGTTTTAATCGATTTTTAGATCACGATGGAATGTAATTTTCGGCTGTTTTCAAAAACTATCTTGATGTAGTAAGAAATATTGAAGAGAAATATCGGAATGTCTAGATAGCCATTCACAAAACCATCAAACTACGGTGTTTTTACATTGTTATTATCTTCAGTACATAGATGGAAACAGAAGATATTCTAATCATTATGAAACTGATTTAAATTCAAGAATTCTATTGAATAATGAGCCTAACACAGTTTTCAAATTATTTTCATTCTAGTCTGTGGCTTAATTCAATTTTAAACTGTTTTGAAATGCAATATCAGTGGCAGGTTTTTGGAAAATATATTTCTTCAACAATCAGAATTGTAGATTTGGTAGATTTCAGATTGTTTTATATTGTGAAATTTTAGAATAAAATGTTGGCATGTTTACATTTTTTTGTGTGGTAGTTATTGAGAATATTATGGCTTTTCGTTGAAGCAGTTTTTGTAGAATATCTTGATAATTTCAATGAAATAATTAGACAGTTTCCTGTCAATACGAGGGGGAATTGATAAATCGTTGCGGCAGAATAAGCACGAAAGATGGTATCAGACTTTGCACATGAGAAAGATATCGGCCAGATGGCAACCGCGTTTGTTAACAATTGATCAAAAACGAAGAGTATTTTTTCCAAGTTAATTTTCGGCCTTTTCAACAATCCCAGAAATATGAAATAATTTTACATGACTGTGATGTAGCAAAAAAACAGACTATACAAGCACAGTATTCCACATCACTTTTAGACCGATTGATGGAGGGAACCAAAACAAAACGTCCACGTCTTGCCAAGAATAACATTCTGTTTTCCCACGACAATGTCTCTGCTAAAATCCCGCCATTACAACGACCAAGGTGGTGGCGTTAGGATATGAGTTGCTATAACATTTCCCATATTCTCCTGACCTGGATTTTCAATAGTCAATTCCGAAATAAAGGCGAATTACGAAGACCTTGATAAACACTACTACAAAAACAGCATCTAAAATCCCTAGCATCGCCTAAGCATGGAGGAAAATTATTAGATCTTCAACTGAAGATGAACAGAAAATTAAAGAGTAACAGGTTGTTTATGGGTTCAGAAGTTCGATCTGCCTATCACCCACCTGTCTAATTATTACTTGAATCGAAATTCGAAATCCTCAAGGGGGCATGACCCGGGAAAAATATCACCCTGTATACTTTCATATAGTTTCTGCTTATCTAATGTTGTATATCGTATTGTAGGTGATCATTTTATCTACTATGAGTTCAAAATGTCACCAATTGCAGGAATTATTGGAAATACAGTCAAAACCGATTATAACGACATCGCTTACAACGACCGATCGATTATAACGACTAGATAATAAGGTCCCGGCCGAATCTTTAGTAAAATATTCAGTAAACATACCGCCTACAACAACATCGGATATAGCGACATATCGCTTATAACGACGAAACTTTATTGATATTCATCGACTATAACGACCAACCACATTTAGTCCCACCAAAACAAAACAATACGAACGATCTTAGATCTTATTACGTAGCATTGAAGTAATATTTAGGCGTATTATTATCTACACTCTTTCTCCCACCTCATTCGAACCTCTTCCTGGTCATTTGACCTTGCATATTTATTGTTTAGTGCGCTAACTGACTGCGTGAGTGACAGCTTCATTTATAAGTTTTGCCTTTGATAAAACTGTGTATTTATGCGTTAGCAAAAAAGAGAAAAGTATTTACTATTGAAGAAAAATCTCATATCATATGGAGATTAGAAAATGGCGAGTCAAATAGTGAAATTGCAAAGGAGTATGGAGTTTCACATTCCAGAATATATACGATTTGGAAGAATAGAGATAAAATAAAAGTTTTTTTCGACAACTACTGTTTAAAACTTAAATGATCGAGGAGAAGTGAACATAAAGTTAATGAAGATGCTTTATTAACATGGTTTAAACATCAAAGGGCAAACAATATCCCAATAAGTGGTCGAATTCTGCAACAAAAAGCCAACGACTTTGCTCGTATTATGGGTAAGGAAAATTTTGAATGTTCGTCGTCTTGTGTACAACGATTTCGTGCTCGTTATAATATTGTTGCAGGAAAAGTTTGCGGTGAAGCGGCTGGCGTTCCTGAAGGAGTGAGTGAAGAAAGGGCTCTCTCATAAGTGGCCTGCGCTGTGCGAAGGATACACACCAGAGGAAATCTTCAATGCTGATGAAACCGGATTGCTTTAAAATTTAACTCCTGACAAAACACTTAAATTGAAAGGCGAGGAATGCAAGGGCGTAAAGTTGTCCAAAACAAGAATTACAGAATAGGTGGCGGCAAACAAGACTGGTTCATGCAAAAAAAAACTTCTGGTGATAGAAAAAGCTAAAAATCCGCGTTACTATAAAATCATTCACTCTTTGCCTGTAACTTATGAAAACAACACTAGGTCCTGGATGACATGGCAAATTTTTGAAAAATGACTGCATAGCTTGGATGCAGAATTGAAGTCTGGAGGAAAAAGAATTCTTAAATGCATAAAGCTTGTGTTTTTAACGCTCAATATCACCTCTGTTACACAGCACATGGACCAAGGCGTGATAAAAGCTTTAAAAACACAATACAGAAAACTTCAAGTGCTACAAATGATACAGAATATTGAAAACGGGAAAGATATAAAAAGTCTTTGTGTTTTGGATGCAATTCTAATCATATCGGAAGCTTGGGAAAAGGTCACACAGACCAGTATAGCCAACTGCTTTCGCCATGCAGGTTTCAAAGATCTCTCTTCATCACACGCGGAGGACGACAATGATATTCCGCTAGTTTCTTGTTTCCTTTGCAATTCCACCATTTGACTCGCCATTTTCTAATCTCCATATGATATGAGATTTTTCTTCAATAGTAAACACTTTTCTCTTTTTTTGAGACATGGTAACGCATAAATACACAGTCTTATCAAAGGCAAAACTTATAAATAAAGCTGTCACTCACGCAGTCAGTTAGCGCACTAAATAATGAATATGCAGGGTCAAATGGCCGGAAAGAGGTTCGAATGAGGTGGGAGAAAGAGCGTAGGTAATAATACGCCTAAATATTACTTCAATGCTTAGTAATAAGATCTAAGATCGTTTGTATTGTATTGCAAATCTAAAATTGATAATAATTCTAAATCCGGTGTTTATAAACTGTCTTGCTGAAGGGATTGTAATAAAATTTGTATTGGTAGAACTTTCAGAAATTTCAAAATTAGATTATCCGAGCACAAACGTAGTTTTAATTATCATAAATCAGATTCCCATTATTTTAATCACTTACACGGAGAAAACCATAACTTTAATGATAATTTCAAAGTTTTACACAATGAAAATAATAGACAAAAACTCAATCTATAGGAAATTCTAGAGATTAACAGAGAAAATACTTGGAAATACTTCCTGGATTGCTCTTTGAAATTGTTTACGAATTCAGGTAGGTTACTTAATAGTCAATTAGATCTAAATCCTTCTCCTTTACTCAATCTTTTCAATACATAAAGTAAGCAACTCCGATGGGTTCTCCAACATACCTATTGTACTTGTACCTATTGTAATATTAAGTAGGAAATCAGACTAATATATAAGGAATAACTCTGTTCATTAGTTTGTATCTATCTGATGAAGCCACAGTGTGGTGAAACAAGCCATAGTTTTGTTAAAATAGTGAAAATCTAAATACTCTAGTTTTATTTCATTGAAAATATGTATATCTTCAAGTAACGACCTCCTCAATCAGATCAAATATATCATCCAATTCAAACTGTTAATATTCTCTACATTTCAAACATAGCAACAAGTTCATAAAAACGATATTTTTCAAGGAGAACCTTCTTATATCAAATCAATAAAAATAATTTGAGTGTAACCATAAATTATCATATCAACAAATAAGATAACGTTCTCAGATTTGATCTACTAAGATATTCATGAATTCAGCAGAAATAGATCAATGTAATGACCAGTAGCGATGAATATTTTATTAATAAAAATAAGAAACGTGCATAAGTTTGAATTTATTATTGTATTAATACCTGAAATTCATGAATGCAAAGCAGTTTATGCTTTCAGGACAACCTATATAATTTTGTTGTTGAAATCTACAAATTATCTGTCATTTGTTGAAAAATCTTGAATCCTTATGAAATAGCTTTCGATAATGTTAATTCATTGGAAAAGTACTCATAGACTTGATATAATCTCTGAAATGATTTTAAGTAATCTGAATTCTATTTTAAGACTTAAAATTTCAATCGATCCGGAAAAAACGCTATCTTTCTTATGATTTTTCTTCAATTCTCTTTCAAGAATTTTGAAGGTACTTACGCCTATCAATTGGACTATTATTGAAATTCATGATATAGTTGATGGATTTATTTTATGATAATTCATTTTATATAAATAAAATCAAATGCTTCTGTCTCATTTCTATAATGTTTTCAACTGTCTCTAACCTAACAGTTATGAGCAAGAATATGGGGGTGTGACTTAATTCTAGTTGGCTATTGAGAGTGGTGAATTTTGGGTTGTTACAAAGTTTGCTAGCTCCCATAGTTTCCAACAAATGCATTGTCATCCCTATATTGCATTTGTGGAGAATCTTTTAATAATTCAATGTATAATATGTGATTTGTAGATTCAATTTGTTCAAAAACTGCGGATTTGTTACCTGAAGAGAGATGTTCTTTGGATCTAGATTCAAAATTTCGACCTGTTTGTCCTACGTAAGCTTTTGGGCAGTCAATTCAGTAAACTTCAGACAGATCGAATTCATTAATTTTTTTCGTTGGGCATTGAATAGTAATCTGTTGATGTTGGGACCACTATAAAAGCAGATGTTGAAATAAATTTAGATGTTATGAGAGAAGGGCTAAATGTTAGTTAGACCGTATTTTCTGGTTTTCCTATAATGGGATATAGTAATTGAGAAATTTGTATCTCTGAGTTTAATAAGATTGATTCAGTAGAAGTCTGGAATATTATTGCATTAAATGATAATATTCCAATCTTCCACATAAACAGTATCATTAAACGCAAGGAACAAACACAAATTTCTCGAATACTATATCTCATTATTGAAAACGGAATTCCGAAGTTTTTGAACATATTGAATTTACATTAGATTATTCAAAACTTCTCCACCCATTACAATAAATCTGTTGGTAAACTTTGACACTAACAACCTTTGTGAAAACGCAAAAGTCACCACTCTCAATAGCCAACTAGAATTAAATCACTCTTTACTACTCAACATTCAAAATAGGTATAAATAGCACATTATTTTTCATTACTGTAAGCTCTAGACACTTGAAAATGATGTCGAAACCAGTTGTTCGTATTGAAAATAAACATTCAGTAAATCTACGTACAATTTTAATATAAAAAGTTCATATAAACATAGGTCCCCAAAAGCTTCGTTACAGAGCTACAGGCTGTTGAAATTTCTGGAAAAAACTGTTTTTTTCTTCAAAACTCCTGCAGTTTTTGAGATATACAGCCCAAATTTGGAAAGCAAGCTATTTTTTACAGCCTCCATCATTACACGTACTAAGTTTTAACTAGAATCTACAAGGTGTTTTTTTTCCGGAGCCATGTCTTCTTTTGCTCTTTCAAACTTTCTTGCAGCAAGCCACTGATCTGCGTACAATCAATTTTCGTCATCTTCGTTCAATTTAGAAACTTTTTAACACTTGTGATTCTTTCGTATCTCCAACCGATCTCGAGCAAAAATTATTAAACGATTGTATGTATTCGCTGAATTGAAAGCACTTCTAATTAAAAACATTACTAGTAGGCTTTGAGTTTTTCATTTATTTATTTATTTTGATAGTTGCTAAAGTTGAACCAGTTTCTGCTCGAATTGTTCATTAAATTAACGGTTTGTTTTTAAGACTTTTGAAGTTATTGCTGTAAGAAAAAATGGCTAATTAAACTAACGCCGAATTGGTTGATATCCATTACATGTACGGTCTGGCTGACGGAAACACAAAAGAACCTAGGCGATTATATCGGGTGCGCTTTCCAAATCGAGTAACACCGGACAGGCGAACATTTTCAAATATCCACAGAAGGTTGAGGAAACTGGTACTTTTACTCAAATAATAATTCAAAAGCTGCAACTCAAACTATGACGACTCCAGATATTGAAGAAGCAGTTTTGAATTGTATTGATTTGAATCCTTATGTGAGTACAAGAAAATTGGAAATCAGTTGAATATTTCACATCTTCTAGATTGGAGGATTCTCGACGACTTTTTACTGTACCCGTTTCATATTCAACGTGTCCAAACTCTACTTCCTCGAGATTTTCCTTCGTGACTGAATTTCTGCCGATGGTTATTAGATAAAATCAGAGAAAATGCTCATTTTGATAGTGAAATAATATTCACAGACGAAGCTAACTTTTCGAGGACTGCTATCACAATTTTTCGAAATAATCATTATTGGGCTGAGGAAAACCCCATTTGATTGAAGCATCTCATCATTAAGAACAATTCTCACTAAATGTCTGGGTTGCTATGATTGTAAATTATTTCATTGGCCATTTTTTTTGCCTAACAGACTAACCGGTCCTGCTTATCGGCAATTTTTTGAGGAGGAGTTACCTTTATTGCCGCTTTTGGTGGGAAACATAATGTGGTTCATGCATGATGGAGCACCAGCACATTTCAGTGGAGAAGCTAGGAAATTCTTGAATAATACATTCATCAACCAATGGATAGTTCCGGTGGGCCAGAACGATGGCCTCCTAGGTCCCAAGACTTAAATAGTTTAGACTTTTTCTTATGGGGGTATCTAAAAGTTTAGTTTATACCACTCCAGTGAACACTGTAGAAGAATTGAGAAATCGAATAATAACCTCTTCTGAGACGATGAGAAATACCCCAGGACTTATTTCGAAGACTGCATGATAATATGCGAAGGACAGAGGAAATGTAACAGGAAACCATACTATCTTGCGAGTGAAAAAACCTGAGGAAAAACTCGTTTCCTGTCGCTATTGCACTAGCTATAGATTGGTCTAGTGTCGTGTGTACATAAAGAGTACCAAAGATTTTTCTGCTTAGCCGCTTCATTCTCTCGTGCACTCCATGATTTCCAGATGAAGACAAGGGTGAAAGGAAGGGGGTTTGGGACAGGCATCTGTAACAATGAAGAAAGAAAACCAGCAGAAAAATATTTCAACAATCATACCTCTTATATTTCTAAACAAATCTAAGAAAAGATTTTACATAGCAAGCAAGGCCCTAAAGAGGACTAAGAAGATAATCAAAAAGTACATAACGCGCGATGTAACCTCTTGTGACACGATAAGAAATACAGAGGCCTCTATTCTTGCAGGTGGAGGACACTTCCAGCAATTACTTAGTTTTTAATTGTTCTTTTTGCAGTTTGATATTGAATAAGTAAAAGTTGGGTCTCAGAAGACGAGCTATCAAAATAAAAGCAAATTTTGGGCATACCTATCGAGTATTTCTATTGTTTTTTTTTTATTTAGCGAATAACATAATATAATAATTTTTCACTCGAAAACGGTTGGAGATACGAAAAAATTACACGTGTCAGAAAAGTTTCTAAATTGAACGAAGATGACGAAAATTAATTGCTGATCAGTAGCGTACTGCAAAAAAGTTTGAAAAGGCAAAGGAGACATGGCCTCGGAAAAGACAACACCTTGTGAATTTAAGTTAAAATCTAGGACGTGTAATGATGGAGGCTGTAAAAAATAGCTTGCATTCCAGATTTGGGCTGAATATCCCAGAAACTGCAATTTTTCCGGAAATTTCAACACCCTGCAGCTCCGTAACGAAGCTTTTGCGGACTTATGTTTGTATGAACTTGTTTCTTAGAATTGCACGTAGATTTACCCCCTTAAGTTGTATAATTCAATTATGTAACACCCTGTAATACTATTGGAATAACGAAATATGCCAACTCTGTACACAATATTCCCGAAAAATAGTCTTCATCATCAGTTCTCCATATCTTCGACTTCTTATTCTTCTTTGAAGAACCAATGGACACTCTATTATCTTTCTAAATCGATTCTACATAGACATCACAGAACCACAACAGCTATTTGTAAATGTCACTTGATGACAATAATAAGATAACATAAAGGAAACTGATGTAATTTAAGCCAGTGAGGGTCCATTTTAAGTTGAAATTTATTCATTAAGAACGAGAAATCGCCACACTACACTGGGTGCAATTTATCATCTTTTACTCGGTATTATTAAGTTGTAACTTAATATGGATATTCCATTTGGTCCCTTCGAAGATAATCGGTGGAGACAACTTCTGAAGGTAAAAGTTGTTAAGTTGCATGACGATGACTTCGTTTCAAAACAACCCTTTAAGAATTATAGAGTTTGGGATGATAAAGAATTTCATTTGGATTGAGTGAAATGCAAGAAGAAATCATATTTCAGTAACACACTAATGTAATTTACGACGATTGTTTGATAGTATGAGACCCTTAATTATTAGTTAAAGAAGTCGAGTATCTTCAAGGAGTTTCTCCCATTCCTAAGTGCAACCTGCATTCGTCTACATCAGCTAGACCTACTTTGTGTATGTGTTCCTCCATCTTGTGATCTGAAAGGATACGAGCTAAGGTTTTTAATTATGCCTTTCCTAGTCCTATTAATAGGAAAGAATGTTTTAAGCCACGGTGATTCATTCAGAATGAGCTAAATTTGAGCTTCATTCGGTTTGTTTTTGCCTGCTTAGTAATCTTAGGATTTTGAAATGCATCTCGTTGGTAAATAACCTGAATATTCGGATAATATTGTATCACTCACTGATAGGTCTAGAGGAATTTCCTGATACAACACTCATCGATACTGTTCAGCAGGATCTCTGAGATCATCGAGCAGAATTTAATACGAGGAGAATAAAATGAATGAAGGTGTTGTTTCCATAAGATATTAAGAATGGAGTTCAGTCGAAAAAGAGATCTGTATTGAAGGGGTTTTTCGTATGAATGCGATAGAGTACTAGATAGATATTGAAAAATTTGTGAGTGGGCTGATTGCCAGGCTTGCCATTGCGACCCTGTGATCTACTGTGGCACACCCTATCTTCAATGCCACCTACAAGCTCTATCCTTCTTGTGAAAGTTATAAGTTTTGTGGGTAAAGCTTAATTATGTTAGTTAGATCCAAACACCTCTGCTCCTCGCATAATCTGTACGAAGGGTTCTCGATTAATTGTAACTTATTTAAATGATTCCTGACACGACAGTGCCCCGTTAATATGGTAATTACAACTCTAGTATATCCTGGAGAAATTGAGCCAAGCTGTGACTCTCACAATGATGACAAGTGGAGAGTGTCTGAGATCTGTGGAGCTCAACAGTGCTCCTGAAGCTTTAGTCCCAACCAGAATTTATTTTCCATCCTTGCAGTTTTCAGAGGAATCCCGAGTCTAAACCCCGGTCAAGTGAATTCCAAGGCAGTTGCTAGAGCGGCCTATAAGTCCGCTGTTTCATTGCCCTCAATGCCCGAGTGAACCGGGGACCCACATTTGAAGAAACCTATACTTTCCTCTAGTCCGGCAAGGGTTGAACAATATTCCTGAACCTTGAATGAACTGCGCTTGTCGGACACAATGCGTTCAGTGCAGCTTGGCCATCCAAAATGATTTTCATTGACCTACTTGTTAATCCTACTTCAAGTAAAATGTTAGCAATGGCGAATATTGGGACAGTGTCGCAAGCTCGCCATGACAGAAAGACTGTTCCTCGGCAGGATTGGCCATATACACCATCCTCAATACCTATGGCAGTTTTGAAGCTGTCTGTAAACCAACAGAGACCCTCAAGTAGAAGATCAATTCCTGCCTACTAGGAATGAGGACCTAGAAGGGCAACTCCATATTGGTTTTGGGCATTGCTATGTCATACCATATTTGACCCATTTCGGGAAAGGTGATGAATCTGTACATAACCATTCTAGCTACTCCTCTAAGTAACAAGTGAACACCTATCAGTTTCATAACTGCAGTAGGTGTAATGCGAAATGCTTAAGTGATCATCATGCTGGTGGTTAGGTTAGATTGGGATTGTATTTTAAGGCTGCATTCCCACCAAGTAATGTACTATCCATACATATGAAAATCGTCTAGGAAATTCGAATATTAAGTTTGGAAACATGTCACAGTGTTGGTTATGAGTAAATATATGGTTTGCGTGATATTCGTGCTATTTTTCGAAACAACCCAAGAAGCCATAGTTTCTTTGATACCGGGTGATTTTGAAACTTGTCGTTTTCAGACACCGTCAGTACTACAACAATGGCAAAAATGGTAATGGTAATGGTAAAGTCGGCTAACAGTCTTTTGTAGATATGACTGTGTAGAATCCAGCGGCTTACTCAGTTTTTTCACGGGTTACAGTTTTTGAGATATTCACATAACTTGCCTGTTTTACTGGAATACACCTGCATTTTTCATTTTCATTTTTTCCACCTATCGAGAGCTTTTCAGAAATGTGTATTTATATCTTCAAGAGCTTTTCAAAAATGAATCTTTATGTCTTCAGATAACTTTTGGACGTGGGTTATTAAGGTTACTCAAAAAAGCAACGTGTCGATGCTTCAGAATGTGAAAATGGCATATTAGATTTGAATTTAGAGAACAATGCTACGCGACAAAAATCCAATTCGTCTCTGGAGATCATAATATTTCAGAACATTTTTCTCTTTACAGAGTTGTTAAAATTGTATATTATAGTATACCTATGTGATACATCATTCGAAAAGTCTGTATAATAAAATTTAAGGAGATAACTTTTGGGGATTTGCTTCTGAAAGGAAATATCTCTGATCTTGATTTTAAGTTGTGGGGATACTTGGAATTCGACATCATTGAGTATAATATTGAGCGAAATTTTCAGCGTGAACCCGAGGATTAAGGAATATTATGAATACAAGTACAAAGTATCTATGCTCTAGGAGTCCAGGTTCAAAACTGATGAGATTTCTAGGAAATAGGTTTTTGTGGAGAAAACTTGAAAAATTGTTATTATCTATAGAGGTATAGAGGAATGAATAAAGGTTGAAACTTTGAATAAAAATCGATATAATATAAGGGATGTACCATTTGAAAAACAGTTATTATGTTATGAATATCTTAATATATATAAATCATGTGTCACGTTGGTTGTCCGCGATGGACTCCTAAACTACTTAACGGATTTTAAATTAAATTTGCACACCGTATGCAGTTTGATCCAACTTGAAAGATAGGATAGCTTTCATCCTAATTTATAGCCGCAACGTTATTTCGAGAGCAGTATGACGAACGTCTGCAACAGACTATTACGAGAATAACAGCTGCACGAGAACGAAACATAGCTACAGCACGAGTACAAGAACAACAGCAACACAGACAGACACAGCAACGCGTGGCCGGGTCTGCTATATATATATATATATATATATATATATATATATATATATATATATATATATATATATATATATATATATATATATATATATATATATATATATATATATATATATATATATAACTTTATTTTGATAAAACAATTCTTTGCAACAGAGCTGTAAAACACAATAGACCAGATATAATTCTTAATGATAAACATAATCAAATAACATATATAATTGATATTGGCCACACATAATTTACAAAATAAATACAATGAAAAATTTCTAAATATATGATGCTTGGCGACGAGATTAAAAAATGTGGAAAATGAAGAAAATATATATTCTACCGATTATTATTTCTACAACAGGCGTTATTCCTAGAAATCTTCACAAAAGTATTGAGATTTTGGGTCTGAAGAAAAATTTGTTTGAACAGTTACAAAAGATAACAGTCATCAAATCTTGTAATATTCTTCGTAGGTTTCTTTCCGAAAATAATAATGAGGTAGAGTCATAGGTTTTCTTTTAGTTTATACTGCTCAGAATCTCATTTCATATTTTATTTATTTGTTTATATAAATGTAATATAATTAACTGACAATTTTGTCATATTTATATTCAGAGCAGTATTCTATTCGATCGTTCACCACTTCACACAAAGGAAACTATTAATGAGTAACATTCAGTGTTACTTGACTAAGGTCCATACACTGGATTTTTCGGGGAGAAAGCCTCTGACACTACTCGTTGGTACATTGATATCATTGTCTGATGATGCTATAGTATGTATATATTCTGGTAGATTGATATATTCTCATAACATTTAACGTTATCCAAATATATAATTACTCCAGGATATGTTTTGATTATAATCATTGCCTGGCAATGGTATTAATTACCGGGTGGTGGATTTATATTTTTCATGAAATCAGTTTGATTGCATGAACAGATATATGGGCAACTCGTCGGGGTAAAACCCCTATATATATATATATATATATATATATATATATATATATATATATATATATATATATATATATATATATATATATATATATATACCATGGATCTTTGACTACTTGTGAAGAATGAAGTTTATGTTGTGAAAAACTGGATAGTATGATAAGAAATATTGAATTATCACCACATGTTCGATATTGTACTCAGTTGTCACTGAAATTTGAAACTGTAAATTTAAAATTAAAAAAGCCTATAATCATAATTGAAAATGCATTACGATTGTCCGATGTGCTGAGGGTTGAATAATTGCTTTCGTTGAAGAAGGGTGACACAGAGGGATATAGCGGCCACGATGGTGGTATCACAGGGGTGGTTTCAAAAACGTACGCCCGATACGTGGAGCTACAATCTCTGCAAAATAGGCCTAGAAGAAGTAGTAGGAAGATCACTTCTGAAGAGGAAGATCGCTTCTTTTGCCAATTGCAAGAAGAGACCTAGTGCGTCGCACCCCATACTCCAAAGGAAATTTCTGAAAGCTACAGGCATGTTTATCAGTCGAAAGGTTACGTCAAAGACATCGTTCAAGGGGTTTATACAGCAGAAGGCCCTTAAGAGTTCCATAGTTAACCAGATAACAAAAAATTAACAGTATTAATTGGTGTATCGAGCACCAAAATTGAAATATTGAGAATTGGCGAAATGTTATTTTTTCGGATGAGACCAGAATTGGAGTTCGATCAGATGACCACCGGATTCGGGTTTTAAGGGGTGGTGGAAGACAAGCTAGACTTCGAGCAGCAAGATAAATTCCGAAATACCTAGGGGGTAGTGCGATGCTATGAGATGGCATTATGCTGGGAGGCAAAACAGATTCGATTTCGTTTCCTGCTATTGTACCGGCTATAAATTACGTGGACCTACTGCTGGAGCCCAAAGTGAGACTCGGGCGAGGTGTCCACGGGGAGAATTTTACTTTTATGCAAGATAATGCTCCTTGGCATACCAGCAACTTCGCGCCACATTATCTTAAAACAGAGGTAATCGCTATTTTGGACTGGCCAGCTTGCTCTCTAGACCTAAATCCCATTGAACATTTATGGGATAATCTCAAAAGGAAAATTAGATAGCGTCCGGATAATCCAAGAACCCCACAACAGCTCATCCAATCCGCCGCAGAAGAGTGGCAGAGTATCACCCCAGAGGAGGCCGAAAGCATGCCTAGACGAATTCAGGCTTGCATCAGAGCAAGAGGAGGTAATACAAGCTACTGAGGTAGAGAAAAAACATTTACTCCGTAAGAAAACGATTTTCAATTTCTTCACTACATGCGGAAAGAGTCTTCTATCTTCTTTCTTAAAATAAACCTTAATTTATTTCTTTTTTCAATTGAAATATCTCGAAGAGGATCAATTCTAACAATCCTTCGAAATTTCCAAAATCCCTGAGGTAATATTCAAAATATGGGGTAATTCCATATAATATATATTTAGTCGTGTGGATATAATGTTATATAACTAGAACAGGTTGTGTATTCTTAAACGAATTCAGTATGTTATGAATAATTTCGCGTAGAGACGGATGACCTGATTATTTCCATGATCATTCTTATTCATTGGGTAAAGATGACTTCGATGGCTGCCATCAGATTACCTTAATGCCACTTGAGGTAGTTCTGGGGAACACTTGACCTGTTAGCTACCCGATGTCGCTGGCTAGATCAGATAATATAAATCCGGGCTCTACCGCCCTTTCTGTGAATAATCGGATGTCTAAATCTGATTAGGATATACAGGTGGGCACTTTGATAACGTTGTATTCAATTTTGTTGAAGAAATGAATCGGACTTATTCGCTGTCTTTTATAGTTCTGTAATATACGGATATTGAACGTACACAATATTCAAATGACAAATGTGAAATCATATAATAGAGAGGACTGATAACACAGGCTCACAGAGTGATACCTTTTTCCTACTATAATTAATTCTTGTTCACAGGGTTTGAAAATATGTTCTCTCAATATACATAGGTCTATCTACTTGTGTATTTTCCGGCTAGAAGTTCCTGTGATAGACGCATAACATCAAGAAGTGTCTCACCTCAATCTTTTATAAATGAGATGAAAAACACAAGGTTTAACTTTAATCTACACTTTATTTGAAAAAATTCGACGACGTTTCGCTGACACAGCAGCTTTATCAAGAATGAAAAACAGAATGAAGAGTATGGTATTATAAACAAATCGTAGAACAAGTTGGATGAATAACAGGAAAATCCACACCGAGCCATTGTACAGTTAGTATGAAAGGTAATAAAAACTAATTAAACAAGTTAAGTAGGGGTGAGTAATTCACATCTACCTGTTCATTCAAAAGCTTGTCCGAATGTTTGTATCTATTTATTTCTAATGCTTCTAGGAGATCTAATTTTGAACTTTTTGATTTTATATGTAATATGTCAAAATTTTTATTGAATGAATGGTTTTCTTTTATTAGGTGGTTTGAATAATTTGAATCAGATTTATTTTTATCGAAGCTACGTTTATGTTCAGATGTTTTCATACCAAAACTCCTATAGCTCCTACCGATATAAATTTTATCACAAGAACCGCAATTGAGTTTATAGATTCCTGATTTACTTGACTTTTCAACACGAGATTTATTATTTTTAATATGGTTACCTAAGTTATTAGAAGTTTTGAAAGTTATATTAAGATTTTGTTTGACGAGAAAGGATTTAATATTTGTACTTGCAGAACCGCAGAATGTTAAACTGTTGAATATTTTATAGTCTTTATGAAAAGGATATACTTCATTTATTGCTTTCTGATACAGTTTTTACGAATGATTAGATCTATCATATCCGGATTATATGAATTATTAATGGCTATCTGTTTGATGATGTTTAACTCTTTATTATAATCTTCTACTGATAAAGGTAAATTGAGTAACCGATGTACCATGCTGTTTAAAGCTGCAACTTTGTGTTGAATTGGATGTAATGAGTAGTTATGTATAATTGTATCAGTATGTGTTGGTTTACGAGAGACCGAAAAACATGATTATTATTTTGTTTAGTGATTTTAAGTCCAAAAATTTATGGAATCGTTCTGTTCAATTTCTATCGTGAATTTAATGTTCAAATGGATGGAATTAATGAAATTAACAAATAAGTCTAATTGACGAGTAGTTCCAATGAAACATACTAAGATGTCGTCAACATATCTATACCAATAAAGAAATTTGGAAATGAGTGGATGTGTATGAATTTTCTGTTCAATATTATTCATAAAAATCTCTGCTAAAAGTGGACTCAAAGGATTTCCCATGATCAAACCATTTTCACTACTGTAATAGATGTTGTTGAAAGAAAAATAATTTTGTTCGATGCAAACGTCCAACAGATTCAATATTTCTGATTTAATTATGTGGTTAACATGATTCGAATTCAACATGTTTTCGATTAATATTTCGACATCACCTGGATGAACAATTGGGTATAAATTCTCAACATCAAACGAAATAAGTTTTGCGTTAGGTGGTAGGTTAACGTTTTTATGTTATTTATCAATTCGAAAGAATTTTTTATAGAAAATTTTGATTTGAATGAACAATAATTTTAATGATATCTATAAGGTAGTGCGACAATTTCACGGCTGGGGCTGTAACGTAAGATACGACTGGTCTAACGGGGTTATTTACTTTATGCAATTTAATGAGTGAATACAGTTGAGGTGGTTGAGGGTTTGGTAAAATTAATTTGTATTTATCTATTGCTTTAATTAAAGATTTTGCGTCATTTATTGCAATTTTAATATTTTTCTGGAATTTAATAGTTGGATCTTTGTTTAAAATTGTATAGTTTCTGGACGAAATGAAATCAATCTTTTACATCATAAATTATATATGGGCGATGTCAACCCAAATTATTGAGTCCATAATGAATCTAAAACATCAATAGATCATAATCGGCATCACTTGGAAGACAGAACCTGGCCATCATGGCTCCCTCGGTCAAACAGAGAGGGGATTTGAGGAAATACCGCAGATTACGTATTTTTTTATTAGGAAAATTTTGAGAGTTTTCTCATTTTTCAGACGAATTTTTATGTTGCTCCTGTTTCTGGCAAAAATTTTCTGTATTTTCTCAGATAGACCTCTCAGATTGTGAGAGTTGATTGTTGCTATTAATAGATTCGGGTTTCAAAGTTGGTCTTGAATATCTATGGATTAACTTATGGGAGAAATAGGGTAATTATTTTCTATTAGAATTTTTAATGTACTCAAGATTGCTATCTCTGTACGTTTCACTCGATAAGTTGATCGCTCTGTGTATGAGATTTTGAACAACATTGATTGAAAGAACACATAGCAGACTGCAAAAATTTTTGGAATAGACCACACTCCACCGCTTTGGTTGAATATAAAATGAATCAAGAACACAATTTCAACTTTGAAAATGCAAAAATCTTGGGAAAACAGAATTTCTACGGTAAAATAATTTTCGAAGAAATGCTAAAGGTAAAAAATAATGAGGGTAGGACCATAAAAAGACGATCTGACATCGATCTTCTCAGCCGTTCTTATTTTAACATTATTGCAAAATTAAGAACGAAATAAAATTCAAACTAATCCTTTTTTGTACCTACTTGACGTATTCTATCATATTGTTTTCATGCATACGATTTTCGAGTTCGTTCATTTATTTTCAGTATCGTTGCGAATTTCAGACTGTGTGTGTTGTTGTTTCGATTTCAAATTATGAATTTTCCATTTACGTAATGTTTTGTCGGTGTTCATTAGTTTTCAGACTGGGAACTTGTATTAAATGTAAGTAATTTTAATCAATATTCATTTTAACAGTTTTTATATCTCATGTTTTTTGTACTCATGTAATTTATATCATATACATATACATTTTTTGTTGGTGCTGTTGAGAATACCACTGGTAGGGTTTATATTTGAACCATGTGTTGTTTTTTCATTATAGTTGCCCTGAAGAAGACCCAATAAAGGTGTCGAAACGTCCGCTGATTTACAACAATAAGTTCTGTTCTTCTTTTGATACTTACTCCAAAAAAACCTACTGATAGCGATTGTTTTTTGGCATAGTCATGGAGTTATTCTAATCGATTGTCTTCAAAAGAACCATCACAGAAGCATAATATGTACCATTACGTGGCAAACTGAAAGCAGAATTTCGGAAAAAAGCGCCACATCTCTAGTAAAAGGAAACACTGTTTCATCAAGAAAACGCACCGTTCCACACCTTAGCGGTTGTCGTGGCGCAAATCCACGAATTACGCTTTGAACTGCTTGACCATCCGCCCAACTCACCATTTCTAGCCCCAAGCGAGTTCTTTTCATTCCCTCATCTAAGAGTTGCACTTGGAGGACATAAATTTTTTCCAAATGAAGAGGTGAGCAAATTGTTGGGAAAAGTGTGACTATGTTGAAAAATTGGAGAAATATTCAGAAAAAAATGTCTTGTCTTTTGTTAAGTCTGAAACTTTTAAGACCACCCTCGTTTGTATTTTCTCTATATCTTTAGACGCGCAAGCAAGTCCGGCTTTCATCTCTTCGTAATGATTTACTTCAGCCACACTTTCATTTCCTTCACTCAATACCGGATCTCATGAATTTATGTTATATTTTCAGTGATAAGGCTCAAATTACTAATTAATTTTTAAACATCAAATTGCTTTCAATGCATATAATAAAATTTTCACGATCGCATTAAGCAAAGCGTTGATTGATCCATTCAACAATAAAAATTTACAATGAACTATGAAAGCATTAATTCTGAATGAATCATCAGACACATTAAAATGAAATGATCGTTTAAAGACAGCCATAATATCTGATAGTTAATCTAATTGTTCTAATGACTAATTTATATTACGAAAAATTTGTTGTGAATAATTACATCTTTGGCCTGAGCAAATAACTATCAAACCCACATATATGGGCGTTGAATGAATTGAAATTATTACTTATTGGTTTTTCCTTTCGAAAATGATATTTCTTCGGCAATGAAGAATGTGCTTGACTCTTATGAGTCAAGAAGACTGCATAATTTTTAGCGGTTATAAACAGAGAAGTTGGAAGGGAATTAATGGAACAACTAGACTGCTCCAAAAAATTAACACACAAAATCGATAATTCTAATTTAAGAAGTTTAAATATGTTGAATTATTTTTCCAGTAATCAACATGTACAGCACAAGGTGCACCAAACTCGATGCTATGTGAAATATTGTAGATAGAGAAAGATGATCTCCTCCTTTTCGAGCCCGATTTCCCAGAAAAACTCGTTGGTTTTTGAGTTAATTCAGAATTCTGGATTTTTCGGAATTTCCACATATGACGATATCTCGAATGGTATTGAAGTTAGGCAAAACATACACTCCCCACAAAAATTGTCGCATCTCCCTACTTTTACGACAATACTATATAAACTTTAAGGTTGGTCATTCAAGGGTCGCTTGGTAACTTGCAGAAGAGTAAAATAAGAAGATATCATTCAAAAGAGATGAGTTTATGATGGAAAATATCAACAATTTTCGAGTTAATGACAAATTTTGAATGTATTCTTGAGTCACTGAGTTCCAAATTTCAGGAAGCAGATTTTCTAGTTGTTGGAGTGTTCTACAAGGCATCCTACGTTGCTGAATTTGCCACCCCACGTTGTCCCAAACATGTTCTATGGGATTCAAGTCGGTACTTCTGGCTGGCCATCTTGAAATATCAATTTCAGCATTTTGCAGAAATTCTGTAACTACTCTAGCTGCATGAGGCCGAACATTATCATGAATATAAATGAAATTTTCGCCAATCAATGGGCCAAAGGGTACAACTTGGGGTTCAAGGATATCTGCGATGTATCTGGCTGCTGTCATTCTTCCATTATTCAGTAGGACTAACTCAGGTCGACTATGGAAAGAAATGCCGCCCCACACCATTACTGAGCCCCCTCCGAATTTTTCGGTTTGCCAGATATTGCATTGCTGAAACCGTTCCCTAGGTCGTCTGTACACAGGCTATCATTTGATACTAGGCAGAACCTGGACTCGTCGGAAAAGGGAACATTCGACCATTCTGGAATACTCCAACTTACATGTTCCCTCGCAAACTGAAGTCTTGCAACTCTATGCTCTCTGGTGAGACGCGGGCCGGTAGAAGCCACCCTTGGTCTGATATCGTCTTCTCTGAGCCTGTTCCCAACAGTTTGCAATGAAATATGCACATTTCTGGAAAGCTCAAGTTCATTTTGTAGCATTCTAGCCGAACAGTGTCGAACTCTTAGTGCAGTTAAACGAAGCCAACATTATCAACTGGTGTTGTTATCCGATTTCTTCCTGTCCGGCCCTTCTTCCATATTTCCCTGTTTCGTGGTACCGATTAATTGATCTTGAAATAGTGCTTTGAGTAACATTCAACAAGTTAACCACGTAACGTTGGCTTCGCCCTCCTCTAGAAGTGAATTCTCACCCTTCATGATCACTCAAATAGCGTCCAGGACATTCAGCAGCCATTACAGTAATTTCATAGATTCGAAAATCAACAAGAAACACTGAAAACTTGCATTAATTTAGCGTGAAAACTGAAGAGAAATTGAATGAATTTTTTGTCCCTCATATATCCAAAAACATATGTTGACAAAGAGACTGCGATCGAGCTGCTTTATGGTTTGTGGAATTCAGAATACCAGGTGATGCGACAAATTTTGTGGTGTGTATTTCTACATTTTACAGGCCTTTTTGGGACTTATTCGTACTGTCGATCGGTTTCTGAGTTATGAAGAAAACTTATGTTTTTCAAATACGAACTATAGGTGATTTTGATATCAATAGGAGGATTATTTTCTCTTCCCAAATATGTATTATATGCTGTATCAGTTCTTTCAACTAATGCCCTTAAAAAAAATTGAAAAATCATCTTACGAGGAAAGATGTCAACTGGTTAGAACCTGACTAGGAGAGAGTTTTGTTTTCAGAGGAGTCTAGATTTTGTCTTTTTCATTGCGATTAATGTTATGTAGTGAACAGAGTGGACCAAAGTCGATGTTTTAGTACAGCAGCTATGTGATATATTGTATATAGAGAAAAATTATTCCTCCTTTCGCGAGCTCCATTTTCGAGAAAAATTCATTGGTGCAAATGGAATTCCGGTAAATTTTAAGTTTTCGAGTTATTTCGGAATTATTTGGATTTTACAGGATTTCGTGTGAAGATATTTTGAATCCTTTTGTGAACAGGTCAAAATATTTTCATATTCTACAGGCACTTTTTCGAGTATAATGCAGGGACGTATCCGAACAATTTTTGCCGATCGGTTTCTGAGTTATGAAGCAAACTTGTGTTGTTTCAAATACGAACTATAGGTGATTTTGATATCAATACGGAGGATTATTTTTTCTTCCCAAATATGTATCTTATGCTGTATCAATTCTCTCAGCTTAGAGAAAAAATTGAAACATCATATCTATCCACTTGGAACAGAAAGAAAGCAGATTCTCACAATTCTATAGCAGAAGCGGTTCGTTTGTATGCGTCAATTATCCCATTTATTCAATTCTGTATTTACTTCTCAGAAATACAAGCTTTTTTGAAAAAATTTAATTTTGGGGTGAATTGCATCCACAAACAATCGATTTATTTGAGTGTTGCTATATTCTTCAAAAACTCTTAGAATTTTCTTTTGCTCATCTATGTTATTCGTTTTTTCATCATACAATAAATTCTCAATAGGCCCCAAGAGGAAGAAATCAAAGGAGTCAGATCTGGGGAATTGGCTGGCCATTCCAAAGGATCCCTAGTTCTTATCCTGTCTATCATTTGGGATGAGGTAATTTTCAGGTGTGGTGGTGCACCTTCATGCTGAAAATTAATATCTCTATCGCTATTCAACTAAATATCCTTCCACTATATTCTCATCTATTAGACGTCTAATAGTGCATGCCAATACACGATTATCTAACGAAACCCACCACACATTCAAAGCCTACCGCCCTTGGTGTTGAATATTCAACTGTCGATAGGATTAACATCCAACCAACAGTGCTTATTGAAATGTGCGTTTCGAAAATTCCACTTCTAATGCGAACATCATCGACCAATATAAGGCGTCGACAAAATGCTGATTTTTTTTCGTTTCTGAAGGTACCAGAAACTGAAATTAAGTCGTCGTTGGTTATCACCAGGTTATAGGAATTGCGACATTCTCATTATGTAGAGTCTGAATTTATTCTCCTTGAGGATTCTGAGACCCCTCGACTTCCAAATGCTGGTTTAAGCGGCAGTTTGACGGCTTGAATTTTCAGGTTGGACTGTAACTGCTCATAAAACGTCAACGAAAGCTTCTTTTCTATCTTCAATTTCATATTTTGCTCTGTTGTGTTTTGAAAGTATCTTCAGCAATCAAATTGTAGCTTAGTCTATTGATAATAGACTTATGCGGCTGTTTTCTTTCAGGAATCTATTGAAATAAGATTCTTCCACAGCATTCGAAGCATACCCACTCTGTATATAATATTCTTGTATCTTATACTTACGTAATTTTTGAATCGAAGAGCCATACCAATTGAGTAGAAAATTTCGAAGAAGATTGAGAAGAAAACGACATATATTATGACATAAATAAAGGTCAATGCTATTGACTGAAGATTGCAATTGTTTCAAACACAGAATTGTATGAATCCTCATCAATGAGATTAAAAGTTGAAATAGTGTCATAAAAGAAGGAGAATACATTGTTTTTAATACAGAAATGAATCAATGTATTCTTCGACGAACATAAACAAACCTCTTCTACCATAGAATTGTGTATATCTGCGATATTCCGAGTAGATAGATATGAATTTTCGAGATTTTAATAAAAGAGGCTGATGTTGAAGGAATTAATGGGGTATGTGAGAGATATTCGGAAAGAAAAATTAATTATCTCTATTGGTATCAGATTCTTCTATAGTTCGTATTTGAAAAAACACAAATTTGCTTCATAACTCAGTTTATTATTGAATTTAATTATTATAAATCATACCTGCAATAAATGAGAAACAACATTCAAAGTTATTACTCACAATAATTGTTTCTCTCGTAATCTTTTACAGGTAATTCTTTTATTGTCACGTGTAAACTTGTCTATCTCTCTAATATAAATTCTCCTTCATATGTGGGAGATCTAATTTATCAACATATTTACGCGCAATACAAACTTTGAGGATAATTCCTTACATATATCATGCTGCACGTAGTCAAATGCCTTCGAAAAGTCCAGGAATAACCCAAATTTGAATATAATAGTTGAAATGAGCATTTTTCAACTAAAATGAAATAATTATAACCTGAAAGCGTCGTTATTCTATTTGAGTGCAATAAATCCAAAACCGTAGTTGCTTTACCATCAAGTGCATTGGGTTGAAAATACGAACAGTATCAATTTATGCTGCAAATACAAATTTTGTCTCTACTAATTTGGCCAATTATCTGAGAAATAGCAATTGCATCAAGCATAATATTTTATACGTTCTTTTCCCGTCTGTAACTCTACAAAACGATATGCTAGTCAAAATTTGAACCACCCCCGTATATGTGTATGTCTCGGATCAGCTTACATGTTGACAGGAGACTTTGACATAACGGTAATACGTTGAAACATTCTGCTATCTTGCATGACCAAATACTGCCCCATTGGGAACGCTCGGAGCGCCCCCCCTGCGGCCCGATAATCAATGATTCATCGCTCTTTATTTTAATGACGGTGGAAGTTCAAATTCATGTCTCACACGTGCATTTATTGATTCTCTGTTGTACCGTCAATTAGCTGAAATACCTTGGCGTAGGAAGTTTATTATTTATATATCCATTTCTCTGTTGTCTTTGATATGCCTGTTTCTCTATTTGCATTTCTCATTACCATCGAGAATTAAGAACATTGCCGGATGAGTTCCAGGGAAGTGGGTTTTGTAACTTTTAAGATGACAGAATTGAAATTAGCTGCCACATGTTTTAATTGCTCTTTTCTGCAATTAAAACCGATCCGCAATTAATTAATAATGGAAATTGAAGAGAGACTATGACAATTGAAAATACACTGCGCCAGAAAATTAACACAAAAAATCGAAAATTCAAATTTATTCAAAAGAAGTTTTAATACCCCCTGATTCCAACAGTAACCGAACTGTATTAAAAAAAACAGTACTACTAGTGCCATCTTTTGTAATATTGTACCCGTCGATAACTTGGTACTCCATTTCATGACATTTGTAGGTACAGAAAGTACATAAATACTTGAAAATGCTTTGTATTCCTTCGCAATAGTCTCCCTCGGTTTCGATGCATCAGCGCCACCGTTGAACTCACTGTTGAAGGCACACCCTGAACCCCACCCCGAAGATTGATCCCTCAGAAACGCCGTCGCGATGCTTTGGACTTCCGAAACTCTCTCATATCTGTTTCCTTTGAGGTACGACTTAAGATAAGATATTTATTCAGTCCAGTGATCACAATATGATATAAGACACGTCAAGATAAAATAGGATAGAAACACTCTTTCCCAACAATAGTTAATACATGTTTGAAATCAAAATGATATAGAAAACAATCTAACCTATTGAGACAAATTTAAAAATTGGAAACCCGGCATTTAGTTATTTACACAACAATATCTTACAAATGGAAAATATCGAACACGTGACAGTCCCTCAAGAGAAATACACTCCCCACAAGAATTGTCGGATCATCCGACTTTTACGACAATACTATATAAACTTTTAGGTTGGTCATTCAAGGGTCGCTTGGTAACTTTCAGAAGTGTAAAATGAGAAGATATCATTCAAAAGAGATGAGTTTATGATGGAAAATATCAACAATTTTTGAGTTAATGAAAAAATGAGTAATTCTACTATCATCAAACATTCGCAAAGAAACCAATCAACTCTTGAATGGCCAACCTAAAAGTTTATATAGTATTGTCGTAAAAGTATATAGAGGGTGCTTCAACGAAAACTAAACAGAGGCTATATCTACCAAGATATTCAGTTGTGATCAAAACGCAAAAACAGGTCAATTTTTGTTTCAAGAGGGACATCTTTTGGGGTAAAAAACTTGTCTGAAATATCAACCCCCTAAGCGGGGGTTGCAATCCTTGAACATTTTGAATAGGGAAGATGGGTCGAGTGATGACTCATAGGAAAGGTGGTCTATATTGCCTTGAACGAATTTCCATTTTCAATTGAAAACTGTGTAAGATACAGAGTGAGCAACTGAAAGATAGGGAAGACTATTTCCCTGAGACTACTCAAGTTTCAGTGAGGTATAATGGAACAGATCCATGCTGATCAATGGCAGTCAACATCAAGTACCATCCTCATCTCGAATTTCAACCCCTGGAGCAGGGGTGACAACCCTTGAAAATTTGGAAGAGGGTAGATGGGTCGAGTGATAACCCGAAAGAAAGGTCTTTGTCTACATTCCCGTAAAATAATTTTCATTTTTGATTGAAAACTGTAGGAGATACAGAGCGAGCCACTGAAAAAAAGAAAAGACTATCGCCCCAAGACTATTGGAGTATTAATGCGAAAAACTGGAATAGATTCATTTAGATCAAAGATGACAGCCCTTGATCTGGAATGAATCTGTTCCATTTTTTTGCACAAATACTTGAATAGTTCAGGGCGATAGATAGTCTCCTCTATTTTTCAGTAAATCATTCTGTATCTTCTACAGTTTTCAATCAAAAATGATAATTCGTTCATGGGGATGCAGACAAAGATAATACCTTTCTTTCGAGGTATCACTCGACCCATCTACCCTCTTCCAAATTTTCAAGGGTGGTCACCGCTGCTCTAGGGTTTGAAATTCGAGATGAAGATGGTACTTGTTGATGACTGCCATTGATCAGCATGGATCTGTTCCCTTTCACTTCACTGAAACTTGAATAGTCTCAGGGAAATAGTCTTCCCTATCTTTCAGTTGCTCGCCCTGTATCTTTTACAGTTTTCAATTAAAAATGGAAATTCATATAAGGCGATGTAGACAAAGATACCACCTTTCTTTTGAGTCATCACTCGACCCATCTTCGCTATTCAAAATGTTCAAGGATTGCAACCCCCGCTCAGGGGATTGATATTTCAGGCAAGTATTGTACCCCAAAAGATGTCCCGCTTGAAACAAAAATTGACCTGTTCTTGCGTTTTGATCAGAAATGAATATCTTGGTAGATATAGCCTCTGTTTAGTTCTCGTTGAAGCACTATATATATATATATATATATATATATATATATATATATATATATATATATATATATATATATATATATATATATATATATATTCTACGCCCTTTTCCGATGCCGTGCCTCTCTATCTACCCAAAGGTTTTCGTCTATTTCCCGTTCTATCAGTTCTTTATCTATCCCTTCTCCCAAACTCAATCTGGGTCTTCCACTCTTCCTCTTTGTGGGGAGTGTATTTTCGACAAGATGGTGCACCTCCTCTCAACACAAGAGAGGTTCTGTGGTATCTCGACAAAATTCTGTCCCGAAAAATGGATAGGTACAAATCGTCCCATAAGATGGCTAACTAGATCGCCAGATTTGAGTCAACAACGGTTTACCAAACCGTTGTTAGAATCTACCAAGAATTGGAGAACCGTTTGCGACAGCTATTGCACACATTACATCCCAACAGTTGAATATTGTTGTGAGGGGAATCATCAATCGTGTGCGATGTTGTGTTCGTGAGAATAGTGGTATTATTGAACATTTTTTATAATCATTTCGTTTTTCGTTTTCGCTGTTCGCTATTTTGTGATTAACTTTGACACCCTGTAAAAAATGAGAAATTAAATTTTAAGATACAATCTTGTCTTTTCGTGATAGGAGATGTTGAGCTAAGCCAGTTGTCACTGTTCATGGCCTTCTAGAACGAAAGATGAAAATTGCAAACAAAAAGATTGTGTTTTGTTTTTCTTTCAAAAAATGTCAAAAGCAATTAAAATAAGGAAAAAATACAGGATGTCCTATTTGAAAATCGAAAGTTGGTATCGTTTCTGGTATAACCGGAAACGAAATATCAAACACATTAATGTTATCAACTTGAAAATGTTGTCTTCTAACCGTTTCCCAAATTCCATCAAAATATTACAAATAGAAAAAAGTTACAAGGGTGGCCCTAGTTTTAGTTGTACCCGATATAGACCTTTTCTTCCAAAAATGTTGTTAGAAATGTCAATATTTTGGCACAACTTGCTTTAAACGAAATTTAATTCAAGTTTTTGTAGTCCGAAATGAAATATAAACTTTGATGCTGGCACGACGAGTTCAATATCTTGTAAGGAATTTCAATTCTGATGCCTGTAAGAGCGTCGTATATCAAATAAAAACGCCAATTTCAATATTCAACACGTTTCATTCAGAGATCCTCAATATATTCGACGAGTTACTACAACATTGCTGATAGCCATTAAATCCAAGACGTTCAGTTCATTCATCTTCATTTCAGTCAGCGGTAATCATCACTTATCTTCACACTTTTAGATGAAATCTGGCATCAAATCCAGAAAAGGAAATCACAAACAACCAAATTGATTTTATATGTTTGTTTCGTTTCCGCTATCGCTGGTTTCATATACACTCGGATATATTAGCCTTAACTTTCCAGATGATTGCTTGAAAAAGGAGTAAATCGCTTTTAGAACTACCGTTTCTCCATGAATGGCGTTCGATCATTCGTGGGTGGTTTACTTTGTTTTAGAAAGTTCTTTTTTATAGCCGACCATGTATGTTACAATATCTAGATCGAGTTGAAGCTAACGTGACATATTTCTTGCTTTCATATATGTCGTTCGTTGATTTAATTTGAGTTTCTAATAATATGATTCATGAAGATAACATTCTTACGATTTGTTAGTTTCAAGGAGATATATGAGGCTTTTTCAAGGTGAATTAATGAGAATTAAAGATCAAAATCTAAGTATCCGTGTCTACACTGCGCGAACAAATCAAAGTTCAAAATCAAAAATTCAAATTTGTTCAGAAGAAGTTTAGATACGAAGATGAATGATATTTTATACTTTGCTCGATGTTATTTTTACACATACAACCGGTTTCGACAGTCGGGTCATTTTCAAGTGGTTTAAAGAAAGATCAATGTTGAAGAAATTTAAGAAAAATTGAATATACGAAAACTTATTGATGATACATACTTTTCTTTACAGTTCAAGGAATCCACCGATATGACAGACACTACCCAGCTGTGTATTTTTATTCGGATGATATGATACGTATAAGGCTGAATAATCAAATATTTTTGGACAATTCGAAATGCATTTTTATGATTGCAATATATTGGCAAATATAGAATCATTCATGAGTTATTCTTTTTCATGTGAAAACATTGAGGAATCAGCTACTGAAATAGCAAGTCAGTTTAATATGAACTCATGTTCTGTTGAAAATGAGTTGGTGCAGATTATATCAGATATTGAAACACCCCCAACCCCGGTCTATGAAAGACGATGGAAAATGCAACGTTTTTGTGTAAATTGCAATACCCGAATTATCTTATTTTCTTCCCCATATTAATTACACCTGAGACCGACTGAAATCAGTCAACTGAAAAGCAATGTGATCGTCTAGAACCTGAACTTGCCTTGAAGTTCTCTTATATAAAATAGGACCCTTTTCTTTGTTGTGTTGTGTATTTGTAGTAACCTACTCAAGTTATTTTATGTGAAGTTTGATGTGATACGACCAATTCTTCGTCGCTTAAACCATAGGTAAGGAAATTAGAAAATCAAAAACAGATTCGGTAACAATGTCTATTTGATCTTTGCAGCATTTGTATTAAATTCTTATCCTTGCATTCTTTGGCGTCTTTTAATGAATTTAATGAAATATCAAATCATTTAGATAGAGGCCCAATTTGCCCTCACCCATATTTTGAGTGGAAGTTGATACATTAGATTATTATATACAGACCTAATTGGTCCTCACCCATATTACGAGTGGAAGTTGGAATATTTAATTATTATGAACAGGCTTAATCGGCCCTCATCCATATTCTGGATGGAATTCGGATATGAGATTATTATAGACAGGCCTAACCGGCCCTCACCCATCTTATGAGTGGTAACTGACCCGATCTAAGGGTTTTGGTGATATAATATCATGTTTTCTGAAGAGGTCGTTGCCCTGTACTCCAAACTCTGCAAGATTTACTTTTAAAATTCTAAGGAACACGTCCACAGCTGACAACTTGCAAGCGTTAATTCGCTCGCGTATTTTTAATCGAATTCAGTAATTCGTATAGTATTAAAACGTTATATATGGAACTAGAGGTAAGTCCGTAAAGCCATACGTGATTCTTTTTGCTCAACTGAGCGCCAATGGGTAGTTTTATTATTATTTTATTGTGTCACTGACTGCGGATCATATTCTATTCCCATATCGCGGATTTGCCAACCAGGGAATCATGCCCTCTGATGATACACCTGTATGTACCAAAAACGTCACATACATTCCACCAACTCAGACATCCTTCAAAACTTTCATACCGACAACATACAAGCCTCAATGTCTGTGGGTCCATACATGCGTATCGTCCCTAAAGCCATTTATTTATACTAATTATATTCGTAGGTGATCATTACACCTGAAGGCAGGGAAAGTTCCCTTATTGAGCTTAAGAGTATCGAACATCAAATCAATAATTTAAAAGTAAGATCTTCCCCATAGTTGGATACAATGAAATATAAACATCTTCGTTACAGTTTAAGTATGTTCTGCTAAGTTATAAAATGAGATAAATAGAAATACTGAATAAAAGGATTATGATATTTCAAATAGATCATTGGCGCATTATAGAAGCAAAGATAAGAATCAATATTAAATGTTCTCACATTCGAATGTATCGTTCATCAGATTATAAACAAAAGATTTGGATTAGCAGAATGATTAAGTAACCTTTCACTGAGATCAATTTTCTGAGTTATAACAGAAAAGTTTCACATCAATATTAAACTTAACATTTCAAATTCAAATAGTTCTCAAAGTTGTTGGAATCAGTACCAATAGCTTAATTACGTTTCAATAATGTTGCCCGTTTGATAAACAAATGTTGAAATCAATACTAAGGAATTACTAAGGAATTTTAGTATACTTCAAAATAATGTGTCAAGTTAAAACAACTATGGAAATTAATATAAAATAATTTCAGTACAATTCAAATGTTTACCAAGTTAAGAAACAAGTGTTTTAAATATATATATATATATATATATATATATATATATATATATATATATATATATATATATATATATATATATATATATATATATTGTATATTACAATTTGAATAATGATTTATAAATCTATATCTATAATTTTGGGGTGTGTGTCAGAAAAAGCACAAGTGTGAGCTCAGGAAATGTAACAGGGGAACCATACTATCTTGTATATGATTCAATAAACGAGTGAAAAAACCTGAGGAAAAAACTCGTTTCCCTGTACCTATTGCACTAGCAATAGCTTGTCTGTTTATGTTGTGTTAGCGTCGTATGTACAAAAAGAGTACCAAAGATTTTTCTGCTCAGCCGCTTCATTCTCTCTTGCATTCCATGATTTCTAAACGAAGACAAGGATGAAAGGAAGGTGGTTTGGGACAGGAATCTGTAACAATGGAAAAAGAAAACCAGCAGAAAAATATTTCAACAATCATACTTCTTATGTGTCTAAACAAATCTGAGAAAAGATTTTACATAGCAATCAAGGTCATGAAAAGGACTAAGGAGATAATAAAAAAATACATAACCTGCGATACTTCCTTCAAATTCCATCCCTGTTTGACCGAGAGGGCCCCGATGGCCGGGTTCAGTCTTCCAAGTGATGTCGATTATGATCTATAGATGTTTTAGAATCATTATGGACCCAATAATCTGGGTTGACATCGCCCATATATTATTTCTTCGTGGAACTTGCTTAATTTTAAGATAAATTTGCGAAAAAATTTTTGACAGTCGTTCGAAAAATATGACATTTGTCATATAAATTTTTTATTTTTGTTTTATTATTAATATTTTAAATAAGTCTATGAAAATAACTCTTCAAAATAAATATTAGATGTCAGTGCAGTTCAAATAGATCATTTGCCAAGAAAAAAAATATGTGAAAATAATTTGGAATTTGAGAAGTGATTATTTCAACTCGTCCTCAGTGCGTTTAGAAATTACGTAGCATATACTTCAGGAAATTCGTAAAGATTAAATAGTAAACAGAAATATTGAAGGAAATTCAGAAAGTAATTACCTGTGGGACACAGCGGGAACGGTGCTTCTTCTTCCCCTGTCCGGCTTCTCGGAGAGGAACAATCTGCGTCTTCCATTCTTCTGGACTCATATTATGCACGATTAATTAACCTAAATTTAATTCCGATTCACACGAATGAGTAAATTATCTGAGCTTCGAAAACTAAATAACTGAATTATAAGAGTAACTGCTGCACATTTGACGATAAATAACTCAATAATAATCATAATCATAAGTATATTGTAATCGAGCCTATTCCCTTTGATTGCTAAATCTGGGAAAGGTAAATTATATCCAACGTCGCGATCGTGATCCTTATATATCCCTTAACGTCGTGATCCTTATATATGCGTGACCCAGAAGCCCTTGAACCCTCACTTCTCTCTGCCCTTGGTACTCAAGTACCTGTTACATAGTCTTTCACAGACGCGTTCCTTCGTCGCGACGTGGGAATTGCTGTTTTAGAAAATACCAGATGTGTGGAATCGTGGATATTCGAAAGGGTGCTGAAGAGCTTAGGTATTAAAGGCGAATATTGTTTTCGCTGGATTTCTTATCTGAGTTTAGATAAATTCCTTCGCCTCGATATTTACCCTTTTGGGTGATTTTAAGCTGCTTTAAAGATACGTAATATTCTACCATATTGAGAATTTAAAATAAAATTATTGAATCATTCTGACAAATGACTTTTCACTGTATTCGTGAATTCAGATGAACAATATGAAATGTTATGCAGGTAGATCTACAAAATACAGTTATCACAATTGATAATAATATTTAATTAGATAAAACCCAAGAAATATATGGATAGTTTTAGTATATTAACAAAAAAAAATTGACCCCGGTTCTGGGTCGTCGCAATATACATCTCTAAGCTACAGCATCTGATACAAATTTCTGATGTTTTATATCTGAAGATAAATATCCGAATCTAAGGCAAATCGCCCTTCAACTGACGGCAATGTTTTGGTCAACTTACTTGTGCGATTCTGCATTTTCTGGAATGAAGGTGATTAAGTCAAAATATAGCAATCTGACGATTATATGTCATCATGCTTGGGATTAGCACTCAGTGGTCACGTACCATCTTATGAAAAGGTAGGTAGGTAGGGTGTATCGGGTATGTACGACAACCCTGCATAACACATACTTGCAGCCTCTCTGAGTCTATCGTAAGTAGTCTAAAAATATTGAGGTAGATCGCTAGCCGTTCACGTTTAAGCACCCCTGCACTAACCTATTTCGTGTATTCCACAACGTCAATGAATTCATGTACGAAGCAATTTCATAGACTCGGCATTTATTTCAAAATTCAAAATTGATTAACGAAACAAGTATACAATTTAATTATAGCTTTCAATGAAACTTATGAAAATGCTAGAATATACTCAATTTGAATTATCATGCAGTAACATCTGGCTGGCAATTTGAACTATTTGAAAAGGTAGTAAAGTTTTCCGAACATTCCGCAATGAAGAGATAATTCCAGTATATATCATCTTGGTTGGCTGGTATAAATATTTTACATTGAAGATAGCCGATTAAAGTAACTTGTGGTAATTATTTCGTCTGACCTATAACTTGAGGCAACCAGTGCGAATTATAATCATAGCTATATTTTGTTACATGTTGTTCATCTCAAGAAAGAAAGACATGCACGCAATATATACCTTGATAGTAGACTATACGGAGCAAATTTTTAAATGAGATTTTGATTAATTTTAATTATAATCCTTTTCTCAGCTTTTTCGTTCATACGAAACAGATGTTTGATGAATTAGTCTGTGAAAAACTGAATTAGGTGCATGTCTTGTTGTTCCGAGCAATTTTCTGCTGATTCACTTCGGTAAAAAATTGCTAAAGCCATCAAATCAGGGTTATGTTTTAATTAAGCTTGATTTTTTTGTATATAAAGAAAGTTTATTGTTACTGGACATTTATCTTCAAACAACCTAATAGTATATTCCCGTAATGCTTTATATTAAGGACTCACTTTTGTACTATATGCCTTTATATGAGACGTCTATGTACAGAGAACTTTTCATAGTTGACATTTTTAAAACTGAATGTGTATTGACGTTCACACTAAAAATTAGCCGTATATTTCAGAGACCATTGAGTCAGATTTCATCAGGAAATTTCAGGGTTAACACCAGCAATCTACAATATTAATCCTGAAAGCTTTATTCCAGTTGAAAAGAGAGGAGGGACCGTGAAAAAGGGGTGCCAAAGGATGCCTCGAGGGGCGGTACCCATCTGGGCCACTTACCCTTTTCAATGACACTCGGAAAATACCCAACATGACCCAAAGTTTGAAAGCTGAAAGTTAATGGATGATCTCCCCAATCCCAATTAATATTTTCTCAGTAATTGCAAGTTTTACGTGAATGAAGATAATGTTTGAGAATTCAAATTTGAATGGAACGTTCACTCAAAGAAAAAAAATTACCTCAGTTCATGTGTATTTCAAATATAATGAATATAATCGTTAATAATAATAATCAGAGGAAACTAAATGGAGATGCGTTAAAGATAAACGTCCAGCATTTCTTCGAATTGTTGGTGAATCTGGGAACCATGATATAAGAAAATTGAATGGAAACCAATAGTCATCAACTAAGCGACAAAACAGAGCTCCTATGTTGAAGGTAGAGCTAGATGCATGTAAGAAACCGTCGAAAATTATCAGACAAGAAGGGTGCCAAAATGGGGTTGAAATTACATGTTTAACGACGAATGATCTAAACTGCGTGAGGAAAAATATTCATTATACTCTCCGTAAACTGTTATGAGCTTTACCAAAATAAATCCATAAAGTTCATGAAGCCTTCGTTCAACTCGACCAGAAAACCAACAAAACGATGAATTTTATTGATCAGTGATGATTACATGGAATTTAGTAATTTTTTCGTGTGATCAGAAACTGAAGTATTTTAAACAACTGTTCACTATACATGGATTTTCAACGATCATTCCTTTGGTTCTTTGTGTGTTAGGAGACAAAACAACTAACACATAGGAACTGTGCTCAACAATGATCAAAAACTTCTCTTCAAGATTAAATACTGAATTATCTCCAGCAATAATAGATACGAAGCTGAGGCCAATTATTGAAAGAACATTGGGAGACACAAAGTGGATTTCGAAAAGGAAGGAGTCTTCAAGATCATATATTCAGCATAAAGAGATTGATGGAAAAATCTAAAAGGATGCGTTCATTGACTTGGAGAAAGCTTTTGATAGGGTGCCTAGACGAAGATTATGGGAAATACTACATATAGGAGGAATCGAAGAAATTATAAGATTGATAATAAATACATATGAAAGTAATATAAATTGCATTATAAGCCGAAACAGGAGATCGGAGTATTTCAAGACAATGGAGGGACTTAGACATGCGGTGATGTTAGTCCTCTGTTGTTTATAATCATAATTAACTATGATTCAATTATTTTCAATGAAATGAAAATATAAATACCATAGTTTTATTTCATTGAAAATTTGTATATCGATTTTCATCAAGTAAAGGTCTCCTCAATCAAATTATTGAAAGAAGCTGAGACAAGCTTTTTGGTCATTTGGTATTTCAAGCTAATTCTAAGATGTGTGACCAACACATAAAATATCTGGTTCCAATCCAGTTGTTTGAAGAACGAAGTATTTCCGAAATATATAAAACTGAAGACACATAATATCAGCCCCGCAGCCCGAATTGGAGTACTACAAGGCAAGAAGAAATGGTTGAAGTTAGACATCAGTTTTCAATACAGCCAACGAGAAAACTACAATATCTTTTTAAAGGTAATCCATTCGGAGTTGCTTCAAAGATTGGATTCAGTAAAATTTGACATTTTCGATTCCGTAACAAGATTCGAAGTTCATTCATTAATTCACAAAAAGTATAAAATTCAGTTGATAAAATTGAATAAATTATTGAGTAATGAACCTGAAACTTCAAAAATCAAGTCCAAATTTTCCATCACCAATTTTATGATAGGTTCAGTAATCTTTCAGATGCTAATTTTTCTGAGAATGAAGTTTTACTTCTAGTAAAATGTTTTAAACACAATTTAGAGTCAAATAACGCTCGTCTCCATTTCGATCTGCTAGGAATTGGAACCGAAATAGCCTTAAATTATTCATCGCAAGCCAAACACCAAAAACACTCTTCAGCGTTACTACTTCTAAAAAAAGTTCAAAAGATTTCAACCTAAGAAATTCGAAAAAACAGCTTTAAAGTCCATTTAAGCTAAGTCCGCATCTGAAGATATCATATTTACCAAATCAGACAAAGGTCATTCAGTTATAGCCTTAAATAAAGCAGATTATTTATTGAAAACCCAAAATTTCATTGAATCAGGTAGTTATGAAAAAATTGATAAAGATCCAACTCATGAATTTCAATCCATAGTAAAAACGCTTTAAAGTATGCCAAGTCTATAATACCTACCAACCAAAAATATAAACTTTTCATTGACAACCCGCAATCATCAAAACTGTACTCCGTCGTCGAACTCCATAAAAGAAGGGCATCAAATTAGACCAGTAGTTTCTTATTTTCAAGCTCCAGCTGCAAAACTTTCACGCTTTCTCATAGACATCTTTCAACACTACGCTAATTTTGAACCTTAATTCTCAATAAAAAATTTTTCAGTCCTAATAAATGAAATTCTGTACACGATACTACCACCGAACGCTAAACGTATGTCATGGGATGTAGTAAATCTCTTCCCTAGTGTTCCACTTAGTGATACCAAATTAATAAAGTCAATCCGGTAATTCTATCAGAAATCTTACACCTTTTAGAAATTTGTTTACAACAAAATTATTTCAACTTAAATGGAGTATCAATAATAGTAAAATAGATTTAATCATGGGTAATCCTCTGAGCCCTCTACTAGCTGAAATTTTCATGGATAATATTGAAAAACTATCCAAGAACATCCGTTATTCAAATACTTTATTTATTGGTTTAGATATGTCGACGATATCATTTGTTGTTTCACTGGCAACAAGCAATTAGAGTCATTCAAAACATTCATTAACAAAATTCACGATAATATTAAATTCGCGTTAGAGATAGATACAGAAAACTCCATCAATTTTCTGGATTTAACTATTTCTAAAATTAAGGGCAAACATGATTTTTCTACTTTTCATAAGCATACAGATATTACTATTTACAGCTCATCTACACATCCTTATCCACATAACTTAGTTGCTTACAATAGTATGGTACATAGACTCATTAATATCCCAACGTCACAAAATAATTTTATAAAAGAGCAAAATAAAATTAAACAAATAGCAGTCAAAAACGGTTACAGTCCTATGACTGAGAACATGATTTCTCGTAAAAAATTTCAAAAAGCAATCCAGGCAGTATTTCCAAATATAAAAAGTTCTAACACAAAATACAACAGCTCAAGTTATATTGGTAATCCTACTCCGAAATTAAAATCATTCCTCTCGCATTATAATTTCAATATAGCATTCCGAACTGATAATTCTTTAGGCCGACATTTCAAAAACTGCAAATCTAAAATTGACAATGGTAATAAATCCGGTGTTTATAAACTGTCTTGAGGGGATTGTAATAAAATTTTTATTGGTAGAACTCTCAAAAGTTTCAAAGTTAGATTATCCGAACACAAACGTAGTTTCAATTATCATAAATCAGATTCCCATTATTCTAATCACTTACTCGAAGAAAACCATACCTTTAATGATGATTTCAAAATTTCACACTATGAAAATAATAGACAAAAACTCAATCTATGGAAAATCTAGAGACTAACGAAGAAGTGAGCAACTCCGATGGGTTTTCCAACATACACCTTGTACTTGTACTTATTGTAATATTAAGTAGGAAATAAGAATGATATATAAGGAATAACTCTGTTCATTGAATTGTATCTATCTGATGAAGCCACAGTGTTGTGTAACCGGTCATAATTTTGTTAATATAGTGAAAATCTAAATACCATAGTTTTATTTGTATATATATATATATATATATATATATATATATATATATATATATATATATATATATATATATATATATATATATATATATATATATATATATATATATATATCATCAAGTAACGACCTCCTCAATCAAATTATAGATTCACTGCGGGTATTCGGAGATACCCTACCCAAATGGATGAGAGCTTGTCTTGGTGCGGATTGGAATGCTTTTTAACGTTCTGCTCACGATCAATGCTCCTTAGAAGACCAACACTGTCGGTTTGCTTAGACAACGTTTTAGTGATGTAATCATATATCAGCAGTTATATTGTATTCTTTGAAATTCATAGTTATGTTGTTTTTGTACTGCAAATGTGCAAGATTGATTAACACCAACAGAATATGGTTGTCCTACCTTATTATGATTAGGCCGCGGGTTTCTTCTAGTTTTTAAACGGTTTTATATTTAGCTCACCCCGTTTGTTTTATTTATTCTTGGGTCAAATTTAGTAATTCAAATTTCACCCTCTTCCTGTCAACCGATTAATCTGAAATTTTGTATACACTTGGGATTTTGGTGACAATACAATTATATTCATTCATCATCATTATAAATACAAGATGGCCGCCGCTACAAAATGGCGGATAATTTATGTTTTATTAATCCCATCAATATGGGTATCAAATGAAAGGGCTCAACAAGCAGAATACAATTTACTATAAAAAATTGAAATCCAAGATGGCGGCCGCTACAAAATGGCGGATAACATAGCTTTTATCAATCCCATCAATATGGGTATCAAATGAAAGGGCTCAACAATCAGAATACAATATACTATAAAAAATTGAAATCCAAGATGGCGGCCGCTACAAAATGGCGGATAACGTAGGTTTTATCAATCCTATCAATATGGGTATCAAATGAAAGTGCTCAACCAGTAGAATACAATGTATCCAGATGTACCTTCCGTCCGAATTGATTTCGCAAGAGACGGAGTACATCTTATACACCCGAAAGCCATACAGTTTCCAGCTAAGTACAATTATGGGACAGCTGAAAGAAGAATGTTGCCTTTAATACTATCATGGGCTTCTACAATACATAAAATGCAGGGCAGCACTGTGGATCACGCAGTCGTATACTTAGGTGCGAAACTGTTTGAAGAAGGTCAAGCCTACGTGGCTCTTAGTAGAGTAAGATCTTTGCAGGGACTACGTATAGAGGAGTTGGATTGCAATAAACTAACGGGCAAGAAACCTTGCAATAATGAAGCACTAAATGAATTAAAAAGAATGCGAAATAAAAACTAAAACTAGAAAATAAAAATAGGTAAAAAACTTTTTAAGTTAAACGCTTTTATGTTAAACATACATTGCACTGTTTAAGATAAATGTACTAAAACCAAAAATAATAAAATAGATACAGTCGTGGGAATTATAAACATATGCATAGACTAGACTAAAATAAAACCGTGGGGCACGTCAATTGTCTACAATCGTTGATTAAAATGTTTGTTTTGTAATGTTACACTATAATTATTAGGCAGTTGTGCAACCGACAACGATGGACGTGTGATAAGTAGGGCTAGAATGTGGAAACAAGCTAGCAAGCTCGATTATAAGCGAGTTTTAGGGTTTCATAGTGGTGAGCGAGTAGTACTTTTGTCATATGTTTTGTCGATTAAAGGCAAACAACAAGCAGTGAAACGATTCCTCGCCAGCCAGCAGTGTGAATGTCCAACGACAAACTAGTTAAAACATCTCTTTTATTTACATGGAGTGTATAACTATTAGAATTTCCATGAGCAAGAAAATAGTAAATAATTTCCTCACCGTCTGCGGGCCAACTGCCTAACGACGAATTAAACGATTCTTCTATCGCACATTACGTCGTCAATTTGTAGACAATTGACGTGCCCCACGGTTTTATTTTAGTCTAGTCTATGCATATGTTTATAATTCCCACGACTGTATCTATTTTATTATTTTTTGGTTTTTAGTACATTTATCTTAAACAGTGCAATGTATGTTTAACATAAAACCGTTTAACTTAAAAAGTTTTTTTACCTATTTTATTAAAAATTACTGTACACTTCAAATGTTGAAAGAACCTTTCTGCAATGAAAAAAGATCTTATTTCGAATTAAATTAGGCTGATGGTTCTTTGACAGTGTACTTCTATTGAATATCTTTTCGAGATACAAAGCGCGAAGAAATTAACGCACAAAATAGAAAATTCAAATTCATTCAGAAGAAGTTTAGGTATGATAATTTAGAAGAATTATTCTTCCAGTACTAAGTAATGCTTGAGAACAATCGAAATCAAAATGGACTCATGACAATTGAAATTAAACTAACAATGACAGATGTGAAACTCTTGGAAAAAATCAAAGTATCCAAAAACTCGTCAATACCGGTTTTTCCATCCCTGGCCAGAATTACTCCATGCCATCTACGATTCATACCCAAAATCAAGAACCTTATAGCATTGTTTGTTTGTTTTTCCTATGGACCTATAGTTAATGGTGGACTCCGAACCACTCACCTAGACCGTACAATGATAACTGCCACCACATGGATTACAAGTTATCTGGCCTTCAGAGGTTATGGATCAACAACTATTGTTATGTATCGAATCTCTATGTATGTCTTTGTCAAATTCACTTTTTTGTTCGAGGACAACATCCATGACTTGAACCCGGATTCGAACCAGGTATCTCGGCTAAATATATTTCTACATACTTGCTCACTAACCGTGCAGCTATCGAGGAGGTGACCTTATAGCATTCTGATCTATTTCGTTCCAAACTTCGATCAGTCTGTTCTGAACGTCATTCACGGTAACAGGCTAGTTTTGCTGGCTTCTAAATCTTCTATTGAGAATTTTCAAACATGTTCGATGGGATTGAGCTCTGGACTTCGTATAGGTCACTCCAGTGAAGTGATTTCGTAATCTTGAAGGTAGTTCCTAATGATATCCTCAATAAAGTCTGGCGTTATCATGTATGAATGTATGTTCTTCCAAAATGAATGAAACGTACTTCTGAGTATTGAGTGTCCCATTATTTATGATGAGTAGAGCAGTGCGGGTGTTCAAAGAAATTCCTGTCCGCACCATTATTGAGCCTACATCAAAACTATAGGAGGTAAAAAATACACTGGACATACCTTAACATTTTCAAAAAGAACAAACTTTAGATTTATGTGGTGGTTTCTTACAAAATCTCAATTTATTTCTTTCATTTCTCCTCATGAGAGAAACATGTTCTTCGAGAAATATCATTGAATTTCGTTGACATGTTCGGATATATCTGGGAAAATACTTGTGTTTATAATTGGTTGCCTACCGAAAAAATGAAATATTGAAATTGTATATGAAAGTCTTGGAGCAGTATATGCCAATTCATTGAAATTATAAATCTTCATTGTGAAAAATGATTTAGTACTATAGAACATACTCTAATTAACACTATAAAATGATCACATACAAAATCCAAAAGAAAGACTATATGCCTCACTAAAAATGATATATAATCAAGTTCATTCTGAGAATTTAACAATCGTATATTTCACGCCTACGCAATGCTGGCGCCTCGAGATATTTAACCTATTGTTGTAATATTCTTGTATTGTGCAACACCCCCTGTGTATCAGAACCTTTCATTATTTACCCAGGGGAATTATAGAAGACAAAGAGAGTTAATGGGTGAATGCATTTCAAGACACTGACAATTTTTTTCGGATTCATACTTCCACACATAATTGCTACAATCTTATACATGAAATATGGACAATTATTTGTTATTATTTTCTAGGTAATTTACTGTGGGTATGCATTTTTAAGGGGATGCAACTCAGCGTGAGTTTCGCATGTCATTATCACTATTTTTTTGATGAGAAAGGAAATTAACGAAATGATTTGTGGAAGATGAAGGTCTGTTCAATTAGACTTATAATTTTCCATATGCGTCTTTGTAATTGTGAAATAATTGAATATTTTTTATTCGACGAATGTTAAAAATTCGTCCCTGAAGGAAATGGTTTTTCGTCGAATTGATAAGAGGCTGAGTTGGGGTCTGGCTTGATGTGAATTAGTATGTACCCCTGACGAGGTTGAACAAGACCGAAACTGTGTTATTCCCGCCCTTAATATTTTGATATCTGCCAAAAGCAATACAATTTTAATGTACGATAATACCATCATAGTTTATTTCAAAAAAATAATAATACCGCTGGTATTGCACAGTAGGCAATTGGACAAGAGGTGCTTCCGATCAGTTGCGTTAAATTTTGAGTTGACTACCTAAGAATTATTCATTCTGAGTATTCCATTTTAAGTGAAATATTATAAATATATTCATGGACTTTATATCAAAGAACTTCCTTGAGAAAGATGGATCGAATATTTTTCGTTTCATCATGAAAAGAATAATTTTAACATATACCGATACCTGGATAAGCATGGACTTAAATTGGATAATAAGGCGATCATAAAAAGAAAAAATGCTGGGGGTCGAAGGAGAATTCTAGCCATCAACCTCTTAACCAGTTATGCATTGTGTGGCTGCCTTAGCTGTAATCTCTTACTTCATTATTCTGGTAATGCATCGGTAAATCCGTGACTGTGCTTCGGGAAATTCACTTTGTGCGTTCAGTGCATCGACGGAAAATTCTAAATGATCGCTTAATTTTCTAGATTCATTAGCCCTAGCCCACGGCTTCACTTGCGTGGTTGTAGATAATCGTAGAGCATCAATATTACTATGGTATTAAGCTGCTCCAATCATATTTGCAGGTGGAAAAACTACACCAGTACAAATTTCAATAATCGGGATCCAAATACGATTGTAGATTGACTGTTATTCGATTACGTGCTCAAACGTAAAGTGCATAATCCTCCGCAGCGCACTTTCAAATTGGCATTATATTTTCTTTCTCTCTCATGAAACGTGACAATTCCTCAAAATTTCAGCCTCAATTCTTGTGCATTCAAGGAATGTCGAATCCCTGCCTGAAAAGTTTAGCTTCAGAAAAAAATTATCGTAAGTAATACCACAAGGGCTCAGATTTGGCCGGATATTTTTCTATGCTCGTTTTCGAATACCACCGCAGCATTGCCAAGTTCCGCGAAGTTAATTGCCATACCTCGTAGACAACATGAGTTATTGCGTCATCTTTGTTAGTGCGTTTTGTACATCGGTCGGAAAATCAGTTCTAAACAAAGAGCTGCAGTTGAGTTTCGTGCTAAACTTAGTAAATCTTTCACCGAAATGCACGAAATGCTACAAACTGCATATGGTAATGATTGCCTTTCCCGTAAGCAAGTGTACGAGTGGTTCGAGCGATTCGAATCAGGTAGAAAGCCATGAATGATAACGAAAGATCAGGCCGTTCAAAAACTGGCTTGTTGTATCATCTTGTACGTTTTGTCGTTCGCGGAATTTTCTCAGCAAATACCACTCGAGCTCAGATTTGGACGGATAGTTTTCTATGCTCGTTTTCGAATACTTACGTGCAGGCAATTCAACGAGAACTGGGCGACAAAATTACGAGAGCGTAGCTCTAGCGATTATTTTCGAAGTGATACCATTTCCGGTTATACCGGAAGTGGGTCATCACTTTGTTATTTCAAATGGCAATCTACCTTTTTATTATACATCTAGAACTGACATTTGAGCAAGGCATAAAATACCCAAGTTGTTGGCACTTATCTGTCAAAACTTTTGACACGTGCCAATTTTTATATCGCTATCAGATGAAGCGTCAAATTTCAGATGGAATTATATGAGCATGCACTATACCCATCTCTTATAGTTCCGAAATAATTTGGATATATATTGAATTTTGATGATTTTGCAAGAACTAACAGAAAATGCTTTAAAATATTTGAATCAAGTAGCTGAACTGGCTACGCTCACCTGACAGGTGCCTAAAATTAATGTACTTGTCACTTCGTTCATTCGAATTTGATATTTCAACAAGAATTGTCGTTATTGCAGATTGAAAATATCCAAAAATACATATCCAATAAAACCACTGGTTATTCAAACGAAAATATATTTAAGTAGTTGGTAGATATTGCAGGCAGTTCAATAACCAATTTCCAAATTAACCGTCTATGAGTAAAATAAAATTTCGAAGCATTAGAAGCAATTTTCGACAATTCGGATGAATGAAAAATGTAGGAACTAAGTGAAAAATAATCATCGAAGATAATAACATTATAGGAGAAAACTAATTTACGATCTGAATAAATGTTCAATATGGGCCCCATTTTGCTCGATACACTTGACAGCTCGTATACGAACATGATGAGTTGCCTTCCTAGTTTCTTCAGGATCAATGTTACGAAAAGCATTATGAATGCGCTCTAGTAACTCTTCTTTACTTCTTACAGGAATAAGATACACTTCACTCTTGATTTTGCCCCATAAATAAAAATCAAGGGGCGTCAGGTCCGGAGAACGCGGAGGCTATAAATTTGGTCCTTGATTACCCCACCATCTATCCTCGAACATTTCTGTTAGCGGCCGATCTACAGCTCGTGTGATTTGTACTGGTGCACCATCCATTTGATAATAGCAATCCCTCAGAATGTTAAGGGGTAATCCATCTGAAAAATCTGCTAATGTTCCTCTTAAAATTTCTAGGTAACTTTGTCCAACAAATCATTCATTAAAATTGCAAAAACGTTCACGCTGAATTTATTTTGGAAATCAATAACCTCAATGAAATGTGGATTTTCTGTGGCCCAAAAATGTCGATTTCTCCTGTTGGTTATTCCATTTTCATTGAATTTGGCTTCATCAGACTTTTAATTTTTTGCAGAATTGTCTCATCTTCTTGAAGCCGAATTAATAAATTTTGACAGAAATTTAGCCGCTTGGGAAGGTCAGTTGGTTTCAATTTTTGTAGTCTGATAAAAGAATAGGGGTGCATGTTATGTTTCTTAAGGATCCTTTGAATGGAAGAATAACTCAATCCAATATCTATTGATGCTGACTTCATGGACGAATGTGAATTGGCACGAATATACGCTAGCGTATTAATTTGATTGTCGTCGTCCTCGAGAATTGGTTTTCTTCTAGTTTCTGAGTATTTTGTTCCTCCAAATTGAAGAAAATTGCTTCTAATCCTTCGAAATTTTGTTTTACTCATAGGCGCCAAATTTGGAAATTGGTTATTGAATTGCCTGCAAGTTCTATCCACCACTTTTTGTATTCGCCATGAATTAAAAAGAGATTAAACATATCCCCGTTTGAATAATCAGCCATTTCATTATAAATCAGGTGTTTTTCAAAAATTTTCTCTTCAAATTACCAACAATTCTTGTTAAAATATCAAATTCGAATGAACGAAGTGACAAGTACATTAATTTAGGCACCTGTCAGGTGAGCGTAGCCAGTTCAGCTACTTGATTCAAATATTTCAAAGCATTCTCTGTTAGTTCTTGCAAAATCATCAAAATTCAATATATTCCCAAATTATTTCGGAACTATAAGAAGTGGGTATAGTACATGCTGATACAATGCCATCTGAAATTTGACGTTTCATCTGATGGCGATATAAAAATAGGCACGTGTCAAAAGATATTGCTGTTTGTAAAAGGACAAATTGAAAAAATGTGTAGACTGCTTAGCAAATTTCTTGATCCTTCTTCTATCTACCCAAGCAAAAATTGTGTCTGTAGTGTAAAAGATCTACGAGCTACAATTTTTTTTAAATGTTCCTCAAAAATCGTTGGCTAAGGAAAATTCTTTAATGGATATCCGCAAGTTATCTTGCCTCAATTGTGCCACATCTTCAAAATGTAATCACAATTCTCTCGGACTTTACCATATAGAGCTACGTATCGTTTTCAATTTTTGTATTCAACTTAACTATCAGCATAAAATTTTAGAATCAAACTAGTGATTTCTCCTTAACCATTAATTTTAGCTGATCAACTACAGTTGCGTTCAAGACTGGAACATGAAGAAGTTTATTCCAGTTCGGATGAGGAAGATGTGCCATTGATACAATAGACCAAAAAATTCGGACAATCAGTGCCAGACGAAAGTAGTTGCAAGCCCAAACCAAATGATGTAGTAGTGCAGTTTTGTGGAAAGAAATCAATCACACATTATGTTGGAGTAATTGAGGCGAATTTTTCTGCTGAGTTCCTAAATGAATTTTATATAAGATTTCTAAGAAAAAGCAATAAGGCAAACAAATTTTCATTTCAGATATAGGGGATGTTTCCATAGTGAACATACATGATATAGTCAGTGTTCTTCCTGCAGCCTTGATCAATAAGATAGATCAATAAATGTTCAGTGCAGATCTGAGTTTGTTCCACAATTTATGTTATGATACTATTTTTATTCTTAGGCAGAAGCACGCCAGTTCCTTTCATTTTTTGTGATACGTATCCTAAGTATTAAATTCAATTTATTTGATTCTGAAGTTTCTCATTTAGTGAGTGATTTTTCAGAGTTGTTGAATTAAACTTCATCTTTTTATTATGTTCAGTATCAATACATCAATTATATCGAGACCAAGGTTGTGTTGAAATATTTTATATTCATAAAAGTTGACCCATTTTGATGATGGAATACCTAGTAGAAAACATATGTTCTCGGGAATAAAATCAATTTTCTTGGCATTGATTAAGTCTTATTCAAGTCTCAAAAAGCATAAAAATGGGATCTCAAAAAACTCAAATATCATTTAACTATCCACTGCGTGAATGATGCATTCGGAAAATCCGCGAGGTAAAAAGACTAAAGTGCTCAAACAATAGATTCACAATACACTAAAATGTCTATAGATTGCATAAAAATCAATTCTCATTCATAAAAAAAAATAGATAATGGTCATTTGAACATCATGAGAATCACCCATAATATGAACTTTCGAAAAATATTTTGTCGGAATAATTCCGTTATTGTATGTTATAATGACGTTACTGTTTTTAAATAATACTGTGGCAGTATGTTGCAATAATATTGTATTAGTGTAATTTTATTTTTAAATATTTCTATATAAACACCTCAAAAAGTCTAGGGCACACTTGCCAATATGTTTAAAATATGAAGTTGATGAATCAAATTTATAGAAATCTTTCGGTTTTTGTTAAGATGTATTGTATATAATGTATTCTCAAGAAAACAAAATAATATTTGACTTCTCCAAAGCCCTATTATAAAAAAAAAATGAAATTTGAAAATGACGAAATTTGGTAAAACACAAAAAAAAAATCCTGAACTAATATTTTCGAAACGATATGGAAGCACTTATATTTTTCAGTACCCAGAAGGTCCACCTCTGTTATTAATAACACTTTGGCATCTTCGCGGCATGCTCAATATTAAATTGTCTATTACATTTTGGACTAAGTCATTCCAAGCCCCCTGAGCTGCTAATCGAAGCTCCTGTTCATGATGGAAGACGTTTTGACGCAGGAGATTTCTTTTTAGGGTGTCCCAAACATGCTCGATGGGTTTCAGATCTGGGGAGCAGGATGGCCACGGTAGAAGATCGATATCATTCTCTTCAAGAACGTTCAAGACATCTCTTGCACGATGAGGAGGGGCATAATCTATTGGAAGAGTGGATTTTGACCCATTGTTTGGAGATACGGTACCACTAGAGGTAAAACTATCTCATTTGCGTAAGAATTTTCCGTGAGGTTGTTCTGTATGAAAACGAGGTCAGTTCTTCCACCAAGGCGTATACCTCCCCAAAACATCACTGATCCTCCTTCCTGTCTAACAACTTCTCGAGCATGATGGAGACAGTTTTGCTTTCCAGGTTCCCTCCATATTCGAATTCTTCCCGAATCGGGATAATAACTAAAACTAGATTCATCACTGAAGAGAACTGTGGCCCACCTCTCTTGATCCCAGTTTACGTGTTATTGGCACCAAGCTAAACGAGCAGCGCGATTTCCATGGGTCAGTTGTGGAACTCTTAAAGGACGTCTGGAGTGGAGTTGACCTTCGTGCAGTCGATTTCTCACAATTTGTACATTATGAACTCGTGATAGCTCTTGAGCTAATTGAGATGCTGTGGTAGTACGATCTCCTCTGGCTTGTAAAACCAAAAATCGGTCTTGGGCGACTGTAGTAATCCTGAAACGACCTGTATGGCGTTCTTCTACGCTACCTGTTTCATTGAAATGCGACAATAAACGGTTTATGACACTTTGGCTATTTCCCAGAACCCTGGTACTTCCCGTTGTGAGCTCCCAGCTTTGAGCATGCCAACGGCTCGTAACATCTCTTCTCTAGTCAAATGTCGTCTTTCCATGGTCGAATCACAAAACTTGAATCTTTTATTCGTGCTTGCAACAGAAACAAAGTGCCAACTAACTGATTTCAAACCCTGAATACATGAAATGATTATAAAGCAGCGTCGCATCTGCTGTATTTTTAGTTTTTTATAAAAAAAAAACTGAAATCTGTTGCGGCACTCTACATAATTTGGTGAGAAATTGATGCAGGTGTTCATTTCTTAAAAAAATCATCCATATTGATCGTTCTGGATACGATATATCGATATTAAGAAGTGTTCTCTAGACTTTTTTGAGGTGTTTATTTCATATGTGGAGATCAAAATTTCTCTTATGAAATGACAATTTCAGTTAACAATTGATAGTTTCGAAATAATTTTCCTCCCGATTGCAACAGGCTGCATTACATCAGATCATAATCGATATTTAACGCCTGTGCGAAAATTAATGAATTCTTCTTGTAAATAATTATGCACAGCAAGCTTCAATGTCGAAGTCATGTTTGGATTTCAATAAAATGAATGAGGAATTCCAAATAAGGAATAACTAGCGATATTGTCACTCTGCTGATAAATTACCTCCATACGCGATGAAAAATTGGAAAATCAATATTAATGACCACAATTCACGATACCGAACTCGTATGTATTCCATTTTCTCCCGCAAAAATGTTTTTCAATTAATATGAGCAAAACCATCATTGGACACATGAAGTTTCAAGGGAAACCGCAGAAAATTCCCAGAGAAAATATATTTAGAATGCTGTTGGTTATATATAGTTGTGAAAGTAATTTTCTAGAGCTTAAACAATAATAGATTTCATATCAGAATCGTACTGAGGATACTCCCATACGATTAATTGAGAGTGTACGAATATTTTCAAAATGCCATCAATAGTTCTGGATTTATAAAATGAAAATTTGAATACGAGAGGAATGTTTTTAAGTATATTGGGAAAAAGAGAACGCCATTAATCAACTATCTGTATCATATATACACTTCTATGATTTCATCATGAGGATTGCGAATATTACTATATCGAGCTTTCGCTCATTATCAGATAAGTATGAGTTTAAAACTAAAATACAAATACGGTGATTTTGGTTTACTTTGTAACGAATATCACAAAATTGGTTAGTTTAAGTGTACATATTACATAGTGAGTTGTGTATAGAGAAGACGAGACAAGTCTGTTATTGTAACACGTCTAAAATCAAAAACAAATTAAAATAAGTACTCAACATAACTCAAATAAATCAATTGCATCAAGCATGAAACAACCTTAACCCATTAGTGCATGTGGAAAAAAATTTTTGATTTGATAATAATTTTTTCTTGAAATGGATATAATTGCACTGTTGAAACGTGGTTCTACCGCTATTTTTAGATTTCCTCTCTCAGTTTAAAAAAAAGTTATCCGTTTGAAAGGACTATATGCATAAAAGCATATTCGTTTCAAAAATTCATCCATTTTTTTCTACGAATGAGATATTGAAGATAGTAACTCATTTGAATAAACTAAATTCGATAACATTAACATCATATTTTTTGGGATTATTTCTTATGAAAATCGAAAAAACAGTTTTTAGGGTGTAAGCCAATATTGCACTAATCACTATATCACTTATTGTGGCTCTTGGGGGCTGCGTGCATGACGCGCAGATTTGGGAACTTGCTCTTGTCAGGAAGGATTATTCATTGATCTACGGATTTTTGAATAATTCTTCTCGTGTCAAGTTTACATATATAGTCTCCTCGCGAAGTTTATCGCGGAAGATTTTTGTCTCATCATTTTGTCATGGCAATAATAATAATAATAAGACACACTAGCGCACGTCTCTGCAGGTTAACATGAACAACAAATCAATTAAAACCGACGAGATACCCATACGTCGTGGAATTTTTCAAGGAGACTCTTTGGGTCCACTATGGTTCTGTTTAGCAATGAACCCATTGTCCTCAATGCTCAATACAACAGGATACGGATCTAGGATAAAAGCAGAAAGGAATTATCATACAATCTCCCACCTGCTGTATATGGATGACATCAAATTATATGCTTCGAACAAGACGCAATTGGATCATTTGCTGAAAACTGTCAGTGAGTTCTCGGCAGATGTTCATATGAAATTCGGGATTGAAAAATGTAAGACCTTGAACATTCAAAGAGGGAAAGTCATAGATGGTGAAACACAACTTCCAAACGGTGATATTATACAGTGCATGAGGGATGGTGAAACATACAAATATCTGAGATACCAACAAGCCAGATTGCTAGACCAAAAAAATCAAAGCAGAAGATTCGTTCAGAATACAGTCAGCGTCTGAAATCTGTGCTGAAAACGATGTTGAACTCGGGGAATCTAGTCGAGGCAATTAACACCTACGCCATTTCAGTGTTGCTTTACTCATTTGGAATAATCAGATGGACTAAGATAGAACTGAATGATATTCAAAGGCAGACCCGAACGATGCTGACAAAGTACAACAATCATCATCCAAAATCATCTGTGATACGAACAACTTTGAAGCGGAAAGATGGAGGACGCGGATTAATAGATGTTGTCAACACACCGAACAGATAAAAATTCTCAGAGAATTATTCTCTGCAAAAGCTCTCACTTCTGACCTCCATAGAATGGTATCATTGGCTGGTAAGGGATATACACCTCTAAATCTTGCTACCAGAGATGACCTGCTGAATCTACCGTTCCTATCAGATACTGAAAAACAAGAGCAATGGTCAAGAAAGGAATTGCATGGAAAACATCACCATGAGATTAATCAACCACACATCGACAAAGAAGCCCCCAACAAATGGTTGATGAAAGGAGAATTATACGCGGAAACAGAGGGATTCCAACTACATCGCTACAAACAACTACAAAAAATTTATTATTACAAACGGAACATTACAAACAGATAAGTGCAGGCATAATCAAGTGTGCAACATTATCCATCAGAAACTTGCACACAAGTACGGACTTCTGAATACCTTCCAGCCATATTACATATATCAACCGGCGCCCGTATTGGAAAATGACTCTATCAGATTATACTATGATGGGCCAGTTATCACTGACAGAATGGTGACGAATAATAGGCCGGACATAGTGGTGTATGATAAGAGAGCCAGAACAGCAATGCTGGTGGATGTCGCCATACCGAATAATAACAACGTTCTGAACAAGTTTCAGGAGAAAAAGTCCAAATACACAGACCTTGCTATTGAGATCAAGCAGATGTGGCACCTCGAGAAAATAGATATTGCTCCTGTCATCGTATCCTCCACTGGGTTAATACCCAAAACTTTGCATGATAGCCTTAAGAAATTAGAATTGCATAAGAATACCTGTATAGAAATGTAAAAAGCTGTAATTCTTAATGCATGTAGGATAGTAAGGAAATTTATGTCAATTATATTGTAATCGAGCCTATTCCCTTTGATTGCTGGATCTGGGAAAGGTAAATTATATCCACCTAACAGCTGAGATAGTGCATAAGTCCACGATAATAAATAATAATAGTATGTTTATTTGATAAATTGAACATGATATAATACTTTCCCAGACGTCTGCATCTTGCATTGTCTGGGGTACAAATAAACAGATATTTGACGGGATTTCCCAAAAAATGAGAAAATCTCCTGTATTTAGTGTCAGTTTCATATTATATACATATGCCTTACAAAGTTATCTTTCCAGTTTTGTCGCATTCGGTTTTGATTGTCGAGTTAGGATTATACAGACATAATCGCGAAGAGGTCTAATCCAGGTGTGTTTCAAAATCGGGTAAAGGACAAATCCAGGTATATTCCAGAATCGGGTGTGTGTGTGTGTCAGAATTGGGTATTTACACGTATGTAACGGGCCTGTACTAATCTATTGAACAACGCTTCATCACGTGGAGGGATTGATAACGTTATAGAAGAGATTCCTATCTTGGGAAAGTATTCATGACTTTAACCTCCATTTGAAAGTTTTCTGATTGTTAATACATTTTATAACGTCTGGAACCTTCTTGAACATGCGAGTACGCAATGTTCTGAGATATGTCTGGTCACTGTTATATTGGCATCCACTGTGAAAGGGTGATTGCTCGGTTAATGTGAATAGGCTTCAAGAAATACACCATTCATTTCAGTTTATATCAATCTTCATAGAAAAGACACTCTCAAGTTATTATTTTTTCATTGAATCCTGATTCTTGCTCCAGAAACGGTTTCTTATGAGCTATTTATTGATGCATATTAAACTTCGTTCCCTATTCCAAAAGCAGAAATCCAAATTCCACTGCCGCATTATACGAATACCGTTCTTTTAAATCTGTTTTCTAGCGCAACATTCACAGAAATGTGCCATCCATGTATAGAATCCATAACTGGAGACGGCATTATCTTCATTATCGTTAAATATGATAATTCGAAGCCGGGTTGAGAGTCTTTACGTGTCACTCGAGCGAAGCATTAGAGGCAATTGCAGAAGAATTGGCATTTTATTGAACGTAGTTTCACGGATTAAAAAAATATACTTTGAGAGCATTGCGAGATAGTGAACTGAAGCGAATTGAACAGGAGGGGAATCGACAAAAATTAAGGTATAAGCTTCAACGAGTTCAAAAAGATTTTCAAGCAAGAAATTGAATATATCAACAGAAAAAATAATTCTTCATGTTTTCTCTTTCTTAGCTGTGACTTGATTAGGTCTCAGGCTACCCATATCAATAGTTTTATAAAAACCCTCTCCTTCTACAATTGTTCAATAATTCCAAAACATTTCTATACCTTTCTTGTAGAACAATTCATCTCTGACCTCAAAATTGGAGTTATTTTTGACGATATCTTCTTTGTCCGTGCCGAATCTTCTTTCCTGGAGCATCTTTTTCGAATCAGACATGAGCCTGTAATCGCAGCATGCCAGATTTGAAAAAAACGGTGGGTGCTATTACAACTTCGAGCGTAATCGTTGATTTGTGTTATGGTTTTACCATTGTGCATGGTCTTTATGAAAGACTGTCGAAATTTTTTCGCGAATTTTTCTTCAAATTGAACAAGTTCCACGAAGAAATAATATATGGGCGATGTCAACCCAGATTATTGGGTTCATAATGATTCTAAAACATCTATAGATCATAATCGGCATCACTTGGAAGACTGAACCTGGCCATCGGGGCTCTCTCCGTCAAACAGAGATGGAATTTGAGGAAATATCGCAGGTTATGTATTTTTTTATTATCTCCTTAGTCCTTTAGATGACGTTGCTTCCTATGTAAAATATTTTCTTAGATTTGTTTAGACATATAAGAAGTATGATTGTTGAAATATTTTTCTGTTGGTTTTCTTTTTCCATTGTTACAGATTCCTGTCCCAAACCCCCTTCCTTTCACCCTTGTCTTCGTTTGGAAATCATGGAATGCAAGAGAGAATGAAGCGGCTAAGCAGAAAAATCTTTGGTACTCTTTATGTACCAAAGATTTTGGATGTTTTAGACGACTTCCGCCCAAGATCTCCATTCTGCAAATGCTGTTATACTTTTTGGTGTATATCAGTAGATCCATTTTTCATCCATTGTCACATATCGAAGCAAGAAAACCTTATTATTTTATTTAAATCCTCCAAAAAATGGCTCAGATTCGTCATTTTTACTGTGATGAAACGCGGAATCATACCTAAATTTTATATAAAATATAGGGGACGGTGCCTTTTGAAATCTTAAGGATATCAGCTAACTCCTACAATTTCATTTTGCGATCACCAATAACAATTTCCCACACTTGTTATATTTTTTCTGGCGTAATCACCTCTTTTACCTTCCAAAGCGTCCTGCGTCTTTGGTGGGCGTACGACCACTTTTCAAATTAGCATACCGTCGGAAAATTGTTGTATTCGACGGAGAATTTTTCGGATATTTTCACAAATCAAAAAGCAGTGTTTTGTTAAGACACGAAACTCGTTTTGATTCATTGCTTATTAATTCCCATAAGTAGCGTCACTTCAATTCCAGTGTCTCGAAAACATTTGAACGACATATCATAGACACTTTGACACGTTTCCTTCAGTTTTTTTATGATTGGTACTACCTGAAACAGTGGCACATTTATGTCGCCATCTATTCCTTAGTACGGGACTTTTTGAACTGTCTGATATCTTGAACACCATTGAAATTTGAAAATCTACACTGCACCTAGAAAAAAAAGTACAATATCAACATTTCAGATCTCATTTTTGGTAGGAAACTGATTCTTCGCGCACATGTTCCTCCCATGAGAAGAACAGTCCACCTGATAGCAGGAGAAACTCCGGCAGAATATGCTGGAGCAGGTGGTAGATGACCTAGGTTTGACTTATACAAAATAGATCAATATTTGTAGGCACTTTCAAAAGAAGCTTCGACAGAACAGTGTAGTGCACATTTGCACTGAAACCATACCATAACGTCACAAGGAATTTGGTTTGCGGCCTCAAATCGCAGCTTGAGGCCAGCTCTAACCGGAGCCCATCGAATGTTTGTACCATTTGCGACAAACATGGGTGAAATGAAAACGTGAGACCTCACCGAGATCCTTTCGTTAGGAACTACCTTCATGAAGAGGGTCATATTTTTGAAACGGCTATCAAAATTTTTTAGCAAATTTTTCTTTAAATTAAACAAGATTCACGAAGAAATAATAACTGGGAGATGTCAACCCAAATTGTTGTATTCATCATGATTCTAGAATATCTATAGATCATAATCGGCATCACTTAGAAGACCGGACTGGACAAACAGAGAGGGAATTGTTTTGTTGAGTTTGATTATTGAAGGGATTTTGTGATTAAACTTCAAAATTGGCAAGCAAGAACAATAAAGTGATTATGTTTCAGGAGACTCATACTGCGACGGAAGAACATCTCCGCGAAAGAGGAAATATCGCAGGTTATGTACTTTTTGATTATCTCCTTAGTCCTTTTTATAGTCCTGCTTGCTATGTAAAAAATCGTTTCTTAGATTCAAGTGAGTTTAGACATATAAGAGTCAGGTATGATTGTTGAAATATTTTTCTACTAGTTTTCTTGTTCCATTGTTACAGATTCCTGTCCCAAACCCCCTTCCTTTCACCCTTATCTTCGTCTGGAAATCATGGAGTGCAAGATGAGAATGAGAGAATGAAGCTGCTAAGCAGAAAAATCTTTGGTACTTTTTATGTATACACGACACTAAAACAACATAAACAGACAAGCTATTGCTAGTGCAATAGCGACAGGGAAACGAATTTTTTTCTCAGGTTTTTTCACTCGTTTATTGAATCATATGCAAGATAGTATGGTTTTCCTGTTACATTTCATACTTGTGTTTTTCTGACACACACCAAAATTATAGACATAAGCATTTATTGTGGATACAATTATTCGAATTTCTGTAAATCCTCCATTTTCCAAAAGATATATATATATATATATATATATATATATATATATATATATATATATATATATATATATATATATACGAAATCACTTAAATGGAGTGGCCTCTACGAAGTCCGAATCTCAATCCACTCGAACATGTCTGGAACATTTTGAATAGGCTAAAAATGCTAAAAAGCCAGAAAAACTAACCAGTTATAGTAAATGAGGTTTTAAACAGACTGATGATTGATGATACGCTGATTCATTTTGTGTATGGATCGTAGATGTAATTCTCGCCGGCGATGGAAATGCGGTTATCAACAGGTTTTTCCAAAAATATCAAATTTTTCATTATTAGTTTTATTTCAATTTCTATGAGTATCATATTCATTTCGATAGTGCTGGTGGCTTACTGGAAAAATAATTCTTCATCATATTTAAACTTCTTCTGGATGAATTTGAGATTTCTATCCTTTGCGCTGATTGTTTTGAGCAGTGTTTTTAAAACTGGCTTTAAATATTCACTGAGGAGTATGTGAAGGATCTCCCAAGGGAAGGTAAATGGAATATAGGCAGAAAATGTGTCAGAAAATTTCTCAAGTAAGTATTGTGCATATTACCCCCACATAAAATTGTACAAAAATTCACTCAAATGTAAAACGCGGTATACTACCGTGAAATTCAAGTAACTGTAGATATGTATGTATTATTTGATAATTTCGTCTATCCTGTGTATGGACCTTACTTTTTACACTAAGTAGTTCTCTTTTAATTATGTTCTGTTGATACGAAAGGATGTTTATCAGTTTCACCATATTTTCCAGGTATTTTCCTCTTATATTTTTTCCCAACTGCAGTCGCACTACCAATAGAAGATTGGGTTAGAATGAAAAAGGGAGCAATAAAAATTCTGATTACACTTTTTGTACCATAACTAACTCACAGACTAGTTGTTATTGATGCTTCAGTGATTTTCCTCTCCAAGTTCTCTTGAATCATATAAAAGCAGTGGTGGCTATCTCGGCCCAGGACCCAGGTATGAGGAATTTGAAATCCTCCTCGTATTCATGACAATATTGAAGAGAAGAGGGCCCAATGAATCTCCTTGTCGAATGCCTCTTTCCACCGGGATCAAACCTACTAGTTCTCCATTTATTTCGGGATCGTTTTATTATTCTTATATATGTCTTCTATAGTCTTTATTAGATTATGTGACATTACTAAGTTGTAAAGTAATGTTACGATGTCTCTTAGCAGAATGTGGTCAAATGCTTTCAATAAATCAATCAAGCATATCAAAGCTGGTTTATTATACCCAATGGACTTCTCAGTTATTTGCCTTATCACAAAAACTGCGTCTGTACATGACCTTCCAGATCCAAATCGTTGCTGTTCATCATATAGTGAAATGATGCTGTTCATTTTCATTGTAATTATTCTAGTTGTTAACTTGTGCTCAGTATTTAGAAGATTAATCCCTCGATAATTTGCTGGCATTTTCTTGTCACCTTTTTTGAAGGGTAATATAGTGATACTAGTGCGCCAACCGTCTGGTATTTGGTGGAAAAACAGAAGAGTTTTAGTAATTCTCGTTGTAATGTTTGGCTGCCATATTTGAGTAGTTCGTTTGTTATTCCATCAAGTCCAGCACTTTTCCTATTCTTCAGTTTTTTGAGTGCCAGCTCTAATGTTTCTTCTTCCATATATGCGTCTTCGTTGATAGTGATTTCCGGGGTGTTGGTTTCATGAACTATTTCGTTTTCAGTCTTTCCGTATAGTCTGGTTAGATATTCAACCCGTTCATTCTTTGGTATTTGGTTAGTCTCTATAAGTTCGATAACTTCTTTACGTTGTGCCCGTATAAACCTCCATATTTGTTTTAGCCTTCCGTAAAAGTCAGTTTCTAGTCTGTTTGAAAAAGACTCCCAATATTTGTTTTCTATTTGTCTCACCAAGGAGGCTGTTTCGTTTCTCACTCTTCGGTATTGATCGTTTCTGGTGTCTAAAATGACCTATACTGTAAGTAGGCTGTTTTTTTCTCTTTACATTTATTTTCACTTAGGAGCAGAACCATGGCGTCTTACTGTAAGTGTTATTTTTTCGGTTTTATCTCAAATGCTGCTTCCTTAATATTTGTCTTCAGCTTCTTCCAGCTTCTGTTCACGTCATCTTCTTCTCGTATTGGATTGTTTTTGATTTTGATCTCGATTTTTGTTCACATTTTTTTCACATGACTCTTGCAATAAATTTCGAAATCTAATTGATTTTGTTTTCATTTTCTGTTATATTTATAAGCTACTAATGAACTGTAAAATAATGTGGAAATAGTGATTGGGGTTGGGGGAGACTATACCTTTTTACCTGAGGAACTCTGGGCCGAGATGAGTATTCTCCAAGAGTCATAAGAAAGGGTAACGGGTTGAGATGGTTAATTGGAGGCCGAGATGTGACCCGCCCTATAACAGATTTCGTGGTGTTTACCACTTTTTTTTTCTGAGCGTAGGAGGCTAAGTGTGTTTTGAGCATTTATCTATTCCACATACTCCTCCGATCCTGTTTTGACTCAAATCAGAATTTGACACTACGTGATATTCATGTAGTTTTTCAATTCTTGTTATAAATGAGATAAAAACACAAGGTTTAACTTTAATCTACACTTTATTTGAAAAAATTCGACGACGTTTCGCTGGCACAGCAGCTTTATCAAGAATGAAAAATAGAATGAAGAGTATGGTATTATAAACAAATCGTAGAACAAGTTGGATGAATAACAGGAAAATCCACACCGAGCCATTGTACAGTTAGTATGAAAGGTAATAAAACTAATTAAACAAGTTAAGTAGGGGTGAGTAATTCAAATCTACCTGTTCATTCAAAAGCTTGTCCGAATGTTTGTATCTATTTATTTCTAATGCTTCTAGGAGATCTAATTTTGAACTTTTGATTTTATATGTAATATGTCAAAGTTTTATTGAATGAATGGTTTTCTTTTATTAGGTGGTTTGAATAATTTGAATCAGATTTATTTTTATCGAAGCTACGTTTATGTTCAGATGTTCTTATGCCAAAACTCCTATAGGTCCTACCGATATAAATTTTATCACAAGAACCGCAATTGAGTTTATAGATTCCTGATTTACTTGATTTTTCAACACGAGATTTATTATTTTTAATATGTTTACCTAAGTTATTAGAAGTTTTGAAAGCTATATTAAGATTTTGTTTGACGAGAAAGGATTTAATATTTGTACTTGCAGAACCGCAGAATGTTAAACTGTTGAATATTTAATAGTCTTTATGAATAGGATATACTTCATTTATTGCTTTCTGATAGAGTTTTTACGAATGATTAGACCTATCATATCCGGATTATATAAATTATTAATGGCTATCTGTTTGATGATGTTTAACTCTTTATTATAATCTTCTACTGATAAAGGTAAATTGAGTAACCGATGTACCATGCTGTTTAAAGCTGCAATTTTGTGTTGAATTGGATGTAATGAGTAGTTATGTATGATTGTATCACTATGTGTTGGTTTACGAGAGACCGAAAAAACATGATTATTATTTTGTTTAGTGATTTTTAAGTCCAAAAATTTATGGAATCGTTCTGTTCAATTTCTATCGTGAATTTAATGTTCAAATGGATGGAATTAATGAAATTAACAAATAACTCTAATTGACGAGTAGTTTCAATGAAATATACTAAGATGTCGTCAACATATCTATACCAATAAAGAAATTTGGAAATGAGTGGATGTGTATGAATTTTCTGTTCAATATTATTCATAAAAATCTCTGCTAAAAGTGGACTCAAAGGATTTCCCATGATCAAACCATTTTCACTACTGTAATAGATGTTGTTGAAAGAAAAATAATTTTGTTCGATGCAAACGTCCAACAGATTCAATATTTCTGATTTAATGTTTTCGATTAATATTTTGACATCACCTGGAGGAACACTTGGGTATAAATTCTCAACATCAAACGAAATAAGTTTTGCGTTAGGTGGTAGGTTAACGTTTTTTATGTTATTTATCAATTCGAAAGAATTTTTTATAGAAAATTTTGATTTGAATGAACAATAATTTTTAATGATATCTATAAGGTAATGCGACAATTTCACGGCTGGAGCTGTAACGTAAGATACGACTGGTCTAACGGGGTTATTTACTTTATGCAATTTAATGAGTGAATACAGTTGAGGTGGTTGAGGGTTTGGTAAAATTAATTTGTATTTATCTATTGCTTTAATCCTTTCTCGTCAAACAAAATCTTAATATAGCTTTCAAAACTTCTAATAACTTAGGTTAACATATTAAAAATAATAAATCTCGTGTTGAAAAATCAAGTAAATCAGGAATCTATAAACTCAATTGCGGTTCTTGTGATAAAATTTATATCGGTAGGACCTAAAGGAGTTTTGGCATAAGAACATCTGAACATAAACGTAGCTTCGATAAAAATAAATCTGATTCAAATTATTCAAACCACCTAATGAAAGAAAACCATTCATTCAATAAAAACTTTGACATATTACATATAAAATCAAAAAGTTCAAAATTAGATTTCCTAGAAGCATTAGAAATAAATAGATACAAACATTCGGACAAGCTTTTGAATGAACAGGTAGATTTGAATTACTCACCCCTACTTAACTTGTTTAATTAGTTTTTATAACCTTTCATACTAACTGTACAATGGCTCGGTGTGGATTTTCCTGTTATTCATCCAACTTGTTCTACGATTTTTTATAATACCATACTCTTCATTCTATTTTTCATTCTTGATAAAGCTGCTGTGTCAGCGAAACGTCGTCGAATTTTTTCAAATAAAGTGTAGATTAAAGTTAAACCTTGTGTTTTTATCTCATTTATATCATGGATCTACATCAAGTAACGGCCTCCACAATTCAAATATTCAAAAATTCTTGTTATGTTCTTTGTCATTTGAATAAATAAATAAATAATAGATAGAAACTGTAGCTTTATTGTTTACGGAGATATGTCCTTCGTGATCTTAACTACCCTGCCTTCACTCTGGGATTTATGTGGAATTCTTATATATTAAAAACTTTCAAATCGTAAATAATAAAGTTCAACTCTGTTCGTTTACGTGTCGATAGGTCAATAATGTGGATCGCGCATGAACATTATGAGTTCTGTATGTTAATATCCCGAAGAGCATGTCACCTTTTGTAATTTACAATTATATATGTTAATTGAAAACAACTGCAATAATGGTCCTGCATACGAACACTCAACTAATGTTGCCCGTAATGTGAGAAAGTACCATAAAATATCTACGGATATTTTTTCTAACGACCGTTTAACCGTTTTGAATCGAAGAATTTATCAGTCTTTGCCGATGTACAGGTAATTTTCAGTAGAAATTGGCTTCGGTTCGGTGATTAAAGAAACATTGTTGCAACAAGTAATGTATATGCTGGAAATCTTTAATGTTTGTGTTATTAACTCTGATAAACGAGTTCGAAAATACTACCACAATGAATGGTAGAGAAGAGATACAGGTGGTGCCTTGAAGACAAATATTTTAATTTTTACATCACTGCTTTTTTCATCAATATACATTACAGTATGTCACAACTTGAGGGGGTAAATCTACGTGCAATTAAAAAAAAAGTTCATATAAACATAGGTCCGCAAAAGCTTCGTTATGGAGCTACAGGGTGTTGAAATTTCCGAAAAAAATTGTTTTTTTCTTCAAAACTCCTGCAGTTTTCGAGATATTCAGCCCAAATTTGAAATGCAAGCAATTTTTTACAGTCTACATCATTACACGTTCTAGATTTTAACTGAAATTCACAAGGTGTTTTCTTTTTCGAGGCCATGTCTCCTTTTGCTCTTTCAAACTTTTTTGCAGTACGCCACTGATCAGCGTATAATCAATTTTCGTAATCCTCATTCAATTTAGAAACTTTTTTGACACTTGTAGTTTTTTCGTTTCTCCAACCGTTTTTGAGTGAAAAATTATTGAATTTGAATTATTTGAATTATGTGTATATCGCTAAATGAAAAAAAAATAATAGAAATACTCGATAGGTAAGCCCAAAATTTGCTTTTATTTTGAAAGCTCGTCTTTTGAAACTCAACTTATACTTATTCAATATCAAATTAAAAAAAAGAACAATTGGAAGTGTCCTCCACCTGCAAGAATACAGGCCTCTGTTTTTCTTCGCATATTATCATGCACTCTTAGAAATATTAATGGGGTATTTCTTATCGTGTCACAAGAGGTTATTATTCGATTTCTCAATTCTTCTACAGTGTTCACTGGAGTGGTATGAACTAAACTTTTTAGATATCCCCATAAGAAAAAGTCTAAACTATTTAAGTCTGGGGACCTAGGATACCATGGTTCTGGCTTACCTCGACCCATCCATCGGTTGTTGAATGTATTGTTCAACAATTCCCTAGCTTGCCACTGAAATGTGTTGGTGCCCTGTCATTCATGAACCACATTATGTTTCTCATCAAAAGTGGCACATCCTCGAGCAATAAAAGTAACTCCTCCTCAAGAAATTGCCGATAAGCGGACTGTTTAGTCTGTTAGGCAAAAAAAATGGCCCAATCAAATAATTCCCAATTATTCCGACCCAGACATTTAGTGAGAATTGTTCTTGATGATGAAATTCCTCAATCAAATGGGAGTTTTCCTCAGCCCAATAATGATTATTATGAAAAATTATGATAGCAGTTTTTGAAAAGTAAGCTTCGTCTGTGAACATTATTTCCCTATCAAAATGAACATTTTCTCTAATTTTATCTAAGAATCATTAACAAAAATTCAGTCTTGAAGGAAAATCTCGAAGAAGTAGAGTTTGGACGCGTTGAATATGAAAAGGGTACAATAAAAAATCGTGGAGAATCCTCCAAACTAGAACATGTGAAATATTCAACTGTTTTCCAATTTTTCTTATACTCACATGAGGATTCAAATCAATACAATTCAAAACTGCTTCCTCAATATCTGGAGTTCTCAAATTTGAGTTGCACCTTTAAAATTATTTGCATTAAAAGTATCAGTTTCCCTCAACCTTCTGTAGGTATTTGAAAATGTTCACCTGTCTAGTGTTACTCGATTTGGAAAGCGCACCTGATATAATCGCCTAGCTTCTTTTGTGTTTCCGTCAGCCAGACCGTACATGTAATGGATATCAGCCACTTTGACGTTAGTAAAATTAGCCGTTTTTTCTTACAGCAATAACTTCAAAAGTCTTAAAACTAATCGTTAACTTAATAAACAATTCGAGCAGACACTGGTTCAACTTTATTAACTATCAAAATAAATAGATAAATGAAAGAATCAAAGCCTACTTGTAATTTTTTTAATTAGAAGTGTTTTCAATTTAGCGAATGCATACAATCGTTTAATAAATTTTTGCTCAAGAACGGTCGGAGATACGAAAAAATTACAGGTGTCAAAAAGTTTCTGAATTGAACGAAGATGACGAAAATTGATCGTTTGCGGATCAGTGGCTTACTGCAAAAGAGTTTGAAAGGGCAAAAGAGACATGGCTCCGGAAAAGAAAACACCTTGTAGATTTTGGTTAAAATTTAGGACGTGTAATGATGAAGGCTGTTAAAAATAGCTTGCATTCCAAATTTGGGCGGACTATCTCGAAAACTGCAGGAGTTTAGAAGAAAAAAAAAATTTTTTCCGGAAATTTCAACACCCTATAGCTCCGTAACGAAGCTTTTGCGGACCTATGTTCATATGAACTTTTTTTCTTAAAATTGCACCGTAGATTTACCCCCTCAAGTTTAGATATACTATTATGTAACACCCTGTATATAAAAATCAGTGCCACTTTTCATTGTAATCTTATAACAAGCTCACATATCCAAACCAAAATGATTAGGCTTTGTTCGGACTATTTAGTAGATGGTTTATGTGAAGTTTGCACAAAATCGGTCGAGCTGTTCTTCATTTATCACATTTATTTTCAATAAATGGCTGATCATTTTGTTGATGGGGATTCTGCCGTCAAATTGAAACTTTTTTCATATGGGGATTGTTGTCAAATTGAAACTTTTTTCAGTGTTGACAGTACAAGCATATAGTTATGTCTTTCATATGGTCATTCCATTTTGGACGTGCTTCGATTAAAGCAAATTGTCAGCAATAATCATTGCTTTGTGTTTGTATTGCCATTAAATGTACAAGCGAAACTCCAATATTTCGAGAAATTGTGCAATGGCAAAATTATTTCATGGGATGAGTGTACAATGGCGAATAAAAAACAGTAGAAGCATTAAATCGAACAATGCAAGATTTACGTGGTAATCAACAGCTTTTTGATGGAGTTTTGATATTACTGTAAGGAGATTTTCGTCAAACATTGTTATTCCTCGATCAACTCCTGCTGATGAAATGAAAAACCTGTTTGAAGTCATCAGCTCTTTGGAGATATGTACAAAAATTGACACTAACCATGAATCTGAAGTCAGAATTGCAAAATTATTGATGGTGGATTCACAATGGCCGACAAGCTTATAAAATACCGCTTACATACTGAAATAATACATTCAATTCTCATCTCATACTCTTATAACAATATGGTAGGCTGAAGTTGTACCTAATTACTCCAATAGTCAGTGAATCAAAATTCTATACACCTACCTAACCTAACAGATATATAAAATGTCTCTATTACTATAGAAAAAGAAACATAAAGCTTCATAGTTAATAACATTAAAACGATATCTGACGTCCGATTCGTGATCAGCGACCACGAAAATCTGTATAAAGATGTTTTCAGATATTTTCTACGATTCAATTAGATTTGACCTTGAAATGATCTTGAACAGTCGTATAAGAAGGTCCTCTGACATCGGATTTAGAATCAACGACCCATAAAACGGAATAATATTGTGGTGTCGTAGAATACGCATAAACACTTTTCATTTTATAAGATTTGGGGTAAACCTGAGTTATACGGTCATAGGTAACATTGTTTTGTCTGTTATTTCCCATAACTCAATACTAAAACTTAACCTCTACTAAAAAAAAAAAAGTTTACCAGGTGCATGTTTAAATGATGAACTATATTGTGATAAACAATTTGGAAAGATTCTCGAGGCTCATTGAAGAACTTTTATTCAAGGAACTATATTGAACCTTCCGTAGAATGTTAAATCTTCTTTCCTAAAGGAGCTGCTTTTACGGTTCACCCTTCATAATCATCGTCAAGCAGTACCAAACAGCAGTTGTACAGCTCGGTCGGGTGTCATGAATAGGAGCAAAAGACTGCAGTTTCGGTCTCATTTGACCTCGTCAGTATTGCCACCTACTCATCTCAATCCGTTGGAGCGTACCAAAACATGTAAATGTTATTGTGCTCTCCAACGAACTGACACAGAGGCCACTCACCATCGCCACCGGGAAACCATGAAAGAAGTCACAATAGTTCGACAATTTACCGCAACGCTACACACCGTGTCAGCAAGGAAGCGATCTGTCGAAAGACTATCGCTCCTTATTCATATCTGGTTGTCAAACAGACATGAACCACAATCTCGTCAATTACTACTTGCGAAATTATCGCTATATTTGTAGACAGAGAAATTTTTATTCAGGGAACAATATTCAACCTTCCGCAGAATGTTAAATATCCTTCCCTGAAGGAGTTTTTGTTTACGCTTCAACTGATCGAGATAAGTAGGTGGCAGTCTGGCTTGATGCTGTGAATGGGTATGTAATACTGACGAGATCAAATGAGACCGAAACTGCAGTCTATTGCTCTTACTCATGACATCCGACCGAGCTGTACAACTGCTGTGTGGCGCTGGTTGACGATGATTATTAAGGGTGGATCGGAAAACCAGCTCCTTCAGGGAAGGATATTTAACATTCTACGGAAGATTGAATATTGTTCCCCGAATAAAAATTCTTCAATGTGTCTATACATATAGCGATAATTTCTCGAGTTGTAATTGATTCTCGAGGCTCCCTAAACGGGCTATTTCTGGAGGCACTCATTCTATGATCAGCATTGAATTGACTGCGCATGAGTAAATGTCAATTTTGGCGTTTAAATTATAACGTATTTGTTATCATAATTCTAGGAACTTTTTCAAATTCTGTAAGAATTGGTCCGCGAATGTTCGAATATGTGTGACATGATAGAGCCACCATCTGTAAAACGTTGGGAATTATCTGTTTTCATTGAAATGCAGCATGGGGCAGCGTGCACACGTGCTGGCCGCAAAATCAATTGTCCTGGTCGGAACTTGTTATTACGTTCGAAGATACAATGGCAGCGGTGGGTGTCTGAATGGGCAACACCGATTCAGAGTGCAGGGGATGCAAATTGGCCCCGAGAACAATAGACGAACGCAACTACGGCAATTACAGACGTTTCACCGTATGATATTAAAACGCCCATGCGCCACGCTCTGTCCGGTCTAGGTTATGTGACGTCGGAAAGTTATGATCAATAATAAGCGTCCAGTGAAACTGGAACGGGTTGATATTTTGGAAGACCGTTATTTGCTTTGAACCGTATATGAACAAAATTGTTTTAATATGAGATAATCTATTGTTTGCCTGTAATAAGAACGTCAAGAATATTCAGTTTATGAAACTGGTTATACCAATAAGAAATAAGAACTACATTGTTGTATATTGCTTCTCCCAGTAAAAATATCTCGAAGAATCAAATGAGCGTTATTTGCTTTGAATTCTACGGTTCCTCTGGATATGAACAAAATTGTTTTAATATGAGATAATCTATTGTTTGCCTGTAATAATGAAAGAACGTCAAGAATATTCTTGTTAGCTTTATGCATTCTAAACTTCATGCTAAAGTTATACCAATAAGAAATAAGAACTACATTGGAGTTTGTAGAAATCTAATGTAATGCTTCTCCCAGTAAAAATATCTCGGCAATGAATCAAATGAGCTTTACGAAAATTTGTCTACTGGGATTCTCGAAGATGTTCTTGCGAACAAGAATATTATCATCATTCTACTACTTTCGGTTCCTCTGGAAGTACACCCCAACTCTCTTGTGTGTTTGTTATTCCTTTAACGTACTCTATTTCAGCCTGTCACCTCACTAACCCGGGAATTTTGCCGAACCCCTCTCGTGTCGAGATGTGGGATCTTTCATGTCCAACACATCTCTCTTAGAGAGGACCGACGATTTTACATCTCCTCCGAAAGTTGGATACTTGAGCGATTCCTAGAATTCGAAAAATCGCACCGACTTTGAGGGGATTGAACCCAGGTAACTCTGCGCAGGAGACGAGCATAATATCCTCTATACCCCAACTCTCTTATTTCAATGGTAAACCCCATGTTTTTATTCCAGATTATGTCTCTGAATTCAATTTTAAGTGATTTTTGTGCAACGCATTTCTAGTCCAAATTTCAACATTTTCGAGTAATTGGTAATTTCACAAACAAGTAGAATAAATAGATTGCAATGAGAGTTTCTCATCGAAAAGCTTCGATTTTATATTTTATGTTGGTGAATGTCAAACTTTCTGAATGACTAATTAAAATATCTGGCACAGGTTTCACGAAAAGATATTAAAATACATATGACGGAGGAGATTTCTTTTTAGGGTGTCCCACACATGCTCGATGGGATTCAGATCTGGTGAGCAGGATGGCCACGGTAGAAGATCGAAATCATTCTCTTCAAGAACGTTCAAGACAACTCTTGCACGATGAGGAGGGGCATTATCTTGTTGGAAGAGTGGATTTTGACCCATTGTTTGGAGATACGGTACCACTACAGGTCAAACTATCTCATTTGCGTAAGAATTTCCTGTGAGGTTGTTCTGTATGAAAACGAGGTCAGTTCTTCCACCAAGGCGTATACCTCCCCAAAACATCACTGATCCGCCTCCTTGTCTAACAACTTCTCGAGCATGCTGGAGACGGTTTTGCTTTCCAGGTTCCCTTCATATTCGAAATCTTTCCGAATCGAGATAATAACTAAATCTAGATTCATCACTGAAGAGAACTGTGGCCCACCTCTCTTGATCCAAGTTTACGTGTTCTTGGCACCAATCTAAACGAGCAGCGCGATTTCCATGGGTCAGTTGTGGAACTCTTAAAGGACGTCTGGAGTGGACTTGACCTTCGTACAGTCGATGTACATTATGAACTAGTGATAGCTCTTGAGCTAATTGAGATGCTGTGGTAGTACGATCTCTTCTGGCTTGTAAAACCAAAAATCGGTCTTGGGCGACTGTAGTAATCCTGAAACGATCTGTATGGCGTTCTTCTACGCTACCTGTTTCATTGAAACGCGACCATAAACGGTTTATGACACTTGGCTACTTCCCCGAACCCTGGATACTTCCCGTTGTGAGCTCCCAGCTTGGAGCATGCCAACGGCTCGTAACATCTCTTCTATAGTCAAATGTCGCCTTTCCATGGTCGAATCACAAAACTTGAATCTTTTATTTGTGCTTACAACAGAAACAAAGTGCCAACTAACTGATTTCAAACACTGAATACATGAAATGATTATGAAGCAGCATCGCATCTACTGCATTTTGCAGTAATCTGTTGCGGCACTCTACATGATTTGGTGAGAAATTGATGCAGGTGTTCATTTCTTAAAAACAATCATCCATATTGATCGTTCTGGATACGATATATCGATATTCAGAAGTGTTTCCTAGACTTTTTTGAGGTGTTTATATCATTGAACAACTATCGAATTCACCTGATATGGCTCCGATCGACTTTGTTCTTTTCCCAAAACTCAAATTACCACATCAAGGAACCCGTTTTGAATCAAGAGAAGACATAAAAGAGAATTCGCGGCAAGAAGTATTTTGTGTTTCTCAATATTTCCGGTAATGTTATGAATGTAAATTAGATGAGACAGCAATTCGAAGTGCAATTCCTACAATTTTACTTTTGAAGTTAGTTTTCATACACTGAATTGTTTAGCACAAAGCGCAATTTCTTTTTCGTCTGCATTCATAGTCGTTCATTCTCCATTGTTAGAAATAAGTACATTACATTAGTAACTTCAATAGAACAAAATTCTAACTCACATTTATATACCTGAAAAGTATTTAGAGGTGGACCTGAAATGCTTAGTGAACAGCGCAAGTCTTCTTAATAATCAATACAAGCTTGTGACGAATCGCAACTTCAAGATGGCGGAACATTATATTTTGCGCATGCTGAAAGGGGTTGGTATCCCTATCGGACCATTGAATATTAAACTAACCATTAGGGAGATTAGATTAGCTTCCCCTCAAGGTATTCGATATCACTTGCGCATGGCAAATATTCTAAATCTGTATAATTCACATCATTAAATATTCTGAGAACTATAAGTCATGCTTTATTTCACCTAAAATTTTTAAAAGTTCAATTTCATCCTATACTCATTACATTCATAGCAAAAAGTGCGGTTTTTCGGTAGTTTTTGTTCGATATTCAACTACTGATAATAAGTAATGAGAGTTAGTGTAATCAATAATAAAAACAAGTAATGTGTTTTAGGAATTTTACTGAATCGTAACGCGTTTCACTACACCGTTGCTTCTTCAGACGAATGAATGTACAGAAATTATGACAGCTATAAATAGATAAGAATGAGAATATGAATACAAATGTTCCTAAGTAATTAAAAGCTTATTGGGTTGCTTCTTCTTAAGTGGTTATTGATGACAGGTATATCCAATAAAATTAAGGAATAGATTGCTCCCCGAAGAGATTCAGAAGAGGTGAAGGGCTTAAATCGACTTGTTCATTGATGAGTGTTTGTGTTTGTTGATTTCTAAAGTTTCCCAAAAATCTACCTTCCAATATTTATTATCTGTATGCAAATTTTCAAATTGTGGGTCGAAAGAGTGACTATTTTCTAGGATTGAATCTGAATTTTTGTTCGAAAAACTGCGTTTGTGTTCCGATATTTTAATATTAAAATTTCTATGTGTTCTACCAATGTAGAAATTATTACAGTCATTGCAATTCAATCTATAAACACCTGATTTATTATTTTTATCTGATTTGGTTTTATTATTTTTATATGTTTGCCTAAGCTATTATTAGTTTGGAAAGCTGTTGAAATTATTGCTACTCAAGAATGATTCAGTTTCTCACTTGTAATGCCAACGTAGGTTAAGGTGTTGAATTTTTGTTTCAATTTATCGACAGGGTAAACTTCATTCAATGCAATTCTACTTTGTTTTTATTCAAATTATTATTTGTTATTTGGGATTGTAACCATTATCTTTAGTTATTTGTTTAATTAAATTTAATTCTTTGTTGAAATTTTCTGTTGATAACGGAATGTTAATCAATCTATGCATAAAACTGTTGAATGCTGACATTTTTGTTGATACGGATGACACGACGAGTTATGTATTATAATATCTGTATGTGACTTATGCGAAATTGCGAAAACATGTTTTCCATTTTCATTCGAAATTGTTACGTCTAAGAAATTTATTGAATTATTGCTTTCTATTTTGGCTGTCAATTCAATTCATATATATATATATATATATATATATATATATATATATATATATATATATATATATATATATATATTTGAAAGAGAGGATTTACAAAATTGGAATAATTGTATCTACAATAAATGCTTATATCTATAATTATAATCTATATTATATCTATATTATAAACACAAGTGTGATCTCAGGAAATGTAACAAAAAACCACACTATCTTGCATATGATTCAATAAACGAGTGAAAAAACCTGAGGAAAAAAACTCGTTTCCCTGTCGCTATTGCACTAGCAATAGCTTGTCTGTTTATGTTGTGTTAGTGTCGGGTGTACATAAAGAGTACCAAAGATTTTTCTGCTTAGCCGCTTCATTCTCTCTTGCACTCCATGATTTCTAGATGAAGACAAGGGTGCAAGGAAAGGGGTTTGGAACAGGAATCTGTAACAATGGAAAAAGAAAACCAGCAGAAAAATATTTCTACGATCATACCTTTTATATGTCTAAACAAATCCAAGAAAAGATTTAACATAGCAAGCGAGGCTAGGACTAAGTGGATAATCCAAAAGTACATAACCTGCGATATTTCCTATTTCGCGGAGATGTTCTTCCGTCGCAGTGTGAGTCTCCTGAAACATAATCACTTCCTTGTTCTTACTTGCCAATTTTGAAGTATAATCGCAAAAAAACCTTCAATATTCAAACCCAACAAAACAATTCTCTCTCTGTTTGACTGAGATGTAATGAATGAATAATGATATCGTCTACAAAGCGATACCAGTATAAACAATATTTACTAAGTGAATGATTATGAATTAATTTCTCTAAATTATGCATGAATATCTCTGCTAATAAAGGACTTAACGGATTGCCCATAATTAAGCCGTCTTCACTAGTATAATATGTGTTGAAATGGATTAGTGATCGTATCAACATGATTCTTTTCTAATAATTCTTCAATTAATTAGTACGTATCTTTCGGAGGAATGTTGGGAAATAGATTTTTAACGTCCAGAGAAATGAGTTTGGAATTAGGTGGTATAATGGTATCTTTGATATTGGCAATTAGTTCGTATGAATTTTTGACCGAAAAGTCAGATTTGAAATTGCAATGTTTTATTAGCAAGTCGTTAAGGAATTTCAAAAGTTTGAAAGAAGGTGCCGTAACATAAGAAACAACAGGTCTAATAGGGTAATTGGGTTTATGAATTATATTCGTTTATTCTTCTTCTTTCACAGCCTCATCTCGTCCACTGCTGGACATAGGCCTCTCTTAACCTTCGTGTCTAGGGCGCCACTCAAATATCCTTTTTTGACCTTCTGTTGTCTGACATTCTTGCGACATGGCCTGCCCAGTTCCATTTCAAACGTGTGACCCTATCTACAGCATCTGTAACCTTACTTCTTCTTCGTATCTCCTCATTTGAAATCCGATCTCTCAGGCTTATTCCCAACATGGATCTTTCCATGCCTCGTTGGGTCACGTTTATTCTGTTGACAGTCCTTTGGGTAAGTGTTAGTGTTTCGGAGCCATATATCAGTACCGGAAGGACACATTGATCATAAACTTTGCGTTTAAGACTTATTGGAATATCAGACTTGAAAATGTGTCGTAATTTTCCGAAGGCAGCCCAGGTCAGTCCTATTCGTCTGATTAGTTCACAGGTCTGGTTGTCTCTTCCAATTCGTATTTCGTGCCCTAGATATTTATATGAGGTTACAAATTGGATTTCTTTTCCCTTAGTTTTAAGTTACAGCTGGGGACTAAGTTAGTCATGAATTCTGTTTTAGCGGTATTGATCTTTAATCCAACTTGTTGGGAGATACTTGACAACTCTGAGAGCATTTCGTATGCCTCATCTAGGCTATCTGAGATCAACACAATATCGTCGGCGAAACGCAGGTGATTTAGCATTTCCCCATCCACACGTATGCCTCTATTTCCCATTTCGAGCTTTTTAAACATATACTCTAATAAAGTTGTGAAGAGCTTGGGAGATATTGTATCGCCCTGACGGACACCCCTTTCGATTTTAAACTGGTTTGTTTCTTCGTGAAGTCTCACTTTTGCTGTTGCGTGTTCGTAGATATGTCGTAGTAGGGAGATATATCGATGATCTATACGACAGTCGGCAAGAGCTTTAAGCATTTCGTAGTGATTTATGGAATCGAACGCTTTTTCATAATCTACAAACGTGAGTACAAGAGGTTTATTGTATTCCACACATTGTTCTATCAGTGACTTTATAACCTGTAAGTGGTCGTTTGTTCCATATCCAGCTCTAAAGCCCGCTTGTTCTCTTGGCTGATATAAATCCAGTTTGTTCGTAAGTCTCGCTGTTATGATTTTAGTAAAAAGCTTATAAAGATGTGTAAGCAGACTAATTGGTCTGTAGTTTTGTAGGTCGGTGATATTACCCTTTTTGTGAATAATAACAATGATGGCGTTGTTCCACTTCTCTGGGGTTGTTGCTTCATCTAGATATTTGTTGAAAAGTCGAGTTGTTTTCCTCCCATTTTTATAGCTTCTGCAACGATGCCGTCTTCACCTGGTGCTTTATTGTTCTTCATTTCGTTAAGCGATCTTAAAACTTCATTTTCAGTTATTGCTGGAATATCCTCTGATCCCTGGTTTATATATAAGAGGTAAAGGAGGTGCATTTTTTAATATTCCGGCTTGGTGTTGGTCACTGTATAAGCTGGTATAGAAATTTTCGACAATTGTGATTATCTCCCTTCTGTCGTTTGTTACTCCTCCCCTTTCATTTTGTAATTTAACTATTTCTGTTTTTCCCAAACTCAGTTTGTTTTGAAGTATTTTCATGTTTTTATTTTCTTCTATGGTTTTGGTTATCCATTTTTTATTGTAATTTCTGACATCGGCTCTTACAGCTTTTGTTATATCTTTGCTTAGTTGTCTTATTTGGTCTCTATGATGTGAATGTCTTCCAAGCAGTTCTCTTCTTTGTTTCATTAATTGTTTAGTATACGTCGTTAACTTCCCCTCGTTGTTCATTGATTTCGGGCAATGTTTTTTCTGAGCTTCGTTGATTGATTTGACTATGTTGTCGTTTAATTTTTAAATGCTCATTTCATCAGGGTTTTCAAGATTCTCTTCTATTGTCTTCTGATATTCTTCGATGTCATCTACATTCGTCCACTTTTTATTATTTTGTTTGTTAATCAAAACCTCTAACCAAAATGACAAGCAAAAACTATTCGTTTATTAACGAATATAATTCGAGGATTGTGGATTGTAGTTAATGAAGTTATATTTTTCGTGGTCTGTAATTACTGATTTTTACAATTTTACGAAGAATGACTCAAGCTTACAATATTCTCGAAAAAGCTTATATAATCGTTATTCACAAATGAAACGAATGATAAAACACTTTCAAAGACATTTCTCACACTATTTCAATTTGAAAAGTAGGTCATGTAAGCAAAATGGAAAACACTCGAAACGTTAGTGAATAGTACGCCACAACAATTCCTATGTTAATTCAAGATTATCATAAAACTTATTAACAAAACATCAAAGCAACTAACGAACACGACTATGAGTCACATTAACAGTAATATAATTAGAAATGAATCAACAATCAACAATAGATAGGCAAAAATACATGTTGATATGGCCCACGGGTTCTTTCGTAAGTTATTAATTTAAGAGATTTCGTCCTCTTGTATTGTGTTCGTATGCATTATTTATGACAATGACAGCTTCATTGTTATTGAATGTTGAGGACTCTATTTTTAATTTTGGTGACACGGCCAATTTGAGTCCTAAGCTTATAATTTGATATAGATAATTCTTTCGAATGCGATTATTTTTCTATAAGAAAAATTTGATATTTAAACTCAGATATTAGTAGCTTTCTCTTGAGTAGGTAGTTGATGGTGTATCGAGTGAATCTTTTCAGCTTAATGTAGATCCACCTTAGGGCATCACACTCTTGCAAATTCTTTTTCTGTTGGAGGTCGATGATTTGCTCTACTCTATGTCTGTAGTTTAGACTGAGTACGGTAGGGCATGTTTAACAACTGAATAGTAAGAAAGCAGTGGGTTTTGATGGAACTGTTTTAAATAAATGTGCTCCAGAATTAGCACTCGTTCATAATCGTCTATTTGAGATTAGAGAGTATGGCGTTTCCAGAGTGTTGGAAAGTTGTAAGAGTACAACCGATTCCGAATGAAGAGAGTTAAATTTCCATTCAATAGTCATAAACAATGAGCTTATAAATTTCCCCGGATTACTGGGTATCATCAGTAAACGACAGTATGGTTTGCGTCGACAACGATCAACTGGTGACATTTCAACTCATTAGTGCATACAGTCCTTTTGAAAGGATCACAATACAAATGCATGTCGTAAACGTTCAGAGAGTAGTGGGGAGACGGCAACACGTTCATCTTCTCATTAGACCTTTCTCAGAAGTATTTGTCTTTGGCACGACGTGAAATACAATAGTGTTGAATTCATTAACGACCATGGATCCCAGTTTATATTCTACTAAAAATGGCGGGTAAGTTATATTCAATTACTATTCAACTAAAATATTTTTGGAACTCTATTCAAAAATTCCGATGCATTATGGTCTCTTGTTTACAACTTCGATGTTATTTTCGTTTTTTTCTAATGCAAGTTTTTCTCGGTGATCCACTTAAAAACACTATATGCACAGAAGTCATTTTTGTTTCCATTCCAGATTATCTCTGCATCAACTGTTGGACATCGTACTGGGCGATGATTTCTATGAAAGTAATGCGAAAGTATATATTGAACCTCCTAATCAAAATACAGCAGCATCTGAAGAAGACAGCGATGTTTCAGACCAAGAAGCTGGCGATATAAACCACCTACCCAGAGATATTCTGGATCAAGGAAGCAAAATTTCTTTCGAGAATAGTGAAGATGAGGAAACTCACAAACAACTTTCTGCTAGAACAAGCGGACTTCAACCTCAAGACACCACACTTTCTCATTCATCGGAGAGTGACGATGAAGAAAATATACCACTTTCTGTTATACAACAGCTTTCCAGGAAGAAGAAAGGTAAAACAGTTCAAAAAAAATTTTGTTCTATTTGTGTTAACTGTCAAGAGCACACTATCAAAAAAGTGAGATAAAAAACACAAGGTTTAACTTTAATCTACACTTTATTTGAAGAAATTCGACGACGTTTCGCTGACACAGCAGCTTTATCAAGAATGACAAACAGAATGAAGAGTATGGTATTATAAACAAATCGTAGAACAAGTTGGATGAATAACAGGAAAATCCACACCGAGCCATTGTACAGTTAGTATGAAAGGTAATAAAAACTAATTAAACAAGTTAAGTAGGGGTGAATAATTCACATCTACCTGCTCATTCAAAAGCTTGTCCGAATGTTTGTATCTACTTATTTCTAATGCTTCTAGATCTAATTTTAAACTTTTTGATTTTATATGTAATATGTCAAAGTTTTATTGAATGAATGGATTTCTTTTATTAAGTGGTTTGAATAATTTGCATCAGATTTATTTTATCGAAGCTACGTTTATGTTCAGATGTTCTTATGCCAAAACTCCTATAGGTCCTACCGATATAAATTTTATCACAAGAACCGCAATTGAGTTTATAGATTCCTGATTTACTTGATTTTTCAACACGAGATTTATTATTTTTAATATATGTTAAATGTTAAACTGTTGAATATTTTATAGTCTTTATGAATAGGATATACTTCATTTATTGCTTTCTGATACAGTTTTTACGAATGATTAGATCTATCATATCCGGATTATATGAATTATTAATGGCTATCTGTTTGATGATGTTTAACTCTTTATTATAATCTTCTACTGATAAAGGTAAATTGAGTGTTGGTTTAAGAAAGACCGAAAGAACATGACTATTATTTCGTTTAGTGATTTTCCAAAAAATTAATGGAATCGTTCTGTTCAATTTCTATCGTGAATTTAATGTTCAAATGGATGGAATTAATGAAATTAAGAAATAAGTCTAATTGACGAGTAGTTCCAATGAAACATACTAAGATGTCGTCAACATATCTATACCAATAAAGAAATTTGGAAATGAGTGGATGTGTCTGAATTTTCTGTTCAATATTATTCATAAAATCTCTGCTAAAAGTGGACTCAAAGGATTTCCCATGATCAAACCATTTTCACTACTGTAATAGATGTTGTTGAAAGAAAAATAATTTTGTTCAATGCAAACGTCCAACAGATTCAATATTTCTGATTTAATTATGTGGTTAACATGATTCGAATTCAACATGTTTTCGATTAATATTTTGACATCACCTAGAGGAACACTTGGGTATAAATTCTCAACATCAAACGAAATAAGTTTTGCGTTAGGTGGTAGGTTAACGTTTTTTATGCTATTTATCAATTCGATAGAATTTTTTTATAGAAAATTTTGATTTGAATGAACATTAATTTTCAATGATATCTATAAGGTAATGCGACAATTTCACGGCTGGGGCTGTAACGTAAGATACGACTGGTCTAACGGGGTTATTTTCTTTATGCAATTTAATGGGTGAATACAGTTGACGTGGTTGGGGGTTTGGTAAAATTAATTTGTATTTATCTATTGCTTTAATTAAAGATTTTGCGTCATTTATTGCAATTTTAATATTTTTCTGGAATGTAATAGTTGGATCTCTGTTTAAAATTGTATAATTTCCGGACGAAATGAAATTTAGAGTTTTAAATAGGAAGTCATTTTTATTTAACGCAATAACAGTATTACCCTTATCTGCTTTCGTAAAAATAACTTCATTTAGTTGAGATTTTTGTTTGATGGCCTTCAAAATATTTTGTTCTTTACTCGGTTTAAAGTCAGCTGATGATTCATTTTTATAATGTTAGATGCTAAATATTTAAGGTGAGTGTTATTAGGAATATTTTTCAGAGAAATTTCAGTATCTATGCCAAGTTCCTTTAAATCAGATTTCATCTTGTTTGATTTAATATTGTGTTTGAAACCTTTCTCCAAGAGATTTGTCTCATCAGTTGTGAAATTAGTATCAGAAAGGTTAACGAATCTATCAAAAAATTGATGGTTAGAAAATTTAGTTTTACGTGGAGTAGGTTTCTTTTCGTGACACGAGAAACTTTAATTTGCGGTATTGGATGGTATATTTATTATATATTATTGATCTAATTTTGAATCTATTATTGTAATCTAATGAATCGAATTCAAGTGGATGAAGTCTGTACAATAACTCGGTATGAATTACCTTGAGATAAATATTGTAGATGTTTTGTTTGTGGAACAAAATCTGGCATTCTGATTTGATCCATATCTTCTGTCCAGAGATGACTGCTCTTCGAGCTGCATAACTGTTGTTGTTGGTCTTGAGTTTGATGTATTTAGGACACACTTCACTCTTCAAACACGTGGTTAAAAACCACATGTTTTGGGATGTTATAGCATTTTTAAGTAACAACTTAAAATGCCAAAGGGCCAAAAAGCTTGTATTCGCTTTCTTCAACATTTGAGTTGTGGATCTACATGGATCTACATCAAGTAACGGCCTCCATAATTCAAAAATTATGAAAAATATCTCAGGGCTCCACACTCTCGCCAACTCTCTATCAGAGTGGGGCCGGAATTTGCTGGCATGCAATGTCTTAGCCTCTGACGAATCTGCTTTCGCTAAACCCAGTTTTCCTTTCAGAGCTAGCAGTGCTTTACACCATCACAACTGATATTTTCATACAAGGTAGTCTGGAATGCTGACTTCATATATGGGGCTTCGCAAGTAAACATTCATTACATATATAGAATAGTGTCCCGAAAAGAGCAGTGCGCCTCATTAATCACCCAGCGATCACGTTTGATCTCTCTCCATGAAAATTATTTTGTTACAGGCACCGTGGAATAAAATAGGACAGCATCATTCAAGAATCTAATGTTGTCATAGTCGGCTATAAAGATGAAGACATACAGTTTCTTGAGACTGCTAAGGAATACTGTTAGTAGATTACAAATATAAAGGAGTATTTTGAAGATGCCACTGAGGAAAAACCCACGAGAGATTCTACTAGATCATCATAAGCTTCAGCGAACACCTCTCTTGCGTTATCGGCTCAATCAATGTAAATAAAAGCAAATTTTCAATTAATGGTTGTTTATTCAGCTCTTTTGGATGTACCAGGTTCCGGTCAGTGATTCCCAGTGTACTAAACATATAACCCAGACACTTAGTCGTGCAAACATGTATTATCGCACGCTCATGAGATTGTCAGGAAAGCTTCAATACGACACGAGTAGAATTTCATTAATATTTCATGGAATGATGAAAGATAAACTCGTATGATATGTTCGTTTGTGTACTAGTCTTTAATGGCATCTAAAAATTCAAAAATATAAGAAATAAGTGAACATTTATTTACATACAAATGAAGAAATGTGTAATATTGGAGAATAATTACTATATGATGGAATGTGGAAATCTTTTCTGTATACCAAGTGATTCTAAATTGGTAAGCCTTATTTCAGAGGTTGTAGGTGTCATCTAGACCTACGATAACCTTCATTGCAATATATGTAATTTTGTTATTCTGCCTTTCCCAGCCAGAAGAACACTGCAGAAAATTTTGAATATTTCTATCTAAAATGTTGTCAAAATTATCTCTAATTCGGCACAATTTTCGAAAATATTCATGTCGGAAATAGAAGAAAAAAATTATTAGATTTCAGCTGGGGGGTCATTTCATTTCGTTGCGAAGCTGAGGACATTGAATATCGAAAAATATACACTGCTCAAAGTGTTAGAGTATTCGAGAATGGCACTGTTTTCTCATAAAGATATAGAAGTGAAAACTTTACTGGGTGATTCACCAGTGGCGCGGTGCTCTGTAGCTCGTTCACTCTTGAAGATTTCATTTTTGTTCCAACGGTATTGTATTTAGAAAGTGAGAATCTACTTCAGCAATGTATTTTGCAGTAAACAGGGTGTCCCAATCTTCTATAAAAAAACTTGTGTGGTTTTTTCAGATTGGAAGACCACTTTTTTTTCAAGATTCAGGAGCGGCGTAAACTATGCTATAATGTTTTTAAGTAATAACTTTTTTGGTGAGCAGTTTCTTCACGAATTTTTTTTCCGTAAAAATTCATGAAAATAGAGTCTCACATCATCGCATGCTCCTTCAGCCAGAGAGGATGGATACTTTTTTCCTCTCGTTTTCTTATTGCCCAAGAATAGCTTTATTGATGAATTGAAATAGATTATCCTCATTTATACAGGAGTGACTCAAAAACATTATTGAATATTGTAATTTTAAAAATAACATATCTTGATTTTTTCAAATGGAACAGCCTGTATTTTATTATTCATGTCAACGCATAAAATATTACTATATTTTTGCAGAAGTAACCTTATCTTTATCTTCGACCATTTTCGAAATGAAAAAATTAACTTAAATAATAAAATCAGAGGTTGCGAAAGAAGAGTTTATTTGTACATATCAGGGAAATGGATATATTTTGAGGTAGTCGCGTATGAAATACGTAATAGATTGGTTTTCGGTGAGATGATCTACAAGGTGTTGAACTATTTCAATAAGTGTTCGAAATGTTGCCCGCTTCTTTGTAGACACAACTCAATATTTCTGAGGAAAGACCGTTGAACTCTCGACAACACTTGCGGATTAACTGACTGAAAGGCGTCGACAATTCTCTGTCTCATATCCAACTATGTTGTTGAAGGAATCTGGTAAACGATGCCCTTAATAGAAACCCACAAGAAAAAATCTAGACTCGTAAGGTCCGGAGACCTAGCTGGCTATCTAACAGGACCACCACATCCTATCCATTTGTTTGGAAATACATAATTCGAATGCTCCCTAACCTGATGTGAGTAATGTGCTGATGCCCCATCCTGTTGAAACCACAAATCTTGTCTTATATGCTCTGGTACATCTGCAAGTAACACTGGTAGATGATTTTGCAGAATATCTGAACACATTTCACTATTGAGGTGCACGTAGAAAAAGTGCGGCCCAATTAGATACCCATCTACTATAGCGGCCCATACATTCAAGGACCAACGATGCTGGTGATCTATTTGTCTCATGAGGTGTGGAATTTCCGTGCCGTAATAATGAAAGTTGTGCCTGTTAACAAGCCCATTCTTGTGGAAAACGGCCAAGAAAAGAAAATAACTTCCACTAATTTGTCACCTGGCCAATTGCAAAAATTGATTCGATTTTCATAGTCTTGATTGTTCAGTTCCTGGCGCAGCTGTACATGATATGCATGAAATTTATTCACTTTCAAGATTATCTGGACGGAAGTTTGACTTATATCTGTTAACGGAGAAATCACTCTTTGGCTTTTATATGGGTCCTCTGTCACTGTCAACAAAACTGATAACTGGTTGCAGTTTTTGGTTTTTCATGTTTTTGTAAGCGATATTACCAGTTTCGTTAAATCTAATTAGAAGTTTTTCAAAGCATCTTGCATCAGGATGCCTCTTATCAGGAAACCTTTGTTCATAAACTCCACTTGCCAACGAAGAATTTCTATCACACTTACCCAGAATAAAAATCATATCAACCATTTCTTCTTTGGAGAACTTCATCGCAGTCAATTGATAAAAATGGGTTCAAACCTAACTTCAACAATGTTTAATAACGAAACACTGATAAGTTCACCATGTAAAATGCAGAATATGGTATGTCCAGACACCTGATCATCTTGATTTTATCATTCGTTAAAAGAATTATCTTGTTTAGGTTTCATTTTCTACTACTTACATTACAGAAAAAAAACCTTCTGTGCGAATAATGATGCATGTTGATGAGTTTGAATATTTTGAAAAAGATCGAAGAAAAAGGATACTTTTGCAAAAACATAGCACAATATTTTATGCGTTGACATGAATAATAAAATACAGGCTGTTCCATCTGAAAAAATCAAGATATATTTTTAAAATTAAAATATTCAATAATTTTTTTGAGTCACTCCTGTATAAAATGAGGATAATCTATTTCAGTTCATCAATAAAGCTATCCTTGGGCAATGAGGAAACGAAAGGAAAAAAGTATTCATTCTCTCTGGCCGAAGGAGCATTCGATGATGTGAGAGCCTATTTTCATGAATTTTTACGGAAAAAAAAATATTGTGACGAAACTACTCACCAAAAAAACTTATTACTTACAGACATTATAGCAGAGTTAAGGACGCTCTTGAATCTTCTTGGTCTTTCAATCTGAAAAAACTTCCAAGATTTTTTTATAGCAAATTGGGACACCCTGTATACTTCAAAATGAATTGCTGAAGTTTTTTACTTTCTGAATACAACACCGTTCGAACAAAAATTAAATCTTCAAGAGTGTACGAGCTACAGAGCACCTGTCCACTGGTGAATCACCCGGTATATAATGAATAATATTATGAATGGAGCAATATTTAATCTTCTGTAGAATGTTAAATATCCCTCACTGGAGGAACTAGTTCTCCGATATACTATCACGATCATCAGAAACCAGGGCTACAATAGTAGTAATACAATCAGTCGAAATTGTACCATCATTACAGTGGCCCTGGTTCTTGATGCTCATGATATATCAGAAAACTAATTCCTTCATATGTATATCGTCATTTCATGAAAAAAATTCATAAAAACATAGGTCCGCAAATACTTCGAGTGAATGTTCCCTTTCTGTAAATTCTATAAGTGAGTTGGATATTTGAATTTGTAATACACATTCGAACAGACAAATTCAGTAATTTTTAAATTTCCTGAATAAAATACATTGCCGCATCAGCTTCACTTCTGAATCAGAAAATAATAACTCAATTAATTTCCTCGACTTAACCATTACAAATTCAAATAACCAATTCACTTATAAAATTTACAGAAAGGAAACATTCACAGACCAATCGATTCCAATGGACTCGTTCAGTTATTTAAGTCACGAACTAGCTGCATATAACTCCATGATTCATAGAGCTTACTCTGTTCCCCTTTCGAAAGAAAATTTTCAAACTGAACTTAATATCATCAAAAAAATTGCCTTAAATAACAACATACCACAACATTTTCTAAATACAATCATTAAACGCAAAGAACAACGTATTATCTTTCAAATACTATATAGCTTCGTAGAAACCCCGGAAAAAAGATACAAAATCAATAACTACTTTTCCAAATTGAACATAACTACTTCATTCTCGAGCGGCCCAAACTTAAGCAGATTATTATTCAATGCCAAACAAAAGAACAATAAATTCAAGCAATCAGATATTTATCAAATCAAATGCAATGAATGTCAAGTAGCTTATGTCGGACAAACAAGGAGAAGTTTTGAAGCTTCATAAAATCAACTAACCACTCGATATCATTGAACAATCTTAAAATCCTTCATAAATGTAACAAAGGGGGAGAGACAAATTTGTTGGAAAGTTTGGAGATTAACAAACTATGTAAAAACTCACAATTTATTACCCTCCACAGCCAACTAGAGCCTAATGGATCCACACTACTTAATATTTAGGATAAATTTCATTCTGTAATGAAAATGACCGTAGGGTTGAAACCGGTCGTGATTATTGAATAAATTGTGGAAAAGTGTCTCATTTCGTTTTACTTTAATCCCATATTTCTAAGTCTGCAAAATATCATTTACTGATGTTAATTGCTCTAATACCGAATGATTTCTGAAATATGAAATTCTTAAAATCTAAAACAATATCAAAAATGTGAAACGAAGTTTTCCCTATGCCTGAATTGACGCTATCACTTTTTCCATGAAATAATTAAACACCTTAAAAGTAAAGTTGTATTGTGATTAGCTGGATGTATCTTACATATATCCAAGACCTGTAAAGTCGTAAATATCAGGTGATTTAGCCGTCCGTGACTATGCTCTTTCACACTCTCACGATGGCTTGTAAACATATTTTATTTTCCGTTGTTCCTCTAGATTCCTGTTGTTTGTATCTTTTAACTTGTACTCGTGTTCAATTAAAAGCGTTTGTATAGAGTTTAATGTTTCCATTCTAGAACATAATGCCTCACAGATTATATTGTTCGAGAGTTACGACGCAACAAATGAAGATGGTGTTGGGTGAAATAAAAATCGAGTAACGTAGGGTATCGTAGCCGCCTGTAATCTTGAGATTTTTTCTTTAGACAGAGCGTTGCTCATGTTTGACATTATGGAATCAAGGTTATAGACAAGTGGAACATGAGAAAATGCTACCAAATTTTATGGTATACTTTGTCACCTTATAAGAATGATCATTGGAAACTTATATGGAGAAGATCAATATCTATAAGAGCTGTATTCGATTAACAATTATGTCGTTTCACATGCCACAAATAGGTGTCGATTACTTGTATTTGTCGAGAGGTATTTACTTTAGATTCGACTTGCTTTTGCCTGCGACTTTTAATGCTTTGTAGAATCACATGAATATTGAAGAGATGTTGTCAATCCATTATTAGTTCCATAAGTTTATATTATAAATATGGTTTTCTCAGCGATTTCTAGATCGAAAGAAACTCTTCTCGGCGGAGGCTATAGGCAAAGCTAGATTTTTAGTTTCCAGTCAGGGGAATGTGATGTTAAACTAAATGGTGGTAAGAATGGGTTAGTTAATATTATCCTGAAATTTTCATAGTTAGTTTTGATTCTCATAAACTACATTTCAAACTTTCCAACTGTTTGCTAATTCCGATTAAACGGGATAGAATAATAATAATAGTTTATTCAGATTTAAACAATGTATAACAAATAATATGTATGACACATTATATGTCCAATTCATCTTGCTAAGATGTCTATGATATGAATAGTAAAATTGTCAAATCTATTAGCACTAGCATCTCGGATTCACTTTGTACGCTCTTCAATAGTCGCCTGATTGAGGGGGTATTCCGGACGTCTTTAAAAAAGCTGAAGTTATATCTATCTTAAAAAAGGGGACCACAAGGAACTTGATAATTACCGTCCCATTTCTATAATTCCTATCTTAGCTAAACTCGTTGAGACCTTTGAAGAATTGGTTTATTGCTTTCCTGAAGAAAAATAAGAGTTCTTAGCCCAGTTCACTATGGATTCAGAGTTTCTTGCTCTACAATAGACGCTGTCGATAATTACGAAGTTACAGATTGAATCTCTGTGATTTAACTAAGGCTTTCGTTATAATTATTCACTCTACACTTCTGATGAAAGCTGAAATGTGTGGATTTAGGGGCCTTGCTCTGAGGTTGCTCACAATGTGTAGAGCTGAATGGCGCTGTGTCTGGGTTTCTGCATGTGAAGAGTGGATGCCTCAGGGTTCTGCTTTAGGACTCCTGTTGTTTCTCCTGTATATTAATGACCTTCCCTTGTACTTAGAGCCTTTGAAAAGTGTGCTCTTTGCAGATAACACGACTATTTTCTGCTCGGCTGCCGACAGGCCTACTGTATCTAATTTGGAAAATGTGGCCTTGGCCAAGGCTAAGACATGGTTTAGAACAAACGCTTTGAAACTCAACCGAGATGAAACACAAACCTTTAAATTGGGATCCCCACACTGTGACTTTGGCTGGTCGACTGTCATCTGTTATTCTCTTATTGAGAAAGATGCACTATTCCAACTAAGTTGACCACATTTCTCTCTCTCTCTCATTCCATTTTGTCTTAGGGTGTGGTGCTTTGGGGCAATTCTCGTGGCGCGGATGAACTTTTTCGGCTTCAGAAAAGTTAGTAGCAGTTAGAGTGTTAGCAGGAGCTGGATATCTGAATAATTGCAGGACACTTTTCATTCATTCTACATCGCCTTTTCTCTATATCTATTCCCAGATAATTTACATTCACTTAAATTTGGAAAGGTACTTTTCTCACGTAAATCTGCATTCATATCGCACTAGGTATGCAACCGATCTTCTGTTTCCGCGCTTCAGATCAACGAAGGCAGCAAAGAACTCTATTAACTTGGAGCTTCATAATAGACTGCCATCAGAGTGGAAAAATAATCTCTTATTAGGTTTAAATCTTGTGTGAAAAACTTCTTGTTGTGTAGTTGTTTTTATTCGGAGGAAGAATACTTGTGCAATGACAATTTTAATTGTACCTGACTTTTTGATGTATTACCTTTGAATTGTCATTCATATTTTTCCGACATGTCATTCAACCTCATGTTTTTACATGACCAAATATATATGGAATTAGCCGATACTTTGAATATTATCTTAGGGATTTTGGAAACATCAGAGGATTGTTAGAATTGATCCTTTTTGACATATTTCAATTGAAAAAGAAATAAATTAATGGTTATTTTAAGAAAGAAAAAAATGAAAGAAAATAAGTGACTCTCTGCGCATGTAGTAAAAAAATTGTAAATTGTTTTCTCATGGAGTAGGTGTTTTTTTATTGACCTCAGTAACTTGTATTACTTCATCTCGCCCTGATACAAGCTTGAATTCGTCAAGGCATTGTTTGGATTAGGTTTTCGACCTCTTTTGGGTCGATATTCTGCCACTCATCTGTGGTGGCTTTTGATTCTTATAAACTACATTTCAAAATTTCCAACTGTTTTCCAATTCCGATTAAACGGGATAGAATAATAATAGTTTATTCAGATTTAAACAATGTATAACAAATAATATGTATGACACATTATATGTCCAATTCATCTTGCTAAGATGTCTATGATATGAATAGTGAAATTGTCAAATCTATTAGCACTAGCATCTCGGATTCACTTTGTACGCACTTCAATAGTTGCCTGGTTGAGGAAGTATTCAGGACGTCTTCAAAAATGCTGAAGTTATATCCATCTTGAAAAAGGGGACCAAAAGGAACTTGATAATTACCGTCCCATTTCTATAATTCCGATCTTAGCTAAACTCGTTGAGACTTTTGGAGAATTGGTTTATTGCCTTCCTGAAGAAAAATAGAGTTCTTAGCCCAGTTCAATATGGATTCAGAGTTTCTTGCTCTACAATAGACGCTGTCGATAATCACGAAATTACAGACTTGAAGCTCTGTGATTTAACTAAGGCTTTCGATATAATTATTCACTCTACACTTCTGATGAAAGCTGAAATGTGTGGATTTAGGGGCCTTGCTCTGAGGTTGCTCACAATGTGTAGAGCTGAATGGCGCTGTGTCTGGGTTTCTGCATGTGAAGAGTGGGTGCCTCAGGGTTCTGCTTTAGGACTCCTGTTGTTTCTCCTGTATATTAATGTACTTGGAGCCCTTAAGATGTGTGCTCTTTGCAGATAACACGACTATCTTCTGCTCGGCTGCTGACAGACTTACTGTATCTAATTTGGAAAATGTGGCCTTGGCCAAGGCTAAGACATGGTTTAGAACAAACGCTTTGAGACTCAACCGAGATGAAACACAAACCTTTAAATTGGGATCCTCACACTGAGACTTTGGCTGGTCGACTGTCATCTGTTGTCTTCTTATTGAGAAAGATGCACTATTCCAACAAAGTTGGCCTTATTTCTCTCTCTCTCATTCCATTTTGTCTTAGGGTGTGGTGCTTTGGGGCAATTCTCGTGACGCGGATGAAATTTTCGGCTTTAGAAAAGTTAGTAGCAGTTAGAGTGTTAGCAGGGGCTGGATATCTGAATAATTGCAGGACACTTTTCATTCATTCTACATCGCCTTCTCTCTATATCTATTCCCAGATAATTTACATTCACTTAAATTTGGAAAGGTACTCTTCTCACGTAAATCTGCATTCATATCCCACTAGGTATGCAACCGATCTTCTGTTACCGCCCTTCAGATCAACGAAGGCAGTAAAGAACTCTATAAACTTGGAGCTTTATAATAGACTGCCATCAGAGTGGAGAAAATATTCTCTTATTAGGTTTAAATCTTGTGTGAAAAACTTCTTGTTGTGTAGTTGTTTTTATTCGGAGGAAGAATACTTGTGCAATGACAATTTTGATTGTACTTGACTTTTTGATGTATTACCTTTGAATTGTCATTTATATTTTTCCGACATGTCATTCAACCTCATGTTTTTACATGACCAAATATATTTGGAATTAGCCGATATTTTGTATATTATCTTAGGGATTTTGGAAACATCGGAGGATTGTTAGAATTGAGTCTTTTTGACATATTTCAATTGAATAAAGAAATAAATTAATGTTTATTTTAAGAAAGAAAAAATAAAATAAAATAAGTGATTCTCTGCGCATGTAGTAAAGAAAATGGAAATTGTTTTCTCATGGAGTAGGTGTTTTCTTATTGACCTCAGTAACTTGTATTACTTCATCTCGCTCTGATACAAGCTTGAATTCGTGAAGACATGCTTTGGATTAGGTTTTCGACCTCTTCTGGGTCGATATTCTGCCACTCTTCTGTGGCGGCTTGCATGAGCTGTTGTGGGGTTCTAGGATTATCCTGGGCGATCTAATTTTCCTCTTGAGATTATCCTATAAATGTTCAATGAGATTTAGGTCTGGAGAGCAAGCTGGCCAGTCCAAAATAGCGATTCTCTCTGTTTCAAGATCATGTCGCGCGAGGTTGCTGGTATGCGGAGGAGCATTATCTTGCATAAAAATGAAATTCTCACCGTGGGCACCTCATTTTGGGCTCCAGTACTAGGTCCACGTAATTTCTAGCCGTTACACTAGCAGGAAATGAAAATAAATCTGTTTTGCCTTCCAGCATAATGCCACCCCAAAACATCACACTGTCCCCTTGGTATTACGGAATTTGTCTTGCTGCTTGAAGTCTAGCTCGTTCCCACGACCCCTCAAAACCCGGGGTCATATGATCGAACACCAATTCTGGTCTCATCCGAAAAAAGAACATTTCACCAATTCTCAATATTCCAATTTTGGTGCTCGATACACCAATTAAGTCTGTTAATTTTTTGTTGTTAGGTTAGGTCTGGAACTCTTAAGGACCTTCTGCTGTATGAAACCCCTGAACGAAATCTTTGACGTATCGTTTCGACTGATACTCTGAATCCTGTTGCTTCCAGAAATTGCCTTTTGAGTATGGGGTGCGACGCACTAGGTCTATTCTTGCAAGTTGGCACAAACAGCGGTCTTGTTCCGCAGAGGTGATCTTCCTACGACTTATTCTAGGCCTATTTTGCAGAGATTGTAGCTCCACGTATAGTGCGTAGGCCATCTTGGTCATCACCGGAGATTTGAATATTCTCAACCCCTTCTTACCGATTCAGGAGGTGAAGGTTGTATTAAATGATTTTTCAAACAAAAGTTTTGGATGATAATATGCCTAGGAAAAATATGAAAACCATATAGGCTTATTTTGGTTCTTACCGAAAATATGCTGATTTAAAATTCTTAACCCCTTCTATTTTTTACACCCTTTGGCAGAGTATACTGATTGCGGGGCACTCATACATGTATACGTTATGTTGAGCATACAATGGAGGCCCAGGTAGCATGTGGTTTTACACTTACGACGTGCTGTTGCATATTGTTATATTGTTTCGAAAAATTTTCGAACTTTATATGGTTTTCATGGATGACAATGCTCGTCCACTTAGAGCGATCATTGTTGATGATCTTTTGAATCCTATTGGTGATACTCGGATGGTTTGGCTACCTTTATCACCTGATCTAATTCGATCGAGCATGTTTGGTTAGGTTAGAATATGAACATCTGTAACTCACCTTTGACGAATTCAAAGGTGCTCCTAACGTAGAGTGGAAGCAGATAAGTTGACGTATCAACTCGGTTTAGGGACCCTCCCTTGGTTCTTTTATACACCTCCGATTTGTCCCGTTTTTAACCATTACTGATCGTCGGAAGCGTGGGGATCTCCCTGTTACCGCAGAGCTCACTTTTTCTCATGAATACTTGTATAAGATGTCATAACTTTAACACCTGATGGAAAATTTCGGAATTATATGTCCAGAGAAGTTTTAATATTAATCATATTGAAACAAAGATCTAATATCAAATCATGGACATTGAATTCGCACTAACCAGAGAAATTTGCTCTCAGCCTGTTTGAACAACAAACAACTATGAATTATAGTAAAAGACATAATCTCAATACCTTCAATAATCCATCATCATCGTTGAGAAGTTGACATCAAATCTGAAATAGCTTAAATAACGTCTCGGAGAGACATAAAAGTATGTAATTTTCCTTTCCATTAAACATTAATAGTGCAACAAGAAGTCCAATCAAGAGCCAGAAGAACAAGATCAAACACCCGTGTAAGTCTTCGAACGCGTCCATTTAATTAAAATAGACAAACATTACTCAAATATAACATAATCATAAATTTTCCGCGAGATCCGCGTTTCCAAGTCTTCAGAACAGACCAATCAACTTCCATTTAGTTTAATAAATAAGAAGAAACCTCGATATACCAACCTTGCTACTCTCATTGAAAATAACATGTTTGCCGACATAATTCAAATTATAGTAGATATATTTAATACAGAGACGGAACCAGCAGATGTTTCTGAAAATTTTGCTCTTAAGTAGAAATGAATTGTTCAAAACTGTTCGCAGATTTTGAATTTACCGTCCTGAGCAAGATCAGTTGCCAAATTTTCGTGAAAACACAAAACCCAAGCTCACGTTTTGTGATTCAAAACCATCTGGAGCAAATAGAAATTCTGTGCATCTAGAGAGTGAAAAGTGCAAGCAATTTTTGTAATAATCAAGATATCGAATAAGACGAGATTCCAGTTTTTATCGACCAGTGAACGTACTCACTGGAGAGAATAATTTTCTCTAACCTCACTTTCAGCTTTAGTTTTCGTGTGCGTTCTGAAAATGAGTGCCATCAGTTTTGAGCACGTTGTGCTATCCAGTTTGGCTTCAAACTTGGACACAATGCAACAGAAACATTTGAAAAACTTCGGCAGCCTATGGAGGAAGTGCTTTGTCAAGGCACATGCATTTTTAGAAGGAACAGAATAGATTGAAGATGAACCATGAAGCGAACGGCCTTTAAATGCACACACCGATAAAAATGTCAACGAAGTCCGGTATCTTGTGTGTTCATGGTCTCAGAAAGGAAATGAATCTTGATTATTTGGTATCGATTAAAAATTATCCTCGTTTTCTGGAACGTATCATTACTGATGACTGAGTCTTGGGTGTCTGAGTACGACCCAGAAAACAAATTCTAGCGCATAAAATGGCAAACTGCAACGTCTGCAACGCCCATAAAAGCACGAATGAGCAAGTCGAAGATCAAATGCAGTATGATTTGTTTTTTTTAAAGTCACAAAATCGTTCACAAAAAGTTTTCGCCACAAGGTCAAACAGTTAATCAACACTTTCACCGAGAGGTCCTTGAAAGGACTTGAGAGCTTTTAAAAAGTGTTGAAACTGGGTGTTGTCTAACGACAATGCTCTGTATCACACTGCAATCTCAATAATGGACTTCTTAGCCAGTAAAAGCATTTCTGAGGCTCTTCAGCCTTCTTATTCACCAGACTTAAGCTCTTGTGACTTTTTCCTACCTCGGAGAATTAAAAATAATCTCAAAGAAACTCATTTTAGGACACTTGGAATTATCCAAACAGCTGTAACTGACCAGCTGAAGAGAATTCTTGTATCCGAGTTCCAGCAATGCTATGGTGATTAGAATGACTGTCTCCAGCGCTGTGTAGCTGTCCTAGGAAACTATTTTGAAGGAGACAATAAACACCTCAAAAAAGTCTAGGGAACACTTACCAATATCTTTAAAATATGAATTTGATGATTCGAATTTATAGAAATCTTTCGGTTTTTGTTAGGATGTATTGTTTATAATGTATTCTCAAAAAAACAAAATAATATTTTACTTCTCCAAAGCACCTATTATAAAAAAAAAAATTGAAATTTGGTAAAACACAAAAAAAATCCTGAACTAATATTTTCGAAACGATATGGAAGCACTTATATTTTTCAGTACCCAGAAGGTCCACCTCTGTTATTAATGACACTTTGGCATCGTTGCAGCATGCTCAATATTGAATTGTCATTTACATTTTGGCCTAAGTAATTCCAAACCCCCTGAACTGCTAATCGAAGCTCCTGTTCATGATGAAAGACGTTTTGACGCAGGAGATTTCTTTTTAGGGTGTTCACACATGCTCGATGGGATTCAGATCTGGGGAGAAGAATGGCGACGGTTGAAGATCGATATAATTCTCTTCAAGAACGTTCAAGACAACTCTTGCACGATGAGTAGGGGCATTATCTTGTTGGAAGAGTGGATTGTTTGGAGATACGGTACCACTACAGGTAAAACTATCTCATTTGCGTAAGAATTTCCAGTGAGGTTGTTCTGTATGAAAACATGGTCAGTTCTTCCACCAAGGCGTATACCTCCCCAAAACATCACTGATCCGCCTCCCTATCTAACAACTTCTCGAGCATGCTGGAGACGGTTTTGCTCTCCAGGTTTCCTCCATATTCGAATTCTTTCAGAATCGGGCTAATAACTAAATCTAGATTCATCACTGAAGAGAACTGTGGCCCACCTCTCTTGATCCCAGTTTACGTGTTCTTGGCACCAAGCTAAACGAGCAGCGCGATTTCCGTGGGTCAGTTGTGGAACTCTTGAAGGACGTCTGGAGTGGAGTTGACCTTCGTGCAGTCGATCTCTTCTGGCTTGTAAAACCAAAAATCGGTCTTGGGCGACTGTAGTAATCCTGAAAAAAACCTGTATGGCGTTCTTCTACGCTACATGTTTCATTGAAACGCGACCATAAACGGTTTATGACACTTGGGCTACTTCCCAGAACCCTGGATACTTCCCGTTGTGAGCTCCCAGCTTGGAGCATGCCAACGGCTTGTAACATCTCTTTCTTCTCTAGTCAAATGTCGTATTTCCATGGTCGAAACACAAAACTTGAATCTTTTATTTGTGCTAACAACAGAAACAAAATGCCATCTAACTGATTTCAAACACTGAATACATGAAATGATTATGAAGCAGCGTCGCATCTGCTGCATTTTTAGTTTTTTATAAAAAAAAACTGAAATCTGTCGCGGTACTCTACATAATTTGGTGAGAAATTGATGCAGGTGTTCATTTCTAAAAAAAAATCATCCATATTGATCGTACTGGATACGATATATCGATATTCAGAAGTGTTCCCTAGACTTTTTCGATGTGTTTATTTCATTGGGATTATATTTCAATAAAAAATTTCAATCAATCTTATTACTTTTCCACATATCTCGTATACTGAACTTAAGAACACAAACCCTCTTAATTGAATCAACAGTTTAAATAAGGAAATTTTGGCAAATACTTTTATCTTAGAGCCTCCTTTTTCAAGATATGGTTGCTCTAAGTAGATTTTTCTTATTTGTGAACGAAAAAAGCAACATGCTTCAAATTCTGCAAAAATTCTGAGTTTCAGGTCAGGGTTCTTATGTCAATCTTTTTCATTCTTCCATCTTCTCTGGAGTTGGCTAAAATCCGCATCTCCTCACAGTTTCCTGATTCTTTTCTCAATATACGATTTGAAAATAAACTATTTAATCTCTCGTAGTTTTCAGAAAAATTTTTCATAAATAAAGCAAAGAAAAATAGAGTGAACGATTATCTTGAAAGAATCCTCGGACTCTAGCGGTTGATAGACAAGAACCACAATAGTGATGGTATGATATGGTTGAATGAAATTGCTCAGAACGATAATCTACAAATTCTTCGTTATGAGGACTCATCAGTGTTGTTTACTATTCTATGAAAAATTAGTGTTGTTACAGATGTCATAATAACAGAAATTCATTGACGAGGCAATAGCTATAAAACTTCTTATAAAAACACTCTGATAAGAAGTTGGAATATGCTGAAAAACTTTAATGAAAGTGAGAATCCGGTTCATTTGTATGGGAATTGATCTTATAATTGAATTACATAGTCTTCACTGATAGTAATATAATTTCTCAGCATCGTAACATTATTTCATTGCCTATTTTATTAATTATTTATGAGATTATGGTTAATTAATGAAGTTGCTAATTTTATTCATTTAATACAACTATTGCATCCATACATTCTGTATCTTTTTTCGTTCGTGTAACTGTTGAACGAAAAATTGTCCTTGTGCTTATACTGATATAATTAATTGCAAGTTTGTTACGAGAACTCCTCGTGTAGATTAATCCCTTACAATAAATCCAATATGACATTTGTAAGTAAACACAACATTAATCGATATTTTCATTCCTGATATACACTGCTCCAAGAAGTTGTTAGGTAACCAATTAACACATGTTTTTTTCGGATGTGTTCGACCATATGCCAACAAAATTTTCGATTTTCGTTTACAATTCAACGCGAAGTACGAAATTTGGCCAGTGAAGTGTGTGCTAAAGTAGTGGTTTCAGATTACTTAGGTTAGCACCGAGGATCAAGCAAGATGACGATAACGAACATAAGAACATTACAATAATACAAACTGAAAAACCGTTGACGGTGGAGCAGAAAAATGAAGAAAATGGAGGGAAAAATGAAGCTTAGAACTAAGTATTCTTATGTTTGTATGTATTATGTGATACATTTATTTTTTTTGTTACACTAGTTGAAATTTTCCATAAAATGTCTCTGCTACCCTATCTCTTGGACAGTTATCTTCGTTCTACTCGTCTTATGGATCAACAATTTGGTCTTGTCATAGACCCTGAGGATCTTTTGAGCCCAATAATGGACCCCACCCAAGCATATGCAAGACACTCACCGAGAGTGGGTTACATTCATCCATGGAGGTCAGAACTATCACAGAAAGATACAAGATCAACTGAAGCTCTCCTGAAGGATAAATTCGAAGCTTATCTGTACGTGCAACAATTTAAACTTTAAGAACTCACTGTGAAGTCGGTTGGTAATAATACAATAACCATCGAAGGCAAACAAGAGGAAAAAGAAGATGACCATGGTTATATGTCGAGACATTTTGTTCGAAGTTACGTTCTTCCAAAGGATTGTGATTATAGTAAGGCAGAACCAAAATTGATAGTCTGTTGGTGTGCTTACTATAACACCGACGATCAAGCAAGATAACGATAACGAACATAAGAGCATTCCAATAACACAAACTGGAAAACCGTTGAAGGTGGAGCAGAAAGTTAAGGAAAATGGAGAGAAGAATGAAGCTTATCACTAAGTATTTTAATGTTTGTATGTATTATGTGATGCATTTAATTTTTTTGTTACACTAGATAACTTAGGTTTGGACTTATGCAAGAATAGGCCAAAAACTTAGTGTTTCCATTCAACAGTTTCGCAGCTATAGGAAAGCTCTCATTTCGATTATTTTCAAGTATTCTTGTGCTGATGGATCACCGAAAACTTTCTCGACATACCTAAACTTCTCCAGAACAAATTTGAAGTTTCGATGTTGTGCTCCATTTTCTTGGTGCTGTGTACTCACGAGTAATGTACAATTGAAATAAATTGAGGAATATGGAAATTGAGTGATAATTCAAGCAAAAATTATAACATATTTGGCAAATTTAATGCCTTGAAATTGCAGATAAAAAAAATTCTATACTGTTATGTTTCTCATCATTCATGATAAAACTTGTTAACGAAACACAAAATTAGAATATTCAATTCTTCGATGGCTGCAATGGCTTTTCTGTGAGGAAATCTCAACAAAGCGTAGACTTCTTCATGGTTACGACGTTTTCACCACAACTAAGGAATATCAAAATATCGATACGTCTTTTTTCGGTTGAATGGGGCATTCTTAAATTCAATATATTCACTCAATGAAAATTGATTAACTAATCTGGTGAAAACTGTATTCTCTCCAATTGGGAGAATGATATACAAGAAGTCACATTTTCGATGTTTTAGTACGCCAGCCAAATTAAATACTACGAATGTGGTGGCGCGGTGCTCTGTAGCTCGTACATCTTGAAGATTTCATTTTTGTTCGAACGGTATTGCAATTTATTTTGAAGTGAACAAGGTGTCCCAATTTTCTATAAAAATAACTTGGGAGGTTTTTTCAGATTGGAAGACCACTTTTCTGTTGAAGATTCAAAAGAGTCCTAAACTCTGCTATAATATCTTTGAGTAATAAGTTTTTTAGGTGAGTAGTTTCGTCACAATATTTTTTTTCCTCAAAAATTCATGAAAATAGGCTCTCACGTTATCGCATGCTCCTTCGGACAGAGAGAATGAATACTTTTTTCTCTCGTTTTCTTATTGCCCAAAAATAGCTTCATTGATGAACTGAAATAGATTATACTCATTTTATACAGGGGTGACTCAAAAAATTATTGAATATTTTTTCAAATGGAACATCCTGTATTCTATTATTCATGACAACGCATAAAATATTGTGCCATATTTTTGCAGAAGTAACCTTATCTTTATGTTACACCATTTTCGAAATAAAAAAAAATTAACTAAAATAATAAAATCAGAGTTTGCGAAAGAAGAGTTTATTGATACATATCATTATACTTGATCAGAGAAATGGGGATATTTTAAGGTAGTCGCGTTTTTGGTGAGATGATCTACAAGGTGTTGAACTATTTCAATAAGTGTTCGAAATGTTGCCCGTTTCTATAAAGACTTAACTCAATCCTTCTGAGGAAAGACCGTTGAACTCTCGACAACATTTGCGGATTAACTGACTGAAAGGCGTCGACTATTCTTTGTCTCATATCCAACTGAGTTGTAGAAGGAATCTGGTAAATGATGCCCTTAATATAAGTCCACACAAAAAAAACTAGACTTGTAAGGTTCGGAGACCTAGCTGGCCATCTAACAGGATCACCACGTCCTATCCATTTGTTTCAAACTACATAATTCAAATGCTCCCTAACCTGATGTGAGTAATGTGCCGGTGCTCCATCCTGTTGAAACCACAAATCTCGTCTTATATGCTCTGGTACATCGTCAAGTAACATTCGTAGATGATTCTGCAGAAAATCTAAATACATTTCACTATTGGGGTGCACGTCGAAAAAGTGCGGCCCAATTAGATATCCATCTACTATAGCAGCCCATACATTCAAGGACTAACGATGCTGGTGATCTATTTGTCTCATGAGGTATGGATTTTCCGTGGCGTAATAATGAAAGTTGTGCCTGTTAACAAGCCCATTTATGTGGAAAGTTGCCTCGTCCTAGAAAAGAACTCTGCTAAACATATTTAGATTTTCCGTTACTTTGTCACTTGCCAATTGCAAAAATTGATTCGATTTTCATAGTCTTGATTTTTCAGTTCTTGGTGTAGCTATACATGATATGCATTAGATTTATTCACTTTCAAGATTCTCTGGACGGAAGTTTGACTTATATCTGTTAACTCAGAAATCTCTCTTTGGCTTTTATGTGGATCTTCTGTCACTGTCAACAAAACTGGTAAGTGGTTGACTTCAGCTGTAGCTGTTTTTGGGTTTTTCATGTTTTTTGTAAGCCATATTACCCGTTTCGATAAATCTAATTAGATGTTTTTTAAAGCATCTTGCATCAGGATGCCTCTTACCAGGAAACCTTTGTGCATAAATTCTACTTGCCAACAAAGATTGTCTATCACACTTACCCAGAATAAAAATCATATCAACCATTTCTTTTTTGGAGAACTTCATGGTAGTCAATTTAGAAAATTGGGTTCAGACCTTACTTTAACAATGTTTAATAACGAAGCACAGATAAGTTCACCATGTAAAATGCAGAATATGATATGTCCGGACACCTGACAGAAGGCACAAAAAAAAAAAAAATGTCAACAGATACCACGATTTACGTTTTAATCATCTTGATTTTATCATTCGTTAGAAGAATTATCTTGTTTAGGTTCCATTTTTTACTACTTGAATCATTACAGAAAAAAGAACGTCTATGCGAATATTGATGCATGTTGATGAGTCTGATACGGTTTGTAGAATTTTCATCAAAAATTTTACAAATAATCGAATATTTCGAAAATAAAGAAAAGGTTACTCCTGCAAAAATATGGCACAATATTTTATGCGTTTATATGAATAATAAAATACAGGGTGTTCTATTTGAATAAATCAAGATATGATATTTTTAAAATTACAATATTCAATAATTTTGTTGATGATGGTAATCTATATCTATCTATATATATATATATATATATATATATATATATATATATATATATATATATATATATATATATATATATATATATATATATATATTGCCGCTCGCATCTTTAAGACCATAGCCTCCGATCTCTCCAATCATCTGATTGGTGTATCCTTCTGTTCGTTATTTCTTTTCCAATGTCTTATATCCATTCTTTTCTAGGTCTTTCTCCTCTTCTTCTCCTGGCCATAACTCATTCCCAAATTCTTCTCGGCAATCTTTCCTCTGTCATACTTCTCATATGACCTTACCGTTTGAGCTGTTTGGTCATAATTGTGTCCATGATTGTTGTTCTTATGGACATTTTCTTCCTAATGACCTCACTTCTAATCCTGTCCAATAATGTCAAACCGCAGCATCTCCAGTAAGCCATTTCTGAAGCTAATACAGACAGCTTGTCATTCAGTACCCACAGTTCCGAGCCATACATTATTGTTGATTTTATCAAGGTCTCAAAATATTCCTTTTCGTCATTTTACTCAAATTTTTGTTCCACAGAATTGAATGTAGCGCCTTAGTCATACTCTTTCCTTTTCCTATATTTCGTAGTATATTTTTTTCATATTTTCCATCATCCGCTAACGTCACTACAAGTTGTATTGTACACCGTTCTTAATGTTTCGTTTGTCTGTATCCAAATCTTCTCCCTCCCCGCCTATCACCATGTGCTGTGTTTTTTTGAGATTTATTTGCAGGCCTGATATTAACTTCATTGAATATGTTTGAGTTGAGATTTCGAGGCAATTTTCAATTTCTGCAACAGCTTGAATCAACTATTCTATAGATATGGGAAATATGACCGAAAATTCAATAGACAATTTAATTAAAGGAATGTCAAGATGAGTTATGAGTCTGTGAGCTCTCGCATATAGTTATTAGTACTTAAAAAATTCATAAAATTTTGAATTTTTTATTTTTTCTATCTTTTTTTTTACTTTTATGATTTTCTCCTAGGTTTTGATCTTTTCTTTCATTCTAAACCCTTAGGAAGGGGCGATACCTGTCATACAACATGTGTGGCAGCCCATGAAGATATAATGTGTGTGCTCACTCGCTTCTAGAAGAGGATGCTATTATAGATTATCGGAAAGATGTTTAATGGAAGTGACTTCCACAACACACTAGCGTTGTAAACAAATGAATTTTTATGAAGAGGGTACGTGGTGTAGCTAGTTGGACCGTCCGTTTTTGGCGAGCCTGATTTTTCTCTGGATCTGGAGTATTCCTTGAACCAAACAAACCTTGAAGTTCTTCAGATCATTTACTATGGAAGTTTCTGTGGAAAAGAAAAAGATCAGCAACCTGCCGCATTGGAGCGAAAGGTTGGAGATCACGCGTTCAGCAGAAGCAGCCTTCGCAATGGCTGAAACATATTCATGCCAGAAAACTTCGGTGTTTACTATGATGCCGAAAAGATGCATGTTCTTTTCTGAGGAAATCCGATGTCCTTGTATGATTACAGGAGGTTCTCTAGTAGTGACTTTTTGGAAAACGCTGTTGAAAGCGTCTTGTTCGCGTTGAAATGAACAAGTCCAACCGGCCTAACTCTGATATCTTTTCCAAGTCTAAATTCAGTGACATGATCTGTTGGTATCTTTGTCGGTGTGACTCCTCAGCAATTATAGGACGCTGACTAGATAATGAGGACACCAGAGTACAGTTGTCTTCAAACCAAAATATTCTATTTTCGGTAGAGTGGAGAAGATCATTAATATGTAACAGAAAAAGAGTTAGCGAGAGAATGGAGCCCTGGGGTACTCCTGAATAAACTTGAAAAGATTCACTCGTTACACCATCAACTACGACTCCGAACGATCTACTGGAGTGAAAGCTACTTATCCAACCACGCAATTTTTCGGACAACCCATATGCTAATCGCAAAGATGAGTAACGTTTTTCTTCATGTTCGAATAAAGCGCAAAATTATTGAGAATACTTCAATAATTTTTTAGTATACGATATTATCTGAACAATTTCGAAAAATAGAGTCGATACCTATCAGATAATGGCAACTGTATTTCTTTTGTAGAACGAGTATCGCATTCTTTATCGTACTTTGGTACTCCCCAAATTGCCTCTGTCTCTCTCTTCCTGGCTAAGAGGACAGCATTTTCTGAAATCCGATCACATAAAATACGTTATAACCTTCAGCAATTTGATGAAATTATTAGAATCCGAGCGGGACGTTTGATTAATTTTATATTTAATAATAGGTTCGGGTTAAACGCTCTGAATTGTTAAGAAAATATTTATGATAGTCTATAATTTACTTCAGGCTTTGCTAATCAGATTGATGCAATTGTGGCAATATTTCACGAAAATATCAATTTTATCATTAAACAGTTTGTATACTCGTTTATTAATCGATTGATATTTGGTTTCATGACTTTTAGAACAAAAACAATTGGAAATAGAGGGATGGTCTGATGATTTTTCAGGTTAACGAAGATACACGTGTTTTTCTACAGTCTTTTTGTGGGTTCACATACACGCTCCTCCCTCACCTCTTTAATTTGTCAGAATAATACTTGCCGTCTTTCTCTTCGAATTAGTTATTCACGACGGTGATTTGACGAAAATCTCTGCCCTTCGAGTGAAATTTTTAGATTAAGAAAGGAAAGAAAAATTTCCCACAAATAAGATCCAAATCTCACTGAATAACAAAATAGCACTTTTAGCCTGATGAATGACTTATGTCACTTGATGTTTACTAATTTGAGGACGCCGATTCTAAGTATACCCTCGTTTGCTTTCTATCGGCTCTTGTTCACGAGTTATAGCTTTTATTAAAACCAACACTCAATTACCGACGAAACTGCTATGATATGGAATGAACCCGTTAACCACAACGATGACTGCTATATTTGTTTGGTGAATATTAAGGGCATTAACCAAGAAAAAGGACCAAAAGGGAATATCTCCCATGCAATTGGCACATAGAAGAATTCTAAGCCCTGAAGTTGATGATCCATAGCAGAATATAATTGAAATTGAGACGAAAACTGAAAGTAGTGATAGTGACTTTGAATGTGACAAGAAATTGCCCAAATTATTCACTCAAAATGGTTTAAACGACCTTATCAGAGATCTGGGACTATCAAAGTTTCACTGGTGCCCAACGTGGGGCCCGAGGTGTAATGTGCTAAAATCACGTCACAGCAATTTGAATTCAAAACACCTAATTCAAATCAACCCTCCATTTATGCCAAATTTAACGCCACTGGCTAACAGTCTAGTGCGCATGGTCGACTATCAGATGTTATATTCCATCGGCTTTAGAATCTTCACTTTCCTTCTTTCTTCTGCCAACCTTCAAACTAATGAGTTCAACTTGAAAATCATCTTTGATTGTATTTAAAATAATTAAATTATATAAAAGTTCTCTGGTGATAATTAGAGAAATATCTATTCAATGACCTAACGTAACCAGCTTCACCAAGAAATTTGAAGTAACAAAATAACATGGGACTAACACTATTTGAAGACAAGAACTAACAGGGAAAGTTGCAGAGATTCTAAAAAGTAAACTCATGCTAGCTGTTCAGGTAGGTCATCGAATTAAAAGATAAGCTACATAAAAAGCGAGGAGACATCTACAGAAACTATTAACAATTAAAAGAGAAGCTACATAAAGAGCAAGGAAGCATCTACAGAAACTATTCACGAAAAAATTACAGATGTTTGGCAGCCATTTTGAAATTTTGAAAGAATTATATGATTTACATGATAATTTCACAAAAATTACTTGAGAATGAAGGAAACAATGATTGAATATTGGAGTTTGAGTTATTTTTGTCGTTTTCTACTCAGAAAAATATTTTGATCGAGTTTAATAATGAGATATCTATCAAGGTCATTATAAAAATTGTATGAACTGAAGAAATACGATTATGAAACCATACGTGAGAAAAATACAAATTCTGTAGAGCAGAATTTGAATTTTTGATAGCTACTATAAGGCATTCAAGCAGTTAATAGGAAAAAATGCTGTAAGGAAAAATTAAATATCAGATTTTCAAGGTTAAGTGTGGCATTTTGCTAGATAAACTTTGAACTTACCCTATATTTCCATTATAGGTCACTGAACAATATTCAAGATTCAAGATTTATATATAATTCATTTCTTTCAAATACAATCAAAGATGATTTTCAAGTTGAACTCATTAGTTTGAAGGTTGACAGAAGAAAGAAGAAAAGTGAAGATTCTAAAGCCGATGGAATATAACATCTGATAGTCGACTATGCGCACTAGACTGTTAGCCAGTGGCGTAAAGGTTGGGCATTGATGGAGGGTAGATTGGAATTAGGTGTTTTGAATTCAATTTGCTGTGACGTGATTTTAGCACATTACAAAAATCCTGGCTCCGAAGCTAAGAGAAAGGAACTTAAGTTTCCTATTACCACACCAGAGAACAGAATTTCCTGAAATATTTTGATGAAGAAGATGATTTTGTATTTTTTGAAGATGTACCTGTTTTAATGACTGCAATGGGATTACGAAATTACGTTTGTAATGAATGACGGTTGTCAGTTTTTTCATCAAAACGGAGTTACACAACAGGAATAAATTAGGGTTGTTGTCGATTGCACATCGGACTAAAGTAGAAGAACAATATAAATCTATAGCTTTGGTTTTGAACGAGATCAAGTATACAGGAAACAATAGGCTCATATTGATTCAAAAATGGTCAACTTTCTTTTAGTTCAACAAAGTGGTTACACAAAGTATACCTATTTTCTCTGCTTGTGGGATAGTGAAGCTAAAAAGGATTGGTCTACTCGGGAAACGCTAATTCCAGGACAACAAAACGAGATAAATCCACCTTTACTATCAAGGAAACCCTTGCCTCCATTGCATCCAAAATTAGGGCTGTTCTTTTCTCAGAAATTACAAAAAATGAGTGCAGAAAAGATAGAAGAGGGCATCTTTGATGAGCCGTAGATAAGAGACATTAATAAAAAACACAACTTCTATGGGAACGATGGCAGAGATTGAGAAAAATGCATGGAATGATTTTGTTTGACTCGTTCAGTATTTTTCGGGCAAAAAGAAAAGTTTCGACTATTCTCAACACGTTGCATAACAGAGAAGTCACTTTCAAATGCTTAGATATAATATGAGCATCATCTTGCATTTTCTTCACACACCTAGGCTTATTTATGCAAATCTTGGGGATCTGAGTGAAGAACAGGGCGGACGATTCCACCAGGACTTTTGGACTATGAAGGAACACTATCAAAGCTACTGGAACGCACATATGATTGCTGATAACTATTGAAGTATTCGAAACAACTCACTAACTATAATATCTGCAAGAAAACCCTTCAGAAGAAAGTCTTTTTCAATTTAAGATTTTGATGAAATAAGATTTTTGATTTCAAAGAAGTTATGTTTCATTGTAAAATGATAGAGCTGATACCGATGTTTCAATAACTGATCGTCAGGCAGCATTTTCTGCTTAACTAATGAAAGTTCGAAATGTTTTATGTAGTTCCACCTTTTTGTTTTATGAATACCCACAATATACTTATCAACAATTGGTGAGTTAATACCTGCTGTATTCAAAAGACAAAAAGAACTGTAAGAGATCATCGTCTGCTGTTTCGAGCAACATTATAAGAAGCTGTTAATTCATCTGTTACATTGGCTCCAGACCTAGTTGAATTTGAAAAGTCAATAATTTCGGAAAGCTCTTGTCGCCAGTATTGTCAATGGAATTGTCACGATGGAGCGATGAGAGAAGTAAAGTTGGGTTTAGACGAAACGCACCCACTCGCGTACTACCTCGCACCGTGAGTTCCCTCACCCCCAGGAAACTCCAGGGAGCTCGCGTCAGTCGGGTTCCAGTCGCGCTTCAAACGAAACTCACCGTGTCATTTGAACGAGCAACTGAAGATGTAGCCATATTGAACTCCCGAACGAGAATGAGTTTGATGCGCTACAGAGTGCCGAGGTTTCATGCACAAGTAAATGCGCTTTATCTAATCCCACCTTGAGACGTTTTTGTTCTCTTTATCAATATACGTTACAATGGTTTTGTTTTCTTTTGGAAACCGAAGAGGCTTGATTTTTCAGAAAGGCCTTTAGTTGAAAGCAGCTCAGGTGGAATTTGCTTTTCGTTTATTTTGGGGAACCCATTGAAGTAAGTTTGTGCTTTTCGAAGAGTTCGTAACTGATATACTAGAAGGCCTATGTCTTTATGGGTATTGCTGAGTTGATAAGGTTCCTCTTGATGTATTCTTGCTTGCACTTTCATTTTTTTTGTATGAAAAGTCTTAGAATCGACCAAGACTTGTATTATTATGCCGTATTTTGATGGCTCATTTGAAATGCACTGTAAAAACGCACAGCGACCTAGAAACGATTTCAACTTTTCGTGAACAGATTGATAATTAATTACAAATTTTTCAAAACCAGCTCTAATTGGGGTAAGCTTGTCGATTTTTCGTCTCTCTATCCTAATTTTAATATTATCAAACCTCGAATAGGTCAGCAAAAACATAAATCTTTTATTGGACATTATTGCTGAAAGAATATCCATTCCTACTCCATCATATTTCCAAAAATCTAACCTAACCTAAACACACCAGCAAGCTAAATAATTACCTGATAAAAGTATTTTCTGCTCTCAGTTTTCCTTATATTTCACGACTCTGTTTCTAATTTTCATTCAGGTATATTTTGTAACATCTGGTACAATCTGGTCATTAATAAACAATGAGCAGCAATCAAATGGGGATTCAGAATCGCAAATATATTATATAATATAATATTTTCAGCTCTTTTTCGGATTCTTATAAAAGCAATTTTTCAAACTTTTTTTTACTTCCATTCTTTTGAGAAACACTCAAGAGTACCAAGAAGTAAATAAAGCAGCAGAAAAATCAGCAAGGGAGGATATACAGTGCATAATGAGTGAATAGCACTACGTACTATTGAAGAATTCAATGGCATGAAAGTATTCAGAAGAAAGATGACAAGAAAAAAGGAAATGATAAGATTCAAAAGATCAAATGGCACAATAACGGAGAACAGAGAGGAAATACTCAAGACTGCAGAAGATCTCTACACCTCGAAAAATACCAGTGACCTGACTCAACAAGAAAATGATGTTAGAGTACTCAATGTTGGTTCTGAAGATATCCCGCCAATAACTAGAGTTGAAATCGAACAAGCGATCAGTCGAAAAACAACGAAGCGCCAGGACCAGATGGCATAATAAGTGAAATGTTGAAGCACGGTGGCGAAACGCTTCTTGATGATCTGGAGACACTTTTCAACAAATGCCTGGAGGAAGAAGACATACCAACCGACTGGACAAATTAACTGATTACTCTATACCACAAGAAGAGACAAAGAGCAACTAGCAAATTATAGGCCCATTAGTTTATTGTCTCAAACATACAAAATATTGTCCAAAATCACAGTAAACCGCCTTAAACCAAAATTAGAGTTTTATCAGCCAATAGAACACGCTGGCTTCAGAAAGAATTTAGAGTGGGCGACAGATGTTTAAACATCAATGGAGAAAAACTAACACACCTAATGTACGCAGATGAAGTTGTTGTGACTGGTCAGACCAAGCAAGAAGTTGAGTATACTTATAGATGATATTTGTAGAACAACAGAAAGTGTGGGTTTGGAAATCAACTATGAGAAAACTGAATATATGTCAAACCAAGAAGAACTTGACCAACACCTTATAATAAATAACAACGAGATAGAGAAAGTAGAGTGTTTCAAATATCTAGGCCAAAAAATCACTATTGGAAAAGCAAATCAAGAACTCGAGATTGATGAACGAATAAGATTGACCTGGGTAGCTTACTCGAAAATAAAAGATGTGATTCAGACGCGCATTCCACTAAAAGTCATGCTCTACAAACTGAGAGTAAACCAAGGGGGATAAATAGGAAGATCTTATAAATCACATTGAGTGGTCGTAAATGAACTATTGGAAAAGATAGGTGACTGGTGTAGAGGAAGTGGTGAGGAGGTCTGCCAACTCGAAACGAAAATGGGCTGCACATGGGGCTAGACACCCGGAAAACTAGACTGGAAAATAATAATATGGAGACCATGGGATCAGAAAAGAATAAAAAGACGACCTCGAATGAGATGGAGTGATAACCACAAAAGAACTGCAGGTCTGAACGGGTACCAGGTAGCAGAGAGTAAGGAACAGACAGGACACGGTTCTTTCGAAATATACGCCTTGAATTTAATCATTTCCTAGGTTCACGTTACCTCCACTCATTTCATCATGTTCTTCCTGGCTACTTATCTCCGCATCATAGTTTTTATAAACCCTTTCTTCTTTACACATTAGTGCTTCGTTACTTATTTGGACTTGTCCTTCAGCCTGATCAATATCGTCGGTCTCCCATTCGCTTTGGCTGTCAATAAAAACCTTCTTGCTTTTTTTCTTGTTCATTTAATTCAAAATATGTTTCTGTACAAATCTCAAAACTCACCGAAAAAGTGTAGAAAAAAGGTAACTTAAACAGGCAGTGGGGTTTGTTGAAACCCAGATGATTAAAATTGATTTGGAGTCGCCAAAATTACCATTAAAACTGAATTACGTACGTATGCGTCATGTCCCAGAGGTATGTCTTATCAGAAGCTACTGAACAGCTAAGACCTGCAAACGTCTAAATAAGGCAACAGAGGCATTAGGCGTCAACGTGAGGTATATAAGACGCCATCTATCCGTTTGCGGGTTAAATCAGAGTTAAGGAAACATGTATGTTTTTTCTCATAATAAAATCGTAAATTTCCATTACAAAATCCAAACTTCTTCAATACAAGTTCGATAATTTTTATCTGGACAATTCATCGTTGCCTTCATGAACTCCGTTATCCTCTAATAAATTGGCCACGAGCTCAGTCTCTTCGTGTTCAAACAAGAAAAATCAACAAACAAACGTTGATGGTCTTCCGCAATTATCACGCGATAATCTACTGTACCAATTAATGAATAAATTGGATTGTGTCACCATTTTATTAAGTAATGCCCCATTAAAAGTTTGATGAATCGAACATCGTGATCCAAGCATACCATATTAAAATCGTGCTTCATCTGACCGCATTGTCCGCTATTTTACGTGGCAGCCAGAGGTCACTTATTCCTCGTCATTTTTGCGTAATCCTGAGTCAGGATCGAGATATTGCTAAGCTATCGTATTAAGAAATATAGAGGAACTATAAAATTGATATCCAATTTAGAAAACTGATATTTTTTCACAGGGTTGGGCAAACCTGTGGAAACACTTGATCTCTGATCGAATTGCTTAATCTATTTACATTATTTCCTTCTGTATTCAATTCAGCAAATGCAAACGATCGTTTAATAATTTTTTTCCCCGAGAACGGTTAGAAATACGAAAAAATTACAAGTTTCTGAATTGAACAAAGATGACGAAAATGGAGTTTTCGCTGATCAGTGGCGTACTGCAAAAAAGTTTGAAAGGGCAAAAGGAGACATGGCCTCGGAAAACAAAACACCTTTTGAATTTCAGTTAAAATCTAGGACGTGTAATGATGGAGGCTGTAAAAAATAACTTTGCATTTCAAATTTGGGCTGAATTCCTCAAAAACTGCAGGAGTTTTCAACACCCTGTAGCTCCGTAACGAAACTTTTGCTTTTTTTCTTAAAATTGCACGTAGAATTACCCCCTCAAATTGTGACATAATATTATGTAACATCCTGTAGAAGGAAACTTGAAGTAAGGAATAGGTTGAACATCATCGTTGTTTGTGGCATCCTTCACCTTGGGCAGAGGCTTCACTAGTGACATTTCTAACATTCAAGAGATATCTCAGTATTCAAACAAATGTTCTTCATACGGGAGTTATAGGAAACAATTATAGGACATTACCACCTAAACATTTCAGTAGTCATCTTATCTGATTTGACAAAAATCGACTTGAATTTCATGATCAACTGTGAAATCTAACCGTTGCCAAACGAAATGTCCTGCAGAATTCCGATGCTGTTTCACAAGCATTCATTTGCCCAAACACAGATGAGAAGTAAGAGTAAATAAACTTCACAACAATTTTTGAGACAGCCAAGTTATTGATGCCAAAGTCTTTAACCGCCTTCCACTGGAGCTCACAATGTCTCCCTACCCCTTGATGTTTCAAATATCCAGCCATCCGCGCGTTTGGCATTTGTTACCATATCCTCAACGCCTGTTATATGCTTATGTTCTCTTTTATTCAATCTAAGCATTTTTCTCAATTTCATCATATATCGAATAATCCTGGTTAATCAAGAGGCATTTACATTGACGCCTTGAAAGATGCATACTTGTTAAAAAGACTCAAATTAATGCTGTTAAAATGGATTTTTGTTGTCTTGTCTTGACTTAGTTCACATAAGATATCAGTCCAAAGACCTCTTAGATATGAGAAAATTATTGATCGTAAGAGTACATCTTTCCCGATAACTGATGAAAAAACAACTTGGGAGAAAATAGCTGAAAAATTCAATGCAGAATCAGATAATTAGAGAGAACTTCCAAGCATCGTCGCATGCTTTATGCAAATTTGAGAAGGAAAACAAGAAAGATGTTGCTTTGAAACTCGTAGAAATGAAGTGAAGTTGTACCATTTCCCTACTCATACTCTTATTTTTTTTTTAATAGAAAGAAAGATACCTAGTTGCTTCAGGAACTGGATGAGAAAGTTCGTTATAGTTCCAAATTGAATGACACTGGGGCCCAAATTTTGGCAAATTTCAGTTATCTGAAGAAGAATGTCTCGGCGAGTTGCTTCCTGTTTTCGGCATGCGCCACACCATACAACAATTTTCCGTTGCAATGGAGAATTTAAACGCAAAAGGGTGTTAGGCTTAGCGACGATCCAAGAGTGCATCAAAAAGGGTGATCACTCAAGGAAATGTGGATGCTGTGCGTAAGATTATCAAGGAAGATAGGCATGCAAAATATCGAGCGATTGAGATATCGTTGCGGATTTTAGAGACCTCAATACAAAAAATTTTGCATGAAGAATTGTGTGTGAAAGAATTAGTTTCCCGTTGTATACCGCATCTTTTGACCTAAGAACTGAATGCTGCAATAGTGAATTGATGTCAAAAAACTGTCAATCGTTTCAACTTTGGAAAGTCTAAAAGCGTTTACGATATTGTCAGTGATGATGAATCTTGGTTCAAAGGGGAAGAAAAGAAAAACCAACAAAAGTCATCCGTAGCCGAGGTGTGTCCAAAACGGTGTTCACACCATTTGTTTCAAAAATAGGTTATAGAGTAACAATTCCTTCACAAGATCGAAGAACAGTTATAGCTGATTGGTACACAATCATTTGTTTTTCGTAAAGCGTTAGTAAGTTTCGAGAAACCTAACCTAACAATGCAAGTTGGCACATAGCCCAGAAAACAATTGAATATTTAACACAAGAAAACATAATATTGTTACATCATCCTGCGTACAGTCCGGACTTAAGTGCCTGTTACGTATTAAAATCTCTTCATAACCATTTGAATTAAAACACCGGATTCCAGTCAACCCTCTAACTGTGTCACGCCACTGGTTAACAGTCTGATGCGCATAATCCGGCTATCAGAAGATATGTATTACCAGCTTCGCTTCACATTCAGAATCTTCATTTTGGTTTTCTTTCCTCTGCCGACCTTCGGACTAATCAGTCGTTCATGAAAATCCTCTTTAATTGTAGTTGAAATAATTGAATTATATTGAAATTCTCTAGTGAAAATTAGAGATATATCTTTACCTTGAATACTGTGTAGAGACCTATCAAAAATATAGGTCCTAGGTGGAGACTCTTTGACAGATTCCTAGGTGGCGACTTCACTAAGTGATTGGGGACTATAACATAGACGACCTCAACTCATCTCTTTCACCAAGATAAGTTTTAGTGACTGTATATATATAAAGAAGCATTTGTGAAATTGTGTACCATAATTTATGAAATTCAATATCTAAGTAGAACTTCATTGACTTTTCTTCCAAGGTTTCAGTGACAATTATTGAATTAGAGTCTCATTGCTCATTTTTTTAGGTTTAACCAGTAAAAGTAAATTTTTTTACATGCCAACTAGTTTTTCACTTTTTCCAAATCAACAGATGAAGGTTTCAGCCGTTCGAAGAAGCTGTTGATGCCTTCCAAAAGGCCATTTTGAATGCAGCAGTAAACGATGGGGATAACTGCCTCTAAATTTGATTCGAACGATTGCAGAAGTGCATTAATCTTCACGGAAAATACTTCGAAAAACAATAGTCTTTGAAACCTCTCAATTGTTTCATTCTAGTTCTATATGCAAAGCTTGAAATACATTCCTCGTATAGCCGATGATATCGCTAGACTCGTCGATTGTGGTGTGATAACGTCGCTTGTCTTGTTAGGTTTGACGAAAATTTTCGACAAAGTTCATCACCATTTACTGCACGCAAAATTGAAATACACACACCAAAAAAATTGTCGCATCACCTGGTATTCTGAATTCAATCACATCACTCAATTCTACAATCGATTAAGCAGCTCGATTGTCAACATATGTTTTTGGACATATGAGGGAAAGAAAATCTTATCTATGTAGTAACATTTGTTTCCATATGATCTCAAACACGTCTGAAACAAGAATGAGTTTATTTGACTATCAGTATTCATTCAATTTCTCTTCAGTTTTCACGATAAATTAATGCAAGTTTTCTGTGTTTTTTGTTGAATTTCGAATCTTTGAATTTATTGTAATGGCTGCTGAACGTCCTGGACGCTTTTTGAGTGATCATGAAGTGGTAAGAATTGTAACACTTCTAGAGGAGGGGCGAAGCCAACGTTACGTGGCTAACTTGTTATATGTTAACCAAAGCACTATTTTAAGAGCAATTAATCGATACCACAAAACAGGGGAATATGGAAGAAGGGCCGGACAGGAAAGAAATCGGATAACAACACCAGTTGATGATCGTTGGCTTCGTCTAACTGCACTAAGAGTTCGGCACTGTACGGCTAGAATGCTACAAAATGAACTTGCACTTTCCAGAAATGTGCATATTTCATTGCAAACTGTTCGGAGAAGACAATATCAGAGCAAGGGTGGCTTCTACCGGCCCGCGTCTCACTCAGAGAACATCGAGTTGCAAGACTTCAGTTTGCGAGGAAACATGCAAATTGGGGTATTCCAGAATGGTCGAATATTCTCTATTCCGACGAGTCCAGGTTCTGTCTAGTATCAAATGATAGACGCATGCCTGTATACAGACGACCTGGGGAACGGTATCAGCAATGCAATATCCGGCAAAGAAAAAACTCCAGAGGCGGCTCAGTAATTGTGTGGGGAGGCATTTCTTTCCATGGTCGAACTGAGTTAGTCCTTGTGAATAATAGAAGAATGACAGCGGCCAGATACATCGCAGATATCCTTGAACCCCATGTTGTACCCTTTGGCCCAATGTTTGGCGAAAACTCCATTTATATGCATGATAATGCTCGGCCTCATGCAGCTAGAGTAGTTACAGAATTTCTGAAAAATGCCGAAATTGATATTTGAAGATGGCCAGCCAGAAGTCCCGACTTGAATCCCATAGAACATGTTTGGGACAACATGTGGTGGCAAATTCAGCAACGTAGGATGCCTTGTTGAACACTCCAACAACTAGAAATCTGCTTCCTGAAATTTGGAACTCAGTGACTCAAGACTACATCCAAAATTTGTTAGAGGGACTTCCGATACGTGTACTGGCAGTAATTAGGGCCCAGAGAGGAAACACTCGATTTTGAAAATGATTAGTAACCATTCGATGCTAGTTGATTGGTCTCTTCGCGAATGTTTGAAGATGGTAGAATTCTTTGATTTTTCATTAACTCGAAAATTTTTGATATTTTTCATCATAAACTCATCTCTTTTGAATGATATCTTCTTAATTTATACTTCTGAAAGTTACCAAGCGACTCTTGAATGACCAACCTAAAAGTTTATATAGTATTGTCGTAAAAGTAGGGTGATGCGACAATTTTTGTGGGGAGTGTAATTTGGTGTTGATGAATTTTTTCACGCCATTTCTGCGACGTCAGAATTTCAGTATGTGTGTTGGGACCCGTACTTTTTTCTTGACTGGCATATAATTTTCGAGGAATTGATTTGTGCGAGGCTCGTACGTTTGTAGATAACTCTCTTTCGGCTTTGACGCTACACATTTACCCACAGCAACCAAATATGAAAAATCATTGTTTTTTCTCTCTAAAAAATTTTGTCAAAATCATCAATAATATAGCACGCTTTTCAAGAAAATACATTTGCTATTCAATTTGCAACAGCCTGATATAATTCCTTGAACACTCCCCTCGATATCAAGCTATTTCAATTATGTTCTTTGGCTTAGTTCGTCCCAGAAATTAGAGCCCGAAGGTGTCCACCTATTGTAGATGTCAATTAAAGACAAGAAATACTACTTTTCCGGTTGTATTAAATTTCCGAGTGCGATTCACCGATATCTCTGGATGATCTCGTGGTCTTAAATTTCACATCGACATCATTTCCAACAGGTCTCGTTAATCTATCTCTTAGCTGAGGTTTTTATCACTGTGAGATATTCATTTTATGGTTCCATGCTCTGTGTATACTTTTTATAGTTTCTGCTAGATTTGAGCCACATAGTCTGATCGAATTATCGTAAATGTTCGAAACTTTTATATGATAAGAATATTCGGGTTCTTTATACGGTTTCGAGAAGTTTTATGTCTTGAGATGAGTGTACGAGGTTTATCAAAAATAAATATCTCAAGTGAAGTAAAGACATTTTTGTCTCAAAGTTAATTGAATTTAACTTAGCTCCAATGTAATGTAACTAATTTAAATCAAATTTTGTTGTTATATGGTATGATATAGAAAATACAATTAAAAAAAATTCACGGAATACTTTTTAGAACCGTTTTAGAACGCGTCCGGTTCCAATCACAAATTTAAAACATTGAGAGCAAGGATCTGTCAGAAAAGTATGATTTGAAAGCATTTCTTTAGAATCAAAGAATACCATTCTTTCTCTGTATGATTACCCTAAGTATTCTTATGCAATTTCTATGAATTTGCGAAAATAAGGATCGTTGAATGAAGGGACAAACAAATTTCTTGGTTAAAGTATTAGAAATGCACTCTCTTGTGAATGAAGTGCATTCTGCACTAAAAGGTATCTCATCGTCAACATTATCATCATTAATCAATACAATCATGTGAAGAATAGTAACGATAAAATTCTTGACTTAGTCTTGTGTAATAAAGAAATTGTCTCGAATATACATAAAAGTTCTAATCCGTTTGTAAACGAGGACACACATCATCCCACACTGGAGTTTATAGTTGCCTTGTCTAAAGAGAAGATGATGAAGAATTCGAAAATTCAAAATTTTTACTAAGATTTTAGAAATGCGAATGATGAAGCTGTTAATGCTTCATTATCGCTGGTGAATTGGGAGTTGCTCAACAGCAGTTCTAAGGAAATTGATGAAAATCTGGATATTTATTATGAGAAAATCAATGACATATTCAGTTATGTTGTTCCTAAGAAAAGAGTCACTAAGTTTTTCCTTCATTCTTTTCGAAAGGTACTATTGCTACAATAAGAGAAAAGCAAAATTTCATAAAAAATGGAAAACTAGTAAAAATGTCAATGATCTCAATATATTCAAACAGCTTCGTGCTCATTCGAAGGAACTTATTGAACTTGATTTGAATAAATTCACCTCTAATATTAAGCGAGAACTGCCAACGAACAGCAAATCATTCCAGAAATATGTGTCTCTGGGACAAGAGACTAAACAACCTAATGAAATGAGGTATGGGGATATTTCTTCATCAGATGGAAAAGAGATATGCAATCTTTTTGCCCGTTATTTCGAGAGTGTATATGTTCTTGTAAATCAGCAACGTAGTCGTAGTGTAACTGTTAAAAACTGCAATAATGATGTACTATCAAATATTCACATAGAAGAGAAAGAGGTCCGAGAGGTTCTCTTATCCCTTGACGTGTCGAAGGGTTCAGGTCCAGACAGCATTCCAGCAATTTTTCTCAAAAATTGCGCTCACAAATTAAGTAAACCACTGCATATTTTGTTCGATCAGTCTCTGATTAATGGTGTATTTCCAAAAAAGTGGAAGGAGTCCGCCGTTGTCCCAATTTTCAAAAGTGGAGATAAAAATGATATTTCTAATTATAGACCTATTAACAAGCTTTCGATCATTGTTAAATTATTAGAACGTATAATTTATGAGTATCTTTTCTCTCATGTGAAAAATTTCATTATCCCACAACAGCACGGATTTTTTGAGGGTAGGACTCTGGAAAATAATTTGATCGTTTATAGTGAGTACCTGCAGAGTGCAATGGATTCTCAAATTCAGACTGATGCTACTTACACAGATTTTTCTAAAGCCTTCGACAAAATAAGTTTCGATATTCTCATTTTTAGACTAGCCGAAGCAGGTGTAATTGGTGGGTTGCTTGAGTGGATCCAATCGTATCTTCTGAACAGGTCGCATTTAGTTAGTTTAAATTGTTTTAAATCTGAATCTTTCATTAGTATTTCTGGGGTACCGCAGGAACTCATCTCGGTCCTCTCCTATTCTTAATTTATATGAATGAAATTCTTGCTCTATGCAGACGATCTGAAAATTTTTAGATATATCAGATGCTTATTTTGAAGGGACTGCCTTGACTGCACTTTTCAGTACTCAATTGGAAATCTATTGTTGCGACGTGTGTCCACGGCTTTTGATCTTTTGATCATCTACCCATCGCTTGGTCTTGCAATGCTCCTCTTGCTTATTCTAGGTCTCCAGTGCACTAGTCTATTTGGCCATTCATCTTCTGTTTTCCTGCTCAACTCCATTTCAATTTACTAGTTCTTTCCATTATATCTGTAACACTGGTTCTTCTCCTTATCTCTACGTTCTGGATTTTGTCTCTCAAAGTCACTCCCAGTATGTTCCTTTCCATATGTCTTTGGGCAACTCTCAGCATTTAAGCGCTCTTCTCAGTTAGTGTCACAGTCTCAGACGGGAAGAACGCAAGAGTCGAATACCTTCCTGCGTAAGGAGATGGGAACATCTCTGTTCCTCAAACTGTTACTCATTTTTCCAACGCTGTTCATTATAGTCAGGTTTTTCTTCTCACTTCAGTCACCTAGTTTTGTTTTCTAGTGTTATAACATGACCGATATAAATGTAATCTTAAACTTTTTCTATCAGCTGATTATCTATTCTCATCGGATTTTCGGTGTTGCTTAAGAGTTTTCATCTGCTAAAGTTCATATGAAGGCCTACCTCCTTGGATGCCTCGTTCAGTTGAGTTAACATAGTTCTTAAATCTTCCTCGTTTGAACTGATCAAGACCACATCATCGGCGAACCGGAGATGATTCAGGTGTTTTCCATCTACATTGATACCTTTTTCGTCCCATTCGAGTTTTTTAAAGGTACTTTCTAGAGCAAGAGTAAAGAGTTTGGGAGATATTGTATTCCCTTGTCTTATTCACCTCTGAACTGGAATGTCTTTCGACTGCGTCTCTTCGTCGACCCTTACTCTCAATGTGGCGCTTTTGTAGATATTCCCCAAGAGGGTGGTATATCTGAAGTCTATCCTTGCATCATTCAATTCTTTAGTTACTGTTCGATAAGATCGAAGGTTTTTTTGAAGTCTACAAAAGCCAGATGTAGGTTAATCTAGTATTCACAACATTTCTTTTTCAGAGTTCGAATGGATTGTAAGTGGTCGATGGTGTTGAAACCTTTTCTGAATCCTGCCTGCTCGACGGGTTGATAAAAGTCGAATTTATTTGTTAGTCGGATAATTATTATCTTCGTTAGCAGTTTGTAGAGATATGAAAGGAGACTTATCGGGCGGTAATTGTTTATGTCGTCCTTGTTGCCTTTTTTAAATATTATAATCACCTCAGAACTACGCCATTTATCTGGTACTTTTCTTTCTTCTACGCATCTATTGAATAGCACCACCATTGCTTGAATCAAGACGTCACCTCCAAATTTCAGCATTTCGGTCTCCCCCAGGAAATCTCCCATTTTGAGCTGGTTCAATGCAGATCTTATTTCTTCTGATGTGATATCGGGCATTTCTTCATATATGTGAGTTTTTTTTCGTTATGTTCATTGACATCAGGAGATATTGGAAGTTCTCACCTATAGAGTTCTTCGTAAAAGCCCTCAATTACTCCAATTATTTCAGCTTTATTAGAAACGATGTCTCCGTCTACGTTCTTGAGTTGAATTATTTTTGTTGTTCTGAAGCTTCAAGTTTCGTTCTTAGAATTTTCAAATTTTCATTGCTTTCTATTGTTTTATTTATCATAAACATAAACAAAAAAATTCGAATTCTTCTTTGAGTTATACTACCACTTGTCTTTTCATTATAGATTTAGCGCAGAGGCAGTTGTTTGTTATCGGTTAGGTTAGTTAGAATTTTCAAATTTTTATTACTTTCTATTGTTTAATTTATCAAATTTGTATTGTATGTTCTTCAAACTTTTCTGAGCGCTTTTTTCATAGCTCTATTCAAGCTACTATATTCTGTATGGTCTCTGTTCATCAGTCTTCTTCTATTCATCAAGTCAAGGGATTCTTCACTTATTCTACTGCCTCTTTGTTGTTTCCTTCGCATGCTCACCTTCTTTGTTGCTGTTTCGATACTCTTGGTATCTATTATGATGCAATTAATCAGAAAATTAAGTTTTGTTTTATTTTATGCTTATTCTTTATTCTTGAAGTATTAGCAACCGTGCTTAATAGCTTTTTTCAGATCTCAAGTCATTGGACTTGTTTTTGTTATTCCATCCAGCATATTCTCCAGATTTAACCACCTGCGTTTATTTCCTGTTTCCAAACCTGAGGAAATTCTGTGTACGAATCAGTTATTTCCTTGCGTCAAAGTACCAACTTGATAAATAATTCTGTTCATGAACGATTCCATGAAACTTATCCGTACTAGTTTCTTCAAAACCAAATTTCGGTGTTTCCATTGTACACGAAACCACGCGATTAGTCATGAAGTAGTGCATCGGTATGTCACAGAAAAAACCGACGTAAACAAGATAAAATGAAGATATCACTAACTAACCAACTGGGAAAGCGTGTTCATCGTTTGAATACTAATAGCAATAGCTGAGAGGAGTCCACACTTACTGAATTACTCACCCTTTGAATTATTACTATATCGCCGAGTCACGTTCTTCAACATGTGTAATATGACTTTATTTTAGGAATACCGCAACGATTCTTCATGTTGTACGAGGATTTTGTTCAAATGGTAACGATGTTACAAGAAGCTTACATAAAAGAAATGGGTATCTCATTAAGACTTGGTAGCAGTAAAATTTCTTTGCGAATTCTTCTTTGAGTTATACTACCACTTGTATTTTTATTATCGCACAGAGGCAGTTGTTTGTTATCGGTTAGAAATTCATTTTCGTACATTGTATACAGAAATTTCTCCTTTCTTTTTATTTAATCGAATGAAAGAAGAACGAACAATATATCAAAAAATGTTAGTAAATGTGTTGTGAACAAAAAATGGAATCAGAAGGATTGTGTTCACGTCTCATATCTTCTTGTTGATTAGGATTTCGATTGGAGCATATGGGATGGTGGAAATGCGGTACTCTGGAAAATTAAAGGAACAACAGCCGAAATAGATCGTATAGGACAACCACCCACGATAGCCAGAACGTTATTTTGGTTCGGTAGCTTTGGCAGATAATAGAAAATAAACTCGTTACGGTATAAAGCTCCGTTTTTTATATTTTATTGGAAATGGTATGGGAAATCACGTTGTCCACTATCAGACATTATATACGGTTACAACCCTCTGCCAGAAACCCTTTGCAATGAATATACTTATACTCACGTTACAATGTAAAACCTTCCAAAGATGTTTCCTCATCAGCCAGATAGTTTAGATGGTTCTTTTATCTTACCAGACACAATTAAATCCTGCTGTAAACGCAAGAAAGATGTTAACGGGATCGAGTTAAATAGAGCTTTAGGTATATTGAGATCTTTCACTACGCATCATCTGTCATTTATTCTGTATTGTGTGGTGAATTGCTTGCTTATTAATTAGAAAATTTCATCACGTAGAATGATTTCGGACTAAAAATACATTTTCATCTCAAATTATCAAAATTTCGATACTTTATTCAAAAATGTCATTATTTACTAAAGGGAGTAACAATCATTTCAATAGTAAGAAATCCTATTATTATGCTTTATTATGTTTATAGTCATTTTATAAAAATTAAAAATTAGTATCTCAAATATGTATTATTTAATTCAATATAATATTTAATTATTTTCATAATAATCATCTCAGTCAATTTCAGTAATAATTTGTTCTTAGGGAACTACAGATGAAATTTTGTAGCTACACTTCAAACCTTTCAAAATGGTATTGCTCATTTTCTTGCATCCAATCATCGCGAGCAGCTTCATATGGAATTGGATTTTCCAGATGAGAGCATATGCAGTTCTCAGAAATAGTTGTAATAGCTTATTTTTACAGGGTATCTTGTATCTACGTATAATAAGTCACCACGTAATACTGAATAAACGAAAGATGATGTTCATCAAAAGATCGCTATAATCCAAACGCACTATTGTACCCGCACCCTTCAGTATACATATTCCTTGCTCTGTCACCTACAGCAGACTTTTAATGCATCTGGCAATATAAAAAAGCTATTGTAACTAACTAGCTAGAGGATACACCTTCAAATAGTTCCCCAAACCACATATATAAAATTCAGCTTTTATACTACATCGTTATAATTAGAATTTATTATAGTTAAAGGTTGTCTGGCAAGGGAATGCAAGCGTACTAGGTGTTTTGCAGTGGATAATGTGATTTGTGATATTATTCCGAATAAAATATAAGAAAACTAAACCTAAACAAATTCGAGGTGCGATTTTGTTCACCTTTACTACATAATACCTGACAACACCACCACAATCCATACTTCATAGTCGTTTTTATCAATGATGGGAAAATACATAAAGAAACTTTCAGCCTCCATTGAAAAACGAATATCTGGCCGTTGCGGACTTTTGGTCTAGTATGAGTGATCCTGAATTCATATTAATAAGATAACAATGTTATTTAGAAAGAGAGGAGTGTACGAAGCGCGAAATACTTTCAAATACTGAAGCAATCGTTCAACTATAAAAATAGTCGCGAACCATTGCAATGAAAAATACAAAAGAAAAAATTTAAACAGCAGAAAATCTTGTAGTATTTAATTTCAACCCTAATAAGAAAGGAATCTGATACCATATGTACATGTTGAAAGCCATCTGGATATCGAGATATAGGACAGTCCAATACTTAATGACTTATAGTTTCCTGAGCCTCGCTACACTAATATTTAAAGTTTCTAAAGAATTTCACTTGAAAAGTTTCTTATCACAAAGCCCATGAGCTATTCTCATAAGTTTTAAGGTACGAAGATCAAAAGCAGGTACCTTTTAAGAAGAGCAGTATCTTGCATGAGGAACTCATTGAAAACAACAACTTCATCCGTAATAAAACTGTAGAGAGACATCATTTGAGGGTCGACGAAAGAAACTGAGTAATTGCAATTGAGGGTTGGGCAACAAAGACAGAAATTACAATGTACACAACTCAAAGCGTTTACTTCGCGATGAATGGTTCAGTATAGAGTAATAGCAAGTGCAAAAGAGTGACCAGGAGACAGTCATCCTGTTAGAATTTTTGCACAGGATCTCTTTGTTCAAAAGGAATTCCACCAAACACATTATATTGCCTTGATCAGCTGAATCAAATATATTACCTGAATATTTCAAGAAGAACTGTTAGCAATGAAGTCCATTTTCATTCCCGAAGACCTTGGAGGTGTCAGATCTAGGCATAAAAATGCCTAGCATCAAGCATGGAAATGCCCAGAGAAGTCTTGGGAGTACAAAGCTAAATTAAAGAACTGTGATGATTGTGGGTTGAATTTTCATCAATCGCAGTACTGATCTCATTTTAACAACTCTTTGAATGCACATTTAAACGTCTATTCTAATCAGATTCCTCAGCACTATGTGCTATTAAAGCCTGCATCAGTCAGGAATAAATTCCTAAGCGTCCTTGATATTGCCACTTCTTACACTGTAGCTGCTTCGACAATTTTTTATAAATTTGTATGGAATTCATGTTTTACCCTTAGACTCCCAATCGCCTGTCCAGCCTGAACATGCTTGGGCTACATTAGAGGCGTTACTCAAGGTCAGTATGATTTTCAAAATCAGCTCTCCTCGATTTGGCATATTGAGCCTCAAGAATTTCTTAGTTTTTAGCATACCTAGGTATAGGGATGTAATCAACTCAAGAGGCGGTCATATTCTTCACTAAAGGTAACCTTAGAATTTATTTAATGGGATTTTCCTGTTTCCATATTATTACGAGAACAATTGATAGAATTTGAGTTTTCGAAAAATTTTTCCTCTGTAAGAAAAGGTTTCCGGTTGCTCAATTGATGTTGTAGACTCCATTCTTTGAATTCTGATGACGTCTCAGTAGAACTGTTCCTCAATGTCACGTTAAGCTTAGTTATTTCTTCAATGAGTTGAGGAATTTTCTCTCGTATAGTTAACTAGAGTTTAACTTTCAGAAAATACCCAACAATAAATTTCAAGACGTCAAATATCTAGATCTGAATGACTTTGCTGTATCGAGAGATGATGCAAACTTGGATTCTCTTATTTAACAAATTCATTATTTAATTCGATGTGCAATACAGACGTAATGGAACAACTTTCGGTAGTGATGAACGATCAAGTGGCTATCCCGATATGGGTCGTAATTTGTTTGATTTTCAATATTCAGTCTGTTTTCTGTTTCTTCGTTGATGATAGGAAGTTAAACTATGGTATAATACTATCACAAGAGATTCATTGAAATGCAATTTCGGTCTGTCGACCATCTTCAGCTGGCAACAATAATTGTGGTCAGCTGAAGAATTAACTATTTCTGTTTCTTTCTCGAAATTACAATGAGCAAAATTTTCTGATACGACGATCTAAATCTGTTCAAATTTTGTAAGCTTATTATGTAGGCGAACCTCTATTAAATTATCTAGTGATGAATGTGCAATTTTTCGGACTTCATTGTTAATTTTATGCTACATATCGATATTCAAAAAATAAATAATTTTCAGGAAAGCTATATGGTCTTGTCTTGAGATAAAACCTGGATTATCTCAGTAAAATCAGTCGTTTGAATGGTTACTTCTACTCGTTGTTCACTTGTATTGATCTCATCAGTATAGACAAGCTTCCTCATAAAACATCACGTAAAAAATTGACTAGATTCAAACTCAGTGCCAGTGATTGATCCTTTCGGTATATTCAGTAATGACCGTACTCAATAACTGAATAACGTTCAGAGAAAAATGTGTTAGTGCACCATCCCACTGAAATCACGTACCTCGTCATTATATCAACCCCAGATAATAAAGTTGGTAAGATATTCTATAATGAGGTTCATTTCTCAATTTAGTCTGCTATCGAAGATATTTGGTCCTAAGAGTTTATCGTTGTGCAAAGATGACAAATTTTGTCCAGATAAAATTATGAAGAAATAACTCGTCACCTTCGTATGAGAATGAAATTTCTTCGCCGAAATTCATTCTCTGCTATAAGTTTACCCGTTTAGAACTCCAAACAAGTTTTTGCTAAACGATTAATTAGTCGAAAATGGTGAAATTTAGAACACACAAAAATTACTCGAAATTGAATGTGGAACAATGATATGGAATAACAATGGTTTTCTTTGAAATAAATAAGAGTTGAGGGCTACTTCCGGATGAATCTGAAGTGATGGAATGTTGATAATATTGTAATTGAGGCTCATTCGAAACATTCCTGAGATTGTTCTAACGGAAACTCCCAGCAGGACACCCTGTATTGTCAGTTGGTGAAAAATTTGATGATTTGAAAATTTTTTAATTATCAGAGTAAGTCATCCTTTTTTTCGAAATTGTTCAGTCTTGAAACACTCTATCAATTCAACAACCTTTACTGTAATCTGTGAAAAATTAATTTTTCTCGAAAGTGACATTTTTTCTTCAACGAAAGCTTCGAAACGTATTGTTATCACAAATTCTCAAAAAACATTACTCTTACCAAATCTTGATTCCTTCTCTCGAATAAATACCTGCAACAAAAAGAAAAAAATTAGAATAACTTCTAGATGTTTGGAATGTTAAAACACTCAATTTATATTCACGGAAAACATTTTAGCCCGTTTTATTCAGAATCACGAAATGGAACTTTAGTGATTATACGTTTGACATTTTGTTCGGTAGTGATTTCGAACAATGAAACGATAAATCCTTTTGTACTTTCACGGGATTTTATAAATGTTACTTTAAATGCCATCAATCACATAACCGTACAAATCTGGTACAATTCATAGGACATCTGATAATGTTGTTGCAGCAACCAATTGGAAAAAGGCATGGAAACATCTAGAACATTTTAAATTCCCAATCGACACCTGTCACAATACTCTCCTCAGTTTTTAAAGCCACTGTATTATCTGCGGAGAATATCTCTTCTTTAACAATTCTTATAAAGTTCATTTTTCTTTATGATGAAATACTTTGAGATTCAAAGAAGATATCTATCTCATTTCTCTTGAAATATCAACACAAATATTGCAGTTTTTTAAATACATTCAATTGCAATTAAAGAAGAATTTCGTGATTCGAGATGTGGTTATTAAATATCAATTGACGGATGAAGAATATCTCATTTTGTTTCCATAAATATTTGTATTTTCAGAGTGACTGAGCAGCGGATACGGATCTTAGTGGTTCTGTTCGACAGCGACAGGCAATGTGCTCGACCGAAGTGCACCGTACGGATAAATTTAATGAATTTTAGCTATTTAGATGCAGGAATTTAGCAGTGGATATGGATGCGTTCATGTATTACTTAAGCACTATGGGGGGTGGTCTTTGCTTTGCTTATTTTTGATGACATGGGGGTAGGGGGGGTCTAGATGATGATTACTTCATCTAAACTTTACTTTTTTTCATATATGGCAACCCACAGATTGTCTATGTTTGAAAACGAAACGCATTTTCGGGGATTCCCCTACAACAAGCAATGCATCTTCTCTCTTAGAACCGAGTAGGGGAATTTTACCGCTCGCTATTCCCTTGTCTAAACTTCTGCGTCAGTGTTTACTCAGTGTAATGTTTCGTTTGGATACAAAGACGAGTAGGTAGACTTATTCTTAGCATAGCAAAGCAAGTTAACATTAACCTAACCTTTTATTCAATTAGCCAAAGTTGCCTCCTACGATTGCCCCTAAAGTGTGAGCACAGGAAATGTAATAGGAGATCCATACTATCTTGCGTATGATTCAATAAACGAGTGAAAAAACCTGTGGGAAAAAAACTCGTTTCCCTAACGCTATTGCACTAGCAAAAGCTTGTCTGTTGATGTTGTGTTAGTGTCGCGTGTACAAAATGAGTACCAAAAATTTTGCTGCTTCATTCTCTCATTGTCATCTTGCACTTCATGATTTCCAGAACTTCTTCACGAAGATAAGGGTGTGGAGAAAGGGGGATTGGGACAGGAAAAAATCTATAACAATGGAAAAAGAAAACCAGCAGAAAATTATTTCATCAAAACATATCTAACTCTTATATGTCTAAACTCACTTGAATCTAAGAATGTAACTAATGCTAATCTGTTTCTCAACAGGGAACATCCCATACACCTTTTGGGAATGAATCCCTACATGGGTGTAGCCCTTGCTTTATCAACATACACCATGGGAAAAAACACTAAGGAGGAGCAGTCCTAGCCTTATTTAAGAACTTAACTAATGCTCCGCTGTTTTTCAACAGGAAACATATCATACACCATTCGGGGATGTAGCCCATAATCCTAAATAAACTTAAAGTTCTCTACCCAGTTAATGAAATTATCTGAAACGGAATGAATTTCTTGAAAACCAACCGTAAAATGGTAAATAGGACGATTGAGGACTAAATGTCTTATTGTTTCTTCAGCTGTGCCACATTCACATGCCGGACTTTCTACAGTATTCCATTTGAACAACATACAATTATTACGACCATATCCTGCCCTTAGACGATTCAATGTACACTGATTTTTCCAACTTATATGGAAACCAGCAACCCTCTATGAGAACTTTATTAAAAACATCAACTTCATGCCATTCAGTTCTCCAAAGATCAACAGCCTTCACCCGTGTACGCAAAAAGTCAATCGACCAAATAGATTTCCTTGATTTCAATCTCAGGTTGGGTGAATTTTGAAGATCGTGTATTATCGAAAAAATTTCTGGAAATGAGTGATACTTATCCCAAGACGGTTTGAGAGCTAATTTCCTGCGAATATGGGAAGGAACTATATTACAAATAACCGGAAGCCATGGGGTAGCAGTTGAACTGAAACATCCACTTATAACTCTCATAGAACAGTTCAACTCAGAATCAATCTTATTGACATGAGCTTTATTTAACCACACCTGACAGCAATATTCTGCTGCTGAACATACTAAAGCTAAAGCAGTAGTTCGCAAAGTAGAGACTCCGGCGCCTCAATTAGATCCAGCTAGTTTATGTAGTATATTGTTTCTCGTTTTCAACTTCTGACATAATTTATCAATATGAAATTTGAAAACCAAAGAACGATCAAGCTTTACTCCTAGATATGTTGGAGTGAAATTATGAGTTAATAGTGTTTGATTGAAGAATACTCTTAGTTGCCTATCCTTCTCATGATTATTCAGATGAAAACAAGAAACCTCAGTTTTCGAAGCATTTGGACATAAACGCCATTTTTTGAAGAATTTCTAAATCAGAATTCAATATTTGCTCAATTGTTTCGAAGTCGAAGTGTCAAGAAACCAAAGCAATATCATCAGCATAAATAAACTTTGTAGAGGAAGTTTCAGGGATGTCAGACATATATAAATTGAAGAAAAGAGGTGTAACAACAGATCCCTGAGGTAGGCCATCATTTAGAGTGTAAAATCTACTGCTTTTCTCATCGATTAAAACTCGAACTCTTCTATCAGATGTCATATTTTCAATCAACTTCACAATTTTTCCACATTGAACTACTTCAAAGAGTTTATAAACTAAACCATCCTTCCAAACTGTGTCATATGTCGAAGAGAGATCTACAAATACAGCGCCTATTTTAAGTTTACCCTGAAATCCTGTCTCAATGAAAGTGAATAAACCTAAAACCTGATCAGAACAATTGCAGTTTTTTCGAAAACCTCCCTGAGAAGTGGACAGAGCTCTGTCAATGATTGGTTCTAACCTCTGATAAAGAAGTCTTTCTAAAATTTTGAATGAAACAGAAAGTAAGCTGATAGGTCGATAACTACTAGGAACATCTGGATTTTTTCCAGGTTTGATAATGGCAATAACTTCAGCCTTTCTAAATTCAACGGGAATACTATCTGAGCTGAGTATTCCTCAAAAGGATTCAATAAATTCTCAACCGTGATCGCATCCCTCCTCTTTTTATGTAAGATTCGTTTCATTCTATTCCTATCATATCTACTAATCTTCACACTTTTAGAGGAATTAACAAGCCCAGATGCTACAGAATTCGGATTCATATTAGACGGAGTTCATCAGCCATTCAGGAACTCAAGAATGACTCATACCGTTCATCAACTCATTCCATTTACTCTTTCTGCTATCATTCAAAGAACTAAGAAGTGCATCGGATTTATTTTTCATGTCCCAAGATGATAAGGCTCGTGTCCCTATTGGAGTAATTGCGGCAAATCAGCAAGCACCTCTTCTAATGCATATGGACTTTAGAATCAAATTGCCTGATCATCAGTAAGAGCATTGCTTGCTTGTGCTGACAAGGGTGACAGGGGGGTAAATAATTGCAAAAAATCTGCTTACGTTATAATGTCCAATCGCGCATCGACCCGTTTCGGTGAAGCGTACATTTGCTAGAATTGATTTATTGAAAATAAAAGTATCCATCTTTATCATCCATGAAAACTGGAGCTATACTTCGTGATTCTCGGACCTTCGGAGCTTCCTGAATAAACAGTTATTTTGGCTGATTGAGTCAACACTTGAATGATTGCAGTTTTTTTGAGTACATGAAACGTGAACATTCAATTGCATTCAATGAAAGAAGATATTGATGATTCGAGATATGGTTATTGAATAACGATTGAAGACTGAAGAGCATTTCATTTTGATTTCATTCATATTGTCATCTTCAGAGCGACTGAGGAGCGGATACGAATATAAGTGGTCAACCAAAGTGTACCTCATGATATATTTCATCTATTTGCAAAATAACATATTTCTCACTACTATTTAGCTCACTAACACTTCCTTTGAGAAAATGTTCATTTTTTTCTGGCTTATTATCTGAAATATTCAAATAATTTAAAATTTTTTGAATTGTCTTTGGGTGGGGCAATGTTAAAATGAAATTTTCTCTCAACATAGAAAAGCATGCAGTAGACTGGGTGTATATTAAAGAAGAATGAAAAATCATTTCTGAAGAATAACTCATAGACTTTTTTCCTTCAAAGCTCAAATTGAATTGCTCTTTTGAAATATTTATCTGGTGAAAAACTTGCTCCCTGCTTTCATCGTGTTTAAGTAAATTTTGCAAGCATGCAAAAAGATCATTAATATTTTTCACCAGATTTGGAACGTTGAGTTGAAATTCATCACATCCCTTAACATACTTGTATCTAATTAATAAATTTTCTAATTGCGACCATCTTTTAATTTTGCCACCACCATCAAGAACCCAATCCAAATCTTCTCTTGATATATAACAGTTTTTTGTACATACCTCTATACTCAAACTATCTTGCACTTTAAAACAGACAGGTACCATTGGTATATTTTCCAAATCAACCTAATAAAAACAAACTTTATCGCTTAAAACATCACACTCCCACTGTTGTAAATCCAGTTTCTGCCTAAAATTGTCTAAGAACACTGTAAAGTCGTTTATAATGTCTCCACACAGCCATTGTTCGAGTTCCTGTTCCTCTCTTTGTAAAAACATTTTCTTTCGGACAGCGGGGTCTTTTCGTACTGGCAGTTTCTTGCTTATCATCATCATCTGTCAACCATCCTAGTCCACTGCTGAACATAGGTCTTCCTCAACGATCTCCATTCCTCGCGATTTTGGGCCGGATTTATCCAGTTCGTACACACTCGCTTGATATCGTCTTTCCAACGAGCTGGTGGACGTCCTCTACTTCTGTGGGCTTCATCTCTGGGACGCCACTCCAAAAGACGCTTTGTCCATCTACCGTCCGTGGTTCTTGCTAGATGACTGGCCCAGTTCCACTTTAAATTAGCAACTCTCTCGAGAGCATCCTGGACTCTAGTTCGTTGGCGTATGATATGGTTGGGAATTCTGTCCCGTAGTGTTATGCCTAACATAGCTCTCTCCATCTTACGCTGAGCAACACATATTTCATTAGCTGATTTCTTTGTTAGGGTCAGGGTTTCTGCACCGTACGTCAAAACTGGTAAAACGCATTGATTGTATACTTTACGTTTCAAACAAATCGGTATCTCTGATTTGAACAGATCTCTCAGTTTTCCAAATGCAGCCCATGTCAGCCTTATTCGCCTTCCTATTTCTGTTGTTTGGTTGTCCCTGCCTATAGTTATCTCACGCCCCAGATATTTGTATGACGTTACTTGTTCAACAATTTCACCATCGATGGAAACTGGTTGGCTTGGTACTAAGTTGGTCACCATCTTAGTTTTCGACATATTTATCTTCAATCCGATTTTACTGGATTCCTTAGACAACTGCAAGAGCATCTCATTTGCATCATCTAATCTGTTTGCTATAATGACGATGTCGTCGGCGAAACGAAGATGACTTAATCGCTCACCATCCACATTTACTCCCCTCTGATCCCATTCCAATTGCTTGAACATATATTGCAATAGGTTTGTGAACAACTTCGGGGAAATAGTATCACCCTGTCTTACTCCACGTCCGATCCTGAATTTTTCTGTAGAATTGTGAAGGCACACTTGTGAAGTGGCATGCTCATATATATATTTAATGATGGCAGTGTATCTATGATCTATTCTACAGTCAACCAACGCTTTAAGCATAATCGCCTGTATCACGGTATCGAAGGCTTTCTCGTAATCCACGAATATGAGAACCAGAGGCAAGTTGTATTCTATGCTCTTTTCAATCAAAGTCTTGAGAGTTTGGAGATGATCATTAACACCAAATGTTGCCCGAAATCCGGCCTGCTCTCGAGGTTGGTAGGTGTCCAGTTTGTTTGTGAGACGCTTTGTTATTATTTTGGTGAAGAGTTTGTATAAGTGCGATAGAAGGCTTATAGGTCTATAGTTCGAGAGATTTGTGGGGTCTCCTTTCTTTTACATAATTATCATTATAGCATTATGCCAAGACTCTGGTACTTTTGCTTCAGCTAAACATTTATTGAAAAGTTTCGTTATTTCACGAATCAGATTTTCACCGCCTATCTTCATAGCCTCCGCAACTACTCCATCTTCCCCTGGAGCTTTGTTGTTTTTCATATCTGATAGTGCCTTTCGGACCTCATCAGCTGTTATTTCTGGGAGGTCCTCCGAACCCTGATTCATAACATGAGGTATGCGATTGTCTTCCTCGTTCTCGCGATTCAGGCTTCGATACAAATTGGAGTAAAAGTCCTCGACAACCTTCACCATTTCGGCTCTATTTGTTATAATTGAACCATATGGATCCATTAGTTTGTGAATGTTACGTTTTCCCAATGAAGTCGTCCGTCGTAGTACCTTCATGCTTTTATTTTGTTCTATAGTTTGAACTGCCAAGCTTTTATTGTGCTGTCGAAAGTCCTTCCAAAGTTGACGAGATATCTCGCGGTTAAGTATTTTCAGTTCTTTCTTGTCTGCTGTGTCCTTGCTTAATAGTTCTCTTCTGGTCTTCATCATGCGCCTCGTTGTCTCACTGATTATTTCCTGTTACCTGTTCAAAGTGCTACAATGTTTGTCCATAGCTTGTTTTATTGATGTTGTAATGTTGTCGTTGTCCTGATCGATATTCATGTTTTCATTGCACAAAAGCTTCTCACTCAAAGTTTCACGAAATGCCACTTCATCAGATACCTGTGCCCATTTGTTATTTTTAACCCCTCCTGTCATTACGAGTTTGTTCCTTTCACGTTTTAAATTGATCATACATTTAGCCCTCACCATTCTGTGGTCACTTCCAGTTGAAAATTTGTTAAGGACCGAAACATCCTTAATAACTTCCTGTCAGCTATAATGAAGTCAATTTCATTTTTGGTGTTACCATCTGGGCTCGACCATGTCCATCTTCTCTGCGGAGGTTTTTGGAAAAACGAATTCATCGCACATAAGCGGTTTTCTAATAGAAAGTCTAAGAGCATGGTTCCTCTTTCATTCCGTTCCCCAATTCCATGGCACCCTAAGGATGCTTCGGTGTCATTTTCTTTCATACCGAGCTTAGCATTGAAATCTCCAACCACAAAATTGTAATAGGCTGGAGTCCTCTTCATAGCGAGGCGAATATCTTCGTACACCTCTTCAACCAGCTCATCTGCGTGAGCACTGGTAGGCGCGTATACTTGAATTATCTTCATGTTGTACCTTTCGTTCAGCCTCAGGATGACATAGCATACTCTAGTACTCAGACTTTCGATTTTCACAACATTCTTCACCAAACGTTTATTAATTATGAAGCCGACTCCACCGAGAGATATATTATCTTCGCCCTTCCAATAAAGTAGATTTCCGGACCTTAAGTGACCAAACTCTCGCCCTTTCTTCTCACTTCACTAAGGCCCACAACGTCCCAGTGTATGCGATCGAATTCTTCTTCCAGCTCATCGATTTTACAATCTGCTAGTAATGTTCTTGCGTTATAAGTGGCAATATATAAGGTTCGTATTTTATGGTAGCCTGGTCCAACCCGGTGATTCTTAGCACCCTCTGGTTTCCTACTTTTCCGACAGCTACCGTTGTCGGTGTAAGGAAACCCGCCGGGGACTGAGGGCCCTGTTTGATTTTTGTGTTTCATAGTTGAGGAGTTTTTGGCCGATACCTCTCACGCTGGCCACTGCGGGTTGATAGGGGTCTTTCTTGCTTATACAAGAAGGTAAATTGGGAAATAATGTGGGAACTGCCCCAGGTACCAGTACATACCTCGATCTAGAAATAACTTTTTCCTGGCCTGTCGAATCCACATACTTCTCTTCTTTTGAAATAAAAGAGGTTCAAAATGTTTTTCACAAAAAACAGAGTTTTTACCAGGAGTCTAGTTTTTCCTGGGGATGTTTTTCTTCTTTTTCAACTATATATAAGCCTCGCATGATGCGCTGAAGGATCATTTTCACTCGGTACGGGCCGTCAATAGCCCTGATAGCATCGTTGCCAATTCTCAGTAGCTCCTTGTATAGAGAGGGCCGTGGCTCAGCCGAAGTGAACTGTACGGATGAATTTGATGAATTTCAACTATTGTGATGAAGGAATTTGACAGTGGATATGGGGCGCTGTTCAATGGCGTCTCGAGTATTTCCAGTAAAGCGTACATTTGATCGAAGAAGTTTGCTACTTTTTTATTGAAAACATGAGTATTCATCTTTAATATACATAAAACCAGGCGCTTACTCTATGGATATTGCACTCTGCAATTTTTAGAAGAAAAAAGTTATCTCGACCGATTGTCTTCAAGAACAATATATTCATCTTCAAATTCGTGTAAAATACCAAGTATCCATTTCCATAACAGTCATAATTACAATTGGGTTAGAATTTGGTTCATTCAGTTTTTTTAAATATGAATCTGCATCAAGTATCGGCCTTTTTCATACTAAAACTAATTGCTATTCCGAATTCCATCTCGTATCCGTTCCGCAACATCGAGATATATTCACAAAGTTGACGACACATCTAATTCACTTATTCCATTCTCCTTCAAAAAGCGGCGCCGGCTGCTTTTCATTTAGGAATTTCCTGCTTTTTGTGAAGTTGACAAACGACTCGAACCTGGCTCTGTATAATCGATTATTGGAAATTCATGAAGCAAGAAATGACCAGTAAACTCTCAATAAGGAAGCTTGCAGGTCTGACCATCGTTGGTCGGTAATATAAATCAAAACTTCATGGCAGAAAATTATCCATAGTGTAACTCAGATGATAGGAAAATACAGTTAAGTGTTAGATGGAAACTGAGTATTGTAAACGTAATTGAAGTTGAGAGATTGATTCGAAGACGTGAGACTAGTGGTTTCACGCTTCTTAAAAGGGCGTTCTAAACATTTTCTATGGAAGATATTACTTTTTCGTAGCTTTTACTTTACGACCGTTTTATTGACGACAATATTCGATTAGTTTCAATTTATTACGTACATTCCGAATTGAAGATGCGACCAGTTTATCGAGGATGAGTTTTATTGCTATCTAATGCAATATGACATTATACCAGGGTTTAAGTTTAAACAGTGATTGAAGACTTTGAAATGTTTCCTAAATATCCAATTGACTGCAGCATCATAAATTGAAATATAACAATATAACAATCTGGATACGAATATCAAACAGTCACCCAGTACATCAATTTTCAAAAAGGTCCTCATGACACTTTCATCTTGTGTTATATATTAATAAAATTATTTAATTTTAAATCTCTTTATGCTTTTTCCATTTGTCATGGGGGTGTCACTTGATTCTGATTCTTTTTTTTTCATAGGTACTTTTACTTTTGTTTTTCTTATTTCCTTGTATATTTTTCACATATTGTATTTCATTTTTATGTTTGCATTTATATATTCATATTATTCTCATAATTATTATTATTACCAGAGTAGCCTTTGGCTAAATCTCCCCAAGCGAAGGTATTATTATTTTATTATTTTCTCGTGGACTTATGCACTATCTCAGCTGTTAACTGGATATAATTTACCTTTCCCAGACTCAGCAATCTAAGGGAATAGGCTCGATCACAATATACTTGACATAAATTTCCTAACTATCCTACATATTAAGAATTACAGCTTTTTGCATTTCTATATAGGTATTCTTATGCAATTCTAATTTCTTAAGGCTATCATGTAAAGTTTTGGGTATTAACCTAGTCGAGGATACGATGACAGGAACAATATATATTTTCTCGAGGTGCCAAATCTGCTTGATCTCAATAGCAAGGTCTGGGTATTTGGACTTTTTCTCCTGGAACTTGTTGTTATTATTCGGTATGGCGACATCCACCAGCATTGCTGTTCTGGCTCTCTTATCAAACACCACTATGTCCGGCCTATAATTCGTCACTATTCTGTCAGTGATAACAGGCCTATCGTAGTATAATCTGATTTCCCAATACGGGCGCCGGTTGATGCTTGTAATATGGCTGGAAGGTATTCAGAAATCCGCACTTGTGTACAAGTTTCTGATGGATAATGCTGCACACTTGATTATGCCTGTGAAGATAGTCCTTATTGGCCAGTTGTTCGATCCGGACGTAATATGCTGTATAGTCTTTGATCTTATATGGCATTTTCTGCACTTATCTGTTTGTAATGTTCCGTCCTTCATAATAAATTTTTTGTAGTTGTTTGTAGCGATCATTTGGTCTTGGATGGCCATAAGGAATCCTTCTGTTTCCGCGAATAATTCTTTTTCATCAACCATTTGTTGGACGCTTCTTTGTCGGGGTGTGGTTGATTAATCTCATGGTGATGTCGTCCATGCAATTCTTTTCTTGATCATTGCTCTTGTTTTCCAGTATCTGATAGGAATGGTAGATTCAGAAGGTCATCTCTGGTAGCAAGATTTAGAGGTGTATATCCCTTATCAGCCAACGATACCACTCTATGGAGTTCAGAAGTGAGAGCTTTTGCAGAGAAGAATTCTCTGAGATTTTTATCTGTTTGGTGTGTAAATTGACACACATTATTATTATGCACTATCACAGCTGTTATCTGGATATAATATACCTTTCCCAGACTCAGCAATCAAAGGAATAGGCTCGACTACAATATACTTGACATAAATTTCCTAACTATCCTACATGTATTAAGAATTACAGCTTTTTGCATTTCTATATAGGTATTCTTATGCAATTCTAATTTCTTAAGGCTATCATGCAAAGTTTTGGGTATTAAACCAGTCGAGGATACGATGACAGGAACAATATCTATTTTATCGAGGTGCCACATCTGCTTGATCTCAATAGCAAGGTCTGTGTATTTGGACTTTTTCTCCTGGAACTTGTTCAGCACGTTGTTATTATTCGGTATGGCGACATCCACCAGCATTGCTGTTCTGGCTCTCTCATCAAACACCACTATGTCCGGCCTATTATTCGTCACCATTCTGTCAGTGATAACTGGCCTATCGTAGTGTAATCTGATAGAGTCATTTTCCAAGACAGGCGCCGGCTGATACTTGTAATGTGGCTGGAAGGAGTTATTATTATTATATTTATTATCGTGGATTTATGCACTATCTCAGCTGTTAGCTGGATATAATTTACCTTTCCCAGATTCAGAAATCAAAGGAATCGGCTCGATTACAATAAACTTGACATAAATTTCCTAACTATCCTACATGTATTAAGAAGTACAGCTTTTGCAGTTGTATATAGGTATTCTTATGCAATTCTAATTTCTTAAGGCTATCATGCAAAGTTTTGGGTATTAACCCAGTCGAGGATACGATGACAGGAACAATATCTATTTTCTCGAGCTGCCACATCTGCTTGATCTCAATAGTAAGGTCTGTGTATTTGGACTTTTCTCCTGGAACTTGTTCAGCACGTTGTTATTATTCGGTATGGCGACATCCACCAGCATTGCTATTCTGGCTCTCTTATCATACACCACTATGTCCGGCCTATTCACCATTCTGTCAGTGATAACAGGCCTATCGTAGTATAATCTGATAGAGCCATTTTCCAATACGGGCGCCGGTTGATACTTGTAATATGGCAGGAACGTATTCAGAAGTCCGTACTTGTGTGCAAGTTTCTGATGGATAATGTTGCACACTTGATTATGCCTGTGAAGATAGTTCGTATTGGCCAGTAGTTCGCATCCGGACGTAATATGCTGTATAGGCTCCGATCTTATATGGCATTTTCTGCACTTACCTGTTTGTAATGTTCCGTCCTTCATTATATATTTTTTTATATTTATTATTATAATTTCTGTAACAAATAGGATTCAAATTTGCCTGATTTTCATTCCGAACAAGAATTATACAGAGTGTTTCAGTTATGCAATAATTAATTTTTATAGGAGATGCCCATAAATATACACACAACCAAATTTATATGGAATCACCCGATATTTTGAATATTACCTCAGGCATTTTGGAAATTTCGAAGGATTGTTAGAACTTATCCTTTTTTAGATATTGCAATTGAAAAAGAAATAAATTAGGGTTTATTTTAAGAAATAAACAAATAAAAGAAAATAAGACTCTTTCCGCATGTAGTAAGACAATTGAAAATTGTTTTCTCACGGAGTAGGTGTTTTTTCCTTGACGTCAGTAGCTAGTATTACCTCCTCTTTCCTTGATACAAGCCTAAATCCGTCTAGGCATGCTTTGGATTAGGTTAGGACCTCCTCTGGGGTGATATTCTGCCCCTCTTCTGTGGCGGCTTGAATGCGTTGTTGTGGGGTTCTTGAATTATCTTGGCGCGATCTGATTTTCCTTCTGAGAATATCCCATAAATGTTCAATAGGATTTAGGTCTGGAGAGCAAGCTGGCCAGTCCAAAATAGCGATTCCTCTGTTTCAAGATAATGTCGCGCGAGGTTGTTGGTATGCGTAGGAGCATTATCTTGCGTAAATTTGAAATTTTCACCGTGTGCACCTCTGTTTCGCCTCCCAGCATAATGCCACCCCAAAACATCACATTGCCCACTTGGTATTTCGATATTTGTCTTGCTGCTCGGAGTCTAGCTTATCTTCCACGACCCTTAAAACCCGAAATCGGCGGTCATCTGATCGAACACCAATTCTGGTCTCACCCGAAAAAGAACATTTCGCCAATTCTCAATATTCCAATTTCGGTGCTTGATACACCAATTGAGTCTGTTAATTTTTGTTGTCTGGTTAGCTCTGGAACTCTGAAGGGCCTGCTGTTTTATCTAATCTAACCCCTTGAACGAAGCCTTCGACGTATCTTTCCGACTGATACACTGACGCCTGTTGCTTCCAGAAATCGCTTTTGAAGTATGGGGTGCGACGCACTAGGTCTCTTCTTGCAATTTGGCACAAAAGAAGTGATTCTCCGACGTTTTTATTGGGGTGATATAGCTGAAACCAAGAAGTGTAGAGCGTACAGCTGCTGAGAACTGTATATTTCCACTACGCACCTATCTTTTCTTCTCACCCTTTCTCTATCTCTCACTCTCTCGCATCGTCCCCAGACTACCGTCTGGTGCCAGGATGCTACGAGGCCATCTCTGCTGATTACAAAGTGTTTGTCATAGCGCTTTGGTTTGTTTGTTGTGTTTTGAAAGAATTTAGTGAGAAAATACTGATGTAGGTACGTTTTTTCCTCATACTATAATATCAAAAATAAATAAAAATTGTAAAGTATCATAACCATTCCTACTTACAGAAACGCAAAATGACGAGGAAATTGACTAAGTGGAGAGTAACATAGAAGAAGACAGTGATTGACATAATTGTTTTTAATACATTTAATTATGTGAATAATAAAAAAGACCAAAACGGTTATTTTTCAAATTTATATGGGAGGTTTTCTTAAACCTCCCATATAATTGTCAGATTATCATTGTTGATGATTAGGACATCATCCTGAATCGTCTGTATAAAAATCTGACGTGCTGGAGTATGACATTTGTCATATTTTCACAACGATTGTCAAATTTTTTTCGCAAATCTTTCTTTAAATTAAACAAGATCCGCGAAAAAATAATATATGGGCGATGTCAACCCAAATTATTGGGTCCACAATGATTCTTAAACATCTATAAATCATAATCGGCATCACTTAGAAGACTGAACCTGGCCATCGGGGCTCTCTCGGTCAAACAGAGAGGGAATTGTTTTGTTAAGTTTGAATATTGAAGGGTTTTTGCGATTATACTTCAAAATTGGCAAGCAAGAACAAGGAAGTGATTATGTTTCGGAAGAACATCTCCGCGAAAGAGGAAATATCACAGGTTATGTACTTTTTGATTATCTACTCAGTCATTTTATGATCTTCCTTGCTATGTAAAATCTTTTCTTAGATTTGTTTAGACATATAGGTATGATTGTTGAAATATTTTTCTGTTGGTTTTCTTTTTCCACTGTTACAGATTCCTGTCCCAAACCCCCTTCTTTTCACCCTCGGCTTGTCTGGAAATCATGGAGTGCAAGAGAGAATGAAGCGGCTAAACAGAAAAATCTTTGGTACTCTTTATGTACACACGACACTAACACAACATTAACAGACAAGATATAGCTAGTGCAATTGCGACAGGGAAACGAGTTTTGTCCTCAGGTTTTTCTCACTCGTTTATTGAATCATATGCAAGATAGTATGGTCCCCTGTTACATTTTCTGAGCTCGCACTTGTGTTTTTTCCGACACACACCAAAATTATAGATATTAGCATTTATTTTAATTTTGTAAATCCTCTCTCTTCAAAAGAATATAATATATATATATATATATATATATATATATATATATATATATATATATATATATATATATATATATATATATATATTAAATAGGGTTTTACCTGACGAGTTGCCCATATATCTGTTCATGCAATCAAACTGATTTCATGAAAAATATAAATCCACCACCCGGTAATCAATACCATTGCCAGGCAATGATTATAATCAAAACATATCCTGGAATAATTATATATTAGGATAACGTTAAATGTTATGAGAATATATCAATCAACCAGAATATATACATACTATAGCGAGTAGTTTCAGAGGCTTTCTCCTGAAAAATCCAGTGTACGGACCTTAGTCAAGTAACACTGAATGTTACTCATTAATAGTTTCCTTTGTATGAAGTGGTGAACGATCGAATAGAATACTGCTCTGAATATAAATATGACAAAATTGTCAGTTAATTATATTACATTTATATAAACAAATAAATAAAATATGAAATGAGATTCTGAGCAGTATAAACTAAAGAGAAAACCTATGACTCTACCTCATTATTTTTTCGGAAAGAAACCTACGAAGAATATTACAAGATTTGATGACTGTAATCTTTTGTAACTGTTCAAACAAATTTTCTTCAGACCTAAAATCTCAATACTTTTGTGAAGATTTCTAGGAATAACACCTGTTGTGGAAATAATAATCAGTAGAATAAATATTTTTTCATTTTCCACATTTTTTAATTTCGTCGCCAAGCATCATATATTTAGAAATTTTTCATTGTATTTATTTTGTATATTATGTGTGTCGGGTACAGCAATATCAATTATATATGTTACTTGATTTTGTTCATCATTAAGAATGATATCTGGTCTATTGTGTTTTACAGCTCTGTTGCAAAAAATTGTTTTATCAAAATAAAGTTTATATTTGTCATTTTCACAAATAATCTCAGGTTCATATTTGTGAAATTTTTTTCTTTTGGGAATTAGGTCATGTTTAATTCCTAGATTAAAATGAATAATATTAGCGACGGCATTGTGTCTTTCTAAATAATCTGTTGAAGCAAGGACTGAGCAAGATGATAATATATGAAAAACTGTTTCTGAAGAACTGAAATATTTACGGCAAGAATCATCTATATTTTGTTTGATGATGTGTTTTCTATAATTCCTCGTGAAAACAACCTGATCCTGGATCGCAATTGCCAAGCCTTCTGTTTCAGCAAACAATTCTCCAGATACTAACCATTTATTCGATGCGATTTCATCAATATAATCATTTTTCAATTATTTAGGTGCTTTCCGTGTAATTCCTTCTGCATCCAACTTTCTTTTTAGAATTATCATCAAATATATCAAAATCTACCTTTTGTATTGACAAGTTCAGAGGTGTAAGATTATAATCTGAAGCAACAACAATATCATGTAATTTAGACGTTCTCTGTTTATCATGAAAATGGGAACGTAGATGAAAAATCTGTTTACTATGAAGATTATTGAAATCAGTTAATCCACGACCTCCAAGATGTCTAGGTAGTGTAACTCTCTGAACAGCTGAATTTGGGTGATGCTTATGATATTTACAAAGCATTTTCCTTGTTTGACATTGTAATTCATTTAGATCATTTAATAATTCCAAAAAGAGATGTAAGAATAGGAACTGCATAGGAGTTGATAGCTCTGAAAGGGTTTTTACTAGTTAAATGACTCTTGATGATAATCAGAAAGATATTGGGCGTATATACTATGAATATCTGACACAATCGAGTATTTCCATATGACTGTTTTCTTTTACATTTTTGAAAACTTGTAGCCCCCTCCTCTCCACTAAAGTGAAAAACTTTTTTCTTTTAAGGGCCTAATTTTGACTATCCAATAGATTCCCATAACTGCAGATTTAGCATCCCGGACCCCCTTACTACTAGCTTAAACTCTCCAGGCTAGACCTGGGAGTCTTTACTGCCATATTAATGGGGCACTGTCGTCTTAATAAATCCCCTAAATAAGTTAGGATTGATTTGGGACCCTTCATGTAGACTATGTTAAGAGGATATAGAATCAATGGACCATGTTATGTGCGAGTGCCCAGCTGATGACAGAGTCAGGCGAGAAACCGGGATCTAACAAACTGAAGCTGATTGAACTTATTAAGCTCACACCCTTGAAGCTCAAATCGTTTACAAGAAAAATGGAACTTGTGGGTGAAATTCAGGACGGAATGTACAACAATAGAGAATGGGCGATGTGATAGAAAACCTGAATTGAAACGTGACAACACTTTTTCTAATAACCTAAGCAAGTAGATAGTTTTCAGGTCTCCTGAGATGGTTCTATAGGATCATTTTTGTCAATTGCTTCTTCCTACTTGAATCTACTGATTTTTATAGATATCTGTCAAAAACATGACGTCAATAACATTTTTCTTGATGGCAATATACGACATTATTGAAAAGTTCTTATCTTATTGAATAAAAAGGGAAACCCTTTCTTGTTTCATTCAATATAACCCAATCATAAAGAACGCTGTCAATATGTCAGTATGTCAACATCCGCGGCGATATTGCCAAACAAATATATTAAGAACAAAGTATCGTGCATAGATAATTAATCAATCAATAGGTAGAAAGCATTTAAAGCCTGACTATTAACCGAATAAGATTCGTTCATGAATAAAAACCTCTCAAATTAATTCCCATAAAGTCAACAAAGCCTCTGGAAACAACTTGTTGTCATCATCGAAGAAGAAATTTAATATTCACTCTTAAGTACTTCCACAAGTCTCGGCACTAAATTGCATTAATACTTCTGTAGAAGGTATAGACAAACAAAAAAGAGTCGAGATAATCATGTGATCATTGCCAACTTACTAACGTTCAAACTCGACTGTTTTTACGATCTTCTCATCCCATGGTAATTTGTACCTTGGCAATCTTATTTAGTTCTGCTTATGAAGCTTCATGCCGTATCGTGTTCCTAACTTGGTGAATGAAGTAATTGTGAAATTGAAACGTTTTTCTTCCACTTATTTTACCGTTTAAAGTAGTTTTTAATTGTTTCTCCGGGCTGAGTTAGTATGAAGATATTTCATTTAAGTGGAGAGATGTTTCATCTCAATTAGGATAAACAACAAAGTGATTACTTCAACGAGGTTTTTTCAGTCTGAAAAGAGTTATTGCACTGTCTTTCTCCACTGTAATAGATCCGCAAAATATAGCACTTTCTTCTTGATTTCTACTACTCCATGAAAAAAATGGGACTTTATAAGGAAGTATTTTTTCTAAGCGCTGGTAAGATGGATAAATTTTCGGCAGTTAGCATGAATGGCTTGATTTTGGTAACTTTATTTTAACTGCACTAACTTTCTATAGTTAATATATTTTATAATATATAGAGACGACCCAGAGCCGGGGTCTATTTTTTTGTTAATTTGCTAAAACTATCCATATATTTCTTGGTTTTTATCTAATTGAATTTTATTATCAATTGTGATAACTGTATTTTGTAGATCTACCTGCATAACATTTCATATTGTTCATCTGAATTCACAATTACAGTGAAAAGACTACTTGATATTTCAACAAGAATTGTTGGTAATTTGAAGTGAAAATTTTTGAAAAACACCAGATTGATAATAAAATGGCTGATTATTCATACGAGGATATGTTAGTCTTTTTTTAATTCATGGCGAATGTCAAAAAGTGGTGGATAGAACTTGCAGGCATTTCCAAATTTGGCGCCTATGAGTAAAACAAAATTTCGAAGGGCTAGAAGCAATTTTCTGCAATTTGGAGGAACAAAATACATAGAAACTAGAAGGAAACCAATTCTCGAGGACGACGACAATCAAATTAATACGCTAGCGCATTTTCGGGCCGATCCACATGCGTCCATTAAGTCAGCGTCAATGGATATTGGATTGAGTTATACTTCCATTCAAAGGATCCTTAAGAAACATAACATGCACCCCTATTCTTTTATCAGACTACAAAAATTGAAACCAACTGACCTTCCCAAGCGGCCAATTTTCTGTGAAAATTTATTAATTCGGCTTCAAGAAGATGAGACAATTCTGCAAAAAATTATATGGTCTGATGAAGGCAAGTTCAATGAAAGTGGAATAACCAAAAGGAGAAATCGACATTTTTGGGCCACAGAAAATCCACATTTCATTGAGGTTATTGATTTCGAAAATAAATTCAGCGTGAACGTTTTTGCAATTTCAATGAATGATTTGTTGGCTTATCACATTCATGAGGAAAATCTCAATGGACAAAGATACCTGGAAATATTGAGAGGGACATTAGCAAATTTTTTAGATGGATTACCCTTTAAAATTCTGAGGGATTACTATTACCAAATGGATGGTGCACCAGCACATAAAATACTAGCTGTAGATCGGCAGCTAACAGAAATATTCGAGGATAGATGGTGGGGTAATCAAGGACCAAATTTATGGCATCCGCGTTCCCCGGACCTAACGCCCCTTGATTTTTATTTATGAGGCAAAATCAAGAGTGAAGTGTATCTGATTCCTGTAAGAAGTAAAGAAGAGTTACGAGAGCGCATTCATAATGCTTTTCGTAATATTGATCCTGAGGAAACTAGGAGGGCAACTCATCATGTTCGTATACGAGCTGTCAAGTGTATCGAGCAAAATGGGGCCTATATTGAACATTTATTCAGATCATAAATTAGTTTTCCCCCATGATGTTTGCTATCATTTATTCGTATAAATGTAATTATCTTCGATGATTGGTTTTGTTCCTACAATTTTTATTCATCCGAATTGTAGAAAATTGCTTCTAATGCTTCGAAATTTTATTTTACTCATAGACGGTAAATTTGAAATTCATTGAATTGCTTTTTGACATTCTAAAAGGATTAAAAAAGATTAAATATATTTTTGTTTGAATAACCAGTGGTTTTATTCTAAATGTGTTGTATTATTTGGATATTTTCAATCTGAAATAACGACAATTCGTTGAAATATCGAATTCGACTGAACGAAGTGACAAGTACATTAATTTTAGGTACCTGTCAGGTGAGCGTAGCCAGTTCAGCTACTTGATTCAAATATTTCAAACCATTCTCTGTTAGTTCTTGAAAACTCATCAAAATTCAATATATTCCCAAATTATTTCGGAACTATAAGAGATGGGTATAGTACGTGCTTATACAATTCCATGTGAAATTTGACGCTTCATCTGATGGCAATATAAAAATTGGCACGTGCAATTTGAAAAAATTGAGTTATTGCTGTTTGAAAAAGGCCAAATTGAAAAAATCATACAAAACAACGCAATAAACATTTGACATGTGTAGATTGCTTAAAAAATTTCTTGTCCTTCTTCTATCCACCCAAGCGAAAATTGTGTCTGTAGTACAAAAAATCCACGAGCTACAATTTTTTTAAATGTCCTCAAAAATCGAGTTTATAACAAAAATAATTGAACCTGCCAAAAGTTTTGGCAGATAAGTGCCAACAACTTGGGTATTTTATGCCTTGCTCAAATGTCGGTTCTAGATGTATAATAAAAAAGGTAGATTGCCATTTGAAATAACAAACTGATGACCCACTTCCGGTATAACCGGAAATTGTATAATTTCGAAAATATTTCACTTCAATTATAAATCGCTAGTTATGGCCGTGTATAAAATTTCAGCTTGATATTGTAATTGGAATTAAAAAAGTTTTAAACGGACGGTCCCGGTGAATATCCCTGTATATGTCAGAATATTTATTTAGAACGATTACGTTGACGAAAAATTTCAATAGTAATCAAAGGAAAAAAGAATGGAACAGATTTATAGTAAGATGTAACAGATAATTTGTCGAATGAACATGCAATGCCAAATGTCATATGAATAAATATATATTGACATGACATTTGACACTCGAGTTCCGGTACTTGATAACTGTAGGCCATCTTAATGAATCAGGATCAATTTATAAAGATAGCGATATGCAAATCCCCTTCGGCTTAGCCTTACTTGTATTACCTACATTCCTTCAACGTTTTTTACCTCTATTACAAATGAAGTTAGATTAGTTTCCTTTACAGGGATGTTCAAAATGATATGTACATTCTTTAAAAGCTGCTAGCTATATGGGTTAAACAACTGTTAAACTAATCTGTCAATATAGACACATCTCGCTTTACAAAGTAGATTTTCTCAGGGAATATATAATGAAGATAAACTGGAATTAACTAAGACGCAAAAAGCCATCCCGTTTAGGAACGTTTTTTATAATTTATGAAATATTCACAAACCTAGACGCATGCTTAGAAAGAATGCGGAAAACTGGCTACCTGACTTGGTAAGTCCGCGTGATGCGGCTTCCACTTTGATATTCTTCTTTATGCGATCTTAACTGACCGTTACTCGCTTTGCCTGTCTTCTTTTTGCGCTTACCTGCCCATAAATACGTATCTTTTGCACCTGGCTTCGAAACATTCGATCATAAACTAAGTGAGTGTTAGAAAATCATCACGGTTAGGCTTGGGAGTGATTTATTACGAAACAATCTTGTATTTATGGGTTGAAAGAGATGGTAATCTAAAAATTTTGAGTGCATTGGTCAAAACAATTCACATTTTCGAACATGGGTCTCATCCGACTGCCTCGAGGAGTTGGTTAGCGCCGTTAATTTGTCATGGTTGGGTCTTTTACTATTTCTATTTAAGGTGAGGTTAAATTTATTTCGAGTATAACTGGCGTGGTGTGTCACCGAAGTTTTGAGTATTCAATATTTTATATTATTATTACTTCGTTTCGAACTTCATTCAATTTTTCACGTCGAATAAAATGAATTGAAAAAAAATATGGGTTACAATTCGAAAAAATTTAGTTTTCGATGTTTCTTCGTTTCGAAATGTGAGGAGAAAATAGAGCACTCTGTATACTGACTAAGATTCAGTCGGATAACTTCCTGTTGAGCTTTTCTCGTGAGAGAGTCAATTTGTGCAAAACTTGACGCTTTGTCTTTTGATATTAAAAGAAAGTCCTGAGTAGGGAAGGCAATCTCGGTATGCAAAGATCTTGCAATACCGAGATCTCGCACCTATTCTGATCAATTTCGCACCCAAAATCATGCGCGATCTCGCAAGATTGGTATTTTGTCCATTTTATATATATATATATATATATATATATATATATATATATATATATATATATATAAATGAAATTCTAACTGCATGTATTACCCAAAAAATTATGCACATTTGGAGATTTATAATATTCTTTCCGAACATCAAAAGGATGTAGAAAAACACCTTGGTACTAAAGAGCAACTTGTAATTGATTCTGATGCTTTGAATCAAGCTCAAACTAAGAAGAGAAATATTCATACAGCCTTCATTGATTTCCAAAAGGCTTTTGATAGTTCTCCCCATTCATGGCTTCAAGAAATTTTGGAAATTTATAAAATTGATAAGACACTTCGTCTTTTTCTTGAATTTGTACTGAAAAATTGGAGAAACCAATCTTCATTTAAATATTTCAAAACAATCGCTAAAATCCGAAGTAATTCCAATCAAAAGAGGCATTTTTCAAGGTGATTCTTTAAGTGCTTTTTGGTTTTGTCTTTGCCTTAATCCATTATCTCACGAATTAAATGCTACTAGTTTCGGCTTCAAAATAGTCTATTAACTGAATTCAAATTAAGTCACTTAATTTATTTAGATGATATTAAATTATATGCCGCAACCAGATCTCATTTAAAAAGTCTACTTGAGATTACTTTCAAATATTCCAATGATATTCATATGAAATTTGGGCTTCCAAAATGTAAAAATCTTTCTATTGAAAAAGGAAAGATCACCTCTGATTATATAAAGATTTCCAATATCGAAATCGAGCCAGTGCATCAAGGAGATACATATAAATATCTTGGATTTTGTCAAGAGAAGACAATTAACCATAGCAGCACTAAAGAAAATATTAGAAGTTCATATTACAAAATACTTAGAATTAGCATCAAGAGTCATTTAACTAGTGAAAACTCTTTCAGAGCTATCAACTCCTATGCAGTTCTTATTCTTACATCTTCTTTTGGAATTATTAAATGGTCTAAAACTGATCTAAATGAATTACAATGTCAAACGAGGAAAATGCTTTGTAAATATCATAAGCACCACCCAAAGTCAGCTGTTCAGAGAGTTACACTACCTGGACATCTTGGAGGTCGTGGATTAACTGATTTCAATAATCTTCATAGTAAACAGATTTTTCATCTACGTTCCCATTTTCATGATAAACAGAGAACGTCTTAATTACATGATATTGTTGTTGCTTCAGATTATAATCTTACACCTCTGAACTTGACAATGCGAAATGTAGATTTTGATATATTTGATGATAATTCTAAAAAGAAAGTTGGATGCAGAAGGAATTTTACGGAAAACACCCTAAAGAAATGAAAATGATTATATTGATGAAATCGCATCGAATAAATGGTTCGTTTCTGGAGAATTGTTTGCTGAAACAGAAGGCTTGGCAATTGCGATCCAGGATAAGGTTGTTTTCACGAGGAATTATAGAAAACACATCATCAAACAAAATATAGATGATTCTTGCCGTAGATGTTTCTGTTCTTCAGAAACAGTTTTTCATATATTATCATCTTGCTCAGTCCTTGCTTCAACAGATTATTTAGAAAGACATAATGCCGTCGCTAATATTATCCATTTTAATCTAGGAATTAAACATGACCTAATTCCTAAAGAAAAAATTTCACAAATATGAACCTGAGATTATTTGTGAAAATGACAAATATAAACTTTATTTTGATAAAACAATTCTTTGCAACAGAGCTGTAAAACACAATAGACCAGATATCATTCTTAATGATAAACAGAATCAAATAACATATATAATTGATATTGCTATACCCGACACACATAATATACAAAATAAATACAATGAAAAATTTCTAAATATATAATGCTTGGCGACGAGATTAAAAAATGTAGAATATAAAAAAAATTTTATTCTACCCATTATTATTTCCACAACAGGTGTTATTCCTAGAAATCTTCACAAAAGTATTGAGATTTTGGGTCTGAAGAAAATTTGTTTGAACAGTTACAAAAGATAACAGTCATCAAATCTTGTAATATTCTTCGTAGGTTTCTTTCCGAAAAATAATGAGGTAGAGTCATAGGTTTTCTCTTTAGTTTATACTGCTCAGAATCTCATTTCATATTTTATTTATTTGTTTATATAAATGTAATATAATTAACTGACAATTTTGTCATATTCATATTCAGAGCAGTATTTTATTCGATCGTTCACCACTTCACACAAAGGAAACTATTAATGAGTAACATTCAGTGTTACTTGACTAAGGTCCGTACACTGGAATTTTCCGGGAAAAAGCCTCTGACACTACTCGTTGGTACATTGATATCATTGTCTGATGATGCTATAGTATGTATATATTCTGGTAGATTGATTTATTCTCATAACATTTAACGTTAGCCTAATATATAATTATTCCAGGATATGTTTTGATTATAATCATTGCCTGGCAATGGTATTAATTAGTGGATTTATATTTTTCATGAAATCAGTTTGATTGCATGAACAAATATATGGGCATCTCGTCGGGTGAAACCCCTATATATATATATATATATATATATATATATATATATATATATATATATATATATATATATATATATATATATATATATATATATATATATAAATATATATATTCTTTTGAGAATGAGAGGATTTACAAAATTCAAATAATTGGATTTACAATAAATGCTTATATCTATAATTCTGGTGTGTGTCAGTGTCAATGTCAATGGAACCATACTATCTTGCGTATGATTCAATAAACGAGTGAAAAACTCGTTTCCCTGTCGCTATTGCACTAGCAATAGCTTGTCTGTTTATGTCGTGTTCGTGTCGTGTACATAAAGAGTACCAAAGATTTGTCTGCTTAGCAGCTTCAATTCAAAATATGACAAATGTCATATCTATGTAATAATTACCTTTCTTGGGGTTAAATTCGACGAAAATACTAAATAATATACTTTAACCCTTATCCGAGTCGCACGCCTATGACCATCCTGTCACCTATAGATTTATTACTCTAGGGCTTTACCGAATCGACTATAGTAACTATCTAACTATCTATGTACTCCAGTTAGTATTCGGCACTTGACATGATTGAAGGGCCCAAACCAGTCGTGTATTATATAAACGTGGAAAACAGACAAAACTGTTTTTTTTTCATTTTTTCCATATAGGGGAAATTTTAAGGAGATGACACGTAATATGAAACAGAAAAATGTTGAAGTGAGCGACGTATACAGGAAGACAAGAAGCGGTTTTGACAGCAGATAAACGAACAACGAAGAGATCCCATAACGGTTCTTCATGTTCTTTTGGGTTCCCGAACCCTTCAAGCACTGGAACGTCTGAAAAAAATTCTGAAAATTCATTGAATTTTGTATTGAGAACCGACTCCTTAATCAACCAGTCCTAGATGAAGGAACTAACTTTCCCTAGGTAGAACGGCTCAATATCTATGACACAATCAGTAACGAAACGTTACAACTAAAATATGCCTAACATTATATTGAATTTCTACGCGATAAATGTCAAACACATACATCACACTACAATCAGACAGATATGCAATTTGGTGTTGAGCAAGGCTCTTATCCATGAAATCAATAAGTATTCAACAATTCGGAACAATCAGACTAATTTCTTGACACCGCTGACAATGGTCTATTAAGAATTCAAATGGGTTGTGTTCGAAATATAGAAATGAAATTGAAATACCAATCGTGTTCTCCGTTGCGGTAACAGTTCGAGAAATAATGATAACTTATATTTTGTTGTTTGTAATGAACTATAAAGGATACTTTAGAATTCAAACCTTCGACTAGTATGAATATTTATGATAAAGACTGTTCACATTTGAGAATATTTTGAGCACAACTAATTGCTAACCTTATTATTCAATCAATTTATGGAAACCCTGGAAATCATCGATATGCCAATAAGTGTCTATGAAATTTTATCTCACTAGTGAAAGTATAAGAAAAACAGAGTGTCTCACTTAGAAACTTGTATGTTGATCTGCGGTTCGTTTCTAACAGGAATCGAGTTTCAAAGATTTTAGCTTAATTTTTTCGATTATGTTTTGAGTTTCAAGGAGTTCACAGTAAAGAACACCGCGCATGTCGCTATGTGAAACATTGCAGATAGAAAAAACCACCCTCCTTTTTCGGTCTGGATTTTCGAGAAAACCTTATTGGTGAAAACCAATTTCAATTATAATTTTTGTTTTCGTGTTAATCCGGAAATCTGGATTTTTACTGTACTAATTGAGTTACTTAAGAAATATTTCCACTTTCTTCTTGTACTGGAAAAGAATCAATGGATGCATCAAAGTAGCTCATTTCTTGTGATATCCCCGGCAAGATTCTTCTACTGGGCGAAGGTGTTTGAAAATTGAAGAATAAGATCGATCACTTCCTCATCGAAGAATAACTGGAACGTAGAAGCTGGTGAAAGCTTGTTATTTGCCGATGAAATTGATGTCCATTGCGGTAGAGGCGACTTATCCAAGTCCAAATCACTTTCTCTGCAATCGAAAGTTCTAAAAACTTTGAAAGGTTTGTCATCGTCGCTACCCCAGTCATCTTCAGTTTCCATCCGTACTTCATCAGGAGCTCTGAGTTGAGTTCGCGGTAAATTGTCCAATGAGTCGGTGTTTTCATCTCCGAAGTCTATATCTGTACAGCAGTCATCATTGGCCTTCTCATGAGGAAAACTTGCTATTTCTTCTGGAACCTCATTCTCAATTTGTTCGATCTCTGCAATTATTTTAGCTAAAGTTAAAGATAGAATTGGTAAAGTTTGTACCTGAAACAAAAATATTCCCATTGAGTCGATGAACCTACTGTCCTTTTAAAAGGACAGCTTTTCATATTGTCTCGTATTTAGCGGAGTATGAAAAGAAATTTGGGGTTATGCAGATGGAAATATTCGGCGGACTCTGTTGAACTCAAATATTGGACGAAATGGAACCATACACTACAAAAATGAAGAATTTATTCAGCACCTCTTGGACATCTCGATAGATAAAATTAAACCACACTTGAACTCTGACTAGTCAGACAGAACAAGGGAAAGAATGCAAACAGAAAGTTATTGAATGAACACCCACCGAGTGTTATCCACTAAAGCAGGGTGCTTCAACGAAAACTAAACAGAGGCTATATCTACCAAGATATTCATTTCTGATCAAAAGGCAAAAACAGGTCGATTTTTGTTTCAGGTGGGACATCTTTTGGGGTACAATATTTGCCTGAAATATCAACCCCCTAAGCAGGGGTTGAAATCCTCGGACATTTTGAATAGGGAAGATGGGTCGAGTAACGACTCAAAAGAAATGTGGTATCGTTGTCTACATTGCCTTGAACGAATTTCCATTTTTAATTGAATTTTCATTTTTTATTGAAAACTCTAGAAGATACAGAGTGAGCCACTGAAAAATAGAGAAGACTATCGCCCCAAGACTATTGGATAGTGCGAAAAACTGGAATAGATTCATTTTAGATCAAAAGCTGTAATCTTCCGAAATCCCGCTCATCTCGAATTTCAATCCCTAGAGCAGGGGTAATATTTCGATCCAGTGATACCTCAGGGCGATAGATAGTCTTCTCTGTTTTCAGTAGCTCACTCTGTATCTTCTACAGTTTTCTATCAAAAATGAAAATTCGTTCACGGGGATGCAGACGAAGATAATACCTATCTTTCGAGGTATCACTCGACCCATCTACCCTCTTCCAAATTTTCAAGGGTGGTCACCCCTGCTCTAGGGGTTGAAATTCGAGATGAGGATGGTACTTGATGATGACTGCCATTGATCAGCATGGATCTGTGCCATTTCACTTCATTGAAACTTGAATAGTATCCGGGAAATTATCTTCCTATCTTTCAGTTGCTGTATCCCTGCATCTTTTACAGTTTTCCATTAAAATGGAAAACCGTTCAAGGCGATGTAGACAAAGATACCACCTTTCTTTTGAGTTATCACTCGACCCATCTTCCATATTCAAAATGTTCAAGGATTGCAACCTGTTTTTGCGTTTTGATCAGAAATTAATATCTTGGTAGATATAGCTTCTGTTTAGTTTTCGTTGAAGCACCCTGTATATATATATATATATATATATATATATATATATATATATATATATATATATCTTTTGAAAAGAGAGGATTTACAAAAATTTGAATAATTGTATTTACAATAAATGCTTATATCTATAATTTTGGTTTGTGTCAGAAAAAACACAAGTGTGAGCTCAGGAAATGTAACAAGAGAACCTACTATCTTGTATATGATTCAATAAGCGAGTGAAAAAACCTGAGGAAAAAACTCCTTTCCCTGTCGCTATTGCACTAGCAATAGCTTGTCTGTTTATGTTGTGTTAGTGTCGTGTGTACATAAAGAGTACCAAAGATTTTTCTGCTTAGCCGCTTCATTCTCTCTTGCATTCCATTATTTCCAAACGAAGACAAGGGTGAAAGGAAGGAGTTTGGGACAGGAATCAGTAACAATGGAAAAAGAAAACCAGCGGAAAAATATTTCAACAATCATACTTCTTATATGTCTGAACAAATCCAAGAAAAGAATTTGCATAGGTCATGAAAAGGACTAAGGAGATAATAAAAAAATACATCACCTGCGATATTTCCTCAAATTCTCTCCATGTTTGACCGAGAGAGCCCCGATGGCCAGGTTCAGTCTTCCAAGTGATGCCGATTATGATCTATAGATGTTTTAGAATTATTATGGACCCACTAATTTGGGTTGACATCGCCCATATATTATTTCTTCGTGGAACTTATTTAATTTGAAGAGAAATTTGCTAAAAAATTTTGACCGTCTTTCGAAAAATATGACAAATGTCATATTATTATCACGAATGTGCGCTTAGTATAGACCAAGAATCTGAACTAAACATCCCTAGCTCTACAAGACGAATGGGCTAGAGGAGTCTAAGCTACTCTTCTTGCAGAGCCATGCCTTCTTTATTCAGATTATGCGAAGATGAGCTTCCATAACCTTCTACCCTTCTATCGTATTGAGATCTGGGCCCCTTGCTGGCCTGTCTATTCTCCATATTTCAAGTTCATACTCTTGCGTTATGAGGTGTTGTTGTTTGTGAACTTAGACGTAAGGCCATTTTCAATTTATTGTGTGGGGAGTCCTTTTATACTTGTATAAAATTTGTATAGCTTGATATCAGACAAAAATATCACTTTGATGAGAATTGATTAATGTAATTCAATAAAGAGTATCCCGCAGACGACAGAATATCTCCCAAAAAAATTTAGAAGTGGAAGAAATTTTCCGGGATGTTCTCCTTTATATATATATATATATATATATATATATATATATATATATATATATATATATATATATATATATATATATATATATATATATATATATATATATATATATTCCTTCCTTATTTTCAATTCACAGTTGAAACATCGTCAATATAATAAACAACAATAAAAAATTATGCAAAACACGAGTGCAGTAAACATTTACTGTTTCATTAATTGGGTACAGAATTGTTAAAATATCATCGAGCTGGTTGACATTCTATATAACTATAGTACGTGGTCCGTTGCAGGTAAAGGCCAAGGCCTACTCAGGGAACCATTCAATATATATTTATTTATTTTGAACAATAAATCAATTGTAATTATGATCACAGCTTCTAGTCTGGACTTGTGAGTATAATGTGGTAATTGTGTTCTCTGATCAGTCTGAACAAAAGATAATGTCATTTAAAATCGGAATTCTTGAACATTTTTATTTTAAGTTCATTGCAGTTATAATTAACAAACACTATTATTATATACTATGGGGAAATACTGCAATTTTCATGTACAATAAATCAAGGAACTGAAATGAAAAGTATCTATACAGAGTGCAGCAACGAAAGTGAAACTGACTCAATAATAATACACGATTGGAATTTTTACAATGTTTTTCCTACCAACAAATAAATTAATAGATATCTGTTACCAGTTCACTCTCTCATTCACATGGGGCAATAAAAAACTAAATATAAAGTGCCGAGGTATAAATTCTGTCAAAAAAATACCGGGGATTGATTATTTAGAAATTCTGCTTAAAACGATTGTCAAATTTTTTTTTGTTGCTAAGCACAACTGTTTTCTATACTGGCTGATTTGGTGAGTGGTATTCTTGACTATTTTGAGCAGAGTTTTCATTCTGTAGCGCTGTTTCTAGATTTAACCAGAGCTTTTGATTGTGTCCATCATGATATGCCGATGTGGAAGTTGGAAAGGTACGGTTTGGGTAGAATGAGTTGTGTTCTCATTAACTGATAGATATCAAGTTGTGTTTTCGAATGGTGAGTACTCTAATAGAGTGAAGGTCATGACTGGAGTTCCGTAAGGTTCTATCATGGGTCCTATATATTTTATTGATGATGCGGACAGCACTCTCTTCGCTGATGACACTACTTTTTCTATGGGATCTAAATATCTACGAAGTATGAAGCATTTGTCGGACAGCTTACATGAAAGGGCGTTGGAGTGGTTTTCTGTGAACGGGTTGGCGATGAATGGTGCTTAAACTCAGAAACTGTTGCTGAGTTTGAGGGATACTTCTGGTCTTGCTACGGATTTTGCTCGAGACAGTAAGGTCTGTTTTTTGGGGGTTAGTGTTGATTCGGTTTTGTCGTTGAATGCTGATGTTGAGTGTTTGGTTTCTAAGATAAGTGAGAATGTATATGTTCTTAGACGTCTTGCTTCATCTGTTTCTCCAATGATTCTGGGGATAGTTTATTTTGCGTGGATCGAATCTTCCCTTAGATATTATGTGGTAGTGTGGGGTAGTTGTTCTGGGTGTGAATTACTGTTTCGTCTCCAGAGGAGGGCTGTCAGGGTGTTGGGGGATCTGGGCTACAAGGATTGCTGTAGGAGCACCTTGAGGCGGCTTGGCATACTTACCTTTCCTTCTCTTTATTTACTTGAGTGACTAGTGTATGTCCACAGCAACTTAGCAACTTTTAAAATAAACTCTGATGTTCATTCTCACAACACAAGAAAGAAATTTCATATAAGAAAAGATTTCTTTCGACGGTTTCAATTTTCATGCTGTTGATTTATTCAATAGGCTGCCCTATTCCATAATATGTCTCAAATCGGACGGTTTCAAGAAAAAGCTCAGGCAGATTCTTGCTCGGGAAGTTTTATACTCAGTTGATGAGTATTACATGGTCAAATTTTTGTGAATTTTTTATTGTCTACCATTTGAAGGTTTCTATTTTACTTGTATTGAAGTATTTGTATCGTGTATGTGTAATTCAATGTACTTTTATTCTATCTAAATTGAAGTCATTTTAAATTGATTCATTCATCTTATTACTTTTTATATTTATTCTGAGGTCTTATTTATACAAATTCACTTGTTCTTTTTATCCTTTGATATGTATTGTAATCAACCCACTGACCTGTGCAAACACTTTTATATTATGTGTAAGGTATTAATAAATGAATACTAGGGTGGAGCGATTTCATGTTTTATCGCTTCGGTATACTTGTGAAAAGTTGCTATTTTAGGTCAACATTAAGCACAAAAAAAATTAGTTGGCTTATGCTATGTTTCAAGGTGCCCCCATCGTCATAAAGTTCTGAAAAATTTAGGCAAATTATGAGTTTTGCCGAAATTTTTCAAGACATCGCAAACATTTCATAAAACTCCTGAGCGATAGTTATTACCGGTAGAAACATGCGTGTTGAGACTCTAAGGTAGCGGGACGCGGGGGAAGGGTATTTCGGCGAAATACCTCTTCCCCGCGTCTTCATACCCAAACACCGATGGAGTGACATTTAGTAATTTTGCGCGCTTACAGCAGTTCATCTGTTGGTCGTTCATTTATTTGAGGCATCAAATTGTATTAGTTTATCTTTAACTGGGATTGTGACGTATATTGTAAGTAGTGATTTTCATTTTTTATGCTTGTAGTTTAATTCCTGACTGTAACATTAGAGTATTTATTATTTGTATTGTTTGCAGAAATATGTCTCAAGTTAAAACAACGAGCTGTTCTGTCTTTGGTTTGCCGCAAAAGTTACCAGCATCGCAATTACCAACTTATAACGATGCTATGAAGGATTATCTGTTTATTAAGGATGAGTTGAAGCCTGATAAAACAACAAAAGAGCCAACAGTTCATGAAATATCTGAAAGATTGGTTCACGAAGTTATAAAAATATGGCAAAAATCGTCGCTGCCTACTGTGAGTGTGAAAAGAATTTTACAACTAATTCGTGCCTACCACGACAAATATAGAAACTTAATGAAACCATATCTTGGCCATCAAACTAATGTTAAACACCAAGAGAAGATTAATACATTTATATCAGTCCCGTAGATTGTTTGATATTAGCTGTTACAAATGCAAAGTTATATGTAATTGTAAGTGTGTAAAAGGTCGTGTTCCCAAGGAGGAAGCAAGTTTCTTAATTGACCAAAGAACAGACAGAAAAAATGATGATAGGCGGTATCGATGTGATTGGAACTGTTAAAAACAAGAAGAAACAAGAAAGAAAAGAGAAAAGTTTATTGCGGAAGAGAGAGGTAAACTATTTTGACAAACCTTGTTGTTCCCGTTCTTTGACCGATGACAGTTCATGCGCTAGCTCACCCGTATTATCTTCTAGTCCTTACCATGAAAACTCAGAACAGGTCCAACTGAAAGGTTCACCACCTCAGAAAAAAAAGAGTTTAAACTTACCATCATTAGCCCTTGCCTGTGATCGTACTGGAATATCCGATAGAGCCGCTGCTATTATAGCTTTTTCTGTCTTAAAAGATGTTGGCATTATTTCCCCAAACGATCCAAGTCGTGTCATTGATAGTTCAAAGTTGCGCCGTGAAAGAACTAAGGTCAGATTAACTTTACAAGAAACGGACTGGAATAAAATGCTTCTCGGTTTATATTTTGATGGCAGGAAGGATAAGACTTTGGTTCGTATTGAGAAAGAAGGGAAATTTTACAGAAAACGACAGATAGAAGATCATTATGTCATTTTATCAAAACCAGGAAGCAGCTATTTCGGGCATGTCACTTGTGAGTCGGGGACTGCTAAAGGTATTGAAGACACTTTAATATCTCACTTAAAATCTGAGTCAGTAAAGCTGAGTGAAATAGCTGTTGTTGGCTGCGGTGGAACAGTAGTCAATACAGGTGTTAAAGGTGGCGTTATTCGTCTGATGGAAGAAGAGCTAAACAGACCATAACAGTGGTTTATCTGCCAGTTGCATTCTAATGAATTGCCATTGCGACATTTGTTATTATAGTTAGATGGAAAAACTACAGGGCCGAAATGTTTTTCAGGTGCCATTGGATCTCAATTACAAAATTGTCAAACAATGCCGATAGTCGCATTCTCCGTTATACCCACAATATTACCTGAAATTACTAGGACAGAGCTGAGTACCGACCAAAAGTATCTATACGATATTATGACCGCTATCAGTACTGGTATATTTACTTCTGATTTAGCTAATATAGAACCTGGACTCCTTAACCATTCTAGATGGCTAACAACAGCTAATCGAATTCTAAGGTTGTATGCCACAAAAACTGACCCTGAGGAAAAATTAGTGGTATTAATGCAGGTAATGAAAGTTCATGGACCGATGTGGTTTACAATAAAATGTAATTCCTCGTGCATCTATGGGGCTAAGCACCTTTGGCAAACTATTAATCTTAGTCGCCATTTGAACTCCGATATAAAGGCTATCATTGACAAAGTAATCCAACGAAATGGATATTTCGGTCATTCAGAAAATATCATCATTGCCATGCTTGGCGATGACAGAGAGGTTATCCGAGATCTGACATATCGAAGAATTATAAAAGAAAGATCACAGAATACTCGAGAACTTCGAAAATTCAAGGTGCCGGTGTTCAATTTCGATGCTAAAGACTATACTGACATTATTTTGTGGCGTGACTGTGACATAACTGAGCCACCTCTAACTTCAAATTAGTCTGATGAAACCTTGAAGGAAATTGTAAAAAATGGTCTCGGCACATGTCAGCATATTAAAGATTTTCCATGCCACACCAAGCCGTGGAGAGCTGCATTAAGTTGGTGACAGAAGCATCGAGTGTAGTTTTGGGGAAAATAAACGAGATGGTTTTATCGTCAAGATTATATCTCGTCAACGTATCCTAGTTTTAACACAAAGAATCAATTTTATATTTAAATTGTATTTTCAATGTTTCTGGATATTTGTTGTAATGAATAATTAAAACATAAAAAAATGTTTTTCGTTTGTTTTTCATCCCTGCTGGGGCACCTCAGAGCGTTGAGATAATTGTGTGATATTTTCTATGTTTGTTTTGTATATAACAAGGCAACTTTTCATCGCTATGCCGTTGAAAAAAAAATATTATTATGAAATTTCATATATTTTCGCTCCCCCCTAATGAATACTGAATACTGAATACTGAATAGTTTATTTTAAGGGGCCATGAAAAAAAATTGGAAAAACCCTAGACTCAATGTATTAAGAAATATTATGTTTGGAAAAAGAAGGTTTTGTGGCCAAAAAACAATCACTCATTTAGAAATTCACAGTAATTTCTAACTACCCCCGTATATCAAATACTCGCAATCGTTATAATAATCTATTTTAGTGACTAATACTGTTGAAAATCGGGCCACGCTGTGTAATCACGCGTAGTTACCTGCGGCAAATTCTAATCACGAATCAAATAATCAGTTCATCAAAATGTCACTTTAAATTCAGACAAAGCAGCTAAGGTGAAGGAACCGAAACGACATCCGAACGGTAAAGTGCATGTTCAATGTTGTTAAATTTTATAGTCCCTACGCCGACGCCCGAAGCAAGAACAATAATTTACGATACAAACGTAAATCTAAATGTTATCTTGTAATCTTTGTCAGGATTACATGAGAATTGAGATTGCGGAAAATTGAGAGGTTGCACAGTTAGCGGTTAAGATGTACTTGGTGTCCATTTTGTGTTGGTCCTAGACTCCGTTTTGTAATGTGATGAATAGAAAAAAGAATATACTGAATTGATTCCAAATCGAGCTGTGCGTTTTTCTTGTATTTTTGGGGATATAATTCTGTATAGAACTATTTATTTCTGCTTCACTGGTGCTTTCAAAATGAGACATTTTAATTTAGTATCGGCAGAAACTTTACAACAGGTACTAAAATGGCTGTTCTTGGCAGTTTCAAAACCGTGCTATTTGATGTGAATGTTGCTTTGCTATGGAAACTTCTCTATGGGCAAATTTATCCACTAATATCCTACCTTGATTCCTATTTCTATGCAATTTATCCGATATCAAACTCGAATATCTGTGTTCTTAAACGTGCATTTTGACACATGAGTGGAATTGTTACAAATAAATATCCGAAATGGCGAATGGTGTGCTACTTTCACTTTCGCTATGAAAATATTCTCAATGACCCCTAGATATGTTCTGCGAATTTCTACATTTCTCTTCAGATCTTCCAGAATCTTTTATATTGAAATCATCTAATTGTGATATTTCATTCTCAAGGGAGTGAAGAACAAAAAAACGCGGTACATTGTCGAATTAGTATGGCTTCATGAAGTTTTCTGTTTGATCCACACTTAATTTTCATGGTTTCCCGGTGGTGCTGGTGAGTAGACTCTGTGTCAGTTCGTTGGAGCGTACCAATACACCCTGATGATGGTAGTCTGACCTGTTGTTGTGAATAAGTGCAATACTGACGAGCCAACGAGATAAAACTGCAGTCTATTGCACATTCATGACATCCAGCCAGACTGTACACTGTATGACCCTGATTGACGATGATTTTGAAGGCTGGATTGGAAAGCCAGCTCCTTCAGGGGAGGATATATAACATGCAACGAAAGGTTTACTATTGTTCCCTGAATAAAAGCCTCTTATATGTTCACAAAAGAATACGTTGAACTATTGTAAGTTAGATCTTGTGTTCGCACGCATATACCATAGAAAAACGTCATAGTTCTCCTAAATATTGAAATTTTACGAAACTCTTCCAGTTTATCTTTCCTATAAACTTTGATCGGACAAATAAAATTAACCGAATCGGTCTTGTCTTTATCAGATTTACTATGTCGTGAACAATTTGATATATATATAACGTCATAACAATAGCGGTTTAAGTATTTATTAATACCGTTTTTCAATTGGATATCTGGGGAGGTTAAACATGCTAGTGATGAACGAAAAAATTATGCTGGCTGAAAACAACCTCGAGAACGGTAAACTCATCGGAAGTGTATTCGCAGGAGCAGACGAAAGCGACATCTATAGTAGCGTAAAATCATGCTCAGGCAATGGTATGACATGTTAAATGATCCGTATAAATAACAGTGAATTGTTTCAAAAGTGAATTTAAAGATAAATAGTTATAAAAATCGATCGTGTTTTTAAATTGGAAAACTCATTACGATGGAAAGGTTAGGTTAGAAAAATTTTTGAAAACAAGTTGAGGGTGTACCGTTGAAAAAAAAATGACCCTAGATATGTTCTGCGAATTTCTACATTTCTTTCAGATCTTCCAGAATTTTTTATATTGAAATCATCTAATTGTGATATTTCATTCTCAAAGGAGTGAAGAACAAAAAAACGCGGTACATTGTCGAATTAGTATGGCTTCATGAAGTTTTCTGTTTCATCCACACTTAATTTTCATGGTTTCCCGGTGGTGCTGTTGAGTAGACTCTGTGTCAGTTCGTTGGAGCGTGCCAATACACCCTGATGATGGTAGTCTGACCATCCAACCAGACTGTACACTGTATGACCCTGATTGACGATGATTTTGAAGGCTGGATTGGAAAGCCAGCTCCTTCAGGGGAGGATATATAACATGCAACGAAAGGTTTACTATTGTTCCCTGAATAAAAGCCTCTTATATGTTCACAAAAGAATACGTTGAACTATTGTTCAAACCGTAAGTTAGATCTTGTGTTCGCACGCATATACCATAGAAAAACGTCATAGTTCTCCTAAATATTGAAATTTTTAAGAAACTCTTCCAGTTTATCTTTCCCTATAAACTTTGATTGGACAAATAAAAATTAACCGAATCGGTCTTGTCCTTATCAGATTTACTATATCGTGAACAATTTGATAAATATATAACGTCATAACAATAGCAGTTTAAGTATTAATTAATACCGGTTTTCAATTGGATATCTGGGAAGGTTAAACATGCTAGTGATTAACGAAAAAAATTATGCTGGCTGAAAACAACCTCGAGAACGGTAAACTCATCGGAAGTGTATAGTAGAGCTAAGCTCAACTATAGGCATCTACTCAGGGAAGGTAAAGTTAAATGATACGAGGACTTAGTAGCATCTTCCGTGAATAAACACAACAGTTAGTCGATCACTCTTTACTTGGATGGGTTAGACTAGGTTAGGTTAGGTTAGATTTCGGATGTGGAAGGTGTACCGTTGAAAAAAAGGTGAAAAAATTTATGTTTCTTTACTAAATTCTTTATTTCTCAATCGAAGTAAGTTATGAGGATAATTTATTTCAATTCATCAATGAAGCTATCCTTGGGCAATAATTAAACGAAAGGAAAAAGTATTCATCCTCTCACAGAGAGGATGAATACAATGTGAGAGCCTATTTTCATGAATTTTTACGGAAGAAAAATTATTGTGACGAAACTACTCACCAAAAGAACTTATTACTTAGAGATATTATAGCAGAGTTTAGGCCACTCCTGAATCTTGAACAAAAAGTGGTCTTCCAATCTGAAAAACCACCCAAGATTTTTAAAGAAAATTGGGACACCCTGTTTACTGCAAAATAAATTACTGAAGTAGATTCTTACTTTCTAAATACAATACTGTTCGAACAAAAATTAAACCTTCAAGAGTGTACGAGCTACAGAGCACAGCGGCAGTGGTGAATCACCCAGTATATAAATTTTTCAATCGTTTCTTTCTTGGTCGGAATGGCAATAAGACAATTGAATGAGAAATTGTTGGAACTGTCGGTACGTAATTGAATACTGTCTATTCGCTTTCATTAACAAGATTATACAATGTACAGTTTCAAATGAAGTATATTCTTGAACTTTCACACTTCGATTATTTCTTGCTCAAGTATGATGCTGTTGAGCAATGCCGCTTTATATGGCAATAAAGATTTTATCAGAGTATTGTTGGTTCAGGAGGCCCTAGGCCAGTAGGTTCTGTACGCGTCAATTAACTTACTCGCGTGAACATCGGACTTGAGGTAATGTATAGATCATATTATATTTGTAATTGATCATAAGGTTAATATGATTTACTGGGATGCAATATTAAATTCTTGTGCAAGTACTTGAGGAGAATAAAATTTTCATTTCGCTCCTACTTTAACTTCGAATAGATATGTGTTTATTTCTCAAATATTTTCAACTACTTTTTTTTATTTATTAAGTCTTGACTACAGAGGTCATTGACATTACATAAACACCTCAAAAAGTCTAGGTAACACTTCTTTATCGAATATCGATATATCGATGGATGATTTTTTAAGAAATGAACACCTGCATCAATTTCTCACCAAATTATGTGCCGCAACAGATTTCAGTTTTTTTTATAAAAAACTAAAAATGCAGCAGATGCGACGCTGCTTTATAATCATTTCATGTATTCAGTGTTTGAAATCAGTTAGTTGGCACTTTGTTTCAGTTGTAAGCACAAATAAAAGATTCAAGTTTTGTGATTCGACCATGGAAAGACGACATTTGACTAGAGAAAAGATGTTACGAGCCGTTGGCATGCTCCAAGCTGGGAGCTCACAACGGGAAGTATCCAGGGTTCTGGGAAGTAGCCCAAGTGTCATAAACCGTTTATGGTCGCGTTTCAATGAAACAGGTAGCGTAGAAGAACGCCATACAGGTCGTTTCAGGATTACTACAGTCGCCCAAGACCGACTTTTGGTTTTACAAGCCAGAAGAGATCGTACTACCATAGCATCTCAATAGGCTCAAGAGCTATCACGAGTTCATAATGTACAAACTGTGAGAAATCGACTGCACGAATGTCAACTCCACCCCAGACGTCCTTTAAGAGTTCCACAACTGACCCATAGAAATCGCGCTGCTCGTTTAGCTTGGTGCCAAGAACACGTAAACTGGGATCAAGAGAAAGGTGGGCCACAGTTCTCTTCAGTGATGAATCTAGATTTAGTTATTATCCCGATTCGGGAAGAATTCGAATATGGAGGGAACCTGGAAAGCAAAACCGTCTCCAGCATGCTCGAGAAGTTGTTAGACAGGGAGGCGGATCAGTGATGTTTTGGGGAGGTATACGCCTTGGTGAAAGAACTGACCTCGTTTTCATACAGAACAACCTCACGGGAAATTCTTACGCAAATGAGATCGTTTTACCTGTAGTGGTACTGTATCTCCAAACAATGGGTCAAAATCCACTCTTCCAACAAGATAATGCCCCTTCTCATCGTGCAAGAGTTATCTTGAACGTTCTTGAAGGGAATGATAACGATCTTCTACCGTGGCCATCCTGCTCCTCAGATCTGAATCCCATCGAGCATGTGTGGGACACCCTATAAAGAAATCTACTGCGTCAAAACGTCTTCCATCATGAACAGGACCTTCGATTAGCAGTTCAGAGGCCAAAATGTAATAGACAATTTAATATTGAGCATGCCGCGACCATGCCAAAGTGTCATTAATAACAGAGGTGGACCTTCTAGGTACTGAAAAATATAAGTGCTTCTATATCGTTTCGAAAATATTAATTCAGGATTTTTTTGTTTTACCAAATTCCGTCATTTTCAAATTTCAAATTTTTTTTATAATAGGTGCTTTGGAGAAGTCAAATATTATTTTCTTGAGTTCTTGAGAGAATATTATTTTCTTGAGAATACATTATATACAATACATCCTAACAAAAACCGAAAGATTTCTATAAATTCGAATCATCAAATTCATATTTTAAAGATATTGGTAAGTGTTCCCTAGACTTTTTTGAGGTGTTTAATGCCTGTGTACTATATTAGATAATCATGTTTAAAGAAAAAAGGAATATAATTTTGAGTTGAGAATAAGAGAATTTTTCTCTATAAATGTGCTTTGACCGCTTTCAGCCTGTTTCATTTTGAACATGTTTCTTGAAAATCTTTTCGGCAGAACGAATATTCTGTTACATCTACAGAGTTTGCCCAGAAAATTATACCATATCCCTTGACTGGAAAATGCATTATAAGCTGTTAGAGCTACAGAGATATCTACTGAATCAGCTATAATCCAGTGGGCGTAGTAATATCGTGAAACTGCACCGGAAAGTTGTTCGGTATGAATTTTCTGATTCAAGGTTCGAACAATGTGCACTCTTTAGATCGGAAAATTTTCATCTGAGCCACTGCTCTACCCTCATGATCAATTGAGAACTAGATCTCATTCCTTATACTTAATGACAGCAGCTTCGTTTTTGTGATGTTCGAAGAGAGACCGCACCAGATAAATCACCTCCGCAACCCCCTCATTCTCCAGAATCATTTTCCAGTCTTGTTTATTCTTCGCAGCACAACTCAGGAATGTATCATCAACGTACAGCACAATCTCCGCTTTTACCATTTCAACAAAATCATTTGTGTGAATGATGTAAACAAAGGGTCTAAGAATTGAACCCTGGGGTACTTCTTCTCTCACACACACTAAGTCAAGTGAGATTCTATTTCCTTTCTCATCATAATGAACTACTCTATTAGTCCCATTTGTTGAGTAGGACTTGAATAGTTTAAGTAATACTACTCTGACTCCACATAATTAGCGCTAGAGGATCGCTCGACTACCTTTAACAGATTCCTTTGAAAGATGCAGGAAAAATGCCCCTATGACTTACCCTCATTTTTTGACTGTATAATTCCATTGATGGCCTGATAGATTGCAGTGGTGGTTGACTGGTTGAAAAGAAGAACAATTATTAGCAGCTTAGATTCAGTTTGATGTCGAATCGATTGAAGAAAACTTGAATCAGAACACTTATAATGAAATTCTCATTCGAATGTTACAAGATTTCCTCAAGGATCTTCCTTCGAAAAGAAGGAGTAACTTCCAAGGAGATGGTTCTGCTCCTCACAACGCAGCTTTGAAATTGAATTGGCTGAATAATAATTTTGAGGATCAATGGATTAAAACGAATGATACTGTTAGTTAATTTTTGTTCACATAAAATTGCCAATTGCTCACACTATAAAGCGCTAAGCAAAAGATTCTATGTTCTATTGTAGTCGCCCATTACCATTGATGAATCGGAAATGTAAGTATTCTTCCCAAATTTCCACATAATTTCCTTATTTTAATACATTTTTAGCAGATGGTACTCAAAATTGAATGAGTAATAAGAAAAATAATGAAAATATGAGGTTACCAATTAAAAACTGCAAGTAAAGGTCAACTTTCGGCATTTGCGGAAATGATAGACCAATAAAAATGGCTGTTAGAATATCATTTGAGATACAATTCTGTGTTTGTTTCATTGAAATTGATCAACAAATGTAGAGCTAGAGCTTGGGGCGATTCTACTTTACTCAGTTTTCCTAAAAAAACCTTGTAATAAATGGATTAATGTATATGATAAATATTGTAGGTGTTCGTTTTGTGAAAAAAAGAACTTATGCTAAAAGTTCTTGAATTTCTTGACTATCCATTCGGTGAAATTATGTGTCTTAGGTACATTATTTATACAAGAGAATTGAAAAGAAACTGTCGGAATTATCAATGATATATTTCCACGAATAAATAACTGAATAATTTCTGAATATAGCTGTACTTAATTCCCATATATCGTCTATAAATTATCCAATTTGCTTCTCAATCTCTCAATCGATTTCCCAGCAATTTACAAATTACACTCCTTAATCTACGGCAGTCGTCATGTCATCAATCAAACTAGAACTTTTGAACTTAACTAGAAATTCTATGCATTCTTTTTGTAAAAATTATAGTATGTAGGAAACTTATTGCGAAAAATAGCCGCTAATTGCTTGGCAGTTTAACATTGCGGGAGCCTTTGAAGATATTGGTCTTGGAATATATAAAGTGTGCTTTTCACGATCGCTGATGCTAGTTTGTGCTTATTTATGCTCATTTTTACAGATCTATAATCAGTGGCGTTGCGAATGAAATGGGAATTGGTTCAAACGTTTCTACTGATTAACTATACACGCGGCAAAGATGTAGGGATATGTGGTATTTCTTTATACGTTATTTAATTACTGGTATTGAGTGATAATTATAATCGCAAAGGGAAGTAAGAGTTTATAAAAAAAAATAATTATTTATTTTATTATTTATTCAATATCATTAGCCTCAGAAAATACCAAACCTTTAATAACGGATTATAATTTAGAAGTTAATCCACAATCACCAAAACTTTATTCTTTCGTCAAACTCCATGAAAGAGATTTTCCCATCAAATCTGTAGTCTCATGTATGCGCCAGCAGCCAAATTTCACGTTACCTTCTAAACATCATTGGACATTCATGTAATTTCAGTAAAAAAATTTCAATGAAGAGTTCCTCAGATCTAGTAGAACATATTGTGCATATTTTACTACCATATAATGCTAAATATATATCCTGGGATGAAGTTGATTTCTTCACTAGTGATTCATTGAAATTGATTAACCAAGTTCTGGAGTTAATGATGTCAATCCTATTATATATTCAGAACAAATGAATCTGTCAGAAATATTTATTAGAAATGTTTAAAACAAAATTATTTTCCTTCAATCTTGAAATTTACATGAGCAACAATGGCTTTATAATGGGTAATTCTATCAGTCCTTTATTAGCAGAAATTTTCATGAATACCATTGAGAAGATCATTCGTAACCATCCACTGTTGAAAACTGAATTTATTGGTTTAGATGTGCGGATGACAAAACTATTGTTTTACAGGTACAAATAGGCATTCAGATTTCAGCAGTACCTTTATAAATTAAAATTACCCTAATACAAAGTTCACCTTGGAAATAGAAACTGAGAATTCCACAACTTTTTAGATCTAACTCTGAACAAAATTGACCACAGAAATGATTTTCCTGATTTCCGATACCATGCCCGAAAATAATTTCTTGAAACAGCTCAATATTATAAAACAAGTAGTAACCATTAATGGTTATAATTGTAGTATCATTGACAGTATGGTTTCTCGTAACCAATATTAAAATAACATCCATGAGGTTTTTTCCTATTGTTAAAGATATTAATCGAAAATATAATATACTAACTTATTGTGGTAATCCCAGTCTGATTTGAATATAGCTCTCAGAACGGATAACTCACTAGGCATATATACAGGGTGTTACATAATAGTATGTCAAAACTTGAAAGAGTAAATCAACGTGGAATTTTAAGAAAGAAGTTCATACATAGGTCCGCAAAAGCTTTGTTACGGTGTTGAAATTTCCGGAAAAAATTTGTTTATTCTTCAAAACACCTGCAGTTTTTGAGATATTCAGCCCAAATTTGGAATGCAAGCTATTTTTTACAGCCTCCATCATAACAAGTTCTGAATTTTAACTAAGATCTACAAAGTGTTTTCTTTTCCAGAGCAATGTCTTCTTTTGCCCTCTCAAACTTTTTTGCAGTACGTCACTGATCAGCGTACAATCAATTTTCGTCATCCTCGTTCAATTTAAAACCTTTTGCGACACTAGTAATTTTTTCGTATATTCAACCGTTTTCGAGTGAAAAATTATTGAATTTGAATTATTTGAATTGTATGTTATTCGCTAAATAAAAAAGAATAATAGAAATACTCGATAAGTATGCCCAAAATTTGCTTTAATTTCGATAGCTCGTCTTCTGGGACTCAACTTATACTAATTCAATATCAAACTTAAAAAAAGAACAATTAAAAACCAAATAAATTGCTGGAAGTGTCCTGCACCTTCAAGAATACAGGCCTCTGATCTTCTTCGGATATTATCACGCACTCTTTGAAATATTCCTTGAGTATTTCTCATCGTGTCACAAAAGGTTATTATTCGATTTCTCAATTCTTCTACATTGTTCACTGGGGTGGTATAAACTAAACTTTTGAGATATCCCCATAAGAAAAAGTCTAAAATTTTTGAGTCTGGGTACCTAGGAGGCCATGGTTCTGGCCCACCCCGACCTATCCATCGGTTGTTGAATGTATTATTCAAGAATTCCCTATCTCCACTAAATTGTGCTGGTATCCCGTCATGCATGAACCACATTATGTTTCTCACCAAAAGTGGTACATCCTCGAGCAATAAAGGTAACTCCTCCTCAAGATATTGCCGATAAGGGGGACTGTTCAGTCTGTTAGGCAAAAAAATGGCCCAATCAAATAATTTCCAATTATTCCGACCCAGACATTTAGTGAGAATTGTTCTTGATGAAGAGATTCTTCAATCAAACGGGGGTTTTCCTCAGCCCAATAATGATTATTGTGAGAACTTGTGATACCAGTTCTCGAAAAGTTAGCTTCGTCTTTGAACATTATTTCACTATCAAAATGAGCATTTTCTCTAATTTTATCTAAGAGCCAACTGCAGCAATTCAGTCTTGCAGAAAAATCTCGAGGAAGTAGAGTTTGGACTCGTTGAATATGAAACGGGTACAATAAAAGTCGTGGAGAATCCTCCAAACTAAAACATGTGAAATATTCAATTGATTTCCAATTTTTCTTGTACTCAATGAAGATTCAAATCGAGTTGCACCTTTAAAATGATTATTTGCAGTTTCCTCAACCTTCTGAGGATATTTGAAAATGTTCGCCTATCTGGTGTTACTCGATTTGGAAATCTCACCTGATATAATTGCCTAGCTTCTGTTGTGTTTCCGTCAACCAGACCGTACGTGTTTTCTTACAGCAATAACTTGAAAAGTCTTACATCTAATCGTTAATTTAATAAAGAATTCGAGCAGACACCGGTTCAACTTCAGGAACTGTCAAAATAAATAAATAATTGAAGAAAATCAAAGCCTACTAGTCATTTCTTAAATTAGATGTTCTTTCAATTCAGCGAATGCATACAATCTCTTAATAATTTTTTGCTCGAGAACGGTAGGAGATACGGAAAAAATTTCAAATGTCAAAATATTCAGCCCAAGTTTCGAATGCAAGCTATTTTTTACAGCCTCCATTATTACACGTCCTAAATTTCAACTAGAATCTACAAAAGACGAAAAATGTTTCAGATCCTTTCTTTTCAGTTGATCTGTCATAAGTTGCAATATGCTTTCGAATGCGTTTAATGCGCTAATCATCTCAATAATAGTTTTTCCTTTACCTTGAAGCTCCAAGTTAATGGTGTTTAAGTGCATTTTGATGTCAGTCAAGAGTGCCAAATCAGTCAGATATTTTTCGGTTTTCAACGTAACCTCTTCCGTCTGGAAAAGCTGTTATTTCGAGCAATAATTCGTGAAACCTTTCTAGGAATTTTTCGCGACTCAACCACCTGACGTCCGTGTGAAGAAATAAATCAGTGTGTTCAGCTGATTCCCTAATCTTCCAACTACAACGCCGCCGTTGAAAGTCATAATTCTCTCCATGTTTAAAACTTTCGAACACAAAACTTGTTGATGTATAATGTAATGGAATGAAAAAATGAAGGGAAATCTTCATTAGCTCGACAGAATGTACGAAACCGTTTTTGTTTCCAGTCATTACTGGTGATCCATCGGTTGTAATGCACAATAATTTATATATTGGAAGCTTGTAGTTTTTTACAAAATTGAAGAAATCGTCATATATCTTCGCCACGGGCTTCCCCTTCAGAGGAATGATTGTCAAAAATTCTTCCTTAGCCAACATATCATTGAATACCACCCGAATAAAAATACTTAGCTGGGCAGTGTCTGTCAGATCGGTGGATTCGTCAAACTGTAATGAAAAGTATGTACATTTCATGATATCATGTTTTAGTTTAGCCGCCATGTCCTGACTCATGGCTTCAATACGCCTTGTGACAGTCGGACGAGATGACTGAAGTTCTCTAATAGCAGGCATGATTTGTTTCATTTTTAAAATCTCCAAATAAAGTCTACCCGCTTCAATAAATGCTTCCTTCACAACCGATCCATCTTCGAATGATTTCTTGTGCATTTTAAATGACGCGATCGTAGCAGCTTTTGATTGTTTGGCTGGTCTTGTGAACATGGTTTTTCCTTTTTTCAAACAAGATATCAAATTAAATCCTTTTCATAGTTTTCATGAACCGTTTTATGATGCCTGTCTAAATTACCACGCTTAGGTTAGATAGCAACTGACGCACGACAAATGAGACAAATGCACTTATCTTTCACCATACAAAAGAAAAATTCTTCCTCCCAATCGATATTAAAATGACACGTTTGAGATTTAGTATTGCCTTCAAGTTACAATTCAGAATGATTCCAATTCCTGCACGCGCAACATTTATATCGGCATGAACGAAAGTCTCGAATGTTCCCGTCAAAAGTACCGCCAAAATTTCTAGAAAAACGGCAAGAATAAAAAACGCGGCTTTTCTTTGACAGGTACCGCGCGTTCCTTTGATAAAGTTACATTTTGCCTCTAGCAGAGTGTTATTCTATTACGTAATAAATGTTAGTAGTTTAGTTACTCACTCATCAAATTTTTTTTTCTTTTCGAGATCTACTCAAAAAGCACACGCGATCGACCGTTTGAGCACTCTTGATTTAGTATGTTGATTTTCTTTTTGAGGTGGTCTTTTGGATGTAAATCCTGTTTCCATTTTCTGGACTGCACAAAGACTCTCTCCAACAATTTTAAGTGCTTTACGTTGTCTTCGGCCATCTTGTAATAACGCGATGATTCTTGATACTCTGCACGACTTTAACAAACTCAACCTTTTGCGTTTACCAAAGGAAATAATTAGATTTTTCATACAGAATCACTGATTTGCTACTTTTCAGTGCAGCAAAAATAATCCTAATTTCATGAAATTATCAAAAACGATGCTTAGAAATTGTCAAACGCCGAATATGTCTCAATAATCATAATACTTTTACGCAACCCTATTTTATGGTTGAATGTCTCGAAAATATAGCTGTTGAGAAAAAAAGCAGAAAGAAGAATTGACCTCAATCTTTTGCTCGCCAGTCTATAAGTAAGAATGCTCAAACTTATTAATTGTTTTATTTAAATTAAAATGTCCGCCACTGGGTGTTCCACATAGAAATGTACTATTCACGATTCTTGGCTCGGCTTATTTATCGCGATAATTTTTCCAAATGTGTTGCCCATCAGAGCATAACTTCTTTTCAGGAATTCCACATCGCGGAAATTGTTTAGCGGTGCTTGTTTATTCTATGAACGACGGGCATCTATTGGATAATATGTAAGCTAATTGAATGTGCGGATATTTATGGATCTTCCGTGGTTAATGAAGAGTATCTAGACGTACAGAAATGCGGAATAACATAAGCAGAATATTGCAGATAACGTCCTTTTTGTTGGGATGGAGATTTAGATAGAGAAAATGAATTTATGATGCATTCAAAGTAGTAAATGAGGAAATTATTTGCTGGTGAATTATCGGTGTGCTGGATTTGAAAAACTCTTCCAAACATCCCAGTGCAGTATAAGTTTTTTATTCGCGGGGTATATGTTCCATAAATATGCCGAAAATAGAGAATGGTAATTTATATGGGATTATAGGGTATACGTTCCTACTTGACAAATTAAAAATAAATGTATAAAAATCAATTTAATGGAAGTTTTCGACCATATTGATTAATTATCATCTTCAGGCTAAGACAATAGTTTGTAGAATTCTGTAATTTTTTCTTGCTTTGCAGTTTTTAAAAGCTGCTTCAGACTGATATTCAACAGTTAATTCCACTGCTGAATTTTTTTTTTTGAATTGTGGAGGCTAATAACACACACCTTAAATATTTAGCATCTAACATTATAAAAATGAATCATTAGCTGACTTTAAACCGAGTAAAGAACAAAATATTTTAAAGGCCATCAAACAAAAATCTCAACTAAATGAAGTTATTTTTACAAAAGCAGATAAGGGTAATACTGTTATTGCGTTAAATAAAATGACTACCTATTTAAAACTCTAAATTTCATTTCGGCCGGAAACTATACAATTTTAAACAAAGATCCAACTATTAAATTCCAGAAAAATATTAAAATTGCAATAAATGACGCAAAATCTTTAATTAAAGCAATAAATAAATACAACTTAATTTTACCAAACCCTCAACCACCTCAACTGTATTAACTCATTAAATTGCATAAAGTAAATAACCCCGTTAGACCAGTCGTATCTTACGTTACAGCCCCAGCCGTGAAATTGTCGCACTACCTTATAGATATTAAAAATTATTGTTCATTCAAATCAAAATTTTCTATAAAAAATTCTTTCGAATTGATAAATAACATAAAAAACGTTAACCTACCACCTAACGCAAAACTTATTTCGTTTGATGTTGAGAATTTATACCCAAGTGTTCCTCCAGGTGATGTCAAAATATTAATCGAAAACATGTTGAATTCGAATCATATTAACCACATAATTAAATCAGAAATATTGAATCTGTTGGACGTTTGCATTGAACAAAATTATTTTTCTTTCAACAACATCTATTACAGTAGTGAAAATGGTTTGATCATGGGAAATCCTTTGAGTCCACTTTTAGCAGAGATTTTTATGAATAATATTGAACAGAAAATTCATATACATCCACTCATTTCCAAATTTCTTTATTGGTATAGATATGTTGACGACATCTTAGTATGTTTCATTGGAACTACTCGTCAATTAGACTTATTTCTTAATTTCATTAATTCCATCCATTTGAACATTAAATTCACGATAGAAATTGAACAGAACGATTCCATTAATTTTTGGACTTAAAATCACTAAGCAAAATAATAATCATGTTTTTCGGTCTTTCGTAAACCAACACATACTGATACAATTATACATAACTACTCATTACATCCAATTCAACACAAAGTTGCAGCTTTGAACTGCATGGTACATCGGTTACTCAATTTACCTTTATCAGTAGAAGATTATAATAAAGAGTTAAACATCATCAAACAGATATCCATTAATAATTCATATAATCCGGATATGATAGATCTAATCATTCGTAAAAACTGTATCAGAAAGCAATAAATGAAGTATATCCTATTCATAAAGACTATAAAATATTCAACAGTTTAACATTCTGCGGTTCTGCAAGTACAAATATTAAATCCTTTCTCGTCAAACAAAATCTTAATATAACTTTCAAAACTTCTAATAACTTAGGTAAACATATTAAAAATAATAAATCTCGTGTTGAAAAATCAAGTAAATCAGGAATCTATAAACTCAATTGCGGTTCTTGTGATAAAATTTATATCGGTAGGACCTATAGGAGTTTTGGCATAAGAACATCTGAACATAAACGTAGCTTCGATAAAATAAATCTGATTCAAATTATTCAAACCACCTAATAAAAGAAAACCATTCATTCAATAAAAACTTTGACATATTACATATAAAATCAAAAGTTCAAAATTGGATCTCCTAGAAGCATTAGAAATAAATAGATACAAACATTCGGACAAGCTTTTGAATGAACAGGTAGATGTGAATTACTCACCCCTACTTAACTTGTTTAATTAGTTTTTATTACCTTTCATACAATGGCTCGGTGTGGATTTTCCTGTTATTCATCCAACTTGTTCTACGATTTGTTTATAATACCATACTCTTCATTCTGTTTTTCATTCTTGATAAAGCTGCTGTGTCAGCGAAACGTCGTCGAATTTTTTCAAATAAAGTGTAGATTAAAGTTGAACCTTGTGTTTTTTATCTCATTCCACTGCTGAATATCAGTCTGAATTGAAGCAGCTTTTAAAAACTGCAAAGCATCATACATACTTGCAGCCTCTCAGAGTCGATCGTAAGTAGTCTAAAAATATTTAGGTAGACCACCAGCAGTTCAAGTTTGAGCACCCCTGCAAAGAGTTGATCGCACACAAGAAGTGAGGAATGTTGATGTTAGTGAAAGGCTCGTCAGAAGGGGGCTTTGAGCAAGGTTATGTTTTCTGATGAATCCTGTTTTTGTCTCCATGGTTCGTATGGGCGTCGAAGGGTATATAGGTGACCTGGAGAACGATACGCTCCAGTTTTTATTGATGGGAGACTTCTTTCTGATAGTGTATCGGTTATGGTTTGAGCGAGTATTACTTCGGAGTAACATACACAGCTGATCTTTGTTGATGGGTCTTTGATAGCTCAGATATACGTTGCAGAGATTCTCAAAGACCATGCAATGCCATTTTTGATAACAGTGGGCGATGATGGCATTTTTATGCAAGATTCTGACCTTATGGAGTATTTAGTTGATAATGTAATAAGAAGTTTTGTATGACCTATCCTTAGTCTAGATTTGAATCGCATTGAGTACGTCTTGAATGAATCAGGGCAACGTATAGGAACCCACGTCCCAGCTCCAACAATTACCCAGAAGCTTAGAGGTGGAACAATATCCTGCAAAATGTTATTTTCAATTTGTAATTTCTACAGTACAATTATCTCACCTATCGCAATATTGTGATTTCTCTTGATCTTAAGTGTTCACGTAACCATTGTATAGCAAAACCATTTTCTATATTCTTTTAGCTTTTCTGACATAAAATGATTTCTGATGACGCTGAAGTTGACGGAATAGGCACTGTTGTAAGTAGATTTTTTCCTTGAGTTTCTGGGAGAAAGTCTGCTGTTGAACATCTGATAGCAAAACTTAACTGAGGATTTATACTTGTAGTATTTGCTGTTTTTCGTTATTCCATTTTTCGAAAAACATCCATACACGAGATTTTTTCTTCAAATCATCAGATAAGGTCTAATGTAATATAGCTTGAAGAAATTTAATGAAAATCAGGATTGCAATTTCGGTCTCTTGCCAATTTTCAGCTGAAAATAAGTAATGAACTCTGTTCAGTATTCCTTGATTCATATGTTGAAGCACATACGTCGTGTTGGGAAATAAAAATGACACTTTTATATTTGGATGCATGGTTTGACGTTCGCGAGGTTGACCTGGTGTCTTGTCCAAGGCTAGGACAGTTAAACCATTCACAAGAAATAGCGCTTGTAACCCACGCTTTTTTATTAGCATGCCAAAACACTGGCGGGTCGTTCTTGTTTTGATTTTTGAAAATAAGAGAATTTAACGATCTGTAAAGCACTGGTGGTTTAATGACACAATCTCCAGATGCATTAGAACATAGCAGCAGTTTAACTCTATCCTTTGCTGCCTTGAATTTAGGGGCAGATTTATCGCATTTGGAATTGAATATTTGGCATTCTCTTCCAAAACAGTAGTGTATCGTCTACATCTAATACTTGCTCAGATTCGTATTCTCCATCAACTACTATCTTTCTGCTGCAGCAGTAGCTGCAAATGCTACTTCTCCAACGATTTTTATCCTATGTTGTACCTAGAGTTTGATGAACCAACCTTTTGATGCTTGAAATTCTTCACTACCACAACTACCACCAGGCACAACGATATGAAATAAACCTCTAACGGTATTTCAAGGTAATGCAGTTGTGTACATACAGTTTTTCTCAGCGGCCCGTGGACGATATGTGGATGAAATGACATCATATAGCTCATAAAACAATAGATTGATTGAATGGAAGATTCTAAGGCCGCATCATATCTCGCAAAGGCTCGCCCATTGACCACTGGGATTTAAAACCTTGCAAACTTTGTTTGGAGTCAGCGTGTGTGATTGAAGAGGAACCAACAATGTCTTCCACATATTTTCAAGTTGACCTAATAACACACTCCAATAAAGATTATTTTCTCAAAACACATTTATTTTTACATTACTGGAGCGTCTTTAAGAAAAGCTCTAAAAACCAAAGAATTATTTTGTAAATTCTCACGTTGATCTTCATGGTATATTATATGTTTACTTTAATATAGCTAACGGTACCATATTGGTTTTACGACCATATGAAACATGTTACGATATGATTGCATTAACATTTAATGCATACCGGTTATGAGAACACAACTTATTTGACGGACTGGCTTCAGTAATATCTTACTTGTAATCTCGCAGAATTCTCTACGAAATAGGAAGAGGATTATACGTCTACGTGAGTTACAAGTGTTAGGAGTGGTCGGGACTTACGTGTTGAGATCTATCGCGCTGAGAGATGATAATCGAAGAAATGAATCTGTAATTTGCAACAATGACAACAACGACAGAGTAATAAGAGAGAATTAAGTATGTTCCCATCGAAGAAAATTTTTTAGTAACTAGGCAATCGCAATTTCCTAAAGATGTGCATTGTGGATACATATTCTTAAGGTGAAGCTTGCTCGCGAAATTTATTTCATATCTCTGAAACTTTTCCGTTCACAATCTACTTTTTGCTGACCTAAATAGGTCTAAGAGGAATGATGAATGCAGTATATACAGGTAGCACAGAGGATGGCTCGATGCAGACTGGAGGTGTTTAGAAGAATAAAAGGGTTCAAACAACTTGCACTCTGTATATCTATAGTGATCAAAGACTTTACTGCCATTTGGGTCAAATTTTATGGCTGGATCATCAATTGAAGGAGTTGTGTTGAATTTCGTTTTAAAGATCGTTCCTTAAATCTTGGAAATGCAGGAAAATACATTTCATGATGCTATCATGTTTGTGCGCCACATTTATTGTCATTGGTTTACAATCTACTTATTGCTGAACTAAATAGGTCTCAGTGGAAAGATGAATATAATTTCGTGTTATCTACAGGCAGCATAGAGCTGGCTCGATTCAGACTGGAATTTAGATGAGAAAAGGCACCAATAATAGAACCTTGCACTGTGTATATCCATATCTTGAAAATGTAGGGGAAGACATTTCGTGATGGTATCATGTCTCATGCGAGTTGTGTTTTTGATTGGTGAGCCCAAAAACGAAACTGTAGAAACTACGTCACAGTAAGTCGAAAATCAAGGTTATGTTGCAGTTTTGTTTTACTATCACGATGTTGCCCACAAATTCCTCCTGCTTAATTAAACTGTCAACGAGGAAGCGTAGTTGAGACAGTTTTCTTCAAAATTAAGTTTGACCTTGGGGTCTTGGTCTAATTCTTACATTTTTGCAAGATCAATATCAAAACCACCTATTGAAAGCAAGACCAAGATTAAGACTGATTTAGCACTATCTGTGCAAGGTCAATAGCTATAAGATTCTTACGCCAATATTACAATATCTTTGGTATCTCCTCTCTATACGTATTTTGATTTACTATAGTTGTGTTCTTGGAAATTTCTGTAGCATTTGATATAGTCTGGAAACATGTGTTAAAAAGAACGGTATAAAGTAGTTTACTGAGGTACAATTGTGAAGCTGATCGAGGACATATTGCCTGACAGTAGACTTCTCAAAAATGATGAGAACAAAGAACAATCTTCTCCAAAAATTAGCTTTGGTTGCAGAAATCGAGGTTATGTTTCGGTTTCGTTTGGCTATCACGATGTTTTCTATTATAAACTCTTTTCGTCTGATCAAACTGTCAATAAAAAAGGGTATTTGAGATATTTTTTTGTCCAAAATTAGATTTGGGCTTGGAATAATTATCTAATTCTTACATTTTTGCAGGACCTAGATCAATACCGCTCATAGATAACAAGATCAAGATTAATACCACATATAGGTAACAAGGCCAAGATCAAGACTGACTGCAAAATCTGTGTAGGAACACCAGCAAGATTCATACGCCAATGCTCCTAGTCTTGGTCTAATTTTAACATTTTCGCAAGATCAAGATTAATACTATTAAGACCAAGATCAAGACTGACCTGCAAGATTCTTACATTAACATTATGATCTCTTTGGTATCCTCATTTAATAGTTATTTTGAGTTACCATAGTTTTATTCTTGTAACTTTCTGTAGCATATGATACAGTCTGGAAAACTGATCTGATAAAATAAACAGTATGAGGTTGTTCAGGTAGAACTATTAACTTAACTGATCGAGGAAATGTTGTCTGTCAGACGACTTTTCGAAAATGGTCGAAACTGGAGAACAATGAACAATAATCTGGAAAAATTAGCTTTGGGTCCAGAAATTAATGTTTTATTGTTATTTTGTTTGGTTATCACGATGTTGTCCTCTTAAGAGACCCAAAGCATTTGCGGTCTCCCAAGTCGACAACATCTTGATAAGTCCAAATTAGGTCATCTAACACCATTGCTTCAGCACATTCTGTCGGGGTGAGGTTTCGCTAGTTGCATTGCATTATTACCGAAAATTCATATTCTCAAGAACAAACATTAATCTCAAAAAATGATCAACAACTGCTGTTATCAACGTGGGGGTTTCTTAAAAACTCTTAATTTATTTGTTTCATTTTATTTCTCATGTGAAGAACATCTCAAATTTTATTGGCAAATGTCCGGGAATACCCGAAAGAACACTTGTATTAATAATTAGATGGCTACCAAAAACAAAATCTGAAATATTCGAATTATGTATGTATGCTTTGTTGTTAGCAATTTTAACATGCATCCATGTTGAAATTGCCATGGATTTTTTTTTATTATCAAAATAACCTACTTTAATGTAATTTTTTTTGGTAAAGCCTGTCTAGATTTAAAGTCATTCTATTTAATAATTTAAATATAGTCTCACTATTAGGATATTAGAGCACAGCAGTTCTGACAAACATAAGTCAGATTTTCACTATGCAAATCATCTACTAGTCGTAAACCATGCCTTAATAATTTTAAAATTTTTTCGATGAAAATAATAGATTGAAGATGAAACTATGGAAGGCATAAGAAATCAGTAAACAAAAATAAATGAAAATTTACTTGATTGTCAGAGACCTAAACCAGTCACCAGTACTATATTTTTGAGTTCTCAAATGAAGAAATGCTGTGTGGATTTTCCTCTAATTGTGAACAGTACCTGATTAACTAACGTAATATGTATGCATATCATCTTTTGAAAATACATAAATATCTCATTAAGCCACAGTGTGGTGAAACGCGTCAGGCGTTTATGAATACAGGGTGTTACATAATGTGATTAATAGTATTGATGATTTATTTATTTTGTGGAAATTCATTTTTAAAGTAAAGCGAAATGAGACACTTTTGTGACTTTTCCACAATTTATTCAATAACCACGACCCCTTTCGACCATACGGTCATTTTTAAGTGAATAACTTATTACTATTATTCACTTGAAAATAACCGTAGGGTCGAAAGGGTTCGTGATTAGTGAATAAATTGTGAAAAAATCACAAAAGTGTCTCATTTCGTTTTACTTTATAATAGTATGTCACAATTTGAAAGGGTAAATCAACGTGCAATTTCAAGAAAAAAGTTCATATAAACATTGAAGTGTGTTGAAATTTCCGGAAAAAATTGTTTTTTCTTCAAAACTCCTGCAGTTTTTAACATATTCTGCCTAAATTTGGAATATGAGCTAATTTTTACATCCACCATCATCACACGTCCTAAATTTCAACTAGAATCTACAAGGTGTTTTCTTTTCCGAAGCCATGTCTTCTTTTGCCCTTTCAAACTTTTTTGCGGTACGCCACTGATCAGCGTACAAGCAATTTTCGTCATCTCCGTTCAATTCAGGAACTTTTTTGCGACAATTGTAATTTTTTCGTATCTCTGACCGTTCTCGAGCAAAAAATTATTAAACGATTGTATGCATTCGCTGAATTGAAAGCAATTCTAATTAAAAAAATGACTTTTTTTCATTTATTTATTAGTTGCTAGAAATGAACCAGTGTCTGCTCGAAGTGTTTATTAAATTAACGATTAGTTTTAAGACTTGCTGTAAGAAAAAATGGAGTAACATCAGACAGGCGAACACTTTCAAATATCCACAGAAGTTTGAGGGAAACTGCTACTTTTACAGCAAATAATCATTAAAAGGTGAAACTCATACTATGAGAACTCCAGATATTGTGGAAGCAGTTTTGAATTGTATTGATTTGAATCCTCATGTGAGTACAAGAAAAATTGGAAATCAGTTGAATATTTCACATGTTCTAGTTTGGAGGATTCTCCACGACTTTTTATTGCACCTGTTTCGTATTCAACGCGTCCAAATTCAACTTCCTCGAGATTTTCCTTCAAGACTGAAATTTTTGCCGTTGGTTCTTCTTGATAGTGAAATGATGTTCACAGGCGAAGCTAACTTTTCGAGAACTGACATCACAAATTTTCACAATAATCTTGATTGGGCTGACGAGAGCCCCCATTCGATTCGAGAATCTCATTATCAAGAACAATTCTCACTAAATGTCGGAATAATAGAAAATTATTTGATTGGGCCATTTTTTCGCCTAACAGACTAAACGATTCCGCTTATCGGCAATTTCTTGAGGGGGAGTTACCTTTATTCTCGAGGATGTGCCACTTTTGGTGAGAAACATAATGTGGTTCCTGCATGACGGGATACCAGCATATCTCAATGGAGAAGCTAGGGAATTCTTGAATAATACATTCAACAAGTGATGGATAGGTCGGGGTAGGCCAGAACCATGGCCGCCTAGGTCCCCAGAATTGAGTAGTTTAGACTTTTTCTTATGGGGATATTTCAAAAGTTTAGTTTTCACCACTCCAGTGAACACTGTGAAAGAATTGAGAAATCGAATAATATCTTTTTGTGACATGATAAGAAATACCCCAGGAATATTTCAAAGAGTGCGTGATAATATGCAAAGAAGAACAGATGCCTGTATTCTTGTAGGTGGAGGACACTTCCAGCAATTTATTCAGTTTTTAATTGTTCTTTTTTTTAGTTTGGTATTGAATAAGTATAAGTTGAGTCTCAGATGACGAGCTATCTAAACAAAAGCAAATTTTGGGCATACCTATCGAATATGTCTATTTTTTTGTGTCTAGCGAGTAACATACAATTCTAATAATTCAAATTCAATAATTGTACACTCGAAAACAATTGGAGATCCGAAAAAATTACAAGTGTTAAAAAAGTTTATAAAGTGAACGAAGATGACGAAAATTAATTGTACGCTGATCAGTGGCGTACTGCAAAAAAATTTCAAAGGGCAAGAGGAGACTAGCCTCGGAAAAGAAAACAGCTTATGAATTTAAGTTAAAATCTAGGACGTGTAGTGATGGAGGCTGCAAAAATAGCTTGCATTCCAAATTTGGGCTGAATATCTCAAAAACTGCAGGAGTTTTGAAGAAAAAACAATTTTTTCGGAAATTTCAACACCCTGTAGCTCCGTAACGAAGCTTTCATGAACCTATGTTTATATAAATTGTTTTTCTTAAAATTGCACGTAGATCTACACCCCCAAGTTGTGACGTAATATTATGTAACAGCCTGTATAGTGAAAATTTAAACATCATGGTTTTATTTAATTCAAAAATTGAATTGTTGTTTAGTTAGTATTTTGTATTTGTCTTATGAAGACGCAGCATCGTTAAAACGCCTTTAAAATATAAGTTGATAAGTGTAAAGCAAATTTTCTTTTATTCATAATTTCAAGTTATTTTCTGTTTAGTAACGGCTAGTCTTCAACTTTTTACATATTTTGTCATTTGGAAAATTGCAGTTACTTTTCAACAAATGGTTGCTGATTGCAAGATTAAATTATAAGTGCGTCATTAGGTAGTAAATGAATGTTACAGAAGAAGAAAAGCACTACTCTCTCTATGTACTGCGCAATTTGTTCCGATCTCTCATCGCATATATTTATCTCTCGCACCAACCACGCCCAATCAATTTTTCCATGATATCCCATGAGTCCCAACTAATTTATTGCGAAAACATTTTGTTTATAGACCAACATCACGCTTACAAGTACATTTAATTCATCCCATAAGAGAGATCGCTTTCACTAAGCCCCCGATATGTAACGGTAACCGTCTAGCTGAAACCCGCGGGGGGCCATGATTTCATCTTTACATCATCGATTGCCCCCCGGCAACTACGACAAACGGTATCATTACTGAATAAATATGCGTATGAAGCATCTCATGTGGTATCGTTTGATTAATTAAAAGCGCATTTTATGACGTTGAGATCGCGATATCTGGGCCTACCTTCCACTTGGAAGACGCTGAATAATGAGCCATTAACATACTAGTTAAATAATTTGAAGTGCGAGTCAATCATGATAACATAAATGATGATTTTCGTCGACCTGTTGTGGGTGGTACATTTGGGTATTGGTTGATTGCGATAAATCAAGCAAATTTTGTTTCGTCCATTTCATACCAATCTTTTGCTTTATTTATACCTTTTTAATAAGAAATTGTAATACAGTAAACTCACGTTACGATGAACTTGCGTAACTGTGAACGACATAATAAAGTAAACACAGAATCTTTAGGATTAACGCTCTGTACTGTGAAAAATCGGCATCTTTATGTGAACAGGAATTAACGCGTTCAGCTTTGAAGTATTAAGGGTATAAGTAGACATATCAATCTATCAAATACACATGTATTCATTTTGTGCTTGTTGGAGTACAAAGACAGATGTGCTTGTGTGTTTGGCAATTGATTGCGCTGATGAAATAATGGCTAAAACAACCAAAATAGGTTTTTGACTCTTCATGATGAATCTTTGATGATAAAAGAGCGTAGAAAGGGTGTCACTATCACTGTTCCATCAAGTGGACGCCTGGGAAGAATGGAGGTGTCTGTTTACTTGCTTCTTCTTCTTCTTCTTCAAGTGCCATGCAGATTCCTGCGTAGGCGTCCATCCTTTCACTCATCATATGATTCTATTGATTGCAGCATTTTGAAGTGTCTGGAAGTCCTGTATTCCTGTCCACTCTCGTTTGTTTTCTCCTACCTACTTCTCTTTTTCCTCCTTCTATTTTACCCTGGAGGATAAGACGCTGGAAGTGATAGCGTTCTCCGCGCAGTACATGTCCAAGGTAGCCAATTTTTCTTCTTTCGATGTTTTCGAAAAGTTCACGGTCTATCAAACCAGTTCTTCTCAGTATATCCTCATTCGTTACATGTTCAACCCACGATACCCTCAGCATCCGTCGTAGGGTCCACATCTTGAAGGCCTCAATTTTATTTATAATTGCTGTTTTCAACGTCCATGCCTCGACTCCGTACAAGAGAACGGGCCAGACGTAACATTTTACCATTCTATATCTGAGATTGAGATTTAGGTTTTTGTCTGTCAAGAATTTTTTAAGTTTCATAAACGTTGTTCGAGCATGCTCGATTCTGCATTTTATTTCTTGATCTGGGTCTTATTTTTGGTTGATCATGCATCCCAAGTATTTAAATTGAGTGACTTGTTCAATGTTTTCTCCATTTATGGATATTATGGCATTTGGGGCATCGTTTCTGCTAATGGCCATACATTTGGTTTTACGGATGTTAATTTTCAAACCCAATCTCTGGCTTTCTTGATTGACCTTATCTAGTAGAGCTTGCAGGTCATTTGCACTATCTGCCAGTATCACGGTATCATCCGCGTATCGAATATTGTTGATTGGAATTCCGTTTACTTTAATACCCATGGGACTGTCGGAGATTGACTCGATGAAAGCTCTTTCCACATATAAGTTGAACAACATCGGAGATAAGATACACCCCTGGCGGACGCCTTTTTTATTTCAAAATCCTCAGTTGTTCCTGCATTTTGAATTCGGATTTCTGCTTTTTGGTTCCACTATAGATTACCTATAAGTCTGATATCCTTTCCATCCAGCCCCAAGTCTCTTAGATATGATATGTGGAGGTCGTGCTTTACATTATCAAATGCCTTCTCGTGGTCGATAAAGCACAGAAAAACGTTCTCTCTTTGGTCTTGACAATTCTGCACTAATGTTTGGAGACTAAATATGGCTTCTCTTGTTCCAAAATATGATGAGAACCGTTCTTAAATTAAACTGACTGGCACCACTCACTTCCTCGCACCTCCTGTATAGTCTACATGCGAACAGTATGTGTAGAACTCGAAGGAAGAGTTTGGAGAGAAGATCATTTATCTGTAACAGAAACAAGGTTGGTGAAGTATGGATCCCTGAGGTACTTCTGCTTGCAACTGGAAACAATTAGATGTTATATCGTCGAAGTTGATTAGCCTATTAGACGTTTATGGAGAACTAATGATGCTATCGATCTGAGATTTTGGAAGTTGATTTAGCTGTTCGAAACTCTATTAATAAAATATTTTCACTTCAAAGCCACTTGCGTTTATACCGGAAGTGTATACCAACTTTGTTATTTAATATAGAACACCGTTATATTGATACTGGTTCGATAGCACTTATTATTCCAATTACAAAACCTAACATATAAGTCTAGCTTAATTCGTTCATGAAATATCCTAGTTTTAATTGAAAAGTATCGAATTTTGTTTTTGAAAAAATTGATATATCTCGAGAACAGCGTGAGCTACCAAAATAATAAAAGGTGTTTTGCAAACAAAAACCATGCGGAACATAACTCATATACAACTGAATCTCAGTCAGTATACACAGTGCTCTTTTTTCAACTTATATTTCGAAACGAAGAAACATCGAAAAGTACGTTTTCTCAAATTGTAACCCATATTTTTTTTACTTCTATAGATTCGCCGTAAAAACTAAATGAAGTTCCTCATACATACCTTGTACCGGAGATTTCAAATTTTCAAGTTATGGCGAGAAACAAATTTTAAAATTTTCAAATCACAAAATTTTTCTTATTTTAAATGGCACAATATGTATTAGATAAGTACTAAATTGACACGTCCTAAATTTTAACTAGAATCTACAAGGTGTTTTCTTTTACGGAGCCATGTCTTCTTTTGCCCTTTCAAATTTATTTGCAGTACGCCACTGATCAGCGTACAATAAATTTTTGTCATCCTCTTTCAATTTTTGGTACTTGTAATTTTTCATATCTCCGTCTGTTCTCGAGCAAAAACTTATTAAACGATTGTATGCATTCGCTTAATTGAAAGCACTTTTAATTAAAAAATGACCAGTAGGCTTTGATTTTTTCATTTATTTATTTATTTTGACAATTGCTAACTTGAACCAATGTCTGCCCGAATTATTCATTGAATTAACGATTAGTTTTAAGACTTTTGAAGTTATTGTTATAAGAAAATAAGGATAATTTTACTAACGCCGAATTGGCTGATATTCATTACACGTACGGTCTGGCTGACGGAAACACAACAGAAGCTAGGCGATTATATCAGGTACGCTTTCCAAATCGAGTAACACCAGACAGGCGAACACTCTCAAATATCCACAGAAGGTTAAGGAAACTGTTACTTTTACTGCAAATAATCATTTCAAAGGTGCAACTCAAACTATGAGAACTCCAGATATTGGGGAAGCAGTTTTGAATTGTATTGATTTGAATCATCATGTGAGTACAAGAAAATTGGAAAACAAGGTTGGCTAAAGAATGGATCCTGGGGTACTCCTGCTTGCAACTAGAAACAACGAGATGTTATACCGTCGAAGTTGATTGGCCTATTAGACGTTTATGGAGAACTAATGATGCTATCGATCTGATATTCAGTTTATTTAGCTGGTCCGAAACTCTATTGCTAAAATTTCGTCACCTCAAAGGCACTTGCGGTTATACCGGAAGTGTATACCAACTTCGTTATTTGATATAGAACACCGTGTATATTGATACTGGTTCGATAGCACTTATTATTCCAATTACAAAAATACCTAACATATAAGTCGCTTAATTCGTTCATGAAATATACTAGTTTCACTTGAAAATTATCGATTTTGTTTTTGAAAAAATTTATATATCTCGAGAACAGCGTGAGCTACCAAAATAATTAAAGGTGGTGTTTTGCAAACAAGAACCATGCGGAACATAACTCATATCCGACTGAATCTCAGTCAGTATACAGAGTGGCCTTTTTTCGCCTCATATTTCGAAACGAAAAACATCGAAAAGTACATTTTTCAAATTGTCATACATACTCTGTACCTGAGATTTCAAATTTTCAAGTTATGGCGAGAAAACAAATTTTGAAATTTTCAAATCACAAAATTTTTCTTATTTTAAATGGCACGTTATGTATTAGATAAGTACTAAATTGACACACGGTATAAGTCATGCGGTTTGACCTTCTGGTTTGAGTATGTTGAGCAATATAACTACAGTATAACATGTCTAATCCGAATCATATAGGACCAGGGCTTGTTCGGATTACTGAAATATTCGGATTATCGAGTTTAATGAAAGGAAAGGGTAAAGAAAAGACAGGGTTGAAAAACGTGAAACATTTATTGAAAAACGTGAAATATTTATCGAAAACGTAAAATATTTATTGAAAAACATGAGAATATAACTACATCTTCTCAAGAAAGTGATACATTTCACATATCATTTTTAGGTTCTAAAGAAGTCTTGGATCGTTTTCTGTTTTCACGAACGAAGATGAGAATTTGCAGCTTCCTATCTCAATTTATTCAGTAATGATATTTGGGGCTGAGAGATATCATTTTCTGTGCAGATCTTGAATGCTCGGGGTTTGTTGGCTTTTCCGATGACCAACAATTTCATTTCAGTAGCAAAGATTTTTGATCAGATACTGATGCATTAGAGTACAATGGAGGTATGACCTGACTAATACGGTCCTTACTCATCTTCCGACCGGGAGCTGAATTTTCAGCTTGAATGCATGGGCTAACCAACAATTTCATTTTATCAGTTTGGTAGAGAATTCGCCAAAATAATCAGCGGCACTTTCATCCGCGTTGTAAACTTGATCTGGCATAGATCCATCTCCCGTATTCTTTGAAGAAATTCATTTCTATTTGGTTCGACCGCACTAACGTCTGAGGGCAATTTCTCTCCTGATATGGTTAGTTGTCGAATTCCATGTCTTTTTTTGAATTTTTCCAACCATCCTTGACTTGCCTTGAAATCATCTCTACCTGTTATACTGGTGTGAAAAGATCTTGCTTTCTCACATATGAGATCACCAGATCAATGTGTGTATGTCGAGATCGTTCTTGTAAGAACCAAGTGTATAGAGCATTTTCAACATTCGGATTTTCACTAGTTCTGAGCGTACGCCGTTTCCCAGGACCAAAATCAGAAACACTTTTTCCATTATATTTCAAAATTTCGCTTTTTGCTACAATGTTAACGTTTTATGTCGACGCGACATGATTAGTACAGATATCAGGCGCTAAATGTGAGAAGAGAATCTAATCTGCACAAGTGAAGCGAGTATTCAGACAAGATATTGCAAGTTCGGACACTTTCAATCGATGAAATTATTTACGGCGTTCGGATTAAAGAGGTAAAAAATAAATTGTGCGGATTATAGAGGTGGGTGGTTTCAAAGAGTGTTTTCGGATTAGAGAGGTTGTACTGTAGTGTCAATGATTTAATATGACAGCTGTTAGCTGTCATATTATGGAGAGATAGAAGAACGTCGTCAAAAAAAATTGAAAGCTTCAATCGATTGTTCTGCTATAACGGCCTGAATATAGACGAAAAAAAAAATTGAATTTTCACTTGCTATATCGATAAGAATATTTTTCACTTTCAGAAGTATTATAATGCACACAAGTTTCATCAAGAGTTTTTGAGTCAATTGAGTGTAAAATTGTCTTTTATATTACTGAACATCAATAAGCACGTTTTGTAGATGTGATTTACAAAAACCACATTTTCTGAGAATCCGTGCCTAATATATTATTCGAACCGCAGAATATCAGTTTATTAGTTATGATCGGATATTTTTCAAAGGGGATTCCCAACTACACTTCAGATGTAATTATAAAATAATAAATTAGTATCTCAACATACTTAAAAGAACAGTGCTGTAATTGCTATGTTTACAAATTCGAAAATCATAATTGAAGTGTTGACCATAAATTCTTGAAAGGAAATAAATTGGGCTTAGAGATGCAGTTTACGAACTCGGTAAACAATATTATTACGTTACTGCATGCATTTTATATCACCATTTCTACTCAGAAGATAGCTATTAAAGATAATTTATAAACTTATGTACAATAGTGCACGTTCTGAATAACGAACGTTTTCGAATATGTAATTTGAGTGAGTTTCCTGAAACGAGAATTGCAACTTAAACGGCGCTATATTTATTTCACTCAATAACATTTATTGCAGGTTATTCCTTTTTTTTCAACAAACGATAGTATTGCAAAAGAAATGATTTTCGAGAATAACTTCCTACTAAATTAACTGAAAATTAAGTGTGGTTTTATGATTATGCTAGGCAAACCAGACATCTGACTAGTACACTAAACTCGCGTTAATGCGAACTTGTATAATTTTGAAGGGCTCAATAATAATATATATAATAATAATAATAATGCTCGACGCGTTTCGGTACACAGTATCTTTATCAAAAGCGAATGAATACTACAAATATATCTTACTAAAAATTTTTATATATACTAAAGAGGCAATCCACTCAGAGCTATCCGTACTTCAAATAATATTTAGGAAATAAATTTAATAAGGGTGAGTTATTTATGTCTACCTGAGGATTAAGAATTTAATATAGGCAATATTAGCAATAATGTTAAATCCCTTCTTAAAAATTCAAATTTAAATATACTGTTCAAAACATCAACAAATTTAGGTTCATTTATCAGGAATTATAAATCTCAAATCAATAAAGAAAATAAATCAGGTGTCTATAGATTGGATTGTGCAGATTGCAATTGTTTTTATATAGGTAGAATAGGAAGAAATTTTATTATTGAAATCCCTGAACATAAACGCAGTTTCATCAATGGAAAAACCGATTCAAATTATTCAAATCATCTTAGGGAAAATGGTCACTTTTTCAATTCAGAATTTAAAATCCTACATTCTGAGAAGAGAGGTATAAAACTCAACCTTCTGGAAGCACTTGAAATTAACAGATTTAGGAATTCACCTGAAATTCTTAATGATCAGGTAGACAGCAATAACTCACCCTTATTAAATTTATTTCCTAAACATTAGTTTGAGTACGGATAGCTCTGAGTGGATTGCCTCTTTAGTATATATAAAAATTTGTTAGTAAGATATATTTGTAGCATTCATTCGCTCTTGATAAAGATACTGTGTATCGAAACGCGTCCAGCATTTAATAATATATTTTAGTAGAAATCATCGTTTACTTGTACTTGTGAAAAGGATTTCTATCAATTCAATTGAATTTTCAAATTAAATTAATTAATTAACAGGATCTCCTCTTCTAGAATAAATTATGAAACAAAATGTTCGTAATCTATATTTATAATACGTTCAGGAAAAAAGATAATGTGAAATACTTATTTCTTATTTTCCATTCGGCAATTCAAAAGAAACATCGATACGAGATGCGGAGACACATATGCTCACATAAACATTCTTTACGACCGGAAAACCTTTGAGAAATCAATACAGAAACTCGAACCATGCACATGTATCGTTTACAAAATGGAAGTTTTAATGTAACTCAACCTATCGAACAAGATGTTCCGACGTATATTTGCTACGTAAATTTTGTCTTTCCATATATTACATTAGGGATGTCCATTAGTTGAATCCATTCCATTAGCATTTTACATTTTCCTTGCTTTCGAGGAAAAAACGACAATTTATTGGTGGTCGCGCTGGGTTTTGTGATATATAAAGCTATGGATTTGAATGGGTTTAACATCTATCGTCATGTAGTAAAGTGTTTGATCGATACATAAGAATAAATTTTACGGTACTTTCTTGAATGAAGAATTTTTATTGTTAATTTAAAGAAATATATGTACGTATTTTATATGATAGTAATACATGATAATACACTAATATCGTAAGATAACTTTAGTTAACTATTGTTTCGACAAGACTCTTGCGAGAAAATCATGTGTAAAACAGCTTTGAAATATACATAGAGTTACAATTTAGAATTCAATGTAACCTTCAACTCTTCTGAATGATCGTTTTTGTTGTTGTACTCTATTATGCGGGTTTAAAATAACTCATGAAATTATAATTTCTTCCATTTAAATTTAGTGAGAGATGCTGAGGTCCAATTTTATAATTAGCTCGAATTTTTGGGGCGAGGAAAAAATTTTCTTTCGTGATTTTGGCGTTTAAGTGCTCATTAGAGGTACTTTGGGAACGTGTTTACCGATTAATTTCAAATTTTGGGATTAGATTAAATTGATATTGATTTACAATTTGCAATTGTGTTCAGAGTTGTAACACTTCCGGTTATACCAGACATTAACTAGAACTTTGCTATTTCAAATGGCATGGTGCACTTTTCAATTTTTTTATTAAAAGTCTTTTTACTTTTCAAGCATCTTGATTTGTCCTATTCAAATTCAGGCACTATTGAGCTATGATTTTTCTATCAAAATTTTCGGAATCATAGAGTCAACTTCTTGGCCAAAAAAATCGACTAAGATTTAAGTAAGATTTTTTCAGATTAACGAGAAGAGTATTATTTTTTAGGTTTACTTTCAACTTTCCGGTGCTATTTTACCTAATTCTCATATTCAAAAATCAATTGTCAATTCGATAAAACTAAATCATCAAACTACGTGTTTTCGATGTGCCTTCTTCTAACTTTGATAGAACCGTTCTTTAAATTAGCATTTCCCCCATTCTAAAATGGCTTTCTCATTTGTGAAGCGCCAAAATTACGTCACAACAATAAGAATTAAAACCGCTGATTCCAGTCAACCCTCCATCTGCGTCACGCCACTGGGTAACAGTCTGATGCGCATAATCCGGCTATCAGATGATATGTCTTACCGGCTTTCGAACATTCCCCAGCACATTTTTCCTGCCGCAGACCCTCAAGCTAATTAGTTCTTGAAAATCCCTTTAATTGTATTTAAAATAATTAAATTATATCAAAATTCTGTAGTGAAAATTAGAGATATATCGTTATCTTAAATATTGTGTAGTGATATATATCAAAAATATAGGTCCTAGATGGAGAATCCTAGGTGGAGATTCCTAGGTGGAGATTCTTAGGTGGAGAGTCGTAGATAGAGATTCTTAGATAGGGGTTCCTAGGTGGAGAGTCGTAGATAAAGAGTCGTAGATAGAGATTCTTAGGTGGAGAGTCGTAGATGGAAAGTCGTAGGTGCAGCACTAAGGTTGAGATATAACTTCTATCTGGAGTCCAGAAATCCAGATGGATCCGATGCTCAAATAGAGGTTTTCCTCTATTGGGGACTATAACATAGACGACCTTTACCTCATCTATTTCACCAAGATGAGTGGTATTGATATATATATATATATATATATATATATATATATATATATATATATATATATATATATATATATATATATATATATATATATATATATATATAGAAGGAAGCATTTGTTGACATTGTTTACCATAATTATAATATTTAATTAAACATCTGAGCAAAACTTCCTTGGTTTCTTCTTGCAAGACCTCAGTGACAAATATTGAATTATAGTCTCATTGCTCATATTTCTCTGGGCTTAACTAGTAAAGTTTCTATTGTTAACCAGTAAAGTCAGTCTCTGTTACACATTCATTCGCGACTTTATCAAAAATCTGTATATCCTTCGGAAAATCAAATCATTAGGCCGTGGAACAAGCAAACAGAGACAGACTCTTTTGGATACTCAATGACAAATATTGAATTAGAGTCTCATTGCTCATATTTCCTTGGGCTTAACTAGTAAAGTTTTTATTGTTAACCAGTAAAGTCAGTCTCTGTTACACATTCATTCGCGATTTTATCAAAAACCTGCAGTTCCTTCGGAAAATCAAATCATTAGGCCGTGGAACAAGCAAACAGAGAGACTCTTTTGGATACTCTCCAATAGGTCTAAGGAATGTTTGGGTGCTGAGCCCCATACAGGAGAACAGTATTTCAAACCAGGTCGCATCTCTGCTTTGTATAAAAGCATCAGCTGTGATGTATTGAAGAACTGCTCAGCGGTGAAAACAAAAACTGAAAAGCAGATTCGGCAATCGCTGACGCATGGTTATGCCAACAAACTTGCATGATTGAAGGAGGTTTTCCAGCAGTAGGTTTTTGGAGAACGTTTTTGATTGTTGGTTCGTTAAAAATAACCAAATTCAAGCTGCCCCAATCTCATATCTCTTTCAAGTCTGAACTCAATGACATGCTCTGTTATAAAAAACAAGTTCTGTGTTTTAAGGAATTTTACTTAATAATTGCGATTCGTAACGCGTTTCACTACACCGTAGCTTCTTCAGACGAATGAATATACAGAAAAATATAAATGAGAATGTAACTATAAATGTTCTTGAGTAATTAAAAGCTTATTGGGTTGCTTCTTCTGAAGTGGTTATTTATGACAGGTATATCCAATAAAATTAAGGAATAGATTGCTCCCCGAAAAGATTCAATAGAGGTGAAGGGCTTAAATCGACTTGTTCATTGATGAGTCTACCTGAGTGTTTGTATTTATTGATTTCTAAAGTTTCCCAAAGATCTACCAATGTAGAAATTATCACAATCATTGCAATTCAATCTATAAACACCTGATTTATTGTTTTTACCTGGTTTGGTTTTATTATTTTTTATATATTTGCTTAAATTATTATTAGTTTGGAAAGCTATGTTGAAATTATTGCTACTTAAGAATGATTTCAGTTTCTCACTTATAATGCCAACGTAGGTTAAGGTGTTGAATTTTATTTCAATTTATCGACAGGGTAAACTTCATTCAATTCTTCTTTGTTTTTATTTTAAATATTATTTATTAGTTTGGGATTGTAACCATTATTTTTGGCTATTTGTTTAATCAAATTTAATTCTTTGTTGAAATTTTCTGGTGATAACGAGATGTTAATCAATCTATGAATAACTATTGAATGCTGACATTTTATGTTGATATGGATGACACGACGAGTTATGTATTATAATATCTGTATAAGACGGCTTATGGTAGATTGCGAAAACATGTTTTCCATTTTCATTCGAAATTGTTACGTCTAAGAAATTTATCAATTATTGCTTTCTATTTCGGTTGTGAATGCAATTTTTGGATGTAATGAATATATATGATTTTCGAAAATTTCCAACTGTCTATCTGTTCCTGTAAAGCAAATAATGATATCGTCTACATAGCGATACCAGTATAAACGATATTTACTGAGTGGATGGTTATGAATTAATTTCTCTAAGTTATTCATGAAAATTTCTGCTAACAAAGGACTTAACAGGATTGCCCATAATCAAGCCGTCTTCAATAGTATAATATTTGTTATTGAAATGGAAATAATTTTGATCTAAACAAGTTTTTAATAATGTCAATATTCTATCATTAAATCAGATTATATTCTTTCAACAAAATGGCATTATAATAAAAATTCATTCCATTACAAACAAAATTTCAATAAATCAGAAAAAAATAATAATAATAACAAATCAAATGAATTGATTGAAATGAATGTGATAATTTCTACATTGGTAAAACAAATAGAAATTTTAACATTAGAATATCGGAACATAAACGCAGTTTTTCAAATAAAAATCAGATTCAAATTACGCGAATCATCTCTTAGAAAATAATCATTCTTTCGACCCACAGTTTGAAATTTTGCATACAGATAATAAATATTGGAAGGTAGATCTTTGGGAAACTTTAGAAATCAATAAATACAAACACTCAGGTAGACTCATCAATGAACAAGTCGATTTAAGCCCTTCACCTCTATTGAATCTTTTCGGGGAGCAATCTATTCCTTAATTTTATTGGATATACCTGTCATAAATAACCACTTAAGAAGGAGCAACCCAATAAGCTTTTAATTACTCAAGAACATTTATAGTTACATTCTCATTTATATTTTTCTGTATATTCATTCGTCTGAAGAAGCTACGGTGTAGTGGAACGCGTTACGAATCGCAATTATTAAGTAAAATTCCTTAAAACACAGCACTTGTTTTTTATTATTGATAATGGAATTTTACCAAGTAAAAGCCTCCCAAATTCAAACATGCTCTGTTGGTATCTTTGTCGGCGTGACTCCTCTGCAGTTATTGGACTCTGACTAGAAAATAAGGATACCAGGGTATAGTCGTCCACTAACCGAAAGATTCTGTTTTCAGTGCAGTGGAGCAGATTAATATTCTGTCACAGTAAAAGAATTGGCGAGAGTATGAAGCCTTGGGGTACTCCAGCATAAACCAGAAAATATTCACTCGTTACACCATCAACTACCACCTGAGTTAAACTACTGAAGAGGAAGCTACTAATTCGACCAATCAATTTTCAAAACAGTATCATTGGTATTAGGTTCCCTTGAACCAAAAATGGCTCTTTTCATATTTCTTCAAGATTTTATCAAACAACTGCAGTACCTTCGAAAAATTGATTTTGAAGGTTGTGGAACAAAAGCACAAACACTTCTATCCTGTAATTGACTTGTGATTCTTTGAGAAAATTATATTTTTTCTCTTGATTAATAGAGATCTTACTCTCCAAATACTTGAAATCAGGGTTTTGGTGGTTAATAAAATTTCCAACGGGTAAATTTGGAAGCTAGTTATATGCTTTTCGTTATACAATTCCAATTTTTTTTCTTCTTGAAATTTGCCAAAACGATGTTTCTATCTCTATTATAAAACATTTCATCTGGAAATCTCTAATGAGAGTGTCTACTTTGAATCTATATGGGCTATCAATGATGAACATCGAAAAAAGACTATAGAAATTCTGTTTTATATGTCAGGGTTCCACAAACTCATGTTTACAGCACAAAAGAAAGCTCTTCCTACAATTAGCATGTACCAAGCTCATTATCAACTTATTCCACCTCAGTAAAGTCCGGTGTGCAACCTGACCAAAGTTCGATCTCACGTCTTCGTAAAACCCTATTGTATACGCCAATTGAATTAATTCAAACAGATTACTCTTGCCGGTAACTTACATTTGATTAATCAATTGTGTTTTATTTACATCGCCGTAAGGCCTGAGTATATGATGTCTCATCACCAGTTACAATGCGTTTTATGAATGTGAGATCGGAATTGACTCCTTCTAGCTCGTATCCAGCGACCTTTACTCACAGCAACGCGTTTCATGCCCAATCAGATTTTTTGAATAATCCATTCCTGGCACTTTTTCGACAGAATATATGTACTTCATGATACATTGCCCCAATTATCTAATATTCTTAATCATATGGAAGGAGCCTATTTTTCCCATTAGTAGCTACAAAATATTTCACTAGAGTTTTTCTAATTCATCCATGATATTTTACAAATCATTGTGATCGAGTGTGTACTTTTCTGAATAACTGTCGACCAGCTCCTGTACCGTTAAAGCTTCAAAGCAAGTGCTAATCTCAATTCTATCGATGTCCGATCAAGACACCGCTGGTAATTTTGACATGGGTTATTGGATGGTTACATACGTTTGTACTTCCTATTTTTGTGAACAGTTATGGGACAAAGAGAATCTTGAATGAGGTTGCTACTACTTCTGAATTAATTTCGTAAGAGGCCACATTTATATGATCGCCAAGTTCACTAGCGAAAAGAGTAAACCAAAATTTAGAATGAAAAAATTGAGATATATACTTCGGAAATAAAGAAATATGCTTTGATCTACGAAATTAAAGTAGCCTATAGTTCATAATTGAAGAATTTTGAGATTACATTATAATTCCGAAACTTTCCAAACTGAAATAACACAAAATTATATAAGCTATCTCTCAATATTCCCTTCATAAAACGTAGTAGATATGATATAACTGCTAGGCCATTCTTTACCATGTTGCTCTTATTTGTATACGAAATATTCTAACCTTGTTCATTGATATCTTTTCATATTCGTGCAGAGCCTTCCACTATTTGATATATTATGCGTTTGGTCTTCAATAACTCGAAAAGGAGAAAGTCATGCTAATCTGTTACCTTACCGAAAAATCATCAAGATCTTATCGACTCCACCCTCAACCTCGTTTGTGTACAGAAAATCATTATCTTAATTGACTAACGCGAGCCAATTATTGAATGAAACAGAGATAGGAATCTACCTATTCGTCTTGAAATATATAACAGCTGAATGAACGGTAAAGTTGTCCGTAGAAAACGAGATTCGCTATACGATCGGGAGGCTATGTTAGATGAATTTCCTTAAAACTTTGTCGCTTGTACAGATTAACGATAATCACAAGTAAGGCTTTGGGTGTTTCTATTTGTTTTTCTTCGAGAAATATTGTTTCCGCTCAAACACGGCAGAACCTCTGCCTTTCATTTAGTACCACCAAAGTATCAAATTCTTCCGTATCAATTTAAATGAGTAAAGGATAGAAAGGCTTCTCCAATAAAGTACCCGACCCACTTCCCTCCAATTAGAAGTTGACTGCTGATGACGGGTGAGAATTGATCTCATTTGCTCTAAATCAAGCTTGAGAATTGTTTCCTTTGAGTTAGAAATTGACCTGGGTCAGAAGTTTTTGTTAGAAAATGGAACCACTCTTTCTGAACGAGGGTGCTGAGATTATTACAGGAATGCAGAAAAAATAATCTGCCAATTTATTTCCGAGAAATCATTTTAGTTCTCCACAATTTTTAGGATTTTTAGACAATTATATTTCTGATCTTCCATCACTTCTTTCTTCCACTTGCTCTATATTCGCGGATAATACCATGATCTACAATGTTCATTCCCTTAGTTCGAACACTATTCACCAAGATCTAGACTTTTTATCGCTATGGTGTTCTGACTGGCTTTTACCACTCAATGCAGATAAGTGCAAAATCTTCCATATTGGTAAAAACAACCAACTGAAATATTCCCTGAATGGAAAGAATCTCGACAGCACCCGAAAGCAGCCTGATCTTGGTGTAGCTGTTACAGATGACTTAACGAGGTCTGAACATATTCGGAATGTCACATCAAAGCTTTCCGTCTCACCTACCTACTCGAAAGATCTTCTAGGTTGTGAACTAAAAACTCGTGCTTTACTCTATAAAACTTATGTACGACCTATTATGGAATTCGCTAGGGAGGTTTGGTCTCCTGTTTTGAGGAGTGTTGTGGATCTACTGGAGTCAATCCAAAGAAGAGTGACCAGAATTCCCAATGGCCGCTTGAGGCCATCTAATACAGAGAGACTAAACATTTCGGTATTCCATCTTTTGAGAACCGCCGTCTTCGGGGAGACCTAGTAATTACTTTCCGATCATTGCGATCTCTATTCAACTGCGACCTCTCAAATATATTTCCACTGAATCAGAATAGACACCCTAGAGGTCACAACTTTAAACTGCATAAGAAACATTTCAAAACTACTCAGCGCTAGAGGTTTCTTCCGAACCGGGTATTCTCCAGAAGGAACTCGTTGAAGCTTCTACTATCAACGCTTTCGAAGAATTCCTTCGACGAGTGGTTGACCGATTAATAACAAACTCTATAATAATATTCCATATTGAATCTCATATATTTTTGTTTTCTCTTTCTCATATAGAAAAAAAATGTATTCATTAATTCATTAAGTTAACTATTAGTTATTTTGGTTTAATGGCCAACACTTCCAATTTTGATTTGATTTGTATAACTCTTGTTTTTGTTTTATGTAGCATTTGAGTCATAATAGGCAAATCTGCCTTGACTCTTAGTAATTGTTTAATAATAATAATAATTATATATCGTATGTCATGTCATCATACCAAAACATTAGTTTTTGAAATTTGGTTTTTTCAATTTTTCTTTTTTTTGAGGGTGTTCTACACATGCTCCATAGTATTCACGTCCGGTAGTAGGATAACAAGAGAAGAAAATTACTATACTTCTCTTTCAGAGCATGTCAGACTACTGTTGCTCGGTGAGGAGAGTAGCAATGAGCTGTTGGAAGAGTGAATTTGGACCTATTGTTGAGGGGTTAGATTAGTTTACTCTATTGTTAAAATTATTTCATTCTTGAAAAAATTTTCAGTCAGATTATTTCATATTAAAATCCGGTCAGTTCTTCCAGCTGACGTATGTCTCCTCGAAATAGTATGTTCCGTTTTGTTGTTAAAGATAGACGGATAGGGTTTGTGTTTTGAGGTCGTCACACATCACTGAGGGGTACGCCTGTATTGTTCCTAATCTACGTGTCCTTGGCACCAAGTTAATAATAGGCTGTACGATTCCCATTTAATCTGTTTAAACCCACAAATCGGATGATCAGAAGCTATCCATTCATAGCAATTCTACATCTCTGGTTGTACTCGGTGCAGAAACGTTTGAATCACATTCTGGCGCCTTATTAAAATAGCTCAAAAATATCTCAAAGTTACTTTGAGTAACGATGTTTTACGATAACAATTTACCTCAATTTAGGCATGAGAACAAGGTGTTTTCGAGATACGACAGTAAGCAGAAAACATACGGGAAATGCTTTAAATACATCAAATGCAACCTCTCAACAAAAGTTTCGTGGTACAAGCATTTAGGGATCTATCTCTGTCAACTAGTTTGAATCTAATGCGCATGTCTGGGTTCTTTATACCGCTTAACGATTAGAGTTGTTACACTTGCGTATACTGCTGTTCAGTAGGAGAGAGAAGGTCAGAATCAACGTTTTACACTGTATGCCTGAGAAATATAAAATTGTCAGATATATAGTTTTGTCACAGTTTTCTCGGGTTGGATTATAACTCATATTTAACGTTAAAGGTCAAGGATTAAAAATATTATAACTAATATTTGTTAACCCTGCATTAAATAATTCAGTCAAGGAAAACAAATGATTTTTTTGTTGAGTTCGTCTAGGAAATTAATTGAAGAAAGTCTGTGTTGTAAGTGATTTATTCTATATCAGAAATAAATCCACTCATCCGTGATACATTTAGTTATACCAGTTGAATGATTTATCAGCGACGCGGTCAAGTTTAGTGTGCAGCACATATTCGTTTCACAACGGATTCAAGTCACGCATTATATTCTGATTAGATAATGACATATTGTGAAATTCAATCTGAATAGAAATTGCTATATTTCGATGCTTTGAACACTCTTTAATTTAATTGTATTGCGGGATGACCTTTCTATTCTAATTCAATTTTGCATGTTGGATATTATCTCGGCATAGGAATCTGACAGCTCTTGTGGTTTGAGGTAATCAAGTCGCCCTTCATTTCACTCCATCTATATCTGATGAAATGTAATACCTGCAGAAATTGGCTGATGATAGTGGAATTCAACAGCTAGTATGATAGTTCTAGCTGCATTCAATGTTTAATTGAGGATAAACAAGCTGAGTTAGTATTTGTTATTTGAAGCTATTGCTCTCACTTTTTTCTCGAGATTTTCCTTATCAAGACATAGATACTCAACACATATGCTACTTCTGGGAATATCTCTTACATAAGCTATTTGCTGATACCATCATGTCTTGTGCTGATAATCTAGTTATCATCATTAGGCGAAAGCATGATGGAATCTTATCGAACCTGATGCAAAAAGCCCTTAACATCGTAAATAAATGGTGTGCTGAAGGGGGACCATCCAGACAAAACCATTCTAATTCCATTCACAAGACGTAGAAAGTTGAACTTAAAGCCCCCCTTTCTGAATGGACATACTCTGAAATTTTCGGAACAGGCTAAGTATCTAGGGTTAACCCTAGATCAGGGACTCAACTGGAATTTACACATTGACAAAACTCTTTCCAGGGCTACATCGTGCCTATGGGCATGCCGTAGACTCTTCGGAAAGACCTGGGGACTACAGCCAAAAATAACCTACTGGTTATACACAGCGGTTATGAGACCCATTGTCACATATGCATCGTTAGTATGGTGGACGAAAACATCAGAAATAACTACGCAAAACAAGCTGCAAAAACTGCAGCGGCATGCGTGCTATGAGGAGCACCCCGACTATTGCCCTAGAGGTAATCCTAAATCTCCCCCCTCTTCATATAAAATTGAAAAAGGAGGCGTTGATGGCGGCATTACGGCTTCAAGACACAAAAAACTATTACCTGGTGATCTGAAGGGACACCTGGGGATTCTGGGTTACATAGCGCCAGAAATCTTTTCACAACCATCGGATATAATGCCGCTTAAGTTTGATTTTCACACACCTTTCGAAGTGGTCATAGAAGACCGCACCATCGTAAAGGGAAAAATAAATCAATTAGACCAAAAATCCTCCATTTGGTACACGGACGGATCAAAAACTATTGATGGAACAGGAGCAGGCATATATAGACCCAAGCACTCGTCATCAGTGTCTCTGGGCTCTAGTCCCACAATCATGCAAGCAGAAACACTTGCTGTAAACCTTTGCTGCCAGGAGGGACTACGAAGGAAACTCAAAGGGGCAAAGATTTACATTTTGACAGACAGTCAGGCAGTAATGAAAGCTCTAAACTCTTACAGTTATCGGAGCATCTCTGTCTGGGAATGTCGTCAATCCTTGAATCAACTTGCTGAGGGGAACAAACTTTTCCTGTGGTGGGTGCCTGGCCACGAAGGCATACAAGGAAATGAAGCCGCTGAAGAACTGGCCAAATCAGCTGCTGGAATCCCACCCACCGGACCTGAACCGTTCTGCGGTCTAAGTAAGCCGCACAGACAACAGGACACTGCCCACTGAGATACCATCTCAATAAAATGGGCAAATCGGAAGTAAAAGCGAAAGCTCCCAGGGAGATACTTAATTTTGTAAGGGATTTAGACCTACAGGGAAATGAATAAAAAGGGTTACGAACAAAAGATCAATTTGGTCGCAGTTCGGAAAGGCTTGCAAAGCCAATCGCCCCCCACGAATGTAATGTACTGTATCAGCATGTCTTACAATACAGATTGTTTCAAGCACCACCTCCTTCTGAATAAACGGAATCAACGATATATCAAGCCTCATTCTTACTGTGTTCTCTTGCAGGTGACTTTCCAAACCATCGTAATCACTAGGAGAACGATATTGACAGCCCTCAGCCGATGCCTTTCACGAAGCACGATATTTTCTTGTTTTTACACTATCAAGATGTCTGGTCTTTTGTGTTCTACCCCTCTATCGGTGATAATTGGGGCATCCCAGTAGAGCTTGAATCTCTTGCTTTCGAACAGCGGATGATATTCATGCTGCTTCTTCAGTGTTCCAATTAATCCCAGCTTACTTAGGAATGCCCATCAGAAATTTTTTTCGCCACTGCTGGTTATTTTGTTGATGACCTCGAGCGCAATCGCCGAGAGGCCATCAGGAACCAACAAACACTGACCTCAATATGCAAGTAGTGCTCAGAATGACCTAATTCCATTCACAACTTATAACTCCTATAGGGAGCCCCAGACTTTTTGTATTTTCCACCAAGTGACCCTCCACAAGCTCCAGTAGATTTCATAATTTTTGTCCTCCAGAATACTCTTAGGTTAGGTTAGATCCTAGTGGGTGAGTTGCAGCTTCAGTACGAGATCTTAGTGGTATATTTTCGCAAAGTCATTGCATCTTCAGAGAAATTCGATAGGTTCCACCTGGAGGACTTTCGACATTTGTCATTTGATATGTTAACCTCGCCTATGTTTTTTGTCTCAACTTTTTCTTGAATGGCTTTAAGTCGGCCTTCAGTTTCTGGATGCATATTTACCGTTTTATTGAGGCTGAAGACTCTATCTTATTCACGATTGCCCCTTCCAGATGTCCAGGGTATCTACCAGTTAACGGTTTGACCTTTCATTCTCCCACCATTTCAGTTGCATTACGCATCATGATGGTTAGATAGACATATACCACGCGTTGATGGCCGTGAACATGTCCTTTGCATTTATCTTGCTCTGAAGAACCAGCTTAATCCTATTAAGTAGTTTGTGGTAAAATGCATCTTTCATTTCTACTGTTCGAGAGAAGGACTAGACCATTCCAAAGTATTGGTAGGTCTCCTCAGGTTTTAGCGAGGAAATCTGGAGTTGACTAATGATAACTATTTTGAGATTATCCTATATATATTCAATAAGATTTAGGTCTGGGGAGCAAGCTGGCTAGTCCAAAATAGCGATTTCTTCTGTTTCAAGATAATGTCGCGTGAGGTTGCTGGTATGGTTTTGCCTCCCAGCATAATGCCACCCCAAAACATCACACTGCCCCTTGGATTTCGGAATTTGTGTTGCTGCTCGGAGTTTAGATTGTCATCCACGACCCCTTCAAAATCGAATCCGGCGATCATCTTATCGAATACCAATTCTGGTCTCATCCGAAAAAAGAACATTACGCCAATTGTCAATATTCCAATTTTGGTGCTCGAAACATCAATTAAGTCTGTTAATTTTTTGTTTCTCGTTAGCTCTGGAACTCTCAAGGGCCTTCTGCTGTATAAACCCCTTGAACAATGTCTTTGACGTATCGCTTCGACTGATACATTGATGCCTGTTGTTTCCAGAAATTGCCTTTGGAGTATGGGGTGCGACGCACTAGGGTATCTTCTTGCAATTCGGCACAAAAAGCGGTCTTGTTCGTAAGAAGTTATCTTCCTACGACTTATTCTAGGCCTATTTTGCAGAGATTCAAGCTCCACGTATCGGGTGTAGGTTTTTGAAATCACCCCCTGTAATACCCCCATTGTGGCCGCTACGTTCCTCTGTGCCACCCCTTCTTCAACGAGAGCAATTATTCGACCCCTCTGCACATCGGACAATCCAACGAAATTCAAATCTCAGTAACGACTGAGTACAATTTTCCGAACATGTTTTGATAATTCAACATTTCTTATCATACTATCCAGTATTTTAGAACCAGAAACATAATTCTTCACAAATAGTCGAAGATACATGAGTAAAAACGATCAATAATGTGAAATACCGAGTGATTCCGTATAAATTTGATTTTGTGTATATGGTAGGTTCTCATCAAAAATACACAGGTTTTCTTCAATTGTATGGACATAATAATTAATATCACATCAAATAAAAAAATAATACGTATAGTGAAAGGGAGGTTAGATTCCATATTAATTTGGTTGTGTTTATATAATTCAATATTTACTTTCAGAGGAACTTTGCGTTAATAATGTTGGTGAAGTGGCGGCTGATTTTTTCCTCAACTTATTCTAATGAAAATAAATAAAATTAATGTGAATATAAAAATAGCGAATACAAATTTTATCAAGTTGCACAAATAAAGAACATTTAAAAGTTGTTTATAGTTGAACTGCAAACTGAGGTATTAAAACTTACGTCCCAAATAAATGGTCAGTGTATGTATACATTGAAATGTAACATAAGCATACTCAATTGGATCCACGTAAGAGTATTGGGTTGGCCATGGGAAAACATTCATTTTATGCAAATTCAAGAAATTCGTCGTAGCAGCAGCAATGCGAGAAAGGGCATAATCATATATATATATATATATATATATATATATATATATATATATATATATATATATATATATATATATATATATATATATATAAAGTTGTTCCTTATTGCTTCTTCATACGGTAGTGTAGATTTTAATATACAAAAACGAATATACAAAGTTGCGGGAGTCAGCTTTTATTTTTGAATGAACAAAAACATAACCTGATCTGAACAAATACACGAATCTCCAACAATTAGAATCAATCTATAATTAAGAACTTCGAAAATTATATCACGTTCAACTCAACAAACTTATCTAATACCTATTGTTCATGCAAATAATGAATACCCAAAGTTACGGGTATCAGATATTTTTTAATAAACACACAACAAAAGCTGTTCTAAACAAATACACAAATCTCAAACAAGTAGAATCAATCTATAACTAACGACTTCGAGAATTATATCACGTTCAATTCAACAAACTTATCTAATATCAGAAATACAAGTAAACGATGATTTCCACTAAAATATATTATCAAATGCTCGACGCATTTCGATACACAGTATCTTAGTCAACAGCGAATGAATACTACAAATATATCTTACTAACAAATTTTTATATATACTGAAGAGGCAAATCCACTCAGAGCTATCCGCATTTGAACTGATGTTTAGGAAATAAATTTAATAAAGGTGAATTACTTATGTCTACCTAATCATTAAGAATTTCCGGTGAATACCTAAATCTGTTAATTTCAAGTTCTTCCAGGAGGTTAAGTTTTATACCTCTATTCTCAGAGTGTATGATTTTAAATTCTGAATTGAAAGAGTGACCATTTTCCCTAAGACGATTTGAATAATTTGAATCGGTTTTTCCATTGATGAGACTGCGGTTATGTTCAGAGATTCTAACATTAGCATTTCTTCCTGTTCTACTTATATAAAAACAATTGCAATCTGCACAATCCAATCTATAAACACCTGATTTATTTTCTTTTTAATTGGAGATTTATAATTCTTGATAAATGAACCTAAATTTGTTGATGTTTTGAACACTATATTTGAATTTGAATTTTTAAGAAGGATTTCACATTATTGCTAATATTGCCTATATATGTTAAACTATTGAATTTCTCGTCTTGGTGTTCACCGATTGGATATATATGTTGTGAAGCTAATTTTTGTTTTTCCTATACAATATGCTGCTAACTAAATTTGCATCATAACCATTATTTATAGAGATATGTTTTGTCAAATTGAATTCTTTGAAATAATTATCATTAGACATCGGTGTGCTCAAAAGTCTATGTATATAGCTATTGAATGCTGCAACTTTGTGTTGATAAGGATGTGCCGATGTATAAGGAATTGTGATATCTGTATGAGAAGGCTTATGATAAATTGAAAACTGGTGTTTATTATTTGATCTTGTTATTGTTAGGTCTAGGACATTGTTCTAATTGTTCTGTTCTATTTCAGAAGTGAATTTTGTTTTTGGGTGCTGGTTGTTGATGAAATTTTCGAATACAGTGAACTGTCTTTTTGTTCCTGTGAAACACACAATAATGTCATCGACATATCGATGCCAATATAGGAAATGCTTACTAAGCGGGTGTTAATGAATAGTTTTTCCTATGTTATCCACGAAGATTTCTGCTAAAAGAGGGCTTAAGGGGTTCCCCATTATAAGTCCCTCATCACTTTTAAAAACAATCGTTAAATAAAAATAACTTTGAGATAATATCTAATATCTATACTTCATGCAAATAATGAATACCCAAAGCTACGGGTATCAGATATTTCTTGAATGAACACAACAAACCCTGTTTCAAACAAATACACAAATCTCAAACAATTAGAATCAATCTATAACTAAGAACCTCGAGAATTATATCACGTTCAACTTATCAAACTTATCTAATATCTATAGTTCATGCATAATATTTTAATTAAAATAGTCCACGACCGTTTCGTAAAACATCGTTTCTTAAATTTGAAAACCAGATGAATAATGGTCGTTACGAAAAAGAATTCGATCAATTTCTCGTTCACCCACATCGGATTTGAATAAAACGTGCTGCATTAGAGGCCATGTTACCATTAGTGAAACGGTGAGGAAAAAAGCGACTTAATTAACCACCTTCTCTGAATAATTACAGTCAATTATATAAATTCTTCGAATTGTGGAATTCTTTGCGACCTTGACAAGCTCGAAGGATCAGTATGAGAAAATTATATATGTTCACTCCCGCAATTTGTTTAAACATTCTACGTAATTATTTATGACGGTTCTTAGATTATATATCGGTAACTAGCTGATAGTTTTTCGACGTCGAAATCAGATACACGTTAGTTACTAAGTCCAGGAATTAGTATTAATACATTATTTCATTAGCTATTATTATTATGTTAAACCTGTTATTATAAATATAAATTATGTGGAAAATGAACAAAATTTATTAAAATATGATTGATTCGTGTCTGCTATTGGTATTAATAAATAGGTTAGCTCTGATAAAATTTTATGTAATTTATAGATGAACTTGGATAAAGATTTATACTGTTGTATCGTATAGATTTTTATGACATTTGAAAATTGAAATGTTATAATGTGGCTTTATTATTTTACTTTTCACTCTTGCTAAAGGTGAAAACATAATTCCAAGGCTATCAGTGTCGCTTTTATTGAAAACGCGTATTTTTTTCGGAATTTTTTTCCAAAATTATAAGGTTCTTCTGTTCATAGTCCAGTCAATTTCGAATATTGATAGAAAAATTGTAAACTGAAGTGAACTAATTCTTCTAGTGTAGGTTTCATTCATTCAAAAATTGGCCGAGTTCTAGTTGAACTCAGAAATTTTCCGAGTATATTTTAAGCTGAAGGTTTAAATTACAAATTTTATTTCGTTACCAAAATATTTACTGAAATTCACACAAACAAATTTATATGTAATCACCCGATCTTTTGAATATTACCTCAAAGATTTTTAAATCCCGAAGGATTGTTACAATTGATCTTTTTTGAGATATTTCAATTCAAAAAGAAATAAATTAAGGTTTATTTTAAGAAATCAAAAAATAAAAGAAAATAAGAGAATCTTTCCGCATGTAATAAAAAAATTGAAAATTGTTTTCTCACGGAGTAGGTATTTTGTTTTCGACCTCAGTAGCTTGTATTACTTCCTCTTGCTAAGCCTGAATCCGTCTAGGCATGCTTTGGAATAGGTTTTTGACCTCCTCTGGGGTAATATTCTGTCTCTCTTCTGTGGCGGCTTGGATGGGCTCTTGTGGGGTTCTTGGATTATCCTGGCGAAGTCTAATTTTCATTTTGAGATTATCCCATAAATGTTAGATAGGATGAAGATCTGGAGAAAAAGCTGGCTAGTCCAAAATAGCGATTCCCTCTATTTCAAGATAATGTCGTGCGAGGATTCTGGTATGCGGAGGAGCATTATTTTGCATAAAAGTGAATTCAACATTTCTTATCATACTATCCAGTTGTTTTACAACAAAAAATTTCATTCTTCACAAGTAGTCAAAGACCCATGGTTAAAAACAATCAATAATGTGAAATACCTAATGATTCCATATAAATTTGGTTGTGTGTATGTATTCAGTCTTATTTATACCCATCGTTCGTCTATGGGCAGATCATCTAATACAAGATCCACAACATTTCCAAAAATGTTCATTTACCTTAAGATGTTTAAATTTTCATCGTACATAAAAATGCAAAATATTTAGTAAGTGCCGCTAAAACCATCAAAACTCCAAAAATCTTGGAAATGATGGTATCGGTTGAAATTTGGATTCTAGTATATGGGGTGTTTCATGTATGCGGTTAATAGCTTCTACAAGGAGCTCCCAACAAAAAACATGAAAATAATGCTCATGGAATGCCCAAAAATCCTCCGCTACAGTATACAGAGAAGAAACATTGTTACTTATTAATTCATTAGATGTGTCCACTCGTTGCAAAACCATACAGGGTGATATTTTTGCAGGTTTATTCTGTGTTTGGTCCCATCAAAAGTATAGTGTAGTGCGCCACTGTTCTTCCCAAAAATTCTTATTGAAAAGATCTTGAAATTTTTCTGGAATCGCCATCGTTTTCGAGTGAAAAAATAATTGAAATGAGAAGGCACGCGTTTTTTGAATCGACTGAAGTTGATATACCGTAATTTAATTTTTGTAGCGAAACTGTTTTCATAATTTAACTACTAAAGTACCCCTTCGAAGTAATTTTCACCTTATTTTGTGTTTGAATATATAGAGTGTTCATTTTAGCGGAAATCAAAAAAGTCGGGTGAAATGTAGAGTATATTAGCGCATTATTTTAGACAAAAGGAAGTTATTAGACACTATACCGGGTGTCCACGCGAGGCCCATCTCAAAATCTTCATCAAAGTAATTCTGGTCAGAATTCCAAGAGAAGAAAAACTTTAGCAACTGTCAAAATAAATAAATCAATGAAAAAATTCAAAGCCTACTAGTCATTTTTTTAATTAGAAGTGCTTTCAATTAAGCGAATGCATAGAATTGTTTAATAAATTTTTGCTCGAGAACTGTCGGAGATACGAAAAAATTAATTAGAGGTGTCAAAAGAGTTCCCAAATTGAACGAAGATGACGAAAATTGATTGTACGCTGATCAGTGGCGTACTACAAAAAAGTTCGAAAGGGCAAAAGAAGAGATGGCTCCGGAAAAGAAAACACCTCGTGCTTTCTAGTTGAAATTTAGGACGCTTAATGATAGAGGCTGTAAAAAATAGCTTACATTCTAAATTTGGTCTGAATATCTCAAAAACTGCAGGTGTTTTGAAGAAAAAAGCAAATTTTTTCTGGAAATTTCAACACCCTGTAACGAAGCTTTTGCTTCGTCTATATTTATATGATTTTTTTTTCTTAAAATTGCACGTAGATTTACCCCCTCAAGTTGTGACATACTATTATGTAACACCCTGTATAATCTGCGAATTTCAGGGTCCTCGCGCGAAAAATCGTAATTTTTGTGGTAAAATCGCGTATATCAGGGAAATGATGGATTTTAGATATAGAGAAACTTATAACCCATCGATGCCTATTCATATCGCGAGTTAAATTGTGTGTGCAAAAATAGGTAGTCTTATTTGAAAGAACGAACTTTTGTAACTTTGAATGTACAACGATTTGCCACATACTCTGGAAACACCCTATATACCGTGAAGCTTCTAAAACCATTTAATTCTGCTGAATGAGCCTCTGTACTTCCAACGAGCTAGAAATAATCGATATTGAATGATATTTAATATATTTATGATGCCTTCTAAGAGACAACCAAAAATCGCAAAATTCCGATTGAAAAATTCATATCTTACTTTCGGTTGATTTCAGGTGATAATGATTTGAGGAAGAATTGTTCAGAATTTAACTTTCTACAATAAAAAAATAGAAATATACATTATGCTATTTGAAATAACAAAGATGGTGTCATTTTCCTGTATAACTGAAAGTGCCATAGCTTCAATTGACGAGTCTTTTACGTGAAATCCTATTTCACAAATACAAGTAAACGATGAAGAGTGAATGAGCGAATGAATACTACAGATATATCTTACTAACAAATGTTTATATATACTAAAAAGGCAATCCACTCAGAGCTATCCGTATTTGAACTAATGTTCATGAAATAAATTTAATAAGGGTGAGTTATTTATGTCTACCTGACGATTAAGAATTTCCGGTGAATACCTAAATCTGTTAATTTCAAGTACTTCCAGAAGGTTGAGTTTTATACCTCTATTGTCAGAATGTAGGATTTTAAATTCTGAATTCCTGTTCTACCTATATAAAAAACAATTGCAGTCTGCCCAATCCAATCTATAAACAGCTGATTTATTTTCTTCATTAATTGGAGATTTATAATTCCTGATAAATGAACCTAAATTTGTTGATGTTTTGAACGCTATATTTACATTTGAATTTTCAAGAAGGATTTCACATTATTGCTAATATTGCCCATATATGTTAAACTATTGAATTTCTTGTCTTGGTGTTCACCGATATATATGTTGTTAAGCTAATTTTGTTTTCTTATTTAATATGCTGCTACCTAAATTTGCATCATAACCATTATTTATTGCGATCTGTTTTATCAAATTCAATTGGACAACAAGTCCACAGTTAACACATATGAATTGCGCTTATTGAAAATCGAAAACTAGTGTTCCAGATGGAATACGGTATTATCCCAAGTGAAGTCCACCATTCCCCTCTAAATAATTGGACTAGTACAAAAATTACAGGACGTTAGTTTGATCTGACTCAAGCTTAGTACCGCCAAATTCAATGATTAGGTTTGTTTTCCAAATTTAGAGAGGAATGCTCAGAAAAAGGCGAATGGCTCCGATATTATTTGGGGCTTTTATTATTGAAGCCTGAGGAGGTGGAAGATTTTCATTTTTTCGAAATAAATAAGATCAAACCACAAGATGAAAAGCTAGAACACTTATCGGATTACTTGTTTGAAGATTATTTACCCAATTCTTCTAGTTTTCCACCATCAATCTGGGCAGATGAATCAATTGCTCTGAATAAAACGATTACAACTTGCCTTGAAAGGTAGTCCAAATATGTCACGATTGATATTAATTACGACTCGAGGCCTAATGGTGTATATGGTACAAGGAAGGGCCATGAAAAGAAGTTTCTCTCTACTCTTATGGAATATGTCATATTTCTGAACCCATGATCTCTAAGGTAATATAAACTTTTACATTTGGTATAATAATTCGCATATCAATCGATAAACAATTGTGGGAAATATTCAACAGAAAAAACATTGTCACAGCCTTCTTGTTTTGTTATGAGTGTAAGCTACCGTACTTTACTGTCATAACAAAATTTCCCGAGACGTCTTTTTGTTTTCAATCGGAAAAATAGCCGAGACGTCTATTTTCCTTTGTATTTCAGGTAGGTCGGAAGGTTAGATTTTCAACCATTTATTTGTTAAACTCTTTAAGAGGAATTGTTCATCCAATGCATATATAAATAATATTTGAATTCCTTTATTTTTCTTCAATAGATTTAATTTTCTTAAACGTTATTGCATCGTTAGAAAATTTAGGTTTTTATACCTGTAGTGGTAGTTTTTGCGTTTCTATTAGCTTTTCACCCCTTAGACCAAAATTTGACTAAAAGGGACTCCAAGGAATTATCATACTTTGGTGGTAGCTTATATCTCCTCATTCGCAGCTGCTGAGTATATGTGGTTTTTCGTGACAATGAAAACTTCGACTGAATTGTACAATTATCAACCGATTCTGATGAAATATTCATTGGAAACAGATAAAATTGTCCATAAATCGAATTCAGCATTTCGTTCGAAAATGTTGCATATTTTTTCGGCATATTCAAATTTGAGGAATTGGTACCTACTAGTTTTTTCCGACAAGAAAACAGCCAGAGAAACCTCTTCACGATTTGGAGCGCCTAATCGAACAGTGCAGCTCTTAAAATCTCAAAAAAATACAACATTCAAAATGATCGCTATATGTGTAGACACATTAAAGATTTTTCATTCAAGAAACAATATTGCATAATTGTTTGCTACCTTCCATAGAAAGAGCTAGTTTTCCGATCCACCCTTCATAATCACCGTGAACCAGGGTTGGGTGTCATGAATAGGAACAAAAGATTGCAATTTCGGTCTCATTTGACCTCGTCAGTATTGCATTTCCATTCACATCAGGCCAGACTGCCACCTACTCATCTCAATTCGTTGGAGCGTTACAAAACATGTAAAGGTTATTGCCCCCTACAACGAACCGAGACAGAGGCCACTCATCATTTCCACACTAGTTTGACTATTTACCGCAACGCTACACACCGTGTCAGCAAGGAAGCGAGCTGTCGAAAGATTTACGCTCCTCATTCATATCTGGTTGTCAACCAGGTATACAGTACAATCTCAAAAAATTAATAAGAATATTGTTCCTTGCTTGAATATCTTCAATGGGGGAATTTTTCTAAAATTTGGCGGAAACATCGTACAGAACGAAAATAAAATCAAATGATGAGATTTCTTCTAAATTTCCGAGAAAATTTGCTTTTAGAAACTTAATCTACGGTTGTGTTGAGTCGCCAACCTGACAGTAATAGCTGTCAGTGTGCGATCTACCGAACCACGACAACCAGAATTGAGCGTGGTGTTCTTGAACGACGATTTCGTGCTTTATCGAACACTTTACCCTTGAAAGTAGCACGCGCAGCTATTGGAAAAGGAAACTATAAAGCGGACCACTTTGCGAATCACTGAACTAAATTAAAAAAAAATTGTATTACGTACGAAGAGTATCTTTCGATTGATGATCCAACTGGAGGTTAGATTTCAAGGGGTTTGCATTTGATTGAACAATTCTCTTAGGTTTTTGACCAACTTTGATAGCTTTATCTTATCCATTCAGTACATTTCAGATCGAAGTTGCATGTATTGCGTCCATTTTGGCGCTTTTACTTCACAGAAAACTACTTCTCTGACTTTTATATAGGCACTACTGTCAAACAGAGACCAATTTTCATGGGATCAAGTCTTGACCAGAAAGAAGTACACACGGCAAGGTCACAGTTTACGAAAAAAAGAGTCATGTGACAAGACTCCCCTTCTTCTCCATGGGTAGAAGAGGTCACATCTTTGTGATGTTTGGATCCTCTTTTCTAAATTTTCACTTTCCTTATCTATCATAATCTTTTCGTCGTTTGCTATTTACTTCTCATATTTCCATCTCTTTAAATTTTCAAGGTTCTTCTTTCGTGGCTGATTGAATTGTGCTTGACGGTAAGAAGAATTTTGATTTCATCAAAATTTTTTCCGTGAGGAAGGAATGGTGTAACGTGCTAAAATCACGTCACAACAATTTGAATTGAAACACCTGATTCCAATCAACCCTCTATCTGTGTCACGCCAGTAGTAAACAGTCTGATGCGCATAATCCGGCTATCAGATGATATGTCTTACCGGCTTCCGAACATTCCCCAGCACATTTTGCCTGTCGCAGACCTTCAAGCTAATTAATTGAACTTAAAAATTCTCTTGAATTTTAATTGAAATGATTAAATTATATTGAAATTCTATATATATATATATATATATATATATATATATATATATATATATATATATATATATATATATATATATATATATATATATCTATCATTATCTTGTATACTGTGTAGTGACTTATATCAAAAATATGGGTCCTAGGTGGAGACTCGTAGACGGAGATTCCTAGGCAGAGACTCGTAGGTGGAGGTCAGAGATTGGTTAAATCCACATCCGAAGCTGAAATAGAGGTTTTCCCCATATGCAGCAATAAAAACAACAACATCTATTACACCCAGATAGGTCTTATTGACTATTTATATATACTATATATATATATATATATATATATATATATATATATATATATATATATATATATATATATATATATATATATATATATATATATATATATATATATATATATATATATATATATCACGAAAGTATCTATGATTTGATGTGTTACGGGTTTTATTCCGTGGTCCATTCTAATTGTGGCGACGTTTCGACAAGTTGTCCCTTGTCATCTTCAGGCGTTCGATGGACGATGTCTCGAGCGTAACTCGAAAACTCGAGTTTTCTTCCAAGATTTCAGTGACAATTATTGATTTAGAGTCTTATTGCTCACATTTCTCTGGGTTTAACCAGTAAATATTAATTTATTACAGGGAGAAGTACTGAATAAAAAGCATATCTAGGCTCAGTATGTCAAGTTGTAGAATTGCAGTTATTCTTCTGCATTCTTGACAATGTAGGGAGATCTTCAGCGGCACGTGATCATGAAATTTTTCAAAACCGTAATGTTCATAGATTCACTCATACTTCGCTGGTCTGGTGGATGACGATAGAAAAACAGACAGCAAAGCTGGCTCTGGAGAGACTCAGAGCATTGATGGTGAGAAATAAGGTGGATGCTTGAAGGAACACCCCTTTTGGAGCGTAAGGTGCACTGATAGAAGTCGAACCACTGCACCTCACCATCATATGCAGGGCTTATAAGCTAAGAACAAGGGGCACGCTAGTAATCGGTGCAAGACATAACCTGTTTTCTGTTTCAGATAGAACCGAGGCACCACTTCGGTGATAAGATCGACGTGAAGACCTCTTTCAGACGATAATGTGTGGAAAGAAAGGATTCCATGCCAGTTGGAGAATAGATCTGGCTGTAAGACCAAAGAGGGATTAAGTGGTGGATTTCACTAACAGAGAAATCGAAGGGGTTTTCTTCCATTCGATAAACATACAAGAGTTTTCCAGTCGGATATCATGGCGATAATTGGCTGAGATCGAAGACTGGTAGAACTGGGTACAACTAATGAGTGGATCACGATTCATTCTGACAGTCGGCAGCTCTGGTAACCCTTAGTGCACAAACAGAGAAATCGAAGGGTTTTAGTGCACACATAATTATCTGTAACGTTGTCTAGTGAGTTCAATCACTCGAACAACTGGCTCTTAACAACCATATCGACATTCTTTGGGTTCCGGACCTCACTGAGATCAACAGAAATGAGAGTAAGGATATGCTGGCCTGCCTTGGTGCTAAGAATGCTTCAATGAAGGCCTGCGCCTTAGATCTCAACCTGTGTTGTTGAGACAAGGTAGGGTGACTGGCTATTGAAACAGAATAAGGACACCTGGTCCCAAGGCAATACATAGCCCAGTAAAACCTGGACAAGGTTGGCACTTGAAGGCAGTCGAACTTATGCACGGCTTCTGGAGCAGATAGTGACGAAGAATGGTAAGTTTACCTGTTTTAGGACTAGAGAATAATCATAAGTGCAGGTGATGTAAAATTGGGATGAAAATACCAATTTATTTCATCACCACGTACCCAGAATGCATCCACCTCAGGCGAAACTGACTGCTGGAAATGATGAAAGTGAGTGATCTGCCGATGATACCCTCTCGCTCTACCAGACTCTTATTCATAAAGATGGAGCCATAGGCCTACATGGCGATATCCATAACCCCTTGATATAATACCTACTATAAGTTAACTCATATGAGGAAATTCCAATTATTATTACAGTCAGTAACGGATTCCCGTTACCATGAAAAAATCAAAATCTAATTTATCAATTTTCAAGCATACTGATATGAAACTACGAACTATCAAATTCATGGAATGAAACTAACAATTCAGAGGTTCAGAATGTAATAACGAAGGCAAACTTTAATTGAAATAATATCTATATTTAACGGAATACATAACATCAACCAGAAATGAACCAAACAATATCATTTACTGAAGAATGTCAATTAAATTTATCGATTCTCATTGTTGACTGAGGACCTCACAATGATTGAAGTTTTGCTCTTTTAATCTGCCCCGAAGCTGAGTTGGTCTTAATTGAAATGTCAATAAATAAATAAAATTTTTCAAGGTTTTAATACAGTCATGTCGATCAAGTTGGAAATACTCCATGGGAGAATAACTTTTTCCAGAAATAATTGCAATCTGAAACGGTAATTAAGGTCTGTTTGAACGAGTCCATTCTATATTGGAATGAGATTAGAAAAAGACCACTAATTGATTGATATATGACTCAAAATAAGCGTGAAATACACGTTTGTGAATAACAAAGCAAGTAATTTCTTATAATAAACCAGTTTATGGGAGTTAATATGGAAAACATCCTGAACAGAATGAGTGAAGAACCGTAGTGAGTTTACAAGGGTGGTTTGTAAACGTGCCTGTACTTTATACAATGAGTTCCAAAGAAAATTTGCCACACCCTCTATCGTAGGATGGACTGATTTTTACTGAAAATCTGTGACGCGTCAATTTTCTATTGGGGGGAACCGATTTCTGAGTTGGTTTGGAGAATGTAAAATCAATCAGCAGCAGCTTAGTCGTAATTGATTATAGGGAAAGTGGGTGGAGTGGCATATCCCCGAAAAAAACCTTAAGTATTTTCATGAATTTTAGTAACATACAAACAATTCATACAGAACGAGAGTTTACAATTTAACACAAATTTGACAATGCCAAAAATCAAACTAAATGCTCAAAATGATATCCTGCTACCTCCATACAATGATTCAAACGATTCTCGAATACTCTTCTAATACACATTACAATTTGGACACATGAAGGGAAAAAATCTTATCTACGTAGTAACATTTGTTTCCATATGATATCAAACACGTCTGAAACAAGAATGAGTTTATTTGACCATCAATATTCATTCAATTTCTCTTCAGTTTTCACGCTAAATTAATGCAAGTTTTCTGTGTTTCTAGTTGATTTTCGAATCTTTGAATTTATTGTAATGGCTGCTGAACGTCCTGGACGCTATTTGAGTGAAAATGAGGTGGTAAGAATTGTAACACTTCTAGAGGAGGGGCGAAGCCAACGTTACGTGGCTAACTTGTTGAATGTTAACCAAAGCACTATTTCAAGAGTACCACGAAACAGGGGAATATGGAAGAAGGGCCGGACAGGTAAGCAATCGGATAACAACACCAGTTGATGATCGTTGCCTTCCTTTAACTGCACTAAGAGTTCGGCACTGTACGGCTAGAATGCTACAAAATGAACTTGCATTTTCTAGAAATGTGCATATTTCATAAAAAACTGTTAGGAATAGGCTCAGAGAAGAGCGAGGGAACATGCAAATTGGGGTATTCCAGAATGGACGAATGTTCTCCTTTCCGACGAGTCCAGGTTCTGTGTTGTATCAAATGATAGACGCATGCCTGTATACAGACCACCAGAGGAACGGTATCAGCAATGCATTATCCGGCAAACCGAAAACTTCGGAGGGGGCTCAGTAATGGTGTGGGGAGGCATTTCTTTCCATGGTCTAACTAAGTTTGTCCAAGTGAATAATGGAAGAATAACAGCGGTCAGATACATCGCAGATATCCTTGAACCCCATGTTGTACCATTTGGTCCATTGATTGGCGAAAACTTCATTTATATGTATGATAATGCTCGGCCTCATGCAGCTAGAGTAGTTACAGAATTGCTGCAAAATGCGGAAATTGATATTTTAAGATGACCAGCCAGAAGTCCCGATTTGGATCCCATAGAACATGTTTGGGACAACATGGGGTGGCAAATTCAGCAACGTAGGATGCCTTGTAGAACACTCCAACAACTAGAAAATCTGCTTCCTGAAATTTGAAACTCAGTGACTCAAGAGTACATCCAAAATTTGTTTGATGGGCTTCCGAGATGTATACTGGCAGTAATTAGGGCCCGGGGAGGAAACACTCGATTTTGAAAATGATTAGTAACCATTCGATGCTAGTTGGTTGGTCTTTTCGCGAATATTTGAAGATGGTAGAAATTTTTAATTTTTCATTAACTCGAAAATTGTTGATATTTTCCATCATAAACTCATCTCTTTTGAATGATATCTTCTTATTTTACACTTCTGTAGGTTACCAAGTGACTCTTGAATGACCAACCTAAAAGTTTATACAGTATTGTCGTAAAAGTAGGATGGTGCGACAATTTTTGTGGGGAGTGTATTTTGAAGAAATTCTTGTGACGATTCTTCTCCATAGCGTTTCTAAGTTTTCAGGTGTTGTAGCGTAAACTTCCGATTCAAGATGATCCCATAAGAAGAAATGTAAAGGACTCAAATAAGGTCACCTGGCTGGCCACTCAACAGTTTTTCTTCTGCTAATCCACCGACGTGAGAAATGCGCATTCAAATATTGTCGTACACGAACATTGAACTATACTGAAGCGTCACCCTGCTGGAAACGTATCTCATTCATCTTTTTCCAAAATTTCTATGAAATTTATTCATTCTTCCAACAACTGCAAATAGGTGACTGCATTGAGATTGCCTTGAATGAAGAAAGTTCCAACATCCAATTTCTGAGTCGTTTGTGTATATGCCTGTGCGAATCTATGCGGATTCTGAGTATCCCAATATCGACAATTATTCCTTTTCATTTTACTATTGAGAGTAAACGTACTCGTCAGAAGGTATTACCCAGTTCACGAAATTGTAAGCGGTGATCAGGATTATAATTCTGAAAGTAGTGTTTTCCATCTGTAAGTGGCGCAAAACTGCCACTTCATCGTTCTTAGCTATTTCTTTCATGATGATGACATATTTTCTTCAGAATCAAGAACTGATTTCACCGTTCTAAAATAGTTCAAGGAACGTTGGAACATGTGTTCACTAGTTGGGAATCAGTTGGGATGTTCAGAGGAACGCCAATATAAATTTGAACACAATTCACCCAGTTCTGAACTAATTCAAGTGTGTGTTAGAACAAACCTTTTATCAGACTGTGACTGAATTAGTATTCATGTAACGTCTCATAAATGCTCTCCCTGTTATAGCTATCATTAATTATATATTTTTATTCACTGCTTTCATTCGAGAGAACAATGTTATATATCTAAATCTATTGCAAGATCAACCTTCTATCCACATTTCGAATGCTGGATTAGACAACAGTACTAACAGATAACAATCAGAATACTATACAAAACACTAAATTCATTAAATTGATACATATGACTTCATCGATTGTTTTGAAACGAAGGGGCTAAAATTGAGCAATTAACGTCTCTGTCTGATATTAGAATACTGAATCTTATACATTGTTATTATTCATTTTGCCCTAGAGCATTTAATATTACGAAAACGTGAAGTGAGATCTATGAATAAACACATTGTTGAAAATTGCACACTTGACATTTAGTGTGTAGCCATTGAAAATTCTGCATGAATTATGACTTAATTCGTGGTCATTTTGACAATCGGTTTTTATCTACATGTGTGATATTTTTTAATCATATTCTTAAATTATAGCTCTTGGGTAACTATTTTTCCTATTGATATTAATGCGAAAAACGCTCTTGATATTGGTCTATTGAAACTACTTGTATAGAATGCAGACAGCAATTTTTATTTCATTCAGAATTCGTGTCAAAAGACGTTCAAGTTAGGTTAGGTTGGGAACATTTGATGGGGTATAGCGGAGAAAAATTTTAGAATGGGATGCAATCCCAACAAAATCTGCAAAAAAGAGCCCCAAGACAGAAGAGTCAGATTGTACGAGTCACCTTTCTTACTCTCCGCCACTGGTTGAGAACGATTTTTTTCAAAGAAACAAAAAATTCGGAGGACGGCACAATTCTCAAACGATTTTGATTTAATTTTCACTCAATGTAACTAGAATTGTGAACAAATAAATGTCCGAATTTCATTCAAAAATATTGTGCTTTCAGTCAAAATATACAAATTTTGTGTGTAGTTCTTAAAAAAAACATTAACAATTTATGTTTAAATTTTGAAGAATTTTATCGGAAGATAATTCTCCAGTAATCCTCTAGCACTAAGGAATACTTGAGAATAATCTAAATGAAAATGGTACTAATCGAACATTGAAATTAACCTAATAATGAAAAAAGTAAAACTTTTGTAAAAATCAAAGTCCCCAATATCCTATCATTACCAGATATTTCCACACCGAGAATTACTAAATGACATCTCTCTCTCTCCTCAGTCTGTATTAATCCACTCCTGGATATAGACCTCCTCCAAATTTTTCCGTCTGTCTCTATTAACAGCTGCTTGCATCCAGTTTTTTCCCATGATCTTCTGGATGTCCCCTTTCCATCTGAGCTGTGGTCTTCCTACGCTCCTTTTGGTAGTTCTTGGTCTCCATGCGAGCAGTTTGTTGCCCCATTTCGATGGGTCTTCCTGGCTACATGGTCAGGCAAGACCATACATCCCATCTCCATTTCAATTGTGCTATCTTTCTCGGCACATCTGTCATTCCAGTCTTCTCTCTAATACCCTCATTCCTCACTCTATCTCTCAATGAAATTGCCATCATGCTTCTCTCCATAGCTCGTTGCGAAACATGTAATTTATTGGCTGATCTTCGAGTTAGAGATATCGTTTTAAGGCCATATGTAAGGACAGGAAGAACACAAGAATTCTTTTTAGGTTCAGAGGAATATTTCGGGACTTCCAACCAAAGCCCAGTTTTCCAAATGCAGCCCAGCCCAAACCCACTCTCCTGGAAATTTCACAGGTTTGATTTTCTTTCCCAAGTTTTATTTTATGGCCTAGAAATATGTATTCGGTCACATTTTTTATCACCTGATTTTCAATCGAAATGTGTATGTTTTCTGCACTCAGAATTGGTTTAATTCAGGTTCATTCGAAGGCCGACTTCTCTAGATTTTTGGTGCAGTTCTTCTAGCATGGTTTTGAGTTCTTCAGGGTTTGTACTAATAAGAACTATATAGTCTGCAAACTTCAGATTGTTTAAATGTACTCCATCCATGTTGATTCTTTTGTTGTTTCATTCTAAACAGTGAAGACTTCTTCTAGGGCGTTCGTAAACAATTTCGGAGAAATAGTGTCGCCTTGATGTACTCCCCTCTCTATGCGGATTTTATCTGTTATCTTGTTCTTATCCAAATGAATAGTGATAAAAGCATGATCATAAATGTATTTCAGCAAATTCGAGTACCGAGAGTCGACTCTTGCATTATCTAAAGATCTCATTATTGCCCACATTTCTAAAAGATCGAAAGCTTTCTGGAAGTCTATAAAAACCAAGTAGATGGGAATATTGTATTCGGTACACTTCTCGATGAGAGTACGAACTGCTTGTAAATGATCAATGGTGCTGTAACCTGCTCGGAATCCGGCTTGCTCTACAGGTTGGTATAGGTCTAATTTGTGGGTGAGTCTATTTGTGATAATTTTAGTGAGCAGCTTGTATAGGTGTGAAAGAAAGCTGATGAACCGAAAGTTCTCCAGGTTGTTCTTATCCCCTTTTTTGTGAAGTAGAATTACTTCAGCATTTTTCCACATTTGTGGAATTCTTCCATCCAAAAGACATTTTGAAGAGAATTTTCACGGCATCCAATAAATCCCCGCCACTCATTTTCAACATTTCACAACTTATCCTATCCTCGCGTGGATGTTTGCAGTTTTTCATCTGTTGAAGTGCTAATTTTAGTTCTGGAATTGTCTGGAATTTTTTCAGAACCAATTTTCTTCACCACTGGTCTTTGAGATGTGTTAGGGTCACTTGTCTCAGAGGTATAAAGACATGTGTAAAACTCCTTAACTGTTTCAATGATGTCTGATCTATTGTTCACCAAAATGCCCGCTTTGTTTCAAATGTTCTTCAGTATTGATCTTCTGTTGGAGCAAGAGAGCCTGGATTTTAGGACTTTCATATTCTTATTGTCTTCTAGTATCCATTATGAGTCCCGTATTGTAGTCCCTTAGATCTTTTCGAATGCTTCGGAATATCTCTGTGTTCAGTTCTTTATAATTTTCTTCATTCCGGAGAATTATTCTTCTTTGCTGCAATAGTATTTTCGTATGTGTACTGATCTTCGTGTTAGTGTCTTTTTGTCTTGTGCATATTCTCTTCGTCGCTGTCTTTAAACTGTTTGTTATCATTTCTGTTAGGTCGTTGATGGTTATTTTCTGAAAGATTTTTTCTGTTTGATAATTTTTGGCTCAGTGTATTTTGGAAATGTTGCTTGCTCTCAGTTAATACTTCTAAACTTGGATATGGTTGCCGTTTGAGGATCATGCTGTTTCTCTCTATTTTTGTGTTTATCTTGAAAGTGCCTCTAACCAGTCTGTGATTGCTTCCCGTATCGAATTGATTCAGTACTGTGACATCCTGGCAGATTTCCTTCCTATTAGTGAGAATAAAATCTATTTAATTTTTAACACTATTATTTGGACTTCGCCATGTCCATTGTCTTTGTGAAGGTTTTTGGTAGAAGGTATTCACACAGAATAGGTTTTCGTTCCTGCAATATGACATCTACGATTCATAATTAAAATCAGTGGCCTTACGGCATTCTGATCCATTTCGTTCCAAATTTCGATCAGTCTGTTCCGATACTCATTTACGACATCCCTTGGTTTCGCTGGTCTCTTAATCTTCTATTGAGAATGACCAGACGTGTTCGATAGAATTGAGATCTGGACTTCGTGAAGGCTACTCTATTGAAGTGATTATGTCATCTTGAAGTTAGTTCTTAACGATATGAGCTTGGTGAGGTTTGGCGTTATCATGCATAAACAAAAAAGTTTTTACGCATGTTCACCGAAAATGGTACATATTTTTCTAAAATGTTTGTTACGTACCACTGACCATTCAGGATTCCATTATTTACGATGGCCAGATCATTGCGGGCGCTCAAATACATTTCTCTCCACGCCATTATTGAACCTCCCCGAAACCAAAGCTGAGTAAAAAGTTGTACTTGGCATATCTCTCATTTCGACTTCCGTACACTAGAGAACGTTGATCTCAATGAAAAAGACAAAATCTCAACTCATCTATAGACAGAACTCCCTCCCAGTCAACTCATAACCAATTAATTTGTTCCCTCACAAAATTCAGTAGGGATCGAGAATGTGCTGCGGTTAGAATTGGTCCCCGAGCTGCGATATGAGCTCTCAATTGAATTCCCTGAGACGTCGCATCGTTTCAGTGCTAATTTGCACTCCACTGTTCTGTCGAAGCTGTATTTGGAGGGGAATTTAGCACTAGCGAACCGTATTTTCAAAAAGAGAATTCTAAAATAACAATCATGAATCAATTGCTGCTCGAGGTCAATTTGAATTTTGTACAACATATTGCACAACCTTTTAATATCGTCTACACAAGGTTTTTAATATTGAACAAACTCAAATATGGTGAAAAAATATTGATCCTTCATAAGAGTGGAAATTCTTAATATCCATCGGTTATACAGCCCATAGATAAATCAAAACAACTTCAATGTGGGTTGCATAATATTTCGGCAACGATCAATTTTATTGTACCATGTTGGAATAGCGCAATATATTGAGTCGTACAGAAGCAGATGGCGAGAACAGACGGGCCACAAATTGGCAATATATTGTGCAATGGATGGCATCAGTCGCCACCAGAATTTCGTTGTGTTGAGTGATACTGAATATTGTTGTTTGGTTTAGCTGCAAGTGAAAATGAAAATCCTCGCACATCTCACAGATCCGGAAGGCTACGAAATACGCAGGTAAATTCCAAACTAAACTGTTTATCCTATCACCCTTGACGATGTATACAATTTTATGACACAAACATATTGTAACATAACGTATAGACTTCACAATATTTTCCCATAGGCGCAATATATCACCAAAAGTGGACAATTTTATTGCACAAGCCGCAATATAGAGCAATAATATTAACCATCTATTGACTGGTGAACTTCGAGTTTCAATACGGTGCACTTCGGACTTATAATCCTATTTACAAAGAAGCAGCATTACCACGATTCAAATTGATTGACAATTGACACTTTTCAACAAAACATCGTAATCTATTCTGCATTTAATTACTCGAATATCTGAATGATTATAAAATGAATCATAACATCGCAATGTGATATAAGATAGAAATTAGGTACTCATGTATAACCTAAGATATTTCCTATACCCATTGTAATTTTATACTCTCACCTTGAACTATCGGTTGCTTTTATGTGAAGTTAATTAATCGATATATCAAGGTTATTGAAATTATTTGAGTATGTCTATGCCTGCTTAATACACAAGCTCCAGGCAATGCAGATATAATTCTCTTGATTTTCAGTCATCATATACTCGATTATCTTTCTATTGTTGTTTAATGACTTATATTTTTCCCAATAACGGGTTTTAAAGTAATTACTGTTTTGATAGTTTGAGAGATAAGTTGGAATGTCAAAGTCCAGCCACTTCCTGAAGAGAAAAAGTTATCCTTGGTACCGTGTTAGTAATTTATTGGAAAACTTTCCAGTAACTTTCAGTTTCGATTTAAATGTATGTTCGAACAAAAATTTCTTACTTTCTGTAACTCTGAGAAGAGTCATTTTTGCAGAGAGCTTGAAGTTCATTCGAAGCGTATGGAATCAGCATACAACCCTCAGCATTTCCTACCTCGAAATGCTTTCTTTGACATTTGTCATATTTTTAAAACGACTGTCAACATTTTTTCGCAAATTTTTCTTTAAATTAAACAAGAACAACGAATAAATTATATATGGGAGATGTCAACCCAAATTATTAGGTTCATAATGATTCTAGAACATCTATAGATCATAATAGGCATCACCTAGAAGACCGAACCTAGCCATCGGGGCTCTCTCGGTCAAACAGAGAGGGAATTGTTTTATTGAGTTTGAATATTGAAGGGATTTCGCGAGATTATACTTCAAAATTGCAAGCAAGAACAAGTGATTATCTTTCAGTAGACTCACACTGCGACGGAAGAACATCTCCGCGAAAGGGGAGATATCACAGGTTATGTACTTTTTGATTATCTCCTTAATACTTTTCATGGCCTGCTATGTGAAATCTTTTCTTAAATTCAAGTGTGTTTAGACATATAAGAGCCAGGTTTGATTGTTCAAATATTTTTCTGCTGGTTTTCTTTTTCCATTGTTATAGATTCCTGTCCCAAACCCCCTTCCTTTCACCCTTGTCTTCGTCTGGAAATCATGGAGTACAAGATGAAAATTGAAGCTGCTAAGCAGAAAAATCTTTAGTACTGTTTATGTACACACGACACTAACACAACATAAACAGACAAGCTATTGCTAGTGCAATAGTGTCAGGGTAACGAGCTTTTTCTCAGGTTTTATTGAATTATGCGCAAGATAGTATGGTTCCCCTATTATATTTTCCTGAGCTCACACTTGTGTTCTTCTGGCACACCAAAATTATGGATATAAGCATTTATTGTAAATACAATTATTCGAATTTTTGTAAATCCTCTCTTTTCAAAAGAATATATATATATATATATATATATATATATATATATATATATATATATATATATATATATATATATATATATATATATCAAAAGTGGGTCATTTAAGAAATGATTTGGTTCTCTACTCAACTTCCTCATTTCAATGTTCAGTTCAAGTCATAAGAAGAAATAAAAAGTAGAAAAGGATAGCGTTTTTCACCCGAACCGAAATAGACTTCTTCAAACTTTCTTTCAATTTCGAAAACGAAAAAACGAAAAAATGAAAAAACAAAGAGGGGAAGACAGTACAATTTCAATACTGAATAAGCTGCTGATTTGGCAGCAGTTTTGGACGCAGTTCACTGTTGATTTTCGTTGAGTTACTCGATACCAAGTTGACCATGGACACTGGACGAGTTTCATCTTCGACCAATATCGACCATCTAGCCTATCCTTATCAATGGTACCTTTGCACTGTGTGACCTCAGTTCCAAGAAACAGGTATATTGTTGATGACAGCCACTCCTGTCAGTGACTTGTATCAATTCATGTTATTTCATGTCTCCTCAGAGATAGTAGTGCCTAATGTCAGAATAGGTACTAATCGTTTTTGCCTTCCATCTTGCTTCTGACTGCTGCTGGTTGAGTCAGATTTGAAAACTAAGTTTTACTAACACTGCTGTGTCTTTTCATAGCCAAAAACGTTGTAATTTGAAGTATCTCGAGTATACTCCACATCTTATTCTTTCTTTGTTCTTCGAACAGGTCGTGTAGATAGTAGAATAGTTAACTTCAGAAAGCAAACAGATGTGTCAATTTGTCTCGCTCTGATATACAGGCGTCGTCTAGCTTTCCACCCACAGGGGTCAAGTCTTGGTTGCCAGAGCAACTTCTTCCAAAAAGAGATCAAGTGGTGGCAGACATCGCATGAACTCTCGAGCTTGTGATGGCGTTGTGCACATAACTCCAGTTATGTTCAAGCAGGTTACTTTCTGCACCTGACTCAGCTTCATTTTGGTTGTGGTCTGTTTAGCCTTAGGCCACTAGATGGCAACTCAGTAGGTTATCATGGGTCTGAAGATAGCAGTGTTAACATAACAATTTTGGGTTTCATTGCCCGAGTTTTCCCACTGTTCTCTGGCACTATTCATAAGACATGCTTGATTCTTAATTCTTCTCTCTTAATTTTTCAACTCTGGTCGAATACAGAGGGAAAAATGAGAGACAAAGTGAGGTCCTGAAGGTGAGTGGTTTTGTATCTATTTTGCATCTGATTTTCAAAGGCTAAGCTACATACAATCAATTGTATCACTTGACCCACTTTTCCTTTAGTTTAGTTGGGAGGGGATAACGTTTTGGTTGAAAAAATTAGACAACAAAATATAACGAGAGAAGGAGAAAGCGGTTCTTTTTCTGAACGAATCATGACGGCACATAGAGAATAAACTCAAATTAGTTTTTCTTCCATCCAATATAATATCATATTGTGAATCAATGGACCGGAGAATCAATCAAAATTTGAGAATAAACTCGTGTGCTCAGGCAATATCTAGAATATGATATACTACTTCATAAACAAATATTCATTTTTACCCAAACTCATCATGAATTGGAAAATAAATGAATTTTTTCAAGGAAACATCGAGAATGATGACTTTAATCCTTTATTTCTTTTTTTTATTGGTCAAATTGAGTAGGTATTGAGTTAATTCTTAAGTGAGTAACTTATTCAAATGTAAACCTGAACAGGTTACTTTCTCCCATTGAAACGCAAGAATACAAACCATCGCATCAATTTTACTGACAGGCTAATAATAACTTGTACTCGGGGCCCCCTTTTCACGCTTTTTTCGATGTTAGTTCTGGAGTTGTCTGAGTTTATGTTTAACATTTCTGAATTGTCAATCTTTCGTTTAGATCATATTTTACTGACTGAATAAATCAAAAGTATCGGAAAATTTATGTAGTTATGTACATAATCTATATAAAGCTTTAACATTCGATAACAATAAACTGATGATGATTTGGATCAAAAGCAAGAGTTTTGGCCGAGCGTATAACAATAACCTGCATTTCTTGTTGCACAACTTTTGCATTCTGACTAATGTATTTTCTCAATCCATTGAAAGGTTAACCGACACAAGTTTTGAGCATTACAAATCCTCAAGTATTTCGAGAAACTCACACTCAATATCCTGAGAAGCTAAATGTTCGGGTAGCAATTTTGGGAGACAACTTAATTGGACTTCTATTTATTCTTGGTACTCGATACAGCGAAGTTCATATCTATATGCTGTACAATGCAATTGATCCATTGATAACATAAAAACTAGAAAACAATTCCCTACTATTAAAACAGCAATTGCATTTCCGAAAACAAAACTCGTCACAAGAACCCACCAGTTTTCTAATACCACAATTTACAGTGTCCTAAATCCTCTAGACTTTTTCAAGGTATTCTGAAGGCCAGCATTTTTTCGTTTCGTGACTCAGCCCTAGAATTTGAACCATCTATGACAGAAAATTATGGTCAAATAACTCCAAATATGCTGAACCTTATTACTATTGTATGGACATAAATGGAGAACAATTTGAAAATTTCATTTGAAACCATTGAATTCGTTATTGTATACATAATAAAGCAATAAAAGATTATTGCAGTTGGAAAAAGGGCTTTCAAAAGACATAACAACAGAACCTAGTTTCTTCTTCGAAAACCGCAAGGTTGGTGAATTTGATGCTTAAAGCACATAGGCAATAACTATCTTTCAAAGGTTTCCCTTCAAAACAAAAAGTGATTTGTTCTCTTTACACAATAATTTTGAAAATAGCGAAAATATCCAAGGTGGAAATGAGGTATCGCTCGATCCCTTTGCCCTGATCAATTTTAATGTGTGCAAGCCTACACAGGGTTCTCGCCAGGGGACCTGTACTATCTATTGGATCTGTGAAGGGCCCGGATGAACAGTACACGGATTCTGGAAGAGAGACTTTGGAGATTCTCGCGAGAATACACTAGATTATCGATGATAGTTGTGACACCGTCACACTGAAGGGTCTTGCTGAAAGACCAAAAACGACGATTGGAAGAACGCAAGAACGATCATCAAGCTCGAAGCAGTAGGTGGGCGATTCGCTCAATTAAGGCATTCAAGGCTCCTGGAAAGGATGGAATCATGCCTGTCTTGCTATACAAAGGGGTGGACGTCGTCTTTGCATACCTCATTAGGCTTTTCCGGTCGATTATGGCCTGGAATGTTGTCTCGGCCGGCTGAAGGAAGGTTAGGGTTGTATCATCCTCAAGGTGGGTACATGTGAAATATGAAGCCTTACAGCCTAAATCGTTCAGATCTATAAGTCTCCTGTCTTTCGTTCTGAAACCCTGGACAAGGCGTTAGATGGACTCATCGGGACCGAGGCGTACCTCTAAGTGAACATCAATACGAAGGTGAATCAACTAATCTGGTACTTAACAACCTAGTCGGGAGGATCACTCAATCTCTGAACTAGGAGGAGATTGCAGCTGTAGCCTTCATGGACATTGAGGTTGAATTTAATGCGGCCCTCACTAGTCCGCTATGCGAGGCTGCTTGACACAGAAGAGTACCAAATATTATTGCGGAATGGATAAACAACATGCTAAATGCCAGAATAACCATCACCGATAGCGAAAATGAATTGAAGGCATTGCCATCTGATACCTGTAAGTCACTTATGGTGCAGGAACGTCGCTCCACCCTCGCCAAACAGAGAGAAAGGAATAGGCTCCGCGTGATGTGGGTCCGTGGACACTCAGGAATTGATAAGGATGAGCTAATGAGTTCGTCTCCTCATTTTCCTCCATGCCTGAGTGTCCAGGTTACTACATCAGACGGATTTTGTTCCTTTTTCTAGGTTTGGCGAAGATGAAGCAACATTTCAGCACCATAAGTAAAACACATTACGTTGATTGTCTGCGCATATGCGGAAGAATTATATTGCATAGATCAAGTAGCTTGGAAATCGTGGCTAAGATGTGTTACCATTCTCATAGCATAATTCAAATTCGGAATCGATTCTTTTCAAACAAAGACAGACAGAACAATAGTAACCATCTGTAGAAACAACCAGAGCAAGGAGAGCAGTTCCCAGAGTGTGAGCATCAGTATTTAAAATAGACAAATTTCTGCAGAATGTTTTGGAATGAACGAGATCGGCTGTGAAGAAACTCGTCGAAAGACTCGAAATACTTCCTTATGATCTGAAAGTTGAAAATAGGATTTTATTTCATGAGAAGCCAGTTGAAGCAGGAGATCGCAAGGTCAAGTGTTGCTCACTTTGAATGAAATGAAATTTTTCTCAAACCGAATATCAGTCAATATTGCGTTAAGGGTATTTTTTAAGTTCTTCTGCACGATAAAGATTCTTTCCTAACTACTCAATACCAAAAAGCTAGCAAAGGCGCCATGAAAAGCAGTTGGGAGAGATAAATGGGAACCTGACATACAAAATTGTTCTTTCGATGCAGTTACCGATATTTCTTATGCGAAATCAATGTCGGGAATGTCGCTTTCAATTCGACTTGACACGGGAGGCTTTGAGCATCGTGAGCTGCTCATGTGGTACGCCTTCAGTATGAGTTTGCACTCGCTATCGTTTGTTTTCGTGAAACAGTTTTTTCTTTCGTATTCTAAAAATGGCCGGCATCAATTTTGAACAACGATGTGCTTTCTAGTTTTGCTTCAGATTTCAACAAAATGCAACAGAAATATTTGAAAAACTTCAGCAGGCCTATGGGGGAAGTATCCTAGGTTTTTTGGAGGTTCTAAACATCTTTAGGAGGAAGAGAGTTGATTGAAGATGAACCACTAAGCGGAAGGTCTTCAAATGCAAACAACGATGAAAATGTAAACAGAGTCCGGGATCTTGTGAGTTCAGGTCGATACTTGACAGTCAAAGAGATCGCTCAACAATTGAACTTGAATCACACCTGATTCATCATATTTTGACCAATGAGATGGAGAAGAGAAAAATTGTTGCAATAATGGTTCCAAATAATCTTTCCCAAGATAAGAAAGAACTCAATTGCAAATGATCTCCGTTTTGTGGAACGTGGTGACGAGTCTTGGAGGTTCGAGTATGACCCAGAAACCAAACGCCAGGTCATAGAGTGACACACTGAAATCTCTCCAAGCTCCCAAAAGAGCACGAATGAGCAAGTCAAAGATCAAATGCATGCTGATTTTTTTTGATATCCACGTAATCGTTCACGAAGAGTGTGCCTCAAAGCAAACGGTTAATTAACACACCACACATCAAAAACAATTGGATGTTGCATCACGACAATGCACCATGTCACATTGCAATCTCACTAATGAATTGTTTAGCCAGTAAAAACATTCCTTTGGTTCCTCAGCCCACTTATTCATCAGAATTAAGTATTTGTGACTTTTTCCTCTTTCCGAGAATCAAAAATCACTAAAGAGAACTCATATGGGAGATTTGAAAACAACAAACCAGTTGTAACCGACCACCTGAAGGATATTCGAGTATTCGAGATCCAACAATGCTATGATGATAAGAAGGACCTTCTACAGTGCGTGTGGCTTCCCAAGAGAACTATTTTGAAGGAAACAAAAAATCAGTCTCATTACTCTATTTACGCGTATTGATAATGCAGGTTAAGTTGGCTATGAAAAAAAAGGAATTACTCTCCAACAAACCTTTTATGTAGCGGTTCTGAATAAACGAAGTCGAATACCTACAATCGTAGTTTTGTAACTTTCATTTTTCATTAAAGATATTGTATAATGTTGGCATGAATGAAAACCAATAATTTTAACATTTCAATCATACCACGAGACATACGTACAATGGATCTTTTTACGCCCACTGACATTATTGTGCGAACATGCTCACAGAATACGCCATCAGCGCCTACGCTGATCATCTCAAACAAATGATTGATCCATTGATTCATGGTATTCTTCGTAAATCACTAAATACATGCAGGTTGTTTGGAATTTGAAAGCTTTTTAAATTTATTCCTGAGCGATTGTTACTACTAATGATTATTCTTTTGATTCAGTTAATTGATTTGGTGGATTATCAATTAACTGGAAATAATTGAAACTCATGAAGTGAAATTTAATTTAATGTTGAAAAATCAATGTGCAGAGTATATTTTTAGTTCACGAGACCCTTAATGATGATACGAGGGCAGTTTGATAAGTAAGTGACTTTTTGAATTTTCCGCGCAGTTACTTCAAATGCAACAATGCTGCAGTCAACTGTAATCTATAACTGGGCAACTTTCGAATTTTGAGCAAGCTACGTTATCCAGTTGGTGTTTGATTAAATTTCTTGTGCTGATTAAGCACTACTTTTTACGTGAAAAATACCCGTCACTGAAACTGAGGAAAGACTTGATAAATACTGCGGGGACTCGGCACTATCAATTTCAATGATTAAGAAGTGGTTTGCAATGTTCCGTTGTGGTAGTACCAGCACTAGTGGCGCCAAACGTTCAGGTCGCCCAAAAGAACTGATCACACAGGAAATTGTAGATAAAATCCATGTAACAAATCTCTCGAACTATAGACCTATAAGCCTTCTATCGCATATTATACAAACTCTTCACCAAAATAATAACAAAGCGCCTCACAAACAAACTGGACACCTTCCAACCTCGAGAGCAGGCCGGATTTCGGGCAACATTTGGTGTTAATGATCATCTCCAAACTCTCAAGACTTTGACTGAAAAGAGCATAGAATACAACTTGCCTCTGGTTCTCATATTCGTGGATTACGAGAAAGCCTTCGATACCGTGATACAGGCGATTATGCTTAAAGCGTTGGCTGACTGTAGAATAGATCATAGATACACTGCAATCATTAAATATATATATGAGCATGCCACTTCACGAGTGTGCCTTCACAATTCTACAGAAAAATTCAGGATCGGACGTGGAGTAAGACAGGGTGATACTATTTCCCGAAGTTGTTCACAAACCTATTGCAATATATGTTCAAGCAATTGGAATGGGATCAGAGGGAGTAAATGTGGATGGTGAGCGATTAAGTCATCTTCGTTTCGCCGACGACATCGTCATTATAGCTAACAGATTAGATGATGCAAATCAGATGCTCTTGCAGTTGTCTAAGGAATCCAGTAAAATCGGATTGAAGATAAATATGTCGAAAACTAAGATGATGACCAACTTAGTAGCAAGCCAACCAGTTTCCATCGATGGTGAAATTGTTGAACAAGTAACGTCATGCAAATATCTGCGGCATGAGATAACTATAGGCAGGGACAACCAAACAACAGAAATAGGAAGGCGAATAAGGCTGACATGGGCTGCATTTGGAAAACTGAGAGATCTGTTCAAATCAGAGATACTGATTTGTTTGAAACGTAAAGTATACAATCAATGCGTTTTACCAGTTTTGACGTACGGCACCCTGACCCTAACAAAGAAATCAGCTAATGAAATATGTGTTGCTCAGCGTAAGATGGAGAGAGCTATGTTAGGCATAACACTACGGGACAAAATTCCCAACCATATCATACGCCAACGAACTAGAGTCCAGAATGCTCTCGAGAGAGTTGCTAATTTAAAGTGGAACTGGGCCGGTCATCTAGCAAGAACCACGGACGGTAGATGGACAAAGCGTCTTTTGGAGCGGCGTCCCAGAGATGAAGCCCACAGAAGTAGAGGACGTCCACCAGCTCGTTGGAAAGACGATATCAAGCGAGTGTGTACGAACTGGATAAATCCGGCCCAAAATCGCGAGGAATGGAGATCGTTGAGGAAGACCTATGTTCAGCAGTGGACTAGGATGGTTGACAGATGATAATGATGATGAATGATAATGGATGCTCGTAGAATGAAAGTGCATGAGTTGGTTTATGTAGTAGGTAGCTCAGCTGAACGACTACATCATCATATATGATATATATCATCATATTTGGACATGAAAAAACTCTCTGCGAGACAAGTGCCGCGATTGCTCACACTCGGCCATAAGCGCAATCGTGTGACCACTTCGAAAGAGTGTTCAGCGATGTTCAGTCATAACCCGAGCAAGTTTTTGAGCCTTTTTGTTACTGTGGACGAACATGGATCCATCACAATATGCCAGAGAGTAAGGAACAATCGAAACAGGACCAAAGAAGGCCAAACAGAGTCTGTCAACCAATAAGGTCATGGCCACAGTTTTTGGGATGCACGCGGTGCCATTCACATCGATTACCTCGATAAAGGTAAAACGATCACCGGCGAATATTATTCAAAGCTTTTGAACACATTCGACATTGATGTGAAGCGAAAACGGCGGCATTTGGCGAAGAAGAAAGAGCTTTTCCAGCAAAACAATACACGTGTGCACACGATGGCCAAATCCACGAATTGGGATATGATCTGCTACCTCAACCAGCATATCCTCCAGATTTAGCCTCCTGCGACTATCTTGTGTTTCCAAACCTGAAGAAATGGCTGGGCGGTAAGAGATTCGAGTATAATGAAGAAGTCATTACCGAAACAAAGGCGTATTTTGAGAGCCTTGAGAAAACTTATTTTTTGGTGAGAGTAAAAAGTTTTTTTGCCGAAAAATTATTAAACTTATCAAACCGTCCTCGTAGTTTTGTTTATATTAAAATCTTACACCACTAAATTATCTACATTATCTACATGAATACAACAATTCGTTCATGTATTGCAACAGAATCCTATCAAGCTACATCGGGGTAACCTATCGATTCCAGAAAGGACGCACCTCGTACATACGTATAAGAGTCCTCCCACAAGGACCGACACGACGAACCCGCTACCGGACTTCGAGAAAGATACGAACAATAACAAACAGATGTGGAAACGTTAAAAATTCCAAACATTTAGCTTGAAAGGATGCTTAGAAGCGATATGCAACACTGATGAGCTCCTAATAGGGACAAAACTGCAGTCTACCGCTTCGTTTCTCGGCATCCTGCTTAGTTGCACTATTGTGACTCTTGGGAGCTGCGTGCATGGCAGGCAGATTTGGGAACTAGCTCATGTCAGGAAGGATTATTCATTGATCTACGGATTTTTGAATAATTCTTCTTGTATCAAGTTTACATATGTAGACTCAGCAAGATTATTTCGCTCGTTTTCTACCGTTTATCGCGGAAGGTTTTTTAACCCATCAAATATTTACCGACGGGAGGTTTTTTCTCGAAAATAGAGGCTGAGAGCACTATTCCAGCAAGATTATTTCGCTCGTTTTCTACCGTTGATGTGATTCATGGAAGGGCGAAAGATGTCTCCCAAATGTTTGGAATTGTCAGGAAGGATTATTCATTGATCTTCGGATTGTTGAATAATTCTTCTTGTCTCATCTGCGATATATATATATATATATATATATATATATATATATATATATATATATATATATATATATATATATATATATATATATATATATATATATATATATATATATATATATATATATATATATATATATATATATATATATATATATATATATATATATATATATATATTATATATATATATTTGAGAGAATTTTTTTCTTCAGAAACAGTTTTTCATATATTATCATTTTGCTCCTTCTTTTCCTCAACAGATTATTTAGATAGATATAATGCCGTCGCTTATATTATTCATTTAGTCTAGGAATTAAACATGACCTCATTCCCAAAAGAAAAAAATGTTACAAATATGAACCTGAGATTATTTGTGAAAACGAGAAATATAAACTTTATTTTCATAAAACAATTCCATGCAACAGAGCTGTAAAACATAATAGGCCAGATACCATTCTTACTGATAAACAAAATCGAATAACATATATAACTGATATTGCTATACCCGACACACACAATATACAAAATAAATACAATGAAAAATTTTTAAATATATCATACTTGCCGACGAGATTAATAAAATGTGGAAAATGAAAGAAATATTTATTCTGCCGATTATTATTTCTATAACAGCTGTTATTCCTAGGATTTGTACAGTTACAGAAGATAACAGTCATCAAATCTTGTAATATTCTTCGTAGATTTCTTTCCGAAGAAAATAATGAGGTAAAGTCATTTGGTTCATACTGCTCAGAATCTCATTTCATATTTCATTTATTTGTATATATAAATGTAATATGACAATTTTAACAAGTTTATATTCAAAGCAGTATTCTATTCGATCGTTCATCACTTCACACAAAGAAAACTATGAATGAGTAACATTCAGTGTTACTTGACTAAGGTCAGTACACTGGATTTTTCCGAGGAGAAAGCCTCTGACACTACTCGTTGGTACATGGATGTCATTGTCTGCTGATGCTATAGTTTGTATATATTCTAGTAGATTGATATATTCTCACAACATTTAACGTTACCCTAATATATAATGATTCGAGGATATGTTTTGATTATAATCATTGCCTGGCAATGGTATTAATTACCATTGCCAGATGCCAAATTAGACTTCATTCCGAATCCTCATATTTGAGGATCTTTAACGAGAATCAACACCGTATTGGACTTATGTACTTGACTCTATGGTTCACGAGTAACCATTAGCATATAGGAAATTATCCTTACATTTTCAGTTCCAATTCTCAGTATCTATTCCAATAAAATTAATGCATAAGAGGCAAACCTATCCATTTCCCTCAAACCAGGTCAGATTCTCACAAAAATATTGACAAGCGACATGCACAGAACAAACGACGTGACTATAATGGTCAACGGAGCCTGAAAAACAAGATTACAAAGTTTTTAATTCTAGGAACATTTAATATATTGATGTTGGTTGAACTTTGTATGCTAATTGTACACATGGCTTGTCATGTTCTCGGTTGTAACTTAGTCAATGGCTGCATTAAAATCGTGTTCTATTGTTTCAAAATAAATTATAATCTAAGCAGCTAGTGTGGGTGATTCCCTTTGTACGCACTGTACAATCAAGATGTTGAAAAAATTATTAATTTATTATTGTTACTCATGTCAGTTAGTTTTATGGATGTATAATGGACGTTTGGGATTGTGACATGTGTCAATAGGCAACAAGGGAGCATAGAGTATTGCATAGTTTTTTTATTACTTTTCTGTCCTGATAAATATTTTACCCTTTTTGATTCCAGAATATACAGGATGATTCCTGAGTACGCGCAACATTTTAAGATGGTGTTTCTCCAGCTTAGAGATGAAGATTCTACGAATTATGATTTTTCTTAGGGTTTTTGAATTTGGGAGGCTTTTACTTGGTAGAATTCCATTATCAATAATAAAAACAAGTAATGTGTTTTTAGGAATTTTACTGAATAATTGGGATTTGTAACGCGTTTCACTACACCGTAGCTTCTTCAGACGGAGGAATGTACAGAAATTATGACAAATATTTATAGATACAATTGAGAATATAAATACGAATGTTTTTAAATAATTAAAAGCTTATTGGGTTGCTTCTTCTTAAGTGGTTATTGATGACAGGTATATCCAATAAAATTAAGAAATAGATTGCTCCCTGAAGAGATTCAATAGAGGTGAAGGGCTTAAATCGACTTGTTCATTGAGGAGTCTACCTGAGTATTTGTGTTTGTTGATTTCTTAATTTCCCAAAGATCTTCCTTCCAATATTTATTATCTGTATGCAAAATTTCAAACTGTGGGTCGAAAGAGTGACTATTTTCTAGGAGAGGATTCGCGTAATTTGAATCTGATTTTTAATTTGAAAAACTGCGTTAAGTTCCGAAATTCTAATATGAATAAAATTTATTGGGTGCGACTTTATTTGGAGATTTTAACAATAAAACAGCAATCATGTCTGCTATAAGAGAACTTTAGTTATCTCGTCCGACTGTCACAAGGCGTATTGAAGTCATGAGTCAGGACATGGCAGATAAACTAAAACATGATATCATGAAATGTACATACTTTTCTTAACAGTTCGACGAATCCACCGATATGACAGACACTGCCCAGCTGTGTATTTTTATTTGGATGGTTTTCAATGACATGTTGGATAAGGAAGAATTTTTGACAATCATTCCTCTGAAGGGGAAGACCTGTGGCGAAGATATATATGGCGTTTTCTTCAATTTTGTAAAAAACTACAAGCTACCAACATATAAATTAGTGTGCATTACAACCGATGGAGCACCAGTAATAGCTGGAAACAAAAACGGTTTTGTAACATTGTGTCGAGATAATGAAGATTTCCCTTCAATTTTTTCATTTCATTGCAAGGAGAAAATTATGGGCATTGCAACAAAAATTGTGAATTCCATCCTTGCACGTAGCTTGCAACGGCGGCTCTTAAAGTAGCAGTTGGAAGATGGGGACTCAGCTGAACACACTGATTTAGTTCTCCACACGGACGTCAGGTGGTTAGTTTAGGTCAGATTATGCAGGGCTGTCAATTAGCTCACACTCAGTTTTTAATCTATTCATATACCTGTTTACAAGAGAGTTTTAAGTATGTGGGAAAAAAGGTACTTTGTTCGCAAAAACAATGACATCTGACTATAAAACATAACTATCTCAATATATATTCATCTGGTACTCAAGCTTCTTGATCACCGTTGTGATCTCATGGTTTTCTCTTCATACCAACCTTGTTTTTGCTTCTCCAAGTAGTAAATGAAGCAAGATTGAATAACTTCATGGTGTAGGAATGTGTATCTTCTGCAACACATCGAAGTTAGTGCTCCACTTTGAAGGTGGGCAAATTTTCCCCATTATAAGGGGCAATTTAACCAGAATGGAGGATTATATTCAGTGGCTTTTGATGAGTATGAAATTCCAAGTGACTTAGAATTAGAACTCAAATCATTTGTAATGAAATCACTCTTGCTGGCACGAAATTTCCGCATCACACACGTGGTTACTACAGAAAATTCTTTCTCCCTTTTAACTTATAGCTGTGGGTACAAACTTAGTTCTATATTTTTGAGGCAAAGTAACTCTCACACGAGCTGAATAACTCTGATACGCAAATGGATACAATATGTAAATATGTGAGGTTTCATGCTTACATTCCTGTTAGGACAAGGTCTGCCGGGCTCGCTACTAGAAAAAATATCCTCAAACAATATCTAATATCATGGAATAGATATTCAGATATGGGTTACTTCTGGAAAATATTAACTAACTAATATTGAACTGACTCACTTTATAATCATACTCTAATCAATGAATATGTTATGACTTATGACGTTCTTGTTAAAAGATCACGTCTATCATTTTCCATTGAGTTTCGCCACATAAGACATAAATAGGCCTCAGGCCAACTAGGAATAGAGGAAACGATCGCTGTAGAATGAATTCTACAAGGATCAAAAGGTTGCGAAATTGGCTAGGAGAAAAGCTAACGCCACTTTGAAGATTTCATATCAAGATAAAACCAATCAATCATATCAGCTATTACACAATCGCCATGGTTTATCAGAATCGTGAATAACATTAATATGTTGATTAAACGTATGAAATATATTATTATAACACTATCGTTGGCTGATTTTAATTAAAATAAATTGGTAAAATTATAATTAACAGTAATAGAGAGGTTTTCGAAATACCTTTGAGGATATGGTAATTTCTATTAGAGGAATTACACGGTATCACAACAGAAATGAAATTATGAAGTAGCAAAGCAAAAGTTGACTCCGTCTCTAGTGAGTTATATTTCCTACCATGTACCGCCTACACAAGAATTTTAAGCTAATGGCTTTGACTCTTTTCCAATTATTTCTGTATATATTCGAATAATCGATATGCTTTGAATCCGCTTATATATTTGTTTTCTATAATACTATACTAGTCGTTGAATGTTACTTGAGTATCTGAAAACCTGTTGAGTGTTGATAAATCTCCGTTTGGACATTTTTATGGCAGCAGAACTCTGTTGGAACGGAGTTACCAAATTTACAGTATTTTATATTTCAAGTAACGAAATTTATTATAATTAATGTGATAGGTTATCATATTTCGATTAATAAAATTGAACACTCACGCTGTGTTATTGATATTTTATTGAAGAAAAAAATCAATTTTTCAGAGTCATTTCATTTTGGCCTTCAGGGCGTATGGATTTGTGCTTATTCCCCTGTTTTCCCTATCCATTTTTTCGATGTGTCTCAACCTTGATCCATCATCCTCATTTTCATCTGAGTTAACTGATAGTGATGCCCATCTCTTCCATACTTTTTAGCCAATTCTTCCTGGCTTTACCTCTTTTCCTTCTCGTCCCTCTCTTCCTGTTCTACTGATCTTCCTCACTATTCTTGACGGGTCCATTCGATTTATGTGTCCAAACCAGTTTAGATGCCTGTTTTCTGAATTTGTTATTAATTTCTTCTTCTAATTTCTGTGTTCTGTACTCTATCGAATTTGGTTTTTCCGACTGTTCTTTTGGGGAATTTCCTTTCGATTGCGTTTTAATTTCTGTTCATGCATTTTGTGGAAATCCATGTATTTATACCTGGGGTATAAAGGTAGTATTATAGTATAAACTTGATTATTTGTAGTTCTGACTACTATTTCATAGTAGATATTACATGCATTTTGTCTTAATCTAGATCAATCTACCCATCATTCAATATCACCACCCGGACATTCATATACTGTTACTACTCTCACTTCTTCTTTGCGAACTATTACCTTTTCGTCATCTAATCGTTTTGTATCATTTATTATCATTAATTTACCCTTCTCTATATTAATTTTCATCATCAGGTCTTCTTTTTATATTGTCCAAATGTCACTAGAGATTGTATTCTTCTCTGGCAGTTAGCAATTAGGATAATATCATCAGCATATAGCAGGCTATCTAGTTTTATGGCTTTGTGGTTTCGGAATCCTATTATAAAAGGCTGTGTTTTTCCTTATGTGTTTTTAATTAATCTGTCCACGATTATTATGAAGTTTCAGATGTTATCCCAACTCATTCTAGTTTCAATGAATATTTGACTGCCTCCAACTCAGTGAGGAGAGATTCAAGCGAAAAAAGCTGTGGTAGGTCAATGCTTAATTCAGATTTTTGAAGTAAGCAAGTGAAAGCAACAAAATCCAATGGCTCAACTCAAATTTCATTAGTGGTAAAGTTGCTCGGTCCGCACTTCAATGAAAAAGTATTTCGATGCTCTACTCAAAGAAGGTAGGTATTCTAGTGAAGGATGGAAGAATTATAAGAAAGGATTTCCTGTAACTTGAAACTCTGAACACAAACAAACTCGACCATCCACAGTATTCGGTAAAGAAAGAACAGAAAGCAGACACCCAAACAACCCAGATACCAAAAATCATAACAAATACTCAAATTGAACAGCAAACAACTACTTATAATTACTCAAACGTTTTTCAAAATATCTTCTAACGTTTTTAAAAATGTCTAATGTCAAAAGTCTGATTATTCTTTACATCTCTTAAGTTTCCAGATTGAGTGAAATAAACTTATGATTTTGGATAACTCCATGAGAATAAACCAAACGAATTCAAATTTCTTGTTTTTGGATGGTCATTCAACATTTTTGAATAACGTAGTGAATCAACCATTTCACCGAAGTGACACTCGACGCACTTTTCCCCTAAAATATTTCGAGTTGGGGAACGTTCAGGGTTGGGGTTAATTTCATATGTTCCAAACCAATTTACCAACAGTCTTCCTCGAACGAAAAATTCACTTGTCACAACGGGTATAGTTCAAATCCGTCTTCTGTAGTTTGAGACGAAGATACAGGCTAATCTCTTGAAAATCAAAAATGAAATTGCCAAATGTTATGAAAGATGCGGTAGATGATGTGCCTCTAGAAGAAAGGTTCCAAATTTGTTATCAAGAAGAAGGTGCTTCTTCACTCTTTATGGAGAGTCGATAATTTTTGTAGAGAAGAATTAATACTAGGTGATTCATAGTTGCGGGACCCCATCTTTAGCATCCTTGTTCGCCAGAAGATCTACAAGTGTTCTATATCAAACGAGGCGGCCTGTATAATTCTTATCTATGAATATACTCCGACCACAATCTCGTTTCGCTACAACTTCGAACAACCACGCAATGAAGATCGAGCGCTTTTCATCAATGCTAACCTGAGTCCGTCACTGAAGTTATTCTTGGAGGCATGGACCTGCACATTTCAAACTCTACGATAAAAACATTCGCAAAAGTCTTGGTTCACTAAAAACTGTCAAAAAGCTGTCACAGTTAATAGCAGAGATTACAAATAAGAACAGAAAAAACGAAGTCAATTTCAATGCTAACAAAACGCAATCGACGTTCTTCAGAATAATCACTGCTAGAGAACCTTCCTAATCTGAATTTCTTCAGATGCATCTAGTCGGCATCACAGTGAACACCGGAGTTTGCTGGCATGATCATGTGACAGCGTTTCCCAAATCTGCTTCTGCTAAACTAAGTTTTCCTTTCAGGCTGAATAGTATGACAGCTGATAATAATAATAATAATAAGTTCCTTATTTCCAACCGGTAACACAATTACAGGAGATACTGTACATATTGGCAAAATTATGAAAATTAACGTAAAATCAAAGTATCGATTTCAAGCGCAGCAAGAAGAATGCTTGATAATAAAGAAAAATTGAAAGTAAATTGCAGAATTTTAGAGTGAACTGTTCAAATACACCCTACCCGAAGAGGAAAATGAATCAAAGTTTATATCACATAAAGCAGAAATGGAATTATAGGTTCTACACATAAACGAAATTGGAGATTGCATGAATATATTCGTCCTAAGGATACTAAGAGCAAATATTTGTTCATTCCTCGAGGATAACCTCGGTATTGCAAACTTCAACTGGGCCACTATGGGCGGGCAATCAAGACTGTTTCTTAGGAGACTAAATAAAAACTTAGAGCCAGAAGGCCCCTTCTGATTTTAAGAGGCGTCATTTTGAATCTCATCAAGAAGGGAGCATGATCACATCTCCTTATTGGATAAACACCATCCTCCCTCTAGGCAAGATACTTCACAAATTTCCTCTGAATGGCATCTAAGTGACATAAATAAGTTAAATTCCAAATAATTGAGCCGTGTTCAAGTTTATTTCTGAAAAGACGAATCACAGTTGAAGAGTTCATGAAATTTTCGCCATTACGAATTATAAATCCATATAGTCTGGAAGCAGATAAAAAAAGGTAGTTGATGTGCGGTAAAAAAGTGAATTTTTGATCGAAAATGATATCTAGATCTTTAGCTTCATTGAATCGCCTTAAAACAGTTTCATATATTTCATAATCGAACAGTTGAATCATTTTCTTTCGAGTGAAGCTCACTACACTACACTTATCATCATAGTCACAATGTCTTAACAGTCATGTTATGAACTCCTAAAATGCATTATGTCGGAGCTGGAATGCTGCCGATACGAAGATTATCAATTGTACACTACACTTAGACACATACAAGTCAAGTCAATTGCTCCGACACCAGTCAGATACAAAAATAATAACTTCCTGTAATTTCTCACAGTCACGTTGCGTTTTGATTTCTAGAAAGATCTTCAAATCGTCAGTATACATTAGCTTCGGAATATCTATTACATCCAGGAGATCATCTATGATCATTATAAACAACAAAGGTCCCAGATTCGAACCCTGCGGAACACCGGAAGTAGCCTCAAATTCGCAAGACTGCAAGAGAGTGATTAAGGCATCCGAGAGTCCGAATCTGGTTTCCAGCTTATGTAGCAGTACTTGATGATTTACTTTATCAAATGCCTCCTGAAAATCCGTATAAATGAGGTCAACCTGGCCGGTACGATCCAAAACCTCAATGATATGCTGAGAGAAAACGACTAAATTACTTATGCTAGACCTATTCGACACAAAGCCATGCTGCTCATTTCCAATCTTACCTCTAATTGCAGAAAATATACAGTTGAATAAAATTATCTCTAAAAGTTTAGGAAAATTACATAATATGGCAATAGGTTAGCTTAGAACTTTCCATTTTCAAGGGTATACTCCTGTTTTCAAGACAAGATTGAAAATATGACACAGAGATGGCGCAAAAAATCGTATACATTATTTAACCACAAAACTACGAATGCCGTTCGGGCCAGCAGTATGCTTATTTGATAACTTTTTTGCAGCAGAAATTATGTCACTCTCACTTATAAAATTCAAATGAACAATGTCCTGATGATTAACATTAATGTTATCATTCACTATCACATGATCATCTAGCGTATCGTAAACACAACTGAAGTATTTGACAAATGCACGGGCAATATCGGTGGTTCTTTTATAGGAAAGATCTTCATCACGCAACTCACCAGGTATTCTTGAATCTCCTTTCTTTTTCTGGATAAAAGAACAAAAGTCAGAGGGGTCAGTGGAAATTTTCTCTTCTGCGAGGCGAAGTCCAATTTTGTTTCAACAAGATCCCTTAACAATTTATACCGCTTGAAGTGAAATTCAGAGCCTTGTTTCTTATAAGTGTTGTAGGCTTTTTCTTTTTTATAATGTATTGTATTAAATACGGTTCATATCGAGATGGAACAGAGATTGCGTTTACGTTCATATGGTACTGTTTTCTTCAAAATACCTTGCAAAATTGAGTAGAATTCCTCGCAAGCGACCTCACCACTATCCACCAATTTCGCAACAGTAGACCAATCAGCTTCAAAAAACATTTGATACATCAAGGGATAATCTTCCCTTCTAAAATTGAACTCTTCCATTATCGCATGGTTTACACGCAGATCATGTACACATTAAGCTCCGACATCAAGAGAAAAATTCAAGGGAGGATGATGCTAATCTATAGGAACTAGCGGTGACGCAGAAGAACAAATCCAAAATTCTGTTATTATCATTCACAATATTATTGTATAGTTCAAGAGCAAGACTCTCCGAGAACATCTTCAATGAAATTCCTTTAGCGTCGGTCTGTACACTCTCTACATATGATGGGACGTTGTAGTCCCCAATAATGATCAATTTTTCATCCAGGAAAATATCTAATGAAGATAGGGTGTCAAAAAACAATTCGAAAGTGGCTGCATCGGTTGATGGAGGTGCATATAATACAAGAATTAAAAGAGCAGTTCAGTTAGTTTTCAACTTACAGCAGACAATATCAATAGAGGGCACAAGATCATGTAAAACAGATATATCAACTGCCTTTGTGCAATATCTTTGATGATCGGCCACCAAGACACATCCTTCCTTAGAATTGTCAGTAAGATTTCTGTCCTGTCTGTAGACTGCATAATCAGATGAAAACAATTTAGAGTCAGAAACCCCTTGCTGTAACCACGTTTCACTAATGCATATTATTTCGTAATAAGATGTGATCACGGAACACCAAAATTCAGGAGTATTTGAATTCAGACCCCAGACATTTTGATAAAAACAGGCTAGCTCATTATTTCTCTAATTGGGTGTATTTAGTTCGAATCCACAATTGTTGAAAGACCTTTTATGTACTTTATTCCAACATTTTTCCCATCTCACCTTTGTTTGATCATTTCAGCTTTCAAATTGTTATAAAAAGTTTGTTGCTTAGGTGTTTTATCAGCAGAAATGGAAATGTGAGAGTACTGTGGTGACTCTTTCAGTGATTTTGATGATTTCAATATTTTACGTACCTCATAACTATTAGAGAAAGTAATCTTGATCGGACGTGGCTTGTTAGAGTTAGCAATGAATTTCCCAATTCTTTGTATCTTCACACCATCAAATTCATCAGGCTTGATACTTCTGATAACACTATGGACTTCATGGATTTCGTCCATAGTGATGATTTCATCAAAGCACAGTTTCGACCTGGTCCTATGAATGAGGCTCCACACCACAACATTCCTTACATCTATTGGATAGTGTCCAGAAGCGAGCAATGCGCTTTATCGACCTCCCGGAGATCACGCATGATCAAGCCGCTCTCTCAAGGGTGGTAGGTTGCTGATCTTTCTCCTGTCCATCGAACATCTTTCCGATAACCTACAATTTGGCAAGTGAACACACATTAAATCATCTTGTGACAGATATCGCCTTCTTCCAAGAGTTAAGAATAAAAAATTAAAAATTTGATCTGAAAAATTAGCTGAGACACATCGAATGATTCTGTTTGGGGACATCGTTTGACGTTTATTTAAGGATTCAACGAGCATCTCCCTGAGAGGAGGTTGCTTTTTGATCAAATACATTTAAAAATTGGTTTGATTCTCTTCTCAACTAAGTGAATCATTCTCTGAACAGTAGTAATTTATGTTTTGAAAAAGAATTCATCAATGAATTGTAGGTATGCTCTTCTACAGTACTTCAACCGAATTGGAACGCATCAATGCTTCAAATTTCATAAAAACTAACATAATCTCACTTAGAAATACCTCAAGTACAAAGTGTATTTAATTTGAATTGTGCATTCTTATGGGTGTAATAAAAAGTCATCAAGAATAGTTATTAATCCTTTCTAAGTTCCTACATTAATTCATCTAGAATTTCCCATAATGATATTCATCTGAAGAATGTCCATGTCTAAGCTAAGACGTCGCTTACGTCACCTTCACTTGCAACTGCAAGAAAAAATGCAAAAATTAACGGAGCAAACAAGAGTAAAAGCTGCGGCGGCAATAAAAGCAACTCTCCAAGAAAGATCTTATGAAAATAAGGATAAAGTAACGGATTTCGATCGAAAACAAGGTTGCATTCTCACACGTTTTATTAATGTCGCATTAGTGCTTTGTAATGCATAATTTGCGGCGCTTTCGGCATTAAGCGGAAGGTTGAATTGGTACGGGAGTTATGACTGTAATTACTTTTGTTATTTTGCAAGAACATATATTTCGCTAAAGATGTATATCTTTAATTCTCCTTTTTAATATTCTGAACTGTCTTTTGTCGGCGAATTTGAGTGTTTATTTATGAGTATTGACTTGATTGATGAAGGTCTAATTGGATGTATTTTTATATGGGTGAATGTGGTAAGGGTTGAAAGATGCTGCAGTCCAGTTGAAATCGATGCAAAAAGTTTTGGTAATTGTCAAAATCATTCCTTCTGTTTTGAATTTACGTGTGTCTAGTTACCGAGTTTGGGAAGAAGCTCGATAAGGATCCTTTTAGTTTTAATTTCTCAGAATCCATGACTTATATAAAACATGATAGAAGATGAAATTTTCTACATTCTTCATGTTTTTTGATTCAGACGGTTTCCGAATTAATCTAAAGGTTTGAGAAAGAACTACGGCAGAGGCAGAGGTTAATTTTTCCCAATTGGTTTTCTTCGATTTTTGGTTCCTACAAGAAAATATTCTATCTATAAGAGTATTGATGTTAATTAAGTTACAGTACAACTTCACTAGTGCGAACACTCGCTATATTGGGCACTCCAGTAACTCGGGCACGCGACTCATTCGGACAAGAATTTTACCTCTATAATCCAAGCACGTCGACGCCGGCTTATATACAAACAATAGTGAATTTCATGTCTGTACATGTATGTACTTGTACTATCTAAGAGTGGTGAGTATCGTTCTACAGTTGCATTTTGCATTTCAATCTCGCCGGTGGTGTGCATAATGGCTCCAACCAAGAGAAATCATAAAACGCTCACACTGGCAGAGAAATCAAAAGTAATAGATTTTATTGATGATGGAATTAGTACTCTTCGAATAGCAGTAAAGTTCACTATTCCAAAATCAATAGTGTTTGACATAAAAAAGATCAAGGACAAAATAAGGAGATTTATATCCAAATCGTATCAAGGAACAGGCAGGAATTAGGAATGCACCGAGCAAGGGTTTTCACAAACAGCCAAGTACCGAGCTCTCGACCAAACAAAATTACTGCAAGCCGAGTATCACGGCCGAGAGCTCGCCTAGCCCAACCGAACCCTTGGTGCATCCCTGGTAGGAATATTATTTTAAACTTTTCTCGAATTTATTCTATCCAAGGTATTTTTGTAGGAAGAAGAAAACTTATTAGAGAAGCTGAGAATCCTGTTTCTCAAACAAATTTCTTCAAGAACGCAACGCACACGTACCAATTTCTTCAGACATATTGAGAGCAAAAGCCTAACAGTTTTATGAACAAATCAAATGAAAAAAAAGGTTTTCTGGCAAGTTCGAGATGGTTAGATAAATTCAAGCTTAGACATGGAATTCGCTTCTTGAAGGTTTGTGCTGAAAAACTTTCCAGTGATGTTTCCGCTGTGATACTATTTAAGGAAAATTTTCTATCGGTTGTTGAACAGATGGAATTAAGCAAAGAATAAGTATATAATGCTGATGAATCGGCCAATTTTTGGAGATTTTTACCAGTCACAACTTGGGTTCATCAAGGGGAAAAGTCAGCACCAGGTCGAAAAGTGTCAAAAGACCGCTTAACATTCATACCATGCTGCAACGCGGCTGGAACTCACCAATTACCTTCACTAGTCTTGGGAAAAGCGGCAAATCCACCAGCATTCAAGAACGAAAGTTCACTACCAGTTGTCTACAAAGCATCTACCAAAGGGTGGATGAATAGACCTTTATTTAATGAATGGTTTAAAACATCTTTTATCCCCGAGGTGAAGAATTTTTTAACTAATATTAACAAGCCCTCTAGAGTTCTGTTGTTGGTAGACAATGCACCATCGCACCCACCTGAGGAATGAGTTAATACTGATCCAAACTTCAGAGTTATGTTTTTGCCACCCGAATGTACAGCCGTTCTCCAACCTATGGATCAGAATTTAATTCAAAACATTTGTATGTCATTTCGCATGAACGTGAAGAGATAACTTCCATTTTGAAGCAGTATAATTTGATGCCGTGAACAATCTTGCCCTATCTTGGAAAGCCATTACTTCAAAAAATATTAGAAAAAGTTGGACATCATTGTGGTATGACGCTACAGAAGTAGAAGAATCAGATGATGAAAATATTCCACTCTCAGTGCTTCAGAAGAAACTTCGTCCAATCAGTGGAAATGATTTGAAAAATATTGCCGAATCATTAGGGGTCATCGATCCAGAAAATTACTTAACCATTGAGAACATTACCAACTGGGCTGTGGGAGACAAAGAGTTTGTTATCGATTTGATTGAAGAAGAGCTTATACAGGATACTTTAGGAAGGATTATTGAAAACGTAGAGGAATCTTCTGACTCAGAGGATGGTTTAAATAGTATGGTAAAAGTGATACATGCAGATGCTGAATATCAGTTGGGTCGAACAGAATAATCTTCCTATAGAAGACGTATTGCTCCTAAAAAGGCTCAAGGAAAAATCAGTTCAGATGGCAGCATCGACAAAGGTTCAGAGTTAAATCGATGGATATTTTAAACGCCATAAGGAATAGCATGTTGTTCATGTACACTAGCTTATATTTAAATTCTATATTTTCTATAAGGAAAGATTATAATGAATGAAAATTCTATAATTTGATTCTGTTTCATAATAGAAACTAATTTTTGTTCAACTTTTCGATATTTCTAACTCGGCTTTAACAGACTTTCGGTTGTTTCTATTTCGAAAATGAAACGATATCTGCCCTTACTAGTGAAGTTGTCCTGTATTAACAAAAATGGATTCACTTATTTTTCTTCAAGAACTAACCTATTACAGGTGACAAAGCGAAATATCATTACATAATTGAGCAGTAAGTTAATCGAATATATAAGGTTGAACAGTTCATTGAAGTGAGGCATGGAGGTCCATGGTAGCTTCCTGATCTTCCTGGTATGCTAAAAATCGTCTTCCACTGGAAAGATATTCGAGCACGTGCTCTCACACGTATTAAAAAACTATGTCTACCCCTCACCAACCTCAATGTTCCCACAGCCTTTATTACAGAACATACATAGTCGAAGATTGAAGATCCCTATTTCAGTTATTCATCCAATAGCAATCAGAAATCTAACTTCATCTACATGAATGTTTTAAATACGAGCGTATTTCTGTCTGTCTAGCGTTCACGTAAAAACGGATTTTGATGAAATTTGTTATGGAAGTACCTTAATCTTGAGGGGCGAAATTAGTCCACTCACAAAAGTGCAGAGGAGAGGTTAAATATTACTATTCGGATTCATTGAGTTTTATTACATTGAAATTGTTCTTTACCTGCAGAGAAGACTAGCAATATCTTATTGGAAAAGTGAATTCAAACCCATTTTGGAAGGTTATCGATACTATCTCTGGAAGAATTATATCATTCCTGTGAAAAGGATGTTCGGCGTAGAAATAAAGTCCGTTTTTTCATCAAGAAATATGCCTTTTCAAAACATCATTGATCCCTCTCTAAAAATTTCTAGAGCATGCTAGAAACGGTTGGTATTTTCAAGTTATTATTTTTATTATTACCATATAGATAAGAGCTAGGGTTACGCCATAAGCCCTATTATAAAAAATGAATGGATAATATTGAATCAAAATGAAAAGAAAAAACAAGAGTAGAGAATTATTCCAAGAAAATCGAGAGTTGTTCACAACGAGATGAGTTACAAGCATTCCAAGTGAAGAACTCTTTAGCGGAATATACGAGAAAATAAAAAGTTTTCAGATTAAAATTGAAACATATGTCTTTCTCGTTCATTCTTGAAGGCAGAAAGCGAAACAGCACCAACCACTTCCCCCAGCAAACCATTATACAAGAAATTTTTTCCGCTTGTTGAAACAAATGGTTCACTTCCCTACTTTAAGTGATGGCCACGTATCAGATGATTACCATCAACAAGGAATATGTCTTTCAAGTAATTAGTCCTCAACACTTGAAACGTAACAATTAAATCACCACGGAGTAGGCATTGATCGAAAGTAAGGAGTCTAGTTGTATTAATTTCCTCCATCCTCTAACCAGTTTCGAATTGCGATAGGAATTGAATCGTGAGTCATTACTGAAAAAGTGTCAGTTAAGTCTCAGTGGACATGAGGCGTTAGTCTTCAAACAACGATTTCGGATAGTTTGGTAAAGGAATTAATACATCAAGATAACTCTTGAATGAAATGAGCTGCTGTGGTGGGGATTGCTAATTCTAAGGCTACTTTCTGGATCATTGGATATCAGTTTTATTTTTAATGAAGGAATTCAGAATTGGATGCTTTATCTGACGTCAATTGATAACGAAGCGAAGTAAGTATTTATTTTATATACCATAATAATTATCCACATTCATAGCTTCTAATATAACATCATGTGCTCCATGAAAAACATCCTAAGCTATACCTCCTACAAGTGTTGATTATTTTCAACGAAATGAAAACCAGCTTGCATCTTGAATGATATTCTAACAGTCTGAAACATTTTCATCTGTCTGACATTTCCGGAAATATCGGAAGTTGACCTTCACTTGGACTTTTTAAATGGTAACCATATTTTGATTACTAATTCAATTTTGTGTACTTTCTGCTACAAAAGTATAACTCAAGACGCCCTATCTTCCGAAAAAAAATTATAAAATAATTTCGGAAGAAAACTCACATTTTTAGTTCATCGATGTATTTCGAGAAATGGGCGACTGTTTGAGTTTGTGATGAGATTTTTCTATCCTAGAAAATTTGTTGGTTATTATTTCAGTTCGGATACCTGACATTCCGTATTTTGGGTAGAAAAGACTAAAACGTAACAGAAGATTCTAATAAATCATGAAGTAAGCTCTGTCGCGGAATACGTTCAAAAATCACAGAGCAATGCTGATAGAATTATAATGGATGTCATTCGCACTTATTAACGAAAAATTATGGAAGATTAGGTACCTATCCGCCAATTTTTATTATTGTTTCGTTTAGAGTCTTTTTAAAGAAGAACTAATAAGTATAGAAGACGAAAAAAATTGATACAAACATGATACAAGACTGATTTCAATCTAACAGACACATGGCTCGAGTGTTTCGACTCTGTCAGAAACGATTTCCAGATCATGATGAACCGAAGCGCCGAAAGTTTTCCAGACTCGCGCAAATACAGTTCATTCAAATAACCACAAACTCTTTAAAGGAAGATTAATGATGAAACGGAATTTAATGTCTTGTCTTTTTTGGTTTGTATTTATTGGTTCTTTATTTCGACTTAGCCAGCAGGTTAGATTTCATATACAGGTTGATCTCTATGAACTAATACAATACCTCTAGTACTCGAACCCAGACTATTCGACATATTATTGATTCACAAATAATCATTAGAAATAATTTCAGGCATTTGGACCAGCGGACTCCGCATAAAATAATGAACGTCTGGTGTACCATTCATTCGAATAGGACTAGTTTTCATTGAATCATAACAATCATAATGAAAATCTATTTCAAACATTACAAGATTTCCTCAATGATCTTCTTTTCGGAAAAACAAAGAAGAGTCTTCTTTCAACAAGATTGTGCTGCTTCTCTCAACGAAGTTTTGAATGAGAACAATAATTTCGATGATCAATTGATAGAACTGAATGGTGTTAGGTGACCAGCCTTCTTCCCAGATTTGACTAGTCCGGATGGAGTTACCTGCAGGATCCAGTTTCGGCAGTTTATTAGAAAATTTGGACATGTTAAAAGAAAGAATGAGAACCGCCAGTCTAGAAATTTCTCCAGATGCCGTTCTTGATGCAACACATATCGTACTCAGGATATGTCAATTGCAAATTCAACAGCGTAGGGGGCATTTTCAACAATTTTATTGAGAAATTACTTAATATGGGCTGAGTTTTTCAATTTCGATATTTTCGGTTCATTGTAACAGATGACTTCACTTCTTTCGAGTATGGTGAACATGCAGCGATGGTTCATCACGATCTGGAAATTGTTCCCGATAGAGTCGAAATGCTCAAGCACTAGTTCTGGAAGATTCAAAATACTTTCATCAAGTATGTATCCACTTGACTTTCGTTTTCCATAATTATTATGGTCCTTGTAAAGACTCGAAACAAAATAATAACAAGAATTAGCGGGTAAGTACCTAAATTGTCATAGTTTCTTGTTGATAATTACGAATGGCATCCATTATAGTATCCTGCAAGATTCATGAGACTCTGCTGTTTCGTTTTGAGTCAGTTTTCAATCAAATTACGAAATGATGTGTGTTATCCGAACTGAAATGACCAAAACACTTTGTATGCCAGAAGAATTTTATCACAGCTAAATACATAGAAGAATTGGAAAAGTGAGTTTTCTCTAGAAATTTTCAGGAAAATACAGCGTATTAAGCAATAATTTTCAGCAGAAGGTACTAAAAATTGAAAAAGAGTAATCGATAAAAATGAAAATATGCTGTTACCATTAGAAAAGCCAAGAGAAGTAGTATTTTTGGAAATGATAAACCAGTGAAAAGGTTTCAAGTAATTAGAATATCATTCGAGATTCAATTCGATATTAGTTTCAGTAAAATCGATCAACAATTGAAGCTGGGTGCGTTTTTTACCGAACATCCTATATATCTATATTTATAAATATTCTCTACACTTTTTTGACAGTTGCAGTTGAACTACTTCTTCAATGATGTAATTTTATTAATACACCTCGTTTTTGCACAACCTTTCTTCCATAGCCTTCCAATGTAATTAGTACATTGTATTGTTTATTTCTATTGCAGCTTCCGTACCTTGTCATGAGGCTGAAATGAAATGGACGATGGACGATTGACACAATCTACAGACAAGGTTACGTCTATACACTTTTACAAAGGTTATCGTTTTTATTTATAACGGTAATTTTCATTTTCTGTTTAAAAATCACATAAGTCAATTTTATTGCAGTGGATTACATATTTATGCACTTCCTCGTGCTTTCTTGAGGTCTCTTGTGCAATTCTATTTGAATTATAACCCGAGTTTAGTGATCGTTAGTCACTAGACTTATAAGCAAATCACCCACTTTGTACAAATATATGCAGCGGTTTGTCTATCTAATATCTGGATCTAATGAAGGGCGGCCTAATGGTTTTGAATCATAATTTATGTTGCGCTAGACCTTCAATGAGAATATCTTAGCTTCAACAATCTAACATGATTTTTCAATTAAAATATTTGAAATTTCAAGCAAAAATATTCAAATATAAATAACTAACATTTTATTCCACTTCGTTGAGAAGAATCTATCCTTCATCTAGATATTGTGGAGGAATTATTATATGGAAATTCATTTTAATGTAAAAAAATAGAACAGTTTTATTTCCACAATGTTCAATTTTTAAAACACACAGATACGGCATTTTTGATACCTGTGGGAAACTAAAATATAATTATTTGATGCAATTCTCACATAAACTCAGGGCTCCCCATGGGATCCCTACCCAGTCCGTTATTAGCAGATATTTTTATGAACAATCTCGAAAAATCTATAGCAAATAATGAGTGAGTATAAAAACATATTTTTTGGTACAGATATGTTGATGATATTCTTGTAGGATTACAAGGCTCACATAAACAAATAGACCAGTTTTGCATTACATAATAGAATAATTTTCACTGCTAAAATTGAACGCAACAACTCAAAAAATTTTTTAGACATAACCATCGCTAAACTCAATAATAATCTCACCTTCAACATATATAGAAAAGAAAGAATCATCAATACCAATTAATTCTTTCAACCACATTACACAACAATTAACAGCTTGAATTCGTAGATTCTTAGAGTTTTTTTCATTCCCCTATCCATAAATGACTTCGATATAGAACTGCAACCAGTAATAGCATGGAGAATGCTCTTTATCCAAAACATGATTGACATGGACATAAATGGAAACTTTTTAGCATCCGAGGTAGAGTCAACGGTATAACATCCAGAAGTAGACCACTAGGGAATGGAATCCCACAAGGCTCCGTCCTGAGTACGACACTTTTCCTAATCGCTATCGACAAAGTTACTCAATCCTTCAAAACATCAACAAAATACATTATATTTGCTGACGATCTTGTGATGTACATGACAACCAACAAATTATCAACCGGTCAAAAAATCTTACAGAAAGGTCTTAACGAACTTGAAAGATGGATTTCTGAAACAGGATTCCGATTGTCAGCGGAAAAAAAAACCAAATATATGATATTTACCAAACCAAGATCCACTGGAAAAAAATATTGCTTTGACTTTAAACAACCGACCCTTACAAAGAGAAGAAAACATAGGATTTTTTGGCATAATATTCAATAGTCATGAAATGGGACGAACAAACCAATCAAACCATAAAGTGAACGAAATGAGACACTTTAGTCATTTTTCCACAATTTATTCAATAATCACGACCGGTTTCGACCTTACGGTCATTTTCAAATGAATAACAATATAATACTTGAGTAGGCAAGTAGTACAAGTACAGAATGAAATTTATCCTAAATATTGAGTAGTGGGGATCTATTATGCTCTAGTTGGCTGTTGAGAGTAACAAATTGAGGGGTTACATAGTTTGTTAATCTCAAAACTTTCCAACGAATTCATCTCTCCCTTTGTTATATTTATGAAGGATTTTAAGATTGTTCAATGATATCGAGTGGTTAGTTGATTTTATTTGTTCAAATATTGGCGAATTTTTATCTGAGGAAATATATTCCTTGAATCTAGCTTCAAAACTCCTCCCTGTTTGTCCGACATAGGCTACCTGACATTCATAGCATTCGATTTGATAAATTCCTGATTGCTTGAATTTATCGTTCTTTTGTTTGGCATTGAATAATAATCTGCTTAAGTTGAGGCCGCTTAAAAATGATGTAGTTATGTTCAGTTTGGAAAAGTAGTTACTGATTTTGTTAGAGAGTTCGCCGGTATATCTGAGACTAGTGTAGCTTTCTTCTACGATGCTATATAGTAATTGAGAGGTAATATGTTGTTCTTTGCGTTTAATGATTGTATTTAGAAAATCTTGTGGTATGCTGTTATTTGGGGCAATTTTTCTGATGATATTAAGTTCAGTTTGTTTTCTTTCGAAAGGGGAACAGAGTAAGCTCTATGAATCATGGAGTTATATGCAGCTAGTTTGTGGCTTAAATGACTGAACGAGTCCATTGAAATCGATGCGTCTGTGAATGTTTCCTTTCTGTAAATTTTATAAGTGAGTTGGTTATTTGAATTCGTGATGGTTAAGTCGAGGATACTAATTGAGTTATTATTTTCTAATTCAGAAGTGAAGCTGATGCGGCAATGTATTTTATTCAGGAAATTTAAAAATTGCTGAATTTGTTTGTTTGAACCACGAAAACCAACTAAAATGTCATCTACATATCGGTACCAGAAAGTAATATGTTTTTTAGCAAAATCTGTGTTTATTATTGAGTTCTTTTCTAAATTATTATTGTAAGGTCGAAACCGATCATGATTATTGAATACATTGTGGAAGAGTGACAGAAGGGTCTCATTTCGTTTACTTTAAAAATTACTTTCCATAAAATAAATAAATCATCAATACTATCAATCAATCAAACCATATCATCAAGTCAAAAAAGACTGAATCTCCTGAAGATACTTGCCAGCAAAAAATGGGGAAGCGATACTTATATTCTCTTTAGAATCTTCTTCCTAACCATACGTAGTGTAATCGACTACGGGTGCATCTGTTACGACAATGCAAAGAAAGGACTGTTGTATGACTTGAAACAATACAAAATACAGCAATAAGGGTGATCACAGAAGCACTAAGAACCAGTCCAATAGAGAGCTTACACGCCCTAGTGAACGAACCTCCTCTACATATGCGCAGACAACTCTTATCTCTTTCCTATGTCTCAAAAATATCAAGCTTCCCACAGCACCTCATAAACCTAAAACTAGCACCATTTTTTGAAAGACTAAGACGAACCCAGTTTGAACTCAATCTCCTAAAGTCCACGATTGTGCAGGATGCACCACCTCGACTCCACCTTAGGTGCTCTATATTCTACAAGTCATTTCTTTCCTCAAGATTTATGCGAAAACAGAAACGAGCCACCTTATCATTCGTGGGATGTTTTCCGATATTCTATCGTATCACAAAAATCACAGAATCATTTACACCGATGCCTCGAAGATGGCTTTGGTGCTGCAGCAATAAGCGAAAATCACAAGGCCCTACACAAACTCTCAAAATACTCCAGCGTCTTTGCGGTTGAGATGACGGCTATACTAGGAGCTCTAAATTTCGCTGAAACAATACCACAACATCAAATCTTGATCATCTCCGATTCGATTAGGGTTCTTGAAGGTATCAAACAAGTTTACCCAAAAAACCCAATTCTAGGAACCAACAAAGAAATATTACATCATCTACGTAACATCAATAAAACCGTGAAATTTTTATGGGTCCCATCCCACATTGGAATACCAGGAAATAAGGAAGCAGACAGATCCGCGAAAAAAGCAATAGAAGAAGGAGTCACCTACGATATCAAAACACCATACCTACATCTTATCTGACGAAGGAATCTGACTGAGTTAGATCTGGTGAACGAGGTTGTCATCTTACTGGTCCACTTGTTGCTATACAGTTATCACCAAAATATTTGTTTGAGAGTTCTGGCCATTTCTAGTCAGGTGTTTCATCATGCAAGAAATATATTAACCTACTTTGAGCCATGCAAGAAATTTACTAACCTTCTTTAAGCCAAGGGAATTCCTTCTGAAAAACTCTAAGCTAGTTCCTCATTCATTGCATCATCATAAAATTCTCGATTTTCTCCAAAAATGGTGTACGTTCAAACACGGTGGTTCATTAACCCTCAATAAAACCGAATGGCCATTTTTGTTGAACATTCACTTTCTGAAGGGGATCGACATAGGATCATTAATGTTTATTATGGCGATTGAATAATCCGTCACTAGTCACCCTAACTTTATCAGTCCATATGGTATACTGGGAGAATACGGGATTGATACCAACGCCAAACTTCTAGCAGCGCTGATCATTCCCTGGCTGTGAAAACTAAGATTTCTATATAGAAAATTCGAAGTCAGATCACCCAAAAGTTAGAAACAGAGGCTAAAAGCACTATTCCAGCGGGATTACTTACGCTCGTTTTCTACGGTTGATGTGATTCACGGAACGGCGAAAGATGTCTCCCGAATGTTAGAATTTTTGTTATTGTTCGTATCTTTCTCGAAGTCCGGTAGCGGGTTAGCCGTATCGGTCCATAGAGGGCGACACGAGGTGCGTCCTTTCTGGAATCGATAGGGTACCCCGATGTAGCTTGATAGGATGCTGCGAAGCGATATGCGGCACTGATGATCTCCTAATAAGGGCAAAACTGCAGTCTGCCGCTTCATTTCTCGGCATCCTGCTTTGTGGCTCTTGGGGCTGCGTGCATGGCATGGCAAGTTTATATACATATATATATATATATATATATATATATATATATATATATATATATATATATATATATATATATATATATATAATTTCCTTGCTTAGACAGAACAGTGAAGTGCAAATTAGCACGGAAACGAAACGATAACGACTGATTGAGTTTTACCAGAAAACATGTCAATTGCTTGGAATCTGACTGGGAGGCAGTTTTGTTTACATATGTTTCGAAATTTTGTCTTTTCCATTGCGATCGACGTTCTCTAGTGTACAGACGTCGAAATGGGAGATGTGCCCAGTGCAACTTCTTACTTACCTATGGTTTCAATAACCGTACAGATCTTGTCATCCTAAACCATGGAACCCTGAATGTTTAGAGGTATGTTACAGATACTTTAGAAGAATATGTCGAAAGAAATAGAAAATGTTTAGCCCTGCAGCTATCATTCTGTATTTCCGAATATTAGTCCATTTATCCACATATGTAGTTTGGTTAGGTTAGATTTCTGTTCAAATTTGTGGTGTATATGGCTATGTCTGATGCGAGAAAAACTTTCGTAACATAAGGCTGATCATTCTGTAGTCAACCAAGTTTGTCGCACTAGCTGTCTTCGGCGAAGTAACGAGCAAATCCTTATCGACAAACCCTAAAACCATGGAATATTTTCATACGCTAGGAATTTTAGTTTATTTCCATCAATGAATGAATAATCTTATTTTGACGATTCCCATGTATACAGCAGAATGAATGAAATGAATAAGATCTCATTCTGTCAATTTATATTGGATCTCAGATCTATTTGCTGCATCCGCCTCTCTAATATACATGCAAAGTAAATAGATGAAGTCGAAGATGTTTATCGTCAATATTTCCTCGCAAGTATCTACATTTCCTACTTCATTTACTAGTATGCAATGATTATATAGAAATATTGATTTAAACGGTAGTATCTATACCTATCTATCAGTTTGTTCAGGGTACTAACGCTACTACTCATAATTGTTGCTGTTAGCTATCAAACATAACTTTGTGGAGCCTTCGAGCAGAATACGAAAATCAAATAATATTTTGTTGAGACGCTTTTGTTCTCCATTTGGTGGGCAGAACACGTATTGGCACCAAAATGCCCATCTCGGCTCATATACATTTTAATGACTCCTAATTTAATATGTAATAGTGGAAGTATGATTTTGTCTGGTAAACACTCATCAAGAAACAGAGATCCACTGGTAGAAGGTGAGGGATAACCTCACCTATTTTACTATTTATTGGTATTTTATAAATATGACATAAAATGGAAACAAAATTAAATAGATTTCGTAAGTTATTGCAAGTGTCATGTGAAAAGAGGGAAAATCTCCTAGTTCGTAATTGTTTGAAACGACAAATATGAGCTCTTCTGTGAAATGAAAGTCAGAGCAAGATTTATGTGAAAATCCAACGAAAATCATCAGACAAGAAATGTGCCAAACTGAAGCTAACATTACAAGTTTAATGACGAATAATCTACACTGCATAAGAAAACTTATTTACTATGAACGACATAAACTGTTACCAACTTCACCAAAATGTATCCAAGAAGTTCATGAAGCATTGGATGAACCCAACCTGAAAATCAACAAAAACGATGAAGTTTTATAGATCAATGATGTTTCAGAGCATATGCTGAGTTTTTCGTCTAAACAGAACCTACAACTTTTATGCGATTCCAAAATTATTTATGGACCAAGTTTTTCAAATAACTGTTCACGATCAATAGATTTTTCAACGGTAATTACATCCCTCTGGTTTTTTGTCTTTTAAACCACAAATCAACAAACACATATGACTTGTGCTTATCAAATATCAAAAGTACAGCTTCGAAACTGACTGGGGGGCAGTTTTGTTTACAGATGTTTCGAGATTTTGTCTTTTCCATTGCGATCAACTTTCTCCAGTGTACAGACGTCGAAATGAGAGATATACCCAGTGCAACATCTAACTAACCTATGGTTTGTTGGAGGTTCAATAATGATGTTAGGAGAAAGTTCCTCCGTACTGATATGGTCATAATAAATGAATTAGTGAACTCTAAATGTTCAGAGGTATGTTACAGATACATTAGAAGAATATGTCGAATGAAATAGAGAAATCGTTCAGCCCTACATCTACCATTCTGTATTAACAAATGTTAGTCCATTCATCCTTACATATGTAGTTTGGTGCAAATAAAGGTCCGATTTTTGTTCAAATTTGTGGTGTATATGGGTATGTCTAATGCGTAGAAAAACTTTTGAGACAAACTCCATAAGGCTAATCATTCTGTAGTCAACCAAGTTTGTTGCACTAGCTGTCCTAGGCGAAGTAACGAGCAAATCCTTATCGACAAATCTTAAAATCATGGAAGGTTTTCATACGATAGGAAATTTAGTATATTTTCTATCAATAAATGAATAACCTTATTTTGGCGATTCCCATGTATGGAGCAGAAAGAATGAAATGAATATGAAACGACGAGTTTTATTGATCAATGATATTTCAGAGCAAGTGGTGGGAAATCATGGAAATTTCCCATGATTTCTCGGAAACTGGTAAGTTTGGCTGAAAGTCACATGGCTAGAAAGTCTTCTGTTCAGAAATCTTGTTTGGTCATCTCTAACCGCAGCTCGTGCATTACCGTCGCAATATCCATAGACGAAAAGAATATCAGCATATTCTTTATTAGAGAATTTCGACATTTCGGTTAATTAAGAAACCTAAAATTTGGTTTTTCTGAGAAAGAACGACAAACTACTCTTTTCGAATTCAAAATTATTCATACTGACATAAGTCTACTGCCAGAAGATCTATGGTGACAAGCATAGAACACTCTCATAAAAATGAGTTCCTATGATTGCTTCAGCGGTTTGAAACTAAAATGGATTGAGATGCTTCTTATAAAGAATGAAAGGTTATGCATATTTCAAAAATTCCCAAAGTATTGAAATGATTGAAACTGCTCATACACTTAGTATCAGTTTGCTCACAAAATCCATTATTTTAAATAATCATCAATTTATTCAACACGCACGGATCACTTGGTTTAAATTAAACTGTATACCTATTCTTTGGTACCTAATAGATATCTAACTGCCATAGCCGAATAACAAATTTCTTCTTGAAAAGTCAGATTTATGACAGAACGCCGAGAAATTATCATTCATTTATTAATGCTTCCAGCATTTTGATAGCGACAGTCTTCATAATATGAGCAATAAAATATTCCACTAATAGTCCGGACCTGTATTGTGAGTCGAAGACCATACACAGATAAAGCAGGAAAAACTGAAGTCTCAAATAATGCTACTTGTCTTGTAAAAAAATAGTTCTCCTTTCATCGAAAACAATTTTTTTCATATGGATTTTTCGTCATTCAGCAAAATCAAAAATTTATTTCAAGGCCATTTCAATGGTGCAAAATATTTTATTACATATTTCTTACACACTGTTTGTGCGGTTCGAGCACCAGTGAACAAATCATTGAAAAAATAATATGCAGTGTGTTGTTTCGCTCTAAACACAATTTTGTACATTTATTCAGTCCGGTCCTGAAATATTCGAAATTTATGTCCTGCTTTGGATAGATCCTGCAAAGGTGATCCTGTGTGCCGAATTTCTCGGTATTCGGTGTAACAGTTGCAGAGTTGTGAATTTTTGAATATTACGCGAAATTCAAAAAACAGCACGAATATACTCAGGGGGTTAATAGGAGGGTGTTTCGAAATCACCTCAGTCACGTCTATCTTCCCTCAAGTCATGTAAAGCCTTATGTAATACACCCTGTATATACATCAAAGTTGAGAGTTAATCATGGCAACAAAACACGAAAACCGGTCGCTTACAGCTGCTGCTAGCTACCTGCTCTCGAACGTTTCGGAGCGTCCGAAAACCCTTGACTAATAATTGAATAGCTCGAAAAGTACTTGTCCGATTCACTTCAAATTTTCACCTAACCCAGAAGAGACATTCTCGTTATATTAATCGAATATATTTATTCATTTAATTTTTTGAAACTTAAAAGTAGTGTTTTCTCTAATTATTGAATTATTTAATTTAATGGTATGCAACTATAAAAACAAAATTGTCAGATTTTTGTGAAATCATCTAATCTTTTCCAGGAAGACACATTTATAGATAAACTCAAAGAAACTATAGAAATCTCACATTGGTACGGGAATCTTTTCATTGAACAAAACCAATTTATAACTGGTCTGTTAAACTATTCGCATAGTAAGTTCCTTGTTGTGCCCGGTAGATCTCGACAAAATGAGATCTTATTCGAAGTCATTCAGCATAAATTGCAATTTCAAAAATCGCTCCAACTCGAAGTACCGGTTTCAGTCCACTTCGCTTATATGCATTTCGTTGCATTGGGAATCATATAACGGTATACGTTGCTTCCATTTACGTGCATTATGGTGACAATGAAAATCTTAATATAATCAGTGTATAGAAATAGATAACTCAATGTTATACAATATCTAGGAAGTCACCAATTCAAAACGGGTATTTATTCATTGGGTTTGTTGTAAAGTGTGAATCGTACTGTGTGATATTGCTGCAGATGTTAAAACATTAATCTTGGGTGAATATACATATTGGAAAGGTTGTCGCGAGAACCACGTCGAATATCTACAGTAAATGCTAAAAAATCTTTCCTTTCTTTCTCGTTATATGCCGTTAACTACGAGGGTGGGCTGAGAAGTTTCCGACCTAATAAAGACACAAGACGTTTTTCCTGGATGCTTTTTCTATTTTTCAACAAAGTCTCCCTGTAACTGTACACAAAAATCTATGTCATCCGAGTGCAATTGTGAATTATCAAGAAGTTGAAACCGTAATTGGTGGATTCTCAATATGCCAAACGCTTAGATGTGCGACGGTGCATTGTCTAGGTGAAACAAGATTTTCTCTTACTGTGAATGTGGCCATTTTTCCGAAAGTTCTGCTTTTAGCTCGTTAAGTAATGATGCGTAGTATGCTCCTGTGATGATTCATCCTTTCTGGAGATAATTAATTAAAATAATTCCATGACAATCCCATAAAACATTCGCCTTCACTCTCCCAACTGAAGAAATAGTTACTGCTTTTTTTGGAACCGGTTCCCCTGTGTAGTTCACTGTTTGGACTGTATTTTTGTTTTGGCTGGTAATGGTATATCCAAGTTTCATCTAGAAGAATCGCTTGAATAAATAAAGTAATCTGAGAACTGGTTTCGATTCACAACATATCAAGGAAATGAAAATCTTCCCCCTCTGCCTCTTGCAGGGCATTTCTCTCTATATTCGGAAGTCAAACCTAAACTTTGAATTTGACGATACCAACTTGTGAGAGATGAAACCTACATTCTGTATCTTTTATGTTTTGCCAAACTCTTAGTAAGGTATTGTGAATAGTATTTTCAAAATCAATCATTACTTGTGCTGGTAATAATACGAGGATTTCGGAGAGTTTCCGACCTCTGCGTGAAGATGACAGCACTCGTGAATAACAGCTAGTAAATACTCATTATTCATCTATCGACAGTTACTCACCAAAGTTTCAGGCATTTTGGATGCGCAGTTGTTATGGAACAGTCGATTGAATTAGTTGATGTGAGTGTTTTTGTGAAACAAAATCGAGTTTCGAGCTGTAATTCGACGAAAACATCCCCAAAGTTAACCAAATGGTGCTAGACTACTGCCGAATGAAAGTTAGAGAGATAGCAGAATTAATGAACATGTCAAGAGGACGTGTTTGTCACATATTAAATCGCTATACGCACATAAAACAGCTGTGTTAGTGTCTGCGATTGATCAAACTAGACGAAAAACGTGTTCAACTAAACATTTCCAAAGCTCTGTTAACTCACTTTGGGCGCAATAAATACGATTTTTGGCAACAATTAATAACTGTAGATGAAACTTGAATATACCATTTCATTCCAGAAGTGTAATACAGTCCAAATAGTGGACTGCAGAGTGGAAACCGGTTCCAATAAAAGCATAACTGTTTTTCGGCTGGGAAAGTCAGGGCAACTGTTTTTTTGGAATTATTTTTATCGATTATCTTCAAGAAGGAAAAACATCACAGAAGCATACTACGCAACATTACTTGACAAGCTGCAAGCAGAACTCGCGGAAAAACGGCCACATTTACAGAAAAAAAAGCATCCAGCGCTTCAGCGGTTGACATGGCGAAGATCCACGAATTACTGTTTGAACTACTTGACCATCCGTCTTACTCACCAGATTTTGCCCCAAGTGACTACTTTATGTTGCCTCATTTGGAATTTGCGCTTGGAGGAGAGAAAAGTATCTTCAAATGAAGGGGCAATGACCTTCGTGAACCACTATTTAGCATAGAGAAAAGGAATACTATTTCGACGGGTTACAAGGATAGAACACCGTGTGTGTAGAATTACAAGATGTTATGTTGAAAAATAAAAACAATATTCAGAAAAAATGTCTTGTATCTTCGTTAGGACATAAGTTTCTTCGACCACCCTCGAACAATATAAACTACGAAACACACGAAAAAAGATGGTCATCAAATTTTCTGAAACATCAATGGTCAATAAGAATTCATCGTTTCTGTTGGTTTTCATGATTTCATGATATATATATATATATATATATATATATATATATATATATATATATATATATATATATATATATATAATTCTAAAAGAGAAAGTTGGATGCAGAAGGAATTACACGGAAACAACCCTAAAGAATTGAAAATGATTATATTGATGAAATCGCATCGAATAAATGGTTCGTTTCTGGAGAATTGTTTGCTGAAACAGAAGGCTTGGCCACTGCAATCGCTAAATATTAATATGTGTTTGTTTTCTGATTCAATTATTCCTTAGCCTTGCTTTTCGTTTCTGTTATAGCAATTTCTTTATTTATCAAACATGCAACACCTGCTGCCGCCCTGGTTTTCTCGTCTACTCCGCTGTATATTAATATGTGTTTGTTTTCAAACTTTTATTCCTTGGCCTTTTTTTCGAATTTCAAGTTCTGATTTCTCAAATTCGTATTCCAATTCCTTTTCTTTACCTTGTATACTCCTTGTGTTCAAGCTCCTAGTTTCCATGTATCTTTCTTTCTTTGTTTCATTTTCAATTGTTTCTGCATACTTTCCGACTGATTCTTTACGTTTCACAATTTCATATCATTACTCCCATTATCTTCATCTTTTTCTATAGCCAATGTCTGTGTCGATGCCTCAACTTCCATTCTTTCTATTATCTTTCGTTCCGCATTATTCCATTTGTAAATTTTACTATCCACTGCTAGTTTGTGATGCAAGACTTTGACGCTTTTTCTACTTGCTTTTAATTTTCAGCTCCTTCTGTAACTCGTGCCTGTTTTTCGGCTTCTTTTGTGCCGATCAGTATTAATGAAAATCAGCTGACCTGGTTCAGTTCTGAGTTTGCTCTAGTTTTTTAATACCAGTTTTTTTCCTTGAAACTCTCTAAAACCACTATTCCTTTTTTCTCTCTGATAATTTAAACGTCCTTTATTTTTGTTTCGACACCTAATTTCTCCATGAAAGTATACTTGAAAAATTGATCCAAATTTATGACTCTTGATTTTGGACATTTCTTTTTAAAAAAATTAATGAAACCCTAAAAATTATCGAAATCTTTCTCAAAAAAACTTACTTTTGTAGTTTTTTCAGTGCTAGATACAGGGCAAGTAGCAGGTTATTATAAGAAATATTCTGCTGATACTTTTGGAAAAATTTATATTGTGCCATCACCTATTCATTGAAAAATTATCAGAACACTTATATAATAGTGTTATTTACCTGAAATGTAATGGCAAGAATCTAACCTAACCTAAGCATGGAGAAATCATTTGTCAAATTAACGATTGTCTACTCTGAAGACGTTGATTTGATGAGAACCTAGCAATCCAAGAGGAGAGGTACATATTAAACATGATCGATTGTATTAAACGATCAATTTCCTACACCTTATGTCTCGCTAATGAGAAATATTACCTTTCCATCGATTTACCAATAATTCACAGAGAATCTCCGATAAATAAAGTCAACCACCCCCGCACCTCACGAAGTGTGAGGTGTGAGGCCCCATCAGATTCAGCGTTGAAACGCGTAGGTTTCGAAAAAAGTCACTATACTTGCAATACAAGAGTTATGTGCAAAATATTGCGGAAATGATTTAAAACTTTCGTTTTGCTGTTTGCCTTAAATTTATATTTACTTCCACAGGCTATTGTGTTTGTGGGCTGATTGTTTCATTTAGATAAGACATAAATAAACAGATCGAGGCCTAGATTGTGCTTTTATAAGAAACATGATTAAATATAATATGATTTAGATTATTCATAGTCATAGACATGCCTTACTTGTACAGAGTGTTGTTTTAAAAGGACAGATCTTAATGAATATTTTCACAAAATTGTATAAGTAAAATAGCTATACTGAATACAACAAAAAAACTGAAGCCTAGACGGGAAATGAAACGAAGATTAATAGAGAGAGACTAGTACAAAATGGATAGGGAATATGAAGAGAATAGCGGCTTGCATAAGATACTGAGAGACGGGAGTCAAAATAAAAGGGTAGATAACCATGAACTGAAGAAGAAGAAGAAGAAGATCATATCGTCACTATAAATGATATGGGGTAACTGATTGAAATGAAATTCATGAGAAAGTTGTTGAATAGGTGCTAATATGGACAGGATGTTTGCCTTAAAGGGCCCATTATTATCTAGTGAACGGGTTAATCGATCAATTTCAAATTTTGGCATTAGAGTAAGTAAACGCTGATCTAAAATTTGCAATCTACGAGCAGTAAACAATTCAAAAAATAACAATTTTGTCACTCATGAAATACAGAAAACTCAAATGAAATCCAACCTCACTTCAAACTATGAAGAAGTCGTTCGGCAACATGAATCAAGAAACAAAATTTCTAACATTTATGAAAGATAAAAATTTAAAGAAATTCGTAAGCATGAACAACGTAGTAAAAATAAGAACTAATTAATTGTTCAAATCGTCCACAATTACTTTTTTGCACTAGATTTGGATAGATGCTGTCAAAGGCACAAATTATAATTTCGTTCTTCAAGTACCCCAACGACAAAAATCTGAAGGGGTAAGATACGAAAATCTTGCAGGCCACTTCCATGAACCCACTCTTCAACAAGCTGATTAATTCTTCCGATATCTGAGGTGTGTAATGGGTCGAAGCACCATTTAATTTGTAAAAACATAAAACATGTGTATTTAATTTGAGGATATTGCCCAGTAATTCCGAAACGATGTAGTTAAAATCTCTTAATCATACCACGCCCTTTGTATTTCCATCATGAATTAAATATAAACATTGGTTTTCGTACAATAACGCTAAAACGATGTTAGAAATTTCGCTCCCATGTTTGATGTATGTTCTCAACGAAATAATGAAAAATCTTTGATAAATTGTTGAAACCCAATTTCACCAAACTTTGAGTTTAGCTTTTTTTCGATTAGGAATATTGATCAGCATGTTTAAACCTACAAATCTTCCATAAATTTCTCTACATATAACTTAGTTGCGATTTTTATATTCCTCGTTTTTCCCATATTTTTCTATTAGCTTTTTCGTGAATCTCTCTGACTTTGAATACAGGGACTGTTTTCTTTAGCTTCCGTTAATTTTTCTCAATTAAATTAAGTTACACCAGATACATAAGACAATTATCACTATTATATTGGAATTACCAATACAGCGATCATTGACATGCATTCAGAAGATGCTAAAACTTGTTCACAAATCATTCTGTCTTCAGGGAGAACATTGATTCTCTCTCACATGATTTCAGAACCTCAATATGTACGTATAACAACAAAGAACAAGTGTAAGGATGTAATAAAGGGAGATTTTGCAGGATATACGATGCTACCATATACGCTATCATGACTTTAAGATAACAAAGTTTATATTTGTTTGAAACCATCATTGCATAAGCTTCAATTGCTCTTAAGACTCAGTCCATCAATTCCATCTTAATTTTATTGTTGGGTAGTGTATCTGGTAGACTTATTATGCAGAATACCATTACGGTAAACTAATGCTTGTTGAATATGGGCAATATTATTTTTCATTCAGTAGATAGGAATTCAACAAATCTAGTCATTTTTCCAATCACTCTGAGATATGCTATTATTTTTTATTTGCAGACGATGATTAGTTGGATGCATTGAATAATTGAATAATTGAATAGACCATTAGAAATGTTTTATAGTTGGATTTTTCCATCGTATAATCTAGAAGCAATATGTAACTGATGTCGTACATAGATCAACCAATAAATGATATAATAATAAATATAATAATGAAGATGGGTATTTCCTTTCTTAGATATGATGGATTATGAGCAATAATGCCAGAGTTCTTTTCATGATTACCAAATAACAAATATCATTGAAAATGATGCCATTAATAATTTTTATGAACAACAATAGGCATGGTGACAGTATTGAAGAATAAAAGAATAAGAATAAAGCTCAAATACTGTAATCGGCTATGGAACCAAAATCTTAGTTGATTATATCACACTCAAGTATAATACGAATTTTCATTTTGATTGAAAACTGTAGAAAATACAGAGTGAGCTACTGAAAAATAGAGGAGACTATCTATCGCCTTGAGGTATCACTGGATCGAAATATTACCCCTGCTCTAGGGATTGAAATTCGAGATGAGGGTGATTTCGGAAGATGACAGATTTTGATCTAAAATCAATCTATTCCAGTTTTTCGCACTAATACTCCAATAGTTTTGGGGCTATAGTCTTCTCTATTTTTTAGTGGCTCACTCTGTATCTTCTATAGTTTTCAATCAAACATGAAAATTCTTTCACGGAAATGCAGACAAAGATAATACCTTTCTTTCAAGTTATCACTCAACCCATCTACACTCTTCCAAATTTTCATGGGTTGTCACCCCAGCTCCAGGGGTTGAAATTCGAGATGAGGATGGTACTTGATGATGACTGCCATTGATCAACATGGATCTGTTCCATTTTATCTGACTGAAACTTGAATAGTCTCAGGGAAATAGTCTTCCCTATTTTTCAGTTGCCCACCCTGTATCTTTTAGTTTTCAATTAAAAATGGAAATTCGTTCAAGGCAATGTAGACAAAAATACCACCTTTCTTTTAAGTCATCACTCGACCCATCTCCTCTATCCAAAATGTTCAAGGATTGCAACCCCCGCTTAGGAGGATGATATTTCAGGCAAGTTTTGTACCCCAAAAGATGTCCCCTTGAAACAAAAAATGATTTGTTTTGCGTTTTGATCAGAAATGAATTTCTTGGTAGATATAGCCACTGTTTAGTTTTCGTTGAAAGACCCTGTATAGGATTGTCTACGTTTTAAAGTTGAAAATTTGTGGATTTAAGTTTCAACTACAAAATTGAATAATTTCAGAGCTTCACTTTGTGAACCAGTTGTTACATATGAATTTAACGTCCATTAATATATAATATTATATATAATATATATATATATATATATATATATATATATATATATATATATATATATATATATATATATATATATATATATATATATATATATATATATATATATATATATATATAATTTTTTTTGAAAAAGAGAGGATTTTCGGAAATTCGAATATTTGTATTGTACCACTAAAGATGTCCCCATTGAAAGAAAAAATTGCTTGTTTTTGCGTTTTGATCAGAAATGAATATCTTGGTAGATATAGCCTCTGTTTAGTTTTCGTTGAAGCACCCTGTAAAATGAATCTATATTCTGCTTGAACGTTTCGACCAATTTCTTGAAAATAATTACATAGCTAATTTGTTGTTCATTCAATGATAATGTTCATTGACTGATATTTCTGTAAGTAATTAAGAAATTTCTGCTAGTAGGGCTAGGAAAGAAAAGAGGGCCACGCAAAAGGAAGCTATTTTGTTAGTAAAATGAAGACTTACCACCAAAGTAATTATGTTTTACTGTGTTTTTAGTGATTACTTTTTGAAATATGTTTAGAGATTGTGATAGGGTAGAATGGTGGGGCATTTATTAATGAATGGATTTTCTATTCGTAAAACCAAGACAGAAATTACCTCGTTTAATATATTCGAACTCAAATATTTTACCTGAGCGTTTAGTTTCCTTGACAATTCTTGTGAAATCGTTTCGTACTTTGCTAATGACACAACAATAGTCAAAAATGGGAGCTTCGATCTTTGGTATCTGCCTCTTATCTATGGAAAGTTAAATTACAAGATGAAAGTGTCAGAATAAAATTAAGGATTCTTGAGAGTATTTTGAGCCAAAAGATGTTTCTTTTTGATTAATTTACTCATATAGTGTTCCGCCATTGTTGATATATAAGATATGGATAATATTATAAGATGATATATAAGACTCCAGTCCCTCTATAGCATTTACTCTGTTTCCAGTCTTCATAGCGTTCCATCAAACATTTTTTTGATGCCCAATTTTCGAATAATCAACATGGTTCATAATACGCCTTCTGAAATAGGTGCGTTCAAACCGTTGCGTCCGACTTGGTAACGATATAGTAATATTTTCCTAGAAAGAACTACTGTCACTGTCTTTCAAGTAAGGGTCTTTGAGTTTACAGTGTCCGTTTTCGTATACTTTGTTCTTTAAAATTACCCATATCAGTACTATATGGTTTTGATGAAATATTGCTCATAAAAAATATGTTTCACTTTGTTTTTTGCAAGTACCTTGTTGTAGTTTTTCTGGATCTGAATGTATACTGTTATTTTCATTCAGTAGATAGGCATTCAACAAATCTTGTCATTTTTCCAATCACTCTGAGATATGCTATTATTTTTTATTTACAGACGATGATTAGTTGGATGCATTGAATAATGGAATAGACCATTAGAAATGTTTTATAGTTGGAGAGTCCTAGTTCTTAGAGTGAAAACTAATTTTAGGTGACTTCATTTTTGTCTTTCGTTTTTGCTCCACATACATACACATTTTCTAGAATTAGATATCATGGTATCTAACGTTCTCAGTTAACTTTATTTTGCCTTTATTTTAAGGGTCAATAAAACAAAAACACATATGGCCAATTGTTATAACAATCGAATGCAGAATGTGAAGTAGAACCCATCCTAATTAAGAGAAAATTGGGATTCTTTTGATATCGAGCGTTGCTAGCCAGAAGCGGTACACATATGGGTCCAAAAATGATCATCTCGGCCTCTTATCCTTCTGAAAAGTTCTTGAAAAGCCCAGAAATTCACAAATGAAAGGTGAGGGATAATTTTCCCCAACCATATTCATTATTTCCTCATTCTTTTACTGTTCATTGGTACACTATAAATAAAGCAGAAAATCAAAAAACTGATTTCGAATGTTATTGCTGTCACATAAAAAGAAGCGATGTTTTAGAATGTTGGTGCTCTAAGTTTGACAGAAATGGTCAGTCAAAGAGGCAACATTCTCTTAGTTCTTAAAGGTTTCAAATATGAAAAACTTAATCGGAAATAATCATCAGGAGGAACTAAATGGAGGTAGGTACGTGGAAGATGATGGTCCAGCATTTCTTCGAATAGTTCGTGAATCTGACAACCTGGTTATAATGAAGTCGAATGTAAACCATAGTCGTCAAGCAGATATGCTACAAGAACAAAATATGATATCCTCTGTTAAACGAAAGGAAGAGGAGAAAAAAGTTCACGAAGAAATGGGTAACCCAACGTGAAAACCAACAGAAACAAGGACGTCGCATTATTATACTGCACCAAGTTTTTCAAACAACTGTTTTTTACCCATTAAAAAACAAATCAACTAACACATATGAATTATGCTTGTCATAAATCAAAAACGACCTCAAGATTAAACATTATATCTTCATCAGCAGAAGTAAGGATTAATTTAGAAATAGCTATTTACCATGCCTAAATGTTTGGGATAATACAAAAGCAACAAGATGTAAGTTTCATCTCACACAAGCTACTATGTAGTATGTCGCAACTTGAGGGGGTAAATCTACGTGCAATTTTAAGAAAAAAAGTTCATATAAACATAGGTCCGCAAAAAGCTTCGTTACGGAGCTACAGGGTGGTTTTTTTTTTTCAAAACTCCTGCAGTTTTCGAGATATTAAGCTGAAATTTGGAATGCAAGCTATTTTTTACAGCCTCCATCATTACACGTCCTAGATAAAGACAGAGCCATGTCTTTTTTGGCCCTTTTAAACTATTTTATCAAACGATTGTATGCATTCGCTGAATTGAAAGCACTTCTCATTGAAGAAATTACTAGTTGGCTTTGATATTTTCATTCATTTATTCATTTTGACATTTGCTAAAGTTGAACCAGTGTCTGCTCGAATTGTTCATTAAATTAACGATTAGTTTGAAGACTTTTGAAGTTATTGCTGTAAGAAAAAATGGCTAATTTTACTAACGCCGTATTGGCTGATATCCATTACATGTACGGTCTGCCTGACGGAAACACAACAGAAGCTAGGCGATTATATCAGGAGCGCTTTTCAAATCGAGTAACACCAGACTGGCGAACATTTTCAAATATCCACAGAAGGTTGAGGGAAACTGGTACTTTTACTGCAAATAATAATTTAAAAGGTGCAACTCAAACTATGAGAAATCCAGATATTGAGGAAGCAGTGTTGAATTGTATTGATTTGAATCCTTATGTGAGTACAAGAAGAATTGGAAATCAGTTGAATATTTCACATGTTCAAGTTTGGAGGATTGTCCACGACTTTTTATTGTACGCGTCCAAACTCTACATCCTCGAGATTTTCCTTCAAGACAGAATTTCTGCCGATGGTTCTTAGATAAAATTAGAGAAAATGCTCATTTTGATAATGACATAATGTTCACAGACAAAGCAAACTTTTCGAGAATAGCTATCACAAATTTTCACAATAATAATTATTGGGCTGAGGAAAACCCACATTTGATTGAAGAATCTCGTCATCAAGAACAATTCTTACTAAATGTCTAGGTCGGAATAATTGGAAATTATTTGTTTGGGCCATTTTTTGCCCAGCAGACTAAACGGTGCTGCTTATCGGAAATTTTATGAGGAGGAGTTACCTTTCTTGCTCGAGGATTTGCCATTTTTGTGAGAAACACAATGTGGTTGTTGCATGATCGGGTACCAGCGTATTTCAGTGGAGAGGCTAGGGAATTCTAGAATAATACATTCAACAACAATGGATAAGTCGGGGTGGGCCAGAACAATCGCCTCCTAGGTCCACGTACTTAAACAGTTTAGACTTTTTCTTACGGGAATATCTCAAAAGTTTGGTTTATACCACTCCAGTGAACACTATAGAAGAATTGAGAAATCGAACAATAACCTCTTGGGACACGATAAGAAATACCCCAGGAATATTTCAAAGAGTGCGTGATAATATGCGAAGAAGGACAGAGGCCTCTATTCTTGCATGTGGAGGACCCTTCTAGCAATTTATTTAGTTTTCAATTGTTCTTTTTTTAGTTTGATATTGAATAAATATAATTTGAGTCTCAGAAGACGAGCTATCAAAATTTTGGGCATACACATCGAGTATTTCTATTATTTTTTTATTTAACGAATAACATACAATTCAAATAATTCAAATTCAATAATTTTTCACTCGAAAATGGTTGGAGATCCGAAAAAGCTTCAAAAAATTTCTAAATCGAACGAAGATGACGAAGATTGATTGTACGCTGATCAGTAGCGTACTGCAAAAAAGTTTGAAGGGCAAAATGGGACATGGCCTCGGAAAAGAAAAACACCTTGTAAATTTCAGTTAAAATCTAGGACGTGTAATGATGGAGGCTGTTGAAAATAGCTTGCATTCCAAATTTGGGCTGAATTTCTCAAAAACTGCAGGAGTGTTGAAGAAAAAAAACAATTTTTTCCAGAAATTTCAACACCCTGTAGCTCCGTAAGGAAGCTTTTGTGGACCTATGTTTATATGAACTTTTTTTTAATTGCACGTAGATTTAGCCCTCAAGTTATGACATACTATTATGTAACGCCCTGTAGAGATAAATGCTCAGAAAAAAGAAAATTTATAACCCGAGGAGGTCGAAGATTTTGGTTTCGTCGAAATGTACGAGATCAAACCACAAGATGAAAGGCAAGAGCAATTACTTGTTTGAAAATAATTCAACAAATACTTCTGGATTTTCACCATCACTCTGGGCAAATGCATTTGTTACTTTGAATAAAACGTCATAAAAGTCAAATTAGTGGCTAATGAAAATAATGCTTTATCCAGGATACATTACGTTAAAATTATTTCGATCACTTCAGCTCTATGTTGTGATATTGTATGAATAAATAAATTAAGGGTATGGGTCAAGATGAACTCACAGATTATACACCTGAAATTCACTTGGAGCCGAGTTGAGCACTTTTCTAGTCTTTATATCTGGGCCTCAGCCGTAGCGATACAATAAAGGTACTTTCTTGGTTAACAAAATGCAGAAATTCCTTTGCATCAATGGCTAGAAAGTGTCACTCAAGTACTGTGACAAGAATGAAGCAACTTATAGATGCATTCTTAAATCATCGAGAAATAAAAGTTTATTTTGAATGTATAAGGTGCGCAACTGAGTTCTCGCTGTTTGTCAATAGATGGCTCCAGCAGTAAGTGATGGTCGATTTTCACATATCAAGAACGTCTTGAACAAAGCTTAGACATATAGTAAACGTGTGACACATTAATGATTTTGTTTTTGCGTCATATACTTTTAGTTATGAGAAAACGTCTGATTTTGTGCCCAATAATCGTCTTTTGCGGAAGTGTTGCTTTTACGTCATCGCTTCGGCCGAATATTCATGCTGCGACAGTTATGCTGTGTATTTGGTGGGACCAAGTCGGTGTTGTTCATTAGGAGATGTTGAAACCGAACGTAACCATCACTGGGGAACGGTACCGAACTCATTTGATGCGATTGAGTAAAGCACTACGCGAAAAACGGCCACAACACGGGCAGAGACACGAAAAAGTAATTCTACAGCATAACAACGCTCGACCTCACATTGCCTAACCCGTTAAAACCTACTTGGAAACGCTCAAATGGGAAGTCATACCCTACTCGCCATATTACCCAGATATTGCACCATCCGATTAATACTTGTTCCGATCAATGGTACATGGTCTTGCTGATCAGCAGACGGACGAACACTTCTACCGTCACGGTACTCGAGCTCTGCCAGAAAGATGGGAAAAAGTTGTAGTTAGCGATGAGCAATATTCTGAATGATTCATTTGTAATCATTTTTCACAATAAAGTTGCATTTTCATAAAAAAAAACAGCGAGAACTTTGTTGCGGACCTAATAATAATTAATTTGAATTTATTTATGGCTTTGGTTGTTTTCAACTTCAGCTCATGCTTGAATTGAATTGAAAATTTTACTCAATTTCGTTAAAAATGTTAGGTTTTTGAGCATCAGCAGCCACTTGAGCCAGGGCTGTCTCAACTCGGGGTTCCAAAGCATTTTGCAGGCTCGGCCCCCTTATATTTACGCCACTGTGACCTCACAAAAAATCAATCGCCATTTATTATCACCCAAAAACAAATCTACTTTCCGAACGTTCTACTATATAGAAGCGTAGTTTTCACGTATATTATCGTTTGTTGATGAGCCAATACCACTAAGTCAGCGACCTGAAATTCCGCGGATGTCAAAGTTGTAACATTTACACGTTGATCTTGAAGTAATCCTATATCGATATAAGTCCTATTACATTGTGCGTTGATTGTGTAGATATGCATAGTTTCGCTAATGATTTGTCCCCAGGCAATTTGTTTTGCGGTCATGGTTACGCCAGTCAATTCTGTTTATAGTGGCATATCAGTACACTTCAGTAAGCTTAAACGTTGTTCCTCCTTCTACTTTCTTCGTTATCCAATTTATGTTCGGCAATTAAATTAGAAAATCAATGAAAACAACGAATATTTGATTATGATCAATAACTAACAAGTTGTTCAGTATTCGGTCCATTGTATAAGTGAATTAATCAGTCGAAAAACGTTTCAAACTATGGTGAATTCTTTGAAACGCATTTTGTATTCAAGTTTCTAACTTCACAACCTACATGATAACGGCGCTGAGCAGGTCCCTTGTTGGACTGGGTTTATTCAAATGATCAATATAGCTGTCCCACCAGCCTTACATCTCCAGGGGCATTCCGAGCTTAGGCTCCGGTCCTATGAACTCCAGGCTAGTTCCTCGAGCGGCCAAGAAGTCCGCCTTTTCATTTCCCTCAATGCCCGAGTGACCGGGAACCCATATTAGACAGAGCCTGCTCCACTCTCCTAGTTTGGCAAGGGTGGAACGACATTCCTGCACCATAAGTGACGTAGAGGTATCCAATGCCAATTCCTTCAGTGCAGCATGGCTATGGATTTTAATTGACTTATTCGTTAATCCCCCCGCAAGAAAGAGGTTAGTACAGTGGTCAATGGTGAATATCTCTGCTTGAAAGACAGTCGCATGCCCACCAAGACAGATCGACTGTTTCTTGGCAGCACCTCGACCGTAGCCACCAGCTCCAACACCTTTTTCAATAATTGAGCCATCCGTGTACCAACAGGGACCCTCAAGTAGACAGTCCTTGGAGCTGGTCCATTCCTATCCATCGGGAATGATGATCTGGAATGGTCCTTCCATGTTAGTTTCAGGAGTTGCTATATCAGAGCTCATACTCAGCACTTCATCGTCCTGTTTCGTGAGTGAGAGCTTTATAAGCTCCAGTCACTTCAGTTTGCAGGATCCAAGTTCTTCCAACCTGACTCTGTCCCCAATTGGGCACTCGCACATAACATGTTCCATTGATTCTATATCTTCTCCACATAGCCTACATGAAGGATCCTCAACCAATTCTAACTTATTTAGGTGTTTCCTGAGGCGAAAGTGCCCCGTTGGTATGGCAGTTGAAATTCTCACTTCCAACCTAGAGAGTTTGAGCCAGGCCTTGGCTTTCGCAGTGGAGGTCCACTGATGGTACGTCGAGTGTGTCTGAGACCTGAGAGACTCATCCAACGCTCACGTACCTTCAGGTCCAGCCGGGTCTGAGGGGCATCCTTACAGTCTCCAAGGGAATTCCAAGCTTGGGCTCCGGTCCTATGAACTTCAGGCTAGTTCCTCGAGCGAGGAGTCCGCCCTTTCGTTTCCCTCAATGCCCGAGTGACCGGGAACCCATATTAGACGGAGCACTTCATTGTCCTTGGTTTCAGACTGTGAAGCGCCGGGCACAAAGCCGAAGTTACTCGTTTCATTACGGGAAATATGATGGAATCTGTAGAAAGCCATTCTAGGCACTCCACGGATCACCAGATGAAGAGGGGCAAGGCTTGTTCAGCTCTGATGATATTGTATTATGTGTTTTACTGAAATTATGATTTTTTTGTTTTAAATAATAATTGTGCAGAGATGAATGTTTTCTGATGATGGCCCTGTGCCGAAACGCTTAAAAGCGTTGTGCAAATTATAAGTTATATATATATATATATATATATATATATATATATATATATATATATATATATTATATAAATAGAGGGATTTATAAAAATTCGAATATTTGTATTTACAATAAATGCTCATATCTATAATTTTGTTTTTTGTCAGAAAAAAAACACAAGTGTGAGCTCAGGAAAATGTAACAGGAAACCGTTTTATCTTGCGTATGTTTCAGATATTGTACTCTCTCAGAAGAGTATGTGCTCGCGTCGTCAAAGCCATGCGGAATCTTTTATCGAACCTTGAATTATTACTATGAAAAAAAGTTAAAATTTCGGAAACGAGGACATGTTATTACAAATTACGTTTATATGGAAAATTATTCTTTATTGAGCCATCAATAGTTTCAATAAGCTATAGCTCGATCACGAGTAAGCACTGATTTTAACTTGCGAATAAGTCTCAAGTATATCCTATTTTCGTATTAATAAGAAAGTGTAATTGATTCTTCTTTTATCTGCATTTATGTTTAACTCTTTTCTTTCATTAGGACAGAAATCTTTTGAATCACTCTACTCACATAATTCATAATAAAAATTTTGTGATTTCAAACTGTTTTCAATAATTTTTATTCGAGTCAAACATATCATGAAGTCCTCGATATATATCGAGTAGTGTATACAGAGAATTCATGGACAAATAACTGTTTTTAATTTACGTGTTCAGGAATATCGATAACGTGCATAGATTCTATTACAGATCAACTGGTAATTAATAATGGATTACAATTTATTTTTCCTTCAAATAATAGTAATTTGAACGAGCCATAAATAATTATAATGTTCAGAATATTTAAATGATTAGGGAGTATACATTCTACGCTTGATAATAATCGTTGTGGAATGAGTTAAAATATTTCGTTATGCTGTTGAGAAAAACTTGGCAGCTCTTTCCATATAGCCAATCAGATTATATCAAATATTTGTTAGGTTAGTTATTTATAAATTTCAGAATATGTTCTTTATTCAATCAACGCGAAAGATACATTCTCTGTACTGGGTGACTTCAATGTTCACAACACCAACTGGCTCCGCCACTCCAATAGAACAGATGATGTGGGAAGACAGGCTGAAACTTTCGCAATCAGCGATAATCGCAGCTATCCGACAAACCGACAAGAAAACCTAATCACCCAACCGACTCCCCGAATACCTTGGATCTCTTCTTGATTTCAGCTCCAGATGATTTTGGAGGGGAGGTCTCAGCACCACTAGGCAACTCAGACCACAACTACTACACTACACTACACTATAACCGTGCTATGCGTGAATTACGTTCGTGTTTCACATTCAGTGATGTTTGCCTTTTAGATGCTGACATCAATGTGTGCACTGAATCTGTTACAGAAATCATTCATGAAGGAATGGATCTCTACATCCCTCATTCCATGAAAAAAAGCAACAGCACAAAATCCATGGTTCAAAAAAGACTGCGAAACAGCCTCTGCAGCCAAGGGCAGAGCTTACAAGTCATGGAAAATAAATCCAACAGAGGAAACAAAAACAATCTTCGTACGAATACGGAACGTATGCAACCTGACAACGACAAGAGCAAAACCCAAATTCAACAAAGGGGTAACTAATAAACTCCTTGAACAGGCAAGCGGGACTAGACATTTCTGGTCTATGGCGACAACTGTCAGTGCCAATTTCTGCAAATCGGCGTTTCCGCCTTTTGTTAGAGAAGACGGAAGTATATAGCATCATCTTCGAAAGAGAAAGCCGATCTATTTGCTCTCTTGTTTTCAAAAGATTTTGTGTTAGATTCATCTAACGCTATACCACCGAACATTCCACCTACAAATTCTCCCATGGCTGAAATCAAGTTTAGAGTTCGTGAGACGGGCTCTCGAGCAGCTGAACCGCAGTAGTTCTAGACGAAATACCGCCAAACGTCTTGAGAAAGTGTGTTCTCGAATTGGCACCCATTCTTAACCATCTGTTTCAGATTTCTCACGGAAGCCAGACTTTTCCGAGTAGATGTAAGATAGCGAGAATTCAACGGATCGAAAAGACAGGAAAGAAGTCCTTCAACCGAATTTACCGCCCTGTTGCACTTCTTCCCATTATGTCCAAAGTGATGGAGAGAGTCATAAATGATGAACTTATCAAATATCTTGAATTGCAAGGAATTATTAACGATCGTAGTATGGTTTTCGCAGGCAAAGATCGATAAGAGATCTGCTCGCCTACGTCACTCATATTTGTACATCAACGATGGAAAAGCATGGGGAATCTAGAGCAATAGCCCTCGAATCTCAAAAGCCTTCGATAGGGTTTGGCATGCAGCCTTGTTGAATAAACTTGCTGCCTATGGGCTTAATTAAAAATTGCAGGGTTGGATAAGTAGCTTCCTCTCAAATAGATCAATAAAAGTTGTGGTCGACGGTATAACATCTGATTATTTCCAGTTACAAGCAGAAGTACCTTAGGGATCCATTCATTCGCCAACCTCGTTTCTTTTGCAGATAAACGATCTTCTGTCATATACAGAGAACAAGATCTTCGGTTTTGCAGACCATTATACTCTGATACAGGGTCTTTCAGTAGTCAGCGGCATCTCAGCGTCAGAGATGTCAACAAATTGATAACTTAAACTCTGACTTATAGAAGATATCTGAGTGGGGTCAGTTGAACCTGGTGAGCTTCAATGCGAGCAAGAAGCAAGCTCCTCAGAACAAATATACACATCTGTGGAAAACACCAGTTTGAAGAGTATGAACGCCCAAAATGAACTCAGCGGCGTTTTGTAGAATATTGTTCCTCGTTTCTAACAATTGACTAGGTTTATTGATATGCGATATCAAAGTATATGAACAGTGCAGTGTGACACCAAGCAGATTATTCAGATAAAAACAAGCCTCAGTTTTCGAAGGATCGAGGCATTAACAATTATTCGTGGGGAAATTTTTGAGAATGTCCAGATCGGCCATCGAAATTTGTTTGATGACCTAGAAGTTATCAATGAACTCAGCACTTTCACTTATATATGAATCAAACAAAAGTAATGCAAAAACAGATCCATGTAAAATACCTTTTTGAGAGTATGGAAACGACTGAATTTCTCCCTAACGGACACATAACTTTCTGTATCAGATGACATAATCCAGATGAGCTTATCTCTTTTACTACAGTTAAAAACCTCACATAGATGATCAGAGAATTTTTCTGAGTGTATGCTTTGTGCAGAAAGATTCTGTGCAACGACTTCTGTTTGGTCCGATAAATCGCGTATATGTAACGCAGAAATTTTTAATCGCCATATCAATCAGTTCTAGACAAATTTCAACCATATTATTTCTCAACATATTACTCAATAAATACGGAAGACACAAGGCAACAGGTTGGGTGTACCCGAAAATCTTATGATCAACACAGATATAGTAATAGTAAAACATTTACTAGGAATGCTCTACTGATGAGCGGATCAAAATTCTTTCAATTTATTATCGGAGCAATAGTTATGCAAGGCAAGTATTTTTATGTGAACCATTCAGAAAAAAATGTAGAACACCAGTATATTTTATATGGAATGAGTGAATTTTTAACAACGGGTTCGGCGGCTAAAAAAAAGAAGCAACTGAAGTGATCGAAAAACGAGCAGAATAGGCTAGAACGCACGGCAAAGTAGTTTTGTTACACGATCAAGTACTTGCACATAAAGCAAAATCGGTTAAGGATATAATCAAAGTACTGTACTAGGAGATGCTACCCCACCCCCCATGTTTATCAGACTTGGCCCATTCCAATTACCATTTACTTTCATTAGTTAACATGTGCAAACCTTTTCATATTTTGGTTATGCATGAGCAAAGATTATGATTATCATGAGTATCGATGGGACACGCATTGGCAGAAGTCGAAAATTGGGTGTCTGATTGGTATGTTTCAAAAGACGAAATGACATGGTATCAACAAATAGCCAAAAATGTGGTCAAAATATGTGGAAATAATGTTCAATACTTTGAATAAATTTTTTGACTTTTCCATTCGGAATTAGTATTTCATTTTCACAAAAAACGCTCATTTCGTACCGGTACACTAATAGAACTTACAGAAATTTCAGCATTACAGCTAGTGAACATTATCGTAATTTCAATAATAAAACTAAATTCAAATACGTGAACCATTCAATTGAAGAAAATTATGAATCCAACCAAAATTTCAAAATGTTATATTCATCTGATGATAGACTTGATATTAATTATTGGGAGTTCCTTGAAACCAGTAGATATAAACTTTTCAACATATTCTTCAATGAACAGGTAGGTTAGATTAGGATAGGTTACATTTCGCCCTTATTAGGAGCTCATCAGTGCCGCATATCGCTTCTCAGCATCCTATCAAGCTACATCGGGGTACCCTATCGATTCAGAAAGGACGCACCTCGTACATACGTATGAGAGTCGCCCTCTATGGACCGACACGGCGAACTCGCTACCGGACTTCGAGAAAGATACGAACAATAACAAACAGATGTGGAAACGTTCTTGTCTCAAGTTTACATATGTAGACTCCTCGCGAAGTTTATCGCGGAAGATTTGTCCCATCAAATATTTACCCACGGGAGGTTTAATCTCGGAAACAGAGGCTAAGAGCACTATTCCAGCGGGATTATTTCGCTCGTTTTCTACCGTTGATGTGATTCACGGAACGGCGAAAGATGTCTTCCAAATGTTTGAAATTTTTAACGTTTCTACATCTGTTTGTTATTGTTCGTATCTTTCTCGAAGTCCGGTAGAGGGTTCACCGTGTCGGTCCATAGAGGGCTACTCTCATACGTATGTACGAGGTGCGTCCTTTTGTAATCAATAGGGTACCCTGATGTATCTTGATCCGCTTCGTTCTCGGCATCCTGCTTAGTTGCACTATTGTGGCTCTTGGGGCTGCGTGCATGGCAGGCAGATTTGAAACTAGCTCTTGTCAGGAAGGATTATTCATTGATCTACGGATTTTTAATAATTCTTCTTGTCTCAAGCCTATATATATATATATATATATATATATATATATATATATATATATATATATATATATATATATATATATATATATATATATATATATATATATATATATATATATATATATATATATATATAGGCTTAGCAACTTCAATTCTCATCTTGCATTCCATGATTTCCAAACGACGACAAAGGTGAAAGGAAGGGGTTTGGGAAAGGAACCTGTTACAATGGATACAATGAAAAAAAAACCAGTAGAAAAATATTTCAACAATCATACCCGACTCTTATGACTAAACTTACTTGAATCTAGGAAAAGATTAAAGGACTAACATAACTGCGATATTTCTATTTCGCAGATATTGTTCTTCCTTCGCAGTGTGAGTCTCTTGAAACATAATTACTTCCTTGTTCTTGCTTGCCAATTTTGAAGTATAATCGCGAAATCTTTTCAATATTCAAACTCAAGTGTTTGACTGAGAGAGTCCTGATGACCACTTTCGGTGATGCCGATTATGATCTATAGATGTTCTAGAATCATTATGAACCCAATAATTTGGGTTGACATCTCCCATATATTATTTCTACGGAGATAATCAAAAATTTTGACAGTCGTTTTGAAAATATGACAAATTATGAATATGCCTAAGGTAGGTTGATTCACTTTAAAACCGAGTGTGAAGTTCAAAAATAAATTGTAGTACCTTTCTAGCTATAGTCCGTCGCGGAACAACTATGGTAAATAAGTGTAGATCAAATTTCCTTTGCATTTAATATTTGAAATGTATTTGCCTGAATTAATGGCCATCAGTTTACCTCGATGGTAACATGGCAGATGCTGTAATTGAAGGATCGACGCAGATATGCTAAAAGATACGGCATTCAAAAACGAAAGTAGATGTCTTATTTATGTTTCAGTATTCAATTACAGCACAATTCATGTGGTAGGTGTAAATTGAATTTATATAGACCCGAACATCTAATACTTCCTAGATGTTCGATAGCGTTGGATGTTTTAAGAAGAAAAATCACCGTTAGGATATAATACCACCCGGTCAATATGAGAATATTTCTTGGTGGGGTCTTTGAGAAATATACACCCCCACATATCACGACCAGGTGTGAGGCCACCGGATCTCCTGGACCTGTAGGTGTTGTACTATATATGCGCGTCTTACATTTATCTAGATTTGGTATAATAATGTGAAAGTAAGTCAAACCGACAATAAAACAAATAATTTTACTTGGGGGAGGGGCTCTTATCTGACAAAAACTGAGAACGAGATAAAAATTCCTCAAATTCTTATGAATTTCAACTCAGGAAACGCTGATGTAAGGGGTTGATCTCACAAGCTCCGAACCATTCCAGAAATTGGTCTCCCTCCAATCAAAACTTGACGTGTCTCTACTTTGCCGCAACAATCAGTCTTTCTTAATACAAAGGGGGTGACGAAATCTCGAATACAAAGTTTCTTATATGTGGACTTTCTGTGTGATATTAAATGTTCATAAAGATATTATTTTTGAATAGATGAATTTTGACTTACATGCTGCTGAGGGTAGAGAGTTGATTCTACATGTTCCAGAACAACTCATAAATTCGTCCGCTTCCTATCGAGAATTGACGTGTCTCTGCTTTTTCCGCCAAAATGAGACAGAGGGGGTGACAAATTTTTGTTTGAAGACACTGTACAAGGTATACCAAGTTAGAAGTTTATGGAGAATTGATGATGATATCGTTCTGAAATTTTGGTAATTGATTCAGCTGGTCTGAAACTCTATTTCTAAAATATTTTTATCTCAATGGCACTTCCGGTTATACCAGAAGTGATTACCAACTTTGTTATTTAAAATAGAACACCCTGTATATTGATGACTGGTTCGAAAACACTTATTATCCCAATTACAAAAACACCTAACATACCTAACCTAAGCTCAAGAATTCAAAATCAGATAAAGGGTGTATCACATAAGGCTTTACATGGCTTGAGGGAAGATAGACGTGACTGAGGTGATTTCGCAACACCCCCCTATTAACCCCCTGAGAAGCTTCGTTTCAGATGTACAGGCTGTTTTCTGAATTTCGCTTAATATTCAAAAATTCACAATTCTGCAACTGTTACACCGAATACCAACAAATTCGGCACACAGGATCACATTTGCAGGATCTATCCAAAGCGGGAGATAAATTTCAAAAATTTCAGGACCGGACTGAATAAATGTACAAAATTTTGTTTGGAACGATACAACACCTTGTATAATGTTTTTTCAATGACTTGTTCACTGGTGCTTGAACCGCAAAAACAGTGTTAACAAACTTTGTAATAAAATCTTTTGGCACCATTGAAATGGGCTTGAAATCTTTGATTTTGCTGAATGATGAAATATTCACCTGAAAAAAAATTGTTGTCGTTTTCTACAAGAAATAAACGTGTTTGAAATCTGTTTATGAGTCCATTTTGGTTGTTTCTTAATGTAGCAATGTATAATGTAGGATTTTTCGCCACAGAGTGAATTAAGAAAACGAAAAGTACGTGATTTTGATATCTTGTTTGAAAAAAGAACAAAGCTTGTTCACAAGACCAGCCAAACAATAAAAAGCTGCTACGATAGCGTCATATATTGGCGAAACATAAGAAACCATTCGAAGATGGATCGGTTGTGAACGAAGCATTTATTGAAGCGGGTGAGACTTTATTTGGAGATTTTAAAAATTAAACATAAATCATGTCTGCTATTAGAGAACTTCAGTTATCTCGTCCGACTGTCACAAGGCGTATTGAAGTCATGAGCTAGGCATGGCAGATGAACTGAAACATGATATCATGAAATGACACATAATTTTCTTCACGGTTTGACGAATCCATCAATATTACAGACACTGCTCAGTAGTCTATTTTTATTCGGATGGTATTCAATGACATGTTGGCTTTAAGCACGGAGGAAATTATGGGCATTGTAACAAAAATTGTGAATTCCATCCGTGCACCTAGCTTGTAATGGTGGCTCTTTAAGTTGCAGTTGTAACATACTGATTTAGTTCTTCACACGTACGACAGGTAGTTGAGTCGTGGAAAATTTCTAGAAAGGTTTCAAGAATTATTGCTTGAAATAACAGCTTTTCTAGACAAAAGAGATGATGGTACTCAGATGTTGAAAAACGAAAAATGGCTGACTGTTTTGCCATTTTTGACTGACCACACCATTCTTGGAGCTTCAAAATAAAGTTAAAACTATTATTGAGATGATTAGCGCAGTAAACGTATTCAAAAGAAAATTGCAACTTATGATAGATCAACTGAAAAGAAAGTATCTCAAACATTTTCCGCTTTGAAAGCAAGGATTCCTCAATTAAATTATGATACGTATGGGGCTGAATTATCGAATGTTTTGGGACAATTCGAAATGCGTTTTTATGATTGCAGTAAATTGGCAAATATTGCATCATTTATGAGTTATCCTTTTTCATCTAAAAACATTGAGGAATTATTTACTGAAATAGCAAGTCAGTTTAATATGAACTCATGTTCTGTTGAAAATGAGTTGGTGCAGATTATATAAGATATACATCTCAAAGCTACAGCATTTGATACAAATTTCTGGTGTTTTATATCTGAAAATAAATATCCGAATCTAAGGCAAATCGTCTTTCAACTGACGCCAATGTTTGGGTCAACTTACTTGTGCGAGTCTGCATTTTCTGAAATGAAGATAATTAAGGCAAAATATCGCAATCGACTAACTGACGATCATATGTCTTCATGCTTGCGATTAGCACTCAGTGGTTACGTTTCATCTTATAAAAAGTATGCTGAAGACATGCAGTGCCACGCTTCAACGTCCAAAGTCACTCCTTAGTTAAGTTTAACACCATATGTAACTCTCTTGTTTTGTAACAACCAATAAACTCGCAATTTTGAACAACTATGAGTTTTTTCATTGATATTATGGAGAAGAACCTAACTAAACCTAACCCAAACCTTGACTAAAATAATGTATATTGTGCGGAAAGCTGATATCTATATATGGTAAGGTACACCCTACCTTGGTAGGTTAGGTGTATCGTGTATATACGACAACACTGCATAGCACATACTTGCAGCCTCGATCGTAAGTAATCTAAAAATATTGCAATATATAATACAGAATGGAAAAAAAAGAAGATCAAACTGTCAACACCCTTTGGCTCCGTAACTTAAGTGATAAAGTCAAAGAATCCGTTAGCACAAAATATTAAGGAACCCTCTTTACAGTTGCGCGAAACCGTAAAGATTATTCATCAATTATATTTGACAATCGGAGTGGACCGATGTTGTAGCGACCAAATTTCAAAGGACTTTTAGATTCTGTGGCAAGACTTGAAGCACTTTACCACTCAACTAGTTTTTTGTGTATACACTCCTTTTTAAATGGTTATGATGGTCATACTAAACAACAGTCCTCTGGCAAAAGCATGGAGTCCCCCAAAATCCTATGAAAGAAGCCAATATGATGGTCATACTGAACAACAGTCCTCTGGCAAAAGCACGGAGTCCCCCAAAATCCTATGAAAGAAGCCAAGTCGTTATTGAGTTTGCCGACATGAGAGGACAAGAACACATCTACCTGAATGTATGAGCAGTACGCCAGTACACACAACTCCTGTCTTAGCTCTAACAAACACTCAAATAATGTCAACAACAAACACCACCTACATCTGCTTCAATAGCTATGAATTGCAATCAAAGCTTCGGTTGAAGGAAGGGCTTTGTATTTTGCCGGATTAGATGTCCTCCTCCATACGTTAGACGATAACGCTAACGACCTAGCATGGTTCAAAATCTGTTTTAACAAAACCATGTTCCTTCAGAAGAGGTGAGGTTAGGCCAGCAGTTCAAGTTTGAGCACCCTAGCTTTACAGCTTGAGATAATTGTAGTTCAATCTACTACTAGTTAACTTAAATATCTTTATTTCAATTTACACATTTCTTTCTGTTTTCAGATAAATTCCAACGAAGAGAAAGAGAGAACGTTCTTGTACTTTCCAGAGAAGAATGGATTGAATCAACACTGTACTGCTGAGATTTCCAATTTTCCTATGGAACTTTTAGTTTAAGTTTAATATGAACGCATGTTCTGTTGAAATGAGTTGGTGCAGATTATATCAGATATACATCTCGAAGCTACATCATCTGATACAAATTTCTGGTGTTTTATATCTGAGGGGCAAACCGCCCTTCATCTGACGGCAATGGTTGGGTCAACTTACTTGTGCGAGTCTGCGAAATGAAGATAATTAAGTCCGACTAACTGACGATCATATGTCACCATGTTGCGATTAACACTAAGTGGTTGCGTTCTTAGTATGCTGAGACATGCTTTCAACATCCAAAGTCACTTAGTTCAGTCTTAAGTTTAACACCATATGTAACTCTTTTGTTTTGTAGCAAACAATTAACAATTTTGAAAAACTATGAGTGTTTCATTGATATTATAGAGAAGAACCTAACTAAACCTTACCCAAATCTTGACTAAAATAATGTATATTGTGCGGAAATCTAATACCTATATATGCTACGGTACACCCTACCTATGTAGGTAGATACATACACGATACACCCTGTATCGTGTATGTACGACAACCCTGCATCACACATACTTGCACACTCAGAGTCGATCGTAAGTAGTCTAAAAATATTGAGGTAGATCGCCAGCAGTTCAATTTTGAGCACCCCTGCTATATAATATTGAATTAACTTAGTAAATGAAAATTGAATAATCAATAAAATTATGCAACATTCTTTCAATACAATTGCGAATTGTTATAACATATATCCAATAAACAATTCCAATTTCGTGTTTCAGGAAGCTTAAATGATGATGAAATCGAATCTGAACAATATTATGCAAACCATTCCATAAATTTACAGCACGATCGCATCATTTCATCGACTGGAGATATCGGAAATGTAAATCAGCGCCGAGATGCAGCAAAAATCCCCCATAACACTTTATGTTTCGCATAAATTACAGATCGAGCGGCAGAATTTCACCAGCCGATCAGACGTGGGCAATTCAGATTGCATGAGCAATAATAATAAACCACAAAATTACGTCGACCTTTAGGTGAAATAATAATAATTCAAAATGTACGAGTCTGGTACTTTCAAGTCGGCCATGGACGAATGTGTGAAAAATCGTACTCTAACTTTTTTGGATGCATTAATTTTGAGTTTTTACGAGGATAGTCTGAAAAGTTTCCGGCCAATACGTGAAGATGGCAGCACTCGTAAATAGAAGCTAGTAAATTTTCCTTGTGCATCTGTTGAAAGTTACTCACCAAAGTTTCAACCATTTGGACGCACAGTTGTTATGAAACAGTCGTTTGACTGCGTTGATTTGAGGTTTTTAAGAAAAAGGGCCAAAACTGAGAATAGAGCTGTCATTGAAATCATTAACCTTAGCGAAATTACGAATAGATTAATTTAAACGTAGGCAAAAGAGCTTGGGAGTTGATGAACGTTACTTCCAAAAACTGCAACCACCAACAATAAGATCGCCAAAGTTCTTCAAATGGTGCTAAACGAGCACCAGATTGAAGTGAGAAAGATTGTAGAGGTTCTGAACATGTCAAAACACGTGTTTGCCACATATTAAATCAACATTTACACATGAGAAAGCTGGCGCGTTTGCTCACGTTAGAGAAAACGTATTGGAATGTACATTTCCAATGCTCTGTTGACGTAATTAAAGCTCAATAAATCAGAATTTTGGCACCGATTAATAACTGTAGATGATATTTGCATATGCCAGAAGGGGAACCGGTTCTAAAAAAAGCAAAATATATTTTACAGTCGCACTGAATAGGAATTTTGGGATACATTGGCAACATCCGAGAAAACTGGTTGATGACATCACTTAACGTGAGCAGACTATAGTAAGATGGGTTGAAAAAATGGAAACATAGCTGAGGAAAGTGTGAAGTTGTAGGCTATGTTAAAAAATATTGAGAAAAAATGTCCTTGTATCTTTGTTAATTTGAAACTTTTCAGATCGCCCTCGTACTAAATCAGAACATGAAAATTAATCATTGAACCACTAGTTAATAAAATTGCAATACGAGGTCAACTCAAAAAATATCTGATGTTTTCTTGAAATATCCCCATACAAAACATCATAAATTTATACATATACTGCTTGCAAATCTGTTATATGTTATATTGTCTCCTTGTGAAAATAATGAATCATTTCTTGAAAGAGAAAAATTTACAGTTAGTCATTCGTTACTTGACCGCGCCCTACTTTTCACGATTCGTTTCAAAATGTCCAAATAATTGGAAAAGAGAAACCGGTGAACTTCATATCTACACGAAGAAAATAAACACAGATATCCATTGATAATAAAAGATGCAAAGAAATCTTCGTTTTATTTTACGAAGGTTTTATCGATGCAGGAAATATAAGGCAGTGGTGTAGGTCATATACCGGGTGTTCATTTAATGCATAATTGTAATATCGAAGAACTGTTTATTCAATAGAGTTAGGTTAGAATAATTTCAGAGCATACAGAAAGCCACCTTGCTTTCTGTATGCCCTGAAATTCGAAAAAGGAAACAAAGGAATCCACAACAGGAATATTAACAAATGAAGTAGAGACTCATTTCACATGATTTATAGATAAGATTAGTCTGGGCCGATGGCTATTCGTATCTCCCTTTCTTATAACTACATCTCCTGCTCGATCCAAATAATGGAGTATCCTCTAGAACGGGGATTTTTCGGCAGATCACTCATTTCCGCGCCTAGTCGGTCACGCCTAAGACAGATCCATGGTGGGCATGTTGTGATCAAATGAATTGGTGTTTCGACCCCAATTTCATAACACCTACACTAAGGAATGTTCTTCAGTCCTATCTCGCACAGATGATATCGAAACTTGCCAAACCTCTTCACGTCCATTAGTTCAACTACCTTCAATTGTAAACCGTGTCTAAGTTTTACTGGGTGATATACCCAGCGTTGTCTTGGACTGGCGACAACCTCTTACATTCAACTAGGAATCCTTATGTTGATCTGCTAGCCAGTGCCTTGTCTTAACAACACAGTCTGAGACGCCTGGCCCAACGCCAGCTTATCCACAATCTCATTTACCTACTCTGAACTCGGTGTGACCCAGAGGAGACGGATATGGTTGTTTACCGCCAGTTAATCCAGTACCTGAATTCACTCCCAGACCACCTTAGAAGTAATCCTGTGTGCGCCCAGGGCTCCCTCAGCAGCCCGATAGTCGGGAAAGATCATGATCCACTCATTAGTTGCTCCCAGTTCTACCAACCTTTCAGAACAGTCTAATTTCGTCATGATCTCCGACTAGTGAACTGTTGTATGTTTATCCAATGGGAGGTAGAAATCAAACTGGTTTCTCTGGCAGAAACTTCGCTGTCTGATCCTTTTGGTCTTCGAACCATGCGTGTACCAGATGTACCTTCCATCTAGCAATGAATAATTCCGTTCTCCTCACTCTTGTGTTGAAGGATTTTCACCTCGATCTTAGGATTGAAGTGATACCTCGGCTTGGTTCTATCTGAGTTCATTCAGAGGGGGGTATGTATTGCACCGACCACTGGGGTCCATAGCCTATAAGCAGTCAAAATTGATGAACGTGAAGTGCAGTGGTACGACCCCTAACAGTGAACATAATGCCTAAGTAGGTGTGTTTTTTTATAACATTAGTCTGAACATATTCATTGAACTTCTAGTTCAGTGAGCAGAAACGTTACCATAAATAAAAATGACAGAAATATCTATGCAAACAATAAAACCATACTTATCGAATGGGGATTTTTATGAAGTTTTCTTTGCCAAAGATACCTGCCTTCCTCATTATAATTTTCAAGTTTTCTAAACTAATAAATGATATAGCATAACCTTGTCTATCATATCATGAAGAGAAATCTAACAGTGTGAGTTCGAGGGACCGTGGTGAACACTAGAGTGGTGCTATCAATCCATCTATTTCCAGATCAACGGTTTAAAAATTGGGTAACGAGAGCTACGTTGCGTGACACAAAATTGTTTAATTTCTGCAATGAGTAGTAAATTAGGAACATTGTTGGTAGCTGAAATTTTATCAAAGAAATGTCCGTTTTACAACGTGCACCACACATTAACGCGCTATTCCAGTACAAAGTTAAACCCAGTGGGGATTTTGTACAAACCAGAAATTATAGTGGACTTGCCGCTCCACAAAATATGATTGCCCATATCATTGAGGATTATATTCATAAAACCTATGAATTCTTTGGTTGAAGTCCATGGATTGAGACTCTTGTGTTTTGTGTTGTGTTAATTTATTATTTCATGAATTCTCAATTAACTGTTTCCCATGTCGTCTGCCAATTTTCTCACCGAAAGATTTGACAAGTGCCAACATAACGCCACTATATTAATTTCCTTTTCCTGAGCCAGATGATAAACATACTCCTTTATTTCTGAAAAAAAACACCCGTACACGGTTTTGCTTCCACACGAAGTAATATTTGAAGGACTCAAAGTACGTTAGCAGAAAATGAAAAGGCTCTTCAAATTTAAGTTTCAAAAACAACGACTAAGGACGAGTTTAATCGTGAACGTTTACAAGCCATAACGATATTCACATTGTTCTATTCGGTTTTTCAGTTAATTTTGGCCACTTTTGTCCCAATCTAGAAGATGCTCATTTACGAAGAAATATATTGAAAAATCGTCCATGATAAAGCTTGATCAACCATAATAGACGTCAAATGAAATTGAGAAAACTCTGAAACAGCAAAATTCGATTAAGAAAAACTAACAACATAGATAAAAATAATGCTTTAATGTGTAAAATAACAAACAAAAGATCAAGAAATATTCATACAAATAATCTCAACTCTTTTCATCATTAACAACGAAATATTTCATCGTCCTAAGTACCTAATCCACGCAACAGTAAGATAATCTGCGAAGCCCTCTTTGAGGCTTGTTTGCAGATAAGTATACCTTGAATTGAGGAGAAAACCCTAAACAAAAACATTCTTAAACTTACAACAATTTCACAAATAAAAACTAAAATATAAACCATAGTTTCTTCTACTATAATATGCAGCAAACAGCAAGAAAATCGCAGTTACAAACTAGAGTTTTTTAACTTTTCTCTCAATAATATCATGAATTTTCAATCGGTCAGTTGTTCTCAACCAATATTTGATTTTCGATTTAACCGCAACCAATCAGTTCAATTTTTATATTCTGCTAGGATCATATTAAATATTTTAGGACCCAAGTATAAGTAGCTCTTTTGACTACCGCTCTTCTCAATTATCGGAACCTGATTTGATGCAGGCTTACCACGGGTCATATAGACTCTCAATTGTCACCATTTTGAATTTCTATCATAGAATATTCCGGTAAATTTCTAATGTAGGATGTGAAAGTTAAATAGTTTATTTTTCGAAATTCATGGTTAGCAATTCACTTTCAACATAATTCACATTTTTATGAAATTCATCTCTACTTTATTTTCCAAAGAAAACCAGTCTTTATCAGTGTACAAAATTGCAGTATCATCTACAAAGCTTATTATGACACCTGCCATCTGTAATTCATAGAGGTCACTAAGATAGAAATAAAACAGGTGCCAGAACGGTTCCTTGTGGAACACTGCACTCAATTATTTCGAAATCACTCATTTCATTACCTAGTCCGACATATTGTTTTCTATTTTGCAGATAACTTGACATAAGCTTGAATAAGCCTATAGACTCCAGTATACCCAATAGCTTTCCGTGGTCCACCGTATCGAAGGCTTTTGCAAAATCAATAAAAACGGCCACTTAGAGGGTACCCGCGTTAACCACCTTGTATATTTGAGTAGTTAAGTATGTTATCGCATCCTTTGTGGATTTATTTTTTCTGAAGCCGAATTGTTTATACGAAATAATATGATATTTTTCTATACGATTTTTAAGATTTTTCGAAAATTTTCGCGCAATTATATATCAAGGATATAGGACGGTAGTTCCATATATTATTTTATTCCTCTTTTTGAATAAAGGCTTTATGCTGGCTACTTTGGAAGCCTCTGGGCAGTATCCGGTTTCAAATTTTTCATTGATTAAAATTGTTAACGGTTCCGCGATAAACATCTCAAAAAGTCTAGGGAACACTTCTGAATATCGATATATCGTATCCAAAACGATCAATATGGATGATTTTTTAAAGGAATGAACACCTGCATCAATTTCTCACAAAATTATGGAGAGTGCCGCAACAGATTTCAGTTTTTTATATAAAAAACTAAAAATGCAGCAGTGCGACGCTGCTTTATAATCATTTCATGTATTCAGTGTTTGAAATCAGTTAGTTGGCACTTTGTTTCTGTTGTAAGCACAAATAAAAGATTCAAGTTTTGTGATTCGACCATGGAAAGACGACATTTGACTAGAGAAGAGATGTTACGAGCCGTTGGCATGCTCCAAGCTGGGAGCTCACAACGGGAAATATCCAGGGTTCTGAGAAGTAGCCCAAGTGTCATAAACCGTTTATGGTCGCGTTTCAATGAAACAGGTAGCATAGAAGAACGCCATACAGATCGTTTCAGGATCACTACAGTCGCCCAAGAACCATTTTTGGTTTTACAAGCCAGAAGAGATCGTACTACCACAGCATCTCAATTAACTCAAGAGCTATCACGAGTTCATAATGTACAAATTTCCGACCAAACTGTGAGAAATCGACTGCACGAAGGTCAACTCCACTCCAGACGTCCTTCAAGAGTTCCACAACTGACCCATGGAAATCGTGCTGCTCGTTTAGCTTGGTGCCAAGAACACTTAAACTGGGATCAAGAGAGGTCGGCCACAGTTCCCTTCAGTGATGAATCTAGATTTAGTTAATATCCCGATTCGGGAAGAATTCGAATATGGGGGGAATCTGGAAAGCAAAACCGTCTCCAGTATGCTCGAGAAGTTGTTAGACATGGAGGCTGATCAGTGATGTTTTGGGGAGGTATACGCCTTGGTGGAAAAACTGACCTCGTTTTCGTACAGAACAAGCTCACAGGAAATTCTTACGCAAATGAGATTAGATAGTTTTACCCGTAGTGGTACCGTATCTCTAAACAATGGGTCAAAATCCACTCTTTCAACAAGATAATGCCCCTCCTCATCGTGCAAGAGTTGTCTTGAACGATCTTGAAGAGAATAATATCGATCTTCTACCGTGGCTATCCTGCTCCCCAGATCTGAATCCGATCGAGCATGTGTGGGACACCTTAAAAAGAAATCTCCTGCGTCAAAACGTCTTCCATCATGAGCAGGAGCTTCGATTAGCAGTTCAGGGGGCTTGGAATGACTTAGGCCAAAATGTAATAGACAATTTAATATTGAGCATGCCGCGACGATGCCAAATTGTCATTAATAAACGAGGTGGACCTTCTGGGTACTGAAAAATATAAGTGCTTCCATATCGTTTCGAAAATATTAGTTTTTTTTTTTTTTTGTGTTTTACCAACTTTCGTCATTTTCAAATTTCAAAATTTTTTATAATAGGTGCTTTGGAGAAGTAAAATATTATTTTGTTTTCTTGAGAATACATTATATATAATACATCCTAACAAAAACCGAAAGATTTCTATGAATTCGGATCATCAAATTCATATTTGAAAGATATTGGTTAGTGTTCCCTAAACTTTTTTGAGGTGTTTATGTTCTGTTGCTAACTTTATTACTTTCCTTATTATTCCGTTTATGCCCGGAGCCTTGTTATTCTCAAGTTTCCCAATGGTTCTCACAATTTCAGCATTATGTGTGCTCAAAAATACCATGAGTTTTTTAATCGTATCCGTTTAGTTATTTTTTCACCAGATAGATCCACCCCAATCAGGTGTTTTTATTTCAGATGCCATATTTTTTCCAATGTTTGAGAGTGATAAATGAAGAAATGATCTCTGTGAAACTAAAAATAATTTCAATCTATATTCAGACACCCAATAACCTTTTTCATCCATGTTGAGACACTCTATAGCAAAACAATATTATGGAAGAGATTAATTCGATCGAATTCGATTCTTTTCTCTGGTACCTTCTCATATCACTTCAAATAACTAAGTTTTCAGCTGTCACTTAAAATCAAGTACAATAGTATAGCCATTCAGAAAAATGTAGATGACCTCAGATTTCTCAACAATACCATTAAAAACAAATAAATTCTGTCAGAACGTGAAAAAGAGTCCAATCTTTTATATTTATGAATAAAATGTACAAACAGATAAAGCGGGACATCAGACATTTTCTGGAAAACGCTTAATCTTTGAATGAAGTTCAAAAATAATAAAAAACAAGTACTGTGTTTTAAGGAATTTCACTTTATAATTGCGATTCGTAACGCGTTTCACTACACCGTAGCTTCTTCAGATGAATGAATGTACAGAAAATAAGAATGAGAATATAAATATAAATGTTCTTGAGTAATTAAAAGCTTATTGGTTGCTTCTTCTTAAGTGGTTATTTATGACAGGTATATCCAATAAAATAAAGGAATAGATTGCTCCCCGAAGAGATTCAAAAGAGGTGAAGGGCTTAAATCGACTTATTCATTGATGAGTCTACCTGAGTGTTTGTATTTATTGCTTTCTAAGGTTTCCCAAAGATCTACCTTCCAATATTTATTATCTGTATGCAAAATGTCAAACTGTGGGTCGAAAGAGTGATTGTTTTCTAAGAGATGATTCGCGTGATTTGAATCTGATTTTCTATTTGAAAAACTGCATTTATGTTCCGATATTCTAATATTAAAATTTCTTTGTGTTCTACCAATGTAGAAATTATCAGTCATTGCAATTCAATCTTTAAACACCTGATTTATTGTTTTTACCTGGTTTGGTTTTATTATTTTTTATATATTTGCCTAAATTATTATTAGTTTGTAAAGCTATGTTGAAATTATTGCTACTCAAGAATGATTTCAGTTTCTCATTTGTAATGCCAACATAGGTTAAGGTGTTGAATTTTTGTTTCAATTTATCGACAGGGTAAACTTCATTGAATGCGATTCTACTTTGTTTTTATTTAAAATATTATTTATTAGTTTGGGAATGTAACCATTATTTTTGGATATTTGTTTAATCAAATTTAATTCTTTGCTGAAATTTTCTGGTGATAACGGGATGTTAATCAAACTATGAATAAAACTATTGAATGCTGACATTTTATGTTGATACGGATGACACGATGAGTTATGTATTATAATATCTGTATGTGACGGCTTATGGTAAATTGCGAAAACATTTTTATAAACAATATTGTTTATACTAGTATCGCTATGTAGACGATATCATTATTTGCTTCACAGGAACAGATAGACAGTTAAGAATTTTCGAAAATCATATAAATTCATTACATCTAAAAATTGGATTCACAACCGAAATAGAAAGCAATAATTCGATGAATTTCTTAGAGGTAACAATTTCGAATGAAAATGGAAAACATGTTTCCGCAATGCACCATACGCTGTCACATACAGATATTATAATACATAACTCGTCGTGTCATCCGTATCAACATAAAATGTCAGCATTCAATAGTTTTATTCATAGATTGATTAACATCCCGTTATCACCAGAAAATTTCAACAAAGAATTAAATTTGATTAAACAAATAGCCAAAAATAATGGTTACAATCGCAAACTAATAAATAATATTTTAAATAAAACCAAAGTACAATCGCATTGAACGAAGTTTACCCTGTCGATAAATTGAAACAAAAATTCAACACCTTAACCTACGTTGGCATTACAAAGGAGAAACTTAAATCATTCTTGAGAAGCAATAATTTCAACATAGCTTTCCAAACTAATAATAATTTAGGCAAATATATAAAAATAATAAAACCAAACCAGGTAAAAACAATAAATCAGGTGTTTGTAGATTGAATTGCAATGACTGTGATAATTTCTATATTGGTAGAACACATAGAAATTTTAATATTAGAATATCGGAATATAAACGCAGTTTTTCAAATAAAAATCAAATTCAAATTACACGAATCATCTCTTAGAAAACAATCACTCTTTCGTACCACAGTTTGAAATTTTGCATACAGATAATACAAATTGGAAGGTGGATCTTTGGGAAACTTTAGAAATCAATAAATACATACACTCAGGTAGACTCATCAATGAACAAGTCGATTTAAGCCCTTCACCTCTATTGAATCTCTTCGGGGAGCAATCTATTCCTTCATTTTATTGGATATATGTATCATAAATAACCACTTAAGAAGAAGCAACCAACAAGCTTCTAATTACTCAAGAACATTTATATTTATATTCTCATTCTTATTTTCAATACATTCATTCGTCTGAAGAAGCTACGGTGTAGTGAAACGCGTTACGAATCGCAATTATAAAGTAAAATACTTAAAACACAGTACTTGTCTTTTATTATCGATAGTGGAATTCTACCAAGTAAAAGCCTCCCAAATTCAAAAGTTCCAAAAAGGTTAATTAGCTAGCAGCTTCTTTATTTTAACCTGAAATACCGATATTTGGAATAAACATTGTTAGCAGAGAATTGAACTCACACAAAATTGTATTCAAATCTCGACACACTCACATATATTAAATTTGGGGGTGTACTGTTCTGGACCATCTTCTCACCACGCCCATGCCTAGTAATCCGATCACTTTCTCCATGCCCAGAAGCACCTGCGGTCGCCGATATGTGGAGCAGCCGTTAAGCCCTCGCGCTAATTCCCGTTACATCTTTGCTGGTCGTAGCCAAGGGCCTGAGGCCAAATGTGCGCGCTATCACGAGCTTGACATTTCCAGTTTTAATGATGCAACACGCTTCAAAAACAATTTCACCAGCCGATACGGTGCTACGATGCGATCTTGTGATGGTGTTCGTTGGGTCATGCGAACTTAATAGAATTCTGTAATATATATTTTTTGTTCGTTGAAATTAGATGCGAGGCAACAATTCGATGAATATCTCGATTTCGAATGGTGGAAAAGTGAATTTATCAGGTACTGATCGAGTTTTGATTAATCTTGGTGAATTTTTAGTTAAATAAAACAATGAGATTCAAATTTTCACTACATTCACAAACTTACCACAATCTAGCTTCATCAGATAAGAAGTTTATTCGAAAAGTTGATGTACCTTACATAATACATTGGTAAAAGACGGTACTCTCAATGTGAGGAATATCCATCCCCAGAGATACTTCCTTTAAGAACTGAAAATATTTAGTGATGGGGAATTGAGGACTGGCAGAGATTTAGTGCTGAAATGGAAGCGGATATATACGGAGCGCAAAAACGAATTTGGAAATTATTAAGGGGTATGAAAAAGGACACCAATGAAACTATACAACTGAAAACAATCACAAACGAAACATGGGAAAAATACTTCAAACATTTTTACACCGAATCAGAATATGAAGAAGAACCCCCAGAAGAAGACTTAGAAAACGACATGATAAATAAACCGGTAACAATCACGAAAGAGCAAGTAGCTATGGCAATAAGTAAACTTAAAAATAGGAAAGCTCCAAATGAAGATAAGACAACAAATGAGATGATCAAATGTGGCGGAGAAGCCATGAGAGAAGAGTACACAAAACTGTTTAACATCATAATTCAACACGGAAAAATACCAGAAGAATGGAAAAGAAGTGTAACAGTGCCTATCTTTGAAAAAGGAGACAAAACAAATCCTGCCAACTATCGCGGAATAACCTCATTAGGCACCTCTTTGGAACTGCTTACAAAGATTCTTGCCGATAACATAACGTCAACAATGCCAATCAGCGAAGAGCAACAAGGCTTTCGAAAAAACCGGTTCACGGTCGATGCACTATTTATAACAAGGCAATTAGTAGAAAAGTCTCTTGAATATAACACTCCAGCATATCTTTGTTTCATAGACTTAACGAAGGCCTTCGACAGAGTCCAACTGAAGGATGTAATCAAGATACTGGAAAACAAAGAGGTACCCAAAAAATATATAAGGCTCATAAAAGATCTGAACACTAATACAACAACGCAAATACGAACAAACCACACCCTAACGCAGCATTTCGGAACAACGTCGGGCATCCGCCAAGATGATAGTCTTAGCCCTCTACTATTTAATACTGTTATGGACCAACTTGTAGAGACCGTTAAAAATTTGGGACTAGGATACCGCATGGGAACCTACAAAATTAACATCTTATGCTATGCCGATGACGCCGTACTCATTGCAGAATCAGAAGACGACCTACAAAGAATGTTATACGCCTTTAGCAAACGCGCAAAAAATTTCAATATGGAAATCTCAACAAGTAAGACAAAATGCATGACCATAGCTAAGGAACCTCTGCGCTGCAAGTTAACAATAGACAACGCCACTATAGACCAAGTCATGTCATTCGAATACTTACGGTGCAAAATAACAAGCACAGGATACCTTGAAGATGAAGTGAGGAGACAAGTGAACAAAGCAGCTGCAGTATCGGGACATCTTAAACAACCAATTTGGAGAAATAAACACCTCAGTATACCATGCAAATCCAGAATCTACAAAACATGTGTGCGACCAATTATGACATACGGGGCAGAAACAAGAGCGGAAACGTCGGTAACAAAGAGGATACTAAGAACAACAGAAATGAAAACGCTAAGAACTATAACCGGTTACACATTGAATGACAGACAAAGAAATACCGACATAAGGGAAAAATGTGAAACAGACGATATTGTAAGATGGGTAAGAAAAAGGAGAAGAGAATGGAACCAGCATGTAAACAGAATGACCACAGATAGAATAGCCAAAATCGTATATAACAACATACCACACGGAAGAAGACCCGTTGGACGACCACCAAAACGATGGCGGGACAAGTCAACTGCTGCAGGGAAACCGGAACTGAACAGGCGCTACGCCTTCTACACGGTGAAGAAGAGAAGAAGAATTAAGGACTGAATTTAAGTTAAATGTTATCGTCAAATCGAAATGTTCGAGAGAAAGCATTATCAACTGTAGAAAATGTCAATGTAACAAAATATACCACAATGAAAATTAGAGAAAAAGCTGTAATTTATGAAAAAAAAATACTTTCATCAGGATACGGATGAGGTTGAAATAGAAGTCGTGTTTGGTTTACTACGGTAGTGAGTTTGGAAAGATGATGGAACTGAAACGGAAATTTTTCAGCAACAAGGTCGCCTAAAGATGTTTTTGTTGAACTGTTTGAGGTTTTATAATATTGAAAATATGACAGAAAAACAAATAATCGACAAGCTTCACCTTATTTAAGCTCCTTTTGAAAAGTTTGTAAATAATTGTCAATCTGTTCACACCTCTATTGAATTTGTAACTTTGAACGAAAAGATTGATTCGTTTCGAGTACATTCCAAATAAGTTCATCAAAATACGACATGAAAATACTTGTTATACAATAAACATGAAAGCGTAAAGGAAACAGGTAGAGAGACCTCATCAATTGAACAGTGCCAAGACCAATTCCATTTAATTTGGAATGGGTTCTATCAGACTCCACTTGATCGAAAATACAACTTTTAATCACCTATTCGTTGCCAGGTTAAAAAGCTTTAATTACTTTACAGCAGGGGTGCTCAAACGGTCCTTCGCGAGTGCTTTTTTTATCAAAGAAACGCGCGGTACTTGTCAAAGAAAAGCCGCGATTTTTATTCTTGCCGCTTTTCTAGTAATTTCTCGCTGCACGTTTGACGGAAACATTCGAGACTTTCGTTCACGCCAATATAAATGTTGCGCCTGCAGGAATTGGAGTCATTCTGAATTGTAACTTGAAGATAATACTACGTCGATACAAGTTTATTATTAAATAGTAAAAAATGAGTGCAGTGAAAAAATCTAAAACGTATAATTTTAATAACGGTTGGAAGGAAGAATTTTTCTTTTATATGATGAAGGATAAGTGCATTTGTCTAATTTGTCGTGCGTCAGTTGCAATACCTAAGAGTGGTAACTTAGAGAGACATCATGAAACGGTTCATAAAAACTATGAAAGGGATTTTCCGCCACAGAGTGAATTAAGAAAACGAAAAGTAGGTGATTTGATATCTCGCTCGAAAAAAGATCTAACCAAACCATGTTCCCAAGACCAGCTAAACAATCTAATGATGCTACGATCGCGTCATTTAAAATATCTCATATATTGGCGAAACACAAGAAACCATTCGAAGATGGTTAGGTTGTGAAGGAAGCATTTATTGAAACGGGTGAGACTTTATTTGGATATTTTAAAAATAAAACAGAAATCATGTCTGCTATTAGAGAGCTGTAGTTAACACGTCCGACTGTCACAAGGTGTAATGAAGTCATGAATCAGGACATGGCAGACAAACTGAAGCATGATATCATGAAATATACATACTTTTCTTTATAGTTCGACGAATCCACCGCTATGACAGACACTGCCCAGCTGTGTATTTTCAATGACATGTTGGCTAAGGAAGAACTTTTGACAATCATTCCTCACGTGGCGAAGATATATATGACGTTTTCTTCAATTGTGTAAAAAAACTACAAGCTAACAATATATAAATTTGTGTGCATTACAACCGATGGAGCATCTGCAATGACTGGAAACAAAAAGGTGTTGTGGCATTGTGTCGAGCTAATGAAGATTTTCCTTCATTTTTTCATTCCATTGCCATTATACATCAACAAGTTCTGTGTTCAACAGTTTTAAACACGGAAGAAATTATGGACATTGCAACAAAAATTGTGAATTCCATCCGTGCACGTAGCTTGCAACGGCAGCTCTTTAAGTTGCAGTTGGAAGATAGGGAGTCAGCTGAACACACTGATTTAGTTCTTCACACGAACGTCAGGTGGTTGAGTCGCGGAAAACACCTAGAAAGGTTTCAATAATTATTGCCCGAAGTAACAGATTTTCTAGACGAATGAGGTGATGACACTTAGATGTTCAAAAACGAAAAATGAAAGAAATCATTTATGAGTTATCCCTTTTCATGTAGAAACCTTGAGCAAATAGCTACTAAACTAGCAAGTCAGTTTAATATGAACTAATGTTCTTCTTAAATAGAATACAAGTAGATCACGAAAATATTAACGAAGAATGGGAGGAATTAAAAAAAAATATAATTGACCCTTGTACAGAGATTCTAACTGAAGATAAAGAGAAGAAACAGTGGAGTGGATGACTGAAGAAATATTAAAAATGATGAACCAGAGAAGACTTTATAAAAGTCAGAACACTCAAAAGTACAAACAACTACAAAAGGAAATTAGAGTAAAGATTCGTCAAGCAAAAGAAAAGTATTACGAGGACAGATGCAAAGAAGTTGAGGACTTAGACAGAAAATATGACATGTTCAACCTACACAAAAAAGTGAAAGAGCTTGCAGTCACACAGAGAAAGAATCAAAGCACTTGTAAATAAAGAGGGTAAGATCTTAATGAATACAGCAGATAAACTACAAAGATGGAAGAATTACACAGAAGAATTATTTATGGATAACAGAACTGAACCAGAAGAAATTAACACATACTGTGAAGAGATAGGCCCAGATATTACTAAAGAAGAGGTGAAACATGCATTAAAGAACATGAAAAATGGGAAAAGCCCCGGACCAGATCAAATGGCAAGTGATATACTCAAATTAATTGACGACAATCATATCGGTCTCTTAGTCAATATATTCAATAAAGTATACAGAACTGGAAATATTCCAAGAGAATGGTTAGTATCTACTTTCATCTGCTTACCAAAAAAACCACATGCTAGAGAATGTAGTGATCATCGTACAATCAGTCTGATGTCACACACTCTCAAACTGCTCCTCTAGGTTATCCATAATCGAATATACCATAAACTTGACATGGATATAAGCGATACTCAATTTGGATTCAGAAGGGGATTGGGAACCCGCGAAGCCCTTTTCGCATTCAACGTGTTGACTCAAAGGTGTCTCGATGTCAACAAAGTGGTCTATGCGTGTTTCATAAACTATAATAAAGCCTTTGACAAGGTTCGTCATGATCAACTGATAGACATCCTTAAATCAAAACATCTAGACAGTAGAGACGTACAGATCATCACTAATCTCTATTATAAGCAAAAAGCTATAATATGCATGGACAACCACACATCAGAAGAAATTGAAATACAACGAGGGGTAAGACAGGGATGCGTTCTGTCACCGACACTCTTCAATGCATATGCTGAAGAAATACTTAAGAAAGCTCTGGAAAGCGAAGAATGTGGGATAACAGTTGGTGGAACACGGGTAAACAACATAAGATATGCGGACGACACAGTAATCTTAGCGGACAGTATCGAAGCTCTGCAGAGACTAATGATCAGAGTATCTACTTACAGTGAGGAATATGGGTTATCACTAAACATAAAAAAGACAAAATTCATGGTAATCTCAAAGAACAATCCAGTAAATGTTAGTCTAACTATAAACGGCAGAAATGTAGAAAGAGTGGAGCAATATGCTTACCTTGGAGCAATGGTGAACAGCACAAATGAATACACCAAGAAATGAGAATAAGAATAGAAAAAGCCCGAGCCAACTTCATAAAAATGGACAAAGTTTTTCGTAGTAAAGATCTTAGTATGGCATTAAAACATCGTTTAGCTAAATGGTATGTTTTCTCTACTCTCCTTTATGGAGCGGAAGCATGGACAGTGAATGCCGCAATTCTTAAAGAGATTGAAGCATATGAAATGTGGGCGTATAGGAGGATTCTTAGAAAATCATGGATGGATCGAGTAACAAATGCAGAAGTTCAGAGACGCATAGGCAGGGAAATAGAGGTTGCTAACACACTCAAGAAACGTAAATTGGAATATCTGGGCCATATTATGAGAGGTGAAAAATATAAATTCCTACAGCTGATTATCCAAGGCAAAATACAGGGAAAACGAAGTATAGGAAGGAGAAGAATCTCATGGCTGAGGAACCTGAGAGAGTGATTTGGATGCACTTCGAACCAACTTTTTAAATCGGTCGCTTTCAAAGTAAAAATAGCGATGATGATTGCCAACCTTCGACTCGGAGATGGCACTAGAAGAAGAAGAAGAATGTTCTGTTGAAAATGGTTGGTGCAGATTATATCAGATATACATCTCAAAGCTACAGCATCTGATACAAATTTCTGGTGTTTTACATCTGAAGGTAAATATCCGAAGGGCAAATCGCCCTTCAGCTGACGGCAATGTTTGGGTCAACTTACTTGTGCGAGTCTGCATTTTCTGAAATGAAAATAATTAAGTCAAAATATGGAAATCGACTAACTGACGATCATATGTCATTATGCTTGCGATTAGCACCCAGTGGTTACGTACCATCTTATGAAAAGTATGCTGAGGACATGCAGTGCCACGCTTCAACATCCAAAGTCACTTAGTTAAGTTCAACACCATATGTAACTATTTTGTTTTGTAACAACCAATAAATTGGCAATTTTGAATAACTTTGAGTTTTTTCATTGATATTAGAGAAGAACCTAACTAAACCTAACCCAAACCTTGACTAAAATAATGTATATTGTGCGGAAAGCTAATATCTATATATGCTACGGTACACCCTACCTAGGTAAATAGGCAGGTCGGGTGTATCATGTATGTACGACAACCCTGCGTCACACATACTTGCAGCGTCTCAGAGTCGATCGTAAGTACTCTAAAAATATTTAAGTAGATCACCAGCAGTTCAAGTTTGAGCACCCCTGCTGTACAGCATTTCCAAACGGACAAAAATTGAATCTCCTATTCTAATCTTTCTAGAAACAACACCGACGCTTTGAAACCATACAATTTCACTCTACATGTTTCAATTCAACCATTAAAATTTGATTCCGTACAGTATCAAACTCTCTCCGACTGATCAAGACAAAATTACAATGTTTCTGTGAGAATTGTTATGAGGTAATTTTATGTAATATTAAGTTAAATGTATAGGTTATCGTAAGCATTATATCTACCGGTAATGCGTTATATTATGTTACGCTGAAATTTCATTATTCGAATGATTCTTATCGTAGAATCATAAAGTGTACCATAACTCTCTTTTTTTCAGTTGGAACGTTAGTTGAGGATAATAGAGTGAAAAGTTTCACCTTTAATTCCGAGTGAATGGTTGGGAAATCTTTTATTGAATGAAGCTATAAACTTTCTATATGATTAGAAAATGCTTCCTGTTACTTTGAAGGATATACGAGGGATGTCTTTTATGATTTGCATGCTGGGACATAAACGACACAAAGATATTCGAGCTATGCCACATCAAACTGCCAAAGTTGAGAAGTGAGTTGAAAAATGGAATTAAACCGTCAGCTTTTTCGCGTAATGATTTTCTACAATTTTCAGAGACAAGAATGTCTCAACGAGTTGGTTTTCGTTTTCGGCATTAAGACACCACATCAACAAGGTTCCCAATGAAAAGGTATGCTGAACGCAAAAAGAGTTGGACTTAACGACGATCCAAGGACAGGTGCACTGTAAATATTGGTCACTCAAGATAATGTGAATGCTGTGCGTAAGATTTTCAAGGAAGATCCGCATACAACTATCGAGAAATTGAGGCACCTCTGGATTTTGAAAACCTTCTTCTTCTTATTCTTTTAAATAGACCTATTGGTCTATTGCTTGCCGAAGCCGTCTCTGGATGGTTTCTTGCGAGGTGGACTGCCAGCTTTCCTGCCACCTTTTTGGGGGTCTTCCTGGTGGGCGCTTTCCATGTGGCTTGCTCTCCATCATTATGCGCGCTAATCTGTTTTTGTGCATTCTTCTCACGTGCGCATACCATTCTCTTCGTCATTGTCTGCCCCATCTGACTATGTTCACTATGCTGCATTGAGCTTGGATGTCAGTGTTTCTTATCCTGTCCAGTCTGGTCTTTCCGAGGATAGTTCTTAGGGTTTTCATTTCGGCCGCGCGTAGCATACTTTTGGTTTTGTTTGTGTCTTCGTGTGCTTCTATGCCGTAAGTCATGATAGGTCTGATGCAAGTCTTATAGATCTTCACCTTGCTATATGTTCCCATGTGCTGGTTTGACCATATCACATCTCTAAGACACCCTGACAGAGCTGCGGCTTTAGTTATGAGACTTCTTACTTCTTTCGCTCCGGCGACTTCGTACTTCCTACGATCCGTCGTGGTAGCTGCAGATGTCCATGCCTAGATTTTTAAAGACCTTGACTTGCTCGATTTACTTGTCTTCCACAACCACTTTACACCTGACAGGTTCTCTGGAGAATGTCATGGCTTTGGTTTTTGATATTGAAATTACCATGTTGAGTTGTTGGCTGACTTGATAGAATTTAAAAAGCTGTCTCTGAAGATCGGTCTCCGTTTCTGCTATAATAGCTGCGTCGTCAGCGTAGCAGACCACATATATTTTAGAGTGGCCCATTCTGTATCCCAAATCTAAGGATGTGACTTGTTGTATTATTTCATCCATCAAGAGGTTGAGAAGGAAAGGGCTCAGGCTGTCACCCTGTCTAATTCCGCCTGGTGTTTTTATGTTAGGTGTAGTATGTTCGCCTGACTCTTTGTCACATTTCCGGTGTTTAATTTTTAATTAGTTTGGTGATTTAGGACGGGGACTGTCTTTTTATTAGAATTTGTAGGATGTCTGTCAAGCGCACTTTGTCGAATGCCTTTGTTAAGTCTATAAAGCAGATGTAAGCAGGCTTGTTGAACTCTATTGATTTCTCCCATTATGAAGAGAGCGTCCGTTGTTGATCTATTTGTTCGAAATCCAAACTGTTCCTCTCTATTCTCGATACGTGATTCCAATTTGTCTTTTAGGATGCCAGTGAGCAGTTTCATGGACGTACTTAGCAGGGTTATACCCCTGTAGTTTTCAGGTGATGTCTTTTGCTCCTTTTTGAAGGAAGGAATAGTGATGCTGCTGCGCCATTCTTCTGGAATCTGTGATGTGTTCAAAATTTTATTGAAAAGAGTTAGCAGCTTCTCGGTGAGTTTCTTTCCCCATATTTTAGCAATTCGTTCGGGATGTTGTCTGTTCCAGCGGCTTTCCTGTTTTTCAGCTTTTGTATTATTTTTCTCAGCTCTTCCTCTGTTATAAAAACATCATCTGGTGTTTCGTCTTCGTTCACCCATGTATCAGTTGTTTCTTCATCTTGGTACAGCTCTGTAAAATATTTTTCCCAGATGTCAGGTGATATGATTTTAGTTTGAACGTATTCATTTACTGGCTTTTTCTGTTTTTCAGCATCTTCCCTACCTTTCTTCGGCTCCATAAAGGTCGTGTTCCATTTCACTGGTAAACTTTCTCCAGTATTCCCTTTTGATGGCTCTGATGGCTGCATTAGCTTTGTTTCTATTTTCAACGTATCTCGTTCGATTGTTTTCTGCTGGAGAACTTAAATACAATAGACAGCTTTTACGTTTCATATCTGCCAGTTCCTTTACTTCCTTACAGTACCATGACTTGATATTTTTGTTGGCGTTTATGATTGTTCGTTCTCCCACCGACTCTGCTGCAGCTTCTGTTATGCAGGTTTTTATTTGTTGCCAGCCTTCTTCAACTTCATCTGATATGCAAATGTTATTCAGTTTGCTTGATAATCTGAGTTCGTAAAGCTTTCTTATGCTTTCGGTAGACAAAGATTCTATATTGAATTTTCTTATGTAGATAGTCTTCCTTATAACTTTACGAGGTTGTTCCATTAACATTTTGCATAATACAAGCTTGTGATCTGTTTCCAGATTGGCTGATGTTAGAGCCCTTACCTCTAATATTTGCGTATTGAAAACCTCAATGCAAGAAATTTCGCACGACGAATTGCGTGTAAAAAATAGTGTCCTGTTTGATACAGCAACTGTTGAGCGAAGAACGGAAAGCTGCAAGGGTGAAGTATGAATGCGTTAAGAACATGGTCAGTGGTGATGAATCTTTATTCATACAAGCCAGAAAATAACCGCCAATCTTCCGGTTGGGTGTTCCATTGGAGGAAAAACAGAAAAAAGACATCCGTCGCTGAGGTGTCTCCAAGAACATGGTTGCAACGTTTGTTTCAAGAACAGGTCATGTAGCAACAATTGCTTGTCAATATAAGAGAACAGTTACAGCCGATTGGCACACCACCATTTGTTTACCGCTTTTTTGTTACTCATCCCAAAATCAAGAACAGACTGCGTAGTCAAAGGTTTCAGTCTTCAGAAGAAGTTGCTCAATTGTTGGTATTCATGAAATTTGAAAAAGAAACGGTTTCCCGCAAATGAAAAAACTAAAGCTCGAAAAGGGAAATGTTAAATGAACTAGCTGTATGTGGTGAAAGGATCTGTCAATTCATTTCTTATTTTATATCTTATTTTAAATCGGTCACTGCATTACTTTTTGAGATATACAAGGCTGGATTGATAAGTCTCCGGCCTGACCACGAGATGGCGCCACTAGACCTACTTCGGAGGCAGATTTCTACAGTATTATCCTTAGGTAGCTTGTAGGTCTAATTTCAGCCCGATCGCTTTGTTAGTTTATGTTTGAGAGCACGCTGAACAAGACGCTCCTGTGTTGTTTGTGAAAATGGAAAAGCGTACTGTCATCAAATACTTTTATTTGTATGTTTTAATGCCGAATGAAATCAAGGAATAGATTGATTCAACACTGAAGACATCCTCCACATCATCTTCAACAGTTGAGTAGTGGGTTTCCGAGTTTAAAATGGATCGTGTGAGCACCCCGGATGAGCCACGCTCAGGACGCCTCGTTGAGATCACAACTCCAGATATGATCGAAGAAATTCATGAAATAGTGCTGAAAGACCGCAGATCAAAAGTGCGTGAGATAGCTGAGACCTTTAAGATGTCATATGAACGTGTGCACCACCATTTACATATGGAAAAGCTCTGTGAAAGATGGGTGCCGCGTTTACTAAAAAAATTAATTTAAAAAACCATTTCTACCGCCAATTTGGTGCTGTATAAGCACAATCCATGCAAATTTTTGCGTCGATTCGTTACTGTTACGAAACTTGGGTCCACCACCACACTCCTGAAACCGAACTACAGTCTAAACATAGGATGGGAACAGGGAAACCAACTCCAAAGAAGGCAAAAACAATTTTATCGGCAAACAAGGTTATGGCTACTGTTTTTTGGGATGCAAGAGGTATTAAATACATTGAGATCACCTTGAAAAGGGTCAAACTATCACTGGTGAATACTACGCATAGTGATTGCAAAGTTTTAGCCACGGGTTGCAAATTAAACGACCTCATTTGGCGAAGAAAATTTTTTTTTTTCATCACAATAACGCACCAGCGTATTCTTCGCACGTTGCCATAGCTAAAATCTATGATCTGAAGTTCGGATTGATGCCGCAACCTCCCTACTCTCCACACCTAGCCATGAGTGACTATTAACTGTTTCCTAACCTCAAAACATGGCTTGGCGGTAAGAGATTTGCGGGCAATAAAGAAGTTATCGAAGCTGTAAATGGGTATTTTAAGGAACTTGACGAATCAGCCTATAGAGATTACATTACTAGGCTAGAACTTCGCTATGAGAAATGTATTAGCCTTGAAGGAGATTATGTTGAGAAATGGAAAAAAAATTCTCAAGAACAATGTTTTTCTTGGTCAGGCCGGAGACTTTTCACTTCATCCTCGTATAGAAGAACAAAATCGGAATTTAACTTGATGTAAATTTAACTCAAAGTCGACCTTGTATGGTAACTTCTAAAATAATTGAGATAGAATGATGCGGTTTCCATGGAGTGCTACTACTATATGATGAAACAATAGTTGCAGTCAACAAAATTCTCATAACTTCCTTCGTTTTCGAGATACAGGGTGACTTTAAAAATCTTCAATTTCCAACACAAGCACCAACAAGTTTTCCATGCTAAAAACATCGATGAATAGAAAACACAATAGTGATATCAGTCTATAACGTCGGCAGCAAGATTCTTTGAGTAGGAGCAGAAGGAATATCATGACTTTCCGATCTCTTTCGTAGAATACCTGCACAAAATTATCTAGTAGAGAAGCCATACTGAATTTCTCATATGGATGAAACTGAAAACCTATTAAATCATAAATCTGGGACAGTATTTGCTGAAAAGGAGAAAAAATATTTCTATAATAGCTTGTAACAACGCAGAGCGAAGATTTTAGTTCTTGTGTTGATCATGAAGATGATGAATAAAAATCCAATTTTGCGAATAGATAGCCGCCTGGTTCGAACATAAAATTTCAACGACGAAATATTCATGAAATCTCAGGCATTGCAATAATATTAACATTTTGAAACAAGCTTGTGCAGAAAAAATCACTGTACTTGGAATTTGCAACAGAGAGTGCAAAGTGAGGAAGTACCAAGGTAAAATTAATAGGCGCCGCTTGGGACAAAGCTACTTCATGTAAGAATGCTACATTTGGACATGAAGCTTATAAGTAATACACTCCTAATCCAAACTTAATACCAGATGATATATAAGCGCAATGGTCCTTCCAATTCAGTTTTTCACCTATATGGAGACCCAGGAATTTGGTAGAATGAGTCCCGACGAGCTAAGCAACGTTTGATGAGGCACTGATGTCAATTATCCTATTTTAGTTATGAAATACTAAATAGGTTGTCTTCGAAGCATTGATATGTAGTCTGTTCCTGCAGAACCATTGATATAATACGTTAGTATTCTGACGAACCTTCGTCTAGATCAACGCGTCGTCTTCATCCACAAGTGCTGTCGCATCATCTGCATAGAGAAAAACCTTGCAGTCGAGTTCACTTTCGATGTCATTTATTTACAAAAGCAATAATACAGGCCCAAAAATTGAACCTTGAGGCACACCCATATCGGAGCTCAACAAACCCGAATTTGACGTTTTTCTTGTATCTCCTTCAGCATAGTCAATAGACACAGGTTGTTGCCGTTTTGCCAAGTAGCTTGCTGAATTCAGATGCATTGCATGTGTGACGAGGTCAAACGCTCTACACAAATCCCAAAAGACACCAACAGGACACAAATCCGATTCCAAACACCTTACAACATCCTCAACAAAAGCGTATATCGCATCATTTGTTCCAAGTCCTGGTCGAAAACAGACTCCCTGTCAGAATCTTCTGCCGATCAAGAAAGTTCAGAAGCCGATCAAGAAAACAGAACTCGTTCACCTTGGACAAGACTGATGAAAGTGATATGGGACGATAATTTTTCATTGACTCGCAATTACCCTTCTTATAGAGAGGTATAACCACAGATATTCAGGGAACTGACCATTGAAAAAAGAAACATTGACTAAGAATGTTAAAGATACCGTCAATACTTTGAGAAGGAAACCTGGAAAATCATCGTAGCCACTGGCATTTGAAAGCTTTAATCTCCTATCTATTAATGACAATAGTTTATCCTCAACAAATGGACCAAGAAACATTGTGGTATTTCTGACCTTTAAATTATCGGAGTACCTCTGTATAGGAATTTGGCTTGACAAATCTCTTGGCGCTTTTATGAAAAACTAGTTGAACCTCTGTGGCACCTGAGGTGCATCGGAAATGATACCGTCCCCCTCCCTAATCTGTATTTGTGAAACCGGTTTACAGGTTTTGTTACTCAACTCTTTGAAAATACTCCAAGAAGCTCTATTTTGATTCTTTACGCGGGCAATCCCATTCTTATAATACTCTCTCTAGATTCAATCGAGAGTGAGTGTTGTCTTTTTGAGGTAAGATAAATTTCCTTGAACTTCGATAAAATGTACAACTTCCTGAGTTCCTTACTTGAATGTTTAACATCGTCCACCCAACCACCATCTTCTCTTCTATAAAACTTTTTTAGAGGAAAGTGGGAATGAAAATAATATGAAAGAATATCGTAGAAGGCGCTAAAAGCATCATTTGCATCTTTCAGTTTATACACACAGGACCAGTCTTCCCCAGAAATATCAGCAATAAAACTCTCAATGCTCAATCAGGCTATTATATTGTTTATGTGGTTTTGAAGCCAGCAGAATAATGCTGTAATCAGGCAGAGGAACGTCTACAACATCAGTTCTTGAGTGATTCAAACTTGTAATATATAGTCCAAAGTATTGTTTAACCGAGTCCCTACATGCACTGTATTACGTGAATTAAAACTTTGTAATATATTAGATAGATATTCATACTTCGATGAGTCTCTTTCTGGATCGGTAGTATAGTCGCCTCACAAAATTATATCCATTTTTGGATCATATAAGCTATCCAGAACATGGGTCAAACGTTCACAATAGCGACCATGGTTAAATCAAAAATCGTCTTGCTTGATCTTGCCATACAATATTATACGAGTCACGTGATTTAAAGGGTGGCTACCTCGTTCTTTCACTTTCCAATAGTTGCTTACCTGTTTTCAAATTCCCGCTTAAATTGCTCAATAGACGACCGACCCGATAATTGTCTGAGATAAATTAGACATCTTGGCATATTATCCGCCATATGAGGCAATTTATATTGTCTTAAGTTGGCAGTATTGTTGTTATTATTTCTCGAAATAGTTGCGTGGGAGGACGTTGTAAATGCCCTCGTATTTTGCAATTGTAATCAAGATTGTGACTGAAGTTTACAAATGGCCGGAGATAATGAACATAAGTTGTAATACGTTAATCGTTCGACTCTTTTTTTATCAGGAATGCATCTTTCGATTGCAGGGGCGAGAATCGTGAATTCAATATTCAATAAATTGAATTGGCATTGTATTACTGTTAGTAAAATTCAAGATTTCTTGATGAGGTTAATTCATGTCTTTCATGGATTGAAATCATTTGGACTATTTAGAATATTTGGGTTGGTCGTGAATATTATTTGGAGATTTAGCATGAGGTAATTATCTGGAATGCTCTTTGGTTGGCCTTCGATTTAATGCAGTATCTCATGAATTGAATGCTACTATCACAAACTCGAATATTCAAATTTTTTCAGAAGAAGTTTAAATATGCTGAAAATTATTTTGCCAGTAATACACCAGCACTAAAGAATGCTTGTAATCAACTGACAATGGGACTCAAAGGAATCGAAATAAAACTAATAATAAAAATTGTAGAACTTTTAAAGACTGCTAATACCAGATGATCTCGCCTACGGCAAGAAAAAATTTCAATCAGTTTGTTACGAACCTCATTCATGATAGCTGGCTTTTTTTGCTGGCTTCTTAATCTTCTACTGAGAAAGTCCCAGACAACTTCGATCGGATAGAGGTCTGAACTTCATGGAGACCACTCCATTGTGGTATTTCGTGATCTTAGAGATTGTTGCTTACATGATCTTCTAAAATGTTTGTAACTTAATCCTGGCATTGAAGGTTCCAGTATTTATGATGACCAGTGCGGGCTATCAAAGAAGTTCCTTCTCACACATTATTGAACCTTCACCAAAACAAAAGGTACGTAAAAGTGGCACTGGGCATATCTCTCATTTCAACCTCTTTACACTCGAGAAAGCTGATCGCAATGTACAACAATAAAACTCTGTCCCACCTTCTAACTCATTGAAATGTTCCCTGAAAAAATTCAATGGGGTGCTTTGGCTATCCTGCTGTACAAGGCATCAAACCAAATTCTCTGAGATAATGTGTTATAGTTTGTCGAAGTTGCATTTGAAGGAGCCTAGCAATGAAAAATCAGTGTTTCAACGAGGAAATTCTCAAATAATGGTCCTGGATCGTCACTGCTGCTATAGGTCGTGCTTACCCAGGTCTGCTTTCATGACTACCAGTCTCCTTGTAACAGCGAATCATTCTGGAAATACTTGAATGGGACAAACCTTTGGCCTTTTCTTATATAAGCCTTATCTAGGTCACCTAACACCACTGCATCTGCCGGTGATTTGTTTTCCCTTCCTTCAATAATCTTGAAAACAGACAAAATATTCTGGTAGCGCGATTGAGATAGAAAATGATTTATTTCGAAAGAAATTTGTCAGAATTACTTCTCTCATAATTCATTGTAAACAGGCTTCAAACAGCTTTCAAATGAGGTATCGCTCCAACCCTATTTTGAGGGGTTGAAGCGTTTCCTTTAAGAGGGTTTCGTGTCACAGACTCTAATATACGTCACAAAATATTTTCCAAACGAAATACTACGGCATAGGAAATAGTCAGGGTGGCTTGTTTGAGATGGAACACTCCGTACGAATGAGTTAATGAGAATAGGATGTGTCCGAAAAATTAACCGAGTCTACAGAGTCAAGCTTTTTTATTTTTTTATAATAGGTCACAACAAAGTTCTCGCTGTTTTTTTCATGAAAATACAACTTTATTGTGAAAAATGACTACAAAGGAATTATTCAAACTATTGACCATCGCTAACTACAACTTTTTCCCATCTTTGTGGCAGAGCTCGAATACCGTGACGGTAGAAGTGTTCGTCTTTTGAGGCTATCCACGAATCAAACCATTCTTCGAGTTCTTCATATCAGCGGAACTGCTGATCAGCCAGACCATGTGCCATCGAACGGAACAAGTAATAATCGGATGGTGCAATATCTGGGGAATATGGCAGGTGGGGTAGAACTTCGCATTTGAGCGTTACCAAGTAGGTTTTAACGGGTTTGGCAACGTAAGGCCGAGCGTTGTCATGCTGTAGAATTACTATTTCGTGTCTCTGCTCGTGTTGTGGCATCAATTGAGTTCGATACCGTTCCCCAGTAATGGTTTCATTCGGTTTCAACATCTCATAATAAATAACACCGACTTGGTCCTACCAAATACATAGCATACCTTTCGCAGTATGAATATTCGGCCGAGGCGATGAAGTAGAAGCATGACCGGACAGTCCCCAAGATTTTTTATTCTTTGGATTGCTGTAATGAATCCATTTTTCATCATCCGTTACGATGCGATAAAGAAAACCTTTTCTTTTTTGCCGCTGGAGCAGTTGTTTTTTGTCGAAAAACGACACTCAACATCTCTTGGCTTCAAATCATAAAGAACCCAAGTTCCTTGCTTTTGAATCATTCCCTACGCATACAATCGCTTGGAAATGGCCTGGCGGGTAACTCCTAAGGCTGAAGCAAAATCTTCTTGCGTTTGGCAGGGATCCCCATCGAGAAATGCCTCCAATTCAGTGTCTTCGAAGATTTTTGACCTTCCTTCACGGGGACGGTCGTCCACATCGAAATCACCGCTTTTGAAGCGATAGAACCAATCCCGGCACGTTGTTTCACTTAAATTTTATTTGGCACAAAATCAGTCATTTTCTCACAACTAAAAATATATGAACGCACACATTACACTCTTCTGATGGGTGATTTCGAGGCCAAACTAGGTAAGCAGCAAGATGAAACAGAAACAGCGATAGGAGAATATGGTTACGGGGAAAGAAATGCGCGGGGAAATATACTGCTGAACTTTTTACAGCTTAATCTTCTGTATGCGATGAACACTTTTATCAATAAAAACCCACAAAAAAATGGACTTGGATAAACCCCAATGGACAGCAGAAAAATGAAATCGATCTCATTATCACAGACAAAAAGTACATTATCCAGGATGTCACAGGGTTGAATAAGTTTTCGATTAGCAGTGACCATAGATTGATCAGAACGAAAGTAACCATCAATATAAAGAAAGTACGAACAAATCAAATATTGAAAACCAGAGAAAAAGGACGGACAGAACCTCAAAACCAGACACAATTCCAGAATGAAATAGAAAGGCATCTAGATAGAGAGGAATATTTATGAAGCAACGTTGTTGATACCAAAAAGCTCAATATATGTATTATCAAGGGAATTAAAGAGGCTGAACGAAAATGCTGTGATAAAAGATCTCCAAGGGAGAAGAAATTGAACGACAACATAAAACAAAAGATAGAAGAGAGAAGAAATTCAACAGATAAATATGGTGGAAATTATGAAAGACTGAGGCAGCTGAACACAATCATTTCCAAAGAAGTCACAAAGGATGTTAGAGCGTACAACTCAAACATGATCACTAAGGTGATTGAAGATAATGAAAGTCTAAAGGTTCTTAGACGGAAAATGGAAAATGGTAACAAAAATATCTGTAAATTAACGAACGAACAAGGCCAACTAGTCACAAATAGAAACGATATTTTTACAACAGTGGAAAATTTCTATGAAGAATTGTTCAGGCGTCACCCACAGTTCAGAAATAATAATGAAATCCGAAAAGTTGTAAACCAAGGCTCAGAAGACATCCCTGAAATAACCATTCCTGAAATACGAAATGCACTCAGAGAAAAGAAAGATAATAAGTCATCAGGTGAGAATGAGATAGCATTTTAACAAATGCCTCCACACGGGAACTACGCCAGAACAGTGTAATAATGTCGTTATTGTACTCATTCACAAGAAAGGTAACATAACAAAACTAAAAACTATCGACCAATAAGCTTATTGTCTCATATTTATGAGCTGTACATCAGAATTCTTACCAACAAACTGAACGCAAAGCTTCAGTTATACCAACCAAGAGAGCAGGCTGGATTCAGATCAGGATTCGGTACAGACGATCATCTCCTAGTTGTAAAAAATCTTATTGAGAAATCAGTTGAGTACAATAAATTACTAGTCCTTATATTCGTTGACTACGAGAAAGCGTTTGATACGATTAATCAACACAAAATGCTTGAGGCCCTAGCAGACTGTAGAATAGACTATCGGTACAATCATAAATCATAAATATTTTTTTATGAAAATGCAACTGCAAGTGTCAAACCTCATGAAAATACAGCAAAGATTCCAGTTGGAAGAGGTGTACGCCAAGGGGATACTATCTTTCCAAAATTGTTGACCACGCTTCTTGAATATGCTTTCAAAAAAATAGATTGGGAAGACTTTGGTATAAATATAAACGGCGAGATGCTGACTCATCTCGGGTTCGCAGACGATGTGGTTTTATTTGCAGATTGCATTGAAAAGCGTAAGAAAATTTTCGAAAGAGTGAACGAGGCTTCCTAACAAGTAGGGCTAAAGATAAATGTTCCGAAAAGTCAACTCTTGTTCTGAGCGAAAACATGAATATTAACGGCATCCCAATAGAAATGACAACATCTTATAAATACTTAGGTCATGAAATACGGTTAGGTAAAGATAATCAGACATGTGAACTTCATAGGAGAGTGGGGTTGACATGGGCAGCCTTCGGAAACCTAAGACATATTTTCAAATCTCACCTTCCAATATGCCTGAAGAGAAAGGTTTACAACCAATGTGTTCTCCCCGTTCTCACATATAGTGCAGAGACATTAACTTTGACCAAGAAATCTGTAAATGAAATAAGAACTACACAGCGTGCAATGGAAAGATCGATGCTAGGTTTATCGCTTAGGGATAGAATTTCCAACATAGATCTCCGAAGAAGAACTGGAGTTATAGATGCCATTGAGAGGATTGCAACTTTAAAGTGGAATTGGGCGGGTCATGCCAGAATGGGCGATAACAGACGGACAAAACGGCTCATAGAGTGGAGGCCTAGACAGGAAGCGTTGAGGAACCGGGGCAGACCACCAACCAGATGGGCTGACGACCTGTGACAGTTTTGGAAGCACTCACGGGAGGCCTACGTCCAGCAGTGGACAAACTTATAGGCTAATGCTGATGATGATCATGATGATGAAAAGTAATGAAAAATTCGAGACGTTCTTGATGAGTGAAAATCGACCAGCACTTACTGTTGGAGCCATCTATGGACAAACAGCGAGAACTTAGTTGCCCAGCTTATGCTTTAATGTATACATGGAAAACCTTGCATATCAGCTTGTTATACAGGGTGCTTCAACGAAAACTAAACAGAGGCTATATCTACCAAGATATTCATTTCTGATCAAAACGCAAAAACAAATCAATTTTTGTTTCAAGGGGGACATCTTTTGGGGTACAAAACTTGCCTGAAATATCAACCTTCTAAGCGGGGGTTGCAATCCTTGAACATTTTGAATAGGGAAGATGGGTCGAGTGATGACTCAAAAGAAAGGTGGTACCTCTGTCTACATCGCCTTGAACGAATTTTTATTTTTAATTGAAAACTGTAAAAGATACAGGGTGAGCAAGTGAAAGATAGGAAAGACTATTTCCCTGAGACTATTCAAGTTTCAGTGAAGTAAAATGGAACAGATCCATGCTGATCAATGGCAGTCATCATCAAGTACCATCCTCATCTCGAATTTCAACCCCTAGAGCAGGTGTGACCACCCTTGAAAATTTGGAAGAGGGTAGATGGGTCGAGTGATACCTCGAAAGAAAGGTATTATCTTTGTCTGCATCCCCGTGAACGAATTTTCATTTTTGATTGAAAACTGTAGAATATACAGAGTGAGCTACTGAAAAATAGAGGAGACTATCTATCGCCCTGAGCTATTCAAGTATTAGTGCAAAAAAATGGAACAGATTCATTCCAGATCAAAGGCTGTCATCTTTGATCTAAATGAATTTATTCATTTTATTCAGTTTTCCGCACTAATACTCCAATAGTCTTGGAGCGATGATCTTCTCTATTTTTCAGTGGCTCACTCTGTATCTTCTACAGTTTTCAATCAAAAATGATAATTCTTTCACGGAAATGCAGACAAAGATAATACCTTTCTTTCGAGTTATCACTCGACTCATCTACCCAAATTTTCAAGGGATGTCAACTCTGCTCCAGAGGTTAGATTGGATCAGCATGGTTCTGTCCCATTCTAGCTCACTGAAACTTGAATAGTCTCAGAGAAATAGTCTTCCCTATTTTTCAGTTGCTTATCCTGTATCTTTCACAGTTTTCAATTAAAAACGGAAATTCGTTCAAGGCAATGTAGACAAAGATACCGATCTTGAGTCATCACTTGACCTATATTCCTTATTCAAAATGTTCAAGGATTGTAACCTCCGCTTAAGGGGTTGATATTTCAGGCAAGTATTGTACCCCTAAAGATGTCTCCCTTGAAACAAAAATTGACCTGTTTTTGCGTTTTGATCAGAAATGAATATCTTGGTAGATATAGCCTCTGTTTAGTTTTCGTTAAAGCACCCAGTTTAGTATATATAGTAATTTCTTATCATGGCACTGTTATTCAATTATATCTAATAAACAACAAGGATTTCAGAGGGGTCGGTCCTCTGTCACTAATTTGATGTTATATCTGTCCGATATAATTAAATGCTTCGAGACGGGTCATCAGATATATTCTATTTATACAGACTTTTCCAAAACCTTTGATAATGTGAACCTTAATTTGCTACTGCCTAAGCTTGAGTCTTTGGGAATTTCTGGATCACTCTTGTCATGGTTGAGTACTTTTCTATATGGTAGATCGCTTATGATCAGATACAAGAATTTCTACTCAAGAGAATTTTCGTCCTCATGGGGTGTTCCACAAGGCTCACATCTTGGCCGTGTACTGGTCAATATTTTCATCAATGATGTGAAAGAGGCCCTGTCAGGTGATGAAAATATTTTCTTCAGTTAAAGAATTTTCAGATACTAATCGGCTGCAGTCAACTGTTGACAATTTTTTTATGGTCAGAAAAGAATTACTGAAATTGAATGTTGAGAAGTGTTGTGTTGTTACTTTCCACAGATCGGCGTCACCAATACTATATCAGTATTCTCTAAATAACCAGATCATTGGTCGGTCCTCTTCGGTTAAGGATCTAGGTCTCATCCTGGATAGTTGGTTGAGTTTTAAGGAACACCTGGGAAAGCTTACTGCTGAGGCCTATAAGATGCTCGGTTTCATTCGAAGAAATGTCTCTGAATTCTCTGATAGGACAATCAAGATACTGTACTGCTCATTGGTAAGATCAGGTCTTGAATATGCCTGCAAGTATTAGTGCAAAAAAATGGAACCTGTTTTTGCGTTTTGATCAGAAATGAATATCTTGGTAGATATAGCCTCTGTTTAGTTCTCGTTCGTGTTCTGTATACAGGACGCTGTAATGAAAAGTGCACCATCGACTTGTCGTTAGCGTTTTTTGTTGAAACTTGAGGAAATAATTCATTTTAATGGCTGATTCATACTTTTCAACAAAGTTCTAATAAAAAGACCCAAAGGGATAGCGGATTTCGCCCATTTCTAGAAAAGGTAGATGAATTAAGAGATACTGATATAAAAGCTGAGAATTATACTGTCAATTTACGCAGAATTTCCAGCAGATTAATTATTTTAATTTCGGAGAAAACTGTTAAGACCACTTTTTTTATCTCCATTCTGAGCAGCTATATCTCAGAAAAGAAAGCCTATAAGAAAAAAAATTACGAACTTTCCCCATTGTAGCTAATGAATCATAACTTGAATTATGTTTATTCATGAAAAATCCTTCATAAAGACGCAGACTAATTGCGAAATATCAAAAAGTATAAATGCTACAAACTTGAGATGCGAAAAGTAATTTATCCTCAGATAATAAGAAATAGACCCTTGTCTCTTTATACCACGAAAATGTGTTTTTCAGCATTTCAAACGAAGGTAAACTATACATATTAATGAAGCATCAAATGCTTCACAGGAGTTCACAATACTCGATGATGGTTTGTGTTCAATAAGTGCTTTATTTTTATTTGAATAATCTCGTTTCTTCAAGAATTTATCATCACTTCCAATAACAAGCTTTCAGAATATATAGCAACGTTTGCCAAATAAAAAATTTCATCTTGGAAAGAAATACGAGTTTATATTTATTTGAGCTAAATATTCCAAATATCTGAAGAGCAAATATTTGAACAAGATAGAGATGTATTCAACCAATATATTCATCACGCACAGGTACTATATACAGGGTAGATTTAAAGTGAAAAACGAAATATAAAACTCTTGATTTAGAGGATGAGAACGTTGAGGAAAATGTTTCTGGTTTCGAGATGATATCTTTCTCTTGTCAATGGGATGAAGATACTTTGAAATTGCGAGTGAATAAAACAAGTTAGTTCTGATTTTCCTCTCTCTCCCTCTCTCTCTCTCTCTCTCGCCGAGACATTCTTGTTAGAATATTTTGTCTTTGAAAATTTGTAGAGAATTATTGTGCGAAAATGCTCACGGTTCGATTGCAATTATCAATAAAATTGTTAACTTTGACACTTTGTTATAACGAAACTAAGCACATAGTACTGAATATTAAATTTAGATTAACGAATCTATAATGTGTTGTTTCCGGTGTGTACACTTCCACCAGAGTATCTATAGAAAGCGGTATCAGTCACTCTATAAGACTACAGAAAAGAGGTACTCAAAATGTTCAAATACTCAGGTTGGGATTCTCTATCTCTAAAAGGGATAGCTTCTACATCAAGGCCTGTAAACTCAAACTAATATTTACTCGACAGCCACAATTCAACTTGCAAAATTTATACTATAAATGATAAATTAGATAAGAAAACTCAAGAAAGGGTAACTTTAAAATTGACTGAATTTGACGTGAAGCGAAATATTAAATACAAAGTGACATTTGACAAGTAGGCACCTACATACACAAAATTGATTGATCTAACTATACTACGATCAAGCGACACAAATGAATAAATGAATTAAATTACAATAATTAATAATAATAATAATAATAATAAGCCCTCAGGGGCTCAGGAACATTGTTTCTGAGTACGGGCTTAGCGAACCCGAGGTACCCAAGCTGAACCTGGCAGTAGGTATAAAATGCAACCTATCCAATGATGTACAATCTAAGGAATAAACGGGTGAATCGACATTGTACCACCATAACCTCTTGTCGCGTTCAAGATTTAGGAAGAGGGTCTTGTTCGGAAAGTGAGTCACAGTCTCCCTCGGTTAGCGACGGAAGCAGCGTGATATCGAGTAGGGATACTGCAACACAAAACCAAGTGGGAAATAACATCAATACCTCCCAACCGACTCTTGATGTTTCAACGGCGGCGCAAGCCATTATGCCTACGACCACGAGAGCCGGACTCCCTAGGAAACGCATGAAGTGGACTCCAGAAATGAATACCTTCATTATGCGTTCCTATTACAAGATTACAAACTTGGAATCGGAAATGACAGCATACAGATACGCGTTACATCTTGCGTTCATAGAAAAATATCCTGAATTACAGCACATATCCGAGCAGAGAATTTCGGATCAACGAAGAACAATCGTTAAAAACAGGCTACTTTCTTCAGAAACGCTGCAAAGTTTACGAGAAGAGGTCATAATGGAACTCAGAAGCGAAAATGATACTCATAACGGCATACCTGCTGGAGTCAATGAAAGTGTTACAGATAACATCGAAGCCACGGAAACGAATATTAACATGGAACGCCCTCTTGAGCCGAATCAGCAGAACGAATATACGTATTTAGCAAGATCAGAACTCAACAGAGCAATAACTGAATTCAGTGGTAGTAACCCAACTAAAAGACCTAAACTGCCCAAACTCAAGACGAACAAGAACACCAATATCATCCTAGCAAGTGTAAACTCAATGTTTGAAGAATATACCGACCAGAACACCTTGGAGAAGATTCACACTTTGATTTACTGTGGAGCAGTAGCGGTTCTTCGACTTCACAAACAACAAATCTCCACAACTCTGATTCAAGCTGAGCCAAAAAGCGTCAGAAAACCACCATGGCAAAAACGTCTGGAGAAGGATATTGATAATATTAGGGCAGAAATCGGTCGCCTCACAGAATTCCTGAGTAACAGAAAACACTCAAGGCGCTTGAAATCACATATACGCAAAATTTATAGGAAAATTGGTACGAACACAAAACACCCTGATCACAAACAACACATCGACGTGTATATGGACACTTTGAAACAGAAACTCCAAGCAAAAGCAAAGAGGCTTTCAAGATACGTCAAGTGTACTGAAAGGAAACACCAAAACCAAAGGTTCCTCCAAAACGCTGCCAATTTTCATAAGGGAAATAACAAAACTGCGACCAACAATAACAGAGAAGTACCTGACGCACAGTGCTTGACCGACTATTGGTCATCAATATGGTCGAACCCCAAAGAACACAATAGAGATGCGGAATGGATCACGAATGAAAAAGAACGCCTCGATATCAGACATATGGACTTCGATGGAATAACGGAGGAAGAAATTACAACAGTAATTGGAGCGACCAACAATTGGAAGGCCACAGGTATAGATAATATCCACAACTACTGGTACAAGAAGTTTGATAAGCTCCATGGAGCCCTAGCGAAACAGCTCACGTATGTTCTTCAACATCCCAAGAAAACACCCACTTTCCTAACGCAAGGCTTAACATATATGCTACCTAAGAGCGATAGAACACAGGATCCGTCTCAATATAGGCCAATCACTTGCCTGCCAACACTCTACAAAATACTCACTTCATGCATATCCAATCGAATATACCAACACCTTGACGACAACAATATATTAGCAGAGGAGCAGAAAGGATGCAGAAAGAAACACCACGGGTGCAAGGAACAACTCATCATCGATTCTGTGATAATGAAACAGGCACACGTAGGGCATCGCAATGTTCATTTAGCTTTTCTCGATTATCTGAAAGCATTCGATAGTACCGCCCATTCTTGGCTTGTTGAAGTATTGCAGATATACAAAATTCACCCAGCCCTGGTAGAGTTCTTGAAGACAACAATGACACACTGGCGCACGTCTCTGCAGGTCAACATGAACAATAAATCAATTAAAACCGACGAGATACCCATACGTCGTGGAATTTTTCAAGGAGACTCTTTGAGTCCACTATGGTTCTGTTTGGCAATGAACCCATTGTCCTCAATGCTCAATAGAACTGGATACGGATTTAGGATAAAAGCAGAAAGGAATTATCATACAATCTCCCACCTGCTGTATATGGATGACATCAAATTATATGCTTCGAACAAGAAGCAATTGGATGATTTGCTGAAAACTGTCAGTGAGTTCTCGGCAGATGTTCATATGAAATTCGGGATTGAAAATGTAAGACCCTGAACATTCAAAGAGGGAAAGTCATAGATGGTGAAACACAACTTCCAAACGGTGACATTATACAGTGCATGAGAGATGGCGAAACATACAAATATCTGGGATACCAACAAGCCAGATTGTTAGACCAAAAACAATCAAAGGAGAAGATTCGTTCAGAATACAGTCAGCGTCTGAAGTCTGTGCTGAAATCGATGTTGAACTCGGGGAATCTAGTCAAGGCAATTAACACCTACGCCATTCCAGTGTTGCTTTACTCATTTGGAATAATCAGATGGACTAAGACGGAGCTAGATGATATTCAAAGGCAGACCCGAACGATGCTGACAAAGTACAACAATCATCATCCAAAATCGTCTGTGATACGAACAACTTTGAAGCGGAAAGAAGGAGGACGCGGATTAATAGATGTTGTCAATTTACACACCGAACAGATAAGAAATCTCAGAGAATTCTTCTCAGCAAAAGCTCTCACTTCTGACCTACATAGAGTGGTATCGTTGGCTGATAAGGGATATACACCTCTAAATCTTGCTACCAGAGATGATCTGCTGAATCTACCATTCCTATCAGATACTGAAAAACAAGAGCAATGGTCAAGAAAGGAATTGCATGGACGACATCACCATGAGATTAATCAACCACACATCGACAAAGAAGCCTCCAACAAATGGTTGATGAAAGGAGAATTATTCGCGGAAACAGAGGGATTCCTTATGGCCATCCAAGACCAAGTGATCGCTACAAACAACTACAAGAAATTTATTATGAAGGACGGAACATTACAAACAGATAGGTGCAGAAAATGCCATATAAGATCGGAGACGATACAGCATATTACCTCCGGATGCGAACAACTGGCCAATACAGACTATCTTCACAGGCATAATCAAGTGTGCAACATTATCCATCAGAAACTTGCACACAAGTACGGACTTCTGAATACATTCCAGCCATATTACAAGTATCAACCGGCGCCCGTATTGGAAAATGACTCTATCAGATTATACTACGATAGGCCTATTATCACTGACAGAATGGTGACGAATAATAGGCCGGACATAGTGGTGTATGATAAGAGAGCCAAGACAGCAATGCTGGTGGATGTCGCCATACCAAATAATAACAACGTGCTGAATAAGTTCCAGGAGAAAAGTCCAAATACACAGACCTTGCTATTGAGATCAAGCAGATGTGGCACCTCGACAAAATAGATATCGTTCCTGTCATCGTATCCTCGACTGGTTTAATACCCAAAACTTTGCATGATAGCCTTAAGAAATTAGAATTGCATAAGAATACCTATATAGAAATGCAAAAAGCTGTAATTCTTAATACCTGCAGGATAGTTAGGAAATTTATGTCAAGTATATTGTAATCGAGCCTATTCCCTTTGATTGCTAAATCTGGGAAAGGTAAATTATATCCAGCTAACAGCTGAGATAGTGCATAAGTCCACGATAATAAATAAATAATAATTTTCATTCACTCAATCATAATCACAATGTGAAAACCCCCCTCCCATCACAAACAATAAAAAAAAAACACAAATTATGACCATGACGAATGAACAAAACACATCAAGGATTACCCACTAAGGCTAAGCCAGTGCGTGGGTACGCAACTAAAAACAGAGAAACACAAAAGGTATGCTATGATCAACGAAATACAAATCAATAAAAAAAAAATTTATATGGATCAAAACAAACAATGGATGTCATTTCTATCTTTCATTCTGAGAAAACAATTGACCTTCCTTTTGAAACCATTCATATTGGGTACAACTCTTATGTTTAGTGGAAGGAAATTATACATTCTATAGGCATTAAAATCGAAAGAACGTTGAGATATAGTTCTCGAAAAGAAAAGGGTTTTGACCTTTGCCTGTGAACAAGATCGGGTCCCATATCCATGATCAACATATTGAAGTTTGTTTTTACTTTTGTGAATTTGTGTTACACAATCAAGGAAATACAGCTGCCTGACATCCAATACACCAGTTTGTTTATATAAGTCATCTGAGGGGTAGGTATTTGGTTTTTTTGAAATTATTCTTAGAATTTTTTTCTGTAAGATTTCCCATTTATTCAGATAACAGCTTGCTGCAGCACCATATATCGTGATGCCGTATCTAATTCTGCATTCTACAAGGCCGTGATAATCTTCAATCTACGAAAATCGACAAACTTAGCAAGGAATCTAAACAAGTAGAACAAACTCCTCAGAGACTTAACCAATACTTCAATATGATAGTCCCATCTTAAATTTTGATCAATTAGTACTCCAAGATACTTCACAGTTTCTTTTGTAGCAATTTTGACAGTTTTTTCATTTTTTTCAATTTCGAGTTCTTTGAAAAGGGGTAAACCACTGCTATAGCAACTAAACGGCATAAAATATGTTTTATCATAGTTAACAGTCAATAACATTTCATCAAATGCGTTCAATATTTTACTTAAATCCAGTTCTGTCTTTTTCTTAACAGCTTCCCATGACCTATCTGTATAGAACAAAACCGTGTCATCCGCGAAATTAATGATTGTACCCTCTGTTTCAGCTTTCAAAATTTCGTTCATGTAAATTATAAATAGAATCGGCCCAAGAACAGTGCCTTGGGGTACTCCGTATTTAACGATCTTTTGGGAGCTCAGTGTGCATACAACCATAACATATTGTTCTCGTCCTTCGAGATAACTTGCCAAAAAATTTCCAGCAACGCCTCGTATTCCCAAGTCTTGCAATATTCCTAATAATCTTTCATGATCGACAGTGTCGAAGGCTTTGGCAAGGTCTAGGAAGATTGCCAAGGACCGTTCACCCTTCTCAATACTTTCATGAATTTTTGCGAAAGACGTTCTTCAAACAGGCAAAACAATTGAAAATCTATATCACAGCTATAGCTGAAAACGTTCTCTAGACTTCAACTCTCTTTCCATACAACAATAAAATTCTTTACTACACCCTTGAGAAAAAAAAACTAGCTTACTTCTGAAATTCTAAGGAACAATTCTCTGATGGTTAGGAAATCACTTCTGAGCTGAATAGAATTGAAACTCAGCGGAAAATGGAAACAATTGAAAGGACCAAGGTACTCATCTTGATATGATTGTCTTCAGGTAAAGATGGTCCCCAACGTATGTCACAGAGTTGACGGTATAGTTTGCTAGTTCTACTGCTTAAGCTATTGCTGCTGAGGGTGGGTAAAACGTGAGGTGAAAAAAACGGTCTCAGAGTTCTATGAGATCGGTTTCTCCAGTTCCAGAGCTTATGAGTTCCTTCAACCGCGTTTCCAAAATTCACAAATCTCTGTACTCTGTAGTATAGGCTAGCCTGACAAGCAGATTTGAATTAACGTCGCCTTACAACCTGAATTGTTCGTTAAACAAAAGAAATATTTCACAACTATTGAACTGTTCACTCGGGCTGCAGCTACCAGGTACTTAACGGAACACGAGTTGTGAGCTTTACAAGATGGTTGACATGGCAAGAGGACATTTTCTCATTTTCCAAGGAATATATAGATTTCAACGTTCATAAAAACATTTTAGAATTCGACCGGATGATGAAATTTCAATCTCAATCAAACGTCAAAAGCAAATGGCTCAACGGACTTCTGAAAGAATTTAATGGGCATAGACTGAAATCAGTGAAGCCAAAAGTATGAAAATGGTGCCAAAACAAAATGTTAAGGAGTTAATTTTGAATTTAGTGAATACTCGAACAGTGTCTATGGGTATTTAGCGAAACTGAATTGAAATAATTTTTGAACTGAGTTGGAAAATTATTTATGTGATCACTGGAGCCTTCAGCACGTTATTTCGTAGTTCCTATGTCAGTTAGTTGAAGAGAACTGAGAAAGACAACCTAGATCTACCGCTATCAAGGTAAAAGAATTGTTACCATAAAGAACTCAAATAACCTTACTTTATTATTCTGAACATATTTTGAACACTTGATTCTATTTGTTTTAGGTGCAGTGAGTGAGAAAATCAATTTTGAAAGAGCTATAAACCAGAATGATTATGTTGCGCATTGAAGTTACTTTGGAATGATCAGTTATATGTGAATGAAATTTTTGAAAAAGATTACTGGATGTGTATACCAAACTGCAAGTATTGAATGTATTATACCTGAATAAATGGTTGAAACTTCAGAAAACTGAACAAATACTTTTGAAACATGGGCTATATTTTTTCTCAAATTAAAATGACTGTGACTGTGAAAAAGCGAACTGTAACAAATCATAGACGGTCATTTTCAGTATTGACAGTCACACTGGTGTCTTTTAGGACCCATCATGCAAAATATAAAAGACATTTCCTGTACTTGTGATATTTCCATTTTTCATTTCCTTTGTACATGTAGGTGATCAATCGAATTACCAACTTGCTTATTTAGTAAAACTCTGTTCATTTTGCATCAAATTCTGGCACCTTAGGGCGCCGGCGCCACTCTCTACTGCTCACGGCGTACAAATATCTGGTATTCTGTATTATCATAGCGAACAAATCTATAAAAATTAAGGGAAAAGTCTGTATGAAATGAATTCTATACTTCTGACAATCCCTGTATAACACAATTTTCAAGCTACAGCTTATAGTATATGGAAAACATTCAAAATTCCGACAGAAACTGGAGAACTACAATTTGTATCTAATGAATATTATTTTTGAATACAAGTTGTAGTTGGTCGTAAATAAACTGGTGTTTCGTAAAAATTCCTGACTAACGACTAACTTTTGACCTAATCGCCTACGCTCTTACTACTTAATTATTATTTAGTACCGTAGTTTCGTAACTTTTAGAATTTATTTGTCTATGTTTATTTCTTCAAAATTTTCCGGTATCAGGTGTCTTATATCAACAGAATTAAATCGGGAATATTTGTAATATCTGTGATAAACTTGGATAATTCTGATTGTGAAAAAATTAATGTGTCTGTTTTATCTTAACATTCGATCGAAAAAGTAAAAGGAACTTTTGAATTCCTCACTTTAATCGACAAACGAAAAATGGTGCAAAATAGTGGTATTGCTCCTAAAATATGTGTGGTTCAAATAGAATTTGTTGTTCGTTATTTTGAATTTTCTGTACTTTATAATTTAAATTTTCAAATACAAATTTTATGTCCCCAACTAAAAACTTATTATGCTACATAATATTTCTACTCCAATTTCCTACCTCTACGGTTAGTTTCTCTAAATATTCAAGAATATATTTTTTCCCGTATTATCAAGGTACTAAACACAAATTCTGATGATTTGAACTTCAAAACTGAAGAAAATCCCATACAATCCTTCTAAAATCTATTAAAATATATGAAAATATTCGACACATGTTTCTGGTTATCAGCCCATAGATTAATACTATACTGGAAAACTGAACGAGTGGGTTCACTCAAATGTAACGGCGTTCACAACAGGAGATAGACCTTATTCTGGTTGCTCATTACAAATAAGTTGGTTATTCCTACGAGCGGACGTGATTTCCATCATCTCTAAAATATGCATCATCATCATCCCTTCATCACCTGGATGTATAAGTTCAATTCTCTCGAAATCTATAAAGTGATTTTTATCTAAACAATGGTAAGAAAAACTAGTAAAATTTTTGTTTTGAATAATGGATCTTTTATTTCCTTTAATTCTCTTCTCGGTACATCTTCCGGTTTAGAACATATAGATAGTCTCGCCTTCACTGTGGTGTATTTGACATATTCCGCTTTCACCCAATAATTTTATTTTATCTTTCTCCTTATCTTTTTCGCAGTAAAAATACCAGTTTCCCTCAACCTTCTGTGGATATTTGAAACTGTTCGCCTGTCTGGTGTTACTCGATTTCGAAAGCGCTCCTGATATAATCGCCTACCTTCTATTGTGTTTCCGTTAGCCAGACCGTACATGTAATGGATATCAGCCAATTCGTCGTTAGTAAAATTAGCCATTTTTTCTTACAGCAATAACTTTAAAAGTCTTAAAACTAATCAATAATTTAATAAACAGTTCGAGCAGACACTGGTTCAACTTAAGCAACTGTCAAAATAAATAAATAAATGAAAAAAATCAAAGCCTAATAGTAATTTTTTTAATTGAAATAGCTTTCAATTCAGCGAATGCATTCAATCGTTCAATAATTTTTTGCTCGAGAACGGTTGGAGATACGAAAAAATTACAAGTGTCAAAAAAGTTTTTAAATTGAACGAAGATGACGAAAATTGATTAAACGCTGATCAGTGGCGTACTACAAAAAAGTCTGAAAGGGCAAAAGAAGACATGGCTCCGGAAAAGAAAACATCTTGCAGATTCTAGTTGAAATTTAGGAAGTGTAATGATGGAAGCTGTGAAAAATAGCTTGCATTCCAAATTTTGGCTGAATATCTCAAAAACTGCAGGAGTTTTGAAGAGAAAACCAATTTTTTCCTGAAATTTCAACATCCTGTAGCTTCATAACAAAGTTTTTGTGTAACACCCTGTATAAACAGGGTGTCTACTATAAAACATGCCAAACAAAAGGTGTCCTAAAATATTTTTTCAAAAAGTTGATAATTATAGAGTTATTTAACACTTATTGATTTTACGAAATTTTAGCTTCTCTCTATAAAAACAATAATATCTGTTATTCTTACTGCTACATCATATCTGACAATACCATCGAAAAAATCATTGAATTACATATAAGAAAGGCGAGTACTAATGGTACATAATCTTCTATACCGGGTTTTGTAAAAGGCTCAATTAAAAAATTGCGAAATGAACAAAATTAGTGGTATTTTCTTGTTAGCTGTACCACTGAAAAGTGGTCAATAAGTAGCTGTTTTCTTTTATTGAAAAAACTACTACATTCATCTGGCTTTTGAACGCTATATCAACTTTTGAGCTTACTATTTTTTCACAGCAATATATTGGCTAGGAATAAGAACATTAAATTCTCTAATTCTTCGATCACAAATGATTTAGTTTCACTGAAGCATCTAAACAATTCCACAAATAACTTTTCAATAATAATAAGCGATAAATAAATAAATATCTAGATACTGAATGTTTAAAGAACTATGAATAATTAATTTTTCTCGGATTAGAAGAAGAAATTAAAAAAGAAACGTAAAAAATGAATCATAGAAGGCTTATATTACTTGATTTTAAAACAAATAAAAATATTTAGAATTTGACAGAAACAGTCGTTTAATGAATTAATGAATTAAAGTTTATATTTTCCTTTTAACGGGTCCATTTTCTTTTTCGAAAAAAAGAAAACAAGCCTAGTTTCTCAAACAGTGAATATGGAGATATGTTATTTGTTTATGGCTTCGCGAATGGAAATTCCCGACAGCTTTGCGAGAGTATGCATTGCGCTTTCCAAACAGACATCAACCTTGAAGAAAGACATTTGTTGAAGTGTTTAGGCGCTCCAGTGAATATGGTTCATTCAGTGATTTCAGAATCAGCGAAGGTGGAAATGCTCAGCAATGGAGACGAGCACCTGCAATATTGCAGGCTGTTCGCGAGGACCCTACAACAAGTACTCGGAGAATTGGTGCTACAATAAGACTGCTTCATTCCAAGGTCCATAGATTTCTCAAGCGAAATAATTTACATCCTTACCATTTGAGTAAGGTTCAAGACCTATTGCCAGTGGAAAGTGAGGTGAGCTTGAAATTTTGTAGGTTGTACATGAATAAATTACAGGAGTGGGGATCAGATAAAATTCTATGGACTGATAAGGCAACTTTTACTAAAGTTGGTATGATAAATTTATGAAATTCCCATATATGGGATACGGAAAATCCTCATGGCGCTATTGTGTTACACTCTCAGCACGATATTAGAGCAAATGTGTGGTTGGGGTTAAGGGGGGGTCAGCTTGTCCGGCCAGTTTTAATTTTCAAATCTATTAAATAAAGAATTGATGGACGTTCTGGAAGAAATGCCTATAGTTATTCGGCAGCACCTTTGGATTCAAATGGTCCTGATCTGGAGAGAAATGGATAGGTCGATTGGGATCGGTGAGATGGCCACCCAGAAGCCCTGACCTTACGCCGCTTGATTTTTTTGTGTGGGGCTCATTAAATACCAATGTTTATATAATTGCTATTAATACTCGGGAAGAATTAATTGAAAGGATTCGAATTTGTAGCAACGAAATGAGTCAAAGACACATTGAACTTCTAAGAGTAGTTGATAGCTTAAGAAAATATGTGTTAAGTGCATTCAAGGAAGAGGAAGACATTTTGAACTCCTGCTATAATTTTTGAATCTCTTTCGTAAAAATATCATTCATTAAGTTTAGTTCCTGTTCATGTTTCATCGAGTAATATAAGATATTTGCGTTTTCGAATTTTATGTTTTTATTATTCTTACCCATGATATTGCCGGAAAAAAAATAGTTAGCTCAAAAGTTGCTACACCGTTTGAGTGCCAATTGAATGTAGTAGTTTTTATCAAAAAAAACAGCTACTTATCGACCAGTTTTCAGTGGTACAGCTATCAAGAAAATACCACTAATTTTGTTCATTTCACAATGTTTTCATTTGGCCCTTTAGAACACCCGATATCCAAGATTTTCTACCATTAGTACGCACCGACCTCATAGCAAATTTAATGTTTTTCCCATGGTATGGTCACATTTGATGTAGCTGTAAGAATAACAGAGATATTCTTGTTTATATAAAGAGAAGCAAAAAATTTCGTAAAATCAAGAAGTGCTAAATAACTAGATAAATATCAACTTTTCGAAAATAATGTTATAGGACATTTCTTGTTACAAATAATTTTCACTTCCTGAAGTTTCGCACCTTTATAGTAGACACCCTGTATATTTATTTATGTAATGATTTTAAATTCTGTATATTTATTTATGTAATGATTTTCAGATTATTTTAATTTTATCTATACATAACTCTGGATATAAAATATAAGATAAATCATGTAAAGTTGTATGATATAATAGATTATTATATTATCATAATTATTATAAGTTTGAAGATAACAAAAAATTAATGATTCAATGGAAAGACTTAAAACAAGTTTCATTTTGCTGATATCGAATTTATTTGATGTCAGAAAGATCGGTGAAAGTGGTGTTTAGTGATGGGTAATATTTTGACTGCAGTATTTTTATAATAATAATTGTGAAATTGTTCATTATTCCAAAAAACAAGAACTTACTGCAGGACCTGATACAACCATCTAATTTTCTCCACATTTTCTCAGATAAAGTATAACGTTTTTGCGTTTTCAAGGAAAACCGATTGGTACAAACGAGTTTTCCCTAGTCGGCAATAGAAATTGATTAGAAAAAACATTCTCCTTTTCAGTAGCGAAGGGTTTAAAATATTTTATGATAATTGGAAACGGAACAATAGTACTTAAATAAATAGCAGGAAATAAATAACATCATATTTTACCTTTACCAATTCAAATTGGACAAACAAGATCGAGTGGTTACCTGAAAATAAAAATCAATATTAATTAAATTACATCAAAATTAATATCGAAAATAGACATCGTTAGATTAATTAATTCAAATCATTCAAGACATAATCTACGAGAAGAAATTAAGATTCTTAATTAGAATCAAATGCCACCGGCTCAAATCGAATTTCAAAATTATTATGATTAAACAGATCAAAAAATCCCAATGTTTCTCCACGGTATGATAAATTAGTTTATTTATGATTTGAATTTAGCATAATGCGAAACGGAGGAAGTAACGAAATAAAAATTGATGGATAAATCACCATGTCCAATGAAAAATAATGACATAGAGTTCTACATTACTAATTACATGTATCGCAATCAATTTCCATTCGAAATCATCATGTATAAGTATTGCGGATTCTTTGAGAAATGATTCAATGGAAAGGTTCTAAGGTTGAGTGTACACAAACTGACGAATATGCAGAATTATGAACTGAGGAGAGAAAGTTTGGGATATTTGGAATTATCAACATGTTTTAGCATGAGTGCAATTAATAAATGCCTTTGATTTTGGTTTATCAAATGAGAATGTACACTGCCCAAGAAAGTAACAATATTCTAAATTTCTTTCTTGGTAGCAAACTAAGTATTAACACAATTTTTTTCATATATATCTGGACTTAAGTGAGAAAAATTTCATGTCTTTGGCAGACATATTCCATGAAAAATAAAATTACAGCATTTGTTGACCAATAATGGAACGCGAATCATGAAATTTGACCACAGCAGAATGTGCTGAAGCTGTGGTGTTAGATGATCTAGGTTGAACTTATATAAAGATACGCCAAAGATTGATAGTCGTGAAATGAAATCTGGCCAAGGACGACCTCGAGACAACAACGTCGATCCATGACATTATTTAAGAATTTCCTGTTGAGACAACGATTCCCTACTTCTAGGCATCTTCAAATGCAGCTTCTACAGAACAATTGAGTGCAAAGTCGAAATGAGACATAAGATGGATTAATACTTTTTGCTGATACATGATAACGCCAGTCCTCACCAAGTTCATATCAATAGAAACTACCTTCAAAATCACGAAATCTTTTCAATGAAGTGGCCTACACGATGTCCAGATCTTAATCCTATCAATTACGTCTCAATAGATGACTAAGAAGCCAGTAAAACCAGCCAGCTACTGTCAATAACGTTCGGAACAGACTGATAGTACTTCAAAACGAAATGGATCAGAATGTTTTAAGGTTATTGATTTTTAGCATGAATCGTAGATGTCAAGCAGTATTTCTCTGCAGGGGTGGAAATATTCAGTACTTACAGCTTTCTAGGGCTTTTATTTTCTTGAAAGTTTTATAGCTTTTTCTGACATTGAGAGCCGTATAGGTCTCTGGCGTGCTATCAATGCAAGAAAAATTAAATCAATTTCATACTCTTCTGGCAGATATTTGCAGCCGCCAGAATAGACTGGCTGTTTACATATGTCTTTGAATATTTCAAAAGAATATTTAATCAGAATTGAAACCTTGTGCCGGCAAATGAAATACTTCTACCTCGATGGAAAGTTCAGCAGCTCTGGTATATTCTTGCAACGCTAAAAATGGTTTTTAAATTTTTTTCTACGTTAGAAATATTCATTAACTGAAATTGTAGCCTTGTAAGAGATTCTTGAAAAACAAATTTCTACATTTTCAGAAATTTAAAGGATGGTATTGACAATATTGAAAACTTTTCTCGGTGTGTCGCAACGGTTTAGTGGGATGGATCGTTTCTTCTCACGACACATACTACGAGAAAATATACACAAAACTAGTCCACCATATTTTAGGATTCCGCAATCATATAGTCAATTATCGTGAATGATGTTCGGAACAGACAGATCGAAAGCATGATACAAGGTCATTGATTTTGGGTATGAATCGTAGATATAATGCAGTATGTCAAAGACAATTCAGAAGAACATGTTGAACCATTTGTAAAAACTTTTCGTTCATGCATGATGCCGCCAGACTTCCCAAACTCATATCATTAAGAACTATCTTCAAGATCAAGAATGATTTCAATTGGTGGCTTGCACACAGTTTAAGTAGCTAGCAAAACCAACCAGCTTCCGTGAATGAGGTTCAGAACAAAATTTGAAATGAAATGGATCAAATGCTATAGGGTCATTCATTTTGAGTATGAATCGTAGATGTCGAGCAGTAATCCTCGCCAGAGGTAACTATCCGGTATTAACAGGTTTTAGGGACTTTTGCTCCACTTTTATATTTTCATTTCGATTTAAATGAGTAATTTTCAGATTTGACTCAATGATTTTAAGTAAAAATTTTCATCAAATCAAGTACTTACTTAATTCAATGTTATCTGAGCAAGACTATGATATATCAAGCTCAATAGCAAATAGACGTATATACCGCAATCAAGATGAAATTTTGATGCTTCAGGACTGTGAGGCAAGCGATGTATGTGGTAGACGAACTTGGTGTTAGCAAAGTGTGATGAGTTATTCTTGGCAACAGGTACAGTTGCACAAAAATTTGGAAGTGGACTTATGCAACTACTCAAATCGATTGTTACCTTAACCTAAAGGAGCATCTTGGTTGTCACCCACGTTGTCAACTTGCTATATCGGAAAGATATTGCACATCTGAGGATGCTTGTAGTAAACGGTTAGTTAAACTATTGCGGTAATATTATAATTCGATAACATTGGCGAGAAAAGTTTACTTCCAAGATCAGTCATGAAAGTTTCGATCAGAAGAGAAGAAAGAGAACTCATTGCAAGACCTTCTAGGTGTTGTTAAATTTTTTATTATAGAATTTGAGATAATTCTGTTTAAAACTAACAGCATCGTTTCTGAAGAGTTTCTAAGTAGTCAATGTTGTATCTTTAAGTAATGGGTTTCTAATAACAATTTGGATTCCTTATTGCGTAAATAAACAGCGAATAAACAACTCGAAACTATTATTACCCAACATTATAACATTGAGATTGAGATTAGAAACGATGCTGTTAGTGAAAGTGTATTTGAGGCAGAATTATTTTAAATTCAATAATACAATTTACTAAAAATATTTGGTCTTTTATGGATTCTCCTCTATCTTCTCTTTTCAGCAGATCTTCATGAACAATCTCGAAAATGAAGTTAATATGATTTTTCAATCCAAAATGTGTTTTACTGGATACGTGAATGATGTATTTTGTATTTGAACAGATACTAATAGACAATTAAATCTCTGTTGGAAATTCTCAAATCCATTTTACGATAATATCCAATAACTATGGAAATTGAAAACATGCATGAAACACTCATAAAACCCATAATTATCGTGAATTTGACAATTATCGAGAATCACTGATATCAACGAATTCCCATCAGCATAGAAACAAAAATTTGTGCATAGATTACTCACGGTTCCCCATCCCGAAACAAATTTGGAAAAGAAATCAGAATTCAAAAAATCAAGGATTTCACAACAATAAAATATCACATCATAAATTATGTCTCACAGATAAGTACTAAATTAAGTCATATATTAAAACAGAATAAAATCAACAAAATATGCACGAAAAATAAATATCTATGTTCACTCGTGGTTAATAATATAGATCGACTTGATCCAAATTAAGAAAGCGGTGTATATAATTTATATTGTAATTATTGTCCTGCTTCTTATATCTCTCATATGTTTCTTAAATATGAATGACACTATAATATTTTAATTTCCTCTTAGATTTTGAAAATGGGATGAAACCGAAACATATCGATCGAATATATATTCTTTGTGAAATTTAAGTTCTCCAATTGTTTATTATTTAACGAAAATGTTTCACTAAGTGATCAAAGAGACTTGAAACTTCCATATATTTTCTACTTGATCATTGTCAAACGCTGGGTATTATCTTAAGCGTCAAATTGTGAATGTTTTTGAACATGTGTGGCATCCTTAGCAAACGCAAATTCATAATACAAATCTTGTGAACAAATCCTCTAATAACTTACCGAGCGATTTGCATAATTATCATGAAGAGCCAGGGGACATAATGAAGACTAACGGTATAGACACCTGGCCAGAAAACGAATTGCTGTCAAAGACCACTATTTTCAATCGATTCTATTTATATTGGTTTTGTAATCGAATGTGTGAAGTTATACCAATGAAAATAATCCATTACTTTTCGAATACCGCATTCATAGGATGTACCATTGAAAACGACAAAAGTAAAAGGTGAAAAATTATTGCTCTGCAGAGAATTTCTGATTTTTTCATCGAGTTATGTTGTTGGATTAGTACAATGATGTGTGGCAAATAATGTGAGCCGAATATTCGTTTTACAACACGGTTGAACTTATATATTCTTGAAAAAACTTCTAATGACCTTCAATCATAACTGCCTCTCATAAATCTTATACTTTGAGTCCCACTTTCAGCAGAATTTTCTTTGGCTGTTAAACATAACTTTGTAATTCATTACTTTCAGCCAAAATGCACAATCAAAGTGGATATGAATATATTATTGTTAAATTTGAGGGAAGAAATTAGGAGAAAATCGAAGAAAAGGTTGCTCTTCTAGGTAAAATGCATTCATTTATAAAACAGAGCAATTGAGGAAATTGTACGAATTTCATCAAATCATTCTCTAAATCTATCTTTCAGCTGCTATTATCTGCTCACAGATTTGAAAATACTAATCCAGAAATAGGGAATTGGTTTCAATAGTAGCGTGATTACCTATCTGAAGCTAGGGATTCTTTTCACAAAAGCTTTAAAATTCCAGCTTCTAGAATCGCAAAACTTAGAAGCTTGAATAAGAACACAATTGTAACAAAATATTGAACTTCCTCTTATATTTAATGAGAGAAAATTAAGGTTTTAATAATACTAAATATTTGATCGAGAAATATCCATAATCTGTACCATCTCTCTCACTTCAATTCGGTGATCGTCCAGCACCATTTGGTGAACTTTAGTGATGTTATCGTCGGAAGTTGCAGCTTTTGGACGTCCCAAACGTTCATCGGTCCCCAAACTCTTACGGCCACATTTAAATTCAGTTGCTCAAAATGTCACTATGCCAAATGATGGTGCCGATTCCTTATACCCAGAATCCAACTTAATCCAACTTATCTTTAATTTGCATTCGAGTATTACCTTTCTACAACAATAATTTAATGACTGGTCAATACTCGATTTGGTCCATTTTCACGAAAACACCTACATCAACTCATTCAAATGACTGTTCCATAACAACTGTGCATCCAAAATAGCTGAAACTTTGCTGAGCAACTATTAACAGAGGGACAATGAACATTCACTTGCTTTTATTTACGAGTAATGTCATGTTCACGTAGAGGTCGGAAACTTTTTAGACCGTCCTCGTAGTTAAATGCCTGGTTTTTACCATGTAATATATAAGGTACTTCATTCTTTTAAAAGCACTAATTATCTAAAGAAGCCACAGTGTGGTGAAATGTGACAATACAGGGATATCCACCGGGAACGTCCATTAAAAACTTTTTAAGTTCCAATTACAATATCAAGCTGAAATTTTATACGCGGCCATAACTAGCGATTTCCAATTGAAGTGAAATATTTTCGAAGTGATACCATTTCCGGTTATACCGGAAGTGGGTCATCACTTTGTTATTTCGAATGGCAATCTACCCTTTTTTATTATACATCTAGAACCGACATTTGAGCGAGGTATAAAATACCCAAGTTGTTGGCACTTATCGGTCAAAACTTTTGAAAGATTTAAATCTTTTTTTTATAAACTCGATTTTTGAGTACCATTTAAAAAAATTGTAGCTCGTAGATCTTTTTCACTACAGACACAATTTTTGCTTGGGTGGATAGAAGAAGGATCAAGGAATTTTTAAGCAATCTACACATGGCAAATGTTTATTGCGTTGTTTTGTATGATATTTTCAATTTTGCCTTTTTCAAACAGCAATAACAGCAATAATTTTCATATCGCCATCAGATGAAGCGTCAAATTTCAGATGGAATTGTATAAGCATGTACCATACCCATCTCTTATATTTCCGAAATAATTTGGGAATATATTGAATTTCGATGATTTTGCAAGAACTAACAGAGAATGCTTTGAAATATTTGAATCAAGTAGCTGAACTAGCTACGCTCACCTGACAGGTGCCTAAAATTAATGTACTTGTCACTTCGTTCATACTTATTTGATATTTCATGTGTCGTTTTTTGTATCCAAAAATACAACACATTTGGAATCAAACCACTGGTTATTCAAACGAAAATATATTTAATCTCTTTTTAATTCATGGCGAATGTCAAAAAGTGGTGGATAGAACTTGCAGGCAATTCAATAACCAATTTCCAAATTTGGCGCCTATGAGTAAAACAAAATCTCGAAGGATTAGAAGCTATTTTCTGCAATTTGGAGGAACAAAATACAAAGAAACTAGAAGAAAACCAATTCTCGAGGACGACGACAATCAAATTAATACGCTAGCGTATTTTCGTGCCAATCCACATGCGTCCATTAAGTCAGCATCAATGGATATTAGATTGAGTTATACTTCCATTCAAAAGATCCTTAAGAAACAATACATGCACCCGTATTCTTTTATCAGACTACAAAAATTGAAACCAACTGACCTTTCCAAGCGGCTAAATTTCTGTGAAAATCTATTAATTCGGCTTCAAGAAGATGAGACAATTCTGCAAAAAATTATATGGTCTGATGAAGCCAAGTTCAATGAAAGTGGAATAACCAACAGGAGAAACCGACATTCTTGGGCCACAGAAAATCCACATTTCATTGAGGTAATTGATTTCCAAAATAAATTCAGCGTGAACGTTTTTGCAATTTTAATGAATGATTTGTTGGCTCATCACATATATGAGGAAAATCTTAATGGACAAAGATACCTTGAAATTTTGAGAGGAACATTAGCAAATTTTTTAGATGGATTACCCCTTAACATTCTGAGGGTTTGCTATTACCAAGTGGATGGTATACCAGCACATAAAACACGAGCTGTAGATCGACAGCTAACAGAAATGTTCGAGGATAGATGGTGGGATAATCAAGGACAAAATTTATGGCCTCCACGTTCTCCGGACCTGACGCCCCTTGATTTTTATTTATGGGGCAAAATCAAGAGTGAAGTGTATCTTATTCCTGTAAGAAATAAAGAAGAGTTACTAGAGCGCATTCATAATGATTTTCGTAATATTGATCCTGAGAAAGCCAGGAGGGCAACTCATCATGTTCGTATACGAGCTGTCAAGAATATCGAGCGAAATGGGGCCCATATTGAACATTTATTCAGATCGTGAATCAGTTTTCTCCTATGATGTTTGCTATCATTTATTCGTATTAATGTAATTATTTTCGATGTGTGGTTTTCGCTTAGTTCCTACAATTTTTATTCACCCGAATTGTAGAAAATTGCTTTTAATGCTTCGAAATTTTATTTTATTCATAGACGGTAAATTTGGAAATTGGTTATTGAATTGCCTGCAATTTCTACCCACTACTTTTCGACATTCTGAATTAAATAAAAAAATATTAAGTATATTTTCGTTTGAATAACCAGTGGTTTTATTCCAAATGTGTTGTATTATTTGGATATTTTCAATCTGAAATAACGACAATCCTTGTTGAAATATCAAATTCGAATGAACGAAGTGACAAGTACATTAATTTTAGGCACCTGTCAGGCGAGCGTAGCCAGTTCAGCTACTTGATTCAAATATTTCAAAGCATTCTCTGTTAATTCTTGCAAAATCATCAAAATTCAATATATTCCCAAATTATTTCGGAACTATAAGAGATGGGTATAGTACATGCTTATACAATTATACAAATTGGCACGTGCAATTTGAATAAATTGAGTTATTTCTGTTTGAAAAAGGCCAAATTGAAATAATCATACAAAACAACGCAATAAAGATTTGACATGTGTAGATTTCTTAAAAAGTTCCTTGATCCTTCTTCTATCCACCCAAGCAAAAATTGTGTCTGTAGTGCAAAAGAACTACGAGCTACAATTTTTTTAAATGTTCCTCAAAAATCGAGTTAATAACAAAAATAATTAAATTGCCAACAACTTGGGGATTTTATGCCTTGCTCAAATGACGGTTCAAGATGTATAATAAAAAAGCTCGATTACTATTTGAAATAACAAAGTGATGACCCACTTCCGGTATAACCGGAAATGGTATCACTTCGAAAATATTTCACTCCAATTGGAAATCGCTAGTTATGACCGCGTATAAAATTTCAGCTTGATATTGTAATTGGAACTTAAAAAGTTTTTAACGGACGGTCCCGGTGGATATCCCTGTATAGTGGATACTTTGATTTAATACAAAAATATCAATTTTCATCAAGTAAGGCAGTATGTTTCAAAAGTCATCCTATGTACTTACTGAGTGATATGCTAATCAAAAGAATACCAATTACTTAAATTTTTTCATTAAATCAGAAAACAACGGGATGTAATACCATTTGAGCGAGTGTAAAACGTGAAGTAGTACTCATTAAACATTATGTGTGGGTACCGTCCAACCATAGTACGTGAACAGAATACTGTACGGCCGACTGGATCTCGCGACTGAGTTTACTATTTCCACATCATTGCATTGGTGATTTATCTTAGTGCGCCGTTCGGACATGACGTATTGTCTATTGCCAACCTGACATTACAAAATATAACAGGTATTTAGGTCGAACTAGCTCTTGCGCTCGTTCCGGATACTGGAAGAATGCCTTTTGGATCTAAGGAATTGTCCTGAATGTCACCGATGATAATTATTGTGTTGATATATTGTTATTCACATTGAAAATGAGAGCGAATGATTACTTGTGGTGATGGTGTTTTCATGTCATATTTATTTATTCGCCTTGTAGGAATTGTTGGAAACTCGAAATGGTAATGCACAGTGTAGATTACATACAGGGTGCTTCAACGAAAACTAAACAGAGGCTATATCTACCAAGATATTCATTTCTGATCAAAACGCAAAAACAGGTCACTTTTTGTTTGGTACACAAAACTTGCCTGAAAATATTAAATCAACCCCTTGATATTTCAGGCAAGGGGTTGCATCTTTCTGAAAGATATTCACATAGTGTCTTCATCTAGTGACCAGAAGTGTAAGTATATAAATCGATCGATTGCGATCTGCGATATTCAGCAGAATCCTCCCAAAGAATGAGTGGATCCCCGAGAATCGAGACTGAACGGAGATTTTCTGAGAACCGAGAATAGGGGGAATACAGGGACTTCCTAGAAGTTGATTTCAGTTGTTTTATAGAAAATTTATTTATCTTGGTTTTGTGATGAGTTTAATTCAAAAATATACATTTCACTTTCACTCCTGTTTTTGTTCTGTATTTGTGTTGCCTTCAACAACTTTCGGAATTCTTTTTATAGTCTTACGTTGAATTTCAGTTAAATAGTTCCCGATCAAATATTCAGTATTATTTAAACCTTCATTCTCGCTCTTATTGAATAGAAGAGAAAGTTCAATGTTTTATCATAATTGTGTTCTGATCCAAACGTTTGGCGATTCAAGAATCTTTAATTTTCAAGATGGAACGAGTGATGACCCAAAAGAATCTCTTGTTATGGTGTATCAGCGCCAAGCGTATCTTTTTCCTTTCTGTTCCTTTCATCATATAAAAATTACACATCGCCTTGAACGAATTTCCAATTTATGATATGTATGTATATTATGTACTTAACATAAATAGAGATTTCATCAGCTAGATGTGTCCCATCTATTTATATCTAGAAAATATGAAGTTAAAAAATACATAGACATTAGCGTATTTTGAAAACGAGCAAATGAATATTCACCAACATTAGCTCATGGTATATAAGAAAATTAAAGTTAGTTGGATGGCACGTGTGCTATTCAGTAGCTACCCAACTACCCTCTTCCAAATTTTCAAGGTTTGTCACCCCTGCTCCAGGGGTTGAAATTCGAGATGAGGATGGTACTTGATGATGACTGCCACTGATCAGCATGGATCTGTTCCATTTTACCTCACTGAAACTTGAATAGTCTCTGGGAAAAAGTCTTCCCTATCTTTCAGTTGCTCACCCTGTATCTTTTACAGTTTTCAAATAAAAATGGAAATTCGTTCAAGGCAATATAGACAAATATACCACCTTTCTTTTGAGTCATCACTCGACCCATCTTCCCTATTCAAAATGTTCATTGCGTTTTGATCAGAAATGAATATCTTGGTAGATATAGCCTCTTTAGTTTTCGTTGAAGTACCCTGTATATTATTCATATTTATTTAAATAATCAAACAATTACAAATGATATTTGAATTTGGGAGGCTTTTACTAAGTAGAATTCCTTTATCAATAACAAAACCAGTAATATTTTCTGAGGAATTTTACTGAATAATTGTGATTCGTAACGCGTTTCACTACACCGTAGATTCTTTAGACGAATGAATGTACAGAAATTATGACTACTATATATAGATACAATTGAGAATATAAATACAAATGTTCTTAAGTAATTGAAAGCTTATTGGGTTGCTTCTTCTAAAGTGGTTATTCATGACAGGCATATCCAATAAAATTAAGGAATAGATTGCTCTCTGAAGAGATTCAATGTAGATGAAGGCCTTAAATCGACTTGTTCATTAATGAGTCTATTGAGTGATTGTGTTTGTTGATTTCTGAAGTTTCCCAAAGATCTACTCAGCAAAATTTATTATCTGTATGCAAAATTTCAAACTGTGGGTCAGAAGAGTGATGATTCGCGTAATTTGAATCTGATTTTTTATTTCAAAAACTGCGTTTATGTTTCGATATTCAAATATTGAAATTTCTATATGTTCTACCAATGTAGAAATTATCACAGTCATTGCAAATCAATCTATGAACACCTGGTCTATTATTTTTATCTGATTTGGTTTTATTGTTTTTTATATATTTGTCTAAGCTATTATTAGTTTGGAAAGCTATGTTGAAATTATTTCTACTCAAGAATGATTTCAGTTTTTCGCTTGTAATGCCAACGTAGGTTAGGTGTTGAATTTTTGTTTTAATATACCGACAGGATAAACTTCATTCAATGCGATTCTACTTTGTTTTTATTCAAAATATTGTTTATTATTCTGGGATTATTTATTATTATTTTCAGCTATTTGTTTAATTAAATTATATTCTTTGTTGAAATTTTCTGGTGATAACGGAATGTTAATCAATCTATAAATAAAACTGTTGAATGCTGACATTTTATGTTGATACGAATGATGAATTTATTCATAATAATCCGCTCAGTATATATTATTTAAACTGGTATGGCTATGTAGATGATATCATTATTTGCTTCACAGGAACAAATACACAGTTGAAAATTTTCGAAAATCATATAAATTCATTACATCCAAAAATTGCATTCACAACCGAAATAGAAAGCAATAATTCGATAAATTTCTTAGACGTAACAATTTCGAATGAAAATGGAAAACATGTTTTCGCAATTTACCATAAGCTGTCACATACAGATATTATAATACATAACTCGTCGTGTCATTCATATCAACATAAAATGTCAGCATTCAATAGTTTTGTTCATAGATTGATTAACATCCCGTTATCACCAGAAAATTTCAACAAAGAACTAAATTTCATTAAACAAATAGCCAAAAATAATGGTTACAATCCCAAACTAATAAATAATATTTTAAATAAAAACAAAGTAGAATCGCATTGAATGAAGTTTACCCTGTCGATAAATTGAAACAAAAATTCAACACCTAAACCTACGTTGCCATTACAAATGAGAAACTGAAATCATTCTTAAGTAGCAATAACTTCAACATAGCTTTCCAAACTAATAATAATTTAGGCAAATATATAAAAAACAATGAAACCAAATCACATAAAAATAATAAATTAGGTGTTTATAGGTGGAATTGCAATGACTGTGATAATTTCTACATTGGTAGAACACATAGAAATTTCAATATTTGAATATCGGAATATAAACGCAGGTATTCAAATAACAAATCAGATTTAAATTACGCGAATCATCTCCTAGAAAATAATCACTCTTTCGACCTACAATTTGAAATTCTGCATACAGCTAATAAATATTGGAAAGTAGATCTTTGGCAAACTTTAGAAATCAATAAACACAAACACTCAGGTAGACTCATTAATGAACAAGTCGATTTAAGCCCTTCATCTTTATTGAATCTCTTCCTTAATTTCATTGGATATACCTGTCATCAATAACCACTAAGAAGAAGCACACCAATAAGCTTTCAATTACTTAAGAACATTTGTATTTATATTCTCAATTGTATCTATATATAGTTGTCATAATTTCTGTACATTCATTCGTCTGAAGAAGCTACGGTGTAGTGAAACGCGTTAAGAATCACAATTATTCAGTAAAATTCCTCAAAAATATTACTGTTTTTGTTATAAATTACAAATAATTTAATTGAAAAATTTGAAATATAATCATTGTCAGATATAGAAGATAGGTAATATCGTCTGTAGGTACTTGTTGAAATTTGTGCTTACAATATCAATTTAATTTTTAGAAAATGTCGATATCCAGTCTTGAAGTGATTATGATGATTTGGAAGCACAAGTCAACCCTGTATGCCATGCAAGACAAGTTATTAAAAGAACAGATCCATTTACGAAATATAATGAAAATATAATTTTAAATTAGGATATTGAGTGAGCAAAAATACTTCCACTGAAATGTTGAATTCAATTCTATAATATCTGCAACAGGATCGATTCTGAAGGTATTTGGTGATGAACTGGGTATTCATAAATCTTCAGCATGTCGCATCATTGTTAAAGTATGATACCAATTGACGGCTTTAAAGACGCTTGAAGCATGAAGAACATCAGATTATGCTCGATTTCATACTGATCCTAGTTTTCCCAAAGTGTTAGGTGTTGTCGAGTGTAATCATATAAAAATACGCCCTCCTAGTGGTGATAATGCGGAGGACTTTAGAAAAAGAAAATGTTATTTTTCTATTAACGTACAAATGATCTGCGTTGCTGACCCAAAAATTAGAAATATTATTGTCTGTTGCCACGATATGTCCACTATAGTACCACTTTCAATCACTCACCAATATGTGCTCATTTTGATGCTGGTAAAAATGGCACTGATAATTTATTTGTTCACCACGGCAATGCGTACAAGAAGTATATACTTACACTAGTTTTGACTTCAACAAATGCTAGAAAAGGAGCACACAACGTAGCACCTAGATCTATGAGGAATGTTATCGAGCAATGCTTTGGTGTTTTGAAGGGACGATTTCCCTGTTTCTCTGAAGGGCTAGATATAAAGATCGGCACATTATAATTGCCTGCTTAATGCTACATAAATTTTCTATCCTACAGAACGATGAATATCATGATCACGGTGAAAATGAGTTAAGCCAAGAAAAACCAAAATTACATAATGATGGCAATGAAAATTTAGCAGTTCACACAGCCGTAATAAATTTTTTATTGAAAAAATATATACGCACCTTATCAACGCCTATGAGCAGACTTTTTAACATTTTCCTCAAGAGAGGACAATTTCCATCGATATGGAAATATAATTTCATAATTCCAATCTGTAAGTCGGGATCTAAATCGGAAATCAATAATAATAGAGGTATTTGTATCCAGTCTGTGATACCAAAAATGCTTGATAGTTTAGTATACAAAAACGAAGCATGGGCTATATCTACCAAGATATTCATTTCTGATCGAAACGCAAAAACATATCAATTTTTGTTTCAAGAGGGACATCTTTCGGGTTACAATACTGGCCTGAAATATCAATCCCCTAAGCGGGGGTTGCAATCCTTGAACATTTTGAATAGGGATGGAACGATTGATGACTCAAAAGAAAGGTGGTGTCTTTGTCTACATTGCCTTGAACGAATTTCCATTTTTAATGGAAAACTGTAAAACATACAGGGTGAACAACTGAAAGATAGGGAAGACTATTTTCCTGAGACTATTCAAGTTTCAGTGAAGTAAAATGGAACAAATCCATGCTATTTATGGCAGTCATCATCAAGTACCATCCTCATCTCGAATTTCAATCCCTAGAGCAGGGGTGACCACCCTTGAAAATTTGGAAGAGGGTAGATGGGTCGAGTGATACCTCGAAAGAAAGGTATTATCTTTGTCTGCATCCCCGTGAACGAACTTTCATTTTTGATTGAAAACTGTAGAAGATACAGAATGAGCTACTGAAAATAGAGGAGACTATCCATCGCCTTGTGCTATTCAACTATTAGTGCAAAAAAACAGATTCATTCCAAATCAAAGGTTGTCATCTTTGATCTAAATGAATCTATTCCAGTTTTTCGAGTTATCACTCGACCCCATCTACCCTCTTCCAAATATTCAAGGGTTGTCACCCCTGCTCCAGGGGTTGAAATTCGAGATGAGGATGGTACTTGATGATGACTGCCATTGATCAGCGCATGGATCTGTTCCATTTTACCTCACTGAAACTTGAATAGTCTCAGGGAAATAGTCTTCCCTATGTTTCAGTTGTTCACCCTGTATCTTTCACTGTTTTCAATTAAAAATGGAAATTCGTTCAAGGCAATGCAGACAAAGATACCACCTTTCTTTTGAGTCATCATTCAACCCATCTTCCCTATTCAAAATGTTCAAGGATTGCAGCCCCCGCTTAAGGGGTTGATATTTCAGGAGTCCAAAATCACGGTAAGATTGATCTAATTCAGTTTCTTTGTTGGTAGTAAAACTATAGTTAAAATTTTCATTCGTGTCGCAATAAGAAATTATGATGATTCGCAAGTAAAATTAGAAATCTTGACATTTGTTACCATGGGAATTAAAGTTCAAAGCGTTTTGTGGGACTTTTTTTGATGATAGCGATCTACTCATTTTTAAGATATTTATACTGGAAACTTCTAACGAGACATCCTGTAATTTTTGGAATGTTGTTGTGTTCGTTTAGTTTCTGTATTGAAAATGAATGAAACAACTGAAAAGACAATTTTAAAATCTAGAAATGAATTTAAATTTCCATAAAAACTGGAATTACCTTTTTTTCTCCTTGAAGCAAAAATGTTCATACTTATTGACGTGGAGCGTATAATTGAGAGTCTGTATCAAGGTTTTAATGGCTCGATCAATTGCAATAAACATGTTCGAACACTATCGGCAGTCATTTGTCTGCGCCTAGGCTTATTGTAAGCACCCACTATCTTGATTGACTAGAGGTTCTGGGAAACATTACAATAGATAAGACAAATTAATGTCCGATGTCGGTACTGATTTGACGATGACGTAAATGAGTGGTTGGTATGAAACAGTAGCCGAAGTGATATCCTTTAAATTGTAATAAAAGGTTATAGACGTGATTCGAAGAGGCGAAATTTATTTGTCAGATACTAAACTTCTCAGAGCCTTCAACTTTTACTTGGTTTATTTCAAATTTATAGAAATTCAATGTATATTAAAGAGTAGCCAGTAATAGTCCGTTTTCTCGAATTAATCATTTATATCTTTTGAACACAGTTTTCATAATTTTATTAATAATTCAATCTAATTTCATCAAGTTAAATATTCAAACAGTTTGAAATTCGAAACAAGAATCTACAGGTAAAGATACCCAATGGAAATTATAGTTATATCCGTAAAGTGTCGCTGGTATTGATCTGGGTTGTTCATCAGTTAATTGTGAAGTCAGTACTTGAAAGAAGATCGTTTTCTAGTTTCACCCCAGATCCAAAGCATGCCTCAACGGATTCAGGCTGATATCAGGGCAAGAGGAGGTAATACAAGCTACTGAGGTCGATAAAAAAACACCTACTCCGTGAGAAAACACTGATTAATTCTAACATACCTTCGAAATTTCCAAAATACCTGAGTTAATATTCAAAATATCGTGTGATTCCATATAAATTTGGTTGTGTGTACGCTACGGTAATCAAATAACCCCGAAAGTGAAGAAGAAAAAGAGAATCACTCTCGAACCAAGAAAGAGCCCACCTTGGCCTAGCCGAGAAATAAAAAAATCTGATACAGATACCGAAATCTCCTCACATTATAACGATTCATCAATTGGCCCAGAAAACTTTTCTGACTTGGAACAAGAGAATGATTTTGCCATAAACACTGAAGTTAACAATGGTTCAGAAATTTATGATGAAATTGACGACAGTGTAGAATTTTCTGTTGATAGCAAATATCCTTGAACAAAATAATTTGTCAATTGACTCGTTGAAATACTGAAAGAAATAGACACTTTCATATGTAAATTTCTTCGTACGATGGGTCTTTCGAAATGCTAATTAACGTTACTGATATTTCGAAGAAAGGATAGTTCAGCGTTTATTTTGATGGGAGTATGATAATCAAAATATATTTTCTTCCTAATATTCCATTGATACATGGTCTTAGATTAGAAGAAATACCTTTGTATTTTTTTTAATTTCGCCCCCACTTATTCTCCACCACCCCCCTCTCCGCTTCAAACTCCCGTCATCCCCTCCATTTTGGTCGAAATAGAGCTCAACAGATTTAATATATAAGACTAGTGAGCCCGTTAAAATCGCCTTTTTAGATCCAACGCATAATATACTGTATAAATCAGAGCCTTCAACTTTTACTTGGTTTATTTCAAATTTATAGAAATTCAATGTATATTAAAAAGTAGCCAGTAATAGTCCGTTTTCTCGAATTAATCATTTATATCTTTTGAACTCAGTTTTCATAATTTTATTAATAATTCAATCTCATTTCATCAAGTTAAATATGCAAACAGTTTGAAATTCGAAACAAGAATCTACAGGTAAAGATACCCAATGGAAATTATAGTTATATCCGTAAGGTGTCGCTGCTATTGATCTGGGTTGTTCACCAGTTAATTGTGAAGTCAGTACTTGAAAGAAGATCGTTTTCTCGTTTCTGTGTGAAAACGGAAAGCAGTACTCATTTTATGTTTCATTTCCACTTTATTGTTGTGAAGAGAATAATTTCGCTTCTTCATTATTTTTTCTTGAAAATCAATAGTTTTTCGTAGAACCGAGTCTATATAAGTTCAGAATTCATTAGATTCGCTGTCTTTCCATTTAAAAATTTTCGGAATCGTTTGTGATTTCATTGGAGCTGTTGTAGCGATTAGAGGCGTTATAAGTAGTTGGTAATTTTGCTGGATTTCCTCGATAACGAATTCAATTAGAGAGTGGAGAGATTTCGAATTTTCTTTCGTTATATTAACCTAGATCGATATCGGCTATTCCAAGGGTAAGTCAAATCCATTCTGTTCATTTTAAAAATATATATTCGAGAGATATGGTATTGTTATTGATTTTTTACCATCAAGATATTTTACTGTCACGAGTTTTCATTTTTATGCCAAACCTTGATATTTCACGACTAAGGTAACCACGTCTTTAGGGAACTAGTCTTACCACCTAGGGCATTATATATATATATATATATATATATATATATATATATATATATATATATATATATATATATATATATATATATAATATAACAGACAAGCTATTGCTAGTGCAATAGCGACAAACAAACGAGTTTTTTCACTCGTTTATTGAATCATACGCAAAATACACTCGGAGGCAAAATTAGCGGAACACTCGAAAATTTAACCAAATTCAAAGTTCGATATTTTTCCTAATTCTCAACCGATTTAGATGATTTGTTCGGCAAGTTATAGATCAACTATTCTGCTTTGTAGAAATTGTAAGAGAAAACAAAAAAAAATTTGAAAAAAAATTTATACAGCGGCAAAACTAAGTGTTTTTTTTGTCAAAAATTCGTAACACCCTGTGGAATTTCGTGGTCCGAGTTGAAACGTACAATATCATGGTCTGTCAAGACACATCTTCCTACAGTAACGCCCTTCTTGTTTCATGCGTTTATCTCTATTTTTGCAAAATATATTTAATTTCAAGTGGAAAATCACCATTTTGGAGAAATTCCATTGAATCAAGAAATTGTCATTAAAATTCGTCTATCAATTTGGAATTTTCTTATTATCACTCAGGCGTGTCGAAATTGTAGTTTGCGATTTTTATGTTCGAATTGCATTAGTTATTGATGACAATTTGGTTAATTTGGTGAAAATTAGGAATTCATAGGAGATAACAGTCGGTAGGTATTAAAATACACAACCGAATTCTGGGACCATTGATAAAACTTTTCATTCACACATGTGCACACCTTTTTTTATCAAATATGAAATACAACACACGTTTTTTGTATATGACCACATTTGCACATGTTTAAAGAATGAAAGTTTTCCATTCTTTGATTTGATATAAATTCGATCGGTTGCGGTGTCTTGTGATTTTTTTACTGTTTACGATTCGAAACGGTATTTTTCATTCAGAATGAGAGATTTACCACCAACCTCAGTAGCAAGGGCAGTTACATTGATCGAGGAAGGGCGCATCTACCGCTCAGTCGGTACCATGTTGGGTGTCTCGACGTCGGTTATCCATCGAATCTACCGACGTTACAGGGAAACTGGATTGTACGTGAGGAGGCGAGGACAAGGAAGAAATCGGGCAACCCGCGCTATACATGACCGTTTCATCGTCAATCAAACCATAAGAAATCCTCGTCTTACTGCTGTTCAGGCACGTAACCTTTTACAAGCAGTGGATAACATAAACGTCAGTGTGAGGACAGTCAGAAGACGATTAAACGAAGTTGGTCTGAGATCATACGCGCAAGCAAGAGCACCAAGACTCGATAGAGCCCATCGGGTAGCAAGATTGGCGTTTGCTAGGGAGCATGTAGCATGGACAATCAATCAGTGGAGACGAGTTTTATTTAGTGATGAGAGCCGATATTGTGTGAATTTCATGGATGGTAGAGATAGAATATGGAGGCATCGAGGGGAACGGTACAATCAAGAGAACTTCGCAGGAACTGAGCAATACGGTGGAAGGTCAGTTATGATATGGGGTGGCATATGCTTGGGAGTACGAACAGAACTGGAGATTATTGGCAATGGATCACTTAATGCCCATCGGTATATAACAGAAATCTTGGAGCCCCATGTTGTTCCTTTTGCTCCTTACATAGGGGAAAATTTCCTTCTTATGCACGATAACGCGCGCCCTCATACTCATAGTGATAGAATATCTCAATGAAGTTGGGATCACTCGAATGGACTGGCCGTCGCGGTCACCGGATTTAAACCCGATCGAACACGTTTGGGACATTCTTGGAAGAAGGGTTCGACAACGGAATACAGGCAACGTTGAAGAGCTAACATTGGCTTTGGTGGAAGAGTGGGACAACATACCTCAACAGATGATAGACAATATCATTGGGAGTATGCGAAATCGTATGCGCGCTGTAATAAGAGCTCGGGGAGGTCATACTCGCTACTAAAATCAAATGTTTTTTTTGTGGGTCATCATGAACATTTTTCTCAACATGTTCATTTCATTTCACGAGTGTATCGCCAGGATACACACCTGCTCTCAATTTTGGACAGGAATGATAATTATTATAGAGTGTCACACAAAAAAATTCGAAAATAAATGTGCAAAATCAACGATTTTTCCAGTTTACTTCGAGTTCTCCCGGAGCGTGAAATCGGCCAGTGAATTTCAAAAATTTTCATTTCGTTAGTTTTCGGCTTCTCTAAGTTTGATTCTATTTTTTGGCTAACCTCCGATGTTATGCACCTACGCAAGATTAAAAATAAATTCTTGAAATTTGTGGCTTTTCGCTTCAAATTGGATATCTCTTGTAAAAATAGAGATAAACGCATAAAACAAGAAGGGCGTTACTGTAGGAAGATGTGTCTTGACAGACCATGATATTGTACGTTTCAACTCGGACCACGAAATTCCACAGGGTGTTACGAATTTTGGACAAAAAAACACTTTTAGTTTTGCCCCCGTATAAAATTTTTTTCAATTTTTTTTGGTTTCTCTTATAATTTCTACAAAGCAGAAGAGTTGATCTATATCTTGCCGAAAAAATCATCTAAATCGGTTGAGAATTAGGAAAAATATCGGACTTCGAATATGGTTAAACTTTCGAGTGTTCCGCTAATTTTGCCTCCGAGTGTAGTATGGTTCCCCTGTTACATTTTCCGGAGCTCACACTTGTGTGTTTCTGACACACACCAAAATTATAGATAAAAGCATTCATTGTAAATCCTCTCTTTTCAAAAGAATATATATATATATATATATATATATATATATATATATATATATATATATATATATATATATATATATATATTATGTTGAAACAGAGGAATCGCTATTTTGGACTGGCCAGCCTGCTCTCCAGACCTAAATCCTATTGAACATTTAATGGATAATCTCAAAAGGAAAATTAGATCGTGCCAGTATAATCTAAGAACCCCACAACAGCTCATTCAAGCCGCCACAGAAGAATTGCAGAATGTCACCCCAGAGGAGGTCAAAACCTAATCCAAAGCATGCTTATACGGATTGAGGCTGATATCAGGGCAAGATGAGGTAATACAAGCTACTGAGGTCGATAAAAAAACACCTACTCCGTGAGAAAACAGGGATTAATTCTAACATACCTTCGAAATTTCCAAAATACCTGAGTTCATATTCAAAATATCGGGTGATTCCATATAAATTTGGTTGTGTGTACGCTGCGGTAATCAAATAACTCCGAAAGTGAAGAAGAAAAAGAGAATCACTCTCGAACCAAGAAAGAGCTCCACTTGGCCTAGCCGAGAAATAAAAAAATCTGATACAGATACCGAAATCTCCTCACATTATAACGATTCATCAATTGGCCCAGAAAACTTTTCTGACTTGGAACAAGAGAATGATTTTGCCATAAACACTGAAGTTAACAATGATTATGGTTCAGAAATTTATGATGAAATTGACGATAGTGTTGAATTTTCTGTTGATGGCAAATATCCTTGAACAAAATAATTTGTCAATAGAGTCGTTGAAATACTGAAAGAAATAGACACTTTCATATGTAAGTTTCTTCGTACGATGGGTCTTTCGAAATGCTAATTAATGTTACTGATATTTCGAAGAAAGGACAGTTCAGCATTTATTTTGATGGGAGTATGATAATCAAATATATTTTCTTCCTAATATTCCATTGATACACGGTCTTAGATTAGGAGAATAACCTTTGTATATTTTTTAATTTCGCCCCCACTTATTCACCACCACCCCCCCTCTCCGCCTCACCGCTTCAAACTCCCGTATCCCCTCCATTTTGGTCGAAATAGGGCTCAACAGATTTAATATATAAGACTAGTGAGCCTGTTAAAATCGCCTTTTTAGATCCAACGCATAATATACTGTATAGATGCCTAATATATAACTCTCAGATATTGTGTATTTGTTGTTTATGAATTTTCTTTTTGATGATAAACTAACCTATCATGATTAAAGAATCTTTGAAAAATTAGATAGAGCCTAAAACATTTCCCTTATAGCGATACATCCTGAATACCACCCGCCAGGAAATTTTAATAACTTTAATGATCACAAAATAACTCAATAAAAAGCAACGGTGTTTCGCCCACTATCCTACAAACAAATAAGCAAATGCATTGGTGAAAATCATCTTAGTGCTGTACCATAAAATAACAATAGTTTCATTTTCTAATTAGGGGCCATATACCTAGCGTAGAATTACTTAATTGGCCGTATAGATAAGAGTGAATAATGACTACGAAAATATTAATAAATATTTAATTTTCATGTCCATTAGGATAATGAATAGCGAATTTACCTTAGTACGGCAAAACTATAAACCTGAATAATATTCTTCAGTAGATAGCGCGTGGGATAACGTTGTTATGCGATACTCACAAAGTTTATGTGTGCTCCCCTGAAAAAAAAATTCTTCATACTTGTGATTCAAGAATTTAGGATTTACTATGAAGATATGATAAATTTGCCGCAAGAGTTTGATAGCCAAGAATACGAGGGTTATGCAATAAGTCCCCAGTAAAACAAATTATTTGTAAAATGTTTCGATCTTTTTAAAACACTATTTCGCTAAACGTTTCTGTTAATCAATAATATTATTGATGAGTTTATCTTATGGAAATTCATTTTACTATAGATAAAACAAATGTGAATCAAGAATGTGTGATTTTTGATTCAACAATGGTGGGATATAATATAGGGCTTATTTATCTGTTTTATTGACTTAAGAAGAGCTTCTGATTGCATTAAGCATGAACAACTTCTAGAAATGTTAAAAACTATCGATTTAGAAGATTAAGATATAGGTTTGATTAGAAATCTGTACTGGTCGCAAAAAGCCAAATTGAAGATTAACAATCAACAATCGGAATCTAATCCTATAGACCTAGTAACAAGCGTTCGATCATTGCTAAAGTATTTAAACGCATAATTTATAAATATCTTTCTTTTCATGTGAAAAATTTCATTATCCCACAACAACACGGATTTTTTAAGGGTAGGACTCTGGAAACTAATTTGATCGTTTATAGTGAGTACCTGCAGAGTGCAATGGATTCTCAAATTCAGACTGATGCTACTTACACCGATTTTTATAAAGCCTTCGTCAAAATAAGTTTCGATATTCTCATTTTTAGACTAGCCGAAGCAGGTGTAAGTGGTGGGTTGCTTGAGTGCAATCGTATCTTCTGAATAGGTCACAGTTCGTTAGTTTAAATGGTTTTAAATCTGAATTTTTCATTAGTACTTCTGGGGTACCGCAGGGAACTCATCTCGGTCCTCTCCTTTTCTTAATTTATATAAATGACATAGATAAATGTTTCAGGCACTCCAGATTCTTGCTCTATGCAGACGATCTGAAAGTTTTTAGAACTATCAGATGCTTAAGGGACTGTCTTGATCTTCAACTAAATTTGAATAACTTGGTTTAGTACTGTGGAGAAAACCAATTATTTTTGAATTTAAATGAATGTTTCACGATAACTTTTACTAGAAACCATTCCCTTATCACTTGTACTCAATTGGGAATTCATTGTTGCGACGTGTGTCCACGGCTTTTGATCTGGGTGTCACTTTCGATTCGAAGTTGCTCTTCGATGCAAACATAGATCGCATAGCAAATAGTTCAAGTCGAATGATGGGTTATATTTTCAGGAGAAATAAGGAATTTAAATATGTAAAATCACTTATCACTTTGTATTATGCTTACATCTACAGTAAATTAAATTTTTTCCTCGTGTATTTGGAAACCTCGTTATGATTGTTATTCCAACCGACTTGAACGCATTCAGAATAGATTCATACGGTTCATATGCTTCAGAACTAACTTTGTTATCCTGAATGACGACTACGTTCCTGCCCGTAAATATTTCAATTTATTGTCACTCGAAAATCGTAGAACTATATCCGATATTTTGGTTTGTTTAAAATATTGAACTGCGTACTTCAGGTACCTGAGATCTTCCACATGGTTACTTAATGTTCCTATGCAATCGTTGAGTTATCACGGCATCTTTTCTATAACTTTTAGAAAAACTAATAGTGCACAGAACTCCCCTATCGATAGGTTGCTACGTGTCTGCAGCACGCATAGGAGTATCAATTTGTTTGGGGTCACATTGGCTTCTTCGAAGAAAACATTACGCTTGCTCTTTCGCTGACTAACATCAAATTCATTCAATCGTTCGTTTTGTAATATTCATTTTGTATTTCTTTTTTCATTCTTTCTATGAATACAACTCACTATTAATGTCTTATATAATACTTTTTTTAGAGTACTAGATTCTATGTAACTAATATTAATCTAGTGAATCTCATTTCGATTTCGGCTGTGGACATTCTTTATATAGTACTTAGATAAATACATTCATAAATGAATTTAAATAATTCAATGATCAAATTATGAATGTCGTGAGGCAGGGATATATCATCGCGCCGATGCTTTTCAATTTATATTCTGATCACTTTCGAAAAGGATCTGAGTGACAAAACAGAAGGAATAAAGATTAATGGTCATTTAATTAACAACATCAGATATGCGGATGACACAGCCAATGTCGCAGGGACGCTAGAAGATCTATAAATATTACTAAGTCGAGTAAATAACGTATGCAACCGATTTGCATTGAGAGTGAACACCAAAAACACTAAGATAATGATAGTCAGCAGAAATGAACAACCAGACGCAGCACTAGATCTTGATGAGAAAATATTAAGAAAGTCGGCAGCTTCAAATATCTCTGTAGCCTCATCAGGACAGATACAAACCCAGGTTAAAACGAGAATCGAGACAGTTAGGACAACTTTCATCAAATACAAAACACTCTTCTGCGATAAAAATTTAAATACTGCAACAAGAGTCAGACTTCTAAAGTGCTATGAGTGTTGCACCTTTTACATGGCGTAGAAGCGGAGACAAGCAGATAGGAGGTTCTGCAGCTGATGAATTTAGACCGCCAACTCCTTCAAGTACAACACTGTCACTATGCCCAGAATCGAGAAAATTCCGGCAAATGATCGCAAACCTCTAATCTCAGAGATGGCACCTGAAGAAGATGATAAATACAATGAAACATTTTTGTTTGATTTTCACTTTGTTTATTTTTGATACACATGCCTAGTTTCGACAGTTACTTCTCAAGGATCACCCCGAATACGTTATAATGATCTACAAAATCCAACTGAGCATACTTAAACATAGTAAATTGAAGTCACACGGTTGAATATAATAAAATTGACATCGTTTCTATGCAAATTACTCATTTAATGTATGAGAGAATATAATAATTAATCCTCGGGGAAATGATAAGAGAAGATCGATTTATTAAACGGACAATTTGAAAAAGTACTGATATCTAACGTGCATAATGTTTCTGCCAATGTTTCAAGATATGTGCTTACCTAATTACTTTAGTTACATGAAACAAGAGATAAGAAGATAGAAATGAAAGTTGGAAATGGCAAGGTTGGTGATTATTTGTACGCGCAAAGAAGTGTATCCCTATAAAATACCGGAAATTTAGTCTTCAATCACGAGCATGAAAGGTATATGGCACATAAAAATTGGAAACTCAGATTCGTAAAAAAAAAATTGTATCGTTATTCCAATTCAATATAGCTCAAGGTTCTAACAAGCCCCGCAAATGTATAAGGTGCGTGGGTGGTTGAGTAAATGATACCACGTGGATTAAGTAACTAGGGGATGAGTGAACTGCTGCGGTTGGGGGTGTTCCGTCAACCGGCTGATGGAAAAAATCATCCCACTAAAAAAAACCCTAACGCTCAGTGGGACAGCATGGGTCATTGTCACAATGCCTGAGGATACTCCGACATGCATTGGAAATTTGAATATTGGTTACCAAAGAAAGACAATGTCTGAAATTCTGCATCAACTCTTCAACATTTCAACTAGTTTTTCTATACTACAGATCCATGATATATCCCCTAAGGAAAATTTCCAACGGTAGCAAATCAGGGATACGAGCCGGTCATGTTACTAACCCTCTAGTTCCAATCCATCGCCAAAATTTAAGTCAAGTTAATCAAAAACGGGACCTAGTTTGATGAGGGGCTTCATCATGTTGAAAATAGATATTTCTTTTCTCAGCAAGACACAGTTCATCAAAATATAATATAATTAGATAATGTTTTCATTCAGAATTGCATGATATAATTCACCACGAGCTTTCATCAAAATCACATACTCTTATACGATCTTAGCAATCTAGCATGGATTTAGAAAGAATAAATCAACTCAAGCAAGTATGAATTTCAACTTATACCTAAATGTATGTATAAATGATAATAACAATTGCATAGCAGTCTTTATGGACCTAACTGAAGCCTTCGACCTGGTTGTATATAACATGCTTTTGGACAAAGTACATCGCCTTGTTTTCAGGGGTACAATTCAAGAGTTCAGATCTTATTTATCCGATATAGTGCAATTTGTTGAGATTAAAGGTGTAGAATCCTGGTGTTCAAGTGCATTGGGATGTCAATCGAAAATGCCAAATCAGTCAGAATTTTTCGTTCTTCAACATCTGAGTGTCATCCCCTCTTTCGTCTAGAAAAGCTGTTATTTCGGGCAATAATTCTTGAAACCTTCCTAGGAATTTTCCGAAACTCAACCACCTGACGTCCGTGTGAAGAACTAAATCCATGTGTTCAGCTGACTCCCTATCTTCCAACTGCAACTTAAAGAGCCGCCGTCGCAAGCTACGTGCACGGATAGATTTACTATGTTTGTTGCAATGCCCATAATTTCCTCCGTGTTTAAAACTTTTGAACACAAAACTTGTTGGTGTATATCGCAATGGAATGAAAAAAATTAAAGGAAATCTTCAGTAGCTAAACACAATGCCACAAAACCGTTTTTGTTTTCAGTCATTACTGGTGCTCTATCGGTTTTAATGCACACAAATTTATATATTGGTAGCTTGTAGTGGTTTACAAAATTGAAGAAAACGTCATATGTATCTTCGCCACGGGTCTTCCTCTTCAGAGGAATGATTGTCAAAAATGCTGTCATATCGGTGGATTCGTCAAACTGTGAAGAAAAGTATGCATATTTCATGAAATCATCTTTTAGTTTATCTGCCATGTCCTGATTTATGACTTCAATACGCCTTGTGACAGTCGGACGAGATAACTGAAGTTCTCTAATAGCAGACATAATTTCTGTTTTATTTTTAAAATCTCCAAATAAAGTCTCATCTGATTCAATAAATGCTTTCGTCGCAACCGATCCATCTTCGAATGGTTCCTTGTGTTTCGCCAATATATGAGATCGTAGCAGCTTTCGATTGTTTGGCTGGTCTTGTGAACATGGTTTGTTAGGTAGTGCAATTGACGCACGACAAATAAGACAAATGCACTTATCCTTCACCATACAAAAAAATATTCTTCCTCCCAATCGTTATTAAAATGATACGTTTTAGATTTCTTCGCTACACTCATTTTCTACTATTTAATAATAAACCTTGTATAGACATAGTACCTTCAAGTTACAAGTCAGAATACCTCCAATCCCTGCAGGCGCAACATTTATATCGGCGTGAACGAAAGTCTCGAATGTTCCCGTCAAACGCGCCGCCTGAAATCTCTAGAAAAGCCTCAAGAATAAAAAACGCGGCTTTTCTTTGACAAGTACCGCGCGTTCCTTCGATAAAGCCGCCTTTTGCCGCTAGCAGGGTGTAATTTTATTACGTAATAAATTTTTGTAGTTTAGTTACCTACTTATCAAAATTCTTCTTCTTCCCGAGATCTATTCAAAAAGCACTCGCGTCTGACCGTATGAGCACCCCTGAGGTAGAGTAACAAGTTTTATTCTATTTAACTGTTTATTGATGTAGGCGTCAGAATACATTATGCACTTTTGAAGAAGATTAACTTCTTCTGAAGTGGCGAAAACTACGTTCTAGGGAGATATTGCCATCGTTACTCTGGTTTCGTTCAAAGAACACAGTGGATTCGTAGATTGCATTGATTTGTAGATGGCTTATCTGTCTTCACCACCCTGCAAAGGCCGTCAACCTACCGCGTCCTGTTCCCTCACCTTAATATTTAGTCGTATGTTTGGTACATTGTTGGGAAGATTTAAAAAGTTCCAATACTCAACGAGATTGATTCCAGCTATCGAATTATCGCCCAGTAGCTCCGCCAAGAAGTATGCTGCTGCACTGGGGTTTCCTAACCACTCTGTAAGGCAGAAGTGATCTACTCAAAAAGTACTCGATCGACCACTTGAGCACCCCTGCTCTACCTATTACATCAATTTTTGCATCTTCTCCATCAACTTCTTCATATTCTTTTTTTCTTGAGTTGAGTTGAATGTACCATGGCTCATATGGTTTTCCCCCAATTTATCGCATATACTACTATGACATTGCCGCCTTCAAATAAGAAGATCGTGCAGCGTCCACAAGTTACACAAATTTCGCTTCTTTATGAAAAATGATTGAAAAATCTGCAGAGTGCAGATATATTTTTGAAAAGTAAAAACTCTATTCAAAGAAATTAAAATTATGGTTCATATTTAAGAAAAAAAGTTTAAACTATACTGAAAATTCCACACACAGTTCGATTTTCTGTAAAAAAAATCTACACGGAAAAGAGAGGTTATCTTCGTATCTTCACAATAGCTGCAGTACTAAAACGTGGAAAGCAGTTCATTCTGTACACCCCTCAATTTACATTTTATATCAAACCTCCATGCGTATTCCAGTCGCCATTTTACGTTTTCCATAGGCTCGAAATCGGACATTTGAAGAGTGAAAGCTACGGCAGACATTTGAAACACTGAACATGAAGTGAAATTTTAAAATAAATCAATTGTAATTCTAATTTTATCTCTTTCTGCAGCTGAGGGACAGTCTTTGGCTTATTAGTGGCTTTAATTTTGACTCAACAGAAAAGTGAAGGATCTGAAGCCATCGAATTAAGAAATTCCGAGGCCTTGGACCTTCTTAGATACATTCATTGTTTAAATGATTATTACGCTATCCAATATAGAAATACAATTTAAACTACAAAGCTTTTTTCAAATTTTCTCTCTCTTGTTCTAAAATAAACACTTAGATGACATCTACAGATAATCTTTATTTCGGTATAGTCTTCAAAGAATTCTGCTCATATCGAACAAGATCTTTTGCAACTATTATGGTATTTATTGTCGTTTAGTAATTGGCCAATTACTGACGTTGAAATATGCTGCGGTTTTATCTTGTTCTTATGTGAATTTACCATAATAAACAAACATTACAGTCTAGATTCGTCTTTTAACTGCTTATTTAATGGAGAGTTATTTTTTCAGGCGTTCATAATCATTCTACTTATGGAGCATGAAATGTTATATTTCTGGTATTATTCTCCCATTCAACAATTTTCTTTCTTCCTTTGGAGGGTAAAAGTTTCGAAAATTGGATTGAAGTATTTTCTAGGATTTGTTACGGTTTTCCTGCTGCCTCTTTCAACTTTATTGAAGGTAATTCAATGGTTTGTTTTCTTTATTAAAGAAAATTGTTGAATAACTTCCGACGAGGAAAATATTGAGATAATGTATCTGGTATGCTTCACTTTTCGGACCTTATATTTATTCACTTTACAAGATTTAATCATTGAGGTTACTAACAAATTTTCAGAGTTAACTACATCTGAAGAATTAAAAAAATATTTCTACAAATCTCTAATATTCTACTCAACTAAACTTTACGATCACAGAATCTCTCAAATATCGGTAACACTCATGGATATAAATTTGTCCGCTCTATTGTTAAAGGAGATGGAGAAAACATGGCATCTGTGTTTGGAGAGTGTTAAGGCATAATTTCAATCGAATATCTGCCTCAAAGGGAGATCATCAACTCTACAAGATACTCTGAGAACCAAAAAAATTGCAGGGGGCGATTCAGAATGAGATGAGAGATATGCTGACAAAATGAGTCTGCCTGTGGCAAGAAAATGCCAGAACACATACGTCAAACGACACAACGTAACTGCTCATCTTATTTCAATGGGATATCCTGAACCATTTTCCTGATCTAGCACCTTTAGCTTATTCTTTCTCCATCTCTCTGAAGCTGCAGATGGGTAGGAAAAGATTTTTAATGAATGAGGATATGAAGGAGACAGTCAGCAACAAGTTTTTAGCGTCTTCCTCTCCCCCTTTGATTGGTGATGATGGGTCTATCGGATCATCGCCAAATGCTAAGCAAAATTCTTTCTTAGATACATCAAATCTAATGCCACCAAGCATCCGACATTTCAATCGAATGTGTCTTAAGTAAAGGTCATTTATATGGATAAGGAGTTTTCTGTTTCTATCTCTAACGTGAATTTAATATTATCGTGAATTTTGTTAATGAATGTTTTGAATTACTCTAAATTTTATAAAAGAGCTAAATATAATTGAACAAATAGCAGTCAATAACGGTTACAGTCCAAGTATGATTGAGAACATGATTTCACGCAGAAAATTTCAAAAAGCAATTCAGGTATTTCCGAGTATAAAAGTTTTAACAAAAATACAACAGCTTAACTTATATTGATAATCCTAATCTAAAATTAAAATCATTCCTCTTTCATTATAATTTCAATATAGCATTCAACTGATAATTCTTAAGGTCGACATATGAAAAACAGCAAATCTAAAATTGATCAAGGTAATAAATCCAGTGTTTATAAACTGTTTTGCGGGGATTGTAATAAAATTTATATTGGTAGAACTTCCAGAAATTTCAAAGTTAGGTTATCCGAGCACAAACATAGTTTTAATTATCATAAATCAGATTCCCATTATTCTAGTCACTTACTCGATGAAAACCATAACTTTAAGGATAATTTCAAAATTTTACACAATGAGAATAATAGACAAAAACTCAATCTATGGGAAATTTTAGAGATTAACAAAGAAAAGAATTCAGGTAGGTTACTTAATAGTCGATTAGATCTAAATCCTTCTCCATTACTCAATCTTTTCAATTCATAAAGTAAGCAACTCCGATGGGTTTTTCAACATACCCCTTGTATCTTGTAATATTCAATAGGAAATAAGATAAAGATATATATATATATATATATATATATATATATATATATATATATATATATATATATATATATATATATATATATATATATATACTATAGTTTTATTTCATTGGAAATATGTCTACCGATTTTCATCAAGTAACAACCTCCTCAACCAAAACATTCTTTTGTTTACAGCCTAGTATGCTGTGGATCTCGCTTGCATCGAACATCCTTCTAATAACTCACAATTTGGCCTTTTCCAATAATCATCTTGGACGGCCACAACTTTGGCAAGACGGGCATCGCCTTCTCCCGACAGTTGAAGATAAAGAAAAAGGAGGTGGAGAAGTAGGTGATGGAATAGGCGGGAAACCCCACTTCACCACCTGCAAAGGGAAGGATGACGACTAAGTCGAAAAATAGCTATATTACGTACTAGTAATTATGTATCGCGTAATTAATTATACAAATAAATACCTACAAATATTCAAAATACCCACTTTCTGGATATGCCTTGTAGATTTAACGTGAAAATAGGATAGATTAAGTTTCACTACTTTTTCAACGGAAAGTACATCTTATTTAGGCGTTTTTATGATAATTTCTAAATTATTAATAGTTCACGAAAAGTAAATACGTAATTTTTCATCTCAATTTTGTTAATTACTTTTACTTTATGTTCTTGAAACAAATTTGATATATTTATCTAGACGTTGTGCTGAATTGAATGAGATAACACTTATATTTTTAGGACCATGCACTAAACTAAACCATAATATTCTTATTGAGAAAGAAAACCTGATCAGTTTCACCAGCATAATATATTTTTAATCATTGCAAATCAGTTGGTTTAGCGGTAAGCCAGAAAGCCATTCCAGCAATTACCTCATCATTTTTCTATAATAAAGCCAGTTCATTCAGAGAAAACCGAATTAATCTCTCACTTCATTAATTTATTTTTCAATTAAAATACCAGTATCACTACGACTCTGCGTCCTACATACATAGACTATCGTACATACACTAACAAGTATAAATTATGAGCCAGTTTAACGATTTTGCTATCCATCTAGCACACATAAAATAATAGTTAAAGTATCAATTAAGGGAAAATATTATTGGTTTTATTGCAAAATTACCGGTAATGGAACGAAGAAGTTGTGATTAACTAGTCGGTACTCAAGTTTGGGCTCAGTTATTAACTCTATATCGGAGAAGATGAAATTTATTGCTGTCATAATATACTAGCGACAATAATATATAAATTTTACGATGTCTTCGCCGATTTAACAGTAACGCGGAAGAGATCTCTGGACATTTGCACGTTGTACTTTTTAATTCAGCTGAGATTTGCATGTATGGAGAGGAAGAACTAATTAAATCTTCCAACAGGTTTTCAAATTGATGAATGGCGTGTATTTCCTGTGAAAGTACCAAATACCCTGAATGTTGGTAACAGATGAGCCAAAAGTCCTTAGATGAACGAATAGATCGCGCCAGAAATATTATCATATCAACCTCTAAATGACCGTGTCCAAATTTTAAGATATTTCGTTCAGTAATTTTCGACTTAAGAAGGATGTTTTTCATGTTTTGCATGCAGGAACATAGAGAACCCCATTAATCAGCTGTTAGTACTAAAAATGATACTCTATGTTTTGTAAATATAAATCCAAAATTTTAGTTCAATGCGTGCTGTGTTTTAGCTACCACAAAATGCCGTAGTTTGGCGCCCCTTAAGGCATTTTGGATCATGTTTTTTTTATTTTTTTCAAGGTAGGAGGTAGGTAGGTAGGTGCTTGAAATAAAGCGAGAAACTGAACTTTAGAAGTCATATTTCTTTGTAGACTAAAATATCAAAATGAAACAAACAGAACAAAATCATAACAAAATAAATTCTTGTTCACACCCATTTTAATACATTTACTTAAGTAATGGAATATAGACACGTTGACTCGTTGTTTATAAATACTAGAAAATAACCTAAATAATAATATATATATATATATATATATATATACTAAGATATTTTATATATATATATATATATATATATATATATATATATATATATATATATATATATATATATATATATATATATATATATATATATAGATACTACTAGAAAAAAATATCCAGATATTTCTAATAACAAATACCTAGGGAACTTCGTTTTAAAATCAAAAATGTTAGCTAGGTCTAGGTGCAATAGAAAAATAAAAGATAGCTATTGTAGTAGCGATATTTTCCAAGATTTTGCTGTTCATTCATCAATTACATCGCTAAAATTTATACCGTCAAAATTTCATGTTCAATTGCTAATATTGTTAGCCCAGACAATCGTTCTTGAATTATTGTCGATCTTAAATAATTTTAATGATTTTTAACTCTGAAAAGATCGCTCGCCAGAAGCTACAGATACAGTCAATGTCAAAAGAATTCTTAGTGAAATGCTTACGTTTGAAAAGGTGAAGATTAAATTGTTTTCAAATATATTTTAAAATACTTAAGGGGTCAGTATCATCAGTTAATGAAAACAACTTTAACGCTTTAATTTCGTTCATTGGAGTCTATATCCTTATTATCCTGATCTGTCAGTCGCTCTTCAAGAATAGAACAATGTTTTGAAAGATCGCTGTCACTTAATTTGAATATGTCGCTAAAAAATCCGAAAATATTATCATACTCATTAAATTAGCCAAATCGGATTGTTAGAGAGCTTATAGTTTGATATATAATTTTTAAGTAAAACTAATTTTAAAGGAGGTTTTCGGATCATGAGGGGTCTCATCTCGGTGTTCATAGTCAAACAGTTTTGGTTTAAATTTCCTCCTAACCGTTGGTAGTGGTGGAAAGTCTTCTTCAATTTCGAGAAGAGGATACTACTTATTTCGCTTGCACAAGAATTTCTTGACATGAATGGTCAGATCTTTATTGCTGGAATAAATCAAATAAATTTTTTAGGTGGGTTTGGCATACTTTAATATTAATTGTAGCACTTTGCATTTGTTTGCTGACAATATTTATATGAAATAAAACGTCATGCCAAATAATAATTCCACAAATAAATTGAAAATTTTGTACGGACGTTAAGAGGGAACTCGCTTTATGTCTTGCATCAATGTGAAAGGAATTATCTTCAGCCACTTCTAGAAGACTTTCGCAAACCTTAATTAAATAAACTTTAAGGGGCTTTATTGCGTCTATTCTGCTGGACTGCTTGTCTCACTTAGAGGCTTTAAACTTAACCCGGGGACATTTTTTCTCAAAACATACCACCTTTTTGTGGATAACGAAAAAAAATTATATAACTCTTGCACAAGATTAAGAAAGTTTATTGTAGCACCTGACACCTTAGAAGCATCATTTACTGTTAAGTTCAAATTATGAGCCGCACAAGGTACAAAAAGGGCTTTCGGATTCGCATCAAGAATGCGTTTTTGAAGCCCAACATGTTTTCCCTTCATATTTGTCCCATTATCATAACATTGTCCCCTAATGTGTTTTAATTCTAAATTAAATTTTTTCAAATTTTCTATCACAAATGTATATATCCCTTCTCCTGTAGAGTCCAGTATTGGATTAAACGCAATAAAACTTTCCTCAACTTCAACCTTTTTTGAAGTGATATTAAGGACAACATACCTCAGAACAAGACTAATTTGCTCAGTATGACTAGTGTCTGGTGTACAATCTAATATTATTGAAAAATATTTTGAACTGCGAACCATTTCTAAAATATTATTTCTCACTTTGGACGACAATAATTCAATTATTTCATTCTGCATTTGCACGCCTAAATAATGAGTCATTTCAACAGATTTTTCTGGGGGCTATACACTCGGCTAACGTGCTGTCTCATCACTGAATCAAAAGAGGCAATCATCTCGACAGCTTTTAGAAAATTTCCATTATCATGCTCGAAAAGCAATTGAGAAGAACCTTGAAATTCCAAGCATTGTGTAGATAAATACTTAACAATCGCAACAATTCTTTCCAACACGTCTCCCAACATTTTTTTTCCGTTTCTAAAATCCGCAGATGATGAGCATTTACAGTCATAGATGTCTCCAACATTTTTTTTAAATTTACCCAAGTGTTTTTATAACTGTTGTGTAAAATTGACGTTTCGTGTCTCCTAATTAGCAAAGACAAGTGTTGCCAATCGATACTCCATTTGTATCACAAAAAGTGTTAGGAGTTTTTTATTTACAAAACAACTGACAACGAAAACAAAATACAGAATCTTTAGAAATAGAGTAAATAAGCCAAGCTCTTTCGAATTTTGCTCCATTTGCTAGATTTCTTTCAAAGTATTTGCACGAAAACTTTCTCTTATCTTTATTACTAGGAAAGCTAAAACTGATGCCTATCAAGGGCGGATCACATTTAACCAATATTCTAGCCATCTCATTGGTGATTCTTTCGGGCCACAAACCGGGGTCGGACGGAATTATATCGATACTAGCCTCATTACAGCCTTCATCGAAAGTGTCACTTGCAGCAGGTATTTCGGTATCTGACATTACCGAACTTTTCACACAAGCTGAAAAACCTGAAGTGGATAGTTTAAATGCTGTAGACGAGGATGGTGTCATCGCTTCATCGGGCTCTGCATCAGTAGAAGCTGTTTTGCTGCTACAACCGCTGTCACTTGTTGCAGGACCTGATGTTACTGTTGAAATTTGAGATGGTCCACTCACGGTTATTGATATTACGGATTTAGAATCTTGAGATCCGGACGATTTGGTCGCACCAACATCGATAGTCTCCGTGGAATCTCGATTGTTTTGCAAGAAATGCTTTAAAGATCCAACCATTTTTCCCCTTTCTTGTAGTCTCAGTTTCTTTTGCTCGCGAAACTTCGCATCTGAAGCTCTCTTTAATCCTGAAAAAACAAATAAATAATTAGTACTCAAGGGAATAAGGAATTAACTTCTAAAGTAACCACAATAATAAGCACCATGTAGGTAGGGTAGGAAATATTTTTAAAAGTTAACTAAGTAGCTAATACTTTTTAATCCTTTGTAGGGAGATTATTATTAAGTAAGATATGGCCGATTAAAAATTGCATATTTGAGTAAAAGCAATTTATTCGAGCCCTTTCAGCTTAAATCCTTTCAAAAATAAGGGCAAAAAGATATTAGACTAATTTGGTCTTATAGCCTTTAAAAACCCTACAAAATGGTTTCTTGAAAAGATCAATAGCATAAAAACTAATCGAGTTATGAATAAAACCTCTTACTTTTTAAACTCGTACATGACCTTTCAATTAATAAAAAGATATCTGGCTAAAAAATTAATTATAACCAGTATCCTATAAAGGGTTAATGTTGATAGTATAAAGTAGGGAACACTTACCATTTTATAAAAATCAAGCCGTTGAAATTGCAGTCAACAGGTATTCGGCACTTAATTTAAAAAAAAAGTAGTAAACAAAATATTACACAACACAACACCACACTTGACAAAATAAAAATAACTTTATATGTAAAAATTAATAGGATTACTTGTTTCTATTCACTTGTTGCACGGTCCAGTGAACGAACTGTTTTAAAAACGTCTGTGGCGATGCATCGCTTTTATAACGCTCCAGGCGTTATTCATGTCTGAACAGGAAAAATCAAGAAACTGCCGCCTGACATGTTCTCGCAACATAGGAATCGGCAATAACTGGATGATATACTGATAAAATTTCGTGTGTATTTATACCTAATCCTATTTAATTTCTCAACTTTTATTTTAATATTTTTTAGACCTTGGGTTTTGGCGCCCCTAAAGGGTGGCGCCCGTGTGCATTGCACACTTTGCACATATGGTTGCGGGGGCCCTGGTTAGCTGCAAAATTGATTTAAACCTTGGTAATTTTCGCGCAATAATTTTCTACAATTTTCAAGACAATTATCACAAGAATGTTTCGGTGCTTTGGTTCATGTTTTCCGCTGTAATGGTTTTGTTTCAAGAATATCTAAAATTGGAAGAGTATTTCAATTCTACTTGAAATAAGAATTTTAAATAATGAAGTTGCATGACATTAAATTATAGCAAGACTAGTTGAAATGAAATGACAATTGAAACTACCTATAAATTACCTATGCCTAGCTAGGTCAGAGTCCCTTTATCTCAGTGTGTGAGATCTTCGTCTAGAACCTACGTCCTAGATATAGCCTTAGGAATAATGCTCATCACTTCATTCAACTAGCTTTATTACAAAATAATTATCGAAATCACAGTAACTGACTAAAAAAGTACTGACTATAATCAAGGTAACTAATGTAGAAAAAACTTAACTACAAAGTTTAACCATTTACAATAAAGGAGTCTCAGACGAGATGAATTCGAACAACATAGGTAATAATTTTCAATTTAGAACAATCAGAGCTTTTCAACAAAATGAAACTCAATGATAGAGCTCAGTCAACGATTAATGTAGATAGAAGAGAAGAAATGGATCATACCGAAGAACATTTAGCTTTTAGGACTGAGGTTAATTCCCACGATGGTTGGATAGTGTTTTATATCAGTTTTCTGGTATTCCTGTATCTAACAGCTTGTAGGTTACTTGATTGGCTGAATATGGTTCACAAGGTGACTGCCCTAGGTGGCAAGACTAGTTCCCTAAAGACGTGGTTACCCCAGTCGTGAAATATCAAGGTTTGAACAGTATGAATTTGACTTACCCTTGGAATAGCAGATATTGATCTAGGTTAATATAACGAAAGAAAATTCGAAATCTCTCCACTATCTTTGGTTAATATTCAACAAGTTAGCTTCGCTAATGCTAGAATTCTTACCACTTCATGATCACTCAAATAGCGTCCAGGACGTTCAGCAGCCATTACAATAAATTCAAAGGTTCGAAAATCAACGAGAAACACAGAAAACTTGCATTAATTTAGCGTGAAAACTGAAGAGAAATTGAATGAATACTGATAGTCAAATAAACTCATTCTTGTTTCAGACTTGTTTGAGATCATATGGAAACAAATGTTACTACATAAATAAGATTGGACATATGTTCAAAAACATATGTTGACAAAGGAAACTGCGGTCGAGCTGCTTAATCGATTGTGGAATTCAGAATACCAGGTGATGCGACAATTTTTTTGGTGTGTGTACTTTCACTAAAGGAGACTCTCACCATTACTTTGAGTGGTAGAAGAAAAAGAGCATTCGTTTGTAGACTGATTTGTGAAAAGAACTCTTTTTCCATAAGTAGTCTCGTTATTTAATAGCCAAACGTTGTATTTCCATTCTTATTCGAACTCGAGACATGGTCTGCTGTCAATAGCTGTCAACACAAACTAAAAAATGCAGTTTGCTCACAATACTAATCTAGTGATAAATGACTTTTCCTCTTCCAAGATGAGGAGCCTTAAAAAATGGAGAAAAGCTGATGCTGTTTTATAACGAAAATTTAAAACAATTCATTAGTCCATATTCGTTACGTACGCTCGTAAATCTTCTAAAATTCATGATTTCATCAAATGAACTTGAATAAAGAAATGTTTGCGTCTCATAAAATAAGACCGCAATTGCGAACAGCTATGTTAGGTGAGGTGAGTTGCTTTTTATCTAACCTATTAATTTATTAGTTCCCTCGCGAATGATTGATGGATTCTCTCATTCAAGTTAAGGTCAATTGTCATTGAAATGAATTGCAGAATATATAATAAGAGTTGATAAAAAAATACGATAGTATACAACTCAATGAATTCGATTTTTCATTAATTATTTTAGTCAGATCTAGTCACAGAAGATATGATATCTTGAAACATGTTATTGCCCTTTTCTTCTCCAATATCCGCTAGCGCAGGGGTTCCCACACTTTTTTGTAACACGCCCGCCTCTGGTTATTTCGAGACCCCAACGCCCCCTTTGTACGTATGATGAAAATTAAAACAAGTATTACATGAAAAACGATTATAGTTACTGATACAAATTTCAACATTGTAACACAGATACATTTTCAATTTAAGAAAGGTAAAGCAAAAGGCCTACCTACTTACAAAAACAAAACATAAAATGTAATTGAGTGAGATGGATGCGCTTGCATGTTCTGCATAAGTTGACAGATCCTGGATTGAGTTTCAGACAAAGCACAGCGTAGGTCATTTTCGACATCAAGTTGCGGTACTTGGTTCTGATCGCTACAAGAGTTGAAAACGCTTTTTTGCACATGTATGTTGTTGAAAACGGCAGGTACATCTGAACAGCTCTCTCTGAAATACTGGGGTAAACTTTTAAGTACTTTAACCAAAATGAGGGCTTGTCCATTTTTTCAAAATCGTATCTTGCAGCAGAGTCATTTTTTATTTCTATTCCCTCCTTTTGCAACTCTTCTGACAGCAACTGTATGTCCATGTTGAACAGGTCAGTTAATAGTTTGTAAAACTCATCTAACAAGTTAAGAGAATACCTGCTGAACTCCTCCTTCAGGTTCTTCAAATGGTCAATTATCAAGTTTTTCGAAAGCGGTCTCTCAAAACATGCTTCTTCTGAGACTGACACTACTTTGTTGAATCTTAAATAGTTGTTGGGGTTCATTGACACTTTACGTATCCAAAGTTGTAGTTTCTCAACGTACATCTTGATGGCATCCCGATGTGTTACTATATTTGAGTCTGCACCTTGCAGTCTCAAATTTAGGTTGTTTAACGTGTCAAAAAAGTCTGATAAATAGGCCAAATCACTTGGTTATTGGGTTTTTTGAACTCTGCACTAAGCTCGTTTTGTTTCTGCAGTGCCAAATAGTAATCACTCCATCAGCTCAAATAGTCTTCCCAACACATTGCCTTCGTACTTCTGTATGAAATAGCAGCATTTTGTGGTCACTTCCTAAACCTTCACAAAGACTTTTAAGGTCGAGTAATCAATGCACTGTTCTTTACGTAGTTGACTTCTGTAATACATAGCTTTAAAACAGCATTGAGTTCGTTCGGAAGCGTTTTTGCTGCGGTGAATGAAACAATGAATCCCAACCACGTCAGTATTCTTCTGGTTGACCAACTTCACAAAGCCTGAGAGAGTACCGAGCATTGAAGGAGCACCATCTGTGCATACACCTATAAGTTTTTGCCAAGAAAGTTCGTGTCTCTCAAAAGAGTCTGATACTGCTTTCATCACATCTACAGCTTTAGTAGTGGTCACCAGCTCAGTAGAAAATATCAATTCATCCTTCATTCTTTCATTTTCAATGTAACGAACATATACAATCAAATGAGAACATTGTGCTACGTCTGTACTCTCGTCAAGCTGCATAGCAAAAAACGGAGATTTTTTATTATTATTATCCACCACTTGGTTTTGGTTCTCGGCCATATCATCAATTCGGCGTTTCACGGTGCTGTCTGAAAGTGGTATTTGTGATAGCTTTTGCCTACTATCAGTTCCAAGGACAACATCGGCTGCTTTTAAAAGGCACGGTTCAACAAGCGTTTCACAAATAGTGTGACTTTTCTTTTCCTCAGCAATAAGAAGAGATCATTCATAGGAAGCTTCAAGCACTTCTAGAGATCACTGAGCAGCAGATCCAGTGCTATCTAACTTCATGCGCTTTAATTTATGAGATTTTGCAGCGAAAAAATTTTTTAGGTTTGTCCTTTAAAGAGGCATGTTTGCTTCACAAATGTCTTAGAAGACGATTAGGCTTCATCGCGTCATTGTTTAATACTTCATAGCAACTAATGCACAAACAAACCCATATTGAATATAATCGTCAATATACTTGCGTTTCTTTGCCGTGTTCATCTCCTCTGATTCTGCTTCACACAGAACTCACACAACACAAAAACAATTACTCCAATTCAAACGTCGCAACAATTATAAAACACCCACAATACAGCAAACACGCTGACTGATATTTCATGGAAAGCACTATGCCAGAACGGCCAAACGGAGGTGTGCTTTGTAGTTTTAAAAACTGTAGCCTTCTTTGATAAAGTTTACAGCTTTATTAAAACTTTACAAAAACAATTATGAAAACTAAGGAAGATTTGAGGAAATTATTTTTGTAATTTTTTAATTTATTTCATTTGGGTGTCACGCCCCCCTGGACTTTCTCCACTCCCCCCCAGGGGGACGCGCAATCCAGTTTGGGAACCCCTGCGCTAGAGAATTTGCTTGAGATGAGTTTCATTTTTCAACATGAAATATCCAAGGCAGCAGACCCAGCATTAAAATTTTGAAAATGTAATTGCCTCAAATAGATATCTTTTCTTAATTATAGAAGCAAATTCATCCTCATCGCATTAAATTACAAGAAATCAACAAGATGACAATTATATACTGTAAAAGAAGCTGATAGTAAGTACTCACTTTGCTTCATTTATGAATCTGAATACTAGATTAGCTGCGTTTCTACTCGTACGAAAGGTTACAAATAAACTTGAAACGAATACGGTACGATATAAATCTCAAGTACCAATTACACGATTCCAGAACGTAGATGCTACATTAGCATACGACATTAATAAGCAATAAGCTGCAAAGTGTCGGAAAATATAGTTGGCCGTTAATGGTATTCAGGGGAAATAAATTTTCTACTTTCAAAGGCACAGTAAACTATTGCGCATGAATATGACAGAGCTCGTGGTGTTTGAGGATATCCATCATAATTAACACCATACTCATTGAAATAATAGGGACACTCATTAATTTATAGAAAATTTAAATAAATTAGATGAAGAGGTGAAAGCTTCTACGTTTTCAGTGACTCGCTGCAGAACTGGATAAGCACGATGTTCCACCAAAAACGAACCACCCTGTACATTTATTATCCCGTAAAAAAATTAAGTAGAATTGAATAGAATGTATATTTATTAGCTTCTGCTACTACAGTACACTAACAAATTATTATGTAGTTCAAAAAAAAAAGAAAACAAAAAAGATTATTGAAAAAAGGGAAATTAATTTTTGTTTCGAATTGAAACCTTTCGAGGGTGGTCAGCGCTTGCGCCTGCCAGTTAATTCACACATCCTGAGGATTTAGATAAGGAAAGAAGGTTCTCTTGTTATATCATTTGAAAGCCCTTCATAATTCCTCACATAATATAATCTTAACTGAAAATAGTCTCTAGCATGATCCAGCATATTTGAAGTTATTTGACGATACTCTCCAATACGCTAGATCAAATCATCCAAATTCTCAGGCTTTCAGAAATCACAAAGATTTTGAATATAAGATGTCCCCACAAGAAAAAGTCTAGTGGGTTCAGTTCAGCAGATCGTGCAGGGCACTCCATAGAACCTCTTCTTTCAATCCAATGACCATGAGGTATTGGCAAAGTGGCGCAGCGTAGTGTACTGTCTTGTTGGATATGCAATTGTTGTTCAAGTACTAGAAGATCGTTTTCAAGGTTTTCTGTTTTCAATGAATCGATTGCAATTTTCAGCATATCGAGATATAATGCGCCGTTACAATTACCCGGAATAAACGAAGGTCCAATTAGACGATCCCTCAATATTCCTAACTAATCTGTTCGGATGGAACTTGTATTTATGTGAAATTCCAAAAACGTTAGATTGGCTGCAAAAATACGTCGTACAGAGTGCGTGTTTGGGTAAGTAGGACATGTCCCAATACCACCATAGCTGATTGATCATTCACAATTTCAAAAGGCGTCCTTTTTATCGATTACTAAAACTGTCTCAATAAATTTTGATATCAATTCCATTACGTGCATGATGATTTGGGTTAAATATCCTTGCAACAACTCGGGCACAATTCTGATTGTGCTAATGAAGGCTTACCAGCCCAAAACGATCCTGGAATATGTACACTCTAACTTTCTTAAATTTTAACCACATGAGCAAAGTTGTAACCCAATAAATGTTTTTCGATGCATCAAATGATCGAACAAACGTATAGTCAGATAAACTCCTTGCTTCTAAGAATAATTGTTTTCATTCATTTTTCTTCATTTATACCTAGTTTGGAAGAATCTTTCATCAAATGATAAAAAATTGCAATTCAAATAAAACAGTACAATCTTTTTGAGATTGTTGTAGTTTGTAAGAAGGGAGTTCGATAAACATTACAACAAAACCTACTTTCCTTATCTTAAGTTAATTCACGCAGGCGCTAACTAACCTCAAAATCAAATTGATTTGTTTTCCCCTCTTCTTGCCTTGCTTGCTTGCATCTTTTAACAATGTGCTCGGGAACTTAGCCCATTTACACAGCTGGACCTACAGTTTATAGTGGATTCCGAACCACTCTCCTAGACCGTGCAATGATAACTGCCACCACAAGGGTTACAAGTTATCTGGTCGTAGGAAGTTTATGCCCTCTTTAGGCGACTCTTTCAAATTCAGCACTTTTTTGTTCAAGGACAACATCCATAACCTGACCCCGGATTCGAACCAGGAGCCTCGACTTAGCAGTTCCAATATGCTTGCGCACTACCGAGGCGGTTGTTTTCTCCTCTTTTCAATAATCTCGAAAATAGTAAAAATATTCATGGTGGCTCGTTTGAGATGAAACCGTTGTAAAGAGGTTTCGAAGGCTTTCACAAAAGGTATCGCCCGATCCCTGTGTCTAATTCAATTTTGAGGAAATCGAAGTGCCCCCTTTTAGGGGTTGCTCATTAAAGCCTCAAATATACTTCAAAAGATGTCTCCCAAAACAACGTGTTTAAGTAAATATTTACAATCACTGTAGGATAACAAATATTTCTTATATTTTAGATGGAACACCCTGTAAGTATATGAAATACATGTTGAAAATTCGATATAGGTTTATAATGATCACAATCTAACAGTAAACTTTGTAATGAACCATGTTATTGTAATAACACAGTTGAATTAATCAATATAACTAATGAGTACTCGTCATCTTAGTCAGTCGTACGTAAGCATCGGTGGTTCAGTGGTAGAATGCTCGCCTGCCACGCGGGCGGCCCGGGTTCGATTCCCGGCCGATGCAATCTATTTTTGCTCTACTCCTCTATTATGTATTATTTAAAAAAAATTCACTTGAAAATGAATAGTAATGAAATAATACTATTTTCTTGATTTCAAGAGTCTTCGAATACATCCATATTTCACTGAAAAATATGTACTAAAATTTTTTGATAAATATACTCGTTTAATACTGGTATACAAATGTTTCCAGGGTAATTAGAACAATCACCTACTGAAGTAGGTCAGCTTATTTAGGAAACACCCTGTACATATTCATGAATATGTTATGGTGAATATCGATCAATTTTCGTACTAAACCAACATGAACAACATCAGCTTCGAGTTAAAATATTTTAAAGTATTATTCGATGTACGTTCATATTTCATGATATCCTATGTAACTATTGCTCCATTCTAAGCGTCATGTTTACCTCTGGTTTGTAGATAAATTGAAACAACAATATCGAATAATAAACTACGAAAGTTATTGAATAAATTTACCATAATTTCGAATTGATGGTGAAATATTTCACATTGAGGAATGAGTTTAGGTTCTTAGAAGCAGATTAATGTCTCTAACGCCTTGGAGAAAAACATTTTTTCCCTCATTCTTTGAATAACGAATGAAGTATTCATAACTTGTATGAAGGATTGAGTCACTTGAATTCTTTATTGCTAATATGCACTGTGCAGAAAAAATTGAGGATATTAGAAATTATGAGAAGGTTTTCATTGTTACCTAAGCAAAAAAACTTAAACTGTATTAGCATTTTTTTCACATCATGTCGAGGAAGTCTGGAAGCGTTGAGCCGCATTTTGGTTTGAAAGTACCGTATTTCCTATAGATGAGGCTCAATGATTCAATCATAACATATTCAGTTAGATTTTCTAATGCATACTTATTTTTTCGATATTATAGTGCTAAAATACGTTATATAGGGTGCGTCAGAGAAAACCGGACAATTGTTTTCCGTTTTAACTTTCGCAATTCTAGAGCTCGATCATTCGTTCTTGCTTTATTGGAAAGCCAAAGGACTGGGTTTTTCAGAAATTGTATCGAAACTTCACTTTCGGCTGACTCATTCGAAAATGGGCAATATTTCAAGATCGCTGGAACGTTTTTTTTCACTAAAAAATTCTAATAACTAATTCAGTCGATAGTTCAGTCTTTTCTGAACAATTAGGCATTTTTATCTTAAAATTATTCCGAGATTTGGTAACAATACAGCGTGAAGAATTTTTTTTCATTCTGATTTTCAGCTGAAATCGAAATATATTTTCACCTCATGGCGTTGGCACTCCTGGAAATGTTGTGTTTTTCATAGATGCTCTAAGAAGACAAAGAACCATATTTTACTAAAACCAACCTGAAATTTGATTTCCGTTCGAATTCAAAATGGCCGACTTCCTCAAGTATTAACCATTTTTCGCCGCGCATTAAAAAATTGTGTTAAACAAAATCATGTCGTATTATTATTCTCGCAGATGTTTCAACAGTTGGCATCTCTGAGGTAAATGGGAAATCCTGATCTTCTTCCTAATAATACTGTTGTCCGAAATTTTTCCTTAAGATCATAGATTGTACTTCTTTTGTTATTAGGGGCTGGAAATTGGGGTAATATTTGCTAGCAGTATAGCCACGCACAAATAAACATTCAATGAAACGCTCATCCTCATTTGTTAAAACCATTGTTAACAATTTCAAACGTCAAGAACAAGCAACACCAAGATAAAATTCGAGTTCAAACCAGATGTCGTTTAAAAGTCGATGACATTTTATTATTTTTTGTTTATCATAGAGTTAATGCATGCAGTCTATGTTCAGAGGTTTCAGAACGGAAGGTGCATATGATGGTGAAGAAGAGAAACATTATTGACGACAATTGGCACAATTCTGAATCAATATTCGAGTTCAACCCCTCAAAATAATGAGAAAGGTGTAATCTAGTGATGGAATCACGCAGTTGATTCATTACGAGCGTGAAAACTTTTTTAATGCGCGAGGAAATTTGTTAATATTTGAGGAAGTTCGATTCGAACGTAAATCAAATTTTAGGTTCGTTTTAGTAAAAAATGGTTCTTTGTCTTCCTATAACTTCCATAAAAACACAACAACTTCAGGAGTGCCAACGCCATGAGGTAAAAAAATATTTGGATTTCAGAATGAAAAAAAATCTTCACGCTACTTTTTTACCAATTCGTGAAATATTATTAAAATAAATATGTCAAATTGTTCAGAGAAGACTGAATTATCGACTGAATTAGTTATTTGAATTTTTTAGTAAAAAAAACGTTCCAGCGATCTTGAAATATCGCTCATTTTCGAATGAGTCAGCCATATTGGATTTCACCGGAAGTGAAATCTCGATACAATTTCTGAAAAACCTAGTTCTTTGCCTTTCCAATGAGGCAAGAACGAATGATCTAGCTCCAAAATTGCGAAAGTTATAACGGAAAAAAAATTGTTCGGTTTTCTCTGGCGCACCCTATATATTTGAATGAAATATAGGACATAAGTCAACTCTCCCCATCCTTACGGACACTTGAACAGGGGTCTGGGGAAAATTAAAACAATTTGCAGCTTATATCACATATACTTATATAAAACAAAACATTACAGCTTGAAAAGAAATTATGAAGAAACATAGTTAGTTCTTATGAAGAAAACCATAAATCTTCAACATATTCTTTATCTTTCAACGATCAACATAATTAATAAATATATTATCAACAACTTTAAACATTTAACATTTATTTAGTCAAATTTTTGTTATTTCTTGATATCTTGTAATTTTTCACTTATTCTAGTCATTTCCTATCATTAACCAGCCTTAAGTAATTTTATTATGTGCTTCAGTTACTTATCAGTGTTTTATTAAAGTTTCTCATTACTTTTATGAGTACCATTATTATTTTCTGATTCAGTGTTGCTTTTTCGAACAATCTTTCTTTAATATTCATCTTTGGTTTTTTTATTTGATCATTCTTCCTTACATTGGATTTGAGTTTCTTTTCGCTTACTTTTTGGTCGTTTGGCATCAAATATGTCGTTATTAGGAATAAAACTATTGTTTAAAGTTGCTGACAGATATTCATTTTTTTTTCCTTCTCAGGGGTCATTGTTGGGTTTACAGCCTCGTCGAACCGTCTTTATTGGAGGTGCTTTTGGAAATAGTCGCACCATTGATTGGTGATGAATTGGTGCACCGTTTAAATATAACTTCTCTTAATCTCATAGGAGTTTATTTTTCACGCACCATCTTCTAATTTGTGAAGAAGTCGTCAACATTTGTTTGTTAACTCGTAGTGAGGGACAAGCTAATCTCTTCAAGTGTTCTCAAACTCACTTCTGGATTACTGGAAAGAAAACCACAAAACCTAACTTTTCCTGCAGCATTTTTTCATTGCCCAACTACCAGGATACTGTCACTTGCAATGCTTGCTTTCTAGTCAGCCCGTAATGCATTTTACTGCACGATAGTAAATATTCAACAAGAAGGTTTTATTCAGAAACTATAAATATTTGTGACTGTTTATACTTACTGTCTGTTTCTTCAAATTTTTATAATTCATTTTGTTCAACTCAAAACAAAAAGTTACTATATGCGAGATTTCGCAATGTGTAGACACATCGAAGAAAACTATTATTCAAGGGACAATATTCAACCTTCTGTAGAATGTTAAATATCCTCCCTTGAAGGAGCTAGTTTTCCGATCTACTCTTCATAATCACCGTTAACCGGGGCCACAGAGAAGTAGTACAGCACGGTCAGATGTCACGAATAGGAACAATGGACTGCAGTTTCGGTCTCGTTTGACCTCGTCAGTATTGTCTACCCATTCGTAACACCAGGCTATGCTGTTACCTACTCATCTCAATTCGTTGGAGCGAACGCAATAATGTAAATGTCACTGCGCCCCCAACGAACCGAAACAGAAGCTACCTCACCATCGCCCCGCGAAACGGTGAAAACAAAGAGATCGAAGAAAGAGATCAGAAAAGTAGCTCCTTCAAGGGAAGATATTTAACATTCTACTGAAGGTTGAACATTGTCCCTTGAATAATAATTTTATTCGATGTGACATTTTGTTCAACTTATACCGTCTTACTTCTAGCAATTCCATACTAAATAGATGTTTTTCTACAAGATGCTCCCTCCTCTACCTCACGTATAGCGTTTTCTAATTCTGAGATGATATATATTTTCCTTTAGCGTGTTGTTTCAGAAAACTTATAAAGCAGCGAAAATAAGATCAATCATTAAAAAAAAACGAACCGAACGCAAAGAGGTTCAAGTATCCCGCATGTACTACTTTGTAATACAATTTTACTCACAGAAAAACCAAACAATCTCAGCGAAAAAATACTCCGCACATGCCAAACTACAATAATCACGCAGTACAATAGTGATGAAAGTCAATACGTACCTCTATAAACACAGCCGCAATCTCAAAACTATATTACTACTAAAAAATGGCTTGCTTGTTATTGGCCTCCTGCGCTCTTCCAATGACCGTCTTCAGGTTTCGTTAGCGCGAAATTTAAGTTGAGTTTTAAAAGGTGGTTCAACTCTCCCAGCTTAGAAAATCCCTACATGATCATATCCTCTATAAGTTAAATATCCCTGATATCAACGAATGACACATGATTAGCCCAAATATCAAAAACAACAAAACAATGGCTAATAAATCAGATATAAATGAATCATCTTTGAAGATAAAACGAAATAGATGTAAAATGTAAACTGAATTACCCAAGCCATTTTCAAAGTCATCTAAATGATACAAAAGTAATTGTTCTAATAGTATAGAGAGATTATATCAATAATATACATAATTACGTAACAAATATCATAAGTTTATAATCAAAAGGGCATTGTTCTGTGTTCTTGGAGATGTTACAACAATAGAATGAATAGGGGACGAGTGGGTTGACCACAGAGATAGCAACCTAAGACATATTATTATACTAATTGTCGGAGACCGTAACTTACACCTATATAGGTTTCATATGTTTGTGCACAAGCGACTAGGATAAGCTGACTCGCACCCGTACAGTAAACAATTCGGGACGACTGCGGATATACATCGTCCCTGTGGCGCAGAGGATAGCGCGTTGGACTTCTAATCCAAAGGTCGTGGGTTCGATCCCCGCCAGGGATGCGACGAACTATTTTGAATCAGTTCGTTCTCATAAAGTATATATAAATCACTCAAAAATGCTTTGATAGTTTAAACGAAAAAGTATTAGGACAAGGATTAGGCTAGCCCTTAACTGTTTCAGAAAGTATCTCTGAAATGTTAGGACAATTTTTTCGAATGTCTGGGATACCAAATTTCTATATCGTCAGAGACTGTAAGTGAAAAAACTAATCAATATTATTGTTTTAATCTTTTCGAATCTACATTATCAGTTAGTCTTGCTCATATTTCTGTGTATGGAACTAAAACAATGAAAATGAGAAATGATATTATGTTTTTCAATTAGAATTCAATAATGCTATCTTCCTTTCTTTGTAGGGAAAGCAGAATATGAGTTAAAAGACGAAATAAAATATCTCCGATCGATTGATGATGTACATGTTAAATTTTTATAAGCTTTTCAAATATACAAGGTGTACCAGAAACACTTAGAAATCTGATTGAACCGCATCTAAGTTTTTTTCAATGCTGAGATATTTACCCCCAAAGTTGAAAATAAAAAATTTTTCTCGAACTATAAGATCTGTTTCGTTCAACAGATTTTGATGAAAATATGTATGTTTTAATGAAAAATGAAGAAAAAATTAACTAGAAGATAACACTTCGTATTCCAATATGTAATAATTTTGAGAGGAGTGCAATATCAGCAAATCTGATTAAAATTTTCAAACTCCTTTAATGTTTTTCACAAAAACGGTTCTTTCAGATGTCTGGAAAAGGAATTACGGGGGATGTCTTTTATGTTTTGCATATAGAACTGAATTTATTGTTTTTCGAAGTAATCTCCGCGAAATTGAATACACTTCTGCATTCGTTCGAACCAATTCTGGGACTAGTTATTCCAATAGCTTGCTGGTTCATTCAAAATGGCCTTTTGGAAGTGATCAACAGATTCTTCTGAAGACTGAAACCTTTAACCACGCAGTCCGTTCTTGATTTTGGGAGAAGTAAAAAAATCGTTGGACTTAGGTCCGAACTGTACCCAGGGTGATGTAACAATTCAATGTTTTTTTTGCACTGTGTGCGAAGTTGCATTTTCTTGGTAAAGGATCATTCGCCGTTGGGAATTCGTTTCTCGAAGCTTACTAACGACTTGCGATAACGAAATGGTTGTGTACCAATTAGCAGTAATTGTTCTCCGATCTTGTCTTTGAAATAAACGTTCTGTCCATCATTTTGGAGACACTTTGGTAACGGATGACTTTGTCAAACAGAACAAATGAACTGAAAACATTGATCAAGAGCCTTAACAAATTGCTTCTTTGTCTCTAATTTCATACGCAATGGCGAAAAAATGATTTTTTTCTTTTGAAACTAAGGGTTCATCTATGAAATTTCTTTCCCTAACAAGAGTATTATGTGATTTAGCTCGGCTGTCCCAGATATAAATAAACTATGAATATTCAGTGTTATATTGACCCAATATAAAATTAACCATCTTCAAGTCGACGCAAATTACTCAGACATGTTCATCATAAACGTCACTGGTAAAACAATTACAAAAAAGCAAGACAAACAATAACAGGCAATAACAATTAATATTTGAATATAACTGGTTGCAGCAATCCGTTGAAAGGTGTATTCAAATTATCAGATGTTCCACCCTTGGCCTTAGAGTTTTTCACCACTCTAAGGCCAAGGATGAAACATGAGAACAAAACACACTGTATATACAAGGTGAAACAATACTTGCATAAAAGAATATGCCAACACAACTACTCGGTTAGATCTGATAAAAAAAGTACCGCCCTAGCCAAACATAGCATTGAACAACTACATAAATTTACTTTTGCTGATGTACGAGTTCTCGCATCCGAAAGCAACGACTTTAAAAGAAACATTCTAGAAATGATCGAAATCCAAAAAGAACCTAAGACAGTGAAATCAAGAGCTGACGTTGACGGATTTATGAATGTCTACAATAATCTGATAATTTTAATACACCCTTCAATGGATTGCTGCAACCAGTTATATTCAAATATTAATTGTTATGGCCTGTTATTGTTTGTCTTTCTTTTTGGTAATTGTTTTACCAGTGACGATAATGAAATAAAGAGAGAATGTGTAAGGTGAATAGCTTTTAACGTAAGAACTGTATTGTGTTTTACTTAAATTATGATTTTTGTTTTAGATAATAATTGTGCAGAGATGAATGTTTTATGTTGATGGCCCTGTGCCGAAACGCGTAAAAACACTCTGCAAATTATAAGTTTTTAACCTCAAACACTTTCCGTTCTCTTATATATCTCTCTCTTCATTCTTTATCCTCTCCTGAGGATGTAGCGACTAATGAAATGTCATCAATGAAAGTTTTCCATTCCTTTCTATCCTGTGCCATTACAACTAGAGAATGCATGGGTCGGCCTGTTGTTTCTGTAATTTGATCCATCCATCGTGTTGGGGACCTTCCTCTTCCTCTCTTTCCATCTACTTTCCCTGAATAATGATTTTTCCAAATTCTCTGGTCCTCTTCTCATGATGTGTCCGAAGTATCTCAATATTTTGAGTTGAATTGCACTCGAAAGTCTTTGTTTTATGCGGAGTTGCTTTAGAATCGATGTATTCGTTCGGCGTTGTGTCCATGGGATGTTAAGCATCTTTCTCCAACACATCATTTCTGTCGCGTCGATTTTTCTTCTTTCGCTCATTCGAAGGACCAAGATTCGCAGCCGTATGTGAGAATTGGAAAGATGAGGCACTTCATAAGCCTGGTTTTAGTGGAAATAGCGATATTTCGATCGGCCCAAATTTTATTCATTTTTTCGTAGCTACCTTGGTTAGTTCGCATCTACGTTTAACCTCTCGTTCTGCGTTTCCTACGTTTGTTATCAAGGATCCCAGATAAAGATATTCTTGCACTACATCAAACCTATCAATTTGCTTTTTTCTGGTTGATTGTTGTTCATCCTGTCCACGATCATGATTTTGTTTTAGAAACATTCAGTTCCAAGCCAAGTTCCGTACTCTCCTCTCCACTCTGCTAACAAGCTCAGTCAGTTCTTCTTCACTTGTTGCCAGGAGGACCGTATCATCCGCGAATCTCAGATTATTTACACATCTTCCGTTAATAGGTATGCCGCCCTTCCATCCGTCTAATGCCTTTCTCATCAGTGTATATGTTGAATAACTGAGGAGAAAGAATACACCCTTGCCTCACTCCCCTCTTTGGTTTGAATTCTGATGACAGTATTTCATTGATTTTCACAGTATCCCTGGTTTCATTATAAAGGTTGATGATTAAGGCACACAAGTGATCCGGTACAGCCATATTCCTAGAACGATTCACAACTTATTCCATTTCGCTCTATCGAAAGCTTTTTATAATCAATGAAACATATGTATAGGGGTATATTGAACTCTCTGGTTTTTCTATTATTTGCCTTAAATTTATTAAATGCTCTCTAGTCCCTCTTCCTTCAACAAATCCTGCTTGCTCTTCCGGGATTTGGTGTTGTAAAAGTTCTTCAGTCTTTCGTTGATTATTGTCATATATATCTCTCAAACGAATAAATCGAAGAGAGGTCGTCCGATTTAAGAAGAAGCTTCTCAAGCGTTGAAAAGTATAAGGGATGCCCTCGAACCAAGTCACAATATGACATCCGAACAACCATGGTGGATCATTTTCCTGTATTACGTGAGAGATGACGATGTCAACACTGTGTAACTGGACAAACCAACATATTTTGCAATAAATGAAATGTTCGAAATATTCTGTTCCCAACAGAAACTGTTTTATAGATTTCCACTTCAAGGAATAAACAATTTTGTACATTTTCACTAGAAGAAACTGTGTTGAAAATCTAATCTTACCTTTTTAAAGAGAGTAATTCATTTTTCTTGGTGCGTATCTCTTAGCAATACATTTTTATAGATGAAATTAAAAATTTCCAGTCTTGGCAAAATTTCTCTGGTAAAACAAATAAAAGTGTTTTGTTTGTCGTAGACTTGGCTATGTATAGAACTTGAAATTTTGACTAGTGTACATTTTAAAGATCAAAATTCGATTGAAATGACATAAAATCACCATTTCAACTGAGTTAAATGAGAAAAGGAATTTGATAACAAAATCCATTGGGATGGATGCAAACTGAGCACTAAACGAAAGCTTACCTTTTAACTGCATGTATTTAAGGCGCTAAGTACGAAAAATCTATCTAATCCTATGTGTAATCTAAGCGCTGATACCTGCCATCAAGGTACCCTCCATAATTGACTTGTTATCAGACATTTCAACTTTAGGAATACCTTTAGGGAGAGAAAACGTCGAAATCTAACCTAACCCAACCATTACCGCCGGCATATCCTATCGACAGCGACGTATGTACCTGGACCGTTGAGCGCCCAAAATACACATAGGATTATGGAACCTTTGTAAGTTAGCAGGTAAAAGTGGATAGATAGCGCCAAGAATACACCCGCCCATCCGTTGCTTGCCAATTTAAGGGTTAAATATTCTTGGTTGAAACAAATATTTCAGCAAGACACATGACTTGTTTTATCCTACTGCCACATTTGAAATAAAATGGTTTTATCCGTTATTACTGAAGACCGGATTATATGCAAAGTGCATATTTGTATATTCATGCATTTTCCAGTGCTTCTGCATAAAAGTCTTATTATTTGCATATACCGCATATCATTGTTATTTTGCTCACATTCAGAGATTAACAGTTGATTTCCCTACTAGGCTTGGAGTCGTTAGCATGAATACACTAAGAACCGTTCCTCATTGTATCAAGTACCTACCTAGACAAGCATACTTGCACCACTAGGGAACGAAGTAACATAATTAAGGAATTTTGTATTCAATCTTAATTCCATGAATATCTTGAAGTCTTTGGTCTTCGTGATCAATCTTTGCTCGATTATAATATCTAGTTTGAAAATTCCAGGTGTTCGAGTTCAAATTTTTGGCTACGTAGAATACGGTCTCTTGTTATTACACATTAAAAATTCTACAGAACGAAAATTCAATTGTCCTAGTGGCTGTACGCAATCGATGTCAACAAAAGGATGGTCTGGGAAAGAAATTCATTCAAAAAGCTCTTTATCAAGTTAAGTTTTATTCAAATAGCGAATAGCGACAAATTCAAAAATTGCGTGAGTTTTAAATGAATGAAATCAAAAATTACTTGTCTGTGTCCTAAGAGTATCCATGAACAAAGTGTCGGGTATGTTATTACACTTATAGTGTGAAGTCGGCACAGTTAGCTCATATAACATTGGCAAAGCATTGTCCGAAGTGACAGATATACAGTCTGGGTCTTGACAAATGCCTGATCGTTGAAAAAATCGGTACCGGGAGCTCGACCCACGCGAATCTCTTTCCGAACACAGTATGTAATAATGTGCGATCGACAGCCGCCGCGAAATATATATTTATTTATTAATTTCTGTCGGTCCGCTACCAAGAATTCATACGTTCAACATTCAAATTTACATATTCAATTTCTGAACAAATTTTTCGCCAGTGGCGTACCAAGGCTTTACATCGAGCAGAAACAGTTTTCAAAGAGATGTGTCTCTACGACCAACACTGAATGTTATAATTCTGAAATCATTTTTAATAATGAAATTGTCAGTCTTGAGTTTGAATATTTATTCTAAACACTTGACTCTCACGTGTTTTTCATGTATTTTCATTCTACAACTACATACGGCAAACTCCATAATTAAACTATACATCAAACCTTAAAACTATTATGGCAACTTAGCAATATGTTTGCTATTGTAGGGTGGAGAACTGTGAAATGACCTCTTTGCTCTCTTGTTCTCAGAGAATTCTGCGTTAGATTCATCTAACGCAATACCACCGAACATTCCCCCTCTAAATTCTTCAATGTCAGAAATCAAGTTCAGTGTCCACACTGTGAGACGGGCTCTCGAGTAGCTGAACTGCAAGAACGCAGTTGGTCTAGACGAAATACCGCCAATCGTCCTGAGAAAGTGTGCTCCCGAACTGGCACCCATTCTTAACCGTCTATTTCATATTTCTTATGAAAGGCAAACTTTTCCGAACAGCTAAAAATAGTGAGAATTCAACCGATCCAAAAGAAAGGAAAGAAGCCCTCACGTCGAAACTACCTCCCTGTTACTCTTCTTCCCATTACGTCGAAAGTGATGAAGAGAGTCATAAATGATGATCTCATCAAACATCTTGCGTTGCAGGGAATTATTAACGACCGTCAGTATGGTTTTCGCAGGCAAAGATCGACAAGAGATCTGCTCACCTATGTCACTCATGTTTGTACAACAACGATGGTTAAGCAGGGGGAATCTAGAGCAATAGTCTTCGACATCTCTAAAGCCTTCGATAGGGTTTGGCATGCAGCCTTGTTGGATAAACTTGCTGCATATGGACTGTATAAGTGAACTTGTTTCAAATAGATCAATACAAGTTGTGGTCGACAGTATAACATCTGATTGTTTCCAGTTGCAAGCAGGAGTACCTCGGGGATCCATTCTTTCGCCAACCTTGTTTCTGTTGGAGATAAACAATCTTCTGTCATCTACAGAGAACAAGGTCATCGGTTTTGCAGACGATTGTACCCTGGTTTCGTCTTTCAGTAGTCTGCGGCTGATTACAGCTGCGGAATCTCAGCGTCAGAGATGTCAACAAATTAATAACTTAAACTCTGACTTACAGAGGATATCTGAGTGGGGTCAGTTGAACCTGGTGAGCTTCAACGCGAGTAAGACGCAAGCAACTACGTTTTCTAGAAAGCTGGAGAACCTCCTCTAATGATGCAAGGCCAACAAATTGCATCCAAAGATTCGATGCACTTTCTCAGAATAAGCGTCAACTCCGGGTTTTGCTGGCATGAACATGTATCACCAATAGGTAAGTCGGCATCAGCCAAACTTAGTTTTCTTTTCAGAGCCAAGCAATACTTCACGTCATCTCAGCAGTTGCTTCTATATTAGGCCCAGATTCGACCTGCCTTGGAATGTTGTTTCCGTGTAACATAATGAAATCTTTGTTAAAATGATATCCTGAAATTTATATAGCTGAGAAATCGAAGATTTTTACAGAAGAAGATATTGAGCAATATTTAGAAAGTACTCCGGAGGAGATATATTAAGTTACAAAAGTAAAAAAGATATAATTAACAATTTTAATCAAATTTAGTATATATTAGTAGGTCGCCCTCGCCATTGATGTTTTAGAGCAGGGGTACTAAAACGGTCGATTGGGAGTGCTTTATGAGTAGATCTCAAGAAGAAATAAATTTTGAATAAGTACACTACAAAAACGTATTACGTAATGAAATAATACTCTGCTAGCGGCAAAAGAAGGCTTCATCAAAGGAATGCTCGGTACTTGTCAAAGAAAAGCCGCGTTTTTCATTCTTGCCACTTTTCGCCTGCTGGAATTGGAGTCATTCTGAATTGTATGTTGAAGGTAATACTACGTCGATACAACGTTTATTATTAAATAGTACGTACAAAATTAGTGCAGCGAAGAAAGCTAAAACGTATCATTTTAATAACGACTGGGAGGAAGAATTTTTCTTTAGTATGGTCAGTTGCAATACCTAAGCGTGGTAACTTAGAGAGGCTTTAAAAATGATTCATAAAAACTATGAAAATGATTTTCCGCCATAGAGTGAATTAAGAAAACGAAAGGTACGTGATTTGATATCTTGTTATAAAAAAAAGAACGAATAAGCCAAACCCAATATATGAGATTGATAATCGAGCTGAAGAATATGGACACGAAATATTACGTCTTTCTCCCTACCCCTGCATTTTCAACCCAATTGAAAATATTTCGGGTATAACTATTATCGGGACCATGTAGGGAAGGAAGGGAGTTCCGCTGAACAATCTCTTTCTGTATGGAAAGAAGCTCTTCAGAAAATTACTCCAGAGGTATAGAGTGAAACTATTGAGCATACAGAAAAAGAAATTCAATATTGGTGGGAACGCGAACTTCATTTTGATCTTGAAGATGTTCCTCCTTTGGTAATAAATATGGACGAGAATGAGAGCGACAGTGAAACATTTTTAGACGAACTTTCAGAATAAAATGGAGTATTTATTTTTCAATTAATTTAAATTTTTAACCTTTCCTTTGTAAAATTATCATTAAATAAATGATTTTGTTGATTTCTGTTATTATATAGTTTTACCTGTGCTCCTTATTTGAATCTGCAAGTGCCAAGTAGACTTAATTGTAGTTTCGGTTGAAAGACTGAAATATTTCGAAAATAATTATCATTTCATGGTATGGTAAAATAATTTTTGATCAGTCAAAAGTAACGTTTTGATTTAAATTTTGGACTTATTCAAAACCTGATTTTCTCTAAAGCCTTAATCATTTCCATTGTATTTCAAATTCAATAAGATGGCCAGTGCTCAAAACCTTTATTGAATGAAGTGAATAATGAAAATTTCTTCCTTTTCCTGTTTTATATTAAAGAAAGGTGAACACAATTGAATTGAATTATGCCTCATGTGTTGCATTTACAGGTACTAGTTTTCTGAAGATCCATCATGATCATCAGGTCGATTTTTATTTTCAACTCGAAATTTTTTTTTCTTACGTTCTTTGAAAGGTACAGTAATTATTTTTCTGAATGTTTTGATACCCCACACTAGAGATCTGAGATGCGTAATTTTCGATATACATGATGCTCCATTGAAGAGGTATTGATATGAATGATTATTGAAAAATTTTATTTTCGGGAAAGAAAGGTCGCGAATTAATTTCATATGCCTCAAATTGACATCAGACGAAGTTTTCAGTAAAAAGTCGAAATGACAATCGAATTCATTCTGAGAAAATCTCATACCACTGCCTCTTGAATGAAACAGCCTGTATTTTAGAAAATACACATCTCAGACCCCTACTATGAGTATCAAAATAATCTCTGTAGAATAATGATGAAAAATTTTGGGTTGTACTCTTCAAAAAATAGTCGATGACGCCATATCTTGCGAATTACAAAAGGAAACAAAAATTTTCTCTTTCAAAAAACTTCGAGTTGAATATTAAAATCGACCTGTCTGAGCGTTTTGTACAAAAATCAAAAATAAAGAAATTATATTATATTTATATATATATTATTATTATATAATAATAATAATATAATATTATTATATATATTTTATTCCATAATTTACAGTCGCATTGAATAGGAATTTTGGGAAACAGCAACACCCGAGAAAACTGGTTGATGACGTCACTTTGAACTTAACGTGAACAGACTATAGTTCTTACATCTGTGATGAATAAGTTAACATCGACGACTGTCTTTCACAAACAATAGAATATTTTACTTTCAGGTTAATCGAAGTGCTGCCTTCTTTCTTTTATGAAATAAATTAAAATATACTTATCGATGTAAATCAGACAAAAGCAAACTTTAAGATGTCAAAATGAATATTCAATTATTTTTCAATATCTAGAATTATAATTCAAGCGAACAGAAACCCTAAAAAAATTTTTTTTTTGACCGGTGTAATCTGTGTTTCTAGCGATTCTGAATAGTTGACTTATGTTATAGTCAAACCATCCCCTCAAATTCTGCACCTAACATATCCTTTTATTCCTCAACATCTCTTACCTCAATTTTAACCTATAATGAGTTGTACCAATCCCTATTTTTCTCAAAACACCACATTTGCAAAGTATTACAGCTTTCCAGTATTGATAGTCTTCGTGATTTTATGTGTTTTTCCCATTATTCTTAATATTTCTAGGTTGATTACTTTATCCACCCATGTATATTTAATATTCTTCGATAACATCTCAAATACTTGAACTGTAAGGATATCTGATTTCTTCATCGTTCAGGTCTCCATCCAATACCACAGGGTTGAGAATATGTAACATCTTCGTTTCCTGGTTCTTGACTCGAGAAGTAGGTAGCAGCAAAATTTTACTCTTCCTGGATAACTAGAACGATCCCCCAGCTATTGTCAATGACTTAAATTAAGCTACGACTATTGCTAACTGTTTCAGGAAAAGTGGATTTGTCAGAAAACCACTGAACAAAATGAATGTGCACACGAAATGCCAAACTACTTACGCCTCGTCCCTTATCAAAAAAATATCAACTCGAAGATTTCGTACAGATGGATGCTAATGTTCCATTTTTTCCGATCCAATTATAACTTCCATCGTATGAAAAGAAACAGAGTTATCTGAAGAAAAGTTACACGGTCACTTAATGAGTATGAAGGCAGGAGATGAAGAAAATAAGACTTTTGTCATTCAAGTATCTCATATACAGGGTGTTACATAATAGTATGTCACAACTACGTGCAATTTCAGGAAAAAAAGTTTATTAAACGTAGGTCCGCAAAAGCTTCGTTACGGAGCTACAAGGTGTTGAAATTTCCGGAAAATATTGGTTTTTTCTTCAACACTCCTGCAGTTTTCAAGATAATCAACCCAAACTTGTAATGCACGCTATTTCATATCGCAGCCTCCATCATAACACGTCCTAAATTTTAACTAGAATCTACAAGGTGTTTTCTTTTCCGGAGCCATGTCTTCTTTTGCCCTTTCAAACTTTTATACAGTACGCCACTGATCAGAAACTTTTTTGACAATTGTAATTTTTTCGTATCTCCGACCGTTCTCGAGCAAAAAATTATTAAACGATTGTATGCACTCGCTGAATTGAAACCACTTCTAATTATAAAAAATTACTAGTAGGCTTTGATTTTTTTTTCATTTATTTATTTATTTTAGCAGTTGCTAAAGTTGAATCAGTGTCTCTTCGAATTGTTCATTAAATTATTGATTAGTTTTGAAGTTATTGCTGTAAGAAAAAATGGCTAATTTTACTAACGCCAAATTGGCTGAAATCGATTACATGTACGGTCTGGCTGACGGAAACACATCAGAAGCTAGGCGATTATATCAGGTGCGCTTTTCAAACACCAGACAGGCATATTTTCAAATACCCACAGAAAGTTGAGGGAAACTGGTACTTTTACTGCAAATAATCATTGAAAAGGTGCAACTCAAAATATGAGAACTCCAGATATTGAGGAAGCAGTTTTGAATTGTATATGTATTTCACATGTTCTAGTTTGGAGGATTCTCCACGACTTTTTATTGTACCCGTTTGAAATTCAACACGTCCAAATTCTACTTCCTCGAGATTTTCCTTCAACACTGAATTTCTGCCGTAGGTTCTTAGATAAAATTAGAGAAAATGCTCATTTTGATAGTGAAATAATGTTCACAGAAGAAGCTTACTTTTCGAGAACTGCTATCACAAATTTTCACAATAATCATTATTAGGCTGACGAAAACTCCCATTTGCTTGAAGAATCTCATCATCAAGAACAATTCTCACTGAATATCTGGGTCGGAATAATTGGAAATTATTTGATTGGGCCATTTTTTCTACCTAACAGACTAAACCGTCCCACTTATCGGCAATTTCTTGAGGAGAAATTACCTTTATTGCTCGAGCATATGCCACTTTTGGTGAGAAACATAATGTGGTTCATGCATGACGGGGTACCAGCACATTTTAGTGGAAAAGCTAGGAAATTCTGGAATAATTCATTGAACAACCGATGGATAGGTGGGGGTGGGCCAGAACCATGGCCTTTCAGGTCCCCAGACTGAAATAGTTTGGACTTTTTCTTATGGGGATATCTCAAAATTTCAGTATATACCACTTCAGTGAACACCGTAGAAGCATTGAGACATGGAATAATAACGTCTTGTGACACGATAAGAAATACCCCAGGAATAATTCAAAGAGATCGTGATAATATGCAAAGAAGGACAGAGGCCTGTATTCTTGCAGGTGGAGGAATCTTCCAGCAATTTATTTAGATTTTAATTGTTCTTTTGCTAGTTTGTGATTGAATAAGTATAAGTTGAGTCTCAGAAGACGAGCTATCAAAATAAAAGCTAATGTTGGGCATACCTATCGAGTATTTCTATTATTTGTTTTATTTAGCGAATAACATACTAATTCAAATTCAATAATTTTTCACTCGAAAACGGTTGGAGATACGAAAAAATTACAAGTGTCAAAAAAGTTTCTAAATTGAATGAAGATGAAGAAAATTGATTGTACGCTGATCAGTGGCGTACTGCAAAAAGTTTGAAAGGGCAAAAGGAGACATAGCCTCGGAAAAGAAAACACTTTGTAAATTTCAGTTGAAATCTAGGACGTGTAATGATGGAGGCTGTAAAAACAAGCTTTAATGCCAAATTTCGGCTGAATATCTCAAAAACTGCAGGAGTTCTGAAGAAAAAACCAATTTTTTCCGGCAATTTCAACACCCTGTAGCTCTGTAACGAAGCTTTTGCAGACCTATGTTCATGTAAACTTTTTTCTCGAAATTGCACGTAGATTTACCCCCTCAAGTTGTGACAAACTATTATGCAACACCCTGTATCATGAATATGTGTTACACAAGGACTCATCCGTTTCCGTTATTGCTAATAGACATTTTATTGGCAATCTTTACAATTCAAACCACTCGATAAGTGGAAAAAATTATTTTTGCGGCCTATTGATCCATACCTCGACTTTCTCTAGGAAAATACTTCAATATACCAATTTTGCCGTGCGCTGTTAAAACCTGAAATTCTATTTTCCAGTTTCTTGTATTCAGGATATTTAAAATGGTTGGCATTCACCTGCGATAATTCGATAAAACTGCCAAATGATTTGACAACGTCTAAATCCTCTACTTCGTGACGTCAACCCATTGTTGACGTGAATATACCTGAATAATAAGAGAGATAAAGCATAATGGTTTCATCGGTAACTTGACATTTAACGATGAATACCCAGGAAAGAATGAATTCCTATATAATAGAAGCATTAACTTTTATCCTGAACCCTAAGTCGCGCACGCGCCACTGTACCCTTGTTGTTAGATAATAAGTGGACACCTCAAGTCCATTATAATGCCAAAAAGATAACGCTTTACAATGGAATTCAACCGGAGGTGGATCACAGAAAGCTGCGAAGACATAATCGTAACTCTGTGTGATTTCCAACATACGATCTTCTTTCCAATACGAACTGTTCGCTCGTTTATTTGTCGAACGAACTAGTTTTATCGCCGTGATTTAGTCGTCACCTCGATCCGTTTTCTTGAATGAAATTGCACATGTGTATAAGTTGATAACGACGGTCAATCTACGTTAGGCTATCTTGATGTATGCGTTCATATTCGAGTTTACTTTCCAACAAAGTCTAGTGGTTACACTAACTTGTGTTCTAAATAGACAAGTCTTGATTCTATTATCTGATATATGCACTAGTGGAGCTAAGGTTTATGAACTAATCCGTTTACTTTTCCATTAATACCCGGAAATATTTCCCTGATCCTTGGACTTATCAAAGTTTCATAAAACTTTTGTAGTGGTGTTCTAGAACAGTGTTCATGAATTAAGATAAGGATGTCATTTTAAAAAAGAGATATACTACTTTGTCCTGGCGCGTCACAAGGATATCTGGTTCATACATTAGAAACTATAGGGTGTTGTGTCGTTGTGATCTGTCTGTCAACGTGCTGACTGATCGATCTCCCCATAACGTAGAGATTTGGATCATTCACTATTTCAGTCTTCACAAATTTGGTTGGTAACTCTGCAGCGTTCGCATTGGTTTCATTCGAAACAGAATTCATTTCTGCGTCAGCCTGTGAAAGTTTCATGTTAGTTTCACTTCGTTAGATAATTTTTTTATAATCCCTTTATAGTAATAACTTACATCAATACCTACAAATCATCTAATTTATTCATAAATCTTTTCCTTAACTATACAACTTACAGTTTTTTAACTAATTTCGTACAGGAGTATACATTTTTGAGAATGTTTAGCAGGTAAGAAGAGGTCCAGGTACAAATGAAAATCTGCCTGCTACGACTATTATTATTATTATTCGTAGTTCTCGACGGTTCAGCTGTTTCTTCTACCTCATTTTATTCTTGTAGTTGCTACATATTTTGACAAGTGTAGATGCATTGAAAATTGTGGATATTTTTTATATTATCACCAATTCCACTGCGAGTTTTGTGTGTTCAAATTTTCATTTATTTCGAAACATTTCTACTTTTTTGAGCTTGAATCACGAGTGATTGTTTCATATGTAAAAACCTTTCCGGGACATTAGTTTTGAATCTTGAGGTAATTATGGGCTAAACCCCCGAATGGTGTATGAGATGTTCCCTGTTGAAAAACAGCGGAGCATTAGTTAAGTTATTAGATAAGGCTAGGACTGCTCCCCCTTAGGGCTTTATTCCCATGGTGTATGTTGATAAGGCGAGAGAATGAAGCAGAAAAAGTTTTGGTACTCTTTTTGTACACACGATACTAACGCAACACTAACAGACAAGCTATTGCTAGTGCAATAGCGACGGGGAAACGAGTTTTTTTCCACAGGTTTTTTCACTCGTTTATTGAATCATACGCAAGATAGCATGGTTCCCCTGTTACATTTCCTGTGCTCACACTTTAGAGGCAATCGTAGGAGGCATGATGTGAGATTAGATGCCTGATTAAGGAACAGGCATGGTTTGTTTTTTCGGTGGTATTGTATTTATTCGCTTGTTTTTTATCTTTGTGTTTTTCTGACACACCAAAATTATAGATATAAGCATTTATTGTAAATACAATCAATATATATATATATATATATATATATATATATATATATATATATATATATATATATATATATATATATATATATATATATATATATATATATATATATATATACTGATTAACTGATTTGAATGATCTTCATAGTAATCAGATTTTTCATCTACGCGTTCCCATTTTCATGATAAACAGAGAACGTCTAAATTGCTGTTGCTTCAGATTATAATCTTACACCTCTGAACTTGACAATGCAAAAGGTAGATTTTGATATATTTGATGATAATTCTAAAAGAGAAAGTTGGATGCAGAAGGAATTACACGGAAAGCACCCTAAAGAATTGAAAAATGATTATATTGATGAAATCGAATAAATGGTTAGTATCTGGAGAATTGTTTGCTGAAACAGAAGGCTTGGCAATTGCGATCCAGGATCAGGTTGTTTTCACGAGGAATTATAGAAAACACATCATCAAACAAAATTTAGATGATTCTTGCCGTAGATGTTTCTGTTCTTCAGAAACAGTTTTTCATATATTATCATCTTGCTCAGTCCTTGCTTCAACAGATTATTTAGAAAGACATAATGCCGTCGCTAATATTATTCATTTTAATCTAGGAATTAAACATGACCTAATTCCCAAAAGAAAAAAATTTACAAATATGAACCTGAGATTATTTGTGAAAATGACAAATATAAACCATATTTTGATAAAATAATTCTTTGCAACAGAGCTGTAAAACACAATAGACTAGATATCATTCTTAATGATAAACAGAATCAAATAACATATATAATTGATATTGCTATACTCGACACACATAATATACAAAATAAATACAATGAAAAAATTTCTAAATATATGATGCTTGGCGACGAGATTAAAAAATGTGGAAAATGAAAAAGTATTTATTCTACCGATTATAATTTCCACAACAGGTGTTATTCCTAGAAAGCTTCACAAAAGTATTGAGATTTTGGGTCCGAAGAAAAATTTGTTTGAACAGTTACAAAAGATAACAGTCATCAAATCTTGTAATATTCTTCGTAGGTTTCTTTCCGAAAAAATAATGAGGTAGAGTCATAGGTTTTCTCTTTAGTTTATACTGCTCAAAATCTCATTTCATATTTTATTTATTTGTTTATATAAATGTTAAATAATTAACTGACAATTTTGTCATATTTATATTCAGAGCAGTATTCTATTCGATCGTTCACCACTTCACACAAAGGAAACTATTAATGAGTAACATTCAGTGTCACTTGACTAAGGTCCGTACACTGGATTTTTCCGAGGAGAAAGCCACTGACACTACTCGTTGGTACATTGATATCATTGTCTGATGATGCTATAGTATGTATATATTCTGGTAGATTGATATATTCTCATAACATTTAACGTTATCCTAATATATAATTATTCCAGGATATGTGGGTGAAACCCTATATATATATATATATATATATATATATATATATATATATATATATATATATATATATATATATATATATATATATATATATATATATATATATATATATATATATATATATATATATATATATATATATATATATATATATATATATATACATTTATATATTTATATATATTTATATAGTGTTAGAACCAGTCAGAGGAGTGAAAACGTTGCTTGAGCGAGCAAAATTAAAAACGATGTAGACAATGAATTATTTCTACAAGATGTTTCTGAAGTAACTGTTCATATTCCCTGTTGTAATTATTATAGTGATAGTCGAACAGATAATGTTCGTCGTCGCTGCAGTAGCAGTTCGTCATCTTCAGTATCAGAAAATGTAGATGCATCAGCTAGCTGTTGGTACCGCACTATTTATCAATGAGAAAGTCGATCTGTCTTTGCTCACTCTTGCTGGCGAACGATTTTTTGTATATTTTACGGCGGTAATAAAGACGATTCTCTAGACGGCAAAAAAACTGTAACTAAAAATTCATTCAGTTTATCTTCACTGTGTTCGATCTAAGATGCAGCTCGTTTCCACAGCCTCCGAGTTTATCACCAGATACAGTCATGGCTTGGAAAATATAAAAATATTGGGGCTAGAAGAAGCATGGAAACATTTGGATGGCAATCCAAGCTTCCCAGCCTCCATCACCCCCAGATCCTATGAAATTAATATTTTGCCGATGCAAAAGAAAATGTGGGAGCATGTGTGACTGCAGAAAAGCTGGTGAACATGTACAAATATAATGGAAATTTCCAAATAAGTCGAAGAAAATGAATTCATAGAAGAACTTCCAATAATGATTCCAATTTCAACACTAGTCATTACCCAAACCTTCTCATTTGACGATCAATTACGTGTTGAGTCACAGCTTGGACCAACAAAAAAAAGTAGATTAGAGTAGGCCAGCCGATAAACGATCAAAATATAATTATGTGGAGGATTACATCACGATCAAGGTTTTTGTAGAGTAGGCTTACTGGGGATATAAAGCTAAAAAATGCGACATATTGGGACACCATACGGATAGGGAATTCGGGTAGTACAATAAAGAACACGTTGAAAGATCGCATCCAGAAAATGACCTCTGCAACTAAAAGGGGATTCTCTTGGCTTTCGTAGTGGTATGGGAAATATGCTCTGACCACGAAAGGTCATATGATATTATCACGCCCAGATCAGAATGATTGTTGCAGCTTGTTATATTTCGGCCAGAAAGTTAGTACACGTGTCGGGGGCTGTTCTTGCCTAGATAAAGTACCCGACACTTTGAGAGATTTAATGGTAACAACCATTCATCAGACCATTTCGAGATGGAGTCTAAATCTTCTTGGATGGTTTGTGCATTTGTAGTTGGATTGTTGAAGATTTTAGTGTCGTCGGTAAAAAGTGAGCATTGTGAATGTAGGACAGATGGAAGCTCAGAGATATATAGGACGAATAGAACGTGTCCAAGAACTGAACCCTGGGGGACTCTAATGGAAACCGATTTCGTAGACGAAAGAGAAGTACCCACTCTAACACGAAAGCTCCTTCCCGATAAAATTATGTCCTCCCAAGGCAGTAACCTACCCCGAATGCCTAAATGTTCGAGCTTGTATGGAAGCCGTTTGTGCGGGACCCGATCAAAGGCTCGTGAGAAATCCAAATACACGACATCTACCGGCGTGAGCTCATCCAACATTGTAATGACCGAACGTCCAGGATTGAAACCATGTAGATCTTCAGGAATAATCTGATTCAGGAATGCAAACTCCAATACTTTTTGCAGAATTATCCTTTCGCAGATTTTTGCAGCAATTGGGACGAGACTAATCGGACGATAATTCTTAGCATTCAGTTGATCTCCTTTTTGAAGATGAGGGTAACTTGAGCGGTCAGCCAAGCGGATGGATTCAGAAAAGATTCTAGATAAAGGAACAGACAATGATGAGGCACAGTTTTTCAGTAGGAAAGCTGTGATGCCGTCAGGGCCGGTAGCAGATGTTGTATCCAGTGTAGTGAGATGCTTTTTCACTAAAGACGGAGTGAACTCGATGTCGCACAATTCGTTCAGATTTCTGAGTGTAGTGTTGAGTTTGGTAATCGATCATGCTCACTGGTGAAAGAAGCCGTGAAGAAATCAGCCAAAACATTGGCAACCTCGACAGGACTCTTGCATAAGTTACCATTGTTATCTTTCAGATTGGGGGTCGATACTTAAGTACACATAGTAGACCTAAGATACTTGAAAAGTTCTTTTCGATTATTCGACGAGATAAGATGGGACTCAAACGTTTTCCTCTTCTCCTCTATTTTTACGGACAAAAGATTTGAGTGATTCCTATGGACCAGATAATCGCATTCATTCTTCCTCCGCGTATATCTCTGCCATATGGTTTTTTTGTCTTATCATCTTCAAATTCTCCTGATCGATCTATGGTTTGCTGGGAACGTTAGCAATATTGTTAAAATCCGAACACTGAGTACCACAAAAGACGAAAAGCCAGTTGCAGTTTTGAAAGCAGGGTTATATGAACTGTCTTGCCGAACGGTGGTGGATAAATAATATTGAAGACAAGATGGGGTCATAGACCAGCACGAGATCAAGAAATGATGGATTCAGTTAATAATTTCCTTTTGCTTAATTTATGTCTAGCTGAGTCATTCAGATAATGGTTCTGTGAATTGCCTTGCAAGGTTTTACTCTCTATATGTCTGATGAAGACGCTGTGTCGCCGAAACGCGTTACAAATAAAGTAAATCAGATTTTCTTTATATACCAATGAATTTATTATTATCATTTATTTCTTCAAACTGGAAATGGACAATAAAGCGCAAACTACCTTTTCAGTTCACGAATTCAGCATGAAAAGGAGAGTGACAAGATTCATTAAACGAAAAAATAAATTACACGCTATAATTCGCATAAAATATGCAAGATCAGCACAAAGATCGACTCATTACGCTTAATAGACGCACTGATACACATAATTAGCGGCATAAGAGCATGTATGTACAACATAATTGCATGTGTTAAGCTTTAAGTTATCACCTTTGGTAATTCAGATCTTTAACCGGAAGTTCCCCATTATCGGAAGCAAGGTGGAAAAACGGCGTTGTCTTCTGCCCACGCAAACGTAGCGTGACTGGCAACATAAATCAACATGGACCTTATCATTCGTCATGACGGCATGTATTATTATTTTTAATTAAAGTTAATGTAGTGTAATCGTGGATCTTATTGGAATTTCTGGACGTATTTGGAACAATAAATTTCAATATTTGGCAATGAGCTTTGTTCCAGGCCATTTCTTTTGGTGAATTATGACTCTGATGTTATCCGACGAATTTATGGTAATGGCGTGAAGCAGAAAGCACAAAGGCTTGATGTTACCAAAATGAAATCCTAATGTTTTCCTTAATTAGTGAAATATTGGGAATGTTTTCGTCCAAGAGAATAGTAACGAAACTTTCACAATTTCAATTTTAAGGGTTTTATATATAAAACCCTTGAAATTAAAATACTCCAAAAAAGTGAACGAAACGCTTTTAGTATCACTTCGTAGCTCGTCTGGCTTTATGGATGCCGATCTGTATATTACGACTATTTTCTCAGTCCCACTTGTGATGTGGGAACCTGGGTGCTATCCTAAATCTTCCTCCTTTTGATATTCATATTGGGGATGAGGCAAGAAAAACGGCGTTCAGACAGGAGATGAATGGAAACTTGAAAGCCGGACACGCCGAGCACACCACAGGGGTTTAATGATTTACACAGATTTTTTTTATTCTATTAATTTCTATAACATCTCGAAAATATAATCCTAAATTTTCAAGTCGATCTGAATGAAAGTTTCGGAGATACAGTCTTGGGAAGGTGCGTGCTCAAAGTCAGGTAGAGTTAACTCGCCGCATGTATATCGGAGGTATGAGTGAGTCTGTTATTGACATAACTTTCGCTAATGCGAAAATGAACTAATGTTCAAAAGGCTGGAGAGTGATGGAAGAGGATTCTCTAAGCCTTCGTAACTACATCACGTTCGAAATGTATTCGAAAAAACAACCAGTGGTTAAAAGAAAACGGCCGGCAGGTTGGAATGTACACAAACTAGATTAGGCAACCCTGAAGGAGAAACTTGATAGATGTTTCGAGGACCTTCACAGGAAAAACTAAAAAATAGACGTGGAAATATTACCAACTATCTAAACAAAAGCCTGTGATGTAGCCATGCCCGAAAGAAAAACCTATGGAACAAAAAATGAAGTGTGCTGCAAGCTACAAGAGCCAGAAGGGAAATAACGAGAGCTAACAGGAAAGGTTCCTCTACCATTGAACTTGAGACATCCTACAAAGATACTAAAAGACAACTCACCCTTACCATCCTACTAGAGAGAGAAAAGTGCTGGAGAGAGATCTGTAGGGGGATGGACGAAGAGGTATGGGGAAACGGCTATAAGCTGGTCACAAAAAAGTTTGCAAATTAAGCACCTAAGATTCATGCTGAACTAGCAGAAAAAATTGTTGAAGCTCTTTTCCCCACTCGGGATATTCGAGAAACAGACTCGAAGGAAGTTGAAATATTTCCACTCTTCTCACAAAGGAAATCCTGGAAGCGACCAGACGCCTCAAAAATGGCAAGGCGCCAGGATCAGATGAAATACCAGCAGAGGTAATGAAGAAAGTAGCGGAAAATTACCCAGAAGAAACCACTGAAGTGATGAACGAGTTGCTTTGTAGAGGAGTTTTTTCTGCAATATGGAAAACAGCAAAACTAGTCCTCTTAAGAAAAAAAGAGAAGACGAAAATGACCCAAAAGGAGGCCACAGAGTCTCCCGAACTCGTTGGTAAAACTATACGAGCAGCTGATTAGAATGAGACTCAGGAAAGAGTTGAAAAATAAAGGTGATATATCGCGCTCACAATTTTGTTTTATGGAAGGGAGATGTTGTTGAAACTGAAACTTTGTTTTATAATAATAATAATGATAATAATAATATATCTCGATATCAGACATATGGACTTCGATGGAATAACAGAGGAAGAAATCACAACAGTAGTTCGAGCGACCAACAATTGGAAGGCCACAGGTATAGATAATATCCACAACTACTGGTACAAGAAGTTTGATAAGCTCCATGGAGCCCTAGCAAAACAGCTCACATATGTTCTTCAACATCCCAAGAAAACACCCACCTTCCTAACGCAAGGCTTAACATATATGCTACCTAAGAGCGATAGAACACAGGATCCGTCTCAATATAGGCCAATCACTTGCCTGCCAACACTCTACAAAATACTCACTTCATGCATATCCAATCGAATATACCAACACCTTGACGACAACAATATATTAGCAGAGGAGTAGAAAGGATGCAGAAAGAAACACCACGGTTGCAAGGAACAACTCATCATCGATTCTGTGATAATGAAACAGGCACACGTAGGGCATCGGAATGTTCATTCAGCTTTTCTCGATTATCTGAAGGCATTCGATAGTACCGCCTATTCTTGGCTTGTTGAAGTATTGCAGATATACAAAATTCACCCAGCCCTGGTAGAGTTCTTGAAGACAACAATGACACACTGGCGCACGTCTCTGCAGGTCAACATGAACAATAAATCAATTAAAACAGACGAGCTACCCATACGTCGTGGAATTTTTCAAGGAGACTCTTTGAGTCCACTATGGTTCTGTTTGGCAATGAACCCATTGTCCTCAATGCTCAATAGAACAGAATACGGATTTAGGATAAGAGCAAAGAGGAATTATCATACAATCTCCCACCTGCTGTATATGGATGACATCAAATTATATGCTTCGAACAAGAAGCAATTGGATGATTTGCTGAAAACTGTCAGTGAGTTCTCGGCAGATGTTCATATGAAATTCGGGATTGAAAAATGTAAGACCCTGAACATTCAAAGAGGGAAAGTCATAGATGGTGAAACACAACTTCCAAACGGTGATATTATACAGTGCATGAGAGATGGCGAAACATACAAATATCTAGGATACCAACAAGCCAGATTACTAGACCAAAAACAATCAAAGGAGAAGATTCGTTCAGAATACAGTCAGCGTCTGAAGTCTGTGCTGAAATCGATGTTGAACTCGGGGAATTTAGTCAAGGCAATTAACACCTACGCCATTCCAGTGTTACTTTACTCATTTGAAATAATCAGATGGACTAAGACAGAACTGGATGATATTCAAAGGCAGACCCGAACAATGCTAACAAAGTACAACAACCATCATCCAAAATCGTCTGTGATACGAACAACTTTGAAGCGGAAAGAAGGAGGACGCGGATTGATAGATGTAGTCAATTTACACACCGAACAGATAAAAAATCTCAGAGAATTCTTCTCAGCAAAAGCTCTCACTTTTGACCTACATAGAGTGGTATCGTTGGCTGATAAGGGATATACACCTCTAAATCTTGCTACCAGAGATGACCTGCTGAATCTACCAATCATATCAGATACTGAAAAACAAGAGCAATGGTCAAGAAAGGAATTGCATGGACGACATCACCATGAGATTAATCAACCGCACATCGACAAAGAAGCTTCCAACAAATGGTTGATGAATGGAGAATTATTCGCGGAAACAGAGGGATTCCTTATGGCCATCCAAGACCAAGTGATCGCTACAAACAACTACAAAAAATTTATAATGAAGGACGGAACATTACAAACAGATAGGTGCAGAAAATGCCATATAAGATCGGAGACGATACAGCATATTACGTCCGGGTGCGAACAACTGGCCAATACAGACTATCTTCACAGGCATAATCAAGTGTGCAACATTATCCATCAGAAACTTGCACACAAGTACGGACTTCTGAATACATTCCAGCCATATTACAAGTATCAACCGGCGCCCGTATTGGAAAATGACTCTATCAGATTATACTACGATAGGCCTATTATCACTGACAGAATGGTGACGAATAATAGGCCGGACATAGTGGTGTATGATAAGGGAGCCAAAGCAGCAATGCTGGTGGATGTCGCCATACCGAATAATAACAACGTGCTGAATAAGTTCCAGGAGAAAAAGTCCAAATACACAGACCTTGCCATTGAGATCAAGCAGATGTGGCACCTCGGGAAAATAGATATTGTTCCTGTCATCGTATCCTCCACTGGGTTAATACCCAAAACTTTGCATGATAGTCTTAAGAAATTAGAATTGCATAAGAATACCTAACCTATTCCCTTTGATTGCTGAATCTGGGAAAGGTAAATTATATCCAGCTAACAGCTGAGATAGTGCATAAGTCAACGATAATAAATATATCTTTATTGCATATCATTACAACCTATTGTTCGAACACTTTCCGTCTCAATTTAATTCAGGTTTAAAATAACATCGAATTTTCCACACAATAAAGATCCAATAGGTACTAACAAAGGTTTATATACCTGTGGTGAGTGTTTAGTTTTTTTTTAATATTTCACATCAAGCTAATAAACTCACAAAATATCTGTATGCACATGAATACACGCAATCAATAATTGCAAATCCTGTGCACAATACTTAAACACTAACAGAAACAGAAGGGCATACAAAACAACAATAATAATAATAATATGGACACATGGGAGAGCTGAAGGAGGTCATATATTCCATTCAAATTTCATTTATTTGTGTTTATGTTTTTATGAATGTTTTGATTTGAGTTGTGATCTATGCATTATTTTTCAAATCAATTAAACTGGTGATATAATCTTTATTCTTATTATTTATCCATCTCTTTAAACTTGTTTTGAATTGTTTGATATTTTTTGTAATTCTTAGATTCAAAGGCAGTCTGTTGAACATTCTGGGACCAATGAAGGAGTAGCTCCTCTGACTAATTGTCTTAACCATTTTTGGAACAATAAGTGAAAATTTACTATGTCGAGCATTGGAGTCGTGTGCGATCAGTTCCTGACAATGGCTGAGCAAAACAGCTGTCTACTGTCTCATACACCAGATATTTCATACAACATCTTAGATGGAAAAGTGATGTCTTTCTTATATATAATTTTCAATATCCATTTTTGTTGAATATCCAACTTATTTAAGACATTTTTATAGGCACCACCCCATGCAATTATTCCGTAACGCATTTGCGACTCAACAAGAGCCGAAAAAATAATTTTTAGGTAATCTATGTCAATAATTCCTGAAAGATGTTTGAATCTGGTTACTAGTCCCCTAAGTCTTACAATCAGTCTACTCACATGTACATCCCAATTTAAATGAGAATCGATAATTACTCCAAGGTACTTGCATTGATAGTTACAAGGGATTTCAATTGTAGACATTTCGTCGCTTATAGAGAGGAGCAAGCCATCAGGCAGAGACCGCTGATCTATACAAAAAGGAATATACTTAGTTTTCTCGAAATTGATAGTTAAAAGGTGTTCCGCCATCCAACTTTTTATGTTTAAGAAATCTGACTCTACCAATAGTTTTAATTCTCTCCAGTTTTTAGCTGAATTGAAAATGAGTGTGTCATCTGCATAACTTATGATATCCCGCTTGTCTGCATGAGCAGCAGACCATTTAAATATATTGTGAACAGTATGGGCCCCAAGACGGTACCCTGGGGTACACCATACTCGAGCGTGACCAACTCACTCACCACACCATTCAATTTGACAAGTTGTTTCCTGTCTTTAAGGTAGCATTTCATCTAATTTAACGCAACATCTCCAAAACCAATTTGTTTCAGACTGTCCAACAAGATGCCATGCTCCACCGTATCGAAAGCCTTAGCCAGGTCAATCAAAACACACAGTGATACCTTATTGTCATTGAAAGCCTTATAAATTTTCGCGATAGCATCCTGTGTCGACCTTTCTTGCCTAAATCCATACTGAAAGTCGAATAAAATGTTGTTTCTAGTCATGTATACTGATAATCTCTCCTTAATAACCTTTACAACAATTTTGGACAATTTAGACAACAAAGATATAGGTTTGTAGTTACTACATTGCGTTTTTTCACCACCTTTATATAATGGTATTATTACAGCAGTTATCAGTGCACTAGGAATATACCCTTACGTAGAATTAAATTCACTAAATGTGTAATTGGCGAAACTAAAAATCGATTTCAGTTTTCAATATTCCAGCTGATATTGCGTCAAAACCGCAATTATTATTATTATTATTATGTTTGTTACTTCTTCTATGTTTGTAAGAGTTAATTGAAATTTATAGTCAAGTTCAGTAGAATCGATAATTTTTTGTTGTTCCTAACGTTTATTTTTTGCGCTAGATTTTTACATACGTTAGTGAAGTATTCGTTAAAAACAGAGGCCATTTGTTTATAGTCCTTAATTATATTATCATCCACTTCAAGTTTATCTATATGGCTATTATTTTTCGGTTTTGTACATAGTTCCGATACAACCCTCCACATCTGTTTTGTGCTATCTCTACTGGAGCGCACTTGATCTATGTAAAATGGCGATGTCGCATATTTTATTAGTTTGTTGAGCCTAATTCTATAGTTTTCATTCACCACACCCTCACAAGAACATGGCAAACTTTTTACAACGCTTTTGAAAAAGAGAATTGTGGAAAAATGGTTAGTTATGTAAGTTTTCACCTGTCTCTATCTTAACTGTTTCATATGAATAGCTGAATTTTTTATTTACAAAAATTGCCACACCATCGTTTCGATTGTACTCTTCATTGTTACAAATAAGGTCGTACCCCGAAATATTGAACAAGCCTATATCAGAGACTATAAATGTCTCAGTTAAAACTAAACAATCATAATCATGACTTATTTCATGTAGAAAAATTTTCAAATCATCAATATGTTTTGATAAGCTTCTTATATTATACATTATAAATGGATACTTGTTTTTCGAAGTAATATTAAAGGAACACTGGCGTTAAGGCATTTTTGTTAATTTACAATAATACATTGTGTACGTACGACCTATTCTTCGTTTCTTCCGAGTTGAACTAAGATAAAACATAGTTGCAGTCGTTGGCTGAGTGAGTGAGCGCGGGGACAGGTCGCTCTCTCGAAAAATAATTTGCAGATTAAATATCGTTTGGGCTGTTTACGAAAGCGAGACCTTTTCATGCTCGTTGGGGACAGCGGGACAGATAGCCTGAAAGCGGGACTGTCCCGCCTAAGGCGGGACGTACGGTCACGTTAAGCATGACCCTGAAAAAAATATCACACGCTAAATTTTTGCAAGTACTGGACACATCAAATGAATTAATAAGTGAGAATAAGCTGAACCTTAACAGCATGTATCTCGAGAACGGAGGACTTTTGGATATATGTTCATAAGAATTTCTTTCATGTTTTTCTTGATCAGGAATCTCCTACAGAATTTAATGACTGCATGAAAACATATTCAGCGTCACCAATAAAAAAAAACTTTGTGCATGTGACGTATAATTTCTAGTGATTGCCTTCGCTGACCATACCACCACGGTATGTGAACATAGTGTGCAATCATAGAAAATGATGATGGGAAACTAAATTAGCGATGCGTAAAGTTAATTGTAAAATTTCCGGTATCAATTATCAAAATTAGCTATATGGTCGCCATTGTTCCCGCGCAACAAGCGGTGATTTGTCGGTTTATATTAGTGTTCGTACGCAACAAGTAATTGTGTTTACGTTCCGTGATTTTGCTGGGAAATGCTCTGGTGGGGAAATTATAAAATGGAAACAAAATGGAGATCGACTTAAATGTCATTGGTATTTATTTATAGAATTGGTTCGTCTTATCGGTTTATATAACATTTTCGATTTCGATGAATATTTCGGTATATTGTAGACATTAGGTATAATTTCAATTTTCTTGGTCACGATTGACTTTTAGTTCATTCCAGAAGATTACTTCCCATCAACAATTCATTTCGTGATCTTCAAAATGTTGTTATCGTGTATCAACAAAATGTTTTCACCCATGTTTGATGCAAATGGCGCAACATTCAGGGTTCCATTATTTAGGATGGCCACATAGATAGCTAGATGTATATAAAGCCATGTCAACATAAAATACAGAATATATATAAAATAGTAATAGAAAATATCATGTCTTTGCACATTGAAATGAAAACATTCAACATACATTTCACAATTTAAAATCACTTGAGATCATTGAAGTACTATGTGTATTCGAATATGTCATAGAATACATTTTTAAGTAGAACCGAACTCACAGCCTTTTTGAAATGCTTACCCCTCAAAGAACTGATGTCCTCAGGCAAAAGTTATATAACTTAGCGCCTAAATATCTGAGTGACTTCTGGGTCTTTGAAAGTCGAACTTTTGGAAGTATATATCCCTCCCTTGATATTATTTCATATTGGTGTATATCCACATGACGCTTCTTACTGGTTTTCTCCTCATGAAAAAGCAACAGACAGGAGAGAATGAAATATCTTGGAATGGTTAGAATAGCCAATGATTGGGAAAATTCTCTGCAACTCGTTTGACTTGTCGCCCCCATAATTATTCTTACAGCTTTCTTTTGTAGTAGAAACACCCTCTGTGCATCAGCAGAACTGCCCCATATCATGATACCATATGCTTTTAATGCAGCGCTATGCCCTACAATAAAGGTGATTCTCCTGATCATAAAATTTGCTGTCGAAAGTTTTTTGCAGATGTTGGCTATATGAGAGGTCCATGTAAGTGCACTATCAACATGGAAACCGCATAGTTGAAGACTTTCCAGTTCTCTCCTTCTAGTGGTTATTAGTAGCTCTTGGGTTTTCTCAATATTCAATACGAGATCATTTGCTCGCAACCAATTCCTTGCCTCGGCTTGTATATCATGGGCTCTGTCTCTCAGTGGTTCCCGACTGTCGGCTCTCTCGAATACGGTGAAGTCAACGGCAAAGGCCATCTTTCTACATGCACTGAGGTTCCTGAATAGGTCATTCGTATATAGGATGGAAAGGATGGGCCCCAAAGTAGAGCCTTGTGGGAACCCCTCGTTATCTTTTCTCCGGTAGATAGCTTTCCCATCCAATCGACTATTTGGTAGCGATTTTCCAAGTAGAACCTCGAGAGTTCTTGTGCAGGCCCTCTTATATCTTGATGTTCCAACTCATCTAGTAGCTTTCCATGTTCCACCAGATCAAAAGCTTTACTCAGCTCTAGACACAAGAGCAGTGCCTCCTCGCAATCTTCCAAAGCCACAAATACAAAATCAATCAGCTGAATCATCGCAGTTGAGGTGGACCTGTTTTTTCGAAAACTATGTTGCCTTTCATCCATTATGTTGTTTGCCTCAATATAGCTGACTAATCTTATTTTAATAAGTGCTTCAAATATCTTGGATAAAGCGGACACCAGGGATATAGGCCTATAGTTGCTATACACATTTCTTCTTCCCTTTTTGGAACCACTCTGGCTATCTTCAGCTGGTCAGAAAAATATCCCTCCTCAAAACACCCATTTTTAGATATTCTAGTGGATGTGCTATACTTTCAACTGACGTTTTCAATAGTGCCATCGAGAAACCATAGATGTCGAGTGAATTCTTATTTTTCATATATTTATCTCCTGTATGATTTCCTCTTTTTATGGTGTGTGCTGCCTGTAATTGACTCTTTAGTCTCAAGAGTTCAGGATCCCTACGGTCTATTTTCTGTTTGGTCTTTTTTATTTCAAACTTCTGCAGGGGGAAGTTAGCCTCAAATGTGTTCATTATTGTGTCATGAAACAGATCATACGACACTTTTATCTCTATATCTATATCTATATTTTATATCTATATAACTCTAAAACGTATCATTTTAATAACGATTGGGAGGAAGAATTTTTCTTTTGTATGGTGAAGGATAAGTGCATTTGTCTTATTTGTTGTGCGTCAGTTGCAATACCTAAGCGTGGTAACTTGGAGAGGCATCATAAAACGGTTCATAAAAACTATGAAAAGGATTTTCCGCCACAGAGTGAATCAAGAAAACGAAAAGTAGGTGACTTGATATCTTGTTTGAGAAAGAATAAACCATGTTCAAAAAACCAGCTAAACATTCAAAACCTGCTACGATCGCGTCATTTAAAATATCTCATATATTGGCCAAGCACAAGAAACCATTCGAAGATGGATCGGTTGTGAAGGAAGCATTTATTGAAGCGGATGAGACTTTATTTGGAGATTTTAAAAATAAAAAAAAAATTATGTCTGCTATTAGAGAACTTCAGATATCTCGTCCAACTGTCATAAGGCGTATTGAAATCATGAGTCAGGACATGGCAAATAAACTGAAACATGATATCATGAAATGTACATACTTTTCCTCAAAGTTCGATGACTCCACCAATATGACAGACACTGCCCAGCTGTGTATTTTCATTCGGTTGGTATTCAATGACATGTTGGCTAGGGAAGAGTTTTTGACAATTATTCCACTGAAGGGGAAGACCCGTGGCGAAGATATATATGACGTTTTCTTCAATTTTGTGAAAAACTACAAGCTCCAAATATATAAATTAGTGAGTTTTACAACCGATGGAGCACCAGCAATGACTAGAAACATAAATGGTTTTATGGCAATGTGTCGAGCTAATGAAGATTGCCCTCAATTTTTTCATTCCATTGCATTATTGATCAACAATATTGAACTAATATTTTCGAAACGATATGGAAGCACTTATATTTTTCAGTACCCAGAAGGTCCACCTCTGTTATTAATGACACTTTGGCATCGTCGCGGCATGCTCAATATTAAGTTGTCTATTACATTTTGGCCTAAGTGAATCCAAGCCCCCTGAACTGCTAATCGAAGCTCCTGTTCATGATAGAAGACATTTCGACGCAGGAGATTTATTTTTAGGGTGTCCCACACATGCTCGATGGGATTCAGATCTGGGGAGCAGGATGGCCACGGTAGAAGATCGATATAATTCTCTTCAAGAACGTTCAAGGCAACTCTTGCACGATGAGAAGGGGCATTATCTTGTTGGAACAGTGGATTTTGACCCATTGTTTGGAGATACGGTACCACTACAGGTCGAACTATCTAATTTTTGTAAAAATTTCCCGTGAAGTTTTTCTGTATGAAAACGAGGTCAGTTCTTCCACCAAGGCGTATAGCTCCCCAAAACATCACTGATCCGCCTCCCTGTCTAACAACTTCTCGAGCATTCTGGAGACGGTTTTGCTTTCCAGGTTCCCTCCATATTCAAATTCTTCCCCAATCGGGATAATGACTAAATCTAGATTCATCACTGAAGAGAACTGTGGCCCACCTCTCTTGATCCCAGTTTACGTGTTCTTGGCACCAAGCTAAACGAGCAGCGCGATTTCCATGGGTCAGTTGTGGAACTCTTAAAGGACGTCTGGAGTGGAGTTGACCTTCGTGCAGTCGATTTCTCACAGTTTGGTCGGAAATTTGTACATTATGAACTCGTGATAGCTCTTGAGCTAATTGAGATGCTGTGGTAGTACGATCTCTTCTGGCTTGTAAAACTAAAAATCGGTCTTGGGCGACTGTAGTAATACTGAAACGACCTCTATGGCGTTCTTCTACGCTACCTGTTTCATTGAAACGCGACTATAAACGGCTTATGATACTTGGGCTACTTCCAAGAACCCTGGATACTTCCCGTTGTGAGCTCTCAGCTTGGAGCATGCCAACGGCTCGTTACATCTCTTTTCTAGTCAAATGTCGTCTTTCCATGGTCGAATCACAAAACTTGAATCTTTTATTTGTGCTTACAACAGAAACAAAGGGCCAACTAACTGATTTCAAACACTGAATACATGAAATGATCATAAAGCAGCGTCGCAGCTGCTGCATCTCTAGTTTTTTATAAAAAAAAACTGAAATCTGTTACGGCACTCTACATAATTTGGTGAGAAATTTATGCAGGTGTTCATTTCTTAAAAAAAAATCATCCATATTGATCGTTCTGGATACGATTTATCGATATTCAGAAGTGTTCCCTAGACTTTTTTGAGGTGTTTATGTTAATAACTAGTTGCCTAACAAAATATTCTGAGATATTTTGCGCCTCTGATGAGTCCATATGAAAGACAAGAGTTAAATATGTCTGATTATGATCCAAATCTATCATTATTTGAGATAAATAAAAGTCAAAGCACTCTTGGATTCTGATATCCATTAATTCACCTCCTAAATGCCTTCCATACTTCCAAATAACGAGACGAAATAGGAAGTCGAAAACTGTAATAATTACGTTCCATACGTTTCGAAAATCTCGTATATCTCTCACCAGGACGCATAAACATTAAAAGACCACCGCTGCACGAGCAGGTGGTAAAAAAGGAACCCGCAATAAAACAATGCATCAAAGCTTCAAACCCGAACGCAAAAGAAGAGAGAAAGGAGATGAATAAATCAAGACAAGGCTCAGGCAACTCAATCCTTCTTAATTATCTCGTCTAAAGCAATAACGTATGCAAAATAGAGACTGTTCACAACGTTTTTACGAGGTTGAGTTTGCGAGGCAACGAGAATTATGGGGGATTTCCTGGTTTTCAGTAAATCACTTCTCAAAACTCGGCATGTGATCGGGCTTTGAAAACACCAGACATAATTCTAGCTATTTATGAAGTTGAGCATTCGGTTAACTGCTCTCTGCCTAACGAGAGATGCGATAAAAATGAGTTTCACAAAGGAAGATCTACGACATAGGGAACTGGACGCAATTAGCATTTTGTTTATGATCTTTTTGTTCCGACATGGGCTCTTACATCTGTTGTGACTCGATTTTTAAATTCATCATTCCTTAGGTACTTTTCTTTCATCAGTGCGGTCATGGAGATTTCATGTATTGGATGTACTAAGTCTGGATGCTGTCTGTTCAGACTAGAGTCACACTGGCGTTTCTTTAACGAAATCTGTAAATTGGCGTGAAAATACACTTGTAGTTTTTTTACATATGCTTGTCATCCAGTAGCGGATACAGGGAGGAGGCGAAAGGAACGATTGCATCTTACTGAGGTTTTGAGGAATTGAATGCCTCAAGAAAGATCCTCATGTGTAATGATGATGATTAACTTTGAAAGCAAGATGTGCCTTATATATTACGCTGGTATGAGCAGATACTTTGCCTAAAAGGAAAAAACCGAACAGATTCGCTTTGAGTACAGAAAGGATTTAGTAAGGGTGATGACTTAGATCTAATTATAATTCCTGATTTGTCAAACCAAATGTTGAAAGATCTCTTGTGAAAATCGGTGGTATCATCCCGGACCAGAACCCAAGTATATGGATTTGGAAAGTGCCAATCAAGCCAAGTGAAATTCAAATGTATAATGTGTATGTACATCTCAGTCCATATCCTAAATTTATCCATGATTGTAATATTTTTCCAAACGTAGGTATAGGAAACAAAACATGTTTAACAATATTAGCCTAGTTTTTAATGACGATTTCAAAATCGAAAACTCCTGTAACAGCTCTAGTTCAGAAAATATCTAACATGGCCATTTATAATAAAACACAACTTCTTTATTAAATTCTTAAATTGAAAAAAATTTTCTATTGTTATATTTTCTTGTTGCGGTCAGTTAGCTGTTCTGAATGCTCCAACAATAGTCAGCCATCATGTGTGCGTTCCAGTACCTTCGATGGCGTTCCTTCATAGTCCGAAGGTCCTGGTGGAATAGCTCGGTCTGTTCTTCACTTAGATCCCCAAAATTAGCAGTTAAATAGTCTAGGTGGTTGTGAAGAAAGTTTAACTTGGTGCTCATGCTACATCCAAGCTTCTGGAAGTGACTCATCAGTTGTTCAACGTATTGATTTCCCAAACAAACTAATTTCATGCACTTTTCTCAATCTGTGTAATTGTTGCCGTAAAACTTGTGTATTCTATTAATTATATAAGCTGTGGCCTATCAAAGATGTCCGCTTTTATATTTTCAGCACTCAGTTTTGGAGACTTTGAGGACAAGAAAAGGAAACAATTTCGATTTTTGTTAAGAGCTATAATGAATTTTTTCATGCTTCGTGAATTTAGATGCAACGGAGGAAATATTATGAGATTCCCTGATACAAAAGGTGGATTTATCACGTTTTGTTGTCTTGGAATTAGCGCTTTCCGAGTGGGCAAATCTTTGTTAACGCAATGGTGATTTTTAGCTGTACTATCCCACAATCAGAAGAAACAGGGATACTTTGTGTAACCTCTTTGTTGGCCTAAAAGAAAGTTGACCATTTTTACATCAACAGATATGAGCCACTTGTTGTCTGTATAGTTAATTTTGTCCAAAACCAAAGCAAAATGTATATTCTTGAAGTACAGGAAAAGTTTTGTGTCAGAATTCGTCTATATGCCGATTGTATGGAAGGATATTATCATTTCGCTAAATTTATTCGGTTAATGCCGATTATGTACTTCGAACAAAATATAGCAGTCATCATTAACTAGTTATTTCCAGATCATATCAGTTTCGTACCGGAAAATGTTCCTTTTCTTATTTGTTCATGAATGTAGAAGCTCAATGCACGTTTTACAAACCTTTTGAGGAATCTAAAGCACATCACGCTATTCAGCGGATGCCCAAAGTAATTTTTGTAAGCTTCACTTCCCGGTATTCTTTAAATATACAGGGTGTTACATGAAAGTATGTCACAACTTGAGGGGTAAATCTGCATGCAATTTTAAGGAAAAAAATTATATAAACATAGGTCAAAGCTTCGTTACAGAGCTACAGGAAAAATTGTTTTTTTTTCGAAACTTCTGTAGTTTCTGAGATATTCAGCCCAAATCTGGAATTCAAGCTATTTCTTACAGCCTCCATCATTACGCGTCCTAGATTTTAACTGAAATTCACAAGGTGTTTCCTTTTCCGGAACCATGTCTTATTTTGCCCTTTCAAACTTTTTCGTCGTACGCCACTGATCAGCGTACAATCAATTTTCGTCATCTTCGTTCAATTCAGAAACTTTTTTGATATTTGTAATTTTTTCGTATCTCTAACCGTTTTCGAGTGTAAAATTATTGAATTTGAATTGTATGTTATTCGCTAAATGAAAAAAATAGAAATACTCGATAGGTATGCCCAAAATTTGCTTTTATTTTGATAGCTCCTCTTCTGAGACTCAACTTATATTAATTCAATATCAAAAAAAAAAAAAATTCTGAATAAATAGCTGGAAGTATCCTCCACCTGCAAGAATACAGGCCTCTGTCCTTCTTCGCATATTATTACGCACTCTTTGAAATATTCCAGGGTTATTTCTTATCGTGTCACAAGAGGTTATTATTCGATTTCTCAATTCTTCTACAGTGTTCACCGGAGTGGTATAAACTAAACTTTTGAGGTATCCCCATAAGATGAAGTCTAAACTATTCAAGTCTGGGGACCTAGGATGCAATGGTTCTGACCCACCCCGAACTATCCATCGGTTGTTGAATGAATTATTCAAGAATTCCCTAGCTTCTCCACTAAAATCTACTGGTGCCCCGTGACCGTTTAGTCTGTTAGGGAAAGAAAGTGGCCCAAATAATAATTTCCAATTATTCCGACTCAGACATTCAGTGAAAATTGTTCTTAATGATGAGATTCTTCAATCAAATGGGTTTTTTTCTAAGCCCAATAATGATTATTGTGAAAATTGGTGATAGCAGTTCTCGAAAAGTTAGCTTCGTCTGTGAACATTATTTCACTATTAAAATTCAGTCTTGAAGGAAAATCTTGAGGTAGTAGAGTTTGAACGCGTTGAATATGAAACGGGTACAATAAAAAGTCGTGGAGAATCCTCCAAACTAGAACATTTGAAAAACTCCACTGATTTTTCTTGTACTCACATGAGAATTCAAATCAATACAATTCAAAACTGCTTCCTCAATATCTGGAGTTCTCATAGTTTGAGATGCACCTTTCGAATGATTATTTGCAGTAAAAGTACCAGTTTTCCTCAACCTTCTGTGGATATTTGAAAATGTTCGCCTGTCTGATGTTACTCGATTTGGAAAGCGCACCTGATTTAATTGTCTAGCTTCTGTTGTGTTCCTGCCAGCCAGACCGTACATATAATGGATATCAGCTAATTCGGCGTTAGTTAAATTAGCCATTTTTTCTTACAGCAATAACTTCAAAAGTCTTAAAACTAATCGTTAATTTAATAAAGAATTCCAGTAGACACTGGTTCAACTTTAGCATCTGTCGAAATAAATAAATAAATGAAAATACTCAAAGCCTACTAGTCATTTTTTTAATTAGAAGTGCTTTCAATTCAGCGAATGCATACAATCGTTTAATAATTTTCTGCTCGAGAACGGTCAGAGATACGAAAAAATTATAGTTGTCAAAAAAGTTTCTAAATTAAACGGAGATGACGAAAATTGCTTGTACGCTGATCAGTGGCGTACTGCGAAAAAGTTTGAAAGGCCAAAAGAAGACATGGTTCCGGAAAAGAAAACACCTTGTAGATTGTAGTTGAAATTCAGGAAGTGTGATGATGGTGGATGTGAAAAATAGCTCAAAAACGGTAGGAGTTTGGATGAAAAACCAATTTTTTCCGAAAATTCCAACACCCTGTACCTCTTTAACGAAGCTTTTGCGGACCTATGTTTATATGAACTTTTTTTCTAAAATTGCACATAGATCTCCCCCTCAAGTTGTGACATACTATCACGTAACACCCTGTATACCTGACGAAGCACAGTATGGTGATAAGCGTCGTAAGTTTGTGAATATAGTGAAAATTTAAACAGCATCGATCTGTCTGATGAAAAGAAAAATGACAATAACAATTTATTAGTATCAGTCATAATTCAAAATTTGCGCTTTGATAGCCCTCTTCAGCTAGAGACCTATATCCGTACCCGATGTCAATTTGGTCTACCAGCAGGTGAATCTACTTTAAAACAGTGTGGCGTTACTGGAAAAGTGGCCAAGGAATGGGGTGTTTTTTCTACAAGAGACTTTGAAGATGTGTCATCTCCCACCTTTTGTAGTATGAAAACACTTTTAGTATGGCCGAAATATCTACGTTAATGCTTAGCTCTTGTCTAGGATTATTTTATTTGACAGACTTAGAACAAACTAGTTTCTCGTACGGATCATTTGATATTTCCATAATTATAGCATGCTTTTCTATCAGTAATGAGCATGTATATCTACACTATAGTAAAAATACCTTTCAACATGTAAATGACACGTAAATTAGCATTTACCAGCTTCATCTAAATGCAATTCGGCATTAATATTCCAACATTCCAAAAGCCGACTTAGTTGAATTTATTGAATATCATGTGTCTATTTCAACATTTCTTCATGAAATTCAATATTATTAATTTATTTTATTGAAGGTATAAAACTACTTTGAGTCAATTTATTACTACCTCAACTTATTTAGAATTAATTTCTGTACGAAACTTTATATGAAACATAACTTAATGGTAATCAGCTTGTATAATATTGAATTAAAGCTTAAAGCTGGTAATGTATAATCTGGTATTATCTGAAAGGATACTATGTTTCTCTGGTAGTAATATTATGATTTAGGAAAAAAGCTCGATTGATGTTATATTGTATTGTGTCTAATTTGTACTTGCCTTAAGAGTAGCAAGAACATAATACACCATGGCGGAGCTGTTTCTGCTTTGACGTAAGATGTGCTCAAACGGTCGATCGCGAGTGCTTTTTGAGTAGATCTCGAGAAGAAAAAATTTTCAATAAGTAGGTAACTAAACTACAGAAATTTATTACGTAATAAAATAACACTCTGCTAGCGGCAAAAGGTGGCTTTATCAAAGGAACGCGCGGTACTAGTTAAAGGAAAGCCGCGTTTTTCATTCCTGCTACTTTTCTAGAAATTTCAGGCGTTTAACGGGAACATTCGAGACTTTCTTTCACACCGATATAAATGTTGCACCTGCAGGAACTGGAGTTATTCCGAATTGTAACTTGATAACAATACTACGTCGATACAAAGATTATTATTGAATAGTACAAAATGAGTGCAGCGAAGAAATCTAAAACGTATCATTTTAATAACGATTCGGAGGAACAATTTTTCTTTTGTATGGTGAAGGATAAGTGCATTTCTCTCATTTGTCGTGCGTCAGTTGCAATACCTAAGCGTGGTAACTTAGAGAGGCATCATAAAACGGTTCATAAAAATTATGAAAAGGATTTTCCTCCACAGAGTGAATTAGGAAAACGAAAAGTACGTGGTTTGATATCTTGTTCGTAAAAAGAACAAACCATGTTCACAAGACCAGCCAAACAATCAAAAGCTCCTACGATTGCATTATTTGAAATATCTCATATATTGGCGAAACACAAGAAACCATTCCAAAAAGGATCGGTTGTGAAGAAAGCATTTATTGAAGCTGGTGAGACTTTATTTGGAAATTTTGAAAATAAAACAGAAATCATGTCTTCTATTAGAGAACTTCAGTTATCTCGTCCGACTGTCGCAAGGCGTATTGAAGTCATGAGTCAGGACATGGCAGATAAACTAAAAACGATATAACAGACACTGCCCAGCTATGTATTTTTATTCGGATGGTATTCAGTGGCATGTTGGCTAAGAAAGAATTTTTCACAATCTTTCTTCTGAAGGGGAAGACCCGTGTCAAAGATATACACTCGGAAGCAAAATTAGCGGAACACTCGAAAATTTAACCAAATCCGAAGTCCGATATTTTTCCTAATTCTCAACCGAGTTAGATGATTTTTTCGGCAAGTTATAGATCAACTCTTCTGCTTTGTAGAAATTATAAGAGACAACTAAAAAAATTCGAAAAAAATTTTATACGGGGGCAAAACTAAAAGTGTTTTTTTTGTCAAAAATTCGTAACACCCTGTGGAATTTCGTGGTCCGAGTTGAAACGTACAATATTATGGTCTGCCAAGACACATCTTCCTACAGTAACGCCCTTTTTGTTTTATGCATTTATCTCTATTTTTACAAGAGATATCCAATTTGAAGCGAAAAGTCACAAATTTAATCTTCCGTAGGTGCATAACATCGGAGATTAGCCAAAAAAAAATCAAAATTAGAGAAGCGGAAATCTAACGAAATGAAAATTTTTGAAATTCACTGGCCAATTTCACGCTCCGGGACAACTCGGAAGTACACTGGAAAAATCGTTGATTTTGCACATTTATTTTTGAATTTTTTTGTGTGACACTCTATAATAGTTATCATTCCTGTCCAAAATTGAGAGCAGGTGTGTATCCTGGCGATACACTCGTGAAATGATATCAACATGTTGAGAAAAATGTTCATGATGACCCACAAAAAAAAAACATTTGATTTTAGTAGCGAGTATGACCCCCCCGAGCTCTTATTACAGCGCGCATACGATTTCGCATACTCCCAATGATGTTGTCTATCATCTGTTGAGGTATGTTGTCCCACTCTTCCACCAAAGCCAATGTCAGCTCTTCAACGTTGCCTGGATTCCGTTGTCGAACCCTTCTTCCAAGAATGTCCCCAAACGTGTTCGATCGGTTTTAAATCCGGTGACTGCGACGGCCAGTTCATTCGTGTGATCCCAACTTCATTGAGATATTCTATCACTATGCGCGCAGTATGAGGGCGCTTTATCGTGCGTAAAAAGTAATTTTTCCCCTATGTAAGGAGCAAAAGGCACAACATGGGGCTCCAAGATTTCTGTTATATACCGGTGGGCATTAAGTGATCCATTGCCGATAATCTCCAGTTCTGTTCGTACTCCCAAGCATATGCCACCCCATATCATAACTGACCCTCCACCGTATGGCTCAGTTCCTGCGAAGTTCGCTTGATTATACCGTTCCCTCGATGCCTCCATATTCTATATCTACCATACACGAAATTCACACAATATCGGCTCTCATCACTAAATAAAACTCGTCTTCACTGATTGATTGTCCATGCTACATGCTCTCTAGCAAACGCCAATCTTGCTACCTGATGGGTTCTATCGAGTCTTGGTGCTCTTGCTTGGTCTCAGACCAACTTCATTTAATCGTCTTCTGACTGTCGTCACACTGACGTTAATGTCATCCACTGCTTGTAAAGGTTACGTGCCTGAACAGCAGTAAGACGAGAATTTCTTATGGTTTGATTGACGATGAAACGGTCATGTATAGCGCGGGTTGCCCGATTTCTTCCTTGTCCTCGCCTCCTCACGTACAATCCAGTTTCCCTGTAACGTCGGTAGATGCGATGGATAACCGACGTCGAGACACCCAACATGGTACCGACTGAGCGGTAGGTGCGCCCTTCCTCGATCAATGTAACAGCCCTTGCTACTGAGGTTGGTGGTAAATATCTCATTCTGAATGAAAAATAACGTTTCGAATCGTAAACAGTAAAAGAATCACAAAACACCGCAACCGATCGAATTTGTATCAAATCAAAAAATGGAAAACTCTCATTCTTTAAACAAGTGAAAATGTGGTCATATAAAAAAAACGTGTGTTGTATTTCATATTTAATAAAAAAAGGTGTGCACATGTATAAATGAAAAGTTTTATCAATGGTTCCAGAATTCGGTTGTGTATTTTAACACCTACCGACTGTTATCTCCTATGAATTCCTAATTTTCACCAAATTAACCAAATTGTCATCAATAACTAATGCAATTCGAACATAAAAATCGCAAACGACAATTTCGACACGCCTGAGTGATAATAAGAAAATTCCAAATTGATAGACGAATTTTAATGACAATTTCTTGATTCAATGGAATTTCACCAAAATGGTGATTTTCCACTTGAAATTAAATATATTTTGCAAAAATAGAGATAAACGCATGAAACAAGAAGGGCGTTACTGTAGGAAGATGTCTTGACAGACCATGATATTGTACGTTTCAACTCGGACCACGAAATTCCACAGGGTGTTACGAATATTTGACAAAAAAACACTTTTAGTTTTGCCCCCGTATAAATTTTTTTTCAAATTTTTTTTGTTTTCTCTTATAATGTCTACAAAGTTGATCTATAACTTGCCGAACAAATCATCTGAATCGGTTGAGAATTAGGAAAAATATCGAACTTCGAATTTGTTTAAATTTTCGAGTGTTCCGCTAATTTTGCCTGGGAGTATATATAACGTTTTCTTCAATTTTGTAAAAAACTACAAGCTAGCAATATAAAAGTATCTGAAAGAATTAAACAACACAGTGTCTCGAATGGCCATATGGAAACATGTACTGTGTTTAAAAAAGTTATACTATTGAGAAGGAACTTCGTAAAGAAGCGTCATTTTGGAGAATGGTTTTTCAAAAGCTATTCGATGTCATTCTCGCCCTAGCAAAGTTATTTGGCTTCAAGAGGACTCAACTGAAATGGGAAAGGCTACTATGGAAATTTTTTGTGGATCTGCTAGACTGAATTAAAACGCCAACGAAATGGCCCTTCAGTCCAATTGCTTTTGAATTGACTTGAAAAGAACAAATATGAACACCTCCTCGTAACCAGTATTCTGACAACATCTACATGTATTAATTTGCAGAATATCCAGAAATATAAGCTGAACGGCACAATACCTCTTCAACACTCAAAGGATATATAAAAACCGTCCTATATCGAAAGATATCCCTTGCGAATCTCATTTGATTAGGGCGAACGAAAGAAATTTCGGATTTGCCAAATCGAGTGTAATATTAAATGAATAAATTGATATCAAAATATACGGTAATGAAGGTTTTTCGAAAAGGTGAAAGTTGATCAGGTCACTGTACTCTTTCCGAAACGGACAAACGTTCCGTTTTTGTTGTTTTCTGTGGATATCCTAAAAAAGGATGACATAGGACGAAGAATCAGAAAGGAGAAAACTCGAAATAAAAGTGCATTATGAAAACGAATGGATGTTTCAGGAATATTTCCATATAAGGTGTTACATAATACTATGTCACAACTTGAGAGTATAAATCTACGTGCAATGCTAAGAAAAAAAGTTCATATAAACATAGGTCCGCAAAAGCTTCATTACGGAGCTACAGGGTGTTGAAATTTCCGGAAAAAAATGGTTTTTTCTTCAAAAGTCCTGCAGATTTCGAGATATTCACCCCAAATTTGAAATGTAAGCTATTTTTACAGCCTCCATCCATAACGTCCCAAATTTCAACTAGAATCAACAAGGTGTTTTCTTTTCTGAAGCCATGTCTTCTTTTGCCCTCTCAAACTTTTTTGCAGTACGCCACTGATCAGCGTACAATCAATTTTCGACATCTTCGTTCAATTTAAAAACTTTCTTGACACTTGTAATTTTTTCGTACCTCCGACCGTTCTCGAGCAAAAAATTATTGAACGATTGTATACATTCGCTGAATTGAAAGCATTTCTAATTAAAACGATGATTAGTAGGCTTAGAGTTTTTCCATTCATTTATTTATTTTCACTAAAATGGAACCAGTGTCTGCTCGAATTGTTCATTAAATTAACGATTAATTTTGAGACTTTTGAAGTTATTGCTGTAAGAAAAATGGCTAGCTTTACTAACGCCGAATTGGCTGATATCCATTACATGTACGGTGTGGCTGACGGAAACACAACAGAAGCTAGACGATTAAATCAAGTGCGCTTTCAAAATCGAGTAACACCAAACAGGCGAACATTTTCAAATATCCGAAGAAGGTTGAGGGAAACTGGTACTTTTACTGCAAATAATCATTCAAAAGGTGCAACTCAAACTATGAGAACTCCAGATATTGGAGAAGCAGTTTTGAATTGTATTGATTTGAATCCCCATGTGAGTACAAGTAAAATTGGAAATCAGTTGAATATTTCACATGTTCTAGTTTGAAGGATTCCCCACGAATTTTCATTTTATTTTCCTTTAAGAAATTTCTGCTCATTTTGATAGTGAAATAATGTTCACAGACGAAGCAAACTTCGAGATTTACTCTGGGCCATTTTTTTTGCCTAACAGACTAACCGATCCCGCTCATCGGCAATTTCTTGAGGAGGAGTTAACTTTATTGACGGGGCACCAGCACATTTTAGTGGAGAAGCTAGAGAATTCTTGAATAATACATTCAACAACCGATGGATAGGTCGGGGTGGGCCAGAACCATGGCGTTCCAGGTCCCCAGACTTTAATAGTTTGGACTTTTTCTTATGGGGATATCTCAAAAGTTTAGTTTATACCTGTAGAAGAATTGAGACATCGAATAATATCCTCTTGTGACACGATAAGAAGTACCCTCGAAATATTTCAAAGAGTGCGTGAAAATATGCGAAAAAGGACAGAGGCCTGTATTCTTGCAGGTGGAAGACACTTTCAGCAATTTATTTAATTTTTAATTGTTCTTTTTTAAAGATTGATATTGAATTAGTATAAGTTGAGTCTCAGAAGACGAGCTATCGAAATAAAAGCAAATAGGCATACCTTTCGAGTATTTTAATTATTTTTTTTTTCATTTAGGGAATAACATACAATTCCTATAATTCAAATTTTATAATTTTTCACTCGAAAACGGTTGGAGATACGAAAAAATTACAATCGTCAAAAAAGTTTCTAAATTGAACGAAGATGACGAAAATTGATTGTAGGCTGATCATTGTCGTACTGCAAAAGTTTGAAAGGGCAAAAGGAGACATGGTTCCGGAAAAGAAAACACCTTGTAGATTGTAGTTGAAATTTAGGACGTGTAATGATTGAAGCTGTAAAAATAGCTTGCATTCCAAATTTTGGCTGAATATCTCAAAAACTGCAGGAGTTTTGAAGAAAAACCAATTTTTCCTGAAATTTCAACATCCTGTAGCTTCATAACAAAGTTTTGTGTAACACCCTGTATGAACAGGGTGTCTACTATAAAACATGCCAAACAAAAAGTGTCCTAAAATATTTTGAGAGACATTGGCTCGGAAAAGAAAAGACCTTGTGAATTTCAGTTGAAATCTAGGACGTGTAATGATGGAGGCTGTAAAAAATTGCTTGCGATCCAAATTTGGGCTAAATATCTCAAAAACTGCAGGAGTTTTGAAGAAAAAAAACAATTCTTTCCGGAAATTTAAACACCCAGTAGCTCCGTAACGAAGATTTAACGGACCTATGTTTATATAAATTTTTTTCTTGAAATTGCACGTAGATATACCCCCTCAAGTTGTGGCATACTATTATGTAACACCCTGTTTAAGTAACATGACCGTTTTCATTCTCAATGCGATCCAAATTTCATTAAAACTCGAATTTTTCAACCATGTTGAAAATGCAGTTCTTATTCAAAAAGATGGAATTTTTTTCAGCCTCTCAATGGTATTTTGTAGATTGTACTCCTTCTAGTCTAGGCGTAGTTTTCATATTTTCTTCAAAGACGTCAAAGAAGTCAATTGAGTTTGTGTGTTGTTGTTGTGTTGAATATGTCAGAAATCAGTGTGTTCTCACTATTCTCCTGATCATTTATCAAGAAGAAAGCCCCCATCCGGCGTTTGATTACAGTAGATCCAAACATAATTGTGAAAATTATAAATAGTCAAAATAAATAATAATTCATGGCTATCCTTTTCCAACATTGATAAGTCATATTCTTTCACTAATTCTTCTGAAACTTCAAATGTGATGAAAATATTCAGTTGGCTGTTGGTTGAGAGAAAATATTAGAATGAAATAACATCTACCGAATGCAATATGGATCATAAATTCAACGTTATAAAGTTTCGTAACATGTCTGACCACCCTGGATTTGTGAGGCACGTTGTAAATTAGTCTCAATTTATTTTCTATACATTCGGCTGACAGTGTATAGACATAAATGTATAGTCGTGGTTTTAAGTGTAGAATAATTAACATTCGGTAGTAGCGAAGAGTAGATGAGATGAGTATGGAGGACTTATGGTTCATGTGATAGACAACTTCTAATCGAATTAGGTCGTAAATTTCTGTTGGATAATGGTTGTTGGTTTATTCTAGCTACTCGAAAGACAAGCTTCAAATTTCGATTACCAGTTTATTATACTGGGTGATTCACCAGTGGCGCGGTGCTCTGTAGCTCGTACACTCTTGAAGATTTCATTTTTGTTCGAACGGTATTGTATTTAGAAAGTAAAAATCTACTTCAGCAATCTCGATTTTCTATAAAAAAATCTTGGGAGGTTTTTTCAGATTGGAAGACCACTTTTTTGTTGAAGATTCAAGAGCGTCCTGAACTATGCTCTAATGTTTTCAAGTAATAAGTTTTTCGGTGGGTAGTTTCGTCACAATATTTTTTTTCCTCCACTAAAAATTCATGAAAAAAATAGGCTCTCACATAATCGCATGCTCCTTCGGCCACAGAGGATGGATACCTTTTTCCTTTCGTCTTCTTACTGCCCAAGGATAGCTTTATTGATTAATTTAAATAAATTATCCTCATTTTATACAGGAGTGCCTCAAAAAATCATTGAATATTGTAATTTTAAAATTATCATATCTCGATTTTTCAAATGGAACATTCTGTATTTTATTATTCATGTCAACACATAATATATTGCGCAATATTTTTGCAGAAGTAACCTCACCTTCATCTTCGACCATTCCCGAAAAAAAAATAAACTAAAATAATAAAATCAGAGATTGCGAAAGAAGAGTTTATTATTACATATCATTATACTTGATCAGAGAAATAGAGATATTTTTTACTAAAATCATAACAGCGAGACTTACGAACAAACTGGATTTATATCAGCCAAGAGAACAAGCGGGCTTTAGAGCTGGATATGGAACAAACGACCACTTACACGTTATAAAGTCACTGATAGAAAAATGTGTGGAATACAATAAACCTCTTGTACACACGTTTGTAGATTATGAAAAAGCGTTCGATTCCATAAATCACTACGAAATGCTTAAAGCTCTTGCCGACTGTCGTATAGATCATCGATATATCTCCCTACTAAGACATATCTACGAACACGCAACAGCAAAAGTGAGACTTCACGAAGAAACAAACCAGTTTAATATCGAAAGGGTGTCCGTCAGGGCGATACAATATCTCCCAAGCTCTTCACAACTTTATTAGAGTATATGTTTAAAAAGCTCGAAATGGGAAATAGAGGCACAACTTTATTAGAGTATATGTTTAAAAAAAACAGAATTCATGCTCGAAATGGGAAATAGAGGCATACGTGTGGATGGGGAAATGCTAAATCACCTGCGTTTCGCCGACGATATTGTGTTGATCTCAGATAGCCTAGATGGAAGAGACAACCAGACCTGTAAACTAAGCAGACGAATAGGACTGACCTGGGCTGCCTTCGGAAAATTACGACACATTTTCAAGTCTGATATTCCAATAAATCTTAAACGCAAAGTTTATGATCAGTGTGTCCTTCCGGTACTGACATATGGCTCCGAAACACTAACACTTACCCAAAGGACTGTCAACAGAATAAAAGTGACCCAACGAGCCATGGAAAGATCCATGTTGGGAATAAGCCTGAGAGATCGGATTTCAAATGAGGAGATACGAAGAAGAAGTAAGGTTACAGATGCTGTAGATAGGGTCACACGATTGAAATGGAACTGGGCAGGCCATGTCGCAAGAATGTCAGACAACAGATGGTCAAAAGGATATTTGAGTGGCGCCCTAGACACGAAGCCTTCAGAAGCAGAGGCAGACCACAAACAAGATGGACGGACGACATAAAAAGGATCTCCACAAATTGGATTCAGGATGCCCAAGACCGGTCAAATTGGAAAAGGTTAAGAGAGGCCTATGTCCAGCAGTGGACGAGATGAGGCTGTGAAAGAAGAAGAAAGAAGATGTATGAAATACGAATAGATTGGATTTTGGTGAAATGATCTACAAGGTGTTGAACTCGTTGGGACAATTTTACCTCTATAGTTGCATTTTGCATTTCAATTTCGCCAGTGGTGTGCATGATGGCTCCAACCAAGAGAAATACTAAAACGCTCACACTGGCAGAGAAATCAAAAATAATAGATTTTATTGATGATGGAATGAGCTCTCGTCGAATAACAGCAGTAAAGTTCACTATTCCAAAATCAACAGTGTTTGACATAAAAAAGAACAAGGACAAAATAAGGAGATTTATGTCCAAATCGTATCAAGGAAGAGGTAGGAATTAGGGATGCACCGAGCAAAGGTTTTCACAAAAATCCGGCCAAACAAAGTTAATGCATGCCGAGTATCACGGCCGAAAGCTCGGCTGGCCCCTCGGTGCATCCCTAGTAGGAATAATATTTTAAACTTTTCTCGAATTTATTCTATCCAAGGTATTTTTTTTGAAAAAAAGAAAATCATTAGAGAAGCTGAAAATCCTGATGTTGAAATCGCATTGTATAACTGGTTTCTTCAACAACGCAACGCACATGTACCAATTTCGCCAGACATATTGAGAGCAAAAGCCAAACAGTTTTATGAACAAATCAAATGAAAAAAAGGTTTTCTGGTAAGTTCGGGATGGTTAGATAAATTCAAGCACAGACATGGAATTCGTTTCTTGAAGGTTTGTGGTGAAAAAACTTTCCAGTGATGTTTCCGCTGTGATACCATTCAAGGAACCATATCGGTTGTTGAACAGATGGAATTAAGCAAAGAACAGGTGTATAATCCTGATGAATCGGCCATTTTTTGGAGATTTTTACCAGACACAGCTTGGGTTCATCAAGGGGAAAAATCAGCACCAGGTCGAAAAGTGTCAAAAGACCGCTTAACATTCATGCCATGCTGCAATGGGGCTGGAACTCACCAATTACTAGTCTTGGGAAAAGCGACAAATCCACGAGCTTTCAAAAACGAAAGTTCACTACCAGTTGTCTACAAAGCATCTACCAAAGGGTGGATGACCAGACCATTATTTAATGAATGGATTAGAACATCTTTTATCCCCGAGGTGAAGAATTTTTTAAGTAAGATTAACAAGCCTTCTAAAGCTCTGTTGTAGGTAGACAATGCACCAACGCACCCACCTGAGGAAGAGCTTAATACTGATCCACTTCAGAGTTATGTTTTTGCCACCCAACTGTACTGCTGTTCTCCAACCTATGGATCAGAATTTAATTCAAAACATTGAAGTGTCGTATAGAAAATGCCTTCTTAATCATATCATTACGCATGAAGGTGAAGAGATAACTTCCATTTTGAAGCAATATAATTTAAAGGATCCGTGAACAATCTTGACCAATCTTGGAAAGCCATTACTTCAAAAAATATTAGAAAAAGTTGGACAGCATTGTGGACTGACACTACAGAAGTAGAAGAATCAGATGATGAAAATATTCTCTCTCAGAGCTTCACAAGAAACTTCGCCCAATTAGTGAAAATGATTTGAAAAATATTGCCGAATCATCAATGGTCATCGATTCAGAAAATGACTTAACCATTGAGAACGTTACCAACTGGGCTGTAGGAGACAAGGAGTTTGTTATCGATTTGACTGAAGTAGAGCTAATAGAGGATGCTTTAGGAAGGAATATTGAAAACGTAGAGGAATATTCTGACTCAGATGATGGTTTAAATAGTATGGTAAAAGTGAAACATGCAGATACTGTCACTGCGTTCTCTCTGATATCAGTTGGGTCGAACAGAATAATCTTCCTATAGAAGACGTATTGCTCCTGAAAAGGCTCAGAGCAAAATCAGTTCAGATGGCAGCATAGAGAAAGGTTCAGAGAAGAATCGATGGAATTTTATACGTCTTAAGGAATAGCATGTTGTTTATGTACACTAGCTTATATAATATAATATATATTATATAAAGAATGGAAATTCTATAATTTGATTCTGTTTTATTATAGAAACTATTTTTTGTTCAACTTTCGATATTTTCATAATAAACTCGGCTTTAACAGATTTTGGGTCGTTTCTATTTTGAAAATGAAACAACTTCAAGTCACTTCAGAAATTCAGGCATTTCGATAGTCCGGGCATGCGCCGGAGCGATATCTGCCCGGACTAGTGAAGTTATACTGTATATTGTATATGTATTTATTGGGTGGTCCAACGAAAACTTAACACCTCCATTTTCCGCTTTTAAAATGGAAATATTGGGAATCGCTCGGCCTGTCGATTTCTGATTCGGGAGTGAACAACTTTTCTGATTTTTTCATCCCCGTAACGTCAATCCCTTACTGGGGGTGAGCACAACCCCTGATTTTGAAAAAGGGATGAGGGTTGTTGCGATAACTCATTTTGAATATCTTATCGAGTACTATCTGACCATAAATTTTCGCTTCAAAATTTTCATCGTTAACGAAATGGCAGCCTAAAAAGTGGAAGACTACTCACTTTTGTGATTCCTTTATTGAGTGCTAAAAATGGGCACCGTTCACTTCCATGCAGTGAAATAAGTTACGCTCAAATCGTTCACGTACATTACTCAACATTTCTGGTTCAATTTTACGGCATTCATTAATGATCCGAATGCGCAAATCATCCAGTGACTCAGGTTGGCTAGCGTAAATTTTAGAATTCAGGTGACCTCATAGAAAAAAGTCCAGTGGCGTCAGATCAGGTGATCTGGGTGGCCACTCAATATGTCATCTTCTTCCAATCCAGGCCTGAGGACAATTTTCATCCAAGAACTAACGCACAGGTTGAACAAAATGAGGTGGTGCGCTATCTTGTTGAAAAATGATTGTTTCATGGTCTTCTTCATTCTCCAATACTTGCACGAGAGCTGGATAAATAGCGTTCTGTAATCGTTTTAAATATATTTCGCCAGTGATATAACTGTGTATAGAAAAAGGGCCGATGATGGTGATTTCCATAAATACCCGCCCAAACATTTATCTTTTGGGGATGCTGAGTATGCTCTTCTCGAAATAATCTTAGATTTTCATACCGAACGTACCGACAGTTATGCTTGTTCACAATGCCGTTAAGGTTGAATGAACACTCATGCGAAAATTAGATATTGAACATGTAGTTTGGATTATTGTTAATAATTTCACTGACCACTTCACAGAACATGAGTCGGTGATCAAAATCATTCTCATTCAGTTCCAGAACCAATCGTATCTTAAAAGGATGAAACTTATGTTTTCCCATGTCTATATCCCTCTGTTTCATTTTCGATTATGATTATAGGCTTTTTTAAATTTTGAACTTCACAGTTTCAAATCTCAGTAACGACTGCGTATAATATCCTGAACATGTGGTGATAATTCAATATTCTTCATCACTTATTATTATCCAGTTCTTTGGCCGGCTCGGTGGCGTATGGGATATGATGCTCGTCTCCTGCGCAGAGTTACCTGGGTTCAATCCCCACAAAGTCGGTGCAATTTTTCGGATTCTGGGAATCGCTTGAGTATCCATCTTTCAGAGGAGATGTAAAGCCGTCGGTCCTGTCTAACAGAGATGTGTTGGACATTAAAGATCCCTTCACTCGACACGAGAGGGGTTCGGCAAAATTCCCGGGTTAGTGAGGTGACAGAATTCCCCGACGTGTCATTGGCCGAAAGGCGGAAATAGAGCACGTTAAAGGAAAAACAAACAAACATCCAGTTCTTTTACAACAAAAAACTCCATTCTTCACGAGTAGTCAAAGATCCATGGTTACAAACAATCAATAATGTGAAATACCGAGTGATTCCATATAATTGGGTTGTGTGTACGTTCTTCTGCTCTTTTAATGTGTTTGAACTAGACAATTCTTGATATGTTCAAGATACAAATAATTAATCGACTATACAAATATATAAATATGTTGATTTTTCTATAAAGAGAATATAATAAACATTCCTGTTTAATGACGATATAATATCCGACTATATTGTATATTGATATAAAGTTCTCACGAGGAATTCTCGTATATAATGCAACTGATCATAATTTTTTTCAAACTGTACCGAGATTAACAAACAACAAACACATTATTTCTGACTTGTCCAGGAATGTAGGTTAAATGATTTATCTCGTTTACCATCATATTTTATTCGATTCACTGGAAATGGAGCAAAGTATGTGCACCTAAAACTCAATGTTTGACTTCAGATGATGTCATTAATAATATATACACTACGAATTAATAGAAAATATGACAGGTTTAGAAATTAACACTGAGGCAATTATAAGGGTTTCCCAGAAGTTGAGTTTTCTAGATTCAAAGCTTTGTATGAATATTTTCATCTAATTCTTTTCTTATTTTGAATGAAATAAAACTAAAGTATTTAGATTTTCACTATATTAACAAAACTATGACCGGTTTCACCACACTGTGGCTTCATCAGATAGATACAAACTAATGAACAGAGTTATTCCTTATATATTAGTCTTATTTCCTACTTAATATTACAATAGGTACAAGAGGTATGTTGGAAAACCCATCGGAGTTGCTTACTTTATGAATTGAAAAGATTGAGTAAAGGAGAATGATTTAGATGTAATTGACTGTTAAGTCACCTACCTGAATTCTTTTCTTTGTTGATCTCTAAAATTTCTAATAGATTGAGTTTTGGTCTGTTATTTTCATTGTGTAAAATTTTGAAATTATCATTAAAGTTATGATTTTCTTCGAGTAAGTGATTAGAATAATGGGAATCTGATTTATGATAATTCAAACTACGTTTGTGCTCGGATAATCTAACTTTGAAATTTCTGAAAGTTCTACCAATATAAATTTTATTACAATCCCCAAAGACAGTTTATAAACACCGGATTTATTACCTTTATCAATTTTAGATTTGCAGTTTTGATATGCGTTCGGAATGCGACTTTAGACCGACATATCAAAACTGCAAATCTAAAATTGATAAAGTAATAAATCAGGTGTTTATAAACTGTCTTGGGGGATTGTAATAAAATTTATATTGGTAGAACTTTCAGAAATTTCAAGATTATCCGAGCACAAACGTAGTTTTAATTATCATAAATCAGATTCCCATTATTCTAATCACTTACTCGAATAAAACAATAACTTTAATGATAAATTCAAAATTTACTTCTCTTTCATTTTTAGCTATGTTGAATCTATTTCAGATCAAAGGAGAGCATTTCCTTTCGCTGCTGTAAGCTTTTCTTGAATTGAAAATCTCTTGCGACTTAATCATTCTGCAGATTAAAAAATGGTTCATTTAGTAGTTAATACATCTTCGATCGCAGAAAACATCATTTCCTCCTTTATTCCTCAACCTATTTCATGGATCATAAATCATAAAAAAGAGAGAAATGAAATGAAGGTGAATCTACTGGCCACTCTATTGGTCCCCTCCTTCCGATTCAGTTCCCTGGAACATCGTTATCTGAATATTCTCGCGCTCGAATATCAAAATGCAGGGAAGTACTATCTTGTTGGAAACGCAATTGATCGTTTTCCAAAACCTCGATAATTCCCATATGGACTTTCCGAAAAATTGTTTTGTTGGATTAGTAGTTTTTCTTCAGTAGATCGATCAATGTGGTGGTAATGGTGACACAAGTGAATCTCTTCAGGTTGATGCTTGTGTACCTCAGGGCTCCATACTCTCGCCAGCTCTTATTTTGTTGCAGATTCATGATCTGCTACACTCCACCGAAAACAAAATGTTTGGGTTTGCGGACGATTGAAACCTGGTTTCTCATTTTCTAGTTATAATATCTGAGGAGATAGACCGACAAAGATACCAACTGAGCATGTCACCCTTGAGGCATGTTTCGATAGATTACCTAGAAAGGGTGCAGCGAAGATGTCTTCGATACTTGGCGTTTCGATCTGGCCTAACCATCTGTGAGAGTTCAATAATTGTGATGAGTGAAAGATATAACTTGAAATCTCTCAACTGTAGAAGAAGCATTTCTGATATGTGTCTCTTATATAAAATTCTTAATGGCCTGTTAGATTGTCCGGAACTATTAACATTATTCAACTTCAATGTTATAATTAGAATAACGAGGTTTACACAATTGTTTAGGAAAAGAATTTGCCGAACGAATTACTCAAGGAACTTCTTCACAGATCGCTCGGTTGCTATTGCGAACAAAATACACACTCAGGTTGATCTCTTTGCCGTTTCGTTGCGTTCATTGAAAATGCAATGGGAAGTCCTTTTGTAGCGGTGGCATTCATGTTTTCGTTGTTCATTGCTTGTTTGCATTTCGCGTCTTATGGATTGACATTGAAAATTTCTGATGCTGTTTTATGTAAAGTTATGTTTTGTTCAATATTTGAAATTATCTTTATGTATTTTTTATTCGACATAAGGATGGATTGAGGGTTTCCGTTCAACTTTATACACATACAATGTCAATTATGATGTACAGTGTGTTCCAACGAAAATTTGACCCCCTATAACTCCGAAATGAATAACATTAGCGAAAACACCAAGACACGTCGATTTTTGTTTCGAGGGGAGCATTTTCGAAATAATTCGAAACTTCTCAGATCAACCCCTACCCCAGCAACCCTAACTTTGAAATTCATCATAGGGAATAAGGGTCGAGTGGCACCTTACTGAAAAGGTCTGTCAATTCTCCAACTTGATTTGTCATTTTAGAATTTTAAATTAAATACAGGGTGTCCCAACCAAGGGTGAAGTTGAATTCTGGAAATCCCAAATACTAAATGAAATAGATTTATTTTGGCATAATGCAAGCGCAGGTTTATGCTCGGTCTAGAAAAACGACCTACACTTGTGAATTTGGAGTTGGTGCAATCAACCCCTATTTCCAGCATCCCCAACTCAAAAATCATTCGATCGATAATAGGTCAAGTGGCACCTCGTTGGAAAGGTACTGCAATTTTCTCTTCGAATTTGGTATTTTCGAAATTCAGAATCATCATACAGGGTGTCCCGAAGCAGGAACATTGAAAATCCAAATAACTTTTGAAACTGGTTCATTTCGGTATACGAGAACATGTTTGATCCGAGAATAGGACTTTCTTGTGTGGTTATAGAATTTTTGCAATCAACCCCTTCCATTCAGCATCCCCAACTTGAAAATCATACAAATAATTCAAGTGGCATATCTTCAGAAAGGTTTTTGAATTCCAGAATGATTAAAGCATTTCATTCAGTTCGGCTCTCCATACAGGATGTCGCTTTCGAAAAATTCAATATCGTCATTTGAAATTATCAACTAAAATTAATTCGAAACTGTTAAAAGTATTGGGGTACGATGTGTTGAGCATCAATTACGAAGAAATAAAGCTGATTTCTGCATTGAAAATGTTCACATTTTTTCATTTCCATCTGGCGTGCAGTCATCTGTTATTTCTCATTTTGCAATGAAATATTATTATTATTCAGATCAGTTCCTCATTATTGTTGTTGTTCGTCAGTTGAAATTAATCTGAAAATGGTTTATTCCACTGAGGAAAGGGTCGAAATTGTATCGACGTATTTTCGAAATAACAGTTGTGCCAAAGAAACGGCAAGGATATTCGATAGGAACCATCCTGAAAGAGAAAGGGAGTCAGTCACCAGTACGTTAAATATTTGGTTGACAAATTCCTAGCTACGGGTTCGGTGGCAAACAAAAACATGAAGTGGCATGTCCTGTCAGAAATGAGGCAACGGAAGTGGCAGTAGTAGGTCATCTACAAATGGAGAATACTACTTCGATCAGAAAACTATCTCGTCTGACTGGTGTATCAGCTACAACTGTCCATAGAATCGTGAAACATCACAAATTTCACCCTACAAGGTAAAATTAGTGCATGAAATAAACGAAGATGATCCAGATCGTCGTTTACAGTTTTGTGAAAATCTAAGTGAAAACCTAAACGCTAATCCAAATTTTCTGAATAACATCTGTTTTTCTGATGAAAGCACCTTTATGCTCAGTGGTGAAGTGAATAGACATAATTGTCGATATCGGGACACACAGAATCCTCATTGGTTTAGAGAAGCCCACACGCAAAGACCTAAGAAGTTGAACGTTTGGGCAGGAATTTTTGGCAATCATCTAGTTGGGCCTTTCTTTATTGAGGGTAATCTGAATGGAAATGGCTACCTACAGTTGTTAGAGGAACACATACATCCTAGATTGACAAAAATTTTACAGAACGATCTAACTCTTTCTGAGGACGAAATGCGTTTTCAACAAGACGGTGCTCCTCCGCATTATGATGCTCGGGTGCGCCAATATTTAGACGAAAATTTCCCAGGAAGGTGGATTGGTAGAAGAGGACCTGTTGAGTGGCCAGCCAGGTCACCAGATTTAAATCCCTAGATTTTTTTGTGGGGCCATCTAAAATCTAAAGTTTATGCCACAAGACCAGAAAACCTGGAGGAGCTGCGGATGAGGATTATCACAGAATGCCGACTTTTGACTCCTGAAGTTTTCGCTAATGTGAGAAGAGAGTTCGAAAATCGTCTGTATAACTGTATGGAGGTGGGCGGAGGTCATTTTGAACAATTGTTGTGATATTCAAGTTAGTTTTTGTTTTCAATTGAATACAAGTTCAATAAATCTCGTTTTCCTGTTTAGATGAGCATCCAATCAGTTTCTCCATCATCCCTCATCCTGATCCTCACGCCAGAAAACCTCGATTGCCAAACTGAAACCAATGCCTCAGTGATTCAGAAAATAGAAAAATCTTTCTGGAACTTTGCCACTCAACCTGTAATCACTTGTATGATTTTTTGAGTTGGGGATGCTGAATGGAAGAGATTGATTGCAAAAATTCCATATTCACGCAAGAGAGTCTTATTCTCGAATCAAACATAAACATGTTCTCGTATTATACCGAAATGAACCAGTTTCAAAAAGTTATTTGGGTTTTCAGTGTTCCTGCTCCGGGACACCCTGTATGCTGATTCTGAATTTCGAAAATACCAAATTCGAAGAGAAAATTGAAATACCCTTCCAACGAGGTGCCACTTGACCTATTTTCGATCGAATGATTTTTGAGTTGGGGATGCTGGAAATAGGGGGTTGATTGCACCAACTCCAAATTCACAAGTGTAGGTCGTTTTTCTAGACCGAGCATAAACCTGCGCTTGCATTATGCCAAAATAAATCGATTTCATTTAGTATTTGGGATTTGCAGGAATTCAACTTTACCCTCGGTTGGGACACCCTGTATGTTAATTTAAAATTCTAAAATGACAAATCAGAATGGAGAATTGACAGACCTTTACAGTAAGGTGCCACTCGACCCTTATTCCCTATGATGAATTTCGAAATTAGGGTTGCTGGGGTAGGGGTTGATCTAACAAGTTTCGAATTATTTCGAAAAATGCTCCCCCTCGAAACAAAAATCGACGTGTCTTGGTGTTTTTCGCTAATGTTACTCATTTCGGAGTTATAGGGGGGGTCAAATTTTCGTTGGAACACACTGTATATTGTATATTTACACACAATCACTCGATACATTATTGATTGTTTTCAATCATGGATCTGTGACTACTTATGAAGAATTAAGTTTTTGGTTGTAAAAAAACTGACTAGGATGATAAGAAATGTTGAATTATCACAAACTTTTGGGTTACAAAGATTGGAACATCACTGAGGGAAGTGTGTAGAGTTACAAGGAGACTATAATGAAATATAAGAAAATTATTCAGAAAAAGTGTCTTGTATCTTTGTTAGGTGGAAAACTTTTTAGATCACCTTCGTAATTCCTTCTTTCAAGTGGTCAAGTGTCGAGAAAAGTACATAAAATTCATTCTTTTGCCAGCAAACAGCACACATTTGTATCAACCGCTAGATGTTTCTTTTTTTCGATCGCCTAAAGTCACATGGAGAAAACAACTACTCAATAGGAAACTATCAAAAAAGTATCATGTCCTAAGACGCAGTTTCCTTTCTTTTGAAAGGAACACTCGATAGCATGAAATAGAATCAAAGTAATATCCAATTGGCAAAAATTAAGTTCTGAAGAGACTCCAGAGTAGAAAAGATGGCTCCTTCTGTGGCATTAACAGAGCAACTGAGAAATATATACACAACCAAATTTATATGGAACCACTCAGTATTTCACATTATTGATTATTTTCAACCATGGATCTTTGACTACTTGTGAAGAATGAAGTTTTTTGTTGTAAAAAAACTGGATAGTATGATAAGAAATGTTGAATCATTACCACATGTTCGGGATATTGTACTCAGTCGTTACTGAGATTTGAAACTGTGAATTTCAAAATTTGAAAAGCCTATAATCATAATTAAAAATGCTTCACGTTGTATTGTCCGATGTGCCGAGGGGTCGAATAATTGCTCTCGTTGAAGAAGGGGTGACACAGAGGGATATAGCGGCCACAAATGGGGGTATCACAGGAGGTGATTTCAAAAACCTACGACCGATACGTAGATTACAATCTCTTCATAATAGGCCTAGACGAAATAGACAATAACAATACCATTAAAAACCTAAAATATCAACAAAAACATCAGTTTTAGAATATCGATGAGCTTTTCGCTAATAATATTAGCTTATTTATTAGACAATGAAGTGTTGAAGTTATCACAACATAACAACGGAAATTGTTCCAAATCTCCAACCAAATTAAAAGGCATTCTTAAAGTGATATCCGTTTCTGAAAATATAAGATACTGTATATTCTATGTAAATTTGCGTTAGACATCCTCAACGTCTACGTCCCTCTTTTAATTTAGCCCTGAAGTGCCATTTCTCGAGTATCCCACCTTATTCAGCACGCCTCTTCTGTTTGTTCACTGAGTCTCCTATTCTATCTTGAACAAATAATGATGGGGACTTCTTGTGAAAACACTAGAAAGTATCTTGAAGAAAAGGCGCCCCATTGAATGTCACTGTTTTCACAAAGAATGCCTCTGCTTTGATTCCGTATTGTGTGGGTAGAAGGCCTACCAAGAACTATAGATACAACCTTTAGCATCGTATGTGGTCTACATTAATTTCATCTTTTGTGATTGCTGGCTATTTTTCATTGAGTCGCAGTAGGTAGATGAAATGACTGATTTCTAATCGGACAACGGTTCAAAAAGTGACCAGTTTCAAAAAGAATTAGACGAAATTCGAAAATGAGTCAGCAAATTTATTGTAGCTAATGAATGCAGTTTAACAAATTTCTTTCCAATTTTCAGATTTGAATGGAATGTTTTCGAATATCATTGACTAACTAGCGATAATAAGAGACTTTATTTGAAACGCGTTTCGACGACACATCGCCTTCATCAGACAGATACATAATGAAAATTAAACTAATATACAACAGATTATATACAGGGTGCTTCAAAAAAAACTAAACAGAGGCTATATCTACCAAGATATTCATTTCTGATCAAAACGCGAAAACAGGTCATTTTTGTTTCAAGGGGACATCTTTTGGGATACAACACTTGCCTGAAATATCAACCCCCTAAGCGGGGGTTGCAATCCTTGAACATTTTGAATAGGGAAGATGGGTCGAGTGATGACTCAAAAGAAAAGTGGTATCTTTGTCTACATTGCTTTGAACGAATTTCCATTTTTAATTGAAAACTGTAAAAGATACAGGGTGAGCAACAGAAAGATAGGAAAGACTATTTCCCTGAGAATATTCAAGTTTCAGTGAGGTAAAATAGAACAGATCCATGCTGATCAATGGCAGTCATCATCAAGTATCGTCCTCATCTCGAATTTCAACCCCTTTAGCAGGGGTGACAACCCTTGAAGATTTGGAAGAGGGTAGATGGGTCGAGTAATAAGCCGAAAGAAAGGATTATTATCTTTGTTTGCATTCCCGTGAAAGAATTTTCATTTTGATTGAAAACTGTAGAAGATACAAAATGAACCACTAAAGAATAGAAGACTATCGCCCCAAGACTTTTGGGTCACTCTATATCTTCTACAGTATTAGTGCGAAAAACTGGAATAGATTTATTCAGATGAAGATGACAGCCATTGATCTGGAATGAATCTGCATTTTACTTCACTAATACTTGAATAGTCTCAGGGCGATAGATAGTCTCCTCTATCTTTCAGTTGCTCACCCTGTATCTTTTACAGTTTTCAATTGAAAATGAAAATTCGTTCAATGCAATGTAGAAAAGATACCACCTTTCTTTTGAGTCATCACTCGACCCATCTTCCCTATTAGAAATGTTCAAGGATTGCAACCCCGCTTAGGGGTTGATATTTCAGGCAAGTATTGTACCCCAAAAGATGTCCCCCTTGAAACGAAAATTGACCTGTTTTTGCGTTTAGATAGAAATGAATATCTTGGAGATATAGCCTCTTTTTAGTTTTCGTTGAAGGACCTTGTATATAATCTGTTGTATATTTCGTTAGTTTATTCAGTTATAATATTTGGACTGTAACCATTCTTGAAACCTTTTTGTTTAATAATACAAATTCTCTATCGAAATTATGTGGACATAAAGGAATTACGTAAAGACGTTTTATTAAAAATAGAGAATTAATGTCTATTAGTTAATTTGGTCATATTTGAATCTAAAAACTTCATTGAATCGTTTGGTTCATATTCAGTAGCGAATTTTATTTTTGAATGAATTGAATTTATAAACTTTTTGAAGATATTTAGCTGAGGTTCCAAACCAGTAAAACATACAATGATGAAGACACTATATCACCACTACACCAAAATTCTAACCTTAACTCTCGACACGCGTTTTGCTAACTGAGTTAGCATTATCAGGAGATGATGCAATGATATCATCCACATACCGAAACCAATGTAAAAAATCTTGAGGTGAAGAGTTCTTATTTTCTATAGTTTCTAACTTATCTATGAAAATTTCTGCTAATAGGGGGCTGAGTGAATTTCCCATAGAATCGTCCGAATGATGAAATTAGTAAGTTTCTTATACACACCTATCTAATAAGAAAAATAATTCAGTGTTGAATTAAAGAGTTCATGTTATTAAGTTTCATACTTTTCTCAATAATACCGATTGGATCTTTAGCGACAACATCTCATTAATAAACAGCATGCGAAATTATCGCTATATGTGGTGACACATTGAAGAATTCTTATTCAAGGAAAAATATTCACCAGACAACCGAAAAAACGAAAAAGATTCATCAAAAATACTTTCCTCAGACACCCTTGTAAAAACGTTCTGAAGATCTTTCAAATGAAGTAGCACTGGAACCCATTGCCTTATTTATTTTTAGAGTGTTGCCCTCTCTTTTTTCGATTTGCTCTTTATGGCCTCAAATAAGCATCAAAAGATATTCCCCAAACAAAATCATTCGACATGTTTCGGAAATTTTTTGCTATCACTACAGGATAAGAAATATACATAGTGACTCGTTTGATATTTCACACCCCATAGACATCTTCAAAAAAAATCATGAAATACACACACCACAAGAATTGTCGCATCACCTGGTATTCTGAATTCCACAATCGATTAAGCAGCTCGATCGCAGTTTTTTTGTCAAGGGAAAGGGAAAAAATTTTATCTATGCAGTAACATTTGTTTCCATATGATCTCAAACACGTCTGAAAAAAGAATGAGTTTATTTTACTATAAGTATTCATTAAATTTCTCTTCAATTTTCACGCTGAATTAATGCAAGTTTTCTGTGGTTCTTGTTGATTTTCGAATCTTTGAATATATTGTAATGGCTGCTGAACGTTCTAGGCGCTATTTGAGTGATCATGAAGTGGTAAGAATTGTAACACTTCTAGAAGAGGGGCGAAGTCAACGGTACGTGGCTAACTTGTTGAATGTTAACCAAAGCACTATTTCAAGAGCAATTAATCGGTACCACGAAACAGGAGAATATGGAAGAAGGGCCGGACAGGGAAGAAATCGGATAACAACACCAGTTGATGATCGTTGGCTTCGTTTAACTGCACTAAGAGTTTGGACTGAAAAGCTAGAATGCTACAAAATGAACTTGCACTTTCCAGAAATGTGCATATTTCATTGCAAACTATTAGGAACAAGCTCAGAGAAGACAATATCAGACCAAGGGTGGCTTCTACCGGCCCGCGTCTCACCAGAGAGCATCGAGTTGCAAGACTTCAGTTTGCGAGGAAACATGCAAATTGGGGTATTCCAGAATGGTCGAATGTTCACTTTTCCGACGAGTCCAGGTTCTGTCTAGTATCAAATGATAGACGCATGCCTGTATACAGACGACCTGGGGAATGGTATCAGCAATGCAATATTCTGCAAACCGAAAACTTCGGAGGGGGCTCAGTAATGGTGTGGATAGGCCTTCTTTCCATGGTCGAACTGAGTTAGTCCTAGTGAATAATGGAAGAATTACAGCGGCCAGATACATCGCAGATATCCTCAAACCCCATGTTGTACCTTTTGGCCCCATGGCTTCATTTATATGCATGATAATCTCAGCCTCATGCAGCTAGAGTATTTACAGAATTTCTGCAAAATGCCGAAATTGATATCTTAAGATGGCCAGCCAGAAGTCCCGACTTGAATCCCATAGAACATATCTGAGACAACAACTATAAAATCTGCTTTCTGAAATTTGAAACGCAGTGACTCAAGAGTACACCCAAAATTTGTTTGAGGGGCTTCCGAGATGTATACTGGCAGTAATTAGGGCCCGGGGAGGAAACACTCGATTTTAAAATGATTAGTATCCATTCGATGCTAGTTGATTGGTCTCGCGGATGTTTGAAAATGGAAAGAATTTTTCAATTTTTCATTAACTCGAAAATTGTTGATATTTCCCATCATAAACTCATCTCTTTTGAATGATATCTTCTTATTTTACAATTACTTCTGAAAGTTACCAAGCGACTTATGAATGACCAACCTAAAAGTTTATATAGTATTGTCGTAAAAGTAGGGTGATGCGACAATTTTTGTGGGGAGTGTATTAAAGAGTGAATATCTGGTAGGTTAGACGTATGTCAAATCGTCTCTTGTTTTATTGCTAGCGAACAAAGTCACTCTTCCTATTTCTTTGAAGCAAGTAGGCTTCAATCTCAAATTCGACAAAAGATTGAGTGATTTTTCAAGAAGAAAACAATGAAACTGACATAATTTCACCTCATTCAAATGCACATCTGCGTCCCATAAACTAATAAAACCATTCCATGAAGAAAAAATGTCACACGTTAAGTACTCTAATAAAACTAAACCAAGATCTACTCATATTTTAACACAATAAAAAGCTTGATTTACGTTCCATCAACTCATATACGTACCGACTGTTTATGACAAGAAATAAAAGTGAAAAATTCGTATTTTGAACATAAAACTTTTATGGAAAGGTAAATGTAAAATTTAATGTTGAAGCAGTTTTCTTCAACGCAAATATTTCGTAGAAATTATTAGCATCTAGCAACGCTTAATCAGCAGGAAATGAGATGAATATAACTTTATTTAAGCAGCAACTTCAAACGAATCCGAAGATGTCTGTACTACGACTAAGCTTTATAGTGCATTTGATTATGCAACTAACCGTAGATAATTCTTCGTCTTCGAAGGTGAGGACCAACATATCTCATAATTCTAATATTCATATTACGAAACTTGAAATGGATACCAAAGAAATACCTGCGCCACAGGCGGCAAATATGGATTCCCCTGGTCTTATAAGAGTGGAAAAGTCATCTGGACCAGTCGCAATCACTTATGTCTTCACTTCTTGTACATTAATTTGTTGTATCGAATGTTACAGGTATTGTCTAAGACTACTAAATCGATTTGAAATTATATATTTAAAAGAGGGGTTCAACCTCGACGAGTTGCAATCATGAAAAAATATTTATCCTATAAACTATAGTGTTCAGCCAATGATATCATTGTACCAACGAGAAGAGTCAGACGCTTTTTCCTCGGAAAAATCTGTTGTCAAGTAACACTGAATCCTATTACATCATTTTTTTTGTGAAGTGATAAATGATCGAATCAAATACTGCTTAGAATAGAATTGATAACATTTTCAGGAAATTATTTAACATTTATATATACAAATAAATGAAATATGAAATAAGTTTCTGGGCAGTATTAATTAAAGAAAACCTATGATTCTACCTCATTCTTTCGGAAAGAAATCTATGAAGAATATTACACGTTTTGGTGACTTCTGTTTAAATAAATTTTTCTACAGGCCTGACATACCAATATTTTTGTGGAAATTCCTTGGAATAATTCCATTTGTAGAATTTCACTCTTAACTGTCAGTTAGCATCGTATATTTAGAAAGATTTTCTTTGTTTTGTATATGATGCGTATCCAGTCATTATTCAAAAAAACCAGATGAAGACAAACAAAAATATGCATGTAACTAGTTCAAGTGAAAGCCTTATGCATTATAAAAACTGTGTTGCCGATGAAATTCAATTCGGGCTTTCTGCATCCAACTCCCATTCGAGAAAAAAAGTTATTTCACTTATATTTCCTTAAGTATGAATTTTTAAAAAACTGATATTTTTACAAAATGAAGTAAAGCTCATTAATCACCTTTTTTGAAATGAGAACCTGGTTTAATTCGAGGAATTCATGAGTATGTACCAGATGTTGAAGAAACCCCCGATGATAACAGAAGTTCAGTAAATTTTCGTGGAATGCCGACTTTATTGTCTCTACTTATGGTGTGAAGTTTACTTTGAACCGTTCATTCCGATTTCTTCGAAAAACCTCGTTTACTGTGCCAGGGTAGTCCAGGGGGGAGGCAGCTGCCCCACTCTGCCCTTCGCTGGGTACGCCCTTGGCAACAATGCTTGATGATCTGTTTGTATAATTCTTTCTGCATACAACTTTCTTTTTTAGATTTTTTTATCCAATATATCAAAATCAAACTGTTGCGTTGTCAGATTCAGAGGTGTGAGCTGATAATATAAGCAACAACAATTTCATGCAATCCAGACGATATTATGGAAATGAGAATGCAGAAAAAAATCTGTTCACCATGAAGATTGTTTAAATCAGTTAGACCACGAGCTCTTAGATGTCTAGGTAGTCTGAATTGCTGACTTTGACTGGTACTTATGATATTTACAAAGCATATTCCTTGTTCGACATTGTAATTCATTTAGACCTGTTTTAGACCATTTAATACTTCCATGAGAGGATGATAAAACAAGAAACGCATAGGGATTGATATCCCTGAAAAGGTGTTTACTAGTCAAATGAGTCTTGATGATAATTCTCAGTCTATCTATATAATATTTCCTAAAGTGATGCTATGGTTAATTGTCTTTTCTCGTATAAATCCTAGATATATTATATGTATCTTCTTGGTACATTGGCTCAATTTCTATAATCACAGGTAATCTTTCCTTTTTCAATAGAAAGATTCTTAAATTCCGAAGCCCAAAGTCCATATGAATATCTTTGAAAAAGTTCTAAAATACCTCAAGTAGACTTTTTAAATGAGATCTAGTTCCAGCATATTTTTAGGCAGAGACAAAACCAAAGAGCACTCGAAGCATCTCCTTGGAAAATGCCTCCAAATTGGAATGACTTTTGATTTTGATGTTTTTATGTTAGAAAATCGATACTTTCATTTTTATTCCGACTTGCATTTGAATTGTAGGAATACTTTCATTTGAACCTGAAATAAGCTTGATGAACGAATACCAGGCACCTAGCACAAATAAGTTATTTACGCCCTAACAGGCCTATTTAAACACCTCGAAAAAGTCTAGGGAGCACTTACCAATATCTTTAAAATACGAATTTGATGATTCGAATTTATAGAAATCTTTCGGTTTTTGTTAGTATGTATTGTATATAATCTATTCTCAAGAAAACAAAATAATATTTGACTTCTCCAAAGCACCTATTATAAAAAAAAAATTTGAAATTTGAAAATGACAAAATTTGGTAAAACACAAAAAAATAATCCTGAACTAAGATTGGCCCACCTCTCTTGATCCCAGTTGACGTGTTCTTGGCATCAAGCTAAACGAGCAGCACGATTTCCTTGGGTCAGTTGTGAAACTCTCAAAGGACGTCTGGAGTGGAGTTGACCTTCGTGCAGTTGATTTCTCACAGTTTGGTCGGAAATTTGTACATTATGAACTCGTGATAGCTCTTGAGCTAATTGAGATGCTGTGGTATTACGATCTCTTCTGGCTTGTAAAACCAAAAATCGGTCTTGGGCGACTGTAGTAATCCTGAAACGACCTGTACGACGTTCTTCTACGCTACCTGTTTCATTGAAACGTGACCATAAACGGTTTATGATACTTGGGCTACTTCCCAGAACCCTGAATACTTCCTGTTGTGAGCTCCAAGCTTGGAGCATGCTAGTAACATCTCTTCTCTAGTCAAATGTCGTCTTTCCATGGTCGAATCACACGACTTGAATCTTTTATTTGTGCTTACAACAGAAACAGAGTGCCAACTAACTGATTTCAAACACTGAATACATGAAATGATTATAAAGCAGCGCCGCATCTGCTGCATTTTTAGTTTTTTATAAAAAAAAACTGAAATCTGTTGCGGCACTCTACATAATTTGGTGAGAAATTGATGCAGGTGTTCATTTCTTCAAAATAATCATCCTTATATATCGTTCTGGATACGATATATCGATATTCAGAAGTGCTCCCTAGACTTTTTTGAGGTGTTTATACGGGGTCTCAGGTTGCATGACGTTCAAGCTTTGGCTCCGACTGGGAGTGTTGGCGGAATAATTTTATTATACTTTTCCTGTTAGAGAACCATTTTCTGCTGAAATGAGTGTGTCATCGCGTTTGTTGAAGTTAGTTGTTTTCTGTATTTCTATTGCCTGTCTAATTATTTGCTGTTGCGATTCTCCTATGTTTGCAACCGTTTCAGATGGGTCGAAGTCGTTCTCGTATGTCGTTGACAGATGTTGATAAATAGCTGAAGTAATAGTTTTTTAACTGACGGCCTATTGATGTTCATTTGTTCTGAACCATATGCGGCGATTTGTTCGTCCAATAAAAATGGTATACCTTTGCATGGAATGCCGTAAACGCATTTGTGTTCTAGAGGAATGTTGTTAAGTGTTAAGAATTGACTCTTGGAGCAGATCAATGGAAATACGTAAGTTCTGGTCTTTAGAGACGCCAGTCAGCATGAACTTCCTCAAGTCACCCTTCCCTTCGATTAGAGAAGACAGTTTCATCGTATCATCACCTAGAGCGAAGGCGAGTCTTCTTGCAAGAATGTTTTCGCAAAATTCTGTTTTAGATGCATTAAACACATTGCCAATAAGCGTGAAGTAAAATTCATATAACTATAACTATAAAAAAACAGAGGGTCTTGATGAAATATCACCAACTGTGTTGAAGAAATGTACTCCAGAGTTAGCAGATGTTCCTAATCGTCTGTTTCAGAAGAAAGAGAAGAAATGCATACCCCAAAATTACTATCCAATCGCATGGTTGCCCATTATGTCGGTTATCGTGGAAAGAGGAATAAACGATGAGCTCAAGGAATATCTCGAGTTACATGGTATCATCAGCGATCTACAACGATCAACTGGTGACCTCCTTGCCAACGTTACGCATTCGTGGACTTCAACAATTAAAAATCATGCGAATCAGGAACCGTTGATATCTCAAAGGCCTTCAGCAGGGTTTGCAAGGCAACCTTGATGAATAGACTATTCGCATTTGGACTTGAAAAATCGCATGGTTGGATTAGTAACTTTCTTTTCAATAGATCAATTCAGGTAGTAGTTGATGGTGTAACCAGTGAACCTTTACAGGATAATGCAGGAGTACCCCAGGGTTCTATATTATCGCCAATTTTTTTTTCTGTTGCAGATTAATGATCTGTTCCACTCCACCGCAAACAGAATGTTTGGTTTGCGGTCGACTATACTTTGCTGTCCTCATTTTCCAGTCACATCGACGAAGATTACAACACAGTATGTCGCTGAATTCAGAGGTGGAGAGGATATTAAAGTAAGGCCGATGAAACCAAGACAATTTCAACGTGAACAAGACACAATCAACAACGTTCTTCAGAAAAATCATTGCTGAAGTACCTACTTTAATCAAGCAAGAAATTCCTTCAGAAACGAACATGCATCACAATCAACACTGGAGTTTGCTCGCATGGCCATGTTTAGTACATCAAGAAATCTGCTGAATTCAGTGTTCTTTTCAGGGGCAAGGAGTCACAGCTGCCGCTTTTATACATAGCACAGATGTAACCTGGATATGAATACTGTTCCCATGTGTTGAGCTCCGCACCCTAACAGCAATACACCTCATCGACCATCCGGAGATCATGCGTGATCTCCAGCCTCTCGCAGGTTGCTGCTCTTCCTCTTTTCTACAGATTCTTCTATGGTTAAAGCTATGAAGAACAGGAAAGATTCAGTTCCAAAGAAAAACTAGGTCTGAGGAAAACTCTCATCTCTTTAGTTTACAGAGCTGTGTACTATGGAACTCGCTTTCATCTTCAATCTTTCCGATAACAAACAATTTGACCCTCTTCAAGAAACGAGTCAACACACAATCATCTCGTGCAATGGCGTGACATTCATCACCTTCTCCTAAGAGTTGAAACTGAAAAAATTAAATAGTCAGGCTGGACATTCATTTTCAACTCTTTCCTTGTCTTTACATTACTTGAAAATCTTCGATTTCATAACAGATGGCTATAACCGTTATTTTTCAATATATGTCAATAGGTGTTTCAAGTCTTCATCTTAATTGTTCGTGATACACAGGTGTTGAACGTGTGACTTTTGTGTTAACTACCCAATTTACATGAGCAGTATGATGGTGTGATTTTCTCAGTTCACACCGCGTGATAAAGGCGATAACGTAACTGGTTCTTCTGAGAGCCTAACCTAACCTTAATGAACTCAAAAATCAGAAAAGCAGTATGAATGAAACAATACTGATATGAAAGACCTTTCAAACGAAAGAGTTTTTCAGAATCTCAAGTTGCATGAAGAATAATTGAACACCTTATGTCATATTTCCACTTTAAATAGTCATATTACCCTAACAAAAAAGTTGTTCGACAATCCTTCCTTATTCTAGATGGGAAATCACCACCTGAAGTAGGGCAGCATATTTTGGAAACACCCTGTATGAAGTGTTTTAAATGATTCCTTAAGTTGCTTCTTCGTAATGAGAATGACTGATAAATGCTTTCAACCAAATAGAACATAGAATATTCGACATGCATTTGTCCAGTTGACCACCTTCCAACTAATATTGATAGCTACTTTTCCGTGTGATAATTTGATATGGCTACATCATCATTATCCAAGAATCTGCAGGTTAAAAGGTTTAACCTCCGATGATATATGGTGCCCCTAGTCATCTTCGAGTTATAGCGCAGAGTGCAATACTCTTATTGGACTCGTATGATCTCATTATTTATCGCGCCCTCTGTTCTATGTACATCCACTTTGAATTTATTGCATGCTATTTATTGAGATGGAAGCCAATTTGCGAAGAACTAAAGTGAGGCAACATGGGATAATGAATATTGAACAGTTATTACTCTAACTGTAACTAAGTATGATGAATTCGGTAATTATAAGATATATAGCTTCGAATTCCATTAGATCAATCATTAGATATTTCGGAAAGATATTCTTGATTATTTCAGCAGAAAATTAAAGAATTAAAAACACGGTTTCGCTGTAGCATTACGATCAGAAAGTTTCAAGGATGATCGACATGTGGCGCTTTCAGTCTCAATTTTTTGCTAGATTTAGACATCTGCCATAATCATTCTCGCCAAATATCAGTGCGATAGCCATAGATGTCATCATTCTTCGAAACTCCAAGAACTTTCGGTTTTATTTTATTGACAATACCAAAAACTGCGGATGATTGATCAAAATCTGCATTGTGGATCTCTTCTTGCCTTCTCTTGACTGATTCTTGCCTCTTATATTGACTACTTGTTCAGAACCTATGTGTTATGGAATGTACATGCATTTTCCTGAAAACGGAAGGATGTAGATGACTGTACTTTCAAACCGCTGCAGAAATAAATATCGGCTTGCGATTATTTTCGATTTGGATCAATTTCTAAGTAAGAGAATGAGAAAAAACTCCCTGCGAGTAGGGCTCAGACACCGACGGTTCCGTAGAAGCATGAAGGTACATCAATAGTTACAAACATACCAAGGAATTTGATGAATATTATTGGTGTAAACTGTGAAATTATCTGATGAAATTCGATACTTCAAAGAGATCTGACATACCGACAATCAAAAGCACCGCACATCTGCCATCTGTATCTGCTGACATTCGTAGAAACCATGTTTGTTTGATTTTTTCGACTCGTGTAGTCACCATCTACGCCCTTGTGAAACCAGCACCTAGGTTTTTTTTTCTATTAATTCATTGCCTACATGTTTAATATTAGTCGTTCGTTAACATTTGAGCACTTGACTTAAAATCGTTATTAAGTAATTGCTTATGGATTTCCATTCTTATTCCTGGTTTAAGTTTTTTTCCACATTCAACAACTTAAGTTCCGAATAGCAATTCATTTACTTATATACTTAGTTCTGTTTTATATAACTGGTGTGACTTAACTCGTGATCACGTTTTAAGGGTAAGGCCTGTTGAGGCATGTTGGTATTATTGAGGTATTTGAGAAATGAATTAAGTGCTTTACGCTATTACCTATAATTTGACTGTTTATAACTATACATTGCCTGCATTCATGTATCCCTTCATAGTAATTCTTTTTTGTTATCATAGCATCAACCCATGTATACATTTGTGGAGCATTTTTTCCTTTCCATCCAAAAAGTTCAGTGTTCGTTTAGTACACGACCACTCACCGCTTGAACTAGCAGGGAAATTATTTTTACTTGCGAGTGACAACTAACGAGGGTAGTCGACTCGGGGTAACCTGGCGAGTTTATGTGAAACCCATTTTTCCATCCTCTGGATCTTTTCCATGGGTTTCAAACATATAGAGACGGCTTCTCGTGTTACATTTAATCGATCCGCGAGTTGTTTTTGAGTTTGAGCATCATCCTCATCCAACAATGTTTGCAATTCGCTGGTTTTAAACCACTCAAAGCACTGTGATTTACCAAGAGCATGCTCACCGTAAGCTTCGACAAGCATTCGATGTGATTCTGCAGCAGTTTTCTTCAAATAATAACAGAAAACCAATGCTGTCCTCAAATCGTAGTTTCCAGGCACAAAATTTGACATGTTTAACGATATTACACCTTATGCTGTTGTATGAAACGTGTACCCATATGAGTTGAAAACCTTTGTCTGATGTCAAAACAATAAATGCGCTCATAACGCGGTCTGTGGTAACCACATCGAACTAGGGCCATCTATGGGCATATTTCGGTTTCATATTTATACATACCTTGTATACCTAAAAGAAAAATTTTCAGCAATTATCTAAGGCACAAATCATAAAAATTTAATATCGTATTACGTCATCTTTTTTCTCACTAAACTTTGCGCCATAAATCGTACACACCGGATTCCATCGACGCGTAATTGTCGTTCGTAGTCAGCACATAAATTCATGGGCTATTCATTCCTGTAAGATATTTTTGCGAGAAACGGCTGCAAATAGCAATCGTAAAATTTACCGTAAGTCATCACTGAAAGATTATTTTCGCTTCGCGAATGCTCATTTGTAATAAATATTTATACTTTGATGCCAAATACAGAATGCCGTGTAAGACAGTGTGAAAGCTTTGTCATGTTCATGAGAGTTCAGTCATAAGTAACAATTAATACCCATGTGGTAAATTCCCGTGAGCTTGTAGTCAGTGGCGTCTTGAATGAACAATGAAAAGGGACAATATTCTATTAATGTGAACTTAGCCACACTTTTCCAGCCACAGATTCTGACATGGTGAATGTTGAATGTGGGATAGAGCGAATACTGTGCGTTATGTTGCCAAATCTAAAATATTTCTCCTTCTTCTTCAGGGATGATCTTAGAATACTTAACGACGATTTGACTGTTAAATGTGGAAAGTTAGTCATTAGGGCAAGGGTGACTTGTATAAATAATTTTGGAAATAACTAGTTTAGTACATACCAAATGATTTGATTGGTCTACGAAGTAACGAAGAACAAATTTCTCTATATTATTCATTTTATAGCGTGAGTTTTGGTAGAAAAATAAAAAACTACCCCTTGAACCTCTCTCTATAAGAATTCATTAATCTATGAAATATAATATTCCTACAACTACATCAAAATTAGAAAATTCAACTGATTATTTGCAAATGGGTTTCACGTTCACTGGATCTAAGCAGCAGCCAACACTTTGATTCGTGATTCATTACAGAAGCCTTTCGAATAAGAGTATCAAGCCAGCAAGATTCCGTCAACATCTTCGAACAAAACATTTAGAGTTCAATAAATAGTAAATCATTTGATTTTTATAAAATGAATTCGGAGAGTTAAAATGGTCTCGTGAAATGTAACTAATCACTCTGGTGCAAATGTTAAGAATACAATCCCTTGCATCTGAGGTATCTCAACCATACTATTACTGAAGAAATACACTCCCTACAAAATTTGTTTCTTCGTGGAATGGTTTTATTAGTTTATGGGAAGCGAATGTGCATTTGAATGAGGTGAAATTATGTCAGTTTCATTGTTTTCTTCTTGAAAAATCACTCAATCTTTTGTCGAATTTGAGATTGAAGCCTACTTTCTTCAAAGAAATAGGAAGCGTGGCTTTGTTCGCTAGCAATGAAACCAGAGACGATTTGACACACATCTAACCTACCAGATATTCACTCTTTGATACACTCCCCACAAAAATTGTCGCATCACCCTACTGTTACGACAATACTATATAAACTTTTAGGTTGGTCATTCAAGAGTCGCTTGGTAACTTTCAGAAGTAATTGTAAAATAAGAAGATATCATTCAAAAGATGAGTTCATAATGGAAACTATCAACAATTTTCGAGTTAATGAAAAATTAAAAAATTCTACCATGTTCAAACATTCGCGAAGAGACCAATCAACTAGCATCGGATGGTTTCTCATAATTTTCAAAATCGAGTGTTTCCTCCCCGGGCCCTAATTACTGCCAGTAAACGCCTTGGAAACCCCTCAAACAAATTTTGGATGTACTGGTGAGTCACTGAGTTTCAAATTTCAGGAAGCAGATTTTCTAGTTGTTGGAGTGTTCTACAAGGTATCCTATGTTGCTGAATTTGCCACTCCATGTTGTCCCAAACATGTTCTATGGGATTCAAGTCGGGAATTCTGGGTGGTCATCTTAAAATATCAATTTCGGCATTTTGCAGAAATTCTGTGACTACTCTAACTCCATGAGGCCGAGCATTATCATGCATTTAAATGGAGTTTTCGCCAATCAATGGGCCAAAGGGTTCAACATGGGGTTCAAGGATATCTGCGATCTATCTGGCCGTTGTCATTCTTCCATTATTCACTAGGACTAACTCGGTTCGACCATGGAAAGAAATGCCGCCCCACACCATTAGCCCCCTTTGAAGTTTTCGGTTTGCAGGATATTGCATTGCTGATACCGTTCACCAGGTCGGCTGTATACAGGCATGCGTCTATCATTTGATACTAGACAGAACCTGGACTCGTCGGAAAAGAGAACATTCGACCATTCTGGAATACCCCAATTTGCATGTTCCCTTGCAGGCTGAAGTCTTTCAATTCGATGCTCTCTGGTGAGACGCGGGCCGGTAGAAGCCACCCTTGCTCTTATATCATCTCCTCTGAGCCTGTTCCTAACAGTTTGCAATGAAATATGCACATTTCTGGAAAGTGCAGGTTCATTTTGTAGCATTCTAGCCGTACAGTGCCGAACTCTTAGTGCAGTTAAACGAAGCCAACGATCATCAACTGGTGTTGTTATCCGATTCAATCCCTGTCCGGCCCTTCTTCCATGTTCCCCTATTTCGTGGTACCGAGCAATTAATATTGCTCTTGAAATAGTGCTTTGGTTAACATTTAACAAGTTAGTCACGTAACGTTGGCTTCGCCCCTCCTCTAGAACTGTTACAATTCTTACCACTTCATGATCACTCAAATAGCGTCCAGGACGTTCAGCAGCCATTACAATAAATTCAAAGATTCGAAAATCAACAAGAAACACAGAAAACTTGCATTGATTTAGCGTGAAAACTGAAGAGGAATTGAATTAATATTGTTAGTGAAATAAACTCATTCTTAATTCAGACGTGTTTGTGATCATATGGAAACAAATTTTACTACATAGATGAGATTTTTTCCCCTCATATGTTCGAAAACGTATGTTGACAAAGAAACTGTGATCGAGCTGTTTAATCGATTGTGGAATTCAGAATACCAGGTGATGCGACAATTTTTGTGGTGTGTGTACCATCAGAAAAAGTTCGTCAAAAGGGCATGATGGTGATGCAGCTTTTTTTTTAATTTTATTCAATAAATAATCTCATCAACCCTAGGGTTATTAGGAATGTTACCACAACTGTCAGATGCTAACAATATTTATCGATTTCAGGAATTTCATTAAGTTAATGAAGTTACATTTTGGTCCAAGTGCTTCTGTGATGTTGTGCGGTATCTGGTTTGCTTCCCTTTCTGCTGCAAATCGAGGGCACATTGTTATGATGTGACTAATCGTCAGTCTCTTATCGCAGTGGTCACATTTGGGCTCTGGTTCTCTACTAATTAAATGGCCGTGGGTGAGTGTACCGTACCACCAATTTTGAGCCGGGTGATAGTCACTTGTGTTTTTCGCCCTGAAGGTAACATAGGTGATGTGGCTTCTAGGGTTATGTTCTGCTCTGTTACAATACAGCTGATGACATTGAAGAATCAGGCAGCAGATCAGACTTAGGATGTATGCACTACAATCGTATGAAAGCACAGACATATAAAAAGAATCAATAATTTTGGTTTTCACACTAGTTTTGAGGCAAGGAACAATATTCAACCTTCAACCTGAAGGAGCTGGTTTTCCGATCCACCCTTCAAATTCACCGTCAACCGGGGCCACAGAGAAGTGGTACGGCCAGTTGACATGAATAGGAGCAATGGACTGCAGTTTCGGTCTTATTGGACCTCGTCAGCATTGCCCACCTATTCAAAACAACCAGTCCATACCGCCCCTACTTCATCTCAATCCGACACAGAAGCTACCCATACCACCGCGCCACGGGCAAACCATGAAAACGAAGAGTAGATAAATGGAAAACCTTAAACTGTCACGACTATTCACCGCAACGCTACACACAGTGTCGGCTAGAATACGGTATGTCGAAGGACTATGCCTCTGATTCATGCTGGTTGTCAACCCGCTATACTTCAAATCCATAATGTTTCCCTCACCTTGTATGTGGACTCGACGTGGTTGTGCATGTTATTACTCAAGTGTTCCCGAGTCTTCTTGGTATCAAAGTGAAAATTGTACGAACAGGAAGATGTCTTCGAGGAAATCTTCGATAGCAGCTACTCGTGCTGCAGAATTCAGGGATAAATGTGAGTCGAAACTACTCATCCCCTGTATTCATTACCTGCACTGTCTGTCGATGATGAAAGTGCAGTTTCACTCTTTTGAAAACATTCCACACGACATTTCGGAGCATTTGCAATGCGACGAATACTTATCGAAGGATTATCTTCAGGACAGTCTAAGTATTCTCCTCATTTTGTATGTTGGCCTGATATGTTTTGGCTCAAGTGTTCTCTGAGTCTTTTAAATACCGAAGTAAAAACTACAAAAGTAGATCATATCTACATATTCTTCATTACTGAAGGAATACATTTACAATTCGTAGAATTTAATGTTTCATGTTACAATTACCTATGGAAAAAGTTATACTGACATTTATTTATGAAAAGTAACTCAACATTCTTGATGATCAATTTACTATGATGACGGATGTAACTTTCTGTAAGACTAAGTATTTCATTCCATCTATAGTAACACCCCAGAATCGCCTTTGTATGTTGAAAATTGTGATTTCAGGATCCATGCGATCAAATTTTCGAATTCAAAAAGATTTCTGATTATAAATATTTCCATTAGTTCACTACTTCATCTGCGCATGTCAAAGTACTAAGTTTGAATTATTCCTTTTCAAATTGTACTATGATTATCACGGAAAACTCTCAAGCTGGATCAAAATCGTTGTTGAAAACCCAATACCCATAAATGACTGTGTTGCGATTACAGGTTTGTGTCTGTTTCAAGCGATTTCACAAAATGAAGAAAATCCTCAGGTGCTAGCAGTGATAGCTCAGACATAATACCTTCAATTATATGCAAAAAAAATTTCTTCACCTAACGGTATTCACCGTACCGCCACTGCTCTATACAAACTTCTTTTTTTCTTACCCTATGATTTAAAGTCGAAGCTCTAACCAACTTGCAATTATATCTCCATGGATTAACTAGAAAATAGCTTTAACTGTCTAATAAATCGCTACGAGTCGGTCTCTTCCTTCTTTCCTCACGAAATAAATAGACATCCATCCTATAAGCAGATATTTAAGGTCTTACTATACCGACACAAAGCAATTTTCGTAAGTAATAGCCGTTAACTCGATAATCACTTCACAATTAGATAATTCTGTAATTGGGTTTTGAGTATGACTGATGTTGGGTTAATTGTGATTATTGACTTAATTGTATTTTTTATTACTGAAAATACAATCGATGTTCTTTTTCAATTAAAAAATCGAAATGCCTGTTGGGTAAAAAGTACGTGCTTATATTAGATAAAATAATAATGATTTACGTATGACGCTGTTTCGCTGAAGATTATTCAGTATACTTTTTAATTAGTTTCATAATTAATCAGAAGGAAATTGCTACCAGCATCCAAGGGAAATTTACACAAAAGATCCGCAAGATTTCATAGGGTAATTTTTCAGGTCAGATAATTTTAGAAAAAAGTTTCGGCATAAAGATATTCTGTTTCCAATATCTTTCTTAATTTTACAATAAATTAGCCGAACTTCAAATCACACATTAGTTTTGCTTTCTTACATAATTTGGAGTGGGCCAACGATCAACTCAATTGTAATAATTAGTTTACTGATCTGCACTGCGCCGAGAAATTAACTTTCTTGTTTCATATGTTTTTTCGGATAGTCCGGACATACACCCTTCATTCCAAAAAAACCGAAGTGTTGAAAAAAACAGTACTACTAGTGCCTTCTGTTGTTATATTGTACCCGTGGATGACTTGGTATTTTATCCCTCAAATTAAGATTCACTCAGTGTGTATTTATAGCCCTCCAGGCTCACAATTAGCAGATGATCTTTTACTTTTAGAAAAACTGCAGTCTTCATCAACTCTTGAAAATGTGATTATAATAGGAGTGGCCTATAACTGATACAGCAGGAGAAACACTGAATTCTAAAAATGCTTTCATTAACTTTATACTCTCTTCGAATTTTCATCAATCGGTGAATGAACCAACACGATTTCGAATTAACAACACACCATCAACTCTTGATTTAGTACTAACTCATGATGAACCAATATTTAACAATCCAATAATAAGTTCACCTATAGGCATTTCTGACCACGCTGTTATTACATGCAAATTCAAGCGAAGGTTATGAACTCCCTAGAAAGAGGGGACGCAAAAGTTTTCGATATAGTGAGCTTTGTCAACCTCACTGAGGACCTCAGAAATGTAGATTGGGTTAACGTGTTTGAAGAATGTACAAATCCAGAGGAAATGTGGGACAGATTTGTCAATACAATTGAAGTTTTTGAATACAAGCATGCAGAACAGAAAATCATACGCAGAAATAACTATAAGCCTTAGATTGATAACAACTTGACGTCAATGATAAAACACAAACGTGAATTCATGGCCTTAATATAGACGCAGTCAAAGCGCAAATGATCTCAGAATACATACATAGGACACAATATCAGGTAGCACTGACTCGAAAAAACTGCATAAATATATTTGATCGTCACTATCATCAAGAGTATCTATTAAAATGTAGAGAAAGACGAATGAAAGCCTCTGTCAAGATTATCTGGAGACTGCTGAAGTTCTTGCAAGTAGGGTTCTCTTCGGACAAGTAAAACGCCATCTTCGAAATCTAAACGATAATTCTTCTCCGGGTTTGGAGCAGATTTTGCCACTATTGTTGGAGAGATGGATTAGCGTTTCCTTTGGGTTTAATTATGTACTTTTCTTTCCGTGCAAATATGCTACCACCGATTTGCAAAACCGTATCAGTAACGCAAATTCTCAAGGGGAACAAACTCGATCCAAGTAATTATCGACCAATAAGCTTAACACCCACAGTTTGCAAGGTCATGGAATCTATAATCTTTCTGCTTTTCTCCTGACAAATAATATTATCCCGAAAGAACAGCACGGATTCGTCAGGGCTCGTACAACTGTCACTAACCTGCTGTGTAGTGTGAACAAATGGACTGCTGCTTTGGATAAAAAGATACTTTTGCCATTTAGCCAAGACCTTTGATCGGGTGCCTAGAAAGAGACTGTTGCATGAACTCGAGCACTTGGTATTCGGAGGGAGCTTTCGTTTCTATCGAATATTGCGTAAAAATTACTTCTTCTTCTTCCTCGAAAAACCCGTTCTCAGTGGAGTTCCGCAGGGCGGCATCCTGGGACCCAAACTTTTTTGAGAATACTCAAGCGATTTACGACACCTAATCAAGTGCAGTAAGATTTTCTACGATGGCGACTCTAATATATTCTGTAATCCTCCCACTTTCCACAACACCCTACAAGAAGATTTACAGTAAGTTTACAAATGGAGCTTGGACTGGTTTTTGCGACTAAATATAAATAAATGCCTCGTTCTGCATGTTGGCATAAATCCTACATATCTCTATTCTATAAATGGTTCTCAGTTAAATGAATTTTTGCGAATAACGTTTGTTCATCTTTAAATGTCAGTTTTCAGTAATCACGAAATTTGACCCCGGCAGAATATGCTGAAGCAGTGGTATTGTATGACTTAGGTAGGACTTAAATAAGAAAACGCCAAAGGCTTGGAGCCCCTCATTCAATTGTTTCCAGAATGATCTGCGGGTACAGGGAGACTGGTAGCCATGAGAGGAAATCCAGGGAATGACGACTAGCTATTAAATGCTGCAACTATATGTTGCTCTGTATGAGAAGGCTTATGATATATTAAAAACTGGTGTTTATTATTTGATCTTGTTATTGTTAGGTCTAGGAAATTGATCGAATTGTTCTGTTCTATTTCAGAAGTGAATTTTATTTTTGGGTGCAGGTTGTTGATGAAATTTTCGAATACAGTGAACTGTCTGTCTGTTCCTCTGAAACACACAATAATGTCATCGACATATCGATACCAATATAGGAAATGTTTACAAAGAGGGTGTTTATGAATAATTTTTTCCATGTTATCCATGAAAATTTCTGCTAAAAGAGGGCTTAAGCGGTTTCCCATTATAAGTCCCTCATCACTTTTATAGAAACAATCGTTCAATAAAAAATAATTCTGAGATATGCAAACATCTAGTAAAGCCATAATGTCGTATTTGATTCGTGGATTCGTCATATTTTGTGTTAACAAATTATTCATTATATTATACGGATCTTTCGGTGGAATACTTGGAAACAAATCCTTGACATCAAAAGAGACTAACGTTGCAATACTTGGAATGGCAATATTTTCTATTTTTCTTATCAAATCATTTGAATTCATATAATTAGAAAAGGAAGAATTTTAATGTTAGAATCTCTGAACATAAACGCAGTTTCATCAATGGAAAAACTGATTCAAATTATTCAAATCATCTTAGGGAAAATGGTCACTCTTTCAATTCAGAATTCAAAATTCTACATTCTGAGAATAGAGGTATAAAACTAAACCTTCTGAAAGTACTTGAAATTAATAGATTTAGGTATTCACCGGAAATTCTTAGTGATCAGGTAGACATAAATAACTCACCCTGATTAAATTTATTTCCTAAACATTAGCTCGAGTATGGATAGCTTTGCTTGGATTGCCTCTTTAGTATATATAAAAATTTGTTAATAGGATATATTTGTAGTATTCATTCGTTCTTGATAAAGATACTGTGTATCAAAACGCGTCGAGCATTCAAGAGTATATTTTAGTAGAAATAAGCGTTTACTTGTATTTGTGAAAATGGATTTCTATCACGTATATAGATATACTTTATAGATGTTTTCAGTGTGACTCAACTTAATTACATAACTTAGGTTATCTGCATTGATGAAAAAATACAGATTTTAATTCGAACTACATGCGGAGTTGACAGAATAGGAAGTCCACCACATATTTTTCCTTATTAAAAATATTTAGTATTTCAGCTTTTTAGCTACTTTCATGAAGACTGTTAAAGTTATACCACACCTATTAAAGTCTGGAAAACTCTCATTCCGACAAAAAATTGATTCCCATTCCTACCAACTGTACATAATAATAGTAATATCCAAAACAAAATGATATAGCTCCAGTAATTCCATCACAAATTGCACCAGCTCGGTGTTAGAGTTCAAACATGCATGTGGCAGTTCTAAAGAACAGAGTAAGAAGTGAAGTGAGATTTAGCACGCTTGAGATATGGCCGAAGACCACGGGAGTGCTAGTAATAACGCCGTACGATAAATAACTGAAATTAGATGTCGAGTCGAACTCATTCTGATGCTTATTGCATATGGTGGTACCCCGCCCCCATGCTGTTGTGGCCATTTTTATAGCACCTATAGTGTCAACTCGGTTACCTCTGTATTAGCGAAACTGTTGATATTATTCTTTCGAAATGTCTCGACAATACTGAAGCTGTCAAAATATAAGGAATAAAAATGCTCACAATATTTCTGTCTCGGTAGGCTATGTTGAAATGACAGACTGAAAGTTTCAGTACCTTGAGTCCTTGTTCTTGAGATATTTCCCATAACAATAAATCATTTTTCTTGTACCACTTTTATTCAGTTGATATGTTTCGTTCTTCCCCTATACCCCATACTCCTGGTAGCTCCTACGAAAAGGGGTCGTCTGATTCATTTTTGAAAATGTGATTCTATTCTCTTTACAATCAAGTAATTACACAGCTCTACAAAAAATTTTTTTATTGTTGCCCTGGATATCATCGCAAATTTTTATGTTTTCAAGTGCCCAGATTACGAATATATTCATGAAAGTTCTCAATGTGCTCGTATTTTCATGATTTTTGCATTTCTTATATTTTGAACAATTATAAGCTTGTTAGAAATAAAATTTAATTTTCCAGTCATGATTAGGCTTCTGCGCAACTTTTTCGCGCATACAAACTTCACCTGATCCCCACTCTCAGACCCCTTGCTCCAAAGAACAGCTGAGATCTCAGTTATTTGACAATATTGAAGTACATATACACGTAAATCTGGATAAAGTGTCATGGATTAATATTTTGTTTCAATTACTGAATGTCCATTCTTGTATATTTGTCTTCTAGTCTAAAATATGAGTTCGTCACGAAGAAAGTGTAAATATTGTAGTGATTTATTTTAATATATTTGCGGTGTTTATATACCAAAAAAACAAAAAGAAATATCACAGACTTTGTCAAGGAGACTTATGTTGAATATTTTGGTTTCAAAATGGACAAATTAGGTAAACCATGGGTTCCTAATAAAGTTTGTAAGTCCTGTGTTGAGTCTTTACGGTTGTGGAAAAAGGTGAACGTTCTGGATTAGACTTTGGTATTCCTATGATCTGAATGGAGCCTACGAATCATTTAGATGATTGTTACTTTTGCGTAGTAGATGTTAAAGGTTTTAATCGGAATCAAACGTGGAGATACCCAGACTTACAGTCTACCAAATGTCCGGTTCTACACAGTGAAAATCTCCCTCGGCCCATATACATTTCAAAAGTAATTCGCATGCCCTCAGAAACAATGATGTTACCAAATTCACAGAAATCGGGACCATCTACTAGTGGAAGTGAATGGGAAGGTGAAACATCTACGCCAAAGTTATTTTCTCAAAATGAACTCAGTGATTTAATACGTGATCTCAATTTATCAAAACAAGGATCAGAACTGTTAGCCTCAAGATTGAAAGAAAAAAATTTATTGGCACCAACAGTAACAATTACAACATACAGAACGCGAGAAAAAGAGTTATTACAATTTTTTAGTGAAAATGAAGGATTAGTGTATTGTAATGATATCGCGAAGCTGCTTATAGACATGGGTTTAAAAGAGTACAAATCTACTAAATGGCGCCTTTTTATTGATAGTTGCAAAAGAAGTTTAAAATGCGTCTTATTGCACAATGGAAATAAATTTGCATCAATTCCAATTGCCCATTCAACGAAACTCAAAGAAGAATATGAAAATGTAAAATTAGTTTTAGAGAAAATTAAATACTCTGAGCATCAATGGCCGATCTGTGTGGATTTAAAAATGATTAATTTTTTACTTGGCCAACAAAGTGGATATACAAAATACCCTTGCTTTATTTGTATGTGGGATAGTAGAGCAGAGCAACTTCATTGGGAACAAGATGTTTGGCCTGTAAGAAATTCTTTAACTGTCGGTAAAGCCAACGTAATAAGGAGCCGCTGGTGAGCAGAGACAAAATCATACTTCCACCATTACATATTAAGTTAGGTATGATTAAGCAATTTGTAAAAGCGTTGAACAAAGACGGAAATTGTTTTAATTACATTTGCAGAAAATTTCCGAAGCTTAGTATGGAAAAATTGAAAGGTGGAATATTTTATGGTCCTCAAATACGGCAATTGATGAAAGACTCAGATTTTATCAAAATTATGACTGTTCCGGAAAGTGAAGCCTGGAAAAGTTTTGTGTTGGTTGTCGAAAATTTCCTAGGTAACCGTAAAGCAGCAAATTATGAAGAAATTGTGCAAAATATGGTGACAAACTTTCAGACTTTAGGAGCAAATATGAGTATTAAGTTACACTATCTCCGCAATCATCTAGATAAATTTCCGGATAATTTATAAAATTATAGTGAGGAACAGGGAGAGCGGTTTCATCAAGATCTAAAAGTGATGGATTGTCACATGATGGCAGATTACTGCTGGTCTTTGAAAAGAGATTGTCCCCTGAAAAATTATAGAAGAAAAGCTCATAAAAGGCGTTTTATGGAAATATGAAATATATTTTCGACATTTTCCTCTTTATTTACTTCGATGTATCCGAATTTCTCAGAACATAACTGACATTATAAATATATCTGTTATTTTGTTTCTTGTTTTACGATTTTTGTTATGTAAAATGAAAATAAAGATTTAAAAAGAAATCAGAGCAAATCCTACAAAATCATTGATAGTTTCACGAATTGTGTGCATAAATAGACCCAAAATCATTTTCATATCTAGGGCAACAAAACCATTGTAGACCAGTGTTATTCATTTTCTATAACAAAATGAGGTATTGAAATCGGGAATTGTTTGGAGAAATAACAGGTTTCATGAATCCCTTCGATTTTCGTTCGAGTAAAACATTCGTTCAAAATCAATTTGGTTGAATCAGAAAAACTTCTGTTACTCATTTAAACGTTTCCGTATGCACGCCCTACCCCTATCAACTACCACCCGTAAAATTTTAATAATAACAAAGGGTTTGTGTGATACCTCATCAGAATAGTTATCTGATCCTCAATTTCAATTTCTGCGTTTTGAAGTGTCATCATTTGAAAAGTATCACTGCGTGGACTTTATGATTTCCATGAAATTTAATATATCATCAAATTTTCAGTTTTTCAATCGTGGAACATTAACATGCAAATGTTCGAAGAGCCTCCGTTTATTCCCATGCTTACAATCGAGATTCGCATGATTGCTAAAGTTTTGCAGCATTTGTGGTGTTGTCTGCTCAAAATGCTTAAGCAATCCTGCCTCGTAGTTCTTTCAGCGATTCGGGTAGCGTAACATTGACTTCAGACTTCAATAGTCCCACAAATAAAAAATCGAGAAATGTTAAATCGGGTGATCTGGACGGCCATTCTATAGGGCCTTTCCTATCTACTCAACGACTAGGAAATCTATTGTCCAGATAGTCCTGCATCGTGGCATAATGGAAAGGTGCTCCATCATGTTGATACAAAACGTTATGTTCAGATAAAAGTGGTACTGCTGATCTGGAATGAAAGGAGCAATCAAATTCTCTAGCATTTCCAAGCAGGTTTTCGCCGTCCCAGTGTTCCTGTACAAATAAGGGTAAACAATAAATTTTTGAAGTCTTTGCGTATGACTCTCCTTTTCAAAAAAAACTCAATTGGTCAGAAAAATAAACATTTTGAAGGAAACTCGGATGGTGATGGATCTGCTTATTGAAGTGAAGCCAGAACTCTCATATATGCCTGTTGCTCAGGAAGAAATTTCATCTCGTTTCGAATTTCGCTTGGAATCACATTTCACTTAATACATATAAAGTTAGGGAACGTCTATTTTATTCTATGATGCTAATAGTTTTTATTATATGCTCATAAAATGAATGACACTTTTATAACGATTTTTGAAGAGACATTTCAGTGTTCACTTCAAATTATGCACCAAATTGACGTACGAACGAAAAAACATATGTTAAATCAGAATACTTAATTCTGAGCGGTTAGGTTCGAACGGTAAGCATATTTTTTAATAAGTTTTTTGGTGAGTAGTTTCGTCACAATATTTTTTTTCGTGCAAATTCATGAAAGTAGGCTGTCATATCATCGCATTCTCCTTCGGCTAGAGAAGATGAATACTTTTTTCCTTTCGTTTTATTATTGCCCAAGGATAGCTTTATTGATGAATTGAAATAGATTATCCTCATTTTATACAGGAGTGACTCAAAAAATTATTGAATATTATAATTTAAAAATATCATATCTTGATTTTTCAAATGGAACATCCTGTATTTTATTATTCATGTCAACGCATGATATATTGTGCCATATTTTTGCAGATGTAACCTTATCTTTATCTTCGACCATTTTCGAAATAAAAAAAACGACTAAAATAATAAAATCAGAGGTTGCGACATAAGAGTTTATTAGTACATATCATTATACTTGATCAGAAAAATGGAGATATTTTTAGGTAATTATGTATGAAATACGTATTAGATTGGTTTTTGGTGAGATGATCTACAAGGTGTTGAACTATTTCAATAAGTGTTCGAAATGTTGCCCGTTTCTTTGTAGACACAACTCAATCCTTCTGAAGAAAGACCGTTGAACTCTCGACAACATTTGCGGATTACCTGACTGAAAGGCGTCGACTATTCTAGGTCTCATATCCAACTGTGTTGTAGAAGGAATTTGGTAAACGATGCCCTTAATATAACCCCACAAGAAAAAATCTAGACTATTTGTCCGGAGACCTAGCTAGCCATCTAACAGGACCAACACGTCCTATCCATTTGTATGGAAATACATTATTCAAATGCTCCCTAACCTGATGTGAGTAATGTGCCGGTGCTCCATCCTGTTGAAACCACAAATCTTGTCTCATAATCTCTGGTACATCGGTAAGTAACATTGGTAGATGATTATGCAGAAAATCTAAATACGTTCCACTATTGAGGTGCCCGTGGAAAAAGTGCGGCCCAATTAGATATCCATCTACTATAGCGACCCTTACATTCAAGGACCAACGATGCTGGTGATCTATTTGTCTCATGAGGTGTGGATTTTCCCTAGCGTAATAATGATAGTTGTGCCCATTCTTGTGGAAAGTTTCCTCGTCCGAGTTAACAGAGAAATCTCTGTTTGGCTTTCATATGGGTCCTCTGTCACTGTCAACAAAATTGATAACTGGTTGTCTTCAGATGTTTCAGTTTTTGGTTTTCATAATTCTTGTGAGCGTTGCGATAATCTAGTTAGAAGTTTTTCAAAGCATCTTGCATCAGGATGCTTCTTATCAGGAAATCTTTGGGCATAAACTCTACTTGCCAACAAAAACTTTCTATCACACTCACCTAGAATGAAAATCATACCAACCATTTCTTCTTTGGAGAAATTCATCGCAGTCAATTGAGACACCTGACAGAAGGCACAAATAAAAAAAATGTCAACACATACCTCGATTTACGTTTTAATCATCTTGATTTTATCATTCGTTAAAAGATTTATCTTGTTTAGGTTTCATTTTTTACTTCTTGAATCATTACCGAAAGAAAACTTCTGTGCGAATAATGATGCATGTTGATGAGTTTGATACGGTTTGTAGAATTTTCATCAAAATTTTTACAAATAATCGAATATTTCGAAAATGATCGAAGATGAAGTTAAGGTAATACTTGCAAAAATATGGTACAATATATTATGCGTTGACATGAATAATAAAATACAGGGTGTTCCATTTGAAAAAATCAAGATAAGATATTTTCAAAATTACAATATTCAATAATTTTTTAAGTCACTCCTGTATAAAATGAGGATAATCTATTTCAATTCATCAATTAAACTACCCTTGGGCAATAAGAAAACGAAAGGAATGAAGTATTAATCCTCTCTGGCCGAAGGAGCAGTCAATGATGTGAGAGCCTATTTTCATGAATTTTTACGGAAAAAAACCTTTTGACGAAACGACTCACCAAAAAGACTTATTACTTAAAGACATTATGCAGAGTTCAGGACGCTCTTGAATCTTCAACAAAAAAGTGGTCTTCCTATCTGGAAAAACCTCCCAAGATTTTTTTATAGAAAATTGGGACACCCTGTTTACTTCGAAATAAATTGCTGAAGTAGATTTTTACTTTCTAAATACAATACCGTTCGAACAAAAATGGATTCTTCAAGAGTGTAGGAGCCACAGAGCACCGCGCCACTGGTGAACCACCCAGTATAACAAACTGGTAATCGAAATTATAAGCGTCTCTTTCGAGTAGCTAGAATTAACCCACGACCATAATCCAACTGAAATTTACTCTCGGATTCGGAGAGAACATGAAAAAAGAACAACAAGTTTCTACAATTTTTTTTTCTCTAGGCGCTCCCTACGGAAATAAAGCCCCCAAAGAACGCCCCTGGAAATCGGTTTTTCTTGAATAACTTTCAAAGTACTTCACATAATTTAATAAAAATCGAGAATGATGTCCAGTAATAAGGACCTCTTAAAATAGTATCCTTGCAATAATTTTAGCTTCTTTGGTTTACCTACCAGGGGCGCACTAAGTGTAACACTTTGATGCTTATTATTTTAGTACTATATATGATAAACACCTAAAATAATGTTTTCTGATAGCTTGAACCTCTACTTAAACAAAAGTAATACTTGTTGACTATTGATGAAATGCACCATTTTGGAGAAAAAATAAACGAAAAAATGTTTCACTTGATTAGACAACCTGTATATATATATATATATACCGATGTTATCTAGCTCGTTTAATTTTCGTCGACACTCCATATGTATGTAGTTCTTGAAGTTGTTTAAATTTTGTGGTATCATCTGACAATAATCATTGTATGCATAGAAACGTTGCAATTACAACACTGCAATAAGAAAATCACGAAAATTACGAAAAATGTGGTAAAATAGAATATTTGTTCAAAATGGACAAAATTCAGTAAAGTTGAATATGATTCCTAAGTGACGACGACTGCATAGAAGAATATCCCTGCAAGTTTAAAAAAATCACATTCAAACCGACAAGAAATGAAAAATATGTCCGTGGATATAGATATGGAGAAAAAGCAACAATAATAAAACTTTCACTATTTTCCTTTCAAATTTGATACAAAAGGCTGCTACTGAAATGTTTGTTTTGCCACCCGGTATATTTCACTAGTGTTTCTGTACCAACTCTGAGGTATGGTGCAATTTTCTCAACTTAATTGGCATGATAAATTTGTCCATTCAACTGAAATTCTTTTTCTTCATGCTTGTGTGTTGAGCTTTTAGAGTTAAAACTATTGACACTCTTTTCACATGAAACGTTTCGTTCAACCAGTTTGAATAATCTAGATCATAATTTTCGATTTCCGAATGCCTTCCCGATGCGTGAACTCCTATACTTTCTATTTGCTCGGAATCAGAATATATAATTGATATATGAGAGCTACGGATAAACCAAACCAGATAGGATTAGAAAAAGGAGGTGACCTGCAATGTTGAGAGCGCTGAGGGCCTTAGGCTAAGTCAAACTATGTTAATTCTTAATTTCTGAAAGAAACGATGAAGTTTACTAAGATATGTACTGAGGGATTGGTTTTTAACGTATTCAATTGTGAAATTTCCTCATCAATTGATGACATATTTTGGAAACATATGTTGAACATATTTTTATTCATTATACTGGGTGATTCACCAGTGGCGCGGTGCTCTGTAGCTCATACACTCTCGAAGATTTCATTTCTGTTCGAACGGTATTGTATTTAGAAAGTGAGAATCTACTTCAGCAATTTATTTTGCAGTAAACAGGGTGTCTGAATTTGGGAGGCTTTTACTTGGTAAAATTCCATTATCAATAATAAAAAACAAGTACTGTGTTTTAAGGAAATTTACTTAATAATTGCGATTCGTAACGCGTTTCACTACACCGTAGCTTCTTCAGACGAATGAATGTACAGAAAATATAAATGAGAATATAACTATAAATGTTCTTGAGTAATTAAAAGCTTATTGGGTTGCTCCTTCTTAAGTGGTTATTTATGACAGGTATATCCAATAAAATTAAGGAATAGATTGCTCCCCGAAGAGATTCAATAGAGGTGAAGGGCTCAAATCGACTTGTTCATTGATGAGTCTACCTGAGTGTTTGTATTTATTGATTTCTAAAGTTTCCCAATATTCCAATATTTATTATCTGTATGCAAAATTTCAAACTGTGGGTCGAAAGAGTGACTATTTTCTAAGAGATGATTCGCGTAATTTGAATCTGATTTTTATTTGAAAAACTGCGTTTATGTTCCGATATTCTAATATTAAAATTTCTATGTGGTCCACCAATGTAGAAATTATCACAGTCATTGCAATTCAATCTATAAACACCTGATTTATTGTTTTTACCTGGTTTGGTTTTATTATTTTTATATATTTGCCTGAATTATTATTAGTTTGGAAAGCTATGTTCAAAATTATTGTTACTTAAGACTGATTTCAGTTTCTCACTTGTGATGCCAACGTGGGTTAAGCTGTTGAATTTTTGTTTCAATTTATCGACAGGGTAAACTTCATTAAATGCGATTCTACTTTGTTTTTTATTCAAAAGATTATTTATTAGTTTGGGATTCTAACCATTATTTTTGGCTATTTGTTTAATCAAATTTAGTTCTTTGTTGAAATTTTCTAGTGATAACGGAATGTTAATCAATCTATGAATAAAACTATTGAATGCTGACATTTTATGTTGATGATGTGATGACACGTAGAGTTATGTATTATAATGTCTGTATGTGAAGGCTTATGGTAAATTGCGAAAACATGTTTTCCATTTTCATTCGAAATTATTACGTCTAAGAAATTTATCGAATTATTGCTTTCTATTTCGGTTGTGAATGCAATTTTTGGATGTAATGAATTTATATGATTATAATATATATAAATTATATATAATACATATAAATTCATTACATCCAAAAATTGCATTCACAACCGAAATAGAAAGCAATAATTCGATAAATTTCTTAGACGTAACAACAGGATGGAGCACCGACACATTACTCACACCAAGTTAGGGAGCATTTGAATCATGTATTTCCACACAAATTGATAGGATGTGGTGGTCCTGTTAGGTTAGAAAGGTGGTATTTCCATTTTAATTGAAAACTGTAAAAGATACAGGGTGAGCAACTGAAAGATAGGAAGACTATTTCCTGAGACTATTCGAGTTTCAGTGGGGTAAAATGGAACAGATCCATGCTGATCAATGGCAGTCATCATTAAGTTCCATCCTCATCTCGAATTTCAACCCTGGAGCAGGGTGACAACCCTTGAAATTAGAAGAGAAGAGGTAGATGGGTCGAGTGATAACTCCAACGAAAGGTCTTTTCTTTGTCTGCATTCCCGTGAAAGAATTTTCATTTTTGATTGAAAACTGTAGAAGATACAGAGTGAGCCACTGAAAAATAAAGAAGACTATCGCCCCAAGACTATTGTGTTATTGCGAAAAACTGGAATAGATTCAATTAGATCAAAGATGACAGCCTATGATCTGGAATGAATCTATTCCATTTTTTTGCATTAATACTTGAACTGCTTAAGGCGATAGATAGTCTCCTCTATTTTTCAGTAGCTCACTCTGTATCTTCTACAGTTTTCAATCGAAAATGAAAATTCGTTCACGGAGATTCAGACAAAGATAATACCTTTCTTTCGAAGATCACTGGACCCATCTACCCTCTTCCAAATTTTCATGGATGATCACCCTTGCTCTAGGGGTTGAAATTCGAGATGAGGATGGTACTTGCTGATGACTGCAATTGATCAACATGGATTTGTTCCATTTCACTTCACTGAAACTTGAATAAGTCAAGATTTTTTCTTGTGGGATTATATTAAGGGCATCGTTTACCAGATTCCTTCTTCAACACAGTTGGATATTAGACAAAAAATAGTAGTCGCCTTTCAGTCAGTTAATCCGCAAATGTTGTCGAGAGAAATACAACGGTCTTTCTTCAGAAGAATTGAGTTGTGTCTACAAAGAAACGGGCAACATTTCGAGCACTCATTGAAATAGTTCAACACCTTGTAGATCATCTCACCAAAAACCAATCTATTACGTATTTCATACAGTACTACCTTGAAATATCTCTATTTCTCTGATCAAGTATAATGATATGTACTAATAAACTCTTCTCTCGTAACCTCTGAAAAATGGTCGAAGATAAAGATAAGGTTACTTCTGCAAAAATATGGCACAATATTTTATGTGTTGACATGAATAATAAAATACAGGATGTTCCATTTGAAAAAATCAAGATATGATATTTTTAAAATTACAATATTCAATAATTTTTTGGGTCACTCCTGTATAAAATGAGGATAATCTATTTCTATTCATCAATGAAGCTATTCTTGGGCAATAAGAAACGAAAGGAACGAAGGAGCATGCGATGATATGAGAGCCTATTTCCATGAATTTTTACGGAAAAAAAATATCATGACGAAACTACTCACAAAAACTTATTACTTATTAAAGCAGAGTTTAGGACGCTCTTGAATCTTCAAAAAAAGTGGTCTTCCAATCTGAAAAACACCACCCAAGATTTTTTATAGAAAATTGGGACACCCTATTTACTTCAAAATAAATTGCTGAAGTAGATTCTTACTTTATCACTTAAATACAATACCGTTCGAACAAAAATGAAATCTTCAAGAGTGTACGAGCTACAGAGCACCTCGCCACTGGTGAACCACCCAGTGTATAGTAATTAAAATATGGGTGGAAAATTAATTGACAGTATGATGTGACAGGTCACATCATACTGTCTGTAGCCAATTTGTTGAGTATTTTTGAAAAACTCAATTAATTTTGTGCTCAGATTTCAAATGTCTAATTCTTTGGCCCAGTGTTTCATTGAAAAAAGAACTTGATAAGTCCTTAATGAAAGACCCTTTATGACAACATATAGAGGAATTATGACTTTCAAGAATACTGAATAAATTGACCCTATTTTACTGTATCAGTATTGTTGATATAACGTTAATATATGTATTTCTGGGATACAACCAACACTAGTAGTATTTGGCTGCACGGAAGAAGATCCAAATAAATTACTATAGGAATGTAGTAGTTTTTCATGATTTGACAGTTAAGTTATCCTAATATATGAAGTGACTTTTAGGTTCCCACGATGGCCACAACCAACGCTTACAACAGTTCCAGATTTTTATGTATAATCCAATCGAATATTCACAAATTATAATTTCAGTTTAATAACTCCGTCAGTCCATCACAATTTCCGGTTTAATCGAATTAAATTGAGACAATAAATTCGAAATGCCGGAAACTTCAGTTTAAGTTTGAAACAGTTGGGACTCGGATATCCGCGGATGTTTAACCGATACTCGTATTAGAATGAAGTTGTTTACGCATCGTCGAGCCCATCAGTTGGTAACAATGTAAGGGCAAAAGAAGAAACAAAGTGCTCATTGGGCAATTATCCGCGTCCTGGTTTCATTAATTCCCATTAGTCTGTTCAGGAATCCGTGAAATTGGGTAGTTGAAAATTTAAAGATCGAAGGACAGCAGACTTAGTTGGTTGTAGAGGAATAAGGGTTTAATAGAATGTGGGATACTTAGATAAATATTTTCACACACAAGTACTATTTATTGTTGTTATTGTTTTTAATTTGCCATGAAATATTTGACATATAAACTGTTCTTTAAATGAGTAAACATTTAAGAGAATCAAGAAATTCTCGATGATATTACTAGAGAATTGGAGTTTGGAGTGATGTTAACTCTTTCATTTAGTTGGAGACATGTACACTCCATCCCGAATAATCAGAAATTCTTAGGTGAGTAGGCTGAGTTGGGACAACCACATTGATAGTTTGATTAGTATCCTTGTTAGTTATGCTTATGCTTTGAAAAGCCTTTCGACACTTGTTGGAGCGAGAACTGCAATTGTTGACCACAGTGACAATGTACAGTGTAGATAAGGGTATGGTCTTATAAATTGGGGTTATGCATCACAGATTCATCGCATTCTAATCCTAGAAAAAGAATGGTAAGATCGATTTTTCTGGATTCTACAGAATCGTACAGGCCGCTTTACATATACTTCCCAATATTTAGGCTATGCATTTATGATGCTGCAATGTATGCGACCTTGAATCCAGATCTATTTGAAGAGAAGATGAGAAATCACAATTATTTTACTAGGTATGTGAGAGACTTACGGCCTCCCAGACTCAAATTAATCAATATTGAAAATAACAAGTTCACTATTATAAAAATTTTCAATTACATTCCGAAGGAGACTCAAAACTGGCCACTTAAGATACTTAGGAAGAAACTTATTCATTTTCTGATTATCAACCCTCGAAGGGTTTGTTGATGTTAGTCCAAATATATATAGCAGCCAGGGCTTGTTTGTCCCGCGTATTTGTAACATTTAACTGTGAATTTATAATTCGAAGTGTTCTACAATTATTTTTATAAGAGTTAAAGGTGACAACTATTATGTTGTTCTCTTCACTAGAAATGCATGCAGAAAAGGTTTTTTTCATACTTGTTAGTAACAAAGGTAGTAACTTCCGTCGAGTGATATACTGGGTGATTCACCAGTGGCGCGGTGCTCTGTAGCTCGTACACTCTTGAAGATTTCATTTTTGTTCGAACGGTATTGTATTTAGAAAGTAAAAATCCACTACAGCAATTTATTTCGAAGTAAACAGGGTGTCCCAATTTTCTATAAAAAAATCTTGGGAGGTTTTTTTAGAAAGGAAGACCACTTTTTTGTTGAAGATTCAAGAGCGTCCTGAACTCTGCATAATGTCTTTAAGTAATAAGTTTTTTTGGTGAGTAGTTTCGTCATAATGTTTTTTCCGTAAAAATTCATGAAAATAGGCTCTCACATTATCGCATGCTCCTTCGGCCAGAGAGAATGAATACTTTTTTCCTTTCGTATTCATATTGCCCAAGAAAAGTTATTAATGAATTGAAATAGATTATCTTCAATTTATACAGGAGTGACTCAAAAAATTATTGAATATTGTAATTTCAAAAATATATCTTGATTTCTTCAAATGGAACATCCTGTATTTTATTCATGTCAACGCATAAAATATTGTGCCATATTTTTGCAGAAGTAACCTCATCTTTATCTTCGACCATTTTCGAAATAAAGAAAAATCGATTAAAATAATAAAATCAGAGGTTTCGAAGTAAGAGTTTATTAGTACATATCATTATACTTGATCAGAAAAATGGAGATATTTTAAGGTAGTCGTGTATGAAAAACGAAATAGATTGGTTTTTTGTGAGATGACCTACAAGGTGTTGAACTATTTCAATAAGTGTTCGAAATATGGCCCGTTTCTTTGTAGACACAACTCAATCCTTGCAGAAAAAAAGATTGTAATTTGTCTTTCTTTCAAAAATATGTAAAAAAGTCGTAGGATGAGATGAACAATTAAAATAAGTGAAAAATACAGGGTGTCCTATTTGAAAATCGAAAGTTGCTATCGTTTCCGGCGTAACCGGAAACGAAATGTCGAACATATTAATGATAGCAAATTTGAAATGCTGTCTTCTATTCGATTCCCAAATTTCATCCACATATTCCAAATAGACAAAAGTTACAGGGGTGGCCCTAGTTACAGTTACATGTGGTAACCCATTTTCCCAGTTCGAAAATTTAGGTGTAAGTAGCAGGAGGTTGATATGGGCAGAACGAAAAAAAAATGTCCCCTCCCATAAAAAATCGACATGTTTCGTTCTCAATGAAACACACTGTATACTCCACATACAAGTCTCTTTTCTCCGTACACTTTCCCAATAAGAATAATGAATTAATTCCCATATGCTTTTGTTGCCTGAAATCGAAGATAATTCCATTTAAAGAAAATAATATTCAGATGTAAGGAAGGTTCACGCCCAATTTGAATAGGATATCCAACAGAGAGGATGACAATGTAATTAACTCCAGATAATTGAGGTAGTAGTAACACACATACAATTAGGGTTCAATGATTCACGTTTAGGTGCAGCCCCCCACGACTTCTGCGTCTGACAAATTGTAACAAATATAAATGTTGATAGATCCATCTATGACTATAGATGGATGATATATGTACACCTCTACATTATAATTCATCTACACTCGGAGGCAAAATTAGCGGAACACTCGAAAATTTAACCAAATTCGAAGTCCGATATTTTTCCTAATTCTCAACCGAGTTAGATGATTTTTTCGGCAATTTATAGATCAACTCTTCTGCTTTGTAGAAATTATAAGAGAAAACAAAAAAAATTTGAAAAAAATTTTATGCGGGGGCAAAACTAAAAGTGTTTTTTTTGTCAAAAATTCGTAACACCCTGTGGAATTTCGTGATCCGAGTTGAAACGTACAATATCATGGTCTGTCAAGACACATCTTCCTACAGTAACGCCCTTCTTGTTTCATGCATTTATCTCTATTTTTACAAGAGATATCCAATTTGAAGCGAAAAGTCACAAATTTCAAGAATTTATTTTTAATCTTGCGTAGGCGCATAACATCGGAGGTTAGCCAAAAAATAAAATCAAAATTAGAGAAGCGGAAATCTAACGAAATGAAAATTTTTGAAATTCACTGGCCAATTTCACGCTCCGGGAGAACTCGAAGTACACTGGAAAAATCGTTGATTTTGCACATTTATTTTTGAATTTTTTTGTGTGACACTCTATAATAATTATCATTCCTGTCCAAAATTGAGAGCAGGTGTGTATCCTGGCGATACACTCGTGAAATGAAATGAACATGTTGAGAAAAATGTTCATGATGACGCACAAAAAAAACATTTGATTTTAGCAGCGAGTATGACCCCCCCGAGCTCTTATTACAGCGCGCATACGATTTCGCATACTCCCAATGATGTTGTCTATCATCTGTTGGGGTATGTTGTCCCACTCTTCCACCAAAGCCAATGTCAGCTCTTCAACGTTGCCTGAATTCCTTCTTCCAAGAATGTCCCAAACGTGTTCGATCGGGTTTAAATCCGGTGACCGCGACGGCCAGTCCGTTCGTGTGATCCCAACTTCATTGAAATATTCTATCACTATGCGCGCAGTATAAGGGCGTGAGTTATCGTGCATAAAAAGAAAATTTTCCCTACGTAAGGAGCAAAAGGCACAACATGGGGCTCCAAGATTTCTGTTATATACCGATGGGCATTAAGTGATCCATTGCCAATAATCTCCAGTTCTGTTCGTACTCCCAAGCATATGCCACCCCATATCATAACTTACCCTCCACCGTATTGCTCAGTTCCTGCGAAGTTCGCTTGATTGTACCATTCCCTCGATGCCACCATATTCTATCTCTATCCACGAAATTCACACAATATCGGCTCTCATCACTAAATCTCGTCTCCACTGATTGATTGTCCATACTACATGCAGCAAACGCCAATCTTGCTACCCGATGGGCTCTATCGAGTCTTGGTGCTCATCTCACACCAACTTCATTTAATCGTCTTCTGACTGTCCTCACACTGACGTTAATGTTATCCACTGCTTGTAAAGGTTAAACAGCAGTAAGACGAGGATTTCTTATGGTTTGATTGACGATGAAACGGTCATGTATAGCGCAGGTTGCCCGATTTCTTCCTTGTCCTCGCCTCCTCACGTACAATCCAGTTTCCCTGTAACGTCGGTAGATTCGATGGATAACCGACGTCGAGACACCCAACATGGTACCGACTGAGCGGTAGGTGCGCCCTTCCTCGATCAATGTAACTGCCCTTGCTACTGAGGTTGGTGGTAAATCTCTCATTCTGAATGAAAAATACCGTTTCGAATCGTAAACAGTAAAAGAATCACAAAACACCGCAACCGATCGAATTTGTATCAAATCAAAGAATGGAAAACTCTCATTCTTTAAACAAGTGCAAATGTGGTCATATACAAAAAAAACGTGTGTTGTATTTCATATTTGATAAAAAAAGGTGTGCACATGTGTAAATGAAAAGTTTTATCAATGGTCCCAGAATTCGGCTGTGTATTTTAATACGAAACGACAATTTCGACACGCCCGAGTGATAATAAGAAAACTCCAAATTGATAGACGAATTTTAATGGCAATTTCTTGATTCAATGGAATTTCTCCAAAATGGTGATTTTCCACTTGAAATTAAATATATTTTGCAAAAATAGAGATAAACGCATGAAACAAGAAGGGCGTTACTGTAGGAAGATGTGTCTTGACAGACCATGATATTGTACGTTTCAACTCGGACCACGAAATTCCACAGGGTGTTACGAATTTTTGACAAAAAAACACTTTTAGTTTTGCCCCCGTATAAAATTTTTTCAAATTTTTTTTGTTTTCTCTTATAATTTCTACAAAGCAGAAGAGTTGATCTATAACTTGCCGAACAAATCATCTAAATCGGTTGAGAATTAGGAAAAATATCGAACTTCGAATTTGGTTATATTTTCGAGTGTTCCGCTAATTTTGCCTCCGAGTGTATTATGGTTTTTCCAGTTGCTTGAATTACGTTAGGTATTCTTCATGTTTTGGTAGTACTTTCTGCAACCTTAGGTTACTTCATTAAAACGAATTAAATGCCAATATCTACATGTGTATCGAATACAGAGAAGGAAAAATCGTCTTGTAATAATTTCTATCCTTTATTTTGACCCCTATATTATAGAGAAGTTTATTTTATCTGAAATCAAAACATGCAGTTTCATATTTTCTCATCGTATAATTCTTGTTTTTTTTTCAATTCTTCTTGCCAAATATTAAGTTTTAGGGCTCGGCTGGCTTATCATGTCTAGGTTAGGGATGGGCTCAGGTATCTGAGGTGTTATTTCATGCAAAACTTTTATAGGAAGCTGAGGATATACATTCTGTCAAAAAAAAACACCGGGAATTGAGTTAATTAATTAAATTTGTCCAAAATGATTGTCAGAATTTTTCGTGTGGCTAAGTTACCACAACTGACGCGGAGATTGAACTTTATCTGTCATTTAGTTTGTTTACATTGCTCGATTTTGTTGGTGCTTACAAGTCTGTTTTGTGATTTTAACAAAGGATAAAATATCTTACGAAGAATTTGTCTCAAATTATATATTGCAAATGGAATTTCGTGTGACAAATCTCTGAGAATGTTACATAAGACTTAGGGTTAGTTTAGGTTCGTTTGAATTTATTATACCTGATACATTTTATAGGCCAACTCGGTATCAATCGAACAAATGTTCGAAGTGTTCGCCGCCAACTTCCGAACACAAATACAGATTTTGCTCGAAACGTTCCAGGACATTACGTAGCATTTCAGGGTTATACGATTACACTCGACTACAGTGCGTTATCGTAAATCCACCAAATCTGCTGAATCAGTTTTATAAATTTGACTCTTTAAGTCGTCCCATAAAAAAATTTGATGGTGACAAGTCGGGAGACCGTGGGGGCTATTCTGTAGGGCCTCTTCTTCCAATCCATCGATCAGGAAATTCTCGATTTAGATATTGTCGAACAGGAATTGCAAAATGCGGGGTGCACCATCCTGCTGAAACACAACATCCTCTTCTAAATAGCTAGGATCATTAGCCAAAATTTTTGTTACGGCTGGATTGATTAGTTCTTCAAGTAATTGGAGATACATTTCTCCCGTCAGATTTCTTGGTAAGAAAAATGGCCAATCAGACGATTCCCATAGATGCCCACCCAAACATTCAATTTTTCTGTGATAGGAGTCCGACCAGAACCGGCAGTTATGACAACTTACAGTGCCATTCAAAAGAAAAGAACAGCAAATATTGTAGAGAAATTGAGGATTGTTTCCGATTCTCTCACTTATTATTTCACAGAATTGCACTCTGCGGTCGAAGTCATCCTCATTCAATTCCTGGACCATCTTCATTTTATACGGATGGAATTCGTATTGTTTGAAAACTCGACCAATAGTTCTTCGACTCACACTAATTTCACTCTCCAATTTTCTTGTACTCTGAGTGGGATCAATCACGCAGTTTCCATTACCTCATTTCGTATGGGTCTTTGGACATGCTCTCTTTCCTATTCTGATCAGAGCCAGTTCTCTAATTTTTCCACCAACTCCAAAATGTACTTGGCACTTAAATGTTTGTCGTCATGGCGTTCATTGAAAATAGTAGCTGCCCTATTTGCACAAGTATTATTGCTGAAAACAATTTCTACTCTTTCAGCTATTGAATAAACCATTATACTGGTATGGATGCAACCCGTGAGTGTGAAAATCAGCTAGATAAAAAAACTAATTCGAATTTGATTCATCAGATACAAGCAATCTGGAAAAAAAACAAAAACTGTCGCATTTTTGTTGAGAAATCTGCATTACACCTGTTTGATTTCGGATGAATATTTTTCTGTAACGAGAACTGTACTTGAGTTCGTTTCAACCTTGGAAACCGTTAGAGGCTTTTCACATACGAAGATCGGTTGTGTATGCAGTCGGGAGGCGTCTGGACTAGTGGTTGTCTCCACATGTCTGCGTTCCATCAGTCCACCGATGGGAAACATTTTTTGGTAATCAACCGATGACACTGAGCGATCATCGCTTCTTTGTGAAGAGGCTCTTATACTGTGTTTGAATTTCTCCATGATCCACCCTGTATCCTCATTGCAATGTAATTGGATTTGTAAATTCGTTCACTGTAATCAGATAATTCTAACTGACAATTCAATGAGCTATAACTCGGACTAACTCTTCAATTCGAAGATTTGAGGGGTTGATACCTTCATCTGAGGGGGTGTAGTGGAAACACCACTGCTTAAAGACGAATCAGTCTGTATCTTCATCCGAATATGTCAAAACTCAAAAATTATTACACATTTATGTTGAGAATTAAAGGAGCTTTCCAATGAGGTATCACTCGAACTATCTTCCCTATTCGTAAAATTGAGTTTTGCGCATCCCTGCTTAGGGAGTTGATGTAAAATAAAATCACCGTGTGTTGAAAGATGTTACCCTTCAGGCAAAATTGCCCCGTTTCTGCTTTTTGTACAGAAACGAATAGTTTAGCAGTTATTGAGTCTTTTCCGTTGTAGTTGCCCCATCGGTATATGTACGAGGCTGGATTGATAAGTCTCTGGCCAGACCAAGAGATGGCGCCACTAGGCTTACTTCTGATGTGGCTTTCTACAGTACTATCCTTAGATAGCTTGTAGGTATAGTTTCAGCCCGATCGCCATGTTAATTTACGTTTGAGAGCACGCTGAACAAGACGTCTCTGTGTTGTTTGTGAAAATGAAGAAATTGGAAAAGCGTGCTGTCATCAAATACTTTTATTTCAGTTTAACGCCGAAGGAAATCAAAGAAGAAATTGATTCAATACTGGGGACATCCTCCCCTTCATATTCAACCGTTGAGCAGTGTGTTTCCGAGTTTAAAATGGAGCGTGTGAGCACCTCTGATGAGCCACGCTCAGGACGCCCCGTTGAGATCACAACTCCAGATATGATCGAAAAAGTTCATAACATAGTTCTGAAAGACCGCAGATCAAAAGTGCGTGAGATAGCTGAGACCTGTAAGCTGTAATACGAACGTGTGCAAAATATTTTGCACCAACATTTGCATATGGAAAAGCTCTGTGCAAGATGGGTACAAAAAATTGTTTCGAAAAACCGTTTCTACCGTCAATTTGGCGCTCTATAAGCTTAATCCAAGCAAATTTTTGCGTCGATTCGTTACTGTTGACGAAACTTGGGTCCACTACTACTCTCCTGAAACCAAACAACAGTCTAAACAGTGGATTGGAACAGGGGAAACAACTTCAAAGAAGGAAAAAAACAATTTTATCGGCAAACAAGGTTATGGCTTCTATGTTTTGGGATACAAGTGGTATTATATACATTGATAACCATAAAAAGGGAAAACTGTCACTGGTCCATACTACGTAGACTTATTGCAACGTTTTAGCCACGAGATGCAATTTAAACGACCTTTTTTGGCGAAGAAAAACATTTTGTTTCATCACGATAACGAATCAGCGCATTCTTCGCACATTGCCATGGCTAAAATCTATGATCTGAAGTTCGTATTGATGATGCACCCTCCCTACTCTTCAGACGTAGCCCCGAGTGACTATTCTATGTTTCCTAACCTCAAAACATGGCTTGACGGTAAGAGATTTGCGGGCAATGAAGAAGTAATCGAAGCTGTAAATGGTTATTTCGAGGAACTTGACGAATCAGCCTATAGAGATGGTATTACTAGAATAGAACACCGCTATGAGAAATGTATCAGCCTTAAAGGAGATTATGTTGAGAAAAAATTGTTCAGGCCGGAAACTTATCAATCCATCCTCGTATGTATTTGCAACTTTACTTCAATACTTGATATCAGCTAAAGATAAATCTCTTGTGATAGTATGATACATATTTTAATTTCTTATTATCATTATGTCCACTTGTTGACAAAATATCAGGGTTTTACTCTTTACCAACTGAAAAAAAAAATAGAGCCGTATACGCTCTTACCTAACAGACTGTGAGTCTATACCGTTTCCACACTATTATATTCTACCAATAATAATTCATGATACCGTTTCTCCTTGTGAAATAGGGTGTTCAAGATTCGGTCAGCTTCAAGAACCATTTCATTTGTTTCCTCATCGAAAACTACATTCCTCTCACGAATCATTACAAATCCCATAAATTAAAATATAATCTAATTAAACTCAAACCCCCGATAAGTTGTTCTAATTAACCAGCGCGTGTGGAATAAATCTAACAAAACGAGGAACAAATGGGCATGAAAGCGGAGCATTACGAGGGACTTTAACGCCTGTTTATCAGCGTGGTCTTGTCGGAAACAAAGTTTAGCGAAGAGCGTGGCCACCGGCCCGTGAACACTTCGCTATTTACACTATTAACCGCTTTTTACACGAGTAAATTATCTCGATCGTGAGTGGAGGAAGGCTTTGTTTTCGTCATCGACGCTTGCGCTTATGTCATTATGTTATTAAAACTTTTTTCGTAAGGAGTTGGATGAGTTATTGCATCCAGCTTTGCAGGTCGATAAAAATTAAAACCGATAGTTCAAAGTTATTGCGTAGAAGCAGAGAGTACATGAATTACTTGTGTAACGTTCGTTTTCCGTATCTATTGCGTTTCTCGTAGATGCGCATGTTGCCACGCCCATAAGAACCCTAGAATAGGCATAAATAACTCCACTTGCGCCACTTTGTCCAGTCATTTTAGCCCAAATGAGAAAATTACTCCGAAATTCAAGATAATCAGCTGTAGATTTTTATAATATACAGGGTGTCTACTATAAAAGGTGCCAAACTTCAGTAGGTGATAGTACGAGTGATTTGCAGCAAAAAATGTCCTATAAATTTTTTTCGAAAAGTTGATAATTATCGAGTTATTTAACACTTCTTGATTTTACGAAATTTTTTGCTTCTCTCTATAAAAACAAGAATATCTCTGTTACTCTTACAGCTACATCAAATCTAACCATACCATCGGAAAGCTCATTGAATTTGCTATAAAATAGGTAAGTACTAATGGTAAAAAATTGTATACCGGGTGTTGTGAAAGGCTAAATGAAGAAATTGTGAAATGAACAAAATTAGTGGTATTTTCTTGTTAGCTGTACCACTGAATACTGATCGATAAGTAGCCGTTATATTTTTGGAAAAAACAACTACATTCATCTGGCTTTTAAACGGTATATCAACTTTTGAGCTTACTATTTTTTTACCAGCAATAGCATGGTAAGAGTAAGAGTAAGAACATTAAACTCTCTTTTTCTTCGATCACAAATGAGCTAGTTTCCCCGGAGCGTCTAAACAATTCCACAAATGACTTTTCAATAATAATAAGCGATAAATAAATAACATATCTGGATATTGAATGTTTAAGAAACTAGGAATAATTAGTTTTTCTCGGATTAGAAGAAGAAAATCAGAAAAAAGAATCGTAAAAGAATAAATATTACCTGATTTTAAAACAAATAGAAATATTTAAAATTTGACAGGAACTGTCACTCAATGAATAAATGAATTGAAGTTTATGTTTTCCCCTTTTACGGTTCCATTTTCTTTCAGTCTTCTTTTTTCATTCAGTGGTTTAAGAATTAGAAAAGGTGGTGGAGATGCTCAGCATTGGAGACAAGCACCTGCAATATTGCAGGCTGTTCGCGAGGACCCTGCAACAAGTACTTGGAAAATTGGAGCTATATTGTGACTTCATTATTCCACGGTTCATAGAGTTAGCGCAATAATTTACATCCTTACCATTTCAGTAAGGTTCGAGACCTATTGCCTGTGGATAGTGAGGTGAGGTTGCAATTTTGTAGGTGGTACATGAATAAATTACAGGATTGGGGATATAGAAAATCCTCATGACACTATTGTGTCACACTCTCAGCACGAGATTAGAGTAAATGTGTGGTTGGGGTTAAAGAGGGGTCAGCTTGTCGGGCCAGTTATACTTCCCGATCGTCTCAATTCAAACGAATTTTTAAATCTATTAAATAACGAAATAATGAACATTCTGGAAGAAATGCCTATAGCTGCTCGGCATCACCTTTGGTTTCAAACGGCTGCTCGGCTCATAACTCTAGAATGGTCCAGAACTGAATGACTGAGAGATTTGGAGAGAAACGGATAGGTCGAATCGGGCCGGTGAGATGGCTTCCCAGAAGCCCTGACCTTACGCCGCTTGATTTTTATGTGTGGGGCTGATTAAAGACTAATGTTTAGAGAATTCCCTTTAATACTCGAGAAGAATTAATCGAAAGGATTCGAATCGTTGCAACGAAATGAGTCAAAACACATTGAACTTCAGAAAGGAAGAGGAAGACATTTTGAACACCTGTTATAAATTTTGAATATCTTTCGTAAAAATATGATTCATTAATTTTTTTAGTTCCTGTTCATGTTTCACTAAGTAATATAAAATATTTGCGTTTACGAATTTTATGTTCTTATTACTCTTACCATGATATTGAAAGCAAGTTAAATGTAGTAGTTTTTACCAAAATAAAACAGCTACTTATCGATCAATTTTCAGTCGTACAGCTAACAAGAAAATACGACTAATTTTGTTCATTTCACAATTTTTTCATTAAGCCTTTTACTACACCCGGTATACAACATTTTTTTACCATGAATACTTGCCAATTTTATAGCAAATGCAATGCTCTTTCTGATGGTGTGGTCAGATTTGATGTAGCTGTAAGAGTAACAGAGATATTTTCGTTTTTCTAGAGAGAAGCAAAAAATTTCGTAAAATCAAGAAGTGTTAAATAACTCGATAATTATCAACTTTAAAGGACATTTTTCGTTGCAAATGACTTGTACTATCACCTACTGAAGTTTGGCATCTTTAATAATAGATACCCTGTATACAGGGTGTTACATAATAGTAGTAACTTGTGCAATTTAAAGAAAAAAAGTTCATATAAACATAGGTCCGCAAAAACTTCGTTACGGAGCTACAGGGTATTGAAATTTCCGGAACAAATTGTTTTTTTCTTCAAAAATCCTGCAGTTTTCGAATATTCAGACCAAATTTGAAATGCAAGCTATTTTTTACTCCATAATTACACGTCCTGAATTTCAGCTAGAATCTACGAGGTGTTTTCTCTTCCGGAGCCATGTCTTCTTTTGCCCCTTCAAAATTTTTTCCAGTAGCCAGTGATCAGCGTACAATCAATTTTCGTCATCTTAGTTCAATTTAGAAACTTATTTGACACTTATAATTTTTTCGTATCTCCGACCGTTCTGGAAAAAATTATTAAACGATTGTAACATTGACTTCAGTAGGTCCAGATTTTTGAATTCTCGTCTGATCTGATAAAAAGCATATAGTGGTCTATCAGAAAAGACTTAACAATAGAAGGTGATATTCTAATAGTTTCAAATTTGGTTCTAACGAATATGTGATCCATAGTGACTTTCGAGTCGCAGATACTTTTGTAGGTTTATTCATAAACGAGGTGAATCAAAAACCACCCAGTACAATCAAATAGTAGTGAAGATCTTTTATTTCATTTGGATCATTTCCTTCCGACAAATCTATATTAATGTCGCCAATAAACACCTCAACATTCTGTTTGGTAATTTCTGAAATATAGTTTCTCAATTCCGCTATACAGGGTGCTTCAACGAAAACTAAACAGAGGCTATATCTATCAAGATATTCATTTCTAATCAAAACGCAAAAACATGTCAATTTTTGTTTCAAGAGGGACATCTTTTGGGGTACAATACTTGCCTGAAATATCAACCCCCTAAGCGGGGGTTGCAATCCTTGAACATTTTGAATAGGGAAGATGGGTCGAGTGATGACTAAAAAGAAAGGTGGTATCTTTGTCTACATTGCCTTGAACGAATTTCCATTTTTAATTGAAAACTGTAAAAGATACAGGGTGAGCAACTGCAAGATAGGGAAGATTATTTCCCTGAGACTATTCAAGTTTCAGTGAGGTAAAATGGAACAGATCCATGCTGATCAATGGCAGTCATCATCAAGTACCATGCTCATCTCGAATTTCAACCCCTATATCAGGGGTGACCATCCTTGAAAATTTGAAATTAATGAATGAACTTTGAATCTTGTTCCGGAATTCAAAATGTCAAATTCTACTAAATGCAATCTATGAAGCAACTCCGAATGGATTACCTTTAAAATGATGTTGTAGTTGTCTCGTTGGCTGTATTGAAACTGGATGTCTAACTTCAGCCATTTCTTTTTACCTTGTAGTACTCCATTTTGGGCTGCGGGGCTGATATTATGGGTCTTCAGTTTTATATATTTGGGAAATACTTCGTTCTTCAAACAACTGGATAGGAACCAGATATTCTGTGTATTGGTCGCACATCTTAGAATTAGCTTGAAATACCAAATGACCAAAAAGCTTGTCTCAGCTTCTTTCAAATAATTTGATTGAGGAGGTCGTTACTGAAAATCGATATACATATTTTCAATCACATTAAACTAAAGTATTTAGATTTTCATTATGTGGCTTCATCAGATAGAGACAAACTAATGAACAGAGTTATTCCTTATATATTAGTCATAGTTTTGTTAATATAGTGAAAATCTAAATACTTTAGTTTTATTTCATTGAAAATATGTATATCGATTTTGATCAAGTAACGACCTCCTCAATCAAATTATTGAAATAAGCTGAGACAAGCTTTTTGGTCATTTGGTAAAATAAGACTAATATATAAGGAATAACTCTATTCATTAATTTGTATCTATCTGATGAAGCCACAGTGTCATAGTTTTGTTAATATAGTGAAAATTCAAATACTTTAGTTTTATTTCATTGAAAAAAAACTCAGTTGTGTTTTGATCGGTGATTTTTTTCGTAATCCCTCTTTATAATTTCTACGATTTATATTCTTGTGCCCACTTGTATGAAACCGCATATCTTTCTTAATACCAATGGAATTAAATGTGAAAACAAAAAGGTATGTACACTTTCCCGAAGCCATCTGCCGTACTCATATGTACTAGTTTTTCCATAAATTAATCGTGTGGAAGTTTTCTGCACATTTCATATCACATGTTGAAGACTGACAAACACTTAAACCATTCAAATAATGCGTTTCAGTCTAAATATACAGAAATTTCTTCTTGAACGCGGAGACTTTCAACTATGCTTCATAAAAACTGGCGTTGATGATGTAGAAGTTACGCTATAATGTTTCTCTAAAAGTGGCAACCAATCAACTTTTACCGTAATATCAATGAAAATGTCTCAGTAATTGGCATAGCTACACCATCCAACGACTTGAAATAGCCATATTTGTATGAGCGTATTTTACCCCACATCTCTTTAAAAATAATCCAACTGACATATATGCTGGATATCTAATATCAAATTACATTGGCCATAATACAACATACACATGTCAATACATAAATTATTATAACTTATGGGGCACACAGGTTGTTCGAAAGCTATAAATTATGACGGGCTGCAGAAGAATATAAATACGATGTCATTTCACCAATAAAAGTTGATTTGATGCCATAATAGGAAGATGGCATTCCTGGGTAAGTATGAGACTAGTTATTCCTCTCTTTAATATGTTAGTTTTCTTATCCAATTGATATCACATGCACAGTTATGATTGGAATATGTTATCAGATATTCTGAATAATTATCGTGTCGAGTATATTTGCGTGATGAATAGAGTCTTTCCTGATGTTTTGAATATTGGAAATAATAATTATGGAATATAATAATCATACAGTTGTTGTGGGGTTCTTGGATTATCCTGGCGCGATCTAATTTTCCTTTTGAGATCATCCCATGAATGTTCAATAGGATTTAGTTCTGGAGAGCAAGCTGGTCAGTCCAAAATAGCGATTTCCTCTGTTTCAAGATAATGTCGCGCGAGGTTGCTGGTAATGGGAGGAACATTATCTTACATAAAAGTGAAATTCTCACCGTGGGAACCTTCCCAGAGTCTCACTATGGGCTCCAGCACTAGGTCCACGTAATTTCTAGCCGTTACACTGGCAGGAAACGAAATCAAATCTGTTTTGCCTCATCGCATAATGCCACCCCAAAACATCACACTGCCCCGTTGGTATTTCGGAATTTGTCTTGCTGCTCGGAGTCTAGCTTGTCTTCCACGACCCCTTAAAACCAGAATCCGGCGGTCATCTGATCGAACACCAATTCTGGTCTCATCCGAAAAAAGAACATTTCGTCAATTCTCAATATTTTAGTTTTGGTGCTCGATACACCAATTAAGTCTGCTAATTTTTTGTTGTCTACTTAGCTCTGGTACTCTTGAGGGCCTTCTGCAGTATGAACCACTTGAACGAAGTCTTTGACGGATCGTTCAAGTGTATCGACTGATACATTGATGCATGTTGCTTTCAGAAATTGCCTTTGGAGTATGGGGTGCGATGCACTAGGGTCTCTTCTTGCAATTTGGCAAAAAAAGCGGTTTTGTTCCTCAGAATTGATCTTTCTACGACTTCTTCTAGGCCTATTTTGCAGAGATTGTAGCTCCACGTATCGGGCGTAGGTTTTTGAATTCACACCCTGTGATACCCCCATTGTGGCTGCTATATCCATCTGTGTCACTGCTTCTTCGCTTTTTGCATTTCTATATAGGTATTCTTATACAGTTCTAACTTGTTGGGGCTATCATGCAATTTTTTGAATATTAACCCAGTCGCAGATATGATGACAGGAACGACATCTATTTTATAGAGGTTCCACATCTACTTCTTCTCGATTGCAAAGTTTGTGTATTTGGACTTTTTCTTACGGAACGTGTTTAGCAAGTTGTTATTATTCGGTATGGCGACATCTACCAGCATTGCTGTTCTGGCTCTCTTATCATACACCGCTATGTCCGGCCTATTATTCGTCACCATTCTGTCAGTGATAACAGGTCTATCGTAGTATAATCTGATAGTCATTTTCCAATACGGGCGGCGATTGATACTTGTAATATGGCTGGAAGGCATTCAGAAGTTCGTACTTGTGTGCAAGTTTCTGATGAATAATATTGCACACTTGATTATGCCTGTGAAGACAGTCTGTATCGGCCAGTTGTTCGCAGCCGGACGTTATATGCTATATATTCTCTGATCTTATATCAATATGTATTTATTTCATAATCAAGAGCAAAGTATGCCATTATTAATGGAAAGCGATATCAGACAAATATCCGCCACAACTTCGTTTGCAAAACCATATCATTCTCATGAAAATTTCCAACACCAATTCGCATAATTGCGGCTGTATGTCCTAGATAACTTCTGAATTTGGAAGGCTTTTACTTGGTAAAATTCCATTATCAATAAAAAAACAAGTACTGTGTTTTAAGGAATTTTACTTAAAATTGCGATTCGTAACGTGTTTCACTACACCGTAGCTTCTTCAGACGAATAAATGTACAGAAAATACAGATAAAAAATATTGGAAGGTAGATCTTTGGGAAACTTTAGAAATCAACGAACACAAACACTCAGGAAAACTCATCAATGAACAAGTCGATTTGAGCCCTTCACCTCTATTGAATCTCTTCAGGGAGCAATCTATTCCTTAATTTTATTGGATATACCTGTCATCAATAACCACTTAAGAAGGAGCAACCCAATAAGCTTTTAATTACTTAGGAACATTTGTATTTATATTCTCATTCTTATTTTCTGTACATTTATTCGTCTGAAGAAGCTACGGTGTAGTGAAACGCGTTACGAATCGCAATTATTAAGTAAAATTCCTTAAAACACAGTACTTGTTTTTTACTAGATAACTTCAAGAATTCCATCTTCAATGTCTTGGATCGATTATGTAACATTGGCATGGACCTTATCTTTCACGTAGCCCCAAAGAAAAAAGTCTAAAGGTGTTAAATCACAAGATCTCGGCGGCCAATTGTGATCACCAATTGAGAAATAGCACAGTCAGGAAACTTTTCTTTCAAAAGAGCGACGGTTTCATTGCTTGTGTGGCACGTAGCGCCGTCTTGTTGAAAGTAAACGTTGTCCAATTCAATCACTCCCAGTTTTGGCCATAAAACATCATTAATCATCGCTCGATAACGCAATCCATTAATCGAAACAGTTGCTACAGTCTCATTTTCGAAGAAGTAACGTCCAATGACACCGGCAACTCAAAAACCGCACCAAACAGTGACACGCTGAGGATGGAAATGCTTTTCAACAAAAACTCTTGCGTTTTCCGAGCCCCAGAAGCGATGATTTTGCTTGTTGACGCAGCCACTGAGGTGGAAATAAGCCTTATCGCTGAAGATGATTTTTCGATGAAAATCCGGATCATTTCGATGCATTTCAAGGACACAATCAGCAAAGATACGTCGTTGTTGATGATTGGCCGGCTTGAATTCTTGTGTTGACTAAACTTCATAAGCCTTGAGACCCACGTCTTTATGGAAAATACGGTGTAATGACGTTTGTGAAATTCCCAATTCCAAAGGACGACGAGGAATGGATAAACCTGGGTTTTCTTCAACACTTAGGGCTACAGCAGCAATATTCTCAGTTGTTCCTATGCGTCGTTCACGGGTTCGATCCTTCACATCACTGACTTGTACCAACAACTCGAATTTTCCACCAATTTCTTCATTACCGGCCGAGAAGGTGCTTCACGACGACCCAATAATGTTTTAGTTTTGCAAACTGTGACTGCAGAACCTTTGTTGTGAATTTCAATAATTTCAATGCGTTGTTGAAGCGTGTATCGTTCTATTGTTATTAATGACGTAGTTTCTACTTGTCAAATGTCCAAAACTGATAGCTTCAAAAGTGACAGATACCGAAACAGCTGGCTATTCAAAATGAAACCTCTTATTAGAAAACTCTTTATCTACTATATATCACATATAGATCTCGCACCTATGCTACAAGATCAATCTCACACCCAAAATCATGTGTGATCTCGCAAGATTTGCAAGATTGGTATTATGTCAATTTTGGTTAGCTTTCAGTGCTTTCACATGTTTTTGTTGACTTATGTAAACAATGTACCTATTCCCGGCGGCAACAAGTGGCGCTAGGGCCACAGAGCGATAGGGATGAGTAAGGCGAGACGTTTTCCGATTGTCGTAAATCTGTCATTGTTTTGCGAGCCTGGAAGTGTCAGAGTGCATGGCAATCTGCAGATTTATAAACTATTCCAAAACAGTTGAAAATAGTTCCTTGTGTGTTTAACTTCTCTCGGTCCATTCGTTTCATGTTAAAATGACAACAAAGGTAGTTTATAAAGAGTTTCAAAGTGGAGTAGAGGTATGGAAATACTTTTTGCGGGCAGAAGATGAACAAACTGCCCAGTGCAAATTGTGTAAGTCTATTTTGAAAGCAACGGCACGATCTCCCTAAGGCTTACATACACATTTACTGTCCAAGCACAAAATTGATACTTCTTATAAAAAAGTGGCAGAAAATATGACTCTGGTTCCATCAAATTCTTCAATGCTGATCAATGCTTCCGCGACAGTAAGGATACCTCCTCCAACCGGTACGAAGAGACAGAAAATATGTGATAACTTTTCGTCCCTTCGAAAAGTTTCTTTGGAGGTAAGAATTTCAAGGATGATTTCTAAAGATGGCATGACTTTCAGATCTTTTTGCACGTCGAAAGACTTGGGAGAATTATTTGCGACTAGTGACTACAAATTACCTGCATCGCCTAACTCCATAAAAGAGATTGTTATGGATTATGGCATGAGTTTGAAAATGAAAGTTTCGCAGGATCTTATGAATCTAAAAAAGAATAAACCTTACTTTCGATGAATGAACTTCATGCAAAAACAGGCGCTTCATGAATGTGAATGTTCATACATTTTCAGAGAATACAAATATGTTCTGGAATTTGTGTCTTGTGCGCATAGTAGGAAGCATGCCTGCAAAGAGTTGCATAACTATTTTGAAGAAGAAATTATCAGAATATGGCTTGTCATCAGATGAACATATAGTAGGTGTTACTACAGATGGGGCCAGTGTAATAGTGAATGCTCCTCACAAGCTATGCCACGCTCACGGCATTCAAATGGGAGTTATAGATGTAATTTACAAATCAAAACGTGGAACCGAAACGCAAAAAGAAAGTACAAAAGAGATAGTCGTAGATCAGTCAGATGTGGAGGAATCTGACGATGAAGAATTTGATGACATTATTGATAATGAAGGATTTGACTGCAGATTACCGACTGTAGATGAAGTTGACTTAGTGCCAAAATTTGATCAATTATCAAAAAGGTAAGACAAGTAGTCAAACTTTTCAAAAAATCACCAACGAAGAATGACATTCTTCAGAAATATATAAAGGACGAATTCAGCAAAAATGTGCAACTCGTGCTGGACTGCAAAACACGCTGGTCTAGTCTTGCAGATATGATTTCCACATTCAATAAGGTGAAGCAGTGTGTAGGCAAAGCATTGTTTGATAGCAATCTTGGATCGAATACAAATCATAGTTTCTCAGACGAAGAATATCGTGCTATATCAGATTTATACCTCGTAATTCAGCCTATAACATTGGCTGCGGAAGTACTATGTCGTCGAAATTCAGATTTGTTAACTGCCGGAACTACTCTGCAATTTATAGTTAAAAAGTTAGAAGAACACCAGTAGCTCAAAAACTTGCTGAATCCATGAGGGCTCGGATTAATGAACTGACAGACCCTGTCTAATACGACGTATATTTCAATCAATCTGCTAGTGATCAAACTTTCAAATTGCCTCCAAAATCTTCAATCAAAAAAAAATAATATAGTTAATCGGAAGATTACACAATAACAGTACCAAAGATGACAATATTGCAGTCAATACACAAAACCAACCCTCTACATCTTCAGTTACACATGAAGCCATGAATGAAAGTGATGATGACGATTCAATTCCATTAGCTGCAGTGGAAACAAATTTAGAGCCTGAAATGGCGAACGCTTCGCTTAATCTTGATGAGGAATTGGAAATGGCATTGACAGAGCATTCGCCTAAACGTGTGGAACCTTTGTCATAGTCACTTGATATGATTTTGAAGAAAGAAATCAATTTTTACGAGTCAGGGGGTCAAAAGGACAAAATCTACAGTTCGCTCACCAATATCTTCTATCTGTAGTACCAACAAGTGTCGAGACAGAACTGGCGTTTTCCTCAGCTTGTTATCTGACATGCAGCATTCATAGTCGGCTGGCAGAGGAAACCCTAGATACTTTATGCTTTTTGAGGAGTTATTTTCAAGTTTTAGAATAATATGTGACTTTTTGAATGGATTACTGGTTAGCTTGAGATTTTATTTCTCAATTTTGCTCCTGAAGAACAATTAGAGCCAATAGAAATATAAATGATAGGAATTTTCGTACATTTTCGATGATGAGATTTCGCAAGATTAGAATTCCTGAATCTGGCGAATACCGAGAATGATATTTTGATGCATCTAATCACATAGCTGTCCTACTAAAACATCGAATTCGACCCAACATGTACCTCCATAATAAGAATTTGAGAATATGTAAATGTCTTTTTTATTTGATTCATACATTCAATGGTATGAACATGTGAAAGGTGCGAACAGCGCCAAATTTTTCGAGTTCACGTTTGATTTGTACAGATAATTTTTTTCATAGGAAACAATAACACATGTAATCGAAAAGTTGGAATATTTTATCCCTCAAGGAAAAAGTTAGAAGGCTGTATTACTTTCTGGTATGCGCGGAGCTCAATTTGAATAATCACTTTCTGAAGCACGTCGTTCATTAACACCTGGAACATGTCGTTTAGTCGGTAGTATCACCGGACGGTCACTTTATAACTGAAATTAACATAAGTAATATCCTCTTCTCCGCTGTAAATAAATTTTTACGCAATATTGACATGATGTACGAGATTCAATGACCACCATTCATTCGGGAAGCTACGCGAGGTCATTAGCGATGCGTAGTTATGAAGGAACTGGAAGTAATGCCCATTTTTCAAGGAATTACGTTGAGCAATTTGTCAACGGTAGTGCTTGTATAACAATTTGGAAATAAAAAAACTATTCAGCATTAGTAATCGTTTGATGATTCCGAAAAGTGAATCCAGGTCCTACCTTTGGTTCGCGAAATATAGCATTGAAAGTGTATCAACTTTTCTTATTGTTGGAAAGAGGGATAATAGGGAATTCCATGTGTTGATTAAACATTGATTTTGAAGAAAAAATTACAGTTGAAGCCAAAGCATGGCTTGATAAACATTATTCGGACGCGCTAGGAGAATCAATGGTGGTAAAGTGGTTCAAACGAGGTGATATGTGCATCCAAGGCGATACACGCAGTGGACGTCCCAAAGAAGCTATCATCGATAAAACATCAAAAAAATCTTGAATAATCGAAAATTTAAATTGATTGAGATAGCTGAGACCCTGAAGATAGATAGATAGATATGCCTTTATTGGATCAAAATGTATCCATTAAGTTTTGATCGTGTCATATATAAAAATTTATAAACTTTAATACATAAATACCTCAAAAAAGTCTAGGGAACACTTCTGAATATCGACATATCGTATCCAGAACGATCAATATCTCACCAAATTATGTAGAGTGCCACAACAGATTGCAGTTTTTTTTATGAAAAACTAAAAATGCAGCAGATGCGACGCTGCTTTAAAATCATTTCATGTATTCAGTGTTTGAAATCAGTTAGTTGGCACTTTGTTCCTGTTGTAAGCACAAATAAAAGATTCAAGTTTTGCGATTCGACCATGGAAAGACGACATTTGACTAGAGATGTTACGAGCCGTTGGCATGCTCCAAGCTGGGAGCTCACAACGGGAAGTATCCAGAGTTCTGGGAAGTAGCCCAAGTGTCATAAATCGTTTATGGTCGCGTTTCAATGAAACAGGTAGAGTAGAAGAACGCCATACAGGTCGTTTCAGGATCACTACAGTCGCCCAAGACCGATTTTTGGTTTTACAAGCCAGAAGAGATCGTACTACCACAGCATCCTAATTAGCTCAAGAGCTATCACGAGTTCATAATGTACAAATTTCCGACCAAACTGTGAGAAATCGACTGCACGAAGGTCAACTCCACTCCAGACGTCCTTTAAGAGTTCCACAACTGCTCGTTTAGCTTGGTGCCAAGAACACGTAAACTGGGATCAAGACAGGTGGGCCACAGTTCTCTTCAGTGATGAATCTTGATTTAGTTATTATCCCGATTCCGAAAGAATTCAAATATGGAGGGAGCTTGGAAAGCAAAACCGTCTCCAGCATGCTCGAGAAGTTGTTAGACAGGGAAGCGGATCAGTGATGTTTTGGGGAGGTATACGCCTTGGTGGAAGAACTGACCTCGTTTTCATACAGAACAACCTCACGGAAAATTCTTACACAAATGAGATAGTTTACCTGTAGTGGTATCGTATCTCCAAATAATGGGTCAAAATCCACTCTTCCAACAAGATAATGCCCCTCCTCATCGTGCAAGAGTTGTCTTGAACGTTCTTGAAGAGAATGATATCGATCTTCTACCGTGGCCATCCTGCTCCCCAGATCTGAATCCCATCGAGCATATGTGACACCCTAAAAAGAAATCTCCTGCGTCAAAACGTCTTCCATCATGAACAGGAGCTTCGATAGCAGTTCAGGGGGCTTGGAATGACTTAGGCCAAAATGTAATAGACAATTCAATATTGAGCATTCCGCGACGATGCCAAAGTCTCATTAATAACAGAGGTGGACCTTCTGGGTACTGAAAAATATAAGTGCTTCCATATCGTTTCGAAAATATTAGTTCAGGATTTGTTTTTGTGTTTTACCAAATTTCGTCATTTTCAAATTACAATTTTTTTTATAATAGGTGCTTTGGAGAAGTCAAATATTATTATGTTTTCTTAAGAATACGTTATATACAATACATCCTAACGAGAACCGAAAGATTTCTATAAATTCGAATCATCAAATTCATATTTTAAAGATATTGGTAAGTGTTCCCTAGACTTTTTGAGGTGTTTGTACCTAGCACAAATAAAATAAAAATATAAGTATAATACAATTTCAAAATATAGAGAACAAACAAGCATATAGAACGTACAGCTCAAATTTCAATATAAAGCTGGAATGTTCCAAGACCACTGAAATCCTTTTCCGAGAGAAATTCTTTGACACTATAATAACATTTTTTCATCAGAAAACACCTCAGATTCATCTTCTTTTTTCCCAGTGTCTGTCTCTCAAACTCAATTGGGAGTTTGTTCCATATAGTGACAATCAAGTATGATACGTTCTGTTGGATATATGTGAATTTCTTCTTTTTTTGGGTGGAACATTTTGCGTTTCTTGTATCATACTCATGATTGTCCTCCATTTCTCTGAATAGTGAATAATTTTCCGCCACAAAAATCACACACTCATAAATAGTACAAGGTTTGCACATTCATGCGGTTGAGAAGAGCTCTACAGCTTTCAGTCTGTCTCATCTTTAAAATGGTTCTCAGACATGTCTTTTGGAGTACGAAGATTCTGTGGATATCTACTGAGTTTCCCCAGAACACTATACCATATTTGACTCTGGACACAACGAATACATGATTTGCGGCTAGTGCGGCATGGAGACCCATAGTACGCGAAATAACTCTGAGCGCCTAACAATACCGTGAAATGCTGCCAGCAAGGTGTTGCATATACAGTTTTTAATTCAGGCTTCGATCTATGTGCACCTCTAAAAACGGTAGATCTTCAACTGACTCAATATTTTCTTTCCCATCTCGCATCGAAAAGTTTGAGTTCACTCCTAATGCCAAATGTAAGCCTCTTGGTCTTAGTAAAGTTTACACAAAGGTAGCTGTCAGTAAACCATCCCCTCAAGTTTTGTAGGTCCTCTTCCAGACTCCCCACACAATCCTTCTCATTATCAGCTGCATATACCAGTGACGTATCATCAGCATATAGGACAACTTAATTCCACGGGATATTCACTATATCGTTGTTACATAAGATATAAAGGAGAGGACCAAGGATCGACCCTTGTGGAACCCCTTTCCTTATACGCTCAGGCTCTGACACAACTCTTTCTCCGTGGCGACCATATTCAACCACTCACTGCGATCTATTTGCCAAGTACGATCTGAACAAATCCAGAGCAACAACTCTTACACCAAACTTCTAAAATTTCTTCAGCAGTACGTCATGGTCAACACTGTCGAAGGCTCTCGACAAATCCAAGCACAAAGCTGCTGTTTTTTTACCCTCATTCAAACTGTCGAGTATCTTCTTAAATGTTTGATATATTGCCGTGGTTGTAGATTTACCTTTTCGGAACCCATGTTGTTGATTCCCGAAAGAATTATGAATATTCAAAAATTCAATTAGTTGATGGGAAAACTCTTTCAAATACTTTATTTACATTAGAGAAAAGTGAGATTAGCCTATAATTATTCAGAGTGTCGCGGTTTCCTTTTTTGTGAATCGGTCTTATCCATACCTCCTTCAGTGGCAATCTCCTCAGCAATTGTTTTCAATAATGCAACTGGTAACTCATCACACCCTACAGACTTCTTATTATCCAACTGCATAATATATTTGACGATATCTCCATGCACCACCGGCTTCAAAAACAAGCTGAACTTTTTTTTTGCTTTTATTTTGAAAGCTCGACTCAACTTATACTTATTCAATATCAAACTAAAAAAAAGAACAATTTAAAACTAAATAAATTGTTGGGAGTGTCCTCTACCTACAAGAATACAGGCATCTGTTCTCCTCGCATATTATAACGCACTCTTTGAAATATTCCTGGGGTATTTATTATTGTGTCACAAGAGGTTTTTATTCTATTTCTCAATTCTTCTACAGCGTTCACTGGAGTGGTATAAACAGACGCATAAGTCTATTTTCGAAAGACTGAAGACAATTCAATTACTGGGGGCTCTTTCAAAGCACAAGGGAGCAAAACATATGAAATTGAAGATGTTCTAAGAGCAGTCGAGATACAACCTGAAACTTTAAGCTGGCAAATGACTATTAGAAAACAAGTACTGAATAATTGTGATTCGTAGTGCGTTTCACTACACCGTAGCTTCTTCAGACGAATGAATGTACAGAAATTATGACAACTATATATGGATACAATTGAGAATATAAATACAATTGTTCTTGAGTATTTAATAGCTTATTGAGTTGCTTCTTCTTGAGTGGTTATTGATGACAGGTATATCCAATAAAATTAAGAAATAGATTGCACTGTGAAGAGATTCAATAGAGGTGAAGGCCTTAAATTGACTTGTTCATTAATGAGTCTACCTGAATGTTTATGTTTGTTGATAACCTCCGTGTTTAAAACTTTTGAACACAGAACATATTGATGTATGATGCAATGGAATGAATAAAATGAAGGGAAATCTTCATTAGACCGACTCAATGCCACAAAACTGTTTTTGTTTTCAGTCATTGCTGGTGCTCCATCGGTTGTTATGCACGGTAGCTTGTAGTTTTGACAAAATTGAAGAAAACGTCATATATATCTTCGCCACGTGTCTTCCCTTCAGAGGAATGATTGTCAAAAATCTTTAGCCAACATGTCATTGAATGCCATCCGAATAAAATACACAACTGGACAGTGTCTGTCATATCGGTGGATTCGTCGAACTGTAAAGAAAAGTATGTACATTTTATGATATCATGTTTTAGTTTATCTGCCATGTCCTGACTCATGACTTCAATACGCCTTGTGACAGTCGGTCGAGATGACTGAAGTTCTCTAATAGCAGACATGATTTCTGTTTTCTTTTAAAGATCTCCAAATAAAGTCTCAACCACTTCAATAAATGCTTCTTTCACAACCGATATATGAGATATTTTGAATGACGCGATCGTAGCTGCTTTCGATTGTTTGTTCTTTTTCAAAAACATATCAAATCACGTACAAACTCTGTAAAATCCTTTTCATAGATGAACCGTTTTATGCACTTTATCCTTAAGATAAATGCATCCTTCACCATACAAAAGAAAAATTCTTCCTTCCAATAGTTATTAAAATGATACGTTTTAGATTTCTTCGCAGCACTCATTTTGTACTATTTAATAATAAACTTTGTATCGACGTAGTATTGCCTTCGAGTTACAATTCAGAATGACTTCAATTCCTGCAGGTGCAACATTTATATGGGCGTGAACGAAAGTCTAGAATGTTCCCGTCAAACGCGCCGCTCGAAATTTCTAAAAAAGCGGCAAGAATGAAAAACGCGGCTTTTCTTTGACAAGTACCGCGCGTTTCTTTGAAAGAGCCGCCTTTTTCCGCTAGCAGAGTGTTATTTTGTTACGTGATAAATTTTTGTAGTTTAGTTACCAACTTCTTAAAATTTTTTCTCCTCGAGATCTACTAAAAAAGCACTCGCGAACGACCGTTTGAGCACCCCTGGTCTACATATAAGTTCTTCACGATAAATGCCTATTATGTGTGGATGTTTTCATAACCTCCCATGTCCAATTATTAGGCCTGTTACGTTGCTTAGTATTTCTCTGGTCAATCTAAGACTTTCTTTAGTGAACTTCTTGCTAGAATTTTCCAGCAGAAGTTTGGTTGGTCCATGCCCCTGTGTAAGGACCCACCTGCCAGCGTGGAGCATTTCTATCCAGGTATTGATCATGTCTTGTTCCTTAAAGTTAGTTATACTAAGAATTTCGAGCAAATAATTCTCGTCTTGACTGCTTGGCTGGCAAGAAAATCAGCATGCCGTCCAGCAGGTTCAATAATGTTGTAGGGAGGAATATTCATGAACGTCTACACTAATTTGGTAAATAATGGAACCCTGAATGCTCAGAGGTACGTTACAGACATTCTAGAAGAACAGGTTGTACCATTTGAGACAAACATAGGTAAAAACTTTTTGTTCATGCATGATAACCCCAGACCAGATCGTTAGGAACTACCGTCGAATATATTTAGGACATACTCAAATTGATTTTGAGTATGAACCGTATATGTCATGCAGGTATTCTCGCGAGGGTTGAAAATATCTGGTATTGAAAGGTGTTTGGAATTTGATTTTTCCCAGAACTTTTACAGAGCTCCTGTGCATTCAAATTGTAACATAATAATTTTCATAGATGACGAAAATGATAAAATCATGCCTTAATCGTAGCGTACCTATTCTTTCTCAGAAAAACGAATAGAAACTTGCCATATTTATGTCGCTGCTATGGTTGATAATGATTTGGTTCTCCAAAAGGGTGTGAATGACTTGAAATATGAGCCCAATATCGATTTTTTAGGTTATGAAATTACATACTTTTTATCTTTACTCACAAATTCCGATTTGTAATTTTCTGTTTCTCGATAATTTATTCGGTAATATCATATGGTCAACCATGTAAATGTCCAACATTGCTTTGCTCCGGCGATCAAACATATGAAGTCATTGACAGCGAGGTATATTCGTTATTAATGATTTGATTATCTAGCGAATGAAACATATATTTTTGGAAATGAGGTGATAACTTTACACATTTTCATATCTTTCCGTGCCTCACTGAAATGTTTACCTTTTCAATATCAGTTCGATAGGAAAAATAACCTATTCAATGGATTTCATTGGAAATATTTCACACACGACCATGAATGTGGGTGCTTCAGCCTGATATGCCCAGAAGCAAATAAATTACACTTAAATATTGAGGCTAAAAGGATTACATCAAGAACAGGTTTTCCATTATTCCTCAAACAAGTTGCGAATAAAATTAAATATTCTTTATAAATTTGTTTATTTGTTATTTCCTTCGTCTACAGACTGGATATTTCTAATAATAGCGATGCAACTGATAATGTAATAACAAATTCAAGATTATGATATTACTAGCAGAGAATTTGAGGTTAATATCCGTACGATGAATATTAGAATAGAATACGGAATTGCGATAAACTTTTCTTCGTGGCTATTCACATTGAAACGATGCGTTTTTTGAATTTTAATTCAACCGAAACCGCAAACCAGAAATTCCCTACCGTTAAAGGTAGCCAGTATTAATGCGAATATTTTCAGCGTCTAGCAAATTGCTGATTTTACAATTGCGCGTATAAGTACATGAGTATTTACCTGATTCTTATCTGGTGGTTTTATCTGCCCAGATATTCTCGGAAATGGGAGAAAGATTGAAGAAGCAGTCATGGGAAATGCAAGCAGAGTTCAAATCGAGGTTAGGTGAGTTGCGTATCGCGAACGAACCTTAAAAGGTAGCCTTTAATCTGATGGTTCAGATGGATCCCATTACGAACGATTGCAGTGTGAAAGAAAGTCCGAAACTGCTTTAATGTTGTGAGATGCGTCATGCGAAATCTAGATTAAACGGTTTTTGAGGATACCGTGATGGTGATATTGAAGAAAATGAGACTAATCATTATCCATTTCAGCCCTCTTCTATAACTTTTTTGAGTTAAACAAATGTCCTTCTCAACCTAAGCATTCTCCCCAACTATTTGCTATAAATACAGGCAATGAAAACCAAAAACGTACGTTATTTTGAAATAAAAAGATAGTGGAAAGTTTTCGAGAAATACATTTCTACACTGCCGCAAAATTTGAGCGCGATCTGTTATTTAGTATGTTTACTGTGCTCAATTTTGTCAATTGAATCATGTAAAGGTCGCTGAAGAAATGCTAGAACGAGTGAATTCCGATCACACATTCATAAAACACATATTAACTGGTGATGAGACATACACTCGGAGGCAAAATTAGCGGAACACTCGAAAATTTAACCAAATTCGAGGTTCGATATTTTTCCTAATTCTCAACCGATTTAGATGATTTGTTCGGCAAGTTATAGATCAACTCTTCTGCTTTGTAGAAATTATAAGAGAAAACAAAAAAAATTCGAAAAAAATTTTATACGGGGGCAAAACTAAAAGTGTTTTTTTTGTCAAAAATTCGTAACACCCTGTGGAATTTCGTGGTCCGAGTTGAAACGCACAATATCATGGTCTGTCAAGACACATCTTCCTACAGTAACGCCCTTCTTGTTTCATGCGTTTATCTCTATTTTTGCAAAATATATTTAATTTCAAGTGGAAAATCACCATTTTGGAGAAATTCCATTGAATCAAGAAATTGTTATTAAAATTCGTCTATCAATTTGGAATTTTCTTATTATCACTCAGGCGTGTCGAAATTGTCGTTTGCGATTTTAATGTTCGAATTGCATTAGTTATTGATGACAATTTGGTTAATTTGGTGAAAATTAGAATTCATAGGAGATAACAGTCGGTAGGTATTAAAATACACAACCGAATTCTGGGACCATTTTTATCAAATATGAAATACAACACACGTTTTTTGTATATGACCACATTTGCACTTGTTTAAAGAATGAGAGTTTTCCATTTTTGATTTGATACAAATTCGAACGGTTGCGGTGTTTTGTGATTCTTTCACTGTTTACGATTCGAAACGGTATTTTTCATTCAGAATGAGAGATTTACCACCAACCTAAGTAGCAAGGGCAGTTACATTGATCGAGGAAGGGCGCACCTACCGCTCAGTCGGTACCATGTTGGGTGTCTCGACGTCGGTTATCCATCGAATCTACCGACGTTACAGGAAACTGGATTGTACGTGAGGAGGCGAGGACAAGGAAGAAATCCGGCAACCCGCGCTATACATGACCGTTTCATCGTCAATCAAACCATAAGAAATCCTCGTCTTACTGCTGTTCAGACACGTAACATTTACAAGCAGTGGATAACATTAACGTCAGTGTGAGGACAGTCAGAAGACGATTAAATGAAGTTGGTCTGAGATCATACGCGCAAGCAAGAGCACCAAGACTCGATAGAGCCCATCGGGTAGCAAGATTGGCGTTTGCTAGGGAGCATGTAGCAGTGGAGACGAGTTTTATTTAGTAATGAGAGCCGATATTGTGTGAATTTCGTGGATGGTAGAGATAGAATATGGAGGCATCGAGGGGAACGGTACAATCAAGCGAACTTCGCAGGAACTGAGCAATACGGTGGAGGGTCAGTTATGATATGGGGTGGCATATGCCTGGCAGTACGAACAGAACTGGAGATTATTGGCAATGGATCACTTAATGCCCATCGGTATATAACAGAAATCTTGGAGCCCCATGTTGTGCCTTTTGCTCCTTACATAGGGGAAAATTTCCTTTTTATGCACGATAACGCGCGCATAGTGATAGAATATCTCAATGAAGTTGGGATCACACAAATGGACTGGCCGTCGCGGTCACCGGATTTAAACCCGATCGAACACGTTTGGGACATTCTTGGAAGAAGGGTTCGACAACGGAATCCAGGCAACGTTGAAGAGCTGACATTGGCTTTAGTGGAAGAGTGGGACAACATACCTCAACAGATGATAGACAACATCATTGGGAGTATGCGAAATCGTATGCGCGCTGTAATAAGAGCTCGGGGGGGTCATACTCGCTGCTAAAATCAAATGTTTTTTTGTGCGTCATCATGAACATTTTTCTCAACATGTTCATTTCATTTCACGAGTGTATCGCCAGGATACACACCTGCTCTCAATTTTGGACAGGAATGATAATTATCATAGAGTGTCATACAAAAAATTCAAAAATAAATGTGCAAAATCAACGATTTTTCCAGTGTACTTCGAGTTCTCCCGGAGCGTGAAATTGGCCAGTGAATTTCAAAAATTTTCATTTCGTTAGATTTCCGCTTCTCTAATTTTGATTTTATTTTTTGGCTAACCTCCGATGTTATGCACCTACGCAAGTATAAAAATAAATTCTTGAAATTTGTGGCTTTTCGCTTCAAATTGGATATCTCTTGTAAAAATAGAGATAAATGCATAAAACAAGAAGGGTGTTACTGTAGGAAGATGTGTCTTGACAGACCATGATATTGTACGTTTCAACTCAGACCACGAAATTCCACAGGGTGTTACGAATTTTTGACAAAAAAAACACTTTTAGTTTTGCCCCCGTATAAAATTTTCTTCAAATTTATTTTCGTTTTCTCTTATAATTTCTACAAAGCAGAAGAGTTGATCTATAACTTGCCGAAAAAATCATCTGAATCGGTTGAGAATTAGGAAATATCGGACTTCGAATTTGGTTAAATTTTCGAGTGTTCCGCTAATTTTGCCTCCGAGTGTAGGTTTACGGGTATGAAATGCAAACCAGTCTATAGGATTCGGAATGACGCCTTCCAACTGAAACGAAACCGAAAAAACCACGAATTCAGTTGTACAACCAGGTAAGTCATTGGTATAAATCAGGTAAAGGAGGAACCCAAAACTGATCCCTGCGGCACCCCCCTACCAATAGCCAACATCGTTGACTGCAAAGTCTTCCCAGTTGTAGGCTCTTTTTCAGCAACACATCGAGATCTTCCTGATAATTAAGACCGAAGCAGATCCAAAGGCCTGTCTCTAATTCCAACCGCATACATCTTCTCATCCAACTTATCATGGTTGACGGAGTCGAAGGCGTTTCTAAGATCGATACACATCAGTGCTGTTATTTTACCACTGTTTAAGCAGGAGAGAATCTTTGTATAGCTCTTGTCGTAGTCCTATCCTTTCCAAAGCCATTTTGGTATTCTGAGAGTATCCTGTAAGTCTCAAAAAATCGAAAATTCTGTTGTAAATAGCTCTTTCAAATATCTTACCAATGTTACTGAGTATGGATATAGGTCTGTAATTTCCTATAAGTTATTTGTTCCCTTCTTGTAAACTGCTCTCACCTTGGCCATCTTAAGTTTATCAGGATATACTCTAACCGCTATCTTCTGCAATTTAAATATTCTCTCTGAACGGAATTGCCCCATAGTATGACCGCATATGATATGACTGAATGAAACAAGACAAAATACGTAGACCTGACTATTCTATGATTGAACTGGGCAAATTGCATTTTCCTGATCAGGAAGATGATGGAGGAGAGTTTTCCAGCTAGTAAGTCTGTATGTGGCTCCCAGGTGAGAGAGTCATCGATGGTAATTCCCAGAAGATTCACTGTTCGATGTAACGAGGTGCGATCCTCAAGAGGAATCATGATTGATTGAGTTTGTCGTCTATTGAGCAATAACTTATTACCCTGGAACCACATATGAGCCCTCGAATCAATGACCGGACATCAGTGCCAGAGGCTATGATCGTGGCGAACAAAATGCAATCAAAGGGATCCAAATAGTTCGAAAGATCATTAATATAAATGAGAAACAGCAGGGACCCCAGGACAGAACCCTGGGGAACCCCGTGATTTACCGACATGAATTCGGAGACGGCACTACAAACCGAAACGCACTGAGACCGACCCGATAAGTAGGAGGCCAACAGCCTTAATGGTATTCCTCTAAAGCCACATCTCTCCGCTTTTATTGCGAGTCCTTTGTGCACAACCATATCGAAAGCTTTCGTTAAGTCGCATCGCTTCAGGTCAGTGATCGCACGATCCTCCAAGCCAGACACAATCCTCTCTATAACGCAGAGAAAAGCTCCAATTGTAGACCGACCACATCGAAAACCGAATTCAGCCGAGGCAAAAACCGAATCCTTTCAAGAAAGTTCATGAATCTAGTTTTCAATAGATGTTCGAATACTTTTGCGATAGTTGGTATTATCGCTATGGGTCTATAGTTGTTCAGATCAGTAGGATCACGTTTCTTGAAAATCGGATTTACCCCGGATCTTTTGAAAACGATAGGGAACATCCCCTCCTCCATGCACCGATTAAACAATGTACAAAGGGGAAGATCTATGATCTCGCACACGAATTTGTAATCTTACTATTCTTTCCATACACATCTAGAGACGAAGAATTTGAGAGTCTCATAATAGCACTCCGCAGCTCCTCAACGGTAATAGAGGTGGGGACCAAGGTGGAGTCTGGTGATATCTGGAAGTGATTACGCAGAACCGGATGCTGTAACTTCCTCAACCAGCTGTTGGCCTACCTTAGAAAAGTATTCATTGAATTCCCTTGAAGTGAGAGATTCTGGAATTATATTCTTTTTCCCTTTGTTTCGTTCATCATTGATAAGACGCCACGAGTCACTAGCTAGATTACTAAATCGCCCCAGGCATTTTTTTTTCGTTTCCACTATGCGTTGCCTGTAAAAATTTCGAAAATTCATAGATCGCGTCTTCATGATTCATGGTCACCAGATGCTTTCGAAATTAGACGTAAAGTGCCCAAAAATTCTCGACAACTCCGGCATAAACCAAGTAAGAGGATTGCTTGGTGACTTGCATTTACGTAGCGGAAAAACAGAAGAGATGTTTTCCTGTAAAACAGATATCATCAGTTGCGCCAAGTTTTCGACATTATAACGACTGAGCAATCCAACTCAGATAGCCTATGAAGAAGTATAGTCAAACCGTTGTTAGATATAATTCCTCAAAGTGATAGGAATTTTCACTACGTTTCATACAGTATGGCATATTAACAAATAAAGCCTGGGCAAAGTGATTTGATAACACCGACGCTGAAGCTACCAACAGGAGATTTGTAATCACATTATCAACACAAGTTGCCGAATTAACAGAAACTCAAGTAAATTCATTGATAGCAGGAATCTGGGAAAAAACCTCAAACAAGTTCAATAGTTCAGAGCGTCTAAAATCGCCTAAGATTATGATTTTTTCGAATCGATGACACAGAATCCAGAATGCCCTCAAGACTATTGAAAAAATATTAAAAATCACCAGCAGGTGATCGGTATAACAATAAAATTAAGTACCTACTACTGGACAAAAAAATACCACAATATTCAACATCAATGTCCCTAGAATGGGTCTCGAATCCAATGGGCGTATAAGAATGTAGTTCATCCCTCACAAACAAAGAAACTCCACCATGCTGCCGATGTGTTCTGCTACAGTAGGAGACCATTCTATATCCAGAGATGTTGATGATCTGTACATCCTCCGGAGAGAGCCAATGTTCCGATATAGCAACAATATCATATTTAAAGTCACTCAAATAGATAGAGATGTCATCCACTTTATTTGAGAGGCACTGTATGTTCTAATCCATAATACTTATATTTTCCACATTCGAAGTCAGTTTCTCAGAATCAGAAGGTAATAGAACACCATTTTCCTCATTGATTAATGAGTTCTGTGGAGGTTCTACTTGTCCATAAAATTTCCTCCACTTTGAGTTTTCTGCGATATTGAGTCTCGTGTTGAGCTCCTATTTCAGAATAATAATAATGATCTGCTCCACTCCATCAAAAACAGAGTATTTGGGTTTGCGGACAATTGTACCCTGGTGTCTTCATTTTCTAGTCAGCATCCTATAACAGCTGGGGGGTCACACCGACAAAGATACCAACAAAGCATGTAACTGAATTCAGACTTGAAGAAGATATAAGAGTTGGGCCGGTTGATTTTGGTCAATTTCAAGCGAAGAAGACGGAATCAACAACGCTCCCCAGAAGAGTCATTGCTGAATAGGCTTCTTTAATCATACAAAAACACGAATTTCATTTGAAACGTATTTGTATTTACTCGGCATCGCAGTCAAAACCGGAGTTCGCTTGCATGACAATGCCACATTGCAAAATCGGCTTCTGCTGAACTCAGTTTTCTTTGCAGGACTAAGCAGTACTTTATGCCATTAGAGCTGATGATTTTATATAAAGCACAGATGCGACTGATCTTGAATGCTGCTTCCATAAGTGGGGATCTGCATCCAAACATTTATTTATTGGATAGTGTCCAGAAGAGAGCAGTAAGTCGCAGTGACCCCTGGAGATCACGCCTGATCTCCAACCTCTTGCTCAAAGGCGGCTGGTTGCTGATCTTTCTCTCTTTCACAAATAACTTTCCAGGTAAATGGTATGAAGAACTGAAAGAGGTCTAAGAAAGAATCCAATTTCAAGGAAAAACTGGACTCGCAGAAAACTCTCAGCCACGTCTTTCTTTCTATCAAAAATTTCTTGCTTACAGGGCTAGTGATTCCATCGAACATCTTTCCGATAACTTACAATTTGGCCCTCTTCAAGAAACGGATGAACACACATTAAACCATCTTTGGCTGCCACAACTGTGGCATAACACCCTCCCCCATGAGTTGAATTAAAAAGAAAAAAGTAAAGATCATATTTAAAAAAGATTCTGCCCAATTGGTATAATATTGTTTAGCTTTCATGATTCAATGGCGAAATCCTTAGAAATTGACGTAGTGTTTGATAAAAGCCTTAAACATAGCTGTACTTCGAAACTGTTCTTTTTAGACTAACTCTGCTGAAAGTGATCACAACTGACCTGCATTTGAAGAAGCCAAGCGTCTAGGAAAGGCTGCGAATTTGTTTGAATGGAGCTCCAACAGTCACCAGGGTGAGCTGGAACAATCTGGTCGTCGGATCTTGTAGTTCCCGAAGGGGCAACACAACACTCGCCGGAATCCATAGCCCCTTAGGGCTTACACTCTTATATCCTTTTTCACAAAATATCGAAAAACCGCACAAAAATTACGGTACAATCAAAAACACTTCCAACGTAGCAGAACACTTTGTTATCGAGATGAAGATGTGCTCCACAAAAAAATATTTGAATGAGAAAGAAATTCACGCGATTCTATGATTAGGCGGCATGACTCAAAGAAAGATAAGTTCAACTTTTTATTTGACGGAATTCAGAGTACAAATATTAGTAACACAACGTTATCAGGAAATTATCTCACTTGATGTCATGCGAAAGTTTATAAATCTTTAATCTTTACGATTGTAAAGACGTAAACTATCTTGAGAACTCCAGAAGTCGTTCTACAAAAAATAATAGTGTTTCTTCAAATGCGTTAATTTGGGATGTTGAGGTAGCTTATGTTTATTACGAAAATTTCGTGAAAACACTTTTTAATTATCAGTTCACATCAAGTCAGCCTGCTTAACGTAATATTTATATTGTCAAATAATTATTTTATTCGGGAAAGCAAATATTTTAGCTATTGAATAGGTCACTACAATTTTTAGATGACGATTTCAAAGTCAAGACACTAAGTGCGATTGTTGTTTACAACATCATCATTCACAGAGTGGTAAATAGAAATTTAGCATAGAAAAATATGTCATCCACATATCATAGCTCACTGAAAAGTCAATAAGTCATTTATTCTGAAATCTAATTGGTGAACATAGAGTTTAATTAGTTGTCTGTGGTGTAACACCAGAAGGCACTCATAAATTGACCGTGCCGTACTGTCAGCCAAACAGTTTTTTCGAAAACGACGTAAACGGCACCATGTGGTGGGCGGGTATGTCAGTCACTTGTTGCGTAGTCACCTTAGCAACGGTCGCACGCCAACTGCGCTCGCCAAAGTTCAAACGGTTTGGTCGGTGAAGAGATAGGAGTAGGACCGACTGATTAGCAGAAGAAAAGGTATACGGTGCGCAAGCCCGGACTATGACACCCACGACACGCGTCTCTGTGATCCGCGAGGTAAAATAATAGCAACTAGCCTATTAGATGATTCCGTGTATAATATTGATTATTTTGTTTTGGTTTTGTGGTTGGTTTTCAGCTTTGTATCGTTCCGCTTCTTACTCATCTGTGTAGATTCATATTGAATAAAAAACACAAGTTATCGGTTAACATGATTATGCGGATGATGACATTATTTGAGGTATTTTAAGTATCACAGGAAGGTACACTGCGCACAAAAATTAACGTACAATTTCAATATTCCAAATTTTTGGAAGGCAACTAATTATTAACATGTTTTTTTGGGATATTTCCTGACATATGCCAACAAAATTCGGTGTTTTTTCTTGGTGCAGATGTTCCTCTTATGGGAAATAAAATGAAAGAAATTAATTAAGTTTTTGCAACAAACCAGCCTATATTGATGAAAACAGATGATCAATTTTTGTGGTAACGTACGCTTTTCTTTAGAATTTCAATTTTCGGTAATAATGCATCCCGAATTACGAAAATTGACCCCTTCAGAATGTGCTGTTAACGACATAGGTTGGACAAGAATAGGCTAAAGGCTAAGGATGTCTATTCAACTGTTTTCAGAATAATGCGCAGGTAATAATAATAAGAATAATATTTATTGTCCTGTGACCATTACAATACTTGAGTCAGTATTTAGAGGTATGAGACATGTCCACATATCACAAGAAAAACTAACAATTGGAAAAAATTCATCTAGTGAGTAGAAGCATCTAGAGTGCAAAAATCTACTAACGACTCCACTACTAAACACCACTACTAATGCACTGGGAACTGCATTAAAGAGATTAATTCCCATGTATCCAGGCCTCCTTCATATCCTGATAAGAGTATGAGATGGTGTGACTAATAGATCTGATCCTTTGGTTAGGTAATTGTGGTGAAAATTATTTGGTAGAAAGCTATTTAACTTAACTTTTACGTAAGTTACAATCTCAAGTATATACATACTAGCGAGAGGCAAGATATGTAATTGACGAAAAAAATTGCGACACAGAAGTACGCCTAGATATACCCACAATATTCCTTATGGCTCTCTTCTGTAATTTAAAAACCCTGTCACAATAACCAGAAGCACCCCAAAACATAATACCGTAACTAAGTCTAGAACGAAAATATGCATGATATTTTTAAGTGAAAAGTTTGTAAAAACAGTTTTTGGTATGTTCCAAAGTAACTTGTTGGCATCGAACCAGATAGAAAATTCATTGAGTAGGTTTTGAACGTTTTTGAGTGTGCTGGCAAGATCAAGATCCACACCGAGCTATGTAGTGTCGTCAGCTAACATAATCAAATTACCAGGGTCACCAACAATATCAGGCATATCGTTCACAAATAAAAAAACTAACAGAGGTATAAAACGGAGCCCTGCGGGACACCACACTTTATGTCGAGCAAAGAGGATTTAACTCCATGAATCTCAACAAGCTGCATCCGGTTGGATTAGTATGATTTTATTAAGTCATGTATTGCTCCTCTAAATCCAAGAGAATATATTCTATTCATCAATATAGCGTGCACCACCAAGTGGTGCACGCTTAAGTGAGATCCATAAAGACCGCAGTACATTTTTTACTCCCACTCAAGCATTCAAGGAGGAAATTGATGAAACTCATAATGGCTGATTGAGTCGACTTACTCCTTCGAAAGCCATATTGACAGGTTGTTAAGATATTATGATCATTGAGTAAAGTTACCATTCTTTCAAATATTACCCTTTCAAATACTTCATACAAAGCAAGGAGCAGTAAGATTGGTCTGTAGTTCCCAGTTAAGGTTGGGTCTCCCCTCTACGCGAGCAACTTTCAGGGTTTTGGGGAAAACGCCATTCTTTACAGCCGTGTTGATTAATTTAGTGAGTATTGGTATCAGGATTATAGATGCTTTTTAAGGAGGTTAACTGTGATTCCATCAACTCCGTAAGAATTTGAATTTTAAGGCTGTTAATGCTGGTCGAAAGAACATAGTTGATTGGATATACTTCGGTCGGGGCAAGTCCATTCTCAAATCATCTCCGATATCTTACCTTATCGAGAGTCCCAGCTGCCAAGCCAACCAAATATCCATTGAAATGATTCGACACCACAGCTGGGTCGCTCACCAATTTATCCTTTATCAGAATATCGCGCAAAGTAACTCTGGATTTCGAGTTCGAGTTCACATTATCATTAATAATCGACCACGCTACATTCGACTTGTTATGATCACCAAGATACTGTGATACCCCGGTAACACATGGCTTATATTTATGCTCCTTAGTCGATTTTAGTCGAGATGGAAAACACAGATTAATATAATATGATAAAGTATTCACAAAGCTTTCAAAAGCTACCTCAATTGAACTAGCAGTGTACAATTCCTTCCATCGCTCATTGGAACGATAGTGATAAAAGGTGTTGTAATTATCGGCTCTGAAATTTCTTACATATTCGCCTGACTGGCTGGGTATAGCACCCGTGTTACAAAGCGTGTGAGATGTGTGATCAATTATTCACCGACGGGAGGTTTTATCTCGGAAACAGAGGCTAAGAGCACTATTCCAGCGGGATTATTTCGCTCGTTTTCTACCGTTGATGTGATTCACGGAACGTCGAAAGATATCTCCCAAATGTTTGAAATTTTTAACGTTTCCACATCTGTTTGTTATTGTTCGTAGCGGGTTCGCCGTGTGGGTCCATAGAGGGCGACTCTCATACGTATGTACGAGGTGCGTCCTTTCTGGAATCGATAGGGTACCCCGATGCAGCTTGATAGGATGCTGAGAAGCGATATGCGACACTGATGAGCTCCAAATAAGGGTGACACTGCAGTCTGTCGCTTCGTTTCTCAGAGTCCTGCTCAGTTGCACTATTGTGGCTCTTGGGGCTGCGTGCATGGCAGGCAGATTTGGGAACTAGCTCTTATCAGGAAGGATTATTATTGATCTACGATGGAACTTGTATATATATATATATATATATATATATATATATATATATATATATATATATATATATATATATATATATATATATGAACATGTCCCAATACCGCCATAGCGGCTGCTTAGAGTTACTAAACTCTTCTCAATATTTGTTGATGTCGATTTCATTAGGTACTTATGACGTTCGTTACTTTCAAGACAGTTTCCGTTAAATATCCTTGCGACCACCAAATGATCAATCAAACGTATTATCGGATCAACTCATTTCTTCTAAGAACAAAAACTTAAGTCCATTTTTTTCAGCTACCTCCGAAGGTAAGTCAGTTCCTCGGATGAAGCATGGGTGTTGTACTTATCCATAATAGAAATATATATACTTACAAATAACCTGCTGGCTAATGTCTAAACGACTTGCCAATTAAACTGAAATTAAATATTTTTTTTCGATTGTTGTTGTCCCAAAAGACATATCGACTGAGATAAAAATAATTTTTCGTTAGAAAGATTCCTTCCTGAATTACCTTTCTCATACACCGTTCTAAAATGGATTCAAAGTGCAATGAAATGAGGTTCGCTCGACCCCTTTGCCCTATTCAATTTTGAGGGGTTAGAATGCTCGATCTTAGGGGAATGCTCATTAATTCCTCAAATATACGTCTGAAGACCATACAAATCATTCAACGTGTCTCCAATCACTTCCGGATAAGAAATATACAGGGTGGCTCGTTTGAGATGGGACTCCTTATATATTTGTCATTATCTCGTGAATTAGATGTGTGATTATTGGATATTTCATGTTGCTTATGATGTTTGATCTATGAAACAACAATTGCATTAGATATTTCAAGGAAAATTCATTGTTGACCTTAGATTATTTTTATTTGTTATTCATGATTATTCAGCATAGAAAAAGTATTCAATTTTTAGATGTAATTTTTGTTTACTCTCTTTTTTATTCAGACAAAAACATATGGGTTCATTCATAATAGTATAGTTGAGTTATTGTAAATAGTCTCTAGCGAAGGAACGAAGAATGAACATCTATAAGAAAGGGGTATTTTGACTCTTTCATAATTACTCGAGCAACACTACAAAATAGATACTTAAACATGTTTGTTGACACTACCACAATTCACGGATTAACCATGTCTCGTAACTCATCATTACGCGATTTAGCCTGCCGTTACGGTGGTACATTATGAATCTGGAGAACAGGGAGGCACTCAGAAATAATTTGTGGGCCACTTTTTGGGATTTGTCTCTTATTCAATTTCAAAAATCCTGATGCCTAAGCAAAGTTGTATCTTTTCCAGTCGAATACTTAGATCTTGGCTGACGTCAAAACGAGAGTTGATAAGATGGAATACAAATATTTTATTGTTGATAGTTGCCCAGCGCATTCAAAAGCTGCTAATTAAAATCTATAACACTTGCTCTCCTACAGGTCAATACAATATCAGTCTTACAACCAATTGATCAAGGAATAAAACTTATGGGTTTTGGTAAAAGTAAAAATTCAGATAGAAAATTCCGAAACAAACTATTCAAAAATAATGAAAAACATTTTTACAAAGTTATTTCAGGTTCAAATGAAAATATTTCTGGAAATGGAGTTCCTAACTGATTATTGGTCTTCAATTTGGGCAGTGCCAAAGCAACACAATTCCAGTGCAAGTTGGATTTTAAATGAAAGGTCTCGATTTTCTATAATAGAATGCATGGAATTTTAAAAATTTTCAAACGAAGATATAACATCAGTTATTAAACACACAAAAATTGGAAATCTCCAGGTGTTGATGGTATTCATAACTTTTGGTTCAAAAAATTCTCTTGCGTTCATGAAAAATTGGCTGAATATTTTTCATTTATAATAGAGAACCCCTCAGCTACTCCATTATTTTTCACACAAGGAATTACTTATTTAGAACCGAAAAGTGCTAATACTATTTATCCATCTCAATATAGACCAATTACTTGCCTTCCAACAATATATAAAATTCTAACTGCATGTATTACCCAAAAAATTTATGCACATTTGGAGAATTGTAATATTCTTTCCGAACAACAAAAGGGATGTAGAAAAAAACACCTTGGTACTAAAGAGCAGCTTGTAATTGATTATGTTGCTTTGAATTAAGCTCAAACTAAGAAGAGAAATATTCATACAGCCTTCATTGATTACCAAAAGGCTTTTCATAGTTCTTTTCATTCATGGCTTCAAGAAATTTTGAAAATTTATAAAATTGATAAGACACTTCGTCTTTTTCTTGAATTTGTAATGAAAAATTGGATAACCAATCTTCATTTAAATATTTCAAAACCATCGTTAAAATCCGAAGTAATTCCAATCAAAAGAGGTATTTTTCAAGGTGATTCTTTGAGTGCTCTTTGGTTTTGTCTTTGCCTTAATCCATTACCTCATGAAATAAATGCTACTAGTTTCGGCTTCAAAATAAAGAGTCTATCAACTGAATTCAAACTAAGTCACTTAATTTATTTAGATGATATTGAATTATATGCCGGAACTAGATCTCATATGAAAAGTCTACTTGAGATTACTTTCAACTATTCCAATGATATTCATATGAAATTTGAACATCTAAAATGTAAAAATCTTTCTATTGAAAAGGAAAGATCACCTCTGATTATATGAAGATTTCCAATATCGAAATCGACCCAATACATCAAGGAGATACATATAAATAGCTTGGATTTGGTCAACAGAAGACAATTAACCATAGCAGCACTAAAGAAAATATTAGAAGTTCATATTACTTAGACTTAAACTTAGAATTATCATCAAGTGTCATTTAACTAGTAGAAACCTTTTCAGAGCTATCAACTCTCATGCAGTTCCTATTCTCACATCTTCTTTTGGAATTATTAAATGGTCTAGAACTGATCTAAATGAATTACAATGTCAGAGAAAAATGCTTTGTAAATATCATAAGCACCACCCAAAGTTAGCTGTTTAGAGAGTTACACTACCTACTAGACATCTTGGAGGTCGTGGATTAACTGATTTGAATAATTTTCATAGTAAACAGATTTTTCATCTACGTTCCCATTTTTATGATAAACAGAGAACGTCTAAATTACATGATATTGTTGTTGCTTCAGATTATAATCTTACACCTCTGAACTTGACAATGCAAAAGGTAGATTTTGATATATTTGATGATAATTCTAAAAAGAAAGTTGGATGCAGAAGGAATTACACGGAAAGCACCCTGAAGAATTGAAAAATGATTATATTGATGAAATCGCATCAAAAAGATGGTTAGTTTCAGGAGAATTGTTTGCTGAAACAGAAGGCTTGGCAATTGCGATCCAGGATCAGGTTGTTTTCACGAGAAATTATAGAAAACACATCATCAAACAAAATATAGATGATTCTTGCCGTAGATGTTTTTGTATATATATATATATATATATATATATATATATATATATATATATATATATATATATATATATATATATATATATATATTTTCTTTTAGTGTTTTGTCATGAACATATATTTTAGCCAGTGATGTGAAATATTTATCAACTTTTTAAAATGTTTTATATGTTCTTTGTATATTTTTGCTGTTCTATTAGCTCGTAAGTATTTTGTAGCTTCGCTTATTAGACACGCCATGTAGGATTTTGATGCCAATAAAATTATCTATCTATCTATCTATCTAGCAGAAGAATCAGCACCCACAGTAGGTCTGCGTACTGAAAAAATACCATGTTTAATGTATTTCTACAAATATTTTTGTCTGTCATAATGAGAAAGGTCTCTTTGCAATGTTGATTTGTTCCCCAATATCAATGTTTAAAAGGAAAATCCTAATAAAATTCGAATCAAATCTATAAACTGATTACGATTCTGTCTACAGATGCTTCTAATTCTTCACACACCATCTTCGTTCAAGGTTCGGCTTCTACTGTAGAAACAAGCAGAAATAAATGAACAGAAGAAAAAATACCCCCACAGTTAAACGGAGAAAGCCGAACACGGAACTTGAACAGTAGAAATATTCATCATTTCCAAGACTCGCGTATACCTTGCCATAAGCCGGTTTCTTGTGCCAGTTGATATAAATTCTAATTAATCCCTTCAACATTGAAATCATCTTATCTCCATGGAATAATGTATCGCTTTTTGTTTCTAATTGCAGGGATTCATAGATGTAGGCTATAAAGTATCTCCGCTATTTCTTCGTTCTCAGAAATTCAAAGCCGAAGTTGAGCTTTTGTTAACTCTTATTCAAAATTATTCAAATTGGAATTTAGGAAGCGATTATTTGAACTTCTATACATATGATCCAAATCTACGAATATTAAATAGTTCATGTCCCTTATAATATCTATATATAGGGTGTATCACATAAGGCTTTACATGGCTTGAGGGAAGATAGACGTGACTGAGGTGATTTCGCAACACCCCCCTATTAACCCCCTGAGAAGCTTCGTTTCAGATGTACAGGCTGTTTTCTGAATTTCGCTTAATAAACACCTCAAAAAAGTCTAGGGAACACCTACCAATATCTTTAAAATATGAATTTGACGATTCGAATTTATAGAAATCTTTCGGTTTCTGTTAGGATGTATTGTATATAATGTATTCTCAAGAAAACAAAATAATATTTGACTTCTCCAAAGCAAAAAAAAATTTGAAATTTGAAATTGACGAAATTTGGTAGAACACAAAAAAATCCTGAACTGATATTTTCGAAACGATATGGAAGCACTTATATTTTTCAGTACCCAGAAGGTCCACCTCTGTTATTAATGACACTTTGGCATCGTCGCGGCATGCTCAATATTAAATTGTCAATTACATTTTGGCCTAAGTCATTCCAAGCTAGTACCTGGGATCCAACAGTTCTAGGTGCACCAGTACCTGGTCTACTTCCTAAAGACCCTGTTGTCCGAAATTTTCATCATAGATTGAACTTATTTTGTAAATAGGGGCTGGAAATTGACGTAATATTCGCCTGCCAGTATAGCCACACACAAATAAACATTCAATGAAACGCTTATTCTCATTTGTTGAAACAATGTTAACAATTTCTTCTAAAACTGGATGACATTTCATTATTTTTTATTTATCATAGAGTTAATGCATGCAATCTATGTTCAGAGGTTTCACAAATAGAGCACGTTAAAGAAATAACAAACAAACAACGGGAGGTGCATATGATGGTAGAAGAGAGAAATATTATTGACGACAATTGATACAATTCCGAATCAATATTCGAGTTGGACCCTCAAAATGATGAGAAAGGTTCAATGCAGTGATTGAATTACGCAGTTGATTCATTACGACCGTGAGAACTTTTTAATGCGCGTTGAAAATTGTTAATAAACACCTCAAAAAGTCTAGAGAACACTTACCAATATCTTTAAAATTAGAATTTGGCGATTCGAATTTATAGAAATATTTCGTTTTGTTAGGATGTATTGTATATAATGTATTCTCAAGAAAACAAAATAATATTTGACTTCTCCAAAGCACCTATTTTAAAAAAATTGAAATTTGAAAATGACGAAATTTGGTAAAACACAAAAAAAAACCTGAACTTATGTTTTCGAAACGATATGGAAGCACTTATATTTTTCAGTGCCCAGAAGGACCACCTCTGTTATTAATGACACTTTGGCATCGTCGCGGCATGCTCAATATTAAATTGTCTATTACATTTTGGCCTAAGTCATTCCAAGCCCCCTGAACTGCTAATCGAAGCTCCTGTTCATGATGGAAGACGTTTTGACGCAGGAGATTTCTTTTTAGGGTGTCCCACACATGCTTGATGGGATTCAGATCTGGGGAGCAGGATGGGTACGGTAGAAAATCGATATCATTCTCTTCAAGAACGTTCAAGACAACTCTTGCACGATGAGGAGGGGCATAATCTTGTTGGAAGAGTGGATTTTGACCCATTGTTTGGAGATACGGTACCACTACAGGTAAAACTATCTCATTTGCCTAAGAATTTCCCGTGAGGTTGTTCTGTATGAAAACGAGGTCAGTTCTTCCAACAAGGCGAATACCTCCCCAAAACATCACTGATCCGCCTCCCTGTCTAATAACTTCTCGAGCATGCTGGAGACGGTTTTGCTTTCAAGGTTCTCTCCATATTCGAATTCTTCCCGAATCGGTATAATAACTAAATGTAGATTCATAACTGAAGAGAAGTGTGGCCCATCTCTCTTGATCCCAGTTTACGTGTTCTTGGCATCAAGCTAAACGAGCAGCGCGATTTCCATGGGTCAGTTGTGGAACTCTTAAAGGACGTCTAGAGTGGAGTTGACCTCCGTGCAGTCGATTTCTCACAGTTTTGTCGGAAATTTGTACATTATGAATTCGTGATAGCTCTTGAGCTAATTGAGATGCTGTGGTAGTACGATCTCTTCTGGCTTGTAAAACCAAAAATCGGTCTTGGGCGACTGTAGTATTCCTGAAACGACCTGTATGGCGTTCTTCTACGCTACATGTTTCATTGAAACGCGACCATAAACGGTTTATGACACTTGGGCTACTTCCCAGAACCCTGGATACTTCCCGTTGTGAGCTCCCAGCTTGGAGCATGCCAACGGCTCGTAACATCTCTTCTCTAGTCAAATGTCGTCTTTCCATGGTCGAATCACAAAACTTGAATCTTTTATTTGTGCTTACAACATAAACAAAGGGCCAACTAACTAATTTCAAACACTGAATACATGAAATGATTATAAACCAGCGTCGCATCTGCTGCATTTTTAGTTTTTATAAGAAAAAACTTCAGATTTCAGGAATCCTCATAGGATCCCTAGCCCCGTAACTAGCAGATATTTTAATGAATAATCTTGAAAACTCTATAATGAATAATAAGTTTGCACAAAAACATATTCTTGTGATTTTTCAAGGCACAAACAGACCATTTCTCACCTTTTCTAAATGAAATTCATGATAAGACAATCTTCGTTTCTGTAATTGAACCATCACTGAACTCAATAATAATCTCATCTTCAACATATATAGAAAAGAAACATTTACAAACTCAACAATCACAATGGATTATTTTAACCACATTGCACATAAATTGATCGCTTTCAAGTCAATGGGTCATAAAGCTTTTTCCATTTCCTATACATAAGAAACTTTAATACAGAATTCAATATCATTAGAAAAATTGCATCAAATTGCAGAAAATAAATAATCAGTCTAATTTACATTGACTCCTCTCTAGTTACCACAGCTAAATATATCTTTCCGAATTTAATTTAACAACTTCCTTCTCAAGTAATCCAAACATAAGAAAATTTCTTTTCTGAGCCAAAGATCAAAATTTTGAATCTAGACTCAAAACATATCTCCCCTCAGATAGCAAATCCGCATTTTTTGAACATATTAAATCTACAAATCACATGATTACATTACATAATTTGAAAATTCTCAACAAATGCAATGAAGAAACGGCAATGAATTTGTTAGAAAGTTTGTAATTTAACATCCTAAAAACTACTGCTCACTATAGTCAACTAGAACTGAATCACTCCTCACTAGTCATCTAAAATAGGTATAGTATACAGGGTGCTTCAACGAAAACTAAACAGAAGCTATATCTACCAAGATATTCATTCCTGATCAAAACGCAAAAACAGGTCAATTTTTGTTTCAATCGGGACATCTTTTGAGGTACAAAACTTGCCTGAAATATTAACCCCCTAAGCGAGGGTTGCAATCCTTGAAGATTTTGAATAGGGAAGATGGGTCGAGTGACAATTCAAAAGAAAGGTGGTATCTTTGTCTACATCGCCTTGAACGAATTTACATTTTTAATTGAAAACTGTAAAAGATACAGGGTGAGCAACTGAAAGATAGGGAAGACTATTTCCCTGAGACTATTCAAGTTTCAGTGAAGTAAAATGGAACAGATCCATGCTGATCAATGGCAGTCATCATCAAGTACCATCCTCATCTCGAATTTCAACCCCTAGAGCAGGGGTGACCACCCTTGAAAGTTTGGAAGAGGGTAGATGGGTCGAGTGATACCTCGAAAGCAAGGTATTATCTTTGTCTGCATCCGCGTGAACGAATTTACATTTTTGATTGAAAAATGTAGAAGATACAGAGTGAACTACTGATAAATTGAGGAGACTATCTATCGCCCTGAGCTATTCAAGTATTAGTGCAAAAAAATGGAACAGATTCATTCCAGATCAAAGACTGTCATCTTCCGAAACACCATTCACATCTCAAATTTCAACTATTCCATTTTTTTGCACTAATATTTGAATAGCTCTGGGCGATAGATATTCTCCTCTATTTTTCAGTAGCTCACTCTGTATCTTCTACAATTTTCAATCAAAAATGAAAATTCGTTCACGGGGATGCAGACAAAGATAATATCTTCCTTTCGAGGTATCACTCGACCCATCTACCCTCTTCCAAATTTTCAAGGATGGTCACCCCTGCTTTAGGGGTTGAAATTCGTGATGAGGATGGTACTTGATGATGACTGCCATTGATCAGCATGAATCTGTTCCATTTTACTTCACTGAAACTTGAATAGCCTCAAGGAAATAGTCTTCCCTATCTTTCAGATGCTCACCCTGTATCTTTTACAGTTTTCAATCAAAAACGGAAATTTGTTCAGGGCGATGTAGATAAAGATACCACCTTTCTTTTGAGTCATCACTCGACTCATCTTTCCTATTAAAAATGTTCGAGGATTGCAACCCCCGCTTAGGGGGTTGATATTTCAGGCAAGTTTTATACCCCAAAAGATGTCCCCCTTGAAACAAAAATTGACCTGTTTTTGCGTTTTCATGAGAAATGAATATCTTGGTAGATATAGCCTCTGTTTAGTTTTCGTTGAAGCACCCTGTATAAAGCACATTCTTTCTCATAACGGTTACCTCCAGGTACTCGAAAATGATGTAACTGTTAAAACCAGTCTTGTGTATTGAAAATAAACATTCAATAAAAAGAGATAAAAGTGTTTCATTTTTTATATTGAAATAAATTTCCTTAAAATAAATCCATCAAGAAAATCAATAACTGTTGAATTTTTTATATTACACTACTGAGAATATAGAAAATAATTTCTTGCGGAAATGATTGTTCAATATATACAAGCCATTCCAAAAACTCTTGATTCCCCCGCCACCCTGTATATGTACCTGTATACCGTGAATGAATAGATAAACATAGACTTTTTCCTCTCTCATTTCATGGAAATATAGTTCTCGTTCTAAATACCACGAGATGAAATATGGGAGGAAATTACGTACACCTCAATTAAATTGCGTTACCTTAAAGATCAAGAGTGCTAATTATCGTACAATTGAATCAATCATTTCTCCCTTGACCTCTGAATCGAATTTATCATCACATTGATCGCACAACCATAATTTTTTATAAAATTATGAACATTATACTGACACACCCTACGTATGCTAGTACCGCGTTATTTTCAGAGTTTAGCGGCGTAAATTTTGTAATCAACGTATGACAATCGTGTATAAATATAACCATTATTTCCCAACTAGTAATTGACATAAAGGATACCGACCGGGTATTATCTATATATATATATCAACTGTGAAAACTCTATGAGTCACTAGAGTATTCTATTGGAAACAATTAGCCTAGGCGGCGAGGAAATACGAAATTTCGTCTATACTTTCATTTTCTAGCGGATATCTGTTGATACAAAATAGCTGTCATTTGAAATAACAGTAATCTAATTCCTCTGTAGGATAACCCACACTTTACCAAATTATGATTTCTAAATGAAAAGCGTATGCATATTACTTTCGATATTGAACTTGTTCTTTTTATAAACCATTTCGATCATAAAGTTTCATCGACGACAAACCTGGTTGGTCAAAGAGAAGACGGTGGAAGATGGCACCACTTCAGTTGCCCGGTGTTATACCACCTTATCAAGCTACAGACTCCGTGAATTGGTCATTTGTGACTGAGTTTCAGATGCTTGGCAGATGGTACATTCTCCAGAGTGAAAGATTTTTCAGATAAAACATGATGAGCTCTCTTGGGACAAAATTATTCGGAGGTTAACTCGTTCCCCAGTCGGATCTCCAGGGGGAACTGCCTCGTAGGGCTTATGATGTTAATACGACTAACAACAGTCCTCTGGCGAGATGCATAAATTCCCCCAGAATCCGATGAGAGAAGCCAATTCGTTGTTAAATTTTGCAGCATACAGGATTGGGACATGAATTTGAGTGCAGTACAACACACTTACTAGACATGCAACCTGATGTCCTAGCTATAACGGAAATTCTAACAATGCCGATAACTGACACCACCTATCTCTGTTTTAATGGCTATGCCTAGCAGTTAAGCCTCTGGTTTTAGGGAGGGCTTTGTGGTTTTGCAAGATCGGAAGTCGCATTCCAAAGAGGAACCCCGATATCCGAGCCATTCCGTTATTGTCATTACATAAGATTCTGAAAAAACATGAAAACATGATAGTGTAACAAATGTATTCTTTGCGTGGTGATTAGTTGAAAACTCCTGAAATTAACAGCATTGTTAACTGACGAGAAACATATCACTTAAATCCACAACTTAATATCCGAGAATTTGAGAAGTTCTAGATCCCGCTCCGATGTAACTATGTGTTCTCATTTCAAATATCAACGTAAATACAAGGAAACGGATCGAACTAGAACAACAAAGCATTAAATATAAAAACATAAAACACAGGTTGAATAGTTTCTTTCCGGAAACAGACTAGCGTTACCGGATGGACAAATATTTGAAATCAAATAGACAAATATTTCACAGGTTATTGCTGGAGCAATATTTGATTTGTTTGGTTTTTTCAAGACTCAAAATACGTTAGTTGTCAGATAAGATAAGACATCAGAAAAATTACAAGTTCACGTCGGCTAGAATGTGACTCATTCGAAAATAGACTAAGTTCCATAAAAACTATGAAGTACCGCAAATATCGAAAGAATACTTTTAAATTAATGTTGAAGTTTTCAAGGAACATTTTTCGAATATTTGATTCATTCAGGAACTTTTGAATATTCTTCCACTGTAGATATTTCAAGAATCATCATTCGTTTTGTATAAATTTGTTCTTGATTAATTGGCATACCAACTTTCGTGCCAATTCATCTGTTACAGTTAGCACAATGTAGATTAGCTTCTGAAAAACCCCCGCGATAAGTAAGGTATATTCAGCACAATAGTTTAATATAATTAAAATTGCTTCCACACAGGATGTCACATCTCAAACGAGCCTGTATATTTCTTATCCTGTAGTGATTCGAAAAGTTTTCCGAAACACGTTGAATGATTTTGTTTGGGGGACATCTTTTTTGACGTATATTTGAGGCTTTAACCTGCATCTCCGCAGACGGAGCACTTCAACTCCTTGAAATTCAATAGGGCAAAAGGGTCGAGTGATACCTCATTTGAAAGCTCTTCAAGGAGTCTTTATAAAGGTGTATGAGAAAATAAATAATTTCTGATCTTAATCTTTTCAAAATTAATCGAAAAAGGTAAAACAAATCAATTTCTGTTTTGAACGGAAATTTTTTGAGGGTAGTTAGCATCTGCGTGAACCAAACAAATTAATTCACATGCCTTTAGGTTTTGGATGACCAGAGTAGGTTCTGTTAAAATGTCTTTTGAAAGCCCTTTTACAAACTACGACAATCCTAAAAAGATTTTATTGTTTTATCATGCTTACAATAAAGAAATCTCCTCCATTTTCTTCCATACAATTTCGCCGTTTAACTTACCAGGAATGAACAGAGGGCGGATTAGGTGGTCTCCGAAAATTCCTACTCGCTTGCTTTCCATCCAAATCATGGCGACGTTTCGACAAGTTGTCCCTTGTCATCTTCAGGCGTTCGGTAGACGATGTCTCGAGTGTAACTGATAGCGGTTTGTTGGTAATTCTCTTTTTGTGTTCTCGTTTTAGGCGTCCGTAGACAACATATGATCGAAAATTATGTGACAATACTTTTCCGAATCTAATCTTATGCCTTGTTCTATAAAACTGATATTTGAATTAAAGTTACTCGAAATACCGCTGAGACCATTACATGCCTGGAAAATTTTTGTCTTTCTCTCTGCAAACAAATTAAAGGCACATTCCTCTCGATTTCATTCGTCGGAATACAAATTCTGTCATTCTGGCTGTTTTGTGGTGGGGCAACACTGAAAGGTGTGAGTGCTTCATTGTTGATGCCGCTTTCCTAGGTGGTAAAATAACTTTCCAAGCATTTGATAGTTTGAGAATTTCGTCTCTTTCGTTCATTGTTTATTAAATACAATGAAAAATGGTTCTTCATCTTCCTAGAATATCCATAAAAAACACAACAACTTCAGAAGTGCCAACGCCATGAGGTGAAAAAAATATTTCGATTTCAGCTGAAAATCAGAATGGAAAAAAATTCTTCACGCTACTTTTTTTTACAAATTCTTGGAATATTTTCAAAATCAATATGTCAAATTGTTCAAAAAAGACTGAATTATCGACTGATTGCCCCATTCAAATTTTTTAGTGAAAAAAACGTTCACCGGAGGTGAAGTGTCGATACAATTCTGAAAAACTTAGTCCGTTGGCTTTCCAATGAAGCAAGAACGAATGATCTAGCTCTAAAATTGCGCACCCTATACATATATAATATATATATATATATATATATATATATATATATATATATATATATATATATATATATATATATATATATATATATATATATATATATATAGGGTGCTTCAACGAAAACTAAACAGAGGCTATATTTGATGGGTCGAGTGATAACTCAAAAGAAAGGTGGTATCTTTGTCTACATTGCCTTGAACGAATTTCTATTTTTAATTGAAAACTTCATAAGATACAGGGTGAGAAACTGAAAGATAGGGAAGACTATTTCCCTGAGACTATTCAAGTTTCAGTGAAGTTAAATGGAACATATCCATGCTGATCAATGGTAGTCATCATCAAGTACCATCCTCATGACGAATTTCAACCCCTAGAGCAAGGGTAACTACCCTTGGAAGAGGGTAGATGTTTCGAGTGATACCTCGAAAGAAAGGTATCATCTTTGTCTGCATCCCCGTGAATGTCTTCTCTATTTTTTAGTGGCTCACTCTGTATCTTCTACAGTTTTCAATCAAATGAATGAAATGAAAATTCTTTCACGGGAATGCAGACAAAGATAATACCTTTCTTTCGAGTTATCACTCGGCCCATCTACCCTCTTCCAAATTTTCAAGGGTTGTCACCCTGCTCCAGGGGTTGAAATTCGATATAAGGATGGTACTTGATGATGACTGCCATTGATCAGCATGGATCTGTTCCATTTTACCTCACTGAAACTTAAATAGTCTCAGGGAAATTGTCTTCCCAATCTTTCAGTTGCTCACCCTGTATCTTTTACAGTTTTTAATTAAAAATGGAAATTCATTCAAGGCAATATAGACAAAGATGCCGCCTTTCTTTTGAGTCATCATTCCACCCATCTTCCCTATTCAAAGTGTTCAAGGATTGCAACCCCCGCTTAGGGAGTTGATATTCAGGCAAGTTTGGTACCCCAAAAGATGTCCTCCTTGAAACAAAAATTGACCTGTTTTTACGTTTTGATCAGAAATGAATATCTTGGTAGATATAGCCTCTGTTTTCGTTGAAGCACCTATATATATATATATATATATATATATATATATATATATATATATATATATATATATATATATATATATATATATATATATATATATATATATATATATATACATAAATAACAGAATTATAACATTCAGTGATGGTCGTGAAGAATGATGATTCTATAACATATCTACACTTCTTCTGTATCTTCTGAATACATTTGAATCTTCACCTCGGTGAAGTGTAAATAAACAATATAACGTTTAATTCTTGTTTTATTCTTCCTCATGAATCAACCAATTTCAATCAAGATGAGATTTTTTTCTTATTTGGACATAGTTTTCAAACCACCTTGTATTGAACACAACATTAATCCATCAAGTTAAGTTGTTTGTTCAATACCGAAGCTTCCAAACTTTATCTTAGAATAAACATCTGCAAAGACGCAGACACAAAAAATCCAAATGATACAACGATGTAAATCCGATAAACACTATTTCTAGAGCTTAAAAATTACCTTTCATTCAACTAATCGGCTACCACAGGTGTCGATCAATATCACAAATATCGATACAAGAAGCCAGAACATAAATCTTTTCGTTAAAAGGGCAACCGTAGAATCGCAAAGTCATTATCCAAATCTGACAATGAAATATGCTGGAGGCTTATATTTTTAGGAAGATTTCATGAACTTTGATGTCATGTAGAGTTTCAGGAATTTGAGTCAATTCAATATCGGATTGCCGTCGGTTATTATTTCGTATCTATGGGCTGTTTGTCAGGTATAATAAGATTAGTTAGCAGTTTCATTGTTTCGGATGAATTCTTGGTTTGACATGGACATACAAGAATTACTTGAATAATATCTTGACTGCCCCAGAGATGGCGGCATCGGGATTAACTATTCGTTCTAATCTATGGTACATTGTTAGGTTGATTCTTATTCTTTATTCATATAAGGAAAATGGAGGCGGTTACGGGTACAAATAATTTTATGTGAAATATCTAGCATTACTTCAAATCAAATGAAAAATTATTTAACTTCCAATACAATATATCTATTCGAACCTTTCGAACGTGCTTTCTTGAAAGGTTATACCACTACGATGCTCGAAAAAATAGGCACTCTTTAGTAGAATGATGAAGATGGTAATTGATGGTGTAACGAATGAATCTTTTTTGGTTAATACAGGAGTACCCCAGGGCTCCATATTCTGGCTAACTCCTTTTCTGCTGCAAATTAAGGATCTGCTCCACCCAACCAGAAAAACATAATATTTGGGTTTGTATGACGTGAGTACTCTGGTGTTCTCATTTTCTTGACAGCGTCCTATAACTGGTGAGGTGTCACACCGATAAAGATACCAACAGCATGTCACTGAATTGTAATGTAATGTAATTTATTGGCTTCCAAAAGTTTACAAAGCAAGTCAATAATCAGTAATCAGTAACCAGGTTTATTTATGCTGTAACACAAATATACAAGTGTATGCACAAATCAGTAATTAAAAATAGAAACATCAAATTTTATCAAAAATAGAATATAAATAAAATAAATATGAGATTTAGAAATATTAAGGTATTGTAAAAAGGGGAACATTTATGTTCAAAACTTGTTCAACACTAAATAACATTTGATATTGAAATATTCTTCAAAACACGTTTGAAATTATCAGGTGATAATGAACGAAACACTACAGGTAATTTGTTATAAAATTTCACTGACTGGTAATCCTGACCATTCTGTGCTCTGCTCAATCTGTAGAGAGGACTGCGTATGACGTCTTTATGACGAGTATTATAACAATGTACATTACCATTTTTCTCCCAACGACAGAGATTTTTGTGTGCATATAATAAACATTCCAAAATGAAAAGGACAGGAAGAACCAAAATGTGCAAATCCCTGAATGCCTTCTTGCAGCAATCAGTGTACTTTAGATTTGCTGCAATGCGAATAGCTCTCCTCTGTAACCTAAACAGCCTTCCGACATCCGCGCAGCTACCCAAAAGTAATACACCGTATCTGAGGTGGGACTCACACAGCGAGAAATAAGCAGTCCTCAAAACACCCTGTGAAACCGACTGTGCAAGATTTCTCAGTAAAAAAATGTTTTTCGCAAGTATCGAGGAAAGATGATCAACATGGATACCCCAGGTGAGTTTTGTGTCCAAATGCAGGCACAGAAACTTGACACTCGACTTATCAACATCTCTCATGCTGAATATAACCTTTTCGGTCTTTTCGCCATTCATACTCAACTTGTTCCCCCCGAACCATTTCAAGGCCCTCGACTCCCTACTATCAAACAGTATCGCACTCCGTGCAAGATCATCACACTTCACAGACAAAGTAGAATCATCAGCGAAAAGAATTCTCAAACAGTTGGCTAGATACTCTGGAAAATCATTTATAAAAATCAAAAATAAAAGAGGGCCAAGAATTGAACCCTGTGGCACGCCAATTGATATGGATTCCTTATCTGACCAAATGACATTTGCAAAAATAACCTGAAATCTACCCGTCAAGAATGATTTTATAAGAGTTCTACTATTAACATCAAATCCGCATCGTTCAAGCTTGGTTGAGAGTGCTGAGTGAGAGACACGATCAAACGCCTTGGTCAGATCCAGAAAGAGAGACAGTGAAAATAATCCAAGTTCAAAACACCTTAAGGTATTGTTAACAAATTCAGTTATGGTATCAACAGTGCTTCTCTTTCTCCTAAAGCCAAATTGGTTGGACGAAAAAAGATTATTGGATTCGAAATATTCAATTTCCCAGATTACACATAATTTTTTCTATAATTTTTAAAGAATTGGCACTAATGAAATAGGCCTATAATTAAAAACGCCATCCTTGTTTCCTTTTTAAATAAGGAACAGTCCCTGAAAGTTTAAGTCATATATAAAACCCAGAAAATAAACATAAAAGCATATATATAGAACATAAACAATGAAAAAAAGAGATACAAAAATATACATGGGTAACAAACAATAAAACTATTCAATCATAGAATCAAAATATTCTTCTATAGCGTTTCTGCGTTTTTGACAGTTGGACTATTGGTTTTGTTTGATACTGGTGGATATGGAAGAGCCTCAATATGTCATCCTTAGTTTTATGCATATTGCTTAAACAGGCAAATATACAGGGTGCTTTAACGAAAACTAAACAGAGGCTATATCTACCAAGATAATCATTTCTGACCAAAACGCAAAAACAGGTCAATTTTTGTTTCAAGGGTTACATCTTTTGGGGTACAAAACTTGCCTGAAATATCAACCCCTCAAGCGGGGTTGCAATCCTTGAACATTTTGAATAGCTGAGATGGGTCGAGTGATGACTCAAGAAAAAAGGTGGTATCTTTGTCTACATCGCCTTGAACGAATTTCCATTTTCAATTGAAAACTGTAAAAGATACAGGGTGAGCAACTGAAAGATAGGAAAGACTGTTTCCCTGAGACTATTCAAGTTTCAGTAAAGTAAAATGGAACAGATCCATGCTGATCAATGGCAGTCATCACCAGTTATCATCCTCATCTCGAATTTCAACCCCTAGAGCAGGGGTGACAACCCTTGAAAATTTCAGTAGCTCACTCTGTACTTCTACAGTTTTCAATCAAAAACGAAAATTCGTTCACTCGACCCATCTACCCTCTTCCAAATTTTCAAGGATGGTCACCCCTACTCTAGGGGTTGAAATTCGAGATGAGGATGGTACTTGATGATGACTGCCATTGATCAGCAAGGATCTGTTCCATTTAATTCAATGAAACTCGAATAGTCTCAGAGAAATAGTCTTCCCTATCATTCAGTTGCTCACCCTCTATCTTTTACAGTTTTCAATTAAAAATAGAAATTCGTTCAAGGTAATATAGACAAAGATACCACCTTTCTTTTGAGTCATCACTCGACCCATCTTCCCTATTCAGAATGTTTAAGGATTGCAACCCCCGCTTAGGGTGTTAATATTTCAGGCAAGTTTTGTACCCCAAAAGATGTCCCCTCTTGAAACAGAAATTGACCTGTTTTTGCGTTTTGATCAAAAATTAATTTCTTGGTAGATATAGCTTCTGTTTAGTTTTGTTTTCGTTGAAGCACCCTGTATATAAGGCCGGAACGGTAATTATTTTCAGATCTTTGAATAACTCCCAGCATTTTATTGTAGGAGTAGCCCCACATTTGCTCTAATGGCTCTTTTATGTTGCAGAAAAACTCGAAAACTATGAGGAGAACCTCCCTACAACAGAACTCCATACGTCGCTACTGAGGGGAAGTGAGCATAATAGGTGAGTATTGCAGCCTCTTTATTCACAATGTAAGTTATTCTTCTGATAGAGTAAACTGCAGATGACAATTTTTTACATATTACTTCTTTGTGCTCATACCAGCAGAGTCTGCTATCAAGCTGAAATCCCAATAACCTGATTGTCCCTGTCTCAGCAGGTTTTCTTAGAGTGAATATAAGTTGCTGGGTCTTATTGGTATTTTGTTTGAGGCCATTAGCTTCAACCACGCTGTGGCTTGGTTGAGCCTATCTCCATCAATGCGCTGCAGATCGCTTCTCTCCTTTTCGCGACTAATTAGTAGTATCATCGGCGTAGATACACATTTTCTCTTGTCCTAAATGATATGCCTTGTCGTTTATATACACGCAAAACAACAACGGTACGAGAATTGAGTCCTGAGCCACCCCTACGTCAATCTTCTGCTCACTAGGTTGGCAGTTGTTCAATCTGGCTGCGGTCGGCAAGATAAGATTTCATCATATGGATGGCTCAGCCTCTGACTCCACAAAAATCTAATTTGTGCAATAATATTTCGTGATTTGCACAATAGAAGGCCTTGCTCATGTCAAGACACGACAAGGCTGCCTCACTCTTGTGAGGCAACTATTAAGTCCATCATGGCCGTTATTGTCGATTTCCCCTGATGAAACCCGTGCTGCGAAGATGAAAGTACATTCTGCTTGTCCAAGAAATCGACAAGTCGAGTCTTTAAGAGACTTTCAGAAATTTTCGAGAATCTAGGTAGTATAGAGATTGGTCTATAGTTGTTGGATATATTGTCTCATTTTCTATAGATCTGAATTACTTTTGCCAGTTTCAGTCGTTTGGGAAAACGCCCCGGCGAAGCACGTATTTATCACCGCACTGAGGCTCTGCGATCGCGTGAATAATGTTCTTCTGAAAACTAACTGAGAGACCGTAAATATCCTTCCAATTTGAAGATTTAAAACTTTTGACAGCTTTATTTATCTCGTCTGGATCAGTGTCAAAAAGTGCCATAGTTTCGGACACTTTTGAATTTTGTTGCGGGGAATTTTAGAAATAGCCCGATCGTTCTTTGGATGCTTTGATGTTCAAGCTTCGGACAGTATTAGTGAGAGAGGAATTGAGATCCTCGGTCGTCAATGTGCTTTTGATTGAGTCTTTATTGATGCCAATTTTTTCGTTAATCACACTCCAAATTGCCTTGCTCTTGTTGTCGTCACTATTCAACATTTGCAAGTCTCTGTTCCGTATCGATTTTTCTAGATGAGACTTATATTTGTCCTTCGATCGCCATTCACTCTTGATATGGTGTGAGCAGACTCTAGTTGGTTTTTATTTTGCTCGTATCTAGATCTGTTCTGTTCATACGAATAGTTCCTTAATAAATTTTCTTTCAGGAAAGCAAGAATGCACACAATGTATGACGTTATCGTGGAACCAAGAAGGTTCAAACATTGTCAATTAACTTTATTGACTCCTCTGGGAAGAGGTAAGTATTTTAACTGAAAAATACGAATAGAGACTAATTCATTCTTTATAGGTTGATCCGGGATTCCTATCTCTATTACTTGTGCTCTATGATCTGAGAAGTGAGCATTAACAGTAGAGCGATTGCTGTGAAATAGATCAATATTAACAAATATATTGTCGACACACGAATTTGATGTAGATGTAATACGAGAAGGTTCCTTGATTATACAGGGATATCCACTGGGACCGTCCGTTAAAAACTTTTCAAGTTCCAATTACAATATCAAGCTGAAATTTTATAGGCGATTTCCAATTGAGGTGAAATATTTTCAAGTGATACCATTTCCGGTTATACCGGAAGTGGGTCATCACTTTGTTGCTTCAAATGGCAATCTACCTTTTTTATTATACTTCTAGAACCGACATTTGAGCAAGGCATAAAATACCCAAGTTGTTGGCACTTATCTGTCAAAACTTTTGACAGATTTAGTTATTTTTGTTATAAACCCGATTTTTGAGGAAGATTTAAAAGAATTGTAGCTTGTAGATCTTTTGCACTAGAGACACAATTTTTACTTGGGTGGATAGAAAAAGGATCAAGGAATTTTTTAAGCAGTTTACACAGGTCAAATGTTTATTTCGTTGTTTTGTATGTTTTTTTTTCAATTTTGCCTTTTTCAAACAGCAATAACTCAATTTTTTCAAATGTCACGTGCCAATTTTTATATCGCCATCAGGTGAGGCGTCAAATTTCAGATGGAATTGTATCAGCATGTACTATAGACATCATTAAGTGGTTCATCAAGAATTCCTTCAGTTTTTTTTGAATTGTTTGAGATTTTCACTGTCTTTGATATCTACTGCTAAACCATCATAAGCTTGCGAGCACTTTTCTATAGGATTGTTCAGACCAACCTGGCTCCTCACTGGACATAAGTGTAAGTGAAGATTTTGGCTGGACTTGGTATCATAACCATGTATTTGAGAATTTTTCAAAAGAGACTTATTCAGTTTATGATTTGATCTTGTTACTTTATATTTTGTTCACACTGCTCACATTGCAGCAGGGACTTTAAAGATAGAAATTTCAATCTATTATATAGTTCACATGAAGGAGTTCTGTATTTTAAATTGAACAATACTTTCAAGAATTTATTTTGTAGCCTCAGAAATTTACTGAATAAAGTATCTGAGCAATTTCCCCAGATTGTTATCAAATATCTTATCTTAGCAACAAAGTAGGCGTTATAAATCCTGTATTTAGATTCATCATCAAGGTATTGACGGCTGCAAAATATTGCTCCAATCATAGGTATAATTTTATTGCAAGGATCTTCAAAGTGCGTGTGCCAGTTAAGCTTTTCATCAATTGCAATACATAAATATTTAGAACTGTCCACTTTTTAATGGTACAGTCACCTATCTTTAACTCAATAACTTCCTCATGTTTTTTTGCATAAGAAATATATAATTCGTTTTCGATGTGTTTGAGTCTATTTTGTACAAGCCAAGCATTTTACTTCAAAAGATCCTTGTTAATAATTTGCTAAAGTATTTTCAAATCAGCCCCACTGTAAACCAAGATCGTGTCATCAGCAAATGTGAAGTATCTAGCATACAGACCCGCGATTTTTAGACTCAAGACGTAAAGTTTATACAGCAAGGCACCCAAGACGGAGCCTTGTGGTACCCCACAGGTAACATATCCTCCTCACTAAACAAGTCGCTCCATGACACGACCTGCCACCTATAGCTCAAATAAGACCTCAATAGTTTCAAGATTTTACCTCTGAAATTAGGTTGATTAAGTCCGTAACTGCACTCTGAGTACTACTTTCTTCAAGAAAGCCATATTGATTTTTATCAGTAAGGTTGTATAGTTCGATATATGATGAGTAGTCTATTTTTGATCATTTTTTCTATAATTTTAGAGAATAGGGACACGACAGATATTGGTCTATAGTTCTCTGTTTGAGCTTGGGATCCATTCTTATAAATCGGTATTACTTTGGTAATTTTGAAAATATCAGGAAGTTCCCCTGATTGCATAACATTATTAATCAACTTACATAATATAGGTAACACTTACGTAGAAATGCAGTCTACATCAGACTTCTTTATTCCATCGTAGCCCGCCGCAGTGCCAGCTTTCACTTCCGAAAGAGAATTTTTGATTTAGTATTCATCTACAACTGTCAAAAATAATGAACTGAGATTATGAATTTCTCCAAAAGGAGCTTCTCTGTTGGCATTTTCTTCCTTTAACGTGTGTATTGTACCAGGAACCACACCAACAAAATATTTATTGAATTCATTAATAATTCTATAGAATCGGTCATATATTCGTTATTTACTTCTAACATTCTTTTTTCTATGATTTTAATTATTTTAGATGGTATTAATTTATTTATTATTTGCCACTTCTTTCGTGGATCCGTATTGCCTTATTTAGTTCTTTTTCAAAATAATTATTTTTAATTTGAATTTATCATGACCTATTTTGTTTTTTATTTGTTTAAGTTTTAAGTGAGATAAAAACCACAAGGTTTAACTTTAATCTACACTTTATTTGAAAAAATTCGACGACGTTTCGCTGACACAGCAGCTTTATCAAGATTGACAAACAGAATGAAGAGTATGGTATTATAAACAAATCGTAGAACAAGTTGGATGAATAACAGGAAAATCCACACCGAGCCATTATTCAGTTAGTATGAAAGGTAATAAAACTAATTAAACAAGTTAAGTAGGGTGAATAATTCACATCTACCTGCTCATTCAAAAGCTTGTCCGAATGTTTGTATCTATTTATTTCTAATGCTTCTAGGAGATCTAATTTTAAACTTTTTGATTTTATATGTAATATGTCAAAGTTTTTATTGAATGAATGGTTTTCTTTCATCAAGTGGTTTGAATAATTTGAATCAGATTTATTTTTATCGAAGCTACGTTTATGTTCAGATGTTCTTATGCCAAAACTCCTATAGGTCCTACCGATATAAATTTTATCACAAGAACCGCAATTGAGTTTATAGATTCCTGATTTACTTGATTTTTCAACACGAGATTTATTATTTTCAATATGTTTACCTAAGTTATCAGAAGTTTTGAAAGTTATATTAAGATTTTGTTTGACGAGAAAGGATTTAATATTTGTACTTGCAGAACCGCAGAATGTTAAACTGTTGAATATTTTATAGTCTTTATGAATAGGATATACTTCATTTATTGCTTTTGATACAGTTCTTTACGAATGATTAGATCTATCATATCCGGATTATATGAATTATTAATAGCTATCTGTTTGATGATGTTCAACTCTTTATTATAATCTTCTACTGATAAAGGTAAATTGAGTAACCGATGTACCATGCTGTTTAAAGCTGCAACTTTGTGTTGAATTGGATGTAATGAGTAGTTATGTATAACTGTATCAGTATGTGTTGGTTTACGAAAGACCGAAAAACATGATTATTATTTCGTTTAGTGATTTTCAAGTCCAAAAATTAATGGAATCGTTCTGTTCAATTTCTATCGTGAATTTAATGTTCAAATGGATGGAATTAATGAAATTAAGAAATAAGTCTAATTGACGAGTAGTTCCAATGAAACATACTAAGATGTCGTCAACATATCTATACCAATAAAGAAATTTGGAAATGAGTGGATGTGTGTGAATTTTCTGTTCAATATTATTCATAAAATCTCTGCTAAAAGTGGACTCAAAGGATTTCCCATGATCAAACCATTTTCACTACTGTAATAGATGTTAGTGAAAGAAAAATAATTTTGTTCAATGCAAACGTCCAACAGATTCAATATTTCTGATTTAATTATGTAAAAACTGTATCAAAAAGCAATAAATGAAGTATATCCTATTCATAAAGACTATAAAATATTCAACAGTTTAACATTCTGCGATTCTGCAAGTACAAATATTAAATCCTTTCTCTTCAAACAAAATCTTAATATAACTTTCAAAACTTCTAATAACTTAGGTAAACATATTAAAATAATAAATCTCGTGTTGAAAAATCAAGTAAATCAGGAATCTATAAACTCAATTGCGGTTCTTGTGATAAAATTTATATCGGTAGGACCTATAGGAGTTTTGGCATAAGAACATCTGAACATAAACGTAGCTTCGATAAAAATAAATCTGATTCAAATTATTCAAACCACTTAATAAAATAAAACCATTCATTCAATAAAAACTTTGACATATTACATATAAAATCAAAAAGTTTAAAATTAGATCTCCTAGAAGCATTAGAAATAAATAGATACAAACATTCGGACAAGCATTTGAATGAGCAGGTAGATGTGAATTATTCACCCCTACTTAACTTGTTTAATTAGTTTTTATTACCTTTCATACTAACTGTACAATGGCTCGGTGTGGATTTTCCTGTTATTCATCCAACTTGTTCTACGATTTGTTTATAATACCATACTCTTCATTCTGTTTGTCATTCTTGATAAAGCTGCTGTGTCAGCGAAACGTCGTCGAATTTTTTTTTCAAATAAAGTGTAGATTAAAGTTAAACCTTGTGTTTTTATCTCATTTATATCATGGATCTACATCAAGTAACGGCCTCCACAATTCAAATAAGTTTTATGATCTAAATTTTGGTCTTGTGGATTTAGTTGTTTCAATTTTGACAATCCATTCAAGCAGATTTTTGTATAATCAATTTCTGGTACTGATAGAATGTATACCAATATACATGAAAAGAGTGAATGAAAATAAAATTAACACTTTTTCGCTTCACGTAAAAAAATCGATTTGAAATTTCATTAGGTAAACGAACAAATATAAAAAGGGGTGGGCATATTTAAACCTTTTATGAATTTCTGATTCAACAAACGAGGTAGAAAAGCTGAAATTTTCACTTCTCACATCTGCCACCATCATTCATTAGTGTCCCGGTGGTCAGTGGCATCCATTATCGAATAATGCGATGGTTAGGTCATAACATAACGGGGGCCAAGGAAACTTCATTAGAAAAGCTTTTAACCCTAATGTAGATTGATGCGGCACGTCACCTAGACACGCGACCACCTTATAACATGTGTGATATAATTGGGGAGTTATTCTGCTAACTGCCTCAGTCAGGTAAGTAAACGGTGCCGAGCGTCGGGATGGGGTGAAAATTGAATGAAATATGTTATTTGAGGAACTGGGGAGGGAGTCGTGTGCACACGTTTATCGAGTGATGGGGTATAGTGTAATGCAGTTGGATCATTTTGATCAGTGATGAAGATATTACAAAGTCGGTGGAATTGCACGACAAGCTGCTCGACAAGCTGCTCGACAATCCCACTGAAAATTCAAGAGCAATTCTGTGGTGATAACATCACACAACAGGCTTTCTGATGATTGATTCATGGCACAAATTTTCTTGATTGAAACTTCTGTAGCAGCTCTAGTTTAGAAAATATGTAACATGGCATTAAAAAAACTTTTTTTTCTGAAAACCTCTTGCAGATCTTATAACCTTTTCTATTATGCGCCTTTCCCAGGATGGGTGCTTGAAGAATTGAAGAATTGAGGTGTCTGTTTACTCGATTCTTCAAGATATTGGACGGAAGCGAGTTCCACAGCTCACCGGCCCTGTAAATAAAGGAATTCTAATGTTCGAGTGGTCGTTAAATGTACCGCCAGATACTGAAAGAAAGAGAGAACTCCTTGCCAACCTAGCGTTGCGGCAAAACATGAGTTTTCCCGGAACAAGGTCTTTCAGCTCCTTGGAGCATCTTCCGTGGAAGTATTTGTATCAGCGGTTGTAGACCGCGGATGATCTCCGGGTGGTCGATGAGGCGCACAGCCCGTTTTTGCACACTATCCAACATCTGCAACGAATGTTTGAGAGCAGATCCCCATACATGGAAACAATATTCCAAAGCAGGTCGAATCTGCTCCTTATATAGAAGCAACAGCTGAGATGACTTAGATTATTGCTTGGCTCTGAGAAGAAAGCTAAATTTAGCTGATGCAGACTTAGCTGTTGCTGATACATGTCCATGCCAGCAAAACCCGAATTTGACCGTTATTCCGAGAAGGTGCATCGAATCTTTGGATGCAATTTGTTGGCCTTGCATCATTAGAAGAGGTTCTCCAGAGTGGACCTTTCTAGAAATCGTAGTCCAGTCCCAATTCTGTATATTCGATCTTTATAAATTGATATTTTAGTGGTGGATTAAAACAAGGAAGCAGTTTACTCTGGAATACATCATGGAAGTTTTGTAGTCGCAGAGATTCTTTAACAGCGGGTTCTTTGTTTTTCACAGGAGAATTAATTATTGTCCTTAGTAAGCTTATGGTGGGGTTGTATTTGGTTCTCATAGCCTTACCCACATATTTGGTTGCTAGCCATCGCCTTATCCATTTCAGTGGTAGTTCATTACTTTTTTCAAGCAGAATATTAATCGGAGTCGATTTCATCGAGCCGAAAGCAGTCCCAATCGTTGCATATTGCACTCTATCCAGTTTCCCTTTGCTTGCTTGCTACTTTTCCCATTATTATGGAGCCGTAATCCAGATAAGGGCGGACAGTTGCTTCGTATAGGTTTAACAAAACAGAGGGATGAGCTCCCCACCAAGTTTTAGATAACATCTTCATCATATTCAAACCTCTAAAAGCTCTTCGGCACATATTATCTATATGCAAGGACCATTCCAATTTCCTATGGAAAGTCACCCCTAATATTTAAAATGATTAACCCATTGAATATCATTATTACCCAGCTGAAGGAGAGGAAAATTGTGTAGTTATTGTTTGCCCTATGGAAGTAGATGGCTTTGAATTTTTCGAGAGATAACTGAAGTTTTTTTCGAAAGTACATTGTTCCAGGTTGCTCAACGCTCTTTTCTTTTTAGAGCCTGCAAAAATAACTTCAGTGACACATCCAGTGCTGATATTGATGTGAAGAACTGAGAAACAGACGTCATTGGAGAAAAAGACGAAAAAATTCATTTCGTGGCTGTCCAGTAGTAGAAACAAGGTTGTGGTCGGAGTTACCCATGGGTGCTGAGACCTCAGGGTGTGAAATAGACAAGAGATCGAGATCTTCAGAAAAATCTAGTCAGGAATTCTTATCGGCTCATCCACGAGTTGAGTCAAGTTACCTTCCTGTTTCGTCGTTCCTTTAATGATGCATATTTGAAGCTACTGCAGATAAACGATTTTGAATTCCACTGAAATTATTTAATAGCGCCACGCGTTTCAATCTCATGTATTTTTCTCCAATGCAAAATTAGTAAATTATTACAGATGATATATAGGATGTTCTATGAAAAACCCCAAGCCATAGCTCCTACAATTGTTGATCGTCCAAATAAAGCTCAACTTCTGGTATTTCTGGCAGACCAGTGGAAATGTTTCGGTTCATTTTCCTAGGGTTTTTTCAAATTTGGAGAACTTGTAGCCCTCTGGTCATCACCGTCGAAATACTAAAGCACTATTTCTGTCAGATTGAAAATAAACTTGCACCATGTCCGTATTCACTTGGTTTTCGTATTTCATACTTGGTGATGACAGGTCCACTATCAGTATTCTTGGAAGACAATGAAAATATTTCAGGCTACTGGAATATCATTCAAGACGCAATTTGGTTTTTGTTTTATTGAATTCGATCAACAATTCTAAGTAAACGGTTATTTGCAACATTTTCTCTTAATCGTTGAAAATATGTTAAAGGGATCAGTTTTTCCGATTTATTGTTACTTATGATTAGAAATAATCAGCAAATGGGTACTTGTTATTGTGTTTCTTTCATTATTTCGTCAATTAGTCCACGATAAAAACCATTATTGTGGGCTATAGTTTCAATGGTTATAATTTCTTTTTCAATTTTCTAATGATGAAGGTAACCAAATGTTCTTCAACAGTTTGAATAAAACTGTCCTACAAAACGTCAACTTCAGGAATTTCAACAATCCAACTCTCTTAATCGAACATAGCTGTTCTACTTATATATACTGTCATAAAGATGAAACTGTCACAATTTTAGTTTTGTTATTTTGAAACATATGTATTTATTGTGAATGTAATCATTTTAATTATTTCAAATTAGCCCATTTAGAGATTCTTCTTGTTAGAAATTATTCTAAAACAGTATAGTCGCAATGACTAATGGAGATGGAGATCGTGATATTTATACTGTAAGAACGAGAAGAGGTGAATCAATTCAATTTTTTAAGCCTTTTCAAATTTTAAGATACGTACATCATTTATTTTTCAGGATATCAATTACGAGAAAGACCTCAAAGTGCCCATGAATCTGGAATAAATAACAAAGCGCAAGGTAAAAATTCTCTTCTCAATGACTTGTTGAAAAATGTACGTTATTTGAAGATTAATCTGTACGTAAGATTCTATACTTTAAGTGATAGAAGTGGAAAACGGATAAGTCCCATTTCTTCTGCATATCTATCAAATTTGAGTTTGTGGCTTTGTTATTTGAGAAAAGTCTGTGCTGTTAAAATTAAACACCTCAAAAAGTCTCTGGAACACTTACCAATATCTTTAAAATATGAATTTGATGATTCGAACTCATAGAAATCTTTCGGTTTTTGTTAGAATGTATTGTATATAATGTATTCTCAAGAAAACAAAATAATATTTGACTTCTCCAAAGCATCTATTATAAAAAAAATTGAAAATTGAAAACGACGAAATTTGGTAAAACTCAAAAAATCCTGAACTAATATTTTCGAAACGATATGGAAGCACTTATATTCTTCAGTACCCAGAAGCTCCATCTCTGTTATTAATGACACTTTGGCATCGTCGCGACATGCTCAATATTAAATTGTCTATTACATTTTGGCCTAAGTCATTTCAAGCCCCCTGAACTGCTAATCGAAGCTCCTGTTCATGATGGAAGACATTCTGACGCAGGAGATTTCTTTTTAGGGTGTCCCACACATGCTCGATGGGATTCAGATCTGGGGAGCAGGATGACCACGGTAGAAGATCGATATCATTCTCTTCAAGAACGTACAAGACAACTCTTGCACGATGAGGAGGGGCATTATCTTGTTGGAAGAGTGGATTTTGACCCATTATTTGGAGATACGGTATCACTACAGGTAAAACTATCTCGTTTGCGTAAGAATTTCTCGTGAGGTTGTTCTGTATGAAAACGAGGTCAGTTCTTCCACCAAGGCGTATACCTCCCCAAAACATCTCTTGATCCCAGTTTACGTGTTATTGGCACCAAGGTAAACGAGCAGCGCGATTTCCAACTCTTAAAGGACGTCTGGAGTAGCGTTGACCTTCGTGAAGTCGATTTCTCAGAGTTTGGTCGGAAATTTGTACATTATGAACTCGTGATAGCTCTTGAGCTAACTGAGATGCTGTGGTAATACATCTCTTCTGGCTTGTAAAACCAAAAGTCGGTCTTCGGCGACTGTAGTAATCCTGAAACAACCTACGCTACTTGTTTCATTAAAACGCGACCATAAACGGTTTATGACACTTGGGCTACTTCCCAGAACCCTGGATACTTCACGTTTCGAGCTCCTAGCTTGAAGCATGCCAACGGCTCGTAACATCTCTTCTCTAGTCAAATGTCGTCTCTCCATGGTCAAATCACAAACCTCGAATCTTTTATTTATGCTTACATTAGAAACATAGTGCCAACTAACTGATTTCAAACACTGAATACATTAAATAATTATAAAGCAGCGTCGCATCTGCTGTATTTTTAGTTTTTTATCAAAAAAAAAACTGAAATTTGTTGCGGCACTCTACATAATTTGGTGAGAAATTGATGCAGGTGTTCATTTCTTAAAAAAAATCATCCATATATTGATCGTTCTGGATACGATATATCGATATTCAGAAGTGTTCCCTAGACTTTTTTGAGGTGTTTATGATAGTGATTTCAATACTGATTTTGGTCTCATGGTTTCATCTACGATGTTATACTGAGTGTCCCCAAAACTCTATGACAAACTTTGAGAGGTATAGTCCGAATCTTTTTAAATTCGGAGACAAAAATTTCATCCTCATGAACCCTGAAATCTCAATTTTCAACATACGAGAGCGACTTTGTGTTGTTACAATTATCAAAACAAATTGTTGAATTAAGTTTAGTAGATAAATGTCAGAATATCTTTTACTTGATCTTTTGGGTCTTCATTTTCTTCGTCAAATAATCCATTTTCAAGCGCTGGTGATTCGAAATCGAGATTTCTGTTTTCTTCAAATTCAACATTCTGTAATGTCTAAGCTGGCACCATTTGGTGCTTCAAATTCGCTCTGCAAACCAAAAGGAGCATATTTATACTCATTTTTAGCCTCGATGTCAGACTCAACATCTGAGCTAGCGTTTTGTTGGAGAATAATCAGAACTTCATCAGCTTCTCATCTTCTAGCATGAGATTAAAGAAGATTTTCTTCGTGCGGCTGGACATCATCGAACACTGAAAATTATTGGAATTTAATGATGCTTATAGGAGAGAGTCGAGTAGCCACGGCCACATAACTCAAGATTACAAAAAAAACTCTAGGAAAAAAGATCTAATCTCAATCTATATAATGAACAAAACATATGCCTCTCAATACTAATGAAATGAGAAATAAAAATTCTCAATTTTATAACTGTAATGAAGTTTAGAAGGCACTGGCAAATATTTGTCACAAGCATTTCTGGAGGGTAGCCCTGGACACAAAAAAATATGACTATGTCGATTTGCAAACATCACAATAGTAGAAAGAAGACGATGGATCAATGTCCACACATTCTTCATGAGCCCATTTTTGGCACTTGTGACACTGAATCCAGTCTTCATCGAAAGTTTCCCCTCAAATGATGATTCTGTATCATGATTTGTTTCTTCCCTAGTTAAACTCTGGATATTCTTTCTCGATCTCATTTGACAGATTGCTGCTTCTGTTCTATCAGTTGCAGCCTTGGATTTATTGGCTACAGCCTTGTTTGCTACCAGTGCATCTTTAAATGGAGAGGATGTCAGAATATCACTTTTTTGGGTTTTTCGAGAACGGGCTGCAACACTTCCTTGAGGCGTTAGGGAGAGGGGACAATTTTTGAAGTAATGCATTCAAACTAGGAGATACAACTGGCTCTGTACTATTTTTCGCAGTAGGTGGCTGCTGCGTGCTGCCACTTGTTGATGATTGTGATGCCTGAGTAGTGTTCGACTGCTGGGCGCAGTTGGTGGATGGTTGCTGGGTAGAAATAGTTGTTGGAAGTTGGATGCCGCTAGTGGATGTCTGCGGATTGAAACTTGTGGATGGTTTTGATATTATACTGGTTGATGGCTGCTCAGAAGTCTCATCCAAAACTGGTTCCTGTTCGATATTGGTCATTGATCATGGAAAAATCCAAATCAGTAAAAATCTCCCTATTGAATGGATAAATTCCGGTGCATTTGAACCCATTTTGTGCTATTTCTAGTCTAGCTGCCTTAGTCAAAGCCGAATTGATAAGGGAAGCGATGTCTGACATTCTCGCTCCTGGGTTTTGTCTCATCCACATGGCACTTGCTGAACTGAATGCAGACTTGAACGGCTTGAAAAATACCCGGTCTAACGGTTGTACTTTGTGAGTGGTGTGCTGAGCATATGGATGTGATAATCACAAGCAAACTCTATCACTGCCAATTCTTTAAGTCTCTCATGTCCATCGAGAATCAGAAGAACAGGGTGTTCCCTCGAAGGCCGTGCGTGCTGTTCGAAGTGCTGGAGCCACTTCAGGAATATCTCACCATTCATCCATCCACTTTCATGTGGAATTGCTATGCTTTCCGGTGGAGCTCCAATCATCAATTGACCATCTTTATCGATCCGTTTTCTCGGGAAGATGAAAAGAGGAGGTACAAAGTGACCAGTCACACTCATAGCAAACATCCAGGTGATGTTTCGTCCCCAACCACTAGATGTCAACTTGCCTACTTGCTTTTTTCCCTTAGTTAAAATAACTTTCTCACCTTTCTGCACTGTCGAGACACCCGTTTCATCAGCATTGTAAATTTTCGAAGCTGGAAAACTATATTTTTCCTGAATCTGGAACAGCTGATCATAAAAACGATCTAGTTGAGGTTTATTGAACCCAACGGCTCTCGCGATACTGGTTGGCTCTGAAGTTCTAAGAACAATATCTGGGAATCTTTTCGAAAAGCTGTAGTAAAAATCTTTTCCAGTCATTTTTTTTCCTTGTTGAATCTATGAGGAATTTTTAGTTGCTCTGCGAGTTGTTAAGCCAGTTTCAAAAATTCCGCTTTCGCGAGTGGCATCAGCCGATTATCTAGATCGATAACATGTTTATGAAGTTGCAGAGCTTGATCGTTGGAACATGTGTGCTCCAACCTTCCCAATTTCGGCTTGAAATCTGTTTCTTCTCCATTACCTATAACTTTCATTTTGTCCTGGAGCGTACTTCTTGGAACACCATACCGTTCAGCAGGTCTTCTTATAGATAAATTTCTCTCCTGAACACTCCGGATCGCTCTTTTGTATTTTCATCCCAACATCTTCTAGTTGGTTTTCTCTCTTTGAATTTTGGCATTTTCTGTGAAGAAAACATCAGATTTTTACTTATTTCTTCCCTAATGCAAAACAAAAGCGACTTTAACATAAAGATAAGCAGATGACTTACATGACAGAGCAAATGAGATTCATAATTTCACTTTTTCATTCATAAAATCCGAAAATTCACCACTCATGAAATGGCCGGGGCCACACAACAAACAAGTGTCCGATTCTACCCGACCAATTCTATCCTATGAGTCATATCTATCGCCAATGTCAACATGAACAGCTTCAAATATTTAACATATTTTTAAATTATAATGACAACCTTTCTGAATTAATAAAATACCATGGTACAGAAAAAACTGAGTTCGAGAAGTGTGCGGCACAGACAAAAGAACCGACACTAGTATATGATCGACTGTCACGCGTTGATCACTGAACTGACACGGCTCATAGATTTGCACGTATGGCTATATGTTGCTGCCGTTATTTTGACGTGCGCCTATTAATTATGTCTGCGGAATTTTCTGGAACTAGCTTTGGCCGGGGGTTCCCGCCGACCGGGGTTACCCGACTCTCTCCTATGTAAATCTACCTGCGTATCTGAATAGATACGTGATCATTATTCTGCGAACTCGGCAGGGTGTCGTCTCAGATACGAAACAATCAAGACCCGAGAGCTGGCAATGAATATCGAGAGATATATTCCCAGTAGCTGCGTACCTAGCAATGTATCCCTCAAGATACAAAATTTTGTAACAAATATAAAAAAAACGAGAAAAGTGATCACTGACAAAAGATCTTACAAACTTATGAATTCAATCGTGCTAAAAACTAATGGAAGCCTATGAAAAACATGAACACTTACCGCTGATGCCAAAAATGTAGTTCTCATTGCGGCCATCTTGAACGAACTAACCTGTGTTTCAAATATTTCCGTTGAGATGTTGAGTAGCTCCCTCTTCACGTTATAGACAGTAAACAATGATCATAGGTTACTACAACCAAGGGGCTAATAGAAGATTTCTGCTTGATTTTTGAAATAAAAATTATTGTATAGAGCGCATCCTGTGTGATACATTGCCAAGAAAAGTGTTAATAAAGCTACGTTGTTTATTTCAGATCTGTATGTTGAAAACCGGTAACAATTCGATATTATTCATATTACACGTTTGGCTCACGGCCCAAAATGAGTGGTAGAATATGAATTGAGAAACCAATTTTCTATCGTGAATGATATGATAAGAAAAGTATTTTTTTCTTTGAAAGAAAGAACTTTCAAGTACGCCATTTCGCCAGCAATCAGAAATAACTAGAAGGGGTACCTGGTTAAAAGCGACAATATTTCATGCGGAGAATTTTTCGAAAATAAAAGAAGTGATATCCGAAATAAATACCAATTCAGTGTGCGTGCTGGATTTCCAAAAACTGTTCAGTATCAACGAGCTTCCTCGTTTGTGTTTCTTGAAATATAACTATAGTTTCATTGCTCCAACTATAGAAAGCTTAGAAATATCTTTAGATTTAGTTACATCTGCCAAAATTGTCTGAACATTTATAACTTCATGTTTGAACGTTAGTGGTCAAATCGGTCAAATGATTTAAGCGAAACTAAAATAAGTACTCCAAAAAACGAAGGTTTTGTACTTCTAAATGAAATTGGTCGAATTTTAAGGAGGAAATCGTGGAAGATTCGATGAATATAGAGTTAACTACAAATTTTAAAAAAGCCCAATAACATCAATAAATGCAGAAAGAAGCTTTTCAATATATAAAAACATGTATTCTAATTTTCTTGTTGGAAGGCAGCAAATACGATTAAGGAAATGAAATGAGATGGCCTAGCACAGGTCAATGCAAAGTTGATGACCATCAAGTTTTTCACTCTGGAGAAGACAGCTCACACATACATACATATTGAGTACAGTTGCCATCGCAGCTAGATTAGGAGGTGAAGTAGCAGTCGATCCCCAGGACGACATATTATTGTAAATAGTGTATATATGAATATTCAGAATTTATGGTTGATAGTGATAATAAATTCAATCTTTATGAACTCTGTGTTTCCTCCGCTAAGCTAACCGAGCGAAAAACTCATTACAAGTGGTCGTGGAAGACAAGCTAGACTCCTACCAGCAAGACTAATTCCAAAACAGTGGAGCAGTGTGATGTTTTGAGGTGGCATTATGCTGGGAGGAAAACCAGATTTGATTTAGTTTCCTGCGAGTGTACCGGCTAGAAATTACGTGGACTTAGTTCTGGAGCCATAGTGAGACTCTGGCAAGGTTCCCAGGGTGAGAATTTCAGTTTTACGCAAGATAATGCTCCTCCGCATACCATCAACCTCGCGCGACATTATCTTGAAATAGAGGGAATCACTATTTTGAACTGGCCAACTTGCTCTGCAGACCTAAATCCCATTGAACCTTTATGGGATGGTCTCAAAAGGAAAGCTAGATCGCGCCAGGATAATCCAAGTACCCCACAACAGCTCATTCAAACAGTCACAGAAGAGTGGCAGAATATCACCCCAGAGTAGGTCGAAAACCTAATCCAAAGCATGCCTAGACGGATTCAGGCTAGTATCAGGGTAAGAGGAGGTAATACAATCTACTTAAGTCGAGAAAAAACACCTACCCCGTAATAAAACAATTTCCAATTTTTACTACATGAGAAAAGTCTCTTATTATCTTTTCTTACTTTCTTTCTTAAAATAAACCTTAATTTATTTCTTTTTTCAATTGAAATATCTCAGAAAGGATCAATTCTAACAACCCTTCGAAATTTCTAAAATCCCTGAGGTAATATTCAAAATATCGAGTGATTCCAAATAAATTTGGTTGTGTGTATACGCACATCTATATTTTTGGCTACATAATATCAGGTCTCTTGTTACGGCAAAACATGAATTCCATGTGTTTTTGAGTTTGCACTAATGATTATCTCATATTTATCGCGTGAAAAAACTCATAGTGGATCAAAATATACTAGTTTTATTAGATCATATATAATTCGAAATATATTCCATATAATAAGCAGATAAAGCAATAATTTACATGAATTTACTGAAACAGAAATTCAAATGCCTTCATCTTTGGGAACCTCAGCGGCCATTATCTTCTCGACTGGCTGTGCGTGTCTCTGAACCAAATTGAAAATCCGCCTTGAGAAACTCTCGAATGAATACCTATGGTTAAAAGCATCTTTGGCCATCTCACCAAGGAAATTTTGAATATGCGGACTAGTTGCCACCTTCATCATTGCTGATGCGAACAGATGCGCTTGTGGTTCAACTAAAACACCAGTTATTCTATTCTCAAGTATTTTCGTTGCTATTCCTTTGTTTATGGCAACTATGGGTTTCCCCAAGCTCATAGCTTCCAGTAAATAATCGGAGCATATGTCGTTTCTCGACGTATGAAGAACCACGCTGGCTTCAATCAACAGAGTTTTGGTATGTATTGTTGGAATCTGTCGTAGAATGGTGACTTGAGCTGCAAACCAACGTCTTTTGAGCCGTTCAACGAACATTTGATAGTATTTCCTTTCTTCTAGTAACTTACAGTTACCAGCTATTATCAAATGAGCTCTTTGTCTAAAGTATATATCATCTGTTTGACTAAGCATATCCTCAAAGGCGTCTAGAACTAACTTAAAGTTTGATGTTCGTCTAAATTTACCTAACGCCACAAAAAGACTGCATTTCGACGCTAGATCCGGAATAATTCTGTTGATATTGATGCCTGGTTCAATCCATAGCCCATAATCCACCAACGGTATCATAACTTTTGGTTCTGTAGACGAAGGAAAACTTTTCTTGAATAGATCCACAAATGCCGGCGACTCTACTATTACCTCGTCTGCGAATTTGATCCATCTGGCTTCAAAGAGATTTGGCACTAACTGTACTTGGTCATAACAAGTTTCTGGGTTACGAAGAGAACGAAATTGTTCGATATAGAACACCTTGTGTCGGCTGAACATCTTCAAGGCAAACAAAGCGATCAGGTCTGTGTCCATGATGATGACACAAGGTTTTACAGATGGTGCTTTCAAAAGTATACTAAGAGCTAAACATAGTGCCCTGTAGGTCGCCAAAGTTGACCTTAAAAGTCCAAATAAATGTTTTGGTATCCACCATACTCGTTTCTCTATTTTTATGCTTCCAGATAACTGAAAAAATATTGTTAAGTTTGTTAAAGAAAATACCAAGTAAGTAAAACTGAAGCTGGAATTTTGGAAACTGGAAAAGATTTCCATGCCACAACAAAACAAATTTCATATAATCGCATGCTGTTCAACAAGCTTCAACATGTTAAGTCTTGTACTGCAATATTGTAGCGTACAGCTCTTGATGATGCAATGAGTAGATTGAATTGGCTATTTTGATATGGGAGGAGAAGGACATGGAGGACTTCTAAGCTTTCAGATTCCAAGGGTTAGATCTAGTTTAACCATCGACATCAGATGTAAAGCAAATCACTGTGAATGGAGAACATCTCTATATTCGATGATTTTAGAGAAGTATGGCAAAATTGGCAGAACAATTAATACAAAAAACTGAAAACAACAAGTCATCAATCTGCGTTATGATTTACAAACAATTTGAATATCGTGAAAGGCCATACAAAGTAATTTAGCTTCGCAACAATGTAGAGTGAGGAAACAACTAGACCCTATCTGTTTTCCACTGATTTTCACAAATATATGGGCTATGCCCAGAAAATACCAAAATATTTAATACTGTAATAACCATGTTCAAAAATTCCGCTATCAGTATTACATACCTACTGAGTTCATATAAAATGTACCTTTATATCATCCAGATAGTTATTTCTCTCGTCTACTTCCGATGTAACAATAGTTACATCAAAACCTGATGATTCCAGACATTGTGCAAAATTGATGATATATCTGTCCTCTCTTCTCTTTGCTATGCGATCATGTAAAATAATAATATCGCGGTGTTTCTGCTCGTTCAGATTGAAATCAGAATGAAAAGCGTTAAGATCCATTCTAATGAAAAAATATACTCAAAATTTACATTTTGACATCTATCAAAAACGGAACTATGAAAAATTTTCGGCTGTCATGGTTTGGTGTTTTTTCGAACAATGAACGATTTCAGATTTTTTTGGAAAGATTTAATTCATGAAAATAGAAATAATAAAAACACCTTCGATCTCCTAGTGTGGAAATATAATAATAATAGAGTAGAGTTAGAATGACATACGAGTTTTTGGAATTGATTATTTTGTTGATGGATTTATTTTATAGAAATTCATTTAAATATAAATAGAATGAAATATTTTGACTGATTTCCATAATGTTTATTTTAATACACACGACAGTTCGTTATTTTCAAGTTTCTAGAGCTGACATTTATGAGAAGAAATACGTTAACTATACCAATTTTAATGTTGAATAGTGGGGAGTGATTAAATTCTAGTTGACTACAGAGAGAAGTGAATTTTGGGATCTTACAAACATTCCAACAGATAAATGTCCGCCTCAAATAAAAGAAATCTTTAACTAAAATAACTCTTCACTATACATTATAGATGAATTTTGTTTTTTTTTTGGATATCCATTTGCACAAATTTATTTTCTATTCGGATCAAAATTTTTCGAACAGAACTCAGGAATTCCCATGAGATCCCAACTCAGTCCCTTATTAGCAGATATTTTCATGAACAATCTTGAAAAATTTACAATGAATGATAAGATAGCACAAAACACATCATTCGTTAGAACAGATATGTTGATGACATTCACGTAGGTTTTCAATGCTCAAACAGATACTCACTCGAACACAGTTACCATTTGTCTTCATGTGAACCTTCATCAAGCAGTAATATGTGGACTAGTATTTGACAGCTCGGGTGATTCAGCCAGAATGAGTCGAATTCAACCTTCAGACTGTCCGTTGTTATCCGCTAAGCAGTTCAAAGAGAGATAGCTAAATATGGTTCTAAACTACCACTAGAAGAAGGAAGGAACACAGACTGCTCCTTCTTTGCAAGAGTTCTCTAAGCGACCAGACAAAATAAGTTTATTGTCCACTTGAGTGCCAAATTTTGGCAGTTCCGTGTCGTTTTGCTGCTTGACAATGGAATATATGAATATTTAAACTGTGTTATGACATCCTACCCAAAAGTGCGTTGCAGTTCAAATGGCATAAAACTTCATCTGGATATTCCTTGCTCATCGATTCGATGATTTGAGATTTACTATTATAGGCTTGTGCACTCAAAACTTATGAACAGGCTCAGATCAGCCTTCAAGAGAGCACCACCATGCTGGACCCAATCCTTTTGGGCATGTTGTTTGATGGTATACCTAAGATGATGTGTGGTGGTAAATCGATCAGTATTAATGCTCTCATCACTATAGCAAATTGATTATCTGTTGATGTTATCAATATGCAGTTATTTGGGTCATTCTCCAAAAATAAATGTGAAGGAGGAAGATCGATATTGTATTTCATGGATATTGGCGTTGGGCCTAACGCGCCCGTAATAACCCAATCGGCTCTTATCTGTATGCGTACGTGTGTCAAAGAGAGACCCAATACCATAAGTAGGCAAAACTGAAACTTCTTAATCGAGACAATAAACAGAAAACAGTAGAGAAAAATGTGGAAGAAAGACGAAGACGCGAAATGAAAGATATCCCAGTCCTCATGTGATTTTCAATTAGCCAACTACTTGTCAGTCCTTCCACAAAGCAATACGTAATCTTTTTAGCCTGCATATCTGCTTTGAAATAAGGCTAAATGCCTTGGCACAGATACGTCTTCAGATCCATATAGAATAGTGTGGTCCAATGACACTTTTATGTATTCTAGCTAAGTGTCTTATGAAGCATCACCTCCAGATATTTTGCATCACTGGAGAACTTGATAGTTTCATCTTGAATAGTTTTATCTGTCAACTTTTTTTCTAGGCGAAAAGTATTATATTCCAAACACTTTTTGATGGTACGAAGATATGTTTTTCCCAAATCTTCTACTCATCCATAGTGACCAACATCTCAGGGAGGATATTTGAAATCGTCAAGTCTCACTTTTCTTTGACTAACTAAATCTCCCATATCAGCTTCAACCTCATCACATCACAGTGATGATCGCCACCAGAGCTTCGAGGAGTAGGATCTACAACAGAGAAGAATGACCGCTGCGAGTCTCGAATAACATCTACCCTAAAAACGTTCCTCTAATGAAAGATAGTTATGATGCAGTTCTTAGTATTGGTGGGGTCCAACAACTAACCATTGTTTTAATTTCCTTTACAAGGATGGCTTCCCATAGCATAGCTTACGAGCAAAGAAGGCACTTTGTGATATGTATTCTTTCATTCTCAACTCCTGGAAGTAGGAGATGCCTGTCATATCACAGCTGTGGCAGCCAAGATATTTTAATGTGCGTTCACTCGCTTCTTAAAGAGTGCTGAATTGTAAGTTATCCGAGAGATGTTTGATGAAAGCGATTTCCACAGCACACTGCCCTGTAAACAAAACAATTCCTTTAGACAATGGTACGTGGCATTGCTAGTTAGAACGTCCGCTGATCAGAGTTATTTATGATCCTGTTTTTTCTTTAAAACTGGATGCTTTCCGGAGCCTTTCAGTCCTTGAGAGCATTCAGCATAGAAGCATCTGTGGAAAACAGGAGGATCAGCAACCTGCCTCCTTTCAGCGAGAGGGCAAGATCACAGGTCGCACCTGTCCTTGGTTTGAAAGCATCAGCTGTGACACTTTTGAAGGTTTAAAACTATGTTTCGCTATGTTTTCAACTTCGGCTCGTTACAGGGATGATAGCCGCAAGATCATAAACGAGTAGGATCTGCGAAAAAGAAGAATGCCTCCCTGCGAGTCACAACTGATTTAAGAAATTCTCTCTAATAGAAGGTCGCTTTGATACAGTTTTTTAGTATTATGTGGGTCGACAAACTAGTCCTTGGTTTCATTTACTTTACAAGGTTGCTTCTTGTAACATATTATTCAAGCCTCCTTTACTAGCAAGGAAGGCACATAGTGATATATATTATTTTATTCTCACTTCACTGTCCACGCAAATATGCTTTGGAGGTCGTCGAAGTTACGATTCAGTATACGGTAGGTGGTAATAAGGTCACCACGAAGTCGAAGCAGTTCGAAAGTTGGAAGTTTGGCCCGATTGAGTATTTCAGGATAATATGGTCTTACGCTACCTAATGCCAACCGACTTGCCCGTCGCTGAACACTCCCGAGCACATTTTTGTCGCGAATGAGTTCGGGAAACCAGACTGCAGTATTCGAGTACTAGACGAACATACAATGTATAGAGCTGAATTGAGTTTTCGAAAGACAACGTGGCGAATGACTTACGCAAAAGATAGAAAGCCTTGCTGCACTCGGTTAGGTGCTGTAAATCACTTGAGTAGGCTAAAAAAGTATGGGTCCAGGACGGAGCCCTGCGGAACTCCATTAAAAACGGGTTTTCGAGGAAAAGAAGAAGCAACTCTTACGTATACTGCCTATCCGACAGAAACGAGCAAATCCATTTGAGCCGTTCCCCCCAACACCAAGGTGCTCGAGTTTATGCAACAGTCTCCTTCTAGGCACCCGATCAAAGGCCTTGGCAAAATCTGAGTATATGATATCGATCGGTATCTTTTTATCCAGAACAGAATTCCATTTGTTCACAAACCAGTGCGAGTTAGTGACGGTTGAACAACCCCTTACGAAGCCGTGCTGTTCTTTGGGATTTATATCATTTCTTAGGGGAAAAGCAGAAAGATCTTCAACGATTATGAATTCCATGACTTTGAAGACTACGGGTGTTAAGCTGATTGGTCGAAAATTACTTGAAACGAGTTCGTTATCCTTCTTGAAAATCGGCGTTACTGATGCGGTTTTCCAAATCGGTGGTAGCATATTTGTACCAAAGGAAACGCTTATCCATCAGAACATATCTTCAACAGTAGTGGAGAAATCTGGTCCAAATCCGGAGTAGAATTATCTTTCAGATTTTGAGGATGGCGTTTTACTATGTCCGAAGAAAGCCATTCGTGTTCCTGTGATGGACCAAATCTGGTCTGATTTATTAGCGGTAGTACATCGTCCAGTGGTTCCTCAGAGTAAACATCAGAAAAATTACTCGCAAGAACTTCAGCAGTCTCCAGATCATCTTGACAGAGGCTTCCATATGTACCGTTCATCAAGAGAACAGAACAAGATCTTCTAATTTGCCTGCCTGGTAGTCGTATTTCAAAGGGGCATAGTTGGGATGTTTTTTTGATTCTTTCAGAGTCCCGAAGGTAATCAACTTGAAGGATACCCTTTGCAGAAACTACTTAAACAATATTGTTCCCTAAGTATTTCATCCCCCTAGAATGATTTGAGGTCAGAGATGAAAACTATGATGAGATTTCCATTATGCAAAAAACTAAAATTCAAAGTACGTATATTCTTTCTCAAAATGATCCAGCATGTGTTGCTTTTCTCTTTTTCTATATGCACATCAAAATCGTAAGGTTTCCATGACACCGGTAATATATCAGTATTTTCACATTCGTCACATGACATACTCATGATCAGAATCATCATTGTGTGAGAAAAATATAAAGTGTAAAATTCAGAAATTATTGTGTCCCATGGACTGAGTTAGACATTATTCGAGAGGACGGGTCTATTTGTCGGCAAAATTCGCCTATTCAGGGTATCCAGGTAAGCCAGATAATATTAAATTTTCGGAAAAGAAATTGTGACAGTTTTAAGTCTGACATTTGTCGATAGAACCTCACTGGATCAAAAATTTTTTTGATTTTTGTAACGTTACTTTGCGTCATAAAAATGAAGCAATTAAACCGTTGTTCGTTCTTATTCTCATTATTTCTAATTAATTGAATCGAATGATAGATTGTTTGATCAAATGAAACAATGATGTTCAAATTCTCACTAAATGGACGCGTTTCACCACATTGTGATTTCTTGAAATAAATATCACATTTGAAAGAGTGATGTGCCTTATATATTACATAGCAAAATCAAGTACTCAGCTAAATAGGAGGCAAATCCGAACAGAATTACTTCTCTTAAGAACTGAAAAGATTGAGTAATGGTGACGAATTTAGGTCTATTTGACTATTAATTAAATTCCTGGAATTTTTCTTTTATTGATTTCCAATGCTTTCCAAAATTCAGTTTCAAACTATTTTCAATATGTAAAATATCAAAGTTATCATTGAAGGTATATTATCTTTTAGTAAATTATTTGCATATATAAAATCTGATTTTTCTTTGTCAAAATTGCGTTTAAACTTTGTCACAACTAGGAAACAAAACATCAGATTTTTATCGGAGCAAGAGGATATACACATGTCTCACGTTCGATAATTAAAATGCTTCGTTAACTTAGCTAACTTAGGACAAACATCAATTTAGAAATTGGCCTGGGGAGTACAGACACTTTTTGCACAAAATTCTCTTTACTTTTAATTTGAACTGCTTAGCGTTCAGTTGTCTCCATTCAATGTGGAGCTTATTATAGTATTTAAGATTAGGAGTGTTCTCTGCAGATTCTGTAAGCCCAGATCGTGGTTCAATATAAAGGTTTCTTTGTCTAGTTAATTTAGAGTGATTCGAACTAAGAGTTTCGAATTCTACTTATCTAGCGTGGAGATCAATAAGCTAATTATGGACATAAAGAGATGGGAGGCTCATTATACCCATTCTCCTAAGAAGGGGTTTGCAGTGTTTTTTGAAGGTAGAAAATTTTTTTCCATTGTGGAATAATTTCCCCATAAGACAACACTATATGAGATTACCGAGTGAAACAGCGAAAAATAAATCGTAAGAAAACTAGCCTCCTCATAGCCCGAGTATTGAAATTTTCTGAGCAGAAGTAATGTTGAAGACATTCTGATTTCTATAGAGCAACATGCGCTCCGCACAATAAGATATCAGCCAATATAATCTCCTATAGTTTGACTGTATCTCCAGTCGAAGACCTGTGGTTACTTGTTATTGTGAGTCGTTGGGTCTTTTCTCTGTTTATCTCAAGGCAGTGCGCCGTCATCCATGTCTCAGCTTAATTAATGGTATTCTCGTACACGTTGTTAGTAATTTGAGGCTCTTTGTTGGAACAAAACATGGTAGTGTCATCCGCAAAGAGAACACCATCTACTGATTCCAGAAAAGACGGTAGGTTGTTGATATAAATCCAAAAAAGTAACGGCCCAAGTACAGATCCTTGTGGTACACCTGTTGTAATAGGCAGGTGGTAGCGCCCAACATGCAGATGCACATATACTTGTCTCTCAAGTAGGAAGACAATGGTCGAATAAGTTGATATACAGGGTGCTTTAACGAAAACTGAACAAAGTCTATATCTACCAAGATATTCATTTCTGATCAAAACGCAAAAACAGGTCAATTTTTGTTTTAAGGGGAACATCTTTTGGGGTACAAAACTTGCCTGAAATATCAACCCCCTAGGCGCGGGTTGCAATCCTTGAACATTTGGAATGTGGAAGATGGGTCGAGAGATGACTCAAAAGAAAGGTGGTATCTTTGTCTACATTGCCTTGAATAGATTTCCATTTTGAATTGAAAACTGTAAAAGATACAGGGTGAGCAACTGAAAGATAGGGAAGACTATTTCCCTGAGACTCTTCAAGTTTCAGTGAAGTAAAATGGAACAGATCCATGCTGATCAATGGCAGTCATCATCAAGTACCATCCTCATCTCGAATTTCAACCCCTTGAGCAGGGGTGACCACCCTTGAAAATTTGGAAGAGGGTAGATGGGTCGTGTGATACCTCGAAAGAAAGGTATTATCTTTGTCTGCATCCCCGTGAACGAATTGTCATTTTTGATTGAAAATTGTAGAAGATACAGAGTGAGCTACTGAAAAATAGAGGAAACTATCTATCGCTCTGAGCTATTCAAGTATCAGGGCAAAAAAATGGAACAGATTCATTCCAGTCATCTTCTGAAACACCATTGACATCTCAGGTTTCAAACCCTAGAGCAGGGTACTTGAATAGCTCAGGGCGATAGATTGTCTTCTCTATTTTTCAGTGGCTCACTCTGTATCTTCTACAGTTTTCAATCAAAAATGAAAATTCTTTCACGGAAATGCAGACAAAGATAATACCTTTCTTTCGAGTTATCATCACTCGACCCATCTACCCTCTTCCAAATTTTCAAGGGTTGTCACCCGTGATCCAGGGGTTGAAATTCGAGATGAGGATGGTACTTGATGATGACTTAATGACCAGAAAGCACATGATACTCTTCGATTGAAATTCTCAAGCTTAGGGATACTGAAATTTGAGGGTTGATCCCTAGACTTTAAATTAATATGCTGAATGCCTTCTTCAATACTGATAGCAATCTGAACTACCATTTTCTCTGAATACATTGGATTCGAAAGATTGTCTTCTGGTAGTTGGAACACTCTATATCGAAAAAAATTATCGATTTATATAGATAATCGATAAATCTTTCTAACGATAAGCTACCCGATACATCCTATGGTTATTTTGTAGGTTAGAGTTAAGTGATGGGGGGGGGTAGGTGGTTGAACTGACATGCTAAAAATCGGCATGAACAACGGTCCTTCTCGAAATAAAAATCGACCTGTTTCAGCTGACACCTTCTCCTGAATTAGAAGAAGTTTGAATTTTCTTTGGAACACCCTTAATATGTGGTGATCTCTTTGAACCTTCATTCTGTCAGCTACAGCAGTCTTGATCAAATAACTCTCTACTTCAAATCACACTGTGAACAACAACAAAAAAAATTGCCAAACTCCAGGCAACCAACGTAATAACCCTTCTCAACTACATCTACTGATGATTTTTTATTTGATGCTGAAAACCAAGGAGAGAGTAAGAGATACGAATACAGGTTGTCCAATTACTTAATAACTATCTCATTTACCTCTCCATAACATACCAACAATATCAGGAATTTTTTTTCATGACCTTTCTCTCAATATTCTTCTAGTTTGAAACTCGATTTCTTTCTAGCGCAGAATATATCTTCTAACATAATGAACCGACACGGTTTGGTTACACAAACAATCAACACCAAATTTTTTCAGATATCGCATCACATTCATCGAGATCTGTAGGAAAGCTGAGAAACCAGACAGTGTATCGTCAAAATTCGAACTCCATATCAACCGACACCTCTGGGGCAGCCATACAAACGATCAATAACATCCTAAACGGAATTACAGAGTCAGTCAATAGACTCACGGAGCTGCAATATCGTATGCCTGATCGTACAGGTTCAGGCAAGTACGAAAGTATTTCTAGTAGTATTTTCTAACGATTAGAAATGGACAAAATTGAGATGGCATTGAAGACAGTATTCTTCACGTCGTCTTGAATTTACTTCATGAAGTTTAATAGTAACTTATGCAACGTTTCTTCTAGGTAAAATCCATACAGTGAAAGTCGACAATCTTCCCCAAAACAAGATCTCGAAGAACATCCCCGAAGCATCACAAGCTCCCAAACCCCCATCGTGAAAATTAAAGCACTGCGCCAGAGAATCAAGGCCTTATCTTCCAAATTGTCCACCATTAACTCATCGTGGTCGAATTGTTCTCTGAAGAAGAAATCCAAGATGTCCGGAAAATTGAACGAAAGGAAAAATCAGAGAGAAAAACAAGCAGAAAGAATACATCCTGAAATGGCCGAACCGGTGACCGCCGCACCGGTGAAGAAAAAATTGAAACCATATACAAAGCCCCACGTGGATAGACACTACAGCATTGCAGCGCCTTCCATTAAGCCTTTCGAGTTTTCTCCGCATAAGCTGGTGGAGATATACCACAACAATGCAGCTAAAGAAAGTGACTCAGAAGAGGAGAAGAACAAATCGAAAATTCAGGTACCTAAGAGAAACGGAAATTATTATTATAGTTTTATTAGAATGTTCTACTATTTGGAGTACATATTCGAAATTCTGATGGCAAATCTGATTCAATACGACAAATTCCAATTTTGGGTCTGAGTACCATATTACTTTGATTAATGGTTAACATATTTCAACATGTTTTTTTAACGAAAGAAAACTGGGAACTGAATTTGAGTAGAATAATTTGAAATTTATATTCCCATATCAACACAAGTATATCTTTCTGAACCACCAAGACGTTTCATTTATCATTCTTTTATAGGTGAAGATAAAATCTGACGCAATCCCTAATCTAAATATCAACAGTCACGATTGTGGAGATTGCAAGGATATCAAAAATTGTAACCATGCCAACGATGAGGGCTACGAAGAACCTCACGCGCCCCGTATCTGTTACACCAACAAGAGTTACGAGCTTCCCACCATTGCCTCGAAGATGAAACAAGCTGTGAAACTAGATTTCAACATGTTCAATTTCAAGGCCATTCCTTTCTGTCCCGTCTCTTCGACAACCCCCAGTCACAACATCGGCATTAATATTCAACAAGTGATGAGCATCATCAAGACCCGTCAACCGGTTCAAGGCATCTCTCCCACGCTTGCGCACAATATCAATTTGGCAGCAGAGAAGTTGAATCACGATCCTCTTACCTCGTTCGTTTCGAGTATGACGTCCAAGATATGGTACATTTTTCTTATTTAGTACTCCATATTTTTCAAACAAACGAAAAAACATGCTAATGTCTTAGAATGTTCAGCACATTATCTTGAAGCTTGAGTATTATTCCGGCTCTACACTCCAAACGCGAAACGAGAGTGCAGATAGTTTTACGCTTTCGCATTGGTGCGAGTGTAGAGCCGGTTCTAGATATTAGTCCAACCAATAGGTGTAAAGATCCCCCAAAGTCTTAATACTCTATGACAAAAAAGTATACAGAAACTCTGCTTCAAATTGCCCGCGTTGAATATTTTTAACTTATTCAAGTTCCTGCATAATTACTATGCCAAACATGAGCGCGATCTGTCAACTAGTTTGTTTACGACAGCTGTTGAAACCAGTCGATCTCAGTGGTACTCGAATTTTACAATGGAAAAACATATTGAACGAAGATTTTGGTGTCAAATTTTGTGTTTTGAACGAAATTCCGTATGCTGAATCGTTGCGAATGTTTCATGTATGTATGTATATTTATTTCTGTTTGAAAATATAACGTTTGGTAGACACGTCAATCATTACTAACACAAGCAAAACACAAAAGATAAAATTACAAAATACAAAAACATTGAAGACCAAAATTACATTCATAAAACCTTCAAGAGTGTAAAGACAGTTCTCTGTGAGCAAAGTTTTACAATATTTCTGGAATTACTATTCATTTAGGGCTCTCACTTGTGGAGGTAATGCGTTGATAGCCTTATGTATATAGGAAATGTCTTCTTCAATTTTATTTTAGGTATAACTATTGAATCTCTTTTTCTAGTAGTGTAATCGTGAATGTCTGACATTTTATTGAACTCATTTTGGTTCTTCTTAATAAACAGCAAATATGCATAAGCTATGAGAGAAAACAATGTCATTATTTTGAGTTCTCTGAAAATAGAAGCACAGTGATCTCTAAAGTCAGCACCCACTCAAATCTCACTACAGATTTTTGCAAAACAAAAATACGCTCTAGGTGAATGTTGGCTGCGTCTCCTCGTGCCAAGACACCATATGACATGAGGGAATGGAAAAGGGCGTAATAGGTAGTATGCGCTGCTTTTGGTCCACCCATATATGCAACCTTCCGAACTGCATCTACTGACTCTGCAAGATGATTGCACAGGGATTCCAAATGAGAACGCCATGTCAAGCCAGAATCAATGTCAACTCCAAGGAACCTAACAGTATCCACAGATGATCTAGTGGCATATATCAATACTTTGGTCTTCTGTACATTCGGAAGAAGTTCGTTTTCATTGAACCAACCCTGGGCGTCCCTCATTGATTTGTCGTATTCGATCTGGAAGTCTTCCCTCTGAGATACCATATGAGTGAAGGTCGTGTCGTCTGCGTATATTATTGTTGAAAGATCTAAAGTTGTCATGCTCTCTAAAAGATCATTCATAAACAGTAAAAAGAGAAGGGGCCCCAAGATCGATCGATGTGGTACACTTTTCGTTATAGTCATCTCTCCACTCACTATGTCTTGGTAAAATACTACCTGCGTTCTGTCACTTAGGTAGGATGAAATCAGTTTGTTTGCAATTCCTCTTATTCCGAGATTGTAGAGTTTATTAAGTGATTTCCATGGGACATGCAGTCAAAGGCCTTAGTGGAGTCGGTAAACTCAAGCACAGATCGCCCTCTTCAAAAGATTTATATACGTTAGAAGTTAGTGTCATGATGGCATCAACAGTATGTCTGTTCTTTCTATAGCCATATTGACGAGAAAAAAATAAGTTACGTTTCTCAACGAAATTGTATAACTGTCAATGTATTACCTTTTGAATCACCTTTGAAAATACTGGTAAGATTGATATTTGCCTGTAGTTGTTTGGATCATCTTCATTGCCCTTTTTGAGAATTGGGGTCACTTTGGCTCTCTTTAACATTCTTGGAAAAACGTCTTCCGCAATACACAAGTTGACAACATGACAGAGTGGTTCAGCCACAAATGGCCCTCACTTCCTCAGCAACCGAGTGTTCATGCCAAATATGTCCTCCGTTTTAGAATTTTTCAAACTACAGATAATTGCCTCTATATAGTCTGAAGTAACTGGATGAAAGATCATTGAATTATGGACTGAAACCTGTTTTGTAGGCCCACAGGTTTCATTTGGGTTAGTCACCTGGATATTTTCAACTAAATTATTGGCGTTCTCAACAAAGAATTTATTGAATGAGTCTATATTTATATCATGATCTTTCTTTTCTACTCTGTCACGTCCACTTTCTTAATTTATCATCTGCCAAATCGTCTTGCTTTTGTTTTCCGATAGAGCTGAATTTTCTTCGAGAACACTACCAGATGTAGGTAGCTGCAGACATGCTGGATCGTGCGAATTCTGATCCCACGTTCATGGAACAGATCATAACTAGTGACGAGACATGGGTCTATGAATACGCCACACTAACACGCCAACAATCATCGGGATGAGTGGGAAAAAATGAGCTAAAACAGAAAAACCCCTCGCCAAAGTTGTTCGAAATTCAAGAAGATGCTGATTGTTTTCTTCGATATTCGTAGTGTGGCTCATCATAAATTCGTTCCTCAAGGTCAAACAGTCAAGAATGACTGCTATTCAATCGTTTTGAGACGTTTGTGGCAAAACAGTTCGTGGATTATTAACGACTTCAAGACCAAACAATCGATAACTACAATCGAGAAGCCGCCTTATTCGCCTGATCTAGCTTCGTGTGTTTTTTCTTTTCTCCAGACTGAAACTACCGTTTCGAGGAGCTGAAGGCCATCCCTAAAAGCGCCTTTAAAAAATGTTTCGATGTTTGGAAAAAACGATAGCTTAAGATTTTGACGTTTTATTGCAAATTTCTGGATTTTTTTTGTCACAGTGTAGAATATGAAGAATATAGCCGTGTAGGATGAAAATTAAAAGAAAAATTCGAGAAAAATTACACTGGTAAACATTGTTATTGTCACACGAACACTGTGATGATTTATTTATTTCGATGAATCCTCATTCAAATAAAATATTATCTTGTTTCAGTGACATCGAGTTTTCTTGTGATATATTAATTTCTGATCTCATTTACATGAATAACTTAATTCAGGCGACTGTATAACGATTACATTCAATTAACTTACATTTGTTACATTGTTAATATACTGCGAAAGTGTTCTAACAAACCGGACAGTTTTTGTTATGTGTGTGGAGAATTAACTTTCATATCTCAGCGCCGGAAATGTACGCTATTGATGGAAAGGTGCTATTTAGGCTATTTTGGTTTTCCTGCGCGCATAAAAGATTAACCTGGATTTCACCAATATGTTATTTAACGTGTGTGAGACTACTAATAGATAGGAGTCCAAACACACTGTCCAGTACCCCATCATCAGCCAACAGACCAATCAGACATAGTGCCGAACTGTCTGTGCCAAAGCCTCCAAAACAAGCAGAAACTCAGGATTCTATTCCTAGTCCGGCATTTGTTCTTAGTCAACACGATGTAGTATCTCAAGATTGTGACCCAAGTCATGAACAGTCAACTTCAAAAGAACCGCATTTATTGACACAAAGAGTTTTAAACGAATAAGTACGTGATTTGAATTTGTCTAAAAAAACCGGCTGAGCTTTTGGGGTCTAGATTGAAGACTCACTTGCAGATTTTGGCGAGAGGGAACGGACAGTTAGTTGAATTACTCTCCAGGTAGGAAACTGTTTCTCAGTACACAATGTCAAAATGTAGCATTGGTACTATTTAGTCTAAATTTTTGTGGTCAAAAATTGAGGCGTGGCGTACTAGACTAAGCTTTGGTTCAGGATAAATCTGCAGAAATCTTGGAAACGCAACAGCCCGGACTTGCCGAACATACGACATCTTTTGCCATTACAAAAAACGAAGAAAGACCCCAACAGTGTGATTTCATTGTGAAAAGCCGATATGTAGTGAACATACCATCAAAATGTGAGTGGAATGCAAGAAGAAGTAATTCTCTACCAAGATATCGTCCGTTCCAAGATGAAATGTGAACTTGCCACATTTTATTGTTCGAATGGAATATGGTTCTGATATAAAAGACTCACGAAAACAGTTCCTCCTCGAAAAATTCAAATACAATACAGCAGACTAGATGTGGTGGAATATTTGCATCGCTCTGGTCGGCCATCAACATCTTCAACTGAAGTTACCATTGATAAAGTGAAGGAAACTATAATTGAAAATAGTCATTTGAGTTTGAGAGAGATAGGCAATGAACTTTTCGTGTCTTACGAATCGATTTGTATCATTTCAAACGATTGTTTAGGCATGAAACTGTATCGATGATTACCGTTACTAACGCAGCGCATGGTCTGGTCAGAGTGAGAGGATATGCGCACGGCGATAACGTCGATATAAATTCCCATCAAGTTCCGAAGACCGGCATTCATCAGTAGGACCCCAGGACAAACCAAGGAGATGTAAAATAAGCGAGATGAAGAGGAAGAGGGATAGACATTCGACCCTCAAAATAATTCAAGGTTCACAGAGAAGACCGGCAGTTCAATGCAGCGCGATAAGCTGAACAGACTTATCAATTTTGGCAACTTGTTCTGGCTAAAACATTATGACAGTTGATTAATGAGTTGTGTTATCACGGTAATGGCAACAATTTGATTTTTAGTATACAAAAATAATTTTGATAAATTCAAATTCTTCAGGTAATGTTTTCTCGAATATTTATCCAATTCTTATTTCTTATTGGAAAGTTTTTCCGAAACTAAATACAAGAAAATATTTTTCTACGAACTTTTGGTGCTGAAATTATTCCCAATTAAAATTCTAGAGGACACGATTAACGTACTTTAGCACCTTTTTTAGGAAAGGAATAGCGAAGTTTGTTTCATTGGTCTCTAGCATTTATGAGAGAATATCGTGAAGCGTACGAGCGCGACGCGAGCTAGTGGCGAAGTGAAGGTAACCGTGCCCGGTCCAACATTCAAATAAAATTGTTAATTCACAAGAATGTGGCCCTATAAAATCTTATATCTCAACCTCTTGACCATGTTCAAAATTATCATGAACTTAATTTGCGGTGAATTGGTCATTTTTCTCTTTTTGGGAATTTAATGTCATCGTTACGTTCACTTTTCGCTATGATAATATAAGCCTTTATTATTTTTTCGAGATATCTTACTCATTTGTGTTAAGTTCATGCTACAAAAAATTTTAATGATTTGAAAGATATACGATAAAATCAAAAACATTGCATTTTCGACATACCTCGATATGTAACGCATCGACCTCAAGTGGATGTTCCAAATTACGGTGTCATCCTTTTAATAAGATATTATTCACCAGGAAATATTATGTAAGTTCTCAACAACATTGATCGAAAAATATCTGAAATACCATTTACTTTTCGAAAAAACCGTTTCCAAAAACGTTATCTTTAGAATTTTCATTCTATTTTTGTACTCTGTTGAGATTTTTGGAATATCAACCAAACAGCTACCTTGCATCCTCTATAAGTTTTAACTCTATTACAGTTACGGAAGATCCACCTGTCCCCTCAATAAATACTCCCTCAACTACCGTCATTTGGAGGAAATGGCACGAAATGTGCCTGAAGAAATTATAGAAGAGTGCGAAGAAAATGCAAAGGCTGGACCTTCGGGTGACATGCAGACGAGGAGTCCCCCAGGGCCCAATCAATGGACCACAGACAATAAACGTACCTGCACTTGCACGCCCGCCAACGGCGTCGATTTCAATCAAGTTTATAACAAATATCGCACAAATCCATCCCCATACGATCACAAAAATCATGTAAGTTCCTGAATTGGAATACAGTCTTGTAAAAAATGTCCGTTTCGTTTCACTTTGACTTTTATTTGAGTAAGCATAACAGAGAAAGATAATAAAGGAAGCTTGAAATAATTTTTCAAGTGCTTCTTGAATGTGGAAGAAGTAAAGCTATCACAAACTAACATAACCTGTGCTATTTACAGGAGTAAGTATTTCATCTTATATTTGAATAGAATTGCAAAATTTTCATTGTCATTATCCAGTTTGTGGAATGCATTTTACTTCTATCGTCTATCTTCTTGCTCTTTCCTGAACATGAATCATTGACAATGGAAATTTTTTCTAATACAAGATATTTCTTTTGTAGGTTACAAGACACTATCCATCGACAGCGGAACAATCTTACAGGAAAGTGTCCTCCCGAAAAATCCGATCTATGGGATATGCGGACGAGTCGTATAACAATCAAAACGCAGCGGTATTCATCCAGGACAAGATAATTTCTCCAATGAACGGGAGAGAGAAGAATTTGAAAGAGGTTCTAATGAACCTCCATGACGATTTCGAAGCAATGAACAAGTAAGATTTCTTTTATGTATTTATTCATATGAAACTTTTCATTGATTATATGATAGTATCAAATTTTGATGTGTGTCAAAAGTCGATCGTATGAAAACCCAGTATGCAGAATGAATCGCAACAGTCGAGTATAAGTATTTTATATGATTCAAAAGAAAAACGAGGAAAGCCTGAGGAGAAACCCTGTCTCACAAGTCAATGATGCAGTTAGTATGTGAGTGTGTTGTGAACAAAGAGTGGAATTAGAATGATTGGTTTTACGTTCTTCCTTCTAACCAGATCAGAATTCTACTTGAATAGCATACTATTACAAAGCACATGATCACTATTCTTGAGCTTCAAGGTATACCAAATACTTCTTCTGAAATCAAATGTATGGAGAACTTATTGAAAACAGCTTCATAGAATTTGCCTCCAAAGATTGAAGTGCGACAAACATTGGTTTCCTTGACTTCAATCTCTGAACTTGTGGACTCCAAAGCTATCGAATATTTAAGGAAAGTTCCAAAAGGAAGTGATGCTTATCCCATTTCCATTCAAAATCTGATTGTTTGGGAATATGTAGAGTAATTATGTTGCAAATAACATGAAGCCAGGTAATAGGGTTGAGCTAATGGACCCACTTACAATTCTCATTACATTGGGAATCAATTCTACCCATGAAGGCACCATTTGACCAAAAGTACTCAGCTGAAGAAAAGACCAGGCTTAGACCAGCAGTTAGAATTGTATAAACGTCTTTTACTTTGCCGGATCGGAAGCGACGTGGGTTTCGAAGCATTAGAGCATATACCTCTATGAAGAACTCGCTCAAAATAGCCAGATTGGCAATCAAAATTTATTCAATGGTTTCGAAGATATCGAGACGGAAAGAGCTATACAGTCGACATAAATAAACTAATTACATATAAAAACTGAATAGGGGTGCATGAACGGATCCCTTCGGAACACCATTTATACGCGAAAATGCGTACTTGTGTCTCCAAGTACGATGAAGCATATATCAAACCTCAAATCTTTCTTGCGTTCTGGTTTATTTTTGCCCTGCTGGCAGAAAGAGCACGTGTCGTCATAAATCGTTCCGAATTTCTTTAAATGATATGGGCAGGTGACCAGTTAGCAGTTGAGAATTGAATTCTAGTAAAAAGCTATCTCAGTGTTTCGATCTCTTTCCAGTTCTTGTAGTCAGGTCTCGAGTACGCTTGTATCTTGTAATAGATCGTCGCTCTTGAAGTTCTTGACCCTGTGAAACTTTGAGGCAGCTTCTTATTTTCGTCGTGGAAGTAGTTTGCAGCCTTTGGACCTCATCTTTTACAAGTACCTAGTTTTCTTTTCCAACACATATTGGATCAAAAGAGAATAATTGGTGTCACCATTTAAAAGTAGATTCAGTAGTTAATTTTTTGAAACAGGCCCCATATTTGTCCCACCAGTTACTTTGAAGTGTATAGTGACCTAATAGCCCCATTCATCAGTTCGAGAAGGTATTTATCGTGAGTGACTTCGTCATCTCAATTTCTACGTCCGCAAAGCAAAGATTCTACCAGTATGGGAGGAATTCGGGTTTCCCCCTATGGTTGCTTTCGAGGAATATATTCTCGGTGTCCTCTTGGTGCCGGTCACCAGCAAGGCTTACAGCAGTTTGTATTAGTTCAGTGATTATGTTGTCATGTTTGCTAGCGATGACCCTGAGTCCCTTATTCTCGAGAAAACCAAACTGTCTCCTGTAGAAATCTCTGCACAATCGATATACTATGAATGAAACCAGTCCTAATGGCAATTTCCAAAGAACTCTAATCAATGTTTCACCTTCCAGAGAGAGTTCATTTCTCTTATTCCGCAGGTATTTGAAGAATGTGGTCCTAACGTGTCTATCCTTTTGATTAATAATCACATGATGTACGATACCTTAGTTTTCTAAGAATTAGGGCATATAATTCCCTGAAGAACATGCTCAAAATAGCAAAATTGGCATTCATTCAATGGTTTTTAGAAGATAGAGCAATAAAGTCGGCATAAATGAACTTATTACATACAAAAATTGAATAGCGGTGCCTGAATAGATCCCTGAGGAAGACCATTATAGACAATGTGGAAACGACTACTTGTCTCTCCAACGAGAGAGATGAAACATATATCAAACCTCATCTGTTCCTTGGGTTCTAATTCCTTTTTGCTCCACCTATTGAATTGTTAGGGATGCAGTTTCTTGCTTCTTCTGGCAGAATGGGCACGTGTTGTCATAAGTCATTCCGAAGACTTTTATTCAGGAAGTAATATTCCACCTTCCGTAACGTGTTAAATGTCCCTCGCTGAAGGAGCCATCTCAACCCTATGAAGTGCTTCCGGATCTTGTCTTCTACAGGTGCAGAATTTGCTTTTTCACCATACAGGCTCAGTAAAAGATTCAGTTCAGGTTAACGACCCTAAATTATATTATTTAATTATTCATGGTTGGAAGGTCCAATTAAAAAAAACTAGTTTGATTAAACGGCCAACAGTTTCGATTTATTTTTCAAATCTTCTTCAGGACTCTAGAAGAACGCAAAAATATATATACAAATATATATATCAAGACACATATCAGAAATTTGTGAAATTATTTTCAAAAATAAGTTAAGCTAAAATCAATAAGAACCTAGTGCCAATAGCCAGTAAAAATAATCGGTTTCACCTTTCGAGAATGGATTCAGTGGTTCATTTTTGGTAACAGGCCCCATATTCATTCCACCAGTTACCTCAAAGTTCTTATCTTTCACCTCAAGAAGGTGTTTATCCCAAGTGACTTCTTTGAGGCAGCTTCTTATTTTCGTCGTGGAAGTAGTTTGCAGCCTTTGGACCTCATCTTTCACAAGTACCTAGTTTTCTTTTCCAACACATATTGCATCAAAAGAGAATAATTGGTGTCACCATTTAAAAGTAGATTCAGTAGTTAATTTTTTGAAACAGGCCCCATATTTGTCCCACCAGTTACTTTGAAGTGTATAGTGACCTAATAGCCCCATTCATCAATTCGAGAAGTTATTTATCCTGAGTGACTTCGTTATCACAAATTCTACGTCCGCAAAGCAAATATTCTACCAGTACGGGAGGAATTCGGGTTTCCCCCTATGATGGCTTTCGAGGAATATATTCTCGGTGTACTCTTGTTGCCAGTCACCAGCAAGGCTTAGAACAGTTTGTATTAGTTAAGTGATCATGTTATCACGTTTCCTCGCGATGACCCTGAGTGCCTCATTCGTGAGAAAACCAAACTCCCTCCTATAGAAATCTCTGCACAAACGATATAATGATATAAGTGAAACCAGTCCTAATGGCAATTTCCAGAGAATTCTATTCACTGTTTCACCTTCCAGAGAGAATTCATTTCTCCCATTTCACAGGTATTTGAAGAATGTGGTCCTAACGTGTCTATCCTTTTAATTAATAATCACATGATGTACGATACTGTTACCATTTCCACAACGGTATCTCACCATAGATCGCCCTAGGCTCCTCCGAATAAGCGTGTTACCGTGTTAACCAAGCTTTCTTAATCACAGATCGCCAAGTAGGCCCATCGACCAGGCTACGCACACAACGTACTCTGGGCCTACCTGAACCGAGGGTTTAAATATCCGTGCATTTCGGAGACTCTCTCACTTTCTCTTCGACGACCTCTACGAATACACTTTGTCTCAGAACACCGGCTGCAGCACGCGTTGCCACGAGCCGGCTTTCCGTACCCACGCCATATTGCCAAACCGCCGTTGTTTACCAACGAACCACGTGTTTTATTTCATTTTAAATTTACGTTCATAAAAAGTGTTTGTGTTAACCATCAGTGTTTCCATCGTGTGTGTGAACCCATCCCGGTAGCAATACCTTAGTTTTCTAAGAATTAGGGCATATAATTCCCTGAAGAACATGCTCAAAATAGCAAAATTGGCATTCATTCAATGGTTTTTAGAAGATAGAGCAATAAAGTCGGCATAAATGAACTTATTACATACAAAAATTGAATAGCGGTGCCTGAATAGATCCCTGTGGAATACCATTATTGACAATGTGGAAACGACTACTTGTCTCTCCAACGAGTGAGATGAAACATATATCAAACCTTATCTTTTCCTTGGGTTCTAATTCCTTTTTGTTCCACCTATTGGATTTTTCGGGAAGCAGTTTCTTGTTTCTTCTGGCAGAATGGGCATGTGTTGTCATAAGTCATTCCACAGACTTTTATTCAGGAAGCAATATTCCACCTTCCGTAGAATGTTGAATTTCTCTCGCTGAAGGAGCCCTCTCAACCCTATGAACTGCTTCCGGATCTTGTCTTCTACAGGTGCAGAATTTGCTTTTTCGTCATACAGGCTCAGTGAAAGATAATTGGTTTCACCTTTCGATGATAAATTCAGTGGTTCATTCCTGGGAACAGGCCCCATATTCATCCCTCCAGTTACTTCAAAGTTCTTATCCTTCTCCCCAAGAAGGTGTTTATCCCACGTGACTTCGTTCTCTAGGGTTTTTTCATTTACAGTGCACCTTTTCCACCAGTATGGAAGAAATATAGGTTTCCTCCTTTATTCGTGAAATTTATTCCTAGTCTCTTCGTGCTTTACCAGCAAGGGTTAGAGCAGTTTTGCAGGATTCAGTGATTGTTACCATGATAGCTCGCGATGACTATTCGTCAGTCATCTGTATAACCTGAGTCCCCTGTTTGTGTGAAAACCAAACTCCCCCCTGGTAGAAATCTCTGCACAGCTGATCTGAGTAAATTCAGTCTTAATGATAATCTCCTAACAACTCCAAATAATTTGTAAGGCCACCTCCTAAGAGATCCAAGAGAAGAAAAGACCGGCTCGGCCTATGGGATATAATGGTCGTCTCCTACGCTGAGTTACCTGGGTTCAATCCCCACAAAGTCGGTGCGATTTTTCGGATTCTGGTAATCGCTTGAGTGTCCATCTTTCGGAGGAGATGTTAAGCTGTCGGTCCTGTCTAACAGGAATGTGTTGGACATTAAAGATTCCTTCCCTCGACACGAGAGGGATTCGGCAAAATTCCCGGGTTAGTGAGGTGACAGAATTCCCCGGCGTGTCATTGGCCGAAAGGCGGAAAAAGAGCACGTTAAAGTAAAAACAAACAAGAGAAGAAAAGAGTCATTATCAAATGAAAAACTACAATTTTGAAAATGAAGTGATACATCTGGGACAACATGAAACAATGAAGTAAAACACGATTTCATCTCGTGAATGGGTTGGAATTGACCAATCGCTATGAACTTCTGGTCAAACAATATCGTCATCATAAAAATTCCGCTGTCACAAAAGCTTTGTATAAGATTGTTGAAAATTTTCAATGGATTAAATTAGATAATTCTATTTCAACTGAACATTTAATAACTCGTCTTTATTTTCACAGGAAATACGAAACTTTATCCATCCAAATAGCTTCAGGCGATACTAACCAAGATGCTATAGATGAATTAGAGGATTTAGAACAACAATTGAATAAAAAGGAAGAAGAAATAAATATTGTTATGAGCTTGTACAAGGAAGTTATGGCACTAAAGCAAGAAGTTAAAGAGCTGAAAAAGTATAATACGGAAAATAATGTTACCAGGCAACCAAGGCCTGAAGACTATAGTTCGAAAACCGCTCAGCATATATCCAAATTATTGCAACAAATTCAACATTATCATACATATTATAGAAATGGACAAAATGCTTATAACATGTAGAATAGATAGTTACGAGATATATAAAGAAAATATATAAGTAGATTGACAAATTCCAAGTGTTTTATATAGAATTATTATTGAAAGTTTTTAGTTATTGCATTATTTCTGCGAAAAACACAGTACAATACTTTGCAGCACTGTGCAATACATTATACCAAAAACATTCATGTCTTGAAACTAAGCCTGAATTTGATCGTAAGTAATACCACAAAAGCTCTGATTTGACCGGATATTTTTCTATGCTCGTTTACGAATACTTGCCAAATCTGAGCTCGAGTGGTATTTGCTGGGAAAATTCCGCGAATGACAAAACGTACAAAATGAACTTTATTGAGAAATGCACACAAACCCAACGAGAAAAACATGAAGTATTCATTACAAACAGGTTTAGTTATTATTGGAATGAGCAGTTATTGAAAATGTAATTACTATATATAATTTTTTCACTCTGGTTCGATTCTATATGGGACGATGCCTGAGGAATTATGGAATCCGATTGCATCTGTACATGCTCCTGTTGCAGATAACACGTATATCAGTAAATAAAATTTTGGCACCTTAACCTACGTTGACATTACAAGTGAGAAACTGAAATCTTCTTGAGTAGCAATAATTTCAACATGGCTTTCCAAACTAATAATAGCTTAGGCAAGTATATAAAAAATGATAAAACCAAATCAAATAAATAATAAATCAGGTGTTTATAGATTGAATTGCAATGACTGTAATAATTTCTGCATTGGTAGAATTGCCCATACTCCGTTAAGTCCTTTGTTAGCAGAAATATTCATGAATAACTTAGAGAAATTAATTCATAATCATCCACTCAGTAAATTTTGTTTATACTGGTATCGCTATGTAGACGATATCATTATTTGCTTCACAGGAACAGATAGACAGTTGAAAATTTTCGAAAATCATATAAATTCATTACATCCAAAAATTGCATTCACAACCGAAATAAAAAGCAATAATTCGATAAATTTCTTAGACGTAACAATTTCGAATGAAAATGGAAAACATGTTTTCGCAATTTACCATAAGCCGTCACATACAGATATTATAATACATAACTCGTCGTGTCATCCATATCAACATAAAATGTCAGCATTCAACAGTTTTATTCATAGATTGATTAACATCCCGTTATCACTAGAAAATTTCAACAAAGAATTCAATTTGATTAAACAAATAGCCAAAAATAATGGTTACAATCCCAAACTAATAAATAATATTTTGAATAAAAAACAAAGTAGAATCGCATTGAATGAAGTTTACCCTGTCGATAAATTGAAACAAAAATTCAACACCTTAACCTGCGTTGGCATTACAAGTGAGAAACTGAAATCATTCTTGAGTAGCAATAATTTCAATATAGCTTTCCAAACTAATAATAATTTAGGCAAATATATAAAAATAATAAAACCAAACCAGGTAAAAACAATAAATCAGGTGTTTATCGATTGAATTGCAATGACTGTGATAATTTCTACATTGGTAGAACACATGGAAATTTTGATATTAGAATATCGGAACATAAACGCAGTTTTTCAAATAGAAAATCAGATTCAAATTACGCGAATCATCTCTTAGAAAATAATCATTCTTTCGACCCACAGTTTGAAATTTTGCATACAGATAATAAATATTGGAAAGTAGATCTTTGGGAAGCTTCAGAAATCAATAAATACAAACACTCAGGTAGACTCATCAATGAACAAGTCGATTTAAGCCCTTCACCTCTATTGAATCTTTTCGGGGAGCAATCTATTACTTAATTTTATTGGATATACCTGTCATAAATAACCACTTAAGAAGAAGCAACTCAATAAGCTTTTAATTACTCAAGAACATTTATAGTTATATTCTCGTTTATATTTTTCTGTATATTCATTCGTCTGAAGAAGCTACGGTGTAGTGAAACGCGTTATGAATCGCAATTATCAAGTAAAATTCCTTGAAACACAGTACTTGTTTTTATTATTGATAATAGAATTTTACCAAGTAAAGCCTCTCAAATTCAAAAGTCGATTTAAGCCCTTCACCTCTATTAAATCTCTTCAGGAGCAATCTATTCCTTAATTTTATTGGATATGCATGTCATCAATAACCACTTAAGAAGAAGCAACCCAATAAGCTTTCAATTACTTAAGAACATTTGTATTTATATTCTCATTCTTATTTATATATAGTTTTCATAATTTCTGTACATTCATTCGTCTGAAGAAGCTACGGTGTACTAAAACGCGTTACGAATCACAATTATTAAGGGAAATTCATAAAACACATTACTCGTTTTCATTATTGATTTATTATTGGTTTTTCAACGCAATAGAAAACAATATTGCGATATTCTTCATGTTAGTATAACGAGAATTGCCATCGCATAATCAAATTACTTTATATTTGTTTTTCTTATGACCTTCTTTCATTTCTCAATGATGAAATCGTATTCATGAGTTCTCTTCTGCCTTCCATTAAGCAAATACTTAAAAACAATCGAACACAAAACATCTACAAATGTTATTGTCAAGATACTCAATCTCTCCACAAATGGAATAAATTATGAAGCAATTCAACCAATCGTATCACATTTTCATCATCATAACTCCAATCTCCATTTATATTTATCACGGTACTTGGATGGTACTTATACATAAATGTGTAATAATCACTCATAATCCTATAATAGAGTGTCATATGTCCGATTGGATGAGAAGAGTCGCCAATCATGATGTGGGAATCAGCGTTGCTAGGAGATATTGCATATGTGTATCTACGTAACCTAGCAACGGCTGATAGAGTGGGCCAATTCTATAAGTAGAGTTGTCACTGAATTGATCAAAATGAAAATTGAGAATAACAATCATTTGCTATCACATTTGCAATCTGGTTGGGTGACATTTGAGAATAAATTTCTATTTATGTTACGTTACTAAGGTCACACCAGATTTCAAGAAGTACAAATAGGGATCGTCATTCAGAAATAGATTCAAATGGAGAATGAGAAGTGAACAATTTTTTTTCATATTTCACGTTATAAATACTAACATAATTATCATAGATATTTACCATTTAACATTTGAAATGTGACGATTGCAGTTAAGCAAAAAATATTTTCACATTCTACAGGCGCTTTTTCAGTAAAATTCAGGACGTGTTCGAAAAATGTTTTGCCAATCGGTTTCTGAATTATAAAGCAAACTTGTGACTTTACAATTGAGAACTAAATATTTATTTATATATATATATATATATATATATATATATATATATATATATATATATATATATATATATATATAGTGTGTTCCAACGAAAATTTGACCCCCTATAACTCCGAAATGAGTAACATTAGCGAAAAACACCAAGACACGTCGATTTTTGTTTCGAGGGGAGCATTTTTCGAAATAATTCGAAACTTGTCAGATCAACCCCTACCCCAGCAACCCTAATTTCGAAATTCATCATAGGGAATAAGGGTCGAGTGGCACCTTACTGTAAAGGTCTGTCAATTCTCCATTCTGATTTGTCATTTTAGAATTTTAAATTAACATACAGGGTGTCCCAACCGAGGGTAAAGTTGAATTCCTGCAAATCCCAAATACTAAATGAAATCGATTTATTTTGGCATAATGCAAGCGCAGGTTTATGCGCGGTCTAGAAAAACGACCTACACTTGTGAATTTGGAGTTGGTGCAATCAACCCCTATTTCCAGCATCCCCAACTCAAAAATCATTCGATCGAAAATAGGTCAAGTGGCACCTCGTTGGAAAGGTATTTCAATTTTCTCTTCGAATTTGGTATTTTCGAAATTCAGAATCAGCATACAGGGTGTCCCGGAGCAGGAACACTGAAAACCCAAATAACTTTTGAAACTGGTTCATTTCGGTATAATACGAGAACATGTTTATGTTTGATTCGAGAATAAGACTCTCTTGCGTGAATATGGAATTTTGCAATCAATCTCTTCCATTCAGCATCCCCAACTCAAAAAATCATACAAGTGATTACAGGTTGAGTGGCAAAGTTCCAGAAAGATTTTTCTATTTTCTGAATCACTGAGGCATTGGTTTCAGTTTGGCAATCGAGGTTTTCTGGCGTGAGGATCAGGATGAGGGATGATGGAGAAACTGATTGGATGCTCATCTAAACAGGAAAACGAGATTTATTGAACTTGTATTCAATTGAAAACAAAAACTAACTTGATTATTACAACAATTGTTCAAAATGACCTCCGCCCACCTCCATACAGTTATACAGACGATTTTCGAACTCTCTTCTCACATTAGCGAAAACTTCAGGAGTCAAAAGTCGGCATTCTGTGATAATCCTCATCCGCAGCTCCTCCAGGTTTTCTGGTCTTGTGGCATAAACTTTAGATTTTAGATGGCCCCACAAAAAAAATCTAGGGATTTAAATCTGGTGACCTGGCTGGCCACTCAACAGGTCCTCTTCTACCAATCCACCTTCCTGGGAAATTTTCGTCTAAATATTGGCGCACCCGAGCATCATAATGCGGAGGAGCACCGTCTTGTTGAAAACGCATTTCGTCCTCAGAAAGAGTTGGATCGTTCTGTAAAATTTCTGTCAATCTAGGATGTATGTGTTCCTCTAACAACTGTAGGTAGCCATTTCCATTCAGATTACCCTCAATAAAGAAAGGCCCAACTAGATGATTGCCAAAAATTCCTGCCCAAACGTTCAACTTCTGAGGCCTTTGCGTGTGGGCCTCTCTAAACCAATGAGGATTCTGTGTGTCCCAATATCGACAATTATGTCTATTCACTTCACCACTGAGCATAAAGGTGCTTTCATCAGAAAAACAGATGTTATTCAGAAAATTTGGATTAGCGTTTAGGTTTTCACTTAGATTTTCACAAAACTGTAAACGACGATCTGGATCATCTTCGTTTATTTCATGCACTAATTTTACCTTGTAGGGTGAAATTTGTGATGTTTCACGATTCTATGGACAGTTGTAGCTGATACACCAGTCAGACGAGATAGTTTTCTGATCGAAGTAGTATTCTCCATTTGTAGATGACCCACTACTGCCACTTCCGTTGCCTCATTTCTGACAGGACATGCCACTTCATGTTTTTGTTTGCCACCGAACCCGTAGCTAGGAATTTGTCAACCAAATATTTAACGTACTGGTGACTGACTCCCTTTCTCTTTCAGGATGGTTCCTATCGAATATCCTTGCCGTTTCTTTGGCACAACTGTTATTTCGAAAATACGTCGATACAATTTCGACCCTTTCCTCAGTGGAATAAACCATTTTCAGATTAATTTCAACTGATGAACAACAACAATAATGAGGAACTGATCTGAATAATAATAATATTTCATTGCAAAATGAGAAATAACAGATGACTGCACGCCAGATGGAAATGAAAAAATGTGAACATTTTCAATGCAGAAATCAGCTTTATTTCTTCGTAATTGATGCTCAACACATCGTACCCCAATACTTTTAACAGTTTCGAATTAATTTTAGTTGATAATTTCAAATGACGATATTGAATTTTTCGAAAGCGACATCCTGTATGGAGAGCCGAACTGAATGAAATGCTTTAATCATTCTGGAATTCAAAAACCTTTCTGAAGATATGCCACTTGAATTATTTGTATGATTTTCAAGTTGGGGATGCTGAATGGAAGGGGTTGATTGCAAAATTCTATAACCACACAAGAAAGTCCTATTCTCGGATCAAACATGTTCTCGTATACCGAAATGAACCAGTTTCAAAAGTTATTTGGATTTTCAATGTTCCTGCTTCGGGACACCCTGTACGATGATTCTGAATTTCGAAAATACCAAATTCGAAGAGAAAATTGCAGTACCTTTCCAACGAGGTGCCACTTGACCTATTATCGATCGAATGATTTTTGAGTTGGGAATGCTGGAAATAGGGGTTGATTGCACCAACTCCAAATTTACAAGTGTAGGTCGTTTTTCTAGACCGAGCATAAACCTGCGCTTGCATTATGCCAAAATAAATCTATTTCATTTAGTATTTGGGATTTCCAGGAATTCAACTTCACCCTTGGTTGGGACACCCTGTATGTTAATTTAAAATTCTAAAATGACAAATCAAGGTGAAGAATTGACAGACCTTTTCAGTAAGGTGCCACTCGACCCTTATTCCTATGATGAATTTCAAAGTTAGGGTTGCTGGGGTAGGGGTTGATCTGAGAAGTTTCGAATTATTTCGAAAAATTCTCCCCTCGAAACAAAAATCGACGTGTCTTGGTGTTTTTCGCTAATGTTACTCATTTCGGAGTTAGAGGGGGTCAAATTTTCGTTGGAACACACTGTATATATATATATATATATATATATATATATATATATATATAATAATAATAATTTCTTTATTTCAATCACTCTACAGCATACGTATCAATAAAATTCTAGTATGTTTACATAGAATATGGAACGACTAATACAATGAAACAAAGACGTAAAATTGAACTTAATATTATTCTTTATACCTAATTAAGCAATAGAAAACCGTTGAAGGTAGCCCTTGTGCATGGTTTTATATGCGGTAAGTATTTAACAAAGAAGCCTTAGTAAGAGAAATACAAAAGAAAAAATTCGACCAATACAGAACACGAAAAAAGAAAAATAACCATTCCCAGTGAAAACAATACAATTTTTTTTGTAGGCGGTTGGTTTTGATTGATCTATCTGATTGGAGCATTTTTAATGTCGACCATAGATAACATCAATGAGCGTGGATTCGATAGTAGCCACTTTTTAACTTTTTTCTTGAACAAATTTATAGAGACTAAATTTCTTAACCTTAAAGGTAGCATATTAAAAGCTCTGGGCGCCAGAAATGTGAAACATCTCTGACCCACTGTTTTAGCCATTCTAGGAAGCAAATAACTTCCTGTTGCATATCGGGTCCGAAAACCATGAGAAATTAAATGATCCTCACTTTTATTGCTTACAAAATACACAAGCATTCTACTACAAAAAACTGCCTCAAATCCAGTAGCTCAGCTTCATGAAATAATTCTTCTGAGGGTAAGTAATATTTCTTCCCAATATACATTTAATGACTCTTTTATGTAATACTTCTAATTTCTTTAGGTAGCAAGTATCTACACCACCCCATACAAGGATCCCATAAACCAACAAAGACTGAACCAATGCCGAGTAGAGGACCTTCAATTGAGTCACATCACAGAATTCCTACAGTATTTGAACAAAGGTAAGAGACCTCGTACCCTCCTTGACACTAACAATACGTGAGAGTCCCATCGAAGATGAGAATCCAACACCACCCCGAGGTACTTGACTGATCTTGTCTGTCTTATTTGAATAATATCATTCTCCACTTGAATATTTAAATGATTGTAATCTGGCAATGAGGTTATATAACTCGCAAAAGGTACATATACAGTCTTTTCAGGATTATAAGTGAGACCCTTCTCCTCAGAAAACTCAAGATCAATTCAAAATCAACTTCACACTTCTCCTTGAGAGATTTCCAAGAAATATCTTGGTAAAGGATAGCTGTATCATCAGCAAAAGATATTATTTCCCCAGAAGTATTCAAGGCAAAGAGGTCATTAACAAAAATACAAAACAATATTGGTCCTAAAACTGTCCCCTGAGGGACTCCACATTGAACTATTGTCTCAGAGCTTCTGACACCGTCTATCTCTACAACTTGCTCTCTTTTACTCAAATAATTTCTCATTAACTTATGAGAGTTACCTCTAAATCCAATATTTTCTAGTGTTTTAAGCAAATCACAATGACAGACGGTGTCAAAAGCCTTCGATAGGTCAACAAATATACATAAGACTGGGACGCCTCCATCCATTGCCTCATAAATTTTTGATAATAGGAGTGCCATTGCATATATATATATATATATATATATATATATATATATATATGAATGACAATTTTCTGTTAAGAGTCTTTGCCTATACAGTATGTCGAATACTCTTTATTCTTTGCCAAAATATCAAGAACTTACCGAATTAAACATTTGTCACTTCGAATTAGATTTTATGCACATTTTTATGATTTTAGGGACTTAAAGAACGTTAAAATGTCGACTAATAAGTTTTAATTTTATGAATGATATTGAGAAAAATTTCTTTGAAAATCATGGATGTTATCGTTTATTTTTGGAATATCGATATATTCAATATTTAGGAAGTAAAAAAAGATATTAGCAAAAACCTTGAAATCTTGTATAGAGTAACCTCGTTTAGCGGTACTCATTATTTATGTATGGTTTCAGCTTGGTTCTCTTGATTTTTACATTTTCGAAAGTACCGAATAACATAATTTGTAAGTCTTTCCCGAACTTTATATTTAAATTTTTGTTCACTGTACAGGGGGACAGATTTCTTCGTTTCAGTCCTGAAGCTATGTGAAATATTGTGAATATAAAAAAATGAAGTAGTATTGTTTGTAATAACGAAACGACCATGCGTACAAACATTTTGATAAATTCAATATGATTGAATGTTACGTTCAAAATTATTTTGCCTATTTGGATCGTTCACCTGAGTGCGTTAACCTCATAAAGTATATTCGATTCATTGAGGGAAAATCACATGAACCATGATACACTCAACGTTCCAAGGAAAAACGAATATGAAGTCGATGATGCAGTGTGACTGCAAACTTATCGTTTCCGAGCAGATAAACTGGAATCGAATCATGAAAAGAAAAATAAAATAGATACAAACCTTATGAAATAAAAATAATCCTGTTTTTGCAGCCAGAAGATTACCAACGTCGAATCGATTTTTGAAACTGGTTTCTGCAGAAATCTGAAGAAAATCCGCAGTTTTTCTGAGAAATAATTTCGATCGATGAAGTTCACATCTGTAGTGATGAAATATTCAATCATCAAAATGAACATTGTCATATTAATATTCAACGTCAAGGCTGATAAGAGCTGTGGTGTGCATTGAAAGATAATCGCATATTCGCAATGAAAACCTATTTCATGCTGAATTACATATATCATTATAGTGTAACTTACAACATTATCGCTGGGTATTTTGATATACTGTCTCTTGCTGAGAGGAGAAATATCCTTTTTCAAATCATGGAGCTCCCCCTCATCATACTATGGCAGGTAATGATTTCATCATCATTATCATTAGCCTATAAGTGTGTCCACTGCTGGACGTAGGCCTCCCATAAATTCTTCCAAAACTATCTATCTATTACAATACAGGTAAATCCTCCTCAAGAAATTGCCGATAAGCGGGACTGTTTAGTCTATTAAGCAAAAAAAGTGGACAATCAAATAGTTTCCTATTTTTCCGACCCAGACATTTAGTGAGAATTGTTCTTGATGACGAGATTCTTCACTCAAATGGGGGTTTTCCTCAGCCCAATAATGATTATTGTGAAAGTTTGTGATAGCAGTTCTCGAAAAGTTAGTTCCGTCTGTGAACATTATTTCACTATCTAAATGAGCATTTTCTCTTATTTTATCTAAGTACCATTGGCAGAAATTCAGTCTTGAAGGATAATCTCGGAGAAGTAGAGTTTGGACGCGTTGAATATGAAACGGGTACAATAAAAAGTCGTGAAGAATCCTCCAAACTAGAACCTGTGAAATGTACAACTGATTTTCAATTTTCCTTGTACTCACTGAGGATTCAAATCAATACAATTCAAAACTGCTTCCTCAATATTTGGAGTTCTCATAGTTTGAGTTGCACCTTCTAAATGATTATTTGCAGTAAAAGTACCAGTTTCCCTCAACCTTCTGTGGTTTTTTGAAAATGTTCGCCTGCCTGACGGTACTCGATTTGAAAAAAGCACCTGATAAAACCGTCTGGATTCTGTTATATTACCGTACATGTAATGGATATCAGCCAATTCGGAGTTAATAAAATTAGCCATTTTTCCTTACACCAATAATTTCAAACTAATCGTTTATTTAATAAACAATTCGACCATACACTGGTTCAACTTCAGCAACTGTCAAAAGATATAAATAAATGAAGAAAAAACAAAGCCTACTGTCATTTTTTTAATTAGCAGTGCTTTCAATTCAGCGAATGCATACAATCGTTTAATAGTTTTTTGCTCCAGAACAGTTGGAGACACGAAAAAATTACAGGTGTCAAAAAACTTCCGAAATAGAACGAAGATGATGAAAATTGATTGTACACTGATCAGTGGCGTACTGCAAAAAAGTTTGAGATGACAAAAGAAGACATGGCACCGGAAAAGAAAACACCTTGTAGATTTTAGTTAAAACTTAGTACGTGTGATAATCGAGGCTGTAAAAAATAGCTTGCATTCCAAATTCTGGCGGTATATCTCGAAAACTGCAGGAGTTTTGAAGCAAAAACCATTTTTTTCCGGAAATTTCAACACCCTGTATCTTCGTAACGAAGCTTTTGCGGACCTATGTTTATATGGATTTCTTTTCTTAAAATTGCACGTAGATTTACCCCCTCAAGTTGTGACATACTATTATGTAATACCATATATAAAATTCCTACTAGCCAAGCATATTTCACAAAAACAGAATTGCGAAAAATTATGATTATTCCATACTCAACATTCGCACTGTAAAGTAAAATATTGAGTAACCCAATGGAAAGACCGAACGTGAGCCTCTTATCCCCTTAAAAAAAACACTCATAGAATCAAAATTTGGTGGTTTTTTCATAGAATCTGAACATTTTCAATATAATAAATATATATATATATATATAGTTAGATATTATTTTTACGTATAAGAATTTTAAACTTTGGTATAATATAAATATCTCTTAGATCTTAAAATACAAAAACGGCAGAGGTTTCAACAAACAGCGATAACGCGAAAATACATTTTGAGAAAGTTCGATAGGAAAATTGAAAATCTCAGCAGTACAGTGTTGATTCAATCCATTCTTCTCTGGAAAGTACAAGAACGTTCTCTCTTTCTCTTCGTTGGAATTTATCTGAAAACAGAAATAAATGTGTAAATTGAAATAAAGGTGTTTAAGTTAACTAGTAGTAGATTGAACTACAATTATCTCAGGCTGTAAAGCTGGGGTGCTCAAACTTGAACTGCTGGCGATCTACCTCAATATTTTTAGATTACTTACGATCGAGGCTGCAAGTATGTGCCATGCAGTGTTGTCGTATATACACGATACACCTAACCTACCAAGGTAAGGTGTACTGTAGCATATATAGATATCAGCTTTCTGCACAAGATACATTATATTAGTCAAGGTTTGGGTTAGGTTTAGTTAGGTTCTTCTCTATAATATCAATGAAAAAACACATAGTTGTTCAAAATTGCGAGTTTATTGGTTGTTACAAAACAAGAGAGTTACATATGGTGTTAAACTTAACTAAGGAGTGACTTTGGACGTTGAAGCGTAGCACCGCATATCTTCAGCATACTTTTTATAAGATGGTACCTAACCACTAAGTGCTAATCGCAAGCATGATGACATATGATCGATTGCGATATTTTGACTTAATGATCTTCATTTCAGACAATGCAGACTCGCACAAGTAAGTTGACCCAAACATTGGCGTCAGTTGAAAGACGATTCGCTTCAGATTCAGATATTTATCTTCAGATATAAATCACCAGAAATTCGTATCAGATGCTGTAGCTTTGAAATATCTGTTATAATCTGCACCAACTCATTTTCAACAAAACATAACTTCATGTTCAACTGACTTGCTATTTCAGTAGCTAATTCCTCAATGGTTTTACATGAAAAAGGATAACTCATAAATGATGCTATATTTGCCAATTTACTGCAATCATAAAAATGCATTTCGAATTGACCCAAAATGTTTAATGATTCAGCCTCATACGTATCATAATTCAACTGAGGAATCCTTGCTTTCAAAGACGGAAAATGTTTCAGATCCTTTCCTTTCAGTTGATCTATCATAAGTTGCAGTTTACTTTTGAATGCGTTTACTGCGCTAATCATCTCAATAATAGTTTTTCCTTTACCTTGAAGCTCCAAGTTAATGGTGTTTAAGTGCATTTTGATGTCAATCAAAATGCCAAATCACTGAGTTATTTTTCGTTTTCAACATCTGGGTGTCATCACCTCTTTCGTCTAGGAAAGCCGTAATTTGGGGAAATAATTCTTGAAACCTTTCTAGGAATTTTCTGCGACTATTACAAAAAACTCCATCATACCACCAGAGCAACATGGCTTTGTTAGGGAAAATCGACTACTACCAATCTGTTATCTTGCCTTTACGACTGGACAAACGCCTTCGACCATAGAACACATACCGATGTAATATATCTCGATTTCGGAAAAGCTTTCGACAGAGTCACAGCTAAGAGATTAGTGTATAAATTAAATATTGTAGGAATTCGGGGAAGTTGCTTCTTTGGACTGCTAACTATTTGTCGCGGCAAAAATTCGTAGTTAAAGTTGGCGATGCTTACTCTTCGCAACGATCGGTTAAGAGTGGGGTGCCACAAGGATCCGTCCTGGGGCCACTGCTATTTATTAATTTTGCAAGTGACTTGTCTCATCGAATTAGGTCTCGCAAATCATTCTTCGCTGATGATACCAAGTTGTATGCAAACCTGCTAATCGGGAGGCAGCTTTTGCAGGACGACTTGGATGTAATAAATCGATGATGCAAAGATTGGCTCCTACCATTGATCGTGGACAAATGTGTAGTGCTGCGTATAGGACCGAACAATCCGTTGTATCAGTACTCGATTGACAATCAACCCCTTCGCTCAGTGTCTTCACATATCGACCTAGGTGTAAGCATTACTTCAGACCTCACATGGTCGGAACATATACTTAGTGTTTGTAAATGTGCTTGCTCTTTGATTTACCTCATTCGCAAATCATTCGAACACCTGTCCTTCACCAGCTCAATCTCACTCTACGAAACTTATGTGAGTCCCATTTTGGAGTACGCGGGTGCGGGGTGGTGTCCGGTTCTCGTTCGGGATAAGAACGTGCTGGAAGGTTTTCAGCGCCGTGCAACGCGTATGATTTTCGGTGCCGTACGTCCATCATACGCTGACAGGTTAACTGCAGCTGGTCTAACGACTTTCGAGCAACGTCGACTTCGCGGACATTTGGTTTTAACATACAGAATAGTTAAACACAACTACGCCAACCTCAAGAATTTGTTTGCATTAAACGATGATACTCGCTTGCGTGGCCATTGTCTCAAACTGAGCAAAGACAGCACATGTTGGTCAATAGAGTGTTCAGTGATGGAATGGGTTTCCAGGTGATGTGGCCCGGTCGGAATCGGTAAATGAACTCAAAAACAAAATGCACTCGTTTCTTTTAGCGAAGTGGTGTGCAGTTTATTACGAGACTAATTTTATGTATAAACTGTATATACAAATTTATGAATTATCTGCTGTTATTAGGCTTCATAGGACTATGTCCTCAACATTAAATTATTTCTTATAATAATAATAATAATAATAACCATCACACAAAACCAAATGGGAAATAACATCAATACCTCCCAACCGACTCTTTATGTTTCAACGGTGGCACAAGCCATTATGCCTACGACCACGAGAGCCAGACTCCCTAGGAAACGCATGAAGTGGACCCCAGAGATGAATTCCTTCATTATGCGTTCCTATTACAAGATTACAAACTTGGAATCGGAAATGACAGCATACAGATACGCGTTACATCTTGCGTTCGTAGAAAAATATCCTGAATTACAGCACATATCCGAGCAGAGAATTTCGGATCAAAGAAGAACAATCGTTAAAAACAGGCTACTTTCTTCAGAAACGCTGCAAAGCATACGAGAAGAGGTCATAATGGAACTTAGAAGCGAAAATGATACTCATAACGGTATACCTGCTGGAGTCAATGAAAGTGTTACAGATAACATCGAAGCCACTGAAACGAATATTAACATGGAACGCCCTCCTGAGCAGAATCAGCAGGACGAATATATGTATTTAGCAAGATCGGAACTCAACAGAGCAATAACTGAATTCAGTGGTAGTAACCCAACTAAAAGACCTAAACTGCCCAAACTCAAGACGAACAAGAACACCAATATTATCCTAGCAAGCGTGAATTCAGTGTTTGAAGAATATACCGACCAGAACACCTTGGAGAAGATTCACACTTTGATTTACTGTGGAGCAGTAGCGGTTCTTCGACTTCACAAACAACAAATCTCCACAACTCTGATTCAAGCTGAGCCAAAAAGCGTCAGAAAACCACCTTGGCAAAAACGACTGGAGAAGGATATTGATAATATTAGAGCAGAAATCGGTCGCCTCACAGAATTCCTGAGAAACAGAAAACCCTCAAGGCGCTTGAAATCACATATACGCAAAATTTATAGGAAAATTGGTACGAACACAAAACACCCTGATCACAAACAACACATCGACGTGTATATGGACACTTTGAAACAGAAACTCCAAGCAAAAGCAGAGAGGCTTTCAAGATACGTCAAGTGTACTGAAAGGAAACACCAAAACCAAAGGTTCCTCCAAAACACAGCCAATTTTCATAAGGGAAATAACAAAACTGCGACCAACAATAACAGAGAAGTACCTGACGCACAGTGCTTGACCGACTATTGGTCATCACTATGGTCGAACCCCAAAGAACACAATAGAGATGCGGAATGGATCACGAATGAAAAAGAACGCCTCGATATCAAACATATGGACTTCGATGGAATAACGGAGGAAGAAATCACAACAGTAGTTCGAGCGACCAACAATTGGAAGGCCACAGGTATAGATAATATCCACAACTACTGGTACAAGAAGTTTGATAAGCTCCATGGAGCCCTAGCGAAACAGCTCACATATGTTCTTCAACATCCCAAGAAAACACCCACTTCCTAACGCAAGGCTTAACATATATGCTACCTAAGAGCGATAGAACACAGGATCCGTCTCAATATAGGCCAATCACGTGCCTGCCAACACTCTACAAAATACTCACCTCATGCATATCCAATCGAATATACCAACACCTTGACGACAACAATATATTGCAGAGGAGCAGAAAGGATGCAGAAAGAAACACCACGGGTGCAAGGAACAACTCATCATCGATTCTGTGATTATGAAACAGGCACACGTAGGGCATCGCAATGTTCATTCAGCTTTTCTCGATTATCTGAAGGCATTCGATAGTACCGCCCATTCTTGGCTTGTTGAAGTATTGCAGATATACAAAATTCACCCATCCTGGTAGAGTTCTTGAAGACAACAATGACACACTGGCGCACGTCTCTGCAGGTCAACATGAACAATAAATCAATTAAAACCGACGAGATACCCATACGTCGTGGAATTTTCAAGGAGACTCTTTGAGTCCACTATGGTTCTGTTTGGCAATGAACCCATTGTCCTCAATGCTCAATAGAACAGGATACGGATTTAGGATAAAAGCAGAAGGAATTATCATACAATCTCCCACCTGCTGTATATGGATGACATCAAATTATATGCTTCGAACAAGAAGCAATTGGATGATTTGCTGAAAACTGTCAGTGAATTCTCGGCAGATGTTCATATGAAATTCGGGATTGAAAATGTAAGACCCTGAACATTCAAAGAGGAAAGTCATAGATGGTGAAACACAACTTCCAAACGGTGATATTATACAGTGCATGAGAGATGGCGAAACATACAAATATCTGGGATACCAACAAGCCAGATTGCTAGACCAAAACAATCAAAGGAGAAGATTCGTTCAGAATACAGTCAGCGTCTGAAGTCTGTGCTGAAATCGATGTTGAACTCGGGAATTTAGTCAAGGCAATTAACACCTACGCCATTCCAGTGTTACTTTACTCATTTGGAATAATCAGATGGAATAAGACAGAACTGGATGATATTCAAAGGCAGACCCGAACGATGCTAACAAAGTACAACAACCATCATCCAAAATCGTCTGTGATACGAACAACTTTGAAGCGGAAAGAAGGGGACGCGGATTGATAGATGTAGTCAATTTACACACCGAACAGATAAAAATCTCAGAGAATTCTTCTCAGAAAAAGCTCTCACTTCTGACCTACATAGAGCGGTATCGTTGGCTGATAAGGGATATACACCTCTAAATCTTGCTACCAGAGATGACCTGCTGAATCTACCGTTCCTATCAGATACTGAAAACAAGAGCAATGGTCAAGAAAGGAATTGCATGGACGACATCACCATGAGATTAATCAACCACACATCGACAAAGAAGCCTCCAACAAATGGTTGATGAAAGGAGAATTATTCGCGGAAACAGAGGATTCCTTATGGCTATCCAAGACCAAGTGATCGCTACAAACAACTACAAAAATTCATTATGAAGGACGGAACATTACAAACAGATAGGTGCAGAAAATGCCATATAAGATCGGAGACTATACAGCATATTACGTCCGGATGTGAACAACTAGCCAATACAGACTATCTTCACAGGCATAATCAAGTGTGCAACATTATCCATCAGAAACTTGCACACAAGTACGAACTTTTGAATACTTTCCAGCCATATTACAAGTATCAACCGGTGCCCGTATTGGAAAATGACTCTATCAGATTATACTACGATAGGCCTATTATCACTGACAGAATGGTGACGAATAATAGGCCGGACATAGTGGTGTATGATAAGAGAGCCAGAACAGCAATGCTGGTGGATGTCGCCATACCGAATAATAACAACGTGCTGAATAAGTTCCAGGAGAAAAAGTCCAAATACACAGACCTTTTTATTGAGATCAAGCAGATGTGGTACCTCGATAAAATAGATATTGTTCCTGTCATCGTATCCTCGACTGCTTTAATACCCAAAACTTTGCATGATAGCCTCAAGAAATTAGAATTGCATAAGAATACCTATATAGAAATGCAAAAAGCTGTAATTCTCAATACATGTAGGATAGTTAGGAAATTTATGTCAAGTATATTGTAATCGAGCCTATTCCCTTTGATTGCTAAATCTGGGAAAGGTAAATTATATCCAGCTAACAGCTGAGATAGTGCACGATAATGAATAACCATCTGACGTCTGTGTGAAGAACTAAATCAGTGTGTTCAGCTAAGACCCTATCTTTCAACTGCAACTTAAACGCCGTTGCAAGCGTACACGGATGGAACTCACAATTTCTGTTGCAATGCCCATAATTTCCTCCGTGTTTAAAACATTTGAACACAAAACTTGTTGATGTATAATGCAATGGAATGATAAAAAATGAAGGGAAATCTTCATTAGCTCGACACAATGCCACGAAACCGTTTTTGTTTCCAGTCATTCCTGGTGCTTCATTGGTTGTAATGCACACTAATTTATATATTGGTAGCTAGTAGTTTTTCACAAAATTGAAGAAAACGTCATATATATTTTCGCCACGGGTCTTCCCCTTCAGAGGAATGATTGTCAAAAATTCTTCCTTAGCCAACATGTCATTGAATACCATCCGAATAAAAATACACAGCTGGGCAGTGTCTGTCATATCGGTGGAATCGTCGAACTGTAAAGAAAAGTATGTGTCATTTCATGATATCATGTTTCAGTTTATCTGCAATGTCCTGACTCATGATTTCAATACGCCTAGTGACAGTCGGACCTGATAACTGAAGTTCTCTAATAGCAGACATGATTTCTGTTTTATTCTTAAAATCTCCGAATAAAGTCTCATCTGCTTCTATAAATGCTTCCTTCGCAACCGATCTATCTTCGAATGGTTTCTTGTGTTTCGCCAATATATGAGATATTTCAAATGACGCGGTCGTAGCAGCTTCTGATTGTTTGGCTGGCCTTGTACCTTTCGTTTTCTTCATTCACTCTGTAGCAGAAAATCCTTTTCAGAAACTTTATGAACCGTTTTATGATGCCTCTTTAAGTTATATGCTTAGATATTGCAACTGACACACAACAAATAAGACAAATGCACTTATCCTTCACCATACAAAAGAAAAAGTTTTTTCCAATTCCTGCAGATGCAACATTTATATCGGCGTGAACGAAAGTCTCGAATGTTCTCGTCAAACGCGCCGCCCAAAATTTCTTGGTGTTATTTTATTACGTAATAAATTTTTGTAGTTTAGTTACCTACTTATTAAAAATTTTTTTCTTCTCGAGATTTACTCAAAAAGCACTCGTGATCGACTGGTCGATCGCGATCGACCGTTTGAGCACCCCTGCGGTAAAGTGTTAGCTGCACGACAACGAAAAGAAAGTGGGGAACCAAACACCAAACGTATTCTTCTACCATATGATTCAAAAGAATAGGCAGAAAAATTAGAAAAAAGAACCGGTTTCGTCCGTCACTGATACATAAGTAACAGCTAGTTTGTGAGTGATTTGTAAACAAACACTGGAATCAAAATCATCGTATTTACATTTCATCCTACTGCATTCTTATACTGAATACTAAAACTAAACGGATATTAAGGTTTCAACCAAAGCATAGTATTAGCTCGAACATAACTGTTCCCAAAGAATCCCAAATACAGGATTTCGACGTTTCAGTTCTGCAACTATATGAAATATTGTGAATATAGAAAAATCACTTCCTCTCTTCCACCGTGTTCTTTTGCATGAGAAAATCATTGCCGCAAATGGATTGAAACAAGCTTTGTTCGCTTTCCAGTTATTTGGAAATTCTGAAAACTTTCGGAATCAGTCAAAGGCCAATATCTGGGTTGTTTTTGAAGTAAAGATGGTTTGGAAACTCTATTACGTAGAATGTAACTGCGTGCGGAAATTTTTTGTCCTACGAATTTTTACTTATATTGTAAACTTGCGTTTTATAAAATATGAACCATCATAAGTAACTTTAATTTCTTTGAATGGAATTTTGTTTTCCTTTTCAAAAATATATCACATGGGCACTCATCCAACACGTGTTCTCATGAAAAACCGAAAATTATATAACTTTTCCCTAATTTACCTACTCGAAATAGATAGGTTGGCATTTTGCATGTTACTTTTCAGAATTTTTGTACGGCATGGCACTTCGTTATTGCAAACAATACTACACTACCCACAAAAATTGTAGCATCACCCTACTTTTACGACAATACTGTATAAGCTTTTAGGTTGGTCATTCAAGAGTCGCTTGGTAACTTTCAGAAGTGTAAAATATGAAGATATCATTCAAAAGATATGAGTTTATGACGGAAAATACAACAATTTTTGAGTTAATGAAAAATTAAAAAATTCTACCATTCAAACATTCGCGAAGAGACCAATCAACTAGCATCGAATGGTTACTAATCATTTTCAAAATCGAATGTTTCCTCTCCGGGCCCTAATTACTACCAGTATACGTCTCTGAAGCCCTTCAAACAAATTTTGGATGTACTCTTGAGTCACTGAGTTACAAATTTCAGGAAGCAGATTTTCTAGTTTATGGAGTGTTCTACAAGGCATTCTACGTTGCTGAATTTGCCACCCCATGTTGTCCCAACCTTGTTGTTTGGGATTCAAGTCGGGACTTCTGGTTGGCCATACTAAAATATCAATTTCGTCATATTGCAGAAATTCTGTAACTACTCTAGCTGCATGAGGCCGAGCATTATCATGCACATAAATGAAGCCATGGGGCCAAAGGGTACAACATGGGGTTCAAGGATATCTGCGATGTAGCTGGCCGCTGCCATTCTTCCATTATTCACTAGGACTAATTCAGCACGACCATGGAAAGAAATGCCTCCCCACACCATTACTGAGCTCCCTCCAAAGTTTTCGGTTTACCGGATATTGCATTGCTCATACCGTTCCCCAGGTCGTCAGTATACAGGCATGCGTCTATCATTTGATACTAGACAGAACCTGGACTCGTCGAAAAAGAGAACATTCGATCATTCTGGAATACCTTAATGTCTTGCAACTCGATACTCTCTGGTGAGACCGGGGCCGGTAGAAGCCACCCTTGCTCTGATATCGTCTTCTCTGAGCCTGTTCCTAACAGTTTAAAATGAAATATGTACATTTCTGGAAAAGACAAGTTCATTTTGTAGCATTCTAGCCGTACAGTGCCGAACTCTTAGTGCAGTTAAACGAAGCCAACGATCATCAACTGGTGTTGTTATCCGATTTCTTTCCTATCCGGCCCTTCTTCCATATTCCCCTATTTCGTGGTACCGATTAATTGCTCTTGAAATAGTGCTTTGGTTAAAATTCAACAAGTTAGCCACGTAACGTTGGCTTCGCCCCTCTTCTAGAAAGGTTACAATTCTTACCACTTCATGATCACTAAAACACTAAAATAGCGTCCAGGACGTTCAGCAGCCATTACAATAAATTCAAAGATTCGAAGATCAACAAGAAACACAGAAAACTTGCATTAATTTAGCATGAAAACTGAAGAGAAATTGAATGAACACTGATAGTCAAACCAACTCATTCTTGTTTCAGACGTGTTTGAGATCATATGGAAACAAATGTTACTACTTAGATAAGATTTTTTTCCCTCATATGTCCAAAAACATATGTTGACAAAGAAACTGCGATCGAGCTGCTTAATCGATTGTGGAATTCAAAATACCAGGTGATGCGACAATTTTTGTGGTGTGTGTATTATATGTTCACGCAAAAGTTTTAACTTGATGAAAAAAGTAATTTATCTGAATTGACATTGCAAGAATTCATTCTCTCACTATTATAATGAGAGTAAGGCACATAATTAAACTATTTCAATCATTCCGTCCAACTCTGTTAATGAACATAGAGTTACTAGATAAAATTAGAGAAAAATTATGTGATTTTCGGTTTTCCCGGATGGAAAAATTTAGTGCACATGTGATATACCTAGAAGAGGAAAAACAATTACTATTAAACGAAATCAAAGTTACCTATTGTTTATATTTATAAAAACGGAAGTATGCATTATAACTCAAAAACCGTTGGACAAAATACAAATTTCCGCACGTTGTTCCTACATGAAGCGCCTGCAGAATCTTATAACCACTTTTAAATAACTTCAAATTCAATCGACACGTAATAACTCGAAAACGAAAAGAATCATCTTCAATTTGTCTGTAGCAGTGAATTCATCATTTCATATAGCTACAGTTCAAAAACATCGAATCTGTCCATCCTGTACATACAAAACTGAAATTTCCAAATCAGAATAGAAGGGACCAATTCAATTTTGTTGAATTTTTCATGAAATATCGCAAGATAATAATAACTATAGGGTGCGCCAGAGAAAAGCGGACTATTTTTTTCCGTTATAACTTTCGCAATTTTAGAGCTAGATCATTCCTTCTTGCTTCATTAGAAAGCCAAATGACTAGGTTTTTCAGAAATTGTATCGAAATTCCACTTCCGGTGAAATCCAATATGGCTGACTGATTCGAAAATGAGCAATATTTCAAGATCGCTGGAACGTTTTTTTTTCACTAAAAAAATCGAATGGGGCATTCAGTCGATAATTCGGTTTTTTCTGAACAACTTGACATATTGATCTCAAAAATATTTCAACAATGGGTAAAAAAGTAGCTTGAAGAATTGTTTTCATCTCATGGCGTTGGCAGTCCCGAAGTTGTTTTGTTTTTTAAGGATGTTCTAAGAAGAGAAAGAACCATATTTTGCTAAAACCAACCTAAAATTTGATTACCGTTCGAATTCAAGATGGCCGACATCCTCAAATATTAACAATTTTCCCCGCGCATTAAGAAATTTTTCGCTATCGTTATGAATCAACTGCGTGATTCAATCACCAGATTGAACCTTTCCCATCATTTTGAAGGGTCGAACTCGAATATTGATTCGGAATTGCGCCAATTGTCGTCAGCAATGTTTCTCTTTTTCACCATCATATACACCTTCCGTTGTGAAACCTCTGAGCACAGACTGCATGCATTAACTCTATGATAAACAGAAAATAATGAAATGTCATCGAATTTTAGACGACATCTGGTTTGAACTCGAATTTAATCTAGATGTTGCTTGTTTTTGACGTTTAAAATTGTTAGCAATGGTTATAACAAATGAGGATAAGCGTTTCATTGAATATTTATTTGTGCGAGGCCATACTGATAGGCAAATATTACGCCAATTTGAAGCCCCAAATAACAAAAGAAGTACAATCTATGATCTTGAGGAAAAATTTCGGACAACCAGATACTGGTGCAGCTAGAACTGTTAGAACACAGGTACTCGCCTTTTTCATGATCTGTTGCAAGTATCAACTCTACATTTTTTGTATTACGAACTCAATTGACAATTTCAGGATAACATTCAGCGAATTTCTGCATTAGCAGTCTGCCTTATTAGAACTCCAGGAACCAGCTTGACTGTTTCCCAAATGTCTTAGAGATGCCAAATCTCAAAAACCTCTGTGAGAAGATTAGTAAGACACGATTTGGGTGTAAAGTATTTTCGGAAGCACTGTAATTTTCAATTGGCTCAAGCTGTCAAAGAGCGCAGATTCGAGCGATGCAGAAATTTATTAAATAGATTTAGAACACGTGGACGAATTGAAAATATCTGGTTCACAGACGAAAAAATTTTCAGTGTTGTCCCACCAAAAAACAGCCAGAATGACAGAATTTGTGTTCCGAAGAATGAAATCAAGAGGAATGTGCCTTTAATTCGTCTGCAGAGGGAAAGACAAAAAATTTTCCAGGCATGTAATGCCGGTATTTCGAGGAACTTTAAATTAAATATCATATTTATAGAACGAGGCATAAGATTAGATTCGGAAAATTATTGTCACATAATTCTCGATCATATGTTACCAACTATTGAGACGTCAACTCCTCGGTCCACTTCCATGCAGGTGAATGATTGCTGATTTTAGATTACCTGAATAAGTACAGTTGCCACCAGCTGAAAATGATCACGATCTGCCTATTCCAATCCACTGCTGGATGTAGGCTTTTCCCATATTGAACCATTTCTTTCTGCTAATAGCTTCTCTCATCCAAAGAAGACCCGCTGATTTTTTAATATCGTCTCTCCACCTTGTGTTTGGCCTGCCGATACTCCTATGCCCCACTCTTGGCCTCCATTCCATGAGCCTCTTGGTCCACCGATTGTCATTTCTTCGAGCTACGTGACCTGCCCATGACCACTCTAGTTGAGCTGCCCTCCCCATGACATCTGTCAGCTTGGTTTGTTCTCTTATCTAAGTATTTCTCATGCGATCTGATAGTTCAATATTTAATATTATTCTCTCGTGGGCTCTTTGCGTTTTCGTCAATTTTTGGGCCAACTTCTTAGTAAGACACCATGTTTCGGCTCCATATGTAAGCACAGGAAGAATGCATTGGTTGTATAGGTTTTTCTTGAGGTTGTGGGGTATGTCTGATGTCAGGACATGTTTTTATTTGCCAAATGCCGCCCACGAAAGGGACACTCTTCGTGTAATCTCGTCAGTCATGTTGTCTTTTTTAGTAGTTAGTTTTTGTCCCAGGTATATGTACTTTTCGACATTCTCTAGTTGTTGACCTTCTACGTGGATTACGGGATTATTGTTTGTGTTAGTCATTATCTTCGTCTTGCTGATGTTCATTTCTAGGCCAACATTTTTTGAATGGTTGTTCAAGTCTAGGATCATATCTTGTAATTCTTGGACGTTACTACTTATTAGTACAATATCGTCGGCAAAGCGTAGATGATGTAGAAGTTCGCCATCAATGTTGATTCCTTTCTTATGCCAATCCATTTCTCTAAAGATTTCGTTCAAAGCTGCAATAAATAGCCCCGGTGACACTGTATCTCCTTGTCGAACACCTCGTTTTATTGGAATGTCGTTGGTTTTATTCCATAACTGAACATGCATTATGGCGGAAGAATAGATGCTTTTTATCAGGTTCGTGTATCTGCTGTCCACTCTACATGCATTAAGATAATTAAGGACTGCCCAAATTTCTATACTGTCAAAGGCCTTTTGGTAGTCTATAAAGGCTATATAAAGATCTAAATTATACTCATTGCACTTTTCTATTAGGTGTTTAATTGCATGAATATGATCCAGCGTACTGAACCCAGATCTAAATCCAGCTTGTTCACGGGGTTGCTGGAAATCTATTTTTCCCGTTAATCTTTTGGTAATTATTTTGGTGAATGATTTATATAGCTGGGATAAAAGGCTTTTTGATCTATAATTACCAAGGTTTCTTATGTCGCCTTTTTTGTGGAGAAGAATTACTTCAGCCTCAAGCCATGCTTGGGGGACTTGACTTTGATCCAAGCATTTGTTGAACAATATTACCAGTTCTTGTTTTAGGCGAGGACTTCCACATTTGAGCATTTCTGGAATTATGCCATCTGGTCCAGCCGCCTTGGAATTTTTAAGATTATTCAGGGCTGAGTTTAATTCATTAACAGTAATTTCGGAAATATCCTCAGATCCGACATAACATATTTTCTCTTTCCATCTTCCTTTTGCTGTGCGTTTGGTTGTAATTTGGAATCATATAATTCTTTATAAAAGCTTTCTATTAATTTGAGCATTTGATCTCTATTTGTAATGACCTTCCCAGCTTTGTCTTTAAGTGATGTCATTCCTCTTCTTCCTATACTAACATTTCTATTAAAAATTTTTGGGCCTTTGTTATTCTCAATAGTTTCTTTTATGATCTTGGTATTAAATTTCCTAATGTCTTTTCTAATTTATCTTCTTATTAATTTGTTCAGTTCAGCCCATTCGATTAAGTTCCTATCTTTGTCTGGTTTTAGTTTCCTTCTTTCTTCAAATAATTTCGCTGTTTCGTCACTTATTTTTCTTCGACTTCTTTTCGTCACTGTTGTTACCTCACTTGCGCTTTCTTTAATGATGTTGCTTAATTCATTTGCTTGTGTATTTTAGTCGGTATGTCTTAGAGTTGGGGGTGCCTTATCAATATTTTCGTCTATTTTTATTTGGTACTGTTCTTTTCTATTGATAAGGACTTCAGGGTCTACTCTCTTTTGGGGCTTCAACGTTAAATTTCTCTTATGTGTTTTTATTCTGACCTTTGCTCGTATCATTCTGTGGTCACTTCCCACATTTACCCTGCTGACTGTAGCGACATCTTCTACTATGAGAGGGTTACTCGAAATTATAAAGTCAATTTCGTTTTTATACTTGAAGTCTGGACTTCTCCAGGTCCATTTTCTATATTTACGTTTTTAGAAGAAGGTATTTATAGCATAAAGCTGGTTCATCTCTAAAAAGTCAACCATCGTGTCTCCACGTTCATTTCTTGTACCGTATCCGTATTGACCTACTGCTCTTTCGGTTTCATTTACTTGATTGCCTATTTTGGCATTAAAATCGCCTATTATAAGAATGTCTTTTCCGGTTTTGTTGTTTATGATTTCCTGTAGTTGTTCATAGAAACTCTCTACCACATCGTCGTCGTAATCCGAAGTAGGGGCATACACCTGGACTATTTGCATGGAGTACTCTTCTGAGATCCTTACTGTAACATGAGCGATTCTGTCTGAAATTCCTACATATTCCGTTACCAATTTTGCAAGTTTGCTGTGTAGCTGAAAATGAACGGTTGGGAAATTGAGTAGCTTTTTGGATGATTTTTATTGCTTCAAATCTTCTTTAGAATTCTACAATTTTTTCCATATTCTTCTGACAACGTTTAGCAAAGAAATGAACAACCAGTACTATATCACAAAAAAACGCAACTTACTCTCAACTGGCCGTCAGTGTACAGGGTGTCCAAAATTAGATGTATCTAAATGAAATCTATCTCAATTGATTTTAGGATGGAGCCAGATGTCATTTTCTGTGGGGTCAATTGGAAGGAGAGTTGTATAAAAATGGTATTGTTTCAATAATTGTGAGGAGCTGAGGCAAAAATTCAAGAATATTGGAACAGAGCTAGAGAAGACGTGTGCAGATGGTTATGTCCGCTGGAGGTCATATTCCATTCGGAGTACTTGATTCTTTTTGTTGAATGTTTTTACTCATGTAATTTGTTAAACAAAATCATGTCGTATTATCATTCTCGTAGATGTTTTTAACAATTGGTATCTGAGATATTTAGGAAACAGCCATCCTGATCTTCTTCCTAATGACCCTGTTGTCCGAAATTTTTCCTCAAGATCATAGATTGTACTTCTTTTGTAATTAGGGGCTGGAAATGGGCGTAATATTTGCCTAGCCGTATAGCCACGCACAAATAAACATTCAATGAAATGAGCTTATCCTCATTTGTTAAAACCATTGTTAACAATTTCAAACATCCATGAAAAACACAACAACCTCAGGATAGCCAACGCCATGAAGTGAAGAATATTTCGATTTCAGCTAAAAATCAGGATGACAAAAAATTTTCACGCTACTTTTTCACCAATTGTTGGAATATTTTCAAGATCAATATGTCAAATTGTTCAGAAAAGACTGAATACCCCATTCGAATTTTTTAGTGAGAAAAAAACGTTCCAGCGATCTTGAAATATTGCTCATTTTCGAATGAGTCAGCCATTTTGGATTTCACCGGAAGTGAAATTTCGAAAAACCTAGTCCTTTGGCTTTCCAGTGAAGCAAGAAAGAATGATCTAGCTCTAAAATTGCGAGAGTTATTACGGAAATGAATGGTCCGGTTTTCTCTGGCGCACTCTATACAGGGTACTTCAACGAAAACTAAACAGAGGCTATATTTACCGAGATATTCATTGTTATCAAAACGCAAAAACATGTCAATTTTTGTTTCGAGCGAGACATATTTTGGGGTACAATACTTGCCTGAAATATTAACCCCCTAAGGGGGGGGGTTGCGATCCTTGAACATTTTGAACAGGGTGAGCAACTGGAAGATAGGAAGACTATTTCCTGAGACTATTCAAGTTTCAGTGAGGTAAAATGGAATAGATCCATGCTGATCAATGGCAGTCATCATCAAGTACCATCCTCATCTCGAATTTCAACACGTAGAGCAGGGGTGACAACCGTTGAAAAACTGGAAGAGGGTAGATGGGTCAGAGTGTAACTCGAAAGAAAGTTATCATCTTTGTCTGCATTCCCGTGAAAGAATTTTCATTTTTGATTGAAAACTGTAGAAGATACAGAGTGAGCCACTGAAAAATAGAGAAGACTATCGCCCCAAGACTATCCTTTCTCAGAAGGTTATAACTGGACCTATCTTTCGCTTTGAAAATAACACAGGGTGGTCACCCCTGCTCTAGGAGTTGAAATTTGAGATGTGAATGGTGTTTCAGAAGATGACAGCCCTTGATCTGGAATGAATCTGTTCCATTTTTTTGCACTAATACTTGAATAGCTTAGGCGATAGATAGTCTCCTCTATTTTACAGTGGCTCACTCTGTATCTTCTACAGTTTTCAATCAAAAATAAAAATTCGTTCACGCGAATGCAGACAAAGATAATACCTTTATTTCGAGGTATCACTCGACTCATCTACCCTCTTCCAAATTTTCAAGGGTGGTCACCCCTGCTCTAGGGGTTGATATTCGAGATGAGGATGGTAATTGATGATGACTGCCATTGATCAGCATGGATCTGTTCCATTTTACTTCACTGAAACTTGAATAGTCTTGAAATAGTCTTCCCTATCTTTCAGTTGCTCACCCTGTATCTCTCACAGTTTTCAATTAAAATGGAAATTCGTTCAAGATGATATAGACAAAGATACCACCTTTCGAGTCATCACTCGACCCATCTTCCATATTCAAAATGTTCAAGTATTGCAACCCCGCTTAGGAGGTTGATATTTCAGGCAAGTATTGTATCCCAAAAGGTGTCCCCCTTGAAACAAAAATTGACCTGTTTTTGCGTTTTGATCAGAAATGAATATCTTGGTAGATGTAGCCTCTGTTTAGTTTTCGTTGGAGCATCTTGTATAATGCACAAAATTGGTAAATTTGCAGTACTTCAAAAACTGAAATAATTAATTAACCATTCGAATTGACGTGCAGTATATTTGAAAAATGGTTTGTATCTGAACAAAAATTTTCTCACCAATCCCGGTTTTTAGTCTAACTGCGCATAAGATAAATTCGTCAAATGGGATTTCCCTCTTCTCGTTTCCATATCTATGCATCAATATATTCAACACGTGATTCGTTAATCTATAACCAGCTGCTGCGAGAGTGTTCCTGAGTTCAAATCCAGAGAGAGCACCGGAATTGTCGATGTCGTAGAGCAGGAAAGCTTTCTGAAATTTATGTTGGTATTATTACAAAGTTTGGAAAATATACTCTGAAAATACGAAGCTTGTTTGATTATATTCGTGAGGTTCTATGAAACGATAGGTTTGGTCGAGTGATGTTCTCACTCATTCCTTAATCCTGTGGATTATTGGAAAAATAATTCTTACAACATATCTGAACTCCTTGTGAATAAATTTGAGTTTTCGATTTTGTTTGTTAACTTCTTGAAGCCATGTAGGTAAGCTCAATCAAATCAAAAAAAAATTCTGAACCAATAGCGCCTTTCATGTAACTTCCTTCGATGCTTTTTTATCTATCGATGTTCAAAATCTAACCAGGAAAATGACACTTATTCTCAGTTGCATATAAAAAAGAAAATTACCCTCCACGTAGAAATAAGATCCCATAATTCTTCAAACTCTTCACGTCCCAATTTTCCAGAAAAATCAGCATCTAACATAGCTACCATACAACGGCAAATTTCTTTCGAAAAAGTTCCACCTCTTAGTTCTGGAAAACAAAATAGAGAATTAGTTTCTCAAATACAAGTAAACGATGATTTCTACTGAAATATATTATTGAATGCTCGACGCGTTTCGATACACAGTATCTTTATCGAGAGCGAATGAATACTACAAATATATCTTACAAACAAATTTTTATATATACTGAAGAGGCAATCCACTCAAAGCTTTCCGTACTTGAACTAATGTTTAGGAAATAAATTTAATAAGGATGAGTCATTTATGTCTACCCGATCATTAAGAATTTCGGTGAATTCCTAAATCTGTTCATTTCAAGTGCTTCGAGAAGGTTGTGTGTTATACCTCTCTTCTCAGAATGTAGAATTTCTAATTCTGAATTGAAAGAGTGACCATTTTCCCTAAGATGATTTGAATAATTTGAATCGGTTTTCCATTGATGAAACTGCGTTTCAGAGATTCTAACATTAAAATTTCTACCTGTTCTACCTATATAATATAAAATCTATAAAACAATTGCAATCTTTAAACACCTGATTTATTGTCTTTATCAATTGGAGATTTATAATTCCTGATGAATGAACCTAAATTTGTTGATGTTTTGAACGCTATATTTAAATTAGAATTTTCAAGAAGGATTTCACATTATTGCTAATATTGCCTATATATGTTAAACTATTGAATTTCTTATCTTGGTGTTCACCGATTGGATATATATCTCATACAGATATCACAATTCATTATACATCGGCACATCCTTACCAACATAAAGTTGCAGCATTTAACAGCTATATACATAGACTCTTGAACACACCGATGTCTAATGATAATTATTTCAGAGAATTGAATTTGATAAAACAGATCGCAATAAATAATGGTTATGATGCAAATTTAGTTAGCAGCATATAACATAAGAAAAAACAAAATTAGCTTTACAACATTTATATCCAAGACAAGAAATTCAATAGTTTAACATATATAGGCAATATTAGCAATAATGTGAAATCCTTCTTAAAGATTCAAATTTAAATATAGCGTTCAAAACATTAACAAATTTAGGTTCATTTATCAGGAATTATAAATCTCCAATTAATAAAAAGAATAAATCAGGTGTTTATAGATTGGATTGTGCAGATTGCAATTGTTTTTATATAGGTACAACAGGAAGAAATTTTAATGTCAAAATATCTGAACATAAACGCAGTTTCATCAATGGAAAAACCGATTCAAATTATCTTAGGAAAATGGCCACTCTTTCAATTCAGAATTCGAAATCCTACATTCTGAGAAGAGAGGTATAACACTCAACCTTCTGGAAGCACTTGAAATTAACAGATTTGGGAATTCACTGAAATTCTTAATGATCAGGTAGACATAAATAACTCACCCTTATTAAATTTATTTCCTAAACATTAGTTCAAGTACGGATAGCTCTGAGTGGATTGCCTCTTTAGTATATATAAGAATTTGTTAGTAGGATATATTTGTAGTATTCATTCGCTCTTGATAAAGATACTGTGTATCGAAACGCGTCGAGCATTTAATAATATATTTTAGTAGAAATCATCGTTTACTTGTATTCGTGAAAATGGATTTCTATCACGTAAAAGCCTCGTCAATTGAATTAGTTTCTAATGAAATCTTCAATAAAGTGAAAACATGCAAAAGGCAAAGTTTTGTCTCATGGAACAAACGTTTTGCATGCAAGGAAAATCAAAAAATTCACCCTTGTTCAACTTTCTCCTCAACCACATCAATATAATGAAAAAAACATCTACACCGTAGTCAAACCTGGTTGAATTTTCTAGGCAGATCATGCATGTTCCATATAAAACTATAGAAGTAACAAGGTGAAAGAGACAGAAACGAAGGAAAGAGTACACACATATTCCAGATTCAAGGTCACTCCAAAGTAGGGTTATATCAAAGTTGAATGGCATTCTAAGACATATATCATGCATCACATTTTCATGCGCAAATGTACGACATACCACTAATCAATTCTGTCTTAGCTTTTTGTATAACGTCTGTGTTTTTGCTAATTAAGCCGCAACAGAGCTCGTACAAATGACAGAGGATGTCATTTCCTTCAGTGGCATTCGAAGAAGCCTTGCCACCACCTTCTGAAGTACCTGATTTGAGTAGAAAACCTTTGAAAATAGTCGATCAATCGGGTGTTCCAATTGGAAGGGCAGATGTTTAGAAGAACTATCGTTATCTAATATTTCTAGTATTGACTTTCATAACCTCTTGCTTTACTCTTCAAATTCCTAGATTTTCGTGCGTTTTGCCGTTTCGATATGGCAACCGTTTAATTATAAAATTTCCCGTAATTATGATTCCAGTAAAGAAATTACTCATTCTAACTCTGCCAGAATATCCACGGATATAGTTTTCATTACATGAACGAGTAATATGATAGAAAAGAAGAATATATTGTATTTTCGTAAGTAATACCACAAGAGCTCGGATTTGGCCGGATATTTTTCTATGTTCGTTTTCGAATACTTACGAGAACTGGGCGACAAAATCGAGCAGCTCGAGTTGAATTACCGAAAAAAGTATGAGAAAACGAGCTTAGAAAAATATCATGCCTAATCACACAAACTCAACGAGAAAATCATAAAGCATTCATGACAAACATGTTTAGTTATTATTGGAATGAGCAGTTATTGAAAATGCAATTACTATATACAATTTTTTCACTCCGGGTCGATTCTATATGGGACGATGCCTGAGGAATTATGGAAGATTCAGCATTCGCAGAAGTTTTTCGAAGATTTGAAACAAGATTCAAGTGATGCTCATTGTTCAGTTGCAGGAAGGGCTTAATAGAGCTTTCCGTAGAATGTCTGGTTAGTTCGATCAATTGTTGTTGTTGTTGTAATTCTAGCCATTTACTATCACATCATTTTTTTGAGCCGCCTTGGCAAGTTTTTGAGAATACTGGGTTATATTCAATACGACCTGTCTTCTCCGTTATTAAATTTTTCCTCTTTGAAAAACTGTACCTTGCAAGTTGCTGCTTCACTGCTTCGAGATACATATTCGGCATCATTTTCGCAGTTATGTTCCACATTGTTTCGACAACGTATTCTTTGTAATCTTGTCCATTCATTTGTTTCATATTGAAACCCCAATCCATAAGAATGTCTGCAATATCGTCAATAGAATGCTGTATATCCAAATCGAACGTTCGTTCCTTGCAGAATATACTGAATTGATTCCAAATCGAGCTGTGTTTCTCCTGTATTTTTGGGAATAGAATTCTGTATAGAACTATTTATTTCTACTTCACTGTTGCTTCCAAAACGAGACATTTTAATTTATATCGACAGAAACTTTACAACAGGTACTAGAATGGCTGTTCTTGACAGTTTTAAAACCGTGCTATTTGTTGTGAATGTTGCGTTGCTATGGAAACGCAAGGATTCTCTATGGGCAAATTTATCCACTAATATCCTACCTTCCTTCCTATTTCTATGCAATTTATCCGGTATCAAACTCGAATTTCTGTGTTCTTAAACGTGCATTTTGACACATGAGTGGAATTGTCAGTCATATGCAGCACTTCAGTTATTCAATATTTGTTGCATTAAGAAAACTTTGGATTTCCAATAACCCCACAAGCAAAAAATTTCCAGAAAGGTCACATTAGTTGGCCTAGCTGGTAATTTTCGGGAAATATCAGTACTGGGACAGATATTAGATTAGAATTATTTTATCAGTAATCCACCAAGGAATTATTGAGAACAATTCAAATGAAAATGGTCGTACTTATAGAAATTGACACAAAACTCATAGCATTCTAATCCATTTCGTTCCACATTTCGATCATACTGTTCCGAACCTCATTCACGCTCGCTGAATGGTTTTGCTGTCTTCTTAATCGTCTATTGAGAATATCCCAAACATGTTCGATGGGATTCAGGACTGAAATTCATGCAGGCCACTCCATTGAAGTGATTTCGAGATCTTGAAGGTAGTTCCTAATGATATGAGCTTGGTGAAGTCATGCAAAACGAAGTTTTCACTGTTATTTGTCGCAAATGGTATATGTTCCTCTGAAACGTATGTAACATACCTCAAGGATTCATTAAAGTGAAACGAAATGAGACACTTTTGTCACTTTTTCACAATTTATTCAATAATCACGACCGGTTTCGACCTTACGGTCATTTTCAAGTGAATAACAATATAATACTTGAGTAGGCAAGGACAAGTACAGAATGAAACTTAATATTGAGTATTTTTAGTTCAATAATAAGATATATTCATGAAATAATGGTTTAGCTATGGGTTCACCCCCAGTCTCCTCCTATCTGAAATTTTCATGTCTAATTTGGAGAACACTAAAATTATGACGTCACCTTTGACAAAAGGCATATTCTATTTTGGTACCGATATGTTGATGACATTTTAGCATGTTTCATTAGAACGAATAGACAGCTAGAAATCTTCCTGAATTTCAAATTAATTACTAAGTAGAAGCAGAAAACGATAGTAAAATCAATTTTTTAGATCTAACAATTACCCGGGAGAATAATAACCGTTTATCAATTAATATCTCCAGAAACCATCGTACACGGATAATGTCATACCCATAGATTCATTTCACCCACTTTCCCAAATAATAGCAGCCTTCAAATCCATGATTCACAGAGCGATTTCTTTGCCTTTATCGGACATGGACCGAAAATCAGAATTTAACACCATTATGTTGAAAGCAAAGTGAAGACACTATATCACCACTACACCAAAACTTTAACCTTAACTCTGGACGCGCGTTTCGCTAAGTTAGCATCATCAGGAGATAATAATATACTCGTCTAACTTATTTAGCGAAACGTGCGTCGAGAGTTAAGGTCAAAGTGTTGGTGTAGTGGTGATATAGTGTCTTCATTGTTCATATGCCAGAGGTTCCAAAATCGCAACATAGAGAACAACGGCTTGAATATAAAAGCAATTGAGAGTGTAATTAATCGAAAAATACGCAACAACACATTCAACATGATATATCCCCAATCCAAGAGAGAAAAGCCCGAAAAATGTATGTGTCTCACATATTTTGGGAAGATTGTCAGGCCTACTTTTCAACACAAAAGATCGAACCGATGAATTTCAAAAATCAGGAGTATACCAATTAACATGTTCTGAGTGCAATTCCTTTTAAATAGGTAAAACAGGACGCTCTTTCAAGGCTAGATACAAGGAACATTTCCGGTCATTCCTACATCAGAAATATGATTCAGCTTTAGCTGCACATTGTCTGAATGAAGGTCCATTTCCAGAACTTCAACAGCTAAAAATTCTTCATTCTTGTGATGAATCTTATAAACTCAATTTCTTTGAATCGATGGAAATTTTCAAAGCATCTAGGGTAGAAAGCTCCTTAACGACTAGGTAGACTTAATCACCTACCAATCACCATTATTCAAGTTACTGTGACCTCTACTAGCATTAAATTGAAGTAAGTTCCTGTTTTGTAGATGAGTATTCAGTTTTCATTAGCTTGTTGTTGACAATGGATGTATATCCGAAACCGGTCCAACCAATGTAATTTTTTATTCTTTACATCAATAAATTAGTGATAATTAAAACATAGTAACTTGTTTTATTTTATTATTCATTATGAATACTTGCAATATTAACATCTGCCTGCTTTCATGGAACACCCTTTGCAAATAGTGTGTGTAGACACACAAATATTAAATAGTCAAAGTAAATACAGTGTGTTCCAACGAAAATTTGACCCCCCCTATAACTCCGAAATGAGTAACATTAGCGAAAAACACCAAGACACGTCGATTTTTGTTTCGAGGGGGAGCATTTTTCGAAATAATTCGAAACTTGTCAGATCAACCCCCTACCCCCAGCAACCCTAATTTCGAAATTCATCATAGGGAATAAGGGTCGAGTGGCACCTTACTGTAAAGGTCTGTCAATTCTTCATTCTGATTTGTCATTTTTAGAATTTTAAATTAACATACAGGGTGTCCCAACCGAGGGTAAAGTTAAATTCCTGCAAATCACAAATACTAAATGAAATCGATTTATTTTGGCATAATGCAAGCGCAGGTTTATGCTCGGTCTAGAAAAACGACCTACACTTGTGAATTTGGAGTTGGTGCAATCAACCCCCTATTTCCAGCATCCCCAACTCAAAAATCATTCGATCGAAAATAGGTCAAGTGGCACCTCGTTGGAAAGGTATTTCAATTTTCTCTTCGAATTTGGTATTTTCGAAATTCAGAATCAGCATACAGGGTGTCCCGGAGCAGGAACACTGAAAACCCAAATAACTTTTGAAACTGGTTCATTTCGGTATAATACGAGAACATGTTTATGTTTTATTCGAGAATAAGACTCTCTTGCGTGAATATGGAATTTTTGCAATCAATCTCTTCCATTGAGCATCCCCAACTCAAAAAATCATACAAGTGATTACAGGTTGAGTGGCAAAGTTCCAGAAAGATTTTTCTATTTTCTGAATCACTGAGGCATTGGTTTCAGTTTGGCAATCGAAGTTTTCTGGCGTGAGGATCAGGATGAGGGGATGATGGAGAAACTGATTGGATGCTCATCTAAACAGGAAAACGAGATTTATTGAACTTGTATTCAATTGAAAACAAAAAACTAACTTGATTATTACAACAATTGTTCAAAATGACCTCCGCCCACCTCCATACCGTTATACAGACGATTTTCGAACTCTCTTCTCACATTAGCGAAAACTTCAGGAGTCAAAAGTCGGCATTCTGTGATAATCCTCATCCGCAGCTCCTCCAGGTTTTCTGGTCATGTGGCATAAACTTTAGATTTAAGATGGCCCAACAAAAAAAATCTAGGGATTTAAATCTGGTGACCTGGCTGGCCACTCAACAGGTCCTCTTCTACCAATCCACCTTCCTGGGAAATTTTCGTCTAAATATTGGCGCACCCGAGCATCATAATGCGGAGGAGCACCGTCTTGTTGAAAACGCATTTCGTCCTCAGAAAGAGTTGGATCGTTCTGTAAAATTTCTGTCAATCTAGGATGTATGTGTTCCTCTAACAACTGTAGGTAGCCATTTCCATTCAGATTACCCTCAATAAAGAAAGGCCCAACTAGATGATTGCCAAAAATTCCTGCCCAAACGTTCAACTTCTGAGGCCTTTGCGTGTGGGCCTCTCTAAACCAATGAGGATTCTGTGTGTCCCAATACCGACAATTATGTCTATTCACTTCACCACTGAGCATAAAGGTGCTATCATCAGAAAAACAGATGTTATTCAGAAAATTTGGATTAGAGTTTAGGTTTTCACTTAGATTTTCACAAAACTGTAAACGACGATCTGGATCATCTTCGTTTATTTCATGCACTAATTTTACCTTGTAGGGTGAAATTTGTGATGTTTCACGATTCTATGGACAGTTGTAGCTGATACACCAGTCAGACGAGATAGTTTTCTGATCGAAGTAGTATTCTCCATTTGTAGATGACCCACTACTGCCACTTCCGTTGCCTCATTTCTGACAGGACATGCCACTTCATGTTTTTGTTTGCCACCGAACCCGTAGCTAGGAATTTGTCAACCAAATATTTAACGTACTGGTGACTGACTCCTTTCTCTTTCAGGATGGTTCCTATCGAATATCCTTGCCGTTTCTTTGGCACAACTGTTATTTCGAAAATACGTCGATACAATTTCGACCCTTTCCTCAGTGAAATAAACCATTTTCAGATTAATTTCAACTGACGAACAACAACAATAATGAGGAACTGATCTGAATAATAATAATATTTCATTGCAAAATGAGAAATAACAGATGACTGCACGCCAGATGGAAATGAAAAAATGTGAACATTTTCAATGCAGAAATCTGCTTTATTTCTTCGTAATTGATGCTCAACACATCGTACCCCAATACTTTTAACAGTTTCGAATTAATTTTAGTTGATAATTTCAAATGACGATATTGAATTTTTCGAAAGCGACATCCTGTATGGAGAGCCGAACTGAATGAAATGCTTTAATCATTCTGGAATTCAAAAACCTTTCTGAAGATATGCCACTTGAATTATTTGTATAATTTTCAAGTTGGGGATGCTGAATGGAAGGGGTTGATTGCAAAAATTCTATAACCACACAAGAAAGTCCTATTCTCAGATCAAACATGTTCTCGTATACCGAAATGAACCAGTTTCAAAAGTTATTTGGATTTTCAATGTTCCTGCTTCGGGACACCCTGTATGATGATTCTGAATTTCGAAAATACCAAATTCGAAGAGAAAATTGCAGTACCTTTCCAACGAGGTGCCACTTGACCTATTATCGATCGAATGATTTTTGAGTTGGGGATGCTGGAAATAGGGGGTTGATTGCACCAACTCCAAATTCACAAGTGTATGTCGTTTTTCTAGACCGAGCATAAACCTGCGCTTGCATTATGCCAAAATAAATCTATTTCATTTAGTATTTGGGATTTCCAGGAATTCAACTTCACCCTTGGTTGGGACACCCTGTATGTTAATTTAAAATTCTAAAATGACAAATCAAGGTGGAGAATTGACAGACCTTTTCAGTAAGGTGCCACTCGACCCTTATTCCCTATGATGAATTTCAAAGTTAGGGTTGCTGGGGGTAGGGGGTTGATCTGAGAAGTTTCGAATTATTTCGAAAAATGCTCCCCCTCGAAACAAAAATCGACGTGTCTTGGTGTTTTTCGCTAATGTTACTCATTTCGGAGTTATAGGGGGGGTCAAATTTTCGTTGGAACACACTGTATAGAAAATATTATAGTTTGGAAGAGCTCACCTGATTGGAAGGATTTGTCTAGAAGAGTTTTCAATTCCAAATAATCTATCTCTTCGTCATCGCCTGCAATCGTTTCGAAATCCATCAATGACGCTTCTTTGCGCCTCAGTTCGGGCTCACTCTTCTTCATGGCTTCAACCTTGAGATTCAATAAAGAAAAATCACATATTGCACGGTAATTTTTTTTGAGCGAACAATGTAAGATAAAAAGACCTCCTTTCTCATTTTGTTATCAGTTAAAAAATCGATTAGTATTTGGAAGTTAACCTTTCACTCTGGCTGAGGGTATGGAATATCGGAAAGGTGAGCCGATAAAAGAAAGCACAGCAGAACTCAGACGTTTAAGCTGTAGTAAGGCTTAGACCTTACATTGGAAGGGAGTATGTCAGCTGACCAAGGAGGATAATCAATCTGGATACTGGACGAGCTCCACTTTCATTTAGCGTCTCTCTGGTAATGCGGAGCTCTGTCATAGGCGATCAGCATACTTCAGCCATACGACGTTTGTAAATGAAGTACTTAGACTGGCTTCCGTTACAGCAACACATAAGATCAGAGTCTTTAAACAGCGTCAGATGCAAGGTGATAAACCTCCACTATGAGTTTGAACTCGTTACAATCATTTATTTATTAGTAACGTAAGTTTTCTTGAAACAGTTTTTGGTTGTTCGTTCTGAAAATGAGTGACATCAATTTTGAACAATGATGTGCTATCAAGTTTTGTTTCAAACTTTTAAAGAGCTACAGAGAAAGTTTCTTGTCAAAGGCCCAGGTTTTTTGGTCGTTTAAGGCATTTTCAGAAGGAAGAGAGTCATTTGAAGATAAACCACGAACCGGAAAGCCTTCAAGTGCTAACACCGATGACAATGTCAACAACAGAGCCCGGTATCTTGTGCGGTCAGATCGACTTTTGATAGTCACAATGATCACGGAAAAGTTGTACTTGAAACATACCTCCGGCTCTCAGATTTTGAGCAATGAATTGGAGATGAGAAAAATTTGTGCAAAAGGAGTTTCTAACAACCTATACCAAGACCAAAAAGATCTCAGTTTCCTGAAACGTGGCATTACTGGTGACGAGTCTTCGGTGTTTGAGTACCGATCAGAAACCAAACACCAGAGCATCGAGTGGCAAACTGCAGCTTCTTCGAGGCAGAAAAGAGCACAAATGAGCACCTCAAACATCAAATGCATGCTGATTTGTTATTCTGATAGCCACGGAAGTATTTTCAAGAAGTTTGTGCCCAAGGCCGAACAGTGAATCAGGATCTTGAAAGAGTCTTTCGTGTGTGACCAACCAACAAAAACAACTGGGTGTTGAATCATGCAAATACGACATATCACACTGCATAATGGAGTCCTTGTAACTTCTTCCTCTTTCCGAGAATTGAAATCATCTCAAGGGAACTCATTTTAGGACACTTGGAAAACATTCAAACAGCTTGAACTGACCAGCTGAAGGCTATTCCAGTATTCAAATTACAGCAAAGCTATGATGACTTTGTAATCATATTTGTATAATAGTGAAAAACATTAGTCTCATTACTTCATTTGCGCAGTTCGTATGACTTTAAAGCGAATGCCGAATTTCCTGAGTAAAGGGAGGTCAGATCCTAATATGTAGAAGAGGCTCCAGCTTCTAGTCCCGTCAATAGAATAACCCAACTCTAAGTTCTAGGATTCATTCGAAGGGGAACAAAAATCTCAGCATATTCCAGAGTATCAAAAGATTCCTGTAAACAAGGAAGTTTCTAGCGTGCAGTGTAAAGGCTGACCTAACCCATAGTCGTAGAAAAAATTAAATCTTAGTTTGCATAAGCGTATTTTATTCAATGCTAACTGTGAAGAGTACAGGAAAGCACATTGGATATTGAAAAAACCATCAAAAATGGGATGAATTCTATCTCGATAAGTATTGCGACAATGTTTTTCCGAATGTGCTCCTTGAGTTCTCTTATGCTCTACATTGAAAAACGTTTTCATAAAGGAGAGAATAATCACAAATACCCACATCACCAGTTTGGCATTGAAACTTAAACTTTATAAGCTGTAGTCCCGTCCTATTAAAACTAGGGCTCTCTTAGATCGGTCACCTCACTCATTCTCCTCAACTCTGACATAGAGAAGAGTTTCCATCAGAAATTTAAAGCTTCGAAAGTGAAGAGTCTATCATCAATCTCTCGAGGGTTATTCTTGGCCAATAACGAAATTGTTGCTCCAGAGAAATAGAACTGCACCTCGACAGTACTGAAAAAACATTACGCCAATAAATTAACGAACAAAAGCGAAAATTCAAACTTATTCAGAAGAAATATCTAAATTGTGCATTGATTTCTTGGCGCAATGTGGTAAAGCTGACAGAGATTCATTCCAATCTTTCCTACGAGCGATTAATGCAGTTCTGGTCGTCAGGGAGTATCAACTGTTGAACAGACTTCATCTTATAGAATGGGAATAATAAATACTTCTGCCTTACAGAGTGGTTAGGAAACCCCAGTGCAGCAGCATGCTTCTTGACGGAATTACTGGGCGATAACTCAATAGCTGGAATCGATCTCGTTGAGTATTGAAAGTTTTAAGTTTTCCCAACAATGTACCAAACACACGACTAAATATTAAGGTGTGGGAACAGGACGCGGTAGGTTGACGGTCTTCGCAGGATGGTGAAGACAGATAAGCCATCTACAAATCAGTGCGATCTACGAATTCACTGTGTTCTTTGGACGAAACCAGAGTAACGATGGCAATATCTCTCTATAACGTACTTTTCGCCACTTCAGAAGAACTATATCTTCTTCAAAAGTGCATAATGTATTCTGACACCTACATCAATAAACAGTTAAATTGAATAAAACTTGTTACTCTACCTCAGGGGTGCTCAAACGGTCGATCGTGAGTGCTTTTTGAGTAGATCTCGGGAAGAAGAAGAATTTTGATAAGTAGGTAACAAAACTATAAAAATTTATTACGTGATAAAATAACACTATGTTAGCGGCAAAAGGCGGCTTTCTCAAAGGAACGCGCGGTACTTGTCAAAGAAAAGCCGTTTGACGGAAACATTCGAGACTTCATTCAAGCCGATATTAATGTTACGCCTGCAGGAATTGGAGTCATTTTGAATTGTAACTCTAAGGCAATACTACGTCGATACAAAGTTTATTATTAAATAGTACAAAATGAGTGCAGCGAAGAAATCTAAAACATATCATTTAAATGAAGATTGGGAGGAAGAATTTTTCTATTGTATGGTGAAGGATAAGCGCATTTGTCTTATTTGTCGTGCGTCAGTAGCAATACTTAAGCGTAGTAACTTAGAGAGGCATCATAAAACGGTTGATAAAAACTGTGAAAAGGACGTTTCAACATCCAAAGTCACTCCTCAGTTAAGTTCAACAGCATATGTAACTCTTCTGTTTTGTAACAACCAATAAACTCGCAATTTTGAATAACTATGAGTTTTTCATTGATACTATAGAGAAGAACCTAACTAAATCTAACCCAAAGGTTGACTGAAATAAAGTATACTGGGCGGGAAGCTAATAACACAGGGTGTTACATAATAGTATGTCACAACTTGAGGGGGTGAATCTACGTGGAATTAAAAAAAAGTTGATATAAACATAGGTCCGCAAAAGCTTCGTTACGATGCTACATGGTCTTGAAATTACGAAAAAATTTGTTTTTTCTTCAAAACTCCTGCAGTTTATGAGATATTCAGCCCAAATGCAAGCTATTTTTTCTACAGCCTCCATCATTAAACGTCCTCGATTTCAACTGAAATTCACAAGGTGTTTTTTTCCGAGGCCATGTCTTCTTTTGCCCTTTCAAACTTTTTTGGAGTACGCCACTGATCAGCGTACAATCAATTTTCGTTCAATTTAGAAACTTTTTGGACGATTGTAATTTTTTCGTATCTCCAACCGTTTTGGAGTGAAAAATTATTGAATTTTAATTATTTGAATTGTATGTTATTCGTTGAATGAAAAATAAATAGAAGAAATACTCGATAGGTATACCCAAAATTTGCTTTTAATTTTATAGCTCGTCTTCTGAGACTCAACTTATACTTATTCAATATCAAACTAAAATAAATAAATAATTAAAAACTAAATGAATTGCTAGACGTGTCCGCCACCTGCAAGAATACAGGCCCCTGTCCTTCTCCACATATTATCACGCACTTTTTGAAATATTCCTGGGGTATTTCTTATCGTGTCACAAGAGGTTAATATTCCATTTCTCAATGCTTCTACAGTGTTCACTGGAGTGGTATAAACTAAACTTTTGAAGTATCTCCATAAGAAAAGGTCTAAACTATTTAAGTCTTGGGACATAGGAGGCCATGGTTCTGGCCCACCCCGACCTATCCATCAGTTGTTGAATGTATTATTCAAGAATTCCCTAGCTTCTCCACTGAAACGTGCTGGTGCCCCGTCATGCATAAACCACATTATGTTTCTCACCAATAGTAGCACATCCTCGAGCAATAAAGGTAATTCCTCCTCAAGAAATTGCCGATAAGTGGGACCGTTTAGTCTGTTGGGCAAAAAAAATGGCCCAATCAAATAATTTCCAATTATTCTGACCCAGAGATTTAGTGAGAATTGTTCTTGATGATGAGATTCTTCAATCAAATGGGGGTTTTCCTCAGCCCAATAATGATTATTGTGAAAATTTGTGAAAGAAGTTCTCGAAAAGTTAGCTTCGTCTGTGAAAATTATTTCACTATCAGAATGAGCATTTTCTCTAATTTTATCAAAGAACCATCGACAGAAATTCAGTCTCGAAGGAAAATCTCGAGGAAGTAGAGCTTGGACGCGTTGAATATGAAACGGGTACAATAAAAAGTCGTAAAGAATCCTCCAAACTAGAACATGTGAAATATTACTCGATTTGGAATTCTGTTGTGTTTCCGTCAACCAAGCCGTACATGTAATGGATATCAGCCAATTCGACGTTAGTAACATTAACCATTTTTTTTTGTTCAACTTTAGCAACTGTCATAATAAATGAATAAATGAAAATGATCAAAGCCTACTAGACCTTTCTTTAATTAGAAGTGAGAAAACACCTTGTAGATTCTAGTTAAAATTTAGGACGTGTAATGATGGAGGCTGTAAAAAATAGCTTGCATTCCAAATTTGGGCTGAATATCTCAAAAACTGCAGGAGTTTTGAAGAAAAAACCTATTTTTTCCGAAAATTTCAACACCCTTTAGCTCCGTAACGAAGCGTTTGCGGACCTATGTAGGACATAGGTAGGTAGGGTGTATCGTATATGTACGACAACCCTGCATCACACATACTTGCAGCCTCGATCAAAAGTAATCTAAAAATATTGAGGTAGATCTCCAGCAGTTCAAGTTTGAGCACCCCAGCTTTACAGCCTGAGATAATTGTAGTTCAATCTACTACTAGTTAACTTGCACACTCAGAGTCGATCGCAAGTAGTCTAAAAATATTGAGGTAGATCGCCAGCAATTCAAGTTTGAGCACCCCTGCTCTACCTTATAACTTAGTTATTTAGAAAAGACAAACTGGATTAATAGAAGATAAAACTTACATGTAAGGTTTTGAAAAGGGTAATGACAATACTTTAGATACCTTTTTGGGAGGGAGAGCTGCTTTCAAATCGGTAATTTTAGCGGCAGTCAAGATCTGATGAAAATCAATATGGTCAGTAAAATATAATTGCAGGGTATGTTCAACGTGTTCTGTAATTTTTCAAAGTGTTTGGGTAGACTTACTTTAAAAATACCAAAATTATAACATGTGCATACTGAAGAGTCATGAATGAGGACATCATCAGAGTTGTTTTTCATAACGCTACCCAGGGTCAATATATAAACACCTCAAAAAAGTCTAGGGAATTTGATGATTCGAATTTATAGAAATCTTTCGGTTTTTGTTAGGATGTATTGTATATAATGTATTCTCAAGAAAACAAAATAATATTTGACTTCTCCAAAGCACCTATTATAAAAAAAAATTTGGAATTTGAAAATGACGAAATTTGGTAAAACACAAAAAAATCCTGAACTAATATTTTCGAAACGATATGGAAGCACTTATATTTTTCAGTACCCAAATGGTCCACCTCTGTTATTAATGACACTTTGGCATCGTCGCGGCATGCTCAATATTAAATTGTCTATTACATTTTGGCCTAAGTCATGCCAAGCCCCCTGAACTGCTAATCGAAGCTTCTTTTCATGATGGAAGATGTTTTGACGCAGGAGATTTCTTTTTAGGGTATCCCACACATGCTCGATGGGATTCAGATCTGGGTAGCAGGATGGCCACGATAGAAGATCGATATCATTCTCTTCAAGAACGTTGAAGACAACTCTTGCACGATGAGGAGGGTCATTATCTTGTTGGAAGAGTGGATTTTGACCCATTGTTTGGAGATACGGTATCACTACAAGCAAAACTATCTCATTTGCGTAAGAACTTCCTGTGAGGTTGTTCTGTATGAAAACGAGGTCAGTTCTTCCACCAAGGCGTATACCTCCCCAAAACATCACTGATCCGCCTCCCTGTCTAACAACTTCTCGAGCATGCTGGAGACGGTTTTGCTTTCCAGGTTCCCTCCATATTCGAATTCTTCCCGAATCGGGATAATAACTAAATCTAGATTAATCACTGAAAAGAACTGTGGCCCACCTCTCTTGATCCCTGTTTACGTGTTCTTGGCACCAAGCTTAACGAGCAGCTCGATTTCCATGGGTCAGCTGTGGAACTCTTAAAGGACGTCTGGAGTGGAGTTGACGATTTCTCACAGTTTGGTCGGAAATTTGTACATGATGAACTCGTGATAGCTCTTGAGCTAATTGAGATGCTGTGGTAGTACGATCTCTTCTGGCTTGTAAAACCAAAAATCGGTCTTGGGCGACAGTAGTAATCCTGAAACGACTTGTATGGCGTTCTTCTTCGCTAACTGTTTCATTGAAACGCGACCATAAATGGTTTATGATACTTGGGCTACTTCCCAGAACCCTGGAGACTTCCCGTTGTGAGCTCCCAGCTTGGAGCATGCCAACGGCTCGTAACATCTCTTCTCTTGTCAAATGTCGTATCTCCATGGTCGAATCACAAAACTTGAATCTTTTATTTATGCTTACAACAGAAACAAAGTGCCAACTAACTGATATCAAACACTGAATACAGTAAATGATTATAAAGCAGCGTCGCATCTGCTGCATTTTTAGTTTTTTATAAAAAAAACTGAAATCTGTTGCGGCAATCTACATAATTTGGTGAGATTTTAAAAAAAAAATCATCCATATTGATCGTTCTGGATACGATATATCGATATTCAGAAGTGTTCTCTAGACATTTTTGAGGTGTTTATGTTAATATTTATGGACAATGCAACCAGATGAATATTACTTTTGTTGATAATTTGGAAGCTTCATTTATCAATTCTTGGCGCTCGTTTCGCTAAACTAGCTACGTGAGCGTCATCAGGAGACGATAATGTCTGTATTCATGACTGTACAGTTTGAGAGAGTTGCAGAGAACTGTCAATAGGAACGAAAAAAAATTTGTTGAATATATCTAAGCATCCTGGAAATTTATTAATATTTAGATAGGCCAACGTATGTTGACTTATTCAGTAACATAATAAGGATATTAAAGAAAATGCATTCTGTATTAAAGAAGAATACATTCAACCACATCAGTCTCTACTATCAAACCAATACGAGTAACGTTGCATTCGACGCATCACGTGCTCCTATTCTTACAGCACAAACGATTGAGAGCCCGTGAATACGAACACAATGGAAATATTGAATCTTTTGAGAAATCAATTAAATATATAAAATACAAAATTTGAGTGTAAGAAAACTTCGGGAAATATTATGACAAGACAAAAACGTTATGTCGAAATAAATTCGATTTGTCTGTTCTACTATGCGGCTCTACTTTCGTTAAATGCGATCTAAGGATTCGAAAAATTCAGTTGAGAGAAATTAACTTTGAATATTTGCTGGAGTATATTCTGGAAATCTCTTTTACTAACTGATGATATAAAAGTAACCCAGGAAATAAAAGATACTGCATTTGTGACAAGGTCGGATTTTTTCAGTTCTTCAGCCCCAAAAATGTATCTATCTAAGTCTGAAGGCTACAGAAGATGAAGAAATGATAAATTTTTTTGTGAAAGAGAATGTTGTCTACCAGCAGAGTACATTTACTGATACCAGAAACATTCACTCCAAGAAGGAGTTCAGATACTCCTTTCACAATTTAATTGAACATGGCATTTCCCAATAAATCGTCGACAAAGAGAGGAGCTACTGATTCTTGCACGATTTGTTTACGTACTAAAAGACTAAATGCCGTAACAGGCGAATGAATTGATATTCATACCAATCAATCACGTATACTCATAAAGACGACTGTTCAACATATGTTGTCTAAAATTAAAAACAAAAATCAATTTCCAGTCTCTGTTTCTTGTCACCTGTAAAGGCTGATATCGCCATGAATACTGAACTCAACTTGCATCCAGAGATTTATAAATTGATCAGAGATTCTGAACGTTTATTGAATTTTAGAAAAAAAGTTTCAAGTAAATTTAATTAATTGATACTTACTCTTTCATCTACATTTCCGTAGCCAATGACTTCATCGTGTTCTCTGAAAAAAAATTCATCATTGAACATATATATTGTTAAATTAACTACGCCAAGAAATAAAAGCACAAAATCGAAAATCCAAATTTTTTCGGTAGAATATGTTGAAGACTCATTTTCCCAATAATCCACCAGCACTAAGGAATGCTTGTGAACAATCGAAATGAAAATGGTACTCTTGGAAACTGAAATGAAACTAATAATGGAAAATGTAGAGCTTTAGGAAAAATTCCCCAAAAACCTGTTAATACCGGATAATTCCAAACCTGGCGAGAATGACCAATGATAACTACGATTCATAATCAAAATCAATGACCTTATAGAATTCTGATCTACACTCGGAGGCAAAATTAGCGGAACACTAGAAAATTCAACCAAATTCGAAGTTCGATATTTTTCCTAATTCTCAACCGATTTAGATGATTTGTTCGGCAAGTTATAGATCAACTCTTCTGCTTTGTGGAAATTATAAGAGAAAACAAAAAAATCTGAAAAAAATTTTATACGGGGGCAAAACTAAAAGTATTTTTTTTGTCAAAAATTCGTAACACCCTGTGGAATTTCGTGGTCCGAGTTGAAACGTACAATATAATGGTCTGTCAAGACACATCTTCCTACAGTAACGCCCTTCTTGTTTCATGCGTTTATCTCTATTTTTGCAAAATATATTTAATTTCAAGTGGAAAATCACCATTTTGGAGAAATTCCATTGAATCAAGAAATTGTCATTTAAATTCGTCTATCAATTTGGAATTTTCTTATTATCACTCAGGCGTGTCGTTTGCGATTTTTATGTTCGAATTGCATTGTTATTGCATTAGTTATTGATGACAATTTGGTTAATTTGGTGAAAATGAGGAATTCATAGGAGATAACAGTCGGTAGGTATTAAAATACACAACCGAATTCTGGGACTATTGATAAAACTTTTCATTTACACATGTGCACACCTTTTTTATCAAATATGAAATACAATACACGTTTTTTGTATATGACCACATTTGCACTTGTTTAAAGAATGAGAGTTTTCCATTCTTTGATTTGATACAAATTCGATCGGTTGCGGTGTTTTGTGATTCTTTTACTGTTTACGATTCGAAACGGTATTTTCATTGAGAATGAGAGATTTACCACCAACCTCAGTAGCAAGGGCAGTTATATTGATCGAGGAAGGGCGCACCTACCGCTCAGTCGGTACCATGTTGGGTGTCTCGACGTCGGTTATCCATCGAATCTACCGACGTTACAGGGAAACTGGATTGTACGTGAGGAGGCGAGGACAAGGAAGAAATCGGGCAACCCAGGCTATACATGACCGTTTCATCGTCAATCAAACCATAAGAAATCCTCGTCTTACTGCTGTTCAGGCACGTAACCGTTTACAAGCAGTGGATAACATTAACGTCAGTGTGAGGATAGTCAGAAGACGATTAAATGAAGCTGGTCTGAGATCATACGCGCAAGCAAGAGCACCAAGACTCGATAGAGCCCATCGGGTAGCAAGATTGGCGTTTGCTAGGGAGCATGTAGCATGGACAATCAATTAGTGGAGACGAGTTTTAGTTAGTGATGAGAGCCGATATTGTGTGAATTTCGTGGATGGTAGAGATAGAATATGGAGGCATCGAGGGGAACGGTACAATCAAGCGAACTTCGCAGGAACTGAGCAATACGGTGGAGGGTCAGTTATGATATGGGGTGGCATATGCTTGGGAGTGCGAACAGAACTGGAGATTATTGGCAATGGATCACTTAATGCCCATCGGTATATACCAGAAATCTTGGAGCCCCATGTTGTGCCCTTTGCTCTTTACATGGGGGAAAATTTCCTCTTTATGCACGATAACGCGCGCCCTCATACTGCGCGCGTAGTGATAGAATATCGCAATGAAGTTGGGATCACACGAATGGACTGGCCGTCGCGGTCACCGGATTTAAACCCGATCGAACACGTTTGGGACATTCTTGGAAGAAGGGTTCGACAACGGAATCCAGGCAACGTTGAAGAGCTGACATTGGCTTTGGTGGAAGATTGAGACAACATACCTCAACAGATGATAGACAACATCATTGGGAGTATGCGAAATCGTATGCGCGCTGTAATAAGAGCTCGGGGGTCATACTCGCTACTAAAATCAAATGTTTTTTTGTGGGTCATCATGAACATTTTTCTCAACATGTTCATTTCATTTCACGAGTGTATCGCCAGGATACACACCTGCGTCACACAAAAATTATAGAGTTTAAAAAAATAAATGTGCAAAATCAACGATTTTTCCAGTGTACTTCGAGTTCTCCCGGAGCGTGAAATTGGCCAGTGAATTTCAAAAATTTTCATTTCGTTAGATTTCCGCTTCTCTAATTTTGATTTTATATTTTGGCTAACCTCCAATGTTATGCACCTACGCAAGATTAACAATAAATTCTTGAAATTTGTGACTTTTCGCTTCAAATTGGATATCTCTTGTAACAATAAAGATAAATGCATAAAACAAGAAGGGCGTTACTGTCAGAAGATGTGTCTTGACAGACCATGATATTGTACGTTTCAACTCGGACCACGAAATTCCGCAGGGTGTTACGAATTTTTGACAAAAAAACACTTTTAGTATTGCCCCCGTATAAAATTTTTTTCAAATTTTTTTTGTTTTGTCTTATAATTTCTACAAAGCAGAAGAGTTGATCTATAACTTGCCGAAAAAATCATCTAAATCGGTTGAGAATTAGCAAAAATATCAGACTTCGAATTTGGTTAAATTTTTGAGTGTTCCGCTAATTTTGCCTCCGAGTGTATTTCGATCGAAATTTCAATCGAACTTCATTTAGGGGAGAGTCGGGTAGCCCCAGCAGGCGGAAACCCCCGGCCAAACCTAGTTCCAGAATATCCTGCAGACATACACACTTCTCAAACTCAGTTTTTTTCTGTACAATGTGAGTATCTTACCATTACCTGTTGATCTGAAGGGACACCTGGGGATTCTGGGTTACATAGCGCCAGAAATCTCATCACAACCATCGGATATAATGCCGCTTAAGTTTGATTTTCACACACCTTTCGAAGTGGCCATAGAAGACCGCACCATCGTAAAGAGAAAAATAAATCAATTAGACCAAAAATCCTCCATTTGGTACACAGACGGATCAAAAACGATTGATGGAACAGGAGCAGGTATATATGGACCCAAGTACTCTTCATCAGTGCCTCTGGGCTCTACTCCCACAATCATGCAAGCAGAAACACTTGCTGTAAACCTTTGCTGCCAGGAAGGACTACGAAGGAAACTCAAAGGGGCAAAGATTTTCATTTTAACGGACAGTCAGGCAGTGATAAAAGCTCTAAACTCTTACAGTTATCGGATCATCTCTGTCTGGGAATGCCGTCAATCCTTGAAGCAACTTGCTGAGGGGAACAAACTTTTCCTGTGGTGGGTGCCTGGCCACGAAGGTATACAAGGAAATGAAGCCGCTGACGAACTGGCCAAATCAACTGCTGGAATCCCACCCATCGGACCTGAACCGTTCTGCTGTCTAAGTAAGCCGCACAGACGACAGGAACTGGAACGATGGGAAGAATCTAGCAAAAAAGAATACTGCAGAAAAACTTCAGGCCAAAGGCAAGCGAAAAAGTTCATTGACTATTCGCCAAAGAAGACAAAACAGCTTCTCGATCTCTCTAAGGACGAGCTGAGGATCATAACAGGCCTCCTTACTGGACACTGCCCACTGAGATACCATCTCAATAAAATAGGCAAATCAGAAACGGCAACATGTAGAGTGTGTAGAGAGGGCGATGAAACTGCCGAACTTATTCTTTGCAGTTGCATCGCAACTATCTGTCAAAGACATATACACTTCGGTAGCGACAAACTAAAGCTGCACGAAGTAAAAGCGAAAGCTCCCAGGAGATTCTAATTTCAGACCTACAGGAAATGAATAAGAAGGGTTACGAACAAAAGACCAATTTGGTCGCAGTTCGGAAAGGCTTGCAAAGCCAATCGCCCTCATGAATGTAATGTAATGTAATGTAACGTCTTGTAGATCTTCATCTTTGTCCTTTTTGTAATCAGTTTGCGTTTCAGGAGCATAAGGTTGGTTGGCAAAGTAGGCCATCTCTTTGGAGTCGTTCACTAATCGCGTCGCTTGTTTTCCTTTCGCTATTATTACATTATCTATTTGAAGATCTTGAACTGTTCGTTGGTGCTCTGAGGCTGACATTTTCATGTATACTGTCTTCTTTCGATTGACAATATTTCCCAGTTCTCTTCCATCTCTTTGTACACTTTGATAAGTCGATCTTTGTCCTGGCGATGATAGCTATATCATATGCATACGCACATATTCGATTTTTGAAGATGGTTCTTCCTGATCAATACAAGCTTCACGACGACAGTAACTCGATCGATGGGAAGAATTTAGCAAAACGAATAGTGGAGGAAAACTCAGGCCAAAGGCAAGTTCGGAAAAGCTTGCAAAGCCAATCGACCCCCACGAATGTAATGTAATGTGATAATCTTACCATGGCATTCAACTAATTCAGAAACGTTGCCATTATAGTTCAAAAATATGTTAAATATTTGAAGCTGTTCATACTGATATTGGCGATAGACATGACATCATAGGTCGGGTAGAATCGGACAATTGTTTGTCGAGTAGCCCAGCCATTTCATGAATGGTGAATTTTTGGATTTGATGAATGAAATAGAGAAATTATGAATCCCTGTTGCTCCGTCATGTCAGGTCGTCTGCTTATCTTTATGTTAGTCGCTTTTGTACTGCAATAGGTAAGAAATAAGTGAAAATATGATGTTTTCTTCACCAAAAATGCTAAAATTCAAAGAGAGAAAAACAACTAGAGGAAGTTTGTTATGAAGATACTATAAAAATAGTGATCCGGAGTGTTCAGGAGAGAAATCTATCTATAAGAACATCTGCTGAACGTTATGGTGTTCCAAGAAGTACGCTCCAGGATAAAATAAAAGCTATAGATAATGGAGAAGAAACAGAGTTCAAGCCGAAATTGGGGAGGTTGGAGCACTCCTTTTCCAACGATCAAGCTCTGCAACTTCATGAACATATTATCGATCTAGATAATCGGCTGATGCCACTTACGAAAGTGGAGTTTTTGAAACTAGCTTTTCAATTCGCAGAGCAACTAAAAATTCCTCATAGATTCAACAAGGGAAAAAAATGACCAGAAAAGATGTACAGCATTTCGAAAAGATTCCCAGATGTTGCTCTCGGAACTCCAAAGTCAACCAGTATCGCGAGAGCCGTTGAGTTCAATAAACCTCAAGTAGATCGTTTGTTATGATCAGCTGTTCCAGCTTCAGGAAAAATATAGTTTTCCAGCTTCGAAAATTTACATTGCTGATACAACAGGAGTCTCGACGGTGCACAAAAATGAGAAAGTTATTGCTACTAAGGGAAAAAACCAAACATCTGGTGAGAGGGGACAAAACATCACCTTGATGCTTGCTATGAGTGTGAATGGTCACTTTGAACCTCCCCTTTGTATCTTCCCGAGAAAACGGATGGATAAAGATGGTCGATTGATGATTGGAGCTTCACCAGAAAGCATAGCATGAAAGTGGATGGATGAATGGTGAGATATTCCTGACGTGGCTCCAGCACTTCAAACAGCACGCACATCATTCGAGGGAACACCCTGTTCTTCTGATTCTCGATGGACATGGGAGCCATATATTCAGCTCACCACCACACACAACTCACGAAGTGCCACCGTTAGGCCGGGTATTTTTCAAGTCTGCATTCAGTTCAGCAAGTGCCATGTGGATGAGACAAAACCCAGGAGCGAGAATTTCAGACTAAAAAATCGCTTCCCTTGTCAATTCGGCTTTCACTAAGGTAGCTAGACTAGATATAGCACAAAATGAGCTTCAAATACACCAGAATCTATCCATTCAATAGGGAGATTTTTACTGATTTGGATTTTTTGCCATCATCAATGACCAATATCTAACAGGAACCAGTTTTGGATGAGACTTCTGAGCAGCCATCAACCAGCATAAGATCAAAACCATCCACAAGCTTCAATCCGCAGCCATCCACTAGCGGCATCCAACAGCAGCAGTCGACCACTACTCAAGCATCACAACCATCAACAAGTGGCAGCACGCAGCCAACTACAGCGAAAAATAGTGCAGAACCAGTTGCATCTCCTAGTTTGAATGCATTACTTCAAAATTGTCTCCTTTCCTAACGCCTCAAGGAATATTGCAGCCCGTTCTCGAAAAACCCAAAAAAGTGAGAGTCTGACATCCTCTCCATTCAAAGATGCACTGGTAGCAAACAAGGCTGTAGCCAATAAATCCAAGGCTGCAAGTGATAGAACAGAAGCAGCAATCAGTCAAATGAGATCGAGAAAGAATATGCAGAGTTTAACTAGGGAAGAAACAAATCATGATACAGAATACATCATTTGTGGGGAAACCTTCGATGAAGACTGGATTCAGTGTCACAAGTGCAAAAAATGGGCTCATGAAGAATGTGTGGACATTGATCCATCGTCATCTTTCTACTATTGTGATGTTTTCAAATCGACATAGTCATATTTTCGTGTCCGGGGCTACCCCCCAGAAATGATTGTTTCAAATATTTGACAGTACCTTCTAAACTTCATTACAGTTATAAAAAATGAGAATTTTTATTTCTTATTTCATTAGTATTGAGAAGAATATATTTTGTCCATTATATAGATTGAAAATAGATCTTTTTTGTAATCCTGAGTTTTACTTATGTGGCAGAGGCTACCCGACTCTCCCCTACGATAACTGGCTGGTTTTGCTGGCTTTTTAATCTTCTATTAAGAATATCCCAGATGTTCGGTGGGATGAAGGTCTAGACTTCGTGCAGGCCACTTCATTGAAAGGGCTTCATGATCTTGAAGGTAGTTCCATGAGCATGACATGAGCTTGGTTACCATGCATAAACGAACAGTTTTCGCCTACGTTTTCTGTGAAATGTTCTTCTAATATATCTGTAAAGTACTTCTGATCACTTAGGGTTCCATTATTTACGATAATCCGATCAGTGCGGGAGTTCAAAGAAATTCCTCGCGACACCATTATTGAACCTTTATCGAAACATAGCTAGATAAAAAGTTGCACTGGGCATACCCCTCATTTCGACGTCTATGCACTAGAGAAAATCGATCGCAATAAAAAGGGCAATATGTCAACTCATCTGTAAACTATGCTCTCTCCCAGTCTGCTTCTAACTAATTGACATGTTCCCTGGCAGAATTCAATCGGACTCTTGGATGTGCTGGACCTTGAACTGAGACACAGAGCATCAAACCAAATTCCCTGTAGTCGTATCGTTTCAAAGCTAATTTGCACTCCACTGTTCTATCAAAGCTGCATTTAAAGTATCGAATCGTAGTACCAACGAGGAAATCCTTGAATAACGGTCATGAATCGCCGTTGCTGCTCGATGTCGTCCTTACCCAGGTCCCCTTTCATGACCACCAGTCTCCCAGTTCATAGCGATTATTCTGGAAACGGTTGAATGGGACATCCCAACCCCTTAGCCAATTCTTATATAAGTCCAACCTAGGTCATCAACACCACTGCTTCAGCACATTCTGCACTGTTCAAATTCTATCAATATTTTCATGAAGTATCAAAATCAAACGTTACTCGCAAAAATTGATCTACAACTGATGTTATTGATGTGATGATTCCTTGCAAAATCTCAATTTATTCTTTTCATTTAGTTTCTCATGAAAGGAGCATGTGGGCCAAGAAAAACATGGAATTTTGATGACATTATGTCCAGACACATGCGAAAAAACATGTGTTAATAATTAGTTGCCTACCGAAAAAGAAATCTGAAATATTGAAATTGTGCATTAATTTCTTGGTGCAGTGTATTTCTACAGCAAAAGGTGTATAGAAATTAGCATGCTTTCCTTCTATATATGGAAGAGAAAACATGCTCTGGGTGGAAAAATTCAACGATGGCAAATATGCTTCAATACAAACATTTAATGCAAAAAATTAGTAGAGGAAAGTGTGAATTACCATTATTTTATAAAGTATGAATTGAATGCACCAAAATATGGAGCGGTTTTAATTTTTTCGAAAGTGATGTGAATGTTTAATATCATAAATGATTTGGAAATCAGACAAAAGAATATAAACATTGTTCGAGAATTGTTTTCAGTTTGAAACGAGAATATTCTTAACGTAGATTTTATGGAATGGTCACCTTATAATTTCATAAATTCTTTCAAACTCTTCCAGTTTCAGAGTGTTGTTGTCACCATAAGTGTCGCACCATTTTTGTCAAACTATTCAATTCAATTATAACCCAAATGGAATAAATCAAGAAAATTTGGGAATCGTATTTTAAAAATCAATAAATGAAAATATTGTGGCGATACTGTCATTTATAACACAGGTCTACGAAAAGTTTTTTTTGGTACAGCTTCGTTTGCATCTATGGTCTATATATTACGTAATGTACAAGGTGAGCAAATTTCACTGTATTTGTACGGCAGCTATGTGGAATATTGGAGATAGAGAAAAATGAACCTTCCTCTCTCGATATTATTTACAGGGACTAGTTTAGTGGTGCCAAAATTTTTCTGATATCTCTTTCCGTTCTGGACTTATTCAAAATTTTTCGAGTTTTGGGAAAATCGTCCTTCGCAGATATCTCGATCATCATCAAAGTTACATAAAAATAAATTTGATATTCTACAGGCACTTTTTTCAGTAAAATACAGTACTGTGTGAAGATTTTTTTAGCTCAGCGCTTTTCGAGTTAATGCAAACATGCTTTTTTTAATACAAACCAAAAGAAACTTTATCCTTATTGAATGCAGCAATTTTTCTCCTTCTCATGAATATATAACACTTGTAGACAATTATTGCATTCAATACCTTCTTTCAGAGAAAACCTGAAATTTCCACAATTCCATTCATTAGTTGCATGCCCATCAACGATTCATATTGTTCTATCACTGCAAACCACAGATTTTAAAGATCCCTTTTAAGATCATAGTTATTTCTATGGTTTGATTCGATTCAGACCATAGTAATTAACTGTGGTTTTAGGGTTCGACAATCACTTTCACTCTTCATAAATCGAATTACAGATGAACATTAATTTTTTTGAAATTCGAAACTTACCAACCCGAGAAAGCTACGTAACATATGAGTCCATGCATGTTACTATGGTAATATTCTATTAGAATTATTAGAAAGTTATGCGATTAAAAATATATTACACTCCACTCAAAAATTATCGCACCATCCTACTATTACGACAATACTATATAAACTTTCAGGTTGGTCATTCAAGAGTCGCTTGGTAACTTTCAGAAGTGTGAAATTAGAAGATATCATTCAAAAGAGATGAGTTTATGATGGAAAATATTAACAATTTTCGAGTTAATTAAAAATTAAAAAATTCTACCATCTTTAAACATTCGCGAAGAGACCAATCAACTAGCATCGAATGGTTACTAATCATTTTCAGAATCGAGTGTTTCCTCCCCGGGCCCTAATTACTGCCAGTATACGTCTCGGAAGTTCTCAAACAAATTTTGGATGTACTCTTGAGTCACTGAGTTCCAAATTTCAGGAAGCAGATTTTCTAGTTGTTGGAGTGTTCTATGGGATTCAAGTCGGGACTTCTGGCTGACCATCTTAAAATATCAGATTCGACATTTTGCAGAAATTCTGTAACTATTCTAGCTGCATGAGGCCGAGCATTATCATGCATATAAATGAAGTTTTCGCCAATTAATGGGCCAAAGGGTACAACATGAGGTTCAAGGATATCTGCGATATATTTGGCCGCTGTCATTCTTCCACTATTCACTAGGACTAACTCAGTTCGATCATGAAAAGAAATGTCTCCCCACACCATTAGTGAGCCCCTCCGAAGTTTTCGGTTTGCCGGATATTGCATTGATACCGTTGCTGTATCATCTATCATTTGATACTAGACAGAACCTGGACTCGTCGGAAAAGAGAACATTCGACCATTCTGGAATACCCCAATTTGCATGTTCCCTCGCTAACTGAAGTCTTGCAACTCGATGCTCTCTGGTGAGACGCGGGCAGGTAGAAGCCACCCTTGGTCTGATATTGTCTTCTCTAAGCCTGTTCCTAACAGTTTGCAATGAAATATGCACATTTCCGGAAAGTGCAAGTTTATTTTGTAGCATTCTAGCCGAACAGTGCCGAACTATTAGTGCAGTTAAATGAACCCAACGATCATCAACTGGTGTTATCCGATTTCTTCCCTATCTGGCTCTTCTTCCATATTCCCCTGTTTCGTGGTCCCGATTAATTGCTCTTGAAATAGTGCTTTGGTTAACATTCAACAAGTTAGCCACGTAACGTTGGCTTCGCCCCTCCTCTAGAAGTGTTACAATTCTTACCACTTCATGATCACTCAGATAGCGTCCAAGACGTTCAGCAGCCATTACAATAAATTCAAAGATTAGAAAATCAACAAGAAACACAGAAAACATGCATCAATTTAGCGTGAAAACTGAAGAGAAATTGAATGAACACTGATAGTCAAATCAACTCATTCTTGTTTCAGACGAGTTTGAGATCATATGGAAACAAATGTTACTTCATAGATAAGATTTTATTCCCCTCATATGTTCAAAGACATATGTTGATAAAGAAACTGCGATCGAGCTGCTAATTCGATTGTGGAATTCAGAATACCAGGTGATGCGACAATTTTTGTGGTGTTTGTATTATGAATAACAAGGCCTATCACATTGAACTTTTCTCAAACGAAAACCAAAAATACATACAAAAATTTTTAACAGAAACAAAAAGTCCTAACGATACAAATGAGAGAAACTACTTTATCGAAAATATTCAAAAGTGTTGCCATTGTTTAAATGCATGAATTACATCACCGAGAAACACTACTGCAGGCATTATAAATATGAATATTACTAACAGAAGCAAGCCATTCCCTGAAATTCTGTTTTAACTCTTCTAAATTGTTACTGTTCCTCTTGTAGAGTGCATCCTCAACATGACCTCAAAGAGAAAAATTTAGTGGCGTCAAGTCAGTAGAACGAGGCGACCATCTCACATCTCACTTTTAGTCCTGTCCAATTATATCCAAAATTAAAAGTGAACAGATTAGTGATGGCCCTTGTTTGGTGGAAAGGGGCACCATCGTGTTGAAAAAAAATTTGAGCTTTGTGCTAACGGAAATTGATCGAGATATCCTTCAACGATATCATTGTTGATGATTTCTTCAAAACGTACTCCATTCAAATTTTCAGCAAAAATTTCAAACGCCGAAACGCGATTATCTTTCAGTGCACACCACACATTGAAACCATATCTTCCTTGATGCTGCACATCAATATGGCGTTGAGGATTTACCTCGGACCACAAATGTTCATTAAAGCGATTAAATATCCCATCGCTAGTGATGCGAACTTCATGTCATATGACTTCTCTAAAAATTGTGGGCGTTCTTGGATATTTTCTAGATACCAATTGCAGGAATTAAGTCGGCGGGGGGATCCCCTGGCTGCAAAAATTGGAAGACTCGCATTTTGTAGGGTTTAAACTGATTCTTCTTCAGAATGCCTAGCGCCCGACGTCTCAAAATTCCTGTTTCTGCTTCTATTTGTTTACTCGAAATTGAAGGTCTGGCCGTTAGAGCACTTATCACTTCGATTGTTGCTTCCTCTCTATCACTTACATGATATTTTTTAATTCTTGATTTTCTGAATGAGCCACTATTGATAAAATTTTCTTTCACTCTTCGAAAAATAGATTTATTTGGTTGGTGTATTTGAAGATACCGATTGAAATATGTTTCGGCCGTTGCTGCTGAATCATACCCATTAAGAATATAACATTCCTTCATATCAAACTTTTCATAGCTATGATGTCTATTCTGCATCTTGAAACAACCAAAGTCTCAGGTGAACAAATTCTAAAATGTAATCGTTGGAACATACAACAAGCAGCTATTTCGATATTCAATAAAAATTAATAATACATAAACACCTCAAAAAAGTCTAGGGAACACTTACCAATATCTTTAAAATATGAATTTGATGATTCGAATTTATAGAAATCTTTCGGTTTTTGTTAGGATGTATTGTATATAATGTATTCTCAAGAAAACAAAATAATATTTGCCTTCTCCAAAGCACCTATTATAAAAAAAAATTTGAAATTTGAAAATGACGAAATTTGGTAAAACACAAAAAAAATCCTGAACTAATATTTTCGAAAAGATATGGAAGCACTTAAATTTTTCAGTACCCAGAAGGTCCACCTCTGTTATTAATGACACTTTGGCATCGTCGCGGCATGCTCAATATTAAATTGTCTATTACATTTTGGCCTAAGTCATTCAAAGCCCCCTGAACTGCTAATCGAAGCTCCTGTTCATGATGGAAGACGTTTCGACGCAGGAGATTTCTTTTTAGGGTGTCCCACACATGCTCGATGGGATTCAGATCTGGGGAGCTGGATGGCCACGGTAGAAGATCGATATCATTCTCTTCAAGAACGTTCAAGACAACTCTTATACGATGAGGAGGGGCATTATCTTGTTGGAAGAGTGGATTTTGACCCATTGTTTGGAAATACGGTACTACTACAGGTAAAACTATCTCATTTGCGTAAGAATTTTCCGTGAGGTTGTTCTGTATGAAAACGAGGTCAGTTCTTCCAACGAGGCGTATACCTCCCCAAAACATCACTGATCCGCCTCTCTGTCTAACAATTTCTCGAGCATGCTGGAGACGGTTTTGCTTTCCAGGTTCCCTCCATATTCGAATTCTTCCCGAATCGGGATAATAACTAAATCTAGATTCATCACTGAAGAGAACTGTGGCCCACCTCTCTTAATCCCAGTTTACGTGTTCTTGGCACCAAGCTAAACGAGCAGCGCGATTTCCATGGGTCAGTTGTGGAACTCTTAAAGGACGTCTGGAGTGGAGTTGACCTTCGTGCAGTCGATTTCTCACAGTTTGGTTGGAAATTTGTACATTATGAACTCGTGATATCTCTTGAGCTAATTGAGATGCTGTGGTAGTACGATCTCTTCTGGCTTGTAAAACCAAAAATTGGTCTTGGGCGACTGTAGTAATCCTGAAACGACCTGTATGGCGTTCTTCTACGCTACCTGTTTCATTAAAACGCGACCATAAACGGTTTATGACACTTGGGCTACTTCCCAGAACCCTGGATACTTCCCGTTGTGAGCTCCCAGCTTGGAGCATGCCAACGGCTTGTAACATCTCTTCTCTAGTCAAATGTCGTCTTTCCATGGTCGAATCACAAAACTTGAATCTTTTATTTGTGCTTACAACAGAAACAAAGCGCCAACTAACTGATTTCAAACACTGAACACATGAAATGATTATAAAGCAGCATCGCATCTGTTGCATTTTTAGTTTTTTATAAAAAAAAAACTGAAATCTGTTGCGGCACTCTACATAATTTGGTGAGAAATTGATGCAGGTGTTCATTTCTTTAAAAAAATCATCCATATTGATCGTTCTAAATACGATATACCGATATTCAGAAGTGTTCCCTCGACTTTTTTGAGGTGTTTATACTGAAACTGGAATCGTAAGTGTCAAACTCTAAGACCACAGTTAATTACTATGGTTTAAATCTAATCAAATCTTCAAAATCTGTGGTTCTCAATCATAGAACAATATAAATCGTTGATGAGCAATTTCTGGTTTTTCTCTGAAAAAAGATATTGAGTGCAATTATTGACCTCAAGTGTTTTGATTGGGGAGGTCGTTACTTGATGAAAATCCAGATACATGTTTTCAATAAATAAAACTGAAGTATTTAGATTCTCACTATATTAACAAAACTATGACCGGTTTCACCATACTGTGGGTTCATCAGATAGATATCTAGTATCTATCTGATGAAGCCACAGTGTGGTGAAACCGGTCATAGTTTTGTTAATATAGTGAAAATCTAAATACTTTAGTTTTATTTCATTGAAAATATGACTACAAGTGTTATATATTTTTGAAAAGGAAGAAAAACTACTGCATCTAATAGGGATAAAATTTCCTATGGTTCGTATTTAAAAAAAAGCATGTTTGCATTATAACTCGGCAATTGCTGAGCTAAAAAAAATTTTTTAGTACTGTATTTTACTAATAAAAGTGCCTGTAGAATGTCAAACTTATTTTTATGTAACTTTGATGATCCTCGAGATATCCGCGAAGGACGATTCTCCCAAAATTCGAGAAATTTTGAATAAGTTCAGAACGGAAAGAGATATCAGCAAAATTTTGGCACCACTAAACTAGTCCTTGAAATAAGATCGAGAGAAGGGGATTCATTTTTCTCTATCCGCAATATTTCACAAGCTGCCGTACAAATACATCGAAAATTTTCCAGCCTGTACAGTATATTGCTATTCATCATTCTTCTTAACTCATCAGACCTAGTTTTCCTGCTACCCTCATTTCAAATTTTCACCGGTCTTGTTCGTAAATAGTCATAATTACAATAACTTCGCTAAAGTTTATGTTACTATTTCATTTTGCTTAGCACGTTCAGATGAAGAGTTGATAATATTGATATAATTCGTTATGTTTGTGGTGAATACATACTGAAATATCAGCGTAAATTAGAATCACTGCGAATCGTTTGTATTATCATTATTATCATACAAAAATAAGGGCAGAGGGCAAGGCCCTATAGAAGCCCAAAATAAAACAATATATACATAAATTAAATACGATACAAAATAGTGTGTTTAGCTCTGCCGACACAAACCTGAAGATAGGATGAGTATATAGTGGTAGAATGCGAAGAATTATGCGAAAAGAGCTTGGTCAAGTCCATTCCTAAGTTTCCAAGAGAAAAAGAAGTGTTGGCGAAGCGTTGTCCTGAACACCTCCTTTCGTAACTTCAACCCATGATCCCGCAATCGTGCATCGGTGTTGGGCGTGAATATGCTTGCCAGATTGGCATAGTCGAACTTTCAGATTCGATAGGCGAATATGAGGTCTTCACGAAGCCTACGCTGACAGAAAGGCAACACGTTGGAGTCGAGCAGACGATCCTTATAACTCGGCCTAACTCTGCCGAACGACATTCGTGTAGCACTTCGTTGTGCTTTTTCGAAAAGGTCTTTGTCGCGCGCCAAAACCGGACACCAGGCTGGACCAGTATACTCCAGCAACTTCTGCACATAAGTTTAATAAAGTTTTATGTAGGAACTGAAGGGGACTTAGGCGAACGACTTCCTGATTAGGTAGATCAGAGAATTTGCACGTTTACACACAGAACTGATATGAGCAGACCAGGACAGGTCACAGCTGACAGTTACTGCTAAATCCATTCAGGAGGAGACTGATCTTAGCGGTGCACCATACAGGTCGTAAGTTGCACAGGGATTATTTTTCCCCAAATGCAGAACGACACATTTCGCGGAGTTAAGTGGAAGGAGCCAGCCATTGCACCAGCAACCGACAGAGTTTATATCAGACTGGAGGACTTCGTGATGGGTCAGAGGATCCGAGTAAATTTTAGTGCCATCTGCATAGAATGCTTTTTTACTCTGTATATGAAACGGCAGATCCCTAACACACACGTTGAATAAAAGAGAACCAAGCACAGAGCCCTGCGGCACAACGCTAGTAACGGGACGAACTGAGGAGAACGAGCCACCAACTTTCACCACGAATCTTCTGTCACTCAAATAGCTCTCAGTACATATCAGCAATTTTCCTTTTATACCACAGTGCTCCAGTTTATGAAGTAGACGCCGCGGAGGAGTACGATCGAAAGCTCGCGCGAAGTCGAAATAGATTACGTCATTGGGTATTTTTTAATCAAGCGCTTTAGACCAGTCATTGATAGACGACAATAAATTGGTAGTGGTGCATTTTCCCTTGACGAATCCATGTTGTTCTTTTGGCATAACTTGATGCAAGTCTAGAAAAGTGGTGATTTCTTCCGCATCGATCGACTCAATTATCTACGAAGACACTGACAAAGGACTTATCGGTCGATAATTAAGGGGGTCAAACTTATCTCCCTTCTTAAACACAGGCGTAATTGTCCTTTTGCCGAAGGGGACGGTCATCATTCGAGATAATGGATAGCAGAAATTATCTGTGTGTTTTTGTGTAATGCCGAGGTGATTCCGTCTAATCTAGGGAATGAAGAGCTCTTCAGATTTTGAAGGTACTTTTTCACTTTCTCTGGGGTAAATGAGATGTGTGTGAGACACAGGGCAGCAGTAGCGGTGGGAGGGGGTCATCAGTCGGTTCAGCTGTATAAATCTCAGCAAATGCTGCGGCTAGCATTCCTGCAGACTCAGCATCTGACAAGCAGATATTACTATCAGCACCAAGCAGAAGAGAAGTTGTAACTTTGCTTTTGAGGCTAGTTCGTATATGTTTGAACAAGCGTTTGGGGTTGTCTGAGTCGGCAATGCTGGTCTCGTAATTTCACCTGGACGAACGAATCGAACACCTGAGCAAATTTGAAAAAACACGATGACTGTCGAAGTCCTCCGCAGTACCCGATCTCTTATACCGTCGCCACAGATTTCTCTTATGATGCAGTAGCTAAGTTCGTTAGTTAGCCAGGGTTTTAGCGGTTTTTTCGACAGGAAATTGTGCGAGAATATTTTGTTACACAGGAAGTAATGGTGGAGAGAAAATTCTGCTTACTTCGACATCTAATAAAGTGTGAGTGCCTCATAGTGTTTGTAAACTATGCGTTTACATTTGCGACAACAGAAGAAGAAGACATATAGATCTTTGAAATTTGTAGTGCCTATAATACGGCGAGAATAAAAAAACCATTATAAAGACTTTAATTTTCGTATGACTGATATAGTTGGGATCCACAAAAATAATCGTCACAAATGGAGATACCCTCATATTTCTTCAGCACAAAGACCTATTCCTTATTCAGAAAATGTTCCTATACTAGCTTTTCATCAGATAGTGCAGCAATCTCAAGAGGATCAAGCTGAAATTCCAATTTCTTCTCAACTAAATGATGATATTGAATTCTGCGAAAACATCAAATCCTTCTCTCTGGAAGGTATAATTATCTTACATAAATGAATCAAGTTAAACTTCGGCACCTTATAGTCAGACGGCACATGCAGTCCTCCATTACATTACAAAAATGCGGGGTTGACTCCAGCTGCACATAGGCTTCGTCTGCAATAAATACATTTAAAGCAGGCAAGGCGAGTAGTGTTTCAAGGTAGAGATGCTAAATATGGCTCCCTTTACATCAGTTCTACTCATTCTTCAACCGAATATTTATCGCCGCCAAACTATTGCATCAGACCTGATAATTCTTCAACATCATCGATAATTATTACCCTAAGATGAAGACGAGAAGTTATAAAATGGATTCAAAATCATATCCTCTTGATTTTTCAAAGGTGATCCACTCGAATTGGAAAGGCTATACGTTGAAAGTATTGTTTGTAGCTGGACCACTATAGGAGTTCTGAACATCTCATACTTGAACAGATGAAGGCATTCATTTGAGGCCCTAGAGAACTATTTTCCAAAGAGTTGTCATTTTCAGTATTTGAAGGGAACTGCTATAGTATTTAAATAAAGACATAAGTACCATTATAATGTAAGCTTGGTTATTTTGGGAAGCAAGTGAGATTAACTAAGGTTGGCCATTAACTAGACTGTATATTCAATATGTACATCTAGAAATTGAGATTGGCCATAAGCTAAGAAAAGATGTGTATTCAGTAAGTACCTCTTTGATAGAAGGTGACCATGAACTGATATAGACTATAAGATCAGTATAAGTCTCTAAGAACTGAGGTTAACCATGAGCAAAGATAGGCTGAGTATTTAACTTGATAGAATCGATCAGCATTACACTGTGCAGTAGGAACCTTTAGGAGGTAAAATTGACTAATAGCTGAGGTAGAGTATGTTCCAACAGTAACATTTAAAAGTCTTCCCGTTACCATATATTTCATTAAACAAAAAAATATGAGGCGATGATTCCGTTCTTTTGAGCTGTATAATAATCATAAAATGGAAATGTGTAAAGAAAAATCAACCATGTTTGACTGTTTTATTTTATGGAGAATTGTGCTCAAATAATTGGAAGACCTAAATAAAATTAATTCTGTTAGTTATTACTCATCTTTATGTTAGACTTTTCATGACAAAATGCAATTATCGAACCTGAGATTTCAGAAATTCACTATTTCAATCAATAAATAAAAGCGATAGTTAGCATTTATACAAAAAGCTGCGATGCAATTTATATCTCAAAAATTCGTAACATCAAACAAGCTTCAACATACTAAATTGAAAAAGACATAGATAAACACAAACAGTAACGCATTACAATTACTTAACAAAAAAATTTTATAGATAACCTTCACCACTATTATATAATTATCTTAAGTAATTTTAATAAACGAAAATGTCTTTTTTCGCAAATAAACAGAAAAGAAGTAATACTTACATATCTTAAATAGTTCAAATAAAAAGGATAGATACGAGAAATACTAGAAGAGTATGAGTATTATAGAGAAATGTGAAAAAACGTCGTTGTAGCTATGCGAGCATTCCAGAAAGCTAGCACTATTTCATATGCAATTATTCGAAACATTCAAACTTCTCAGAAGCAACACAAAGCTTTGATCTAAACGAGACAAGCAGATGGAATACATACAAATACAGATTGATGTGAAAATATCATCATAACCAACTTCTGTTTAAGAATTTGAAAAATATCTACGAAATCATGTTTCTGGAACGCTCTATAGTGCATCCAAATCTAATTACAAACACACAAAATCTATTTAAAAAGCTTTTTGAATAAATTGGTTATAGGTTCTAATTCCCTTTCAGCCCCAGATCTATTACTCGAAGGTTGCTGGGAATGAGATGGATACTGAGGTTGTGGTTGGTATCCACCTTGGGGATACTGGCTCTGTGGATATCCAGGATTATACCCTCCTTGAGGATAAGGCTGTGGGTAACCTCCCGGATTACCATAACCACCCTGAGGATTGTATCCACCTGGCGGATACCCTGGTGCAGCAGAAGGGTAACCTGGATATCCACTGGGTGCAGCAGAGGGATATCCCGGATTGGGATAGTTGTAAGATTGCTGAGCACCCGGTGATGAGGGGTATGGGGGATTTGACTGCGGAGCACCTGGTGATGAAGGATAAGGAGGATTCGAGGAGGGAAACTGCGGAGCAGAAGGCGTGGAAGGATGACCTGGACTAGAAGGTTGATTAGGACCACTAAACAAATCAGTTTGAAAGAAATTATTAATAAACGAGGTAAAAGGTTGCTGCGGAAAAGAATGATGAGGAAATCTAGGAGAATCGTCAGAACGCCTAGGATAACTCGGTTCGTCCCTATCGTAACCTCTACTATAACCCCGGTGATCGTCAATTTCATTATCCGCATCATTATTTTCATCAGTTTTAATAGAATATGAAGGACCACCGTACTGCATGTTGTTTTGGTGCTCCGAGAAGACACGTAGCAGGAACTCGCCTTGTTCGTTTGGGTCGTAAGTGGATGGTACGATACAGTAGGTACCCGGGGGTAATTTGAATCTACAGCTGACTTCTCGAAGGTTGATGAATGACGGAGATCTGGCTACCGATGCGTTGTATTTGAAGAAATTCATATCCAGAGGTTTAGGCACACGATCTGGATGGGGCAACTGAAAATATATGTTTAGAATGTATAAGATCTTGGAAAAATTGTATGCACGATATGAAACACAAATCGTTCCTACTATTTCGTTGAAAATGAAAGATAGCCCCAAATAGATGCTATGTTTGGACTGTTCTTTTTTACTACTTGTGACAGAATACGAAATTTTTACTGTGACTCCCAAAAAGAGAAAGATTTCCTTTGTCGAAATGTTCAAACCAACATTCGACTTAGTGCTTTGTACCTACTTTCCTAGAAGAACTATAGTGAATCTTAAATGATGGTGATGCACCATAGACATTTTTGAAGGAAAGCTCTAGCTAAAACTTTTTTTTGTTGACTACCTTTCCTTCAATATCTGAAGAATATTTCCTTTTAAGTGTAGAGATCTTCAGGTGTACTATGTAGACAAAGAAACTCTTTCCCCATACAAATCATCCAATGACTTCCAAGGTGCTTATAATATCGACATAAGGTATATGTATCATCGACATGAGCGATCTCTTCACTATAACTTTTATTAAAACGTCTGAAGTAGTGAACCAACATTGAATACAATCAATTCGTTGAGTTTACAGAACATGTTCTACCACCCTGTAGGTTTGGGGATCACCAGATAATCCAACTGCTCACTGTCCAACGGAACAAATGTTTGAAGGCAGTATTTGGGTGGAGATCTTCGAACTTACGAACAGTATTCGAAACCAGATCGATTGAAGATTGGAAATCATTACGACAACTAAATCCTTGTACTTAATTATACGTAATTGAACTTCTTCGCTTTTTGGTAGAAATCTCAAGCTCAATGTCCTTCTGCATTCTTCGTACGATCTCTTCATTTGTAACTATCCATTCAGGAGATTTTCAACATCCAGGCATTAGGATTTGCAATATTTCTCTTTTTCAAGATCCGTTCATCTGAACTATACAACAGTGTTAAGAACACATTCCAACATACGAGATCTCAATGCAAGATTGACGTTACGACTGCAAAGGCACTTTCTCATTTTAACCAAAGCACTGATTGGCCATCTCTTTTCGCCCATGATCACCACAATACAGTTATCACTGGGTTACGTTCGTAGACATTTATCGGAAGTCACATTGTCTATTTTCTCTCGAGCAATTGTAAGATAAATGTGGATGTGGGAAGATTTGGATACAACCAAGAGCTTTATCTACATCCTCAGACCATATTCTTCACAGTTCCTATTTGATTTCTCAACTATATCAAGTAGGTCGTCCTAGAATCAAGAAGCATGACGAATCAAAAGCCATTTCTCTTGATATCTCGAGAGCCTACGACAGGGTTTGTCTCATAGCCTCGATGAATAAACTTATCGCATATGGACTTCCTGAAAAATTGCGTGGTTGAATTAGTAGCTTTCTCATTAGTAGATCCATACAGGTGGTAGTTGACGGAGTGACAAGTGAATCTTTTCATGTTAATGCAGGAGTACCCCAGGGCTCCATATTCTCACCTACTCTTTTTCTGTTACAGATTAATGATCCGATCTACTCACCGAGAACAAAATATTTGGGTGTAGTCAACGTCCTGATGAGTCACACCGACATCAGATAAGATATCAGAGTGGCCCCGCTCGAACTTTGACAATTGTTAATGCGAACAACATAATCACCAACGTTCTCCAGAAAAGTCACTGCTACAGAACCTTATTCAATCATAAGAGGACATCGAATTCCTCCGAAACGAACATGCATCTATTCGGATTCACCGGAATTTGCTTGCAAGACCGTCAGCCATTGTCAAATCTGCTTCTGCTAAACTCAGTTTTGTTTTCAGGGCTGAAAGGACTTCGCGCCATACCAACTGATGCTTTTATACGACTTGGACTTGCATACTGTTTTCATGTATGAGGCACTGCACCCAAACATTCATCACATCTATTGTATAGTGTCCAGAAGATAGCAGTACGCCCTAGCGACCACCCGAAGATCACACGTGAACTCCAGCCTCTCGCTCAAAGGTGGCAGGTTAGGTTAGATGCTCTGAAGAACTGAAAGGCTTGATTCCTGACAAAATCCAGTTCCAAATAACAACCAGGTTTGCGGAAAACTCTCATCATCGGACGCCTCCCCATGAAAATTATTTTGTTAAAATCTCGGGTGGCACAGATGTGCCCTCCTCTCTCTCTACTCTCAGGAGTAGAGCATAGAAAAACGAAAGATCTTAAGACATTCGGTTAGACTCATCATCCACTCTAACTTATGCACTTTGAATCCAGTATGAACTAAGAATTACACTCAGTAAGTAGATGTTGTTCTGCAAAAGAATTTGTCTGAACTTTCCAGACTTCATAGAACACTTTTCGGATGTGTAGACAGCAAGCGAATATTTTTTTGATTAATATTCAGCATACATTAGGCTTCGTCAAATCAAAGGATTTGTAAATAGTTATCTGGTGAAGTTAGAATTAATCTTTGGTTCCTTTGATCAAGAACTGTTCACATGTAGAGTTCTGCACCAAAGCACTCTTCCAATATCAACTTAATCAGTTCGATCTTTATCTTGGCGCTACCAAAACAATCATTCTCCAGATTACATAGAATGTGTTACTCTGACACATATTTCCACTTGTTTATGGAGACCTCCGACTTTCCAAAATAATGAATCCTCGAAAACGGTAATTCTATCATAGAGTTATGTTTCCGTCGGAAAGAATACCTGGGAGAGCTCGCCAGTATTTTTCATATAATCCACCAAGAATTATTTCACGAATGTGTAAGGTTATCTTAGTCGTAAAGTTGGCTAAGCAATTATGGTATAATAGAAGAACAACGGTTTCATATCAAGAACTATTTCAAACACTGCTAATTCTTTTATTTATAATATAAAAACAAGATTTAGAGGATTGAATCACTTTTAAACAATACAGGAAAGTATGTGTATAACCCGGACTAACAATTCTATAATAATTTACACATTTTCCAGAATAAAGACAAATGTAACAAATAAGATGAAACTACACGTTCACGAACATAGAATTAAGTGTCCAGCCCTTGCAAACTTGATATGGCGGTAATGAAAATAATAAATCGAAGGCAGAAAGCTTATGGACTAAGAAAAGAACTTACGAAATATATAGCAAAACCCATTGTCAACAATTCTTCCCCGGAAGCAGTTTTGATTTGTCTTCTATTTTTCTGCATTAAGGCCACGATGCAAGTGCACTTATTGTCGTCGTCATCTTCATCTACCTCGGTTAATGTTATTCTGTACTGAGGATTACTCCAGAACGTATCTATAATAAGAAAATTATGAAAATGATAAGAGACAAAATATTCCAAGAATTCTAACCTAAGAAATTTCTACATCCTCCGGCTGTGACACCTCTAACCCAAGCTCCTTCGAATATTGACATCTCCCATTTCTTCTTGTTTCTCGATTCGTTATCGGATAACGAGTCCGGATTTAAATTACATATTTCCAGACGATCGAAATGTTTTTCCCAGTCTTTGAAGGACATCCAAAACTCGCCGTCGTCGTCGAAAACCAAACCTAATTTTTTCTTGTCCGAGTCTGCTATGTATCTCCACTCGGGAGCACTGAAAAAGTACATTGTTATCAAAATCTAACCCATTTTTTACTGTTTTAATGATTAAAGCAAGCGTATTAACGTTGATTGCATACTGAGGATTTAAATCTGCATCTTTAGATTCAGGAGGCAGAACTAATAAAGCTGATAGCACACATACATTATCTATAAAAAACAGTTCACTGAGACCATCAACCAACTCTCTCTTTCATAAAGGCGACAAAGTCGCGCAGGGATGTTTGTCGTCGTTTTGCATATGTTGGTCCACACATGTCAACAGCGAACATATCTCAATACAAAGGACGTCAAAGAACCTAAGCAATCGTGTGAAATGGTTTGAACTGATTCATGAAGCACAAAGTTGTCAACAGCTATATCTCTTAAGTTCGAGTGATGAGTTTCAGTTACCAACTTCAACTTAGCCCAAAACCTAGGGAATTGGGGTATCCTTATTTCGACCGAAACTTTTCCAGACATTCAGTAAATGTCTCATGCGCATGTGCAAATCTTAAAACATTCCTTGAACCAGTTGATCATCGCGTTGGTGTCCAATATGATATAAATTTTCTACCCCTCTCCTATACAAACACTCTAGGCTTAGTGAAGATTCTGGGTATAGGGTACTTGGACCAATTGAAGACGTTGTTAGTCGACAGGAGCCAGACAATAATTCCTCTATATCTCTATCGTTTCTATAAGCATGTACCACATGCGCATGGTTTTTAATGAAGTTTACTCCTCATCTAACATTTTCAGCTACTTTGAACAGGAAATTCCATCTGCAATGCACAATTTGAGGCATATTCCTTGTTCAATATTTTTATCCATTATAATAATTGCAGAACACACTTGAGATAGATAAACTGCCGAAATAAACTAATTGACTGATGACATTGTGCGATCCCAACAACAGAAAGAATTTCGACAATCCCCTCTCTTCAAACCGAGTTTCCAAACAATTAATTCACATCGAAGAAAATTATTTTTCAAGGGACAATATTCATCCTTCCGTAGAATGTTAAATATCCTCCCTTGAAGGAGCTAGTTTTCCGATCTACTCATAATCCCCGTTAACCGATGCCACAGGAAAGTGGTACAGCACGGTCAGATGTCACGAATAGAAACAATGGACTGCAGTTTCGGTCTCGTTTGACCTCGTCAGCATTGTCTACTCATTCGTAAGACAAGGCTATGCCGTTACCTACTCATCTCAATTCGTTGGAGTGAACGAAATAATGTAAATATCACTGCGCCCCCCATCGAACCGAAACAGAGGCTACCTCACCATCACCCCGCGAAACGGTGAAAACAAAGAGCAGATGAACCAGGAAAACGTTAAGTGGTCACACTAGTTCGATAACATACCGCCATGCGACACTCACGTATCAGACAGAAGGGGCCGTCGAAGGACCGACGCTCCTCATTTCTATGTGGTTTACAACCAGGCATAAACAAACAATACCGCTTCTGTCTGATACGAGAATGTCGCATGGCGGTATGTTATCGAACTGGTGTGACCACTTAACGTTTTCCTGGTTTATCTGCTCTTTGGTTTCACCGTTTCGTGGGGCCTTGGTGAGGTAGCCTCTGTTTCGGTTCGTTAGGGGGCGCAGTGATATTTACATTATTGCGTTCCCTCCAACTAATTGAGATGAGAAGGTAACGGCATAGCCTTGTGTTACGAATGGGTAGACAATGCTGACGAGGTCAAACGAGACCGAAACTGCAGTCCATTGTTCCTATTCGTGACATCTGACTGTGCTGTACCACTTCCCTGTAGCCCCGGTTAACGGTGATTATGAAGAGTAGATCGGAAAACTAGCTCCTTCAAGGGAGGATATTCAACATTCTACGGAAGGTTGAATATTGTCCCTTGAAAAATAATTTTCAATGTGTCTACACATTGCGAAATCTCGCATATAGTAACTTTTTGTTTTGAGATATAAATTAATTCACAATACTTTGTTGACATATTTTTCAGAAATTCCGTGTGCCAATTCTTAAACTACTATACAGAATATCGTTTTGAAGATCATGCATATGAAATACTTACCCATCGCTCCAGGGTCCATTCCATTCTGCTTCGTTACCCCAGGGATTCCTTAACCTCAACAATGGAATTTTTCCTGTTACGTTAGGTGTTGCTATATCAAGGTAGACGACTTTTGTGATACTATAGGCGTGACCACGAACAAGGCCTTCCGGAGTTTGTGCTTCCAAAACATCTGGATCAGGCTGAAACCATAAGAGTATGAGAGTGAAGATTTTGGTCAACTAAACCACCTCGATGAAGATATTCCATAGTTTCGCCAAATTCGACTATCAAAATGTCTCACGCTTTTTGGCATAATAATTGATGCGACAAATTTATTAATAGCTTTTGCTATGAAGACAATATTATCATTGAGGCGTGACGAATTTCATTACTTCAGATGATCCTTTGCGTAATTTGAATCTGATTTCTGATTTGTGTTCTGTAATTCTAATAGATACTGAAATTTCTATGGGTCCTACCAATGTAATGATAAATGCATTCACAGTATGCTTCCGTGGCTGTTTGTGAGTTGGTCTATTTCGAATAGGCTTATAGTATAAAGAGTACTAATAACTACTTCATCTTGAAACCATGGATCAAATATTACTTTCAGAACAGAATACGCGCCATTTCAATTAAGTAGAAGCAACTTTTTCCATTTCTTCTATTCATCGATTTGAGTTTCACTCTCAGATACTTTTTTGATCAAAATGCAGTTCTTTGGATTCGGATTAGAATGTGATCGTTTTCTTTAAGATCTCTGACTGAATAAATCTTCAGCTGATATATTGCAGTGAATTTTAGCTTGTAATATCAAATTTAGATCATGCTCTTGGCAATGAATAAAAATCGAATTCGAAAAGTCCTGTTACTACCAGTTACCAGTTTTGAAGTCCCTCATGGACATGGCGCAGGTTCTCTGCGCAGAGTTATCTAGGTTCAATTCCCAGAAAGTCAGTGCGATTTTTTAGATTCTGGTAACCGCTTGAGTGTCCATCTTCCGTAGAAGATGTAAAGTCGTCTGTCCTGTCTAACAGAGATGTGTTGAACATTAAAGATCCCTTACACCGACACGAGAGGGGTTCAGCAAAATTCCCGGGTTAGTGAGGTGACAGAATTCCCCGGCGTTTCATTAGCCGAAAGGCAGAAATAGAGTACGTTAAAGGATCAAAAAAAATGCATAATTTGACTGAGTGAACAAACTTCAAAAAGTTGAAATAAAATTTTCTATAAATTAAGTGCTCACTGTAATCGGATACAGTATAATTTTTGGGGAAATCAAATTTTCGCAATATTCAGCCAAGATTGTCAATCGAGGTAAATTAATTTGGCTATTAAAATTAATTAATAGAATGTACATGTAATTATTATTCCAGATGATTATATCAAGTTATAAAAGTAATTGCAAAAGGGCGTAGTTTGGCTTTACACCCATATTAACGACTAGACAATTTGATGACTAGCAAAACAGCCTCTGCACGCGAATATCGCACTCAGTTTTATTGAAATAAGAATGAAAGGAAAAATATGACATCGCTATTCCCATTGCAAAAACATTCGCATGTTCGCATGAGAGTTTATGTAAAAATAACATTTGCACACCTGAGAGTAATAATTTTTTTTCGCAACTTTTTGTTTAACATTTCTGGATTTCGTCATAGAAAAATCATAATTTGACAAATTTTTCTTTTGATATTTAGGTACATAATGTATCGAGTCCTCTCAATTGAATTGAAGAATAATTTCAAAAACTCTTTCATTAATGAAACCACCACTTTTTGATGTTATCTATCTATAAAAGTAAGAATAACTTTGTAAAGGGTGATTTTTTCAACCTTCTGGTTTTGATTCATGACATATATCAAGGTTGAAAATGCTCAATGCCATTCCAGCATAAATAGGCACCCGAACAGGACCGAAGAGGAAATTGCTGCTGTTCGCCCAATGTTAATGAAGATCGCGATATGGCTATTTGTCGCAGATTGCGCCAATTGGGAATGTGTTACTCGACTACCTAGAAGCTATTATGCAAGAACCTTGGCCAAAACTACACAAAAAAATCCGGAGGTTTTTTTATGGATCAATGGTAGGTAAATATGCAGAATTGCAGCCTTTGATTCTAGGGTTCTGGTTAGCTTTTGGGTAGGGGGCATCATTAGATCACACTTCTTCGAAAACGATGATAGGCGCAACGTTACTGCCAATAGATCACGGTACTATTAATAATTACGACCTATTCTTGTCCAAAATGTAATAATCCAACTTGATTGACATGTGACTTCAACAGGACGGTGCACTTCACCATAAACCGAATGAGAGACGAGTTCAGTTTATTAATCTCCCATTTTGACACAGTCAAAAGGCCCCAACGGCATGCGATTCGATTCCAGTAGGCTACTTCCTCAAGTCAAACTCTCGTCTAAAAGACAAGCTAACAATGATTACCACCTTCGAAAACAACATCAAACGTGTCATTGGGAGATACCAGCTCCAATGAAAACAATATACGAAAATTAGACTTCTGAATGAACCACGTGAAACGTAACCACGCACAACATTTGCATGAAACAATCTTCAACAAAAAATGGTTAGCATCGTTTCAGGAGGACGAGGACAGCAGAAAGGAGTTAAAAAAAGAAAGAAGCAAGTTCTGAAAGAACAATTTCATGTATGAAGAAGAATAGTAAAGAGGTTTGTAAATTCTCTGTTATGCATTTGAATGTCCAGGGTTTGAACAATAAATTGAACCTTCTAGAAGATTTCCTCATAGAAAAGAATGAACGTAACGTACTTTATCTGTCCGAACATTTTTTAAACACAATGTTAGCGAATGAACTTGTTCTTGAGGACTGGAATACAGCTGCAATTTTTGGTCGGTCAGTTCTGCAGCATGGGGGGTGTCCATATTGTGTCGTGATAGTAATTTGAAGGTTTTGGAAGATATCAACTCGCTTTCTGTAGAAATCCACTGCGAAGTTGCAGCTATCCGTTAAAACAAATTTAATACGGTAGTTATTTGTATTTATCGTTCATCTTCGGGTAATTTTAATCGTTTATTTTATTGCAGCATCTGCTGCATTTTTAGTTTTTTATAAAAAAAAAACTGAAATCTGTTGCGGCAATCTACATAATTTGGTGAGAAATTGATGCAAGTGTCATTTCTTAGAAAAAATCATCCATATTAATCGTTCTGGATACGATATATCGATATTCAGAAATGTTCCCTAGACTTTTTTGAGGTGTTTATGAGGAATCGGCTGGAATTGGTCATAGAATTATATAATAGATACAGAACTGAGAATCTCAAACTGTCGAGGAATATGTTGCGATTAAGTTACCGATATGAAATAAATAAAACGAAAATCAAAGCCTACACCAAACTATTAGGTTGTCGCCGAATCTTCCTAGGACAATGTGGAGGATTATAAACGCTAAGCGTAATATCGCTGAGAAACGTAATGAATCCATTATAACAGCAATGCTTTCAGTAAAAACAGGAAAGATAACTATGGTCAGAACTGTTGAAAAGGAATATTAATAACATCTTAAGATATAGTAAGAAGTGGATTTTTCGACTCTTCATCGATTGTAGGTCGGGTTAATAACAGCTTGATTATATCTAACGTAACCAAATGTTTTGAGCAGGGATTGTACTCACTGATATGGTTTCGTTGGGGATAGTGTCAAACTTATTGAATCTTTTCTGTCGAATAGGTATCAGTGTGTATATGCTCAGAACAGTTGGTCGGACAGGACACTACTCAATGTAGGGGTGCCCCAGGGCTCGATCATGGGCCCATTATTATTTTTGATTTTCTCTAATAACTTTCCAAACTACATGACTGACTGTGAGAGCATATTAATCGCAGACGATACTGCAGTTTCTGTGGCCTATGGAGATCTTGGCGAGGCTAGTGATTTGTTTGAGATTGCACAGTGCTCGGGAGTGGTTTTTTGGAAATTGGTTGGATATGAATGGTGAGAAGACCGAAAAAGTGATCTTCAGTCTGAGACATACAGAGCTCTGTAGTGCTAGATTTTTGGGTGTTGACTTAGATTCAAAGCTGACTTGGAGAATCCACATTTATAATCTTGCTACGAAATTGAGTAAAAGTATATTTTTATTGAGAAACTTAAGATCCTCAGTTTCACAAAATGTTTTTAAATCAGCTTATTCTGCGGTTTGTGAGTCACATCTGCAATACGGTTTATTGGCATGGGGCAGTGGAGGTGGAGTTGACAGAAATTTAGACTGCATACGAATTGTTAGCGGTCTCAAGAACAGAGACATTACCAAATCTGTTCATTCTCCAGTGTCTTGTTTTTGCTCACGAAAATATTGACGAATTAGGTTTGCACAGTGTTATACACTCCTAAAATACACGTAATAAAGAAGACTTGCGAATACCTTTTTCTAGATTACACAAATCACAGAATGGTCCCAACTTTATGTCCTTCAAATTCTATAATGAATTGCCTGTAAATGTTAGAACACTCCCATTGGCAAAATTTGAAAATAAAGTTTTTAATTAATAATGTTCAGTATGATACTAAGGATTTCCTAACTTTAAATTTCTCTTAGAATAATGTATTTCATAGTTTACCTAGTCCATTTATGTCCCTTATTATTAGGTATATTTTACTGTGATACTACTGACCTGTGCATAAACTTATGTTTCCTTATGTATAACGCATCAATGAAGATCTATCTAAATGAGATAAAAAAACACAAGGTTTAACTTTAATCTACACTCTATTTGAAAAAATTCGACGACGTTTCGCTGACACAGCAGCTTTATCAAGAATGACAAACAGAATGAAGAGTAAGGTATTATAAACAAATCGTGGAACAAGTTGGATGAATAACAGGAAAAACCCACACCGAGCCATTGTACAGTTAGTATGAAAGGTAATTAAAAACTAATTAAACAAGTTAAGTAGGGGTGAATAATTCACATCTACCTGCTCATTCAAAAGCTTGTCCGAATGATTGTATCTATTTATTTCTAATGCTTCTAGAAGATCTAATTTTAAACTTTTTGATTTTATATGTAATATGTCAAAGTTTTTATTGAATGAATAGTATTCTTTTATTAAGTGGTTTGAATAATTTGAATCGGATTCATTTTTATCGAAGCTACGTTTATGTTCAGATGTTCTTATGCCAAAACTCCTATAGGTCCTACCGATATAAATTTTATCACAAGAACCGCAATTGAGTTTATAGATTCCTGATTTACTTGATTTTTCAACACGAGATTTATTATTTTTAATATGTTTACCTAAGTTATTAGAAGTTTTGAAAGTTATATTAAGATTTTGTTTGACGAGAAAGGATTTAATATTTGTACTTGCAGATAAACTTTGAATATTTTATAGTCTTTATGAATAGGATATACTTCATTTATTGCTTTCTGATACAGTTTTTTACGAATGATCAGATCTATCATATCCGGATTATATGAATTATTAATAGCTATCTGTTTAATGATGTTTAACTCTTTATTATAATCTTCTACTGATAAAGGTAAATTGAGTAACCGATGTACCATGCTGTTTAAAGCTGCAACTTTGTGTTGAATTGGATGTAATGAGTAGTTATGTATAATCGTATCAGTATGTGTTGGTTTACGAAAGACCGAAAAACATGATTATTATTTCGTTTAGAGATTTTCAAGTCCAAAAATTAATGGAATCGTTCTGTTCAATTTCTATCGTGAATTTAATGTTCTAATGGATGGAATTAATGAAATTAACAAATAAGTCTAATTGACGAGTAGTTCCAATGAAACATACTAAGATATCGTCAACATATCTATACCAATAAAGAAATTTGAAAATGAGTGGATGTGTATGAATTTTCTGTTCAATATTATTCATAAAAATCTCTGCTAAAAGTGGACTCAAAGGATTTCCCATGATCAAACCATTTTCACTACTGTAATAGATGTTGTTGAAAGAAAAATAATTTTGTTCAATGCAAACGTCCAACAGATTCAATATTTCTGATTTAATTATGTGGTTAACATGATTCGAATTCAACATTTTTCGATTAATATTTTGACATCACCTGGAGGAACACTTGGGTATAAATTCTCAACATCAAACGAAATAAGTTTTGCTTTAGGTTAGGTTAGGTTAACGTTTTTATGTTATTTATCAATTCGAAAGAATTTTTATAGAAAATTTTGAATGAACAATAATTTTTAATGATCATGGATCTACATCAAGTAACGGCCTCCACAATTCAAAAAAAGATCTATCTATCTATGTATCGAACCAAATAAATATTTTCTTCTTTTTTTCGAATGTTCGGCACGAAACTTAAAATTCGTCTTTGCATTCCACGAATTGAATTGCTCATGAAATTTCAAGATATATTTCGCCATACCTGAAGAAGTGTTGTTTCAAGCTATTCGCAGGAAGATTTTGAGAAGAGATAAATTGCCTCAACATATCGACTCAAGCATGTTCAATGCATTTCATATCTGAAACGTACTATCATTGCATTGTTTGAATTCCGTGCAAATTTAAGGGATTCACAAGACTATGCTGACCTATTCGTTGGTGACAAATTGTCACCAACAGCATCAAGAAAAGTGAAAATTTATAGTGCAATCCAAGAGATCAACGAAGTCCGTGTGACCATCCTAACATCATCTAACTTCCTTCACAGCTCTTCACTTGCTCCTGAAATTTCTCCACATAACACTGCCTTCGTCCTGTTCAAACCCTCACACGTCCATTAGAATTACACGAGCTAATTTTGGACTCGTATGTGAGAGCCTTCATTTATGGTCCAGTTGCTATGCTATATAACTTACTCATCTTACACTTAATCAACAACCTGCAACTTTCTTCTCTCTATTTGGTTAGATATGATGATGAAAAAATCATTAACTCAACTTTACGCCCACCTCACAGTTATAGTTTGAAGAAAAATGATATCGGCATGTCAGTTGCAAGCAAGATTCACCAAAGAAAGAGAATTCTATAGAACATATCTAACTCGAGCCGTATTGCATTTAATTCGACGTATATTACCTTCTGATAACCAAGACTGATTAAAATAAAATTACTCACCTCCAATGAACAACCCATTAGGGAAGCGCGTTGAAAAGCCTTATCCAAAATTCTGAACAAATCTGGAGGAGGACTTTCCAATTCGTACATCTCGGTTACTCCGCCTGTAAAATCTTCCATGGCCTCACAGGTGGATCCTCCTTTTAGGGCCTCGTAGGACCCATGTAACCTATAGAACGTCATCGTTACAGATTTCTGTAAAAATCGCATATATCTTGGGATAAAAAAAATTACTCACTTAGCATAAGCTTTTTCCAAAAGGGCACTCCAAAATTCGTTGTCTTCCGTGGAATGAAGGTACACCAATTTTCCACCGTCCGTTGGAAGTCGATCGTCTATTACTATATCGACCCATCTACCATACTGCCAAAACCTGAAAATCGAGGTTACCATCAGTGATATATTTCAAAACAATTGTCGAACTGATCGAACTGCCTTGAACGGTAATATCTAAAAAAAATTGAACCAGTACCACGGTGAATTGAACCTGCGGTTATCAAGTGTAAGAAATCAGTCTTGCATGGACCAACCTATGACATAAGTTCTCGAAATGGTTAATTTGGTAATAATGGTATTTGTCTGCGCAATATTCTGATTTAGAGGTATTCCGATTTACATACCTAAAATGGAAAATCCCAGCGTAGTCTTCGCCGAACCCTTGGTCGTCTGGAACGATTTGGAAGAACAATCTTCTATACATAGTAAGATTAGCAGTAGCAGCAAGCAGCCAACAGTCTCCCAATTCTCCTTGTTGCACATCGAACCTAGAAAAGCCTTCTACGAAGAGTTGTGGGTCATCGCAAATTTCCTGAATAAAAAAGACTTTGATGAATAGTTTGATAAATGACGTACATGATGTACGTCGCATATAGTCAGCGTCATATAATCGCTGAGAACTCACACTGACAAAGATACCAACAGCGCATTCAGACTTGAAGAAGATATCGGAGTGGGACTAATTGAACTGGATCAATTTTAATTCTAACAAGTCGCAATCAACAACGTTCTCCAGAAATCTCACTGATGGAGAATCTCCTTTCATCACGCAAGGATATCGAATTGCTTCAGAAACGAACATTCATCTACTCGGCAACACGGTCAACATTTTGTTCACTGGCGTGACCATGTATCTGCCATTACCAAATCTGCTTTTGCTGAACTCAGTTTTATTTTCAAGGCTGAGCAATAGTTAATCCCATCATACTAAAAGCTTTTTAGAAAGCACAGGTGCGACCTAGTCAGGAATACTGTTCCCATGGATGGGGCTCTACACCCAAACGTTTATTACATCTATTGGATAGTGTTCAGAAGAGACCATTACACCTCATCGACCACTCGACCCTCTAGCCTCTCGCTCAAAAGTGGCAAGTTGCTGATCTTTCTCTTACAGTTACTTCCATGGCAAATACTTTGAACAACTGAAAGGCTTGGTTCCGGAAAGAATCAACTTTGAAAGAAAAACCAGGTTTGCAGAAACTCTCATCAGCAGACGGCCAACTAGCACGTACCTCTTTCTATAAAAATTCTTTTGATTTCAAGGCTAATGCGTTATGATACTCGCTTTCACCGACCATCATCCCGATAACTTACAATTTGGCACTCTTCAAGAAGCGAGTGAAACACACATTAAATTATCACCTCCTCCCAGAAGTTGAAATTGAAAATATCGAATAGGCTTCATGAAATTTTGTTTATGCTGATTTTTTAAGACAATATCGAGAACTAGAATATTATCGATATTTACTAGTTGCCCCAACCCTTTTTCTCAAAGGTGAACTCTCATTTCTTATTTCAGTTGGTTTGTGTAGCATGCCCCAAGTCTTAATTTAATCATTTTCTGGTGATTTATTATGGATCTACTGAAAACTCTCTGCGGGACACTCTTTATAACAACGAAAGTGAATCTGTCGGTACCGAGTATTTTTTTTTTTTTGATCCTTTAACGTGCTCTATTTCTGCCTTTTGGCTGAAGACACGCCGGGGAATTCTGTCATCTCACTAACCCGAGAATTCTGCCGAACCCCTCTCGTGTCGAGGGAAGTGATCTTTGATGTCCAACACATCTCTGTTAGGCTAGACAGGACAGATGGCTTTACATACCCTCTGAAAGATATGCGCTCAATCGATTCTCAAATTCGACCGACTTTGTGGGGATTCAACCCAGATAACTCTGCGCAGAGGTCAAGCGACCTAACCTCCACGTCACCGAGCCGGTTGAGTTGGGGAACCAACGAGACAAAAATAAAACAGAGAGAAGAAAACAACTAGCTCTCAAGGTTACTACCTACAACGCAAGATCCCTACTCCCAAATGAAAGGTTCATCGAGATGGAGCAACTAGAAAGCATAAAATGGGATGTTGTCGAGCTAAGTGAAACTAGAAGAAATGGAGAAAGCTTGGAAACTTTAAAATATGGCCATATATTCTACCATAACGGTTCAAATGACTCCATCGGAGAAGTAGGCTTTCTTATAAATAGAAGACTATCCAGATCCATTTCAACAAGGGTAGACTTATAATTTCACGCCTAAACCCTAGATACACTTTAAAGATCATTCAAGTGTATGCACCAACATCAACGCGTCCTGATGAAGCAGTAAACATATTCTACAAGCACTTATTGCTCTATTCAGGTAAATTCTGCCCACTTCACTGATATTTGTGGTGACTTTGATGCTAAGGTAGGAGTAAAAGCTGATCCGTCTGAAATAGCACTTCGAAAGTTTGGTAGCCTAGGTAGAAATGAAAGAGGAGAGACACTTTTGACATTTCTCCTAGAAAATAACCTATTCCAAATGAATAGCTTCTTCCAAAAGAAGACAAACAGGAGATGGACATGGAAAAGTCCTGACGGAAAAACCCGGAACGAAATAGATTATTTCATTACCAATAAACGGTCCATCAGCAAAGACGTGACGGTTTTGAATAGGTTTACAACATCCAGTGACCATAGATTGGCTTAAAGACGAGAACGGTAGCATAGAAACGGATAGTGATAAACTACTACAAATAGTAGAAGAATTCTACACAGCCCTATATAAGTCTCAAATAGATCAGAAAGATAGGCACCACTACAAAAGATACAAAACCAAGAATCCGAAAAAATACCCGATATATCCTGTGATGAATTATACCATGCACTTCATAAAATGAAAAATAACAGAGCTCCTGGACAGGATGAGGTGGAAACGGAGGCTATAAAGCTAGGAAGAAGTTCCTAGAACTCTTCAATCTATGCATACATAATCAGAAAATCCCAACCTCATAAAAGGACTCACTTACAATACTGCTCTATAAAAAATGAGACAAGACAAGGCTAGAAAACTACAGGCCAATCAGCTTGCTTAATCATCTCTACAAGTTGTACAGCAGATTTCTTACAAATAGACTAGAATCGAAATTTGAGCTCTACCAACCAAGAGAGCAGGCTGGATTTCAAGCTCGTTACGGCACTGATGACCACCTACAGTGCTTTATCGAAAGAACTATTGATTATAATAGACCTTTAGTGCTGGCATTTGTCAGCGTTTGATACGGTAGAATTAACGGCCATTATAAAAGCATTGAATGAATTCCAAATCCACCATCGATACACAAATGTCATCAAAAATATATACAACAACGCCACAACAACGATCAACCTTCACCCCCAGATAAAGAAAATCAAAATAGGTTATTATGATCCAAGAACTAAAAAACGCAGTACAGGCGGTCGGACTCAGGATAAATTTCGAAAAACCAAACATGATGACCAATCTAGTCTCCAATAAGATATTAAGTGTTGACAACGATCAGATACAAATGGTCCATAGCTACATATATCTGGGGCATGAAGTGAGGATCGATAGAGACAACCAAACAGCAGAACTGCTCAGAAGAACAACATTAGTATGGGAAGCATATGGTAAAGTTCGTGATGTCTTCAAGAGGGAAGAGAGAAGAGAGAGGCTTTCAGCATGTGTGTTCTACCCGTTCTAACCTACGGTGGGAATAGAGAAAGATAGAAATGCCTTAAGGTGGCCTATGTTCAGCAATGGACAGTTCAGGGCTGAACGATGATAATGATGATGAGTTCATTATGCGGAACCTTTTTTCATACTGATAACACACATATTCAATTTTTTCACGTATTTTCCTATTGGCTAGTGGGAGATAATGAAATAAGTGAGAATAAAACAAATCGATTAATACTTTATAACAGTTTTTTTTTGGCTCAAAGCCATTGCACCCTTGGACTTCACCAAATCAACATGTTTGATATTTGCAAATTCAATACTTCGGCAAGCAATAAGTTAGAATCTGTCCAATTCATTCGTAAATACCCAAAATATCATTTCTCAACCAGGAAATCTATCTCGATACCTTGAAAGGTAATATATAAACAGGATTCACAACTTCCTCTAATAATTAAGATGTCATATAGCGCCATCTATTGAGAAGTAGTATATATTACAAAAGAATAATTACCCCTGGTCTCCTCCAAGTAAAATGTCTATCAGCGTATCCCGTAGCGAACAGGGAATAGTTGTTGGCTGGAAACTCTGGATCCTCGAATAACGTTTTGTTTTCCAAATGCTGATCTCTAAGCGCATAAAAATCCTGCGGCCCTCCAAGCTTGGTTTTAAAGCCGGATCCTTTTTCTCCATACTGAAACGTAGAAAAATGAGAGGTAAATTTCTGAGAATCGATGTTAATTGGCATATTTGCTAGTTTAAGTTTGCGTTTTCGTTTTTTCATTGCCCATCTCAATAAAGAGGACATCTTGTAGTTTGCGGGAAACACAAAACAGTAACAACTACGTTCCAAATATTTTAATCACTGAAAATACTCGGGTATGAAAATTATCTCAAAGGAAATTCAAAATAACCCTTTCCACCAATTTTATTTCCTATACGATTTATTTCTGATAGAATTTATTCCCGGAATAACCTTGAAACTTTTACATTATCAAAATTGAATCTAGGATGACGGAAATGTTAACGGTCGGATAAGAGCTTTTCACTCAATAGAAATGAATGAATCAATTAGAGAGAATATTGATAGTATACAATGGGAAAACCAGAAATCAATCAAACTTAGTTGAACTAGTCAGCTACCTAGTGTCCACGATTTTATGAGACACCTTATAAAATTACCGAAGAAGAAAATATAATGATTAAATGAAGCTGTATAATTGTTTTGTTATATTTGTTTCCATATAGATAAAAACAACTTTCATCATTATGGTAACTATCTCAGAGAAAAAGAAGGGTAGAATGTTCACATTGGTTGTTAATATTCACATCAACTAGAGTTGTCGTGTAACATTGTTGTCTTTATTTAGGGGAGAGCTTGAAACATTCGCATACGGGACATATTCGTATTCTCTCGAATTCGCGGCTTTCAAAATTCGTTACATGAATTAAAATTCAAAAGATATTGTCTTGTCGCTCTTTATCTGTTTTCAATTTCCCAATTTTTACGGAAACCCATGGACTCTTGGAATTTTCCTCAACTTCTCGATCAGTCATTCGATAGAGAGCATACTGAATCCAGAGTTGAAGGAAGAAAGATTGTTTTACTGTCTTACGTTGTAATCTTCTTTCATAATCTGAAACATAGCGACGATAAATGGACACGACCGTTCTCTGCAACAGTGCTTCATAAATCATTGCTCATTATTGCACGTAGGGTACAGGCTGTACATTTCGACAAAGACTTTGATTTCACGATTCATATATTTCTGAAGCACAAATTATGGCGGGGAAACCCTAGCTTGAAGGTCATATTGATTTTTCAAATACGGCGTCATCTAATAGTCATTCTACGAAATTTTTAGTGTTTTTATTGAAGTTATAGAACGAAATCCCAACCACAGCACGAAAGCATTTAGACTTAGGTGTGGAATTAAATGCCACAACGAGTTCGTATTAAATGTTGTGTTAAACATGGATTCAATTGTGTTAAGCCTTGAAAATTTCAGAAAATTGTTTCGGCAACGATTCTGTAAAAAAGCCGTCGTAATCAAAACTAACGAAAACACTGAGTAAAACTGCTGGTCAATAACCGCAAATTTACTATAAGAGAGCTGGGGAGAACTTGAGCATTGCTTATAGATCTATTCAATATTGTAGTCAACGATTTGGGTTTGCCTCGTGTTGCACCAAGGTTGGTCCCCAAAGACTTAATTTCATTCAAAAAGGACCGCCTTGTCATCGATGAAAATATTATTTATTTTGCTGAATCTGATCCAATCCTTATCAAACGCATCATTACTCGAGAAGATTACGTTGGTATATCAGTACAAACGCAATCTAGATATCAGGAGAGTTTTCAGTCAAACAAAGTCAAAGCTCATGATTTTCATGGACTACAAACGTATCGTGCATTACAAATTTTTACCAGGTCAAAAAGTCATCAAAACAGGCTATAATTTAAGTGTCATATAACGTTTGCGAGAAGCAGTTCGCTTAAAACGAAAAGATTTGTGGCGAAATAATTCGTGAAGTTTGCACAACGACAACTCACTATCACACAATGTCATTGTTATCCATGAATTTTTGAGCAAAACAAAACGAATACTATCCAATAGCCATCAAATCCACCTGATTTGGCGACCTGTGATTTTTTCTGTTCGTTGGACTCAAAAACTACTGGGTGGAACGAAATTCAGCAGCCGAAAGGACATAATGAAAAAATCGAAAACTCTGATGGCCATACCGAAAACTGATTTTAAAAAATGTTTCGATGATTGGGAAAAATCAGTCAATAGAAACCTTCCTATATCGAAATACTACAAAAATTGAGTCTTTTCATCGACAAATTTGGTTTGTTGAGAGTAGGTGGTCGATTGACATATGCGGAGTTACAATACGACAAAAAATTCCCCATTCTTCCACCTAAAAACAGTGTCTTCACTAATATGATCATATACATCCATCAACTTTATCTTCATGCTGGTGTCAACACTATATACTTTCTTGTATCGCAAATGTTTTGGATCCCCTCTGCTGTGGCAAGAGCCAAATATTTAAAATATCTTGCAAAGCATGTAAAGAAATCGGAAAAAGCTTGGGCGGCTTGTGAGAAAGCGGAATAAAGTCGGTTAAATCCCATCTAGTTAAAGTTATAGGGCAGCAAGTTCTCACCTACGAGGAACTTTACACCGTATTGACACAGGTGGAGGTAATGCTCAATTCAAGACCCCTTTGTTCTGTAAGTTCAGACCCAAATGACCTGCGAGCTCTTACTCCAGTTCACTTTTTGACATAAGAACCTCTAGTCGCCATAGGAGATCCAGAAGTTAATAACGAAGTTGCTCTGAATAGCCTTAACAGATGACAATTTCTGCAACGTCTACACCATGATCTGTGGTTTAGATGGGCGCGTGAATATTTGCAGACGCTTCAACAGCGAGCTAAGTGGCATGGGCCTGCGGCTGCTGTAGAAGATGGAACCATGGTTCTCATAAAAAATGAACTTGAGTCTCCACTGAACTGGCCTTTGGGTCGAATTGTTACTGTCCCCAGTCGGTGATGGCATTGCAAGAGTTGCCACAGTTAGAACGTCCAAAGGTCTTTTCAAACGACCTCTGGTCAAACTATGTCCTCTCCCAATTAATTAAATTTCTCAAAATACCTCGGGAATTTTCAGGGGAGCGGATATGTTTCGTCTTCAATTTTAAGTATGAGAATTTTTTAATTTAACATTGATTTGCGTACAAACCAACTTATTTTTTAATGTACATTTTTTCGTTGTGTTTGTTTCATGAGACTGGAAGTTAAGCGAGAGAACTTTTTGCTTTCATGAGACTGGAAGTTAAGCGAGAGAACTTCCGATTTCGCGGCATTCAAAATTCGTAACATTAAATCAAAATTCGAATACATATTGTCTTGGCGCTCTTTATCTGTTTTCAATTTCCCAATTTCTATGGAAACCCATGGACTCTTGGAATTTTCCTCAACTTCTCGATCAGTCATTCGATAGAGAGCATACTGAATCCAGAGTTGAAGAAAGAAAGATTGTTTCATTGTCTTACGTTGTAGGCTTCTTTCATAATCTGAAACATAGCGACGATAAATGGACACGACCGTTCTCTGCAACAGTGCATCATAAATCATTGCTCATTATTGCACGTAGGGTACAGGCTGTACATTTCGACAAAGAGAAAAATTCAGTCACTAGAAACCTTCCTATATCGAAATACTACCAAAAATTGAGTCCTTTCATCGACAAATTTGGTTTGTTGAGAGTAGGTGGTCGATTGGCATATGCGGAGTTACAATACGACAAAAAATTCCCCATTCTTCTACCAAAAAACAGTTTCTTCACTAATTTATTGATCATATACATCCATCAACTTTATCTTCATGCCGGTGTCAACACTACATACTATCTTGTATCGCAAATGTTTTGGATCCCCTCTGCTAAATGTAAAAACTGTTGGAAAACCCATCCTACTACTTATCAACCTCCGATGGGGAATTTGCTTTCCTTGCGAATTTCCCAGATAAAACCATTTTCCATTGTAGGCGTAGACTTAGGTGGACCCTTTTCGATTACCATAAATAGGTTACGCGGTGCAAAGGTTCTCAAAGCTTACCTCTATCTTTTCGTATGTTGTGCTACCAAAGCTCTTCATCTGGAGCTTTTGTCAGATCTCTCACGTGACTCTTTCTTAGCAGGGTTCAGACGTTTCGTTGATCGGCGTGGTAGAAGCTCGAAGGTTCTTTCAGATTGCGGCACTAATTTTGTGGCAAGAGCCAAATATTTAAAATATCTTGCAAAGCATGTAGAGGAATCGGAAAAAGTAGAATGGCAATTTAATCTGCCTTCAGCTGCGCACATGGGCGGCTCGTGGGAAAGCGGAATAAAGTCGGTTAAATCCCATCTAGTTAAAGTTATAGGGCAGCAAGTTCTCACCTACGAGGAACTCTACACTGTATTGACAGAGGTGGAGGCAGTGTTCAATTCAAGACCCCTTTGTCCTGTAAGTTCAGACCCAAATGACCTGCGAGCTCTTACTCCAGGTCACTTTTTGACATTAGAACCTCTAGTCGCCATAGGAGATCTAGAAGTTAATAACGAAGTTGCTTTGAATAGACTCAACAGATGGCAACTTCTGCAACGTCTACACCATGATCTGTGGTTTAGATGGGCGCGTGAATATTTGCAGACGCTTAAACAGCGTGTAAAGTGGCATGGGTCTGCAACTCCTGTAGAAGATGGAACCATGGTTCTCATAAAAAAGAACTTGGGTCTCCACTGAACTAGCCTTTGGGTCGAATTGTTACTTATTTTTTAATGTACATTTTTTCGTTGTGTTTGTTTCATGAGACTGAAAGTTAAGCGAGAGAACTTTTTTTTCCGATTTCGCGGCATTCAAAATTCGTTACATTAAATTAAAATTCAAATACATATTGTCTTGGCGCTCTTTATCTGTTTTCAATTTCCCGCACATCTGCGAATGGAAATCGTGCCTCTGGGTAGCGCGCCAACCAGTCTGCGACAGAGAGTACTATCGACCGTATAGTGCCGCTCGACATATAAGATTCGCTTATATGACCTCGCAGTTGCGCCAAAAAAACCTCGTTTTCACTTCCATGTGAAATCAAGTTTCGTCTATTGTGACATAAAAGACTATTGAGATACATTTACCTTATAAAGACAATCATTAAAACCCAAACTAAGACATTTTCCAGGCCTGGACTACAGTGAAACTACAGTGCATAAAACCTAGTGTCCTATAGTGATTGTGAACTAAGTTTAGCTACCAACTGCTCGAACTAGACGTTTGAATTCATAGTTGTTCACATCATGGGTTTCCGTTATAAGTACACTCGGAGGCAAAATTAGCGGAACACTCGAAAATTTAACCAAATTCGAAGTTCGATATTTTTCCTAATTCTCAACCGATTTAGATGATTTGTTCGGCAAGTTATAGATCAACTCTTCTGCTTTGTAGAAATTATAAGAGAAAACAAAAAAAAAATTGAAAAAAATGGAATTTCGTGGTCCGAGTTGAAACGTACAATATCACGGTCTGTCAAGACACATCTTCCTATAGTTACGCCCTTCTTGTTTCATGCGTTTATCTCTATTTTTGCAAAATATATTTAATTTCAAGTTTCTCACCATTTTGGATTCATTGAATCAAGAAATTGTCATTAAAATTCGTCTATCAATTTGAATTTTCTTATTATCAATCAGTGTCGTTTGCGATTTTTATGTTCGAATTGCATTAGTTATTGATGACAATTTGGTTAATTTGGTGAAAATTAGGAATTCATAGGAGATAACAGTCGGTAGGTATTAAAATACACAACCGAATTCTGGGACCATTGATAAAACTTTTCATTTACACATGTGCACACCTTTTTTATCAAATATGAAATACAACACACGTTTTTTTGTATATGACCACATTTGCACTTGTTTAAAGAATGAGAGTTTTCCATTCTTTGATTTGATACAAATTCGATCGGTTGCGGTGTTTTGTGATTCTTTTACTGTTTACGATTCGAAACGGTATTTTCATTCAGAATGAGAGATTTACCACCAACCTCAGTAGCAAGGGCAGTTACATTGATCGAGGAAGGGCGCACCTACCGCTTAGTCGGTACCATGTTGGGTGTCTCGACGTCGGTTATCCATCGAATCTACCGACGTTACAGGGAAACTGGATTGTACGTGAGGAGGCGAGGACAAGGAAGAAATCGGGCAACCCGCGCTATACATGACCGTTTCATCGTCAATCAAACCATAAGAAATCCTCGTCTTACTGCTGTTCAGGCACGTAACCTTTTACAAGCAGTGGATAACATTAACGTCAGTGTGAGGACAGTCAGAAGACGATTAAATGAAGTTGGTCTGAGATCATACGCGCAAGCAAGAGCACCAAGACTCGATAGAGCCCATCGGGTAGCAAGATTGGCGTTTGCTAGGGAGCATGTAGCATGGACAATCAATCAGTGGAGACGAGTTTTATTTAGTGATGAGAGCCGATATTGTGTGAATTTCGTGGATAGTAGAGATAGAATATGGAGGCATCGAGGGGAACGGTACAATCAAGCGAACTTCGCAGGAACTGAGCAATACTGTGGAGGGTCAGTATATGGGGTGGCATATGCTTGGGAGTACGAACAGAACTGGAGATTATTGGCAATGGATCACTTAATGCCCATCGGTATATAACAGAAATCTTGGAGCCCCATGTTGTGCCTTTTGCTCCTTACATAGGGGAAAATTTCCTTTTTATGCACGATAACGCGCGCCCTCAAGTATGAGGGCGCGTATCGCATCGCAGCGCGCATAGTGATAGAATATCTCAATGAAGTTGGGATCACACGAATGGACTGGCCGTCGCGGTCACCGGATTTAAACCCGATCGAACACGTTTGGGACATTCTTCGAAGAAGGGTTCGACAACGGAATCCAGGCAACGTTGAAGAGCTGACATTGGCTTTGGTGGAAGAGTGGGACAACATACCTCAACAGATGATAGACAACATCATTGGGAGTATGCGAAATCGTATGCGCGCTGTAATAAGAGCTCGGGGGGGTCATACTCGCTACTAAAATAAATAAAATGTTTTTTTTTGTGGGTCATCATGAACATTTTTCTCAACATGTTCATTTCATTTCACGAGTGTATCGCCAGGATACACACCTGCTCTCAATTTTGGACAGGAATGATAATTATTATAGAGTGTCACACAAAAAATTCAAAAATAAATGTGCAAAATCAACGATTTTTCCAGTGTACGTCGAGTTCACCCGGAGCGTGAAATTGGCCAGTGAATTTCAAAAATTTTCATTTCGTTAGTTTTCCGCTTCTCTAATTTTGATTTTATTTTTGGCTAACCTCCGATGTTATGCACCTACGCAAGATTAAAATAAATTCTTGAAATTTGTGACTTTTCTCTTCAAATTGGATATCTCTTGTAAAAATAGAGATAAATGCATAAAAAGAGGGCGTTACTGTAGGAAGATGCACAGATCATGATATTGTACGTTTCAACTCGGACCACGAAATTCTACAGGGTAAGTTTTGTCCCCGTAAAAATTTTTTCAAATTTTTTGTTTTCTCTTATAATTTCTACAAAGCAGAAGAGTTGATCTATAACTTGCCGACTGTTATCTCCTATGAATTCTAATTTTCACCAAATTAACCAAATTGTCATCAATAACTAATGCAATTCGAACATTAAAATCGCAAACGACAATTTCGACACGCCTGTTCCAAATTGATAGACGAATTTTAATGACAATTTCTTGATTCAATGGAATTTCTCCAAAATGGTGATTTTCCACTTGAAATGTGCAAAAATAGGGATAAACGCATGAAACAAGAAAGGCGTTACTGAAGATGTGTCTTGACAGACCATGATATTGTACGTTTCAACTCGGACCACGAAATTCCACAGGGTGTTACGAATTTTTGACAAAAAAAGACTTTTAGTTTTGCCCCCGTATAAATTTTTTTTCGAATTTTTTTTGTTTTCTCTTATAATTTCTACAAAGCAGAAGAGTTGATCTATAACTTGCCGAAAAAATCATCTAAATCGGTTGAGAATTAGGAAAAATATCGAACTTCGAATTTGGTTAAATTTTCGAGTGTTCCGCTAATTTTGCCTCCGAGTGTAAGTCAAGACAATAATTGAACAATCTCGTTACATTCGTTTCTTTGAATCTATCATAAATTTTTATATATTTTTCGTTCAGCACTCATAACTGAATGGTACAATTTAGCGTATCAGTTTCTCCTATGAATTTTTTATATACAGTCCACAGAAATCATCATTATTCTCGCATATAACACTCTAAAGAGACTATGTTGACAAAAAAAATATTCAGAAAAAATGTCTTATATCTTTGTTAGGTCGGAAATTTTCAGATCACCCTCGTATAGCACGAAAGTCTGTCGTCTAATCAGCCAAGGATTTATTCATTCAAAACATGATAATTTAGGTAATATGTAAATATTTGAATAACTTTTACCTTAAAACATTTCTTTCCCACATCGTCAAACATCAGTTTTATTGGATCATCTTTATTTACATTCATCTTGAAATTATATCTACTAACTTTTCCAATTGGAGGAATACCAGTAATACTCCGCAACGTTGATTCGTCATTTTTTTTATTTTCTTCAAAATCTTTATTTGAAGTTGCATGAACATCCCCAACTTTATGTGTGAATTTAGAGAAATATCGCGTGTTTTCATTTCTTCCGGATCTTGGTGGAATTGTTATGGTTGTCCTATATGGTTTAGGTGATTCAAAGGATGAAGGCTTTGCCTGGAAAACGAAGCCAACGGTTTTTTTAACATGAACTTCTTCCTTGGCTTCTTCGGAAACGGTTTCGATCACGTCACTATTTCCCGACATGTTCTCCAGAAACACTTTCACTATTTCACGGATTTATTCAATTTGCGCGAATATTCGCGACTGAAATTTCTCACCTATCCGATGTTGATACCGCAAAACTCGCACACGCACTGAAGGGATTCGTTACGAAGGCAGTTTTATGCCGGAAAATGTTATCACTAAAATGATAAAAAATTGCGGTTATTCTTTAATTACTGTCATAGAATTCAAATAGAATCTCTAGGGACATTGGCGTCCGAAGGTGTAAAGCATCACGACAATTTTCGAAAGTCACGCAAAATGAAAGTACTAACCGTAATTAAATTTGTCACCTGTTCTGTTATTTTCAAGCTGCAATAGATAATTTTGACATCAAACATTGAACCAATTAATTCGAAGTTCACTTACTCAAAGCAAAGTATTATCATTTATCTAAAGTCAATGTAATATGGGATAGTTCATCACATAAGCTACTACCAAAAAAAATTGATATCATCACTTGTCAATTTAATCCAAGTGTCGGCAACCATAAATCGCGTACTCTTAGGTCTTGGGTTAGCCATTTAAAATAAAGTGTCAAAAGTCCCTATCGATCCCATTTGCACTAAAGAAGAAATTTAAGGTTCTTGGGCTTTTTCTTGAAAACGGCAAGTTTTGTCAAGACAGTACTTCAGGCCATAGTCATAGATCTCAATATTATCTTTAAAATTGGTTCTCACGATTTTTTCTCTTATAGCCACCATTCCTGAGATATGACGTAAGAGTCACGTTCTACAAATTGCCACACCACATGTGAGGTAGTGTACTCGATGCGTTTTTTAATGTGGTTTCCTCAGTTAATAAATTCCACGAAGCGTTATAACGTAATTTTCAGGAACAATATCTATTCAATCACATAAAGATTATTGATATTGATTATTGAGTTTTGATTTCTTTTGATATTTCAATCTGATTCATACTCTTCATAGTCAAGTTCAACGATCATATCTTCTTCGATTTCATCTTCTTCCTCTTGTTGAATGTTCATAAATCGTTCGAATGAAGATGAATCAGTTGTCTCTTCATCCAAATCACATGGATTTTCCTCAGTTGTATTCACTCCGGCATTTGAGCAAGATTGACCTTCGCAATTGGCACACGCTGGACAACCCTCTAATTCTACTTTTCTACAGCCATATTTTGCACTACGAATTTTTCTTTAATTGCAGAGATTAGTGTGTTAAGAAGTTTTTTGGAGCAACCCCAATGTTCAGGGTTCAGTTGATTACCTTGCCATGTCTGAAATTGATAGTATACTTACAGGGTGTTACATAAAAGTATGTCACAACTTGAGGGGGTAAATCTACGTGCAATTTTAAGATCAAAAGTTTATATAAACAAAGTTCTTCAAAACTTCGTGGAGCTACAGTGGGAAATTTCCGCCCAAATTGGTTTTTCTTCAAAACTCCTGCAGTTTTGAGCTATTTTTTACAGCCTCCATCATTACACGTCCTAGATTTTAACTGAAATTCACAAGGCGTTTTCTTTTCCGAGGCCATGTCTCCTTTTGCCCTTTCAAACTTTTTGCAGTACGCCACTGATCAGCGTACATTCAATTTTCGTCATTTTCGTTCAATTTAGAAACTTTTTTGACACTTTTGACTTTTTCGTATCTCCAACTGTTTTCGAGTAAAAATTATTGAATTTGAATTATTTGAATTGTATTCAATTGATCCAAATGAACTCCAAGATACTTAATATTGCTCACCTGTTCTACAATGTCATCCCCAATACTAATTTTCAAGTTTTCATCTTTAAACAGCCTACAGTTCTGACGTGATCCAAATACAATGAACTTTGTCTTTTGTAAATTTAACTTCAATTTCTTGAGAGCAAGCCAATTGTAAAAAATTTTCAATTGTCTATTCAATATCTCAATAACATCAACAAAGTTCGAACCAGAGACTGATATAAGAGTATCATCAGCGTACAAAATCACAAAACAGTCACATAAATACTCACTCAGGTCATTAACATACAATATAAACAACAATTGCCCTAGTATACTCCCTTTAGGCACACCATTTAGTATTTCAGCCTCAGATGAGATATTCTCACCGATTTTTGTATTTTGTGTTCTTCCTTGTAGGTAGTCCTCTACACATTCAAGTACCACTCCCGTCACCCCGTAACTACGAGACACTTCAATCAATTTATCTCTATTAATAGGATAAAAAAATTACAAGAGACACCGAACAATATGGTCAGAACGGCAATTGGAAGCCCCTGATACATATCAAACGAACAAATAAGCCGAGAAGTCAATATTACGTCGGTAGAAGAGATGATAGTCAAGAAGACAGAAAAATTCTTGGAAAAATAGAAGAACACGCAAGCGCAGAAATGAAGGAGATAACCCACAACAGGACAAGGAATACGGATAAACACGAGGACGAAGAAAAACAGAACAAAAGAAGAAATATAACAGGAATTCTCCCTCGAGTCGAAAGCTCAAAGACAAGCTGGTGCCGCCATACCAAAAATAGGCAAGAGTAAAACGAGCAGTAGAAAAAAGGTGAAAGAAAGACTAAGAGGCGAAAGGAAAGATATTGCTGTCTTCGTCAAAATTTATAGACTCTTAAATGACAGCGAAAAGTGATGCGGTGGGGGGTGGTTTGGTAAAAGCTGAACAGACTTCCAAGATCAGACGGGGTCTGCATCACAAGCTCCTTAAAATGGACATCAACCGCAAGCCTAGATGCTATCCTGAATTTACCTCCTATTGATATTCACATTAGGAGTGAAACTAGAAAAGCAGCATTCAGACAGGAGATAAATGGAAACAGGAAAGCCGTACACCAGAGCTGAGGATTTGGTCAAAAAAGCAATACTGAGCATGGGGAATGATACGATAACTAAAAAACTTACAGAGACCAAGAAGCATAAAAAGGTGAGAGGGGAGAGGGAACAACTGGCTAGGCTCTGACAACCGTAAAGACATAAATTGGTATACGGACAGATCCAAGGTGAAAAAGAGAACTGAGTGTACTCACAGAACCCAGAATGTCAGCTGGCAATTCCTTAAGGAAAGCACGCCATCATATTTCGTGCGGAAGTATACCATGACAACCTGTGTTCGTTAGAACCTCAAGAGATGCTATGAGAACAGGCGGATACACATTCTTACGGAGCGTCAGGGGATAATAAAAGCTAAACTAGGAAACCCGGTCAAAGCTTATATGGGAATGTCTGCAGTTTCGAACTGAGCTGAAGGAACGGAACCAGGTAACTTTAGTCTGGCCGCCTGGGCACGGGATTGCAGATAACAAGGAGGGGGATTCTCTTGCCAGGGAAGCCACCAAAAGATTTATTGGCCAGGAGTTCTCGGTATAGCTAACTCTAAGGTACCGGATACGATACACACATGGATAGGTAAGCTACACGCTGACAGGAGGGTCCTCACCTCGGAGCATAAACAAACTAAACTTCTGCTGGAGAAAACCTAGCAAGAAGTTCACCAAAGAATCTCTTAGAATGAGCAGAGAAAAGTTTAGCACCGCAACAGGCCTAATTACTGGAAATGGAAAGTTAAGAAAACATATACACCAAAAAGGCATTTATGGTTAAGAACCTATATGTAGACTATGCAACGAAGATCAAGAAACAGCTTATCACATTGAAACGAATGCGAAATTTTATCCTGAAAAAGAGGAAAAATTTTAAGGAACAAGGATACCTTAAATAGCTTAGCGAAAGGAACCTGATGAATGGGATTCTAAACCTTGTTAAAGAGATAACCCTGGACATTCAGGAATGAGTGTTAACGGAGGAGCACATTAAATCTTGAATGGCTACAGTGGCACCGAACTTTGAAGACACCAGACAAAATACAAACCTTACCAAATCTCCTGGTAGATAGGTAGTGCCATAATGGTCAGGTGTTCCACCGGACCAGCGAACTTCAGGTAAACGAAAGGAAGCTGAAGGATCAACCGGCGGAGTTCACGAATAAACCTCTCCCCTACTTAACATGAATTTAAGTGAATAAGTATTTTCAACGTTCGCAGAGTGGCCTCCTATCGCCGACATGTATGAATACACTGCAAATTACTTTGAAATTATTGGAATGCTGGTGGACGTACTCAGAAGGAGAAAGCATACGATTTCATCATATTCGAGGCCCATTTCTTTTGGATCAAGACTCGACATGAAAGAATCAGTAGAGTATTCGGGAGTATTAATGGATAGAAAGCTTTGCTGGGTTCAGCATCTACACACTTGCCGGTTTTCTGCTGATCTGATAACACGTAGAAGAAAGTTCAATGGGACGTAGGTCTTGAAGCCACAAATGCTGTTCTTCAAAACCTTCCTGCTACCCAAACTTACCTAAGCCTAGCTGGTCTGGTGGACGAAGGTGGACAAACAAACAGCGAAGCTGGCTCTAGAGAGATTCAGAGCACTGATGGTGAGAAGTGTCGTGGGTGCTCAAAAAACACCCTTATTGCTACGGTAGACGCACTTATGGGTGTCGAACCACTGCAACTCACAATTGCAGTTTGTACTGCTCATAACTGGAGACGGGGAATACGCTAGTTGACGATGCAAGACCACTGTTTCCTTAAACTATTAACAGCTACCACCTTCTCTGGATGAATTTGGATAGAACCACACCAGAGTACAAGTTCGGTCATAACATCGAGGTGAAATCCCAGGCAAGAGTTAGAGGAAAGGGAGGATACTTTGTCAGGTAGAGGGTACATCTGGTACAATGATGGCTTGAGGACATTAGATAAACATACAACAGTTTTTGAGTCGGATATCATGGCGATACTTAGCAGAATTGGGTACAACTAATGGGTAGATCGTGATTTGCTGCGACAGTCGGACTACTTTGGGAACCCCGGGTACACACAGAATTACTTCTAAGGAGGTCTAGAGGGCTAATGATACTCTAATAGGACCAGGTTCCGGAGTCGGGTTTTCAGCATGTGTTGTGAAGGCAAGACTGGGGGACTAGCTAGCGGAACAACATAGGGACACTTAGTTGAATACTTGAGGTCACCAGTCCACAGCAATGCTAGGTACATCACCTAGTAAAACCTGGACAAGGTTGGCACTTGAAGACAGTCGAACTAACGCACACGGCTTCTGGCACATATAGTGACTGGGCATGGCAAGATATCCTTGTGTAAGATTGGACTGGAGAATAATCCTAAGTGCGGGTGGTGTGAAATTGAGGTGAAGACACCAATTCCTTCGATCACTACATGCACAGCATGGATCCGCCTTAGGCGCAACCGACTGGGCGCACCCCTAGAAGTGATTGTCTGCCGAGATACTTCCTTTATTAGTTGGGATTGAGCAGGGATGTAGTTACAAGGAAGGGGACACAAAGAGCCATAGAGCTGACAAACCCTTGATATAATCCCTACTACAAGTTAACTAATTGGATAATTAATATTGAGTAGTTTCAAATCTGTAGATAAAATTGTGGAAGTGCAATATATATTGTTATTTCATTCAGTTTTTTTTGTCTTGAAGAGATCTTTGGTACGAGGTCTCTTCAAGACAAATGTGACGAAATCCAAGCTAACATGCAATATGCAAAGAAAGTTGAGGGTTTTTGCAGCGTCCTTTATGATCCAAAAAGAAAGTAATTACGTGCAAAAGCATAACTGACTAAAAATAACATCGACATGTTTTAAGAAATTTCATAAAAAATATCAACTGCCGTTTTACTGAATTTATTCCGCACTCTGTTTTAAATGTACTTTTTGTTTAATAAGGCAACAATGTTGCGAAGCATGTAAGTTTGTGAATATATTGAAAATTTTAAAAAATATTAAAGTAATATGAATCGAAAAATTGTGCAAACACGAAATAATACTCATTAAATCATCAATTTCTTTAACAGACTAGAAACAGCGTTTTCTTGCGACTCAATTACACCTGATGTAATATCAATTCCCCACAGCAAATTAACATTTTTTCCTTTGCGCAAGACACATGACATTTGAAACTGGTTCGAAGTTGATTGACGAGAAAGATCGGAAAGTATATTTCAAGTTCGACAATTTTTATTTTGAGCAGAAAACACATTATGTCTTAAAATATCTCACCTTCAGGGTCCATCGAAAATCCTTCACTCTATCTCGTGGTGCCATTCTATACCACTTTTGAGAACCAAATATACGTAAATCTACGAAACAGTTACTCAATACTATATGCAGTTCAAATAGTAAACAACGTGAATAAGAGAAAAAGTAGAAAATCTGTGACGCCAGACGTTATCGATTTTAAGACCCGCTCGCCAGTTCTAGTTTTCGGCAATCGGGGACCTTGGAATACCCTATTTGAAAATTATATCTGCAAATGAGTCACTTTATCTCGAATCAATATAACTGTTGATAACATTGAGGAAAATCCACATAAAATCACAGATTCTAATTCTAATATTATGGGAAAAGTGCAGGTTGAATAGAAAACAAGTGATAAGATACACAGTACGAAAAACTTTAGACTATCTTTAATAATTAAGTGGTCTTCAAGCTTTGAAAAGCTCACTTTTCCTACCTTCTTTTAGAATTTATTTGTTTCAAGAGTTTTGAACTACCATCAAAAAACCGGAACCCTTATAGGATGTATCGAGTTGAGACTGATATCGAATGCTTGGGTCGAATGCCTCTTGGTGCTGGGGAAAAATCTAACATTTGAGTCAACGCATTCCAAAGTTACTGCCGTTCATAATACATTTTACAGTTTACAAGATGTCTGCGCTCAATTACACATTAGTGGTATCTAAACAGGGTGTTACATAACAGTATGTCACAACTTGAGGGGCTAAATCTACGTGCAATTTTAAGAAAAAAGTTCATATAAACATAGGTCTGCCAAAGTTTCGTTACGGAGATACAGGGAGAACCAAGAATCTATATTCTAAAAAAATGAAATATCACTTAAACTACAAATACAAAATTATCGAGCGCCACCAGTTTTGTTTTCGGTCAATATGTAGCTCGTTAGTATCATACGTTAAAAAAACTGGAAAAAAATATGTATACTTTAATGGGATGTATAGAGGTAATATGAATTAAGTATTATTGTGTTTCGAGCAAATGAAAGGTTCAATGAAGCTGAACCATCAATTCACAATTGATAGGTTGTGAAGTTTTGATCAAAACCCTTACAAGTTCATTACAGAATAATAAACAGCTGAGAAATACTAAAACGTCAGTTTACCTTACTCAAGATATCGAAAAAAAAATGAAACAGAACCGTAAATTCTGAAGTGCAAAATTATGATTAAAATTTTTCAACGACCCTATATCTATATATCTATATCTGTCGAAACTTTTGACAGATTTAATTATTTTTGTTATAAACTCGATTTTTGAGCAACATTTAAAAAAATTGTAACTCGTACATCTTTTGCACTGCAGACACAATTTTTGCTTGGGTGGATAGAAGAAGGATCAAAGAATTTTTTAAGCAGTCTACACATGTCAAATGTTCATTGCGTTGTTTTGTATGGTTTTTTCAATTTGGCCTTTTTCAAACAGCAATAAATCAATTTTTTCAAATGGCACGTGCCAATTTTTATATCGCCATCAGATGAAGCGTCAAATTTCAGATGGAATTGTATCAGCATGTACTATACCCATCTCTTATAGTTCCGAAATAATTTGGGAATATATTGAATTTTGATGATTTCGCAAGAACTAACAGAGAAAGCTTTGAAATATTTGAATCAAGTAGCTGAACTGGCTACGCTCACCTGACAGGTGCCTAAAATTAATGTACTTGTCACTTCGTTCATTCGAATTTGATATTTCAACAAGAATTGTTGGTAATTTGAAGTGAAAATTTTTGAAAAACACCAGATTGATAATAAAACGGCTGATTATTCAAACGAGGATATGTTTAATCTCTTTTTAATTCATGGCGAATATCAAAAAGTGGTGGATAGAACTTGCAGGCAATTCAATAACCAATTTCTAAATTTGGCGCCTATGAGTAAAACAAAATTTCGATGGATTAAAAGCAATTTTCTGCAATTTGGAACAAAGTACATAGAAACTAGAAGGAAACCATTTCTCGAGGACGACGACAATCAAATTAATACGCTAGCGTATTTTCGTGCCAATCCACATGCGTCCATTAAGTCAGCATCAATGGATATTGGATTGAGTTATACTTCCATTCAAAGGATCCTTAGGAAACATAACATGCACCCGTATTCTTTTATCAGACTACAAAAATTGAAACCAACTGACCTTCCCAAGCGGCTAAATTTCTGTGAAAATTTATTAATTCGGCTTCAAGAAGATGAGACAATTCTGCAAAAAATTATATGGTCTGATGAAGCGAAGTTCAATGAAAGTGGAATAACCAACAGGAGAAATCGACATTTTTGGGCCACAGAAAATCCACATGCCATTGAGGTTATTGATTTCCAAAATAAATTCAGCGTGAACGTTTTTGCAATTTTAATTGATTTATTGGCTTATCACATTTATGAGGAAAATCTTAATGGACAAGATTAGCAAATTTTATAGATGGATTACCCCTTAACATTCTGAGGGATTGCTATTACCAAATGGATAGTGCACCAGCACATAAAACACGAGCTGTAGATCGGCAGCTAACAGAAATGTTCGAGGATAGATGGTGGGGTAATCAAGGACCAAATTTATGGCCTCTGCGTTCTCCAGACCTGACGCCCCTTGATTTTTATTTATGGGGCAAAATCAAGAGTGAAGTGTATCTTATTCCTGTAAGAAGTAAAGAAGAGTTACTAGAGCGCATTCATAATGCTTTTCGTAATATTGATCCTGAGGAAACTAGGAGAGCAACTCATCATGTTCGTACACGAGCTGTCAAGTGTATCGAGCAAAATGGAGCCCATATTGAATATTTACTCAGATCGTAAATTAGTTTTCTCCTATGATGTTTGCTATCATTTATTCGTATTAATGTAATTATCTTCGATGATTGATTTCGCTTAGTTCCTACAATTTTATTCATCCGAATTGTAGAAAATTGCTTCTAATGCTTCGAAATTTTATTTTACTCATAGACGGTAAATTTGGAAATTGGTTATTGAATTGCCTGCAATTTCTACCCACTACTTTTTGACATTCTAAAATGAATTAAAAAAAGATTAAATATATTTTCGTTTGAATAACCAGTGGTTTTATTCCAAATGTGTTGTATTTTTTGGATAATTTCAATCTGAAATAACGACAATTCTTGTTGAAATATCAAATTCGAATGAACGAAGTGACAAGTACATTAATTTTAGGCACCTGTCAGGTGAGCGTTGGCAGTTCATCTACTCGATTCAAATATCATCAAAACTCATCTATATTCTTGCAAATTATTTCAGAACTATATTAGATGGGTAAATTATTTGCTTATACAATTCCATCTGAAATTTGACGCTTCATCTGATGGCGATATAAAAATTGGCACGTGCAATTTGAAAAAATTGGGTTATTGCTGTTTGAAAAAGGCCAAATTGAAATAATCATACAAAACAACGCAATAAACATTTGACATGTGTAGAGTGCTTAAAAAATTCCTTGATCCTTCTTCTATCCACCCAAGCAAAAATTGTGTCTGTAGTGCAAAAGATCTACGAGCTACAATTTTTTCAAAAATCGAGTTTATAACAAAAATAATCAAATCTGTCAAAAGTTTCGACTGATAGGTGCCAACAACTTGGGTATTTTATGCCTTGCTCAAATGTCGGTTCTAGATGTATAATAAAAAAGGTAGATTGCTATGTGAAATAACAAACTTCCGGTATAACCGGAAATGGTATCAATTCGAAAATATTTCACTCCAATTGGAAATCACTAGTTATGCGATTCAAAAATTGAGGAATACAGGGTAAGGAAAAAGTACCGGAACGGTTAATTATCTCAATTATTCACCGAGCGATTTTTTTGAAAAAAAGTATTCGTACATTGCTAAACATAAAGAATTCAGTGTTGATATTTTGTGCTCATTTCCAGTGTAGCCGGAAATGACCAAAATTTAAATGAATTTCAAATGTAACACCCTATATGTTTATTATTTATTTTAGATTCAGAGAAAAATTTTTTAGAAACAATCAACAAAAACATTTCCTTTCAATGTCGAGTTCATAAAAATTAAGATAATGAAAATTATATCACATAAATCAAATTACTTTTGCATTAATAATCAACGGGACAGGTTGACAAATAATGTCAAGTATTTGTTGAAGTTTGGATTCCTGCACTTCAATTCCTAATAATGGTATTCAAGCTTAGTGAAGCAGAACGTGACAGACAACGATTTTACCAAGAAGTTCGCAATCTGTTCAATACTGTTCACCCAGATCATCAAATTAGTAAATCTACAATATAATAATAATAATAATAATATAGTTTATTCAGATTTGAAGAATGTATAACAAATAATATGAATTTCTTACCTAATAACTATTATAAGTCTGAATAAACGTTTAATCACAGAGACATTACATAATGTCTGTACGTGAATTGAACTTAAATAAACAATATACTTCTCCCATAAGTACAAAAATAAAAATATAAGCAAACAACAAAAACAAAACCAACATTTCTAATTAGTACCATTGAAATTTCATAGTCACCACGAAGAAAGTTACTATCAATGTCCCTTGATATGTCGCTATCGTTGGGAAAGTCACCATCGGTGTGAAAGTCACTATCGGTGTGAAAAATCACTATGTTAAGTCACTGTCGGTATAAAGGTCACGATCGGTATAAAAAGTCACTATCGGTATGAAGAGAGACTATCAGCATCAAAGTCACTAATTTGGTATTTTATTGTCACATATCTGATTAAGGCAGCTGATTTATAACATTAAAAAAGATTTGCCTGCCACTTCGTTGTATCCATCTTCTTATTTTCTCTTGAAATTCTTATACATATAGGCTGTTCTTAATTCTTGAGGCAACATGGCATATATTCTTGGTGCCAAATAGGTAAAGGATCGTTGCCCAACTCTTTTCTCAGCTCTCGGGGTTTCAAATCTATTTTTCTTGTTTCTGGTAGAATAAATATGTTCTATTGAATTCAATTGTATTTTTCCTTGAAATGTGTGAAACAAAATGTGAGCCGAGAACAACTGATGAATGTCAGCTATTCCTGATAATCTATACAGTTCGTCTCCATCAGAGGTAAGTGGTCTCCCAAAAATAATCCTCAACAACCATTTTTGCATTGTTTCGATCTTTTTTAGTTGATTCTCGTAAGCACCCCCCATATGCTGAACTATTCAGGGATATGAAGCAAGTCGGCAAGTGAAAGATATTCCCAGAGCAGGACGACCTAAGTCTGCCACTGACGAAGAAATAAAGTTGGACATTTTACTGGCAATTGACGAAAATCATCAGGTTTCTACAAATAAACTAGCCTTGAATCATATTTCTCAGAAGTCAGTTTGTAGGATACTGAAAACAGAAAGAATGAAACCATATAAAATCCATTTCACCAATGAGCTTACTGAAGACTATCCTGACCGTAGAGTACAATTTTCAGAGCCCATCATGGAAATGATTATGGCGAATCCAAATTTTTTGAATATAATCGTATTCTCGGATGAAGCTACGTTCTGCCTCAACGGTACAGTAAAGATGCATAATTGCCGTATTTGGTCGAGAGACAACCCACATTGGAATAGAGAGGTTCATACACAACATTCACAAAAATTGAATGTTTGGGCCGGTATTATCGGTGACCACATAACTGGTCCATTTTTTAATACTATAAAAATTGAAATCCAAGATGGCGGCCGCTACAAAATGGCGGATAACGTAGGTTTTATCAATCCTATCAATATGGGTATCAAATGAAAGTGCTCAACCAGTAGAATACAATGTATCCAGCCTGAATTCACCACCGCTATAGGCTACATCACCGAAATCGTTTGGCCTCAATTTCGTCGAACTCAGATGTATGCAACAGATGTACCTTCCGTCCGAATTGATTTCGCAAGAGACGGAGTACATCTTATACACCCGAAAGCCATACAGTTTCCAGCTAAGTACAATTATGGGACAGCTGAAAGAAGAATGTTGCCTTTAATACTATCATGGGCTTCTACAATACATAAAATGCAGGGCAGCACTGTGGATCACGCAGTCGTATACTTAGGTGCGAAACTGTTTGAAGAAGGTCAAGCCTACGTGGCTCTTAGTAGAGTAAGATCTTTGCAGGGACTACGTATAGAGGAGTTGGATTGCAATAAACTAACGGGCAAGAAACCTTGCAATAATGAAGTACTAAATGAATTAAAAAGAATGCGAAATAAAACTAAAACTAGAAAATAAAAATAGGTAAAAACTTTTCAAGTTAAACGGTTTTATGTTAAACATACATTGCACTGTTTAAGATAAATGTACTAAAACCAAAAATAATAAAATAGATACAGTCGTGGAATTATAAACATATGCATAGACTAGACTAAAATAAAACCGTGGGGCACGTCAATTGTCTACAATCGTTGATTAAAATGTTTGTTTTGTAATGTTACACTATAATTATTAGGCAGTTGTGCAACCGACAACGATGGACGTGTGATAAGTAGGGCTAGAATGTGGAAACAAGCTAGCAAGCTCGATTATAAGCGAGTTTAGGGTTTCATAGTGGTGAGCGAGTAGTACTTTTGTCATATGTTTTGTCGATTAAAGACAAACAACAAGCAGTGAAACGATTCCTCGCCAGCCAGCAGTGTGAATGTCCAACGATAAACTAGTTAAAACATCTCTTTTATTTACATGGAGTGTATAACTATTAGAATTTCCATGAGCAAGAAAATAGTAAATAATTTCCTCACCGTCTGCGGGCCAACTGCCTAACGACGAATTAAACGATTCTTCTATCGCACATTAAGTCGATAATTTGTAGACAATTGACGTGCCCCACGGTTTTATTTTAGTCTAGTCTATGCATATGTTTATAATTCCCACGATTGTATCTATTTTATTATTTTTGGTTTTAGTACATTTATCTTAAACAGTGCAATGTATGCTTAACATAAAACCGTTTAACTTAAAAGTTTTTACCTATTTTTATATAGAAAGGAATTCAAGTGGAGAGCGATATTTGGAATTATTAAGAAATGAAATGGTGCCAACCAGCTTTATTTCCAAATTTAAATAATCCCTTAACCCCAGCTGACATTGTATGGTTCCAACAAGATTAAGCTCCCGCACTTTGTGGTAGATGTTCGAAATTATCTGGATATAGCTTTTCCAGAAAGATGGATCGGTAGAAGAGGTCCTATCGAGTGGCCCCCGCGGTCACCTGATCTATCGCCTCTGGACTTCTTTTTATGGGGTCACTTGAAATGCCGAGTTTATAGAGAACGACCTGCCACTCTAGATGAGTTAAGGCGTCGCATAACAGAAGAAATCAATTTGATATCCCCACAATTTCTACAAAATTCTCTTAGAGATTTCAGTGATCGATTAGGTTATTGTCAGGAGGTGAATGGAACTCATTTTCAACACTTGCTATAGTTTCAATAAAAAAATTCTCTCGTTCGTACAAAAATCAAAACTTCAACAAATACTTGACAATAATTGTCAACCTGTCACGTTGATTATGAATTCGAGAGTAATTTGATTTTGGTGATAATACTTATTGTAATTTTGATTTTTTTATGAACACGACATTGGAGGATAAGCATTTTTCTTGATTGTTTCTAAGGCAGTTTTTTCTTCTGAATCTAAAATAAACAAACATATAGGGTGTTATATTTGAAATTCTCATGTTGCGGTCATTTCCGGCTACACCGGAAACACTATTGAGCTCAAAACATTAACACTGAATTCTTTATGCTTCACAATGTAGAAATACCAATTTTCAAAAAAATCGCTCGGTAAATAACTGAGATAACACTGGTCTACAATGGTTTTGTTGCCCTAGATATGAAAATGATTTTGGGTCTATTTATGCACACAATTCGTGAAACTATCAATGATTTTGTAGGATTTGCTCTGATTTCTTTTTAAATCTTTATTTTCATTTTACATAACAAAAATCGTAAAACAAGAAACAAAATAACAGATATATTTATAATGTCAGTTATGTTTTGAGAAATTCGGATACATCGAAGTAAATAAAGAGGAAAATGTCGAAAATATATTTCCATAAAACGCCTTTTATGAGCTTTTCTTCTATAATTTGTCAGGGGACAATCTCTTTTCAAAGACCAGCAGTAATGTGCCATCATGTGACAATCCATCACTTTTAGATCTTGATGAAACCGCTCTCCCTGTTCCTCAATATAATTTCCTAAATTATCCGGAAATTTATCTAGAGGATTGCGGAGATAGTGTAACTTGATACTCATATTTGCTCCTAAAGTCTGAAAGTTTGTCAGCATATTTTGCACAATTTCTTCATAATTTGCTGCTTTATGGTTACCTAGGAAATTTTCAACAACCAACACAAAACTTTTCCAAGCTTTACTTTCCGGAACAGTCATAACTTTGATAAAATCTGAGTCTTTCATCAATTGCCGTATTTGAGGACCATCAAATATTCCACCTTTCAATTTTTCCATACTAAGCTTCAGAAATTTTCTGCAAATGTAATTAAAACAATTTCCGTCTTTGTTCAACGCTTTTACAAATTGCTTAATCATACCTAACTTAATATGTAATGGTGGAAGTATGATTTTGTCTCTGCTCACCAGCGGCTCCCTTATTACGTTGGCTTTACCGACAGTTAAAGAATTTCTTACAGGCCAAACATCTTGTTCCAAATGAAGTTGCTTTGCTCTACTATCCCACATACAAATAAAGCAAGGGTATTTTGTATATCCACTTTGTTGGCCAAGTAAAAAATTAACCATTTTTAAATCCACACAGATCGGCCATTGATGCTCAGAGTATTTAATTTTCTCTAAAACTAATTTTACATTTTCATATTCTTCTTTGAGTTTCGTTGAATGGGCAATTGGAATTGATGCAAATTTATTTCCATTGTGCAATAAGACGCATTTTAAACTTCTTTTGCAACTATCAATAAAAAGGCGCCATTCAGTAGATTTGTACTCTTTTAAACCCATGTCTATAAGCAGCTTCGCGATATCATTACAATACACTAATCCTTCATTTTCACTAAAAAATTGTAATAACTCTTTTTCTCGCGTTCTGTATGTTGTAATTGTTACTGTTGGTGCCAATAAATTTTTTCTTTCAATCTTGAGGCTAACAGTTCTGATCCTTGTTTTGATAAATTGAGATCACGTATTAAATCACTGAGTTCATTTTGAGAAAATAACTTTGGCGTAGATGTTTCACCTTCCCATTCACTTCCACTAGTAGATGGTCCCGATTTCTGTGAATTTGGTAACATCATTGTTTCTGAGGGCATGCGAATTACTTTTGAAATGTATATGGGCCGAGGGAGATTTTCACTGTGTAGAACCGGACATTTCGTAGACTGTAAGTCTGGGTATTTCCACGTTTGATTTCGATTAAAACCTTTAACATCTACTACGCAAAAGTAACAATCATCTAAATGATTCGTAGGCTCCATCCAGATCATAGGAATACCAAAGTCTAATCCAGAACGTTCACCTTTTTTCCACAACCGTAAAGACTCAACACAGGACTTACAAACTTTATTAGGAACCCATGGTTTACCTAATTTGTCCATTTTGAAACCAAAATATTCAACATAAGTCTCCTTGACAAAGTCTGTGATATTTCTTTTTTGTTTTTTTGGTATATAAACACCGCAAATATAATAAAATAAATCACTACAATATTTACACTTTCTTCGTGACGAACTCATATTTTAGACTAGAAGACAAATATATAAGAATGGACATTCAGTAATTGAAACAAAATATTAATCCATGACACTTTCTCCAGATTTACGTGTATATGTACTTCAATATTGTCAAATAACTGAGATCTCAGCAGTTCTGTGGAGCAAGGGGTCTGAGAGTGGGGATCAGGTGATGTTTGTATGCGCGAAAAAGTTGCGCAGAAGCCTAATCATGACTGGAAAATTAAATTTTATTTCTAACAAGCTTATAATTGTTCAAAATATAAGAAATGCAAAAATCATGAAAATACGAGCACATTGAGAACTTTCATGAATATATTCGTAATCTCGGCACTTGAAAACATAAAAATTTGCGATGATATCCAGGGCAACAATAAAAAAATTTTTTTTGTAAAGCTGTGTAATTAGCCGTTCCGGTACTTTTGCCCTACCCTGTATGTATTTAGTTTTTCCATTTTATTCGTACATTAATTTGTGTCGAAGGTGCGAATAGCCCCGAATTTTTCGAGTTCACATTATTGCGAGTCTACTGTTGTACATCACTTTTATTAATCTCACTGGATATCACTCACCCAATATGTTTTTGTCCAATCAAATCCTGCAGCATCACTAATTGATCTTCCTCTAACATTATACGTTATCATTTTTTCGAAAGTAGCCTCTTTTCTAGGCAATATTGGATGCTGACCTAAAGCAGTTGCTTCCACCGTTTTCACATTTTTTTTCCCGATGAATTCTTCCTGAATTGCAGATAATTCCGATTCCTCCTTCTTTTTGATCCCGTCAGAACAATAACATTCAGTTTCTTTTTCTTCATCGCCTTGCTTCGATTTTCTCTTTTTTTTCAATGAACAGTCGCATTCATCACGGAGTACACGAACGTTTATATTTATAGGGGTCACCGGTAAATTCTCCTTCTTCTTTTCGTTTTTATTAGCTGTTCTTGAAGCCATGATTCTGTTTGTCGTTTGAGTCGAAGATATTCTTAGTTTTTTACAATAATTTAAAGATTCTACGCTAATTATATCTGTACGCCTTCGGCGAAAATTCAAATCTACATTTGGCGGTCGAAATGTGCAATTACTAATAGCAGGTGGATGAAGGATGTCGAACATTCTTGAAGATTCTAAACCGCATTTCACCAAATTTTTCTTCTAACACAGTTATGCCGACTGGCGAACATTGCGAATGTCACACAAGTGACATTTTTTTCAATTTGCTTTTTGGCTATTGTCAAACGAATACAACCACTTCGAAATAGAAGCAAGAAGATTCTCACATGCTGAAAATCAAGGGATATGAAATATTCCATGTCCCTTATAATTTATAGTATATATAGTAGTAGTAGTAGGTAAATGTGGACTGTTTATATGGCGATATAAAGAGGGCATTTGATAGGGTTCCAGTCAATCTACGAATATTCAAGTTGAAACATCTTTTTGGCATCTCAGATCCATTGCTTGTATCGAAGTTTCTTTGATTGGCAGAAAGCATATAACACAGCTCTACAAAAAAAATTTTTTTATTGTTGCCCTGGATATCATCGCAAATTTTTATGTTTTCAAGTGCCCAGATTACGAATATATTCATGAAAGTTCTCAATGTGCTCGTATTTTCATGATTTTTGCATTTCTTATATTTTGAACAATTATAAGCTTGTTAGAAATAAAATTTAATTTTCCAGTCATGATAAGGCTTCTGCGCAACTTTTTCGCGCATACAAACATCACCTGATCCCCACTCTCAGACCCCTTGCTCCACAGAACAGCTGGGATCTCAGTTATTTGACAATATTGAAGTACATATACACGTAAATCTGGATAAAGTGTCATGGATTAATATTTTGTTTCAATTACTGAATGTCCATTCTTATATATTTGTCTTCTAGTCTAAAATATGAGTTCGTCACGAAGAAAGTGTAAATATTGTAGTGATTTATTTTGTTATATTTGCGGTGTTTATATACCAAAAAACAAAAAGAAATATCACAGACTTTGTCAAGGAGACTTATGTTGAATATTTTGGTTTCAAAATGGACAAATTAGGTAAACCATGGGTTCCTTATAAAGTTTGTAAGTCCTGTGTTGAGTCTACGGTTGTGGAAAAAGGTGAACGTTCTGGATTAGACTTTGTTATTCCTATGATCTGGATGGAGCCTACGAATCATTTAGATGATTGTTACTTTTGCGTAGTAGATGTTAAAGGTTTTAATCGAAATCAAATGTGGAGATACCCAGACTTACAGTCTACGAAATGTCCGGTTCTACACAGTGATAATCTCCCTCGGCCCATATACATTTCAAAAGTAATTCGCATGCCTTAAAAAAACAATGATGTTACCAAATTCACAGAAATCGGGACCATCTACTAGTGGAAGTGAATGGGAAGGTGAAACATCTACGCCAAAGTTATTTTCTCAAAATGAACTCAGTGATTTAATACGTGATCTCAATTTATCAAAACAAGGATCAGAACTGTTAGCCTCAAGATTGAAAGAAAAAAATTTATTGGCACCAACAGTAACAATTACAACATACAGAACGCGAGAAAAAGAGTTATTACAATTTTTTAGTGAAAATGAAGGATTAGTGTATTGTAATGATATCGCGAAGCTGCTTATAAACATGGGTTTAAAAGAGTACAAATCTACTGAATGGCGCCTTTTTATTGATAGTTGCAAAAGAAGTTTAAAATGCGTCTTATTGCACAATGGAAATAAATTTGCATCAATTCCAATTGCCCATTCAACGAAACTCAAAGAAGAATATGAAAATGTAAAATTAGTTTTAGAGAAAATTAAATACTCTGAGAATCAATGGCCGATCTGTGTGGATTTAAAATGGTTAATTTTTTACTTGGCCAACAAAGTGGATATACAAAATACCCTTGCTTTATTTGTATGTGGGATAGTAGAGCAAAGCAACTTCATTGGGAACAAGATGTTTGGCCTGTAAGAAATTCTTTAACTGTCGGTAAAGCCAACGTAATAAGGGAGCCGCTGGTGAGCAGAGACAAAATCATACTTCCACCATTACATATTAAGTTAGGTATGATTAAGCCATTTGTAAAAGCGTTGAACAAAGACGGAAATTGTTTTAATTACATTTGCAGAAAATTTCTGAAGCTTAGTATGGAAAAATTGAAAGGTGGAATATTTGATGGTCCTCAAATACGGCAATTGATGAAGGACTCAGATTTTATCAAAGTTATGACTGTTCCGGAAAGTAAAGCTTGGAAAAGTTTTGTGTTGGTTGTCGAAAATTTCCTAGGTAACCATAAAGCAGCAAATTATGAAGACATTGTGCAGAATATGCTGACAAACTTTCAGACTTTAGGAGCAAATATGAGTATTAAGTTACACTATCTCCGCAATCATCTAGATAAATTTCCGGATAATTTAGGAAATTATAGTGAGGAACAGGAGAGCGGTTTCATCAAGATCTAAAAGTGATGGAAGAAAGGTATCAAGGTCGATGGGATTGTCACATGATGGCAGATTACTGCTGGTCTTTGAAAAGAGATTGTCCCTGAAAAATTATAGAAGAAAAGCTCATAAAAGGCGTTTTATGGAAATATGAAATATATTTTCGACATTTTCCTCTTTATTTACTTCGATGTATCCGAATTTCTCAAAACATACCTGACATTATAAATATATCTGTTATTTTGTTTCTGGTTTTACGATTTTGTTATGTAAATTGAAAATAAAGATTTAAAAAGAAATCAGAGCAAATCCTACAAAATCATTGATAGTTTCACGAATTGTGTGCATAAATAGACCCAAAATCATTTTCATATCTAGGGCAACAAAACCATTGTAGACCAGTGATAATCAATGTAAATGGGACCTGTCTTGTTTTTATTATTAACGATTATATAAACGATGTGAAATTGATTTTCAAGCAAATTTTTACTGTTTGCTAACTACTTTAAAATATTCAAGCGCATAGAAACGGTAAGAGACGAACGTGCTCTCCAAATCGAACTCGATAATTTTCAGTGAAAGTGAACGGTTTATCTCTAAATATTACAAAATGTAAGCACATGGGATTCTCAAGAAAGACAAATCCTCAAAATTGCTCTTATTACTTTAATGGTGACTTGATAGAGTCTGTTACAAGCTACAAAGATTTAAGAATTTTTGTGGATAATAAACTATCATATAATTGATAGTATTGATGGTTTATTTATTTTATGGAAATTCATTTTTAAAGTGAAACGACATCAGACACTTTTCCACAATTCATTCAATCATCACGACCGGTTTCGACCCAACGCTCATTTTCAAGTGAATAAAAATATAATACATGAGTAGGCAAGTATAAGTACAGAATGAAATTTATCCTAAATATTGAGTAGTGGGGATCCATTATGCTCTAGTTGGCTGTTGAGGGTAATAAATTGTGTTTTTTATATAGTTTGTTAATCTCCAAACTTTCCAACAACTTCATCTGTCTCCCTTTGTTACATTTATGAAGGATTTTAAGATTGTTCAATGATATCGAGTGGTTAGTTGATTTTATGTATTCAAATATTGGCGAATTTTTATCTGAGGAAATATGTTCCTTGAATCTAGCATCAAAACTTCTCCCTGTTTGTCCGACATAGGCTACCTGATATTAATTGCATTTGATTTAATAAATTCCTGATTGCTTGAATTTATCGTTCTTTTGTTTGGCATCGAATAATAATCTGCTTAAGTTGGGTCCGCTTGAGAATAAAGTAGTGTTCAATTTGGAAAAGTAGTTACTGACTTTGTTAGAGAGTTTGCCGGTATATCTGAGACTAGTGTATCTTTTTGCCGGGGTTTCTACGATGCTATATAGTAATTGAGAGGTAATACATTGTTCTTTGCGTTTAATGATTTTATTTAGAAAATATTGTGGTATGTTATTATTTGAGACAATTTGTCTGATTGTATTAGGTTCAGTTTGAAAATTTTCTGTCGAACGGGGAACAGAGTAAGCTCTATGAATCATGGAGTTATGCAGCTAGTTTGTGGCTTAAATGACTGAACGAGTCCATTGGAATCGATGCGTCTGTGAATGTTTCCTTTCAGTAAATTTTATAAGTGAATTGGTTATTTGAATTTGTAATGGTTAAGTCGAGGAAATTAATTGAGTTATTATTTTCTAATTCAGAAGTGAAGCTGATGCGGCAATGTATTTTATTAAGGAAATTTAAAAATTGCCGTTTCTGTTTGAAACACAAAAACCAACCAAAATGTCATCTACATATCTGTACCAGAAAATAATGTGTTTTTTAGCGAAATCTGTGTTTAATATTGAGTTTTTCTCTAAATTATTCATGAAAATGTCAGCTAGTAGAGGGCTAAGAGGTGAACCCATTGGAAGACCTGAATTTTGTTTAAAGAATTTAGATTAAAATTGAAAGTAACTTTGAGATAGGCATATTTGAAGAAGATTGCTAAATTCGTTAGTGATATAGGGCGGTGTGTTAGACTCGGATAAGATATCTGTAACAAGGGGAAGACACTCATTCGTCGGAATGTTCGGGTACATATTTTTGACATCGAAAGAGACTAACTTAATATCTTGGGAGATTGTGAGATTTGAAAGTTTATGTATGAGATCTACAGAATTAGAGATAGTATATTGTGCTTGAAAATTCGAGAAGACTAGAAATTTTTGATTCAATAATTTTGCTAGTTTACCTGATGGTGTGTTTATATATGACACTACAGGTCTTGCAGATTTTTTCTTCCTTATGTAGTTTAATCAATCGGTACATTTTTGGAGCTTGAACATTCATTGGAATCAGTTTCCTCTTATCCCATTCTGTGTGTACTAGTTAGATTTCTGACGAACTTAGCTCTTCTTTGATTTCTTTTGTGAAAAGTTTGGTTGGATCTTTTGGTATTTCGGTGATGTCCATTGTTTTCACTACATTCTGCATCTTTTCTTCGTATAGGTCTTTATTGAGGCATACTATACTATTGCCTTTGTCAGCTTCAGTCATTATGAGATCTTCGGCTTGGATTTTGCTTGATATGGACTTTATTATTTTCACAAAAACTAACAATCAGAATCAGTTGAAGATATTAAAGTCAATATCAAGCAAAATCCAAACCGAAGATTTCATAACGAAGCATATAATTTAATGTCATTGGATGAATTCTGTATATCTGCTATACTTCGACAAGCCAAGAATGGGCGGTGCTATCGAATGCCTTCAGATAATAGAGAAAAGCTGAATGTACTTTCTTTTTGCGTTCGGTTCCACGTTTTGATTTGTAAATCACATCTATAGCTCCCAATTGAATGCCTTGAGCGTAGCATAACTGGTGAAGAGGATTCATGAGTTGCTCAACCTTCACCATTACACTGGCCCCATCTGTAGTAACACCTACTATATTTTCATCTAATGACAAGTCATTTTCTGATAATTTCTTCTTCAAAAAAGTTATGCAACTCTCTTCAGGCATGCTTTCTACTATGCGCACTAGACCCAAATTCCAGAACATAATTTTATTCTCTGAAAATGTATGAACATTCACATTCATGAAACACCTGTTTTTGCTTGAAGTCCATCCATCGAAATTAAGGCTGAATCTATGGTTATTCTTTCTTAGATTCATAAGATTCTGCGAAACTTTCATTTTCAAACTCATGCCATAATCCATAACAATCTGTTTTGTGGAGTACGGCGATGCAGGTAAGGTAGTCACTAGTTGCAAATAATTCTCTAAAGTCTTTCGACATGCCATCTTTAGAAATCATCCTTGAAATTCTTTCCTCCAAAGAAACTTTTTGTAGGGATGAAAAGTAATCAGATATTTTCTGCCTCTTCGTACCGGTTGGAGGAAGTAGCCTTACTGACGCGGAAGCATCGATCAGCATTGAAGAATTGGATGGAACATGTTTTCTGTCACTTTCTTATGAGAAGTATCAATTCTGTGCTTGGACAGTAAATGCACACGTAAGCCTTTGGGAGATCGTGCCGTTGTTTCCAAAATAGACTTACACAATTTGCACTGGGTAGTTTGTCCATCCTCTGCCTTCAAAAAGTATTTCCATACCTCTGATTCACTTTGAAACTCTTCATAAACTACCTTTGTTGTCATTTCAACTGAAAACGAATAGACCGAGAGAATTTAAGCATACAGGGAACTATTTTCAACTGTTATTGGAATAGTTTATGAATCTGCAGATTGACATGCACTCTGACACGTCCAGGCTTGCAAAACAATGACAAATTTACGACAACCCGAAAACGTCTCGCCTTACTCATCCCTATTGCCCTGTGGCCCTAGCGCCACGTTTTGCCGCTGGGAATAGGTACATTGTTTATATAAGTCAACAACAACATATGAAAGCACTGAAACCTAACCAAAATTGACATAATACCAATCTTGCAAATCTTGCGAGATTGTACTTGCAGAATAGGTGCGAGATCTCGGTATTGCAAGATCTTGGTATACCGAGATTGCATTCCCTAATTGCTGATCTTTCACTTTTTCACAGATGGCAAATGCTCTGAAGAACTTAAACGCTTGGTTCCGGAAAGAATCCAGTTGCAAAGAGGACCCATTTTGGCAGAAAACTCTCATCAACAGACAGTCCAACTAGCAAACGCCATGTACCTTTCTCTATGAAAATTTTTTCGTTTACAGGGCAAGTGTGGTGCTCGAGCATCTTTACGACGATTTACAATTTGGTCCTCTTCAAGAAGCATGTAAACACACGCATTAAATCATCTTGGGCGGCCACAGCTGTGGCATGACAAGCAGCGCCTACCCCAGAAGTTGAGAATAAAAATATAATCGATATCACTGAATTCCACATTAGTCAAATTCATCCTTATGTGCTGGCATCGGTAAAAGCTGTGCTTGTTTGATTGATTCAACACGTTATGTATCACATGGCTTTCGATTATTTTATTCAAGTTTCTTACCTTGGAACTTCCCTATTAATAAGAACATTATCATTATTCCTCGTGAGTTGAATAATTATAGGAAGAATTCTGTTATCTTCTGGGGTTTCAAGAGAGGATTTTCTATAGCCAAATAACGGCAGTTTTGTTTTATATGAAAATTATCAATATTTCCCCATAAACCGTCTTCTTGCGTAACATAGGTAGTTAATAAGATAGCCGTGACCCCTGCCAAAATATTTGTCAATCTGACGTTCGCAAAATGTGTCTATCGTGTACACATTTTTCATTCAACCAAAATTTAAGTGAATATCCAAAATAATGTAGATAATGTGTAGTTCCTGTGTAAACGAAATTCGAAGTTATCTAAGATGCAACTCAGCATGTCAAAGCTTATGTTTCCCACATCAATGCTGTAGTATATCCCCACATACTCCTCTATTTAAAAAGAGATCACGATTAGGAAAAATATTCCAAGATCAAGCACCTGCTTTGGAAGATTTGATTTTTTATAAGAAGAAATTGAAGAGAGAAGCACTTAAAAAGGGAAACAAAGGTGGAAAGGGTGGAAAAGGAGTGAAGGGAGGCAAGGTAGTAAAAGGAGAAAAGGGAGGAAAAGGAGAAAAGGGAGGAAAAGGAGGAAAAGGAGAAAAGGGAGGAAAAGGAGGAAAAGGAGAAAAAGAAGGCAACGGAGAAGAGGATGGAAAACGAGGAAAGGGAAGTAAAGGTGGCGAGGGTGGAAAGGGAGGAAAAGGAGAAAGTGAAGGGCATTATAATGAATATGGTGAAGGCGGCAAACACGGTACTAACAAGGAAATGGGAGGCGAAGGGGATACCTTTGGATATGGAATTAACAAACAGAAATGGAAAGAAGACAATGAATGTCGTCCAAACCAATTGATCAGATGTCCTCAACCATGTACACTGAAACCGAAAAAATGCATGCCGAATCAAATTGGACCTTGCAATGAAGCTTGTTTGAAGGGTATTCCATACGAACCACAAGGAAAAACTTGCACTGCTCAACAAACTACGCCATGTATCCAAACTTGTACTGGTAATTCACAACCTGTAGCAGCTGGAGTTCAAGCGGATACCAGAGCAGATATGTACCTCACAAGAATGCAACGAGCTTATGCAGGAATTCAGCCAAATATTAACAACTCACAGGCCTACAACCAAATTCAGCAACAATATTCATTTCTAGCACTACAAACGTATTCACAGCAATGTGCACAATACAATGCTTCATTACAGAAGTTGTACTGTCGACCTGGAGGAATTCAAACATTTTCTGTATCTCAGAATATGGCATGTTCTCCTAAGATTAATGAACCCACATCTCCCCCCTTTTATCGAGGCGAACTCAAAAGCCCAAATATCACCACACAAATTGTTTGTGGTAGTCTGCAAGCTTCAACAGCACCTCCCCAAATATTTTCTAATTATATGCAAAATAATGATAGCAAACAATATGAGAAGTTTTTGGCATCTTGTTCCGCACATCAATCAGTTAAATGCAAGACTTGCGGCAGATACAAATCCAGGCAAACACCTTTTTTGAATTATCCCAATAAGAGGTAGTGTATGATACAACGAAAATTTTGCTCATTTTTACAGTTCCTTATATATTTCGCTGTGAAATAAAAAGTACAAAAATGTTTACTATTGAGACGAACCAGAACCGGGGTCTATTTTTTTTTGTTCATTTTGCTAAAACTATCCATATATTTCTTGATTTTTATCTAATTGAATTTTATTATCAAATGTGAACAATGTATTGTGTAGATCTACCTTCATACCATTGTATATAGTTTATCTGAATTCAAAATTTCAGTGAAAATACGGTCATTTGCCAGAATGATTCAATGATTTCATTAATTTGATTGAGGAGGTCGTTACTTGACGAAATTCGATATACATATTTTCAATGAAATAAAACTAAAGTATTTAGACTTTCACTATATTAACAAAACTATGACCGGTTTCACCACACTCTGGCTTCATGAGATAGATACAAACTAATGAACAGAGTTATTCCTTATATATTAGTCTTATTTCCTACTTAATATTACAATAGGTACAAGTACAAGGGTATGTTGGAAAACCCTACCTACCTGAATTCTTTTCTTTGTTGATCTCTAAAATGAGTTTCTTTCTATTATTTTCATTGTGTAAAATTTTGAAATTATCATTGAAGTTATGGTTTTCTTCAAGTAAGTGATTAGAATAATGGAAATCTGATTTATGATAATTAAAACTACTTTTGTGCTCGGATAATCTAACTTTGAAATTTCTGATTGATTGCTATTTGTTCAATTATATTTAGCTCTCTTATGAAATTATTTTGTGACATTGAAATAATAATGAGTCTATGTACCATACTATTGTAAGCTGCTAATTTAAGTGGATGAGGATGTGTAGATGAGCTGTGAATAGTAATATCTGTATGCGATGGCTTATGAAAAATAGAAAAATCATGTTTGCTGTTAATTTTAGTAATAGGTAAATCCAGAAAGTTAATGGAGTTTTCTGTTTTTATCTCTAACGTGAATTTAATATTATCGTGAATTTTGTTAATGAATGTTTTGAATGCAGATGGCTCAGGGATTACCCATGATTAAACCTTTTTTACTATTATATAATACTCCATTGAAGTTAAAATAATTTTGTTCTAAACGAATTTCTAAAAGGTGTAAGATTTCTGATTGAATTATAGGATTGACTTTATTAATTTGAAGGGCGTTGTTGATGAGTTTCACTGTATAACTAGGTGGAACACTAGGGAAGAGATTTACTACATCCCATGACATAAGTTTTGCGTTCAGTGGTAGTATCGTGTGCTGAATTTTATTTATTAGGACTGAAGAGTTTTTTATTGAGAAATTAGGTTCAAAATTAGCGTACTGTTGAAGCTCCAGCTGCAAAACTTTCACACTTTCTCATAGACATCATTCAACAGTACGCTAATTTTGAACCTAATTTCTCAATAAAAAACACACCCGCAAAACACACAACTGTCTTGCGGGAATTGTAATAAAATTTATATTGGTAGAACTTTCAGAAATTTCGAAGTTAGATTATCCGAGCACAAACGTAGTTTTAATTATCATAAATCAGATTCCCATTATTCTAATCACTTACCATAACTTCAATGATAATTTCAAAATTTTACACAATGAAAATAATAGAAAGAAACTCATTTGAGAGATCAACAAAGAAAAGAATTCAGGTAGGTTGCTTAATAGTCAATTAGATCTAAATCCTTCTCCTTTACTCAATCTTTTCAATTCATAAAGTAAGCAAATCCGATGGGGTTTCCAACATACCCCTTGTACTTGTACCTATTGTAATATTAAGTAGGAAATAAGACTAATATATAAGGAATTACTCTGTTCATTAGTTTGTATCTATCTGATGAAGCCACAGTGTGGTGAAACCGGTCATAGTTTTGTTAATATAGTGAAAATCTAAATACTTTAGTTTTATTTCATTGAAAACAATGATTTCATTTTTAATACTCAATGTATTGAAATATTACGTCATTTTAAAGCAGCTTAAAATCACCCAAAAGCGTAAACATCGAGATAATTTAGATAAGAAACCCAGCGTAGACGATATTCGAAGTTATCAGCGATAGTTATTAAAACATCCTTTCGTATACGAGATCGCGGACAACATCTGGTGTTTTCTAAAACAGCAATTCCCACGTCACGTGGAACGCGCTTCTAAAAGACTATGTAACAGGTACTTGAGTACCAAGGGCAGAGGTAAATGCAGGTGTAAGGGTTTCTGGGTCACGCATATATAAGGACCGCACTCGCGACGTTAGGGGATTATTGTTGAGTCAATTTTTCTTCAGATATACAGTTATTCGATTATTCAGTTTTCGAAGCTAAATGAATTTACCAGAGGTGTGAATCGGAATTAAATTTGAAGTTCATTAATCATAAACAACATAAACATTCCGATGCCCTACGTGTGCCTGTTTCATTATCACAGAATCGATGATGAGTTGTTCCTTGCACCCGTGGTGTTTCTTTCTACATCCTTTCTGCTCCTCAGCTAATATATTGTTGTCAAGGTGTTCGTATATTCGATTGGATATGCATGAGGTGAGTATTTTGTAGAGTGTTGACAGGCAAGTGATTGGCCTATATTGGGACGGATCCTGTGTTCTATCGCTCTTAGGTAGCATATATGTTAAGCCTTGTGTTAGGAAAGTGTGTGTTTTCCTGGGATGTTGAAGAACATACGTGAGCTGTTTCGCTAGGACTCCATGGAGCTTATCAAACTTCTTGTACCAGAAGTTGTGGATATTATCTATACCTGTGGCCTGCCAATTGTTGGTCGCTCTAACTACTGTTGTGATTTCTTCTTCCGTTATTCCTTCGAAGTCCATATGTTTGATGTCAAGACGTTGTTTTTCATTCGTAATCCATTCCGCATCTTTATTGTGTTCTTTGGGGTTCGACCATAGTGATAACCAATAATCGGTCAAGCACTGTGCGTCAGGTACTTCTCTGTTATTGTTGGTCGCAGTTTTGTTATTTCCCTTATGAAAATTGGCCACGCTTTGGAGGAACCTTTGGTTTTGATGTTTCCTTTCAGTACACTTGATGTATCTTGAAAACCTCTTTGCTTTTGCTTGGAGTTTCTGCTTCAAAGTGTCCATATACACGTCGATTTGTTGTTTGTGATCAGGGTGTTTCGTGTTCGTACCAATTTTCCTATAAATTTTGCGTATATGTGATTTCAAGCGCCTTGAGGGTTTCCTGTTTCTCAGGAATTCTGTAAGACGACCAATTTCTGCTCTAATATTATCTTTATCCCTCGCCAGTCGTTTTTGCCATGGTGGTTTTCTGACGCTTTTTGGCTCAGCTTGAATCAGAGCTGTGGAGATTTGTTGTTTGTGAAGTCGAAGAACCGCTACTGCTCCACAGTAAATCAAAGTGTGAATCTTCTCCAAGGTGTTCTGGTCGGTATATTCTTCAAACACTGAGTTTACGCTTGCTAGGATGATATTGGTGTTCTTGTTCGTCGTGAGTTTGGGCAGTTTAGGTCTTTTAGTTGGGTTACTACCACTGAATTCAGTTATTGCTCCGTTGAGTTCTGATCTTGCTAAATACATATATTCGTTCTGCTGATTCGGCTCAGAAGGGCGTTCCATGTTAATATTCGTTTCCGTGGCTTCGATGTTATCTGTAACACTTTCATTGACTCCGGCAGGTATACTGTTATGAGTATCATTTTCGCTTCTGAGTTCCATTATGACCTCTTCTCGTATGCTTTGCAGCGTTTCTGAAGAAAGTAGCCTGTTTTTAACGATTGTTCTTCGTTGATCCGAAATTCTCTGCTCGGATATGTGCTGTAATTCAGGATATTTTTCTACGAACGCAAGATGTAACGCGTATCTGTATGCTGTCACTTCCGATTTCAAGTTTGTAATCTTGTAATAGGAACGCATAATGAAGGTATTCATTTCTGGAGTCCACTTCATGCGTTTCCTAGGAAGTCCGGCTCTCGTGGTCGTAGACGTTATTATTATTATGATTATTATACAATAATATAGGTTAAGTAAGAGATATCTCTATAAACCCATTAATAAAATTAACAATTTCATTTCGTTCCACCAAGTGTTAAGCGAGAATTCCATACATATTTTAAAGAATATTTATAGAAAAGATCTTTTAATTTCAAAACTTCTTTGTCTTCTAAAATTTTCTCGAAATCGCAACCGTTCTTGAGTAAAAAAATGATATACATGAGAAGACACATTTTTGGTCGAAAATTCGCAATAGGAAGGAGGAAACGGAACTGTCCTCGTAATTTTCACAAAAACTAGGGAAATAGCATTTTGAATTAATTTTTAAGTCATCATATTAGATAAAGATAACGAGTGAAGGCTGCTTAATAGCCCGGCAACTGCAACCCAGTGGTCTATTGTGGCATATCTGTCCTAAATTTCACCCACAAGCTCCATCCTTCTTGTAATGAATGTAACCTTTGTGAGTGAACGCTTAATAAGCTCAGTTAGCTTCAGTTTGTTACATCCAAGTTCCTCCAGCCTAACTCTGTCCTCAGCTGGGCACTCGAACATAACGTGTTCCATTGATTCTATCTCCTCTTCACATTGCCTACATGAAGAATTTAGTTTACATTTAGTTGATTTCTGAGGAGACAGTGCCCCGTCGATATGGCATTTAGATCTCTCAGGTCTAGCTAGGAGGGGTTTAAGGTAAGCCTTGGCTCTCACAGTGGAAGGTCTGCTTATAGTAAGTCGATAGTGTCTGATACCTACGAGGCTCAGCCAGTGCTCTCGTTGGACCTTCAGGTCCCACCACCGGTTACTACTTACAAAATCCACAAAGGCACAATTTTACACCAGGAGATCAACCGCGAACGCCATCTATTCAAAATAATCCGAAATTGAAATTTCCATGCTTTGGGTTTTCCCAAGTTTTTCTAAGCCATCCCAATATTAAGGCGAACAAAGCAAATAAACATTCGAATGAAACTTGCATTTTTCTATACAGTGCTCATTAAAACTCAATATTCCCATTACTTACCATTACAGTGTCATCAAAAGCATACTTCTATCCAAGTGGGGCAAAAGACAATCATACAATAAATTAGACCAACGTTACTGATAATATGCTAAATGAAGATGGACTTCTATCAATGATTTAGTCGAGCAAATTTGATGATCGTTAAAAACTATGAATGTTTGCATAACATATGGAAATTAAAATTATTGCTGTTCCCTCGATATTTGAAATATTACGAAGAATTTTGACGATATTGTTCGAAATCACAGCACAGATTTGAATTGAAATAACACAAAAACATTTGTTAGGGTCATTTTTCCATAGAACTTGACTTGACCAAAATTAGAATGTTCGGACACATGATCAACCATGTATCTTCATAACGTAATAGTAACTTGTGTTCAAACATAGATCAGTCACCAAATCTTTGAAATGGTGCATGTTACCGAAAGAAAAGTATAGACCACTTTTGGTATAGAATTCAATCACTTTCAGTGGAATATTTTGATAACAGCGTTCATCATTTCCCAATACACTGCGTCAAAAAACTAACGCACAATTTCCATATTTAAATTTTGTGTTTTGGTAGACAACTTATTTCTAACTTTTTTTCGGATATATCCGGATATATGCCAACAAATTTCAATGTTTTTTCTTGGTGCGCATAAATTGAGACTTTACTTTTCTGTATTAATGAAACTTGAATCAAAATGTGCTGAAGCAGTAGTGTTAGATGACCAAAGTTGGACAAGAATAGACCAAAGCCTTGGAATGTCTGCAGGTACAAGGAGACTGTAGTCATAAAAGGAGACCTGGGCAAGAAAGAACTCGAGCTGGATATGATGATGTCATTTAATTCGTCTCCAAAGATCCACGACTACACATACATAGTAAGGAGCTATCGAAGTAAGCTTGATAATATCTTTGTGAACTTCCCTGACTCTTGTACAGGAGAAGTGCTTTCCAGTGCATTCTCCCATCATAATGCACAGTTATTAAAGGTTATAGCAACCAAAAAAACAAAAAAAATTAAATACAAATTCTATAAAAGAAAGGATTATTACAGTGAGTGGTTTGGGAAGCCTGAAAGATGAACTAGATGAACTAGGTAATATGGACTGGTCGGTGATATCGCGCTGCACGGATTCAGAAAGAGCGTGTAATATTTTCTTGGCTACTCTCAAGTCCATGATAGATCGGATTTTTCCTTTCAAAAGAGTTCAGCAGAGAAGAAGTGTTAAGTCGTAGATGACAACAGGAATCAGGACCTCTCAAGAAGAAAATTGTTCTTCATCATTTGAAAACTAAAGGAGAGATAAGTACTGAATATTTTAACCAATACTCACGTATACTGAAAAAGGTAGTTAGGAGAGCTAAAAAAATGACGAATAAATGTTTCATTACTAAGTCAAAAAATAAGAGTAAAGCCACTTGGAATTTGATAAAAGAGCATACAAGGGCGAATTCCAAACAAAAAACCACAGTTCTTGAGGGATTGAGTAACCAAATTGATCATAAAAACCCTGAATATTGCCAATGACTTTTTTGTGAACTATACACTGTTTGACTGTGTGAACGTATAAAATCAGGAGTGTCGTTTCAATGCTGCCTGCGTTTCCAACAGTATGGCGCTACATTCGGTTGATGCGATGGAGGTGGTGAATATTGTTCATTCATTGAGAGATACGAACTCCGTGGGTTGCAATGGGGTGCCGGTGAGGTTGCTGAAGCATGTTTCTTATGAGATTGCCGGATTGCCGAACCTCTGTCTTAATAATGATTTTGTCTTTCGATACTGCACATTTCCCTACTCAACTAAAGAAAGCACACATTAAAGCAATCCACAAGAAAGGTCACCAGGATGATATTAATAACTATCGACCCGTTGCACTGCTGTGGAATGTTGGAAAAACATTTGAGAAGGCACTTAATCGAAGAGTCGTTCATTTTCTGGAGACACATAAGCTTCTGACTGAATATCAAAATGGTTTTAGAAGAGGAAAGTCTCCAACGCGGGCTCTCTATCAGACTTTGACCAGAATAATCGATTCCCTCAATAATAACAAACGTACAGTCTTGATGTGTGCTGATTTATTTAAGGCCTTTGACATGGTGGATCATGATATCCTCTTTCAAAAACTGAATGAATTAGGAATAAGAGGCTTGCCCTGGAACTCATTAGGTCATATCTCTTACTGGAAGATCCCAAATTTTAGTTAAACGGGATCCAGTCACGGGTATGTTGATCGAGTCAGATGAATTGTCGGTCACAAAGGGGTGCCTCAGGGGTCTGTGCTTGGGCCGCTTCTTTATATCATACACACAAACGACTTGCTTGAGGTACTGCCTAACAGGGTTGTTCAGTTTGCGGATGATACGTCAGTAGTGTTGTCTGGCGACGACAGAGGCATAGAAGACATGATATTCGATGCTGTATCTGAGCTCCGCCAGTGGTTCGACGGAAATAAACTCAAAATGAATACTGAAAATACGCTCCATGTCGACTACAGACTGAGCTGGATAGAACACATTGATAAGGTATCTGGGAGTATGGCAAGATACGTATATGCGCTGAGAACTTTAGCAGATACTGTAAGCCAAGGAGCAGCGTTCATGGCTTATCATGCTTATGTGCACAGTAGGCTCCGATATGGAATTGTGTTGTGAGGGAATTCGTCAGAGGTAGATAGAATACTGTCGTTACAGAAGATGTGTATTCGTGGCATACTACGGCTTCCATTCACAGAAAGTTGTAGGAAATATTTCGTAGAGAAATCAGTGCTCACAATAATTTCACTGTATATTTATGAGTCAGTTATTTTCGCCGCTACTAACAAAGAGCTATTTGAAGAACAGCACGCGACATATGATCACAATATGCGACGAAGACGAAACTTGAATCCCCCTCTTATGAAGTATACCTATCTCCATAAAAATGCAAGATATATGCTGGTACCAATCTTTAATAGAATCCCTCAGAATATCAAATCTCCCCCTGCTGAACTATTGAAGAAGAGGTTGATGAAGTACCTCGAGACAAAACCATATTATACACTTGACGAGTTCCTCAATAATAGACTGTGATGTTCCATTTTTTATTTCTTGTTTCTGTGCACTGTATATGTATGTATGTAAATATTCGCCTAATAGGTCTTATATTTGTTTTTTATACAATTATGATTTTTACACAGGCGTTATTATGGAGTAAATAAAGTTGAATTGAACAACGGCGATCCGTGACCGTTATTTAAGAATTTCCTCGTTGAGACAACTGTTCACTACTGAGAACAAGTTACCACTGAAACGATACGACAAGGTCTCAGGGAATCTGGTTTGAGGCCACGCTTCGCAGCTCGCTGCCAAGCTACAACCGCAGACATCGAAGAGTCCGATTGCATTTTGCCAGAGAACATGTCAATTGATTAGGAGCTGACTGGAAGAGAGAGTTTTGATTACAGATGAGTTGAGATTTGTCTTTTGGTTGCGATCGACGTTCATTAGTGTACAGATGTCGAACTGAGAGATATGCCCAGTGTAACTTTTTACCTACCTATGGTTTTGGGGTGGTTTACCAATTGTAGGGGGAGGAATAATTTCTTTGAACGATGACTGATCTGGTCATCGTAAACACTGGAACCCTGAATGCTCAGATATACGTAACAAATAGAAGAACATGTTGTACCATGGGTGAAAACTTATTGATTATGCATAATAACGCCAGATCTCACCAAGCTAATATCGCTAGAATCCCATCGAACATGTCTGGGACATTCTCAATAGAAGGTTAAGAAGACAGCAAAACCAGCCAACTACCGTGAATGAAAGTTAGAGTAGACTGATCGAAATTTGGAATGAAGTGGATCAGAATGCAATAAAGTCATTGATTTTGAGTATGAATCGTAGATTTCATGCAGTAATTCTCGCCAGGTATTGAAATATCCGGTATTAACAGGTTTGTGGTACTATTTCCATTTCGATTAATCACAAGCATTCCTAGTAGTAGTAGATTACTGGAAGAATAATTCTTCTATAAATAAATTCGAATTTTCGATTTTGTACGTTAATTTATTGACGCAATGTAGTTCATTGGCATCAAAGCAGCTTTGCACAAGCTGCTCTACGAAATGAAAAGGTCCAAACTGTCATATCTCCCCAAACTAAATATTCCTAATTCAAGCAATCACAAATGAACATAATTGAATGGTGATGAAATGTAGAAATTCAACGAAACATCAACTCACATAAGCATTTTGCTTGGATATTTTCTGTTCCACTATTGGAGGTTCTTCAACAGGAACTGGTGTTCCGGTATCTACAGTATCACCACCTTCTAAACTAGGATAAACTGAAGCAGTTTTCCAATCTTCGGGATTAAGCTGCCATCCGTAACCATTACCATGCCATCCGTAGCCATTCTGTGGGCATGGAGGTTGGTCATAATGGAGTTGGGGATAAGCACTATTGTACTGCTGCAAAGTTGGTAACACTGACATCGTCAAGCTGCCTGAATAATCCTTGATATGGAGAAATTCAAAATCTCAGTTCTTCATTGAAAGTCCTGTAACGATACAAATAAAGGATTAATCGTAGGCACAAATGATTAAAGTATAAATAAGAGTAAAATGTTTGAATTTTCTGTATACATATGAATGATGAACGATCATAAAACTTAGTACCATATTAGTTAAATATGTCAAAGTTATGTTTACAGTAACCTATGCTTTTAAGATCATAGAACATTGTTCAAATGATTTAAACTCGGTGAAATATTTGGATTTCTTTAGACATTGACGTTTTCACTGTTTAATGAATACTGAAATGTAAAATTTTTCTTAAATTATGAAAACGAACAACTCAAATTTATTTTGCGTGATGAATATACCACATAAGACCAGATGAATCATCAAATTCTCGAAACGCGACGCTCCTATTTGGAGAGAGATCAGTGCAAAGTTTATGGATACAGCAAGATTTTTTTAAATATTGCAGTCTCAACATAGTTTTCTAGGTACACAAACAGATGATAATGTAGAGATAAGTAGATATTATTCAGTGATATCATATTTTCGTGTGAAAATGAAATCATCAAGAAATTTAATCACATAATTAACTCTTCTTAAAGTTCTTCATTGTTTATCACCCATAGAGATGCTTTTCTTCTAACCTTTGTGTATAGGGTGTACACCTCAAACGAGCTCACCTTTATATTTCGCATCCCGCATCGAATGATTTTGTTTGCAGGACATTTTTTGAAGTAGATTTGAGGCTACAACCAACAACCCCCTTAAAGCGAACGCATCAACCCCTCAAAATTGAATACAGCAAAGGGGTCGAGCTATGTTAAGAAATATCAATGAATAGTTTAGTTGTAGTTATTTACATAACCTAGTTACTTGACATAATAATTGAAGTTAATGATTCTGTTGAAATATTTTTATGAAGAAATGGTAATAAATTACCAGTATTTTATTCTAATTGGTGATTAGCCCAAAATACTGCTCCATCATCAGGTTATGGGCCTTTATTAGTTGTGTTGAAGAGAGTGTTTAGTGAATCCTGCAGAAAAATGTCAATGGGATTTCTCGACTCACACAGGGTGCAGATTGGGCTTTTAGAAGAAAATCAAATTGGAATACATGGAAATACAAGATGGGTATTTTATTGAGAGGAATTACAGGAGCTATAAATATAGTAGAAGATAAACTTGTCCCGCCTGAAGCATTAGCAGAGAATGCTAAGATGAGGAAAGTTTAAGTTACTATAATAGAGTAGATATCGATACGCTCCTTATTTTGACCACAAATATGACTGAGGAAACTCTAACTTAAGTAATGAGATTTTCATCATTATACGAGATGTGGATGGAGCTGTACAGATTATATGATGGTATTATTGTTGATAAATCTCATGATTTGTGCACTCAGTTTTTCGGTTATAAGAGAGAAACAGGTGACGATATGGCAACATAACATCAAAGTTGATAAACATTTGGAATCAATTACAACAAGAAATTGGTCGCAATAAGACAACTAGTGGTCTTGCTTGTACTTCTCAGTTACCAGAACTTTTGTTGGTGTGTAAAATTTTAGAAACTTTGCCGATAGATAGTCTTACTAGTCAGTTATGCGCCTTTGAAAAAGCCTTAGCAGTTGAAGATAATAATGATTTGGAGATTCTAGCAGCAGAAAAGTCTTCGTTTGTTAGAAATAGGGAACATGTTGATAAAAATAATAAATTTCGAAAAGAATTTTATTGTTATTATTGCAAGCGTCCTGGACATAAGGTGAGAGATGGTGAAAAATGGAAAACGGATGGTCAACCATCAAAGTCATAAAAGTAATCAAACAAAAATCAAGGTTCACCTAAAGTTACCTTGTTAGCTGCCAGCACTGTTTTGAATGCTGAATGTGATATCGATAATTGGTTTGTTGATAACGGTGCAACAAATCATATTACGAATAGGAAAGATTTATTTGTAGATTTTGAGGCTTTCATAGTGAATCATTCGGTAACCACAGCAAATGGAGTTACAATAGACGCAATAGGTAAAGGTTCTATTGTCTCAGGTTAGAAATAGAAAGCAAGAAATAACTCTTTCAGATGTATCGTATGTACCCGATATAAAGAAAATTTTGTTTTCAGTTCTCTCTGCTCAGGATAAGAATTCAGTAAGTTCATTTGTCTCCAAAACAGAGAAACCTCAGTTCACACTTGATGATACCGTGTTTTTGGTCGGCTCAAGATCTAGACATGGAAGTTTATACAAACTTGCAGTCAAGAACTTGAAGCCTGATATATATATCAGCAGAAGTGAGTAATATTTCTAATGGAAATATGCTGCAGTTATATCTTGAGAGGTTTGGACACTAAAACAAGACGTATATTAAATTCATTTTATCACGAGAGTTTAATATTAATGCTAAATTGGATAGTGAGATGTGTGAAGGTTGCATTTTTGGGAAAACTCATAGTGTGAACTAGTGAAATAATGTCCACGGACGAAGCTAACTTTTCGAGAACTGCTACCACAAATTTTCACAATAATCCTTATTGGGCTGAGGAAAACCCCCATTTTATTGAAGAATCTCATCATCAAGAACAATTCACACTAAATGTCTGGTTCGGAATATTTGGGAATTATTCGATTGGGCCTTTTTTTTTGCCAATCGGACTAAATGGTCCCGCTTATCGGCAATTTCTTGAGGAGGAATTACCTTTATTGCTCGATGATGTGCCACTTTTGGTGAGAAACATAATGTGGTTCATGCATGACGGGGCACCAGCACATTTTAGTGGGGAAGCTAGGGAATTCTTGAATAATACATTCAACATCCGATGGATAGGTTGGGGTGGGCCAGAACCATGGCCTCCTAGGTCCCCAGACTCAAAAATTTTAGACTTTTTCCTATGGGGATATCTCAAAAATTTAGTTTATACCACTCCAGTGAACACTGTAGAAGAATTGAGAAATCGAATAATAACCTCTTGAAATACGATAAGAAATACCCCAGGAATATTTCAAAGAGTGCGTGATAATATACGAAGAAGGACAGAGGACTGTATTCTTGCAGGTGGAGGTCACTTCCAGCAATTTATTTAGTTTTTAATTGTTCTTTCTTTTAGTTTGATATTGAATAAGTATAAGTTGAGTCTCAGAAGACGAGCTATCAAAATAAAAACAAATTTTGGGCGTACCCATCGAGTATTTCTATTTTTTTTTTTTTTTAGCAAATGACATACAATTCAAATAATTCAAATTCAATAATTTTTTCACTCGAAAACGGTTGGAGATACTAAAAAATTACAAGTGTCAAAAATGTTTATAAATTGAACGAATATGACGAAAATTCATTGTACAATGATCAGTAGCGTGCTGCAGAAAAGTTTGAAAGGGCTAAGGGGAAATGGCCTCGGAAACGAAAACACCATGTGAATTTCAGTTAAAATCTAGGACGTGTAATGATGGGATATAAAAAATAGCTTGCATTCTAAATGTGGGCTGAATATGAAGTTTTGAAGAAAAAACAATTTTTTCCGGAAATTTCAACAACCTGCAGCTCCGTAACGAAGTGTTTGCGGACCTATGTTTATAAAAACTTTTTTTCTTAAAATTGCACGTAGATTCACCCCTTCAAGTTGTGACATACTATTATGTAACACCTTTTATTTGGAAACGAAAAAAATACATTAAAAAAAAAGTTTATATTATAATTCGAAAACCATACAACAAAATACGTTTTTTAATACATCCCTGCATTCTTCCCAAAAAAGTGCCCGTAAAATTTCAGAATAGTTTTGACATATCTTTGATAGCAACCGAGATATTGGCATATTCGGTAAATCCGGATTAACTCGCAGACAAAGGAAGATAGCTGCGATTTGTATGCAACAATGAATGTTCTTCGAAAACCGAAAACGTAGATGGCGGAGACAATATTTCTGTATTTGCAGTATTTCACTTATATGTCGTACTAAAGCATCGAAAAAGGGTCAACCTGTACACACATACAAATAGAAATTGAATGATTTGGCGGAAATCATCTTGTTGGGTCTTTCTTCATCGAAGGTAATCTCAATCTCAATACCAAATTTGTAACGGTTTTTCTTCGTTTGGAATAGCTCAGGCGCCTGTTTTAGTTTTCCGAGGTTGTCTTTTCGGGAAAAGAGATGTTACACCTTTCCTTCCGGATCGCTTTTGGCGTGCCCTGGTACGCTGCAGTTGGAGAAGAGTTTCTTGTTAACTAAGGCGTTAGGGATTACTGGAAATGTCTGTTAATCGCTTAGTATCTAGTTAGAGAACTTCTGTTTGGCAAAGGTTTTGAACAGATCTTACTAGGACTTGACTTACCGAGATAGGGGTTAAAGAAACACAAGATGTTCTAATACTATATTTAATGTCGAAGACAATGTTGCTTTATGCAATATAAACACAGTCGGTATCAATTCCAATAATAATATAAATTTACAAAGCAATATTTTGAAGCGTGTAGGTCAAGCTTCAACCATGTACAAGCACGTAAGCGAGCAAGGCGAGAGTAGAATGATTTGTAGTAAACTACTATACAATACTACGAGGGTGGTTTGATAAGTCAGTGACTTTTTGAATTACTCACGCAGTTACTTCAAATGCAATAGTGCTGCCGTCAACTGTAATCTATCAGTGGGCAACTTTATAATTTTGAGCAAGCTTACAAAACTGAAATGCATCTACTTTGTATCTTCATTTGTCAATCACACATAAAACTTAGATATCAAAAGTGCCTGAAAAGAAAGAAAATTTGTGCTGAAAAAAAAACAATTTACTAACATATGGCACATAGAACACATTATGAATTCTGTTTGCGTTGAACAAACGCACTGCTCATCTAAAAACACTACACTCACACACTCGTCATTGGGCTCCACTTGGTGTTATCTTCGGTCCAACAACCGGATGCTTCCTTCACGGCTGCTGCGGTTGTGGATGAATTTTGCGGTAGATGAATTAAACGGATATTATCTACGTGCGCCGCTACTATTGTTCGCGTTGGTCCTACCACGTGCGTTGGCTTCACCTCGTGTGCAGAAGTAGCGGAATTCTTCGCTCGGATTCTCGTTATCACTTCTTATCGGCTAACTCAGTCGGTGATGGTTTCTTTTTCTCAACGGAGAAAACAATGCCCTAATGCACACGTTGGACTCCACTTGCTACCGGGATAGGGTCGCACACACGATGGCAACACTGATAGTTAACACAAACACGCTTTGTAAACGTAAATTTAAAATGAAATAAAAACACGTGGTTCGTTGGTAAACAACGGCGGTTTGACAATATGGTCGGTGGCGTGGGTACGGAAAGCCGGCTCGTGGCAACGTGTGCTGCAGCCGGTTTTCTAAGACAGTCTGAATTCGAAGAGGTCGTTGAAGAGAAAGAGCGGGAGTCTCCAAAATGCACGGATATTTAAACCCTTGGTCCAGGTAGGCCCAGAGTACGTTCTGTGCCTAGCCTGGTCGAAGGGCCTACTAGGCGATCTGTGATTAAGGAAGCGTGGTTAACACGGTAACACGCTTATTCGGAGGGGCCTAGAGCGATCTATGGAGAGATACCGTAGTGGACACGGTAACAGTAAATACTTGATAAATACTACAGGGACTCGGCACCATCAATTTCAATGGTTAAGAAGTGGATTACAGAGTTCCGTTGTGGTCGTACCAGCCCTAGTAACGCCGAACGTTCAGGTCGCACAAAAGAAATGATCACGCTGGAAATCGTCGATAAAATCAATGAAATGATATTGGATGATCGAGAATGAAAGTGCGTGATTGCTTACACTCGCTGAACCATCAAACGAATATTTGGACAAAAAACTCGTGTGAATGCATTGCTTACACTCGACCATAAACGCAAACAACTTCAAAAGGGTGTTGAGCGATTTTGCAGCCGTAATCCGAATTAGTTCTTGCGCCATTTTGTTACTGTGGACGAGACAAGAACCCATCACAATACGCCAGAGACCAAGGAACAATCGAAACAGGACCGAAGAAGGCCAAACAGGGTCTTCCAGCCAACAAGGTCATGGCCACAGTTTTTTTGGTATGCACGCAGAGCCATTCACATCGATTACTTCAAGAAAGGTAAAACGATTACCGGCGAATATTATTCAAAGCTTTTAAACAGATTCGACGTTGATTTGAATTGATTTGAAGCAAAAATGGCCGCATTTGGCGAAGAAGAAAGTGCTGTTCCATCAAGACAATGCACGTGTGCACACTTGTCTAGTCACGATGGCCAAAATCAACGAATTGCGATATGAACAGCTACCCCAGCCAGCGTATTCTCCAGATTTAGCTCCCTGCAACTATTTTCTGTTTGCAAACCTAAAGAAATGGCTGGGCGGTAAGAGATTTGAGACGAATGAAGAGGTCATTACCGAAACAAACGCGTATTTTGACAGTCATGAGAAAACCTGTTATTTGGAGGAAATAAAAAATTAGAAAAACGCTGGACTGAATGTATTGAGCTGAAAGGTGATTATGTAGAAAAATAAAATGTCTATTTGCCGAAAAAAAATTGTTTCATTCAAAAGTCACTGACTTATCGAACCGCCCTCGTATCTACGGACATAAAACTGGTCGGTGTACAAATAATGCGGTATATGCGGTGATATCTGGTGGTTTATAAAATTAAACTATAACAGTTCAACTAATTGTTTTGATAATTCAACAAGCAAAACCTTAACAGGCCGACTATAACCCGTTCTATGTCTCAAACGGAAAATTAAACGAGACCCGACGAATACCACTGCAAGGTGTGGGGAAACTGCACTACAGGGCGCACTAGTCACTTCCAAATCCGGGTGTGTGTTGGGGTAACAGCACAGCACAGAATCAACAGAAGTCTCATAAATCGCAAAACGAATGGTATCGGTACGAGATCTTACAAATACCACTGTAGTGTGTGTGGGGTAACTACACTACAGGTGATGCAGCTTTTTATAACCTGTACCACCTTGATCAAAAAGTTCCCGTTCAAAAATTCAAAGTTATTTATCAAAATCAATATTGTCTCCTTCAAAGTACTCTCCATCGACTGCAACGCACTTATAACAGCGCTTGATCCAATCCTCAAAACACTTTTTTATATTCGATTTGCGATATGGCCTTTAGGGCCATCTTCGATTTTTCCATTATTTGCTATCGGCTGCTAAAATGCGGTTTCTTCAATCGACCAAACAGGAAACAGTCACAGGGAGCCAAGTAAGGTGAATTGGTTGGTTGTTGGATGGTATTGGTGCTGTTCTTAGCCAAATGGTCACGGATAATGAAGGCATTATGAGACGGGGCGTTATCGTGGTGTAAAATCCATGAGTTGTTTTGCCACAACTCTGGTCGTTTTTGGCGAACAGCTTCACGCAAACGCCTCATAACGCCCAAATAATACTCCTCGTTGTTGGTTTGACCTTTTGGAAGGAATTTATGGTGCACAACACAATGAAACCCACACAGTAACAAAGTCGGGAATTTTTTGATCAAGGTGGTATACTGCATGTTGAGGGGGAACAAATATCACCCATTCGAATTGGTTTCCATAATCTATTACTTTTCATTTTACCCCCGTATGTTGATTTTCTGAACATAGCGGCACTTATTTCATCACAATTTTCTACCTCGGGAGTGCATTATTACAATCGGAAACATTGCTTTATTTGTTGTATTTTCTGTATACAAGTATACAAAATGCGTTTCATGATTTATTAACGAAACAAGTTTTATTTCGTCAAAAATAACAGGTACAATAAGAATCTTCAACATCTGCTTATTTTGGTGAGTAAGATAAATGTGGTATTGAATGACTTAAGCCCATTAAAGTTCGCATAGGTTGCCAAAATCTACACGCCATGTACCAATGATAAACGTAATGAAAACAGAGAAATAGATCATGATGTTAATTTTGTACTGCTCCAAGAACGACTAGCTTATTGTTTACATTAAATGAAGAAAACATATACCGGGAGTAAATGTAATGCAGCACATCAAAACAATTAGATTTATCAGCTGTAAGTGAATCAGAGCAAATAGTTATCTCATCCCCGACATCAAAGGCCAAAGAATCGTCTGATCCTCCGTCAAATGTTCAACTATCCGATTTTATAAAATTACCAAAGAAAACACCTGTGGCTAAAGAGAAACAGCGCCGAAAGAAGCAGCATGCTACTGTATTAACCTCAACTCCACTGAAGAAAGATTTGATAGAAAGGGAAAATAAAAAGATAAAAAAGTACAGAAAGAGCAAGAGAAAAAAAAGAAATGGAAAGGTAAGGGTCAGGGGAAGAAAAGTAAGGTGCAGAACGGTGATGGTCCCAAAAGGGCAAAGAGACAGGTTCTTCAGGATTCAAACGATACATCAGTCTCAAGCTCTAACACTAACGACTTATGCCAGGATGATGAGAATGATGATGCAGAAGACGCAGAAAATAGATGTTTAATATGCAGTGAATTTGGACGAAACAACGAGATGTGGTACCGCTGTACCACATGTGGATTGTGGGCACACGCAGAATGTACTGGATGGGATTCTGCCGAAGGGTACGTCTGCGATATGTGTTAGTTTGCTTGATCCTCATTTCCCACAGGCTGACCACCATTGCCCCGAAGTAAGTGCAATGGGAGTCAAACATACTTTTTTTAAACTCAATTTTTTCCCAAAGTTGATGTACAAGATGATTAAAACTGATCTCAATTATTAGACAAATAAGTGTTTTTTGTTACAAAACCTTAGCAATAAATATTTAATTTTGAAATAAGCTTTTATTTGAAAACTTACTTAAGTGACTCCTATTACCCTTTTCTACCCTACCATAGACAAACGAAGTATATAAGTATTCGACATTACTTCGTTCGCGAATTGGTTACAGAGGATCAATAGAGATCCGAAGAACCTCAGGTGCAAAACAATTGGCAGATTTGCTGACAAAGCCGTTGTTCAAGACAAGATTAGAGTTGCTACGACATTCTGTTGGATTAATCCAACATTTCATTACTTGATATAATAGTTAATGATTCTGTCGTAGTTACTTGAAATATTTTAATGATTCTGTCGAAATATTTTTATGAAGAAAAGTCATTTAATAAATTACCATTTTAAAAGTATTTTATTCTAATTGTGATTATCCCAAAATACTGCTCCATCATCACAAGTGACATTCAAGAGTTGAATGGAGCGAATAAAGAGCTTATACTGGAATATATTCTATTTTTATACCTCTTTCATTTATCTTTATATTCAGGAACATGCTCGTTTTTATCAATAAATATCACCTACAACGAAGAGATGCTTCCACTTTCTTTGAGAGAATATTCTAAGTAAGTACAGGGTGAGCAGATTTCGATGTTTTAGTAGTTCAGAAAACATGCTTTTTACGTTTGCCCACTTAATTCATTATATGGTAATAATTTTATTTCTTCAATTTGATTATTCTTCAGACCACTAGTTATTTAAAAGTAATTATATACTATACTGATATAATTCATGAACAATGATATCTATTTCAAAAATTACCATTTCATGAAATCTATCACAAAGAATAACGTCATTGTTTTGCTATCTTAGACATCACTTACTCATCACGAATGATGACATGCAATAAAATAACCTTCAAAAAGCAACAAAGCAGAGCGCCTCCAAAAAACTAGAATGAATTGTACCTATTCTGAAATTCCCTTAAATTTAAGTAAACCACCAGATGTACAAAACAACTCTGTGGTTTAAAAAACCCAGAACCACATCTTCCTAACAAACTAATAAAATCAGTGTTCTTTTTCGAATATAACTTGAGAACAATAATCTTTCAATGAAACGATACATCTAGAAATCAATTTGAACTCAAACAGATTGATTAATAAATTTATTGGGTCAATGTTATACATGCAACAAGGCCGAAACTTCGTTCGTGTTTTGTTAAATTACAATTAAGTGATCGATGTGCAAAATAAATAAAATGAGGTTATGTTAAGTCTGAAAATCGATGAATGAATTGTTATTCAAGCCCAATTTTACCTAGAGAAACGCTGCTTCGCCGCTATTAAAACCACGTTTCCTTTCAAATTTGAAACAAAACAAGGACTTCGAACCGAACTATTTATTTATACAACAATTCTCAATCACAAGGCACAACACAATGAGTTACTAATCGTAATCGTATCAGCTGTTATTCTGAAAGTGCTGGATTTCGGGATGAGTTAATTCTTCAATCATTTACTATAAATAAATTTTAATTGATTTAGCTTAATCGTACGGTTCAACTAGGAACAAACATAAGGTGTAACATTGCGCGATTAACTGATCTGAGGAATGAGAAAACTCGGAACTCCGCACTGAAAAGTATTTCTGTATGGGTATAATGGGTATGGGAGTGAGTAATTCAGTTTCAGTTCTCATAACAGAAATGTCGATCAAGGTCAACTCCGCAATTAACACACCAATATGGATTTAAATAGTTTAATTATCACCAGTATATTTATTTGTCCTTTTCATTCATAACAAACATAAATTAACACTTTATTTCTGATTTTTCAGCTGCTGTTGTATTCTTTGTTGACAGAGTTGAGCAGATTGAGGTTAGAATGTTAAAATTGAAGGAATAAAATGATATGATGTAACGCCTATCGAATTGTGATATCAGGCAACCAGTTTGACAATTAAGAGACAACTAGAAATATTAATGGTTGCGGAACATCAAAATCTATATTCACACTAATCGCCACTTGATCAATTCATTCTAAATTTGTAGACAACGACGGGCACACCCTACAGCAGACCCATTCGTAAGAATTACAACGGTAGGAGTAATTCTCAAGGGTAGATTTTTCCATTCCTACACTTAAAAGCACTTAACAGAACGCTGCTGTTCACAGAACTTCATTAATTGAGCATTAAGCCATGTAATATTAAAAGTGGACAATTTGTCACACTCAAATAGAGACTGAGTACAACAATACTTAGAGCGACTGGCTAAACTTTGACGAAATTCGAATAATAAAATGTTTAGAGCTGAGATATCAATGTGATTCAGGAGTCTCCAAAAGTTTTCAACTGCTAGAAGAAGCCTCCATACAGATGGGGACTAATATTCTTCAGAATTTCGAAAACAATTTTATTAGAGAAATACCAAAAGAAGTGAGCACTCTATCGCTCCACCATAAAATTTCAGAAGTGAACGAGTTATACACTCCTCACCCTACTTTTACAACAATACTATATAAACTTTGAAGTTGGTCATTGAAATGTAAAATAAGAAGATATCATTCAAAAGAGATGAGTTTATGATGGCAAATATCAACAATTTTCGAGTTAATGAAAAATTTAAAAATTCTACCATCTTCAAACATTCGCGAAGAGACCAATCAACTAGCATCGAATGGTTACTAATCATTTTCAAAATCGAGTGTTTCATCCCCGGGCCCTAATTACTGCAAGTATACGTCTCGGAAGCCCCTCAAACAAATTTTGGATGTACTCTTGATTCACTGAGTTCCAAATTTCAGGAAGCAGATTTTCTAGTTGTTGGAGTGTTCTACAAGGCATCCTACGTTGCTGAATTTGCCACCCCATGTTGTCCCAAACATGTTCTATGAGATTCAAGTCGGAACTTCTGGCTGGCCATCTTAAAATATCAATTTCGGCATTTTGAAGAAATTCTGTAACTACTCTTGCTGAATGAGGCCGAGCATTATCATGCATATAAATGAAGTTTTCGCCAATCAATGGGCCAAAGGGTACAACATGGGGTTCAAAGATATCTGAGATGTATCTGGCCGCTGTCATTTTTCCATTATTCACTAGGACTAACTCAGTTCGACCATGGAAAGAAATGCCGGATATTGCATTGCTGATAACGTTCCCAAGGTCGTCTGTATACAGGCATGCGTCTATCATTTGATACTAGGCAGAACCTAGACTCGTCGGAAAAGAGAACATTCGACCATTCTGGAATACCCAAATTGCATGTTTCCTCGCAAACTGAAGTCTTGCAACTCGATGCTCTCTGGTGAGACGCGGGCCGGTAGAAGCCACCCTTGGTCTGATATCGTCTTCTCTGAGCCTGTTCCTAACAGTTTTCAATGAAATATGCACATTTCTGGAAAGTGCAAGTTCATTTTGTAGCATTCTAGCCGTACAGTGCCGAACTCTTAATGCAGTTAAACGAAGCCAACGATCATCAACTGATGTTGTTATCCGATTTCTTCCCTGTCCGGCCCTTCTTCCATATTCCCCTGTTTCGTGGTACCGATTAATTGCTCTTGAAATAGTGCTTTGGTTAACATTCAACAAGTTAGCCACGTAACGTTGGCTTCGCCCCTCCTCTAGAAGTGTTACCACTTCATGATCACTCAGATAGCGTCCATGAAGTTCAGCAGCCATTACAATAAATTCAAAGATTCGAAAATCAACAAGAAACACAGAAAACTTGCATTAATTTAGCGTGAAAACTGAAGAGAAATTAAATAAATACTGATAGTCAAATAAGCTCATTCTTGTTTCAGACGTGTTTGAGTTCATATGGAAGCAAATGTTACTACATAGATATATAGCGACCATATTGATAAAGCGACAGCTGTTAAATCCGACAGAAATACTTATTTAGTCTTGGCACTTCAATGTGAAACACTACGCACTTCTACAACGCGTTAAACATATCAAAAATTATTATTAAAATCAGTTCTCTGTTCGCCTAACTGTCCATACTCTGTGTCCAATTCATGGCCTTTGTGTCTGTCGTACAGAGTCTTCATTTCTTTGTTCAATACATAAATTTGAGGCAGACAAAGAAATGCAAAATTTTTGGAGTATTATTGCTGTTTAGTATAGGTTGCTAGAAAACCGTCTACTCCACCTTATACTAAAGAGCTTCTGGTCTTCTCGGACAACATCTCGGTAGATTAGGGTTTTATATCTTTAGACGTTGTAGTTGCTAAATAGTTCAGGAATCCATTGAGACTTGCGTACTCTATCTACATTAACCAGTAGCTATCTACAGCTAACAGCATCTTCTCCTATAAATGCTCAGGACAAGGTAGAAGTTCGACTATAATAAGAAACCCTTCATTTTCATGCGAAAATTGTCGTAACACTCATACAGGCGGACAAAGAGATTTCTAAGATGAAGAACGAAAAATAAAAAACGATTACTTATTAGTAACACTTATATATTTTACATAACATAACGTAGATGCAGTATGTTGAATATATTTTGACTTCAATGCAAAATACATGAAACAAACTCTATTGTCAAAATTACGATAAGAGAAATAATTGTTTTGAAACAATGATATACAAAGAGAAATTCATCTATTCTTACATTCCAGTCTTATACATAGTTCACGCCCATACCGTGTCACATAACATTAAAAATACAAAATTCATAACAAAACATTAAATCAGATACAAAAAATAGTGATTTTAAACACAGTGAACTACTACACATTACTCAATAAATATTAACTGAATATTTTCACTTATTATCACATAGATATTTCTTTCTTGCATTAGTTTTTTTTCATTAAATATGATCATTTTATTATACTCTGAATCAGAGTAACATATACGTTCATTGCTTAGGTTTCAAAATAACTATTTCTTGTATTACTCACATTTCCAATACATATAAATTAATTTATTTACAGTCCTTAAGTTTACTAAAGCTTTAAATATCATTTCGTTTTGTTTTCCTTACTTAATTAAACAAAAATTGTAGAAATGAAAAAACAGAATCCGCATAATAGTGCTGCCTATACTATAGGTTAAATACAAGATCTTTGGTTATACACAGTGTTCTACAGATTCAAGAACAAATTAAATTACTAACTGAAGAATAAGGAAAAAGGGTCTCGACTCGTGATCATCTATAATTTTTATTGATGACAAAGAAACCATCAGGAACCATTTTTTGTGTCCTACTTTTTCTTCAGGAGCATTCTCTCCTCGGACAGGTATTTTAAATATATTTTATTTTGCATTCAAAAGACCCTTAAGCCTTAGGTATAGTATGCTTTTCATATAAAAAATTCCTCTATGTATATTCTGTAAAAAAAGGGTTTTACCTCGACGAGTTGCTTATATGTAAATGTATGTCATGTAATCATGTCAATTTCAAAAAAAAATCAAATCACCCATACGATAATTAAAACGACTGCCAGGCAGTTATGGTCATAATATATGCTGGAATGCTTATATATTGAGATCACAAATTTTCATGTCAACCTCTCTAAACATATAAAAACCATAAAATTATTAATCAATCAATATACCAACAATTTCATGGGCCCCATCCATAAACATATATTTATAACCATCTTTAAAAAGCAAAATTTATTCAAGAGATTCCAGAAAAAATAATTGTCACTTCTATACTTCTTACTACAAAAACAAATAGGATTACTTGCAGTATAGGTGTGCATAATTAGAAATTTTTATGCGGCAACTGAATGAAATATTACAGTTACAGAAAACAAACCTCCCTTTCCCCTGTTCTACAGAAAACAGACCTCCTTCCCGTCGTTCAATTATACTAAATTTTTTACGTACCTGTATTGACCAATACGAAAATTCTCAAGATCTCTAAGTAACTAGGAACTGTAGAAACTAACAAGTTAAGTCAATGTCTTCTTCACGACAAAAGGAGAACGGAGGGTTATTTTGTACAACTTTAATATTTCATCTAGCTGTATACTAAACATCTAAATTAGCACACCCTGTTTATGGCTTCAAATGAGCAAATTTAATTCTACTTAAAATCATGTTGTATAGCCAATAATCTTGTGTCTTGTAATGACAATCTCACAACCATTAAAATTCGTTAAAACTTTCTGTTTAGAGGGCAACTTCCCCAATTTTTCGATATTCATCAGGATAACCATAGTTATTATAAAAACAGCACTCAAAAACACATTCATAGATATTTCCAATCGAATATAAAACAGAAATCGTGTCAACCTTTGTTTAACATATATACAAAAACCATTGTTTGATACTTTTTATATTCCTCTCATTTTATTATTCCTAATTATTTCCACTATACATATAAAAGTTCATAAAAACATTTTTCACTTAACATAATCATAAAATTTTAAATAAATAGTATTTCAATAACTGACAAATCAGTGCACCATCAAACATACGGTCATTTTGAACACCATTCTGAATTTTCCAGCAATTTGCTAGCAAAAGTTCAGTCAAGAGAGAGCTTTGAAATAATTTGTATTTACGTTGGGATCATACTCCTTGAGAAAAAAACCTGTAGTAGATAACATAATATTGTATAAGTCTGTTTTATAAATCTTGAAAATCTGAATAGTATTAATAGTACATACATTAATAGTACACAGTACTTGTTTTTTATTATTAATAGTATTCATTCTATCAACTTTCATCTAACATTTTTCCAAACTGATCCCTGTTAACTGGAAATTTAATTATTTAATACACTGATTTGGCCGTTATTAAATGATATTCGATCCTAATTATGTGATTGGAATTTTAATATGTATGAAAAATTATTTCTGAGAATAGAAAAATATTCATTCAACAATTCATAGCTATTTCAAACTTGGGATTATCTCTAGACGTTACAACGTTAAGTTAAAAATAAGATGTGGGAAAAAGTATGAGAAAACAAACTAATACTATCGAATGATGGAACAAATTCAATTGAAAACTAGTTGAAAATATTAGCGAATAAGACAGATCAGTATTGTTCTTAAGTAGGATAATGTGCTCTGATTTGAAAATTTCTGAGGAATTGAATATTGTGGATGGGATTTGATTATTATTAGTAATGTATTATTTGTATATCTAAATTTTACATTATTAGTTTGGATTCTTTCAAATTTTCTATATAACACTAAAAACTGTATAATAGGGTGGAGCGATTTCATTTTTTATGTTTTATCGCTTCTGTATACCTGTAAGAAGTTGCTATTTTAGGTCAACATTAAGCACAAAAAAATCAATTGAATTATGCTATGTTTCAAGGTCATAAAGTTCTGAAAAATTTAGGCAAATTATGAGTTTTGCCAAAATTTTTCATAACATCGCAAACATTACATAAAACTCCTGAGCGACAATTACCGGTAGAAACATGCGTGTTGAAACTCTAAGGTAGCGGGACGCGGGGGAAGGGTTTCTCGGCGAAATACCCCTTCCCCGCGCCTTCATATCCAAACACCGATGGAGTGACATTAAGTAATTTCGCGCGCTTACAGCAGTTCATCTGTTTACCGTTCATTTATTTGAGGCATCTAATTGTATTAGTTTATTTTTTATGCTTTTCAGGTGCCATTGGATCTCAATCACAAAATTGTCAAACAATGCCGATAGTCGCATTCTCCGATATACCCACAATATTACCTGAAATTACTAGGACAGAGCTGAGTACCGACCAAAAGTATCTATACGATATTATGACCACTATCAGTACTGGTATATTAACTGATTTAGCTAATATAGAACCTGGACTCCTTAACCATTCTAGATGGCTAACAACAGCTAATCGAATTCTAAGGTTGTATGCCACAAAAACTGACCCTGAAGAAAAATTAGTGGTATTAGCCACGTACGTAATGAAAGTTTATGGACCGATGTGGTTTACAATAAAATGTAATTCCTCGTGAATCTACGGGGCTAAGCACCTTTGGCAAACTATTAATCTTAGTCGCTATTTGAACTCCGATATGAAGGCTATCATTGACAAAGTAATTCAACGAAATGGATATTTGGGTCATCCAGAAAATATCATCATTGCCATGCTTGGCGATGACAGAGAGGTTATCCGAGATCTGGCATATCGAAGAATCATAAAAGAAAGATCACAGAATACTCGAGGATTTCGAAAATTCAAGGTGCCGGTGGCGTGACTGTGACATAACTGAGCCACCTCTAACTTCAAATTTGTCTGATGAAACCTTGAAGAAAATTGTAAAAAATGGTCTCGGCACATGTCAGGATATTAAAGATTTTCCATGCCACACTCAAGCCGTGGAGCGCAGCATTAAGTTGGTGACAGAAGCATCGCGTGCAGTTTGTGGGGAAAACAAACGAGATGGTTTTATTAGAGCAAGATTACTATCTCGTCAACATATGCCTAGTTTTAACACAAAGAATCAATTTAATATTTAAACTGTGTTTTTAATGTTTCTGGATATTTCTTGTAATAAATAATTAAAACATAAAAACATGTTTTTCATCCCTGCTGGGGCACCTCAGATCGTTAAGACAATTGTGTGATATTTTCTGTTTGTTTTGTATATAACAAGGCAACTTTTCATAGCTATGCCGTTGAATAAAAATTTTTTTTTCAAATTTCATATATTTTCGCTCCACCCTACTGTATAACCATATCATCCTATAATTAGGAGATAGCAATACACTAAACTTTCCCTTTTATACTCAACCTATCCCTTGTCCTAGTTGGTCGAACGCGCTAGTAATGGGAAACCTAATCTAGATTAGTAGTAGTAGTAACAGATTAGGAAATCCCCCTACTACCGCGTTCGATCAATCAGAACGGGATTTGTTGAGCGCGCGAAGTAGTTGTGATAGGTAGAGGGAAGATTCAGTGTATTAGCATCTAGTTTTATTGAAAGGTTATACAGTACTAGTGTGACTCAACGCCAAATGTTCCAGTCCGCAACATATTTTCTATACAAGTATAAGATGAAGGTTTTCACATTGTATCTTAATTTTTAACTCAACGTCATAATACCGAAACAGCTATCACCTGGTAAATAAATATTTTATCATACTTTTTTTATACATAGTAAAATTCAAATCTCATAGTTGTAACACTATTCGTACAAAAAGAACCAATGGAGACAATAAAAAACAAATCTCCCTGAATCAAATATTACGATTCTCATCGTCCAACAAATCTCAGACTATCTGCTAATGATATAAGCACGAACAAACAAATAATTCTGAATTAACTTGGGAATAGCAGTTCATATTCGCAATCAACTACAGAATCCAGGTTTACTAAGTTATCCATCATGTCAATAAAGTAAGTACGTCTCCATATCTATTTAAATAATTCGGTAAGAAACACCATCAGGCATCTGCCACAATTAACAAAAATTAACAAGTAAATTCAATATTATCACATCTAGCTTAGTTTTTCATTTGTCACTGATTATACCAGAGGACTTAAGATTATTCACATTGTTTTGTGTGAGATTAGGACCATTTGCTATTACACCATTACCAGTTTTAGTGGTATCATCTGGAACATTAACATATTTGGGCTGGCCAGCAGATGATTGTTTAATTAATGCTCCAGCATCCAAGGAAATTCCAGCTTTGAGAGTAGCTGATTCATTCTTCACATTGTTGTTATGGTTGCTAAGTATGCTGCTTGGTAACGACATAGGAGATACTTTCGGATTATTTGGGTGGTCGCTACTCAACAACACCTATATAAAAGAAACAAGAACATTAATTAACACACAATAAGTTTGTGAGATGGCTGTTCTCATACAGCAACAGAATGAGACAGCAATATACCTGAACCTGATAGAAGTCGTCCAATAAAAATATTGTTCTTTTCAAGGTTGAAACCCCAGTGCAGTGAAGTCAGCAATTTCTAATATAATAATTTGCCAATTAACTCCTTGCATGCGTTTTTTAAATAATTGCATGTTTTCAATCCATATTTTAATTCATTCCACAACTTTATTTCAAGATTTCGTGGCACCTTCCAGTCTTTGAATCCATGTTACTTGTTACTGGTTCATTTTTTCGATTCCCAAGTACACACTTTTTAAGTAAAATAGTTCAGGAAGATTGACGATTTAATCAGATTTGTTGGACTTCCGCATTGGCCTTAGTGCCGGTAAGACGTATTTGTCATGTCGAGGAAGTCCACGTTATTTGAAAAGAGTTTGTGAAAGACAAAAATTTGTAAAAGTTATTATGTTATTGTGAAAAACTTAATTGGGTATTGGATAATCCAAGATTCATCGAGAGACGGGCCCAATTAAATAGGATTGAAAGCTTATGTAGATGGGCTGAATTCCTCAGCACATTGCAAACGGAAACAAGCAAGAAGCAAAAATCAAAATTGTGAAATTTAACCCCCCTTTCCATTTTAATTCACTCCCACCACGTGTGAATGTCCGTTCTATATACCAGCATATCATCTGAAGGGGCACGGTTCAAGCATTTTATTAGCAAACTCATCGACGATTTTGCAATTCTATTCGACGGATTTCGAATAATAGAGTACAGTATAATAATAATAATAATAACAAGAACACCAATATCATCCTAGCAAGCATAAACTCAGTGTTCGAAGAATACACTGACCATAACACTTGGAGAGAATTCACAGTTTGATTTAATGTGGAGCGGTAGCGGTTTTTCGACTACACAAACAACAAGTCTCCACAACTCTGATTCGATCTGAGCCAAAAAGCGTCAGAAAACCACCATGGCAACAACGACTGGAGAAAGATATTGACAATATTAGAGCTCAGATCGGTCGCCTCACAGAATTCCTAAGAAACAAAAAGCCCTCAAGGCGGTTGAAATCCTATATACGCAAAATTCATAAAAAAATTGGTACGAACACAAAACACCCTGATCACAAATAACATATCGACGTGTATATGGACACTTTGAATCAGAAACTTGGGATGTTCTTCAACATCCCAAGAAAACACCCACTTTCCTAACACAAGGCTTAACATATATGCTACCTAAGTGCGATAAAACACAGGATCCGTCTCAATATAGGCCAATCACTTGCCTGCCAACACTCTACAAAATACTCACCTCATGCATATCCAATCGAATATACCAACACCTTCACAATAACAATATATTAGCAGAGGAGCAGAAAGGATGCAGAAAGAAACACCACAGATGCAAGGAACAACTCATCATCGATTCTGTGATAATGAAACAGGCACACGTAGGGCATAGGAATGTTCATTCAGCTTTTCTCGATTATCAGAAGGCATTCGATAGTACCGCTCATTCTTGGCTTGTTGAAGTATTGCAGATATACAAAATCCACCCACCCCTGGTAGAATTCTTGAAGACAACAATGACACATTGGCGCACGTCTCTGCAGGTCAACATGAACAATAAGTCAATTAAAACCGACCAGATACCCATACGTCGTGGAATTTTTCAAGGAGACTCTTTGAGTCCACTATGGTTCTGTTTAGCTATGAACCCATTGTCCTCAATGCTCAATAGAACAGGATACGGATTTAGGATAAAAACAGATAGGAATTATCATACAATCTCCCACCTGCTGTATATGGATGACATCAAATTATATGCTTCGAACAAGAAGCAATTGGATGATCTGCTGAAAACTGTCAGTAAGTTCTCGGCAGATGTTCATATGAAATTCGGGCTTCAAAAATGCAAGAACCTGAACATTCAAAGAGGGAAAGTCATAGATGTTGAAGCACAACTTCCAAACGGTGATATTATACGGTGCATGAGGGGTGGCGAAACGTACAAATATCTGGGATACCAACAAGCCACATTGCTCGACCAAGAACAATCAGAGGAGAAGATTCGTTCAGAATACAGTCAGAGTATGAAGACTGTGCTGAAATCAATGTTAAACTCAGGGAATCTAGTCGAGGCAATTAACACCTATGTCTTTCCAGTGTTGCTTTACTCATTTGGAATAATCAAATGGACTAAGACAGAACTGGATGATATTCAAAGGCAGACCAGAACGATGCTGACAAAGTACAACAATCATCATCCAAAATCGTCTGTGATACGAACAACTTTGAAGCGGAAAGAAGGACGCGGATTAATAATGTTGTCAATTTACACACCGAACAAATAAAAAATCTCAGAGAATTCTTTTCAGCAAAAGCTCTCACTTCTGACCTCTATAAAGTGGTATCGTTGGCTGATAAGGTTACACCTCTAAATCTTGCTACCAGGGACGACCTGCTGAATCTACCGTTCCTATCAGATACTGAAAAACAAGAGCAATGGTCAAGAAAGGAATTGCATGGACGACTTCTCCATGAGATTAATCAACCACACATCGACAAGGAAACCTCCAACAAATGGTTTATGAAGGGAGCATTATTCGCGGAAACAGAGGGATTCCTTATGGCTATCCAAGACCAAGTGGTCGCTACAAACAACTACAAAAAATTTATTATGAAGGACGGAACATTACAAACAGAAAATGGTGCAGAAAATGCCATATAAGATCGGAGACTATACAACATATAACGTCCAGCTGCGTGCAACATTATCCATCAGAAACTTGCTCACAAGTACGGACTTCTGAATACCTTCCAGCCATATTACAAGTATCAACCGGCGCCCGTATTGGAAAATGACTCTATCAGATTATACTACGATAGGCCTGTTATCACTGACAGAATGGTGACGAATAATAGTGGTGTATGATAAGGGAGCCAGATTAGCAATGCTGGTGGATGTTGCCATACCGAATAATAACAACGTACTGAACAAGTTCCAGGAGAAAAAGTCCAAAATCACAGACCTTGCTATTGAGATCAAACAGATGTGGCACCTCGAGAAAATAGATATTGTTCCTGTCATCGTATCCTCGACTGGGTTAATACCCAAAACTTTGCGTGATAGCATTAAGAAATTAGAATTGCATAAGAATACCTATATAGAAATGCAAAAAGCTGTAATTCTTAATACATATAGGATAGTAGGACATTTATGTCAAGTAAAGAAAAAAAAAAGAAATAGAAAGCAATAATTCGATAAGTTTCTTAGACGTAACAGTTTCGAATGAAAATGGAAAACATGTTTTCGCAATTTATCATAAGCCGTCACATACAGATATTATAATACATAACTCGTCGTGTCATCCATATCAACATAAAATGTCAGAATTCAATAGTTATCACCAGAAAATTTTACCCTGTCGATAAATTGAAACAAATATTCAACACCTTTACCTACGTTGGCATTACAAGTGAGAAACTGAAATCATTCTTGAGTAGTAATAATTTCAACATAGCTTTCCAAACTAATAATAATTTAGGCAAATATATAAAAATAATAAAACCAAACCAGGTAAAAACAATAAATCAGGTGTTTATAGATTAAATTGCAATGACTGTGATCATTTCTACATTGGTAGAACACAGAAATTTTAATATTAGAATATCGGAACATAAACGCAGTTTTTCAAATAAAAATCAGATTCAAATTACGCGAATCATCTCTTAGAAAATAATTACTCTTTCGACCCACAGTTTGAAATTTTACATACAGATAATAAATATTGGAAGGTAGATCTTTGGGAAACTTTAGAAATCAATAAATACAAACACTCAGGTAGACTCATCAATGAACAAGTCGATTTAAGCCCTTCACCTCTATTGAATCTCTTCGGGGAGCAATCTATTCCTTAATTTTATTGGATATACCTGTCATAAATAACCACTTAAGAAGAAGTAACCCAATAAGCTTTTAATTAGTTGAGAACATTTATATTTATATTTTCTGTACATTCATTCGTCTGAAGAAGCTACGGTGTAGTGAAACGCGTTACGAATCGCAATTATTAAGTAAAATTCCTTAAAACACAGTACTTGATTTTTATTATTGATAATGGAATTTTACCAAGTAAAAGCCTCCCAAATTCAAATGTTCGTTGAAACAATTAGTCAAGCAAGGTACTCCCTCCAGTTTCTTTGAAACTTCGGTAGTATTTATGTCTCTATATTTGGTATGGTTACCTTGTCAAATTCGACGTTCTTTTTATCATAATAGATGAGGTCATTATCGAAACTCGTTAAATTCAAAATTGTACTCAGTTCTAAATGTATTTCGCAATTATACGGATATCAATATGAACGATTGAACAATCGTGTGCGTTCCTATATATCTAACGGATCATTAACACCAGATACACCAAATACTTCTTGAACACTTACGGTATCTTGAACACACTCTTCTTTACTTTCATCATTCTCGTTCAGCAGGGGTTGGGTGGATTTCGAATGGGGCATAATAAAAGACGTCTCCCAACTGTCAGAGTTCTCTGGGAGAAGTTTCTCAACCGACGAGGTACATCCTACTCTATATGAGATTCTTGTATGATTGGGTATGAGGTAATCCGAAGAAGGAATTATCTGGATTAAAGTTTAACGTTATTCTTTCTTCTAGTTGTTAATTCAAGAAAAATTACCTGTAAACATTCATCGTCAGAGTTCACTGGTCTCATTATAGTGCAGTCCATCTCGATAGAAGGGGGACGGTTGAAGACTGGTAAGGGTGCTTCCATAATATCCGGGTCCTGGGCGCAGTAGCCCAGTCTTTCAACAATTGTACTGAACAATGGTCTTTCATCAGGAGAAGGATGCCAGCACTGCGTCATCAATGCATAGATTGGACCTTAAAAGAGTGACAACAGAATAAAATGATAGAAACAATATTGATGACAAACAGATTCATAGATATGTCTTTGAAATACACATTGATATTAAACGGCTCATTTCTATAATAAATACCATAGAAAAAAGCTACCAAGATTTCAATTCAGCCATAGATAAATGCTGCATTGTTCGTTATCAACTGACAGACTGTGAAGTTTGGATAATAGATAATGTTGTTCTCCTGACTACATATTCTCTATGAGAACCAATGTAAAAGGGAAGATAATCACTATAGAAAACAAAAGTTTCAAAGTATAATTGATATCAAGAAACTGGTTGAAACTAATACAATTAGTTTTTTTTCTTCTGTTATTAATATTTATCTGGTTTACCTGGACATTTCGAAGGGGGCTCTAAACGACCTCCACTAGTGACAAGCTGCATAACTTCCCTATTGGTGCATGCCGCGTATGGCATATAACCCATAGACATTATCTCCCAAAGTAACACACCGTAAGACCAAACGTCTGTTTTACTGGAAAATACTCCATCCAAAAATGCTTCAGGTGGCATCCATTTTATGGGTAACATTGCTTTACCACCTTTCCTGTAGTATTCGGATCTAAGAAAAATTAAAATGAAAATAGACACTAAGCTATTTTATATAAAATGCTATTCCAGGACAAATATTCAAATGGTCTTGAATCATTATATATTCCAGCAAAACTAGTATTAGGTGAGGGTAATCCTGCTGTTTACGCTGACCACTTCGCGCATGTGTACATAGTCGACGGGAAATGTTTCCGAACGATTTAATTTTCAGTCAGTGTTGCCAGATCCCTTCCCTGGTATTCATTTCAGTTTCACGTTAAAATAAGGCAATAAATGTTTGATCTCGGTCGTGATTTTTGAGTTATTCAATATTTCGGTTATTATTGAAGTTACTTAAAAGGATTTTCACATTGTTCAGCCACTTTTTTGAATAGATTGCAGTGGATAAACCGAATTTTTTTTCTATTAGGCTCGACATAGACATTGAAGTGTAATTTCAATTTTTGTCATTAAATTTCTGGTTTCGGACTCGTTGACGGTGATCTCGAAAGATTTTCACTTGACGTTTAACCTGTAGCTGTGGTAGGCATCTTCCGAGCCGATGCAGAGAATTTTATCGACGATGCTACTACAATTTTTTTCAATACTGACAGAGGTGTTGGTGCTCAATTTTTACCCCATCTTGTTATGCAAAAAAAATCCCACGAATTGATAACCTCCTTATTTTTGTTTGTTTGTTCTATGGACCTACAGTTTATAGTGGAATCCGAACCACTCACCTAGACCGTACAATGTTAACTGCCACCTCTGAGCGTTACAAGTTATCTGGCTTTACATTTTGAAAACATCTTTTGCTATACCGCACTACCCTGTCTATAAAAGAATTCAAAATATGTATCTGTTTATTTAGATAATCAAGCGCGGGTTCCTGAGCCCACTTGCGAAAAAATACGAGTCACAAATATCCCCACTCCCGAGAAGTTACACCCCTGATTAGGATTGTTTTACTATCGGTTTCACTTCAATAGTGTATCTTATCCCTTTCTATTTCATTTTGAACGATAGGTAATCGAACCTGCGACGAGAGATAAATTGTGGCAACACTGGCTACAAATCGAATACTTTCGGGAAACAGCGTAAACAGCAGGATTACCGAATCATAGAATACAGAAAATCGTTGAAGTACATTCCACAAACCACTGAACTTTCAAAGATCGCGGGCTAGAGATTTATAATACATTTTTCTGAAATATTTATGTTAATACCTTGATACAGTCGTCACCCATCAGAATAAACATCTGAAAGAGCGAGGCACAAATTTTCTGAACAAATGCTTTAGGGACAGACGTCTATGCCCCAATCTTTAGAAAACTGAGGTACCATGTTTCCATTTGAATAATTATCGGAAGAATTGACAATTAAGGGCATTTTTCAATGATTCTCCATTGAATCATTCTTTCTATGCCAAGTATAGTGTCACGTGGACTCTTAATTGACTTTCGAATACAACGTCAATAAACTGAGTCAAAAGTTGAAAACAATGAACAATACACGGCAAAAATTTGCACAGTCCACTTGGGGTGCCGACGTTCACTTTTCGAACTGCTGCTCTTGCTCTGATTATTTACGGCTGGATACTTGTATCAAATCTGGTTGAATAGTACTCATATGAGTATAATAGATTCCTGATTGAATTATGTAATTAGAGCTATAAGTGGTGCCATCAGCTCAACCCCAATTCAGTGTAACATGTCCTTTGCAATATAATTCCTCCACAACCCATTGAACATGCTCTCTGCAATATAATTCCTCCACAAAACCTCTAACAAACACCTTCGAAAAAAGTATAAGAAAAGTATTACTGTGTCCCAGAACTTTCCTAATCATTCACGAACTTCGTAGTTTGCGTGTTTTGAAATCTCAGGAACCAATTTGTTAGCCCTTCAGAAGAGCGAATAGAATGAAGTTGTTGTTCTCAAAGGTCCATCTCTGAACAGTTCTGGTTTTGATCTCAGGTAAAATGTTCGAAGATTTGGTGTACTTTAAATCCTTTAGGAATAGTATGCTATGAACTGTGAAGGGGCTGAGGAAATTGAAAGTCATTTAGTCTTCGGCTTATAGGTTTGAAAGAAACTGTATTGCCAATCATCGTATGACTATATGTCACTGAAGAGTCAAAACGAGATCACAACTAGTTCTAGCAGATTCTTACTAGCAAGGAATTTCGCTAAACAAATAATATTATACAATAGAAACATTTCATTAAGAATTAATAAACAACAGATTGTGAGAAAGTCAGAATTATTTACCTGTATACATCCCTGGACATGCCAAAATCAGCAATTTTTGCAACCCTCCCAGGTCCTTTCGTTGTTAATAAGCAATTTCTTGCAGCTATATCTCGATGGATAAATCTATGCTCTTCTAAATATCTGCATCCTTTTGCTAAATCTATTGATATTAAAATCAGATCTTTCATTGTTAAAGAAGTACTTCTCTCCTGAAAATAAATAAATGAATAAATTTTCATATGTAAGATTGAGGTAAAGCTGGCTATTATGTTAGAGAATGAGGTCCCCTATACTCTTACGAATCTTTTATGGTTCGCGCCAATAACCCAACCTATGGAATTTCCACATTTCCCATCGTTATTGTTTTTTAATTTTTATCATATACACTTATAAAATTACTTATTAGTTTTGTGAGAACTTGGTGAAATAACGGAAATTACATTAGTAAATTTTATTAAATTAAAGTATACCGCACATTAAAATGCTATCAAATGTTCAATAATTAAAGAAAAAATGGTCTAAAGTTAAAACAAAAGTAGCACAAATTTGATACTTCTAAACGTTGTTATCAATCAATATATTTTCTCATCTTAAGAAGATGTCAAAATATTTCAACAAACTACTTACTGATTTTGGCCTGAATTCTCGCAAGAAAGTCTTAAGATCACCACCAGCCAATAATTCTAGAACAATAAACCTGGGATGCTTGTCAAAGCATACTCCAATGAAATGCACTATATTTGCATGGCTGAACTTAGACATTATTAAAGCTTCCATCAGAAAATCCATTTCCGCTGTAGAAGTGGACATTTCTGGTAATGTTTTGACTGCAACTGGCATCTCAACCGTATCGCAAGGTCTTTGTCTATAAAATCCTTGGTAGACTTCTCCAAAGGCGCCTTGTCCTAGCGCCCTGTAAAATTAGTTGTATAAGAACAGAAAAATCATAGACAATACGAAACAGAACAAAACAGTTTTTTTTTGAAATGCGTGTGAGGTATTATGCTGAAAAAGAAGATAAACAGTTCCTCTGTACCAAATGTTGAAACATTGGAGTTTTTCTTAAAACGTTAATGTTGAGCAAATATAATCCCTTCTGTGGATATGAAATTGATTCCGTTCTTGTTTTTATAGTCCTTAAGAAAGTAACTTGAAAGCAGGACATTGCTCATAATATTCTATCAAATTTTCACGACTTTATTATATATACGATAAAACTCCCCCATCTCGAGCAGAAAGTTGTTAACGCCCTGCAAGATCACGGAATTGATTATTATCCATTGGACTCGAGTTTTCCAGTGTGAACCTCATCGAGCATGCTTGGGACTTGAAGGAGCTCTTCGGTACCATCAGCTAAAACGTTGACCAGATGACAGATGCACTTCCATTATTATAGACTCTATTTCTGCAGGAAATTATAGATGTCTGTACATGTTCTTTCTTATGAACGCCTCATAAAATTAAAGTGAAATATAAGATTGATTTGACACATTAAAACAACGATGGCAAATCCCAAAATTAGTTCTAAGAAGTTCGACATCACCTCAGGTTAATGTGTCTTTAAACTCTTATTGCATCCTCAATAATGATGCAGAAGACGTCCACAAAGATTTCCAAATTTCCAGGTTTCTTTCAAGTTATTAGGGAATTATTTTCATTGAAAGATTAACAAAAAATAAGAATGAACAAATTATTGACATTGTCAGTTGAATAAAAAAATCGAATGTTGTAGTTTGTCCAGATTTTTCAACTTTCCTTCACAACTGTCACCAATTTTTATTTCCTGAGAACTTTTCCAATAAACAAACCAAGAAATGAAACTAAATTTCCCATTCCACTGCCGATGATCGAGAATGCTTACAAAAAGTTAATTTTTTATAACCTAACGCATGTAATGATCAATAGTCATCATTATTTATGATTGATAATTTTTGCAGTTCGATTTAATCCATCTCTTTCCAGATTTCTTTCTCGCAAAAACCATAATGAATTAAACAAAAGAAGAATCAGGCATTCATTGTTTCAACAGTTAGTTGACTTTAAGTTTATATTAAAATCCCAGTTTGTCTTTCCTCAATTTTCCAATTTCCCAGGTCTTTTCTAGAAAAGTAAATTTGGAAAAAAATTAAATGAAAAATAACCAAATTGGACCAGCTATTTTCAAGTGATAAGCTTATGGAAGAACAGCAATTCACGTTTATTTTGGATACATTTCCTTGAGAAGGGTGGAACCATCAATAACAAACACCAAATGGCATCATTGGTGAGTTTGAACGAAGGAACATTAAAAAAACCACCTAACACAAGAAGAAGATGGTGGAAATACCTCACCAAGACAATTCAGCTTCTGACAAGGCCCAACAATGGCTCAATGCATGAATTGCATTTGGAGTTGCTTCTTCATCCATCTTAAACTCCTAACATATTTAATAGAATTCTTTAGAAGAAGATATTTATAATCAATAAAAAGTTATTACTCCAACTGCATCCAAAGTTATAGGTTTGAGTTTAACAGGGCGGCATAAATCACTCCGCCTAGTCCCTATTGAGCACTTTGTACCTCCTTTTCTTCCTACAAACAATTAGACCTTCAAACATCCCACTACGCGAAGAAGATGGCCATGTAAACCACAAGGCATTTAATACGTGGCTCAGGGTTGGTTATTTCTCACCAAGCGTATTTACTCTGGTATTGATGACCATCAGGCATTCATATTCAAACAGAAAATACTAAATCGCTTCTTCCACTTTCTCGCACACATACGTGTGTTGCTTTTTCCTATGACATACATGCGTTCTCTTAGTGAAAAATGTCCAGTTAGTATGCCTGCCATCTTTCGTAATTTACACCTTGACATTGACACATATTAAACTGTAGTTTTACATTGGGATAGTTTCCTTCTATTTCATCCCATAACGTAATATGCCTAGGGTGTGATCTTTGAGTATTTGTGGTCTTGCTTCTTTCGATGACATACTGGGAGGTTATAGAATCTTTTTCTAGTCGTCTTTTCAGTTAACTAGACCGCTTCGATTTTGCCTTGCCCTGTAGGTGACCCTGAAATATTTTCTAGAGACCGATCCATATAAGACTTGATAACTTTCCCATGTTACCCTAGAAGATACTCATCAATAATACTATCTACGTAGTGATGATTTTGCTCTCTGAAGGAAAATAGAGAGCAAAGTCATCACAGTCTACCTACAGATTTGGAAGAATACAGCAGTCTTGGACACAGAGCGGACAGATTTGACCATAGCCGCAATAGTGAGCTCTGTGTCCAAGATTCTGCTGTGTCACTCCTTAGTACATGTCTTAGGATCTCCAGAACACTCCACATCCTACTCCCATTTTTATTTTTCGAACCGTATGTGTAGATAAAGTTGAATCCTTCTACAAAGAACGCAAAATGTAAAACAAGCATTGGAAACAATGTAAAGAAGAATCTTAAGAAATCAACCCAAAATTTACTTGAAAGTTATTACATTATTAGTATATTTATTTTGTTTAGTTACTATGGCAGACATAATATGAGATTTGTGTTGCAGTAAAATTCCAAGACATGTTTCCACTTACTTCACCAGCCGTAATTGTTCCCTTGGTATATCTTTTAGATCTTTTGTTGTATAAGTCACACCACCAAACTCATAGTTAGGATTATATTCAGTCATCATGCTGTCGGAAGCCATCCTCAACCTATTGAGCTGTAGATCTGCATTAGAAAGCATTTTCTTTCTTCTGAGTATCCCTGAAGCTTTTATTTGATAACGATTATCTAAATAAAAAATTTGTTTTAGTAGGAAAAAAGCATACTGCAAATTCTCACTTACATAACATGGAACAGACTATCCCGAAGGCAACAATCAGACAAACCACTGTGACTATCAAAGTCAATACGAACCAAGTCGGGTAGTTGATCTCGTCTGAGTAAGCAGGTGCTTCTGCAAATAAGAAAATCATTGCAAATTCTCTTGATTGAATGATTATAAACAAATGATGTACATCCATTGCATGCTATAATGGAATGTAGCAAGTTTCCCAATAAGAATTATATGTTTTTAAAATTAAATTAGACACAAAATATTCAATATAATCTCCACACTCAGAGTGTTAATCAAGTGAATCATTAGACCAGAGATCCTCCATCTGTTAGATGGATCCAAAACGATAGGGGGAACAAGTATAGACATACTTGGTCCAAAGTAGAGAGTATCACTACCCTTGGGTTTGTCCCCTATTATCATACAAGCAAAAACACTGCAAACTGTGAATTTGTGCTGCCAAAGGGACGAATCCGCTGAGCACACACAAGAATTTTCTGTATTAATTCAACATGCTTATTAACTGAGACATTTAACTGTTACATCTTTGCATCTACTCCAGATAATACCTGCTCAATATTACTTTTACTAAACATTACGCCAACAAACTTGTTATAAACTCATCAAAACCAAAAATACAACACAAACTAAACATACCTCCACCAAAATAATCAACATCTAGTGGCAGCAACTTACGGATACAAGTCTTCCCGTCCGAATCCAATTTCCATCTACTGGGACAAATGCAAGCCACTTGAGATCTTCTTACGTCCAAGGCTACACATCTATAGTCGCAGCCGCAGCCTGATATAGCTGGCATTATCATTACATATCCTGGACCTGCATTGTACCCTGAATGGGCATCCGAAAGATGTGGGATGGATCTTGCCGGGTCTAGAAAGGAATAACCTCCTCCTCCACTGGTGGTATTGCCTGAGGATGCATCACCACCAGCGTAACCGCCGCCACCTAGAAATAATTATGTCAATTCAGATATGTCTAAATCTATGGAAATTATACGATCAGCATTAAATGCTTCAATGAACCAATCCATTTAATTTGGTAGAGATCGATATCAAATTAATATAAAGAGAACATACCTCCTCCATATCGACAGCCACCACCTCCGCCACCAAACCCTCCGTCTCCTCGATGATCCGTAGAATTATAACATGCTTTGCCGCCTAGTCCGCCTTCTAGAAGCGATTTTCCCATAATTTGCACATAAGCCGCTTCAAGCATACCAACGGGTACTAGCCATCCTCCCCCAGAACCGGATGATCTAAAAAAATATTTGAATTAATCGAAGTACTCTCCACAATATTTTTAAATACTCACTTTTTTCCGTACATTTTTCCTGGCAACGGAGCTTTTGAAGTATTTATTGCTTGTCCATGTTGATGACCTGTGTCAATGAACCTTCCCAAACCAAGACCTCCTCCTCCTGCTGCTATTGCAAGCGGTATTGCATGTTTTGTCCTATTTCTCTGTTAATCAAAATATATAATTAATTCCGAATAATATCAAGACTTTCAGTCTGTGTTTAACATCTGAGGTGAACACATGTGAATATAATTATCGAGAATTAAAATACGCGATATTTAACGATAAAAAATCGTTTATCAGTGTAAAACATTCAATCAAATACCTTACAAACTACCAGCATATAATGTCGAGAGAAGAAAATAGGGAAATCCAGAACAACATGGAAATAGAAGAAATTTTAGTTGATCCAGGAGGGAGAAATAAAAGAAAAGCAAGTCAAGATGAATTAATAGAAAGCATACAAGAGCTAACAGATGATGAAATTCAAGAGATAATCGGAATAACAAAAAAAATTCGTAAAGCAAAAACACCAGATGCAACTCAAGAAGGCTTCAGAGGTTTCGAATGGACTGAAATAAACAATCAAGAGGTCAACCACCTGCAACAGATTCACCACAACAAAATAAACAACAAAAACAAACCATTCCACATCCAAATCAAGATAACAACAATATTAAAAGAATAAACTACTCAACAAAAATGAGGGAAATTACCAACAAGAAATTTATCAACTTATATTATATTAATGTATCAACAAATGTTGAGTCAAGACTCCAAATGGCTGAAATCTGGGAAAAGGCTAGAATTAATAACAAAGATACGATATTAAAAACCAAAAAAGGATTTCTTCTCAAAAGCGATACCCCAAAAGCCATCCTCGAAAATACTCTAAAAACCCTATTAAACAGTAACATAATTACGGGTTATACGGCCACATCCTCTTATAACCAAAACAATAATGAAAAAAGTTACCTCCACCTAGCTATGCCTGCGTAATAGCATCAGTGGAAAAAGAAATATCAGATGAACAGATAAGCGACCACTTAAAGAATGCAGATTTTGCAAGCGAATAACATCCGAAACTAACGCACCAACGCACTTCATCAGATTGATTACAGGCTGTATCACCTCCTATGAGAAAATTCTTGCGGAGGGAATGTTCTACAAAAGCCGACATTATGCAGTTTACACTAGTGGTGCCCCACAACCAGCCCCACTGCCCTGCTCAAGGTGCCTTAAATATACCCATCGTATAGAAGATTGTAACGAAGAATTAAAGTGCCTAAAATGTCAGGAAAATCACGCTACCAATAAATGCAAAACTCAACTACCGCCAAAATGCAATGCTTGCGGAGCCCTGGACCACCAGGCATGGTCTTTTGAATGCCCTAGGCGCCCAACAGAACCCATAAAAGATATTCCTAATTTGCCAGTTAAAACTCTTAAAAATCTTATCAAATAAGCTCTGATGAAAACAAAAATCTCGAATCCATACTCCAGTTACCGTGCATGACACGATAATAAATACTTACGTCTCAAAACTCAACAAAACGAAAAATACCAATGGTGCAGAATTACTCGACAACCTGAGGAAAAATATATATATATATATATATATATATATATATATATATATATATATATATATATATATATATATATATATATATATATATATATATATATATATATATATATATATATATATATACAGAATATAACATTGAAACGACTGTGTCATTTGTGGAAACAATTGGATTTATATTCTGATGTTAGATCTTGAGGTCAACAATTTCGAATCCCCACTGAAATAGTTCACGGAAGCATGTCGAGCCATCCTCTTCACATGTCAAACTAAAATCCTTTACTGCAATCTTGATAATTATACATCAAAAATATCTAATAAACAATACTATAGAAAATTACGATATCAATTTTTTTTGAGAAAATAAAACGAAAGCTGAAGACAGCGTACAATACAAAGATTGGAGCATTGTAAGACATGATGGTAATATAATAAACCATAACAACAGAGGGGAAAGCTTGGCTCAAATACACCCATCACTAGGAATGAGAAAAAGAAACGACCCAGGATAAATAATCCTTTGAACGACTCCATACATTTCATTATTCCCATTGAAAACGACGAATTACACATTTTCCTAATATACAACCACCCAACATCTTATCTTGAAGAGACCATCCTAAATATGGCAGTAAACTACAAATATTCACTGATAATTGGAGACTTCAACATCAATAATAGCAGAGCAGAAACCTCTTTCAGTTTCAGCATGGCAGAAACTCCGCCAACTTTATAATGCCCAATAATGAGGACACAACGCCTGATTTGATATTATTCAGACCAAATATAAAAAATTTTATTGAAAACATTGATGTTATACCAGATCTGGGAAGTGAACACTTGTCTATTATTCTAAGCCTAAACGTGGATATAACTATGAAATATGGAAGACATCAACAAACGATAAGAAAACTACATAAATATCAATAGACTGGTGCCTATTTCACCTAATACTATATCTGATTTTTAAAACTTTGGAGGAGACTGTCTTGGACAACACACCCAAAACTACAAGGACATATGGGACGCATGAACTTCCACCATTTATTATTAGCTTAATAAAAACTAAAAGAAGAATGTATAGTGAATACAGACAAAACCCTTCACCTGAAATCAAAACAAGTATTAACAATTATAGTAAAGAAATCCATAAGCTTATACACCAATACAGGCAACACAGCTGGGTCAGGACTTGTGAGGAAATAAATGAGATGAAGGGAAGGATGTTTTACCAGAAAATTAGTAAGCTCTCAAGATACAAAAACGCACAAAAAACTCCACCCATAGAAGAAAATGGTGTTCTATACGAGACAGAAGAACAAAAAGTTGAGGTATTTGCGAAACACTTTGAACTCCATTATGAAGAAACTCAGAATCCCCAATTTAATAAACACATAGAAAACGAAGTGGATCAGTGGTGCGAAAACTTTTTTGATGAAAATCACATTCCAACAGAAGAAATAGAAATCGAAGAAAGTGATTATTTCCAAATTTTACAAAATCAAAAGTGTACAGCACCGGGGGCTGATAATATACCATGGGTGGTGGTCAAAAGATTTAGCATTAATATACACATTTTTATTATGAGCATATTCCACTTCTGCCTCTCCAATCACTATTTTCCTCCCGAATGGAAAATAGGAAATATTGTAGTAATTCCTAAACCTAATACTGACCATAAAAGAGTTAATAACTATAGACCTATAACTTTGCTTCCTGCTCTTGGCAAGATGTTCGAAAAGATAATCAAAATAAAGATAGAAGAAATCATTGGGGATAAAATTCCTAATCATCAGTTTGGGTTTCGAAGCCAATGCTCTACTCTGCACCCTATTACTATTCTCATTTTAAATGTTCAGGCTGCCAAACTCAATAACCTCTCATCTGCAGCAATATTTCTTGATATAAAAAAGGCATTTTATAGTGAATGGCACAAAGGGCTTCTATACAAGTTGAAAAAATTGGAATTGCCCAACTACTTAATCCACCTCATAAGAGAATTTCCATTAGACAGGAGCTTGGCAGTAAAAATCAAGAAAGCAAGATCAGAATCCTTCAAACCTAAAAAAGTAGTTCCCCAGGGTTCACCTTTATCGCCTTTACTATACAACCTTTTTTGCACTGATATAAATGAAAATGTCGACCATCAGGAAAAGGCGGAATATGATCTACAGTTTGCCGATGACACTGCCCTCATAGTACACGCTAAAACAAAAGAACAAGTTATGGAGAAGCTACAAGCCCTGGTGGATAAAATTATGAACTGGCTTAACAAATGGAAATTACTGCTAAATCCTGTTAAATGCCAACTGATTATTTTTAATCATACCCCATCTCATGCTTCCCCGCAAATTTCGATCAACCAGCACAACATAAAACCTAACGTCACAGCAAAATATTTAGGCATAAATATTGACAACAAACTTAGCTTCAACTGTCACACTAAACTCTGTAAAAGAAAAATTACTACCACAGCTAAATTTTTTCGCTGCCTGACCTACAACAAAGGAATAAGCAAAAAACAGCTGCTAAAATCTATAAAAGCATTTGCAGGCCAATCCTAGAATATGGCCACACTATATTTCTAAACTGCAGAAATCCAGCAATAAAACAATTGAGAACTGCAGAAACTACTGCCCTCAGAAAGATTACCAAGATGCGCCACCCAGATAATCCACTCCACAACCCTTCAAATCAGCTGCTCTACAAGGTGACAAAAATTCAACCCATCACTGATAGATTAAGGATGCTTTCAATTAAGTTTGCAAAACGACCACATAATATGGAAATACTACAACCCCATATAAGAAGAAGAGATATACATATACAAAGTCGACGAAAATACCCCACGCACACACTACTGGAAGTTATAGAGCAGCTTCAAGGGCACTAAAATAGTTCTGTGCATATAAATAATCACTTATAGTTTTTTTTTACAATCAAAATTGGGAAAACAAATCTCTATGTTCAATTTCAGTAGTAGGAAATATCTAAATGTAAAATTTACGGGCTGCAGGACCTAGGTCGATGGCCAATTGGCCAATATTATGTTATTATTTATTGGCTAATAAAAATCGTTTATTATTAGTATTATTATTATCAAGACTTTGGGCATTATATTTATTGCGAAGAGTGTTCACGATTAAATTAGAACATTACAAATCACCAACTTATGTAGGATGACAATAAAACAATGCGAACTTTATTCAAGGAGCAATATTCAATCTCCCATAGGTTGTTGAGTATCCCTCCTTGAAAGCTTTAACAAGGTTTAGAATGCCATTTATCAGGTCCCTTTCGCTTGGCTCTGTTAAGATTTTTTCTCCGCTAAAATCCGCAGCGGTATACGCTGTGTCTGCAAGGTGGGATCTGTTGAAAAGCAACCTCGCACGAGCGTGTATATGTGTGTGTGTGTGGGTGCCTTGTTAACGATGATTATGAATAGTGAATCGAAAAACGACCTACTTCCGGGCGGGATATTTTACATTCCACACAAGGTTGAATATTGCTCCTTCAAATCTTTAATATGTTTCAACATATAGCCATAAAATTCGCATGATATCATTATTAGGATATAAAAATATTTCACTTTCTGAAACTCTCCTCACTTTCATTAAGATTACGCCATAAGAGTATTTTCATGTTTATCTTGTTTCAAGTATCTTTTTTTTATTTGCGCAAAAATTATTATTTTTCACATAACTCAAAGAAACTCACCATGAATACATATGTAGCGCCACCGCCTCCACCTCCACCGTCATTGATATCCATATTGAGAACTCCTCGAATCCCTTTGGGAATGTCATGATTTCCATCAGACGGACAAGAAGTATTCTCTTGATGATGCAGAGTCTAAAATTACCAAAAAACTAGTCAATATGGCATTCGAGGTTAGTATCTTATAGGAAGCATATAGAACTTCAGCAAGAATATCAAAGAAAAATATATTTCAAATTTTATAGGCTTTCCGTCAATAACTGATTATTCTCTGTTTCACACACATCCACGGAAATTATGAAATAGTAGGCATCATAGACCTCGAGTATACTGCATATATTTCATTTTTTTGTCATGCATGCAAAGTTTTTGGTAAATTCCTAAAAATTAACATAAAAAATCATACAACTTCTCAGAGAATTTTTGAATAAATTAACATCATATTATATTGATTTAGTGAAACTTCATCACTTTCTTGTTTGCCTACCTAAACTTGTTCAATTAAAAGAGCATTCTTATTAGCTACGTAAAGTAAAAATTCCTCTTACTATGGATTATTTTTATTAGCTTAACTGTATATTTACTTGAACTAAAGTGGTTTGTAATTCAATGAATTGAACTAATGTTTTAAGTTATTCAAAGAGGTACAAAAAGTATAGACGTGGTTTCTTGATATCAGTGAGAGCTGGGACATCGTTGTCCTGAAGTTCCTTGCTAAAAGGTCAGAAAAAGACGATTGGAAGAACGCAAGAACGATCATCAAGCCCGGAGAAGTTAGGTGAGCGATTCACTCATTCAAGCCGTTTAAGGCTCATGGGGTGGATGGCATCATGGCTGCTTTGCTACACAAGGGGTGGATACTTTCCTTCCTTATCTCATTAAGCTCTTCCAGTTGAGTCTGGCCTGGAGGTTAGGGCTCCTGTTGGTACACAGACGGCTCTGAAACTGCAAAAGATGTTGGAGCTGTCTTGGCGGGCTTGCGACTGTTTTTAGAGAAGAAATATTCGCCATTGACCACTCTGCTTGCGGGAACATTAACAAGTAGGTCAATAAAAATCAACACTGATAGCCAAGCTGCAAGCTTCATTGGCATCCGATACCTGTACGTCACTTATGGAGCAGGAATGTGCTCCATCTTTGCCAAACTGGGAGAACGGAACAGGCTCCGTCTGATGTAGCCACTCGGGCATTGAGGGCAATGAGAAGGCGGATTCATCTAATCAACAGGGGTCTACAAGTAGACGGACCTTGGAGCTGTCCCATTCTTGTCTGCTAGGAATGATCTGGAATGGCAACTCTATGTTGGTTTTGGGTATTGCTATGTCATATTTCATACTCAGCATCTCGTTGTCCTCAATTTCAGACGGTAAAGCACCGAGCACAAAGCTGTACATATTTGTCCCATTTCGCGAAAGGTGATGAAATCTGTAAGTAGCCATTCTAGCTGCTCCTCTAATCACAAAGCGAAGATTCTAACCTTAATTTATGATTTGAAGTATGAAGTAAAAACATTGATCAACAGTATCCAATTGATTGGCTATGTTTCAATATTATCAGCTTTACAATTCATGCCCAGGCCAAATAGAATATTACCACGAATAACACTGTATATACTGACCTTAACGCAGGCGCTAGACCCCTCTTGACCCACAAGAAATATCAATTCTTGTCCCTTTTTCAACTCGATCACAGTGCGTACCATCGAACCTCTAGATGAGCCCATTGCTCCACTGCCTTTGCCACCACTAGCTCCAAAAGCAAGTAAACTGGAAAAATAAAGATTAAACGCAACGAATCAAAATATTCCAAATTCATCTTACGTGTAAAATCCTTGATTTGGTACAATCCATCTTTGCATTCCACTCAAACCTGCATCATGCAAAACAGCAACCTTAACCTCTGTTTTATTATAGGAGCGTAAGCAATCCGAAGGCGTAGGCCCAAAACGACCAGTCGCATCACATGTGTTGATCTCATAATCTAAAATTTATCAGAAATCGGTTGATGTTCGCTCTTTTTATTTTCAACATTCCATACGTGTTTTATTAACGAAGTCTTTATGCACTTCTCTACCAAATAGGTGGTTACCCATTGGATCCCAATAATTGTAACCTTTCAACTCTTCTGGTGGTATATTCAAACCAAAACACTCTGGACTCAAGGAAACGTCATCTATTGCTATATCACTAATATATCTCAAACCACGCTTCGCATCAAAGCTCAAGAAATACCTAAGAAAGAAAAATAAAAGATAGTACTTCCAAAACAAATAACTACCATCTAGATTTCATTAAATTACATCTTATTTGCATGGATCATATAATAACTCGATTTATCAGTAGATGAGTCTGGTGAAAACATATAGAATACATTCTTCTGATTTTTCTTTATGTGTCAATATACTCCAAGCATTTGCCACCACTTAGACTGTATCTTCACTGATCCAAGTTTTGTATACAATCACGAATTGAAGCCAAACATCCTACGGATTGTGCTAACTCAAAACAGTAGCTTTGCTACAATTTAGCCTGGTGGAGTTTAAAGCCAATGTAGACTTACTCATCTACTTCATGATCGATATAGGGTTGCCATACCTAAAGGGACCTGATCGATGAAAATGTAAATTAAGTATAAAATATTCAACATAAATACTTTTTGCCCATAGCATATCCAACTTGATGCGGTAGTAGACGTTCACATTATTTTTTGAATTGTCAGTTTATATTTAAACTTCACTGTTAGATTGATTCCACAGTGCCTGGAGAAGGGATATACCCTTAGGATCGACTAACAACGGCCCTCTGGCGGACGCACAAATTCCCCCAAAATCTGATGAGAGAAGCCATTGCAGTATAAGAAAACTAGGACACACCAACATGAATGTGAGAGCAATACACCAGCAGTTACAAGACATGCAACCTCATGTTCTAGCTCTAACGGAAACTCAATGTCAACAGCAGACACCACATTCTCTATTTCAATGGCTATGAGTTGCACTCAAGGCTTTCTATTTTTGCAGATCGCATTCCAATCTCTTTTTCTGAAGAATATATAGGTTTGCAGACGACTGTACCCAGATGTCCTCATTTTCTAGACAACGCTAACTGCTGAGGAGTCACACTGACAAAGATATCAACAGAGCATGTCACTGAAATCAGACTTGGAGAAGACATCAGAGTGAGGCCGATTGAACTTGGTCAATTTTAACGGGAACAATAGTCAACACCGGAGTTTGCTGACATGAATATGGGTCAGCCATTGCCAAACCAGCTTCTGCTAAACTCAGTTTTCTTATCATGGCTAGGCAGTACTTCCCACCATCAGAGTTGATGGTTTTATACAGAGAACAGGTGCGACCTGGTCTCGAATATTATTCATGTGTGGAGCCTCCCACTCAAACATTCATTTCATCTTTTGGATAGTGACCAGAAGAGAATTTCCAGCTTTACAGCTTGCTGATCTTTCTTTTTTTCAGTATTCCATAGTATCCTCTGAAGAACTGAAAGATTTGGTCCAGATCCGAAGAAAAATCAGGCTCGCCGAAAACTCGCATCAGCAGATGGTCCAACCAACAACACCACGCAACTCTATAAAAATTAATTTGTTTACAGGGCTACTGTGCTGTGGAACTCGCTTCCATAATCTTCCCAATAACTTACAATTTGGCCTTCTTCAAGAAGCGAGTGAACACACATTAAATCATCTTGGGAAGCCACAATTATGGCATGACAGTAATCGCCCCCACCCATTAGTTGAGAATACAAAAAAAGTGCAATGTCTAAGCCAGCCTTTTTACTGCTATAGAAGTAGCAGTGTTATACTTGGCCACTTATAACAAATGTGACCACTAAAAACTTTATTTCGCTAAGACAACCTTACACTCCAAGTTGAATGATTTGAGCCAAATAAGGAAATAAACAAAAAGAATTTCTTGAAAAATACTGATAAACATTGAAATTAAATATTTGACATTTTAGTTAACTTCACAAAGCGCTCAATGAAGAATGAAGAAATTAAATAAAATATAGAAAATGTTATTGCTAATCGAGGAAGCGTTTACCTGTGTGTAATGTTAGGTAGAACAAAAACTTGTCTAACCCATCTATCACCATGGTCAAAATAGCTCCATGAAATATCCTTCGATGTGTTATAATTGGGTTTTAGCTCGGTAACTTGTAGCAAAATACCACTTTTGTGCTTGCCAGTTTGATGCAAGTAAAATCGAATCTGAAATAAAAAAATAAAAATAAAAATACCTGCATTGTTGGTTGTTCTTGAATAACAGTTCGAGAATAACGATATTTATTTCGAGAAGTCTTAATCTTAAATGATTATATACAGGGATATCCACCGGGATCGTCCGTTAAAACCTTTTTGAGTTCCAATTACAATATCAAGCTGAAATTTTATACGCGGCCATAACTAGCGATTTCCAATTGAAGTGAAATATTTTCGAAGTGATACCATTTCCGGTTATACCGGAAGTGGGTCATCTCTTTGTTATTTCAAATGGCAATCTACCTTTTTTATTATACATCTAGAACCGACATTTGAGCAATTGAGCAACTCGATTTTTGAGGAACATTTAAAAAAATTGTAGCCCGTAGATCTTTTGCACTACAGACACAATTTTTGCTTGAGTGGATAGAAGAAGGATCAAGGAATTTTTTAAGCAATCTACACATGTGAAATGTTTATTGCGTTGTTTTGTATGATTTTTTTCAATTTGGCCTTTTTCAAACAGCAATAACTCAATTTTTTCAAATGGCACGTGCCAATTTTTATATCGCCATGAGAGGAAGCGTCAAATTTCAGATGGAATTGTATCAGCATGTACTATACCCATGTTTTATAGTTCCGAAATAATTTGGGAACATATTGAATTTTGATGATTTTGCAAGAACTAACAGAGAATGCTTTGAAATATTTGAATCAAGTAGCTGAACTGGCTACGCTCACCTGACAGGTGCCTAAAATTAATGTACTTGTCACTTCGTTCATTCGAATTTGATATTTCAACAAGAATTGTTGGTAATTTGAAGTGAAAATTTTTGAAAAACACCAGATTGATAATAAAATGGCTGATTATTCAAACGAGGATATGTTTAATCTCTTTTTAATTCATGGCGAATGTCAAAAAGTGGTGGATAGAACTTGCAGGCAATTCAATAACCAATTTCCAAATTTGACGCCTATGAGTAAAACAAAATTTCGAAGGATTAGAAGCAATTTTCTGCAATTTGGAGGAACAAATTACATAGAAACTAGAAGAAAACCAATTCTCGAGGACGACGACAATCAAATTAATACGCTAGCGTATTTTCGTACCAATCCACATGCGTCCATTAAGTCAGCATCAATGGATATTGGATTGAGTTATACTTCCATTCAAAGGATCCTTAAGAAACATAACATGCACCCGTATTCTTTTATCAGACTACAAAAATTGAAACCAAGCGGCTAAATTTCTGTGAAAATTTATTAATTCGGCCTCAAGAAGATGAGACAATTCTGCAAAAAATTATATGGTCTGATGAAGCCAAGTTCAATGTAAGTGGAATAACCAACAGGAGAAATCGACATTTTTGGGACACAGAAAATCCACATGATTTCCAAAATAAATTCAGCGTGAACGTTTTTGCAATTTTAATGAATGATTTGTTGGCTTATCACATTTATGAGGAAAATCTTGATGGACAAAGATACCTGGAAATTTTGAGAGGAACATTAGCAAATTTTTTAGATGGATTACCCCTTAACATTCTGAGGGATTGCTATTACCAAATGGATGGTGCACCAGCACATAAAACACGAGCATTAGATCGGCAGCTAACAGAAATGTTCGAGGATAGATGGTGGGGTAATCAAGGACCAAATTTATGGCCTCCGCGTTCTCCGGGCCTGACACCCCTTGATTTTTATTTATGGGGCAAAATCAAGAGTGAAGTGTATCTTCTTCCTGTAAGAAGTAAAGAAGAGTTACTAGAGCGCATTCATAATGCTTTTCGTAATATTGATCCTGAGGAAACTAGGAGGGCAACTCATCATGTTCGTATACGAGCTGTCAAGTGTATCGAGCAAAATGGGGCCCATATTGAACATTTATTCAGATCGTAAATTAGTTTTCTCCTATGATGTTTGCTATCATTTATTCGTATTAATGTAATTATTTTCGATGATTTACAATTTTGTAGAATTGTAGAAAATTGCTTCTAATGCTTCGAAATTTTATTTTACTCGTAGACGGTAAATTTGGAAATTGGTTATTGAATTGCCTGCAATTTCTATCCACTACTTTTGACATTCTAAAATGAATTAAAAAGATTACATATATTTTCGTTTGAATAACCAGTGGTTTTATTCCAAATGTGTTGTATTTTTGGATATTTTCAATCTGAAATAACAATTCTTGTTGAAATATCAAATTCGAATGAACGAAGTGACAAGCACATCATCGAAATTCAATATATTCCCAAATTATTTCGGAACTATAAGAGATGGATATAGTACATGCTTATACAATTCCATCTGAAATTTGACGCATCATCTGATGGTGATATAAAATTGGCACGTGCAATTAGAAAAAATTGAGTTATTGCTGTTTGAATTAAAACAACGCAATAAACATTTCACATGTGTAGATTGCTTAAAAATTCCTTGATCCTTCTATCCACTCAAGCAAAAACTTAAAATGTTTTGAACGGACGGTCCCGGTGGATATCCCTGTATTCTGTCAGCATTTCCCAAACATATATTTGCCCCAGCTGCGTAAAATTTGTACTCCTCCATCATGACCCATCCAGTTTTTCTTGTTACCTATTTCAAAATATAGATTCATTGCATTTGACGATTTTTATTTGCGAGTGAAGTTGCCAGAATTGTAATCAATGACGAGACGTTCCCAACTCATATTTCAATAATAATTATTTTTTTCACTTTCCCGTCGCAGATTAAATTTCGAATTCTTTTCTTCTGCGTTATATGCAAAAAAAATACACATTCCAATTTAAAATGAAGGAAATATGTTTACCATATTCGATGCTAACAATTTCTAGTATAGTTTCAATAATAGTGTCAACTAGTATATTGCCATTATTTTTCAATTGTATGCAAATAACACTCTGACTCCTTCAAAATGAGCGAATCTTACATAAAATCGTATAACTAAAGTTACTTACCGCACAGGAATTATAAAACTTGGAAGATGTGTTACCATGTACAGTTGGTGGAGGATTGAATATAATACTCTTCAGCCTTGCTATACTAGCAAAACCAACATTATCCTTCAGCATATTAACGAATAGATATTTGCCAGAGCTATTCATGTAGGTATGATCGTAAGAAGGTCCAGTAAAATTAGTTGGAGTTGAACCATTGTGTCGAGTCCATTCAAGAGCTTTATCATCATTGTACCACCCACACATATCGTCTTCAAAGTTACAACGTGCCCCATATGGCATTTGGTCTAAAAATAGAAATTCATAATAAGACCAGATGAATTAGAATTTGTCTGTGGAATTGTTCCCTTGAAAAACAGTATCAAGACTACCAAAATGTATTATTGTATATAAAACGTTGAAAATCAGGTATTCAGTAAAGAGACCTGATCGAAGTAATTCACAGAAGAAAGCGTTTCAGAAATTCCCTATCACGACTGATTATGGCATCTCACACAACACTTAAAAGTCTCGTCAAGGTCCTGAATTCCTGAACATCAGAATCAGAGGAACCTTGATATTGGATGATAATATGATTGGAATTTCCTACTTCAAGAATCAAATAGTTAACTTATAGTAGGGAGTATATCAAGTGGACCATCATGGATATCAACACCTTGGCATATGGCTCTTTGCGTCCCCCTTCCTTTGAACTACATCCCCTGCTCTATCCTTACAAAGAAGTCCCATTTAGAGCGAGGGGGTATCTTTGGCAGATCACTTATTTCCGCCATTTCTGCGCCCAATCGATTACGCCTAAGGCGGATTCCTAACGGGCATGTGATCAAATGAATTGGTGTTTCGACCCCAATTGCACAGCACCTACATTCAAGATTATTCTTCAGTCCTATTTTGTACAGGTGATGTCTGAACTTGGCATACCCCGTCACTGCCTGTGCCAGAAGCCATGCATTGGTTTGACTGCCTTCAAGTGCCAACCTTGTCCAAATTTAACTAGGTGATGTACCCAGCCTTGGGCTGACAATAGCATTCAATCAGGTCTCCCAATCTTGTTTGGCTAGCCAGTACCCCAGCCTTGCTTTAACAACATAGGCTGAGATCCATGACCTGGCCCTATTAACAGAACATAAACAGGCCAGCCTATCCCCAATTTCATTTCCCCTGATTCCGGTTGTGACCCGGAACCTAGAGGATTCAGATATGGTTGTTTACCGCCAGTTATTCCAGGGCCTGAACACACTCCCAGACCACCTTAGAAGATCCTGTGTGCGCCAAAGACTGCCAGATTAGCCTGACTGTCGGGACAGATTGTGATCCACTCATTCAGTAGCGGATGATGGGCCGATCCATATGTCTGCATTGAAAATGAACAACACAGACGTACATTAGCAGGTCTGCTGCGAGTACAGGGAAGCTAATATATTGGTAAGCCTAATTACAGAACACTATGAATTAAATAAACACAAATATAAAATAGTGGACCGTGAGCTTTTCTTCTGTGAATACATAGAGGAAACTTTATTGAACATAAGGAAAAAAGGGGTCTTTCAAGCATTTTGGTGGATCACTCCTCATGAATCTCAGTTCGGCTAAATGTCAACTCAAAAAATTCACAACAGTATTGCCTGAAGAAGCTCAGTGCTACTTGGGTACCAAATTTGTTGTAGAATTTAAAATATATTTTAGGGAAGAACTATATTGAACGAATGTACCTCTGTACCCCATAACAGAGTAAACAATTTCAAGTCATCATAAAGATTTTATTTTCGATTTTTTCTATTCACACTCACCACAATTCTGTCTTTCATCTTCGCCTTCCTTACAATCTTCTGTGATGTCACATATCCTAGTATTATTTATGCAATGTGTATTCGATTTGCAGCGAAATTGCTGGGGAGCAGCGCAGGTATCATCATTTCTTGGATAGCAGTTCTCCAAGGTTACGTTATCGAAAGCTAAGGTGGCATTACTACTATGATTTTTGGCAGGCACGACCTCCAGAATAATGGTGAAATTCTCTGATACTTTACCAATAGATATGACATATTTATTCCATCTGAAATGTTTCAATATCATTGAGATCGATTATGAAATGACGGTTGAAGAGAGTTTGTGCTGAGAATGCTAAGATTTGAACATATCCTCTTAGTATGTTACTCCTCCAAATAACCACAATAGAAACATCTGTTGAGGTTTTCATCATGCCTAATTTTCTTATTAAGTATAGTCAAAAGAAGACTTTCTTTACAAATAAATGAAAATTTAGTTTTCTTCTAAAATAAACACCTCAAAAAGTCTAGGAACACTTACCAATATCTTTAAAATATGAATTTGATGATTCGAACTTATAGAAATCTTTCGGTTTTGTTAGGATGTATTGTATATAATGTATTCTCGAGAAAACATAATAATATTTGACTTCTCCAAAGCACCTATTATAAAAAAAATTTGGAATTGGAAAATGACGAAATTTGGTAAAACACAAGAAAAATCCTGAACTAATTTTTTTCGAAACGATATGGAAGCACTTATATTTTTAGTACCCAGAAGGTCCACCTCTGTTATTAATGACACTTTGGCATCGTCGTGGCATGCTCAATATTAAATTGTCTATTACATTTTGGCCTAAGTCATTCCAAGCCCTCTGAACTGCTAATCGAAGATCCTGTTCATGATGGAAGACGTTTTGACGCAGGAGATTTCTTTTTAGGGTGTCCCACACATGCTCGATGGGATTAAGATCTGGGGAGCAGGATGGCTACGGTAGAAGATCGATATCATTCTCTTCAAGAACGTTCAAGACAACTCTTGCACGATGAGGAGGGGCATTATCTTGTTGGAAAAGTGGATTTTGACCCATTGTTTGGAGATACGGTACCACTACAGGTAAAACTATCTCATTTGCGTGAGGATGTTCTGTATGAAAACGAGGTCAGTTCTTCCACCAAGGCGTATACCTCCCCAAAACATCACTGATCCGCCTCCCTGTCTAACAACTTTGCGAGCATGCTGGAGACGGTTTTGCTTTCCAGGTTCCCTCCATATTCGAATTCTTCCCGAATCGGGATAATAACTAAATCTAGATTCATCACTGAAAAGAACTGTGGCCCACCTCTCTTGATCCCAGTTTACGTGTTCTTGGCACCAAGCTAAACGAGCAGCGCGATTTCCATGGGTCAGTTGTGGAACTCTTAAAGGACGTCTGGAGTGGAGTTGACCTTCGTGCAGTCGATTTCTCACAGTTCGGTCGGAAATTTGTACATTATGAACTCGTGATAGCTCTTGAGCTAATTGAGATGCTGTGGCAGTACGATCTCTTCTGGCTTGTAAAACCAAAAATCGGTCTTGGGCGACTGTAGTAATCCTGAAACGACCTGTATGGCGTTCTTCTACGCTACCTGTTTCATTGAAACGCGAGCATAAACGGTTTATGACACTTGGGCTACTTCCCAGAACTCTGGATACTCCCCAGCTTGGAGCATGCCAACGACTCGTAACATCTCTTCTCTAGTCAAATGTCGTCTTTCCATGATCGAATCACAAAACTTGAATCTTTTATTTGTGCTTACACTAGAAACAAAGTGCCAACTAACTGATTTCAAACACTGAATACATGAATGATTATAAAGCAGCGTCGCATCTGCTGCATTTTTAGTTTTTTATAAAAAAAACTAAAATTGTACAGGTGTTCATTTCTTAAAAAAATCATCCATATTGATCCTTCTGGATACGATATATCGATATTCAGAAGTGTTCCCACGACTTTTTTGAGGTGTTTATCTATTACATTTCATAAAATAACTAAGCCATTGACACCTTGATACACCTTCATCTAAAAATGTATTAGTTAAATACTCGAGTAGATGGTCATTAAAAAGATACATTGGATATAAACTACGTTATTTTTCATTAGAAACATTCTTACTTTCGCTCGTCGTTTCCAGGAATATAATCCAGAACCCACTGTGTGTGGTTATTGATGAATGGTGCATGGTTAGTCAGCTTGTCTATAACCACTCTAATCTCAGCTTTCTCCATATTTTCTTGATATATCCAAACATGTAGTCTACATGTTGAGGTGGTTGAACTGAACAGAGGGCTCGTCAAGTGAAATTCAGTTTCAGTGTGAGGTGCTCTGAGCAAAAGGAAGCTTCCTAGAAATTGAATTGAATTAAAAAAAGAATTCAAGTTTTTCTGGATATATGCTACTGATAATCCTTACAAGTTTGAAGATATTTTCATGAGACACAAACACCTGGATGTATTTGCTCTAGCAAAAATTGATCAGTACATAAACTGACTCAGATAAACGTTCTATAACTTATACATAAAAAAAAGATAATGTGTTTTTGGAATTTTACTTAATAATTATGATTAGTAACGCGTTTCACTACACCGTAACTTCTTCAGACGAATGAATGTACAGAAAATAAGAATGAGAATAAAAATATAAATGTTCTTAAGTAATTAAAAGCTTATTGGGTTGATTCTTCTTAAGTGGCTTTGTGGTATTTCAGAATACTACTAAGATGTGCAGTTCATACTCAGAATATATGGTTCTACTCAATGTGCTTGAAGAACAGACTGACTCCCAATTATATACGGTTGAGGACACATAACAACAGTGAACCAGTAAGAAGAGCAATCGAGAAAGGTCAACGCATATAGATCAAAGAGGATATGAATATCCAGTACAACAAGAGGACGTTTCCAACATATATTTGAAGGTAATCCATACGGAATTATTGTATAGATTGCACCCTGTTGAGTTTGATATTTTAGATTCTGAATCCAGATACGATGTCAAAATTTTAATTCATAAAAAGTTTCAGCAACAACAGGAAAAGTTAAATTCACTTAAATTCAAAACTTCTCCACCCAAACCTTCAACTGATAAATTTTCAGACCATAAATTTTTTGACAATTTCACTAATTTAACTGATACCGATTTTACACAACCACAAAAAGATCTATTAGAAAAAGGATTCAAACATAATTTACATCCAAAACATACTAAAACTAATTTTGAACGGTTAGGCATAGACTCCGAAATCATTCTCAAAAACTCTAAAGATAATATTTTAGCCAAACATCAAACAGCAAAAATCATCAAAGAAGACTTTTCGAAATTATCACCTCATTGCAATTCCGATTATAAAATAATGAAAACAATTCGTGAAAATAGTACCAAGAACGATTTAGTATTCACTAAAGCAAATAAAGGTAACACCGTCATTGCGATTAGTAAAACCGATTATATTTCAAAAATTGAAGAATTCTTAACAGCCGGAAACTATATAACATCAACTAAGGATCCTACCGCAAAATTTCAGAAAGAGGTTAAAAACATAATTTCGACAGCAAAATCATTAATTACAGTCCACGAAAAATATAAATTCATTAACTCCAATCCAAAATCCCCCGAATTATATTCGTTGATAAAACTGCATAAACCTAATTACCCTATTAGACCTGTTGTTACTTATGTAACGGCACCTTCTTTCAAACTTTCAAAATTCCTTAACGACTTGCTAATAAAACATTGCAATTTTAAATCTAAATTTTCGGTCAAAAATTCATACGAACTAATTGCCAATATCAAAGATACCATTATACAACCTAATTCCAAACTCATATCTTTCGATGTTAAGAATCTATTTCCCAACATTCCTCTTAAAGATACGTACTACTTAGTTGAAGACTTATTAGAAAAGAATCATGTCAATACGATCATTAAATCAGATATTCTTTCATTATTACAAATTTGTTTAGATCAAAATTATTTCCATTTCAATAACAAATATTATACTATTGAAGACGGCTTGATTATGGGCAATCCGTTAAGTCCTTTGTTAGCAGAAATATTCATGAATAATTTAGAGAAATTAATTCATAATCATCCACTCAGTAAATATTGTTTATACTGGTATCACTATGTAGACGATATCATTATTTGCTTCACAGGAACAGATAGACAGTTAAAAATTTTCGAAAATCATAAAAATTCATTACATCCAAAAGTTGGATTCACAACCGAAATAGAAAGCAATAATTCGATAAATTTCTTAGACGTAACAATTTCGAATGAAAATGGAAAACATGTTTTCGCAATTTACCATAAGCCGTCACATACATATATTATAATACATAATTTGTCGTGTCATCCATATCAACATAAAACGTCAGCATTCAATAGTTTTATTCATAGATTGATTAACATCCCGTTATCACCAGAAAATTTCAACAAAGAATTAAATTTGATTAAACAAATAGCCAAAAATAATGGTTACAATCCCAAACTAATAAATAATATTTTAAATAAAAAACAAAGTAGAATCGCATTGAATGAAGTTAACCCTGTCGATAAATTGAAACAAAAATTCAACACCTTAACCTACGTTGGCTTTACAAGTGAGAAACTGAAATCATTCTTGAGTAGCAATAATATCAACCTAGCTTTCCAAACTAATAATAATTTAAGCAAATAAAATAATAATAAAACCAAATCAGGTAAAAACAATAAATCAGGTGTTTATAGATTGAATTGCAATGACTGTGATAATTTCTACATTGGTAGAACACATAGAAATTTTAATATTAGAATATCGGAACATAAACGCAGTTTTTCAAATAAAAAATCAGATTTTCCTTAAATTCCGTCTGGGCTTAGGTCGTTCTTCCCCAGCGCCTTAATTTTTCATTATTGGTTTTGTTTCAATTTCTTTGAGTACCATTTTCATTTTGATTGTTTTTAGCATTTCTTAGAGCTGACAGAAATTCTTCGACATTTAAACTTCTTCTGAACTAATTTGAATTCTGTGCGTTAATTTCTTGGTGCAGTGTACTTTGTATTAGATCGTTATTCACCCCAAGCGTTGTGTTTTTTTTTTCGTTTTGCGTCATTTTGTAAATATTTGAGTTCAAGTTAGTTGAAAAATAATTGAGATTGCTGTGTAAATAAAAATTATATCTAAATGAGTTTGGATATAACAAATATATAAATCAGAACTCTAATAAACCACTTTCTCGAAAAAATAATTACACATAAAAATGTGTCTGGTACAAATATACAGTGTGCTATATAATAGTATGTCACAACTTGAGGGGGTAAATCTACGTGCAATTTTAAGAAAAAAAGTTCATATAAACATAGGTCCGCAACAGCTTCGTTACGGAGCTACAGGGTGTTGAAATTTCCGGAAGAAAATGGTTTTTTCTTCAAAAGTCCTGCAGTTTTTGAGATATTCAGCCCATATTTGGGATACAAGCTATTTTTCACAGCCTTCATCATTACACGTCCTAAACTTTAACTAGAATCTACAAGGTGTTTTCTTTTCCGGAGCCATGTCTTCTTTTGCCCTTTCAAACTTCTTTGCAGTACGCCACTGATCAGCGTACAATCAATTTTCGTCATCTTCATTCAATTTGGAAACTTTTTTGACACTCGTAATTTTTTTTTCGTTCTCGAGCATAAAATTATTAATTGATTGTAAGCACTCGCTGAATTGAAAGCACTTCTAATTAAAAAAATGACTAGTAGGCTTTGATTTTTTTCATTTATTTATTTATTTATTTTGACAAATGCTAAATTTGAACCAGTGTCTGCTCGAATTGTTTATTAAATTAACGGTTAGTTTCAAGACATTTGAAGTTATTGCTGTAAGAAAAAATGGCTAATTTTACTAACGCCGAATTGGCTGATATCCATTACATGTACGGTCTGGCTGATGGAAACACAACAGAAGCTAGGCGATTATATCAGGTGCGCTTTCCAAATCGAGTAACACCAGACAGGCGAACATTTTCAAATATCCACAGAAGCTTGGGGGAAACTGGTACTTTTACTGCAAATAATCATTTAAAAGGTGCAACTCAAACTATGAGAACTCCAGATATTGAGGAAGCAGTTTTGGATTGTATTGATTTGAATCCTCATGTGAGTACAAGAAAAATTGGAAATCAGTTGAATATTTCACATGTTCTGCATGAATTTCTGCCGATGGTTAAAATTAGAGAAAATGTTCATTTTGATAGTGAAATAATGTTCACAGATGGAGCTAACTTTTCCAGAACTGCTATCACAAATTATCACAATAATCATTATAGGGCTGAGAAAAACTCCCATTTGATTGAAGAATCTCATCATCAAGAACAATTCTCACTAAATGTCTGGGTCGAAATAATTGGAAATTATTTGATTGGACCTTTTTTTTGCCTAACAGACTAAACGGTCCCACTTATCGGGAATTTCTTGAGGAGGAGTTACCTTTATTGCTCGAGGATGTGCCACTTTTGGTGAGAAACATAATGTGGTTCATGATTGACGGGGCACCAGCACATTTTAGTGGAGAAGCTAGGGAATTCTTAAATAATTTATTCAACAACCGATGGATAGGTCGGGGTGGACCTGAATCATGGCCTCTTAGGTCCTCAGACTTAAATATGTTAGACTTTTTCTTATGGGGATATCTCAAAAGCTTAGTTTATACCACTCCAGTGAACACTGTAGAAGATTTGAGAAATCGAATATTAACCTCTTGTGACACGATAAGAAATACTCCAGGGATATTTCAAAGAGTGCGTGATAATATGCGAAGAAGGACAGAGGCCTGTATTCTTGCAGGTGGAGGACACTTCCAGCAATTTATTTAGTTTTTAATCTTTCTTTTTTTTAGTTTGATATTGAATAATTATAAGTTGAGTCTCAAAAGTCGTGCTATCAAAATAAAAGCAAATTTTAGGCATACCTATCGAGTATTTCCATTATTTTTCTTTTTATTTAGCGAATAATATACAATCCAAATAATTCAAATTCAATAATTTTTCACTCGAAAACGGTAGAAGATACGAAAAATTACAAGTGTCAAAAAAGTTTCTTTATTGAACGACGATGATGAAAATTGATTGTACGCTGATCAGTGACGTACAGCAAAAAAGTTTGAGAGGGCAAAAGGAGACATGGCCTCAGAAAAGAAAACACCTTGTGAATTTCAGTTGAAATCTAAAACGTGTAATGGTGGGGGCTGCAAAAAATAGCTTGCATTCCAAATTTGGGCTGAGTATCTCAAAAACTGCAGGAGTTTTGAAGAAAAAACAATTTTTTCAGGAAATTTCAACACCCTGTAGCTCCGTAACCTATGTTTATAAAAACTTTTTCTCAAAATTGAACGTAGATTTACCCCCTCAAGTTATGACATACTATTATGTAACACCCTGTATACCCGATTTTTTAATTTTGTCGCATTAGATACCTACTTGTCTGACCTCGTAATTCAGATACAATATAAAGGACAAATATGAAATATTAAAATAATAAACAATATTTATTCAAATATATTGATAAGTATAACCTTAAATTTCAAAATTAAAGAAAAAAAATTGATTCGTATTTCGATTACGTTGGTGTCAAAAGAAATTCGATACATGACTTTTGACATATAAAATAATTAAGTGTATTCATTTCTTACCTCCATCCTTTCCGTTAGCATCGTTGTGTGGACCGGTTTCCCCTTGATTATAACTCTTTGCAGAAGTTATGAAAAACCCATTGGCGATATCTTTCCTCCAAGTCCATAGGCAATCTTCTTCAAAATTACAATCTGTGTCTGATATCGCTGGGTAATCAACCTGTGTATTATGTTGTTGCTTGTGCACCAACCTTATCTTATCGTTTTTCTTGTCATCTTCTTGCTCCCTCGTGAAAACCTTACCCCCATACATTTGGTCTTCCAGAAGTCGTTTCGGAGGAGAAGAATCATTCAAAATCAATTTTGGCGTGGAATTTGCAGCCATTAGTTCTTCTTTAATTCGTTCATCGTTTAATCTTTTTCTTAAATCTGATATACTCCTATCAGATGCTTTTCTTCTGAATCTAACATGTTCACCAAGTTTACCATTTTCTGTCATGGAGTCATCTGCGTCTTTGAAAGTTCTGAAGTTACAGGCGAACTTTGAATTTTCTTCGCTAAATTCACAACCACAATGAACATCTTTGATTAACAACAAATGCAACACAAAATACAAGTATGTTGTTTTCGCCATTTTAATATTTTAAAATTCCAACTTTATTTTTCATGGTTTCCAGAAGATATTTTTCACTTCACACATTTCATTTTTCGATTTTTCGCACTAGGTTTTTAAAATATTACTTATTTGTCAGGTGAGAATGTTTTGGTGTTGCTATAACTCTTCATTTTTGATTATGAATTTCGAAATATGTTGTTGAAAAAATCGATCGGCCGGGATGCATTTAAAAACGTATGAAAACTTGCTTTACAACTTTTAAACACTTTTATGAATTATTTTCAACAGAAACATTCACTGTTAAAACTAAAGAACTTGCTGTCATTCAAAATTTCAACAAATTCTCCCGCATATGTTATTTCTAAACGAATTTATCACTACATTTATTAGACAACAAATATACTTGAAACCATTGGTATAATAAAGTTTCACAATTCACATTAGTTTGCCTCGAGTTACGTTGGAAATACGAGCTTGTTTGTCAATTTATCCGCTGTTATTTCTCTAATTTTAAAATTACTGTCATTACACAGTATTCAGATTAAAAATACTCTGGAACAGCCCATCTAAAGATGCTCTGCTTTAGCCAGATTTTCGAGAGATGGATTTATACGAAAATCATAACTAAGAGAAGGAGGGAATATATTGATTTTATCCCGGTTGTTTTCCACCTTTGCCGTCGAGATGGCTCCCTACGGTGACATCTTGCGGGATGCTGAGGAAATATAGTGCATTTGGCGAAAATCCAGGAAAAATGCGTCGAAGTATGCAACACTCTTTGGGGGCAATGGTCTGGTCTATACAGAGTGTACTAAAATAGCTTGCAAACATACATAAAGGTGTTGACTGAACAGCGAAAAACCTTAATTCAATTCTGTTATACAGGGTGTTACATATTAGTATGTCACAACTTGAGGGTGTAGATCTATGTGCAAATTTGGAATGCAAGTTATTTTTTACAGCTTCCAACATTGCACGTCCTAGATTTTAACTGAAATTCACAAGGTGTTTTCTTTTCCGATGCCATGTCTCATTTTGCCCTTTCAAACTCAAACTGATCAGCGTACAATCAATTTTCGTCATCTTCGTTCAATTTAGAAACTTTTTTGACACTTGTAATTTTTTAGTATCTCCAACCGTTTTAGAGTGAAAAATTATTGAATCTGAATGATTCGAATTGTATGATATTCGCTAAATAAAAAATAATACATTACTCGATATGTATGCCCAAAATTCGCTTTTATTTTGATAGTTCGTCTTCTGAATTTACTTGACCCACCTGCAAGAATACAGGCCTCTGTCCTTTATTATCACGCATATTTGGTATTTCTTATCGTGTCAAGTTATTCGATGTCTCAACTTTTGTGTTCACTGAGTAAAACTAAACTTTTGAGTTATCCCCAAACGAAAAAGTCTAAACTATTTAAGTCTGGAGACCTAGGAGGTCATGGTTCTGGCCCACCCCGACCTACCCATCGGTTGTTGAATGTATTATTCAAGAATGCCCTAGCTTCTCCACTAAAATATGCTGGTGCCCCATCATGCAGAAACCATCATGCAATAAAGGTAACTCCTCCTCAAGAAATTGCTGATAAGCGGGACCGTTTAGTCTGTTAGGCAAAAAAAATGGCCCTATCAAATAATTTCCAATTATTCCGATCCAGACATTTAGTGAGAATTGTTCTTGATGATGAGATTCTTCAATCAAATGGGAGTTTTTCTCAGCCCTGTAATGATTATTGTGAAAATTTGTGATAGCAGTTCTCGAAAAGTTAGCTTCGTCTGTGAACATCATTTCACTATCAAAATGAGCATTTTCTCTAATTTTATCTAAGAACCATCGGCAGAAAGGCAGTCTTGAAGGAAAATCTCGGGGAAGTAGAGTTTGGACGCGTTGAATATGAAACGGATACAATAAAAGTCGTGGAGAATCCTCCAAATTAGAAGATCTGAAATATTCAACTGATTTACAATTTTTCTTGTACTCACATGAGGATTCAAATCAATACAATTCAAAACTGATTCCTCAATATCTGGAGTTCTCATAGTTTGAGTTGCACGCCAATTCGGCATTAGTAAAATTAGCCATTTTTTCTCACAGCAATAGCTTCAAAAGTCTTAAAAATAATCATTAATATAATAAACAATTCGAGCAGACACTGGTTCAACTTTAGAAACTGTCAAAATAAATAAATAAATGAAAAAAATCAAAGCCTAATAGTCATTTTTTTTTTATTAAAAGTGCTTTCAATTCAGCAAATGCATACAATCGTTTAATAATTTTTTGCTCGAAGACGGTCGTAGATACGAAAAAATTACAAGTGTCAAAAAAGTTTCTAAATTGAACGAAGATGTAGAAAATTGATTGTACGCTGATCAGTGGCGTACTAAAAAAAAGTTTGAAAGGACAAAATAAGACATGGCACCGACAAAGAAAACACCTTGTAGATTCTAGTTAAAATTTATGACGTGTAATGATGGAGGCTGTAAAAATCCATTCAAAAATATCCCAAAACTGCAGGAATTTTGAAGAAAAACCAATTTTTCCAGAAATTTCAACACCCTGTAGTTCCGTAAGGAAGCTTTTGCGGACCTGTGTTTATATGAACTCTTTCTCAAAATTGCACGTAGATTTACCTCCTCAAGTTGTGACATACTATTATGTAACACCCTGTATAATATAAAAAATATTTTTCTATCGGTCAGTGTAACTTACATACATCTTAGTTCATTTTAATGTTGAAAGGAAAGTTTACTGCTTGAAATATATTGGTAAAACAAGCTAATAATGATGCTGATCTACTGATAACACAGGTCTGCAACAAAAATGCTGTCTTGATATTTTCAACCGATTTCTATGTATTAAGGTGTTCTGAAAACAAAAAACATACTCAAAAAATTCCAGGACGTAAGGTTATTTTACAAAACGCAAAATTTTATTACAATAAATGGATTTTTTGGGCTAAAAAGGGATTAACTTGTAGTATGAATGATAGGTATAATTTTATTTTGATTACTGTTTTAAAATGTTTACAGGACATAACTATCACTCATTTCTAAATAAAGAACACCCTGTTTGACCTACATTAACAAGTACAAACATGTTGTAACCTGAACTTGCGCGCTCCGATAGTGTAGAAGTGACGCGGGACAATTACGTGTTAACTCATCATTGTTTTATAGATCTTGGTTCAATACAGTGCAATGTCGTCTGTGCGGAAGTGTGTGAACTCTTCGGATAGTTTCTGTTACATTTGTGGAGAATATATGACATTAAAGCAACAAGTTAATATTACGGACTTTGTGAAAAAAGTATACTTCGAGTATTTTGGCTTCAAACTTGGAAATCAGGATAAAGTATGGGCACCTCATAAAGTCTGCAAACGATGTGTTGAAGACCTTCGAAATTGGTTTAAGGGCAAGAAAAAAGCTTTCGATTTGCGATTCCTATGGTATGGCGCGAGTAAAAGAACCATAGTGAGGATTGTTACTTTTGTTCGTACGGAAGCAGTCAATTTCATACCCCAATCTGCAATCAGCTATTCGTCTCATCCCTCATGGGACCGAAATACCAGTGCCCAAGGTCCCTGCTACCTCGGAAGAGGTTCCAAGTTCTGACGAAGATGGTGCTGTACCTACACCCAATGACTAGTCAACTTTTGAGTTTGAAGATGACAGAAGTCCAAAATTGTTTTCCCAAGGCGAGCTTAATGATTCGGTAAGAGACTTGAATCTTCCCAAAAACACTGCTGAGTTGCTTGGATCAAGGCTCAAAAGCAGGAACTTACTTTTGCCGGGTGTGTCTTCCTCCTGGTTTAGATATCGTGAAGAGCAGTTCATTTCCTACTTTGCCCAAGAGGACGAGTTGGTTTATTGCACCAATATTGAATATTTTCTGAGTCAATTCTTGATGAAGATACCAGGTACTTATAACTGAAAGGGACTACCAGCTCAAGGATTCTTGTGACTGTATTGAAGTCTGAAGCGGAATCGCTATCCTCGGCGACGCGACGTACAATAACATTGTGTGACCTGCGAACTCTGTCCAAGATTTCCGATGAATCAGTTGTTGGTATTGATGCCACATTGAGCGATTCGACGTTCGATTTCAACATCATGGACTGCTGTATGAGATGAATAACATTCAAATTAACGGTCGACACTTCGTCATTCAATTTAGTGATGTTGGATTCGCATTGGTTCAATCTTGTCTCTTGATCATTCAAAATCTTTTCGTGCTGTTCAATGCTTGAGACACATTGTGATACCTGTGTTGCTAATTGGAGTTGAGCAGACCTTATAGTAGCGACGTCATCTTTAATGGATGCTGTGTCTGTTGAAAGTGTATTCAATTTCGTTGAGAGTGCATTTAATTCATCATCATTGTTAACGGTGAATCTTCAGATACTTGAGAAGAAGACTCGGTTGATGAGTTATCGGCAGAGGTAGAATTCCAAATGTCAGCTCTTCTGTTTCGCCTAGAGGATGTACAGTAAGTACAAGACCATTTTGTACCAAGGTATGCCATAGTTTGCTCGTCATTAGTCGTGGCACAGGCCAAGTGGAAATAATTGTTGCAAGTGGAGCATATTATACTATCTTCATCATGTTGTATTGCTTTAGAACAACTGTTGCAACGCGGCATATTAAACAATATTTATAACTTTGTTCAGTCTAAATATGAACCAAAATAATTAGCACACAGATGCACTGTAGTGCGTGGTCCACCTTTAGTTGCTCTAGGGTTAAGAGATAAGATTTAATCCATCTGCAGCTAAAGCTGATAAGAGTATGGACTCACAAGAGCATAAAAATAATTGCACAAGGTTAGATTGAAATACCTGGCAATCCTGTCACATCTAGGTCACACCCGACAAGGCCCCGGTAGATGAACAGGTAACTAGAGGGGTGTAGCAATTTCACAAATTCATTCGATCGAGTTCCCCAAAATAATCCATTAAAATAGAGGAGTAAACAACGAGCTGAGTTGTATTCGCTAAAGCATCACATACATACGTATTGTATTTTTGGAATTTCCGAGAAATTGCGTGGTAGGATTAGTATCTTTCTTTTCAGTAGATCGATTAGGGTGGTAGCTGATAGTGTAACGAGTGTGAAACTTTTCAGGACACTGCAGGAATAAACCAGGCCTCTATACTTTCGCCAACTCTTTTTCTGTCGCAGATAATCTGCTCCACTCTCCCGAAAACAGAATATTTAGGTTTGCGGACGACTGTATTCTGTCTTCATTACTCACTCACGCTAACCATCTAGAAAGATTTCCGAGTGCACAACGCCACGATAATCGAAGAAAACAGTCGTTACCTTGACTTTTGATCGACTTTGATGTGGTTTTATCGGTTTCAGTTCAGTTGAAAGGCGCCATTCCGAAGCTTGTTGACTGGTTTGTAAGTAAAACTCGGAAACCCATGTCTCATCACCAGTTACAATGCGTTTTATGAACGTGGGGTCGGAATTAACTCGTTGTAGCATGTCTTCATCGACCTTTACGCGATTCAATCTTGAAGAAAATTCAGGTTTTTTGGAACTACTCCAGCGGCAACGCGTTCCATACCGAAACAATCATTCAAAATGGTACGAGTTGATTCTTGAGATACATAAGTTCATTGCCTATCTCTCTCAAATTTAAATGAAGATTTCCATTACGATTTCCTTCACTTTATCGATGTTAACTCCAGTTAAAGATGTTGATGACCGACCAGAGCGATGCAATTTCGCTGTTGTACCACTCAAATGCACGTGTTTTTGATAAAGCCAATTCACCGTAAGCCTTCTGTAACATTTTCAAGGATTCGGCACACAAAATTCCATTTGCAATAGAAAATTTGAGACATATTCTTTGTTCAATATTATTATCCATTGTAAAATCGCAAAATACACTTGGACGAACTAAGAAAATCGAGCACTGTAAACAAACTAAATATCCGAACTCCACATCAGAATAGAAAACAGTTGTGCCAACAAAATTTTGACAATCGTTTCAAGCATTTGCATGTATTGCTACAGACGCTGTAGATGGTCTTGGATCTGTCAGAATAGACGTAGATGGAATGAAAATTGGGGAACCTTGAATTATTACATTTGATTGGGTCAAGACTTCAGTTGCGCTAAAATCTTCTTCAGTAAAAATTTGGGATTATATGGAAAAATACCAGATGCCCGTCATGTGGAGTTATCTTTTCTGCTAGGCGAGTTTTTGATAATAAATCACTCCCCTTTTATGAATAAGTTTAAGTGGTCCAAAAATGTGAGACCTAAGGACTGCATTATGTGGGATGTACGTGGAGGCTGTGACAGCCTATGCATATTGTTTTGTTTACAAAAATCATGAACCATTAGGGAAGAATGACTGCAATGATTGTCCAGTATTAATAAAACAAGCCCTGTGGAGATGGCTTGGTATAATTGCTGCTGCTGGACCGTCTTTCTAAAGCTGAGGAGTCATTATCTTTCACGGAAAGACGACGGCGGGACGAAACCGCCAGCGTCGCTCATGGCACATAGAGTCATATTTTTCTTCTTTCCCAACTTGTTATACAACTCTGTTCATGCCTTTGGGAGCTAATATGTTACCAGGATCTTGTACTGTAGAAATATCTGCCTCATCGCAGATATAAATATTATTAGGAGTAAATCTATGTTTATCCATTAGATCTCCCAATAGTCTGTAGAACAGATGGACTTCTTCTTCATTGAAGTCCGTTCTTCTGTTGACACTTGTAACTCCACGTTTCCGAACGAGATGCCATTTTTTTTAAAAGCGATCTAGCTAAAGGCGTCCTGCCATTTTAGCACCCGTTTTGAAATTAAGTGAAATTTGAAGGTCTTCTGCGTACTAGTATGCTACCTTCCTTATTTGAATCGCTGTAACGCAATAAAAATTGAAGATAAGTATTTTATTCGGTCTAACAAAATCTTTCCTACATCTGCTGTGGATACGGGAAGTCAACCGAGGCGTGATTCTGATGAATCATTCGTGTTCAACCGCTTTTGGAGGGTTCAAAAAGGTAGTAAGTGAGCAGCACTTCTCATAGAATGGCCTTGACTCATAAGGGCTTCAGCTCTTGATAGTGTATTAGATGACCATTGAGCCTTATTTGTAGACCAAGGACGTATTTTAGGCATTTCAGAAATAATAAATGACAATTTATAATTATACAGGGTGCTTCAACGAAAACTAAACAGAGGCTATATCTACCAAGATATTCATTTCTGATCAAAACGCAAAAACAGGTCAATTTTTGTTTCAAGGGGGACATCTTTTGGGGTACAAAACTTGTCTGAAATATCAACCCCCTAAGCGGAGGTTGCAATCCTTGAACATTTTGAATAGGGAAGATGGGTCGGGTTATGGGTTTTCATTTTTAATTGAAAACTGTGAAAGATACAGGGTGAGCAACTGAAAGATAGGGAAGACTATTTCCCTGAGACTACTTAAGTTTCAGTGAGGTAAAATGGAACAGATCCATGCTGATCAATGGCAGTCATCATCAAGTACCATCCTCATCTCGAATTTCAACCCCTAGAGCAGGGGTGACAACCCTTGAAAATTTGGAAGAGCGTAGATGGGTCGAGTGATAACTCGAAAGAAAGGTATTATCTTTGTCTGCATTCCCGTGAAAGAATTTTCATTTTTAATTGAAAACTGTAGAAGATACAAAGTGAGTGTGGAATAACATTGGAACGATGAAATTGAATACAAAAGTACGAAAACATTGAGAATCAATTTTTTTGTTGAAGAAATCTGATCATTGTAACATCTGCGTTCCTGATTCGTAGTGTTGATTCGTATCGTCAAATAAGAGTCATTTCACATGAGGACGATGATCATACAGTATCACCTGTGAAAACAAAAAAGTTTCCTTTCAGTCAACTGATAAAAACGCATGTACATGTGAACCCAACTCTAGATGCATTGCTCGCATATCGTACAACGAATGTTCAAAGATCAATGGAGTTACTATGACTGATAGTTTTATCGTTTTCTTTCAAGATTCATAATCATTCCAATGTTTCAGCTGCTCACCCAGTAATTTTGAAGGAGAACGAAAACTTGCACACCATTGTGGAGAGAAACAAAAATCCTTTCTCAGAAGGTTATAACTGGACATATCTTCTGCTTTAAAAATAACACAGGGTGGTCACCCCTGCTCTAGGGGTTGAAATTTGAGATGTGAATGGTGTTTCGGAAGATGACAGCCTTTGATCTGGAATGAATCTGTTCCATTTTTTTGCACTAATAATTGAATAGCTCAGGGCGATAGATAGTCTCCTCTATGTTTCAGTGGCTCACTCTGTATCTTCTACAGTTTTCAATCAAAAATGAAAATTCTTCCACGGGAATCCAGACAAAGATAATACCTTTCTTTCGAGTTATCACTCGACCCATCTACCCTCTTCCAAATTTTCAAGGGTTGTCACCCCTGCTCCAGGGGTTGAAATTCGAGATGAGGATGGTACTTGATGATGACTGCCATTGATCAGCATGGATCTGTTCCATTTTACCTCACTGAAACTTGAATAGTCTCAGGGAAATAGTCTTCCCTATCTTTCAGTTGCTCACCCTGTATCTTTTATAGTTTTCAATTAAAAATGGAAATTCGTTCAAGGCGATGTAGACAAAGATACCACCTTTCTTTTGAGTCATCACTTGACCCATCTGCCCTATTCAAAATGTTCAAGGATTGCAACCCCCGCTTAGGGGGTTGATATTTTAGGCAAGTATTGTACCCCAAAAGATGTCCCCCTTGAAACAAAAATTGACCTGTTTTTGCGTTTTCATCAGAAATGAATATCTTGGTAGATATAGCCTCTGTTTAGTTTTCGTTGAAGCACCCTGTATAATGCGAAATTCTCTTTTCAAAACCTCTAACAATGTTCGAATATCGAAAGCTAATATAGCGTAATAACTGGAGGACGATAAAAGGTGATATAACCATTTCATTTCAAAGAAAACTGATTGCCTTGGTCTTTTTATTGGCACTTGTCTTTTCGTTCGGTAATTTCCAACTTTATAGCGTTAACACTCAATTTGAAAAACCTTTACATGTAATATATTACCTTAAGAAATATCCATGGGGCCATATGTTTGACAGGTGTCATCAAAAGAGCAGATACATCAGAATGTGAGAAATGAAACAAGAGCAACCTGTTCAGGCGTTTTCCATAAAACTTAAGGACCACCTATCCATAAGGGCAGTCATTCTTTCTCCACAGTGTATATACGAGAATTATAAATGAAACAATGATTTCATTTCAATTTTAAAAACATTAACGTTTATTAATTGTATTATATGCTTCATTGTATACATGGAAGGCATATTACAATGCCCATCAATATACATCTTTTTCAATTACTTTCAATATCTCAATTAAAATACATATCTCGATGACAATATAACAATCATAAAATCTTCTATATTTAACAAAAATATGTTTTCATTTCATGATATAAAACTGAAACCTTTTAAAATTAATACTGACAATATAGGTTTAAGGTCGACCTCTAAAATCTTGATTATTTCAAAATGAAATCATACATATTAAAAATATATAACATTCAACATATAAAATAATCAGATGTAACAAAAGAGAAAATGATTTTATCTAATAGCCATGATCAATTACAATAGCAGATGTATTTATGACTAGAGGAAATAGAAAAACGGAATCACCTACAGAATAAAAAGAAAGTACTTCCTACGCATAGGAATTGAACAGATCAACAGCAAGAAAACTATGAAATTAAAATTTGAATGTATTCTGGGAGGGGACAAAAAATGAGAAACTTTTTAAAAACTGTTCAGAGCTATCACATTGATATTTAAAAATGATAGGATATCCATGTCAGTAAGCATCTACTTGTTTCAAAAATATTGATATTATCACTAGGGAAGATCAGCTAATTTAAAATTTAAAAACTGGAATGATGATGTAAATATTTTTTAAACCTCAATATTTATTATTCAAAAGATCTTGATAATATCCAGATAAAACTTCCCAAGCTTTGGGAGCCATGAATCCCTCTGGTGGATCAGCACCTTGTCTGGCTAAACTCCTCATTTTCGTACCAGAAATGAATTCAAATTCCTCCTTCCTAGTCGGATCAAAAAATGCCATTTTTTTATTTGTGGTATCATAAGCTGCAACACGGAATGGTAGGATTTCAAGATCATTCAAACCTGGAGCCATTTTCAACACTCTACCCCCATGCGTAACTTCGTACAGATTACCATCGCTTGAGGCTTCCTTACCAGCTGGATGAGGTACTCCTGCTGGATCTCTTCCAACGATATAAAAATTGGCACCTGCATTCATTCTTGCTTTAGCATGCCATTGAACTTCGGTAGGTCCAGCATAAAGCATGGGACTTGGAAATATAGCAAGAACTGTCGAAAATTTGTCTAGAACTCCATCATCTAAAACTGCTTGATGCTGCTGGATTCGTACATAAAGAGGAACGTCATCATCTTTAGTCCATCCACCCAGTGGGTGCAACAATAGAACAGGTCTCCTAAATCCTCTTTCTTCCAACTGCTTTTGAGTATCCGTCATTAGAAGTGCATGTCCATTATGAATCGGGTTTCTGAGCTGAAAAGCGAACACTGCATCTGCCCCCATATATTTAAACTTCTGTCTTAACTCGTTAGGGGTGAATCTGTACTTATCTAAACCATCTCTCCACTGTATTCTTTGAAGAACTTCGATTTCTCCGCCCACCAGCCAATCACCTGATTCATAGATCAACTTGATGTGGGGATGATCTTTATTGGTGGTTCCGAATTGTCTGGCAACTCGTTCTTCTTTTCGATGTGCGTAAAATTCCGGTTTTCTGAGTATAGCGTAGCAAGTATTCTTATACAGGAGACTTATTGAAGAGCAACCTTCCAGACGCTCTTTATCGAATGTTGTTACGGGAAGGACGATAGGAATGCTTTGGTTCACTGGTTTTCCGTCGTTAAGGAGACAGTTGAAATGGAGGGTTTGGAGATATTGGTCTTCTCGCATAAAACCCTTGAGAGGTGCAGCCCATCCTTCACTTAGTACCTGAAAAGAAACGGATATGGATGTATAGTCATTTCATAAACTAGCTTAAGGCAGTAGTTCTAGGATCTGTCAATGAAGATCATAGAGCTACAATAGTAAATGTAATCGGATATCTCAACATCTCACAAGATGCAGCTCTTAATTCCTAATATCCCTTCCATTTTGTGCTCAGTGTAGTTATAGTTAGACCTCTCAAAATTTATATCAAATTGTGAGTTATCGATATTATCTACGATTGTAGCCTTTTCTCAATGAGTTGCAGAAACAATGAGATTCTTAGGAAAATAAATCAATATAATCAGATAAATCACTTTCTATTGTTATTAATTTCTATTTTTTGATTAAAGGTATCTGATAATAATCAATCCTCAGACGAGACATATGATAAGGAATAACTGTAAATTTTGTCGATCGATCACCTTATTCTCCATATCCGACTCTCGGAGATTAGGAGAAATTATCTGCAACAAGATCCAGATGGCCCTACGAATTATAGAAAATTTGTACAGGAAACTTTCTGTCGAATTCCAAAACACGGCTATGTAACAGTAACAGTGTCGTAGGTCAGTGGATAAGACCAATGAAATGAAAGCCGAAAATATCGTGTGAATCTGCTATTATAAACCCAATTTTAACCGATGGAGGTCTCATATAGTGGTTAAGGCAAAACAGACAACGGTTAACCTCCAGCTTAATCAGGTACAATTAGTGACCTGCCTAAATACAACAGGCGTAAATTCGTACGACACCCACAAGAATGATTGAGATCAGGTTGTCTCTGCCGCGACTCGATCTTTTTCTCACACTTGCAAACTGTACAAGGCGCGCATGGTACTGAGCAACCAGTAAGATGTATGTGCTACAAACAAGGATAGACACCTTGCCTCCCCGCCAATTTATCATCTTCTTGTGGAATTTAGTCACTAAGTTCACTAAGGTTGCCCATTATGTCCAAAGTCATGGAAATAGTGATAAACGATAAGCTCATAAAATATCTCGAGTTACGGTGTATCACCAGTGCTCGACCATACATACGATCCACTAGTGACCTCCTTGTATACGTTACACATTTTTGGATGTGAACAACCCATGGCTCTTGATATCTCAAAGGCCTACGACACGTTTGGCACGCAGACTTGATGAATAAACTAATCGTATATGAACTTCCCGAAAAATTATGTGGTTAGATTACTAGCTTTCTCTCCGGTAGATCAATTCAGATAGAAGTTGGTGTTATGAGTGAATCGTTTCAGGTTAATGCATGAGTACCCCATGGTTCCATACTCTCGCCAACTCGTTCTATTGCAGATTAATGATCCTATCCACACTACCGAGAACAGAATATTTGGGTTTGCGAACGACTGTATCCCGGTGTCCTCATTTTCTAGTCGGCGTCCTTTAACTGCTAAGGATATCAGATTGGGACCAATTAAACATGGTCAATTTTAAGGCACAATCAACAACGTGCGACCTGGTGTGGAATACTGTTCCCATACCTGGGGATCTACACCCAAACGTTCATTACATCTATTGGATTGTGTCCAGAAGAAAGCAGTCGCCTTATCCACTGGAGATGATCTCGCTCAAAGGCGGTAGGTTGCATATATTTCTCTTTATTACAGGTACTTCCTTGACAAATGCCCTGAAGAGGTGAAAAGCTTGGATCCGTAAAGAATCTAGTTTCAAAGAAAAAGAAGGTTTGCGAACAACTGTCATCAGCGGAACTGTGAAACTTCCATCGAACATGTTTCCGATAACTTACAATTTGGCCCTATTCAAGAAGCGATTGAACGCACACATTAAATCATCTTAGTCGGTCACAGCTGTGTGGCATGGCAGATCGCTTCCTCCCAGGACTTGAGAATAAAAAAGGAACCACCCAACCCTGAGACATTTGTAAAGGGTCTTCCATAGGCAGGTTTCATTTTCAATTCCTAATAAACCGCCATTTAATTAAATGAAAACGCGATATCTGGCAAGTATGCACCTTGGGCCTTTTACGAATGGTCATTCTTTGTAGGAAAATTTTCATTACATTTTCGCATAATTGCGGTAGACCTTATCTATGACAGAGCCCTAAAGAAAAAAGTCTAATGGTGTTAAATCGCATGATCTAGGGAGCCAATTCATGTTTAGATTGCGAGAAATCACATTTTCAGGAAATTGTTGTTGCAATAGAGCCATTGTTTCACCAGCTGTGTGGCACATAGCGCCATCCTCTTGAAAATAATCACCCTGCAAGTCAAGAACAACCACTTCCGGTCAACATCGCTCTGTTACGGTTTCCATTCACTTCAACGGTTGCGCCAGCCTCATTTTCGAAAAAATGTCATGTGTCATGTTGGGACACCTCCCAACCAAAAACCGCACCAAACAGTCACCGTTTTGGAGGAAGAGGCTGTTCGAGTATTTCTTTTGGGTTTTCAGATCCCTAAATGCAGCAGTTTTATTTATTGATATACCTAGACAGTTGAAAATGGGACTCATCTCTCAGAATAATTGGGATCAAAAAAGCAGGATCTCGACTATGCTTTTCTAGCGCCCAATCACCGATTATACGGCGTTGTTCGTGGTTAGTTGGCTTCAATTCTTGTGTTAACTGCACTTTATAGGGATGGAGATGCAGATCAAGATGCAGAATATGGTGCAAAGTGATTAGAGAAACGTCCAATTGCTGTGATCGTCTAGAAATTGACAAATTTGGCTTTTCAGCCACACTATCACCTACAGCGGAGATATATTTAGCTGACCTGGCCGGATGAACACGTGTTTGATGGTGCACATCACTAACTCGTCCACAACGTTCAAATTTGTGGATTGAGTTCATTACAGATGGGCGAGTAGGTGCTTGATGATGACCAAAAGCAGTACGAACTTTTCAAACTGTGTTCGCGATATTTTCACCGATTTTGTAGTGAATTTTCACTATTTCGAGGCGTTGTGCGAGAGTAAATCTTTCCATGATTGAAATTTTCCTAGTTTTCACTTGTCAAATTACCATGAAATGACAGTTCTATGTTGACAGTTCAGAATTGGCGCCAAATTTAAAATGAAACATTGCCACCTTCTTCGGGTTAGGGTGACTGAAAGTTTCAACGTTTGTAGGAGAGAGGAGGCACAAATGTTCAAGGGAGGTCAAGGTGCAAAAGATTATGCCGCCCTTACACATATATGCAAACATGAATAGTTTTTGTTTGCAGGACTAAAAAATGTTCGAGAAAATGAATTTCGGCCACAACAAGAACTTATTGCCAATTTTGAATTAAGGTAATACTAATTGAAACAAATTAAACCTAGGTGAAAAAATAAAAAAGTAACTTTTGTTCGCGTAGAATTGTACTATTTCAGGGACAGTTCGTTAATGTGACCATTTTCCAACAAATAAAACAATTAATAGGTTAAAGTATTTGTATAAAATTATCATTTAAGAGCCAGTACTGCAGGAGAAATGTTTCTAATATACTTCGAAAATTAATTCATTCAGAATTATTGTACAGATTGCACTTTATTGAATTCGACATTTCTATTTTTGAACTCTTATACGATGTCCAAATTCTAATTTATAATTTCCACAACAGCAAAATTAAAAGTCACTTTAAATTTATTTATTTTAAGAAGAGTGTTATATAGGTAATAAATATTGCGATTTTTACGGTATGGCTTGGTTATTGCCACGTTGGGTTCTACTTATAAAGAAGAACGCTTTGTAATATATACATCTATTGAAGTCACTACACTAATATGATAATTTGTACATGTAATTAAGTATACTGTTGTATGATTGACTATTGGACAGTACGTTACTACAATATTGGTTGAATGAAATATTACTGTGCTTGTGTTGAAGAAATAGTTCTATACGAGATAGGATTTTATGACCTGTGCACATCTGTTCAGGGCGTATTAACCCAGCTCTGATATGAATTGGGGTGAAAACCCAAGTTTTGTGGTAACAGCGATAGATTTACTAATTTAACGGTTTTCAAAAATCAACCGAGATGAAAAAATACACTTTTTGAACCATAGACATCGAGCTGAAGCAATTTTTTTTTGTTGGCTTATGTAATTGATCCCTCAGAAAGATATTTTGAATATTAAATACATCCTAATTAACCCACATTCAACTTCGACCACCGCTTGCGAAGTTATACTTAAAAACAGCAGAAAATACCAAACCGCAAAAATCATGAGAGAAGATTTTTCCAAATTGTCAACCCCTCATTTTAGAATGATTAAATAAACTGAAAATAGGATATATTATTCGAGAAAGTAAATAAAGGTAACAGTTATTGACAAAACAAAACTGATTATATTTCAAAAATTTTAAACACTGGAACCTATTTTTTAAGATAATAACTAAACCTCCAACTCCTCAAATTTCAGAAAGAAGTAAAATAGCATCCATCAGCTAGATCAGTTATTACAAAGGAGAAAAATATAAACTTATATTTTCAATCAAACTACACAAACAAATTACCCGATTAGAACTTCAATTAATTATTAATACAATGGGCCATTAAGTCTTTTTGATAAATTAAACAATTCGTTACTCCGGAACATCAAATTTAGAACTGAAATAGAAAACAATAGTTCAATTAAGTTTTTAGATTCAATTATTTCCAAGGAAAATTGTTGAAATGTTTTATCGATATATCAATAACCATCACATACAGATATAAAAATAAATAAGTAGCCATTTCATCCTTATCAACACAAATTTTACACTTTTATTAGCTTTATTCATAGATTAGTTAATATACCTTTATCTCCAGAAAATTACCATGTGGAATTAAATATAATTAAACAAATGGTTTTCAATAATATTTATAACTCTGCTTTGGTGAATAATATTTTGTGGAAAAACAAACTAAAGTCAATATTTAAAGCTACATACATAGGCAGTACAAGTGAGAAGCTGGAGTCTTTCCCGAATAAAATAAAACACCAAAAATACATCAAAATCAATAAAACTAAATCAGGCGATTACAAATTGATTTTTTTTAATCAGAAATCATCGACTAGAATTTTCCCCTTCTGAATTTCTTCAGGGACCAATCTTTACAAACAGCTTTAAGGATTTAGCTAAAAATTCATTGTCATTGATCGATTTGGGAACATCTATTCATATTTCTTCTTCACCCATGAATAAGTTACCATAATTGTTGTATACTCTGTATACACTGTTGAGATTGTTGGAAGAATTGGGAATGGAATATGTCGGTTTGGAGTTGATGCGTAGCTACTTTACAAATCGTCAGTAATGTGTAAAGTTAGAGAATGGGGTGTGTAGTGATTTTTGTACAGTTTAGTATGGGGTTCCGCAGGATACTGTGCTGGGTCCTGTACTCTTCCTACTGTACATTAACAACTTATTTTTCATACATACAAAAGGTGAATGCCTTGGCTTTGCTGATGATACTTGCATATTTTATAAAGGAAATAGTTGGGAGGAACTGAAAAATATCGTTGAATTAGACCGGATATGCTCCTCTTTTTATTCTTGTCAGTGACAATGCGGCTTTCGAAATCCCTTGTTCTTACAAGAGTGAGTATCTGGGAGTTGTACTTGATGCTCATTCAAGCTGGGAAGCACATGTATCTAAATTGATTGTGAGGCTCAGGGATCTGGTGGCTAAGTTTAAAAACCTCTCACATATAATCGATACATCTCACCTTAAATTAATATATCAGGCTCTTGTAGAGTCGCAACTGAGATATGGAATAATAGCTCGGGGGTGCATATAATACTGTCATGAACAAACTTGTTGTGCAGCAAAAATGGCTGCTTAAAATAGTTTCCAAAAAAGAAATCACCTTTCCCTCGAAGGAGTTGTTCGAAATGTCTGGGGTGTGGGACTTGAAGCAATTGTTTTGCTCAGCCTTTTTGATGCACTTGAAAAATAACATACATAAACAGACACCTATCGTTCATTCATTGGGTACCAGATGTAGCAAGTATTATCTAGTTGTTCCCAAAGTTTCAAAAGCGATTTGTCAAAGGAGTCATTTTTTCCTAGCCCCAAGAGTTTTCAATAGGTTACCTTCAGAACTTAAATTAGAAGTAAATATAAGGAAATTCAAAAACAGATTGAAATACTGGTTATTTAATACAGGAAGAGAATATATTAAAAATCTTATTGATAGCATAAATAATTCGTATATATAAATAATGACTTAATGAAATTATGCAACAAAAATTTCGAGTAAAAATTCAATGTGTGTGCAATTCATAGAGAATTGGTAATATTGTTAGATCTTGCTGACTTGCAAGCATGACGAAAATCACTATACTTTTCCCTTTTTCGTTTTGAATTCTCAGTCGTATAAATAGAATGTAGGTTTAATGTAAGTGAATTTTCGGAAACACAAATTTGGAATTGTTGATTCAACAACTGCTCGTATTGCTTTTTGGAATATGCGATATTATTATTAATTGTCTGAAAAAGCTACAGAGAAGTGAAACGCATCTCTCTTTATAGTCCGGTCAATTTACACAATTCTTCTTGCTGTTTATGTAGTTATTGAAAAAATTTTGCATAGATAAGTACAGACATTTAAAATTTGTCAAAAATACACGAAACAAAAAGGAAGTTAAATATCTTGTCTTCCTTCAACATTGTGTCGAGTTTACTATCAAGTTCAGGCATGGCAAGCCAATGAACTGAACCCCGTTGGAAATCAATAAATAGTACTTTGGAACCCACTCAAACTTTACTCCCCCCTATCGCAAAAAAGGTTGTGTTGCCAAATGTGGCTGCAAAGAGAAGGGTTTGTAGAATTACCAAGGTTAATCTTGCTCAAATATTCAATTAAATACAACAGAGAAAATTCATGTGATTTCGATGAAGATACAGCTGATTCATATTCATTTGAACAATTTATGAACATTCATTCAACAAGAAGAATAAGAAATCTAAGAAGACCTGATCGTTGAAAGTTGACTGAAAAATATGAATCAGATTGAGATATTAAAAGAAATCAAACCGACAGTTAAACTCAATAATTAATATCAATATCCATAGTCTTCATGTATTTAAATAAATATTGTACCTAATTGCGTCATAAGGGTTCCCGAAGTACGTGTGGAAATATGTATACATACAGCAGAAATCGTGGTTTTTAGAAGAAAATCATAAGAACCGTTTTTATAGATAATTTTAAAACCTACAACTTTGGTCTAAGGTACTTTTTTGACAAAAAAAACTTAAATTTTGACCTCTGAGCCATAGTAACTTAGCACACATGGGATCGAAAGTACGTATTCAATACGCAAGGCCACAAAAGTGTGGATGAACACGTCAAGTAATAAATAACAAATAAATAAAACAATAACATACGAAAATACAAATAACAGGATCAAAAATAAGATCATTAAATCAAACTTTCTTCCAGAAATTCTGCTACAGTGTAATAACCCTTTGAAATCAATAGCTTTTTTAACATTTTTCCTAAATGGCTCATATGCCAAAACTCTGTACCTAACTGGCAATTTGTTGAAGAGTTTTGATCCCACATAAAGTGGTGACTTTTCGAATTTGCTAGTGTGATGGAGCGTGGTTCTAAGCATATTTCCAGATCGAGTACCATAACCGTGGCTTGCCGAGTTCGTCTGCAACTCATTCAGATGTTTCTTAGTTAACGAGAGGGCAGATAACATGTGAATGCAGGAAAAAGTGAGAACTGAATTTTGCAGAAAATATGGTCTACAACTATCTGTAGGCTGTAATCCTAATCTTCTGACACCTAACTACCCGGTCGCGTCCCGCCGAGTCCCCCATAGGAATACATCACTAGACAGATGACAGTACGATGAGGAATAATAAATTGATAACAAAGTTCTCTGATCCTTTTGCACACTATCTATATGAACATCCCAACATAGGGTTTCGTCGATGTATAGCCCCAAAATCGAGTTTGAGGACTAGATTGAATATTACTACCATTCAACTGAAAAATTCCTCCTTGACCTGATCTGAGGAAGAACCTCATCACAACAGTTTTGCTCTGATTCACCACGAGTCCGTTTGATCGACACCATGTGAAGAACCGCCCCGCCACACTCTCGACTTTCGCAACAAGATCTTCAGGAGTCTGCGCCGCTAAAGCCACTGAGGTATCATCAGCAAACATAACCATAACATCACTACGAATCACCTCGGGTAATTCGTTGACGAACAATAGAAAAATGAGTGGCCCCAGCACAGACCCATGAGGAACGCCTATGCCCACTTCATAACTGACAGAATGTGAACTGCCCACGTTAACGTAAGATGACCTATTACTCAAATAAGATCCAAGCCAGTCCTGCATAACACCCCTGAATCCCAATGCATAACATTTATTCAGTATAAAGTTGAAAATCAAAACCTCGAATGCAATTGAAAGATCGAAGAAAATTCCTGATACTGCTAGACCCTGATCTAGATTATTGTAGACAAAGTTCATGAATTTAAGAGTTGCTGTTTCGGGTGATCTCCCTGCTATATAACCATGTTGCCCTTCAGCAAGCAGATTACACTCTGCTAAAAAAGCCAACATTTAGTCACAAAAGACTCTTTCCATCACTTTTGATAGTGTGTTTAAGATCGAAACAGCCCTGTTCATCAGATCGGAATTCTTGTAAATAGGTACAACAGCTGCCATCTTGAGCAGGGATGGAAAAACCCCCGTTGACGCAGATAAATTGATTGAAAAAGCAATCGGTTCAGCTATGGCTTCTCCTAAAGCTTTTAATATTCTCGAATTGATCCCGTCGGGACTTGCGATTTTACTGTTTTTCAAGTTTCGGAGAACAAATTTGACATATTTGTCGTCAATGAGACTGAAGAAAAAAGTCTTTTCAAGAATTGTGCGAGATGTGCAGGTTGATAGTGCAAGGGCTACACCCATGTAGGGCTTTATTCCCAAAAGGTGTATGAGATGTCTCCTGTTGAAAAACAGAGGAGCATTAGTTAAGTTCTTAGATTCAAGTGAGTTTAGACATATAAGAGTTAGGTATGTTTTGATGAAATATTTTTCTGCTGTTTTTCTTTTTCCATTGTTACATACATTCCTGTCCCAATCCCCCTTCCTTTTCACCCTTGTCTTCGTGAAGAAGTCCTGGAAATCATGGAGGGCAAGATGACAATGAGAGAATGAAGCTGCTAAGCAGAAAAATCTTTGGTACTCTTTTTGTACACACGACACTAACACAACATAAACAGACAAGCTATTGCTAGTGCAATAGCGACAGGGAAACGAATTTTTTCCACAGGTTTTTTCACTCGTTTACTGAATCATACGCAAGATAGTATGGTTCCCCTGTTACATTTCCTGTGCTCACACTTCAGGGGCAATCGTAGGAAGCATGATGCGAGTTTAGATGCCTGATTAAGGAACTGGAATGGTCTGTTTTTTCTGCTGGTATTCTATTTATTCGCTTGTTCTTTACGATTGTGTTTTTCTGACACACACAAAAATTATAGCTATAAGCATTTATTGTAGATACAATTATTCGAATTTTTGTAAATCCGAAATGTTCTCGAAGTTTGCACTCAGTCTTTTTTGAAAAGACATCCGCGAAGAGATCGATTGGACACTTTAATTATAATGGTAAACCCAAGGTGTCCGCTGAGATTTTACTCTGTATGAATTTTCGTTATTTGATTACTACCGTTGTTTAAACTTACCGGACTATTAAACTCATTGATTGATTGTTTCATTTCTTAAGTAACACCTTTTTTTTAAAAACAACCACTAAATTGTCTGCTCTTCAATCAGGTCTGAACCAACTAATCTTGTGAGTGTGACTTCCTTTCATATTGTACAGCTTGTCTGTTCTTTCGAGACTAGATATAAAGAGCATTTCAGATCTTTCATGAATACAAAGCAAGATTATACAGGGTGCTTCAACGAAAACTAAGCAGAGGCTATATCTACCAAGATATTCATTTCTGATCAAAACGCAAAAACAGGTCAATTTTTGTTTCAAGGGGGACATCTTTTGGGGTACAATACTTGCCTGAAATATCAACCCCCTAAGCGGGGGTTGCAATCCTTAAACATTTTGACTATGGAAGATGGGTCGAGTGATGACTCAAAAGAAAGGTGGTATCTTTGTCTACATTGCCTTGAACGAATTTCCATTTTTAATTGAAAACTGTAAAAGATACAGGGTGAGCAACTGAAAGATAGGGAAGACTATTTCCCTGAGACTATTCAAGTTTCAGTGAGGTAAAATGGAACAGAAAACTGTAGAAGATACAGAGTGAGCCACTGAAAAATAGAGAAGATTATCGCCCCAAGACTATTGGAGTATTAGTGCGAAAAACTGGAATAGATTCAATTAAATCAAAAATGACAGCCTTTGACCTAGAATGAATCTGTTCCATTTTTTTGCACTAATACTTGAATAGTTCAGGCCGATAGATAGTCTCCTCTATTTTTCAGTAGCTCACTCTGTATCTTCTACAGTTTTCAATCAAAAATGAAAATTCGTTCATGGGAATGCAGACAAAGATAATACCTTTCTTTCGAGGTATCACTCGACCCATCTACCCTCTTCCAAATTTTCAAGGGTTGTCACCCCTGCTCCAGGGGTTGAAATTCGAGATGAGGATGGTACTTGATGATGACTGCCATTGATCAGCATGGATCTGTTCCATTTTACTTCACTGAAACTTGGATAGTCTCAGGGAAATAGTCTTCCCTATCTTTCAGTTGCTCAGCCTGTATCTTTTACAGTTTTCAATTAAAAATGGAAATGATGTAGACAAAGATACCACCTTTCTTTTGAGTCATCACTCGACCCATTTCCCTATTCAAAATGTTCAAGGATTGCAACCCCCGCTTAGCGGGTTATTATTTCAGGCAAGTTTTGTACACCAAAAGATGTCCCCTTGAAACAAAAATTTACCTGTTTTTGCGTTTTGATCAGAAATGAATATCTTGGTAGATATAGCCTCTGTTTAGTTTTCGTTGAAGCACCCTGTATAATCGCAAATCATTGTAACGAAAACTTTTTCTTACTACTCCACTCTGTAAAAGTATTCCAAGTCAATTTCCTACAGTCTATGGAAATTTCCAAAATATCTAGAGTTGAAATGGATAAGTTACTCATTAACCAAGTACATTAAAAATTATCTTAATTTATGGTTATTGCATAATTCACTTCGCCTGGTATTTTGCTGTTGTTATAAAATTTGAAAAACATTATTCTGCAAGTAGTCAATATTTGTCATTATATGAATATCTGGTCGTTTATTATTAATTTGAATAACTTTGGAGAATTAAATAATATAAATCCATGTGTAATTACGGGAAATCTGTTTTGAAGGACAATGTATGTTCAATTTGTTGCCATACGAAATTTTCAGTGTTGCATTTTTTCATTGAATCATGTACATTACGTAAAAGTATACATAGTTAAAATTTTTACTATTCAGTATTGAGGATATTCGAACTGAATTATTGTAGAACAAATAACATTTAAAGAATTATGCCCCAATTTAAAAGGAAAGGCAACTAAAGTTTCATTATCACAACTATTGGAAAACAATAGAACAATTATTTTATATTTATCCTACAGTATCATATGGTATATCGATCAAAGATTAAAAATATCTTTCCCAAGGTTGAATGTGATAAAAATTGAAGTGGTATTTCGCAAAGGCTAAAACGCAAGCAAAAGAGATTAGTGTTCTTTTCTTATTCTACACCTTCCACTAAAGACTAATAATTTAATTAAAACAGTATTTCATTCAAATACTACCCGGATACAAAGATAACGTTGTATATTGCGGTCCTACTTCAGATGATTCTTCAGCTAAAATAAGGAAGACTAGTCAAATAACTTTTTTTCTAGAGCTCCCGTTTTCGCAATATGGTTTTGATTTTGTCCTCGCAAACGAATTCTGCAGACATTCTTTCATGACAATATTTGTCATTCATCCACCTGCTTACATAATTTTATCCCCCGAAAAATATGAATTTTTCGAGAAAAACACAAGAGACAAGAAATTCCTATTGAAAAAGGACTTGAGAAAATAAATGTTTCATAATGAAATTATACTTTCCAAAAAAGTTCTCATGTTAGATTAGACTCCACTCATTTCCGGAAAAGATAGATTAATGAAAACATCCTTTGTTAAACTTATGGTTGTTCCAGTATTTCAAGCCGATTACTTTTTTCGTTTACGAAGAAAATTAAAACCCACATTCTGTCCCCTTGAAGATTCAATATCTCGAAAAGGAGGGTATAAATGCTGAATATGATATTCAGCATGTAGATAAGATAAATCATAACACTTTGCCTTATGTTTCTTATGCTTTGAACTAACTTCATCTTCTTTAGTCGTCCAACTAATTTTCGTTTCTTCTCCAAAATTTATTTCCAGGAAGTCAACTCATTGGCATATCACAATCCTGGAAACGCGCAGTCGAGTTACTGCAATTTAAAATTTCTCCCCCATTCATCAGAACTAACATTTTTTACATATAATGTAATATATTTTCTCTTAACAGTGATATATTTGTAAGGACATCAGTCCTCTGGGGTCAGTCCTTTGGCAAATAAGGCGACGGAAGACTGACACATTTCCAGAGGACTAACTATTTATTTCTCAGTCTTTTTATAATGAATATTCAACCTTTACTTTATTAATTACAGGGTGAATCATTATGCCGGCATATGAAAAAATTTAAAACTGTCCAGAGAAGAGAAATGTTGAAGAATAACAGAGAAGCTGAAAGGAGTGCTATGATCGAAATTAGAAGTGACCCCAATTATAAAGTCAGTCAAGGTTCCAGTCAACCCTCTATCTGTGTCACGCCACTGGTTAACAGTCTGATGCGCATAATCCGGCTATCAGATGATATGTCCTACCAGCTTCGCTTCAGAATCTTCATTTTGCTTTCTTTTCTTTGCCGACCTTTGGACTAATTAGTTGAAGTTCTCTAGTGAAAATTGGAGATATACCTTTATCTTAAATACTGTGTAGTGACCTATATCAAAAATATAGGTCCTAGGTGGAGAGTCGTAGATAGAGATTCCTAGGTGGCGAGTCGTAGATAGATATTCCTAGGTGGAGCTTAGAGGTTGAGATATAGCTTCTATCTGGAGTTCAGAAATCCAGATGAATCCGAAGCTGAAATAGAGGTTTTCCCCCATATGCAGCAGTAAAATACAAGAACTTTTTGGAATCTGAACTCCGTAACTGATTGGGGACTATAACATAGACGACCTCTACCTCATCTATCTCACCAAGATAAGTCTTATTGACTGTATATACATATATATATATATATATATCATTATTTACCATAATTATAATATGTAATTAAATATCTAAGTAGAACTACATTGACTTTTCTTCCAAGATTTCAGTAACAATTATTGAATTAGAGTATCATTGCTCATTTTTCTGGGCTTAACCAGTAAAAGTCATTTTTGTTACTCTTGTTCTTAATTTTTTTTTAACTTCAATCTTTCTGAATTTTCTTACCGTTCCTCAAATTCAATTTTGTTACAACAGTATTTAAAAAAAAAGGACTAAGACCAAAGTGTTGAACAGATGGCACCTCGGAAGCAATTAGTCATAAGTAAGAAGTGGAAAGAATATTCCTTAAATTACAGAAAAAACAACGGATGGACCAAGGCACGGTAAACTTCATCCATGAAAATACTCCAGAAACCAATAATTGTGAAGGACAACCAATTGTTTCAACTGTGCTTGTATAATTCATGAAAATATAGACCTTAAGCTTGCAGCACTTAAATCTGCAAATATACTTACAGCAACTGGTAATCATCAGAAAATGCTGCAAATTCTTTGTTGTAATCGTTATTCAGAAAAGTACTTGTAGATAAAATGTGACGAGTGATGTTCATATTTGATATAAAAAGCAAAAAAGAAAGATTTGTCACGAAATAAAGATGGGAACAACAATTGTAAAATCAAGGATCTCATTCTCAAACTCGAAAACGTGATGGGATTTTTTAATCGTCACGTTTTAATTAGAATTTAGAGGCCCGTTTATCAGAACTGTCGTTTTTTAGAACCAGAAGAACCTAGTTGATAAATATAGTTTAATTTTTGAAATGTTCTTGATTCATGAATGAAAATTTATTTTTATATAATTGTTTAATGCCTTGTTCCACATTGAATATTTTATTCTAAGTTCACGAGAAAGTTAATGCTGAGAGAGAGGTCTTTATTTACATATCTACACTTACAATATTGAACGTATAATTATAAAATGAAAAACTACTTCTGTGATTTGTTCATTCCAATCATATATTTGTATATAAACATGTTCAGTGATATTAAATCTTTGGTTCTTTTATATATGTGCCTTTTATCAGTTCTATGTTACCCTCGTCAGTCCTCTGGCAATTAATTTTCGAAAAATCCAAGTATCTTGTTTTCATAAAAAAATGACTGGCCGAACAATGAGCTCTATGCTATGTTATAAAATATATATCCTAAGAACAAAATGAGTGCAAATTTTATCGAAACCTTAGTTGCCAAAAAATATCCAACTTCTGTATATCCACCCATACATATAGCAAATATTCCTCATTTTAACTGAGGAAATCACCGTGTAGAATAATTCAAATAATTATATAAGATTAGACTTGTAAAGAGACGTGCTTTGTGCTCGATTTGAGAAGGGCACTACCGTGCTCCACACGCAAATCGACCATACTCCATTCACTTACCTGTAACCACTGCAAGTCCACCTCACTCAAATTGATTCCAGGCAAAGATGCCGCCTCTGTCTCCACCGAAGCAACTTTGGAAACCGGCACGAACAACTCGGGAACCTCTTCGAAAGCTTCCCCTATTTTTGGAATAATTCCACGTTCGCGTAAGAGTTCGATCACCTTCTGAGTCGATTCCTCAACGGAAGCATTAACAGTTTCGACGACCAATTCTGGATTGTCGGGTTTCTCGTATTCCTGATCGATTCCTGTGAAACTCTTGATGATGCCTTGTCTCGCTTTTTTATATAGCCCCTTGATATCTCGAGATTCGCAAACTGCCAAAGGCGTATCAACGAAAATTTCGAAAAATGGAAGATCGTGCTCCTTATGAATACGTCTGGCTGAATCCCTGTCTCTTCTGAAAGGAGACACGAAACTGCATAGGCATATTTGTCCAGCGTCCGCGAATAATCTGGCTACCTCGGCTACCCTTCTGATGTTTTCCTCTCTTTCCTTTTCAGAGAAACCAAGGTCCTTATTGAGACCAGTTCGCAAATTATCCCCGTCTAAAGAATAAGACGGAATTCCATGGGCCACAAGGTAAGCCTCCAACTGGAACGCTATCGTTGTTTTGCCAGTCCCAGACAATCCCGTAAACCACACGGTGCACCCTTGAAAACCCTTGCGGTTTCCAATCATTTGGCCTCTTGCGGATCGTGACACGTGGTTTTTCTGTTCGGTAACATTTGTTGCCTTCTGCGAAGTGCCATTTTGAAACTTTTCAGCTATAGAAGACATTTTTCGTTGAGATACTGAGAGTAAATGAAGCAGACTGAAAAAAGATTCCGCTACACCGTCATTTTCATTGTTCATCCCTTCTCTGGTTCCACTCAAGTTTAGATATCTGACGTGTTTGTTTAAAGACAATCCGAGATAAGAAAATAATGAATTATCAGGTAAATATTCGAACTTAACGAATTAAGTATGCATTTATAGCTGAGAAAAATAAAAGGTACTTTTGAATGAGGATCCAATCAACGTAAATGAACCTAAATTCAGTCTAGGAGTTACTCTGGAAAAACGCGTTATTCGAACATCGACTATACAACAAATTCCATAAAGTGGAAACTGTGTCCCAAATTGTTTGATTTTAGTCCACTTCTAAAAGGCGATTTCGGCGAAATACCGTGCGAGGGGTCCACGGCATGATTTTGCGATATCTTTTACCGTTTTTGAAATAATGTTAAATTGTTATTTTAGATTTCAAGAAATTTTGTTTTTCAAGAATGTGTATCTAGACCTTAGATCCAAAATGTCCAATGTTGCCGAAATTGAGTTAAGTATAGTTTTGAAATCAAAATTTCCAGCCTTTATGGCAAAAAACATCGCTGTACCCCTTGTAGTTCATAAGATAAGTAACTAAAGAAAAGTCATAACTTCATGTTTTCAGTGAGCTAAAAAATAATAAGTCCTAGGAAGGACATAGTACCTCCAGAAAGTAGAGTCCACATCACGTATCTTATGACTGCTAACAGAGTTGAACAACATGATTAACGTGAATAAATCCTTCTGAGAAAGGGTTCTGATCTAAATCTAAACAAAATGTAAGAGTTTTATAAAGAAAGACGTGAGGAACTACAAGTTTCTGCTACAGATATAGTTGAACCCTGACTTAACAGACACATTTTCAAAGAATTGAAATTCCCTCATTTGATACATGTGATACCTGTGACAAATTCGTGATCAAATATATTCGTCCATTGACGAGTAAGAAATAAGATTCACGGAGAGGGGCGGCCAACGGTCACAAATCTCGTTTCTCAGAGTATGTCACTGAGGTTCATTCATTTCTGGGACAACATCTAGGAAGGGCGGCCAACGGTCACAAATCTCGTTCATGCGTTTCCTAGGAGTCCGGCTCTCGTATTAGGCATAATGGCTTGCGCCACCGTTGAAACATCAAGAGTCCGTTGGGAGGTATTGATGTTGTTTCCCACTTGATTTTGTGTTGCAGTATCCCTACTCGATATCACGCTGTTTCCGTCGCTAACCGAGGGAGACTGTGAGTCACTTTCCGAATAAGACCCTCTTCCTAAATCTTGAACGCGACAAGAGGTTATGGTGGTACAATGTCGATTCACCCGTTTATTCCTTAGATTATACATCATTGGATAAATTGCATTTTATACCTACTGCCAGGTTGAGCTAGGGTACCTCGGGTTCGCTAAGCCCGTACTCAGAAACAATGTTCCTGAGCCCCTGAGGGGCTCATTATTATTATTATTATTATAATTATCCAAATTCTATGATTATTTTAAGGGATTAATTACCTTTTGGTGGTAAAAATTATATAGTATGGAAGATGAAGAGTGAACTGATCATTATAATTATTATCTTATGACCAAGGAGAGATCTAGGTAGTCCTTTTTGTTTCTGTATGTTATCTTTCCTTCATAATAACATTTCCTTTACCAAAAATAATGGTAAATTAAATAGATGAGATCAAAAATCAAAAGCCTGAAAAAGTTATGTGAAAAATTCAGAAATTATATCTTAAAAGGATAAAAGTAAAAATTATTTTTAAGCTAACCAAGTGAATTAAGTAACCCTTCTTGTATTCCTACCTAAGTCATACAGATATTTTCTTATGATTTAAATAATCATACGATAAGAGTAGGGTTAAATCCTCGCTTCAAAAAATTGGAAGTCCTATAAATTGAGCATTACAAAAGGTTAAATTAAAAGCCATGTTGTTTAAATGTTATGAACATTTTTGATTTAACTATGTCAATTTATTTCTGTTTGAATAATTAAACATTTGTAAATAATCCTGCATTTTTTCAGTACCACAATTCTAACAGTTTTCTCATTTAGCAAAAACGGTGAGAAATAGTCTTATGACAGCTCTAAGATTAGATATGTTTCTATAGTTATGTTAAATCATTCCTATTAAAGATGAACGATTTCCTTCAAAAACTCCGAATATGCTTAATATTCAACCATAAAAATAATTCTCAATATCACTGGAATAAATCTGAAGTAACAAGTTGTAAACAAAATGTTGTATACATAATGAGAATTAAAGTAGGATCAACCCTGATATCAGATGAATGAATACGTTTAAGAACACAGTTTCTAGCAAAAATTATAATTTAATTTATTATTTTTAACTGGTCGTTGCATATTTTCAATAATAATGGAACATAACATAGTTAAAAATCTGTCCTTCCATTATTTTCTCAGAATCAAGATTTCGAATGTAGGGAAATATTTCCAGGTTGAATGACATTAATATATTTTCATCTGAATTAAAGAGAACTTGATCCAAAGAAAAAACTAACCTGTATCCACTGCAAATCAACCAGCCCTATATAAAGTTGTGGTAAGGATGCAGCCTCTTCTCTGAAAGCAGCAAGCTGACAAGATGAGACAAATAATTCAGGAACTTCATCAACCTCTTCTTCCATTAGTGGAATGATTCCATTTTCTCTCAGCATTTCAATAACTTGCATTGTTGACTCCTCTACTGTGGCATTGACAGTTTTAAGGACTAGTTCAGGATGTTCAGGTTTTTCATAAACTTGATCAATACCAGTGAATCCTTTGATAGCACCTTGTCTTGCTTTCTTATACAATCCTTTGATATCTCTTGATTCACAAACTTCAAGTGGTGTATCTACAAATACCTCGAAGAAGGGTAAATCATTATCTTTATGAATTCTTCTTGCCAATTCTCTGTCTTCAGTAAATGGTGACACAAAACTGCAGAGACAAATTTGACCGCCATCAGCAAATAATTTAGCCACTTCTGCTACTCTTCGAATATTTTCTTCCCTATCTTTTTTTGAGAATCCCAAGTCTTTATTTAGTCCTGTTCTCATATTATCCCCATCCAAACAGTAAGAAGGAATACCATGAGTTACTAGGTACGCTTCAAGTTCAAAAGCTATAGAAGTTTTTCCAGCTCCTGACAATCCAGTAAACCATATGGTGCAGCCTCGAAAACCTCTCAAATTTCCAAGGATTTGACCTCTTTTAGCTCTGGATACATGGTGTTTTTGCTCTGTAACGTTTGTAGCTACTTGGATGAAAGAGGTTTTTTGTTTTTTATAAATATCTTGTGTTGAAGACATCTCGATTTTTCAAACGCAGATTCAACACTACAAGAGAAGAATAACTTTCACTTTGAAATCTGGGTTACTTCACTCCACACCGCACTTCCCGCTTCCGCGTAATTTCTTCAGAATTTATGTAATTCTCTTAATAATTTCCTGCCCATGTCCCATCCTCGAATGTTCAAAGATCAGTGACTGTGACATCTTGTTGACATTGTTCATAAACACTAAACGGAAAGCGTGATTTCTAAACCTTGTAGACTTATGTATGGAAACGACGGTATTGGCTACAGGTTATATACTTGACTCCACCCTCGATTTGGCGGTATTTTTGAATAGTGAATAATGAATAGTTTCAACAATAAATTGCAAAATTACGTAATTTAGTACTTGTTTTCAATTTATAAGTTCGATGGTATAGTATTTTACTTTTTATATTTCTAATGCTTACTAAAAATTAAAATAATCAACAAATTAATACTCAAAAATGAAAAATAAAACAGGTTCTTCTATACCTATTTCATATAAAATACGGGTCGTCATAATCGAAGGAATTATGACCCTAAAGAAAGTCCCATGATATTAAAATCAGATTTTAGTATTCATTATTTTATAGATAAGATTAGACGAGATCCCATTCAATATACCACATTATATCTATTTTAAGAGAAATAAAGTTTTAAAACTGAATTTTTTTAGAATGGAATTAATCGAAACTAATTGACCTATTTCTCTTCTAACAATTCTTTCATAAGAAGAAACGTGAGATTTGCGTCCTGAAACACTCAAGCTTCTAAGAGTATTAGTGAGTATACCCATCCTACTATATCGACATCCGAAGAAAAAGTACGATTTGTCCTTGTAGTTATCTACAGGGACGGGTTTTCGGCAGAGGCGATACTTCATTGTCTACCTACGCCGTGTATATGTATAGTTGCAACATTTTTTAAATAACGATTCCAGGCTCTACTCTACTACAACACTCTGGGGGCAATTCAAACACGCAGATGCGTGTTTGAAAGAGAGAAACGTATTTATTGTGGATTGAAATTATATTACAATATTTATCTATTTTCTCATTATGTAATGTGAAAAAATTTAAACTAGGAGTATTATTTGCATGTCTAGAAATATTTGAACTATTGAAAACAGTAAAATAAGAATTACATAATTATTTCCTATTTATAATAGGTTACAGAGTAAACATAGTTTATCTGTACATAGGTCTGCTAAGAAAACTAAAACTAGGAGTCTAAATTATTTAAAATTTCAAAAATGTGACATTGCATAAATCTTTATTATAAAACGGTGTAAAATTCTTGTAATAATTGTGTATTATGGCAATAACTTTTATTTCGCAACTCGAGAAAGCTCAGTCCATTTAAGCTAATATTTATTATTACACAATAAATTAAATATTAAAACCAACTCACACAAATTGTTTTATAACATTATCTCGGTTCATAAAGTTTCAACCCTTTGTTATTCACAATTTAAAAATAGTGCAAAATTGAAAGTGGAGTCAAATAAATAGACTGTAGCCAATGGCGTTGCTTTCGTCTACAAGTCTACTAGGTTTAGAAATCACGCAAACGGGAAACCCACTGGATCACAGAATAAATATTTTTTCGATGTTTCATCGGAAAAAATAATATCTTAGTTTTTATAGAAATGTAGAAATTTTCTAGAACCTCCGCACAAAAATTATAACATTGATTGTATTTATACGGTTAGTCATGACTTGACAATTTAATGAATAATAATAAAAATAACAATTTCTTCATTTACTCTTCTCAACAATCTTCTCAGAATGAGATGAGACAAAGATATTTTATATACTCTAAATGAAGAACCCACTTCAACGTAAAATTTTCACACAGTATAGTGAATTTGACGTACAAAACAGTCCATCTGCTGGCGCCCTCTTCTATACTTGGTCTATGGATGAGATTATTTTATTAATAGGAGGGAAGTAATGCTATTGTAAAACAGAAAATCATTTGCAATCCTAAATGCGATGAGCGGTGTTTCAGCATATTGACTAAGCTCGTAAAAATTCCGGTTTATAATCTGTTGAAGTAGTGATAAATGTTCTATGGTTGACATATAAATAAACAATAAATAAGCACTTCATTGCTGTCAGATGTAGGTGTCAGTTATAATTACATTTGAAAACAAATCTAATATCTGTAATGAACTGTCTGGTCAATATTGAGAATAAATAATCATTGATATACCCTCCCTTGTTTTTGCCGCTTTGATTAAGATAGAATAATGTGGAATATACTTTAATAATGGCTATCTCTAACAGTTTCTCTTATGTCCTAAAAGAATGGGCACCTTTAACAGATCTTTTGAACAAAATACCGACAAAACCAAATCTTAGTATTTTTTCTGGGGAAGTCAAAATTACATGTGTTGATATTTTGCCAGAATTCATTGCTCTAGGTACAAACTATGGCATGGCATATTGGTATGATCGAAAGAAAAAGGAATTACAAAGACTTCGCTGTGAGGTAAAGATATGTTCCTAATGAAAATAGTAATATAAATGAAATTAGAACTATTTGTTACTCAAACACTTCTGGTACATTAACTAAATGGTATCACCCATTTTTCTAGAATTCCAATGTGCCAATAGTGTCCATCAAAGCTTTATCTACAGTTGATTTCATGCTAGCTTGTGGTAGCAAAACAGGAAATATAAGCATTTTTCAAATACCAAAAATACACCCAGATTGGATTCCAGACAAATTGAAACCGAAGAATAAGAGTGTTGAGAGATATACAGTCTCAGATTTGCATAAATCAGAGATTAGTGCTTTGGAATGGTCAAAAAATGGAATGAAATTATTTTCAGGCGACAAGAACGGTACTGTTGTTTTAACTGAAATAGATTTTTATATGGTAAGTGAAACATGAACTATATTAGATGTTCGTTATTCCTGTCTTGTATGGTGAAGAGTTCTGCACACCCAAAACGAGTCCATCAGCTGTTTGCCGAATGCACTTGAATTTTATACAGTGTTGTCAGATTGTGACATATTCTTTGATTGGAATTATTCTCGTGTTGCCATAGGAGTCATAAGCGTCATTTCATTATCTCTATTTCTAACAAATTATAATTGCGGAATATAGAATGATAATCCATTTCCAGTATGTATACAACAATTTAACATAAGAAAATTTCAGTTTTAATTTATAATAGCTGTCCATACTTTGCCAAAAATGTTCTCGATTCAATATTTGATCAATTAACGTTCTCACCATTACTTACTTAAAAATAGAAAATAGCGAATCTGGTCTTACCATATAGAGTAATAATTTGGCAGTGTAACGGTATTCAAATCATTACTGAGAAACACAAAATGAAACGTATCAGCAAACGTCAAGGTAGCAAATCATCTAGTATACCTACAACCTAAATATTCGGCAACAATTTCACACATATACAATTCAAGACCTACGTGACATGATCCCGACAATAGTGACGAATAGAAATCCAATCTCTGGATACTCCTAATCCCTGAACAAAATCAGAGAACTCCTACCTGACCTTCTCACAAGAGGATATCAAACGAGAGCCACCTACTACTTTGACGAACCCTACAAAGTCAATATTCCACTAAAAAAAATTTGAACCACACCCCACGCCTTACTCACCCCACAGGGCCCCACCTGGTTTACGGACGGGTCGAAAATCGGGATGGGTAGAGGCATCGGCGTTCACGGCCCTAGGGCAAACATTATGATTGCTCTGGAAGACAACGTCACCGTAACACAAGCAGAAATATTGGTTATTCTTCGGTGTGTACAGGAAAACCTACACAGGAACTATGTACGTCACTTATGGTGAAAGAATGTCACTCCACCCTTGTCAAACTAGAAGAGCGGAGCAGGCTCCGTCTAATATGGGTTCCTGGCTACTCGGGCATTGAGGGAAATGAGAAGGCGGACTCATTGGCCGCTCGAAGAACTAACCTGAAGTTCATAGGACCGGAGCCTAAGCTCGGAATTCACCTGGAAACTACAAGGAGGGAAAACAACTAATGGCTGGACTTGAGGGTACTTGAGCATTGGATGAGCCTCCCAGGTCTCACGACACGCTCGACGTGCCATCAGCTGATCTTCCACTGTAAAAGCCAAGGCCTGCCTTAAACTCTCTAGGTTGGAACTGAGAGTTTTAACTGCCATACTAACGGGGCACTGTCGCCTCAGGAAACACCTAAATAAATTAGGATCCTTCATGTAGGCTATGTGAAGAAAATATTGAATCAATGGTACATGCTATGTGCGAGTTCCCAGCTGGGGACAGGGTCAGGATGGAAGAACTTGGATCTTGCAAACTGAAGCTGACTGAGCTTATTAAGCTCTCACCCACGAAACTCGTATCCTTTGCGAGAAGGATGGAGCTCGTGGATGAAATTTAGGACAGAGTGTGCCACAATAGACCACTGTGTCGCAGTAGTCAGGCTGCTAGGCAGCCCTCACTCAAAAAATAATATATATCTATCTACACAGGAACTATAGAGACGCATACATCTACATATGCTCTGATAGCCAGAACGCCCTTGGACATCTGAAAGATACGAAGGTTACATCCAAACTGGTTGACGAATGCAGAAGAGCACTTCGACAACTCAGTGCTACAAACAAGTCACTCTGATTTGGTGCCCAGCCCATCAGGGCATCGAAGGAAACGAGATAGTAGACAGCCCCGCTAAAAAGGCAACAGCTGTCAGGCCGATGGGACCACAACCAATTCTGACCAGCCCATGTGCTCTCTTTCTTTCAAAACTGGAACACCACCGAGGCCCAAAACTACTAGGCAGGCATATTGGGACTGAGAAAAAAGTCTGTTGGGGTGGTAGTAGGCCAAACAATGCCGTGGTTGCCTAGAAAATGACGAAACAACGGAACACATACTCTTCGAATGTCCCGCTCATAAACTGAGACTGAACACCTTGGGAGCTGAAACACCCAAGGCCCGGAAGATCCAGGAGGTCATCTACAACAGTCTTACAAGCTTCATCACAAAGTTTTTGCAAGACAAATAACAACTCAACAAAACACGGCAAGCACAATGGACCAAACGGCCTGAGTACTGCTCATATGGACGCCGTGAAGGAAGAAGAAGAAGAACGGTATTCGAATCATTACTGAGAAACACAAAATGAAACGTATCAGCAAACGGCAACGTAGCAAATCATATACCTAGAACCTTTCAACAATTTCACACATATACAATCCAAGACCTACGTGACATGATCCCGACAATAGTGACGTACTCGCCATCTCCCGTCATAACAGAGAGGGATATTCAAATGGAAATCTCTTCAGACCAAACCTAACTAACCTAATCGAACCTCAAACCTAATTTAAATTTATAATTTTGAATAGAATAGGTTAGTGGGTTGGGTTTTAGGTAAATTTAGGTTAGTTAAGTTAGAGAGAGATAGTGAGTACTTCTATCTCTTTCTTGCATCGTTTTAAGCCGTACGTCGTATAACAAATTTTGTTTCTTTTCCTTAAACGATAGTAAAACATTTTCAGATTTGGATTCTGGGCCCCAAAATTAGTAAATAAACATTTTTTTATTGAATTCTGACTATCGACACTATGCCGTATAATAACCATTTTGAGAAGAAAAAGACTCCATTTCCACATTCTTTAACAAATTGAAAAAGCTGATTTTGATTGATAAACTATTAATGAGAACTAATAAAATACTTTGGAATTGTCTACTTTTCTCTATATTTAATTAATAATTTATCCCGTAAACTTTTTTTATGGTATTAACAATGTGACATAAGAGAAGTAGTATCTTATTTATTGACTAGAAACTAGAAAAACGGTATAGTAGAGACAAGAGCGTTCAATTATTGTGTTCGCATACTGACGAACCAGTGGGTCTAAATATTATTTTGTTTGTAATCTGATAACACTGTATAAAATTCAAATGCATTCGGCAAACAGCTGATCGACTCGTTTTGGGTGCTCCAAAGTCGTCACCATACAAGACAGGATTACCTATATGTTCTGTAGAAAGAGTATGTATTGAATTGATTTACAAACAGCATATTTGAGTAAAATCCATTTATTTCCAGCACATATGTAAGTCCCTTGAGATATTAAATGAAAGTTATGAAGTTGTTCAGCTGAGCTACAGTAATCCTAAGCTGGTAGTATCTACAACTTATAGAAGTATTATTTGTGAACGAACTGATAAATGGAATGTGGTACAAGTTGGCCAGAAAGATAGAAAAGTGTAAGATAATTTTGTTTGTTCACTTTCGAATTTTATAGTATACTATCCAAGATTTTATTTTTCAGTTTAGGAGCTTTTGGAGGTATAATTCAACAAAATATATTGAAAAATAGGAATGCTGTGATATATTGCACAAGACCAGGCCTCAGAATATGGGTTTCTGATGGTCAAGGAAGTGTTCAGAAAACTCTTTTATTCAAGGTTTGTATATGATTGTTAGTATATAGGTTGGTAATCCTGCTGTTTACGCTGACCACTTTCGCGCATCCAGTACCGAATCGAACAGGTGTTTCCCGAAAGTATTTGAATCATAGCCAGTGTTGCCACAATTTACCTCACGTCAAAGGTTTGATTATTGAATAACTCAAAAATCACTGAAGTTAAAAAATCCACCAGAACAAGGGATCTGGCAACACTGGCTGAAATTTAAATTGTTCAGGAAGCATTTCCTGTCGAGTCGGTACTGGATGCGCGAAAGTGGTCAGCGTAAACAGCAGGATTCAAAGTAGATTACTCCTTACCTTAAAAGTAAACTTCGAAGCAAAATCCTTGCCATATACTTGGCATACATATGGTCATACACCAGTGATATATTGATGTATTCATGTAGCAAATTTTTTGAACTGTATTTCTTCCACACTGCGCACAGGGCCATGCTTTATGCTGTGGGGCATGCATTCGTTTATGTATTCTGAATAATCTCAGATTGCTAAAAATCCTATTACAAATTTTACACTGAAAGTCCCCTAGAAATTCAAATATTCATTAAAACATTTGTCTCATCAAATATTTACCGACAGGATGTTTTGTCCTGGAAAAAGAGGCCCAGAGCACCATTTCCAACGGGATTATTTCGCTCGGCATTCGTACGTATGTACGAGAATCGCTGGAATCGTTAGGGTACCCCGAAGTAGCTTGTTAGGATGCTGAGAAGCGATATACGACACTGATGAGCTCCTAATATGGACGAAACTGCAGCCTGCCGCTTCGTTTCTCGGCATCGTGCTTAGTTGCACTATTGTGGCTCTTGGGGGCTGCGTGCATGGCGGGCAGATTTGGTAACTAGCTCTTGTCAGGACAGATTATTCATTGATCTACGGATCACCTAATCTATTCAAAAAAGTGCCTGAACAATGTGAAAATACTTTTTACGTAACTTCAATAATAACCTAGGCTGAAATTTAAATTGTTCGGGAAACATTTCCCGTCGACTCGGTACTGGATACGCGAACATAAACAGCAGGATTACGTTTAGATGCCACACTTTTTTAATGAAAAATATTAGAAAAAAAATTAAAAATCTTCAATTAATATTCAATATTGCAATTAATATTATTTGTAGGAGCTATTGAGCAGAGATTGTACAGAAATACCTTTGTTGAATCCAGTCTCAAAACACTTACAAAAAAATACTCCAAAAGAACTCAATTTCGGTATAATTCTACCATTCGGTGAGAATTTACTTCTCACCTATAATAGTTCCGTAGTTTACATTCTGGACCCCGAAGCCATGACTGTAGTATCGAAAATAAGTCAACTGCGAAGGTAAATATTGTTTTCAAAGTAATATTCAAATATTAGAAATTTTGCATCTTGTTTTTAGAGTTCTGGATGTAGCGTGTCATAAAGATGAAATTTTGATTTTGGAAGAGGACAGAAATATAATTAGGATTTCATCAAAACCAGAACCAAACTTTGGTAAGAAACAGTTGGGCCAACTTGTAATGTATCATTATTACATCTTAATTAATTTTGAATGCATTTCTTTCAAATTAACTATAAAGAAATGAATGAATTTGAAATGTGAATAAAATCCAACACCAATATTTGATATTACTTTGAATACACCCTATATTCAATATATATGCAAATATTACTAGTTCTCCCAAGAATCCAAATCCAATTACAATTTGAAATTTTTTCAAGGGCTTGAAATTTCAGAATCAATCAATGAATCTTCAGCGGACAACTCATTTTTTCCAAACTCAATAAGAGACTTGACATCAAAACTACAACCTTCAAATATTCTATCAGCCATTCCCCCAGTAATAGAGCAGGCATTTACATATAGCATCAATGAACACACAGATGAAGAACTAGTAGTGAACGCTGAAGAAGCTGTAGAAACTTTCAACGAAAAAACTGAATCGCCAAATAGATTCGAGAATGTCAACGATGATGATACTGTGGATATCATATACAAACACAAAAAACACAAGAAAAAACATCACGACAAAGATCGAATAGTGAGCAATAGTGTAAGCTCAAATAGTTCAACTGAGGAAAATATCAACGTCACCAGACCTACCATAATGAACTTAAGCTCAGTAGGTGCTTTTCCAGACTTAAGAAGCCCTCAATCAATTCAAAATGACATAGAACTTAAGGAAAAAATGTTAGCAGATGTTTTAAATTTCGACAAAAAATTGAATTTAAACAATCATGGCGAAATGCAATCCGTAGAAACTTCTGTGATAAACAAAGAAAAAATTTTAAATGTTGCGGACGAAAAAAGTAGCCATTCCCATAGTTTTAAGACTACTCGTGTAAATAAAGCTACAAGAGCGCAAAGGAACAAGACCAACGATGAAGTTACACCAAAAAAGGGGATTCCTATAATGTCAAGATCCACAGAAACACCAGGTTAGTACAAATCGGTGAATGATTTACATTTTGCGAAAATCATAGCTCCATCTATTTCTATAATAATGTACTAGATACTTAAATATATCGCCATCTTTTACTGATACAATATCTGTTATTTAAGTAGAGTGAATAGAAGCCAAATTAAACTTGTACATTACTCTATGAGAAACTTATGGCCTATGCGATGTTTATGTTCATCTTGGGAATATTTTCTCTTTTAATTTTCTAGTATTTTGTGGAGGCTGAAATGTGGTTGAATGAAGTTCTGACTTAGTAGGATAACTTTAAAATCTTCCCTTCCTTGCTGACGCCCCCTTCCCCCAAATCCTGTGTCAGATTTTATACCAAATGGACGAAGCAGTATTATAGATGGCCACTGTGTGATATGTTTAGACTATGGGTCCCCGTACAATTGTTCCATAAGTTGCCATGTACAAGTATTTTATGATTATAGCTAATATCCTGCATGACCGCTCTTTAATTCTCGAACTCTGTTCAAACTACACATGCCTTTTTTCATTATTTGCTCTAGATGGAAGATAAATATGAATTTATAGTCATAGATGAACTATGAGAGACACGCAGCCTCTCTTGGATTTTCCCTGAGCGTCGTCAGCTTTGATGTCACTGCGAGGTAGATGCGTTAATCTTCTCATTCTACGCTTTCATGCAAATTATTTTGATTTGAATCATACCTATCTTGAAAAGTATGTTTTAATCATACGTAATTGCAAGTGCGACTGACTCGTGATTTCTTGCATTTATTTTTACTTATCAATGACTTGCCGAACTTATCATTAATTAAGATTTATGGCCAAATCATGCATTATTCAGGTCGAAATTTTAGTTTTTCCAACAAATACAATGATGCGTAAGGGCAAAGTATATAGATAGATATACAGCCCTGCCATTGTGATTCAGTGGTCTATTGTGGCACACTTCTAAATTTCACCAACAAGCTCCATCCTTCTTGTGAAGGATATAAGGTTTATGGGTGAGAGCTTAATGAGCTCAGTCAGCTCCAGTTTATTAGATTCAAGTTCCTCAAGCCTGATACTATCCCCAGCTGGTCAGTCGCACATGACGTATTCTATTGGTTCTATCACATAGTCTGCATGAAGGGTCCTCAATCAATCCTAACTTATTTAGCTGATTTCTAAGACAACAGCGCCCCTTTAATATGGCAGTCAGACCTCTCAGGTCTAGCCAGGAGTAAGCCAAGCCTTAGCTCTCGCTGCCGAAGGTCCACTGGTGCCAAGCTGAGAGTGTCTGAAACCTGTGAGGGTTCAGCCAGTGCTTCTGTACCTCCAGGTCCGCCTTCTCTTGCCCTCAATGCCCAAGTGTCCCGGTACCCCACATCAGTTCCTTTTTTACAGTTTGGCGAGAGTTGAACGAAATTCCTGCACAATAATTCACATGCAGTTGTTGGATGCCAATGTCTTCAGTGCAGCTTGATTATCATGATTATTGACCTACTTGTTAATCCCCCGCAAGCAAGAAGTTAGCACAGTGGTCATTGGCGAATATTTCTGCTTGAAAAACAGTCGTAAGTCCGCCAAGACAGATCGACTGTTTCTTGGCTGCCCCGACCAAAAACACCACAGTTTTGAAGCCGTAAACTAGCAGGGGCCTTCAAGTAGACGGTCCTTGGGGCTGGTACATTCCCGTCTGCTGGGAATGATGATCTGCAATGGCAGCTCCATGTTGATTTTGGAAAGGGCACAGTAAGTCATTGACGCTAACCAATGTTTCACATATGACGTTATTAAGCAAAACGGCCTGAAAAGAGACCTTCCGATAGTACTCTTTTGTTTCTTCCCAAGATGTTTCATAGCTGACAAACTTGTTTTCATTGCAAAGGGAATCATTTGTTTTGTTTTTTCGAATTTGTAGGAAACGAATATTTGTGCACCATTTTAAAATAATATTGAGGGTTTCTTATATTGGATTTTGTTCTCATATTTTCCTCGCTAGGATGACTAAGTCGTCCTCATATGCTTTAGTGAAGTATTTTTTGTTGAGGCTGTGAATATGTCTCAAGAACGAAATTTGCATACCATATTCCACAGTAGTAGCTTCAGATACAATAATAAATTAAAAATTTAAAATGTCCCCAAATGACAACAAAATGTCAAACTCTTATGAACTCTTTATTTATCGAAACAGAACCTTTAATCATTTTTTACTTATAGATCAGCCATATTTATTCTAATTTTACTAGAAGAGTTTTAGAACATTTTCATTTCACAGTTTTTATAAGGGATAAATGAGAAACTATCGGAAAATCAAACAGTCCTATGACCAGTGATGTATTAATAAACTTTCTCATGGCAATTCGAATGAAATCTAATTGGTATCACTGAGAAATTTCGTTTTTGTCGTTTTATCGTGTCTGAAGAAGCTACAATTTGGTGGAACATGTTTTGAAGTTGTTATGAAAATATTTGAACATTTATTAATTAAAATAATCTTAATACTTCTTAAACTTGATTAGCTGAAAGAAAAGCCTTTCTTTCGTAATGGATCATACTTAGCTTCTCAGATATAATTTTAATCAAAATTAATTTTGCATTGCAATTTATCAAATTTTAGGTGCTTCATTGTGGATCAGTGCGGTGTCCCTTTGAAACAACGACGTCAATTATCTTTTTTTTTTTTTTGTTATCCATTCACTGAATTAATTTTCTGCAGAGTGTGTCGGCATTCCAAATGGATGGAACTTGTCTTCAGTCAAACTAAATAGTGCACCTTCAAGTCCTACGTTAAGTGATTGGGAATTTCTGTGATTTTTTTGTTATTTTATAAGTATTTTATTTTGGCTGTAAGTCATGATATATAATTTTATTGTACTATAGATTATGTGAAAATTCAATTATATACAAAATAAATTTTTAGACTTCAAGTCAAAAATTGGTGTAAATTCATTTTGGGCATAATCGAAAACTAAATAAGAAAGTGGTTAGATAGAACCACCATCAAAGAATGCATATTAATTTTACGAAGCAAAAATGTCGAAATTTTATAGTAGTGTCAAGATAGAATTTTATATTTCTATTTTTATTGATAAAGTACAGTTTTTCAAATGAAAATATTTTCAAGCAATTGGTACAAGGCCAACAATAGTTTTAACCCATGGTAAGTTGCATAAAATTGCAACATTTATAACAACCGCCTTGGTAGTTGCACGGTTAGTGAGCAAGTATGTAGAAATATGCTTAGCCGAGGTGCCTGGTTCAAGTTATGGATGTTGCTCTTGAACAAAAAGTGATGATAAATTTCCGAAGACCAGATAACTTTTAATCCTTGTGGTGGCAGTTATCATTGCATGGTCTAGGAGAGTGGTTCGGAATCCACTATAAGCTGTAGGTCCACTGTGTAAATGGGCAAGTTCCCGAGCACATCGTTAAAAGATGAAACACTTATCTCTTCTATATAATTTATAAACACAAGAAAAGTACTGATCCTAGTTTGGAATCCTGAGGAACACCAATTTCGTTACCAAGTAATTCTGAATTTGTTGCCTTTTTGGTATGATCAATAGTGTAATCCATTGTAAGCAGCTTCTGTTTGCCCATCTAATAGCCTTTAAGGCACTCGGAAGCATTTCGCCGAATACAATATTCATCAGTATCTTCTTAAGAATATCGTGTATGACAAAATCAAATTTTCCGCTTAGATCCCAAGACAAGACAAGAAACAGGTTAGAGAGAATGCATAAAAGCATGCACTACATCCACCGTGCCCAGACCAGGTCTGAAATCAAACTATTTGTCAAAATCCTGATCATCAAGGAAGTTCAATCGTAAAGAAAACAGTATTCATAGACCTTGTACAGTACATTGAACAGTCAGATAGGACGATAGTTATCAATAAATTCAACATCACCCTTCTTATATAAAAGGATCGCCTTAGCAACCTTCACGTTTTCGAGAAACTGACCATCCAAGAGTGAAAAATTCACCAGGAAAGACAAAGGAGTGGTGACAACTGCTAGGGATTTTTTTTAGAAGGAATCCCGGAAAGTCATCAAACCCACACGTTTCTTCTGATTGTCTTGTCTTAATCTTCTGTTTACCAACGAGAACAATTTCTCCTCGACATATGGAAAGAAAAACATAGTTAGTATTGATTTTTATATTATCATTATAACCCATAAAAGGAATTTGTTTGGATAGTTTTTGGAACATCTACAAAAATTTCTTAAACTAGTGACTCCACTGGGTCTGAAATGATATTATGACCTTATATTTGGATATTGAACTTGACTTGTCCCTTTATTATTTCTTTTACAACATTCCAGAAGACCTTGTTTAAATCATCTATTTTGGTAGTATTTCTTTATAGTAGATTCTTTCAAGAAAGTTCTCTTCTTAAATACCGATAAATTTCCTTCATCTCTGGAAAATTTATTGACAAGAAATATATTTCATTCAGTTTTTTAAAACCGCCTGGGTAGCTGCATGGTTAGTGAGCAAGTATGTTGGAAATGCTAAGCCTGGAGCCTTGTTCGAATCCGGGTTCAAGTTATGGATGTTGTCCTTGAACAACAAAGTGATACTTGTAAAGAGTCGCCTATAGATGGCATAAGCTTCCGAAGACCAGATAACTTGTAATCCTTGTGGTGGCAGTTATCATTGCACGGTCTAAGAGAGTGGTTCGAATCCACTATAAGCTATGACCGGTTTTAACACACTGTGGTTTCATCAGATAGATACAAACTAATGAACAGAGTTATTCCTTATATATTAGTCTTATTTCCTACTTAATATTACAAGAGGTATGGTGGAAAACCCATCGGAGTTGCTTACTTTATGAATTGAAAAGATTGAGTAAAGGAGAAGGATTTAGATCTTATTGACTATTAAGTAACCTACCTGAATTCTTTTCTTTATTAATCTCTAAAATTTCCCATAGATTGAGTTTTGTCTATTATTTTCATTGTGTAAAATTTTGAAATTATAAATACACGTAAACGATGATTTCTAGTAAAATATATTATTAAATGCTCGACGCATTTCGATACACAGTATCTTTGTCAAGAACGAATGAATACTACAAATATATCTTACATTAATAAGGATATTAAATTTATTTCCTAAACACTAGTTCAAATACAGATAGCTCTGAGTGGATTGCCTCTTTAGTATATATAAGTGTTAGTAAGATATATTTGCAGTATTCATTCGTTCTTGACAATAATATATTTTAGTAGAAATCATCGTTTACTTGTATTTGTGATAATGAATTTCTATTACGTAAAAGCCTCGTCAATTGAATTTTTAAATTATCATTGAAGTTTTGGTTTAGCTTTCGGTGGCTAAACTTATGTTATGGGATATAGTAAATATCTTCCCTAGTGTTCCACCTAGTGATTCTGTGAAACTCATCAACAACGCTCTTCAAATTAATAAAGTTAATCCGGTAATTCAATCAGAAATCTTACACCTTTTAGAAATTTGTTTAGAACAAAATTATTTTAACTTCAATGGAGTAATATATAATAGTAAAAAGGTTAGTTTAATCATGGGTAATCCTCTGACCCCTTTACTAGCTGAAATTTTCATGGATAATATTGAAAAACTATCCAAGAACATACGTTATTCAAATACTTCATTTATTGGTTTAGATATATCGACGATATCATTTGTTGTTTTACTGGCACAAACAATTAGAGTAATTCAAAACATTCATCAACAAAATTCACGATAATATTAAATTCACCTTAGTAATAGAAACAGAATACTCCTTTCTGGATTAAACTATTACTAAAATTAACGGCAAACATGATTTTTCTATTTTTCATAAGCCATCGCATACAGATATTACTATTCACAGCTCATCTACACATCCTTATCCAAATAAATTAGCTGCTTACAACAGTATGGTACATAGACTCATTAATATCTCAATGTCACAAAATAATTTTATAAAAGAGCAAAATATAATTGAACAAATAGCAGTCAATAACGGTTACAGTCCTAGTATGATTGAGCACATGATTTCACGCAAAAAAATTAAAAAAGCAATCCAGGAAGTATTTCCAAGTATAAAAGTTCTAACACAAAATACAACAACTTAACTTACATTGGTAATCCTAGTCTGAAATTAAAATCATTCCTCTAGCATTATAATTTCAATATAGCATTCCAAACTGATAATTCTTTAGGCGGACATATCAAAAACTACAAATCTAAAATTGATAAAGGTAATAAATCCGGTGTTTATAAACTGTCTTGCGAGAATTGTAATAAATTTTCTATTGGTAGAACTTTCAGAAATTTCAAAGTTAGATTATCCAGGCACAAACGTAATTTTAATTATCATAAATCAGATTCCCATTATTCTAATCACTTACTCCAAGAAAACCATAACTTTAATGATAATTTCAAAATTTTACACAATGAAAATAATAGACAAAAACTCAATCTATGGGAAATTTTAGAGATTAACAAAGAAAGGAATTCAGGTAGGTTACTCAATAGATCTAAATCCTCCTTTACTCAATCTTTTCAATTCATAAAGTAAGCAACTCCGATGGGTTTTCCAACATACGCTTTGTTATACCCTTGTACCTAATATAATATTAAGTAGGAAATAAGAATATTTTATAAAGTGATAACTTTGTTCATTAGTTTGTATCTGTTTGATGAAACCGGTCATAGTTTTATTAATATAGAGAAAATCTAAATACCATAGTTTTATTTTATTGAAAATATGTATATCGATTTTCATCAAGTAACGACCTCCTCAATCAAAATATACCCCATGTATAATTTAAAACAATACCATTCCAAACCTATTTCCTACAATAAAATGAAACCACATAACGAAAAACTAGTTTATTGTAACCATAAATATTCGCAACACATTGTACTGAATCATGTTCTTATACATATTTCTCTCCATAATACCAGGTGATGTAAAAACATGATACTTCAAATATATTAGAAATCTGATTGAAAAATATAACAGAATTATACGAGTATAAAATGTGTAAAAATACTCCTATTCTTTCAATAACCTATTAAACTACAAACACCCAATTCACAATGCAGTTTAGAGACGCAATTATCCTTAAGATATTGCAAAATTAATATATTTCAGATCATCTTTATTAATCTCAAAATAATTCAATAGTGACACATCAAATATTTTCGAACTGAAAGGTGTTTACGCAAATTGAAAATTGTAAAGCTAAATTTGTGCAAACTCCACTCAGTTCATGATTCGCAATTGAATAAGCTAAAACATTAGAAAAATAAAACAACAATTAATTCTCTTATTATTCAGATCAATCTTGGAGATTCTCTATATAACGCTTCCTTTTTCACAATCTTTTTCCTGAGTAAGCAGTGAGTTCATAAATTGAAATTGAAAACATTGATCTAACTCATTGAAAAAGTGTTCTCCGGATTTTAATTAATTTGAACTGGCAGACTACTTTTCGAATTATAATAAAATATTTAATATACTGCTAAATACAATCTGAGTAAGTTAATAGTTAATGGATGAAAATTAGTTACATTCTGCACACAACTGAATATATGTAACAATTGCACCATTTTACATTTTGTTTCAATAATTTCTAATGTAAGACAGCACTGAGTGATTTATGAAAAAGACATTTCTATATTGTCAGACTTCAAATATGTCTAATTATCAAAAATTCACAAGTAGTAGCACACTTCAAGTATTCACAGAATATTTAATGATATGAACCAAAACATAAGTTGATAAAGAAGATTTAACAATTTTTTAGTAACTATGTTCGGGTCATACTATATCAGTTTGGCGAAGTGTTTTCAAGACATTGAAAAAAATTAAACATTTCCTCCTCCATTTATATTAAAATAATTTTGTAAGCTCATTGAAATATATGGAATTAATTCCAGTAAGTTTTTCATTTTAGTTTAGACTAATATCAGAATTGATTAATATGAAGTTAGAAGCTCCAGTGTGGTTTACATTATTAGGAAATATAATGAAAAATTTTCTGGGCTGCGTCAGTGTTGACCGTTTTCACAATAACATTAGGAACCACATGATTTATTGATTTGTTAAAGACAATGCTTGAAATAACTCCTTATTCCACCCATGTCATCGTGTATCAAGTTCTACGAGGAATGAAATGGTATATTTTATTTCAAAGAGTTATAACAAGAATGTTCTTTGATACACTCCAACTTAATCAACCCATAAAATAAATTTAAAATAGGTATCATAACTTCTTTATTAAATAATTCATTGTGTGATATTGAGTTTTGTTAAGCGAAAATCTTTTAATCCTTATGATTTGTTATATGTGTGTATTTATGTTATTTACGGTAACTGTCCTTGAAGTTTTGCAGGAAATATACTATACTGTGTTAATAACTACAGATTCCTTTGCAGTTTCAACAAATGAATTGAAACTTTATTTTGTGCGATTATTCTACCTGCTTTCTCAAAGAAATAGGGTTTCATGAGAATCAAACTCAACAATATTTCAAATAAGAGTACACAGGTCCAAATCCAATTAATTGATACTGGACCATCTGAAATTTACAAACTTTGTATTTTCAAAATTGAAAAATTCAAACAAGCTAAAACAAATTAAAATGGGAATGTAATCATTGACTCATGAAATGGAATAAGTTTTAATATATAACAGATGTTTCCGTTGATCGCATCATTTATCAAAAACTTAAAGCATCTCCCAGATATTTCAAAAATTATGTTTCATTTGCTCATCTTGAACAAAGACTATACATTTGTTTTTGCGATAAAAATACTTTTTCTACAATCTGCAAAATTCACTTACAATTCTCTAATTTGGACCAAGATGAATTTATACTAATCACAAAAATTCAATTTTTTCAAATCAATTAAATACTGAAGATGAAGGTACAATACAAGGTCAATTTTATAAGTTTTGGTAGTAAAAATGTATATTCAAGTTTCAATTATAATCAATTACCAAGTACTAACGACTATGACCATTCAATATTAAGAATAACTTATGAAGCAATACATTTGCTCAAAACATCAATAATAAAACTTAAATTCATTGCATGTAATCCATAAAACTAGAGATTCAATGTTCAAGCTGCATAGATTCAACTGGGTAACATCTGATTATGATTTTACTATGCCTGCTAATTAACAACTATATAAACTGCATTATGTTGACTACCAAAGAGCTTTTGAATATTTTTCTGTAGAGGCAAACAATACATTTTTATAAATCGAAATCATACAATACCCTTTTAAAGACTATATCTGCTCAATTATTTTTAATTGACTTAAATAGTGCCGAAATTGATTATCACGAAATACCTATTCAAATAAACTATAAAATTATGGCATTTTTTAAAGTTTTTCTTGAAACCATATTTTAGAACTCGCCACACAATAGAAGTTATCTGATCGTCTTAAAATTTAATGTGTGACTTATTCATTCGATTGTCTTTTGAGGTATATACAGAGTGTCCACGCGAGATGGGACATTAAAAGTATATGGAGAAAGGAATGACCGATTTGAGAATTTTTTGTTGTTGTCTTGAATGTTATTCGAACTAAGTTCCTAAAATATTTCCAATGCTGCGGCACTTCCGGTTATACTGAAAATTGACACCATCTCCATTATTTCAAATAGCATAATGTATGTTTCAATTTTTTTATTGTAGATAATTAAATTCTGAACATTTTTTTCCCATATCATTGCCAACTGAAACCAACTGAAAGGAAGATATGAATTTTTAAATCGGAATTTTGCGATCTTAGGTTGTCTCTTAGAAGCCATAATGAAAATACTAAAGATCATTCAATATCGATTATTTCTAGCTCATTGTAAGTAAAGAGGTTCATTCAGCAGAATTCAATGCATTTAGAGGCTTTACCGTATTCAGGGTGTTTCCAAAGAATGTGGCAAATCGTAGTACATTCAAAGGTAAAAAAGTCCGTTTTTTCAAATTAGACTACCTATTTTTGCACACACCATTCAACTTGTAATATTAATAGGAATCGATCTGTTATAGGTTTCCCAATACGTAATCGTTTCTCCTTTTTATTCTTTCCTAGTAGGTATTCTCGATTAGACCAATTAGTAGGTACTTTTCAAAATATTGCCCACCGAAAAAAACATGGACCTATTCCTTCAATTATGCTGAAAAATATCAGAGTTTTAACTTGTGAAATAATATTTGAAATATTCTGTTTCAGGACAATTTGTGGATTTCAAAACGTCTAGACCTGAAATAAATTACAATTCGAAGATGACTTTCCTGACAAGTAACTGATGTAATCGAGAATACCTACTAGAAAAGAAGAAAAACGAGAAGTCAAATTCAATCCATATCAATAGTAATGGATTTCGCACTTTTTCTCTCGGAATTCTGACCAGAATTACTTTGATGAAGATTTTGAGATGGGTCTTGTATTCAGAGGTCGAAAGGCATTATTTGAAAGATTTCCGTTCATATAATCTGCCAATTCTTGGATCCTCGAAAGAAAAATCGTAACTTTTGGGATAAAATCACGAATAACTCGGAAACGATGCATTTTAGGTATAGGGAAACCTATAACAGATCGATGTCTATTAGTAATATGAGTTAAGTGGCGTTTGCAAAAATAGGTACTCTAATTTGAAAAAACGGAGTTTTGTACCTTTGAATGTACTACGATTCGACACATGCTTTGGAAACACCCTGTATACTGTGAAGCCTCTAAATGCATTGAATGAATGAGCCTCTTTACTTACAACGAGCTATAAATAATCTATATTGAATGATCTTTAGTATTTTTATGATGCCTTTTAACCAAAAATCGCAAAATTCCGATTGAAAAATTCATATCTTCCTTTAGGTTGATTTCAAGTGGCAATGATATGAGAAAAAATTATTCAGAATTCAATTTTCTACAATAAAAAAATTGAAACATACATTATGCTATTTGAAATAACAGAGATGGTGTCAACTTTCGGTATAAGTGCCTCAGAATTGAAAATATTTTTGAAACTTAGTTCGAATAACATTCAAGACAACAAAAAATTTCTCCAAATGGTCATTCCTTTCTCCATACACTTTTAATGTCCCATTTTGCTGTAACACCCAGTATACACCTTTTTGTCGAAAATGGAAACTTTTGTTTCGACATACCACAAAAAAAATTGAAAAGGGCCATTTTTGGACTCTAAACAGATCAATCTCCTTGAGAAAACGTTATAATAAAAAATGGAGAAGGAATATAGTTATGTACAAGGTGTTTTCAATTGTAAAAACATCAGGATTCTTAGTTCTAAATTCAAGTACATTATTCTAGAAGAAACACCCTGTACACTGAGAATTACAGTTCCATAAACGTTAATCTCAACAAGAATTATTATTACCAAACAATCATAATTATGAGTATTCATCCTAAATAATCTCAATTTGTGTAATTTTCTTTGGACATATCATTTTGTCAAATATTGGCATTGAAAGCACATAAATATATATCTCTATAACTGAAACAAAAAAACAATCTGCAAAACAATTAATTAGTGTTTAAACTTCTTGTACTCTCAAAATACTTTTGATTGAAGATGAAATTCTAGTATCTATGACATGTTTCTCAGTGATGCAAATAACTGAAAATAAAATGCCATAACCAATATATTGTATGAATTTAAGGAATTCCCACATTTTATCACAAAAGATTGCTAACAAAAATAAATGAGTTATGTTGTGCACATTAACTATCCTCCAAAAGAAAGCCACAATGAAAAAAGTTGGACTTTTGAAAACTATTATTTGCTTCACGAATTCTTCTTCCGATACATTGTTATTTTCCAGCAGATCTTGATAGAGAGCAATATAACGATTCCATGCCAAAGAACTCAGTAGCAATTGTAAAGTAAAGCATGAAATGACCACTGCTGATTTTTGCATAGTCACTTTTCCTTTGTACATGATGACGTTACTATCTTTGCTATCAACTACAGTAGGCAATTGTACATATCCACCTCTAGGTGGATTATTTTTCAAGTAGAAGAAAGCACCTATCAACAAAGCAATACATCCTAACCCGTCACATATTCCATCTATAAAATAACCACTAGTTCCAACTTCAGATCTTTCACCTTTTATGTGCTTTCTAGCACGGGCCACATGACCATCTAAATCATCTAAAAATGTTCTTATTTCAAACAGAACAACACCTATTCTCCTGTAAGAAAGGCTATCACTTGCTATGCATTTACCACTAGCTATAGCAACAAAAACATGAAAAAAACTAATTGCATTTGGTGTTATATAAGGAAATTCTGAAATATGAAGTATGTTGTCAAGAATAGTTACTAAAGGCGCAAAGAGGTAATAATTTGTATGATCCAAAAGAATGGCTTTCACAGTAACATCGCCTAATGGCGAAATATTGTAACCCAACCAACTAACATCATTATAACTGAAATTCAAATTATCATTTATCCCTCTATCAATTGGGTAATTATGTATCCTCAAATGCAAGTTGAAATCCATAAAAAGGAAGAATAAGATTACTAGAACAAGTAGCCCTACCATGATTTTGCTGATTTGAGGTGGAGGACCCAACATGATGAAAAATATTTTACTAGTGTATGATTCAGTAGATACTGCCACAATAATTTGATGATTTCGATAGTCGAATAAATTCTGGATTCAGTTCGGCATTAAAAGTCCATGATACGCCTTCATAGAATGCCTGAAATAAAAACATTAATTAAGGCAAAAAAATTTTTTAAATATTTGTGCATGATAAGTATTGTAAAAAAATTGAACATTGTTTCCTACTGAATATCAAGATATATACGTAACCTTTCATTTTCTCAATCTCCTATTAATTATGTTAACCAGCTTCCCAATAAAAAGAAACGATTTAAAAATTACCATGAAATGAAATCATGAAATTACTGAAAAATATTCCACTATAAAAATCAGTCTTTGTTTTTTCAACATAATTAAAATGCAATAAAAATATAATACAACATTTTGACTCAATGTTTATATTATTAAACTATAATTGCTGTAATTACTTAAGGTAAATATAAATATTTTGACTGCAAATATAGTTCTCAGCAGGAATACACTTGAAATATTTCTAGAGATTTTGAAAAGGTATGGTTCATTGTCATTTTACCTGTTACCTATTACACACCTATGAACTTCAAAGTAAAATTATTGTACCTACCTCCTTAATTCAATCGATTCCTTGATTGTTATTTATCTCAATTACTTGATTACATCAAGTTCCAAGGGCTTCATTAAATTGATGCCATTCTTCTTCCAAACTTTTTAACTAGAACTCATTAATCTTATATCTTGACATTTTTGAATTTCTAAAAGTCCTCAAATACTTATTTTAGGATAAGCATATTCATTATCATTTCCAAATAGAGAACAATAATATACAAAATCAGACGGAAATCAGTATGTATTAATCTTAGAGATCTATTTCGTGTTCGAGATTCTTGAATCTGAATTCGAGGATTCACTTCATGCTTGGGTGTTATGACATAATAAAAAATATCGTATGATTCAACAAGCCAGATTCAACATTCAACACTACTTTACTGCTATGTTAAGGTCGCCCACAAAAATTGCTTTTACTTCTGTTCTGTTTCTGTTTTGTTTGCTTGTGCAATCAACACCTGTGACAGAAATCAGAATATAAGATAGTTTTTTAGTTCATAGTAGTTCTTGTCAATACCTACTTCACGAGACATGTCATTTACAGTATGAACTACGTCTATTGTATGTTCAAAAAAAGTCATTTGGAAAAAATTTTATTCGACTTATTCACAACATCAAACATATCATTAAATAAAATGAAGCATAAAATGATAGTTTTCAATTACCTGATAACGTTGAACATGAATATAGTGTTCGTTTTCAAATTCTCCTAAATAAACTAATTGTGGCGTCCCTAAGCCTATTTTCATATAACATCCATTTCTGTGGTTTTATAGAATAACGCTACACAGAATATACGCTACCGTCGTGAGAAAAAGCGAAACCAGCGAAAAATATATTGATTGAGGTTAGAATTGATATAAAAATAAATAATGAATTTAAAATTTATAATTATTATAAAATATTGTGAGCAGAAATAGGACGATTGTTATTAATGAAACTAACAATTTCCAGTTAATTTCGCAAGGTATAACCCTCCACTTTTTGTTCAATTGACTGTTGATATTTTTGCAATCTCCATTGTTTGCGATTTGAATTAGAACTGTATGGATTTTTTTTTTAATATTTGATCAATTTCTCGCACAATCAAGTTACTAAATCGTTTTCAATCTATTTGTATTACTAATTGATATAAGTTAAGCTTCAGTTTAGAATTATCTAGTTGAAGCTTACCCTCATTGTTTTTTTTTTAAGGAACAATTCAGCAGAATGAAGAGGAAACGACGGGATTTGTGCCCCTCTCCTTTTCTCGATGAAGGACCAAAACGTACCAAAGTACATGCTCAACGTAAATTTGCACAAGGGTCAAATGTTAACAGTCCTGTTATCACTCCAGTGAAAGAATTCGAGAAAACTGATAGATCCAGTCTTGATCTAACTCCAGAACCTGTAGAACTACTTCCAATTCGAAGGCCAAACACAGAAGATTTTTTAACATTTTTATGTTTTCGAGGAACACCTTTGTTACCACCAAATTTAAATTTTTTCAATACAGCTTCGATTGTGGATACAAATGGACAAGTTCATGAAATCAAAAGTGAGTCCCCAAAAAATGGGCCAATAGATACTTCAGTAATTACCAAAGGGGGTACTGGTACATCTGATAGACCTTTTATAGCATTTGGTGTGAGAAAAAGAGCAGATCCTATTGTTATAAGTAAACAGATGGAGAAGAAAAGAAGACATGCTCTTGCATTGCAAGCACTGAGAAGAAAATATCAAGAGCAGAAAATGGCAAAAATAAGGGCAGTCACCATTAGCAAATTATCAGAAAAACCATCAAATAGAGCTACTGTAAGATCAAATTCTATATCTAAAATTGAAAAAGTACAACAGACATTAGTAACAAAACATCCTGTTCAGAAAAACAAAGTCAAAGTCATATCTTCTAAACATATAAAGATTACAGCACAACCAGTCCGAACATTAAATTCTAAAATGAAACCAAGAATGTGTTTACGCAGTTTTAGAGGAAGATTTGTTCAACAAGAGCTGCCATTCAGAGCTGTTAAAAAACATAAAGTGCCTGAGAAAAAAATGATCATTAAGAAAAATATTAAGAAAAAAGAGGAATGTAAAAAGACTTTGGTTATTGAGACATCAAGTAAAAATGAGAATAGTGTAGTTGAAAAGAAAGTTAATAAAGTAGTTAAACAGAAAGACCCAAAAATGAATAGTCAAGATTTAAATTTTAGAGTAACGAGATCTACTAAAGTTTCCTTAAAATCGAAAATTAAGGGAAAGCAAATAATTAAAAGAAGAATTTTGATTCCTAGCACCTCCACATTAGTTAAACCACGTGTATTAAGATCACAAACCTCAAAAACCAATAGCACTATTCAGTCACGAACAAGGCGATATTTAGAACGAAAAGGAAGTAGTATTGATAAGTTACCCAAAACAATTTATAAAAAGGCGAATTTGAAAGTGATCAATAAGGAAGTTGATTTGAAAAAAACTGTTCCAGTAGCTAAAGAAATTACAGTTCTAAAGAAGTCTGAGAAAGCATCAACTTCTAATTGTCTGAAGGCTTCTGATAGGGTGCTGAGAAATGATACTACCTGTAATTTACATGATACTTTAGAAAGTAAGTTAGAAAAATCTAAAGAAATCAAAACTATAGAGTTGCCTAAAAAAGATCATACTAAAACTGTTCAGAAAACAGAGCCAAAATTAGATAACAAGAAAGAAAAGAAGGATGCCGAAAAACATAAGAATTGTGAAAGCAAAAAGGTTTTAGAAAAACCTAAAGCTATGCCAACTAATGAAATCAAAAAGGAACTAGAAAAGAAAACATCTGAAGATAAAACTAAAGTAACAACAACGAATGAAAATAAAAAAGAACTAGAAAAGAAAACAACAACAAAAAGAAGCAAATCTATTGATAATAAATCAACTGACACCCATAAAGTGAAGGAGAAAAAAGAAATCAAACAGCCTGAAGTAGAAATATCAGAGGAGGTCCACGCAAAGGAACAAAAATGTTCACAAAGACCTTCACGTAAAACTAAAGAGGCTGCAGCAATATATATGGAAATTTTAAGTCATAAACTTGTCAATGAAAAAAAGGTGGATGATGATACTGTTTCTATAGATAGTTTTCCTGAATTACCAAATGTTAAGAAAACCGAACAAAGAGAAAATGAATTAAAGGCTAAAGCAGGTGTGTCTAAAAATGAAAAAACTAATCAAATAGAGAAGAATGTTGAACTTATAACAAATTGTACATTTGAAAAAGAAAATACTGCACAAGAGAATAAACGGAAAGTAAATGAAGAAAAGAAATAGATTCCAAATTAGACTCAGAACCCAAAAAGAAGCAAATAAAATCTCAGCCAATTCGAAAAAATAGAACAAAGAATAAATGTTCAATTCCAGAAATCGAACCTGATAAATCCAAAGTCAAAGTTAAAACGGAGAAACAAAAAATTGATGATAAAAATATAACAGAAATTATTGATCCTATTCAAGTTGAAATAAAAGAAGAAAAGCAAAGTGTTACAAATTTGAAAGTGGAAGTGAATGATAAGATCAAGAAAGAAGTCAAGACTGAAAGTTTTAAGGAAAAAGATGTATCCAAGCAACTTTCCAAGAATTCAACTCATGTAATAAAAATAGATTGGGGTAATAAAGATGCTGAAGAGGAAGCTGGGAAGGAGACAATTAAGAAAATAATTACACCAAATGTCAAAAGTATCAAGAGTTTCAATGAAGTAAACGTTAAACAACAAGAAATTGAAAAAGGAGGTGACATGGAAATAATAATTTACGATAAATATGAAGCAGATATAGAAGATTCAACGAAGGAAAAATTGAAAGATAGTAATAGGAAAGAAATGCACTTGGTTACAGACAAAGAAAAAATTCCATTATTAAATAGCAATCAAATAATAGATTCTTCAGACTCTGATGAATGTTTAGCAAAAATCCCCAAAGTCATGAAAAGTAATAAAAATTCTAAATTACAAAATACGAACCAAAATACAGAAATCAAGCCTTTGAAAACAGTGGGAGATGTTCAAGATGAAAATAAGTTCAATCTAAATGAAAAAGTTGACTGCAAAAGTGAAAATAAACCTTATTCGCAAAAAGGAATTGAAACCAAAGATGAGAGCAAATCAACTTTGAAAAATCAACCTAAAGTAGTGTATGATTCGGATGATGAGTGTTTGGCAAATATAAGCAAAGCCAAAGATTTTAAAACTAAAACAGACTTAGTTTCAAAGAGGCAAACAAGACACAAGCATAAGCATATTGAATCTAATGACTCTGAAGAATCTTTCCATATTGATGTCAAGATTCCTAGAAAGAAACAGTTAACAAGAAGCAGATCATCTAGGCATTCTGTGGGTTCTTCAAAAATGAAATCTGATAAATTTTCAAATATTAACAATGAAACAGATGAGTCAACGACATCAAAAAATAGTTCCAAGACTAACAAGGCAAATATTAAGAAGAAAACACCTATAATAAAAAATCAAAATAAAATAGAAGCTAATTTCAGCGAATCAGATGAAGAACCTTTATCAAAACTAACTCTATCCAAAAAGGAAGAAGATAAATCAGCTGAAGAATTAAAAGAAGATATTTTGAGAAAACAGAAGGCATTTATTGAGTCACCGCCTCCAAGAAGTAAGGTTAAGAAATATTTGAGACATAAAGAAACAAAAGAAAAAGAAAGTACTACCATCAACTCAGATAATACAGAAAAAGATGGTGCTTTGAATATAGGAAAACCAAAGAGAGAATGTGCTAAAAGACCTTCTAATTATCTTCCAATGTTCTCATCATCAGATGATGAAGAAAAATTTTTCCATGGTTTTTCTTCGAAAAATGAAAAGAAAAATGAAAGCATCTATTCACATTCTTCGTTAGATTTTTTATCCAAAGACTTAGGGAGACGTTTTGGAAAGGGAAAAGTTAACATGTCTAATGAGCAGATAGAAAAATGGCTCAAAGATTCTGCAATGGCTGGGGATGAAAGCAAAAAAGAAGACGACATGAAATTTGGTCAAGAAATTCCCACAGAAACGTCCCTCACTACAAACAACATCATTGATACAGAGAAGTTGAAGAATTCTTTGTTGGAAGCTCAAGTTACTCAAGTGGCCAATGAAGAAGCAACTTCTAGTGAGAAAACTCTCCCTAGTCAAGAAGATACATTAAAATCTCTAATATATAAATCTCCAGGAGACAGAAAACCTATCTTCAAGAAAGAAAGATCAAGCACAGCACCAACTGTCGGTGCTTTTTCAGCGAATAATGAAAGCAGCATATATGCTTTCGAGGAAGATATAGAAGAAGTAGTCAGCACACCATTTCGAAGACCAGCCCGAAGGCCATCTTCAACTGCAACATCAAAATCTGAAGATGAACTTTCAAAAACTGAAGAACAAACTAAATTCGGTCAATTCAGAAAGCCAATTCTCAAAACCGAAATTATTAAAAATGAGGAACAAAAACAGAAAATCAAAGAATCGGATTTGCCAACAAAACCAATTCAGACACAGAATACTTCAAAAACTAACACTCGTAATATTTTGGGAAAATCTGTAAAAAAAAGTAGTTTGGAGCAGTTAGACGATGCTAAATACAAGGTACCAAGCTCTCCAAGTGCCAGTTCATCATCAAGCGCGAAACTGTATAAAAGACAAAACAAACAAAAAGTTAAACCGACTGAAACATGTAATCCAACAAAAATGACTGATTTTCCATGTAATGGTCCTGGTGAGTTGGTTGAAGCACCTACGTTTTACCCTACTGAAAAAGAATTTCAAGATCCACTTGAATATATTGAGAAAATTGGAGTGAAAGCTGAACAATTTGGAATTTGTCGAATAGTTCCTCCTGCTACTTTCAAACCGGAATGTAAAGTAAGTGATGATATGAGATTCACTTCTTATAACCAATATGTTCATAAAATGTTACATAGATGGGGTTCAAACTTTAAAGAATTAATGGCAATCAAAAAATATCTACAAACTCAAAATATCAATTTAACACAACCACCATGGATCGGTGGAATGGAAATAGATCTTCCTAGGCTGTATCAAACAGTTCAAAGCCTTGGAGGTTTGAAAGAAGTCATTGAGAAGGAGAAATGGTCCAAGGTTTCAGATATCATGAGAATACCTAAATCTGCACAAGATCGTGTCACCAAATTAGATGATATTTATTGTAAATATTTACTTCCATATGATACTTTATCACCAGATGAACGAGAAAAATTACTGGATGAAGTTGAGACCGAATGGGCAAAAAGAGAATCCAAAACGTTGGTTAAAATGCAGAAAACTGGCATTGAATCTGAAAACGACTCTGATTCAGAGTCTGATAATGAAGTTGAAGAATGTATCACAAAGGGACGTAATATGGCATTAAATGCTTTCTATAGAATAGCTCGGAACACCATGAGTATGTGGTTCAAGAATCCTGAACCCACAGTACAGGAAATCGAGCAGGAGTTCTGGAAACATGTGACACTCAGACAAAATCACATATGTGTTCATTCAGGTTCTATAGACTCTGGTAGTTGGGGGTATGGGTTTGCTGTTTCGAAAAATAGTCCATTTGCTAGGCATGCATGGAATTTAAAAGTTTTGACAAATAATAGTGGATCTGTTTTAAGATCTCTTGGTCCAGTTATGGGTGTTACAGTGCCAACTTTGCATGTGGGAATGGTTTTTAGTGCTTGCTGCTGGTATAGAGATCCGCATAGTTTACCGTGGATTGAGTATTTACACACAGGTGGAAATAAAATTTGGTATGGAATACCGAACTCTGTCGGTGAACTTTTTCAAAAAGCTTTAATTAAATTAGTTCCCAATTACTGTAGAAACCAAGGAATCTGGTTACCGTCTGATACAGTAATGCTACCACCTAGTCTTCTAATAGAATCAGGAGTTTCGCTTAGCAGAACAGTTCAAGAACCTGGTCAATTCGTCGTAGTTTTTCCAAAAGCATTCACATCTAGTATAAGTACTGGTTATGTCGTGTCTGAAAGTGTATTTTTCGCCCCGCCATCATGGTTAAAAACAGCACAAATAACATTTGATCTTCTTAGAAATAGTTGTGAGCCTTCAATGTTTTCTTTAGATAAACTGTATTTAAATATCATTAGTGACCAGAGAACAAATGTGGAAGTCTTAAAACAAATGATTCCAACAGTGAAAATGATGTCTTCGAACGAAAAACCTAAAAGAGAGAATGTACGAGCATTAGGAGTAACAAACTTCGAAATACTTCCTCCTCCAGAAACTCCTAATGCTCGAAGGAAGAAAAAGTCTCAGGAAGGGGGAGACTATGAATGCGAAATTTGCAGGATGAATCTTTTTATTTCAATGATAGTTGAACAACAAGAAGGTGCAATCTACTGCTTGGATCACGCCATTGAACAAATTAAGAAAAAGGTTATTTTACCAGAAAATTGTAAACTTTTATACACATACACTGAAGATGATCTGGACAATTTGGTTGATAAGATAAATGCGTCAATTGGACAAAAAATGCAGAAAAAAGTGTTCAATAAATTTAGTGGTATGCCAACTTTACTTAATAAACAGAACTGAAACAATAGAAATTAATTTTGATTTCTTGAACTTTATATTTTGTAGAAACTTTAGAGTTTAGAAGTTTATTTATTGTGAAATTTATAGTTCTTAAGTGGTCCTGCAGTAATTTTATGAAGTGTGTATGATAAATAAATTCAAATGATATACAAGTTAAAAATAACTGTTTTAAATATTCCTTTTCCGTTCATTATCAAATCAGTTACATTGGAAAGATAAATAATTCAAACTCTTAGTTCCAATAGAACTGTAAATAGTTATGCATTATAGTCTTATTTATTTGATTGGGTCAAGTATAAAATTAAGATTGATAAAGCGATTTTATACCCTTAATGGAATATTATTCCAAAATTTTTTAATTACATGTCTATAATGTGAAAAAAAGTTTCACTTTTACCGATGTTTCATAAAACCACACAATCTTTCCTTCAATATAGTCATACAATGATTAAAGCGGTCATAGCCTCAAAATAGGCTTCAGTTTCGGCCGTTACTTCTTTATCAGTGTTGAATTTTTTCCTAGCGAGCATTCTTTTGAGGTCTGCTAACAGGAAAAAGTCACAGAGAGTCAGCTATGGAGAATACGATAGATGGGAAAGCAATTCGAAGTCCAATTCATCTTTCAAATGCTATATAATACTCACTGTTGATAGTCAGACCCCTTGTGAGGTACAATGCAGATCCCAAAATACTCATGCCATACCATACCGACTGTTGCATCTTTCCTCGCTTCTTCTTCGGTTATTCAAGTCCAGTCCACTCGGCTGACTGTTGATTGAACTCTTAAGTAATACATCGACGAAAAAATTCGTCTTTCTTGCGGTTCAATATTGCTAGAGACGACAACGCTTGAGACAAGGGGACTTTGAGCAGGTCTTTATTACCAATTGAAAGTGGTGCAATTTCCACGTTTTTTCAAAATTCGACAATATAAGTAAAAGAATTCCTAGGAAAAATTATAAAATTTTATGCTGGCCTATTCTTTCTTATTTAGATGTAAGACTACTCGACATATAAAGATGAATCAAGGGTGATCTTGGGCATGAATATAGAGCTCATGAAAGTTATAATAAATAAATTTATTCTATTTCAAACGATTCTGAGTACTTTAATGGAATTTTGTAATTTAAAATATTAACAGAAGTCACAGATTATTCACTAAAAGCACAGAATTCTAGTAGTAAATTCTTTACATTAAGAATCCATAAGCAAATTATCGCTTTAAGTAATATTCCGCAAATAATTCTGAGTACTTTAATGGAATTTTGTAATTTAAAATATTAACAGAAGCCACAGATTATTCACTAAAAGCACAGAATCCTAGTAGTAAATTCTTTACATTAAGAATCCATAAGCAAATTATAGCTTTAAGTAATATTCCACAAATTCTGAACCATTTATTTTTCGGTCAATAATAATGTATCTGGAAAAATAAAGATAAAACATAGATAGTCAACTATTACCTCATTCTAGTTCAGTACTTCTAGATCTAGCAATAGAATTCTGTAAAAAGAGCATAGATTCTTATAATTCAATTTACTCATTGCAACATTTATGAATACTAATGTTGCAATTGAATATTTTTAGGTCGTTTTTTTAATGTTACAGAGACTAATATCTAAGTGTCCATATCTCTTGATCAAGAACGATATGAGTCAAATATAATTGGATTCTGTCGCACAGAATATGCCAATTTGTGGGAGTAAATGCTTACTGGTTCTAAGTTTACCGTAGGTTTGTTCCTACAGCGATCAGAAACAGTCACGGACTGTCATGATTGTGCGCAGTGAGTTAAAGTACGTTCCAAGAGCATTTCTGGCATTTCTCAAACTTGGCTCAAACTGTGTAATGGGTGTTCCAACTGAATCTTCGGACTAAATTAAGAGTGTCAGACGAGTTTGCTGACGAAAAGCAAATCAAGTGTCGCAAACCTGCGCAATGAGCAGTGTAACAAGTTAAATTTGTTCTGTGGTTGAATTTTTCTTCGGAAGGAGTGATAAACTTGTTTATCGTGTTGTAGTTTTGGGGTTTGGTTAGTGACAATTTTTTGGAATTTTATTGGTGTCAAAATGAACGATATTTCATCATCTTCAGATGATGAATCTGAGATAAGTGATTCTGGAAGTGATCTGGAAGATCTACTTGAAGAACGGTGGAGACCGAAAAATGAAAATTATTTAGAAGAAATAGTTCCCCTAATGGATAATGCTGAGTTTATGGAACACTTAAGAGTGAGCAGGGAAGTTGCAGCAGATATTGCTCAACGATTGAGTATCAGTGATTATTTCCATACGCAATCTGGACCTAATAGAAAAATCGACCCACAACAACATCACATATTTTCCTGTGGTTTGCAGGACACCAAATATATAGGTTCAATTTCAGCATTAGCTGTCTTCATAGAATATTGAAAGGATGATATATTTTTCAAGCAACCTCGATCCATATAAAATAAAATGGCCAAGGACCAAGGAGTAAAATATAAAAAACTAAATACTCACATTCGTGATCCATGACATTTATTTTTTGTACTGGTAATTTAATGAAAACGAAAAGTATCTACACAAATCGATTTCTTTACTCAATGTTTATTGTTATGTCACAGTATCCGTGTGTTCCAAGAGGAATTCCTTACTAGTTTGAAATTGATAAATATTTACGCCTGCGCACTGTTACTGTTTGAGAAATGTCAGGAACGCATCAGAAACAGATCTGTGATTCTCTGTTGGAACAAACCTCGTATCTTGCACAAAACAAATTATTATTCTGTGGTATCTTGACTTATAGCTTTGACAGGTTAGTTTGTTTCATTTTGCATTTTGTTATGGTGGCATTGCCATAAATCATGGAAACATTTAATACATGTTTCTCTCATTTTAATAGCATTCTGTGATAGTGAACTAATAATTAAAGTGAGAACTAAATTAAATTAAAGATAATTCGCGACTTGTGTATTTCATGGAAAATTAACTCTAAAGATGTCCAAATCCAAAGTGAGCAACGAGTGGAAGAGACGGGTAAAACATGAATACTTACGGCTCAGGCAACAAAAGCGTTATAAAAGGGCGGATGAAATTAAATTATCATGGAATCAAAATAGAAACAAAATGAATGAACTGTTATTAACCGAACATGAACGTTGGAGGGAAAGTAAAGCTATTTGGGTACCTACCCCAGAATTACCACCTCATGTAACTTGTATGAAAAAGTCTGAAGTTATTGGAAACGAAGGTAAGTCATAATGGATTATTTGGCAATATAGCTTTGAATCTGTAGCTAGCAATTTTAAACGAAAATAAATGTACAAATAACACAATTTTATATGTAGAGTATATAGAGTAATCAAATGAAATGAGGCAAGAATTCTTTTAGTAACGCTTTCTACTTTCTCTCTTGTCTTGAAAGGTTGATACCAATATCAATGATAATTCTGTTGGCTTTGCCTATATAGTGAAGAATCATAATTTTCAGGGGACATTCAAGTAGCTCCAATCAAAATAATTAATGCAGTTACCCCAATTCCAACTATGTATACCTGGGCCCCAATTCAACAAAATTTTATGGTAGAAGATGAAACAGTTCTTCATAACATTCCATACATGGGCGATGAAATATTAGATCAGGATGGTACTTTTATTGAAGAACTAATAAAGAATTATGATGGAAAAGTACATGGAGATCGTGAATCTGGTTTTATAGATGATGAATTATTTGTCGAGTTGGTACATGCTTTAATGCAATATCAAGAAAAAGACCGGCCAGAAAAAAAGGAAAAGGAAAAAGATAAGAAAGATGAAGAGGACTCTAAAGTTGAGAAGAAGAAAAAATCGGATATGGAATTTCCAATCAATGTGATTTTTCAAGCGATTTCTTCGCAATTTCCTGATAAAGGCGGTCCTGAAGAACTTAGAGAAAAGTTAGTTTATAGAAAGTGGTGGTAGATTGCGTTCTATTATAGAAAATTTGTTTTAGGTATATTGAACTTACTGAACGTACTGACCCCAATGCACCTCCAGAATGTACCCCAAATATAGATGGAGCTAACGCAGCATCTGTGCCAAGAGAACAAACACTGCATTCCTTCCATACATTGTTCTGTAGACGATGTTTCAAATATGACTGCTTTCTGCATCGTGAGTATATAATCTATTTATAAAAATCTTGTCTTTCGGGGATAATAATTTTGAGAAGGCTTAAAATTTACTTCCTTGAATGTAAATCGAAATTGTTTTTCATAAATTTAGGCAGCTGGAAGTGGTTTAAAACTATACTGTGGTAATTCTGTCTTGTATGATGATGAGTTCCATGCACCCAAAACGAGTCAATCAACTGTTTGCCGAATGCGTTTGAATTTTATACAGTGTCAGATTTGGTGCATATTCTTTGATTAGAATTAATCTCGTGTTGTCATTGTAATCATAATTATAATTGAGGAATAGAGCATGATAATCCATTTCCAATAGGTATCGACAACAATTTAATAGAATAAGAAATTTTCAGTTTTAATTTATAATAGCTGTCCATACTTACTCAACAATGTTCTAGATTCAATATTCAATCAATTAACGTTTTCACCAGATATTTTAAAAAAATAGAAAACACTGAAGCTGGTCTTACCATATAGAGCAGGGGTGCTCAAACTTGAACTGCTGGCGATCTATCTCAATATTTATAATATTAATAATAATAATAGAGTAGGGATACTGCAACACAAAACCAAGTGGGAAACAACATCAATACCTCCCAACCGTCTCTTGATGTTTCAACAGTGGCGCAAGCCATTAAACCTATGACCACAAGAGCCAGAGTTTTCATCGAGTTTAGTTTGAATAAAAGACCTTTGTGCCACACACTGTCAAAGGCTTTATTTATATCTAGACTAATTGCCGATGTTTTAAAATTCTTCAATGTGGCATTTTGCGTGGATGTGTTGTAGATTTCTGATTTTGGAAGCGAATTGAAAGATGGGAAGTTGATCTTGCAGATTTTCAATTAATTTCATCCTTATTATTTTTTCATAAATTTTCCCCAAAACTGGCAGGAGGGTTATCGGTCTGTAGTTTTTGATTTTGAGTGGTCCATGTTCGCTTTAGGTACTGTTATTATACATCCTTTCTTCCATATTTTTGGGAATATTTCTTGATTGAGGCAATATTCATAGATACTTATAAGGTGTTCATGTATTCTATCACTGAGTTTTTTAACTATTTTCCAAGGTATGTAATCGACACCTGGGGCACTGTTTTGGATGAAGTGGACTCCAGAAATGAATTCCTTCATTATGCGTTCCTATTACAAGATTACAAACTTGGAATCGGAAATGACATCGGTGTTTGTTGAATTTTTTGTATTCCATAGGTCGGCCATTTGGATTCATACAGATACGCGTTACATCTTGCGTTCGTAGAAAACAGATATCCGGAATTACAGCACATATCCGAGCAGAGAATTTCGAATCAACGAAGAACAATCGTTAAAAACAGGCTATTTTCTTCAGAAACGCTGCAAAGCATACGAGAAGAGGTCATAATGGAGCTCAGAAGTGAAGATGATACTCATAACGGTATACCTACCATCAATGAATGTGTTACAGATAACATCGAAGTCATGGAAACGAATATCAACATAGAGCGTCCCCCTGAGACGAACCAGCAGAACGAATTTATGTATTTAGCACGATCAGAACTCAACAGAGCAATAACTGAACTCATGAAAAAGGATAACTCATAAATGATGCTATATTTGCCAATTTACTGCAATCATAAAAACGCATTTCGAATTGTCCCGAAATATTTGATAATTCAGCCTCATATGTATCATAATTCAACTGAGGAATCCTTGCTTTCAAAGACGGAAAATGTTTCAGAACCTTTCTTTTCAGTTGATCTATCATAAGTTGAATATACTTTTGAATGCGTTTACTCCGCTAATCATCTTAGTAATAATTTTTCCTTTATCTTGAAGCTCCAAGTTAATAGTGTTTGAATGCATTGTGATGTCAGTTAAAAAATGCCAAATCAGTCAGCCATTTTTCGTTCTTCAACATCTGAGTGTCATCACCTCTTTCGTCTAGAAAAACTGTTATTTGGGGCAATAATTATTGAAACCTTTCTAGGAATTTTCCGCGACTAAACCACCTGACGTCCGTGTGAAGAACTAAATCAGTGTGTTCAGCTGACTCCCTACTTCCACTGCAACTTAAAAAGCCGCTGTTGCAAGCTAGGTTCACGGATGAAATTCACAATTTTTGTTGCAATGTCCATAATTTCCTCCGTATTTATAACTTTTGAACACGAAACCTGTTGATGTATATTACAATGGAATGAAAAAAATTAAGGGAAATCTTCATTAGCTCAACATGCTAATGATATCATGTTTTAGTTTATCTGCCATGTCCTGACTCATGACTTCAATACGCCTTGTGACAGTCAGAAGAGATAACTGAAGCTCTCTAATGGCAGACATGATTTCTGTTTTATTTTTAAAATCTCCAAATAAAGTCTCATCAGCTTCAATAAATGCTTCCTTCGCAAGATATCAAATCGCGTAGTTTTCGTTTTCTTAATTCACTCTGTGGCGGAAAATCCTTTCCATATTTTTATGAACCGTTTTATGTTGCTTCTATAAGTTAACACGTTTGGCTATTGCAACTGATGCACGACAAATAAGGCAAATGCACTTATCCTTCACCATACAAAAGAAAAATTCTTTCTCCCAATCGTTATTAAAATGATAGTAGTATTGCCTTCAAGTTACAATTCAGAATGACTCCAATTCCTTCAGGCGCATCATTTATATCGGCGTGAACGAAAGTCTCGAATTTTCCCGTCAAACGCGCCGCCTGAAATTTCTAGAAATGCGGCAAGAATAAAAAACGCGGCTTTTCCTTGACAAGTACTGCGCGTACCTTTGATAAAGCCGCCTTTTGCCGCTAGCAGAGTGTTATTTTATTAGGTAATACATTATTTTAGTTTAGTTACCTACTAGTTTTTTTCTTCTCGAGATCTACTCAAAAAGCACTCGCGATCGACCGTTTGAGCACCCCTGATATTGAGTAATAATTAGGCGGTGTAACCGTATTCAGAATTTAATGCAAAAATCATTACTGAGAAACACAAAACGAAACTTATCAGAGAACGGCAAAGTAGCAAATTATCTAATATACCTACAACACAGAATACTTTACTATTTATGTTCTGCATAATCTAAAAACACTATGAAAAACAACGATATTGAGAAGAAAAAAAACTTAATTTCCCACATTTAATAAAAAAATTGAAGAAGATGATTTTATATATCCCACAGTATATTTCCGTATATTCGATAAACTATTGATGAGATCTATTAAAATACTTTGGAATTTTCTTCACCATATTTGGTAAATAATTTATCCCGTAAACTTTTTTATGGCATTAACAATATAACATAAAAGAATTAGTTTATTATTAATTGACTAAAAACTAGAAAAGAAAAGATGTCTAATAGAGGCGCGTTCAATCATTATCGCATAATGTGTGGGCCAAATATCATTTTATTCGTAATCTGACAACACTGTATAAAATTTAAATGCATTCGGCAAACAGCTGATTGACTCGTTTTGGGTGCGCAGAACTCGTCATTATACAAGACAGGATTACCCTATATTGAAGTTGTATCGAGTAATTTCGTTGTGTTAGGTTATGTTTTATGACTGCTTATTCAGTGAAATTGCCTATACTAGTAGTGTATAATTAAGTGGAGCTATTTTTAAACAATTTCTTAAAGCTCTTGCATTAATATTATACTAAAAATTTTCATTCATAATGTATTATTTTTTATTTTTAGTTTTTATTACTTTTTATCAAGTATAGACATTTGATTTATTTGATTCAAAAACCTTTAAATACAAGCCAAATTTTCTAATTCTATTGGACTATTATTGAAGAAGCTTATCTCGATACATTAAAGATTAGATCAGAAGAAATATTTCTTCTTGATATTATTGAAGTTGATTCATATTGTAATTCTTTATTATTCTCTTACCATGCAGGACATCAAGGAGGTAATGCATTTGTTTTCCATCATATCATTTTATTTGAAACGGCTATGAATTGGACATGAGTTATTATTTTCAGTTTTTGACATTTCAATTAGCAATTATCCAATAACATTTTGTTGTCTCAAGATTTTATCAGTCCATATTTTCTTGACAGAGAAGAAGCGGTTCAGATTAGATTGATGGGAGTAAGAAATAAAAGTATTGCATTACATAAGGGTAACCCATTCTTTTAATATTTTGAAATTCAGTAATATTAATCGCATCGGTTCGTAAGGGCTGTTCCAGATCTCCAAAACAAGTAGTTGCAATATATTGTCTTCAACTTTCAAACTTTAGGTTTATATCTAACCTATCCTAACCGTAACATTTTTTCAAGAAACAATTGCCATTTATTGGTCAAAATATATTCTAACCTCTCATATTGCTACTCCTACAGAATGCTCAACTCCGAAATTTATTGTATTCAAAATCTGGCTACAGAAAAAGTAAATTCGAATTTTGAGTCATAAAGGTCAAAGAAATATTGCTTTTGCTATCCCTGAAGTATAGTGATCATTAATTTAACTCTTGACTCTCAAGATGAGATATTGTAAAACTAAATAATTTCCCTGTGCCAGTTAGAAGATTAATTTGGTTCAGTGATTACCTCCATCACTGATATTTGTTGGTCGAACTGAAAATAATAAGTAAAGTAGGATCTTATTCAGCCCTGTCTAATTCATAGCAATTCTCATTATATTCGTGATCACATCATCATTGTCAATAGAATCATGAGTAAGCCTTCAAGAATCATTTCCTTTCTGCTTCTCTGTCATATAGGGTGGGCAAATTTCGATGTTTTTATTCAGTAGTTAGGTGAAATATTGAAGTTGGACAAAAATGAAGCCATCTCTCAGGGTGCTGTTTTTGAGACAAACTGACTGGCGATATAATATCTGAAATTTTCGATATTTTATCATCGATTGTAAATATCTTGGATTGAAGTTACTCCAAAAATATTTTGACATAATACCAGCGTTTTCTTGAGCAGAATAAAGTGACCTGAAATTTGTAACATGTCTATCATTAATTGAGTACCTACCTTTTTTATTTTGAAAAACCAGAACTAATGGAATTTTTTCACTTCGAAATTGTGGACACTGATTTCATTCTGACATAATTATAGGTGAAATCTTAGATTATAGAATAGAACTGCTCCTTGTTATATGAATCCATGTTTCTTCTCAACTATTGAAAGCTTTCTCCATGATACAACAGTCTCCTCTTCAATTTGCCGACTAGAAATTGATGGATTGGCTGACAGCTCCTGTAACATCAAGAGTTGTTTCTTCTCCATCTTTAACACCATATTTTCATTTCCTTGGCCATTGGACGAACCAATATTAGAGACATTTTTCATTCAGGGAGCAATAGATAACTGTCCATAGAATGTTGAGTACCCCACAATCTCTGATCTCATTATGTTCATCATCAACCACAATAGTAGTGGTACAATAGCGAAAATGTTTTTTCGCCAATAAGATTGTTTCAAAAAAAGAGCTCTGAGGGAAGTTTTTTCTAACTATAAGGTCTCGCCCAACTGCAGTAAAATAAATAATTATAATAAATGAAACATTGAAATGTATCTACTCTGGCTTTACTGATCAAAATAAAATTCCCTTCAATTTTGAAGCCTTGAAATAAGTTTAGAGATTAATAGAGAATCGGTCAAAAATTAAGAACAGTATTCAGGATTCTTCAGCATTATCATTTGGGAAAATCTACTTACTTCGACTGTATGATTAGATGGAAAGAACGAAGTTCACAGTTCAATTATTGTCCGCTGTTTTGATATAATCATTATAAGGCTCCTTTGGTGGAAGAGTTATTGAAAGATGATTACGCTAAGGTTTCAAACTGTTCTGTTTGTTCTACCTATGTGAATATTTGAAGGATTAAGTTTATCAACATTGAACTAAAGCTCAGGCATAGCCATTTGTATTATCAAGCCATCTAGTACAAGAGCTTGGAGATATGACTAGATACATACCTACTTACACTTGAAATATTGAAAAGTGTTAATCTAAATGTTTAATATATTTAAAATCTGTACCTGTTTATTCTGAGTTTGAAATGATTTCAAAAGAAATATATTGAAGAATGCAGTGATTCGATTGCATATGAATCAATACAAAATTCGAGAATTATAATGAGCAGAAATCTAATGATGTAAAATACAGAAGGATGAAATTGAATAGCTAAGTATACTCCCTGGCTGGCCATCTTAAAATATCAATTTCGGCATTTTGCAAAATTCTGTAACTACTCTAGCTGCATTGTTATAAATTAAGTTTTCGTCAATTAATGGGCCAAAGGGTACAACATGGGGTTCAAGGATATCTGTGATGTATCTTCCATTATTCACTAGGATTAACTCAGTTCGACCATATAAAGAAATGCCTCCCCACACCATTACTGAGCCCCCTCCGAAGTTTTCTGTTTTCCGGATATTGCATTGCTGATACCGTTCCCCAGGTCTTCTGTATACAGGCATGCGTCTATCATTTGATACTAGACAGAACCTGGACTCGTCGGAAAAGAGAACATTCGACCATTCTGGAATACCCCAATTTGCATGTTCCCTTGAAAACTGAAGTCTTGCAACTCGATGCTCTCTGGTGAGACGCGGGCCGGTGAAAGCCACCCTTGCTCTGATATCGTCTTCTCTGAGCCTGTTCCTAACAGTTTGCAATGAAATATGCACATTTCTGGAAAGTGCAAGTTCATTTTGTAGCATTCTAGCCGTACAGTGCCGAACTCTTAGTGCAGTTAAACGAAGCCAACAATCGTCAACTGGTGTTGTTATCCGATTTCTTCCCTGTCCGACCCTTCTTCCATATTCCCCTGTTTCGTGGTACCAATTAATTGCTCTTGAAATAGTGCTTTGGTTAACATTCAACAAGTTAGCCACCTAACATTGGCTTCGCCCCTCCTCTAGAAGTGTTACAATTCTTACCGCTTCATGATCACTCAAATAGCGTCCAGGACGTTCAGCAGCTATTACAATAAATTCAAAGATTCGAAAATCAACAAGAAACTTGCATTAATTTAGCGTGAAAACTGAAGAGAAATTGAATGAATACTGATGTTCAAATAAACTCATTCTCGTTTCAGACGTGTTTGAGATCATATGGAAACAAATGTTACTAGATAGATAAGATTTTTTCCTCTCATATGTCCAAAAACATATGTTGACAAAGAAACTGCGATCGAACTGCTTAATCGATTGTGGAGTTCAGAATACCAGGTGATGCGACAATTTTTGTGGTGTGTATATTCCAGAAATAGCTTAATATTCCCATGACTACATATACCAGCTTTGTATTATATTGTATAAGTGTGCGAAGGCGACTTTGGCGCCTGCACTCTAGCCCTATTGAGCCCTTTGTGCCTTATAACCTTTCTGCAGATGGCTAAACTGTCAGCTATCTCAACTTGTTAAAAAAGGCGGTAATGTTGCTTGCAGGCATTTCTGCAAGTGGTCCAAGGTTGACCATTTCTCCCTGAAAGTATATACCCAGCTGGAAGTAACGATCGGGCATTTACGTTACTACAGATCGCACTCGAACGTTTATTCCTCCTGCTTGTCCCTCTGCAGAGGGGCGTGCCACTTTTCCCATGACATGGAAGTATTTCCTTAGTAAACAATGTACAGTTATTATGCCCATCTTGTCATAGTTTAAGCCTTGATAATAACACATATTTTTCTACGGTTTTTACTTCTGGATCTCCAGAAGTTCCCTGACTAGCCTGCTATTAATCGTTTCATCCCATAATGTCCCAACTTATTTTTCTCAAATAATAACGATGAAGAATTATGAAGATTTCTATCAACTCTGTTGAAGAATGATACTTTTTGGAATAATTCTCATTTTTTAAAAGAGTTGATTGTTTACGTATGCATGAGATCCATTCGTATATGAATATTATTCAACATCATCCGAGTTACTCTTTGCTTCAATACTCAGTTTGGGAGAAGTGAAAGAATTTTCTAAAGAATAAAGCGTCGCGCAATTATTGGTATTTAAGGATTTTTTTTTCAAAATTAGATATCATCTGGGAATTCACCTTCGTTCTCACAATTTTCTAAATTCAATGTATCAGTCATTCCTTCATACCTTTAGGACTACAACCATGTCATCCAGGACCAAATCTGCAAAAAAGGAGAGGACCCGATTTGAAACCTTTCACTGATCCATGCGGAGTCGATTGCTTTATGCTTCTGGTAATTTTGTTTGTTGATGTTTGTGTTTCGTGTGTATAGAAATTTTTGTTGTAGGATGCTGTCAAGGAAAAAATGGCCGAGAAAGCGAAACAAGACGAAGAGACTGAAAAAGAAGCGAAAAACAAGCAGCAGGTCAAGGAACCGGTTGCTACCACTGCCAGTGATAATACTAAAACTGCCACAACTTCAAATCCTAGAAAAATAACGAAACAACAGTCTGTTGACTCAGGGAACGAAGCTAGCTCAGAGGATAGTAACGATAGTAATAAGTATAAAGGTAAATCTACATAACAACTTTGCATTTCTCAGATATATAAAATTAGAATTTCACAGATTCCAATGATGACCCTGTGTCAACTGCCACTTCGTTTAGCCTACTGGGACTCATGGGAGCTAATGATCATAAAGAATGGACTGGATCGGATGAAAGTCTTTTCAGAGTTCTTCACAAAGTCTTCTTTAATAATTATTGTGCTATTGCTCAAATGATGCTAACCAAAACTTGCCAACAGGTGAGAATAGGCTCATCTATATGATGCAGAAATCGTTCAATAAGTTCTTAGGAAAGTATGAAAGAAAGAAATTATTTTTCGCCAGTTTTTGTTTAATTACAATCTGCTGTAATGTCTAGACATTTTTCCTAGCGTTTTTCCAATTTCTTGGAATTGAGGTTGTTAAATGTTCTTGAAATAGGCTTCTGTTTCAACAAGACTTAACTTATAGGGGGCTAGATATGGAAAATATGGCGGATGCAGTATTTAATTTCATGATTTTAGCGATTAAAACTTCACAGATCTGCATTTGTGCATTGTCTGAATGAAAAGGAATTAGAAAGACCTTCTGTCTTGTTTTCTTCATTTCTAACTGACTTTTTACTAATTCTTAAGAAATTGACAAAAAAGAGGGAACTGGTATTCAGTGAGGAATAATTCTAACTAAAAATTAACCATTTGCGATGCTACGAGCATGGTGCCATCTCTTATATTTTCTTAGGACTTGTTGAACAACCTTATAAAAATCAATTGAACTTTATTTTTGTTGAAAATAATATATTGCCTGTGTTCATTATTTTATGTGACAGCTGATCACTTTGTTATTTGAAGAGAGAAGAGAAAAACAAAAATAGTGAGAAAGAAGCAGGACCGATCCTCATATTTTTCTCTTCAGCGCCCTTTTTCTATAACAAAGATCAAATATATCAGCTGTCACATACAATAATTTTACCATTAACTTTCGGATGAGTTTCATTTTTTTCATGAAGTGTCATTCAGAAGTGATGTTCTAATGATTCTCCAGCATTTCAATGGCTTTTAGAGAAAAATTCATTTTAAGCCTCAAATGGGCTATACTTTTCTTTGTTAGAATCAAATTCTTTTTTCTGAAGTGTTTTTTTTTAGTCTTGATATTGCTACTTCTTATTAAAAACGTTCTTTTGTGTACATTCAAAAGTGAAATCAAAACATTTTCATAAGATATTTGCTTTTTTAATAATTGTTTTGCAACTTTTAATGATTGCTAAACAATCATCTGACACTTGATTTGACACTTGCGGTATAGTAATGTATCCATGTTGTCATAGAATTTTCTCTGAAACTAATAGCGTTTTCGGCTGGCTGATCTCGGGTGATCCTAGAGCGCTCTCCCAGAAATATTTATGTTCGACTGGATTGATTTATGTAGATCGCTCATAGAATTGAATGTTCGACTGGCATTTCGGATCGCTCCGAGATCGCTCGGACTCGATCTGAATCCATGGGTGAGAGCAACAGATTTGGAGCAAATATGGCGTAGTTATTGGGATGAGTATACAGGCTGTCTGTGAATTGCGTGTTAAACGTTATACCACAGATTCTTCAGCTAGAAATAAGTCGATTTAGGCCAACTTACCTATATGAAAAGTTTCTTCGTTTGGCCGCTAGAGTTCGCCAAATCCAAAGATTTTTATTCTTATTTTTCAGATAATTCGAGAACGACTCGATCGATAGAAACCATATTTGATGCGTAATCGGGTGCGTTATTCACGTTTTTTAGTGACCTTGACGTTTTACAAGTGTCCCTAAAAACTCTAACGGGTTTTTAATCAACCATAATTTTTCAACTGTCTGCGTTTGAGCAAAGCTGTTTTAGACATTGAGTAGTTAGACTAATTATGAAACTTTTTAGTCTCTTGAGAAATTTTGATATGATGAGCGGTTCAATCGCAAAAAACAGTTTTTCAATTTCATGATTACATTTCTTCAACCACCTAGCAAGTAAAAAATATCACATATTGAGCAGTTTGGCTTTGGATTTATTTCTGTGTTCTGGCAGATTGTCATTTTATCAGGTTTGATAACCAATTGTTGACACAACAGTGTTCCTTAAGTTCTCAACTAGGTATTTTGGTGATTTTTTTATCACTATTAGGCACGGAGATGTACAGTAACTCTGAAATGGTTGATATGGTTATGGTGTACGGATTTTGACAAGGCAATGGACGTGAAAGCGCGAGAGTATATGCTGAAAGATTTCCAGATCGCATAGTGCCGAACCACCTGGAAAGGCGCCTCCGCGAGAATGGTTGCTTCAAGCCCAGGAGCTCAACGATTCGCACACTGTGCGAATCGTTGAATCGAAAGGGGGGCTGATGCTCCTGCAAGTTGGCCAGCACGATCTCCCGACTTGACACCTTGCGACTTTTTTCTTTGGGATGCTTTAAAATCTAGAGTTTACTCTTCTCCAATTGACACCCTAGAAGAGTTACATATGAGAATTTTAAATGCAGCCAACTCCTTCAAAAATGACCCTGAAGTAATGCCAAGGGTCCCATTTAATTTCTCAAAGAGGATTAACTCCTGTATTCAGCAAAATGGTGGAATTTTTGAACATTTACTATAGTTGATTGAAATTTTGGGTGTAAACTTATTAATCGTTATTCTGAAGTGATTTGTTTTTTCATATTTAGTGTTCAACTGGCCAACCTGTTTTCATATTTTTAAATAGTCATTATGAAAAACTTTTTGAATTTTTTCTTCGAATTTTTCGATTTCTGTACTACTGAACATTGAATTTGCTTGATCCGATTTAGCAATCTAGAAAACATCAACAAGCCTAATAAAATGACAATCTGCCAGAACACAGAAATAAATCCAAAGCCAACATGCTCAAAATGTGATATTTTTGACTTGTTAGGTGGTTGAAGAAATGAAATCATGAAATTGAAAAACTGTTTTTTTGTGATTGAACCGCTCATCATATCAAAATTTCTCAAGAGACAAAAAAGTTTGATAATTGATCTAGCTACTTAATCTCTGAAACAGTTTTGCTCAAACGCATACAGTTGAAAAATTATGGTTGATTAAATAAAAACTCATTAGAGTTTTTAGGGACACTTGTAAAACGTCAAGGTCACTAAAAAACGTGAATAAAGCACCCGATTACGCATACCAAATGTGGTTTCTATCGATCGAGTCGTTCTCGAATTATTTGAAAGATGAGAAAAAATTTTGGAGTTGGCGACCTCTAGCAGCCAAACGAAGAAACTTTTCAAATAGGTAAGTTGGCCTAAATCGACTTATTTCGAGCTGAAGAATCTGTGCTATAATGTTATACATGCAATTCACGGACACCATGTATAGTAGTGAAAGCGTAAAAGTACATTTTAGGCAAAAGTGTTGTAAATTGTCGCATTCTTTAAAACACATAAGTAACAATTATGGGGGATCTAGAAGATCATAGTTCTGTTGAAGGAGAATTGTTAGATTTGTTATGTTGATGCAAAGTTGACAATTTATGTTGATTTGATTTGATTTCTTCTTTCATATGCCCTCTGTGATTTTAACCATACAATTTATGTTTGGTTGGTAATTTGCTCTTGACAGATCGCAACCAGAGTGATGACGTATTTTCCGAGCAATCTCAGATTGATTTTGATTATTTCCAGCCGAAAACGCTATAAGTTCGATAATTTGATTTTCAAACAACACTTACATTTATAGCATAACCTTTAATTTTCCTTTAATATAGGTATACCACTTCGCTCAAAAAGAAGATGCTATAATACCTGCAGAAGAAACATTGAAAGACTACACACCTCCTCGTAAAAAGAAGAAGAAGCATCGTTTGTGGTCTATGCATTGCAGGAAAATCCAGTTAAAGAAGGAAAGCAACAGTAATCACGTGTACAATTTCTCACCATGTGACCATCCTGGTCAGAATTGTGACGCTCACTGCCCTTGCATAGGGGCACAAAACTTTTGCGAGAAATTCTGCCAGTGCAGCTCTGATTGTAAGTATCATGAATGAATAAATATGAATAATTCCTATATTAATACCTTGGAACAAGCCACAGTATGGTGTCTTGAAAACGGATATACAGTTCTAACTAAAATGGCTACTTACAACGAGCTAGAAATAATCGATATTGAATGATCTTTGGTATTTTTATGATGCCTTCAATGAGACAAGCAAAAATCGAAAAATTCCGATTGAAAAATTCGTATTTTACTCTTGATTTCAGGTGGCAATGATATGAGAAAAATTGTTCAGAATTTAATTTCTACAATAAAAAATAGAAATGTACATATATACATATACATACTTCCGGTATAACCGGTAGTGTCACAGCATTGAAAATATATTCGGAACTTAGTTCGAATAACATTCGAGACAACAACAAAAAATTCCAATTGTTCATTCCTTTTTCCCTATATTTTCAATGTCCCATCTCGCGTGGACACCCCGTATTCCCATTGCAATATTCTGCCTGATATGTCTCATGAGCATTTCTCGCGATTCCAGGTTTCATGGTAAATTCTCACTCAGTCTGGAGAAGTAGAGATCAATTTTAGTTACATTTTTTTTCGCATTGGAAAATTCCCCGATTTGCTATATCAGATTTTTTTCAGGTCAAAACCGGTTCCCTGGATGCAGGTGCAAGGCGCAATGTAATACGAAGCAATGTCCATGCTACTTGGCTGTCAGGGAATGCGATCCAGACTTGTGTCAAACTTGCGGTGCAGATCAGTTTGACATAAGCAAGATAACATGCAAGAATGTCAGTGTACAAAGAGCCCTACGTAAGTAACAGAAAAAAGTATTTGTTGTAATCTTCCCATTGTTGTAGCTCTTGTTGACTACTAATTTGCTCGACAAATTTGTAAACTCATGGTATTAAGGAATCATTGATAAAATTTACATCAGTTTACTTTACATCAACATGTTATATAATGCAATGTAGATTGCATTATCATTCCGTCTTTTGGATGTTCGATTCAGAGTGTTGTTCCAGTTGTTTTTTCTATATTGAAGAATTGCAATGCTCTCACTTTATGATCTCTTCTTCTTCATGCACAGCTCACTTATAGGCACTCAGCACTCAGGCCCTTTGGCCCATTATGGTTGCTTGCTGTGTTGTGTTGGTGTCATCAGTGTTGCAGAAACTTAATAAATTTTCGCGACTTGTACGTGGCCTCCTGGATCATCCAGGTACTAGGTGTTTCAGTGCCTAATGTCTCCAATCTGAGAGGGACATTCAAAGAGTATATGTTCCGTTGTTTCATCATATTCTAGGTAACCACGGTACTGAGGTTTCCGACAGTGTCATGACGTGTAGATGTTTATTGAATTTGTGTCCCAACCTAGTGTAGACCAACTACCATCCCAATAGACTTGTTGTCAAGGATCAATAGTTCATGTACCCTCATCTTTGATGTGCTCTTTTATGAGCGTTTTTGAATGTCTGAGTCCTTAGATGCCTACTCAGTAGTTCAGGACCTCGATAGTGTTCCAGTCTTTAAAGAAGGATAGCATATGGATCCATGGAGCTGTTGCCTTTTTGGCAAGGGAGTCTGCTTTCTCATTTCAGATGTAAGCGTGCCTGCAGTTCCTGCGTAGGGTTTCCTGCACGCATCTGAGAATATGGTATATTTCTGCGTGTGTTACGGTTACATGGCCTCCTAGAGCAATGGTAATGTTGTATGCGTCCTGGTTTAGAATCAGTCTATAAACCAGATAGAGCCGTGTGGGGTGAGTAGGGCTTGGAACCTAGACGAATGCATGAAGACCTTATAGGGTTCGTCAAAGCGATGAGTAACTGTCATTCGATCTCCCTTCATGAGATCAGGTAGGTTAGATGTTCTTTTATGAGGGGTGTAGAGTGTTCCTGAATCAGATATATGTTTCTCCAAATGCCTCCTTTCCAAAGCCTCAACGAGGTCTTCATGGCCGTCTCCTTCACTATTACGTGTGGACGAGAAAGGCCCAATAGATATCTCATAGAGACCATGGGTGTCAATCTTAAGGCTCCCGTGATTGCTAGACATGCTTGCCTTTGGATCTTGTTATTTTATTTCGTTTGATCTCCTTGTTCAATGCAGACCACCATGCGATGGTCGCATAGGTCAAGAGCGGTCTAATCACTGTCGTGTATAATCAATATTGGTTTGAGGCCCTATCTAGGGCCAAATAACTTGCGGCAAGTCCACGGTGTGTTTTTCGCTGTTAGCGCTCGTTTTTCCATGTGGTTGTCCCAATTTAGTTTGATGTCAAACGTTTTACTAGTGTTAGTTCCTCGTTGAATAGAATTGGTGCCTCAAAAGACGGTACTTTCCCTTTGTGAGTGGATATGATCCCTTCTGTCTTACTAGGATTAACAGACTGGTCGTTCTCTCTGAACCATTGATCAGTCATTCGCAGAGCATTCTGCGCAACTTCGCATATGAAGTTGCGGTTTTTTACACAAAGAGTACAAGATCGTCGGCATAACCTACCACACAGTGCCCAGCATTGGCGAGGCCCGTCCAGCACAAGGTTCCAGAGGAGAGGAGATAGCACACCCTCCCCTGAAGAAATCATCTGCTGGCTTACTTTAGAATAGGAAATACTGAAGATACTCTAGTAAAAACATATGTCATCAGCTAATATTCCCTGGCTATTGGTGTAGCTATGCCTCAGTGACTGTCTTGGATTTAAATAGCAAGAATTAATGAATCACAAATTATAATTAAACTTTGATTGATCCCGTTTGATGAATATTTAACTTGCAGACAAACATCTTCTTATGGCTCCATCAGATGTAGCAGGTTGGGGAATATTTCTTAAGGATAGTGCCCAAAAAAACGAATTCATATCAGAATATTGCGGGGAAATCATTTCTCAGGATGAAGCTGATAGACGAGGAAAAGTCTATGATAAATACATGTGTAGCTTTTTATTCAATCTCAATAATGGTGAGTCAACTTTTCTAGCTTTCCTATGGATCCCCTATTTTATCAGTTTTGATATCTTTATCGTTCAAGAAATAAACTTATTTACCTTCCATTTCTAGATTTTGTTGTGGATGCAACTCGTAAAGGCAACAAAATTAGGTTTGCGAATCATTCAATAAATCCAAATTGCTATGCCAAAGTAATGATGGTGAATGGTGATCACAGAATTGGCATTTTTGCCAAACGTGCTATTCAGCCAGGAGAAGAATTATTCTTTGACTATAGGTAAGAATGAAGATTCCAAGATAATATCAATGTGTTAACATATTTTCTCGTATTTTAGATATGGCCCTACCGAACAACTTAAGTTTGTTGGAATTGAAAGAGAAATGGAATTTCTCTAACAACTTTAATTTATTATACATCATTTTAGTAGTTTTAGGATTTTTATATATTTTTAATGTATTTATAGAATCTATACTTTTTGTCAATAAAAGTGTTTAAACTGAAGTTCGTTTCATGTGGAAGAATACTTGTGCAAATGACATAAATTATATTGTCAAAATTGATGAGGAAACTAGAAATTTATCCAATTGTAATAAACATATATGTTTCAATAAAGATTTGAGCTTCTCGTACGTTAGGGTCCTTTTGAAGATTGATTTGAAATATCTCTCAACATCACAGAGTTACCCCATCGGATCTGTGGAGGGTCTGGATGGGCGATACACGGGCTCTGGAAAGGAGACGTTAGAGATTCTTGCGAGAACACACTTCCCAGATTGTCGCCTTCTTGATATCAGTGAAAGCTGTGACACCGTCGCTCTGAAGGGCGTTGTAAAAAAGACGATTGGAAGAACGCAAGAACCATCATCAAGCCCGGAGCAATCAGGTGGGCGATTCGCTCAGTTAAGCCATTCAAAGCTTCTGGAGAAGATGGCATCATGCCTGCCTTGTTACAACGGGGTGGATGTCCTCCCATACCTCATTAGGCTCTTTCGGTCGAGTCTTGCCTGGAATGTTGTACCGGCCAGCTGGCGAAGAGTCAGGGTTGGTTACATCCCTAAGGTGGGTAAATCGAACTCACAACCGAAGTCGTTTAGACCGATTAGTCTTACGTCTCTTGTTTTGAAAACCCTGGAGAAGGTGTTATCGTTGAGGCCTCTGAGTGAACATCAATACGCCTATCAAAAAGGTAAATCAACCGATCTGGCACTTAACAACTTAGTCGGGAGGATCACATAGGTTCTGGACCGCAAGGAGACTGCAGCTGCAGCCTTCATGGACATTGAAGGTGCATTTAATGCGGCCCCCACAGGCTTGTTGTGAGAGCCAGAGGAGTACCAAATATTATTGCGGAATGGATTAGTAACATGCTAAATGCCAGAGTGATCAACACTTCACTGAAAGGGGAAGTAGTCACTTTAGGGGCTGTCCACAGGGAGGAGTTCTATCCCCACTGTTGTGGTCAGCATACGCTGATGATATAGTCATTCTGGCTGTCGGAGATGATAGCGATAACTCCGACAGACTTCAGGAGGCTGTCTGCAATTCAGGGGTGGTGTGAAGGAGACAAACTTAGCATAAACCAGTCGATCTGTCTTGGTGGGCATTGTGCCACCTACCAGGAAGAGTCACTTATGGTGCAGGATATTTCCGCTCTAGGAGAGTGGAGCAGGCTCCGTCTAATATGGGTTCCTGGTCACTCGGGCATTGAGGGAAATGAGAAGGCGGACTCATTGGCCGCTCAAGGAACTAACAACAAACTACCATCTAACATCAGAAACCTCCCAATAGGGCCCTTTGTAAGAAAAATGAAGAAACGTTTATTAAAGCAATCATTATACTCAATCCAGGAGTTTATGGAGAGGGTTTGGTGAGAGAGTCGTTGTAGTATTGTGTGTCGTTACCTCTTCAGATGATAGTTATTTTTAAATTTTGTATATGTTGTTCTGTTTTTATTTCTTGTTGTTCGTAAGATGTTTTGAATAAGTATCTGTGTCTATACACTCTAGTACATGTTTATATTATGACAAGCCATGTAATTTATTTTATGGCTAATAAATATGAATATGAATAGACTTTTTGAGGTGTGTATTAAGAATTCACAGAAGTGAACATATTGCGATGATAAGTCAACAAAAATATTTACTCTCTGTTTAACTGAAAGGATATTCAATATTTTCATCTTACAGTAAATCACAAAATGAAAACCATTGCAAGAATATTAATTCAAAACAAATAAGTGTTCTTAAATCTCTATTATAAATCGTTTTTACATATCTTCTGTACTCCACTTGTAAGATTCTTCTTGTTGCGCTAATTTTGAATTTTGTTTTTCAAACCATCGTTTCTCATATCCATTCGATCTATCTACACCATCCCACCGATATCCTGGTGCTATTCCAAAGCGATTTGGCATGAAATCTCCCATATACTTCGGTTTACCTAAAAAAAATACATTAGTTTTGATTATTTTTTTTTTTTATTATTTATTATGAATTGAGGATGAAAAAAGTCAACACAAAAATTGTTCAAATTATTCAGAGATTGATTTATCAACTTCTGAACGTAGTTTGTTAGAGAAAGGGCACAAATTCAACCCCAACATCTCTTCCAAAAATATGAAAGAAACCTAACCTAACAAAAATCACCAAAAAACGAATCGAAAAAACACAGATACCGAAAAAAATTGAAAGCAATTGTTTTAACCAAAGCAGACTAGGTGATAGTACAAGTCATTTGCAAAAAATGTCCTATAACATTTTTTTCGAAAAATTGATAATTATCGAGTTATTTAACACTTTTGATTTTACGAAATTTTTTGCTTCTCTCTATAAAAACAAGAATATCTCTGTTACTCGTACAGCTACAACAAATCTGATCATACCATCGGAAAGAGCATTGAATTTGCTATAGATAGGTAACTACTAATAGTAAAAAAAATTGTATACCGGGTGTTGTAAAAGGCTAAATGAAAAAATTGTGAAACGAACAAAATTAGTGGTATTTTCTTGTTAGCTGTATCACTAAAACTATTCGATAAGTAGCTTTTTTTTGTAAAAACTACTAAATTTAACTGGCTTTCAAATTGGTATATCAACTTTTAATTTTTTTTCCAGCAATATCATGGGTAAGAGTAATAAGAACATAAAATTCGAAAACGCAAATATCTTATATTAGTTAATGAAACATGAGCCGACCTATAAAGTTAATGAGCACAGATCTACCATTGATAACATCTTTGTGAATTACAATACGCCAGTACAGGGTAGAGTTGTACCAACTACTTTGTCTCGTCATGACCTCAGTACTTCCGATTGAGTGCTGTGCAGAAACGATGCACTGCACAGAAACCAGTGAAGCGTAGAATTTACTCTCAATCGAAGATGTCAGCTTTCAGAGCTGAAATGGAAAATGTTGATTGGACAGAACTCTATCAGGTGTGTGACCCCAATCTAGCACACAATAGGTTCCTCAGTCTCTTTCAGAGTATTAGTCTTCGCATCTTTACTGTAAGAACTATTAGCCCCACTGGGACACACAAGCCATGGATTACAAAGGGTATAAGAGTTTCATCAAAGAATAAGAAGGCATGTATATGACAGGAATTAGGGATCAATTTTATAAAAAATATTGTAAGATACTAAGACAAGTTGTCCAAGTGGCAAAAAGGATGCACAATAAGGGATATATATCGGACTCAGCCAGTAAACAAAGAGCCACATGGCGGATTATAGGAGAATATACAGGCAAGACGCCTAGAAATGTATCCATTCTGTCCGAGGTTACCACAAAGGACAAAAGCTATGTGGACATACTGAATGAGATGAATGGATATTTTGTGAACAGTGGAATATTTTCAGGTGAACACAGCTGATTGTGCTGGGCGGATGTGAAATTTCCATAAGTAATAGTCTAGTATTGGAGAATACCGATCTGGTAGAGATTTAAAACATTATTATGTCTTTAAAGAACACCAAGTCGACTGGCTTTGACGACATCCCAGTAGCCTTGATAAAGACAGTGACAGACAGAGCAGATATCTCCTGTATTGAGCCACATAGCAAATAAAATGTTTGAGAGTGGAATATACTCTGAGGAACTTAAAGTAGCAAAAATAAGGGTTATATTTAAAGAGGGAAACAAACAGGAAATGAAGAATTATCAACCAATTTCCCTTCTGAGCAATATAAGTAAAATATTTGAGAGGTTGATTCACAATAGGATTGTTGGCTTCTTTGAAACATTTGGAGTACTGACAGAGCACCAGAATGGATTCAGGAAGGGAAGGAGCACAACAAGAGCAGTATATGTCACTATTAAAAATATATTAAAGGAACTTAATAATGGTAGAATCTCAGCCTTGGCATGCATGGACCTAAGCAAAGCATTCGAAAGTGTTAATCACAAGAGTTTACTTGACAGATTGTATAGACTGGGTGTCAGGGGTACACCCTTGGAACTTATTGTAGATATATTGTAGAGAAGAATCCAGTAACAGAAGATGAGGTTAAATCGGCAACAATTATGAATGGATCCGGAGTACCCCAGGGTTCGGTCTTGGGGCCATTGTGTACATTGTTTATACCAATTAATTACCCGAGTCTGTCCCTGATTTCCTTGTACAGTTTGCGGATGACACATCGGTGGTTCTCTCTGGTGCAGATCCAATGGAGATCCAAGAGAGCACAGTTCTAACTGCACTGACCAGCTGGTTTTCCAGGCATGATCTCAAGCTGAATGATTCTAAGACTCAGCTACTCCAGTTCAACTACGCCAAGGATTTCAATAGTATTGAATACCGATACAATTACGTTATAATACCAACTTTGCCTTCACTCAAGTTTCTTGGGATCTGTGTGGATCATTGGCTAAGCTGGGATGACCACGTTGACTATCTAGCTGAACGAATGTCTAAGTATGCATATGCATCGAGAGTGCTTGCGAGCCATGTCTGTAAAAATCTGCTCTGATGGCATACAACGCATACATATGTAGTAGACTTCGATATGGAATTGTGATCTGGGGAAATTCGGCGTTTGTTGGAAGGCTTCTGGTGCTGCAGAAGAGCTGCTTGAGGACAATGCTGGGTCTTGCTTAGACTGAGTCTTGTCGTGAGCATTTTATCATGACCTCAACCCTTATGATTATAGGCCTTTACATACAGAAATGTGTGATGTTTGTTATTAAGAACAAAGAGCTTTTCGAGGAGATAGGACATTTGAATCCCTATTGTACAAGGGGAGAAAAAAGTATACAGATGTCACAGATAAAACAAGCATATCTCCAAAAGAATTGTACTTTTATGATTGCCAAGGTGTATAATCATTTGCCTCAATATGGAATGGCCACTGAGCAAAATTGAAACTAAATTAAGAAAGCATCTCACTCAGAACCCATATTATAACCTGTGTGAATATTTGAAACTGTAATCCTTTTTGTTCAAATGTGGATTGTTTTATACAGGGTGCTTTAACAAAAACTAAACAGAGGCTATATCTACCAAGATATTCATTTCTGATCAAAACGCAAAAACAAGTCAATTATTGTTTCAAGGGAGACATCTTTTGGGGTACAAAACTTGCCTGAAATATCAACCCCCTAAGCGGGGGTTGCAATCCTTGAACATTTTGAATAGGGAAGATGGGTCGAGTGATGACTCAAAAGAAAGGTGGTATCTTTGTCTACATCGCCTTTAACAAATTTCATTTTCCGTTCGCAAGATACAGGGTGAGCAACTGAAAGATAGGGAAGACTATTTCCCTGAGACTATTCAAGTTTCAGTGAAGTAAAATGGAACAGATCCATGCTGATCAATGGCAGTCATCATCAAGTACCATCCTCATCTCTAATTTCAACCCCTAGAGCAGGGGTGACCACCCTTGAAAATTTGGAAGAGGGTAGATGAGTCGAGTGATACCTCGAAAGAAAGGTATTATCTTTATGTGCACCCCATGAACGAATTTTCATTTTTGATTGAAAACTATTGAAGATACAGAGTGAGCTACTGAAAAATAGAGGAGACTATCTATCGCCCTGAGCTATTCAAGTATTAGTGCAAAAAAATGGAACAGATTCATTCCAGATCAAAGGCTGTCATCTTTGATCTAAATGAATCTATTCCAGTTTTCTACAGTTACTCAATAGTCTTGGGGCGATAATCTTCTCAAAATGAAAATTCTTTCACGGAATGCAGACAAAGATAATACCTTTCTTTCCAGTTATCACTCGACCCATCTACCTTCTTCCAAATTTTCAAGGGTTGTCACCCGTGCTCCAGGGATTGAAATTCGAGATGAGGATGGTACTTGATGATGACTGCCATTGATCAGCATAGATCTGTTCCATTTTACCTCACTGAAACTTGAATAGTCTCGGGGAAATAGTCTTCCTATCTTTCAGTTGCTCACAAAATGGAAATTCGTTCAAGGCAATGTAGACAAAGATACCACTTTTCTTTTGAGTCATCACTCCACCCATCTTCCCTATTCAAAATGTTCAAAGATTGCAACCCCCGCTTAGGGGGTTGATATTTCAGGCAAGTACTGTACCACAAAAGATGTCCCCCTTGAAACAAAAATTGAACTGTTTTTGCGTTTTGATCAGAAATGAATATCTTGGTAGATATAGCCTCTGTTTAGTTTTGTTGAAGCACCCTGTATATATTTATTGTGATTATGTATTGTCTATAGTATTTTATTGACAAGTTCTACAACTTATTGTTTTATGGAACAAATAAAGAATATCTATCAAATACTTGTCAGCTGAAGATGGTCGAGAGACCGAAATTTCAATGAATCTCTTGTGATAGTAAAATATATAGTTTAATTTGTTATTATCATCTGAAAAAACTTATTGAATGTAACAACTCACTCGGCTTTCCTGCTTCAATATCTTTCTTTTTCTTCTTCTTTCTTACAAGATGTGCCATAGGATCTCCTTCCCATTCTTGTTCTTTTAGATATCTTTCTAAATCTTCATCATCAGCATACCTTGCGAGTGGCTTGCTCATTTCGTTAATTTCTTCAGCTCTTTTAACATTTGCATCTTCAACTTGTTTCAGCCCTTTGCCCCATTGCCTATATTTCTCTTTATTTTCATCTTCCTTCTTCTGATCCTCCAAATTCCTAACTCTTTCTTCTGTAAAGTTACGTATTCTACCAGTCTTTTTGTCTCGAACAATTGTCGCTGCATTAACACCAGATACTTCACTAGTCATGTTTGCAAAAATTTCCTTTTCTCTTCTTTTTATTTCTTCTGTTTCTACTGCTAAATCTTTTGCGTTTTGAAGACCGGCAACTTTTCCATCCAAAGTTTTGATCAATTTTGAGTTCTTTGTGTTTTCTTCAGACCATCTTGATTTTCTTTGCTTATCTGTATTACTTTTAATAGAATTATGTTTTTTCCTAGGAGGAGACATATCTGGATTTCCTTCAATTGAATCACTTGTTCTATTTTTTTTGTTTTCGCTTCTTATTGGTGAAACATTTGAACTATTTGTCTTTCTGGATGGGGACCTAACAACATTCATTGAATATTTTCGTGGAGGAGACATGTCTGGAATGCTAGATTTATTTCTTTTGGGAGATAAATCTTGATCTTTTTCATTTAAACATCTAATTGCATTTTTATTTGATTTTCTTCTTGGGGGAGACATATCGGGACTTCTGGATTTTCTTCTAGTTGGTGATAAATCTCTATTCATTCTAGGAGATATATATTCTGTTTTTATGGATCTTGGTGGGGATATATCATCATCTGCAAACCTATCATTTCGCTTTTGAGAAGAATGTGCATTTGCATAATTTTTATTTGAAATATCTCTCTTTGATTTTTTTCTAGGAGGAGATATATCTTCACTTATTGGCGAAAGCCTCTCACTTTTCACAGTTATATTCTCAAAAGATAAAGGATCCCAGTCATTACTTTCATTTTTAGGTTTTGAAGTAGAGTGTAGTTTCGATTCTATGTTACAATCATTTTCAGTTTTAATAACATTATTTCCACCTATTGGTATCCACAAGTGTGTGTTACTTTTTTCATCTATCATTAAAGAAGGTGGACGATCGTCTATAATTTCTACTATTTGAGGTGCATCTTCAGATTCTCCAAGTAAATCTTCTTTAGCAGCAGAATTGAATATATCAAGATTGTCATCAATAATCTTCAATCTGAAAAACCATCAATACTTTTTTTTATTTGTACCGAGCTTAGTTTAATGTATAATTCGATTAACAGTAAGTTGGAAAGTCGTATAATAGTATACAAAGAAATAAAATTATAAAAGATTCAGAAATACTTTTAAATTATACACACATATAATAACGATTATATCAACTTACTTTTTGGATTTTTATTTTATTTTCTTTTTCTTCTTGTCAGCACCTATACCCAAGTACTTTTTTAAGTATTCCTTTTGATTTATTTTAGATGTTTCGTCCATTGCTTTATGAAAAATTTTGTGGAAGTTTTAATTGGATTCTCTTATTTGTGTCCAGGTTAGAATAACGTAACCAAATATTTCATTTTTGACATGACGCTTGACGATCGTCCAAGTTCTGTGACTTAGGAAGGTTAGGAACTTCCCGTATTTTTACTGGTCTCAGATTTTATGAATTTCAAGGTAGAATTTTTGTTGCTTCGGTTCTGTTCATCGGGTTTTATTGTGTCGATAAAATAAAATGATAACTTCAATCAATCAATCCATTTATTTGTTCCATATAAACATAAATTGTTGTAGAACACGTCATCATAAACATAAAATACATAAAAAACAAACAGTGTAAACAGAATAAAGACCTAACAATAAGAGACGAAATCAGCTGAGACAAATATTGTCCTCAAAATACTCCTGGAGAGTTTAGTACGGTGTCCTCCTAAGGTAAGTATTTAATCTTCTTCTCAATTTATTTTGTGGCCACCTTCGTGCCTCCTGTGGAATGTGATTATGAAATTTTTACCAAAGCATAAACAGAGTTGTTCTGAAGGTAAGTATGCTTAAATCTGGGTAGCCTCATATCGTTCTTAGCTCTCGTGTTATGCTCATGTTCACGCTTAGTTTCCACAAACAGGTCTCTATTATTAACTATGAACATAATTGCTTCATAAACATATAGACTCACAACAGTTAGCACTGATCTTTCCACAAAGTGAGCCCTGCATGATTGCGTTTTGCTCAGCTTAAGAACCCCACGAATACATCTCTTCTGCAACAAAAGGAGCCTCAAGATATCCGATGAATTCCCCCATATAACTATCCCGTATCTCAGCCTACTATCAATGTATGCACACTCACAACAGTTAGCACTGATCTTTCCACAAAGTGAGACCTGCATGATTGTGTTTTGCTCACCTTAAGAACCCCACGAATACATCTCTTCTGCGACAAAAGGAGCCTCAAGATATCCGATGAATTCCCCCATATAGCTATCCCGTATCTCAGCCTACTATCAATGTATGCATTGTATGCGGTAAATGCTATGGAGACATTCACAAGTTCGGACAGTACTACGAATTCAGGTACGGAATTATGAAAATAATATTAATGATTTGATTGAGGAGGTCGTTACTTGTTGAAAATCGATATACATATTTTCAATGAAATAAAACTAATGTATTTAGATTTTCATTATATTAACAAAACTATGACTGGTTTCACCACACTGTGGCTTCATCAGATAGATACAAACTAATGAACAGAGTTATTCCTTATATATTAGTCTTATTCCTACTTAATATTACAATAGGTACAAGTACAAGAGGTATGTTGGAAAACCCATTGGAGTTGCTTACTTTATGAATTGAAAAGATTGAGTAAAGGATAAAGATTTAGATCTAATTGACTATTAAGTAACCTACCTGTATTCTTTTCTTTGTTGATCTCTAAATTTCCAATAGATTGAGTTTTTGTCTATTATTTTCATGTGTAAAATTTTGGAATTATCATTAAAGTAATTAGAATAATTGGAATCTGATTTATAATAATTAAAACTACGTTTGTGCTCGGATAATCTAACTTTGAAATTTCTGGTTGAACTTTCAGAAATTTCAAAGGTAGATTATCCGAGCACAAAAGTAGTTTCAATTATCATAAATCAGATTCCCATTATTCTATTCACTTACTCGAAGAAAACCATAACTTTATTGATAATTTCATAATTTTACACAATGAAAATAATAGACAACAACTCAATCTATGGGAAATTTTAGATATTAACAAAGAAAAGAATTCAGGTAGGTTACTTAATAGTCAATTAGATCTAAATCATTCTCCTTTACTCAATCTTTTCAATTCATAAAGTAAGCAACTTCGATGGGTTTTCCAACATACTTCTTGTACTTGTACCTATTGTAATATTAAGTAGGAAATAAGACTAATATATATGAATAACTCTGTTCATTAGTTTGTATCTATCTGATGAAGCCACAATATGGTGAAACAGGTCATATTTTGTTAATTTAGTGAAAATCTAAATACTTTAGTTTTATTTCATTGAAAATAAGAATATTAATGTGAAACTACATCAACATTCTTCTTATAACAACTGTCAAAGTTTTTAAACTATTCTGTGGTTGCTTTTCAACTGTTATTCTCTCTAACCTAATTTTCTTTTGTAATAAATTATAAATCGTCTTATAAACAATTACTCATAAAATTGTTTTCGATAATTAAAGCAATATGAATGGATCAAATATTCTAGAATGTATCAGAGAAGACGATTTCATCGAATATTTCTTATTTCCTGATCTGGGCTTCCTCAGTGAAGATGAGCAGGAATTAATTTTAAACGAAACTTTACAAAAATGTGAAGACATTGTTCGAGATATCACTAGACACCATTTATGGCACAAGGATGGGTTTTCTTTACGTCCTAGAACTTCCAATACAAATAAACTACTTGAGGGTACTCAAAAAAATGGTATGATTTTAATCAGTTCAATTTCATTTTAATATGAAGTTATTGTATTGTTTTTAGAAAATTTACCACCACATTTATATGGAGTGACTCATTTTGGAGAAAATATTGAAGATGAATGGTTAATTGTTTATATTGTACTGGAATTAACGAGACAAATTCCTAAATTAATTGGTAGAATGATTGATGTAGATGGTGAATTTTTATTGATAGAGGCTGCAGATGTGTTACCGGAATGGGTTAATCCAGAAACAGCAGAAAATAGGGTACATATAAAATATATTTGATCTAAAATAATGTAAAACCATTTTTTCAGGTCTATTTACATGATGGTAAAATCCATATAATAGAGCCAACGTTTTCTGAAGGAAAAACCAGGGTAAATATAAATGAGGTAGTTAAATGCATATATGATGATGCTGTGAAAACTGTGGCCAGTACTGAAATTCAAAATGCAGTATTCAAGAGAATTGAAGGATATCCTAAAAAATCGAGGAAAACCTACATACTGCTAGGGTGTATGTTCCAATTGGAGTTGCAGCTATTATGAAGAGTGAACCAAATCTGATTTCGGGTGTTGTACATTCCTTCTGCAATAGGGACCCTTTAGATATTAAAGCTTGCCAAGCCATGAAATTCTTCCCTCCAGAAAATCGTGTGTATACAAATGTCACATTCACTAAATGTTTATATGCTATGCTTAATCATTCGAAATTTGTACCAGATAAGCGAACAGGTTGGAACTTGCCTCCTTTGAGTAGTCCAGAGTTTAAGAGTCATAGTTTAGGCATTAAAGTAGCTTGTGGATTTGAAATTTTAGTCTCACAAGCTAAACCAAGTAAAAACTTGGAGGAAGATAAATCTTGGCAAAAATACTTAAAATCTTTGAAGGAAAAGAATTATTTCAATGATTTTCTGGAACATTCTAATGATTATAATAAATTGTTAAATAAAGCAAAAGATTATTACATTGATTATAGAGATTCGATGTATATTTCCCCATTGTTAGGTCAGAAAATATTAGAATTAACAAAAATTTAGAATATAGTTTAGAAGAGTTCAAAGCTGCGAAAATAACCTTCTTGATGAAGATGATGATTCATGGTTGAATATAAACCCTGAGGAATTGGATAAATATCTACAAGAGAGGTATGGTAAAAAGAAGATTGATTCTTTCAATAATAATTCTAATCCTTCCGATTTCACAAAGAAAATTACAACTTTTCTTAACCATGTCTCCGATGTTGATGGTGCTGAATTTCCAAATTCACCAATAAGGCCAATCAGACGTAAAAAGTCGAAAGGAAAGACCAAAGTTTCATTTTCAGATGGAACAAAGGAGGTTGATTCGAATTCTACAAATAAAATAAATTTCGATCCGAATTCTTTCAACTGTGCCATACAAAATATTCTGAATTTCGTTATTCCCGAAGATAATAGTTGGAACTTGGAATCGGATTCTGAAATGAGCGATTATGAAGAAGATAATTTTGTCAAGAATAATTCTTACGAAAGTCTCAAGACTAAAATGCAGGTGTACATGGATGAGATGGATAAAGAATTGTCTTCGACAACTATTGGAGAAAGTTTTGTGAAAAAAGACAAGGATATGTTTGAGGATGTTGAAGATTTTTCTCCGGTTGATATCGATATGAATGCACTCAAGAATATTTTGGAAAGTTATAAGTCACAGTTAGGCGAAGCTGGGCCTTCAAGTAATATGTTGGGACCCATGGGGGTTGATTTAGATGTATCTGAGGATAAGATACCGATATAAAGAATTGCCATATTACATTAATATTATTAATTTATAACAAATTGCAGTTTAAACTTGATTCAGGCTTATACAGGATGTTTTGGGTATAACAGAATTACTTCAGGTGGTGATAAACAATCAGTGGTGAAGTCGAATTGAATTGTTATTTCTACCTTTTCTCTTTTGTTTACGGTGTACAGAGTTATCGCCCTAATTTATCTGTTTGATTGCTGTTTGCCGGATAGGCATGGGTTCAAAAAAAATGTGAGAATTACAAGGGTAAATTTTCCTACTTCCTTGAGTCAGTTGAGCGCCAATTAACTTGAGAATAATAAAAAACAAGTACTGTGTTTTAAGGAATTTTACTTTATAATTGCGATTCGTAACGCGTCTCACTACACCGTAGCTTCTTCAGACGAACGAATTTTTTTTTTTTTTGTACATTCATTCGACTGAAGATGCTATGGTGTAGTGAAACGCGTTACGAATCGCCATTATTAAGTAAAATTCCTTAAAACACTGTACTTGTTTTTATTATTTATAATGTAATTTTACCAAGTTAAACTAAGTTAATTTTCTCTGAAGCGGTTTAAAATTAAATATAAATAAAGGCAGAAAAGATACTACAACAAATCGGCGAACAATAATTATTATCTAAGAAGTGACAGTGATGAGACCTATGAAAAATGATGAGTTTTCTGAATTATTAATATAAAAAACAATAATGTATTTTCTAGTTTTGATGTTTTACAAATTCAAATAAATACAAGGAAATTAGGTATCATCATCATTTACAAGAAAGAAAAGTTGATACAAATAATAATAATAATAATGTATATGAACATGAGACTACTGCGCCAGTGAGAGTGGCCAGAGGAATTTCAGTAGAGAACAATGCGCATATATTTCTATGATTGCTGGAAAACCCCAAGAGTCTGATAAAATGATTCTCATGGACTTTTCAGAATTTTCGACTCTTCCACCTGAGGAACAATATAAGTACTTAGGATTACAACAGAGTACAACAATAGATCATTCCAAAGTAAAGCAGCAAGTGACAGATGCCCTCAAGCAGAGACTGAAAATCATCTTAAAAAACTGATCTTTATTCCAAGTCAAAATTTACTGCCATAAATACCTGGGTAATACCAATTGTGACCTATAGCTTTGGAATCATCCGCTGGTCCCCTACTGACATAGAAGCACTTGACAGAATGTTGAGGACCACACTCACAAAGTACCGTATGCATCACCCGAATTCGTCAAGTTGCCGAATGTACTTACCAAGAATTGAGAGTGGGAGAGGACTGAGGTGCATGAAGGAGATCTGTGAAACAGAAAAATTCAAACTCTATACTCACTTCAGAACATCTGCAAACACCTTACACCAGGCAGTAGCTCGAGTCGATGAAAAATTGTCTCCAGTGAACTCAGGTGCAGAGAAATTCGAGAAAATATTTTAGTGAACTGAAGAGCACTTGGCGGCAAAAAGAATTGCACGGTAGATATGCATCTGCCCTGGAGGAGATAAATGCTGATAAAAAGCTGTCAACAATGTACCTCAAACAAGGTCACTTAATGCCAGAAACTGAAGGTTTCATAGGGGCGATCCAAGATCAAGTCATCTCAACAAAAAAACTACAGAAGATACATTTTGAAACAGAACATACCTGATGACAAATGTAGAATGTGCAACGCAGCTCTTGAGACGATAACCCATCTCTCCTAGGGCTGCTCCTTCTTAGCGTCTCGTGACCATAAGAGGAGACACGATGATACTGCCGCTGTTATCCATCAGACAATCTGCAAGAGGTGTGGAATTGTTGATAAATTGATTCCTGCTTATAGATACTTACCTGAAGACTGCAGAGAAAATGAAAATATCAAGATTTATTGGGACAAAACTATACTTACCGATCGAGAAGTCCAGCACAACCGGCCAGATATAGTGGTTTTCAACAAGAAAGACAAAACGGCCCATAATGTTGACATGACGGTACCTGTTGATAGTAATATTCGTGAGGCAAGAACAAAAAAGCTAACAAAGTACATTGACTTAGCACATGAAATCAAAGATATATACCAGCTTCAAAAAGTCAGCATACATCCATACAGACTGGTAGAAAGCCACCTCAAAAAAGAACTGAATAGCTTGAGAATAGATGAACCTGAAAAAGTAATAGTACTGGCACAGAAGGCTGTGATACTGGGCACGTGTAGAACGGTTCGACGTGTACTAACCAACAAGTAAGATGGTCCCAACTTGCCCGAAAGTCTGCCAACAAAGGTTAAGAAAAAAAATGTATATTTATCCACTGACCACATTTTACATAGAATCAGATATGTCAAATCAAATTAATTTAAAATTTACACTGATTGAAATCAAACAATACAAATCAAAATATAAAACGTCAATGTAAATCTAAAAATCTAAAACAAATACATATATCAGTCTCAAAGGGAACAGAAAAAGTTAGACGTTAACATTACTCAAATACTCCTCGACACTGTAGAATGCTACAGACAACAACAGATTTTTAACAGTAATAAGGAACAATCTCAGTCCCTTTATGGCTTTAATGTGTGGCGGCAACTTGTGTAACTTAATCCCCATATATCTAGGACACCTCTTATAAACAGAGTAGCAGTGATGGGGTGTAACAAGGCTATTAGACTTACGTGTTGAATAATTGTGATTGACGTTATTACATTCAAATGATTCGATGTTCTTCTTAACATATGTGAAAAGCTCAAACATATATATGCATGGTAGCGTCAATATTCCAATTTTTTTAAACAGATCTCTACATGATTTGCGTCGAGAAACACCTAATATATTTCGAACTGCTTTTTTCTGCATTTTGAATGCTCGTTTGCTATCTCGAGAGGCACCCCAGAACATGACTCCATTAGATATTCTAGAGTGAAAATGGGCGAAATAGTAGGAGAGGGGAGTTATCATGTTGGCAATCTTTTGCGATATAAAGCATAACATACGGGGCTCAGTCTATTACACAGTTCTTGAATATGGGGTTGCCAGTTCAAATTCTTCTCCACGATGAGTCCCAGGTTCCCGAACAAAAACAGGCGATTTGCATCAAACCAATCCGAGCATCTTCCTAAGTTTCGACTTGCGACATTCCGGATTTCACCCTCGGTTTCCCCTCCACAAACAAATTGTCAGGATTTTGCTAAACTGATTTCATATCATTGATAAAAATCAAAAAGAGCAATGGACCGAGCACTGAACCCTGTAGTACGCCAGAAGTTATGGCCAGCCTGGAAGATTTTTTTCATTCAATTCTACAAATTGGTAGCGGTTATTAAGATAAGATCTTATTCATTTATTTATTTGACCTCATGCCAAGACAATCCACCTTACTCAAGAGTGGTTCATGTGACAGAAGATCAAAAGCCCTACAGAGGTCCATGAACAAACCAAGGTACTCCAAGCCGTCATCTAAGTTTTCATACACTCCAGTAAGGAAGACCATCAGAGCAGATTGAGTCGATCTTGAATTTTTAAATCCGTGTTGGCAATCGGAAAAAATAGTGTTTCTTATGAAAAAATATAATAGCGTATAGGAAGACTCCTGTTGCGATTTGGCTGTAGAACCGACTCTAAATTCAGTAAATATCGCGATAAGAAGTCATCGAAAATTCTTGAAACAAGGTCCGGAGATAAACTCGGTGATATGAAAACTTCAAGCAGGCTTTATGGAACAGACTCACCTTTCTTAGTCGATTGAATATGATCCTTTCTTGGAACCCTTTTCACCAGATAATTAGTTGCATTTTGAGACTTCAAGTTGCGGTTCACTGAAAGAAATGAATGACGGAAAATCAACATCCGGCTATATGAATGAATGATATGTATTTGAAATTGACGAAGATAAATATGGAAAATCGGATAGAAAATTAAGCAAAATTTACTCACATGAAATCTCAACTAAGGATACAAAAATGACAATTTATGTCTAACGAAATTTCACTCGATATTCTATACAAACGATAAGGCTAATAAAAACGGCAATATATCCTTCAACAGTGCCGAATTATCCGTGAATATTTGTCAGATGCCTTCTCACTTTCTTCATCATCTGTAGACGGTGTTTTCTTTCGCCCGCTAAATATATGAATTAATTAAGATTAAAATGTTTGAAAATAAACGGCGGTCAAAGACGTTATAGAGTGTTCTAGGTTTTGTAGAAATTTCAATGAATCAAATCTTCCAAATTATTGATGCAACGAATTTATTATATTGTTAGACCTCAATCAAATTCTTTTGTATCGAAAAAAATCATGAGCAAATTTTTCGTACTTTTTTTAAATTTTACTCCGTATATCGATATTCAAATTTCAAATTTTCTCAGAAAAACTAGGGTAGTCCATAAAATCTACCCATAATATTGTTTGGCGAATTTCCAGAATTAAGAATTGTTTTCACTGCTGGTCCATAAAAGTTCTTTTAAAAAGAAAAATAATAAAAAATTAATACACAATTTCTTCTGAGACATCCTGTATAAAATGCTTGAAGTTCTTACATATAAAATGATTATTTACGCCATCCCTTTTATATGAGAAACTTAGTTTAAGTTAACATTTTTTCTCTTGTGATTTCTGTGATTTCTTCCTACTCTTATGTTTTATATTGTTTTATGTGTTGATATGGAACTTGAATAGAGTTAAAACTGATTTTGCTGCTGATGAAAGTCAAGTTTATTATGATAAATAAAAGAAGTTAATCATTGCACTTACAATATGTTCCAGAGTGTATGATTTTAGATTTAGTGGAAAAATATTTTGCAATTTGATACCACATATCATCTCGGCCCCAGTGAGCACAAGGGAATTCAAGGTCAAGGTCTCACCCAAACAGGTTAATCTATCTACTACTTCAGTTATTGACCTGCTTTTTGAAAGTGAAAAGTTCCAAATCATAACATTTCATCAAGTTAGGCTGGGTCTTAATGTGTGCAACTTCATGGACTTTTTTAGTTCCTTATAATATCTGCTTACTTGGTTTTGACCAAAAAATTACTTAAATCTGAGAACATTAGTAGTAGCTGTTCTAGGCTGCAAAATGTTAGGACTATTTGAACTAGGTCTTGCACATCCATCAATGTTCTCTCGATGCTTGTAAAAGAAATATCGCTGGCAGCTTCACTTGAGGTATAAACATTTCAATACTCTTAGCCAGAACTATAAAAGTGTATCCTAAGGTCATCTGTCTCTTTGATTTGGAATACTGTAGATGAATATGCTTCTGTTCTAGCCAACTATGCTTACTGATATAGCAAAACCTACCTACTTTTTATAAGATCAAGGTTCATACTCTAATATTCTTTCTTAGCAACATATATTTCTTTTAACTTGTATTATTCAAATAAGCCTATCATTTATTTGTAAGTTTGTCTTTCACAATAAGTTTTCACTTCCTGAAATTAGCTTAAATATAATTGGCTATTGAAGAGTAACATATCAAAAATTGCTATTTTCAAGAGTTTTATACAATTTACTTGATTTAAAAAGGTGCTCACACGAAGATCTCTTTCTCTTGAGCAATTTGAATGTTTCATCATTAAATGTAATCTATTGACACAATATTATATAACACATTATTCATTTATAATTACTCATTAATTGAAATGAATATATAATTGTAGCTAATCATCCAAATTGCTATATGTGATCTGTGTTGAAGTCACTAAAAATGAAAATAAACGTGTGCTGGATAAACTTGGATCAACTAACAACCATCCTTTCGCTTTCAATTCTAATTTTTAAGATTTGTATTACGATTTCAAAGTTTTCTAAAATTTTATAATTTTCATTGACCAGTTAAATTGCTTTAATTTTTGAATTTGATAAGCTTTATATGAAGAGCTTGCAAAATGTAGGATATGTTAAGATTTCTTGTAGTTGGTGTCGACTGCAACATAAACACATCACATAAAGATGATTCTGATTACCAAATGTAAGTGGCTAAATAAATATATTTTAAAAATAAGTTCGAATCAACTCTTAAAGTTATGAGTTTATTTCCTATTCATATTTCACTTTTATCTTAGCTGTTATCCACTGCCTCTTTACTATTTTTAAGAAAAGAAATTATATATAATTTATATTATAGTTCATTAATTTTTATATTGAATATGAATAAATTTCGATTTAGGAAGTTTTTGTATTATTCAATTTGTAGATAGAAATTCCTAGCTGTTAATGATGTTAACACCCAAGCTTTTTGCATGCTTTTAGATTTAACGAGTTTCAATCACAATATAAATTTTACGTTGGAAATTACAACATTGCCTTTTCGTTATCATATGAAGATATACTGCAGTATCGCAAAGAAATCTTATCCAGACTTAAGAGAGCATGATCTTGGTGAATAATAGAGGTTTGGAAACTTCGAAATTTGATTTTGACATGAGAAACGATGATATATTACTAGCGAAATTTATATATTATATGATAATATTATATTCATCCTGGCGGTTGGTGATGACGCTGTCGTATCTAACAGGCTGAATGTGGCTCTATCAGCAATGTAGGAGTGGTATGGTGGGTGAAAGAATGTGAACCCTCATAATAAAACACTTGCCATTCACCAGAAAATAGGATATTTGTCACTTTCTCTATACAGAGTGAAGAATTAATTACAGTTTTCTTCCAGATACTATGAAAATATAGTACACAAGTTAAGACAATCCCTACGAGCATGCCAAATGAAAAAGATGGGATCTTTCCTAAAAATAACTTCACTGGCTGCACTCTCAAAAAACAAACCCAACTAAAGCTCTCTAAATTATAAAGAACTTCCGCACAAATACTATAGCCATGAAATTGATATTTGGTCCCCTTCACTTAGTTATTAGAGGAATGGCTACACACAGAATAAATCACTTATCCTGAAATGAATGATATATGATCACCTTCCTGCATGGTACTTTACAGACAATGAAATTGATACTAAGTATGAGGTCTAACATAACAGTTCCTAATACTAACATGGAGCGCTACCCTTTCAAGTCATCATTCCTAGCAGACAGGAATGGACCAATTCCTCAAAAGCTCCAAAACAAAACGACCCACGGGGTATAGGAACCGGTGTTTATGATTAAAGGACTGCCCATCTGTCTAGATTAGCTAGCGATTGTTTTCCGAGTGGAAATATCCATCTATGGTAGACTCCTGGAGAACTCTCCGAGACTTGTAAGATTATAAACGCTTTCAACACTGGGTGTTTTGAAAATTCACTCATACTGAATGTGGCTAAAACAGAATGTATATACTTTGTATTAAGAAATTTCAACAGGTATTCTCTGATAATTAACTGCAAATGAGATATGTTGGGGTCTAGTAATTGTTTGAATTTGGGAGGCTTTTACTTGGTAAAATTCCATTATCAATAATAAAAAACAAGTACTGTGTTTTAAGGAATTTTACTTAATAATTGCGATTCGTAGCGCGTTTCACTACACCGTAGCTTCTTCAGACGAATGAATGTACAGAAAATATAAATGAGAATATAAATATAAATGTTCTTGAGTAATTAAAAGCTTATTGGGTTGCTTCTTCTTAAGTGGTTATTTATGACAGGTATATCCAATAAAATTAAGGAATAGATTGCTCCCCGAAGAGATTCAATAGAGGTGAAGGGCTTAAATCGACTTGTTCATTGATGAGTCTACCTGAGTGTTTGTATTTATTGATTTCTAAAATTTCCCAAAGATTTACCTTCCAATATTCATTATCTGTATGCAAAATTTCAAACTGTGGGTCGAAAGAGTGATTATTTTCTAAGAGATGATTCGCGTAATTTGAATCTGATTTTTATTTGAAAAACTGCGTTTATGTTCCGAAATTCTAATATTAAAATTTCTATGTGTTCTTCCAATGTAGAAATTATCACAATCATTGCAATTCAATCTATAAACACCTGATTTATTGTTTTTACCTGGTTTGGTTTTATTATTTTTATATATTTGCCTAAATTATTATTAGTTTGGAAAGCTGAGTTGAAATTATTGCTACTCAAGAATGATTTAAGTATCTCACTTGTAATGCCTACGTAGGTTAAGGTATTGAATTTTTGTTTCAATTTATCCACAGGGTAAACTTCATTCAATGCGATTCTACTTTGTTTTTATTTAAAATATTATTTATTAGTTTGGGATTGTAACAATTATTTTTGGCTATTTGTTTAATCAAATTCAATTCTTTGTTGAAATTTTCTGGTGATAACGGGAAGTTAATCAATCTATGAATAAAACTATTGAATGCTGACATTTTATGTTGATATGGATGACACGACGAATTATGTATTACAATATCTGTATGTGTTGGCTTATGGTAAATTGCGAAAACATGTTTTCCATTTTCATTCGAAATTGTTACGTTTAAGAAATTTATCGAATTATTGCTTTCTATTTCGGTTGTGAATCCAATTTTGTATGTAATGAATTTATATGATTTTCGAAAATTTTAACTGTCTATCTGCTCCTGTGAAGCAAATAATGATATCGTCTACATAGCGATACCAGTATAAACAATATTTACTGAGTGGATGATTATGAATTAATTTTTCTAAGTTATTCATGAATATTTCTGCTAACAAAGGACTTAACGGTTTGCCTATAATCAAGCCGTCTTCAATAGTATAATATTTGTTTTTGAAATGGAAATAATTTTGATCTAAACAAATTTGTAATAATGAAAGAATATCTGATTTAATGATAGTATTGACATGATTCTTTTCTAATAATTCTTCAACTAAGTTATACGTATCTTTTGGAGGAATGTAGGAAATAGATTCTTAACATCGAAAGAAATGAGTTTGGAATTAGGTGGTATAATGGTATCTTTGATATTGGCAATTAGTTCGTATGAATCATTAATTACAGACCACGAAAAATATAAATTCATTAACTCCAATCCACAATCCCCCGAATTATATTCGTTGATAAAACTTCATAAACCTAATCACCCTATTAGACCTGTTGTTTCTTATGTAACGGCACCTTCTTTCAAACTTTCAAAATTCCTCAACGACTTGCTAATAAAACATTGCAATTTTAAATCTAAATTTTCGGTCAAAAATTCATACGAACTAATTGCCAATATCAAAGATACCATTATACCACCTAATTCCAAACTCATTTCTTTCGATGTTAAGAATCTATTTCCCAACATTCCTCCGAAAGATACATATTACATAGTTGAAGCATTTTTAGAAAAGAATCATGTCAATACTATCATTAAATCAGATATTCTTTCATTATTACAAATTTGTTTAGATCAAAATTATTTCTATTTCAATAACAAATATTATACTATTGAAGACGGCTTGATTATGGGCAATCCGTTAAGTCCTTTGTTAGCAGAAATATTCATGAATAATTTAAAGAAATTAATTCATAATCATCCACTCAGTAAATATTGTTTATACTGGTATCGCTATGTAGACGATATCATTATTTGCTTCACAGGAACAGATAGACAGTTAAAATTTTCGTAAATCATATAAATTCATCACATCCAAAATTGGATTCACAACCGAAATAGAAAGCAATAATTCTATAAACTTCTTAGACGTAACAATTTCGAATGAAAATGGAAAACATGTTTTCGCAATTTACCATAAGCCGTCACATACAGATATTATAATGCATAATTCGTCGTGTCATCCATATCAACATAAAATGTCAGCATTCAATAGTTTTATTCATAGATTGATTAACATCCCGTTATCACCAGCAAATTTCAATAGAGATTAAATTTGATTAAACAAATAGCCAAAAATAATGGTTACAATCCCAAACTAATAAATAATATTTTAAATAAAAAACAAAGTAGAATCGCATTGAATGAAGTTTACCCTGTCGATAAATTGAAACAAAAATTCAACACCTTAACCTAGGTTGGCATTACAAGTGAGAAACTGAAATCATTCTCGAGTAGCAATAATTTCAACATAGCTTTCCAAACTAATAATAATTTAGGCAAATATATAAAAAATAATGAAACCAAACCAGGTACAAACAATAAATCAGGTGTTTATAGATTGAATTGCAATGACTGTGATAATTTCTACATTGGTAGAACTCATAGAAATTTTAATTAATGTTTCTCAGAAAAGAATTATACGAATGATCTTTAAACTTAATCCACGTGAATCGTGTAAGCCAGTTTTTATTTCATACAAAATGTTTACTCTTCCCTGCATTTATATTTACTAAAGTCTTTTTCACATAAAAGATAACGAACATCAATATACTACACTATTTAGCTTTTATGATCTCTCCACTCGAAGTGCAACCACTTAATGCATACCTATACATCAAACCAGGAAATATAAACTTTCTCCCTCTTATCAAGGGATCTTACTGTTCTATCATCTTCCTCACCCAGCGAGGCGATTACCTAGGTTGGCGATCGAAAAAACCCTTAAGGCCACGCTCTTATGCAAGGCTTACTACACTATTGGGTAATGTTTAAACAAGGAGTTTTCAACTTCATTGAAAATTGTAATATCACCAACGAAATGAAATATTTTAAGGCAGAGGAAATATTTTTTTTCGAGTAATCACATATTTACAAATCATTTTGTATTATTTACATATTTATCACTATATATCATTTTATTCTGGCACTATTTTAACCCATGCCTCTTGTTCTCCCCCGTTATCATCTGGTATCCTAACTTTAACAAGCTGCATAGGCCCTTCATCGGTTTGAACAATTTGTGTTTCACCATCTGCTAAAACGTTACCTGCAACAATCTCTTCATACTCATCAGCAACTATTTCACCTTCCCCACTTTCAGTAAAAGTGATTTGTTGACCATCAATGATAATGTGTTCTATTGGATTTCTTTCTTCCTCTTCGGCTAGTTCTTCTTCTGTCAATATATGTTCTGCTATGTACAATTTAGAGTCTTCAGGATTAACATTTGAGTCAACAATTTCCATTTCACCCTCCTCATTAACTGTTACTAATTGATCATCATCTGTAGTAAGTCGGGGTTGATTCACCACAATGGTATCATTCAAGTGACCCCGAGATTGCATATGCTGATATAACAAAGGTTTCCTCATGAATCCAGCTCCGCACACCAAACATTCATATGGCTTTTTATCTGAATGAACAAATCTATGAGCATTTCTGTTGTCTCGATTGTTGAATGCTTTACCACATACTTCACACAAGTAAGGCTTTTCACCTAAAAAGAAAAGATAAAATTAAGTAGCTTTAATCACTTACCCACCCACTGATTAATCACGAATTTCAGATAGTTAAGTGCTACAAATTCAAAATTTGAAAGGTACATACTCTTCAAGGAGATATCGGATATCGGACTTAGAAAAAAAATTCATTCCCAAAAGGGCAAAAATGGAATTAGAATTTTGTAAGATCAGAATTTGAATCAAATCATTCAATTTTTGGAAAAAGTCATTAGTAGGTCAATACAAACATATTGAACTTCTCTCATACTTGGGGAAACAGCTAGTACTCTCATATTGCTAGAGCCCCTTTGTGAAAATGATAAAGATAGCATTACATCTCATTCCTAGTGGGGTAATTGGCCAGTGTGGTTCAGCAAGCTCCCACCATATCATATTTGACGTATACAAAGCCCCATAAGCACATATGAATGCACTGCACCGTAGAAATCTCCCTCTAGATCCCATAATATAGGAGTATTTCTTACTACCTACTAACTGAAAACACTCACCAGTGTGAATTCTCCGATGCTTTTTGAAGTGCTCAGGATAAACAAAGCTAGCTTCGCAGATATTACACCTGAAAGGTCTTTCACCAGTATGAGCAGCTTTGAGATGATAATCCAAAAGACGTCTACGTTTGAAGGCTTTTCCGCATTGGTCGCATTTGTGCCTCTTGTCGTCGTAATGTGTTGCGCGTTTATGAGATTGTAAGTTGGATCTTTGGCTAAAAGTGGCACCACAAAACTCACATTGATAGGGTCTTTCACCTGCAACATGTGAGAAATACATAAAAGCAAAATAATGGGCGTGATGAGCAGTAGGTCAAAAAGTCACCTGAGATATACAATCAATCAACCGAATAAACCATATAACATCAATGTGTGTGTGTGTATGTATATAAAAAAATGACTTAGCAAAGCAATACTGACCTGTGTGCGTTCGTTCGTGATCTCGAATTTCCGCCTTCCTAGCAAACGCCTTTCCACATAATCCACAAGAAAACGGTTTGTAACCTGTGTGGACAATAGAATGTACCTCAAGGTTGTGCGCAGAACCAAACTGCTTGCCGCAAAGATGACAAGAAAACTCTTTAACTCCCAGATGAGTCCGTTCATGCTGTGTCAAGTTTTGTTGACTTAGGAAAGACTTGGGACACTGTTGGCAAAGGAAAGGCCGCGGTCGTATTTCGTGGGTCTTTTCGTGCGCCTGCGAAATAGATAATAGGTAATCCAAAAAAAAAGGGCTTACAGTTTAGTGGTTATTCAACCTCAATCTGTTTATATTTCCACGCATACAATTTGAAACTCATTTTGGTAATATACAGGGTGTCTCAAATTGCTTGATGTTGGTGATTTCACCTAATTCTGGAGGAGATAACGATAAATCGTCAAGGCTTGAGAACTGGATTTTAAAAAAACGCGAAACAATAGCTAAATGGAGGGACAAGTACATCTAAGAAACATTATGCAATATAATGAGAATAATTGAGGCCAAATGATTTTCTCATATTTTCCTGGACAGATAGGAAATTACTTCCAAGAGTGAAAACCTTCAGGAGTTTTTTATGAACTAGATATTAGCCTCAATACGATTTGTATTAGGGGTGTTCAAGTCATTTTGCGTGGAGATTATATAGTCCACATGACTAGTTCCCTTTTTAGACATGAACTGCTGGACATTTTTGTATCCTATCCGACTGAGACTTCTGATCGATAAATATTCGAGATACCATGTCTGTAAGAATGGTGGTATAGACTATATTTGTTCCAGTTTGTCAGAGTCATCCATCGTGAATGCTGCGCAATGGCTTATCGAATTTGTTCTCAGATTCTCATTAGTAGACTCAATGTTGATGTATTTTCATCAGGGCTATATTATTCAATTCTGAAAATTATAACATGTTCTACTTCCTCCTCTGTAGAGAGAGCTGGCATGATGTCTATACCACGGATGACGTTCATTAGGGGTTTAAAAATTTCATGAATACTCTAACATCTTTTATGAACCAAGCATTTCATGAAATAAAATGTAGAACAGGAAAACATAGTTAAACTTGTATCACTAAAGGTATCAAAACCTCTTTACAGATGTTAAGGCAACTTTATTATTTAGCCACCTTCAACCCCCATCCAGATAATGTAACTTTCTATAAAAAATTCAAAAAGATCTATCAGAGAACCATAGTGGCAGCTAAAAAAGATGAGATATTTCGCAGAGCTGAAAACAAATCAATGGCAGTTTGGAGTATTGTGGATGGCAATTTGAGAAATCACACCAAAAATAAAATGACAAATATGGAAATTCTAGTAAACGAACCACTAATAAAGGATCCAGAGTTGATATCAACCTACTTCAATGAGTATCTAATTTAATTACTTAGAAAAATAAAAAACAAGATCCCTAACATGCCAGGTATCTTCTTCTTCTTGCACGGCGCCTTTATGGGTAGCACAATGGGCCAATCGGCCTGAGTGCTGCCCATGTTGTATTGTTTTGTTACTGTTGATGAAGCTTGCAAGACAGTTGTAGCTGGCCTTCTGGAACATCCGGGCGCTGGGTGTTTCAGTGCCCAAGGTGTTCAGTCTGGTCATCTTATGAGCGGGACATTCGAAGAGTATGTGTTCCGTTGTTTCGTCATTTTCTTGGCAACCACAGCACTGTGTGGTTTCCGATAGTCTCATGATGTGTAGGTGTTTGTTGAGTTGGTGTCCCGTCAATAGGCTAACTACCATCCCAAGAGACTTTTTATCAAGGGACAATAGTTCATATACCCTATTCTTTGATTGCGGCCCCTTTATGAGCCTTTTTGACTGTCTCAGTCCCAAGATGCCTGCCCAATGGTTCAGGGCCTCAGAGGTATTCCAGTTTTGAAAGAAAGAGAGTAAGTGGGTCCATGGGATGATCAGAGTTGGTTCTGGTCCTATCGGCCTAACAGCTGTTGCCTTTTTGGCAAGGCTGTCCGCTATCTCGTTTCCTTCGATGCCAACATGGGCCAGGCACCAAATCAGAGTAAGTCTGTTTGTAGCACTGTATTCTATTCAGAGATTTCAAGAGCTTTTGGAGCAGATTCATGTGAAAGAAGGAATGAAGATGATAGTATTGGGAGATTTCAATATTGATGTTAGTAAAAAGGCTTTTTATTCTGATAGGCTCTTGGACATGAGAGGGGCATGGGATTGAAGCAGCTAGTTACAGATTTTACTCGTATAACAGACAGTTCTAAAACTAGTGGATTTAGTGTTTTCGAACATATTGGAGTTGAAGGTTGCAGTATTGAAAGAACCTAAAATAGCTGATCATAGTATGGTTAATGTTAAATTGACCAGTAAATATAAACAATTATAGAGGAAGTAAAGTACCGGTCCAGGGATTTGAAGAAGTTAAAAACTGCAAATATTGAGGAAAGATTGAAGAGAAGAATTGGGTTTTCGAATGTGGTACAGAAAGCTTAGGTGATACGGTTGATGAGTTTTATATGAATGTGGAGTCAGTTATTGATGAGGTAGCTCCATTAGAATTGAGAAAAATGAAAAACAAAAACAACTGGTTTGACAATGAATTGAAAGAGGCAATGAAACTAAGAGATGTTGCATTCAACGGGGCTAGTATATTGAATAGTGAAGTGACTCGGAAAGATTTCAGAGAAGAAAGAAATTTTGTTACTAATTTGATTAAAAAGAAAAAGAAAAACCACTATGAAAGAATGATTGATAATTCAAAGAATGATGGTAAAAAAATGTGGAAGGGAATCAAAGAAATAATGGGGACAACTAAGAACAGTGGAATAAAAAGTATTCGTTTTGGTAATGCCAAAATAGACAATATATCTAAAATAGCTGAGAAGTTCAATTCATTCTTTGTAGAAAGTGTGCAAAATATTGTAAATCAAGCATCTGTTAAAAGAATGTACTGCCGGAGGTTAATATTGTATCGATATTAGACAAATTTGAAATGATGAAAGAAAGATTTGGAGCAGATTATAAAGATAATTCGTTGTGGATCTTCTACAGTTACAATTGACATGACTGTCTTGAAAAGTGGCAAGAAAACAATCAAGAATGAACTGAGGAACTTGATAAATCACTCAATTAAACATGCAGGTTTCCACTATCGTACCGGTACCAAAGATAAAGAACTCTCTCAAATGCGAAGACTATAGGCCTGTAAATATGATGCCATTGACGGAGAAAATAATGGAAATATTTATAAGGAAACAACTGTTAAAGCACTTGTCTGATAATAATGTGTTAATCTCTTGTTCTGGTTTTAGGGAACATCACTCTTGTGAATCAGCATTACAAGTTGTGATATCTAAATGGAGGAAACTTCTGGATGAGAATAAGATAGTGATAGTTGTATTCATTGACTTTAAGAGAGCGTTTGTGACTATATGGCGATCCTTGTTGCGCAAACTCGATGTGTGTGGAATAAGGGGTGACGCTAAGGCTTGGTTTGGAAATTATTCAAGTGATAGGAAGCAAAAAACAAAGGTGGGTAGTGAAATTTTTAGTGAGTTAGGGTTAAAGTATGGAGTGCCGCAAGGGTCCGTGTTGGGTCATCTACTATTCTTGTTATACATAAATGTGTGGATAGGAATACGCTGTTGAATTTGTTTGCAGATGACACTATTTTATCTGTTAGTGATGTGTCTGTACAGAGTGCCTTAACAAAAATGCAGGGAGAGCTTAATAAATTAGAAGTATGGTTGGATGCAAGCAATCTCTTTATGAATGTAAAAAAGAAACAAAATCTATGATTATGGGCCAATTTGAGGGTGATATTTGTAAACTCAAAATATTAAATGAAGAGGTGGAATATGTAGAGTATCATAAATATCTAGGAGTAGTCATTGACAGGGGATTGAAATTTAAAGATCACGTTGACTATGTAAAAGACAAAATAAGTAAGAAATTGATATATTTTCAAAGGTTTAAAGGAAATTTATCATTATGGTCGAGAATACTAGTATATAAAAGCATAATAGCGGCGCATTTTAATACTGCCCCACAATCCTATATTATTTCAATTCAGGTATTAAATGTGAATTACAGCGGTTGCAAAACAGAGCAACGCGGACCATATTGAGGGTGAATAAATACTCAAAGATTAGGGATATGCTGGAGTGCTTGAATTTCATGAATATTAATCAGAGACCGATTCTGTTGAATGTGATATTTATATATAAAATGATTAATGGCCTTTTGCCTCATTACTTATCAGTAAAAGTAAATGTCAATGGTGTTCATAGAACACTAGGGGATCGAGTAATATTTATGTATGTGTGGCTAAAAGAGCAAGTACTGAGAAATCATAATTTTTTGGGGAATTGGTTTTGTATAATGAGTTACCTACTTTTGTCAGAAGCTGTGATAAGTTGCCTCTATTTAGGGATTGGTATGTGTAGTTAAGAAGAAATATTTTACATTGCATTAAGTATATGTTGCTTTGTTATGAAAATTGTAGCTTTTTCTGCTAATAAATTTATATCTTATTTTTTTTACTGAGTTGTCGAAGTGCTGCTTTGCATTCGTCAACTAGTTTGGATGTAACTCTTGTATCTTTCAGATATCCAAGGGCATTCTGGCTGTCAGAGCATATGTAGATATATGACTCTCTGTAGTTCCTGTGTAAGTTTTCCTGTACACACCGGAGAATAGCAAATATTTCTGCGTGTGTTATGCCAGGCATCAGTAACAACTGCTATCGGGATGGGGTCACACACACGATGGAAACACTGATGGTTAACACAAACACTCTTTGTAAACGTAGAATTAAAATGAAATAAAAAAACACGTGGTTCGTTGGTAAACAATGGCGGTTTGGCAATATGGCGTGGGTACGGAAAGCCGGCTCGTGGCAACGCGTGCTGCAGCCGGTTTTCTGAGACAGTGTGTATTCGAAAAGGTCGTTGAAGAGAAAGTCCCGAGAGTCTCCGAAATGCACGGATATTTAAACCCTCGGTCCAGGTAGGCCCAGAGTACGTTGTGTGCGTAGCCCTGTTGAAGGGCCTACTAGGCGATCTGTGATTAAGGAAGCGTGGTTAACACGGTAACACGCTTATTCGGAGGGGCCTAGAGTGATCTATGGTTAGATACCGTAGTGGATACAGTAACACAACCTACTTAAGAAGATATCACATTTTATAACACCACCTTTGGCTTCTCTGATTAATCTCTCATTGGAAAGTGCAACATTTCCTGATGTTCTCAAAATAGCACAAGTAGTAATGATATACAAAAAGGGTGAAAAAATTTCAACGGAAAATTATCAGCGTATATCATTGCTGTCTGCTTTATCAAGAGTGCTTGAAAGGGTAATATATAATATAATGGTATCATTCATCTCAGAAAATAATATTTTATCTAACTGCCAATATGGATTCAGAAATGGAAGATCTACTCAGTCCACGTTAATGGATTTTCTGAGAGGGTGTATGAGGGCCTGGATGATGGATTGGAGTGCCTTGCTTTGTTTTTGAATCTTTGTAGATCTTTTAATTCATGAGAGGCCAAATAAATCGACTCGTACGATCGTTTGTGCTGCCAGTTTGTGGAATTGAATGGTAAAAGATTTTGCCATTGTTGTTGAAAATTTCCGATAATTTAACAATGTTCGCCGATGACATTACCCTTATTTGTAGGGGAAAGACTGAACATGAAATCATCAAAACGGCCAATCATTGAGTAAGTTTGGTTTGATATAAATGGTCTTTTACTGAATGTGGGCAAAACTATGTTTGTAAACTTTGCAATGCAGAACACAGAAAAAAAATTAAAGCCATTTGTTAAAAATTAAAGGCAAGTCAATTAAGCATGTAGAGAGCGTAAAGAGCCTGGGGCTCAGTTTTTGCCAACTGTACAATATATTTTCAAAGATTTAAATTTACTAGATAAATATTAAAATTAGTTCTTCATACCTTAAAAGTATACTTCGAGGCGAAATCCTTTCCACATACTTGGCATACATATGGTCGTACACCAGTGTGTATATTGATGTGTTCATCTAGCAAATTTTTCGAACTGTATTTCTTCCCACACTGCGGACAGGGCCATGCTTTATGCTGTGGGGCATGCATTCGTTTATGTATCCTAAATAATCTCAGATTGCTAAAAATCCTATTACAAATTTCACACTGAAAGTCCCCTAGAAATTCAAATATTTATTGAAACATACTGTCTTGAGCAATCGAATTCTCACCTTCTTCCATAGCTACATGCTCATCTAAATGAGCTGATAGCTCATTTCTTTTTCTGAAATCTAATCCACAAACATCACATATATAAAGCCTAATATCATGAAGAGTTTTCATATGTGCGATTATAGCCTTTGGATCACCTTCAACATTTTCTTCACCATCACATAGTAAACAAGTATATATATCACCTAAAATAATAATAATAATAATATACGTCAAGTGTACTGAAAGGAAACATTAAAACCAAAGGTTCCGCCAAAGACCGGCCAATTTTCATAAGGGAAATAACAAAACTGCGACCAACAATAACAGAAAAGTACCTGACGCACAGTGCTTGACCGATTATTGGTCATCACTATGGTCGAACCCCAAAGAACGCAATAAAGATGCGGAATGGATCACGAATGAAAAACAACGCCTTGATATCAAACATATGGACTTCGAAGGAATAACGGAGGAAGAAATCACTACAGTAGTTAGAGCAAGGACACAGGTATAGATCATATCCACAACTTCTGGTACAAGAAGTTTGATAAGCTCCATGGAGCCCTAGCAAAACAGCTCACGTATATTCTTCAACATCCCAGAAAAACACCCACTTCCTAACACAAGGCTTAACATATATACTACCCAATAGCGATAGAACACAGGATCCGTCTGAATATAGGCCAATCACTTGCCTGCCAACACTCTACAAAATAATCACCTCATGCATCCTATCAAATATACCAACACCTTGACGACAACAATATATTAGCTGAGGAGCAGAAGGGATGCAGAGAAAAACACCAGGGGTGCAACTCATCATCGATTCTGTGATAATGAAACAGGCACACATAGGGCATCAGAATGTTCATTCAGCTTTTCTCGATTATCTGAAGGCATTCGATAGTATTTATTTATTTATTATCAAGATGTACATTCTTGAATAATAATATATACGAGTTTATCCCCATTCATTCACAAAGTCTTCAAATGATAGAATATCGAACAAAAGTTTACGAAGCAGAAAGTAAGACAATAATCAACTGAAACAGTTATGAAAGTGATTCAAAATTTAGCTGCTCTAGTAGCAAACAACCTCGATACAGAAACAAGATATAAATGTAATATACTGAATATAAACACAATATAATATTCAAAAACAGTTCATAACTTGCGATTTAAAAGTTGCAAAAGAAGACCGAAAGAAATCAAGCTGCAATGACTTGCAATTGAAATATGTAAGGCATCTCGATAAGTAAAAAGTCTGTCTGTAATTAGTTTTTGACCTTCGCACATAAAATAGCCCCATGTAGCGAGTTCTCCAATCAGGAATGTTGAACTGAACCCGTCCAAGTAGTTCGGGAGAGGAAACAAAACCACGTAAGAGTCTGAACACAAAACATAAATCCAACATAGTCCTCCGATTTGCTAGAGTATGAAGATTCATCCCACATCCCAACCCCACGTAGTCTATACGGTCCCTAGGCACACCTCGCCTGAAGAGCTATCAATCTTAGGAATTTTCTCTGCGCGCGTCCGAAGCAACAATACCACTAGGTGACCACACAACAGACCCATACTTTAGTATACTCCTCACTAATGCACAATATAATCTTTTGAGTGATGTCTCTGAGAAGCTTTGACAGTTTCTCTGGATGAAACCTTAAGTTCTAAGCGCTCTTTTCTTTATATTGTCAATATAAGTATTGAAACTGATTTTCGTATCAAGCACTACACCAAGGTCTTTCACTGAATCGGTCCGCACCAGAGCAGATTCGTTCAGGAAGTACTGGTATCGAGCAGGGTAAAGCACCCGAGAGAAAGTTATGACAACTCACTTAGCCGGATTCAGAAACATACGATTGAGACTACACCACACTATTAGACGATCTAAGTTCTCTTGCAGCTACAAAGCATCATTTGGGTTGAATACACTTTCAAATCATCAGCGAACAACAAGAATTTTCTCTTTTTAAAAACATCAGAGATGTCATTCAAGAAGAGAATGAATAATAGAGGTCCCAAGTGCGATCCCTGTGGTACACCTGAAGCAACTGGAATGAAATATGAAGTGAAACTTCTATACTTCACAGCCTGCACGCGACTCCTTAGGAAGCTGTTGTGCCAATGGGGTATTGATCCCCCTATACCTATCTTGCGTAATTTCTCAATTAACAAAGTATAGTTCACCTTGTCGAACGCTTTCGAAAAATCTGTGTAAATTGAATCAACCTGCCGCATGTCCTCCATTGCAGTTGTTATGTCATTAATATACAAAAGTAGGTTTGTAACTGTGGATTTCCCCTTTGAAAAGCCATGTTGTTCATTTATCATCCCAGAGATACACCTTCATGTAAGGTAGTTGCAAACCAATCTATCCAGCAACTACCTATATAGAAATGCAAAAAGCTGTAATTCTTAATACTTGTAGGATAGTTAGGAAATTTATGTCAAGTATATTGTAATCGAGCCAATTCCCTTTGATTGCTGAATCTGGGAAAGGTAAATTATCTCTAACAGCTGAGATAGTGCATAAGTCCACGATAATAAATAATAATAATAATACCATTTATTGTGCCCAAACAAAACATACTATTACAGCAACTTACAAACTAACCAACATAGAAGGGACACAAATTGACGAGTTCAATTTCCTGATCTTCCACTCATCCTGCCTAACATTAAAATAGCAAAATATTGGTATAACACCACCAAAAGGTAAAAGGTTTTTTCCTTAATTTTAAATAGGGGTAATCTTGCATTTCACGCTGCCCACACGCGCACCGTGTACCGAGTCGACGAGAAATGTTTCCGAGCGATTTGAATTTCAAGCCAGTGTTGCCAGATCCCTTACCTGAAGTTCATTTAAATTTCACGTTCGTATAAGAGAATAAATGTTTGATCTCTGTCGTCTCACTCTTCAGTTTGTTCAATACTTGTGTTGGATAAACTTCATATGCGATTTGAGCTTTACTTGCGAGACGAGCGATTTATTCAAGGGATTTCGAATTTGTTAATTATTTTATTTTTAAGGTTTATCATGTCCAGAACAAATATTGTTGACGTTCAGGAAATCATGCAGAATAATCAAATTCGTGAGAGTATTATAAAGACCAGAGACATTATATTCACATTGATTCGATATACATTTCAAAGAGCATATAGGCAATTACACAGAATTAAAACCATTGTACGAAGAAATCCTACTCTGTACTTAAATTTAAGAGCACCTATATCTACATTCGTTAAGGGAATTTCTTGAGTTATATACATCATCATGACATATAATATATATATATATATATATATATATATATATATATATATATATATATATATATATATATATATATATATATATATATATATATATATATATATATATATATATATATATATATATATATATATATATATATATATATATATATATATATATATATATATATATGTAAACTTGAGACAAGACGAATTATTCAAAATCTGTAGATCAATGAATAATCCCTCCTGACAAGAGCTAGTTCCCAAATCTGCCCGCCATGCCGAGAAACGAAGCGGCAGACTGCAGTTTCGCCCTTATTAGGAGCTCATCAGTGTCGCATATCGCTTCTCAGCATCCTACCAAGCTACATCGGGGTACCCTATCAATTTCAGAAAGGACATACGTATGAGAGTCGCCCTCTATGGACCGACACGGCGAACCCGCTACCGGACTAGAAAACGAGAGAAATAATCCTGCTGGAATAGTGCTCTTTTCCTCTGTTTCCGAGATGAACCTACCGTCGGTGAATATTTGGTGGGTTGAATATCTTCCGCGATAAACTTCGCGAGGAGTCGACATATGTAAACTTGAGACAAGACGAATTATTCAAAAATCGGTAGATCAATAATATAATAATAATATATATATTATTATTATTATATTAAATAATAACCCTCTATATATATATATATATATATATATATATATATATATATATATATATATATATATATATATATATATATATATATGTGTCAGAAAAACACAATCGTAAAAAACAAGGAAGAAATAGAATACCAGCAGAAAAATAGACCATGTCCATTCCTCAATCAGGCATCTAAACTCGCAACATGCCTCCTACGATTGCCCCTGAAGTGTGGGAAATGTTACAGGGGAACCATACTATCTTACGTATGATTCAGTAAACAAGTGAAAAAACCTATGGAAAAAAACTCGTTTCCCAGTCGCTATTGCCCTAGCAATAGCTTGTCTGTTTATGGTGTTAGTGGCGTGTGTACAAAAAGAGTACCAAAAATTTTTCTGCTTAGCAGCTTCATTCTCTCATTGTCATCTTGCACTCCATGATTTCTAGGACTTCTTCACGAAAACAAGGCTGAAAATCTAACCTAACCTCTAGCTGCGGTAGGCATCTTCCCAGCCAATGCAAAGGGCCTTAACAAGAATTCGTAATACTATTTTTATGTCAATACAGACAGAAATGTTGCTGCTCAATTTTTACCCCAACTTGTTATGCAAAAAAAAACTTTCCACAAATGGAGATCCTTCCCCTTTTTGTTTGTCTTTTTGTTCTATGAACCTTCTGTTTGTTCTATGAACCTTCTGTTTGTTTTATGAACCTACAGTGGTAGTGGACTGCGAACCACTCACTTAGATCATGCGATGATAACTGCCACATCTTAGGATTATAAGTTATCTGGCTTCGGAGGTTATAGACTCAACCTATCGGTTATGTTCCTGACTTAGGGAAAACACACCAACATTCATATTACAACTATATCTTACCTGGGATTTGCACCCGGTCCCTCGGCGTGGGACTCAGTATCTCTACTGACTCACGTCAGCCACCTCCTTTTTTGAAATATTGTTGAAGTTGGTTGAACAGGAGATTTAGCTTTCAGAACCATAGAACATTGAGAATCATGTAATAGCAATGCGCAAAATAATTCAATATATGCTTTAATTTCTATTGGATTGTGGAAAACAACTCAGTCCATGCAATCTCACAAATTGTATTATAACGATCAATATCCATTGAAGAACTCTCGAAGTACTATGATTCGAAAGTCAACATTTAATTTTGCGGGAGGATATGCGAAAAATATTGAGTTTTACTCATGAAAAATATGAGATGAGAATAATATGATTATGTTAGATATTTCTTAAATGACTGTGATCGTTCTAAAAAAAATACAAATCTATGTCCTTATTTGTCAAACTAAGGGGGAAAAGGAATTTCGGCAAATCACAAAAAAAATCTAAATAATGTGAAAACATTTTTGACGTAAATTTCATAACCGAGAAATCGAGTATGGATGAAATCAGGAAGTGATCAAAATTCGTGAATAACTCGAAAACCACATCAGAAATAACTTATTGGATGTATTAATACTAATGAATCAATATAACTGAGATGTTGTTAGGCGCACCCTCCAAATGAATGAAAAGAAAATTTTGTACAGTGTACAATTCTCGATTTATTACCCTGTTATATGAGCTAAATAGTAAAGGTTCTAGCTTACAAAAAAATCTGGAGCATACAGATCCTGCACTTAGATTGTCAAAAAATTTATGCCAAACAAAGGGAAAAATTTTCCCTCAATTTCATCCGTCATATCGAACTTTATTGAATTACTGAAATGTGAGGTCAGATTCGAATATCTTATAAATACTTTGGAAACTCTTAAGATTTTGAAAACATCTTTTGCTATACCGCACTACCCTGTCCAAATGAACTCAAAATATGTATCTGTTTATTAAGATAATCAAGCACTTGTGGAAAATTACGAGTCACATATGGCCCTTCCGCTCCCGAGAAGTTACGCCCCTGATTAGGAGTGTTTACCTTTATGTTTCACTTCAATAATACATCTTATCCTTTGCTATTTCATTTTCAACGATAGGTACTCAAATCTCCGACGTGATATAAATTTTGGCAACACTGGCTTAAATTTCAAATCATTCGGAAACATTCCTCATCAATTCGGTGTAAACGAAGAGAGTGCAGGCAGCATGAAATGCAGGATTACAAAAAAATGCAAAACTTACCATTTCTAGAAACTGTTACATCATATTCTAGTTTTACAACTTTAAAATTATCGGATGACAGTTTTCGTTTTAAAATATTTGGTTTTTCATTTTCTTCCTGTTTTGCTTTCGTTTGTTCCTGCAAATTTGGATGATTTTTTTGAAAGCCATCACTTTTATCCATAAGTGTCTGAATTGTAGGTTGGTCATATTCAGAGTCTGAACTGTGTTCTTCACCTCCAGTATTAATTATTTCTTCATCTTTTGATTGAATAATTACCGAGTCCTCTGAATTTTCAGAGTGATCAGGGTTGATACTGTTTATTTTATTCTTTTCTCCATGTATTTGAAAAAGTTCTTCTTCTATATCTTCAATTGTCGGTAGAGTTCTTTTCACTACATTTTCCTCCTGAAGTAAAAGAAAGTATCTATAATGAACTAATTCATCATTCTGAATTAATTATTACTTACCACAATATGTTGTTCTATTTTCTTTAAAGTAACAGGAACCAAATTTTTCTTCGATACTTTAATTAGATTTAAATTTTCTTTTACTAACACTCGATTTCTATTAGATGATGGTTCTTTCTTATCTTCTTTTTCAATAAGATATTCACCATTATGTTTTTGTAAAGATAAACTATAGTTCCGCGTAATTTCTCCTTTTATCTCATTACACTTCAATTCTAACTCATCAAGTTCATCGAAAGTTTTAAAACATTTTTTACAAATAAGTTTTGAATGAACTGAATCTTCTGTAATTTGTTTGTCTAATACTCTACCAAGTATTGCTACTAATGGTTTTTCGGAACATGTAATTGTCTGAAAGAAGAGCTTATTTAGAAATAATTTTATATAGAATAAAATTTAATACAAACTTGTTCACTAAAAATTGGTATAGAATTTCTTGAAGTCGCACAAGTTCCATTGCATATTAAGCATAGAGTATTGTTTATTGAATTAGTGGACATCCTACAAAAATAAAAAACAATTCATGTTCAATCCCAGGAAATTTTCAAATCACAATTTGAAATTAAGTAATTTCAAATTCCACTAATTCTGAACGAATATTGAGAAAATAAATTTAAAAATCCCCAAGTGAGACTTAAAATGAGAGATAAATAGCATGAAATCCTCATGTCGTTTGATGATGACATGACTTCTCAGATGTGAATATATTTTCAAATTTATATTTTCTATTTTTTTCGTGGTTCCTCACCTGAAGTCAAATCCTCTAAACGTCTAGTTGAATTTTAGGGAAACATTAAATTTCCTCAAAATCAGGGCTGACGACAATTAATTCTCAACAACAAATTGCTGCCAAGCTAGCAAAATGACGCGTGAAATTTCAGAATCTCTAATGGCTTTGACAGTTGCGCCACAGAAAAGTATTGTTATTTTTTCTGTGTGTTTGCGTTTGGAACATAGTGCGCTCGATTAGTAGGATAGAAAAGTTCTACGAAATTTGCTTGGAAATTAAATATAGATATTATCTATACTTCATATTTCAATAATGATTTATCAATCACAAGTTATTATCTAGTGTATAAAGAGTAATGAATAATAAAATAAAACAAGTTACTATGTTTTAACTATCACTAATTTATTGATGTAAAGAATAACAAAATTTTTATATTGGTTGAACCAATAAAATTCTAGTAGAGGTCACAGTAACTTGAATAATTGATTGGTAGGTAATCAAGTCTACCTGGTCGTTAAGTAGCTTAACCCTTTCTACCCTAGATACCTTGAAAATTTCCATGGATTCAAAGAAATTGAGTTTATAAGATTTATCACAGGAATGAAGAATTTTTAGCTGTTGAAGTTCTGGAAAAGGATGACAGCAGACAATGTGCAGCTAAAGCTGAATCATATTTCTGATGTAGGAATGACCGGAAATGTTCTTTGTATCTAGCCTTGAACGAGCGTCCTGTTTGACCTATATAAAACTGAATTGCACTCAAAACATGTTAATTGGTATACTCCTGATTTTTCGAATTTATCTGTTTTATCTTTTGTGTTGAAAAGCAGGCCTGACAATTTGCTAACTGGTTTGAATGCAATAGAAACTTCTTTACTATCAGACAAAACTCTAGCAACCTGTTCTGACGTCTTCCCAAAATATGTTAGAAACATAAATTTTTCGGGCTTTTCTCTCTTGGATTGGGGATATATCATGTTGAATATGTTGTTGAGTATTTTTCGATTAATTAAACTCTCTATTGTGTTTTAATCTAAGCCGTTGTTCTCTGCTATTAACATAATGGTGTTAAATTCTGATTTTCGGTCCATGTCCGATAAAGGCAAAGAACGGTTATTATTCTCCCGGGTACTGGTTAGATCTAAGAAATTGATTTTACTATCGACTTCTGTTTATACTTTGAACTTAATTCTAGAATGAATGTTATTAATGAAATTATTTATAAAGAGTAACTCTTCTTTCACAGAACAGGTTAGATTACTTCTGTATATTCTCTGATAAAATAGAATTCACTGCGTACATAACAATTGTTATGTTCACTTGTTCTGATATTTTTAATAAAATGATATTCTTTTCACTAGATTAAATGAATAGGTGAAATCTAATATTTTTGAGCTGAAACTCGTCCTATATCTTTAGATATATTTCTTTAGTTAGTTGGCAACACTGTGTACTGTGCAATATTTCATAATTAAGTTTTATTTTTTTCATCTTTTATGATTCAATTGTGATAATATAAAATAAATAGAACATACTTTTAATACTGAATGTTTTCCCAGAAGCTTCAAGTATGTTTATTTATAATTACTTGAAAATACTTTGGAATCTTGTAAAATAGTAGGATATTCTTTTATAAAAATGAGTGGACAATTACGAATACCATCTCTAAGACAGCTCCTAAATCGGGGAAATGTTCTTCGAAATGAATGGAGGCAATTTAATTTTACATCTTCAAGGGCTAGAATTGAACTAGTTAAGAGTAACCCAAAAGTTTGGAAGTCGATAAGAAGAGAATATGCTGCAGTTTGTTCATTATTGAAGCGATCAGGATTGAGAGATTTTAAGCAATTGAGACAGTTTCATTCTAGCTTACAGAAATATCAAGTTCAGAATTCAAATAATGGGAAGAAACCCAATGATGAGGATAAAGATAAAATATCAGCCCTTCTTGCAAAAGCTTTTCTATGGATGCTTACAGCCTACATTGTAGTAGCTGTTGTATCTCTCATGTTTCCTAGTAGCAATCAGCCAGAAGTTGTGAGGTACGTTTCCTGGAATGAATTTCTCTATCAGATGTTGGCAAAAGGAGAAGTTGAGGAAATTATAGTGAGACCAGATGTAGAAATTGTTTCATTAGTGCTACATGATGGTGCTATTATTAAAGGAAGAAAAGCTGAAGCAAAAGTATACCATATGAATGTTGTAGACATTAATAAATTTGAAGATAAGTTAAGGGAAGCTGAAAGAAGGTTGGGAATTCAAGATGGTGTTCCAGTAGTATATGAGAGAAGTTCGGACACTGCAGCAAAATTACTTGCTTCTTTAGCTGTAGCAGCAATACTTGTTGGTTTACTATTGAGAAGTAAGAGTATTCGTCCTCCTATTAGTATGGATACATTTACACAATTGGGTAGAGCTAAATTCACTTTGGTAGATCCATTAACAGGACCAGGGAAAGGAGTGCATTTCTCCGATGTTGCAGGATTAAAAGAAGCAAAAGTAGAAGTAATGGAATTTGTTGATTATCTCAAAAGACCTGAACATTATAAAAGTTTGGGTGCAAAGGTGCCAAAGGGAGCATTGCTGCTGGGACCGCCTGGCTGTGGGAAAACCTTATTAGCAAAAGCTGTTGCAACGGAGGCGAATGTTCCATTTTTATCAATGAACGGTTCTGAGTTCATAGAGATGATTGGAGGTTTAGGTGCTGCCAGAGTAAGAGATTTATTCAAAGAAGCTAAGAAAAGATCTCCCTGTATAATATATATTGATGAAATAGACGCTGTTGGAAGAAAGAGAAGCAATACTTTAGGTGGAACTAGTGGTGAAAGCGAACAAACATTGAACCAACTTTTAGTAGAAATGGATGGAATGACAAGCAAAGAAAGCATTATTATGTTAGCATCTACAAATCGAGCAGATATTTTGGACAAAGCTATATTACGACCAGGTAGATTCGACAGACATATTTTAATTGATTTCCCTGATTTAGAAGAGCGGGATCAAATTTTTCAACAACATTTGAAAAGTATCGTTTTAGAACACGCTCCTTCGTATTACTCTAGACGCTTAGCGCAATTGACACCAGGTTTCAGTGGTGCTGACATCGCCAATGTTTGTAATGAGGCAGCTTTACACGCAGCAAGATCTAAACAGAAACAAGTGATAAAATCTGATTTAGAGTATGCAGTAGAACGTTTAGTTGGAGGAACTGAAAAAAGGAATCATGCTATGTCACCTCAAGAAAAGCGAGTTGTAGCCTATCATGAATCTGGACATGCTCTGGTTGGGTGGATGTTGGAGCACACAGATGCACTGTTGAAAGTAACTATAGTTCCTAGGACTAACCTTGCTCTAGGTTTTGCACAATATATCCCAAGAGATCAGAAATTGTTCACAAAAGAAGAACTTTTTGAAAGAATGTGTATGACTTTAGGAGGACGGGTAGCAGAATCTATAACTTTCAATAAAATAACAACAGGAGCTCAAAACGACTTGGAAAAAGCGACAAAATTAGCGTACGCTCAAGTTAAAGAGTATGGTATGGATGAAAAAGTCGGACTCATTTCATTTCCAGAATCCCAAACAAAAGAACTTGGAAGAAAACCTTACAGTAAAAAACTAGCAAATTTAATTGATCTTGAAGCAAGAAAACTTATCACTAGTGCTTATAAAACGACTGAAACATTACTTCTACAAAATAAAAGTAAATTGGAATTACTTGCAGAAAATTTATTGAAGAAGGAAACTTTGAATTATGATGATGTTGAGGCGTTGTTAGGACCACCTCCTTTTGGAAAAAAGCGTTTGATTGATCCTGGGGAATTTGAAGAATTTTTGAAAGATGGAAATCAAAATAATGGAGCTGAAACTAGTCGTGAACCTGATACAAATGCAGATAAAGCCTGATTCTGTAGTGATTGAAAAAAGTCTTAAATTTCTGAACATTATTTATTCTAGACTACTATGTAAATGAAACAGTTATCTTAGTGAAATAAATATTTGGATTTTAATCTTTTTTTCTTTTGATCCCAAAGCGAGATATAATAAATCATTATACAATTTTGTCCATATGACTGTTTCATGTTGCGGCATATTTTTTGACAAGGAAATCAAAACCTATTGTGTACTTCCTGTTGATCTATAAACAAGACATGATGCCAATTTTTTTCGCGATAATCAACTTATTCGTTTTTCCTCTGGAACTCGTAGAGACGAGTAGAGTTTGATACCGAGACAACCCAGAACTGTGGTCTATTTTTTGTTTGTTAATTTGCTGAAACTATCCATATATTTCTTGGGTTTTATCTAATTGAATTTTATTATCAATTGTGATAACTGTATTTTGTAGATCTACCTGCATAACATTTCATATTGTTCATCTGAATTCACAATTACAGTGAAAAGACGGTCATTTACTAGAATGATTCAATAATTTTATTTTAAATTCTCAATATGGTAGAATAATACATATCTTTAAAGCAGCTTAAAATCACCCAAAAGGGTAAATATCGAGGCGAAGGAATTTATCTAAACTCAAATAATAAATCCAGCGAAATCAATATTCGCCTTTAATACCTAAGCTCTTAAGCACCCTTTCGTATATCCACGATTCCACACATCTGGTATTTTCTAAAACAGCAATTCCCACGCCGCGACGAAGGAACGCGTCTGTGAATGATTATGTAACAGATACTTGAGTACCAAGGGTAGAAGGAAGTGAGGGTGTAAGGACTGCTGGGTCACGCATATATAAGGATCACGATCACGACGTTAAGGGATCATTAACATTATTATTATTATTGAGTTATTTTTCTTCCGAGGTGCAGTTACTCTTATTATTTAGTTATCCAGTTTTCGAAGCTCAGTGAATTTACTCATTCGTGTGAATCGGCATTAAATTTAAGTTAATTAATCGTGCGTAACATAAGTCCAGAAGAATGGAAGACGCAGATTGTTCCTCTCCGAGAAGCTGGACAGGGGAAGAAGAAGCACCGTTCCCGCTGTGTCCCACAGGTGATTACTTTCTGAATTTCCTTCAATATTTTTGTTTACTATTCAATCTTTACGAATTTCCTGAAGTATATGCTACGTAATGTCTAAACGCACTAAGAGCGAGTAGAAATAATCATTTCTCAAATTCCAAATTATTTTCACATATTTTTTTTCTTGGCAAATGATCTATTTGAACTGCACTGACATTTTCTAATATTTATTTTGAAGAGTTATTTTCATAGATTTATTTAAACCTTTGCTTTCGTAACTTGGTAGAATTTGAAATGTACTGAATTTATTTTATATTGATTTCCACAGTTGTTTTAACTTAACACATTATTTTGAAGTACACAACATTTGTTTATCAAACAGGCGACATTATTGAAACGTAATTAAGCTATTGTGTACTGATTCCAATAACTTGATAACTATTTGAATTTGAAATGTTATGAAGTTTAATATTGATGTGAAACTTTACTTTTATAACTCAGAAAATTGATCTCAGTGAAATGTTACTTAACCATTTTGCCAATAGAAATCTTTTGTTATAATCTGATGAACGAAACGTTCAAATGTGAGAACATTTGATATTGATTCTTATCTTTGCTTCTATAAATGGGCCAATTATCTATTTGAATTATCATAATCCTTCTATTCAGTATTTCTATTTATCTCATTTTATAACAGCAGAACATACTTAAACTGTAACGAAGATGTTTATATTTCATTTTATCGAACTATGGGGAAGATCTTACTTTCAAATTATCGATGTGATGTCAGATACTCTTAAGCCCAATAAGGGAACTTTTCCTGCATTCAGGTGTAATGATCACCTACGAATAATATCATAACTCATTAGTATAAATAAATGGCTTTAGGGACGATACGCATGTATAGACCCACAGACATTGAGGCTTGTATGTTGTCGGTATGAAAGTTTTGAAGAATGTCTGAGTTGGTGGAATGTATGTGACGTTTGTGGTACATACATATGTATGATCAGAGGGCATGATTCCCTGATTGGCGAATCCACGATATGGGAATAGAATATGATCCGCAGTCAGTGACACAATAAAATAATAATAAAACTGCCCGTTGGCGCTCAGTTGAGCAAAAAGAATCACGTATGGCTTTACGGGCTTACCTCTAGTTCCATATATAACGTTTAGTACTATACGAATTACTGAATTCGATTAAAAATACACGAGCGAATTAACGCTTGCAAGTTGTCAGCTGTGGACATGTTCCTTAGAATTTTAAGAGCAAATCTTCCAGAGTTTTGAGTATCAGGGCAACGACCTCTTCAGAAAACATGATATTATATTACCAAAACCCTTAGATCGGGTCAGTTACCACTCATCAGATGGGTGAGGGCCGGTTAGCCCTATCTAAAATAATCTCATATCCTAATTCCATCCAGAATATGGATGAGGGCCGATTAAGTCTGTTTATAATAATTAAATATTCTAACTTCCACTCGAAATATGGGTGAGGACCAATTAGGTATGTTCATAATAATTAAATATTCCAACTTCCACTCGTAATATGGGTGAGGACCAATTTGGTCTGTATATAATAATCTAATGTATCAACTTCCACTCAAAATATGGGTGAGGGCAAATTGGGCCTCTATCTAAACGATCTGATATTTCATTAAATTCATTAAAAGACGCCAAAGAATGCAAGGATAAGAATTTAATACAAATGCTACAAAGATCAAATAGACATTGTTACCGAATCTGTTTTTGATTTTCTAATTTCCTTACCTATGGTTTCAGCGACGAAGAATTGGTCGTATCACATCAAACCTCACATAAAAGAACTTGAGTAGGTTACTACAAATATACAACACAACAAAGAAAAGGGTCCTATTTTATAAAAAGAACTTCAAGGCAAGTTTAGGTACTAGACGATCACATGGCTTTTCATTTGACCGATTTCAGTCGGTCTCAGGTGTAATTAATATGGGGAAGAAAATTAGATAATTCAGGTATTGCAATTTAGGTAAAAGCGATGCTTTTTGCATTGTTATTATAGGCCGGGGTTGGGGGTGTTTCAATACCTATAAAAGTTCTGTCAACGATATTGGAAAATAGGGCTATTTATACGTGCGAGCCCTTCCCGCACTTGGCAGGTTTTATTTAAATTTGGTTACGTCCGCCGTTTCTCGACCTTGACTTGTCATTCAGACAATCGTACAATTTAATAATTTTGAAAGCAGTGAATATATTCAACACATACTACTACTAGGCTCGAACCATCAGCCGCATGTGTACAATTACAACTTAAATATTATTTACATCGCGATATTTCAGCTACTTGGTATGCTGTTGAATTTCTGTTTCAATATTCCGAATCTAACTAGTAGTGGTTCTATTTTCATTTTGTCGTAGAGGTTGTTTGGAGGGATATGGAGCGAATTTCTAGGGTGTCGTGTCTTGCTGATTATATTATTCGTGCTAGTGTGTTGTGCCACTGCAAGGTTTTCAGTGCTGATTTATGACAGTTGTTAAATAGATTTTGACCATATTCTATTATTGGTTTGCGCAGGGCCCCCGTGAGGGCTACTGGCGCTTGTGTGCAAAAAAGGATTTTGGCGCCCCTTAAGGCATTTTGGATCATGTTTTTTTATTTTTTTTTTTGAAGGTAGGAGGTAGGTAGGTGCTTGAAGTAAAGCAAAAAACTGAACTTTAGGAGTTATATTTATTTGTAGACTAAAATATCAGAATGAAACAAACAGAACAAAATCATAACAAAATAAATTCTTGTCCACACCCATTTTAAAACATTTACTTAAGTAATGAGATACAGACACGTTGACTCGTTTATAAATACTAGAAAATAACCTGAAACTAAAAATCACATCTTTTAGGAACAAATAACAGAAATATTGCCTAATGTCTACAACATCGATAGTCTCCGTGGAATCTCGATCGTTTTGCAAGAAATGCTTCAAAGATACAAGTTTTCCCCTTTCTTGTAGTCTCAGATTCTCTTGCTCGCGAAACTTCGCACTTGAAGGTCTCTTTCTTTTATCCTGAAAAAACAAATAAATAATTAGTAATCATGGGAATTAGAAATTAACTTCTAAAGTAACCACAATAATAAGCATCATGTGGGTAGGGTAGGAAATATTCTTAAAAAGTTAACTAAGTAGCCAATAGTTTTTAACCCTTTATAGGGCAGATTATTATTAGGTAAGATATGGCCGATTAAAGTTTGCATATTTTAGTAAAAACAATTTGTTCGAGTCCTTTCAGCTTGAATCCTTTCAAAAATAAAGGCAAAAATATATTAAACTAATTTGATCTTATAGCCCTTAAAAACCCTACAAAATGGTTTTTTAAAAGATCAATAGAATCAACTAAGCGAGTTATGAATAAAACCAGTTACTTTTTCAAACTCGTACATTACATTGCAAATAATAAAAAGATATTTGGCCAAAAAATTAATTATAACCAGTATCCTATAAAGTGTTAATGTTGATAGTATAAAGTAGGGAACACTTACCATTTTATAAAACATTAAGCCGTTGAAATTGCAGGCACTTAATTTTGAAAAAAAAGTAGTAAACAAAATATTACATATCACAACACCACACTTGACAAAATAAAAATAACTTTATATGTAAAAATTAATAGGATTACTTATTTTCATTTACTTGTTGCACGGTCCAGTGAACTAACTGATTTAAAAACGCCTGTGGCGATGCATTGCTTTTATAGCGCTCCAGGGGTTATTCATGTCTCAACAGGAAAAATCAAGAAACTGCCGCCTGACATGTTCTCGCAACATAGGAATCGCCAGTAAGTGGATGATATACTATTTAATTTCTCAACTTTTATTTTAATATTTTTTTTGGACCCTGGGTTTTGTCGCCCGTGTGCATTGCACACTTTGCACATATGGTTGCGGGGGCTCTGGGTCTGCGTATCATTTTGGAGACAGTCGATAGATTGATGTCTAGCTTTTTGTAGGTCAGTGATCTGAATTGTCTGAACCCCGCTATTATTTGTTTTTTTATTGATTGTGTGTTGATTCAGTTTTAGTTTGTTGTCCATGATTACTCCTAAGTATTTTGTACTCTGTACTGGCATTATTCTCTGTTGTAGCATTGTTTTGGAAGGTGAAGCGTTTGTTATTTTGTGTCCAAAAATAACAAGTAGTAATTTGTTAGGGTTTGGCAGAACTCTCCATTTGCATCGACTTCACAATTTTATTGTAGTATTGTATTTTTGGGTTTTCTATTGTAAAGCTGGGTTTAGACGAAGCACACCCACTAGCCGCCTACCTCGCTAACGGTATCTTGCACCGTGTAGACAGGCTTCTTAATCAGAAAAACGTAATCTATATATACGCCAATTTTCGTCAAATTCTGAGAACCTTGAATTTTCGACATTGTGCAAATACTCATTATTGTGAACTTCAAAAATTCATGGCAGCTAAACGGTTTGTGTTTAGAAAAAACTATTAACTATCTCGCTTGAATTTTCTACTGACGAATAAATTGTTGAATGTTTGTGTCTGAAACCAAAGTGATGTGATGGGATGTGATGCTCTATTGCAGCAAGGAGGCGGTTTTTTTCATTTTTTCGAACGTTTTCCGATTACTAACAACAAGATTATTGGTCAGTAGCTGGATACTAAGGTATTATCTAAATTTGGCTTTGGTATAGTTATGATTCGTTTTCTCTATTCGCTCAGGAAGTGTCCTGTTTTCAGGCATTGATTGAATATCATACCTCGTTGTGGGATTTGGTGTCTAATTGTGAAATTATTCTTCTTGGGATGTTCTTAAAGCCAGGAACAGAGTTTTTCCAACCATGAATTCTATTTCTGGAACGTAGTATTGGCCGTGAAACTACTGGTGATTATTGCCTCGTGCCTTTGTTCGATGTTGAATTTGTTGTCGAAGATCTGATTGTTCTTGTGAGAGAATATTTCGTTGTAGTGTTCTCTAAAAATTTCGGTTATTTCTTCCTCCTTTGTGTATACTGCTCCATTTTCAGCGATTTGTATCAAGATCGGTTTAGCATTGTATCTAGTCAGTTTTGTTTGACCTATATTGTCTAATCATGTTCTGTGTCTCATTATTTATCGTTTGTGTGGTCGTGATTGGCTTTAAGCTCTCTGTATTTTTAAAATTGTTTAATTTTCTTGATTTATTTTAGTTTGTCAGGAGGGAAATTGTGTAAATAGTTGTTTTTTCTACATCTAGGCGATTTTTTTGACCATCTCCTCTACAGTTTTGTGGAATTCGCTTATGTATTGAAGAGATTGTTGAACCTCGTTCATATTTTGTGATATTTCTGTATTGACTTTGTCTATACAGCATTTGTTTATGTTGTGTTATATATCTTATCCTGTTGTGGAAGTGCACTGGTCTAGTTGAGATATATGTTTTATTTCTACGTTTAGTGAAATATTTTCAATAATTTTATGATTTATCTGAGCGATGAATGTGAATAAAACTTGTAGGGAAAAAAGATCACAATATGCAAAATGAGCGAAAATGAAAATTTTATGAACACGGCAAAGATTATTCTCTAGCCTTATTTCTAATCTAATATCTAATAGGGCTTCACCACAGCGTACAAATCCTCTTGATTTTTCGTGAATTCGGGGGTAATTTACCATATCTGATTGGTAAATAGCCTCGACTTCTCAGGTCAATGTTCAGTTCATATTTGGGGAATGTATTAGTCATTGCAATTTTCGAATTCCTAATTTAATGTATTATTCTCAAGAGCTGCGCTATACGTCGTTATTGTTAAAAATGTCACAACAAAATCCATATAGAAACAGTGCGTTGAATGCAGTATTTATTAAATAAAAATATTCCCAAAATTAGTTGGGATAGTTTATTGGTACACCTGAACGGGAAAGATAAGTTTGGATAGAAACTATCAATTTTGAAAAATAGTTAAATTTTATGAACTTGTAATGACTGGTAGAATTGAAAATGTAATATAAAATATCGATTGTAGACGTTTTGACTTCATTCATTCTACATTTTGAGTAATCTCTGGTATGTAGGTAACTTTATCCAAAAGTAACACCTATATTTGAAAAACGCTAACTATGGTTTAATAACAAACTTTTTCTATAAATACTATATTGATTTCATTATATTTAGTATTTACAAAATACATACAGTTTTGTATAACATAATCACACATATTTATTAAAATAATTCCCGATTAGAGATTTCTAAATATCTGCAATGCAAGCAAATTACAAAAATAGAACAGATAATTTCAATTACACATTATTTCATTACATGTATTATTACTAATGAAAAGTAGAACTTCAATAAAATTTAAAATGCAAAACGACCAACATAATGTCTCAGTATTATGTACAAATAGTTTTCTCCATGTCACTTCTTAAACAATTCTTAAAATTATAGTAACCATTTATAAAATTATGAAAATCTATCTATTTCATGAAATACTTCCATATTTACACCCCCATGTATCAAAGAATTCTTTAACAGTTCAATCACTAACATAATCCCAAACATATTTCAAATAGCTTTACAGTTTAAGATTAACTATAAAAGAGATTAGGCCAGTTGCATATGCTAGAATGAAATGCAACACATTGCCACAACCATTCTGATTCGACCAGGCGCATTTTAAATCAGTTATAAATATGAGCTTTAATAATTTTCTCACAATTGTGCAAAATGTGCGTTTGGATGAATGAATTAATGAATAAATGAATAATATAAAATTTCAATGCATATCAACTAAACATACTGTGTACAAAATTTGTGCGTTGCATGTTCAACATATTAATTCAAAACAGAATGGAATTGAGAGCTTCAGAACAAAGCTTTGTACAGAAGTTTCTGGTTAACAATGATATGCATTTCTAGGGAAAACTCAATTCATGGCTCTAGATTTTAAAGAAATCTCACAAACCCAATTGATATCTCTTTAGTTCAATAAGCAATATTTTCTAACTTTTTTATTTGACAACTAATAATATACTTCAAAAAGTACTGAACTAGAAGAGAATATCTAAAAATAAAAAGAATCCTTCATAATTAACCAAATCAACAATTTTAACACCCAAAAGTACATTATCAATTTTAAGTAATATATTTTATACTTCAACATTGTTAATTGCCAGTGCATCTCAATAAATACATGATTTGATGACACAACAATGGGACATTATTTTTCCTTTCTCAAGAAAATTCCGACACTATAAGGCGATCGTTGCTGTTCATTATTTGAAGGTGCATGCGCATTTCTCAACTAGATAAATCAAGTCTCCAAAGATGAATATATGTTAAGATGAGAACATAGGCATCTAGCAATGTAGAAGTATCAGAATGTTTGTTTCAAAAATTACTTGAGACACAATTATTCTTACTTCAGATTTCATCAATGTAATAATTCATAATATATTTTCTTCTTTCAAAATTGCGAAAGTATGAAAATTATAGAGCAAAGATTAGCTGTGTTCTTAGGCGATCCAAAAATGGAATATGTGAGCTAATACAACTCAAGTCACTTTATTTCAACATCTCCAGCTCAAAGTGTCTTGGAATTTTATTAAAGCACATCAAAGTGAAGTAGGAAAATTATCTCTGGAAAAAAACACAACTATTCTCCTTTTAAATTTTCCGGATCAGTTGTAAAAATTCAAATAAGAAATAATTCACTTTTCCTAAATACGAATCATAATTATCCCCCCATTTTTATAGTTATTTCTCGACCTAATTGAAATTTAAATGGAACTTCCATTCAAATATTGCACTCTGATATAGAAACCAGTTTAAGATGATCAAAGAATGAAGGATGAAGTGCTAAATCAGTCCAACTTAAGCCCAACACCTCTTTTGGCATCTTATGTTCGAGAAAAGAACAAACGGCGAACTTTGGCAAGTAGAACTTTATCACAAACACTTGAGAATTAGTACAGTAAAGAAAATAATTTTTCATATCATTACCTACATCAGAAAAAATTAAACATTGAATAATAATTAACTATTCTTTTAATGTGATTTTTCTTTTCGATTTATCTTTTAATTAATTTAATTAGGTGTACAATTGGGTTAATTATTTATGAAGATGCAACAACTTTAAAAAATCTGTTTAGATATGTCCAATTCACAATGTTCCAAACCGATTTTTATGCCAGTTAGAGAAGAGGTGTTTGTTATTTATGATAAATACTTAAACTGAAGAGTGAAAAATTACATGAAACTTTTCTCTAGTTACATACTCTCAAATCCTGGTTAATTCTGAAATAAAAAAGATAAATATTAACGTGTTTGATCGATAGAATGTACATGAAATTTGAAATAAGGAAGTGTAAAAATGACTCAAACAAAAATGGAAAAAAATTAGTGAATGGGATATTAATTCTGGAAGTCATTTTGGAGATCATCATCTTTCTAATTTAGGCTGGGATGTGGATGAGCTGAATGAGTATTTCTTGAGTGTGGGTGATGCTGTTGATGTGAGTGAGAATTTGATAGACCATTTCAATGAGAACTGATTCAACTTAAATATTTCATTTTCATTTGCCGAAGTTGACGATGAGACCATCTCAAAGAAAGTAAAATCAATTAAAACAAATGCTACTGGAGCCGACAGTATAAACCTTAAGATGCTGAAGCTTATTTTGCCTTATTGTGTTAGTGAAGTTTGTAGTATAATTAATCTTTCTCTTGGTAGCAGTGTAATGCCACAGATTTGGAAGCACTCATTGGTCACACCTATTCCCAAGGTCTCACGTCCGGGTTGCTTTGGTGATTTGAGATCAGTAAATATTTTACCCACTCTGTCAAAAATATTAGAGAAAATTGTAGCTGACCAATTAGTTTCATATTTGGAATTGAATAATATATTACCTCGTTTTCGATCTGGCTATGGAGCTCAAACAGCACTAAAGTTCTCAATGATGTTAGTTCTGCTTTAGATAAGGGAATGATGACTCTGATGCTGTTCTTGGATCAAAAAAGAAGCATTTGATCTCGTGGGTTCATTGCTCATGTTGGCCAAACTGAGATACAATGGTTTGGATGACGTCAGCTGTGAGTGGTTCGCGTTATACGTGATCAATCGTTATCAGAGTGTTAGGGTAGGTGGTATATGCTCAGGAATGAAGGAAATACAACGCGGTGTCCCACAGGGCAGTATACTTGGACCGATTATCTTCCTCATTTATACTATGGATTTACCAAGTGTCATCACTCACCCATGTCTTGAATACTGCATGTATGCTGATGATCTTCAGGTTTATGTTCATGCCGAAACATCGAAAATCGATGACGCAGTAAGAGTTCTAAACTCTGCTGCAAGCAGTATATCATCTTGGTGTAGTGAAAATGAGTTGATGATCAACCGAATCGAGTCTTCTGCCATGATTCTTTCCTCAAAGCTCTCCCAAGTTGATACGTCACAGATTGATAACATTTCCATAAATACATCAGAGTGCCATGGGTGGAAAGTGTAAAGAACTTAGCAATTATCCTAGATTGTAAGTTGAACTTTGAGCAACATGTAAATTTCATTCATAAAAAGTCTTACTATAAGCTCAAGATGCTATATCAACATAAACATGAACTGGACCGGGACACAAAGTTGAATCTTGCAAAAGCTTTGGTTTACTCTCACTTCAATTATTGTAGCTCTGTGTGGTCCGATTTGTTTGTTGGGTTCCTTTTGGCAGTCGTATAACACCTTTTCTTAAGGACATAGGCGAAATTAACACATACAGCTATGTCTCACTGCATTTTGTTTCGTACTGTCAATTTTAATGTGAGGGTGGACAAATTTCATATTCCTCAACACAAAACGTTTAGGTTCAGGGGTAGTTTTTCATATATTACCCCTTCTTTTCTGAATGATTATCTTAACGAACTGAAGTTGAGTGAATTGTATGTGGAATTTTCATATCACGGAATTTTTTTTTGTTTGTTAGGTTAATTAGGTTAGTAAGGATTATGTGGAAGATCTGTTTGCAGAACATAACTTCTATTGTGCAATTTTGTTCAACAATGCATAATAAACTTAATACTTATTTTATTTTTAAATTTATTATCCTGACTCATTACTGATTAAGTCTGTTATAGTGGACAAGGAACAAAGGAATGGTTAAGTTAAATCTGAGCGTTGGCAGGGTGATGGTCTGTGGAGCTTGCCAATTTATTTGACAAGGGCCATAAAGACAGACCTTGAGAAGCGTTCCGTTTATTTATAAAATAAAATATGTGCACAACGTACCTGAAAATTTATCATTGGTCCGCTTATACCCAAATATGTATAAAATATGAGTGGATCTTCAAATCTTTTTCCAAATGAAATATGGATTGAATTCAGAATTTTGCTCAACAAATTATGTTGTGAGGTTAGGTTAGATTTTAGAATTACTAAGAATTAGAAAGAATTTCTGATATTTTAGAACGCAGACAATATCGTGTGTATTCCTATGTTCTAGCTGTTGAATTATATGATGTAATAAAGGACGCATAAAATGTTTAAATAATTTATTTTCCACTAATAAGAATAAAGCAAATTTGAAAGAGATATGATAGGATAGGGTATTATAGTACTTTTTCATGCATTTTATAGTTATATAGAGAAAATCCTCAAGACTATCTAATCTTAATTAAATTGCTATGATACACAATGTAAAACTCATGGTTTGATATCTAAATAAACAGTGCAACCTGATAGCAAGGATATAGAACTAAAGCTGTAATCCCATGTATTGTCAGACACTCTACGCAGATTGCCTTTTAAATTTTGAGAATGACAAAAAAACAAGTAACTTAGGGGAAAATTTGCTTTATTGCTTCACAAAGTATTCTCCATGAAGATCGATACACTTTTGCATGCCCCCAAACCAATTTTTGAAACACTTTAGCCACTCACTTGGAGATACCTCCAAAACATGGTTTTGGAAGGCTTCAACTGTTAGGTACCAAATCGGGACTATAAGGTGGATGACAAATTAATTCAATGTTTTGGGTGTTCAAATACTTCATCGTATGCACTGATGTGTGTGAGCATATGTCATGATGCAGAATAATTTTAGTTTAGCAAACAAATGGTTGTACACCATTCAAAATTGACCGTTTTACGTTGCTCCAATTCTATGACGTAGTCATATCAGGTTTTCCTAAAGGAACAGGCGATCATTTGCTTCGAAGTGCTTCATGCACGAATAACTTTTGTTGGGTTCGGATCGTCTTGAAAGACCCATACTGCCGATTGTTGTTTAGTTTCGAGCTCGTACGCATATATCCAAGATTCGTCGCCTGCAACGAGTGAAGCGCGGATAGAATTCGTTATACCAGCTTTTCACAATGGTCAAGTGTGGAGCTTCATCACCATAAGTCAAAGCAAATTGATGGCAGCACTGTTGTCGAGTTAATCCACGTCGAAAATCGTGAAAATTAATCGCACGAAAATGTTCCCGTGTTACTTCCATTTTTCGTCCAAGTTGAATTTTTCAAATGACTATAAACAAAACAAAACTAACTCGTACGTCAAAATGTTGTAAGTACGTTCAAGTTAAAAAATGTCAAAATACACAAAGCAGTTGTCAAATGGGAGCTGTCAACAGTAAAAGTGCCAGAGGCGCAATATTTAAAAGGCAACCTACGTACAGACAAAACATCACACGGTGGTTCTTCTGTATATGGGTTAGTTCCTTATAGAAGGGAAATATTCTGTGAAGTACCAAGAACAAAACCACCATAAGTTTCTACAAGTATTAGTTGCTATATCGCAGTAATTTTTATCAAGTGGTAGGGAAAATCAACCATAACCTTTTTCCAAGTCGGTGTTAAAAACTATGATATTGCATAATACTTGTAGGAAAGTTGTGAATCTTTGTGAGAAATCAGAATAAAAAAATGCATGAATTCATCAACAACTAGATATGTCTATAGAAGAATTTTATTATACTCTAGCCTAAAACAAACAATTCGATAATCCTTACCTTATATTACAATAATGTACACTTTCTCTTGGGTTTGACTTGCATTACAGGACAAAGCACAGCCCTAATAGCTTCATCAAATACTGTTTTCAATCCTTTTTGAGTTAAAGCTGAGCACTCTAAGTACTTAACAGCACTAATTTCCTTGGCCATCGATAATCCCTGAAAAAGATAAGGTACTTAGCACATTTCAAAGCAGAGGATATTAAAGAGTCTTCTGTATTATCTATCAGTTGAAATTTTGCATCAGAACCTTTTCAGACGGGAAAAGAAGACAAAAAAAGTGAATCATCATTGGAAGGAATGTTTCAACTTCCTATGCTTGAATATATGTATCTAAAACGTAGATCTAATCATACGCCATCATTTCTTTGAAATAACCTATGTTACTTTTCTCAGTCATATGATGTTTTATGGATTTCTGAGTTTAACTTCAACGAGGCATAAATTCTCTGTAACTATTTTACATCGTTTTGAAAATGTAATCGATAGATTTTAACGAGAGTTGACGATTGAATTTTCAAAGGGGTATCCACTTGTAATTTTCAAAAAATCAATATTTTTTTGCATTTTTTGAATGTACATATATTTGAGAACATTCTCCGAAAATTTGAAGTTGATCCGACAGAGTCTCGGAGATATGAGCGTATAGTAAGGACGTCTCCGAGCTTTCGAAAGTAGGCGGGGCGCCGATCGGAATAGCAGCTGCTTCTCGTTGCCAGTTGAACGTGGTCTTTCTTTATCAGAATGCCTCGTGAAGTCAGCTGAGAAGCTCGGAAAACCACAAGTGGGTAGTTATCCCGATCGAAAAGACGTAAAACGTTTTAAATCCAAAAACAGCGGAATGTGATGAGAGCAGTTTTAGCACTCAACCAAAAAATTCAAGACGAAAGATGAAATTTTTGTGACTCGTGATAGTTCAGTTGAATATCGAATTTTTAATTTGTGTTTTCTGCTATAGGTGAATATGTACTATGTAAAACGTGTAGCGGACCAGTAAAATTCGAAACAGCATCAGAACGAGCACTCGGTTTTAAAATTGTTGTGTGATGTGATAAGTGCGACCCTCTGTGCATAAACTCTAGTAACTATGTCAAACACTAGTATGAAATAAATAGAAGATTTGTATTTGTTATAAGAACTCTTGGATTAAGTTTAAAAGTTACCACTCAATTTTGCAGATTGATGTTTATGCCAGCATTTCTGTTACAGACTACTTATGATATGATTATCAAGAATATTCACGAACGTGTGACAGTAGTAACTGAAAAACTTTTAGAAAAAGCTTGTACTGAAGAAAAAAATGAGATGTCGGATAAACCGGGCGATTAATATAATAATGATTTGACAATGTCGGGAGACGGTACATGCAAAAAGGGAAAGTTCAGTTCTTTATATGATGTGACCTCTTTAATTGGCTATTACACTGGTAAAATTTTTGATCTTTTTGTAAAAAGTTCCTACTATAAAAAATGTGAGCCTTGAAAATCTTTGAAAGATAAAGCTGAATATATATAATCGTTCAAAATCGTTGAAACAGCTGCATAATTTGCAGCCGGGATGTTCAATGAAGGTAAAACATCTCTCCTTTATTATATGAATGCAATAATCACTTGAAGCTAATGCTAAGATGACGCAAGCGCATCGCGATTTCGGACGCAACAAATGGAATGCCAAAGTAAACTTCTTGAATTTGGGTAGGGAGAGTTAATAATTTTAGCTTATTTTTGCAGAACTGTTAAACAAAAAAAAGGAAAGCCCTGAGAGAAAAAAATGAGTCAGCATTATGTGCTGCTTGTAGCGACTTGGCTGATTTTTACAAGAGGAAAACCATAATGAAGCTATTAGCGAATATGAAATACTCGCAGAACTATATAAGAAACAACAAAAAAATTATTGATTTTGCCACTGTTAATCGAGGAATGGGAGAAGCTTATATGATGTTAACAGATTATGTGAAAGCAATAGAACATCAAAAAGTTTACTTGGGTAAAAGATAAATATAGCTTAATAACTAGTGATATTTAATTTATTATATTTGAGGTTTATCAATAGATCAAGAAAATAAATTAGAAGAACAAAGAGCATTATCTACTCTTGGGCACAATTATTTGACTAAGTATATTTGTGGAAAAGGCGACAAAAACGACATAAATCTTGCTTATAAATATTGCATGAAAAGTTTAGAAGTTTGTGAAAGGTTTGTCCTTACTAATTATGATTTAATGTAAATTATCTACTGAGGATTCAGGGTATACTTTTAGTAATACTTCAAAGAGAAATAAAACAAATGTTCGAATGATTTTCTTATATAAAATCAAAATTTTAAATATTTCCTGTTTAATTCTATATTTATCGTTGAAACAGCTGCATAAAAAGCAGCCGGGATGTTCAATGAAGGTAAAACATTTCTCCATTATTATATGAATGCAATAATCACTTGAAGCTAATGCTAAGATGACACAAGCGCATCGCGATTTCGGACGCAAGAGCAGAATGTCTCATAGACAACAGTTGACTATTTTAGAGACATACAAAAAAGCAGTGGGTTCCTCTTATGGCCCTGGAATAGATGACTCAATGTAAGTTGGAATTTTTTTTTAACGTAGTGTAAACGGTTCCCAAAACTTAAAAGCGTTTTTCTCGAAACGCTACTTTCAGAGTCTGTAAGAAAAATTTCTCCCAAACAGCTCAACCGAGAGGCTTGAAATTTTTACACGACCTTCTTAGATATATTTGTCAGGTAATGATCGAAGGAATAAATTTTTGAAAATAACTTCGATTTTTAAGATGCTTCAAAGTGTAAATTTAATCACATAAAATGATTATTTTTGGGAAACCGCCATTTTGTCAAAAATCAAAATTTTCACTATCCCTTTGATTATTACCTGTATTCATCTATCATAAAACTAAATTTTTTTGATTTTTGGGTTTCAGATAATTTGAAGCAGAAATATCTTCCTCACTGCCAGACATCCTTTTTTGGAAGTCCTTCTGGAGATCGGCTACAGGAAAAAGTGAATCCAATATTCTTAAAAATTAATCGCAGATTGTTAAAGTACATTAAATTCTGCTTATGTACATTTTTTCTATTTATTTATAAAATAAAAGGCCTGTGCATAAAAATTCTCAAAAAAAACGCATTTTTTCTGTCTTGCAAGTGGATATAACCTATAAAAGGAACAATATAGCTTCTCCAAATCAAAATTTCTAAATGACAGCTTTCAATTTTGTGGGCAAAATTGATTCGAGAACTGCAGAAATAAGAATTGGTTGTTGATTTAGTTTGTGATACAGCTATCTATATCAGCTATCTCATTGTAACTTGATTGGGGATGTTTTATTAAAGCTGGTTGAATTACTATAGCATAGCTTCGAATATAGAATGAACATTGCCATCAAATGTCTGCTAGAAATGACCTGTCAGAAGAATTGTAACTCATATCTGGCCCTACCTAAGAATGAATGACCCATTATCACATATGTATCATTTATTTAGTGGACAAAGACAACACAAGTTACCATCCCAAACAAGCTGCAGAAACGCAGTGTTTACTGTGAATGGGCATATGTGCTAAGTACAACCCTCATCACTGCTCAAGAGATGAATCTCCCACCCCTTCAGATAAAAGTCAAGAGGGAAGTGGTCATTGAAGAGAATATAACAGTAAAGGAGAAAATAAGTCAACTAGACCAGAGATCCTCCATCTGATACACAAATGGATCCAAAATGATTGAGTGAACAGGCGCAGTCATACTTGAAGCAAACTAGAGAGCATTAATAATCTTGGGCTTTGAAACTTCTCGATATATCTAAAGTAAACTGTCTTGTTTTGGGACTCATGTTGGGTTGTTTATATTAGAATATAAAACATTCATCATCAATTTCAATAAAAATAGCAAATACCATCTGATTAAAGCCAAATAAGTCGATAAGAAAAATATTCACTGAAGGAATGCAGAATTAATCTATAAAATCTCACAATGCAAATCATCTTCACTAGTGTTTTAATATTTGAAAATTCTATGATAAATTCCTCTAGTATTAGCACAGTGGAACTAGAACTGTTTTTTTATTTGAGTATGACTAAACATATAATTTTTTCGACCCAATTGCTATCGAGCTTTCTTAATATTAATTCAGGTATGAAATACCCAGAGCACCTGTGGATATGTAACAGGAGCCAACTTTTTATCCTTCAGTTTCTCAATTGTTGTTCGGTCATCACGCAAGTCCAGTTTTGTTCCTACCAAGATGATTGGAGTGTTCGGACAGTGATGTCTCACTTCAGGGTACCACTGAAATTAAAGAAAAATACTATAAACATTTTGGTATTATTTAATTGCAATTAATATAAATAATTTGAGTTTTCAGATTTATAAGTTTCATCACATCTTTGCAGATGGGAAAAGAAGACCAAAATAATAATATATCATCATGTTAAGATGAAGCCTAACTAAAAAAGTTAATCTACTGCTAACTAGTTGTGAAAATTAAGGTTCTTTTTCATTAGAACGTTTTGACGCTAATTCGGAAGGACCCGTGAATTTCAGCGTTGACGGTAGAAAGTTGAGATTTTCTGAACTTTATAGCGTCAGACGCTAGAAGAGACAAGTGACAATTTATATTTTCGGACTTGCCAATAAAAAACCTAAGGGCAGTTTCCTTTGATACAAATGGCTAAGTGTATTTTCATAGTCGTAAAATTATTGCTTTCGATAATTGAACAACAGTTAGAGAATTTGAAAGAAGAATTGCGCAATATACAATACTTAAGATTCAATATGAAATATATGAAATGAAATATATATTATGACATCAATTATTTACATGTGAAGTCAAAATTAATAGAAGATTTAATAGAAGGATTCCTCGTTTACGTCGCCGATTCAGAGAGAAATTCCTTCAACTCGTATATGGTCCTATGTAGAAGTAGGTTTTTGACCTCTCTCCTGAATGCAAGTTGATGTTTTTCTTTGATTTCAATGGGCAGATGGTTGTATAACTTAGGACCCCAGTTTAGTTTTGCTAGGAAAGGTCGTCCTCAGGTCTCCCTTTCTCCTCGTGTTGAATTGATGGAATTGACCATTTGTTTCGAATTCAGGTAAGTGCCCATATACATATCTTACACATTCCATAATATATATTGATGGTAGGGTCAAGACCTTAGGTTAATTAAAAGCCTCTCTGCAACTGTTTGTTTCAGGCCTAGAATAATTCGAATAGCCTTCTTCTGCAATAGAAAGAGGTCTTTGGCTCGTGGAGAAGTGCCCCAAAGAAGAACGCCATACGAAATGATAGCATGAAAATACCCAAAATAGGCTGTAAGTACAACTTTAATGAACTTTTTGTCATCATTAATATGTAGCATATTACTCTTAAACTAGTTGTCAGACATGTTTATCACCTCATCCTCTATTCTTTTCAATTGCTCTATTTTGGTGGCCCTCAAGCTGTAGGTGGTGTCATCAGCAAACAAAAAATGTTGATGCAGAAGCATGGTTACCATTAATGGTTATGTTCATATCGTTTATGAATAAAATGAAAAGCAATGGTCCCAAGACAGAACCTTGGGGAACTCCCCTGATAATGCATGTTTCCACCATACTTGCTGCATCCTTCTCGCCAAATATGTATGCATGAGACGAAGAGATGTTCCACAAATACCAAAGTACCTTCGCTTTCTCATAAGCAATCTATGACTTATCGAGTCAAATGCTTTTTTAAGATCTCTTGAAATTATTCCAGATAGCATTTTTTATCGCTTGAACTTATGATTTGATCTATTACTTTGAGAAGAGCCGTGGTTGTCGATCTTCCATGCCTAAATCTGTGTTGTTGATTATTCATTAAATTATTCGATTCTAAGTAGGAAATCAGTCTGATTTTGATAAGTGTCTCTAAAATCTTCGAAAACACTGGCAACACAGACACAGGCCTATAGTTAGAAGGATCATCAGGGTCACCTTTCTTGAAGATAGGTACAAATCTTGCTTTTTTAAGATGTTCTGGAAAAAATCCCTCATCAAGGCACTTATTGAATATTACTGCTAATGGATGAATAAGCTTTTTTGGATAGATTTAACACATGAAGAATAAATGATACCAAATCAATAAAAAATAGATTTCATATTTATCAATCAAATGTTTAACCTAAAATAAGTGACAAATGACATATTTTTATGCTGAAACCCCCTTTTCATTGAAGCGTCATGATTTCATAGAAAAATAGGTCACATGGCCATTTTGACACTCAAAACGAGCGTCAAAACGCTCGAATGAAAAGGCACCTTGAGAAATGACATTTTACGTCAATATGGCAATGGCCTAGATGAAAAGTATTATCCATTAAGACTATTTAGCCAATTTGTAATTCCTTGAATCTGAACACAAGAAATAGAATGCAATAACTCTATGCATGTACCTAATATAATCACAGAATTTTATAAAATATAAACAAAAGATTCGCATGAGTAAAATACACAATTAGAAAATTTAGTAGTTAGCAATTTGTGATTTAAAGAGCTCTTATTTTGATTCTTCAATGTTATGATAATAGATAAATGTTGGATTTCAATTCACATTGGTTTGCTTCTGTTAATTATTTAATAATTTTAGAGATCATAAATGGAAGTTAACACTTTGAAGGCATTAGAAATCACTTCAGGTATTTCCTACTTATAAATTATAGTCCAAGAGATGAATCATGATGTATAGTTCAATTAAAAATTGCCAAAAATGATTATATTTTTCTTACAACTTTTTATGTTGGTAGATATGGCTTGATTGTTTAAAAAACTGTTGGTATCATAATAGTATGAAAATCATTTTCAAATAAATAGAATAATTCATCATTACCAAAATTAAATATACAATTAGTAGTATTTCTTACCTTTGCTCGTACATTCTCAAATGAAGCTGGATTCACCAATGAAAAGCAAATTAAGAATACATCAGTTTGGGGATAAGATAGAGGTCGTAATCTATCATAGTCTTCCTGACCAGCCGTATCCCATAAACCGAGGTTTATAGGTTTTCCATCTACCATTACATTGGCTGAATAATTGTCGAATACTGTAGGGATGTATTCCCCGGGAAAAGCATTTGTGGTGTAACTGATCAATAAACATGTTTTACCAACAGCACTGAAAAAAAAATTTAACTGTCTGTTGCAATACTTATCAAAAGAAATTTAAAATAATTAGTTGAATACTGAGAAATAAATATATACAGAAAAATTAAGTACAACATAAAAATCCAGAGCTGCAGATTTAATAATTTAAATATTATTTATAACATCCAATTTCTGGGAAAAACCCAATTCTATGAAAGTGTGCTAAATTATCAATATCCACTTCCTTTTTATCATTACTAAATTTTAATGGAATATTGCAAAGCATATGATAACCATTGTTTCAGCAATCAGTGGTATTTCAACCAAATATAATAATCACCTGAATTCAAATGCTACAAGTAATGAATCATTGTCTTCATTGAAATTGATATGAACTAATTACTCATATTTTGCCAATCCACAACCTTATCTAAGCCACTTAGATGGATAAAATTTTGAGATTTACAATAAAAATGCTGCCTAATACCTCGTTCTAGGATTACATGAATACTATTATTGATCAATATAACAAAAAAGCAGAATTTTTCCATACATTTTGATTCAACTTACCCATCGCCCACAACTACACACTTTATAGCCTGCATTGTAGCGTGCAATTGGATTTAATGATATCGAATTCAACTATTAGTAACTATGGGTGTGTTATGTTAGATAGCAAAATACAAGGACACGGCACGGATGCAACGCACTACGCAGGGAACACATTCAATTAGATTTAAATTTTCATCAAAGTGAACCGAAAATAAAGGATTATAATTCAATATCATTAAAACTTATGGAATTAATTGTACTTCTACTGAGTTAATCGACAAAAATAGAGGCCACACGTAAAGACGTTGGTCTTTCATTGACAAGACGACAATTGGAAGAGTAATGACCACACGAACATTGATGGAGAGAGAAAGAAGAGGAAGCAGTATGTGTAAGAGTTACCAACCAAAAATGTATGGCTATGGCCCAAACAGTGTAAAAAAACAATAAGATTCTATGGTTGCGTTAGCAATTTTCCAAAAGTTAATTTGGAGTTGTTCCTAGTAATTCCCTTTTTTCTAATAAGGAAACTCAAAACTCAATAAAAGTTAACAATTTATATGGTATCTATATTTTTTTCAGCTACAATAGCGATATATATGTTACAGATAGGATCGAATTCATTGGTTGCATCATTGTACTAAGTAATTGTTATATTTAAGCGAAATATTATAAAAGCGTGCATACTTATTCAATATAATCAGGTAGTAATTGTTCAACAGTAGTTAAAAATTCATTTCTACAATCAAAATTGTCTGTTGTATAAATGCCAACTTATATAAGTGTGTAAGACTCTTTTATTTAGTTTTTACAATATTATTTTATAAGATTTTGAATGGGCATGTTGATTGTTCGGAATTATTAGGATCGATTAATTTTAATTTACCCAGAAGGCTAACTAGATTAACACCTTTATTTCGTTGCAAACTATGTAGACATAATTACAGTTCTAATTCAATTTGTTTTTCTTTTGTAAATTGTTTTGGAAGGAGTTGGATATTTTTCGTTTTCTATTCACAGTTTTAAGACTAATGTAAAAAAATTTTAGGGCAATTTTAATGTTTAATTTACCTTGTACTTTTAGCAACAGGGCCTGTTATAATTTGTAAATCTTTATTGGATTAAATTAGTCAAATGGGGGTTTCCGTATATTTTGTATACAAATTTGATGTATTCTTTTGTGTATGATAAATTATTATTATCATCTTTTTCCACAGTTTCTAGGATAACATTTCTCTTTACAGAATATTCAACATCTAACTTTCAGGTACCTAGGTACTTTGACATTTCGTATTTTGGTCATTGTTTTAAATTGAACTCAATAAATATGATAATTTATAACGGATTCTTAAATTTCTGTTCACTTTTCTTGATCCCAATTTTAAGTTTAAATTTCTGCACGAATTATAAAATAATGATTATACTAAAAAGTGATACACAACGTAAGAATAACTAATACTATTAATAGAGACAACCAGACTTAAATATCAACGAAGTGCCAAATTAAAAATTTTTTAAGTTCTTATCAATGCAAGTTTTTAAGCGAACATGGTGCAAGCATGCATAGCCTTAATCTATTATGCATTCCAGAACAGACACATGACTTCTGTGTTGTGCATAATTACAGAAATTCACAGAACAGATCTAGCGCAGAACAGACCCTAATGAAAGGTAGGTCTGTTCTGTGGTTCTGTGAGATCTAGCATTATAACCCATCATTTTCGGCGGAAAGATGAAATTTTAGGAAATCTTATCAGGAATTATAATAAACAATAGAAAGAAATAGAATTCAATTAAAATACATACAGAAGAATATATCCTGTTAAAAAATTGTTGCGTGTTATTATCTATGTTGCACTGTTATTTCAGCAAAACTATTACAAATGGAATGCCAAAGTAAACTTCTTGAATTTGGGTAGGGAGAGTTGATAATAATTTTTGCTTATTTTTGCAGAACTGTTAAACAAAAAAAGGAAAGCCCTGAGAGAAAAAAATGAGTCAGCATTATGTGCTGCTTGTAGCGACTTGGCTGATTTTTACATGAAAGAGGAAAACTATAATGAAGCTATTAACGAATATGAAATACTCGCAGAAATATATAAGAAACAACAAAAAATGATTGATTTTGCCACTGTTAATCGAGGAATGGGAGAAGCTTATATGATGCTAACAGATTATGTGAAAGCAATAGAACATCAAAAATTTACTTGGGTAAAAGATAAATATAGTTTAATAACTAGTGATTTTTAATTTATTATATTCAAGGTTTATCAATAGATCAAGAAAATAAATTAGAAGAACAAAGAGCATTAGCTACTCTTGGGTACACTTATTTGACTAAGTATATTTGTGGAAAAGGAGATAAAAATGACATAAATCTTGCTTATAAATATTGCATGAAAAGTTTAGAAGTTTGTGAAAGGTTTGTCCTTACTAATTATGATTTAATGTAAATTATCTACTGAGGATTCAGGGTATACTTTTAGTAATACTTCAAACAGAAATAAAACAAATGTTCAATAATTTTCTTATATAAAATCAAAGTTTTGAATATTTCCTTTTAATTCTATATTTATCTACAAGTTTTGTTGTATATTATGAATAATTTTCACATATATTTTAAATAGACTTACAGATGTCAAGAAATTTGACCTTATTGATATGACATCGAGGCTTTATAATAATTTAGGAGTTATCCGTGATTACCAGGGGCAATTTGAAAAAGGCGTGGAGTTATTAAACAAGGCTATCACTTTATGTAAAGCTAATGATGTATATGAGTCTTTGCATCAAGCTTACAATTCTTTGGCCTCCATTTTAGAGAAGAAAGCTAAATATAAGGATGCTATCCAGAACTATAATTTTGCAATTGAGGCAGCAAGTAAGTTTGTTTGAGTTTAAATTATTATTAACACGAAAGTATCACTATTATAAATGTGACATTGACCGTTGTCAGCTTTTTGGGTTACAGGATACGCACAATTGACTTATTGTTTGTGTTGTGTTTTAAACATAGAATATTTTGTTGTCAAGAGGAGAGTGTGTAGCTTAACAGTACTCTTTAAATTACTAAACAACCTTATAAGGTGCCCTGATCTGCAGACTGATTAATTCTAATGTTTAATATTTATATTGAAGGATTAACAAGGCACACTCCCTTGTTTCAACTCGATGTTTGTAGGCACAACTACTGTTAAAACTGCTTTTCTAAAACTGTTTCTCCCTTGCCAACAGCTTGGGTGCAAGCATAGATTTTTTCTATTTCCCTCAAAGTTTTTAATTTGGGTGTGTCTAGGCTGCTTAGAATTGTTTGGTGGTACATTTACATTACATTACATTCGTGGGGGTCGATTGGCTTTGCAAGCCTTTCCGAACTGCGACCAAATTGATCTTTTGTTCGTAACCCTTCTTATTCATTTCCCTGTAGGTCTAGATCCCTTACAAAATTAAGAATCTCCCTGGGAGCTTTCGCTTTTACTTCGTGGGGCTCTAGTTTGTCGCTACCGAAGTGTATATGGCTTTGACAGACAGTTGCGAAGCAACTGCAGAGAATATGTTCGGCAGTTTCATCGCCCTCTCTACATATTCTACATGTTGTCGTTTCCGATTTGCCCATTTTATTGAGATGGTATCTCAGTGGGCAGAGTCCAGTAAGGAGGCCTGTTATGATCCTCAACTCGTCCCTAGAGAGATCGAGAAGCTGTTTTGTCTTCTTTGGCGAATAGTCAATGAACTTTTTCGCTTGCCTTTGGCCTGGAGTTTTCCTCCAGTATTCTTTTTTGCTAGATTCTTCCCATCGTTCAGTTTCTGTCGTCTGTGCGGCTTACTTAGACCGCAGAACGGTTCAGGAACGATGGGTGGGATTCCAGCAGCTGATTTGGCCAGTTTGTCAGCGGCTTCAATTCCTTGTATGCCTTCGTGGCCAGGCATCCACCACAGGAAAAGTTTGTTCCCCTCAGCAAGTTGCTTCAAGGATTGACGAGATTCCCAGACAGAGATGCTTCGATAACTGTAAGAGTTTAGAGCTTTTATCACTGCCTGACTGTCTGTTAAAATGTAAAACTTTGCCTCTTCGTAGTCCCTCCTGGCAGCAAAGGTTTACAGCAAGTGTTTCTTCTTGCATGATTGTGGGAGTAGAGCCCAGAGACACTGATGAAGAGTACTTGGGTCCATATATGCCTCCTCCTGTTCCATCAATCGTTTTTGATCCGTACGTGTACCAAATGGAGGATTTTTGGTCTAATTGATTTATTTTTCCCTTTACGATGGTGCGGTCTTCTATGACCACTTCGAAGGGTGTGTGAAAATCAAACTTAAGCGGCATTATATCCGATGGTTGTGATAAGATTTCTGGCGCTATGTAACCCAGAATCCCCAGGTGTCCCTTCAGATCACCAGGTGTCCCTTCAGATCACCAGGTGTCCCTTCAGATCACCAGGTGTCCCTTCAGATCACCAGGTAATAGTTTTTTTGTGTCTTGGAGCCGTGATGCCGCCATCAACGCCTCCTTTTTCAATTTTATATGAAGAGGAGGGAAATTTAGGATTACCTCCAGGGTAATAGTCGGGGTGCTTCTCATAGCATCTGTTATGCCCAAGCACGCTAGCCGCTGCAGTTTTTGCAGCTTGTTTTGCGTAGTTATTTCTGATGTTTTCGTCCATCATACATATATGACAATGGGTCTTATAACCGCTGTGTATAACCAGTAGGTTATTTTTGGCTGTAGTCCCCAGGTCTTCCCGAAGAGTCTATGGCATGCCCATAGGCACGATGTAGCCCTGGAAAGAGTTTTGTCAATGTGTAAATTCCAGTTGAGTCTCTGATCTAGGGTTAGCCCTAGATACTTAGCCTGTTCCGAAAATTTCAGAGTATGTCCATTCAGAAAGGGGGGCTTTAAGTTCAACTTTCTACGTCTTGTGAATGGAATTAGAATGGTTTTGTCTGGATGGATGCTGAGTCCCTCTTCAGCACACCATTCATTTACGATGTTAAGGGCTTTTTGCATCAGGTTCGATAAGATTCCATCATGCTTTCCCCTAATGATGATAACTAGATCATTAGCATAGCCTTGTGCGTTGAAGCCAGCGTTGTTCAGTCTTTCTAAGAGGCCATCAACAACTACTGACCATAGTAGCGGCGATAAGACATCTCCTTGAGGGCATCCTTTCACTGCTGACACCGATATTTCGGTGTCTCGAAAAGTGGCCGTTATGATCCGGCCTTTGAGCATTTCTTTGATCCATTTGATGGTGGGTGTTTTGACACCCTTATTGCTTTCACCATTGCTAATGGATGTATAGGAGGTATTATCAAAGGCTCCTTCAATGTCTCCAAATAGAACTAAGGCTATTCCTTTAGCCTCTAGTGCTCCTTCCACTTCTTTGACTAGATCGTGTAGGGCATCAATTGTAGACTTGCCCGGTTGGTGGGCCAATTGTTTTTTATGAAGTTTTATGAAACTTCTCATATGGTTGTCGAGAATTTTCTCCATTGATTTTAGGAGAAAGGGGGTTAAGCTTATCAGGCGATATGATTTAGGCTCATCTGGAGACCTCTTGCCCATTTTCGGTATAAATAATACTTTGACTTTCCTCCATGACTGGGGTATGTAGCCCAGTGAGTAGCTGGCTTTGTATATAGCTCTCAGACACGGGGCTGTATATGTGTTGCCTCTTTGCAACATGACCGTATAGATTCCGTCCGCCCCTGGTGATTTGTTGATGGGGAGTATTTTCGAGTCAGGTAAGTGGGTATTTAAAAGTACTCTCAAGCTTCCGCCGAAGTCTTTAGAATACTCTCCTTCAGGCTCCTTAATGAGACCAAGTGCATTTGAATGGTCTTTGGCTAAAACCTTTTGAATTCGTGCAGCTGGGCAAGATCACAAGCTCCTTGTTTCACCAAGGCTTATCCCTTGAGAAGTGTTTTTTCCTCATTGGGAGCTCTCCTCAAATGCTAATATTAGTGTTTGGATTAGGTGAGTAGAAGCATTTTCCAGTTCTTCTACTGTGGTTATGTTATATTCGAGACCATCCAGTTCAGACTTCAACCTCTCTTCAAAGAGATCCCAGTCCGCCCTTTTTGGTGCTCTATATTCCACTTTTTGAATCCTATCTGAGTCAATTTCGAACCCAATCATTTGGTGGTCCGACATAGATATTTCGTCCATGACGCGCCACTTCTTAATTGATTGTAGTATAAATGGCGAGACAAGGGTGAGATCCAGGACCTCTTTCCTAACCGCATTTATGATTGTTTGGTGGTATCAGTGTTTGATGTTACACTTTAGTTACAGGAGTTTCCCCTTCTCAAATGAATTTGAAAGTATCAAACAACTGAAACTTGAAATTGTTTTGTATGTGTGATATTGCTTCCTAGCATTTAGTTTCTTGTGAAATGGTTTTTTTCCTTTTCTTTCAGAAAAAATTAAAAATAAAGAACCTGCCTTATGTGATTGTTTGGTTTCGAAAGCAAATATTTTATTAAAAATGGGGGATATACAGGCTGCTAAAAAGAGCTTACACAAAGCGTACAAACTTAAACTTTCAAAAAAATCGGAGGAAGAAGTAACTAAAAAATTAAAAACTGGTGAGGAGTTGAAGGGATATAGTTAGTCATTAGATGTATTGTATCTGGTAAATAAATAAATTAATTAATTGGTGGAATTTTGATAAATTTGGCAAGACGGTAATTCTGTATTTCCTTTACTGAAATCCATTCAGTAACTTTAACTTTTTAGCTACAAAATAATTTAGGGCTATAATAGCCCTGTTGATGTTCTATGTTTGTTCCATGTATGATTTGAAAATATTTTTTACATTGTCGATTATTATCTTTAGATATAGTTAAGATATATTATAAGATATTGTAGAAATCCAAGAATTGAATGACTACATATATCCTTGAAATTCTTTATTTGCTAAAAGAACTAGATGTTACATTTTATATTTTTAGTAATCACCCTATATAGAACAGAAAAGGAATTGGTTTCGAAATCTTGTACTGATGCAGAATTACAAAAGTGTTATGAAAAAATGGGGGATGGTTTCAGCGATTTAAGCTGTTTCGACAGAGCTATAGAGTATTACCTTAAAATGTTAGAAGTAGCAGAAAGGACAAACAGTAATCTGGCAACATGTTATTATAGTTTGGCTGCAACATATAGAGATGATGAACAGTTTGATAAGGCTGTCGAATACTTTGAAAAAGAATATCAACTGTGTGATTTCAAAAAAGGTCTGGATACCTTGTGTGAAATTGCAGATGCGAAGGAGGTAAGATGGTTTTTCTAGAGAGAGTTAAGAACAAAAAAATGAACGAAAGATTAATTTGGATTTTACAAAAAAATTGTTATAATAAAAATAATTTTTGCATAATATATACTGGCAGGAAGTTTCTGTCTACTTAAATATTAAATTATCATTACACATTTTTTCATCTCTGTTTTTTGTCATTGAAATCCTATACAGGGTGCTTCAACGGAAACTAAACAGAGGCTATATCTACCAAGATATTCATTTCTGATCAAAACGCAAAAACAGGTCAATTTTTGTTTCAAGGGGGACATCTTTTGGGGTACAAACTTGCCTGAAATATCAACCCACTAAACGGGGGTTGCAATCCTTGAACATTTTGTATAGGGAAGATGGGTTGAGTGATGACTCAAAAGAAAGGTGGTATCTTTGTCTACATTGTCTTGAACGAATTTTCATTTTTGATTGAAAACTGAAAGATAGGAAGACTATTTCCCTGAGACTATTCAAGTTTCAGTAAGGTAAAATGGAACAGATCCATGCTAATCAATGGCAGTCATCATCAAGTACCATCCTCATTTCGAATTTCAACCCCTGGAGCAGGGGTGACAAACCTTGAAAATTGGAAGAGGGTAGATGGGTCGAGTGATAACTCGAAAAAAAGGTATTATCTTTGTCTGCATTCCCGTGAAAGAATTTTCATTTTTTATTGAAAACTGTAGAAGATACAGAGTGAGCCACTGAAAAATAGAGAAGACTATCGCCCCAAGACTATTGGAGTATTAGTGCGAAAAACTGGAATAGATTCATTTAGATCTAAGATGACTGCCTTTGATCTGGAATGAATCTGTTCCAGTTTTTTGCATTATTACTTGAATAGCTCAGGGCGATAGATAGTCTCCTCTATTTTCCAGTAGCTCACTCTGTATCTTCTACAGTTTTCAATCAAAAATGAAAATTCGTTCACGGGGATGCAGACAAAGATAATACCTTTCTTTCGAGGTATCACTCGACCCATCTACCCTCTTCCAAATTTTCAAGCGTGGTCACCCCTGCTCTAGGGGTTGAAATTCGAGATGAGGATGGTACTTGATGATGACTGCCATTGATCAGCATGGATCTGTTGCATTTTACTTCACTGAAACTAGAATAGTCTCAGGGAAATAGTCTTCCCTATCTTTCAGTTGCTCGCCCTGTATCTTGCTAACGGAAAATGAAATTTGTTAAAGGCGATGTAGACAAAGATACCACCTTTCTTTTGAGTCATCAGTCGACCCATCTTCCCTATTCAAAATGTTCAAAGATTGCAACCCCCGCTTAGGGGGTTGATATTTCAGTCAAGTTTTGTACCCCATAAGATGTCCCCCTTGAAACAAAAATTGACCTGTTTTTGCGTTTTGATCAGAAATGAATATCTTGGTAGATATAGCCTCTGTTTAGTTTTCGTTGAAGCACCCTGTATAATTTACTATATACATGTGGGCTAGTGACTCTGGATGAGCTGTAGTATCATTATAACTTGCCCAACAATTTATCATATTATAAGATTAAAATTATAATGTGTAATCATTAGTGATTGGTGAAACAGACTTTTGGTCTGGCTGGAGGTTTGAACAGGAGATTTGCTTGGTCCAAGGAACTTGGAATGAATTAGGACAAAATGTCATTCATAATTTAATCTTGAGTATGTCAAGACATTGTCAAAGTGTCATCAATAACATAGGTGGACCTTCTGGATGCTATGAAAATTCCACTGTTTCAGTATCTTCTTGAAAATATTTTTTTAGGAATTTTTCTTGTACAAGATTTAGCCATCTATAAATTCACACACCCTAGACTTCTTTTTAAGTATTTTCTATTTTGATAGCATCCAAAAATGGATTTTCTGATTATGTTATATCAATTGAATATTGGTCCTTCTGGTGCTTGGCTGAACATCGAGAGTTCGGTATCGTTTTACCTACCATTCATGATTGTCATGTCTGTGCGAGGTAGAGAAAGAAATATAAAAAGAGTAGTATCCAGTTAATCACTTTAAATTGAAGAATTTTTATTCAATGAACAATATTCAACCTATTGTAGAATGTTAAATATGCCTCCTTGAAGGAGCTAGTTTTCCGATCCTCTCTTCATAAGCACCGTTAACCGGGGCCACACAACAGTGGTACAGCAGAGTCAGATGTCAGAAAAGAGCAATGGACTGCAGTTTCGGTCTCATTTGACCTTGTCAGCATTGCAAACCTATTCAGAACATCAGGCTACACTGCCACTTACTCATCTCAATTCAACGAACTGAGACAGAAGCCACTTCACCATTGACACCAGGAAACCGTGATAAAAAGCGTAGATAAACAGGAAAACTTCAAGCAGTCACACTAGTTCGACAATTCGCCCCAACGCTACACACCGTGTCAGCTAGGAAGCGGTCTGTTGAAAGACCAACGCTCCTCATTCCTATCTGGTTGTCAACCAGGCATACACCAAATCTCTAAAAATTACTCTTTGGCAGATTATCGCAATACACATTGCGATAATCTCGCAAATAGTAATTTTTAGAGATTGTTTTTTTATCACCTTACACTTTCTTTCCTAAGAAACGGAGGCGAAGGACCCTTTGTTCGATGCGTGTCACATATATCTCAAAATCCCTATTTCAAATTGAATATAATAAATTATACAGTTCCAATTACTATTAAAAGACATTTACATTTTATCAATTTCGCAGAATGGGGGATGCGCTTCTTCAGAAATAATTCAAGTTTATGAAAGAGCAATTCAGAGTTGTAAAAGAGCAGATAATCAAAGAGAGGAAGGAAGAATGTTGGGCAGATTATTAGCTTATCTCAGAAGATCAAAAAATTTAGATCAGATTCCTAAATATCAAGAAAAATTCGATGAAACAGGATTTATTTCGTCAGATTCAGAAGAATCTCCTCCCTTGAATGAAAACAGCGACGATGATGTTTCTCTGAGTAATCTTACCGGTATGTTGTTTCTGCCTTTGTTCCCTTGCAACAATCTAATCGTGTGTGTTTCAGATGATTCGGAGGAGAGCGAGTCGGACAGTCCGAATAGAAAAAGAAGACCAAAAACGTTTCAAGTTAGAAGGAATCTTAAAGGTGAAACCCAACTTCACACGGCTTGTATTTCAGGGAAGCTCAATGTGGTCAGTCATTTATTGGAGCAGGGACACCCTATAAACATCAGGGATAATGGAGGCTGGCTTCCTTTGCATGATGCTTGCATATCTGGCCACTATGAGATTGTAAAATTATTGTTAGACAAGGGTGCTGCAATTAGTGATCGAGGAGGAACGCATTGTGGGGGTAAAAATCTTTATTTTTGGTCTTACAGTTATTCAAAGTATGACATATAGTCAGAAATATAATTGAACTTTATTTTTTTTTGTATAACGTTTATTGCCATTTTACAATCTACTTCTTACAGAGTATTAAGTAAAATAAATGAAAGAAACTGGACATGAAAGTGAGATGCCCACTGGCATCAACACTTCTGCTTAGTGATCCCTGTACAAGTTTTCGATATGATCATTGGTGTGGCCTGTTGTTCGATTTTGGTAGTTTGTCGTAACTGTTCTGATTTCTTCGCTGATATAGGGTACTTGGAGATCTTCATGTAAGGTTTTATTGGTTACATACCAAGGAGCATTTACTATGGAACGCAATGTTTTTGACTGGAATCTCTGTATTATATTCACTCTTGATGATTTTGCACATCCCCAGAGTTGCAGGCCATATGTCCAGATTGGTTTCAGCATTATTTTGTACAGTAAAACTTTATTCTTCAAGGATAGTTTTGATTTTCTTCCTATTAACCAATACATTTGTTTGAATTTAATATCCAATTGTTTTCTCTTCGCTTGAATGTGTTTATCCCAGGTAAGTCGGCGATCTAAGTGTAAACCAAGGTATTTTATATTGCTTTTGGTAGGTAGAGAAACTCCATCAATTGCGACTGTGGGACAATTACTATGGCGGGTTGTGAATGTCACTTGTACTGATTTGGATTGGTTTATTTTGATTCTCCATTTTTGTACCAGGAGCTCAGTGTGTTTAGGTGATTTTGCATGTTAACTGACGAGGTGGTTGGATCTTCATTGACGGAAAGTATAGCAACGTCGTCTGCAAAGGCGGCTATGGTCGTGGAATTGGTAACAGGTAGATCGTAGGTATATAGGAGAAAAAGCAATGGACCTAATACACTACCTTGCGGTACTCCGGATCTTATAGGATAATGGTCTGACATAGCGTCGTTGAGCTTCACTGAGAAATATCTTTCTGACAAGTAGGAACTTAATAGGAGGTAATAGTTGTGGTTCAAGGTGATTTTGATCTTGAATTTCAGGCCTTGGTGCCACACCTTGTCGAAGGCCTGTGCTATGTCAAGAAATACTCCAGTACAGTATTGTTTTTCTTCAAGAGTTTTTGAGATGGTGTTGACTATTCTGTGGGTTTGGTGAATAGTGGACATGTTCTCCCTGAAGCCAAACTGGTAATTTGGAAGAATATTCGTCAGGTTATGATCTTCATGAATTCTGCTAAGCAACAGTCTTTCGAATATTTTGCTTGTTATAGGTAGTAAGCTGATTGGCCTGTATGATGTTGCCTCTTCAGGGGGTTTTCCGTTCTTGTGTATCAATATTATGTTAGCATATTTCCATATGACAGGGAAATAGCACAATTGTAGAATACGGTTATATATCGTAGTGAGGAAAGCGATCGCTTTCTTAGGCAGTTTTTTGAGGATTTCCGAAGTTATAAGGTCGTACCCTGGGGCTTTTCTATTGTTTAGTTTCCTTATTTCCAGTTTTACTTCTGCTGAATTTATGTGTCGGATCGGTAGTGACATTTGACAAGATGCATCGAGAAGTTCGTCAATGTTTGGGGAATCAGATGTTTCTTCGGGCTCTTCATTGAACTTTATTGAGATAGAAGAAGAGTAGTTTGTTGAAGTCTATCAATACCATCTGCAAATTTAGGTGATCAAAAAGCTTTCATAATATTTCACTGTGCATATTTTAGGTACTACACCGCTTCACGACGCAGCTGTTAATGGTCATCTTAGAATAATGGAGTTGTTGCTTGACCGTGGTGCTTCCGCTTTAGCCAAAACAGACGAAGGTGAAACTCCTTACCATTACTTGAAAAAAGCTTCCATCGAAATGAAATTTATTGGAGAAGATAAACACCTATGCAATAAGTTGTTGGTACGAATGAGCGCTATTTTGGACACCGTCGGACAAAGTAAAGAAATAAACACCAACATAAAAAATTCGGCATTTATTTCAGGACAAGCTGAACATACTGAAACTAATCGTAGGAGACTGAAAGTTTCTGAATCCTTAATGGAAGCTGAAGTTACACCTCAGGAAAGAAGGTGAATATCAATTAAAGATTTTAGTGAATGAATTAGAAGAAGAATTTATTCATGTTAAAGTTGATCAGTTTATTGTAATCGAATTTTAAAAGAAGCCATATTACTTTCAGAAATTCTCTTACTAGAAAAATAAGCACTAGCGATAGCAGCGAAGATGATATTTACCAATCAACAGAAATGAGTCGCAGTATACATAAAAGTCAAGCCACGAACGAGTATAAAATGGTTATGAATAGTCTGAGGAAGAAACCTTTCGATGTCCCTACCACAACCGAAAAAGAATATGTCAAACGATCTGCTTTTGTTATGAATGATGAAATGGTCGATGATGATTGGTTAGAGGACGATTTAGGAGAAATGAGATCGAATAAAAAACGGAAAGTCAGTAAGTATCAGAGAAATTTTAAAAGGAAAGACAGCCAGATGGCCCAGGGGCATATAGGATCCGACTGAGGCACATATGCTCTACGGTCAAGCTTGGGAGGGGTATGGGTGTTGTGAATACATAAAGTTATCCAGCTAGCCCAGGAGGTGGGGAGATGGGGGAAACATTCGACTGTGATATGATCGCCGGTTCGAGTCCCTACTGAGACAATGAGTGTTCTCTCATGATAAAAATAAAATGAGTAATATTGATGCTTTATTCATTTTATGGAAGTTCATTTTCAACGAAGATGAAGTAAAATATATTTTATACTTCCACAAATTTATTTTTACCAACACGATCAGTTTCAACCGTCAAGTCATTTTCAAATGGTCAACTACAGGAAATGAACTTACTAATATAGATACTAGCTTAGTTGGATAGTAAGTGGTGGAGAGGTATTAGTGTCTAACTGGCTATTAAGAGTGATTTCACTTGGGTTTTTACAAAATTTATTGATTTCCAAACATTCCAATAGATTCATTTTCTTCCTTTTGTCGCAATTATGAAGAATTTTGGTATTATATATTCTTTTGAAAAGAGAGGATTTACAGAAATTTGAATAATTGTATTTACAATAAATGCTTATATCTATAATTTTGATGTGTCACGAAAAAACACAAGTGTGAGCTCAGGAAATGTAACAGGGGAACCATACTATCTAGTATATGATTCAATAAACGAGTGAAAAAACCTGAGGAAAAAGCTCGTTTTCCTTTCGCTATTGCACTAGCAATAGCTTCTCCGTTTATGTTGTGTTAGTGTCGTGTGTACATAAAGAGTACCAAAGATTTTTCTGCTTAGCCGCTTCATTCTCTCTTGCATTCCATGATTTCCAAATGAAGACAAGGGTGGAAGGAAGGGTGTTTGGGACAGGAATCTGTAACAATGGAAAAAGAAAACCAGCAGAAAAATATTTCAACAATCATACTTCTTATATGTCTAAACAAATCTTAGAAAGATTTTACATAGGAAGCAAGGTCAGGAAAAGGACTAAGGAGATAATAAAAAAAAATACATAACCTGCGATGTTTCCTCAAATTCCATCTCTGTTTGACCGAGAGAGCCCTGATGGCTAGAATCAGTCTTCCAAGTGATGCCGATTATGATCTATAGATGTTTTAGAATCATTATGGACCCAATAATCTGGGTTGACATCACCCATATATTATTTCTTTGTGGAACTTGTTCAATTTAAAGAAAAATTTGCGAAAAAATTGAAAAATCAGAATATCTAACAACCAAATTTTGCGACGAAGGAAAGAAAATGAATCTTTTGGAATGTTTGGAAATCAATTCTTAATATCCAATTAGGCTAGTATTTATATAAGTTCATTTCCTGTAGTTGACCACTTTAAAATGACTTGCCAGTCGAAACCCGTCGTGTTTGTAAAAATAAAATCGTGGAAAGTATAAAATATATTTTACTTCATCTTCACTATCCAAAATAGTATAAAAAAATCCAGAGATAAATAGTAGGGGTGGCTTTTGCTAGCTCGTACTTTTTGAATATAATTATTTTTGTATGGGGAACACGGGTGTGATGCAAGTATACTTGCGTAAGCATTCGAGGTCGATTTCAACGTAATACATCTAAGTTTTTTTCAAAAAAGGCGTAAAGAAACTAAAGCATCAAAAGATTCAAGTATTCAGGACAACGAGAACATCTTAGTACACTCAAATATATGGAATGAAATATTGAGATGGTTACAATGTTTAAAACTTAAAAACCAGAGAAAGGGCGAATGGTATGTAACCCTTCCTCCGTAAGGAAAACAACCTAATCTGACACATGGATGGCTTGGTGACAACAAATTTATGATGGTCTGGCGATCGGAAAAGCCTTCCACAGGGGCCTATAGCTCATTGGGTAAAGATTGCAGAGTTTTTAAAATGAAAACAATAGCATTTATAAAAAGCGAGTGAGCTTTAAAAGAAATTATTAGTGTGCTAGATTCATCATAGTGGCAACAAAGCTGCAGTATAATATTGTATATTGTGGGCAACCTCACAATGGAATGGAAATTAAAAATTTGAAAGAAAAGCCAAATAGAATATTTCTTGTCTCAGTCTCATATTTCAAGAAACAGCTTCACGTGTGAATGAGGGTTATGTTTATAAAAGAAATTAAGATATATTGATAGATGAATTGAAACAAATCTGAAATGAAAACTGTTTCTATCAAGCAGGCATTAGATAGATAAATCTTGAAATTGAGTGTGGGCTGATTGACAGCCCTGCCACTGCGAACCAATTGTCTCTATTGGGGCATATTCTGTTGTAAATGTCACCTACAAGTTCCATTCCTCTTGTAAAGGCCATAAGCTTTGTGGATGAGAGCTTAACAAGCTCAGTCAGCTCCAGTTTATTAAATCCAAGCTTCCCCAGCTGGGAGTTTGTACATGACATGTTCTCTCGATTCTATCTCCTCATATAGTCTGCATGAAGGGTCATCGATCAATCCTAACTTATTTAGCATGGGGTCTTCAAACCGAGCCTGTAAGGTCCACTGATAGTAAGCCGAGAGTGTCTGAGACCTATGAATCTCAGCTCCCGTGCCTTCAGATCCAATCACAGTTTATTTTACATCCTCCAGGTCAATTCCAAGCCTAGGCTCCGGTCCAGTGAATCCCGAAGCAGTTCCTCGATGTAGCCTATTTCTTTCTCCCAGTTTGGCGACGATTGAACGACATTCCTGCACAATAAATGTCGTGCAGACACTACAGTATTCTCTTGAAATTGTATTTCCTTTAAAACTCAGGAACTGAGTACACAGGTACAGATTTTTATATCTCTCTGATGCGGCAAATGCGATGTTGTTATTTTGTTGCGTATGGTTAAACAGTAGAGATTGTTATGTCATACGAATGTTGAAAATAACAACTCATAGATCCAAAACTGTCAGAATTAAAGAAGAAGAAGAAAGAAGAACAAATGCTACAAATCTCACATTGGAACAAGAATATTGAACTGGCAAAGCAAGTAAAACATCAAATGGACTGAAATTGCGGGAATAATAAGTTTCATCTTCTAAGTGAAGAGACCTGTTTAAAAGTATCACTATGGCTCAACACCCAGTTAAGGCTTAGAGAAAAGCAAGGAGAATAATGTTCCCTGCAGATTTTGTTGAAATGCTGTAGAATCTGTAAATAATTTCCTGATAGTGTGCACTGTCGCAAAATAGCATAACATCATAAGGTTGTATTTTGACTCATGAAAATCTTAGAAACTGTAATGCCAAGTTACTTATACATATTCTAAGGGATTTGAACTGAAACCAAGATTAGCACAATTATAAATATTGGGGGCTGAGTAGACCATATGACTTTTTGGTACTTGAGAAAGTGCCATCCTATTGTTAAATACACAAAATATTTAATTGCTTCTATAATTCCAATTTTAGATTATTCAGATGCCTTAATTATTTCATCACATACGAGAGACTCTACACCACGTTCGTCTGAGAAATCCTTGAAACGGTACAGTTCTTTAGAAACTATCAGTTCAAGAAGTAGCAAATCGTCACGTAAAAGTATGATCGATTCCCCAACCAAACGAACACCACGAAAGAAATCAATCGAGAATGCCAGTCCTAATAAAAGTGATAAAAAGATTCACATGGAAGATATCGCAGATTTAGATCTAGTGGATCAGTTCGTTCCTAACCGTTTCATCATTGATGATGATGCAGACGATTTTATATTACCTATAGAGAATCAGAAAAATAAACAACAGAGTTCTTTACTTGATGCAGGATTTGTTAGGTGTACAATGGCATTAGATGTGCCAGGAAGGAAAGGTAATTTCATACAATTCAATTCAATTATTTTCAATAAAGTTCAAATTAAGATATTAATTGATAGTATTGATGATTTATTTATTTTATGGAAATTCATTTTTAAAGTAAAACGAAATGAGACACTTTTGTCATTTTTCCACAATTTATTCAATAATCATGACCGGTTTCGACCCTACTATCATTTTCAAGTGAATAACAATATAACAACAACAACATACCACAATATTTTCTAAATACAATCATTAAACGCAAAGAACAACGTATTACCTACCAATTACTATCTAGCATCGTAGAAACCCCAGAAAAAAGATACACTAGTCTCAGATACACCGGCGAACTCTCTAATAAAATCAGTAACTACTCTTCTAAATTGAACATAACTACTTCATTCTCAAGCGGCCCCAACTTAAGCAGATTATTATTCAATGCCATACAAAAGAACGATAAATTCAAGCAATCAGGCATTTATCAAATCAAATGCAATGAATGTCAGGTAGCCTATGTCGGACAAACAGGGAGAATTTTTGAAGTTAGATTCAAGGAACATATATCCTCAGATAAAAATTCGCCAATATTTGAACACATAAAACAACTAACCACTCGATATCATTGAACAATCTTAAAATCCTTCATAAATGTAACAAAGGGAGAGAGATGAATTTGTTGGAAAGTTTGGAGATTAAAAACTATGTAAAAACCCACAATTTATTACCCTCAACAGCCAACTAGAGCATAATGGATCCCCACTACTCAATATTTAGGATAAATTTCATTCTGTACTTGTACTTGCCTACCCATGTATTATATTGTTATTCACTTGAAAATGATAGTAGGGTCGAAACCGGTCGTGATTATTGAATAAATTGTGGAAAAGTGACAAAAGTGTCTTATTTCGTTTTACTTTAGATACTAAATAGTATATTTTTTCTTGAAATCGTTTCTACAGGCATATCACTTTGATCAGAAAGTTTCAGGAATAATCACTATATGTTCATTGAAGTCATCCAGTTAAGGATACTTTTCTTTTGCTAAGTGTCATTACGTCCGTTTTTTTTGTGATTTCAAAAGGAATCAGAGAGGGTCTTGAGATATAGCTTTTTCATCAGTTTTGTATCAGTTATTGCTTTAATAATAGAACCTAAAGGTTCAGAAGACTTTCAAAAATATTTTACTAATTGAAAAATTCAATTTCTCTCAAGGTAATAATTGGAAGTAACAATAACGTTTCCTCATTATTTTTGTATTATAAATAAAACTACAGCATTCCAATCTGTTTGTAGGACGTCTATCACAGAGGAGAACTCTGCAACCCAAAATAACACACTTTGGTAATATTACTCCCACAAAAACAACTCAAGATAATTTCTGTAGGTCATCCCCATCGCCTAAAAAACGAACCAACTCATCCCCAGTTAAAAGGGTATTGATAGACGATGATCCAATATTGGCGGTGGATGTGAATATTGAAGGAAGACCTTTTAGAGTGACTACTAGGCTGTCTCTCAAGAATACACTGACAGTTAAATGGTTAGCTTTGGAAGCAGCTAGGAGATATGCAAAGTAAGCGACTAAAAATATCTAATCCAATTTGAAGTTGAATATGAATTGACTTATTGAACTCAAAAATTTTCAGTTTAAAAAGTAGAAAGAAAATAAATTCAAACAAAAATGATTCAATACAAACCTTAAGAACTTAACATTGAATATATTTATACCTTTTAAGACATTTTAATGTATTACTTCAATCTACATGTTTCGAAAAAAAAGTGTTTTAACAAAGGCGATAATCATTAGGTCAATGATGTCATCAAACAGTGGAGCAAAAAGCTGAAGGAGATATTTCTTGTCAACAAATTTTCCGGTAATGAAGCAGTTTTGTTGGTATTCAAGAAAACAATACTCTTCTTTGATAGAATCTACTATAAAGAAATTCTACCGAAATAAAATTATTTTGGTAGATAATTTAAACAAAGCCTCTTTGAATGTTGCGAAAGAATTGAGTTATAAAGGGATAAATCAAGTTCAAATCTAAATGTAAAAGAACGTGATAATGTAATTTCTGACCCATTAGGTGTTGCTAGCAAGTTTAATAATTTTTTGTAGATGTTCCAAAGAAACTATCGAAACAAATTCCTTTTATGGATTACAATGATGATATAAAAATTAATAATAAGTATGTTTTTGTTTCCATATGTTGAGGAGGAATTGTTTTCGTTGGAAACAGAAGATCAAAACCATCTAAAACTTTGAAGAGGTCACCACTCTTGTATGGTGAATTTTTCGAAAAGTTGGCGGTTGCTAAGGTTATCCATCTTATAAGAAGGGTGATGCTGAATCTATGGAAAACTATCACCCTATCCCACTGTCCTCTGTACTGTCGAAGATCTATGAATACTCTTTGACGATTGAACTTCCTTGGTGATTCGAGGATACTGATGAATAGTTAGTTTGATTTCAGACCTGGCCTGGGCATGGTGCATGAAGTGTATGCATTTGTGGCTGCAGTTGTGCATTGTCTCGAGTCTGGTAGTTATCCGGTTGGTATTTCCTTTGATCTAAGTAGAGCATTTGATCTCATCACACATGCTATTCTCAAATAAAACGCAGATAAATATGGTATTCGTAGCAGCTAGTTTCGATGGATTACATTATTGGTCGTACAAGAAAGACGACAAATTCTGGCAACGAAATTGGCATTTCTCATGACTCTATACTAGGACCAGTACTTTTTCTTCTGTACAGAAATAATATTGGAGATAGTCTGAAGTGTGATGTGTTTCTGTATGCTGGCGATGCGACTGCTCATATTGCTACAGGAGATGAAAATACGCTAGTGGCGAAAGTACTGCGGAATACGAACCTTTTATATCTATGGTTCTATTCTAATTCTACTAAGTTCCTTGGTCTGCATATTGATGTGAACCTGAACTGGGGAGACCATAGTGTCTATGACTCTCATCTAACCAATGATGAACACAAATCTGATATTCTAGAGTTTGGCTCTTAAAATCATCCCTTTCGCAATTTTTAATTTTTTGGTAAGTTTTTTTTATGCGCACTTACCAGGAATAGGCGAACCGGTTACACCACAAGAGTGGGCGTCTGGGAAGAATTGAGGTGTCTGTTTACGTGCTTCTTGAAGAGGGCCAAATTGTAGGATGTTGGAAAGATGTTGGATGGAAGCGAATTCCACAGTTCACCGGCCTTGTAAGCGAAGGAATTCTTATAGAGAGAGGTTCGAGGGGTTAGGTTAGGTTAGATATGTACCGCCATATGATGAGAATTCCTTGGCAGCCTAGTGTTGCGGCAAAACATAAGTTTTCCCGGAACAAGGTCTTTCAGCTCCTTGGAGCATCTTCCGTGGAAGTATCTGTAAAACAGAGAAAGGTCAGCAACTTGTCTTCTGAGAGCCAGCGGTTGGAGATCGCGGGTGATCTCCGGGTGGTCGGTGAGGCGCACAGCCCGTTTTTGAACACTATTCAACATCCGCAACGAATATTTGGGCGCAGATCCCCATACATGGGAACAATATTCCAAAGCAGGTCGAATCTGCGCCTTATATTGAAGCAACAGCTGAGATGACGTGAAGTATCGCTTGGCTCTGAAAAGAAATTAAGTTAAGCCGATGCCGACTTAGCTATTGCTGATTTATGTTCATGCCAGCAAAACCCGGAGTTGACCGTTATTCCGAGAAGGTGCATCGAATCTTTGGATGCAATTTGTTGGCCTTGCATCATTGGAGGAGGTTCTCCAGTGGAAACCTTTCTAGAAAACGTAGTTACTTGCGTCTTGCTCGCGTTGAAGCTCACCAGGTTCAACTGACCCCACTCAGATATCCTCTGTAAGGCAGAGTTAAAGTTATTAATATGTTGACATCTCTGACGCTGAGATTCCGCAGCTGTAATCGGCCGTAGACTACTGAAAGACGAAACCAGGGTACAATCGTCTGCAAAACCGAAGATCTTGTTCTCTGTAGATGACAGAAGATCCTTATCAACAGTTGAGCATAAATTCACAAGAAGTGAACTTTTCTCCTCCTTCAGGACAGACAAAAAATAATAATAGCAAACCTGTTCTTCTTTTTTTAAAGGACTTTTTTTTGTTGAATTTTTTGTATCTTCGGAATTTGCTCTTTCTTTTTCAGGAAGGAATATGTGGAGCCTATTTTAGAACTGACAACAAAAAGTGGCGCCGAACTCGTGGACGATGATCTCATAGGAACTTTGTTCATCACAGATACTCCGGTTATTGAAGTGAATGCGAAAGTGTTAAAATGGAAATTGCCACATGTTCGGGAGAGATATAAAGAGGCATGTCTTGATATGGACACAAGTGAGTAAATAAGAAACGTGTAACAACTCTCTGAATACAAACTTTTCTTCTAGATCCTCTGGACGCAATTTGTCAAAAATTGGATACTATGACTATATCTCTTAGCATGAAGAACAATGGTTTTCAATCTAAATCAATGGCGCCACTCTGTAAAGCACTTCTAAGGGAAAATAAACTCATGGAATTGGATTTGTCCAACAATTTTCTTTCTTTGGACTGCATAAAATTGTTAGCATCGAGTCTACCAACATTAGAGAACCTCACAAAACTAAATTTGAGTTGCACCAATTTGCATGCAGAGGAAATGAGAATACTTGCGAATATGTTTTCGAGCTCTCCAATAAATATTTTGACCAGGTTATATAGTTTGGATCTCAGTGAAAATTTTTTGAGGGATGAGAGTTTGCAGGATATAGCAACAATAACGAGATATGTGAACCTCAAAGAAGTTAACTTGTCGATGCTTAATTTCACAGAAAATGTTTTTGCTCAGTCGTATAATCGAAATTCGATTTTTAATTTCAATAACCTGGAGGAGTTGAATTTGAGTGGGAATAATTTTGAAAATGCAGCTTTGGAAAAGTTCCTGTCGTTCTTGGATTCAAGCACTCTGGTAAATTTGGATGTGTCAAATAATAATACATCACAAGGTTTTTTGACATCACTCATTTCTTGTCTGGGAAGGGATGGCGCTAGATTGAACTTTGATCATTTGAATTTAAGTCGATGTTCAATAGATGATTCAGAAGTATTCAATTTGTTAAGGTAAGTACATCAATATTGCTGCATTGATAGTATGATTCATGCTAGTTCAGTTGAGTCTTCCCAACAAACTTTAAACAGATGTATTTTGATGCGAACTCGACATCATCATCATCATTTTATCTACACGTTTAAATTAGGAACAAAATTTTTTGCTCCCACAATTTTCGATAACTTAAGTTTTTTAAATCGAACAATAGTTATGTTAGAAGAAATATATATTTTCTTTTCGAATCAATTTCAATTCATAGTTCAACCTCAAATGTAGATTATACGCTGTCCTTTTTAACGAAACTTATTGTTTACACTAGAATATTTTTTTATTTCAACAGGTCTTGCGATAACTTGGGCATCTTGAATTTATCCTACACTGAAATCACATCTATAAGTTTAAGAAGACTTCTGGACAGTTCAATTGTGAAAAATATTCATCTAATAGGATGTGAAAACATTGATAAATATTTGGATGAATTTGATACAATTTGGAGCTCCGTGGACCATTTCTCAACACCTAAAACCTTAAAGATAACTTGTAAAAGTGAAAAGTTCAAAACTTTGATATCATTGTGGAAACAAAAATGCAGCGATAAGATTTGTTTTCAAAAGAAGACAACCTTCTGATATTTAAGTAGGTAGTTTACTAATAATGCAATTTCACCCTGTATAGATGATATGTACAAATTTAATCATATTTTATTATAATTAAAAAATATATACGTGATTGTATAGATTTTGAATTATTAGTGAAATATTGGCGAAGTTTGATGCCCAGAAATGGATTACCATTTTGAGTTCAAATCATCAAGAACACACCTCTTTGAGATTGAATTGAATTCAATTGAACCAGACCTAAACTGTTGTGAAATGTATGTCAAATTCTATTCATTTGAGATTTTTGTGGTTGAGAAAATGCTTGTTTTTTATTTTAGATTCAAGAAGTCACCGATTTTTACACTCCAAAACGATTTCTATTTTGTTCACTGATAGTGACAGGTAACAATTTTCAATTTGTGTTATGATATTGTTTGGGACAATTACCAATCTCCGTACTAAAATTCTTTCACTAATAGATAACATCTATATATTTTTGTAAATAAGTGGCGAAAATTTTTCTGAATACCCTTGATGCCATTCATAATATTCAGCAAATTTATTTACTAACTTTGCAGCAGTTTCCCAATTCATTCTGAAATGTTCTAGGTATTGCTATTTCATCAAAACAGACGATACTTTTGGATCCTTCAAATAAATTTAATAGGTCTTCATCGCTCCTTCAAATAAATTTAATAGGTCTTCATCGCTCAATGAAAAGTTTTCATAGATGATAACATGAATAAATAATTTACCAGTAAAAGGAAAGTATCTATATTTTCTCAAATAGCACAAATGCTACTGTGCCAACGCACACTATACAAAACGTTCAAAATAGCCTTTCCATTGGAGCCTTTGAGCGTCAAAATGCTAATTTGATCTATTTTGCTATGAAATCTTGACGCTCAGTGTCAAAATATGTATTTGCCACTGATTTTATGTTAAAATACTCAATTTATAAATATTAGATCTATTTTTTATTGATATGGAATCTTTAGTGTTGTATATTGCGAAATTCTTTTTCAAAAAATGTTCGGATATCGAAAACTAATATTACGCAATAACTGGACGCCTATAAAAAGAGACTTAGTCACTTCTTATCGATGAAAACTAGTTGCCTTATGTTTTCATTGGCAACCCTTGAAGACCGAAAATTTATATTTTCGTCACTTGTCTCTTTTAGCGTCTGCCGCTATAAAGTTCAGAAATTCCAACTTTTTAGCTTCAACGCTAGTCAGAATGAATTTTTTAGTTTTAACAAAATTCTCAGGACTGCTAGAATCGATCTCTAACTAGTTATGAATCGAATCGATTGCTCTGTGACGTGAACTTATATTCATATTATAAAAATCCCAGAACTGCATCTTGAGATCGCATGCGTAAAGGTGCCTTTCATTGGAGCGTTTTGAGCGTTAAAGTGGTCATGTGACCTATTTTTTTATGAAATCTTGACGCTTTCATGAAAAGGTGTTTTCAGCGTCAAAATATGTCATTCGTAGTTTTTTAAAGGTTAAACTAGTTGATGGATAAATATAAAACCTATTCTTCGTTCGTGTCATTTCTGAAATATTTTTTTCAAAACCAAAAAAGTAAATATGTTGTTCCAGTATCGAAATATGCTGTAATAATTTTACGACAACAAATAGAGTTATTTCATATCAGAGAAAACTAGCTGCCTTGGGTTCTTTATTGGCTACCCTTGAAAACCGAAAGTATAAACGAAAGCGGTATTGGATTGCGGATTTATTTGAAGAGCTAGTCAGGCATGGATTCTATTTGAATGTTCTTCCTACATTACAATTAGATGACTTGCGATTCAGGAATTATAGTAGAATGAGCACTCCACAATTCGAAGAACTTTTGTGTTCAGTTGCTCCACACATTACAAAACATTATGTCGTACGAGATGTTATAAAACCCGAAGAACGATTAATTTTGACTCTGAGGTTTGTTAATTGATCTATAGAGTCCATTCTGATATTTGATTAATTTTTTAAGCTGCAGATTTATAACGAAAGTATAGATAATTTATTATTATTTACTAACAATACAAAATATTTAGAACTGAAATGTCACTTGTCAATTTGAGCGCTGAAAATCACGTGATCATCCGAAGTTGTGTCAAAACACTGCAATGAAAATGCACCTTAAGCGTGTGAACATCCGTGAAAAAGGAACACACCTATATAGAAACCACTATCATATATCTGATACCACATACCACATAGTAAACAATATTATTCTATGACGGGAACATAACCTCATTAAATCATGCTTCAATTTGAAATGTTTTGAATTTAATATACACCTGTAGATATATTATTTGTAGTGAAGATTAGATTGAATTTATTCTTTAAAAAGTCTGAGTTATGGATGGTACGTTTCTTAATGTATATTCTGAAAATGATCCCTCTATTGTCAACAATATTTCAACCCATTCATTTCTTGAAGGAAAAATTAGTGAACCTCCAGCGAAGAAAGTGAAAACAGGACATTGTGAATTAGTTTCACTTCTCGAGGAACACAAGAAGAATGATTGTGATAGCACAAACATTTTTCGTCAATTATTGAACGAATATAATTTTTCTAATAATGCAAACATTTCCTATGAAAAAGTTGATATCCTTTTCCAGGTGAGTGCCTTGAGCTCTGTAATAAATGTTAGAAACGACTGCAGTTATATATTATGCCTAATCAAATTCCAACTGTGTTTTATTTGAAAAATATTGGGTAATTATTAAATATAGTGTTGATAGTCAAACGTCACTGAAAAAGTGTTTATTAATAATAAAAAACAAGTACTGTGTTTTAAGGAATTTTACTTAATAATTGCGATTCGTAACGCGTTTCACTACACCGTAGCTTCTTCAGACGAAAAAGAAGCTACGGTGTAGTGAAACGTGTAACGAATCGCAATTATTAAGTAAAATTCCTTAAAACACAGTACTTGTTTTTTTTATTGATAATGGAATTTTACCAAGTAAAAGCCTCCCAAATTCTAAAGTGTTTATTTACTAATTTTATGTCCCAGAATCCAAATCTGAAATCGTTTTGCTCCAGAAGGCTATCCTTTAGGAAAAAAAAATTTCCTCAAAAGGCCTCTTGTCTATATCATTCAAACACTATTATTGCTTTTGAGCCATACGTCGTATAACATGCAACATGAAAACATTGTAAATATGGCAGGTTAACTGTCTAGAAAATAAACATTTGAATTGAAAAGCATTTCAATAAATTAATGTATATTTGAGTATAGAATTACTAATTAATGGTACATGTGTGTATATATTATCCATTGTAATAGTAACAAGGCATTTTAATGAAGCGATTATAGAGTTTGAATGATATAGACAAGAGGACGTTCAAGGAAATTTTGGTTTTTCATTTTTCCTAGACGATAACCTTCCGGGGCAAAACGATTTCAGATTTGGATTCTGGGACCCAAAATTAATAAGTACACTTTTTCTGTGAATTTTGACTATCGACACTATACTAAATTATTACCAAATATTGTTTTAAATTCATAGTTATTAATTCGAATTTTCTTTCAGGAGTTTACTTCATTGTGCAAAAATGATGTTTTGAATGAAGAAGTTCGTTTATTCATGGAGAATGACATGTCCAAATTATTTGGTCATCGCTCTGTTGTACAGTATTTCAAGCATAATTTGGAATCATATTGTAGTATAATTGCACTTCTCATGGTTAAATGTGACCTGGATGCATTGCTAGTTTTTCTGCAAAATGAAAATACCTTCAGTAAAAAGATAGTCACTGAAAATGAATTTTACAAATACTTCTTGGATATAAATTTACCAGTATTTGTATCAATAGTAGAAAAGTATAATGATCCTAGATTATTTAATGAAGTCTGTGAAGTGTTCAAAAGGTAATTCTTATAACTACATTTAGAGTGTTTCCAAAGTAGTTAGTTTTGATATTAATGAGATGATGACTTTTTCAACTAAATGAGCATTGACTGAGTGAGATTTACTGCAATCTCCTAGTGATGCTAGTGGGTTTCAAAGAAAGAATATGTAAATTCTAAATTTCTTTTAAAATGTGGATATAATAGATTGGTAGTTTTATTATATTGTTCTTGGTATAGGCAAAGTGGTTTTCATGTTTTATTTTGAAAATGAAGGAAGATATGAAAGATAATCAAGCTACAAAAATTTTGTGTGTTTAGTTGCTCAACTTGTTGCCAGCTTCGTGATTAGTTATAGCTGCAAGTATAACCTATAGTGCATGAGGATTATAATATAGGGTTGTCTACAAATTTAAACGTAGCTTGGTAATGCATTTAATATGATAGATTATTGCATCTGGCACCCTGACAGTATTTTAATATTATTAGCTCGGTGTTAGAATATAAAAAAACTCAAACACATGTGATGTTCGAACATACGTTTGATATTTGGCATACGGAATGGAATTTTTATTCTCAGTCTTGGCAGTAAGCCTTAGTTGTAGTGAGGGTACTACTGAATTTATTAAGTTGAACTTGTTAGGGGTTGAATTATCTTCATTCTCTTTTATCAAAGTTCAACAGAATGGATAGAAAGATAACAAAAACATTTGGGACAAAACAAACCAATGTTTGTTCAAGTTAAATATCCAATATAATGAAAATGCAGCATACTTTGGAAACACTCTGTATAGAGTAAATTATCATTTGAATAGTATATATAAGACTTTACTAAATTGATTTATTTTTCAGTGCATATTAAATAAAAATTCTGGAGAATTTGAAAACTACTTGGACCAGTTGTTGAAGTTATCAGAAAACAAATTGAAAGAAAAATTCAATATTCCCAAAAATTGATTAGAACGTTATCATCATCATATATCTTACAAAATCAGGAAGCTAATATAACACATAAAATTATTTTTCATTCACTATTTAGTTCTTACAAATTCAGTCTTATTTATAAATTCCTTATTGTAATTACTGAACTTTTGGGATTCAATTTGGATCGAGATTTTCAATACCATAAAATTTCAAAGTATAGTTATTCGGATCTATCTCTTAAAAAGTCGTTGGGGGTTATATCAGATATTCTGGAGATATTCAAGAATAGAGAAGTTGATCTCTCTTGTTCCGTGAATATTGAGTTCAGCCAATTTATTGAAAATATCATTAACTCAGTTATTAGTTTATCACAATGTCCAAATGCGGTTTGCTACAGAATCCTTAAATTCTCCATTGAAATACATCCTTTATTAGTAGAAAGAAATCTTAACAATCTTCTTAGGTATTCAATGTTGGCAAATAACGATAGTTTCAGCATGGAATATGCAAATTTTCTTCTTGAAATTTTCAAAACCTATGCAAAATTACACAGAATTCAGAATTTGATATCGAAAATGTTACCAATTTTAAAATCTTCCATTGAAAAAAGGAAGGATATGAAGAATATTATTCATTCAGGGTACCAATGATTGTAATCAAGAAATAGAGCAATATTTTTGTATACAAAAGATTCTTCCAGAAAATGTTTTGAATTATTTCAGTGAATGTGTTGTCCAAATGGCTAGTTGGCAAGTTATGAATTTGTTTAAAACATTTATATTTCATTTAGAATCAGCTGTTGGTAATTTTGGAGGCTCTTACGAAGGTGAGTAGAAATTTAAATCATTTAAATTTGAATTTTTTAATTATCTTGAATTCCATTGATGAAGAATGTTAGGTTGTTAAATAATGTGAAATTTCATGACCGTATACCATGTACTATCTTCTATTAACTCTCGGCACCGAACAACAAACGACTCGGCAAATTACTTCTACATACTCTTATTCAATATTTTCTAATGTAGTTACCACTTCATACATGAGCGTCGGGTGCCGTCGCGTAAACAGCAGTCGTTTTAAAATGACGTCATAATAACGGGTGATGACTCTGGGTCGCATGTCTTAAGGTTCCCTTTCATTAGGGCATTGTGACCCTGATTAAAAAGGTCACGTGATTTTCAGCGCTAGAAAGTTGGGAATTTCTGAACTTTATAGCGGCAGACGCTAGAAAAGACAAGTGACAAGTTCATATTTTCGGTCTTCACAGGTTGACAATAAGAAACCTAGGTCAACGTTTTCTTCGATACGAAATGGCACTTTTTATAGTCGTCCAGTAATTGCGCAATATTTTCGACACGAACATCATAGAGGTTTTGAAAAAAGAATTTCGCAATATACAACACTAAAGTTTCCAGAAATTATACCAAATCAATTAACTATAGATTTAATATTTATCAGTTAAATACTTTAACAACCGCCTTGGTAGCACAAGCATATTAAAACTGCTTAGCCGAGGTGCCTGGTTCGAATCCGGTATCAAGTTATGGATGTTGTCCTTGAACAAAAAAGTGACACATGCAAGAGTCGCCTAAAGAGGGCATAAACTTCCGAAGACCAGATAACTTGTAATCCTTGTAGTGGCAGTTATCATTGCATGGTCTAGGAGGGAGAGTGGTTCGGAATCCACTAGAAGCTGTAGGTCCACCTGTGTAGATGGGCTATGTTCCAGAGCACATCGTAAAAAGATGAAAAAAATAGTGCTTTGACCTAAAATAAAAGACAAATTACATATTTTGACGTTGAAAACCCCTTGTCATGGGAGCGCCAAGATTTCATAGAAAAATAGGTCACATAACCATCTTGACGCTAAAAATTAGCGCCAAAACGCTCCAATGAAGAAGCACCTTATGCAGTTAATAATTTAGGAACTATTAGCATTTGATAGCCTTATTCATACGTTGGTTAACATACCTTAATCTCCATAAGGAATTTAATATGATTAAACAAACAGCTTTCAATAATTATTACAAATCCTCATTAGTGAATATTATTTTGAAGAAAAAAACAAAATAAAGCCGTCCTGAATGATATCAAAAGAAATATTTACTTACAAGGGCGGTACCACTGAGAAATTTAAGTCTTTCCTATATGAAAACGATTTCAATATAGCTTTCTGAATCAATTACACTTAGACCAAATACATCAGAAACAATCAGAGAAGTTTCCGCAAAAATAACTCAGGTGTTTACAAGATCAACTGCGGCAACTGCAATGATTTTTACATTGGTAGACCCTATAAAAAAAATTAAAATCAAAAGTCGGATTGGAAAATTATAGAGATTAATAAATTCAAGTACTCAGATAATATTATCGATTTGACTTTTTGTGATTCTTGCAGCTTTCTCAATATTTTTCAAGCAAATCATATAAAGAATGTAAACGGTAATATCTTGGACCTTGTTTTACACAATGTCTCTTGTGGCGTTCAGGTATCTGAAGCGGAACCTCACCTGCCTGTTGACACACATCATCCACCTCTATTAGTAATGCCTCTGGACGCCTCATTCGATAAATTGAAACAGAATGTGGTTTTCAAGTACGATTTTACCAGTGCCCCATATGATGAAATCAATGAGTTTCTTGATACTGTTAATGTTTTTTTTTAATGAGTCAGATTTAGAGGAAATGTAAATGTAAATGAATGTAAATCTTCGAGTTTTCCCTCTTGGATAAGTCTAAGAACTAGGTCTTTAATTTTTGAGAAAAAGCCCTTCATAAAATATATAAGAGAACTAGGTTACTGATGGATTATGATCGTTTCTCTCATGTTAGGCACATGGTTAAGCCTGCACTATCTAAGGATTATTCTTACTACATTGCTGATACTGAATCTAATATTATACATGATCCCAGTAAATTTTCAAAATTTATAAAAAATATCTCAAAAAACGGTGGTATTCCAAGTTCTATGACCTATAATAACAAGTCTATTGTTGGCGGGCTGACAATTTGTAAACCATTTGCAGAGGCCTTCGGTAGTAACTACGTCTCTGACACTTATGACCAGTCTTCCCCTGAAGGTTATGACCATTTTGTATCTAAAGTTATCGATAATTTATGCTTAATTAATATATCTTAATTAATATTAATCTGGAATCATTACTATGTGAAATATAAAATTGCATTGGAAAGCGTCCAGAGAACTTTCCTAAGGTACCTGGCATACAAACTATCCGAGGAATGCCAGGTTTTCTGTTAACCGATCGTTTTTCTGTGTTGGAGCTTCAAATTAGAAGGAAATATCTGTGCTGCATGTTTTTGTATGGACTTCTGAATAACTCCATCTGTTGTTCGTGTCTGCTTGACAGACTGATGTTTTTGGTACCCAGGCTCGCTAGCAGAGGCAATGTCACTTTTTATGTCGTAGGAGCTGTTACGGATGTTTTCTTCAACTCACCTATCAATCGAAGCTGTCACTATTTCAACACGGTGGCATCTTCGATTGATATCAGTCATTCTCAAGCTACATTCAAAAGAAACCTATTAGCAAAACTTAGTTCACGCACTTAAATTGTTTTGATTGTTTGGTGTGTATTTCTATTATTTGAGTTTGCATTATCAATGCGTTTTATGTCATTATTGTTTTTGAAATTTTTTTTAAATCTGTTTTTTTAGGTTTGAGCAAATTTGTCTATACTTGTTCGGCTCTGTAATTGGGAGTAATCCTGTTGAGCTTGTATCAATAAATAAATAAATAAATTAATAAATAAATAAATATCTTATGACAAAATTTTCGAAACCATACTATGGTTTCCCAAGAATACCTGTGGTCCGGATCTAATCTCAGCTCGTTTTATGATTGAATGTAGTTATAACCTTGTAGAACCTCTTACCTACATCTTTAATAAATACGTGTCTGTTGGTCGTTTTCCATCTATATGGAAACTTTCCAATGTGATTTCTATCCATAAAACAGGTCTGAAATCTGACATCCTCAATTACCGTCTCATTTGTATTAATAGTTTCTTTCCAAAAATGTGTACAAAATTCTCTCAGAAATTCTTTTATCTTATGTAGAATCAGTGATAGTGGATGAGCAGCATAGTTTCATGCGAGGCAAATCCACTGAGTCTAATCTTTTCTTTTTTACAAACTATGTTAATGCAGAGTGGTTTTGCAGTTGACTGCATATATACTGACATTAGAAAAGCATTCGATTGTGTACTGATTTCCTACCTGTTGTTCAAGTTGGAGCAATTGTATGGTATTCACGACCCCCTCTTGTCATGTTTGAGGGACTATCTCTCCGGTCGATCTCAGCAGGTTACTTGTAATGGCTTCTATTCTGATGCTTTTGATGTCACATCTGGAGTTGGTCAGGGTACTCACCTCGGACCAATTCTGTTCCTTCTCTTGGAACTGTTCTTCTTCTCAAGGATTTGGGCGTTTACCTCGGCACAAAATTATCTTTGGTTTTGTTTCAAGATCGACTGAATCATTTTCTAGTGTACGTTTTCTTGTGGTTCTCTATGTCTCTATTATTCGTCCTATTCTTGAGTATTATTGTGTTGTATGGTCACCCACATATGCCACCCATATAGGTACAATGGAGTGAGTGCAGAAGAAGCTATTATGCTTTGAGAGTGGAATTGCATTCCATGGAGTCACATATGAACATCATAGACTTTCTAATTTTAAAACTACACTCAAGTTGTCTCTTTTGAATAATTAGTTGTCAATATGTTATTGGGATATTACTTAATTAATTTTATATTATTGCTATTATACTATTGAGTTTTGTTATTTTCAAAGGTTAATAAAGTATTTATTTGACTATTTCACCTTGTTGAATCCTTCAGGGATCAATCTTCACAATGAATGCCATAAATGCTTAAGGATTCAGGGTTATTAGCTAATTTGGAAATTTTATTTACTTTTCTTGTTCATTTATAAGTGAAAATATAATTCTACTTATTGTTATTATTATCTATTCTACTTTTCAGAGTCACAGAATAATTTTATAGAGTTGTTATGCAAATTATCTTCCTGGTTATTGCGTAGTATTAGAATGGCTGAAAACACTGTCACTACAATGGTAACTCAAAACTTCAATGATGGTATGAAACAGCTTAAAGACATACTGAACAAACTAGGAGAAGCTCTTCTGAAACAGGAACATGTATGTTGAGATATTGCAACTATCCTATCGAATTATTTAAAATTGATTCCATCCAATTGTTGCTTCAGATTGTATGATGATCAAACTCAATTATCCACAAAAAAGATTTGAAATATACTTAATTAAATTTATATTTTAGAATCAAACTCTTGTTGCTGCTTTTTTGAATCTCTCATATGATTGGTCTGAAATGTATATGATATTTCACTATTATAGGGGAATTGAAGAGAATTCTTTAAACATGCATCATCTTGATTATATTCATTCTTTCCTATCCACAGAACAATGGGCATTGTTATCTCAGAGGATAACAAATTTTGGAGAATCAAACTGTAAAACCTTCATGGTGAGTTGCTTCAACAATTTATGTGTGAAATATCTCAAATAATTTAATGTTTTCAGCTAAAGCTGTTTGTGCAGAAGTTAAGAACTATGCGATTATTTGGAAAACAAATGAACGAAGAGATTAGAAGGGAAACTATCGAATACATTTCCTATAATATAGAGAATAACTGTGAATATATAATTTCTGAAAAATTTATTGACGAGCATTTGATACATGAATTGGATTTTGATCTAGTTATCCTTATGGCTGAAAGAGTATATTCAAATTTTAAAATGAAAAAATTCCAGTTCAGATAATCAACTCCAGAACATTATCAAATGCTTTAACTTATGTTATTCTCTCGAAACTTTCAAAGAGCTTTAAAACTAGGTCTTCATCTCTATTGCCAAAAATATTCTCGAATATTGATAAAACATATTTCTTTATCCATAACGAAGACGCGAAGGAGTACTTTATTACTTTAAAGAATATTTATGAACAGAATCTTTGGGAAGCGGATGAATATTTAAGGAGTGTAGATAAAATTCAAACATACTTGAATTGGTTAAAGAGATTACCAATACCATATTTATCTCCAAACATACAATCGATGATTTTATTATGTATGTTTTCATTGCATAGAAATCTTTGGAATACGAAAAATAATGAGCTAAAAGTCTCATAGAAGACATTATTATTGGTAAGTTATTTTCAAATTTTAGTACAAATGGGGGCTATTCATGTGTTATGTAAGCACCAAAGGCTTAAATAGGTAAAAATATTTAATCTCGCATATATATTGTGTATGAAAGTGTTAAATGGTGATCCAAGTTTTTTATTTACAGGTGTACTTCAAAGTGGTAAAGTCGATTTGACACATTTATTTGATCCTATTTCTCTGATGAAGAATATCATTTTCAACTTCACGAAGAAAGATATCACCCTAAGTTTATTATCTGGGAATGTTATAAAGGAGAAGTTTCTTTGAGATATTTCATCCCTGGTATTAATTATCTACTTGATCATTCTGATCACTCGGATAACTTAGAGTTTTCTATTTTCGTTCTAAATAATTTATTGAAGGTAGGAAAATGGTGATGCTTAAATTGTTTCATTAGGTATAAAAAGATTATATGTTTTACTTTAAGGCAGATTGTTTTAGCTTTGTCACATCTATTTTATATATCAATAATAAAAACAAGTACTGTGTTTTAAGAATTTTACTTAATAATTCCGATTCGTAACGCGTTCACTACACCGTAGCTTCTTCAGACGAATGAATGTACAGAAAATATAAATGAGAATATAACTATAAATGTTCTTGAGTAATTAAAAGCTTATTGGGTTGCTTCTTCTTAAGTGGTTATTTATGACAGGTATATCCAATAAAATTAAGAATAGATTGCTCCCGAAGAGATTCAATAGAGGTGAAGGGCTTAAATCGACTTGTTCATTGATGAGTCTACCTGAGTGTTTGTATTTATTGATTTCTAAAGTTTCCCAAAGATCTACCTTCCAATATTTATTATCTGTATGCAAAATTTCAAACTGTGGGTCGAAAGAGTGATTATTTTCTAAGAGATGATTCGCGTAATTTGAATCTAATTTTTATTTGAAAAACTGCTTTTATGTTCCGATATTCTAATATTAAAATTTCTATGTATTCTACCAATGTAGAAATTATCACAGTCATTGCAATTCAATCTATAAACACCTGATTTATCGTTTTTATCTGGTTTGGTTTTATTATTTTTTATATATTTGCCTAAATTATTATTAGTTTGGAAAGCTATGTTGAAATTATTGCTACTTAAGAATGATTTCAGTTTCTCACTTGTAATGCCAACGTAGGTTAAGGTGTTGAATTTTTGTTTCAATTTATCGACAGGGTAAACTTCATTCAATGCGATTCTATTTTGTTTGATTAAACAAATAGCCAAAAATAATGGTTACAATCCCAAACTAATAAATAATATTTTAAATAAAAACAAAGTAGAATCGCATTGAATGAAGTTTACCCTGTCGGTAAATTGAAACAAAAATTCAACACCTTAACCTACGTTGGCATTACAAGTGAGAAACTGAAATCATTCTTAAGTAGCAATAATTTCAACATAGCTTTCCAAACTAATAATAATTTAGGCAAATATATAAAAATAATAAAACCAAACCAGGTAAAAACAATAAATCAGGTGTTTATAGATTGAATTGCAATGATTGTGATAATTTCTACATTGGTAGAACACATAGAAATTTTAATATTAGAATATCGGAACATAAACGCAGTTTTTCAAATAAAAAATCAGATTCAAATTACGCGAATCATCTGTTAGAAAATAATCACTCTTTCGACCCACAGTTTGAAATTTTGCATACAGATAATAAATATTGGAAGTTAGATCTTTGGGAAATTTTAGAAATCAATAAATACAAACACTCAGGTAGACTCATCAATGAACAAGTCGATTTAAGCCCTTCACCTCTATTGAATCTCTTCGGGGAGCAATCTATTCCTTAATTTTATTGGATATACCTGTCATAAATAAGCACTTAGGAAGAAGCAACCCAATAAGCTTTTAATTACTCAAGAACATTTATAGTTATATTCTCATTTATATTTCCTGTACATTCATTCGTCTGAAGAAGCTACGGTGTAGTGAAACGCGTTACGAATCGCAATTATTAAGTAAAATTCCTTAAAACACAGTACTTGTTTTTTATTATTGATAATGGAATTTTACCAAGTAAAAGCCTCCCAAATTCAAATCTATTTCATATACATAATTTCAGGTGTGGAAGTCTAAGATTTCAAAGGAATTCCATGTCCTTTGTACAGAAGTGAAAGATTTGATTCTGAATAAACATCTTGAAATTGTTACGAGCACAAAAGCTGATTTATCGATTATTCAGTCCTATGTGGTGTGCTTGAAATATTACATGGGAATATGTGATGATAAATATGTTTCGAAATTAGTGGATTTATTAGAAAGTTTCTTAACCGCTATTCTGTCTTCGGAAACTCATATACTTCCGAAGGGTAGTATATCACTATTTGCAACAGTACTAAATAATAAGGAAGCTTTAAAGATGCCATCTGATCTCCCATTGAGAATATGGAAATTCTGCAAAACCAAAGAAGTATCACCAAAGGATGTTGAAGAGTTTTCACAGGTGATATGTTCGGTTTACGAACACATTCCAAATGAAGAGTTTGAAAACATTGTTGAAGATCTGTGGATTATGATAGTAAGTAAAACATTTTTAAAGATCTAGTTTTCTTCGAGATTTTGCGAGGTTTGTGGTGTGTAGTATTCTGAGCACCTGTATCTTTAATACATGTTATAGGAAGAACCAATACAGAAAGAAGATTTTTCGCTGATGTCAAAACAGTTGGGAATATGGTCTTACATTCTTACATCTTCTTTCAATCCAGTCAAGGTCAAGATATGGCATAAAGCTCTCGAGAAGCTTTTATTTAATTTGAGCCTACTGAAAAACCGAATGCAATTCAGTCAACAAGTCTTCGATGAAATTATGGATTTCGAAATTGCAGTAATTCGACATAATCAGGTAGATATTGTAATTTAATTTTTGAATTTTCTTTATGATCATCGACTAAAAATATAATCTCCTGATGAAAGTTGATGTAATTTTCCAATTTATGTTGAGGACATATTTAGTGAGTTATATCTTATAAATATAAGTATACAGGATAGCTCATCGAGAAGCTTACCATCCAGCTTAATGAAACGACCTTACCCAGTCGTGTCGTGGCTAAGGGTCTGCACAAAGGTAGTACGGCGCCGACCGTCTGTGCTAGCTATGCTAGTCACACCGGCCGTTAGTACCAGGCTTATGTCGGTGTCTATGGTCATGTCTCACGGCCGGCATGAGTGGGGGGCCTTGGCTTAACCGCCCAAGCCAAGAGGAGTAAACCTCAACAAAAACCCCCAGGTTCACGGTGGAACTTCCTATGCCAAGGAACCTGCGCTCCTTGTGGCGGTGGCCCATTGGGAAAGATGGGTCGCGAATAGGCGAACTCCGGAAACCGGCCAACATCCGGTTTTAGTTTCGGCTTGCCAGGGTACGGGAGCACTGCCCTGGTGGACTTTTTATATCTTCCCGACTTGTAGGAATTTTATAGAATAACATAATATTTCGAAACCTGACGAGGGATCCTCAAACAGAGGAAAACATGGAGGTGGAGGTACAACTTCCACCTACTACCCTGTCACCGCCGACGTACTTGGTGGATAGCGAGCTATCGCAGCTCGTGTTTCCTACTAAGTCTGAAGCGGCGACAGGAGAGACAGTGGCTGCTAGCGGCGCCGCTACCTCTACCAACACCCCAGCTGCTGCCGAAGAGAATTGGAACGGCGGAGAAGGCGGACTCATTGGCCGCTCCAGGAACTAACCTGGAGTTCATAGGACCGGAGTCTAAGCTCGGAATCCCCCTGGGAACTGCAAGGATGGAAAACAACCGATGGCTGGACTTGAGGGTACTTGAGTATTGGATGAGCCTCCCAGGACTCAGACACGCTCGACGTGCCATCAGTGAACCTTCCACTACAAAAGGCTTAAACTCTCTGGGTTGGAACTGAGAGTTTTAACTGCCATACTAACGGGGCACTGTCGCTTCAGGAAACACCTAAATAAATTAGGATTGGTTAGGTTAGGTTATGCTGCTACTCAAAGATAATATCTATCTATCTATCTAATGAAAATGAATAAATAATAATTTGTTCAGGTACGTCAGATTTGGTTCTAATAGAAACATACTTTTTCGATTTTCACATAACTCTAACTCTTGGGGTGTCGCTTTCACCCCTATAATCTTAATAAGGAAGGGGGTTGAGTGGCACCTTATTTGAAGGATAATTTAACTGCTTTTCTTGTGGTGCCTTGCTTGTTTATAATTTTCAATTTATATATTTATTGTTATTTATTATTTATTCCACAATTTGTATATGGGGTATATAGACCACTTATTTCTATTGTGAGTGCTTTCCTAGAACAACTTGACAGAATTATGACAAATGAAAAATATTGCATTATAATAGGTGACATAAACCTTGATCTTCTAAAACCGTCAGTTGTACATACGAGCACTTTGTATTGTACAAATGAATTTTTCCATATCTTTCCCAACAATGTGCAACTGGGACAACTAATACAAACTCAACAATGGAACAGATGGCTGGAACAACGTTGCACGTTACATTTTGGGCTGTTTTTTTTTGAGGAATTATGTTCGTTGTGTGTAAGAGATAGTTCCATAAGTGCCGGTAGGATAGAGCAAAACGCTATTTCCATGTTTACTTCATGGAGCAACGTTTCATGTAGCAGAGCAGCCCAATCTGCGTGTGATAAGAAGGTTATAACGTTGATTCTGTCTTGCTGTGTACTGATTTGTTTACATTATTAGCTATGCAAGTAGCTCTGAGTGATTTAGAAAGTGTTATTAATTGTAAACGGGTGATTAACATTGGGAACTGGGCAGACAAACACGAGAACGCTTGAAGGATAGTGGTAAAAGTTATAAACTGCGAATTAACTCTAGAGTCAGTTCTTGATTCATTTAAACAGTTTTACGGACAAACTCTCATACTGCTGAAGTGTATCACACTTCGAGAAACAAACAGACGGCGCCTTCGTAAAACTGATAGCACGTCTACTCGATTGGCTGGTTTCGATTATGTCTTTGACGGAAAGTCTGTTTGTCAAAGCACTCTGTGCAATAATTTTGTTATTACTCGAAGACGAATGCAGATGTTGCAGGAGGAAATGAAAACGGAGAATCAGCTCCCAAAGGTATTACAGCCGACATGCATCTTCAAAGCGTTTGAACCCTCAGCTAAGGTGAGCCAAATCTATCGGCTGTTTTGAGAAAAGTACCCAGACAGTTCGGCGAATTTTATTCTTTATAGCAAAGTTTTCAAAAGAGAGTTCAATTTGCTGCAAAATTTATTAGGGTAACAGGTCAATATAGGAAAAAGAAAAATAAATTTGTATTTTCATTATCATTCACTATACCTCATTTGTGAAATTGAATATATATTTTCATTTATTTACACCTTGACTTCAATGGCCTTTTTCAGTAATCAGAATTAATATTTATTCTTTTTATTTTCAGTTATCTATATCATCAACTATTATGGGAATATTCCTTATGAGCCCCGTAATTGTACTACAAAAAAGTGACAGTTTTTACGATAAGTTTCATAAATGTTCTGATTATATAGAATGTTTACTCAAGTACAGAAATTCACTCATCATGGATAGGCTACCTACATTCTTAAGGTTATTTAGGCTTCTGCTTTCAAATTTATGTGAGGAATGTAAAAGAAAAGATCAGAACATAAGAGAAATAAACAAACTGGCAGAATGTGCTCATCAATTAGAAAAACTGACAAGGCATTTAGTGCTTTTCAAAAAACATATTGCTAGAATTGCACCTCATCTTATAGCTGATATTCTTCATCAATATGAAGGAACAAATTTATATCCCAAAGTTAAGGTAAGCATTGGCATTCTTGTGATGATTATCAGGAAACATGAATTTTGCAAATATTTCACATTTTACTTGCTTCTGATTCCTTCTATTATTTTCAGATACATTTGAATAATTGTATATACAGTCTGATTTCTCAGTGTGATCATCATGCAGTTTCATATCTCCGCCGAGTATTGAGCAGTGCCTCTACAGAAATGTTTAAAATAATGCTTGACAATTATAGAAAGTTTTACCGATTTACTGGAAAAGTATGAGAGATGTCAATAAATTGCTTTGTTACATATAAGCATTTTCATTTTCATTCCAATTTGTTCTTTTGAATCATACTGTCCAGTTGGAAAGGGCAAAAAAACATTCTAATATGAATTTATTTTAATTTCAGACCAACATTATTCAAAGTTGCAATAAATGTTTTTGACAAGTATAACATAATAAATATATTTTTATAAATGAACATTTTAGGCCTTTACATATACCTATGAGAGAATATAAAAATAACTCCAGATACGAAACATAAGGCACCTAAAAGCTGCATATTATATAATATTGTGCTTTTACATCACTCTGGATTAAACCCCTATGTAGCATAACATCAAGCTTGTTAATTGGGTACATTATGCTTCTCTCTTTATTGAACAAGGATCTCATAGTCCTTGAAGGATAATTCTTTTCCTCCATAAGGTATGTACAAGCAACCATGACTGGGCTGCACTTTCCCTACAGTTAGAGCTCCATCATGGACAACCCTGCCAATGTAAAGAGGTTCACCGGCCTCACTCTGTCCTGCAGTTAGAGAACCTGGAATGAAAATATTTCTAATTGAAAATTCATTGTGCCTTTTTTTATCCATAATTTTTTTCTGATACATGATATCATTAATTAATTCATGAAGATATAAAATGACTAAACACATTATCAAGAGTTTTTTTTGTTCATATTTATGTGTGAATTAAAAAATATCAGGTATACCTACCGCTTGGAATGTTTCCACCAGAGGTCGCCACCCAGGTACCCCCAAAGTCGCAGAGCACTTCATATTCGTAAACAGGATTTTCTTTTCCCCCCCAAGCAACGTAACCGTTTCCATGGCTTTGTAGAAGCTTTCCTGGTAACAGAGCCCCATTTAGGTTTGATCTGCAGACATACATAACTTCGCCGTTGTCTTCACCTCCCACAAAAGGCCTAGGTGGAACTTGTCCATTGCTGCTTGCTACCCAGCAAACATTTGCTGCATGTGAAGGAGGACCTTGTGTGTAGGCGGCAGGGATTGGTCCACCACCTGAAAATATTGGAGTGGTACAGGAATTTCTGGAAAATTTACGTTTCCTCAATCGGTTGGTTCCTGACAGCTTTATATATTTCAGCTGTTCATTGGTTATCTGATCATTAGGCGTGTCTTATTTATAAATCATTTGAAATTTATATGAAGTACTCAATTTTATGTGCCAAGAATAATTTCGCCTTCGGCAAAGAAATTATGATTACAATTCATGCAATCTTATTGTAATCGATGAAATATATAGTGTAGAATGATATCTACTTGCATGCACCTCAATTATTAATATTTCTCTAGTTGCAAATATATCTGCGCTTATTGCATTTTAAAATAAAAACTAATTCCAATTGCAACGATTACAGCAAGCAATTTACACTATTTCATTGTTACAGACAATTATTTCTGAGTTATTTTGATGCTACGAAATTATAATAAGTATTCAAATACTAATTTACCTTCTCTTTGTTCGATGACCCACGATCCTCTAGCTCCCCATCCAGTACAAAAACCAACGTATTCAATTGGTACTCTCTCATAATCGGTAAAGCTAATGAATGGTGAACCCTCCCCTTCGTTTCCAGCAGAAATGGTACCATTTTCCCACCTGACCCAGAATCCACGAAATTCGTGTTCGTTCAAAATACCAGGAGTTGGTACTTCAGCAACGTCTGGTTTAGATCTAAGAAATAATAAATATCAGTTTGAGGATTTCATCTGTTAATAAGGGTGCATATATTTATTTTAGTTTGTCTAAGACAGTTTCGACTAAAAACTATTGAAGAATGTTTTAATTTACTTGTCAATTTTATTAAAAAATCATGCACACATCATTTGTGTGATTTTTTTGGAGCGTTAATGAGTGTTGTGCTTTGAAAACGAATTTTCGAATCACATTTGAGTTACTGAATCGATATGTTGGCAGCGAGACTAAACCACCCCACCTCCCCCCATCACAACGCATCTATTGTTACAGAATTTCTAAAGTGCCAATTGGAAAATCATCAATGGTGGACAGTACATTAGATTCGTTTTTTCTGGGGATAAATTAAAGACACGGTTTATGCTAAACCACTTATTTGTTTAGATGACTTTAAAAATAAGATAGGGGAGGTGTGATTCTTCTCACGGAAAAGATTATGCACAAGAGTACAAGTTCCTCACTTTAAAGCTTGTACAAATGCAAATAAATGGTAAGCACTTTGAAAATTCTTTATAATGAAGGTCCTTATTAAAGACAGAAAACGTTTGTTGAGTTGTGGAATATAATTTCCATTTTTGATCAAGTGATGAAGTGGAATAAAACTGCAGTTCACAAAATTCTTCATTTTTGTGAAACTTTTTTTCGAATCAACCGAACGCAAAATGAAATGTACTAATAAAAAAGATCACTCATTTCGAATCTAGAAAATTAAATGAATAAAAGTACACAACGCACTAATACGAGAAGAAGAAACAAGATAGAATGTATTTCAGTATGAATAAAACATATCGCCTTGATACATCCCTGTTAATTCTATCCACGTGCAGTTTGAATATCAGTATTTTGACCCTCTGAACTGTGGGTATGGATCCATTTTAGTCATGGTTTGACTCTTTACAATCGAGGTTACATAATACCAGGAAAATAATAATTACAACATATTCATACACGCAATGAAAATTGTTCGATGGTATTTTTATGAACGATCAAATTTTATGTTGAACAAAACTTTTCTCATCTTTTCTGTCCATCGCTAAAGCCCTAAAACTGAAATATCTCTAAATGATAACTAATGCTGACACATAGTTCGATCATGAGAAATAATTGAATTGAAAGACGCCATCTACGTAATTTCGAACAAGCAAAAACAGAAAATAATTGAATGTTATAGATTGGAAAAACTTGAAAATTCTGGAGTCAACTATATTGGAATTCAATGTCATTGTTAAGAGGCTTTTGCACCTGATTTTTCAAGCTAGAACCGTACTTGCATTCTCAAAATTGAATTTGTGCGTAAAATTATCCGAAAATATAGGAAACATTCGAGTAAACAGATTTTGACCACATTAGTCAAACGTTTTCAACTCATTTGGTAAATATTACTATTCAGTGTTATGTATTCCATAGCTATCTAGTTCTATTTGATGTCTTTTCAGATGCTTTGATGCGAAATATTTTCGACAATGTTGAAATTTCTAATTCAATTCTTTGAGAGTCCGTATTGTCTGATCTAACAACTAAGAAAGAATAAAAAATTGACATCTGGCATTCTTCAAATAGGGAAAAATGATATCCCATCTCCGTCTTCTATTTTCGAGGAAAATTCATTGGTGAAAACAGATCGAAGTTATCTTCTTTTCTTCTGTTATCTTCTTTTCTTCTCGAGTTATTCCAGATTCCTCAATTTTCCGGGATTTCAGCATTCCAATATCTCGGATACTATCAGAGTTAGGTGAAAACTATTTGGAGCTTCTAGGAGCAGTTTTCAGAGTAGAATGCAGGGATGTATTTAAAATTATTGTTTTGTTTATTTGTTTTCGAATTATAAAATAAACTTGTGTTTTGTTGAATGCTAAGGGTAGGAGAATATGGATGAAATAGGAAGTGTTTGAATTTGGGAGGCTTTTACTTGGTAAAATTCCATTATCAATAATAAAAACAAGTACTGTGTTTTAAGGAATTTTACTTAATAATTGCGATTCGTATCGCGTTTCACTACATATTTATTTAATCAGACGAATGATTAATAATCCCAAACTAATAAATAATATTTTAAATAAAAACAAAGTAGAATCGCATTGAATGAAGTTTACCCTGTCGATAAATTGAAACAAAAATTCAACACCTTAACCTACGTTGGCATTACAAGTGAGAAACTGAAATCATTCTTAAGTAGCAATAATTTCAACATAGCTTTCAAACTAATAATAATTTAGGCAAATATATAAAAATTATAAAACCAAACCAGGTAAAAACAATAAATCAGGTGTTTATAGATTGAATTGCAATGACTGTGATAATTTCTACATTGGTAGAACACATAGAAATTTTAATATTAGAATATCGGAACATAAACGCAGTTTTTCAAATAAAAATCAGATTCAAATTACGCGAATCATCTCTTAGAAAATAATCATTCTTTCGACCCACAGTTTGAAATTTTGCATACAGATAATAAATATTGAAGGTAGATCTTTGGGAAACTTTAGAAATAAATAAATACAAACACTCAGGTAGACTCATCAATGAACAACTCGATTTAAGCCCTTCACCTCTATTGAATCTTTTCGGGGAGCAATCTATTCCTTAATTTTATTGGATATACCTGTCATAAATAACCACTTAGGAGGAGGCGACCAATAAGCTTTTAATTACTCAAGAACATTTATAGTTATATTCTCATTTACATTTTTCTGCATAATCATTCGTCTGAAGAAGCTACGGTGTAGTGAAACGCGTTACGAATCGCAATTATTAAGTAAAATTCTTAAAACACAGTACTTGTTTTTATTATAAATAGGAAGTGCATTTTTCTCTTCTCAAATATATAATATGCCTGATAAATTTGTTCAAAATGTGAATGAAAATTCTTTTAACATCATTGTACATTGACCTACTCTCAAATATATAATATGCCTGATAAATTTCTTCAAAAATGTGAATGAAAATTCTTTTAACATCATTGTACATTGACCTACTTGTTGTTGATATTTTGTGATGACTATCGTTTCTGGCCAACTATGCAACTTGTTGCGAATATGTCGCCTCGGCCATTTTTGTTCTGTAGTTATCTGCATTTTTTATTCTTCAAAAGCGAGAAGACTAGAGACCAGAATGGCAAAACCGTTATGGTTATTCATCAGTATAGAGGGTAGAGGCGAAGAGAACTTTCTTGAGTGTGGTATCATTTCAAACACTACCCAGAATGGCTCTAGCGCTACGGCCGTGTATAAAATTAATTTAGTTTTTGTAGACGGCCTGAAGTGTGCTGAGTTGAAAAATTTAGTATTTTTGTTGATTCGAAACGTTAAATAACAGCGGAGCATATAAAATGTCAACTATTAATGGAATTAACTTCTCTATCGTACCCTTATAACTTTCGGAGCTTGTTTTGAAATTTACCCTTTTGCGACACTATCGCCCTCTTATTAACGCCTTTTGACGGACATTTTTTTGTACATATAGTTGATCTCCTTTTTTTTATATTCTCAACTCTTGGGGGGAGACGATGCCTTATCTCTCTTATTATTGATAAAACTGTCATTATGAAATAGGTGCCTGCGAGTGTGTTGGGCAAGTGCGAACATGAGTAGGTGGGGATAGCATCAAACGACACAATTTGGTTCTACCCCCACCAATGCAGTTTGCCTCTTGATCTTCAATCTTCATGGTCCCTAGTAAGTGTTCATCAGAATAAGAAATAATAAATAATTTTTCTCTTTTTGTGAAATGAGGACCTGGAGGTGCTTGATACATTCCGTTCGAAGTTACAATTATGAAATTGGGTTTGAAACAAGAAATTAAATTGTCACTAACTCTAAGAATATGTCATCCATAAGAAACAACTTCAGTCATTTTGATTGTATGATTTGCAAGATGTTATATAAGATAGGTACAAAAAAAATTTTTATGCGCCACATTTTTTGTGAACTAGAGTGTATAATAAAATATTTTTATTGAAACGTATAGGATTTCCTTTTAAAAATGTATCTAATATGTTAGTACTAGTAAAAACTGTATATTCTTTTCTTTCGTATGTTTTTCACGCATAAATTCAGTGTGAAAGGAACGCAAATGTGGTCCTAGCGTTATAGTAAGCACAACAGAACTTTAAAAGTTAGGTTACGTCCATAATAACAGCGATGTGTCATAATGACTATGGTACCAAAGTATGACAGGAAAAACACTGAAGAACAAAAATATATAATTCAAAACACCTAAGAGAAATCAACATAAACGCCAAATATGGTTAAAATAATTGTACCTGTTTTTACGGATAACTGATTTGCTGTTACCCCATCCACCAATGAAAATTTCATACATTGGTGTTGTTTCGGCAGCGCTGGGACTCAGTGCGATATGCGCATCGTTGGGGGCCCTCACTCTAAATTGACAGAGGCCACTGCGGTTGGGGAAGAAGTTGTATTGAAGACGATCTTCGGTTTCCAAATCTGAAAAAATATTTAAATAAATATTGATTGAAATAATAAGTTGGTGTTGTTTTTTAAATTATTGGTTCCTACTGTTTCGAAATCAAGATGTTACAGCAACATGGTGAGAGGAGTGGGGAAATTCAGTGTTAGATAAGTGAAAAATTGGCTTTGTACCGAGTGGTTTGAGTCAGTTATCATTAATAACGCCTATCACAAAAGTGAACTTGAGAAGCTAAATCTCAATTCAAGTTTCATGAAACTCAAGTTGCAAAAATGGATTAATGACACAAGTATAAAGTTTTCAAGCTAAGAAAACTGGAGCTCCCATAATGGATAATACCCATAAAAAAATTGGGTATTATAAAAAACGCAATACTTGTAAGCAACATAATTTGATAATGTCGACGATTTGTTACCTTTTCAACAATAAATGAATAATATAAGGAGGTAGTGGAAAAGTTTGAGCATATGTTGAAGAAGGGAAGAATGAATACACCAAGAAAGAGTCAAATATCCCGGCGAGGACTTGTCTCAAATAGTATTCTCTTCGTTCCCTTATAGAAATTTCTATTATTTAACATATTGTCACGTTAACATTGTTCAGGAGTATAGTTATTTCAAAAAGAAGCCAATATAATCCATCTTATACATGATCATTAAAATTTACACTTCCTTTATAATTTGCGTGTCCGTAAAATTCTTGTCGTGACAATTTCTCATTTTATTCAAAACCTCAATATAATCAATAATTTTTCTACCTTTTAGAGATGTCGCATTTCTGAGGAAATGAGAATTTGCAATTTTTATCAGAATATTCTTAGAAATTAGGATAGTTTGCACGCAAAATATATTCAGTTCTAGTTTTTATGTATGCTTATTCACTAAGGATTTCATCTTATTTGGAACAATACAGTTTTTGTCACCCTAATCTAAGGTATAGGAACACGAGCTACAAAATAATTTTTGGATATTCTCAATACAAAACTATAATCAGATAATGACAAACTAACACAAAAAATATGATAAAATTTGATTAAAGATATGTCTGTTGAGAGGACAGTTCAATAAGTCAGGGACTTTTTGTTTTGAGGATATTTTTTCTGCATAGGTTGTGTTTCCTAACATAATTTCTGTTTAACTCAATTCATTTTGTACAGTATCTCTTCAAATTTTTATACCTTCCACATAATACGTTTCCTCAAGTATTTTGAGGCCCTCAAGTAGGTGTCAGTGATGAACTTTTCATTCTATCCAAATTCAACCATTTGGAAATAGTCGTAGGGCGCTAAATCTGGAGAATACGCTGGACGGGGAAGTTATATCCCCAACTTTTGGAGTAGTTTATTTGTACTTATTATATTTATAATAAGCGATTTCATTGCACATCTTATAGAGTAAATATAAGAAGTGGAAGACGGTCCCACTACTGTTGCCCGATATAATACCATTACAGCATGCTATAGGCTATGGCTATGGGTCATTTGTGTCTAAATTTCGGATGCTTGGCAAATGGTCCAGTCTCCAGAATGAAAAGGATTTTTCAGATATGACTTGATGAGCTTTCTTGGGAAAAAATTATACGGAGGTAAACAGGTTCCCCAGTCGGATATTCGGGGGGAACTGGCTCGGGGATTCATGATGGCAATACATCTAACAACGGTGCTCTGGCGGACGCACGGAGTCCCTCAAAATCCGATGAGAGAAGCCAATTCGTCCTGCAACCTAACAGGACCAGGACACACCAAGCAGTCACCAGCACTTACAACACAAGCAACCTCATGTCCAACCTAAATCAGTTTCAGTGGATATGAGTTGCAGTCCTAGCTGTGGTTTAGGGGATGGCTTTGTGTTTTCGCTAGATCTAAAATCTAACCTAACCTAGCTGTGGTTTAGGGGATGGCTTTGTGTTTTCGCTAGATCAGACGTCGCATTCCATAGAGAGGATACGTTGGAGGATGAAGCTTTCGACTTGACATAGTTCAAAATGCAATATAACAAAACCATGTTTCTATATTGTCTGTATCGATTTCCTAACGATAACAACTACCCTCTATTATTTCAGTATCTAGAGTATCTAGGCTACAAGTTAGACACGATCCAAATACAGCAACCGTCAGCTGAGGAGAACATAATGGGAGAGTTCAACGTCTACAACATCAACTGGCTCCAACACTCAAATAGGACCGACGTAGCAGGAAGACAGGCGGAGGCCTTTGCGATCAGCCGCAATTTGACGTAACTTACCGATGAGCCGACATAAATTCTTGACAATATAACCGTTTTCCCAATTCTCTCTCTCTCTCGTTTCAATTCGAGATGATTTCCGTTAGCAAGATACAGGGTGAGCAACTGAAAGATAGGGAAGACTATTTCCCTGAGACTATTCAAGTTTCAGTGAAGTAAACTGGAACAGATTCATGCTGATCAATGGCAGTCATCATCAAGTACCATCCTCATCTCGAATTTCAACCCCTACAGCAGGGGTGACCACCTTTGAAAATTTGGAAGTGGGTAGATGGGTCGAGTGATACCTCGAAAGAAAGGTATTATCTTTGTCTGCATCCCCGTGAACGAATTTTCGTTTTGATTGAAAACTGTAGAAGATACAGAGTGAGCTACTGAAATTTTTCAGGGGTTGTCACTCCTGCTCCAGGGGTTGAAATTCGAGATGAAGATGGTACTTGATGATGACTGCCATTGATCAGCATGGATCTGTTCCATTTTACTTCACTGAAATAGTCTCAGGGAGATAGTCTTCCCTATCTTTCAGTTGCTCACCCTGTATCTTTTACAGTTTTCAATTTCAATTTCAATTAAAATGTTCAAGCATTGCAACCCCCGCTTAGGTGGTTGATATTTCAGGCAAGTTTTGTACCCCAAAAGATGTCCTCCTTGTAAAAAAAATTGACCTGTTTTTGCGTTCTGATCAGAAATGAATATCTTGGTAGATATAGCCTCTGTTTAGTTTTCGTTGAAACACCCTGTATAAGTGAAGTTCAGAGGTAAGAGCGTTCTTCAACAACTGAACTGTAAGGAAGCAGGGGGTTTTGATAGAATACCATCAACTATTTTGAAGAAATACGCTCCAGAGCTAGCACCTGCTTATAATCATCTGTTTCAAATTTCGTATGAGAGTCAGACGTTTCGGGAGTGTACAACCGATTCCGAAACTTAATTCCAAAAGTACCATCCAATTGAATTGTTGCCCATTATTTCGAAAGTCATGGAAAGAGTGATAAATTATGATCTCATAAAATATCTCGAGTTACAAGTTATCATCATTGGTCGACAATACCTAGAGCAATTGCTCTTGATATCTCAAAGGCCTTCGACAGGGGTTGGCACGCAGCTTTGATGAATAAACTGATCGCATATGGACTTCTCGAAAAATTGCGTGGTTGGATTAGTAGCTTTCTCTTCAGTAGATCGATTCAGGTATCACTTGATGGTGTAACGAGTTAAACTGTTCAGGTTAATACAGGAGTACCCCGGGGCTCCATAATCTCGGCAACTCTTTTTTATGTTGCAGATTAATGATCTGCTTCATTGCACAGAAAAAAGAATACATGGGTTTGCCGGCGACTGTACTCGATGTATCCCGTTCAAAGGCGGCAGCTTGCTGATCTTTCTCTTTTTACAGGTACTTCCATTGTGAATGCACTGAAGAAGTGAAAGACTTGGTTCCAGAAAGAATCCATTTCAAAAGAAATGGATTCGTACCTCTCTATAAAAATTCTTTTGTTCTCAAGGCTGGTGTGCTGTGGAATTCGCTTTCATCAAACATTTTTCCGATAACTAACAATTTGGCCCTCTTCAAGAAGCGAGTGAACACACACATTGAATCATCTTGGGCGGCCACAACTGTGGCATGACAGGCATAACCTCCTCCTAAGAGTGTAGAATAAAAAAATAATATCATATAATCAACGAGATATATTGAAATTGGTATTTTCTAAACTACTTGTTTAGTTGTCCTTGTGAATAAACTTCAGCTGGGGATAAACCAAGCATTTCAAATATATCCTTGAATTATATGAACCTCAAATGATAGTTTTGCATAACACCTTTTCATAAATGTCGAAGAATTGTATAATCTTGCACTTCTGTCTGTATTTAACCTAAAATTCCGGTTTTCTATAGGGATTCAACGATTGTATCTGTGTAGAATTCACCAGAATAAAACGGTGACTCATTTCAAGGTTGAAAAGTTTCATTCTCTAGAACTCTTCGACTGTGACGAAATTCCACTCCGCTTCCTATGTTTTATTTTCTAATGTTCTTTCTAGAGTATAGGGAGAGTGAAAATGAAAATTCTTCAGTGAGTCTATACTCAACCATTTTATTTGTTTCGCAATGAATTTAATTCTTATTTCTTGACCATAAAATGTAGATGTAGAAAAGACTACTAAGATAGCTTACATATAAAGATTTAAAGTTTGGTACCTCTTAATAATATATTTTTAATATTCAAGATTCCATTTCTGCTGAAAATTCGTCATGCACAAAACCGTTGTCCTCCACAAAAATTGAAATAAAATCATCTATTGATAGCATAATAAATTTTATTTTCATAATATGTCAAGGCCTCTTAAGATTTCCTTTTATATTCTCAACCTCCCTTCTATTGGCTCCTCGGCGTCTGGCGCCACAACACTTACATTGCGTCGCAGTTATCATTGATTTTACATCTATTTCGTCGTGTTACATCATCGCTTTATTTAACTTCTATGAAAACATTATTTTGTTTTCGCCAATTCCACGAGTGAATCATTAACACAATCAATGAATTCACGTTTATTAATCAATTTGAATGTGATTAGGGGCTCCTTCAATTCAATGAATCATTGGTGACATTATCATATTTGTTAGAAACTGGGTCGGTTAAAAATGTATGTTGAAGCCAAGAAATTATCATTATGTTATGGTTATCTACCTACTAGTTACTAATTCTTCCGCAACTTCATAGAATGAAGTAACTCTTAAGTAACAAGGTTTGAAAATTCTATGCTCGTGAATTCTTCAAAACGAAGCATAGAACTGAATATCATGTGATGAAAAGCTTAAGTCAGAATAACTTTAAAGTTTACTTTTATCGTTTCCATAATGCAGTCATGTCCTAGATCTGCAAATAGAGGTTGCATGTGCATAATTTATTTCTATACCATTCAACAAGTCATAGAGCCCAAGCAATGATCAGAGGTTCAGTTACCCACTGAAAAATTAATCATAGAACAAAAAATAGAAGCATATTCTTGTAAATTAATTGTTTCAGATATAGAAACATGGAAAAGTGTAATGAATTTTCATTTCTATTTCTCAAACTTCAATGGTGCTGTTCCAGTTTTGACTCGAGTTCATTGGATCTAATTTCTTATCATGGTTATCCTACAATTGAAAATAGATATGGACAAGACGAAGAGGTAGCACATAAATAAAAATTAATTGAAATATAACATATTTTGCAGATGATAGAATCTTTTATAGTAAAAACTTAATAACCATCTAATCTAACATTCATGATTCATCAAATTGGTAATTTGCAACATTAGAGTAGGTGTTGAAACAGTACGGATACAAATATCAAAATAGATGATTCATCGTGAAAGCATGTGATAAGTACACGTCATTATCCTATCATCGACAATGAACTCCGATCTAGTACGTTTATGGAGGGAAAAAGGAAATAACTTATTGACCATTGGATAAAAATGAATCTCGAAACTATCTTAATTTGTTAGATTTAGAAACTTTTGTTTCTAATCCGCAAAAAACGGTTTTACTTTGTAATCCAATAAAACTTTTTTTCTAAAAATTCATAAGCTTTTAAGCCAGTGGACTAATTAAAATGTGATTATCAGGAAAGATTTCGGAATCTAGATCATTGTTCGAAGTGAGGTTGTTATGTCAATATAAAATTTCAATATTATAATGCTCTATATTATGGTATTTTATAACATTCAACCATAGATATTAATTAGACAATTCAAACGTCAAGCATAGTACCGTAAGAACGAGAAAATTTTATGTCCATAGAAAGAGTTATTGAATATAGAAAAGCATAACAGTTATGAATTCTATGTTATCGATGGCCATGTGTGAATAGTCAATCCTTGATTTTCATAGACTTCTGTGACGAGCCTATGCCGAACGCAGTAGCGAAAAAACACTATATCATTACAGTGTTCTTAGTAGTTGTAATTATGAATACGTTGAAATATGTATCATATCAAAAATGTTTAATAATTTCTTGAAATTCAAATGATTAGTATGTTAAGTGAAATTTCAAAGGTTTTCAAGAGAAAATATATGTGATTGTCAATAAAATTTACATAAACAATACGTTGTTTATACACACTACCTGGAAAAACTAGGGGTGTAAGGTAAATAATTAATCAACTTATTCGTGTTATTCAGCCTAAATTCAATATTATTTAATTTGGGAGTAAATTACGCTTTTTGTGTTTGTATATCAATAATTGAACATGATAATGTGTAATATAATCTGAACATAATTAGAACTTGGCTATGAAATATTCCAAGGCGTGCCAACATTTCTGAATGGTAGTGAAAGTATTTGATACCGAAAACCTGCGCTATGGTTTCATAAATCTATAAAAACATTTTCTTATTATACGAAGGAAGTAAAAAAATCAACTTCTGATTCAGAAGTGGTGGTGCCATCTATTTGTATCATTTGTGGAATATTTCACAACATTCTGTCAAAATCCCATGATATTTGGTTCGAAAGAAACCGAGTTTATGCATCTGATATGCCTGCCTGTTTCGAACAGGTGTACTAGCTACGTCATTGATCTCTGATGTTTAATCAAATAAAATAGATCTGTCAAGTTTATGGTTGTTTCCAGGTTATTCTAAATCGTTTCATATCTTTGTCCTTTGAAAGTTTTATTCGCGCGAGAACTTAATTTGGTTCGGGAATTTCAACACGAACATGTACTATACCGACAATAATTTTGTAGAACACGAAATCAAGGAGGCAATTTGGAAGTCCTTATATATTTGGAGAAAACACGATAGATTTTAATCGTGAATTTGAGGTTATATAGAAAGGTTGTAAATTGTTACTCGTTCAACGTCGCCATTCCAGCGAATATGCTTACCGAATAAAAAATGCAATTGGCTATTTAAGGATAAAGATTTATATTAAACAATTAGTATTCAATGTGAGAGAAGACAGTTGTGACTAAAAAAGGAAAACTGAATATCATTATATAAATCAGAGTGCGATGTCCTGCTTTACCCGTTTGGAAAGTGCTGTCGCCTTGATTTTTACGTTAATTGAAATTCTGTTCGAAGAAGAAAAAATTTTCTCTAAAAAAATATTTCTTTCCATTTATGTTTTATGTTCTCTTCGTAAAGAGAATTTTGTGAAATTTTACTATTATAAATTCTACTACAGTAGACTAGTTTATGTGAACTTGCATGCTTCTAAATGGCTCAATAACGTGAACACAGAATCTTTAGTATTAGCGATTTGTAGTGTGAAAGATCGAAACTTTTATGTGAACAAGAATTAACTTGTTTAGACCTGCAGTATTACGGGGTTCATTTACCGTCTGGCAAAAATTTCGAGTGGTCAATACCAAAATAATCAACTTTGACGTGGTTTTTTCCGTTTCGGTTCAGTAGGAAGGCACCATTTCGAAGCTTGTTGATTGGTTTGCATGTACAAACCCATGAACCAATTTCTCATCCCCAGTTACAATACGTTTTATGAATGTGGGGTCGAAATTGACTCGTTCAAGCATGTCTTCAAAGACCTTTACGCGATTCAATTCTTGAAGAAAATTCAAGTTTTGGAACTAGTCGAGAGGCAACGCGTTTCATGCCCAAACAATCATTTGAAATGGTACGAATTGATTCGAGAGACACAGAAAGTTCATTGCCTATATCTCCCAAATTTAAATGACGAAGCATTTCCTTGACAATACAAAATTTCAGGCAAATTTTTTGTTCGATATTTATATCGTTTTAAGTGGATTTTTTAAATAATCAATTTCCGGTACTTTGTTGACAGAATATATATGTAATGTGACCTAAGTTTTAGGAGCAAAATTCGGAGAAATGGCAAAGGAAAGTCGCTAAAGTTCAGAGGACTTTACTTCCTGGAGAAAAGCAAACGGTATTCTTTTATATCATTTTTGCAATATCCTAAAAATTCACGTAATATACGTAACACGTAACAAAGTGAAATTCGTTGAAACCTAGAGAGTTTAAATCGCATTTTTCGAAAGGAATATATTTAGATGGTGTATTTTTAGCTCAAACATGAATACCGATCCACCATTTGGAATATCCATATATTAAAGAGATCGAATAAACATAAAATTTGTTATTTTTGAATCAAGGATTTATCGCACATGATTTATTTCAATCTTAGTTGCGATTATACAAGGTGATACAAATGATTCGCGAGAACATTACATTTCACTTCTTGTCCATTTCCAGCCCATCACGGTTTTATTATGAAACAGAAAACAGCGGACACCCACCGCATTGCTCGTACTTTAAATAACTCCAACAAGGGGAGAGAAACCTCTCCCGGCAACCCTGGTCGGAAACATTTTGCAGACCACTACTGGAAAGACATATGCCAATAACATTCGATGATTTTCCTTGGCACATTTGTTCTTCCCATGAGGAAAATGAAAGATATAAATTGAGATTCTATAAGAAACCACCGAATAGTGATAAAATTAGTTGTTGATCAATTTTGCGAGGAACTTTTTCTGAAGAAGTAGTGTAAGATCACCAAGGTTGGACTTATAAAAGAGTAGGCCAAAGGCTTGGGGTGTTCTGAGGTGAGGAAATGGCTACAAGAAGATATCGACCAACTTATTAATTATTTTAGAAGATGGAGGATCAAGGTCAACCCGAAGAAGACAGTAGCAATGTACATCGACCACAAGAAGAGGAGACATCCGGAAACACCAAAGAAAATCACCATAGAACAAATCGAATGGAAGAAGGAAGCAAAATATCTCGGCGTAATTCTGGACGATCAACTGAACTACAAGAGGCACATCAATTAAACTACAAGGAAAACTAAAGCAATACTAAATCCCCCCTACTCAACGGAAGAAGCAAACTCGCATTGGAGAACAAAATCAAGATATTCGAGGCAATAATCATCCCAGGACAAATTTGGCATCTAGAGGACAAATTCGAGAAGAGAAAACTATAAGCAACACTCAACAAGATCGTCCGAACAGCAACAAACGCCCCACAGTACATAAGTAACGACCAACTCAGGAAAAAATGGAAATCGACACACCAGAAGAAAGCATTACACGACTAATGACGAAGAAAACCGACCAGATGGAAGACCACGGAAACAAGATCAACCAAATATTGGAACTACAACCGAGGACAACAGGAAAGAGGACATCCCTAGTACAATGGAAGAGCAAAAACAGGCCGGCATAGATGCACCATAACATGAGATTTGAGGCCTCGTGTCGCAGCTCGAGGCCCAGCTCTAACCGCAGCATATCGAAGAGCCCGATTGAATTCTGTGAGGGAATATGTCGATTGATAAGAAGCTGACTGGGAGACGGGTTTTGTTTACAGATAAGTCGAGATTCTGTCTTTTTCATTGCTGTCGACGTTCTCTAGTATACAGACGCCGAAATGAGAGATATGCCTAGTGCCAACAGAAACGATGAATTTCTATTGATCAATGACGTTTTAAAGAATTTGGTGATTTTTTCGTGTGCTAAGAACCTACAATTCTTGTGCGATTCCAAAATATTCATGGACGGCACATTCTCATCCTGAACCAAGTTCCTTGAATTATATATGGATTTTTTAACAGTCATTACATTCCTTTGGTTTTTGTCTGTTGAAAGACAGATCAAAAAACACATAAATGAGATATCATATTCACCAAAACAGACAAAGGTCATACAGTCATAGCCTTAAATAAAGCAGGTTATTTATTGAAAACCCAAAATTTCATTGAATCAGGTATTTATGAAACAATTGATAAAGATCCAACTAATAAATTTCAATCCATAGTAAAAAACGCTTTAGAGTATGCCAAGTCTATAATACCTACCAACCAAAAATATAAACTTTTAATTGACAACCCGCAATCACCAAAACTTTACTCCCTCGTCGAACTCCATAAAGCAGGACATTCCATTAGACCAGTAGTTTCATATTTTCAAGCTCCAGTTGCAAAAGTTTCTCGCTTTCTCATAGACATCATTCAACAGTACGCTAATTTTGAACATAAATTTTCAATAAAAAACTCTTCAGTCCTAATAAATAAAATTCAGCACAAGATACTACCACCGAACGCTAAATTAATGTAATGGGATGTAGTAAATCTCTTCCCTAGTGTTCCACCTAGTGATTCAGTGAAACTCATCAACAACGCCCTTCAAATTATAGTCAATTCAGTAATTCAATCAGAAATCTCACACCCTTTAGAAATTTGTTCAGAACAAAATTATTTTAACTTCAATGGAGTAATATATAATAGTAAAAAAGGTTTAATCATGGGTAATCCTCCGAACCTCTATTCGTTGAAATTTTCATGGATAATATTGAAAAAACTATTCAAGAACATCCGTTATTCAAATACTTCATTTATTGGTTTAGATATGTCGACGATATTATTTGTTGTTTCCGTGGCACAAACAGACAATTCGAATCATTCAAAACATTCATTAACAAAATTCACGATAATATTCAATTCACGTTAGAGATAGAAACAGAATACTCCTTTCTGGATTTAACTATTACTAAAATTAACGGCAAACAAGATTGTTCTATTTTTCATAAGCCATCGCATAAAGATATTACTATTCATAGCTCATCTACGCATCCTCATCCACATAAATTAGCTGCTCACAATAGTATGGTACATAAACTCATTAATATCCCAATGTCACAAAATAATTTTATAAAAGAGCAAAATATAATTAAACAAATAGCAGTCAATAACGGTTACAGTCCTAGTATGATTGAGAACATGATTTCACGCAAAAAAATCAAAAAAGCAATCCAAGTTGCCAAGTATAGAAAGTTCTAACACAAAATACAACAGCTCAACTTATATCGGTAACACTAGTCTGAAATCAAAATCATTCCTCCCGCATTATAACTTCAATATAGCATTCCGAACTGATAATTCTTTAGGCCGACATATCAAAAACTGCAAATCTAAAATTGATAAAGGAAATAAATCCGGTGTTTATAAACTGTCTTGCGGGAATTGTAATAAAATTTATATTGGTAGAACTTTCAGAAATTTCAAAGTTAGATTATCCGAGCACAAACGTAGTTTTAATTATCATAAATCAGATTCCCATTGTTCTAATCACTTACTCGAAGAAAACCATAACTTTAATGTTAATTTCAAAATTTTACACAATGAAAATAATAGACAAAAACTTAATCTATGGGAAATTTTAGAGATTAACAAGGGAAATAATTCAGGTAGGTTACTTAATAGCTAATTAGATCTAAATCCTTCTCCATTACTCAATCTTTTCAATTTATAAAGTAAGCAACTCCTATGGGTTTCCCAACTTACATTTGTACTTGTACCTAATGTAATAATAAGTAGGAACTCTGTTCATTAGTTTGTATCTCTCTGGTCAAGCCACAGTGCGGTGAAACCGGTCATAGTTTTGTTAATTTAGTGAAACGCTAAATACTATAGTTTCATTTCATTGAAAACATGAATTATGCTTATCAAAAATCAGAAACTATTGATCAAGATTAAATATTGTATCATCTCCCATTTTCTTCGAAAAACTCATTTTGATTTGTTCGAATACCCGATAAGATGATGCATCCACCTGAAATGGTTGATTTTAATCCGTAGTGCTATACTCTGCGGAAAGTTTCTTTTGAAATATCGATTTTCATGATTTTTTTAAAGACACTTGTTTTCCGTGTGCCCCCTGTAATACACAAAAACAAAGAAAGAAATGACAAACGAACCTTGATATCACGGCTGCCTTAACACTTGAGGATAATGCGGTACTAGTGTAAAGTTGGCTGGGAAAGAGTAATTAGGTCCTTTGTTGGGAAATACATAAATTACTTTGTGCACAACTATGTTTGAATTAGGAGATAACTTGTTGGCACGCAGAGCATCTTATAGGTAGATAAAATTGCGCCATTTTCTTCGTAAGGTTTTTATTTTTTTTTACATAATGGGAAAATAATGATAAATATTGTGAAAATAAAGTATTTCTGTTTATTATTCATTTCGTAACACCCAGAAAGGTGATAACGAACAGAAGATAATTATAATTAGTATAGACCGAGCTAATAAATTGATCTTTCAATTATCTTCATTTTGGAAGTAACAGTTCACGAAAACAATTAAGGTTTATTCAAGGTTATCGATTATGACTTGATAGAAGACAATGATATTGATCAGGAATAGATGATATCATAAAACGAAGAATTATAAATATAGAGGTTAGTCATAATGTGCGATTATATTTCATAGTAAGCCAGAAGGGTTTTTTGGAATCGACAGTTATTAGTTGGAAATCTGACTCAGAAGAAATAATATTTTAAATAAAAACAAAGTAGAATCGCATTTAATGAAGTTTACCTGTCGATAAATAGAAACAAAAATTCAACACCTTAACCTACATTGGCATTACAAGTGAGAAACTGAAATCATTCTTGAGTAGCAATAATTTCAACATAGCTTTCCAAACTAATAATAATTTAGGCAAATATATAAAAATGATAAAACCAAACCAGGTAAAAACAATAAATCAGGTGTTTATAGATTGAACTGCAACGACAGTGATAATTTCTACATTGGTAGAACACATAGAAATTTTAATATTAGAATATCGGAACATAAACGCAGGTTTTCAAATGAAAAATCAGATTCAAAATACGCGAATCATCTGTTAGAAAATAATCACTCTTTCGACCCACAGTTTGAAATTTTGCATACAGATAATAAATATTGGAAGGTAGATCTTTGGGAAACTTTAGAACTCAATAAATACAAACACTCAGGTAGACTCATCAATGAACAAGTCGATTTAAGCCCTTCACCTCTATTGAATCTCTTCGGGGAGCAATCTATTCCTTAATTTTATTGGATATACCTGTCATAAATAACCACTCAAGAAAAAGCAGCCCAATAAGCTTTTAATTACTCAAGAACATTTATATTTATATTCTCATTTATATTTTCTGTACATTCATTCGTCTGAAGAAGCTACGGTGTAGTGAAACGCGTTACGAATCGCAATTATTAAGTAAAATTCCTTAAAACACAGTATTTGTTTTTTATTATTGATAATGGAATTTTACCAAGTAAAAGCCTCCCAAATTCAAATGTTGGAACTATATATTGGAATGAAGCTATACTATCTCTCAAGTTGGACAAAATTCAAAGGATTGTGCAAAGTTTCATTGAAGTTTATTCGCGGACAATTAACGTGACACGAGAATAAGTTTATAGCAACTTCCTCAAGACAGAAATTATCTTAATCAAATATCTTCATTTTGGAAGTTAACAGTTCTCGAAAACAATGAAGGTTTATTCAAGGTTATCGATTATGACTTGATAAAAGACAATGATATTGATCAGAAATAGATGATACCATAAAACGAAGAATTATAAATATAAAGGTTAGTCATAATATGCGATTATATTTCATAGTAAGCCAGAATGAGTTTTCTTGGAATAGACAGTTATTAGTTGGAAATCTGACTCAGAAGCTCAAAAATAAACATTATCTGTCGATTTCAGGAATTTTTCACCACCTCCATAGAATGAAAACCATTTCCTTGAGTGCTTCAGGTATTATCATTAACTTCTAGAATTGATTCATCGTTGAAAAATATGAAACAAATAGCACATAAATAAATAAATATTTAGAAGTGTTTCGTTCACGAAATAGAGTGTTGAAGTTTTCATTTTTTTTACTTTTTTTTATGACAGCCTTCAGTTTTTTAGAGATCCAGCTCCGATTAACAAAAATTGTATGTTTTCAGCCACTAACATTTTGATTTCCTTAAATTCTATGCATATAATAAGGGTACACGAATTATTCCTAAAACACTCGTGAAGATTCTTGATGATTGTCGACTTCATTCGAACTTATTTTTACGTTTATCAGTATCCTGACATAAAGATCTCGTCCAGAAGATTCTTTGATTAGTTTTACGAAAGGAACGGTCAGAGGAAACAAAATATCTTTCACAAGGGATATTTCTATTAGAGAAAGCATCAAGATTCAGCCTTCTGGTTTCAGGAGCACTGCCCCCTATCCAATCATAAAATAAATGTATATGTACTTTATTTTGACGAAAGTTCCATTAAAAGTATCTGATACTACACTACGGCAAGAAATAAACGCACAAAATCGAACAACAAATTTATCCAGAAAAAGTTATATATGTTAAAGAATTATTTTTCCAGTCATCCACCAGTACTAAGGAATGTTTAAGAACAATCGAAATGAAAATGGTACTCATGTTCGATGAGACTAAGGCCTGGTCTTCGTGCAGGTCATTCCATTGAAGTGATTTCGTGATCTTAAAGGTAGTTCCCAGTTGGGACTATATATTGAAATAAAGCTATCCTATCTCTCAAGTTGGACAAAATACAAAGGATTGTGCCAAATTTCATTAAAGTTCAGTAGTTTATTCGCGGACAAACAACGTGACACGAGAATAAGTTTATAGCAACTTCCCCTTGACAGAAATTATTTTAATCAAATATTTTAAGGAGGATTGAGTCATCATTATGCCGTTTGAGTGATGATTTAAGACGAAAACGTCATCAGACGAGTCTTGTTTCATCACGCCAATGCGGTCATCGCCATGACTAATCAAATCTGACTTTTTTTTCGTTAATTATGACAGAAAGTGTTATACAAGAATTTTAATTTTGATTTCTTCTATCATTGCTCCGATTTATTTTTATTCTATTCAAATAACGAACAAATTTAAAAAATCTTTACTAGACGAAAAAATTTTCGAACTACCGTGGTATCTCTAAAACATTTTAATTCAAATGACTGACTTGGCAACGAATTCTTTCGAATCAATTGTGAAGTACATTGGCAATTGTTCGTGGTCCAATTTCGTGGATAATTTGATGAATATTCTATGAAGAATGCCAACAAATGTTTGTGGGTCTTTGAAGTTACAATTTCTCATGCTGGTTTATAAAATAATAAACCTTCACATATAATTTTTATGTTCTTCAATATCAACATTGTTGTAACTAGACAAATATTAGTGAATAATAAAAGGCATATTTGAGATAGTAACAATTTATTATTAACACTTTTTCGTTGCGTTCTACAATTGTAATAATAAAATATGAATTTTTGGAATGCTTAGCAATCTTTTAATCATTCTTTAGAATTCCTGTTATCTTAAATTCAAAGCGTTTATTGAAGTCGAGTGTTTTGAATGGAATTCCAACAGATAATTTGTATATTACGCCAGAATATTATGAACTAAGCATCTCAATACATAAATACATGTATTCAAGGTTTAATTTTGGTTGAAAACACTGAGGGCCCTTCATTCATTATGGACTCAAAATCATATAACGAGTGAACTATAGCTCCATTGATTTCAATGAATCAAAAACCGAATTGCATCTTGAATGATATTCTAACAACCAGAAACAGTTTCATTGGCCTGTCACTTCGTGAAAGTGTTTTGGTCATTGTTTCAATTCGTATAATAATAATAATGTTTATTGCATCGGAGGATAAAAATACATACAACACCGAATACAAAAGGAACCGAGTCAGCTAAAGCTGTTCCACTCGTCCTTAAAATTCAAATACAGGTAGGTCCATAAAACTAAACAACTTATCTAATTGAAAATCAAACACAAAACAAGAAGCTTAAACACCAAAAAACAAAGGTAGACAAAATGTATGGTTGGCATGAAGACCCTACATAGTTTCTGCCTGTAGTTTTGCTTTGAAGCACCTTTTGAAGGACAACGCTGTATCACAGCGATGGAAAACGTTAGAATACATATTGAAAATTGTGGCAGAGAGATGCTCAAAACTATTCTCGAATTTAGCAGTTCTGTGTAACCGAATAGATAAAAGATGGCCATGACCATGACATTTGCATTGTGACTCTGGTTTCTTATCACCATCATCTTACTCAAGTAGCGTACTCAAGTACTCAAGTACTCAGAGGACTTCAAGACCTTAATGACAATTTTCAAATTTCAGCATACTGAAAAAGAAACACATATTCACACTTCAACAACCCAAGAGTGATATAGTGGGGTGTTACATGTTCGCGATGCCCAATATCATAAGAGTAACGCAAGCATCGGTTTCGCAACCTCTGAACCGAAGACCGCGACACTCCAGTAGCAAATGAAAAATAAACGGCACTACAATAACTGAATGGACTCATAATCAATGCAGAAGTTAGTCTCCACTTAACTGCACTGCACAGGAACGATTTGTAGCTGTAGATCATAGAGTCACTCAATTTCAATATAGAGCCATTCAGGATGACATTCACAATGACCTGTCTTATTGATTTTTCTCGCAATGATTTATTACCCACACAAAGGGGCACAGTCTTGCATGGATTCAACAGAAGTCCATTATTCCGAGACCAGTTTCCTATCGCATTCAGGTCACTGTTTATCAAGCGGATACCAGAATTTATATCAAAGGGATAAAAGGCCTCATACAACTGAGCATCATCCGCATACTGATGCACTGCACAGAGGCTAATCGAGCCAGAAAAGTCCGCGGTGTACACCGAAAACAACATTGGCCCCAAAACACCTCCCTGAGGCACTCCCTGGCTGACACTGCGAATACTTGATGATGAACTAGCCAACTTCATATATTGAGTTCCCTCAGACAGATAATTGAAGAACCAGTTAAGCACCGCAGGATGTAGGGAACAATAATGCAGCTTTGCAATGGCGAGTCCGTGATTCATGATATCAAACGCCTTACTGTAGTCTAACAATATCATAGAATCATATATGTACCTAACAAGGTCATTAGTAACTTTACACAAGGCTGTGCCAGTACTGTGAGCTGCCCTAAACCCTGATTGAATTGGTAGTAGCACATATTTATTAAGATGTTCAATCATTTGTAGATGCACTACTTTTTCAAGAACCTTAGACGCAATTGGTAGGATACTAATAGGGCGTAGATCAGCGGGGGAGTCACTTTAGGAATAGGTCTGATGATGGCTCTCTTCCATATTAGGGACACAAGGCCTGTATATAAAGAAACACTGATAATATGTGTGAGGTGCGTAATACCGAAAGGAAGTATCAGTTTCCACATCTTCAAGTTGAACCCATCTCATCCTGCAGCCGTGGACTCAATAGTTGTAAATGTTTTCTCCTCAAGTTGCACATCTACCCCAGAGGAACGCATTACCTTCGGAATATTAGGATTTGTTGTGTTTGAGTAGAGCTGAACTAGCTGCTCATCCACATCTGAAATTGGAACTGAATCTATATAGAAGTTATTAAGCTCCTCAGCTCCAATCATCTCAGGCATTACCGCAGCGTCTCCAGTCTTATGAATATTTAGCCTTTTTAGGGAAGCCCACAATGGCCTAGAGTCATTCTGCTTACCGTTCACTTGATATTCTATATACGCTCAACATTATTTCATTTTTTTGGTGAAAAAAGCTCCAAACGTAACAGAAGATTCCAATGAATCGTGAAGTAAGCTCTTCATATAATTAAAGTGGATGTCATTCGCAATTGTTATCGAGATATTATGAAAAATTAGGTACCCCCCCCCCTAATTCTTGTTATTGTTTCCTTTCTAGTCTTTTCCACCGAGAATTAATGAGTATGGAAGATAAAAATTAAAAGAAAACAACATGGCCCATTTTCAATCTAACAAGAAAAGTGCTCGAACATTTCGACTCTATCTTGAACGATTTCCAGATCGTGATGAACCAGAGAGATGCAAATTAACCATACTGGAAAAAGACTTGAGAATGTGGATACATCTGTTTCAGTGAATCCAAAAAATAGAAATAAAAAAATTCAAATTATATCAAAGAATTGGCATCACCTGAATATGGCAGGTGTTGAATTCAAAATGGTATCTGGAGGAATTCACAGGTTTCTCTTCTTTTAACACATCAACAGAGTCAAAAATCAGGAGGTATCGAATCTGAGTAGTGTTCTAATCTAACCTAATAGGACCATTTGTCTCTAACCATTGATCACCAAAATTATTGTTCAGTCAGTTGACACTAAAAGCTGACTTGTGAGGAGCAACAACATCTTGTTGGAATGGAATTTTCTTCATTCTAGCGGAGGAAGATCACCGAGGAAATCTTGTAATGTTCGAATGAGACTTTCATTATAATTGTACAGAGTCAAATTTCCTTAAAAGAAAACTGGTACCATAAAGCGATTCGTAACCTCCACCTGGCAAGGAATCATTCATTTCCTCCCACTCTTGTTGGGATGGGCTTTTCTTATCACTGGTAACTCTATCCGAGTTCATACAAGGTAGGTGGTCGCTATCGATAGCTTTAGGTATGTGTCGCACTGACAACAAACGTGAACCCCGTTTTTAGTCTATAAGAAGTCAAAACTTCCCTGCTAATGATTGTGAGATGCAGTGTTTCGACCCCTAACAATGTACCTAGCGCCGCACTAGGAATGTTTCTTTGAGAACCAACCATTAGTGCTCTGAGCGTCTCTAAAGCCAGCTTCGCCGTCTGTTTTTCCACCCTCGTTCACCAGACCAGCGAGGCAAAAGTGAGTCTGAGTAGCAGAGTTGAAGAACCACATCAGACGTCAAGCCCTACGTGCCACTGCAGGTTCTCCTATATGTCATGAGGGCAGTAGAAAACCTGCCAGTCTGTAGCTTAAGATGCTGAGCCCAGCTAAACTTCCTGTCCAGTGCTCCCCCAAGTCCTACCTAACCGATTCTTTCGTGTCGAGTCTCCATCCGAAGAACGCATATGATGACACTTTCCAATATTTAAGAGGAGACATATTATTCATGTCATGGGAAATATGAAAAATTTCCAAGTCATTAAGAAAAAGATAAAAATTATGAATGAGAGAGGACCTAAATGACTTCCTTGTGGAATGCCAGAAGTTACTGATATTGCATGAGACATGCGCTCTGACCAATTGCCTTCTTCTTCAAATATGGGTTGAACCTGTTAAATAATGAGCTACAAATTCCTTTGATTAACATGGTCAAAAACATCTGAAACATCAGTATCAATAGCACCAACACATAAACCCTTTTCTAAAGTCTAGAGGCTGTACTGTTCAAATTTTAGCAAGTTAGTTTCTATACTTCTACGCCTCCAAAAACCATGTTGCTGTTTACTGATTTTCATAGATTTTCAAATATGATACTATCAGAAATAGCGAAGAGCTTCGAAAAGCACTTGCCATACTTATAGGTGTGCAGCCACGCTTCTTACCAGACTTAAAAACTGGTATTATGAAAGTCAGTTTCCAATTTGAAAGAAAAATACCACCTATTATATAGTTATTTTAAAAGAAATGCTAAAGTAGAACATTTCTTTAACAAAAGAGTCCGAATCAATAAGTCTATCGAATATTTCAGACTCATCAAAGCTTAGACCACTGGCAATGACTTCATCAGATGAACAATGAAGAATGAAATGGATTTGCAAAGGAATTAGCTGAATCAATGTCAGAACTGTAATCGATATAACGCTTCAATTCTTCATTGTCCGGATTTGGTAATTATCCAATCGATGGCGCTGTGTTAAAAACCCAAACGTTCCATTTCTATTAGATTCACAAGTCCCTACCAGATGGCGGTGTGCATTAGTTTATCGACATAAAGTTTTCATGCTTGGGCGTTTGGATTGTGTAAATAGCCAATTTCTGGCGCTGTGTTAAGAGTCCAGACATTTAATTAATTTTTTCATTCAATTTCGATTATTAGGTGAATTAAGATCAAATCAGGAAAATATTTTTCGTTTTCCTACGAGCAGCCTGTATTTTTTATCTACTGGAATCGAGTTTTCCCAATCTGATTTAACACAATTCATATTTCGCACAATCCTTGTTACATTCTTATTACTTCTCTTAATGTTTTCAATTTAAATCTCAAGCTTCAATAATAATAGACAAAAATATGTCGCACGAAATTACCTCATTGAATTGCAATGCCGGTCGGCTGGTCACACGAAAGAATATGTTATGAAGACCTTGACGAAATTCATTCAGTAGGTATTAAATAGCGATGACAGCATTTCTAAAAATAAACAACTAAGCGAAGCGTAGTGGGCAATGTAAGGTCAAACTCACATCATGGGTTTGATTGACTAAGAAATAGAAATAATTGTCTTTCCAATACTCGAAAGTGGGTTAGCCTGTGTTCCTAGTAGATGTTCTATGAATTTCTGAGTTGATGTATAAAAAACGTCCAAGCACTCAAATAAATGAATGGTATTTAATTAACTTTTTACATGAAACATCAGCACGAAATACCACAATTTATATCAAAGTTTTACATACAAAAAGTAACTGAGTAAGAATTCGCGCTTATTTGAAAACGCCGTTAACAACGTATAAAAATTATGGACATACCCTGATTGGTGGTCTCCAAGTTTTATAGAAAATAGTTGATTATGTTTTTCATTTTCTTTCCGCTTAATAAAATCCTTTTTCCCTTATGATGTCAAAAATATAGTAGTGTTATCGTCGTTTTTCATTAAAAGTATTTAATTAGCGTTATTAGAATTTGTCCACTGAGTTTTTCGCAGATGTTCTCAAGAACTAGAATAATATCAACATTTTAACACGTCGGGTTCTACTGGAAGTAACACCCTACTGTCTTATTCGATAGAAAACCAACCTTGTATGAATTGTTGACTATGTTTTTACTATTAACAAATAAATTCATTGCACAAATGAATAAATCATTGCTACCACCGTTTAGAACTCTCGTTTATCTTCAGACAGTATGAAAACCAAGTACAAAGTGACATGAAATATATATGAATCGTTCGTTATTTGAATTTGGAAAAAAACATATATTAGATTCACAAACTATTGAAAGGGGGTTAATATTTGAACAGGTCGAAAGCTTGGGATTTATATACTCAATTTCAACAGTAACCAAACTGTTTAAAAAAACTACTAGATCAATCTGTTGTAATGTTGTACCCGTCGATAACTTGGTACTTCAGTGATCATCATCATCATCATCATCATATCAACTCCCAGTCATCCACTGCTGAATATAAGCCTCCCTCAACTTTTTTCATTCTTCCCTGTCCTGTGCGCAATGATACCAGTTGGAGTCTGCGTATTGTCTGAGGTCATCTACCAATCGTTTTTGTAGTCTTCCTATGCCCCTTTTGCTTCTTCTAGGTCTCCAGTGGACTAGTCTATTTGGCCATTCATTTTCTGTTTTCCTGGCTACGTTCCCTGCCCAACTCCATTTCAATTTACTAGTTATTTCCATTATATTTATAACACAGGTTCTTCTCCTTATCTCTACGTTCTGGATTCTGTCTCTCAAAGTCACTCCCAGCATGGTCCTTTCCATCTTTGGGCAACTCTCAGCATTTCTGCGCTCTTCTCAGTTAGTGTCTCTAGGCCATAGGCCATGACGGGAAGAACGCAGGAGATGGGAACATCTCTGTTCCTCAAAATTTTACTCATTTTTCCAAACGCTGTCCATCCAAGTCGGGTTCTTCTTTTCACTTCAGCGACCTGGTTTTGTTTTTCTAGTTTTATAACATGACTGAGATAAATGTAATCTTTTTCTATCAGCTGATTATCTATTCTCACCGGATTTTCGGTGTTGCTTAAGAGATTTCTTCTGCTAAAGTTCATATGAAGGCCTATCTCCTTGGATGCCTCGTTCTGTTGAGTTAACATAGTTCTTAAATCTTCCTAGTTTGAACTGATCAAGACCACATAATCGGCGAACCGGAGATGATTCAGGTGTTTTCCATCTACATTGATACCTTTTTCGTCCCATTCGAGTTTTTTAAAGGTGCTTTCTAGAGCAAGAGTAAAGAGTTTGGGGGATATTGTATCCCCTTGTCTTATTCCCCTCTGAACTGGAATGTCTTTCGACTGCGTCTCTTCGTCGACCTTCTCAATGTGGCGCTTTTGTAGGTATTCCCCAAGAGGGTGGTCTATCTGAAGTCTATCCTTGCATCATTCAATTCTTTAGTTACTGTTCGATAAGATCGAAGGTTTTTTTGAAGTCTACAAGAGCCAGATGTAGGTTAATATAGTTCTCACAACATTTCTCTTTCAGAGTTCGAATGGATTGTAAGTGGTCGATGGTGCTGAAACCTTTTCTGAATCCTGCCTGCTCGATGGGTTTATTTATGAGTCAGATAATTATTATCTTCATTAGCAATTTGTAGAGATGTGCCTTTTTTGAATATTAAAATCACCTCAGAACTAAGCCATTTATCTGGGATTTTTCCTTCTTCTAAGCATCGATTGAAAAGCACCCCCATTGCTTGAATCAAGACGTCACCTCCAAATATCAGCATTTCGATTGTAATGCAGTCTTCCCCAGGGGATCTCCCATTTTTGAGCTGGTTCAGTGCAGATCTTATTTCTTCTGCTGTGATATCGGGCATGTCTTCAGGGTTAACATTTGTTACTTTATATCTGTTATGTTCTTCGACATCAGGAGGTATTAGAAGTTCTGACCTATAGAGTTCTTCGTAAAAGCCCTCAATTACTCTATTTCAGCTTTTATTACGTTCTTGAGTTGAATTATTTTTGTTCTTCCTGAAGCTTGTTTCGTTCTTAGAATTTTCAAATTTTTATTGCTTCTATTGTTTCATTTATCAAATTTGTATTTTATGTTCTTCGATCTTTTCTGAGCGCTTTTGTTATAGCTCTATTCAAGCTACTATATTCTGTATGGTTTCTGTTCATCTGTCTTCTTCTATTCACCAATTCAAGGGTTTCTTCATTTATTCTACCGCCTCTTTGTTGTTTCCTTTGCATGCTCACCTTCTTTGTTGCTGTTTCGATGTTCTTTGTAATTTTTTCAAGTCCTTCAGCTCCATGGTTGGGTTCGTTTTGATATAGCTCTTGAAATTACTCCAGATCGAGTTTAGTGGAGTTTGTTTTCAATATCATTTTAGTTCTCTCGATTTTGGGGTTTACTTGAATCGTTCCCCTGACCAGTCTATGATCGCTTCCAGTTCTGAAGTTGTTTAATACTGAAACATCTGTGACAATATCTTTTTTACTGGATATGATAAAGTCTATTTCATTTCGGACTTGACCATTTGGGCTTACCCATGTCCACTTTCTCTTTTCTGACTTCTGAAAATAGGAGTTGATGCAGAATAAATTTTCTCTTTGTAGGAAGTTTATGAGCTGTTCGCCTCGGTGATTTCTTTCGCCAATGCCAAATTTTCCGATGTTCTCGTGAACATCCTCCTTTGTCCCCACCTTCGCATTGAAGTCACCGATAATTAAGCTGAATCGAGTTTTACGTTTTTGTTTTATCTGAGATTTTCTTCATTTTCGAGATCAGATGTTTCCCTATTTTATGATTTGAAAATTTCAACTGGTTGTACGTAACTCAGTTTTCTACCCTTTGGGTCAATGTGTAAAACTTTCAATTCATCATTACCAAGAAAATACTGGACATTTTGGATGAAGTGGTTACCTAATGTTGAAACTTGTTTAGTTTTATTGAATGAAGTTTGATATTCTTCTCATCTAACTTTGAAGGAACGACCAGTCTAACCTATGTGGAAATTGTTGTAGTCTGGGCAAGATAACTTTTGAACTTCTGATTCATTTAAATTCTCTATATGACTTGTACAATTAAATGAGAGTGATGACATTTTATTTTCAATAGTGCAATTTCAGATTTCAATTTGGGAAGGTTATTTTCGACATTTTCACTTATTTGTCCAAAATATGTTAGAAGGATGAATTTTTCGGATTTGTTGGTACGTATAATTGGATATATGTGGCTAATAGTTATATTTATATCATTGAATTGTATTCCGAAAAAATTTCCATTCGTTGATATTAATCGTTTAAAATAATTGTTAAAATAGCAAGAATTGGTTACAAGAATAAGGACTCTTCAAAGCTTATATAGTAGACTTGCGTTGATGTGAACTTGCGTAACTATAAACATCGACACGAGAGGGGTTCGGCAAAATTGCCGGGTTAGTGAGGTGACAGAATTCCCCGTTATACGGAACAACCATGCATTATTTCTCTCTGGACAGTCGAACCAAATCACATCATTGGACTCTAAAAAATTGGTCTATGAGTGATGCTCTTGTTGTTCTCCGGGAAAGAAATGTAATAAATGAATAGTTTGAAGAGAAAAAATCATTCTTTCGCAATTGCGTATAAAATTAGAGCTAATGAGGCAATTTGTTTAGACTCTCGACAAAAATAGTAAATGTTTTCAGTTTATTTTACAGAAATTTCCTGGTCTAAGTACAGAAAACCTAAAAGCAGGTCAATTGATGAAAGACACCACTGATTTTGAAACTATGAATGATCTAGAAAGGCTTGAGTGCTGTTGTAGCAGTTGAACAAAATTTCCTCGGAAATCATAAGGCTAACAACTATGTAGAATGAGTAACGGAGATGCTGGTTCGTTCCAAAGATTCAAGCTGTAGTATGAATATATAATTACACTATCTCAATAGCCATCTAGATCAATTCCAACACAATTTAGGAGACCCAAGCGAAGAACAAGGATATTCCACCCAAGACATAAAAACGATGGAGAATATGGTTTACTATATCATACGAAGTTGCCCAAGTCAGTTTCATTCTAGAAAATCACTCAAAAGGCAATTTATTGATGTTTAATACCAATAAAATATATTTTTTTATTGTGAAAAGTGTATTTTTTATTTCAGGAACTAGAGCTGATAGAAAAAAACTGGTAACAATTTTGACACTGTCATGCAAGACATACTTAGAATCAGGTCGAAAATCCTCAGCACCAAAATCGTTATAGGCTTGCATAATCAAACGATTTCAAGGAAAAGGAAGAAAAGAATTCTCTTAGAGGCAAGATATTTTTATTTTGGTTTTTTCTGAAAGAAAATATCATTAGATTTTCTTTCTTATTCACAAAAACTTGCAGTCTCTTGACAACATATAGATATTTGGAAAATAAGTAACAGAATAATGTCAAAAGAGTTTTGAAATGGATTTAAATAAATACATTTTGGTTTCAGGCTAATGAAAGATTTTCTAGAAAGTGATTTACGTGAGAACGTAATGGAATTGGTGGAAAATCTTCATGAAAAATGAATAAACGTCCTTCAAAACGCCAAGTTATCATACTCACGCGTATAATATTGATAGAATTTTACGTCTCAAAAAAGGAAACTTCATGGAGAAATATTTTCTTCTTGGAATATCAATTTTACCAGTAAAGTTGTCCTTGTTGGATATTCTCTTATATAGAGAATCATGACATAATTTTAAATTATTCAAAATTTGTCTTATTGAAGTTTGTATTTATTGAAAACTCATCAAGCTTTTCTATATTCGATATCTTTTTATGTAATATTCAATCGATAAATTAAAGTACGTTCTATTCCTGTAGTTTTCCACCGATACTTTTATTTTCATCTATTTTAGGATAAGGACATCTGGTACTATTTTCTTTGAGCGTCCTTCTTTTCTCGAAAATTGTATTAAAACCAATATAATTCAATTTCGAATCGAATTAATCTACAGAATATTATATCTGTAGTATTTTCCGGCTAAGTTTCCTGTGGAAACGTACGGAAAATCTTTCCAGACAAAATTAACAAATGTTAATGAAATCCATTACAGAAATATTCATCCTCGTATTATATTTAATAAAAAATCATGTAGTTTTTCCTTTTCAATTTGGCGATAAAGAATCTAATAAGTTAATTAAACTAGGTGGGTCCACTAACGGTATTATTGAAATCGATGAGGCAATCAAAATAGTTTTACGATAGTTGAACCAGGAAAATCTTATATCAATATTTATCATGATCTAACGAGATTTCAAAACGTCTAAATTATAATAATAATATCAACTTACCAACGCAAGCCATTTTTTGGAATTAAATGCACTTCAACACCAAACTTCTACAATACGAACTCGCAAGTTCAAATCTAAATCGAACGGAGGATTTTAAGGCGAGATGCAAGACCGGCTGTTGGTCAACAGGAGTGGAGTTCTATAAATGTTTCACGTCTGCGCGGTTGATATCGGTAAATGGTTAAAGCTTTCCACATACGTTCTTCTTTCTGCATATTTCACCATTGATGAAAAATAGTGAAATATGTAGATAAAATAATCAACTTTTTGTTCGAATTCAAGCTGCATTTTGGGAACGGGTTCGTCAAGTTTATTCTTTCCCTCTTATATACCGTAACCATAGAAGGCATTGAAAAATTCTAAGCCTGTTAAAGAAACAAACAAAATTTGAAAGTAAAAACATTTCATAATGCTCTCATTTAAGCTAAGCGTCACCAGCTACAAATTTGTATCCGCTGCGTGGGGTATTTTTATAAAAACTTATTTAACCCTACAGTAGTCGCGCTACGTCTGACAAACTCAGCCCTCCGAATATTAGCGAGCATTTTCGCATACTTTCGAATATTTCGTCGCGCCACTTTCCTAGCTTCGTCAACAGTTCGTATACTCTGTGAGTTTCCTTCGAAGTGTCACTCGTGTTGAAGCTAGATCGTCAAAGAGTCTCCTAGAGTCCCCGCGACCAGTTGTGTACCTAGAATTGAAGGTGAGTTATTTTGCTGAAATGAAATATAATTATAATTCTACTTCAATTATCTTTTGTTTTCAGTATAATATGAGTTACGAAGAGCAGCAGAAGAGATTACTTCGTCTTTAGAAAGAGGCTAAGTCAGATGATGACGATATTCAAGACGACAGTTTAGATCAAGAGGAGGACGTGGTGGAATATAAATCTGAAGAAAGTAACACGGAAGTACAGACAATTAGCTCCGCGCAAGAAAAATAAGGAGGAGAACAGGATTTAATACCTGCAAAGAAGCATGTAGACATTTATTTCATTGGTAAGGATAATTCAACAAAATGGTTGAAACACATGCCCACTCAGAATGTTCGAACTAGATCCTGGAATATAATTAGTAAACTCTCTGCTGTAAAAGGATTAGCGAAAAATACCAAGACTCCTATTGAATGGATTAAAAGGATTAGCGAAAAATACCAAGACTCCTATTGAATGTTGGAATTTATTCTTTGACAATGAAATATTGGAAATCGACATCGAGAATACCAACAAAAATATTACATAATTTTTCAATAATTACAGTAGAGAACGCGATTGCAAACTCACGAATATGGCAGAAATAAAAGCTCTCTTAGGACGTTTGTACTTGGCGGGGATATTGAAGAGTAGTAGGCTCAATGTAGATGAATTATGGGACAGAAAAGGGACAGGAGTAGAAATTTTCTGGCTGACAATGAGTACACAAAGGTTTCTATTTCTTGTACGGCACTTACGTTTTGATGATTCTATCACAAGAGAGGATCGGAAGAAGACTGATAAGCTGGCACCAATTCGTACATTATTTGATTTGTTCACAGATAACTATAGAAAGCATTATACTATCTCACAAAACGCCACAATAGATGAGAAGCTTGAAGGATTTCGTGGCAGGTGCAGTTTTCATCAGTATATACTCTCGAAACCAAATAAGTATGGAATCAAACTTTTCGCATTAGTTGACTCAAAGATGTATTATACTTCAAATTTAGAAGTTTATGTATGGCTGCAGCCTAAAGGACATCAGGTAAAAAATGATGCTTTAGCAATTGTCGAGCGTTTGGTGTCACCAATATCTGGAACTTCAAGAAATCAAACTGGGGACAATCGGTTTACCTCTGTTGCTCTAGTGAAAAAGTTACTTTCAGAGCATAAGTTAACTTATGTTGGTACAATTAGAAAACATAAAAGGGAGTTACCAAGAGAATTTCTTGAAACGAAACAACGTCCAGTTACGTTGAGTATATTTGGTTTCCAAGAAAATATGACCATAATCTTCTATGTATATAAGAAAAACAAAACGTTCTGATGATCGAGTCTGCATAACAGTGATGTACTTGATCACAGCACTGGTGATCAAAATAAACCTAAGATGATAACCTACTATAACTCTACGAAAGGGGGTTTAGATACAGGACGAGCTTTCTGCAATATATAACGTAGCAAGAACAACTAGACGTTGGTCCATGGTGATCTTCTATGCACTGATGAATATAGCAGGAAAAAATAGTCAAGTTATTCATACTGCAAACAATGAATATCCTGGAAATGATTTAAAGAGAAGACATTTTCTGAAGAAAATAACTCTCGATTTATTAGATCCTCATTTGAAGCTGCGTGCAACAGAAACTAATGTACCCCAAGCAGTTCAACAGAGAAGCCAAGAAGTTGCTGGTACATCAGCTAATAATGATCAGCAATTAGAAATGCCGGGAAATATCAGAAAATATTGTTTCGAGTGCAAAAATAAAAATAGATCAAGATATTACTGCCGAAAATGCAAAAAATTTGTATGTGTAAAACACGCCAAAATTAGGTGCCGTCTCTGTACAGAGGAGAACTTCAACCAAAATGTGTAAAAAGCATATATACTGAAGATTCACTTTCACTATTTTTTGGGCATTTTTTCGTATTTTATTTTTTAGCAAAAAAATTCATGAAAAAACAAGCATATTTTTAAGAATTCTATTTCATGTTGATTTTGATGTTAATTCCAACAAAGTGCAACACAGTTATGTTCAATAATAAACGTTTTTTCATATACTGCATTTTATTTATTGAATGGCTCATTTAATTACGCACTGTCAAAATTTGGAGTCCCTCAGATTCACCGCGACTACTAATGTTACAGAATAGGGTGCGACTACTGCAGGGTTAACTGCGTCCTCTCATCTGCACTGTACAATCGCACGCATCGGTCTATCGGTAATGCCGATGCTGTTATTCGAACTTTTTCGATGCGTTACGATGAGTTAAGTGGCACTAGTTGGCACTAGGCGAGTAGGACGGATCGTCCAGAATCTCGCACTGTCTCAACACAGACAGTCTGCCCCACGGATTCTGGGGGGCTTATATTCGACTACCCCTGAGAGGAAGGAGAGACAGAAGAAGGAAAAGGATAGAAATAAAAAGCTATATATAGCAGCGTACAACGTCCGCACATTAAGAACAGACGCGCACCTCACGGCACTGGAGGAGAAGCTTGAAAGCATCAAATGGCACGTGTTCGGTGTCTGCGAAACTGGAAAAGCTAATGAAGAAGTCGCCAAATTGAACTCAGACCACGTTATCTTTAACAAAAATGAAAATACAACCAGAAACGGTGGAGTAGCGCTTATGGTGCATAGGTCGGTCGCTCATCTGCTGCAAGTCACAAGAGCCATATCAAATAGAGTCATATATGTAGTAATGCAACTGAACGCTAGATACAAGATGCAGACAATTAATACTTATCTCCCGACCAGTGCTGCTATGGATGAAGACGTCGAACAGGTGTATGAGGACATTGCGGAGGCACGTTAAGTAAATGCCCAGTTGACTATAGTCACAGGCGATTTCAACGCAAAAATCGGACAGAAGCTCGGTACAGAGGCCACACGGATTTTGGGTTGGGACAGCGAAACGAGAGAGGACTGATGTTGTTGGAGTTCCTTGAGAGAGAAGAACTATACCGTCTGCAAACTTTCTTTAAAAAGCAGACACAAATAAAATGGACATGGAAGGGTCCAGATGGCAGAAGTAAAAACGAAATTGATTATATTTTATGCTCTAGAAAGGACGCTTGTAAGGATGTGTATGTACTTAGCCGCGTGGAAGCAGGGAGCGACCACAAAATAGTCCGTGCAAAATTTTCCGTAAACGTGCAATCAGAAAGAGCCAAGATGGTTTCAAAAACTCCTCGCCCATCGACAGCGGAGTTAGAAGGCCGAAAAGATGAATTTCAAAAGAACCTGAGTGTGAAGCTGTCGCAAATAAATCAGTCTACTGACCTGAACGAAATGTGCAATATTATAACTGATAGATTAATTACTTCTACAAAGAAAGTATGTGGTAGAAGGAGATTCAAAATTCAAAACTGCCCCCTCCAACTGCTAGCTCTTATCGAAAGGAGACGGAACACAAACAGGGAGTCTCAAGTGTACGAGGAGCTAAACAAGATTATAAGTAGGCAATATGTAGAGATGGTAGAAACAGACAAACACACATGGTGGAGCAGGCAATAGAAGATATGAATTTAAGAACACTCAGAAAGAATCTTTCAAAAGGAAAAGTTAGGATACACAAGTTGAAGGACGCCAACAATAATGCTAAACATGAAGAAACAGAAATAATTAACATAATACAAGACTTCTACAAAAAGCTTTATTCTAAAAAGGTTCCTGCCCCATCACGTGGGGGACCGCGCATTGATAAAGTTCAAGATGTGGGTTCGGAAGTTACAAGATGTGAAGTCAGAGCCGCAATCAAGCAGATGAAGAGTAGAAAGACCCCAGGAGAGGACCGAGTCACCGCTGAAATGTTCAAAAAGGAAGGGGAACAGCTGGAGATAGCTCTCTGCATGCTGTTCAACAAGTGCCTTGAAGAGGGAAGAATTCCTGAGAAGTGGAAGAATGCCGAGTTGGTCATATTATACAAGAAGGGTGATGCAGCTTGCATAGGCACTTACCGACCGATCAGCTTATTAAGTGTCGTCTACAAGTTGCCGACAAAAATACCAACAAAGAAATTAGATTTTAACCGGCCGAACGAGCAAGCGGGTTTCAGGAGCGGTTTCAGCACAATTGACCATATTTAATCACTGCGAACTTTGGTGGAGAAGTGCAACGAATATAATATGCCACTCAGCTTAGCCTTTGTGGACAATGAAAAAGCTTTTGACAGTATCGAGGTCTGGGCAGTGCTGGAAGCTATGAACCAAGCGCGAATAGACTCAAGGTATACAAATTTAATCAGAGAGATATATTACAATGCCAGCCTGCAAGTCACTCTTAATGAAGACTGGAAGACGGAAAAAATCCCTATAATGAGAAGGGTGAGGCAGGGTGATATCATATCCCCGAAGCTGTTTACCCTTGCACTCGAGTACGACATGAAGGAGCTGAACTGGGAGGAAAGAGGAATGAACATAGAGGAAAGCGGAATTTACATAGATGGATCTTACTTAAACCATCTGCGTTTTGCTGACGATGTTGTATTGATTCACACAGACCCCAAAGAACTGGAAACCATGCTCCAACAACTAAATGATGCATCCAAGAAAGTCGGCCTTAAGATGGACCTAAGTAAAAAAAAGTCATGACCCGTTCACCAAATATAATTGTGGTGGAAAATTCATCCATTGAGAACGTGAAAGACTATGTCTACCTTGGTCACAAAATCCAACTTGACAGCGAAAATCAAACGGCAGATCTGAACAGAAGAGTAGGACTTGCCTGGGCAGCATTCAGCAACCTAAAACACATTCTCACAGATAGGAAGTTACCAATAAATCTCAAAAGAAAGGCCTATAATGCGTTTGTCCTACCGGTTATGACATATGGTATAGAGATCATTAAACAGACAAGAAGAGGTGCGGAATGGCAAGGGCGCGCTGCATGCTGGGCATAAGCATCCGTGACCGAGTCAAGAATGACGTCATACGACAAAAGACTAAGGTTGAGGACGTAGTGGCGACTGCTGCCGAGCCGAAATGGCGATGGGCGGGACACTTATCCTCATTTGTTGAAACCATTGTTAACAATTTCAAACGTCAAAAACGAGCAACACTAAGATAAAATTCGAGTTCAAACCAGATGTCGTCTAAAACTCATTTCATTATTATTTGTTTATCATATAGTTAATGCATGCAGTTTATGTTCAGAGGTTTCACAAAGGGAGGTGCATATGATGGTGAAAAAGAGAAACATTATTGACGACAATTTGCACAATTCTGAATCAATATTCGAGCTCGATCCCTCAAAATGATGAGAAAGGTTCAATCTAGTGATTGAATTGATTACGACAGCGAAAAATTTTTTAATGTGCGGGGAAAAATTGTTAATATTTGAGGAAGTCAGCTATTTTGAATTCGAACGGAAATCAAATTTTAGGTTGGTTTTAGTAAAATATGGTTCTTTGTCCTCTTAGAACATCCATGAAAAACACAACAATGTCAAAAAAGGGTGACAACCCTTGAAAATTTGGAAGAGAGTAGATGGGTCGAGTGATACCTCGAAAGAAAGGTATTATCTTTGTCTGCATCCCCGTGAACGAATTTTCATTTTTGATTGAAAACTGTAGAAGATACAGAGTGAGCTACTGAAAAATAGAGGAGACTATCTATCGCCCTGAGGTATCACTGGATCGAAATATAACCCCCTGCTCTAGGGATTGAAATTCGAGATGAGGGTGATTTCGGAAGATGACAGCTTTTGATCTAAAATGAATCTATTCCAGTTTTTCGCACTAATACTCCACTACTTTTGGGGCGATAGTCTTCTCTATTTTTCAGTGGCTCACTCTGTATCTGCTACAGTTTTCAATCAAAAATGAAAATTCTTTCACGGGAATGCAGACAAAGATAATACCTTTCTTTCGAGTTATCATTCGACCCATCTACCCTCTTCCAAATTTTCAAGGGTTGTCACCCCTGCTCCAGGGGTTGAAATTCGAGATGAGGATGATACTTGGTGATGACTGCCATTGATCAGCATGGATCTGTACCATTTTACCTCAGTGAAACTTGAATAGTCTCAGGGAAATAGTCTTCCCTATCTTTCAGTTGCTCACCCTGTATCTTTTACAGTTTTCAATTAAAAATGAAAATTCGTTCAAGAGATATAGACAAAGACACCACCTTTCTTTTGAGTCATCACTCGATTCACCTTTTCTATTCAAAATGTTCAAGGATTGCAACCCCCGCTTAGGGGGTTGATATTTCTGGCAAGTTTTGTACCCCTAAAGATGTCCCCCTTGAAACAAAACTTGACCTGTTTTTGCGTTTTGATCAGAAATGAATATCTTGGTAGATATAGCCTCTGTTCAGTTTTCGTTGAAGCACCCCGTATAAAAACAATTGCAATCTGCACAATCCAATTTATAAACACCTGATTTATTTTCTTTATTAATTGGAGATTTATAATTCCTGATAAATGAACCTAAATTTGTTGATGTTTTGAACGCTATATTTAAATTTTTTTATATAGGTAGAACAGGAAGAAATTTTAATGTTACAATGGATGAATGAATCAATGGAAAACCGATTCAAATTATTCAAATCATCTTAGGGAAAATGGTCATTCTCTCATTTCAGAATTTAAAATCCTACATTCTGAGAATAGAGGTATAAAACTCAACCTTCTGGAAGCACTTGAAATTAACAGATTTAGGTATTCACCGGAAATTCATAATGATCAGGTAGACATAAATAACTCACCCTTACTAAATTTATTTCCTAAACATTAGTTCAAGTACGGATACCTCTGAGTGGATTGCCTCTTTAGTATATATAAAAAATTTGTTAGTAAGATATTTTTGTAGTATTCATTCGCTCTTGATAAAGATAGTGTGTATCAAAACGCCTCGAGCATTTAATAATATATTTTAGTAGAAATCATCGTTTACTTGTGTTTGTGAAAATTGATTTCTATCGAGTAAAAGACTCGTCAATTGAAGTAATAATATTCGCAATTCTCATGTCTTTCATTGAAGTAGGTTTTCGCTTCATCAATTGCTGAGTTTCAAATGGTCTTGCAACGCACATATTCAGCTTTAATCTCATTTGTTGGATTCTTCTTCCAGTTCTTATAAGTTCTGCTTGTAACTTCCTTAGACTGTATGCGAGGCATTTCTTACTTGAGGAGCACGTAGAAGGAAATTTTGACTGAATGTTGTCCTTTAATTTCAAATAGATTTGTGTTAATATCGTATTGTTTAAATAACATACGCCGAACTGACCGTTAAATTTGATCTGATAAAAATTTCATTTTGAAAACGAATTATTGGCTTAATCCTGCTGAGATAATGATAAATGGCAAAAAAAATGAATATGAGTATGTAGGCTGTATTAATGCGCTTTATACTCATAATACTCAGTATTAGCAACTTTTTGAGCATAGTGTATCATCGAAAACTTCGTTATTCAAAATGTTTTAGGAGAACTTCGTTCCCTACAAAATTGCAACTTAAATCCAATATTTTGAATACTTAAATAGTAGCTTTGAATCGTCCTACGTTCGGTCCATGCTCCATGCAGAATCCACAGGGATGAATCTGCTAAAGATGAATCCGTTACGTCACTGCGACGTCGTTATCGATCGCAAAACCGCGTGTACCATTCAGGCTCTTCAACTGCATAGTGTTTTTCATAAATAAAGAACTGAAGGTGACCAAAAATAGAAAAATGTGATCTTAAATGGCCAAATTGTGTAATTCTAATGTTTTAAACGATTCCTGATATAAGGGGATCGAATTGTGAATGAAGCCGTATCTCCCCTGGATTATTGGTGCATTTAATTCTAAGTGAGTGATTTCTCAGTATGTTTGCTGAACTTAGAGTTGGAAATGGAAAAATGGAAATACATTTGTGAATAGAATAATTTATGTACGTCGACAAAGTGTAAGTTAAAGTACATATACTTTAAAAAATATGAGGTAATCATATTCATTTTTACATAAAGTATATTGTTGAATGGAAATAGTGTTGAATAGGAATATACAGGATGGGTTATTCATATTCAAATTACAATTATTAGTTCATTGAACTCGTTCCTATAAATAACTTTTATCATGAAAAATCGAAATAAACTGATAAATCAAACACAACAAATATTTGATGAATTTCAACAGGTAAAGGTACATTAATAATGTACATTGCACAAAAATCTGAAACAAAATCTAGTAGTGAATTAGGTACAGGGTGTCCCATTTTCGATGTTTAAGTGAGGCTGCTATATGTAATACTGCAAATAGAAAAAAATGATACCCATGTGCATCGAGAAAAATTCATTTGTGAAATAAGATCGCAGCTATCTTTTCTGTTTTCGAGTCATTCCGTATTTCTAGATTTTCCGGGTTTTCGGCATGTACAATATCTGGGTTGCTGTCAAAGTATGGTGAAAACTATTTTGACATTCTACGGCAACTTTTTTGGGTAGAATGCAGGGACGTATTCCATCAAGAATTTTTTTGTTGAATGATTTTCGTATTATATTATTATTAACTTGTGGTTTTTCTGAATGTAAACTGTAAATGAATTTGGACAAAAGAAAAGTATATATATATATATATATATATATATATATATATATATATATATATATATATATATATATATATATATATATTGATGAAACAATTCTAAGCAACAAAGCTGTAAAACACAATAGGCCAGATATCATTCTTACTGATAAACAGAATCGAATAACATATATAATTGATATTGCTATTGCTGAAACACATAAAATACATGATAAATACAATGAAAGAATTTCTAAATATATGATGCTTGGCGACGAGATTAAAAAATGTGGAAAAATGAAAAAAATTTTATTCTACCGATTATTATTTCTACAACAGTTGTTATTCCTAGTAATCTTCACAAAAATATTGAGATTTTGGGTCTGAAGAAAAATTTGTTTGAACAGTTACAGAAGATAACAGTCATCAAATCTTGTAATATTCTTCTTCGTAGCTTTCTTTCCAAAATAAAAAACAAGGTAAATCATAGGTTTTCTTTTAGTTTATACTGCTCAGAATCTCATTTCATATTTTATTTATTTGTATATATAAATGTGATATAATTAGCTGAAAATTTTGTCATATTTATATTCAGACCAGTATTCTATTCGATCGTTTATCACTTCACACAAAGAAAACTATGAATGAGTAACATTCAGTGTTACTTGACTAAGGTCCGTACACTGGATTTTCCGGGGAGAAAGCCTCTGACACTACTCGTTGGTACATTGATGTCATTGTCTGATGATGCTATAGTTTGTATATATTCTGGTAGATTGATATATTCTCATAACATTTAACGTTTTCCTAATAAAAAATTATTCCAGGATATGTTTTGATTATAATTATTGCCTGGTAATGGTATTAATTACCGGGTGGTGGATTTATATTTTTTCATGAAATCAGTTTGATTGCATGAACAGATATATGGGCAACTCGTCGGGGTTAAACCCTATATATATATATATATATATATATATATATATATATATATATATATATATATATATATATATATATATACAAATCTAAAAATAACACTCTGCTAGCGGCAAAAGGCCGCTTTATCAAAAAAACGCGCGGTACTTGTCAAAGAAAAGACGCATTTTTTATTCTTGCCGCTTTTCTAGAAATTTCGGCGGCGCGTTTGACGGAAACATTCGAGACTTTCGTTCACGCCGCCATAAATGTTTCGCCTGCAGGAATTGGAGTCATTCTGAATTGTTACTTGAAGGTAATATTACGTCCATACGAAGTTTATTCTTAAATCGTACATAATGAGAGCAGCGAAGAAGTCTAAAACGTATCATTTTAATAACGATTGGGGGGAAGAATTTTTCTATTGTATGGTGAAGGATAATTGCATTTGTCTTACTTGTCGTGCGTCAGTTGCAGTTGCAATACCTAAGCATGGTAACTAAGAGAGGCATCATAAAACGGTTCATAAAATCTATGAAAATGATTTTTCGTCACAGAGTGAATTAAGAAAACGAAAAGTATGTGATTTGATATCTTGTTTGCAAAAAGAACAAACCATGTTCACAAGACCAGCCAATCAATCAAACGCTGATACGATCGCGTCATTTAAAATATCTCATATATTGGCGTAACACAAGAAACCATTCGAAGATGGATCGGTTGTGAAGGAAGCATTTATTGAAGCTGGTGAGACTTTATTTGGAGATTTTAAAAATAAAACAGAAATCATGTCTGCTATTAGAGAACTTCAGTTATCTAGTCCGACTGTCACAAGGCGTATTGAGGTCATGAGTCAGGACATGGCAGATAAACTAAAATATGGTATCATGAAATGTACATACTTTTCTTTACAGTTTGACGAATCCACCGATATTACAGACACTGCCCAGCTGTGTATTTTTATTCGGATGGTATTCAATGACATGTTGGCTAAGGAAGAATTTTTGACAATCATTCCTCTGAAGGGTAAGATCCGTGGCGAAGATATATATGACGTTTTCTTCAATTTTGTAAAAAACTACAAGCTACCAATATATAAATTAGGGTGCATTAAAACCGATGGAGCACCAGCAATGACTGGAAACAAAAACGGTTTTGTGGCCTTGTGTCGAGCTAATGAAAATTTTCCTGAATTTATTTCATTCTATTGCATTATACATCTACAAGTTCTGCGCTCAAAAGTTTTAAACACGGAAGAAATTATGGGCATTGCAACAAAAATTGTGAATTCCATCTGTGCACGTAGCTTGCAACGGCGGCTCTTCAAGTAGCAGTTAGAAGATAGGGAGTCAGCTGAACACATTGATTTAGTTCTTCACACGGCCGTCAGGTGGTTGAGTCGCGGAAAATTCCTAGAAAGGTTTCAAGAGTTATTGCCCGAAATAAGAGCTTTTCTAGACGAAAGACGTCATGACACTCAGATGTTGAAAAAGGAAAAAAGGCTGCCTGGTAGGTATTTTTGACTGACATCACAATGCACTTAAACACCATTAACTTGGAGCTTCAAGGTAAAGGAAAAACTATTATTGAGATAATTACCACAGCAAACGCATTCAAAAGTAAATTGCAACTTATTATAGATCAACTGAAAAGAAAGGATCTGAAACATTTTCCGTCTTTGAAAGCAAGGATTCCTCAGTTGAATTATGATGCGTATGGGGCTGAATTATCAAATAATTTGGGACAATTCGAAATGCGTTTTTATGATTGTAGTAAATTGGCAAAAATAGCATCATTTATGAGTTATCCTTTTTCATGTAAAAACATTGAGGAATTAGCTACTGAAATAGCAAGTTAGGATAATATGAACATATGTTCTGTTGAAAATTAGTTGATGCAGATTATATCAGATATACATCTTCAAGCTACAGCATCTTATACAAATTTCTGGTGTTTTATATCTGACGATAAATATCCGAATCTAAGGCAAATCGGCCTTCAACTCCGTTTGGGTCAACTTACTTGTGAGAGTCTGCATTTTCTGAAATGAAGATGATTAAGTCAAAATATCGCAATCGGCTAACTGACGATTATATGTCATCATGCTTGCGATTAGCACTCAATGGTTACGTACCATCTTATGAAAAGTATACTGAGGACATGCAGTGCCACGCTTCAACATCCAAAGTCACTCCTTAGTTAAGTTTAACACCATATGTAACTCTTTTGTTCTGTAACAACCAATAAAGTCGCAATTTTGAATAACTATGAGTTTTTCATTGATATTATTGAGAAGAACCTAAATAAACCTAATTCAAACCTCGACTAAATTAATGTGCGGAAAGCTAATATCCATATATGCTACGGTACACCCTACCTAGGTAGGTAGGTAGGTAGGTAGGGTGTATCGTATATGTACGACAATCCTGCATTACACATACTTGCAGCCTCTCAGAGTCAATCGTAAGTACTCTAAAAATATTGAGGTAGATCGCTAGTAGTTCAAGTTTGAGCATCCCTGCTCTATAGCAGCTGAATTATTAGAATCTAACAAGAGATTGAAAAAGGGAGTACCCTAGAAATTTACACGAGTTTTCACGTTATGACAGACTGGATCATCCCATTCTTTATAATAACAATCAGCGACGATGTGCAGTATGCCGTAAAAATGCAAATTTTCTCTGCCAAAAATGTGATGTTGGCTTGCATCCAAAAGATTGCTTTGCTTCTTATCATACTATTTAATGTTTAGATGTTCTTTTGATGAAAATAAAGACTTCGTTCTAAATCAATCGATAAATTCATGTGAGTATGCTATAGTACTACTCTCCTTTTAGAAGGACGCATAGTTTCGACCAATAGCAACACTCGAAAATTGAAAAAAATGATGGATTATACTTTATATTCCCCTTTTCAACCTCAATCCACGAAAAAAATTCCATTTATAAAGAAACGATTGTTTCAGGGTTGTATGGGTTAAACAAGGGCCCGAAAAAAAAAGTTATTCACTTAGATGTTAATAACGTCTACGGGCATAAAATGTCTTGGAACTATGTTGTTTTTCTACTTGAATTCAGGTATCCTCATTCCAACCAAATTTATTCTATGATGTATATATGAATGAAAAACGAAAAAAATGTTTTCAGGGGTGACAATGTGGTTGAGGCAGATTCGGCAGTGGCGAGAAGAAGGTAGCTAGCAGCGAGGGAGCCTACCAGCCCCAGTATGACGCGTGCTAGAGAATGAAGAAACAAAACGTTCGGACATTGTCTCTCATCGTTTGTACGTTTACATACCTACTGGTTGGGGCAGCTGTCTTCGACGCGCTCGAATCAAAAACGGAAAATCAAAGAAAAATTGTGTTACAAGGTGAGCCAAGATAATTTTCGAGTAATTGATTATTTTGAGAACAAAAAACAAGTAGAAGAAATTAGATACCACTGGAAACTAATATTTTTAGCAGAAATTCATTCTTTGTCATAACTCTGTGGGTTTTGAATCCTGAACATATCTTGTGGCATTTGAAAACATCTTATGTTTCTTCAAAATTTTAAGTACCACTTATTTTGAAAATTTATCTCTGCTTGTCTATGTAATGAGGTATTTGAAAAATCTAATAAATAACACAGCTCTACAAAAAAAATTTTTTTTATTGTTGCCCTGGATATCATCGCAAATTTTTATGTTTTCAAGTGCCCAGATTACGAATATATTCATGAAAGTTCTCAGTGTGCTCGTATTTTCATGATTTTTGCATTTCTTATATTTTGAACAATTATAAGCTTGTCAGAAATAAAATTTAATTTTCCAGTCATGATTAGGCTTCTGCGCAACTTTTTCGCGCATACAAACATCATCTGATCCCCACTCTCAGACCCCTTGCTCCACAGAACAGCTGAGATCTCAGTTATTTGACAATATTGAAGTACATATACACGTAAATCTGGATAAAGTGTCATGGATTAATATTTTGTTTCAATTACTGAATGTCCATTCTTATATATTTGTCTTCTAGTCTAAAATATGAGTTCGTCACGAAGAAAGTGTAAATATTGTAGTGATTTATTTTGTTATATTTGCGGTGTTTATATACCAAAAAACAAAAAGAAATATCACAGACTTTGTCAAGGAGACTTATGTTGAATATTTTGGTTTCAAAATGGACAAATTAGGTAAACCATGGGTTCCTAATAAAGTTTGTAAGTCTTGTGTTGAGACTTTACGGTTGTGAAAAAAGGTGAATGTTCTGGATTAGACTTTGGTATTCCTATGATCTGGATGGAGCCTACGAATCATTTAGATGATTGTTACTTTTGCGTAGTAGATGTTAAAGGTTTTCATCGAAATCAAACGTGGAGATACCCAGACTTACAGTCTACGAAATGTCCGGTTCTACACAGTGAAAATCTCCATCGGCCCATATACATTTCAAAAGTAATTCGCATGCCCTCAGAAACAATGATGTTACCAAATTCACAGAAATCGGGACCATCTACTAGTGGAAGTGAATGGGAAGGTGAAACATCTACGCCAAAGTTATTTTCTCAAAATGAACTCAGTGATTTAATACGTGATCTCAATTTATCAAAACAAGGATCAGAACTGTTAGCCTCAAAATTGAAAGAAAAAATTTATTGGCACCAACAGTAACAATTACAACATACAGAACGCGAGAAAAGAGTTATTACAATTTTTAGTGAAAATGAAGGATTAGTGTATTGTAATGATATCGCGAAGCTGCTTATAGACATGGGTTTAAAAGAGTACAAATCTACTGAATGGCGCCTTTTTATTGATAGTTGCAAAGGAAGTTTAAAATGCGTCTTATTGCACAATGGAAATAAATTTGCATCAATTCCAATTGCCCATTCAACGAAACTCAAAGAAGAATATGAAAATGTAAAATTAGTTTTAGAGAAAATTAAATACTCTGAGCATTAATGGCCGATCTGTGTGGATTTAAAAATGGTTAATTTTTTACTTGGCCAACAAAGTGGATATACAAAATACCCTTGCTTTATTTGTATGTGGGATAGTAGAGCAAAGCAACTTCATTGGGAACAAGATGTTTGGCCTGTAAGAAATTCTTTAACTGTCGGTAAAGCCAACGTAATAAGGAGCCGCTGGTGAGCAGAGACAAAATCATACTTCCACCATTACATATTAAGTTAGGTATGATTAAGCAATTTGTAAAAGCGTTGAACAAAGACGGAAATGGTTTTAATTACATTTGCAGAAAATTTCCGAAGCTTAGTATGGAAAAATTGAAAAGTGGAATATTTGATGGTCCTCAAATACGGCAATTGATGAAAGACTCAGATTTTATCAAAGTTATGACTGTTCCGGAAAGTAAAGCTTGTAAAAGTTTTGTGTTGGTTGTCGAAAATTTCCTAGGTAACCATAAAGCAGCAAATTATGAAGAAACTGTGCAAAATATGCTGACAAACTTTCAGACTTTAGGAGCAAATATGAGTATTAAGTTACACTATCTCCGCAATCATCTAGATAAATTTCCGGATACTTTAGGAAATTATAGTGAGGAACAGGAGAGCGGTTTCATCAAGATCTAAAAGTGATGGAAGAAAGGTATCAAGGTCGATGGGATTGTCACATGATGGCAGATTACTGCTGGTCTTTGAAAAGAGATTGTCCCTGAAAAATTATAGAAGAAAAGCTCATAAAAGGCGTTTTATGGAAATATGAAATATATTTTCGACATTTTCCTCTTTATTTACTTCGATGTATCCGAATTTCTCAAAACATAACTGACATTATAAATATATCTGTTATTTTGTTTCTTGTTTTACGATTTCTGTTATGTAAAATGAAAATAAAGATTTAAAAAGAAATCAGAGCAAATCCTACAAAATCATTGATAGTTTCACGAATTGTGTGCATAAATAGACCCAAAATCATTTTCATATCTAGGGCAACAAAACCATTGTAGACCAGTGAAATCAGTCGGAACACCCTGTATAGGTAAGCGGAGTTCTGTGATTATTTGACAATGAATTTCACGTTTCGCCATTCATTAGAATGAAATTACGATTCATTTCTTCAACAAGTCACTAAACTTGGTATTTCACTTTCAGAAATTCAAGCTATAGTTCGCAAGAAATACAACATTAGTAACGAAGATTTCCGCATATTAGAAACTGTGGTCTTGAAGTCTGAGCCTCACAGAGCTGGCCAACAGTGGAAATTTACGGGTGCGTTCTATTACGCAACAACAGTGCTAACAACCATTGGTTACGGACATTCTACTCCAGCAACAATTGGTGGTAAACTGTTTACCATGTTCTACGCTATGGTTGGTATTCCTCTAGGCCTTGTCATGTTTCAGAGCATCGGAGAACGGGTGAACAAGCTCAGCAGGTAAGTGATGAAAATAATTTACCTTCCAACTCGAAGGATCGAATATTTGATCCGGCTCGAAGGATCAGATGTTTATTCTAGGGATAGGAAACCAAAAATTTTGAATTGAATTGAAGGAAATATTCGATTCAGGATAACGTGACTTGGGTTCACTATTGATTGGTGATCCTTACTATCAATCAGAGTAGGAGGAACCCGTTCATATACAGGGTGTCCCAGAATAAGACAGCAATCTCTTAGAATCTGAAAGAACTTGTCAAAAGAATGCCACAACTTCATCTAGCATTGTTTACTATAATCCGTCGGTGCTAAGACATTCACCCCCAAGTTGAAGAAAAAGAGATTATTAGAAAGTCGAAAAGTGAGGTTCGGTTTAGTTATCATATTATACAAAATGTTGTGTGCCTGTTTAGCGAATTCGGTATTCATTTTTGCTTTCGCACCAGTTGTTTGAAAGGGAATGAAAGTTGTTACGAATGACCTTTAAATTTGATTAGGATCGGCAAATCTTTCTTTCCACCCTGCTTGACCATTGTTCTACAAATGTTCAAATGAAGAAAATGAAAATTCACAATTTACTGGGTGTGTGGATAACTGCGTTAGCTTTCTTTTTTCATGTTGTCCTTCTGTTTCTTCTTTGTTTTGTTTTATTTTCCTTTGCACCATGTCTACTTTTTCCTATATTCTTAGTTTGATTCTGCAGTTGAGAAGTGGATGAAACGCACGCTTTGCAATTATCCTCTTCACATATTCTTGCATTTGGTTCTTATAGTTCAGATTTTAGCTAGTTTGTTTCTTTAATACTTTGCTACTTTTTTACATTAAATTGTTTATCTTTCGATTTTGATCTCCTTAGATTTGTTTAGTTTATATTCAAAGCATACTGCTACCGTTTTGAATTTATGGTACGCCTGATTCTATTTTCTCTACAATTGAATTGCTATTGCTTATTTTGAGTACATGATGATATCTAGGTAGTTTTGAATAATGATGGTTAGCTTTCGTGGGAAGCGTGCCATTTCCTTCTTGTATGTCAATGCTTTCTGCCACATTTTATCGAAATCTTTTCAATATCCATGATCAGAGTGCCAGTTTGTGCTGATATTTTCTGCCAATTCGTATATCGTAGAATGATAAATTCTGAATCCAAATTGGTGGTTCACTATCATTTTTTCATCTTCTGCTAAGTTCTTTAGCCTTGTGTATACCGCTTTCTCTTTTACCTTCCTCATAGCTGGTAGTATGTTGATCATTCTTTAGCTGCTTATTATTTGGTTTCTTGGTATTCCTGTCTTTCATATCATTATTATATAAGAAAGCCAAATCCTATTATAAATCCTTAATCCTAAGAACCAAATACAATTTTCACAGTGAACTTATTGATAAATCTGTAAATAAAAATAGAACTGTGTGGAATCTAGTAAATACTATGACTGGTCGAAAACGTATGGAACAAAATTCTATTGCACTGGTTATTGATAATGTTACGCATAACGATCCCAAGGATTTGGCTGAGATTTTCGCTAATCATTTCACTACAGTTGCCGAATCTTCCTCAACAGTTATTATAAAGACTCAATGTCATCCTCATGTACGACGTCACGTATGTTAGACACAACCTTTTTCTTCCACCCAGTCCTGGAGCATGAAATCCATGATGTTATAAGATCACTCAAAAACAACAAAGGTTCTAGTGTTGATTTCATCTCAGCACGAATTCTGAAGATGATAGGTACCGATATCAGCCGACATTTCGCTCATGTTATTAACCTGTCAATTAGCACAGGCGTATTTCCTCGTATTCTGAAAAAAGCAATCGTCTTTCCTATTCATAAAAAGGATGATGTACACGATATCATGAACTATAGACCTATATCTATCTTAAGTGTCTTTTCCAAGGTTTTTGAAAGAATAGTGTTTGATAGAATGATGAAGTACCTAGATAAATTTCAAATACTTGATACTACACAACATGGTTTCAGAACCGGCCGCTCGACTCAAACTGGAGCATTGCAGTTCGTGGAGTTCGTCTATCGTTGCCTTGATAATGGTCAATATGTTGCTGGATTGTTCTTTGACTTGTCTAAAGCGTTTGATAGTCTTGCTATCCAGTTTATATTGATAAATGTTATAATCTTGGATTCAGAGGCGTGTTCTTGAACTGGATTCGTAGTTATCTGGAGGACAGAACTGCCTCAATCAGGGTTCACGACTCATTCTCAAATGAACAGTACTGTAAATTAGGAGTACCCCAGGGTTCTGTATTGGAGCCACTTCTATTTCTGTTATTCATCAACGATCTGCCACCAAATTTGAAAAAAATATTCTACAGAAAATCTAATATTTGCAATTTATTATCAAAATAATCTGGTTGATACTGTTCGCTGATGACTCTTCCATAGCTATTACTGCTGAGACTCTTGAGGAGCTTCAAAAGTTATGCGAGCTGCTGGTGGAGAGTTTCGTAGAATGGTGCCATTTTAATGCTATTATGATCAATGTCAACAAGACGGAATACATTCACTTCACCCTGTCGTCTTGTGCTCAGGGTAGCATAACAATAAGGTATTTAGATACAGTCATCTCTTCGAAGGACACCACTAAATTCCTCGGCGTTCACATCGATAGGAATCTGAAGTAGAGTGCACATATCGATGCGATTTGTAAGAGGCTGAATAGTTCCTATTATGCCCTAAATAGAATCAAGAGTTCACTACCTCTAAGTTCCCTTGTTAACGTTTATTACAGTTTGGTATATAGTCACCTGTCCTATAATATCTTACTGTGGGGAAATTCCTCAGACGTAGGTAGAGTTTTCATCATCCAGAAAAGAATTCTGTGAATGATGTTCGATACAGCTCCACAATCTTCATGTAGACCGTTGTTCCTGAAGAATGGTATCCTCACATTGGCGTCTATTTTCATTTTGAGATGCCTCGTTTATATTAAAGAGAATGAAAGTAACATGACTAAACTTTCTAACTTTCATTCCCACAGTACTAGAAATAAGGAAACATTATGTATCCCTAAACACAGAACTTCTAGATTTGAAATGTCGCCCTGTACCAGGGTATCAGATTGTTCAATCATCTTCCACGGCATATACAGGGTCTAAGTGTAAATAGATTTAAGGTAGCAGTTAAGAATTTACTTTTAGCAAAATGTTTTTATACTGTGAATGAGTTTCTATGTGTTGATTTAGATAATGTCTAAATGTCTTTTCTATTGACCTGTCCTATACATACTTGTGATGTCTTAAGGATCAATATATTATTATTATTATTATTATTATTAATTCTGCTGTTTTTCTCTTCCTATTTCTACTATTTCTTCGACTACTAAATCTGGTACATTTCTGAGCGCTCGGTTTGTAATCCCGTCGATTCCAGATGTTTTTTTTGTATTACAATTTGATAGTATTTCTTTGGTCTCGATCTTTGAGATATCTTCTACGTATTCTCCTACATTTTTTCCTAAGTGGTTAGTTAAGTTTTTTATCTTTATGTTTATTGCTGACCATGTTTTTGGACTGTTTTTCAAATAGCCGTCGTTGAAAGCTACTAGTTCCTACGTACCTCAGAAGTGGGAAGTGGTTCCTTGCTCGTCTTCTTGTTAGTGTAGATGCCATGTGCCTGAGGGATTCGTACTCTGTTTTTGATTCCGCAAGTAAGTTTTATCTCTCATTCTTCGTTGATTATTTCTCTGAGTACTTCCTCGATATCGCTTTCGAGTTTATTTAATATTCTCTTGTCGTCATGGTGAAGAGCTCCCCATAGTACTTTCTGCAGTTCCTTAATTGGTGTTGGAGTTTCCTTTTCATCGTTTTCTTTATCGATTTCATATTGCTCGGTGATCCTTCTTTTTAGGTCTCTAATTATATCTTCTTTCCTATCGTTATAAACATACCACAAAAATTGTCGCATCACCTGGTATTCTGAATTTCACAATCAATTAAGCAGCTCGATCACAGTTTCTTGGTCAACATATGTTTTCGGACATATGAGGGGAAAGAAACCTTATCTATGCAGTAACATTTGTTTCCATATGATCTCAAACACGTCTGAAACAAGAATGAGTTTATTTGACTATCAGTATTCATTCAATTTTTCTTCAGTTTGCACGCTAAATTAATGCAAGTTTTCTGTGTTTCTTGTTGATTTTCGAACTATTTGAGTGATCATGAAGTGGTAAGAATTGTAACACTTCTAGAGGAGAGGCGAAGCCAACGTTACGTGGCTAACTTGTTCAATGTTAACCAAAGCACTATTTCAAGAACAAGTAATCGGTACTACGGAACAGGGGAATATGGAAGAAGGGCTGGACAGGGAAGAAATCGGATAACAACACCAGTTGATGATCGTTGGTTTCGCTTAACTGTACTAAGAGTTCGGCACTGTATGGCTAGAATGTTACAAAATTAACTTGCACTTTCCAGAAATGTGCATATTTCATTTCAAACTGATAGGAACAGGCTCAGAGAAGATGATATCAGACCAGGGTTGGCTTCTATCGGCCCGCGTCTCACCAGAGAGCTTCGAGTTGCAAAACTTCAGTTTGCGAGGGAACATGCAAATTGGAGGATTCCAGAATGGTCGAATGTTCCCTTTTCCGACGAGTCCTGGTTCTGTCTAGTATCAAATGATATACGCATGTCTGTATACAGACGACCTGGGGAACGGTATCAGCAATGCAATATCCGGCAAACCGAAAACTTCGGAGGGGGCTCAGTAATGGTGTGGGGAGGCATTTCTTTCCATGGTCGAACTGAGTTAGTCCTAGTGAATAATGGAAGAATGACAGCGGCCAGATACATCGCAGATATCCTTGAACCCCATGTTATACCCTTTGGCCCATTGATTGCCGAAAACTTCATTTATATGCATGACAATGCTCGGCCTCATGCAGCTAGAGTAGTTACAGAATTTCTGCAAAATGCAAAATTTGATATTTTAAGATGGCAGCCAGAAGTCTCGACTTGAATCCCATAGAACATGTTTGGGACAACGTGGGGTGGCAAATTCAGCAACGTAGGATGTCTTGTAGAACAATCCAACAACTAGAAAACCTACATCCTGAAATTTGGAACTCATTGACGCAAGAGAACATCCAAAATTTGTTTGAAGGGCTTCCGAGACGTATACTGGCAGTAATTAGGGTCCGGGGAGGAAACACTCGATTTTGAAAATGATTAGTAACCATTTGATGCTAGTTGATTGGTCTCTTCGCGAATGTTCGAAGATGGTAAAATTTTTTAAATTTTCATTAGCTTTTGAATATCTTCTTATTTTACATTTCTGAAAGTTACCAAGCAACTCTTGAATGACCAACCTAAAAATGTATATAGTATTGTCGTAAAAGTAGGGTGATGCTACAATTTTTGTGAGGAGTGTATTTTCTGTTATCATTTCTTCTTTGAATTTTCTTCAGTTTGTTCTATGCATTTTTAGTATGCTCATTTGATTCTATTTTCGGCGTTATCATAACCAGGTGGTGACTAGATGAAAGATCAATCTTCACCTCCATTTCATATTTCTATGATACATTTTTAATGATGGCAATGTCAAGTACTCTTGATCTGCCATCATTTTGAGTATTATCCCACAGACGTTGTTGGTTCTGTTATTCCTTTCTTTTTCTTTTTTATCTGCTGCTATAGTAACTTTGTTGTACAGAGTACCTGTCACTTACAAGGTGATTGTTTCCTTCGAAAAAGTTTTGCGTATTATTATATCTATTTTGATTTAAATGCAAACGTATGAACTAAATAAAAAACAGCCCGTTTGAAAATTAGAGTGTATTGTTCTATCAGATTTTAACTGATTGCTTTCATATTCTGGAGCAGCTTTATATTGCTCCTAATATTCACATTTATTATAACGGTATCCGTTGAATATGCTATGCTGAATGTACAATTCTATTCCTGGTTTTGAACTATATACACGACGTCAGCGCTAAAGACCCATTATAAGTATCAAGGGAACGGGTCTATCGATCAAATTCAAATTTTGGGAATACGCATCCGTTTTTTTGACAATTATGGATCTCAAGAATAACCCATTTCTCGTGAAAAAGAATTAGAAAGTACACCATTACATTCGAAATAGCAAAGTTGTAGTCGATGTCCGGTATAGCCAGAAGTGGTACAATTACGAATTGTAGATCAGTATTCATTTACTCTAATCCAAAAATTTGAAATTTATCGTTAAATTCGTTCCCCAGATACTAATGAGCTCTTTGGTGCGGACACCCTGTAAATATTGAATTGATTTTAATTTGAGCCTCTTGTTCCATGTTTCTAGTGTGATAATAAAATCAGTTAAGTCTTCATTGCATTGTCGGCAAACTAATGCTTCTGAGTTAGATTTAATATGCGTGGTAACAACACTAAGTTCCCTAACCATAGCGGGTGGAGCCGCTGCTTTCTCCAGATACGAAGGTTGGAGCTATTTTGATTCCGTATATTACTGCTTCATTACACTCACAACGATAGGATTTGGCGATATGGTGAGTAATTCAATTTCTTTCACACAATTGATCTGTGGTTTCAATTCCCTCTTCGCTTTTTCGAGGCTGAATTTTCTGGTGATTCCCTATTCATAGTGTATAATCTCCTAACTCTCTCCTCTACAGGTTGCCCTTCAGAAGGATAACGCTCTCAGTAAAAAGCCTGAATATGTGATGTTCGCATTGATTTTCATTTTATTCGGATTAGCAATCGTAGCTGCTTCCTTGAATTTACTGGTGCTTCGGTTTGTTACAATGAATACCGAGGATGAAAGGAGAGACGAGGCTCAAGCTATGCAAGTGAGTATAATATATAATCTCATAATTAGATATTTGATATAAGAAAATTTGTTGGCCTCATATAATACTATATGATTCTGTTTTCTCATAAGTAACATTTGTTTCCATATGATCTCAAACACGTCTGAAACAAGAATGAGTTTATTTGACTATCAGTATTCATTCAATTTTTCTTCAGTTTGCACGCTAAATTAATGCAAGTTTTCTGTGTTTCTTGTTGATTTTCGAACTATTTGAGTGATCATGAAGTGGTAAGAATTGTAACACTTCTAGAGGAGAGGCGAAGCCAACGTTACGTGGCTAACTTGTTCAATGTTAACCAAAGCACTATTTCAAGAACAAGTAATCGGTACTACGGAACAGGGTAATATGTAAGAAGGGCTGGACAGGGAAGAAATCGGATAACAACACCAGTTGATGATCGTTGGTTTCGCTTAACTGTACCTAGAGTTCGGCACTGTATGGCTAGAATGTTACAAAATTAACTTGCACTTTACAGAAATGTGCATATTTCATTTCAAACTGATAGGAACAGGCTCAGAGAAGATGATATCAGATCAGGGTTGGCTTCTATCGGCCCGCGTCTCACCAGAGAGCTTCGAGTTGCAAAACTTCAGTTTGCGAGGGAACATGCAAATTGGAGGATTCCAGAATGGTCGAATGTTCCCTTTTCCGACGAGTCCTGGTTCTGTCTAGTATCAAATGATATACGCATGTCTGTATACAGACGACCTGGGGAACGGTATCAGCAATGCAATATCCGGCAAACCGAATATGAATATGAAAATATGACTTCAAATCTTGCACAAAATTTTTAATCATATTTGGATATCAGGCGGTTTTCATCAATTAACAGTAAACCTTGATAACTCCGTGCTAGAACGTTCGAGCGACCTCTGTGAAGTATGGGGATAATCAGTAAGTCTCTACAAACTCTGAAGGCATTTGTTACCGGTAGAATGCCTTGGTTTGTAATCGATGTGCGAATATTTATAGAGTCCTTATTGCATACTTTATATTTTGAGCAGGAAAAAAACGGAATAACGAATTTGTATTAAATTTTAATTTGAATCCGAGTTCAAAGATGGTTGCACATCAGTTGATAGCGGCCCACGCTCTGAGGGTCCTCGACGGCATAATCAGACGATAACATCGAACGCGTGCGATTTGCAATCAGAAGATCGTCGCTTAACTATGCAGTAACCTACCAGATTGTTATCTTGGCTTATTGTTTCTTTTCTTCTTCTCTTCAGCCTTTATTTATCCATCATCCATCCAGTGTTGGATATAGGCCTCTTCTAATTTCTTCCATGCATTTCTGTCTCTAGCAGTTATCATACATTGCTTTCCTGCTATGACTTTCACATCGTCTAGACACCTCTTTTGGGGCCTTCCTAAACCTCTCTTCGTTGTTGCTGTTGTTTTTTATTTGTCAATTTATCTGCACCCTGTCTAGCGACATGTCCAACCACTGCCACTTAAGGCTCGCCACCCGTTCCATGATATCTGTTATTTTGGTTCTGTTTCTTATGTCATCGTTTCGCACTTTACCCCATAGCTCTCTGCGTGACTCTAAGTTGGTCCGCCACTTTACTCGTTATGGACATGGTTTCTAGTCCATACGTAGCCACAGGAATTATGCAGCTATTATATACTCTTCTTTTGAGAGAAATTGGTATATTTCGGTCCTACAAAATGAAACTAAGTTTCCCAAAAGCGGCCCATGCTAGATGGATTTGGCGTTTTATTTCGGCAGTTTGATTTTCCTTACCGATTTTTATTGTGTGGCCTAAATAGTTATAATGGTTCACTGTTTCCAAGATGACGTCGTCGATATCGATTCTGATGTTGCTATTACTCATAATTTTTGTTTTGTTCAAATTCATTTTGAGTCCTGCTCTTTTGGAATGATTGTTAAGCTCGGTCAGCGTTGATTTCAATTCCTCTTGGCTGGAGCTAATCAAAACAATGTCATCAGCGAATCTCAAGTGGCTCAGATACACTCCGTCAATATTCAGCCCCTTTCTCTCCCAATTCAGCTCTTCAAAGATATTTTCCAGTGCTAGTGTGAAGAGTTTGGAAGAAATGGTATCGCCGTGCCAAACACCTTTTTCTAGAGGTATTTTATCTGTTCTCAAATCATCGTCTAGCTTAACATGAAAATTGGCATTTCTATAGATGTTTTTGATCAGTGTAGAGTATCTCGAATCGATTCTTGCATCGTCCAAAGCACTGAGAAATGCCCATGTTTCAATACTATCAAATGATTTGTGATAGTCGATGAACGCGAGATGTATAGGGATATTATACTCGGTAGTTCTTTCTATTACTGTTCTAACAGTTTGTCCAGTAGCACTTTATGAACCCCGCCTGTTCAACTTGTTGATATGAGTCCATCTTCTTGATTAGGTTAGATACAATCTTCGTCAAGAGCTTTTAAATGTGGGAAAACAGACTTATGGGTCGATAGTTTTCAATATTCGTGCCGTCGCCTTTTTTGTACAACAGAATTACCTCAGCATTTTTCCATGTTTCTGGTATTTTTCCCTCAACTAGGCATTTATTCAGAAGTAATTTTAAGACTGGTTCAAGGGCTTTTCCTCCTATTTGTAACATTTCAGATGTTAAACGATCCTCCCTGGAGACATTCGTTGTTTCATCTGTTTGAGTGCATGTTTGATCTCTGAAGAAGTTATTTCAGGCAAGTCTTCAGATCCTACGTTCAAGATGATCTTGTGTATGCTGTCAGGACGTGGCATGGTCGAAGTATTAAGTTCTCTATAGAATTTGTGTATTTCTTTTGCTATTCCTTCTTTATCTGATATAAAAATTCCAGTTTGGTTCTTGATTTTTTGAAATTTTTTGTTTGCCTTGGCTCAACCTGTATTGTAGTATTGTATTATATCTATTATTTTAATGTGTGTCAGAAAAAAAACAAGTGTGAGCTCAGGAAATGTAACAGGGGAACCATACTATCTTTTATATGATTCAATAAACGAGTGAAAAAACATGAGGAAAAAACTCGTTTCCCTGTCGCTATTGCACTAGAAATAGCTTGTCTGTTTAAGTTGTGTTAGTGTTGTGTGTACATAAAGAGTACCAAAGATTTTTCTGCTTAGCCGCTTCATTCTCTCTTGCATTCCATGATTTCCAAACGAAGACAAGGGTGAAAAAAAGGGGTTTTGGGACAGGAATCTGTAACAATGGAAAAAGAAAACCAGCAAAAAAATATCTCAACAATCATACTTCTTGTATGTCTAAACAAATGTAAGAAAAAATTTTACATAGCAAGCAAGGTCATAAAAAGGACTAAGGAGATAATAAAAAAATACTTAATCTGCGATATTTCCTCAAATTCCCTCTCTGTTTGACCGAGAGAGCCCCGATGGCCAGGTTAGGTCTTCCAAGTGATGCCGATTATGATGATGCCTGTAAAAAGATCAACATTTCTCACAGAATTTATTCTGCACAAAGTTCTTGAAAGAGATGATTGACGACCATAGTTTGTAAAATGTTATTTCCAATAAAGAGCTCGTAAAGGGACGTGAAGAGTATATTACCTTGAAGGTGTAAATAAGACATCAAAATAGGATTCACGAGAAAAATGTGGCACTCCAGAAGCACAATAGTTTAAATTTTAGTATACAGGATGCTTCAACGAAAACTACAACTGAAAGATAGGGAAGACTATTTCCCTGAGACTATTCAAGTTTCAGAGAGGTAAAATGGAACAGATCCATGCTGATCAATGGCAGTCATCATCAAGTACCATCCTCATCTCGAATTTCAACCCCTGGAGCAGGGGTGACAACCCTTGAAAATTTGGAATAGGGTAGATTGGGGTTCAGTGATAACTCGAAAGAAAGGCACTGAAAAATAGAGAAGACTATCGCCCCAAGACTGTTGGAGTATTAGTGCGAAAAACTGGAATAGATTCATTTAGATCAAAGATGATAGCCATCCGGAATGAATCTATTCCATTTTTTTGCACTAATACTTGAATAACTCAGGGCGATAGATAGTCTCCTCTATTTTTCAGTAGCTCACTCTGTATCTTCTATAGTTTTCAATCAAAAATGAATATTCGTTCACGGGGATGCAAACAAAGATAATACCCTTCTTTCGAGGTATCACTCGACCCATCTACCCTCTTCCAAATTTTCAAGAGTGGTCACCCCTGCTCTAGGGGTTGAAATTCGAGATGAGGATGGTACTTGATGATGACTACCATTGATCAGCATGGATCTGTTCCATTTTACTCCACTGAAACTTGAATAGTTTCAGGGAAATAGTCTTCCCTATCTTTTAGTTGCTCACCCTGTATCTTTTACAGTTTTCAATTAAAAATGGAAATTCATTCAAGGCGATGTAGACAAAGATACCGCTTTTCTTTTGAGTCATCACTCGACCCATCTTCCATATTCAAAATGTTCAAGGACTGCAACCCCTGCTTAGGGGGTTGATATTTCAGCTAAGTTTTGTACCCCAAAAGATGTCCCCCATGAAACAAAAATTGACCTGTTTTTGAGTTTTGATCAGAAATGAATATCTTGGTAGATGTAGCCTTTGTTTAGTTTTCGTTGAAGCACCCTGTATAGAGGTGACCATCCAGTAAATCAGTATTCTATGATGGGGCGAATAATAGAAACATACAGGAAAATATTTGAGCGCATATTAGAAAAAGATCGGGTTGATTTGGAAATAAAACCAATTTGTTTGCGCGAGTAATAATAGAATCAATGTGTAGAGTACAACAAAACTTCTAGTCTAGATTATCACCAAATCCTCGACGGAACCGAGGCTTTTCAAAGGAACACTCTTGATTATGTACGTGAAACTAAGGACCGCGATTGCCCAGAACATTTAACATGTTTACACTCAATCCAGTTGTATTACAACACCTATTAAGAGAATTTAAATTCACTTGGAGAGTATTCTAATCTTCGCCGATACGAACAAATTTGGAAATCTTACAATCATAAGTTACCGAATTTATTTGTAGTGAAGATGTTATAAGCTTTGTTTTTCAAAGTAAATCAACCAAAACATCGCGATCTACTTGTACCTTACGTTAGCTCGTCATTTAAGCTACGGTTCCTATACCTACTCTTATCCTCGTGTTGTCTACCTTTGAATCCGTTGCTCTCCCATTGTTGTGAAAGTCTTTTCGCCCACGAAAGAAAAAGTCTCGAATTCCTCTTCTTCTTCTTATTGTTTGATTCAATTCAATATGCTACTAACCTGCCATATTTGCTCAAAGTCCGGCGACGCAGCAAACTTATCTCCGAATTGCAATATCTGTCGCAAGGTATTTCATTCTGAATGTGCCAACGAGGCAAGGATATTACTCATCTAAAAGAATCAAATTCAAAATGGAACTGTGCTGTAATTCTCAGTCTAAACCTAATGATCAACCGATTACCATGGAGCACTTCACCATTCTCATGCAAAAATCTATTCTATTGAAGACATGAATTCAATCAAAAAAGATCAGTCGGAAATAGTTAATGAAATATAGAGCCAACCTTGAAAACCACGTTGTTTGAACGATCATCAGAATTCTATTAGTGATTGCGAAATAAGAATTGAAGGTCTCGCGAATGAAAACACTAAAGTTTCGTCTTGATCAACTGAATAGAGAGATTGAAAGTTCGAAAGTTTCATTACTACAAGCAGCTCTTTCTGACACAACCGACCCCAGAGAAACAATGGAGATTCTCAAATGAATAAAGCATTCTTCAAACTTGATATTGAAGAATGTTTCCGAAACCTCAACTTCTGATACCTATCTCAACCAGACAATCGATGTCCTGCAATTAATCGAACTCACAGCGTGCAGTTGAATAGTCTAGGAAAACCCCTCAAAGAACTGGCCACGTTTGTTGAAAATTACTCTTTTGAACGCTGAACTCGTCTCTCAGATACTCCAAAATAAAACCAAATTATCAATTACCCACCCATCGGTATAATTATGTCTAAAAACGTCTGGGAAATACCTAAACACCTCCAAACTACTAACAATAGATCTGTCATTGCATGTTTGACGGCTTACCCATGGGGAAAAATCAGAAAATGTGTACTTCTTAAGTGGAACATAGGCGTTCTTGTACACCATGATGATCCTGAAGATTAAACAATCAACAAGGAATTCTGTGTCTGGTAGATACCATGAAATGGGTTAAAAAAGAAGAAGTGAAGAAAATGTTCAAAATGTATTGGAAACTACACTCGGAGGCAAAATTAGCGGAACACTCGAAAATTTAACCAAATTCGAAGTCCGATATTTTTCCTAATTCTCAACCGATTTAGATGATTTTTTCGGCAAGTTATAGATCAACTCTTCTGCTTTGTAGAAGTTATAAGAGAAAACAAAAATAATTCGAAAAAAATTTTATACGGGGGCAAAACTAAAAGTGTTTTTTTTGTCAAAAATTCGTAACACCCTGTGGAATTTCGTGGTCCAAGTTGAAACGTACAATATCATGGTCTGTCAAGATACATCTTCCTACAATAACGCCCTTCTTGTTTCATGCGTTTATCTCTATTTTTGCAAAATATATTTAATTTCAAGTGGAAAATCACCATTTAGGAGAAATTCCATTGAATCAAGAAATTGTGATTAAAATTCGTCTATCAATTTGGAATTTTCTTATTATCACTCAGGCGAGTCGAAATTGTCGTTTGCGATTTTTATGTTCGAATTGCATTAGTTATTGATGACAATTTGGTTAATTTGGTGAAAATTAGGAATTCATAGGAGATAACAGTCGGTAGGTATTAAAATACACAACCGAATTCTGGGACCATTGATAAAACTTTTCATTTACACATGTGCACACCTTTTTTTATCAAATATGAAATACAACCCACGTTTTTTTGTATATGACCACATTTGCACTTGTTTAAAGAATGAGAGTTTTCCATTCTTTGATTTGATACAAATTCGATCGGTTGCGGTGTTTTGTGATTCTTTTACTGTTTACGATTCGAAACGGTATTTTTCATTTAGAATGAGAGATTTACCACCAACCTCAGTAGCAAGGGCAGTCATTGATCGAGGAAGGGCGCACCTACCGCTCAGTCGGTACCATGTTGGGTGTCTCGACGTCGGTTATCCATCGAATCTACCGACGTTACAGGGAAACTGGATTGTACGTGAGGAGGCGAGGACAAGGAAGAAATCGGACAACTCGCGCTATACATGACCGTTTCATCGTCAATCAAACCATAAGAAATCCTCGTCTTACTGCTGTTCAGGCACGTAACCTTTTACAAGCAGTGGATAACATTAACGTCAGTGTGAGGACAGTCAGAAGACGATTAAATGAAGTTGTTCTGAGATTATACGCGCAAGCAAGAGCACCAAGACTCGATAGAGCCCATCGGGTAGCAAGATTGGCGTTTGCTAGGGAGCATGTAGCATGGACAATCAATCAGTGGAGACGAGTTTTATTTAGTGATGAGAGCCGATATTGTGTGAATTTCGTGGATGGTAGAATATCTTAATGAAGTTGGGATCACACGAATGGACTGGCCGTCGCGGTCACCGGATTTAAACCCGATAGAACACGTTTGGAACATTCTTGGAAGAAGGGTTCGAAAACGGAATCCAGGCAACGTTGAAGAGCTGACATTGGCTTTGGTGGAAGAGTGGGACAACATACTTCAACAGATGATATACAACATCATTGGGAGTATGCGAAATCGTATGCGCGCTGTAATAAGAGCTCGGGGGGGTCATACTCGCTACTAAAATCAAATGCTTTATTTTTTGTGGCCCATCATGAACATTTTTCTCAACATGTTCATTTCATTTCACGAGTGTATCGCCAGGATACACACCTACTCTCAATTTTGGACAGGAATGATAATTATTATAGAGTGTCACACAGAAAAATTCAAAAATAAATGTGCAAAATCAACGATTTTTCCAGTGTACTTCGATTTCTCCCGGAGCGTGAAATTGGCCAGTGAATTTCAAAAATTTTCATTTCGTTAGATTTTCGCTTCTCTAATTTTGTTATTTTTTGGCTAACCTCCGATGTTATGCACCTACGCAAGATTAAAAATAAATTCTTGAAATTTGTGACTTTTCGCTTCAAATTGGATATCTCTTGTAAAAATAGAGATAAATGCATAAAACAAGAAGGGCGTTACTGTAGGAAGATGTGTCTTGACAGACCATGATATTGTACGTTTCAACTCGGACCACGAAATTCCACAGGGTGTTACGAATTTTTGACGAAAAAAACACTTTTAGTTTTGCCCCCGTATAAATTTTTTTTCGAATTTTTTTTGTTTTCTCTTATAATTTCTACAAAGCAGAAGAGTTGATCTATAACTTGCCGAACAAATCATCTAAATCTGTTGAGAATTAGGAAAAATATCGGACTTCGAATTTGGTTAAATTTTCGAGTGTTCCGCTAATTTTGCCTCCGAGTGTAGTAGAACATGCAGAACAGAAAGAAAAAAACATTTTGTTGATAATTTCCATTTTGCTGAACTGACAACTGAATTCTGTAGTTTTGTATCTAATTTTTCTTCTGTCCATAGGCTTTAGCAGGTGCCGTGCGTTTAGAGGGTGATGTGATTACGGCCAATGGCTCCATACTTAGTGGTCAATTGGGTCATCATTGTACAGAAACTACTTCCTTAGAAATCGAAGAAACTTCCGTGTGCTCTTGTCATTGTGGATGTTTTACTACAAATGCCAGAAATAGGTATGTAATATTTTAAGACCATTGCCATTTGTACGGTTGCAAAATCAAATTTGAAAGCACCATATACACGTATCAAGGTAAAACAGCATAGAAAGTGCAATTACTTTTTAGAAATTAGTGGGGTGAGAAATAGTACACAAACTGAAGTGGGTGCTAAGGCTACGCTGTATGTTATGAGATGCAAGAAATACACGAGGCATAAAGTAATGTAAATTTATTTGCATGTCTTCTTATAGAGCTGTTTACATTTGTTACAATTGGTACAATATTTACACTTGGGAGATTACAAAGAAGCATATATTAATCAGAAAATGATGAAACTAAAAATTCAAGGCAAGAAACTCTTCAACATCATAAAATGCTCCCTATATCAATAACGCTCTCAGCACTGTTTTAAAGTTCTTAAAAGCCAAGTCTCTGATCTGGCTGGGTTTCCTGTTGAATAATTTAAGCGACGTATATATTGGGTCCGTTGTGACAAAGTAAGCCACCAAAAATCAGGCTCATACTGATTTCTACCACTCTTGGGATAATTCTAACAGCTATCGCAGCTGGCGTCGCTAACCCTGTTCTTACAAGTGTAGACCAGTGCTTCAAAAATATAAAACTAATAATTTACGAAATGCGGGCTTACAGCATTCCCTATATACAAAATCAGTTCGACCGCTCCCCTATGAATGGCGAAAACCCGATACCGAGAGGGGCAGTTGCCCCAAACCAATATTCAACCTGAACAACGACTCAACCAGAAAGAAATAATCCACCCTCAGTATTAAACTCGGCAACTGATTCCTCATTGATCTGATCAGAAACATATCCACGAACAAGTTCACAGTAAACTGGTCGGCATTGGAGACAAGAGTCCACAGTTATGCCTAGAAACCTGTGAGCACTAACAAGCTTCTCATCATTAACATTGTTGGGGCATAAGAGCAGTTCCACAGTCTTACTTTCATAACCTACGAGCTCATGTGACGTGAACCAGTCTGAAGCGCTCGCTCTGTCGATGGCTTCTTCCTTAAGCGCATCTTCTAAGTTTGAGAAATCCACTGATATTGTAGTATCATCTTCAAAGAGCACTGTAGTGTACTTCTTCTTCTTCTTCACCGTGTAGAAGGCGTAGCGCCTGTTCAGTTCCGGTTTCCCTGCAGCAGTTCTTGTGAAGTTGATTGCCAACTGTCCCGCCATCGTTTTGGTGGTCGTCCAACGGGTCTTCTTCCGTGTGGTATGTTGTTATATACGATTTTGGCTATTCTATCTGTGGTCATTCTGTTTACATGCTGGTTCCATTCTCTTCTTCTTTTCTTACCCAACTTACAATATCGTCTGTTTCACATTTTTCCCTTATGTCGGTATTTCTTTGTCTGTCATTCAATGTGTAACCGGTTATAGTTCTTAGCGTTTTCATTTCTGTTGTTCTTAGTATCCTCTTTGTTACCGACGTTTCCGCTCTTGTTTCTGCCCCGTATGTCATAATTGGTCGCACACATGTTTTGTAGATTCTGGATTTGCATGGTATACTGAGGTGTTTATTTCTCCAAATTGGTTGTTTAAGATGTCCCGATACTGCAGCTGCTTTGTTCACTTGTCTCCTCACTTCATCTTCAAGGTATCCTGTGCTTGTTATTTTGCACCCTAAGTATTCGAATGACATGACTTGGTCTATAGTGGCGTTGTCTATTGTTAACTTGCAGCGCAGAGGTTCCTTAGCTATGGTCATGCATTTTGTCTTACTTGTTGAGATTTTCATATTGAAATTTTTTGCGCGTTTGCTAAAGGCGTAACATTCTTTGTAGGTCGTCTTCTGATTCTGCAATGAGTACGGCGTCATCGGCATAGCATAAGATGTTAATTTTGTAGGTTCCCATGCGGTATCCTAGCTCAAGTTTTTAACGGTCTCTACAAGTTGGTCCATAACAGTATTAAATAGTAGATGACTAAGACTATCACCTTGGCGGATGCCCGACGTTGTTCCGAAATGCTGCGTTAGGGTGTGGTTTATTCGTATTTGCGTTGTTGTATTAGTGTTCAGATCTTTTATGGGTCTTATATATTTTTTGGGTACCTCTTTGTTTTCCAGTATCTTGATTACATCTTTCAGTTGGACTCTGTCGAAGGCCTTCGTTAAGTCTATGAAACAAACATATGCTGGAATGTTATATTCAAGAGACTTTTCTACTAATTGCCTTATTATAAATAGTGCATCGACCGTGGACCGGTTTTTTCGAAAGCCTTGTTGCTCTTCGCTGATTGGCATTGTTGACGTTATGTCATCGGCAAGAATCTTTGTAAGCAGTTTCTAAGAGGTGCTTAATAAGGTTATTCCGCGATAGTTGGCAGGATTTGTTTTGTCTCCTTTTTTAAAGATAGGCACTGTTATACTTCTTTTCCATTCTTCTGGTATTTTTCCGTGTTGAATTATGATGTTAAACAGTTTTGTGTACTCTTCTTTCATGACTTCTTCGCCATATTTGATCATCTCATTTGTTATCTTATCTTCATTTGGAGCTTTCCTATTTTTAAGTTTATTTATTGCCATAGCTACTTGCTCTTTCGTGATTGTTACCGGTTCATTTATAATGTCGTTTTCTAAGTCTTCTTCTGGGGGTTTTTCTTCATATTCTGATTCGGTGTAAAGATTTTTGAAGTATTTTTCCCATGTTTCGTTTGTGATTGTTTTCAGTTGTATAGTTTCATTGGTGTCCTTTTTCATACCCCATAATAATTTCCAAATTCGTTTTTGCGCTCCGTATATATCCGCTTCCATTTCAGCACTAAATCTCTGCCAGTATTCTTCTTTAATTTCCCGAACTCTGTTATTCACCCTATTCCTTATTTCTATGTATCTATTTCGGTTCTCTGGTGTCGGATGGTTCTTATATTCTAGATATGTTTGTTTTTTTCATTTGTAATGTTTTTGACTTCAGTGGTGAACCAGGGTTTATTATTATTAGGTTTGCCGTTCTTTGATACCGTGCGGGTTCCCAAGGCCTCTGTGGCACCCTTGTATATGTTTTCTTTTAGTTTGAGCCATGCTATGTCGGGGTTATCTTGCTGCAATATTGGATTACGAGTTATATACTGTTTGCAACGATTTGAATAAAGTTGTTTTTTGCTCTCATTGTTGAGCGATTCTACGTTAAATTTTTCAGTTTTTACAGATGGTGTTTTCTTTTTTAATTGAGTTGTCATCTTCAGTTTCCCTAGAACGAGCTTGTGGTCTGTTCCAATGTTAGCTGATGACAAAACTCTTACATCTAAGATTTCTTGGGCCTTTGGTACAAGCTGGGCCTTTGGTACAAGCTGGATGGATTGAGTAGTCCAGCAAGTGCTAATGCCGGTCCCAAGCCCGGATCAAGGAGGAGGGTTCCTAGGAAAGGTTAGCAACCTGCCTAGGGTAAAACAATTCATTGCTCAAAGCACCGGAGATGCAGCCTCGGAACAAGGACATAAAACACTGTAGTGTACCTGCTAAGAAATTTGGAAAATCGTTCATAAATCAAAAATAACAATAGTCCGAGCACGGAGCCCTGTGGGACACCCAAAGAGATAAATTTCTTATCAGACCTCCACTATAAAAAACCGCCAGACATCGATTTGAGAGGTATGAATCTATGAGAGAAAAACTAATCCTGGAAAATAGTATTGAGTGTGGAACACAATCAAATGCTTTCATTAGGTCCAGAAATAACGGAAATGACAATGCGTTCCCCTCAAAACACCTCATGGCCCGATCAACAAATCACAGAATGGCATCCACCGTACTGTTTCCTCTTCTGAAACCAAATTGGGCTGAACTGAGTAAGTTATTACCTTCAAAATAGAATACAGTAGTTTCTCAAATACTCTCGAAAATATGGAAAACAGTCTGGATGAGCACCTCTACCTATACATAAATTAAAAAGTTGAGTTAGTGGAAATATAAGATTATTCATGTTTTTTGTAATCAATACTGATGATACGTATAAGCCGTAGAAATCTGTGCTGCTGCTATTTTTCAAGGTTGCTATAGCATTCCGAACATCAGTGAAGGTTACCTGAACGAAAGAAAACGCCTTAGCTTCCCTATTTGAGATCAGATCAGTGGGATTATGAATTCTATAACCTAGTCGACCAATTCTTTCGGCTGCCAATGAAGTAAAATAGTCATTGAATTCCTGTGCAGGTAATTGATTATACGTGGCAATCACTCAATGTTTTTAATAAACTAAGCGATATCCGCCCTCTTTTGAATTAAACTATACCACCAAAACACAGTTCCCGTGAAGGACTTTCATTACCAAATGCTCGCTGCAACTGTTCAAGACTTCGTTCTTCAGTTAAACCAAATTTGTAAACGTAGATCATCGCGTGCACATGTTCTCTGAACAACTCCATGTTTCGCTAAGAAATAGTTGTTATCACATTCAGTTTTTGGGAGGAGCGACTCAAATGAAGTCAGATCTTCCCTAATGAAGGATGAGGGTTTTTAATAATGAAGTGTAGCCAGCTCTCCTGTAGTTTCCCGGCATCTCAGAATATACAGCTTAGCCTTCGTATGAAGCAAATCATTCCTATGCTCGATGGTTTGATAATTCTCATTGCTTCACTGAAAATTACGGGGTTAGTTGAATAACATCATGAAGCTGGGGTATATAATACCAAGAGCACTATACTGTGGACCTCCAACTGAGACCAAAATGTGGGGAGTAGGTACCTGTGCACTTTTGTCATACTTCTTAAACCAATAAAACAAGTATCAGAAAAAAATTAATTCAGTGATTAATAGCATTTAGCGTGCAAATACTTTCCAATATCAACACCAAACCCCTTCACATCACTTATTGATTTTAAATGGTTGGGCAAAGCATTCAAATTTTTCATGTATCTAGGATCCCTTTCATATCGCGATAGAGAGTGGGTGTGAGGGTGTGAGCAATACGTCTGCCTCTTTTGTTTCATAATTATGGTTCAACGTATTCTGTAAAAGGTGTTGAAATTATGCTTAAATTACAAGATCCAAAATATACTTACTTGGTAATAGTAAGATTAAGATGCAATTCCATGAAATACCTACGACATGAAGTACGTCTAGTTATTCCCACAATAGCCCTTTTTGCAACTTGAATACTCTGTCACAGTAACCAGAGGCACCCCAAATACAATGCCATAACTAAGTCTAGATCTACAATATGCGTGGTAAAATGACAACGACATCTCTAAGATTGTTGTAACTCGTAGTTGATACAGTGCAAAGTAAAGTGGGGACAAAACACTACATAGATGATAAATATCCCCGTGGCAATTAAGATTTTTGTCTATCATAACGCCTAGGAACTTTGTTGTTTGGACTCGATGAATAGACTTTTTACTTTGAAAAGATGACTACGAACTTCATTTACAGAACAGTTCTCAAATAAAAAAATCATAAATACAGTTTAGGCATGTTAAGAAGTAGTTCATTAGTATAAAACCGGATTCTGTACATTCTAAATGGTATTGGCAAGAGTCTGATCAGTATATGATAGAGTAGTGTGATCAGCCAACATAATCAAGCTGTCTAGGTTTCCAACATCAGGCATATCATGAACAAGAGAAATATTGAAAACCTTAACACATATCCCTGAGGACGCCACAACCCTTGGTAAGCAACGTGTATTTTAAGCTTTTAAATCTCAACAAATTGCACTCCATCAGATAAATAAGATCTGATCAACTCATTAATTTCTCTCCTGAAACCAAGGCGATGTACTTTGTCCAGCAGCATATCATGCGCCTCCAGGTCGAACGCTTTAGCGAGGTCCACAAAGACTGTTATGCAATTTTTATTATCATTCATACATTCATGTAGGAAGTTGGCAAAATTCATGATTGCCATTGTAGTTGATCTATTTTTTCTAAATCTATGCTGACATTGTTAAAATATTATGTTCATTCAGGAAAGGAACCATTCTATTGAAAATTTCCTTTCATATATCTTTGATATAAAAGGAAGCAACGAAATGGGTCCTTACCAAGCTTGGATCTGCTTTTTTGAACAGCAAAATCGCACGAGTTAACATAAGCATTCGTCCTTTTTCACATACAAATATTTTAGGCTGAGGTCCTGAGTATAGTGTTCTTGATTTAATACGATGCATTCTTCAACATTTAATTTATTTTCAGTTTCACATTAAGAAAATCTCCAACACAAATAAGACACCTCCTTCCAGTTCTGCCAATGCACGAATTACACCTCCCTCATGGACCAGTGGTCCCACCACCTGCAATATACCCAAATCATAGAGCCTCCGTTTGACTTCAAAGTGTCATCGTCGTAAGAAAACATGCGCGAATGTGTATTATAGAACTGAAATGATGAATGGTGCACATAGATATTTTAACAAAATGACTGTTTTTTGATATGGTGAACTTTAGAAATCATGATACAGCCGATTTTATTATTTCTATCGAAATCATCAGGAGGTTCCTATAAAATTTAAAAGTTTATTTGAATTTAATAATGACGCAAGCAATATTGGCTGAAGTGGGGAGCACAGTGGAACAAAACGATTAGAATCTTATTGTGAAACAACATGGAGATCAGATGCCTTGTTCCAAGTATTAATCACATGACTGTATGGAAATATTGTTAAGAGGTATGAGGTGTTCGCAATCAAAGTTATGGCAAATGTTTGATTGCATTGTTATTATTCATTTAAGTGTGGTTTGGAGTTTTCGTCGCGTCAAATCTTTCATACTTTATATTATAGTAGAAACAGAAAACTTTCAGTTAAAGCAGAGCAGCTTTCTCGTTTGCACCCATATTTTAAGCTCAAATATACTACGAATTCTGTTTCATTTTGGAGTTTGACTAGGCTACAAAGCTCTTTTGTAAGGATTATTGGAAATTCCCCTTGCCTTTAGTATAGTATTTTAGTACACCTTTGTACTGGTTTTATATACTTAACCTCATAAATATACTGTTTATAACGAACGCCAAATATATCGTTGATCTTTAAAAAAGTATTCACCAATACAAAATCAGCCGAAAGTTACCAACACGAAATTATATTGAAGGAATAAATATAATTTCAACAATTTCATCTTACTTCGTTATAGAAAGGAGATTCTAAATTATTCGATCGCCTCCTGTATGTCAACTTTGCAAGTCGAACGAACTCTTAATTTAAGAGGGAAATTTGGAGGGACTGCAGGGGAATTACACAACACGCCTCTTTCTTCTCGTCGTTTGATTGTTGTAACTTTATGCTGAGTCTGTCTTCTGCCGATTTCTGAGGGAAATATACACAGCTAAAAGGTACAGAATTGCTTGTATGGCAGAATTGTGTGAAAATCGCTATAGAAATACGTTTTTGTCAGGTTGCTCAACGCTTAATTTTGGGCTTCTCGACGGACGGTTTAGATGCTGATTTCTACATCATTTTTTTAATCGTATTGGGGGCTCATTATTGCGATTTTCTGGTTCGGGTAAGAAACATACACCTTGTTTGGAAGGATTGAAATTTTGTTTTTTGTGGTGATTATTTTCGAATTGTATACCTACCACACTTCTGCACTTTTCGGGGGACTCCTTCGCTTCGAAAATTGTATCACCATACTCCTTACTAACACCCCCTCCCGATTTTTAAATTTTCTATACTCCCTTTTTGACGAGTTTGAGTATAAGGTGAAGAAAATCAGGGAGAATATCAATCAAATTCAATTTTAGATGAACAGAGTTCTGATGACAGCGCTAGGGCTTTTCGAACAGAAAGATCTTTACCCGGTGAAAAAAAAACGAAAAAATGACTTTTTTTCCACAAAAGTTGGAGCAAAATGACATCCGAAATATCTCGAGTATCTGTTGAAAACGTCAAGGACAAAACGCTTCTCAGTTTCGGAAAGAGTGTTGTATCTAGAGTAACTTTCGTCCACCAAGTTTGGAGTGTTCGTGTGCCAATCGAAAACATTTTGAATATTTTATATACTTCTCCTGATTACAACGAATTCGTGAGAGACATTTTCCGCGTATCGTATTGTTACATAGCATCAGCTTCCATCGATGAAGATAAATCTTCACTTTGCAGATTTATTTCCAGACATTCTGCAATTCAGTTCAAGTCAAATTTTTGCATGAAATACCAGCAACGAACAGTTACTTACCTTTCTTGTCCTCCAGTTCCTGAAATTTGATTTGATTTGATTTGATTTATTTACGGTACAAACCTTTAATACAAACAACGTTTTACAACCACTTGAAAATATAAAATCATAACAGTGTGAATGATATTCTACTACTGGACAAGAAATCAGAATAATATAGGCACATACTACATTCAGCTAGAAAAACTAAGCGAATTAAGTCTTCCATTCAATTCCCCAAGGAAAATATTAAAGCACCAGTCTGCTTTCATATATTTGTTGCCGAACCTCAATATTCGACATACTGGAGCATTGTCGTAATAATCAGTTCGGTATGAAGGTTCATCAAACAGATTTCCAGATCTTGTGATTCTACCAGGTACATGAAAACCTATTTGATATAAAATATCAGGACAGACAATTTCATTATTCATTTGTACAAAAAAAGGTCAGCTATTACTCTTCGGTCCGCCAAAGTTCTGAAATTTGCTTTAGATCTCATAGCTGAGACAGAGAATTCTTTTCTAGGGATAGACATTTTATATGAGGCATAAAGAAAGAGTTTATTTTTAACTCTTTCAATGTCTTGAGATTGTTCTGCGTAATGAGGTGACCATACCGTTGGAGCATATTCCAAGAAAGGTCTGCAGTAACTATTGAATAATACGAATAATACTTTAACACTCGTGAAGCCACTTGTGTTTCGTCTTATATAACCCAATGTTTTAAAGGCATGATCGACCACTTTTTCGATATGTGACCTGAAGCTCACCTTTGAGTCAATGAGAATTCCGAGACCCTTCACAACACAAACCCTATTTAACATAGTATTATGCACGCTATAGTCTATAGTATCCTCAATTCTAGTAGAAGAAATACATTGGCATTTGATGTTTATTTCCAAGCCATTTTTCGAAAACCATTCAACAACTGTATCTAAATCTGATTGTAGTGCAATCGCATCATCTATGCAATGAATTATTTTGAAAATCTACAAATCATCAGCAAAGAGTAGAAAATGGGAATGTCTAATTACTGAACCCAAATCATTTATAATTATAATAAAAAGCAAAGGTCCTAGGTGACTTCCCTGTGGGACACCAGAAGATACAGATATTAGAAAAGATTTGAAGCTTTTTATTCTAACGATTTGTGAACGAGACCTATAATAGCTTCAAACCACTTCAAAAGTTTACCAACAAAACACATTGATTCTAACTTTGCATCCAAAAAATGAATAGCTCACTCGATCAAATGCTTTAACCAAATCAGTATAGACAGTATACACTTGACTCTTGAATGGTCTCGAGTAAGAACTGAGTGAAAAGAACTAAGTTAGTCACAGTTGATCTGCCCCTGAGGAAACCATGCTATTCACTAATGATAGCCTGACTAAAACCAAAAGAAATTTTGGAATGAACAAGGCACTCGAACAGTTTTGGTATAGCGCTCAAAATACTGATTGGTCTGTGATTTTTTATGTCTTGCTTACTATCAGACTTGTGAACAGGGGTTACAAAACTTGTTTTCCATGCTAATGGAAAGTAACCTTCCTACAGGGATCTATAAAATAATGATGTGAGAGGTGGAGCTTATGATTCAACATAAGACTTAACTAGAATACTAGGTATGCCGTCAGGGCCAGCACTTGATTTGGGTTCTAGATCATGAGCCTTTTGTAGCACACTTCATGACTTTCCAACAACATTTAAACAAACACTATTGCCAGTTTCTCGAGGAATATATTCAGAACGGCTAGGATTGAAAGAAGCAGAGAAATGATCAGCAAATAAATTGACGATGTCTTGTCCACAAGAGCCCTATTTATCATTCAAATACATAACATTGGGAAAAGAATTATCATTATTTCTACGATTTGCAAAACTCCAGAACATTTTGGGATCCGAGATGATCCACGATTCAGCACTATCTATATAATCCTTGTAGCATTTGTCAATTAACAACTTACATTTTGATCTCAATTTAGAAAATGTACCGTAATTTTCGGGCGTACCGGATAATTTGAAATTTTTATGAGCGACTTTTTTCTGTTTGATGAGATCCTTCAATTCCGACGAAAACCATGCAGGATACTGAGATGTTCAGAGACTCGTTTTGGAACGCTTTGTCTCAAAATGTTATAGAAAATATCCAAGCCTTTATCAAGAGTATCCGCTTGAGAAACGACGTCCCAATTTACGTTATTCAAATAATTATTAATAGCAGAGAAATTACAATTTTAGAAATCAAGATAAGATAAGTACATCATCATTTGTATGATGGGATACAGTAAATCTAAATGCTGAATGACCACCATGTACATCTACAGGAAACAACACAATATCCGCTAGACTAACAATTGTATTACGTTCACTTGTAAAAAGTCGAACAAGGAATTTTTTTTGATTGTGAATCTGATTCATCTGAGAGAGATTTAAATATCCAAAGGCGTCACTAACAATTCGTCCAGCTCCTATGTATGGTACTACAGACACACCAAGATCATCGTTAGACCATTCATATTTACTCAAATTGTAATCACCAAAAAGAAACACCTTCGACTCCGGATAATACATAATTACATCCTCCACCCCATCACAATGATTTTGATACGACTGCGTGGTGCTTCTGATAAATAAACTGTACCGAAAAGCAAGTTGATAAGAAATGATGAGACGCAGACAAAAGTGTGTTCAATGTTGACATGACTGCATATTTCTTTGGATTGCAGTTCAGTTGAAACAGCAATCAGTACTCCACCTCCATATAACCTCCTGCTGGTCGAATCATCAGATATGGTTGACAAATAGACAACTAATATCAATCAGATGGTGGCGTCTATTTTCGAATTACGGTTATAAGTGAGATCTTTGCCGTCTTATGTTAACATCACACCTACTAACGTCTCAAAGAAAGATCTGTTAACTATTTGTTTCTAGAATGAATGGATTTTATGTAAACACATAAAATGAATATACGAGGGGTGATCGAATATACTTATTTCCAATTTGGCTTTCATTTCATGTTGGAAAGTATGTTTATTTTCTTTTCATTGAATGAAATTAGTTTATACTGGCAACCATTGAATGATTTTGTATCGGTGAACTATTGAGATTCTTTTACGGATCAAAGGTAACTTGAGAATTTGTCATTTTTGTTATTACTTACATTTCACTATTTTATTTCACTTTAGTGTATAAGAATCTTCTCCAGGGTAGAACTTATCACTTTAGACTAAAGCCCAAGAGTCCGCTATTAGTTTTGCAACATGAATTTTACTTATTATTTGTTTCTGTTGTTTGGTGATGATTGAAAATTTCTATTTTGATGAGTATTTCGGTTACTACTAGAGACCTTACTAAAAGATATTAGTTAGGCCTGATGAGACGTGTATATATTACATTAATCGAACTCCAGCTTTCTTAGATTTCATTATTTGAAACGGACAATATTAAGTATTAGCTTCCTAACGCATCACTTGGTGATTTTTTGTGGATGATTCAAATTTTAGGTCAAATTGTACTGGTTAATGAGCACCTTATACCTCCTAACCTTTAAATGATCGGAATTTGCCTCGAAGCCTTCGACTATAGTATTCCAGCGATGATCATATTTAAGATTTGGTTTTGTTAAAATGATGTTTATGTTGATGCGTTAGAAGAATAATTATGGTAATATGAATTAAATGCATTTGGTAGCATGCATTTGGCTGTGAGAACGATTAGATTTTATCTAATTTTGAACTATTAGAAATATATTTGAAGAATTGATTTAAATTATGGAAATCGTGAAAATTATTAACACAAAATTATTTTTAAATGTTCCAGAATTGGTAAAATACCCCAATTTTGAGATATGTCCATGTCAATTTTCCTGAATCAGCTTGCGCACAGCATTGACATTTTCCTTATTCAACTTCGTGATTGTCTTGAATCGACGCTAAAACGTTCACGTATGAATTGACAATATCGACTGATTTTTTTTGGCGAAAATAGATTACAACTCTGTGAGACATTCTTCTAGGCATTTTACATTTCGCAGTTTATTGTAGTAGCTATCATACACCACAATGAAACTTCAAATTTAAGTCAACAAAAGATAGAAATTAATTTTCAGTTGTGATATTTGATTAGTGGCGCCCTCCATGTCCCAGTATGCAAAACTTCAAAAGCATTTCTCGTATAAAGCGATTTTCTTTATTTTAGCTCAAGTGACGCAAGTTTTGCTCAATTCTTATTATTTAAAGTGCTCCAGCATACTATTTGGCAATAAATAATTGTGTTTTACCGCATTTGCTCAAAACAATCTGAAATCGTTGCTCTAGTTTTGTACTCCTTGTTGGAACAATTCTAGGATTGCAGGTATTCATTGAATTTAGTAGGCTGCTTCTCTTATCCACAGATCATACAGTGTCCCACAATAAGATAATAATCACCTCATCCCAATTGTGCTACAACTTCATTGAAACATTTTTTCATATAAACCAAGCCTACTAAAAAATTCAATTCTAAAGTTGAATAAAAAAATATTTTCAAACATTTCTGTTCAACTTAGTCTTCTAAAATTTGAAGTGAAATTCATCAAATCTGATCAAATGTTAGATAGATACAAAAATTGAGTGTGGGCTGATTAACAGCCTTGCCACTACGATCCAGTGGTCTATTGTGGCACACTGTCCAAAATTTCACCTTGAAGCTCCATCCTTTTTGTAAAGGCTATAAGAATTGTGGGTAAGAGCTGAATAAGCTCAGTCAGCTCCAGTTTGTTGAATCTCAGATCCTCAATCCCCATTTCTGTCCCCAGCTAATTCAGGTGATTTCTGAAGCGAGTTTCCCGTTTATATGACAATTAAAACCCTCAGATCTAGCCTGGAGATTTAAGGCCAAGCTTTGACTCTCTCAGTGGAAGATCCACTTATGGCAAGCCGAAAGCGTCTGAGACCTGTGAGGCTCAGCCAGTGCGCCTGTACCTTCAACCATCGGTTATTTTTCATCCTTGTGGTCTCCTGAGGAATTCCAAGCCAAGGGTCCGGTCCGGTGGATTCCAAGGCTGTTCCTCGAAAGGCCTATGAGTCCGCCTTCTTATTGCTCTCAATGCCTCAGGGCCAGAGACCCATATCAGACAGAGCCTATTTCTTTCTGCCAGTTTGGCGAGAGCTAAACGACATTCCTACACAATGAGTGTAGGAAGTTTTCTTAGTGAATTTCTGCTTGAAACAGTCGCAAACCCGCCAAGGCAGATAGACTGTTCTTTAGCAGCATCTCGGCCAAATACACCTGCTCCAACACCTTAGACAGTTTTGGAGCCATCTGTGAACCAACAGAGGTCCTAAAGTAACTGGTTCTCGAAGCTGCCCATTCATGTCTGCTAAAGGTGAAAATCTGGATTGGCAGCTCCATGTTGGTTACATGTATTGCTGTTTTAGACTTCATACTCAGCATCTCGTTGTCCACAATTTCAGACTATAAAACGCCGGGCACGAAGTTGAATATACTTGCCCCATTTCCGCGAAGATGGTGAAATCTGTAGGTAGCCATTTTAGCTGCTCCTCTATTAACAACGTGAAGAGGTGAAGTCAGTTACGCTTCTACATAATTGTCCAGTGTGCCGATCAATGCCAGAAGTTCATCAACTAGCAAAGATCATAACAAAGGAGATAGTAGTCCTCCCTGAGGGAAATTCCTTCCAGCCAAAACTGACTACTTCCCCTTTCAGGAAAGTGTTGATCACTCTGGCATTAAGCACATTCTTAATCCATTCCGCAATAATATTTGGTTCCCCTCTGGCTCTGGTAGCCTCACATAATGACCTAATGGGTGCCGCATTAAATGCACACTCTTTATCCATGGAGGCTGCTGCTTCAGCCACCTTGCCGTAAAGAGAGTGAGTGACCCTTCCGACTATGATGTTAAGTGCCAGATCAGTTGATTTACCCTTCTGAAAGGCGTATAGATGCTCACTTAGAGGCTTCAACGATAACACCTCAGTTCTGATGAATCTATCTAACACTTTCTCCAAGATTTTCAGAACGAAAAACATGAGACTTATCGGTTCGAACGATTTAGGCTGTGACTTGAATTTAGCAGGAATGTATACTACCTCAACTTCCGCCAGCTGGTCCGGACACTGTTACAGGTCAAATTCGATCAGAAGACCCTAATGAGGTATGGAAGGTGGAAGTCCAGCCCCTGCTATAGCAAGGCAGGCATGGTGCCATCATCCACAGGAGCCTCAAATGGCTCAAACGAGTGGATCGACCTTTCAACTCTTTTGCGCTTGTTAATCGTTCTTGCATTCTTCCAATCGTCCTTTTGGCAAGGCCAATCAGAGTGACGGTGTTACAGCTGATGTCAAGAAACTGATAATCTGGGAAGTGTGTTCTCACTAGAATCTCCAACGTCCTTCTTCAAGAGACCCAAGAGACCGTATACTGTCTATCCGGGCCCGTTACAGATCAGATGGACAGTACTGGTCCCCTGGTGTTTCAATTTCTTCAGCTCTTGCACATAAAATGTATTCTTGTTATAGTACTCAAAGGGTGTAAGATGCCACGAAATCCTAAAATGAAATCATGGGTGATCGGACTCAAATACCGATTGACAATTATTTAGAAAACGCATTAAGACGATTGTTTGAAGAATTCTCATGTTAAAAATTTGTTGATCGCATAAGAATGTACCTTCGACCAACTCGGATGTCATCCTCTTGAAAAGAGTAATATTTTTATTTGTTTGATACCTCTTTTATTATAATTCTTGAAGGGTTTTTCGAAAAAAAAGTTTAATCATTAGTTATTCAAAGTAAGTGATCTTTCTGGATCTTGCAAGTAGAGATATTTGTATTCTGAAATGAGTTTGATGGTTGTTCTTTATATCTTTGGAGAAATGCATTCTTCTTTAGAACAACATCTCCTTATTTGTGATGGATCAGAATAAAATAATAAACCATGCTGTTCAAGTAGCCCAGAAATAAAAATTAAGAGGATTCAGGTTAAGGGACCTAGGTGGCTATGCGATAGATCCTCTTCAGTCTAATCATCGATTTGAGTAGCTTATGTTGAGATGTTCTCTAAGATTCAAGCTAGAATGCGGTGGAGCATCATCGTGCAAAAACCACATGTTTTGCCAAATGCTATTAAAACCTCTATCAACAGTTTTATAAGTCCAAATATTAAATGAATGTCTGTATATTCTTCGAAAGTGTATTCCACTCATTTTTTGTAAACTCAATAAATGTACTAAACCTATGCGCTGTCATAAGTTTTATCAATTTGTCGAGTTCTATCAGACTCTTGGTGATTACTATCTTATTCTCGGACACCTTTTCGAAAGTAGGTTATCAAAAACTGCGAAATTAGATACAAATCAGCGAGAACTTAAACATATTAAGGATATCGATGCGTTTCTCCACACTGTGGCTTTTTCAGATAAGTAGTACATCTAAATAATGATGTGCCTTATATATCACATGCTGAAACCAGGAACTTAACAGAACAGGACGAAAATTCAAACAGGGTTGGTTATTTTGAGAACTGAAAAGATTGAGTAATGGTGACAAATGTAGGTCTGATTGTCTATCAAGTAAATTTCAGGAATTTTTCTGTTTATTGATTTCCAATGCCTCCCATAGGTTTAGTTCCAATCTGTTATTTCCATTATGTAAAATATCAAAATTATCATTAAAAGTATGAATTTCTTCTGGTAGATGATTTAAGATCAGATATGCTAAAGATTCTACCTGTATAAAGTTCATCACAACTTCCATAAAAGTGTTTATAAACACCTGATTTGCTTCTTTTATGAATTTTAGGTTCAAAGTTAAATTCAGACTAGGCTTACCAATGTTAGTTAATATATTATATTTTCGAAAAGTCTCTCTAGCAATAGGATAAACCTCATGGATTGTATGTTAAAATTGTTGATAGTATTGATGAACTATTCATTTCATCTTCAAAGTAGAACGAAATAAGAAACAAAAATGTCTTATTTCGTTTTACGTTAAAATTACATGCTGTCAATCATACTAGAATTATAACCAATGTTGACCGCTATTTGTTTTATAATAATGAGCTTTTTCAAGAAATTTTTGACATTGGTATTGTGGTGAGTCTTATGTATCATACTGTTATAAGCAGTTACTTTATGTGTATGTGTTTATGGGCAAGAATTGTGAATGGTAATATCTGTATGGGATGGTTTATAGAAAATAAAAATGATGTCTGTGGTCAATTTTGGTTAGAGATAAATAAAAATTTAATGGAATTCCCAGTTTCCATTTCGAAAGTGAACTTTATGTAAGGATAAATTGAATATACGAAGGCGATAAAAGAATCTAATTGTCAATTTGTACTTATAAAACAACAGATTATGTCATCCACATATCTGAATTAATAAATGCAGTGGATGATTATGAATTATTTTCTCCATGAACATTTCTGCTGGCAAAGGACTGAGAGTTTACCTGCAGATATTTGCAGAATAATAATGTGAATCCCTTTATACAATCAGAACTTATGAATCTTTTAGGGGTTTATTTAGAACAAAACTATTTCAACGTGAATGATGAAACTTACATAGTCAACAACGGCTTACTAATAGGTAATACTCTCTGTCTTTTACTAGCAGAAATTTTCATGGATAACATTGAGAAAATAATTCAAAACCATCCGCAGTAAAAACACTGCATCTATTGGTCTAGATATGTGGATGACATAATATATTGTTTCACAGATACAAATAGAGAATTAGATGCCTTCAGTACCTTCATAAATTAAAATCACTCTAATATGAAACTCACTGTGGAAAGAGAAACTGATAATTCCACTAATCTTTCAGATTTAAATATAAACAAAATTGAGCACATCCCATACGGACATTACCATTCACAATCCATACATTTACATCAACAAAAAGCAGTTGCTCATAATAGTATGAGACATAGACTCACAACAATACCAAAGTCAGAAAATAATTTCTTGAAAGAGCTCAATATTATAAAATAATAATAATAATGTTCAAGAGACTAATCAAAATATAATATATCAACTTATATTGGTAAACCCAGCCTGAATTTAACGCCATTCTTCTCATCTTATATTTTGAATATAGCATTCAGAACAGATAACTCTCTAAGCACATACGAGGTGTGTTTCTTAAGTTTAAGTTCCGTTTTGAAACTAAAAAAGACGTGCAAATATATCACAATAATTTTATTTCTAAATGAAAGTCTATACCTTAATCTACTTTTTCACATAATTGCTCTCAACATTGAGGCACTTGTCATAACGTTGTACCAGTTTTTAAATACCCTCCTCATAGTAGTCTGCCGCCTGACTTATTAACCACTGCATCATATTCATATGAATACAAGTGCGCCGCCACAATGCTATGCAAAATATTAAGAGAAACATTAGGAAAGTCAAATCACAAGGAGGAAATTGAGTGTGTTTTCTCTCACCTTATTGTCCACTTCCGGCACCAAACTTCCTTTAACGACCGAAGGACGCCTACTACGTTGTTTATCATGCACATTTGTACGGCCTTCTTTGAATGCTCTCACCCACTTTCTAATTATTCTATCACTCATGAAGTTTTGTCCATAAACTGCATAGATCTCACGATGAATATAGATCGGTTTCAGTCCTTCAGCACTAAGAAACCTTGTAACATCCGGTACTTCACAGTCAGTGGGACTCACGATTATAGGAGGCATCTTAAACACTCAGGAAACAACATAAACTAGGAAGAATCTCACTTCAATTGCGTTAGTGCGTAGGAAAGAGATGTAGGTATCCAGTGTGCATGCGCAGAACGCCGATCGTAGCAGTACGGCCGCGATGTGTCAAAACGGTACTTGCTAAAAGAACACACCTTGTATATTAAAAACTACACCTAAAATTCATAAAGGAGTTTATCAAATCTCTTGTGAAAGTTGTGATAAAATTTAAATAGGTAGAATAGGATTTCAATATTAGGATATCTGAGCATAAACGCAGTTTTACAAACAAAAAATAGATTCTCACTATGCACATTATCTACTAGAAGAAAACTATTCTTTTAATAATAATTTCGATATTTTACATAAAGAAAATAATAGATCGAAACTGAACCAATGGAAAGCATTGGAAATCGATAAACAGGAAAATTCCGGAAATTTTAGACCTAAATTCGTCACCATTACTTAATCTTTTCGGTTCTCAAAAGAAGCTAACTTGTTTGGATTTTACTCCTATTTAGTGAAGTACCTGGTTTAACCATGTAATATATAAGTCACGTCATTCTTTTAAATGTATTACTTATCTGAAAAGCCACAGTGTGGTGAAACCCGTCAATATAGAGAATATTTGAACATAACTGTTTTATTTAATTGAAAAATATTAAGGAGATATGGTTTTTGAAATAGCGGAGACTAGGGGGTTGCGAATTATTTTCTCATGGAAAAGTTGGGAAACTCCACTATAGTTGATATAGTGAATTAGTTGTTTGTCTACATGAATTGTTGTGATATGAAAAACATTGGACTTTTGAAATTATATGATCGACTTTTTTAATCCAGAGACGAACGAAAAGCCATTTTTATTCTTCTTCCGTTTTATATCCATTTTATTGTGAAGCATTTAGGAGAGAATATCGGACCTTAAGGCCACTCCTTATAACGATAATCTGCTCAAAACAGATATACAAATGTCTTCCTATTATTATTATATTTATTGAGAATCTCAACATTGTACAATTCAATGAATTCGAATAATTTTCTTCGTTGTTAAATATTTACACTATATTATAACATTAATTACCAAATTGTTATAAGGTTTAATAAAATAAACCTGTAATTTCGGGAACAAAATATTACGCATAGTGCTTGAATCGATATTTGCAATCGCCAATTCTATTTTAAATTAGTGGTATAGATTAATGGTCCTATACGAATTTTTCCTTTGGGAAAAAAACAAAATAGAAATTTATGAAAATCCAAGATTTGTTAGGTTAAGGGTGAGAAGAATTATCACATAAATTTTACTGATAATGGAAAGTGATAATTGGAATAATTTTTGAAGTTAAGTTGTTCCAGATATAATTTTTGTGATAAAATATTTTGTACAGAATAATTCCGAAAACAATCATTATCTTTTGAATTGATTTTATGTACTGTAAGAAATTTTGATGTAGAGAATTTCTTATATTCCGAAAATATTCTAAGTAACAAATACGCTATTTTCTTTATTTTTATTATATTCATAATGTAATACAGGGTGGACGAAATTAGTTGTTTTAGTACTGCATCTATGTTCCATATCTGAAGCTTGTAATCGCGAAAAAAAAACTCTGTGGTGAAAAACGATTTCAGCTATGGCCTCTTGTTTTCGAAATATCTGGAATTCTGAATTTTCCGAAATGTCAGTATAAAAAAAAGTTTTCGAAAATATATGAAATGCCTAACAATTTCTCAATGGGCGTATTTTCTTTCCTCAAATTTATATATACCACTACATAGTGCATCGAATGCTTCAATGGTTATAAGATTGTTCCTTAATCTTTTGAAGATAGATTTATGTTTTCTTCCATGAAATTTATTGATACAAGGTGTTTCAGGTATGCAGCTAATAATTTTACAGGAGATTCTCATCAAAAACATGAAAAATGTCCATTAACGAACATATGTACAGTTCTTAGTTATTTTTCACGTTTTTGTTGGTAACTCTTGTAGTCCCTAAAAGAGAGTTCCAATTTTCTGAACAGGAATTTTTTATTCATCACTTCAATATATATATATATATATATTATATATATATATATATATATATATATATATATATATATATGGTTGGTAGGTATTATAGACTTGGCATACTCTAAAGCGTTTTTACTATGAATTGAAATTTATTAGTTGGATCTTTATCAATTTTTTCATAACAACTTGATTCAATGAAATTTTGGGATTTCAATAAATAATCTTTTTATTCAAGACTATAACTGTATGACCTTTGTCTGCTTTGGTAAATATGATATCTTCAGATGCGGACTTAGATTTAATGGACTTTAAAGTTGGATTTTCCAATTTCGTAGGTTGAAAACTATTGAACTCTTTATGAAGTAGTAACGCTGAAGAGTGTTTTAGGTGTTTGGCTTGAGGTGAATAATTTAGGGCTATTTTGGTTTCAATTCCTAGAGATCGAAATGGAGACGTTATTTGACTCTAAATTGTGTTTAAAATCCTTTTCTAGTGAAACTTCATCTTCGGAAAAATTAGCATCTGAAAATATAAACTTTTCATTGACAACCCGCAATCACCAAAACTTTACTCCCTCGTGAAACTCCATAAAACAGGGCATCCCATTAGACCAGTTGTCCCATATTTTCAAGCTCCAGCTGCAAAACTTTCACGCTTTCTCATAGACATCATTCAACAGTACGCTAATTTTGAACCTAAATTCTCAATAAAAACTCTTCAGTCCTAATAAATAAAATTCAGCACACGGTACTACTACCGAACGCTAAACTTATGTCATGGGATGTAGTAAATCTCTTCCCTAGTGTTCCACCTAGTGATACAGTGAAACTCATCAAGAGCGCCCTTCAAATTAATAAAGTCAATCCGGTAATTCAATCAGACATCTTACACCTTTCAGAAATTTGTTTAGAACAAAATTATTTTAACTTCAATGTAGTATTATATAATAGTAAAAAAGGTTCAATCATGGGTAATCCTCTGAGCCCTCTACTCGCTGAAATTTTCATGGATAATATTGAAAAAACTATCCAAGAACATCCGTTATTCAAACACTTTATTTATTGGTTCAGATATGTCGACGATATCATTTGTTGTTTCACTGGCACAAACAGACAATAAGAGTCATTCAAAACATTCATTAACAAAATCCACGATAATATTAAATTCACGTTAGAGATAGAAACAGAATACTCCTTTGTGGATTTAACTATTACTAAAATTAATGCCAAACATGATTTTTCTATTTTTCATAAGCAATCGCATACAGATATTACGACTCACAGCTCATCTACAAATCCTTATCCACATAAATTAGCAGCTTACAATAGTATGGTAAATACTCATTAATATCCCAATGTCACAAAATAATTTTATAAAAGAACTAAATATAATTAAACAAATAGCAGTCAATAACGGTTACAGTCCAAGTATGATTGAGAACATGATTTCACGCAAAAAATTTCAAAAAGCAATCCAGGAAGTATTTCCAAGTATAAAAAGTTCTAACACAAAATACAACAGATTAACTTATATTGGTAATCCTAGTCTAAAATTAAAATCATTCCTCCCGCATTATAACTTCAATATAGCATTTCGAACTGATAATTCTTTAGGCCGACATATCAAAAACTGCAAATCTAAAATTGATAAAGGTAATAAATCCGGTGTTTATAAACTGCCTTGCGGGGATTGAAATGAAATTTATATTGGTAGAAATTTCAGAAATTTCTAAGTTAGATTATCCGAGCACAAACGTAGTTTTAATTATCATAAATCAGATTCCCATTATTCTAATCACTTACTCGAAGAAAACCATAACTTCAATGATAATTTCAAAATTTTACACAATGAAAATAATAGACAAAAACTCAATCTATTGGAAATTTTAGAGATGAACAAAGAAAATTATTCAAGTAGGTTACTTAATAGTCAATTAGATCTAAATCCTTCTCCTTTACTCAATCTTTTCAAATCATAAAGTAAGCAACTCAGAGGGGTTTCACAACATACCCCTTGAGGAATAACTCTGTTCATTAGTTTGTATCTATCTGATGAAGCCAAAGTGTAGTGAAACAGGCCATAGTTTTGTTAATATAGCGAAAATCTAAATACTACAGTTTTATTTCATTGAAAATATGTATATCGATTTTCATCAAGTAACGACCTCCTCAATCAAAAAGTACCTATAATATGATGATCCAGCAAGTAACAGGTAATTTGAATTTCCATTAACTAAAAAAACACTTCAGAAAAATTACTTCAAAAGGCTATTTTCCATATTTTTGTCAAAATTACGAGGAGTATTGATAAATTGTACGTATTAGGGATTATCAACCCTCATTTCCGTTCATTCACGGCCTTCTTCTCATGTAAATCAATTCTTTTACTCGAAAACGGTTGGGATTCTGAAAAATTCTTTGGAGACAAAAAAGTTTCGAAATGAAGAGATCTTTTCAATAAATATTCTTAAAAAGACCAGATATTTACTACTCTATGATTTTGATGGGGTCAAAGATGATCCTAAAAAAAATATATAACCCTGTATTTTTGCGAATACTGGACACGTCTAAAGAATTGATGAGAAAAAATTTCTTGTCTGCAAATTGGAGCTACAAGAGTTAACAACAGAAACGTGAAGAAAACTCTGCATTTCGACACCCTCTAGCTCGAGAATGAAGGACTCTTGGACATATGCTCATGATCATTTTTCATGTTTTTCGATGAGGAATCCCCTGTAGCAATTAATGACTGCATACCTGTATATAATTCTTGCGCTGCATCAGAACCATACTCCAATGTCTGAAAGGTGGGGTTTACTTTTTCAATACAGAATTGAATAAATTTGTTGTTTAATACACTTAGCCCAATCGCTTTTAAAATAGAATCGAGGACCTCATATTTGGAATAAATTTATATGAATTTCCGATAGAAAAAAATGTCTTGGAAAAATGGATTAGACATGCAAAAAAATCCTCTCCATTCATTTCAAAGCCACCTACAGTTCGTATTTAAAAAACACAAGCTTTCCAATCAGCTCGAAAACAATCAAACAAAAATTTCTTCGAATATATCCCTGCATTCCACTGAAAAAATTTTTTTTTGCATTACTTCAATAGGAACCGAGATATCGTAATATACTGAAATCCCGAAAAATTCAGAATTCCAGAATTATTAATTGAAATCGGTTTCACTAATGATTTCTTCTCGAAATCCAGCATTTTTCTTTAACCGAAATATTTCACATAGCTGCAGTACTAAAACATCGAATACGTATTAAGTCGTTATATTACAGATTTTATATGCATTGAGTAAATTTGTAATGAGAAGATTTATGACTATAACTTTATGGACTTCTTTTGAATTTTTTGCTTCATATCATAACACAATTAAAAAGAGTAAAATACGTGCTTTGTTTACTGTAAGTGTTCTCATGCATAGTAATTCAGCATTTTGTTTCTCATTGCATAGGAAATGTTCGTCAATATAATGTCATTCAAATAAGTTCTCAGTTATTCATTGGATACAATTAAATAGAATTCGATCAATTTTTCAAAAGAGTGATTATTCTCAATACGCTCCTGGTATCTGTGGTTGAGGTAGGTGTATGTAATTAATCATTGATGAATTGGGATAAACCTGCCCTATTTAATCTAATTTAATATATACCTTTCCGTTGTTATGTCAGGCGACTAGAAATTTATTTATAGAATTGTTTGCTTTACTTTTCACATCTAAAAGGCCTATTTACTTCGATTTTAGAATCAATAATTTCTATTTTCTTCTATGTTGTCTTCGTTATTAATATCTTACTATGCCAATTAAAATAAATATAAATATCACGTCACAGTTGAAATGATCATTTCAAATAAAAAAAGGCGTACAAAGGCCATATTCCATACACCGAGGTATATCTCATATAATTATCCAAACATTATGTCTATAAAATTTACTACATTCGCCATGAAAATGCGATTTTCTTGCTCGGTGAATAAATTAGAAACAAATGGACTCAACCTTGACGTCAAGAATGGCAGTTCATTAAAGTGATACGAATTAAAGTGTGGAAATTTTGTTTACATTCTAGACAAGAAGGAACTAATATCAGTTCATTTCATTTAGATATATCAAAAAACTGACATCAATTTTTTTTCGTATATAACATGGATATGATAAATTAAAGAATTTATAAATTACAACCTTATGTCCTATTGGTTATTAGTCGATTTATACCATCTGTTGACTCTTGCTTCCAGATTTCTTCAAAGGTTCAACTTGTTTGTCAATCTTGTTATCTTATAATTTATATGGTCAATTTTCTATGCAATCTTATAGCCAAATGCTAACTTCATTCGACAATCGGCTTTTTGGGTAAATTGTGTTATTGCTAAACTTCTCAGACGCTGTAACAAGGCTGCCAATATGACATTTCTTGCACTGAAAAAGTTTTCGATCTTCCTCAAGCATCCACATGGCAACAATGTACACCTCCAATATGGCAACTGACGTAAGACGGTCCTCTAGGGACTCATTAAAAGGCAATAGTAAAACTGAATAACCATGTATTCCAAAAGTTGTTCGCTCTCAAATCCATTGTTGTTGATTATTGAATTTCTGGTTGGATCAACTTTTCAAAGTACAAAATATATGAAAGTAAAGTACTATTTGTATTTAGTAATCGCATGGTCTGATTTTTGCACTTTGTTACTGTTAGAAAATAAAAATTAACTAATTTAGAATATTTCGAAACAAGACTAAAATCTACATCAATATTTCTATAAATAAAGTTTAATACATACTGATTATCACTATTGTACAGAAACGGTAATAATCAAATAATACCAACCATCAATCGTTGGAATTGCAAAATTGCATGATGATATTCCTGAATATTTGTTTTAACATGAAATATAACATTTCACAAACGTCTTAATAGAACAAAAATCATGTGCAAAAATCTTTTAACATAGAAAAAGTGATATCATATGTTATGTAAATATTTCACTTTCAAAGATTATTTAAAACGTGAAACGTTATAAATTTTATTACCGTTTGCTACTCTCGAAAATTTTGAAGTGGGAAATAAATTCTCATGAAATAATGTTCAGCAACATATTTCTATTATTTACAATTTCAACTGAGTAGTTTCTTTGTTATACCAGAATTCTTCACAATTATATTGATTTCTATTGATATCATTGATAAATTATACGAGCTTATAACTTTCTCACAATATGCCAATAATTAAAGTTAATAACCACTCAAAATTTCAGGCGGACTTGTAGAGACTATTACTGTGCGATATCAATTAATTCAAAAAAAATCCGCGCATATCAATACAGCAATATGGCGTTGATTAAAAGATCGGGACTAAGAGTATAAGTACTTTGTCTCTACCAGTCTGATAAATCTTCATGTTTTCTTTTTTTGAATGCTAGTCACGGTTTCACACTTAAATGGGACATGCACTCATTTCTCTTATACTCAGTAATTCGAAGAGAGTTTTCTGAAAAACTTATTCCTAGTTTATCCAAGCCTAGCATCATTTGCTAAACTGGAACCTACCTCTTTGCATACACTTCCAATGAATATATTCAAGCTGGTTCCGATTGTACCGACAACTCATTTCTGTCCAGTACATCTACTTTTTCATTACCTGCATAATTCAAGTGGTCTGGGACTTAAGCAATAGTAACACTCTCGTCCCAAGTTATCCAACCAATTTTTGTTATATCTTTTGAATACCAAATTGATGTCAATGTTTTTGTACATAAGTGGTCCTTGGCAATTATTTAACTTATGTCTATTAATCAGCTTTTTTGTAACTGTTTAAGGAAGCTAAGCTATATCAATACGGTATAATTCTATATGAAATATATAATTTTTTCTTAACTGAACCGTTTTCCATTGACAAAACAGTTCAGTAAATGATGAGTTAAGAAATGCAAGCTAGCTCTTTCATACTGTTTACAATGGAAGGAATATTTCTTTGTAGATATTTAGATATTATCTTTTGAGTGAGGGCTGTCTAGCAGCCGCCACTGCGACCTAGTGGTCTATTGTGGCACACTCTGTCCTAAATTTCATCCACGAGCTCCATCCTTCTCGTAAAGGATACGAGTTTCGTGGGTGAGAGCTTAATAAGCTCAGTCAGCTTCAGTTTGCAAGATCCAAGTTCTTCCATCCTGACCCTGTCCCCAGCTGGGCACTCGCACATAACATGTTCCATTGATTCTATCTTGATCTTCTTCACATAGCCTACATGAAGGATCCTCAACCAATCCTAATTTATTTAGGTGTTTCCTGAGGCGACAGTGCCCCGTTAATATGGCAGTTAAAACTCTCAGTTCCAACCTAGAGAGTTTAAGCCAGGCCTTGGCTTTTGTAGTGGAAGGTCCACTGATGGCTCGTCGAGCGTGTCTGAGACCTGGGGGGCTCATCCAATGCTCACGTACTCTCAAGTCCAGCCATCGGTTGTTTTCCATCCTTGCAGTTTCCAGGGGAATTCCGAGCTTAGGCTCTGGTCCTATGAACTCCAGGTTAAATCCTCGAGCGGCCAATGAGTCCGCCTTCCCATTTCCCTCAATGCCCGAGTAGCCAAGAACCTATATTAGACGGAGCCTGCTCCGCTCTCCTAGTTTAGCTAGGGTAGAGCGACATTCCTGCATCATAAGTGAAGTACAATTATCTTATGCCAATGCTTTCAGTGCAGCTTGGCTATCGGTTAGGATTTTAATTGACCTATTTGTTAATCCCCCCACAAGCAAGAGGTTAGCACAGTGGTCAATGGCGAATATTTCTGCTTGAAAGACAGTCGCATGCCCACCAAGACACTCTTGTCACAAGTTATCCAACCAATTTTTGTTATATCTTTTGATTTCCAAAGACTTGAGGCAGATCTGAATACCAAATTGATGTCAATGTTTTTTTGTACATAAGTGGTCCTTGGCAATTATTTAACTTATGCCTATTAATCAGCTTTTTTGTAACTGTTTAAGGAAGCTAAGCTATATCAATACGATATAATTCTATATGAAATATATAATTTTTTTCTTAACTGAACCGTTTTCCATTGAGAAAACAGTTCAGTAAACGATTAGTTAAGAAATGCAAGCTAGCTCTTTCATACTGTTTACAATGGAAGGAATATCTCTTTGTAGTTGTACTTACTTTTTCCATACAGATCAAATCCTAACAAGTTTGCTGTATCTGAAGACTTGAATGTTCATAAAAGGCAATAGCTTGTTGTTCTCCAATTTAAAGGTAAATTTAATTAGAGAAATATGAGAATAACATTAGCTATTGTTTATATTATGGTATCATCAAGGTAAATTTCAATTTAGCAAATTGAACAAATAAAGTCAACATTCGGGTACAAAACTTTTGGTGGTTATTATGCAATGTTGGAAAGTTATGGGTTATTGGGAATTCTCATTGTAAAAATATTTAATTGTATTATTTAACAAATAATATTCCATAAATCAGAATAAATGAACAACTGGCCACAAATATGATGCCCACAAATGTACATTAGATAGTTATAGAATATTTATTTCAATTAAAAACATTTTACATTTGCTTATTTCACTCTGCATCCATCCGAATTCAATGGACCAATAGGACTCATAATTGCTGCACATCCTCGTGTCCTTTAGTCTGATTCATGGGATTTTTGATTTTTTTAATTTTAGATATTTGCATGATCATTCCATTTAATTCTGTTGATACAAGATATTTACTTGAATCTCTGATTTAATGTTGTTCCTCAATGTATTAAATTTGATAAATTTTTAAATGATTTCCGATGATTGTACAAACATGTAAAAAATTCGAAGATATGGTAGATTTTCACAGTTGTTAGTATCCGGCGATGATCTTCCTGCAAACAATATTCTAAAAGAAAGATACTTCAGGATAACTCTGATGCAAATATTCTTCATGATTCAAGAAAATGTCTGCTTGAATAAATGTCATAAAACTCCTTTATTGTGACTTCCATTTTAAGGTAAATTGTATTGTATAATAATTCAATGAATTCTGTTTTATACATACATTAAATAAATTCATATCATAAATTTCACATTTTATGATTAATTGGACCTTCAAATTTATTATTTGCCGAAGCAGGTGCAGCTTTCCCCCTTTAAGTTTCTGAAGCCAGATAAATCTTAAGGACAAAATATTTTCCTTACTACATTTTTTTTACATAGTTGTATCCAATTCTTTATTCAATGTTTGAACAACGGAACTTTGAAGGAATCCCCTTTCGTGAAAACATAGAATTATAAATTTTTAGCAATTCATGATTCTTTGAAAACGAATATTTAATTCTGTGGTCAAGAATATGTGATAAAGAGCTACGTGCAGGGATGTGTAAACTCGCACGACGGTACCGTGAACTTAATTTCCGTTAGGTTCCTTTCTATTAGAGTGTTTTTACTCTAATTCGGGTGCTTATGTTGAGAATATCCGAACTTTACTGTTCGCTGAAAGAGACAAGTGACAACCTAAGGCAACCAGTTTCGGCTATGTCTCTTTTTATAGTCGTCCAGTTATTGCGCAATAATAGATTTAGAATTGATGCCAAATCAATGAGAAATAGATTCCATATTTATTTTATCCTTAAACAAGTGACAAATTAAATATTTTGTCGCCGAAAACCTCTTTTCATGGGAGCGTCAAGATTTCATAGAAAATACGTCACATGTCTTTTTTAACGCTGAAAGCGAGGTCCTAAGAAAATGCACCTTAGTATTAATGAAAATATTTAAAGGGTTGTTGAAGAAATATCAGATTGAGATTCTTTCGTGTCCTCCACTAATACTTCTATAGAATGATTTTGAAAAATATTCTTGGAGTTGGAACTCCTTTTTTCTTATCTATATGATTTTATAGATTTTGTAAGTACTAAGGGTGCGTTTTCATCCACTTCGTGCTTGAATTACATCAGCTGGCACGGAAGTTTGACTTTATGTTTTCAAATAGAGTGCTGGCATGGCCGTAAATGTACGTGTTGTCATCCTTTTCTAGGCTCATATAACCTTAAAATTCAAAATACGTAACATAGACCAAGTATAGAGTATATAAATCATCTTTGTACGTAATCATCGAGAAAATTTTCGAATATTCAATCCATATTTTGACTGAAGACTGAACGAACGAGTAAAAGCAAAAGTCAACAATCGATTTCAACCTAGAATTTTTGAGCAACAAACGGTGAACGTTCAACTGAAGATGATCATTCTATGTTTGTGCAAGTTAGGATGAGAATCGGTTGAAAACAAACCCAGCACGAATTCAGACTTGAACTTCAGCTTGCGAGTGGATGAAAACGAACCTTCAGCTTCAAAATGCAATGATAGAATTAAATAAGCAAATTGGCTCATGTCGAATTTGCTGATAACATAACTGTTATTTTTATTTTTTGTATTTCTTGCTGTTAAACAAATAACGAAAAGTTCTTGTGGAAGACATAGATGGTGTGATTTCGTAGAAGATATTGATGAAATTATTATCTACATAACCATAAAATCTGACAACGAGCAAACAGTTCACATAGCTGCCTATTCTATGATTGTACGATTATATATAAATACACATCCCTGAATGTGATTAACTGGGCAAGAACACTATACTCTTGACGCCCAACAATGCTTAAAATATTTCAACGAAAAAAGTGTAGAAAGCTTGACATATTAATCACTTGTGCGCGCACAATAACGGATCACATGCTATGCGCCAAGCTTAACCATTGGTGAAGCATCCTTTCGTTCTGCCAATTGATGAGTTGATGCAATATATCCGCTAACTTCATTGGTTCGAGAAATGTGACAGAAACTCAGTTGGACGGGACTTTAACTGGTTATCTGGAAAATTTTTGGACAAAATTAGGAAGCCCCACTTCGTAGATTTTGGTTTCAGTTTACGTCATGAATGTAGTGTTCTTGTATCTGCGCATTTTCAGTGGTAAACAAATAATATAACCAAACCTATTTAGAAGAATAAAAGTATAAGTTCCACAGTATTCAACACACCACCACAAGTTGTAATTAGTAGTGATTTGGCATTAATTAATTTGTGTATGTCGTTCTTCTAATACATCTAGTTGATGTTTAACTGTGGTTCATGAATTTGTATTAAGAATATATCATTACGTTTATAATTTCGTGAAAATACTATCACTTCAGAGGGTGAAATATGGGAATTACCAATTTCGCATTCACTCTGTCCTATACTTTACTATTATTTTCTTTGTCTTCTGCTGCTCTAAGCAATCCTTTGTCTGATGAATTTATAAACGAAATCAATAATGCTCAAAGCACTTGGAAGGCAGGCAGAAATTTCCATGAAAGTATACCCAGAGCTTACTTCGAGAAGTTGATGGGTGTTTTACCAGACCATAAACAGTACTTACCAAAACTGTTGGAAGTGGATGGTGAACCAACTGACCTTCCTGTAAATTTCGATGCTAGAAAAAATTGGCCAAATTGCCCTACAATTCAAGAAATAAGAGACCAGGGATCATGTGGATCATGTTGGGTAATTATTTTCTTACAACCTCTATATAAGTATATTAAATTAAACTTATTGTTCTGAGATTTTTGATAGTCATTGGTTAGATATAAATATTCAACAAGAACAACTATCTCCTTTAGCAGCTACATTCATTTTTGGTCTTTTATGTTTAATGATTGTATTCAATAAAGCTTTTCCATTTGAATTTAATTAGAAGAAGCAGTAATATATAAAACTTCGCAGGCTTTTGGGGCAGTGGAAGCCATGTCAGATAGAACATGCATTCATTCAAACGGCAAGGTCAATGTTCATCTTTCTGCAGATGATTTAGTTTCATGCTGTTGGACCTGTGGTATGGGCTGTAATGGAGGTTTCCCAGGAGCTGCATGGCATTACTGGGTTAGAAAGGGTATTGTTTCTGGTGGAACATATGGTTCAAATCAGGTAAGAGACTGAAATTGAAAATTGATTCATAAACTGAAGAACCTATAGGAATTCTTCCTAATGCATAACATTTTATAATAAAATTGAATAATTTTAATATGATTAGAAGTTACGGTTTTTATACCCATTTTTTTTTAAATATGATTATCTAGGCTAACAACCAGAACGAGAACAGTTTAATATTCAAAATTTTCAAAAGGTTGCAACATAATTCTGTCACTTTCGGATCTTTTAAAAAGTGATAACTGAATAATACACCAAAGAAAACAAGGAAGAAATTCTATCAAACTTTTGAGAATTCTGTCAGAAGGTGTAGAATCTGTGATTTTAGGAGCACACCAGTTGTGGTTGAATTTTTAATTTGAACTTTGTGGAGGAAAATTATATTTCAAGTATGAATGCTGTAGTATATAGAAACACATATTCTTGCGAAGCTGCAGGTTTTCCTTTCATTTCAAAACTTTTAATGGTTCGTAAATAGATAGATAGTTCATTCACTCTTAAGACTACGGCAACACTACTCTACCACTACTCTACCACTACCCACTGATTGTTTATGAATAAAACAATGATAATATCCAAGTAAATAATTTTCTCACATCCCCCTTGAAAGATTTATGTATATTCCCTTTCATTCAAGGCGATTATTCACCATAAAACAGGGGTGCTCAAACTTGAACTGTTGGCGATTTACCTCAATATTTTTAAACTAATTACGATCGACTCTGAAAGGCTGCAAGTATGTGTGACGCAGAAATGAACTCTACCTACTTACCTACCTAGGTAGGGTGTACCGTAGCATATATAGCTATTAGCTTTCCGCACAATATACATTATTTTAGTCAAGGTTTGGGTAAGGTTTAGTTAGGTTCTTCTCTATAATATCAATGAAAAAACTCATATGGATGTTGAAGCGTGGTACTGCATGTGCTCAGCATACTTTTCATAATATGACGTAACCACTGAGTGCTAATCGCAAGCATGATGACATATGATCGTCATTTAGTTGATTGTGATATTTTGACTTAATTATCTTCATTTCAGAAAATGCAGACTCGCACAAGTAAGTTGACCCAAACATTGTTGTCAGTTGAAGGGCGATTTGCCTTAGATTCGATTTTTTATCTGCAGATATAAAAAACCAGAAATTTGTATCAGATGCTGTAGCTTTGAGATGTATATCTGATATAATCTGCACCAACTCATTTTCAACAGAACATGAGTTCATATTAAACTGACCTGCTATTTCAGTAGCTAATTCCTCAATGTTTTTACATGAAGAAGGACAACTCATAAATGATGCTATATTTGCAAATTTACTCCAACAATAAAAACGCTTTACGAATTGTCCCAAAATATTTGATAATTCAGCCTCATACGCATCATAATTCAACTGAGGAATCCTTGCTTTCAAAGACGGAAAATGTTTCAGATCCTTTCTTTTCAGATGATCTATCATAAGTTGCAATTTACTTTGGAATGCGTTTACTGCGCTAATCATCTCAATAATAGTTTTTCCTTCACCTTGATGTCAATCAAAAATGCCAAATCAGTCAACCATTTTCCGTTTTTCAACATCTGAGTGTTATCACCTCTTTCATCTAGAAAAGCTGTTATCTCGGGCAATAATTCTTGAAACCTTTCTAGGAATTTTACGTGACTCAACCACCTGACGTTCGTGTGGAGAACTAAATCAGTGTGTTAAGGTGACTCCCGATCTTCCACTTGCAACTTAAAGAGCCGCCGTTGCAAGCTAGGTGCACGGATGGAAATCACAGTTTTTGTTGAAATGCAAATAATTTCCTCCGTGCTTAAAACTTTTGAACACAAGTTCTTTTCGTTTTCTTAATTCACTCTACGGCGGAAAATCCTTTTCATAGTTTTTATGTACCATTTTATGATGCATCTCTAAGTTACCACGCTTAGGTATTGCAACTGATGCACGACAAATAAGACCAATGCACTTATCCTTCATCATACAAAAGAGAAATTCTTCCTCCCAGTCGTTATTAAAATGATACGTTTTCGATTTCTTCTCTGCACTCATTTTGTACTATTTAATAATAAACTTTGTATCGACGTAGTATTGCCTTCAAGTTACAATTCAGAATTACTCCAATTCCTGCAGGTGCAACATTTATATCGGCGTGAACGAAAGTCTCGAATTTTCCCGTCAAACGCGCCGCCCGAAATTTCTAGAAATGCGGCAAGAATAAAAAACGCGGCTTTTCTTTGACAAGTACCGCGCGTTCCTTTGATAAAGCCGCTTTTTGCCGCTAGTAGAGTGTTATTTTATTACGTAATAAATTTTTGTAGTTTAATTACCTACTTATTAAAAAATTTTTTCTTCACGAGATCTACTCAAAAATCACACGCGATCGACCGTTTGAGCACCCCTGTCATAAAACAATCAAAGTGAAACCTAAGAAATTCCCTCGATGTATAAAAAGCTCCTTACATCAAGAGATACTCCATTCTTCCTTTAACAGCTTTCTGTTCCCAACTAACTGTTGAGTGTGCAATGATTATGGCATTTGATCCCTACATAATTAGGATTAGGAATTAGATCAGATAAGAATCGAATAAGATTCATGAATTATAATAAACAACAAATATGAGTTTAAAACAGCAAGATGGAAGAATTACTTCTCAAGTATATTAATGAAATAGAAAATAAAAGTTCTTCTCAAATTTAAATTTCTTGGGAGTATCCAAAAGGCGAAACCGAGAAATTAGTAATAAAATAAATGAACACTACTGAATACATAGAAATTTCACCTTATGTGATTGCCCTATCTGTAACTATTTTGTATAAATTCAAATTGACCAAAATTCATACGATTTGCTTACCAGAAATAACAAACATCTTCTGAATTAATGTGTTCTTGTGGAAAGCAGAAATGAGATCCACAAATTCGTAAATTACATTATCGATCCTCATATACAATACAATGATGTTAATTATATATCAGTTAATGTTAATGTTAATTTCTAGATTTTAACTGTCGGGTTGGCAGTTGGTTTCGAGCAGTCAGCTTCTTGTAAACTTGCTCTCATAATTGAAATTTCTTTCTTCAATTTTACTACTCTACTCGATTCAGAATAAAAGGAATATGAAGAGAATCTGAAAACGCTAACCATCTTCAGCATGCTTGAGAAATTAAAAGACAGGGGGCATTTCAGTAATGTTTTGAGGAGCCATAAAAAATTACCCTATTTTCATAGAGAACATCGTACTCTTCTGACCTGAATCCCATATGTGGGCCATCCTAAAACGAAGTTTTTAGAGGTAAAATTTTTTCTAACATGAACAGAAGCTTCGCATGGTAATCCAAGGGACTTGCACTAATTTAGGCCAAAATGTCATTGATCAATCAATTTCGAGTATGCCAAGATGTTGCTGAAGTGACATCACAGTTTCTGAAAATGTTTTACGAATTTTTCCATTTTGATATTTCCCAAAATTTAAGGTTTCAATATGAAGGTAGTATCAATAATAATTTCATTTACATAATACAAAATCTAATAAATTCGTATATATTGAATAATACTTTCTTCTCTTGTTATCAAAATTGTTTTCCATCGTTTTATGCTAGGAAATTGGTGATTAAAGTTGAACAATATTATGTTGAGTCAAAGTAATTGCTTAATTCCATGAAATATGATTACAAAATTTTCCGTGAATCATAATTCATAAAGTCACATGCTATCTTGTTATTTTAACCTTTGCTTTGTTTGGTTCACTATCAATTCTGCAGTTCTGAGAATGTCAAGTTCTTGATACTGTTTTGAATATACCACTTTTTCTTCTAGAGATATAAATATGTTTGTGAAGTTCTTAAATAACAATTATAAAAATACAAATCTACAAAACATTTGGTTTTCTGAACGTTTATCAACTTATATTAACGAATCTGGAAGATAATTACTGACAATTAATACTGATTACCGACTAAAATTTTAAATAAATTTCATATATCTTTAATTAAAAACTAGATGGTACAAAAGAAAATTGTGAAAGTAAATTAAGTACAGCACAACCTCTCTAATCCGAATCACATGGGAATAGGGCTTGTTCGGATTACTGAAATATTCGGATTATCGAGGTTATTGAAATATTTATTGAAAAACTTGAAATATTCATCGAAAACGTGAAATATTGATTGAAAAACGTAAAATATTCATTGAAAAACTCAAAATTATTGTGATTCACAGAAAAACATGAAAATATAACCACATATTCTTAAGAAAGTGATACATTTCACAGATCATTTTTTAGGTTCTCAAGAAGTCTTGGATCGTTTTCTGTTTTAACGAACGAAGAATATGCAGCTTCCGACGAATAGTTCTGAAATAGAAAAAATAATTAATAGTCTCAAAAACAGACAGGCTCCTGGATGTGATAGTCTGACGGCAGAGGTCTTGAAAGAAGTGGGTCAAATCATATCGGAACCATTATGTCATCAATAAAATAATAGAAACCGCTGAATGCCCGCCTCAGTTCAAGATCGCTGTCGTACGACCGTTATATAAAGGAGGAGTGCGAACTGAACTTTCTAACTATAGACCAATCTCGGTTATGTCTAATTTGGCAAAAATTTTTGAGAAGGTTATAAAAAAACGATTAGGTGAATTTCTGGACAAATTTAACATCATCTCTTCAAATCAGTATGGCTTTCGAGAAAACAAATCCACACAAGATGCACTTTCAAGTATAACTTCAAAAATATATAATGGTCTGGATAACAGTAGAAAGGTTATGTGTGTTTTTTGATCTTGCTAAGGCCTTTGACACCGTCTGCTACAAAAAATTGTTGGAAGCCTTGGATGAGATTGGAATAAGGGGGAATGCTCTACGCCTTTTTGAGAGTTACTTGAATGAGAGAAAACAGATTGTTAGTTTGAACGGATAAATGAGTGATGAAAAAATGATTAAATTTGGTGTACCACAGGGCAGCGTGCTAGGCTCAGTACTTTTTTAATATATATTAATAGCTTGCTTCAACTGAATCTAAATGGGATTATAGTCAGTTTTGCAGACGATTCCACTTTAATAGTTGAGGTTGATAGTTGGGATGAAACAAAGGAAAAGGCGGAAGAGGATATGAGAGTTATAGAAAGATGGATGAATGCAAAGCTGCTTACAATCAATTTTGATAAGACTAAATTCTTACCTTTTTCATGCTACAACCGCAATATGCCATCTTTTAGAACTTTAGATGTTTCTGAAAAAAGAAAAGTAGGCCAAGCTGTCAACTATAAGTGTTTGGTAATTGTTTTTGATAGCCATCTACGTTGGGACCATTATATTCATACCATAGTTGCCACTCTTCGCGGTGTGCTGTACAGATTCAAATACCTCAAAAATGTTCTCGATCAAAAAGCTTTGATGAAGATTTACTACGGACTTTTTCACTATAGATTATGCTATAGTATTCTGAACTGGGGAGCTGCAAGGGCTGAGAATATAGCTTGTATCGAGGTTCTACAAAAAAATTTTTGAAAATCATCTTCAATAAGGAAAATACTTACCCTACTTCACGTCTGTATAATGAAGCTCGGATCTTGGATATTCGTCAAATGTTTGCATTCTCAAGTATAAGACATTTGTATCGGAATGCATATTTACTGGAGGAGTTTCATCATACCTATAATACAAGACGGAAAATAAATTTTATGAGACACCTCGTGCAGATAAATACATTGGCCAGTTAAATTTTTCTTTTTTGGGACCTAGACTGATTAATGCTTTGGCATTGTCAATAAAAAATGTTACTGACATGAGGAAGTTTAAATTCGAGCTGAAGAAGATTATTCTTTGTTATGATAGGGATAAAATTCATGACATCATAGAGTTGAGAAATTAATATATCTTTTGTTGAATCTGAGTTTTTTTGTTTTAGTTTTGTTTTCACTCTTTATTTTGTTTAGCGGATCAGTGTCGGTGTGTTAGGTTTACTTAAGGACAAAATTAGATTAGTACACTGCAGACAGTCATATGACTTTGCAGTTTTATGTTCATTTTCTGAGTTTATTGTCAACAACCTAGTTTTCACAACTCATGTACAAACAAAATTGTATAGGAAAAGAAACAATATTATTATTATTAAAAGTTTGAAAATATACATCTTCTTTTATATTATGTTATCTTTTTCAAAGTTTATGAAAGAATTTGTTCTTGCATATTTCAAATACGAGTTTGTTATTCCATGATTTCTTTCAATTCAAATTTCTCACTGAAAACAATTATTTATGTTATATATCGTTTTTTCTCACGAATTTAGAACTGGTGGGCAATTCTTGGGTGCAAATAATACTGAGTATATTTCTAATTTGATTTTTCAATCATTAAGAACTTCGAATATTTAATCTGAAGAAGCAATTAAATTTAAATTTAATTTTTCATAATACAAATCTATTTTAGGGATGCAGACCCTACGAAATTCCACCTTGTGAACATCATGTGAATGGAACGAGGCCATCTTGTAACGGAGAGGAATCCAAAACGCCCAAATGCAAAAAAGAATGCGAGAGCAGTTATCCAGTTGCTTATTCCAAAGATAAAAAATTTGGAAAGACAGCCTATTCCTTGAGCAGTGATCAAAATGGTATTCAAAAAGAGTTATACACCAATGGACCTGTTGAAGCTGCATTTACTGTTTACGAAGATTTGCTGAGTTACAAAAGTGGTAAATGTTTTTCTGAATATTCAATATTTTATTGTATGGTCCAGAGAAAGTTTCCTCGTTGAACCAAAATACTTATATAATAATGGATATGATTTTTCAATCTTGGAATAAGTTAATGGTACCTTTCATACTCTCATTGCCAAATAATGTGTCAATACAATTGTGTATTGTACAATATAAAACGATACTATAGAGTTGCTATAAAGGGTGTTTCCGGAATGAATGTAAAGGTTTATATAGTAAATACAAGACACCCAGCAGTGTTAGTAATGCGACTCAAAAAGCTAGATAAGGCCATTGTTTCCGAAGATAGAGGCTAGGGCGATGATGTAGTATCCATCTACAGAAAGTCAGCCTGGTGTCATCGTCTCCTTCCTCTAAAGTTTGCACTGGTTGGGGATGATATGGATGCAGACAATGTTTTCCTAATACTCCCACACCGAAAATTTTCTTTGCGAGTTCCGCCTTCTTGTTACCCTTGGATTGTCTCTGGACCACACATTAGAGTTCTGGACATTAACTATTCCCCCCCTAGTGAATTGTGCTCCATCAGTAATTCGAATCGCCATAACTTTTACTGTTGGTAGATGGATATTTTTGTTGTGATTCGAGCGAGAATGAAAAATTTCCGAAAAACCATGTACAGGGTGTTCAATTCAATATTTTATGAAAAACTACATTTTCCCAATCCCTCACTGTAATATTCCATTAATCTTTGGGTGAATTCTTGATGTACGGGTAGTTAACACTCGTGCCAAATTTGACATGAATCGATTAAAAGATTCAACAGTTATAGCGACTAAGAGATTTGGCTCAAATTCAGGAAACAGCCTTTTTTTTTGAGCCGCATTACTAACGCCACTGGGTATCTTGTATCTACCATAAAAATCTTTGCATTCATTCCTGAAACACCCTGTATAAGATGACTTAATGTGACATGGTCGGAGCTAAGCCATCTCAATATTTTGGATAGGTACTTATAAATCATCTGTAAACTGATCAATGTAATGTGGCTGAATAATGAGTATATTAAGAATTATTGATGTAATTGAAAACTTCACACAGAGGCTGGTACTGTCACATTTCTGATTAATTTTTAATTATCCAGTTTCTTTTGTTTACAAACTATAGGGATAGAAAGGACCCTTGTCTTATTCAAATACTAATTGATAATTGGTGGTTGACTTCAAGATAATTTTGGTGTAAGATTTTTATCAGAAAGAAAGTACAGTACAAGCTCTCTAATCCGAATCATATGGGACCAGGGCTTGTTCGGATTACTGAAATATTCGGATTATCGAGGTAATTGAAATGAAATAGTAAATAAAAGACAGGGCTGAAAAACGGGAAATATTTATTGAAAAACGTGAAATATTTTTCGAAAACGTGAAATATTCATTGAAAAACATAAATTATTCATTGAAAAACTCAAAATTATTGTGATTCACAGGAAAACACGAAAATATAACTACATATTCTTGAGAAAGTGATACATTCCACAGATCATTTTTTAGGTTCTGAAGAAGTCTTGGCTCATTTTCTGTTTTAACGAACGAAGATGAGAATTTGCAGCTTGCTCTCTCAATTTATTCAATAATAATATTTGGTGCTGAGGCATATCATTTTGTGTGCACCATTCCAAACATTTGTTGAAACACAAGAGAGCTTCTTTATGTTTCACTGAATTCATGGTGACATCGCCTCCTTCAAGTTCTTCTGTATCCTCGTAACTTTCTATGTTTTTGATTATTTCAGCTTCAGAGAGATAATTCTCATTATCTCATACAACTCCTTCTTCAGTGTCTTCAGTTGTTAATTCTTGACCAGATACAATTGTTAGCACATTTATCATCATGCGTAGATCGCGATTTTTCTCTTCTTTCTCTAGCAAAATTTTTTCTCCCAACCGTGAAAGAGGCAACAGGTCACCTGCGTCATAATCATCATCTTTCGTGGTCCATAAATTCTTCCATGATTTCTGAATTAAATTTTAGGACACATGACCAGGTCCTTTCAAGAGAAAACACCACATGTTTGAGGTCCAATTGCTTCAGTAACTGCGAAACGTTATTGTCTTCTTGTCCCACGATATTCAGTAGCAAAGATTTTCTATAATGCATTTTCACATTCTGTATTACATGTTGATCCATTGGTCGTAATAATGGAGTACAATTGGGAGGTCCAGGGGCATTATCTCATAAGAGCAGAGCTTTTTGTGGCAATTTGACCTCGTTCATTGTATTTTTAACATCAGGAATAAATTGTTTGTGGAACCATTCATATAAAACTTCTCTAGTTACCCACCCTTTTCTTTGACCAACAGGCAAATTGGAGCAGCTCTTGAAGGCTCGGGGTTTGTTGGCTTTTTTCACATGGTGCAATGTTAACGTTTTATGTCGACGCGACATGATTAGTACAGATATCAGGCGCTGAATGTGAGAAGAGAATCTTATCTGCACAAGTGAAGCGAGTATTCAGACAAGATATTGCAAGTTCGGACACTTTCAATCGATGAAATTATTGACGGCGTTCGGATTATAGAGGTAAAAAATAAATTGTGCGGATTATAGAGGTGGTTGATTTCAAAGTTTCGTTGTTCGGATTACTGGATGTGCGGATTAGAGTGTGTTCGGATTAGAGAAGTTGTACTGTATACTTGAAAGAGCTTTGACGATTCCTTGATTCATGTCCAGTTAATTTTTCATCAGATTTTCAAGAGATGTGAACTTAGAAACAATGAATTAATAATGTGTGTGATTACACAGGCTTACAAAAAAAATTTTTGGGTGTAGCTCTGTTTGTGTCAATGGTCGATGAAGTAGGTAATGCACAGCATAATGCCAAAATTCATTTTAAATCATCAGCTCTAGTTTACCTACTACCCTCATCTAAAATTTTTGCCGGTCTTGTATGTAAATAGTCATTATCACATAACATCAGTAAACTTTGTGTTACTATTTCATTATGGCTAGTACATCCAGATGTTGTGTTAACGATCCCAATATATTTTGTTATGTTTTTGGTGAATACTTACTGAAAGATCAGAGTAAATCGATTACCAACACTATGAGTACTTTGTAATTTGCTTATTACTTTGATATAGAAATTCAACATCGAGATAAAGTGTGGGTGCCTCATAGTGTATGTAAACTATGCATTGAATATTTGCGACAATGGGAGAAAGGCAAACTCTTTGAGTTTGGAGTGCCTATGATATGGTGAAAACAAAAAAATCATAATGACGACTGTAATATTTGTATGACTACTATAGTAAATAGAAATACCCTACTATTTCTCCAACATAAAGACCTATTCCTTATTCAGAAAATGTTTCAATACCAGCTTCTCACCAGGAAGTCAACCTCAGAAGGTTCAAGCTAAAATACCTTATTCTTCTCAAGTAGATGATGACTTTGAATACTGCCTAATCAGAGACTTAGATCTTTCTAAGAATAACATTGAATTCTAAGCAATTTTCGCAGAATGAGCTCAGTGACCTCATCAGAGATTTAGATCTTTCTATATATATATATATATATATATATATATATATATATATATATATATATATATATATATATATATATATATATATATATATATATATATATATATATATATATATATATATATATATATATATATATATATATATATATATATATATATATATATATATATATATATATATATATATATATATATATATATATATATATATATATATATATATATATATATATATATATATATATATATATTCTTTTAAAAGGATTCACAAAATTTGAATAATTGTATTAACAAAAAGTGCTTATATCTATAATTTTGGTGTGTGTCAGAAAAAACACAAGTGTAAGCTCAGGAAATGATGTAACAGGGGAACCATACTATCTTGTATATGATTCAATAAACGAGTGAAAAAAACCTGAGGAAAAAAACTCGTTTCCTGTCGCTATTGCATAGCAATAGCTTGTCTGTTTATGATGTGTTAGTGTGCATGCTGAGCTCTACCTTCAAGATTAAAAGAACGTACCTACCAAAAGGCTACTAACCTAAGAACCATGCAATAGAGCTCACAAGAGGAAGAGGGAGTTTACTACTTCCTGGATGGGTAGAGGCTCCTCTGAATGGGGACGTGCGCCCTCGAGCGTGTTACTAGTGAATAAGGGTTAAAATCAGGTCTAAAATTGTCGACACCAACATTTTTGTAGGCCTGTGTTATTTATACATTTTGGTTCACCATTTTTTGTTCTTTATTTCAAGTAGCCCATTGGAAAATTATCTTCATATTTATTCGTTTCAAGGTGTCTATCAACATGTGAAAGGATCAGCGTTGGGTGGACATGCAATCAGAATTATAGGTTGGGGAGAAGAAAATGGTGTACCTTACTGGTTGATCGCCAACTCCTGGAACTTTGATTGGGGTGATAATGGTACCTTCAAAATTCTTCGTGGCAAAAATCACTGTGGTATTGAAGATTCAGTAGTTGCAGGATTGCCAGCAGTTTAATATACGAGCAAAAACATGAACAATTTTCTCTCTGAATAGATTCTCTCTAATTTAAATTCTCTCTATAATGCAGTTTCCTTAAAAATGAACAAAAATATATTAGAATCGAGATTATTTGGTAGCTCATTTGGCAGCTTAATTTAGTGAATCTGAATTTGTTAGTTTTTCGTACTTTATTGTTTGTATAATAAAAATTGTATAATTTTTGATTTTTTATTTGCTGTATCCTTATGTGACTATGTTTACCATTAAACAAGACAAATAAATTCATTGAAGGTGAAGAAAGTTATGTCAAATTGTTTCTGATTATGTTCAATAGTTTCATTCAGGACTATTCTGTCAAAATATATTTTTGAAAATCGATGTTTCATAGTATTTTTTGCTCACCATTTTAAAACCAAGGTGCATGTTATACGTAGGAGAAGCAGATGTCAAAATTATATGTAAGAGAATTATATTGCCCAATTTTACATGGTCAATTCCAATTATTTATTGAATTTGCCTATACAAACTCGCAGTTACATATATCTAAATGATGAAGATTCAAATGATTTGATCAAAAACTCTTTTGCGAAGAAGTTGATAATTGCAAAACATTTATGTAACAACTATTGTTAATAGTAATGTATCTTGCCTGAACAAAATAAGAACATTTGCATAGGCCAAAATCATTTCATTTTCATTGTTTATTGTTCATAACAATTAGTTCAAAGTTATCTATTCTTTACAGTCCCTTTGATACATTCAAATGACTAATTGGTACCTTATTACACCACTGGGGATTCTCGTCGAAGTTGTAGCTGTCTTGTAAACTTTTTACGTTTTTAGTTGGATTGCCCCTTAATTTTTAGAGAATTTTTTGTAGTATTTGAAGAATTCTTCGTGTTTTATTTTAAGATTGTTTTTTAATTTTATCTTTTAATTCGTCATGCAATGTTGATGACGAATGTATTTCTTATTCTATTATATTATTCATTATTCTATTAAGATATGTAGTGTAGACGGAATAGACTTTCAACTTTCCATAAATTAAATAGTAAATGTCCCCATCAGCTCTCTGTAATAATGTAGGATGAAGTATTTCAGACATAATTTCCACAGTAGGCTTACTCAAGTATCTATTGTGAATTGGTTTTGGACAGCATTTTATTGACTGTAAGAATAGTATACTATTGGTGAGTGATAAAACTGGACTATTGTAGATTTGGGAAAATTTCATCTGCCAAATAATCTTAAAACAATGAACAACTACGGAGTGTAAGGAGTAAATTAAGTAACGGCAGAGTCCAATAAAATAGGGGGCGATGGACACCTTGAAATGATCTAAGAACATTTCAGTCTCTGTCTTTCCTATGATACCCTAGTGATAATTATTCAAAAAGGAGGTCACTTCGACATCGCAAACTATAGAGCAGTCAGTCTTATTACACCTTTATCAGTTCTCGAAAATGAACTGGATTTCTACCCAACAGTGGAGATGTAGGTAGTACTATAGTGTTATATACTTTGCTCTTTGTAGTTTGTCTTTTACGGGTTTGTTTAGTATAGCCTTGTCTACTGCATAGTAGATAGTCAATGCTCATTCTATTCTTGTCGCGATTCGTTGATCAATCTTACTATCATTTATATCACACTTCCCAGATAGTCATATACTGTTACTACTTCCAGTTATTGTTTTTTGTAAACTGTTACTTTTCGATTCTTTAGTTAAATTCAATTCACCGTAATATAAAGTTCACTTTAGAAATGGAAACTGAGAATTTTATTGATTTTCAGATATAACTATAACCAAAGTTGACCACAGACATGATTTTTCTATTTTTCATAAATCATCCCATACGGACATTACCATTCACAATTCTTCCACATATCCAAATCGACATAAAATAGCTGCAATAGTATGATACATAGACTCATCACGATACGCATTGCCAGAAAATAATTCTTTGAACTAGCTCAATATTATAAATTAAATAGCGGTCAATAATGGTTATAAATCCAGTATAATTGACAGTATATTTTCTAGTAAACATTTCCAACATGCAATCCATGAGGTTCTACCTATTATTAAAGATATATTAGCTTATTCATATTGGTAAACCTAGTATGACTTTAAAGTCATTCTTTTCATCTCATAATTTGAATATAGATTTCAGAACGGATAACTCTCTAGGCAGATATGTTAAAAACTGTAAACCTAAAATTCATAAAGGAAACAAATCATAAAATTTATATAGTTAGAACATTCAGAAATTTCAATATTAGGATATCTGAGCATAAACGCAGTTTTGACAAACAAAATCAGATTTTCACTATGCAAATCATCTACTAGAAGAAAACCATACTTTTAATAATAATTTTCATGTTTTACATAATGAAACGAATAGATTGAAACTGAACCTATGGAAAGCATTGAAAATTGAACAACAGAAAAATTCCGGAAATTTACTTAATAGTCGATTACCTAAATTCGTTACCATTATTTTTTTTATTTATTAGTAGTAAAACCATAAATCAGCTATAATAGAAAGCTGTTAGCATGGAGTATCATAAAACAAGTAATAATTTATAGTTATTCAAATTATGATATTACAAGGATGAGTGAGCTTTGACATAAACAAAAGAATGATACAGTGAAGAAAAAAAATGATATGTGTGATGTTACTATTACATTTCAAGGAGATATTTTTAACTTTTTCTCAAACACTTCATAACTTTTTAGGTCTTTTATTTCTTTGGGTAGGCTGTTAAATGAGATGACAGCTTGATAGACAGGTGATTGTCTTCCTTCTCCGTTCTGATGTTACTGTGTGTTAGGTTATTTGGGGCTCTTATAGTATAATGTAATGATGTACTTCACAGATTGTCCTTAGTATGGTTCTCGATTTTACCAGTTTGTTTCTCAGTTTGAAGGCTAGTTTTGAGCTCTCAAGTATATTTAATTTTTCAGTGGTAACACATTAACTTTTTCGTTATATATATATATATATATATATATATATATATATATATATATATATATATATATATATATATATATATATATATCTATATTGAATGGTTGAAATGACGCATGAAAGGGATGTTGACACACTGAGAAAATATTTTATGTCAAAAATTCACCTTTCCCGCGCCACCGCTTTCCACCCTTCTTCAAGGTAGAATCTTACACAACAGCTGAACTAACTGCAAAATGGCACGCTTTGGAATTACATGGCAGGTATCCAAACCACCTAAAAAATAAAGATATAGATAGCAAAGAACGCTAACTTACCTCAGAGCTGGATACCTGTTTCCTGAGACGGAGGGAAGACTGTGGGCAATCCAGGACCAGGTAGTGCCTACGAGGATGTACCTAAAATATATCACCAAGCAGGACATCCCGACAGAGCTATATCGAAGATGTGGAAAGGGCCAGGAATCTTTACAGCATGTAACATCTAGCTGCTCTACATTGGCTCCAAAAGATTACCTCAACCGACATAACGCGGTAGCGAGAGTGTACCACCAAAGTATTGCTGTCAATTTAGGACTTTGCAAGGGAACAGTACCAACTTAGCAATATCGACCTAAATCAGTGATTGAAACGCTTACGCACAAGATGTATTTGCATACTCCTCTATTGATGGACAGACCGATGGCACACAACAGACCTGACATAGCAATTTTCAACCATGATGATAAAAAAGTAGTTATCCTAGACATCAGTATACCTGCTGACGAAAATGTGAATAGATCGTATAGTGAAAAATAACAAAGTATCAGGACTTGGCATTCGAACTGAAGGAAATTTATAAGCTCAAAAGAGTGACAATATTGCCACTGATCATATCGGTAAATGGGCTTGTTGAGGCTCACTTGAAGGACAACACCGTGAAACAACTACAACTGAAGGCAGATATTGTATCCAGTGCATAGAAGGAGGCGATACTGGAAACGTCAGAAAGTTTTTGCAAGGCTCATAGTTGTACCGATGATGATGAAGGGCACTTACGCCAATTGTTATATACATATGTTATGATTCAATGCAAAACGGTTTTCGTCTAGTTAACGTTCAATCCATATTGATGTCATTCGAGACTATTAGAAATTCGTAAACAATAGAAATGCCGCAAAATTGAAGAAAGCAAATGCATCAGGCCCACTGATATTCAATGAATGTTAATTGAGTTGATTTAAATAACTCTTCGAGTATACTAACATTGAATGCATCCACTCTGTTCAACCCTTCACCCTTTCTTTAATCGCTCGGAATCAAAACAAACAATAATTCAAATGTGTTCACTACTTTCTTCACTTCAGTGAATTCGAATCAAATATCGGGTAAAATTTAATTCGTTTAATAGTCAAATTGAAGGAAAACAATATGGTTCCTCTGTTTGTTCGTGAATTAAAGGCAGAGACTATAGAAGTACAGACAATAAGAAATATTTGACTTGCGCCACGCCTGTAGATTCGTTGATTGTTCTGCTTTTGGTTAAGAAATTCATTGTTGTTGGTTAAATCTCAGCGTGAGGCGGTAAAGTTAAAGGGGAATTATCATGCAATGAGATTCATGAAATATTGTTGAGTTTTAATTGATTATGAAAAATCGTTTCTGATTGTATTTCATTTATACATAAGCAAACTGCCGAAATATTTCAATAAATTGTTATTGTTACAGTTACAGTTACTACCGGAAAACCGTTTTGTAGGGTATACATTGCAGATTTTGGAAGTCTACATAAAATTCTTTCGGGGTTCCTTCGTAACAACTAGATAAAGAATTATATATTAATCTATTGTTTGTCGATCTGAAAAAGATACAAGACTTTTTTTGAATATTTTTTTCATTTTTCAATATTACATTACATTACATTAGTGGGGGTCGTTTGGCTTTGCAAGCCGAACTGCGACCAAGTTGGTCTTTCGTTCGTAACCCTTCTCACTCATTTTCCTGTAGTTCTAAATCCCTTACAAAATTAAGAATCTCCCTGGTAGCTTTTGCTTTCACTTCGTGCAGCTCTAGTTTGTCGCTACCGAAGTGTATATGTCTTTGAGTTGCGATGCAACTGCAAAGAATATGTCCGGTAGTTTCATCGCCCTCGTTACACATTCTGCATGCTGCCGTTTCGATTTGCCCATTTTATTGAGTTGGTATCTCAGTGGGCAGTGTCCAGTAAGGAGGCCTGTTATGGTCCTCAGCTCGTCCCTTGAGAGATCGAGAAGCTGTTTTGTCTTCTTTGGCGAATAGTCAATGAACTTTTTCGCTTGCCTTTGGCCTAGAGTTTTCCTCCAGTATTCTTTTTAGCTAGATTCTTTCCATCGTTCCAGTTCCTGTCGTCTGTGCGGCTTACTTAGACCGCAGAACGGTTCAGGTCCGATGGGTGGGATTCCAGCAGCTGATCTAGCCAGTTCGTCAGCGGCTTCATTTCCTTGTATGCCTTCGTGGCCAGGCACTACAGGAAAGTTTGTTTCCCTCAACAAGTTGCTTCAAGAATTGACGGCATTCCCAGACAGAGATGCTCCGATAACTGTGAGAGTTTAGAGGTTTTATCACTGCCTGACTGTCCGTTAAAATGTAAATCTTTGCACCTTTGAGTTTCCTGCGTAGTCCCTCCTGGCAGCATAGGTTTACAGCAAGTGTTTCTGCTTGCATGATTGTGGGAGTAGATCCCAGAGGCACTGATGACGAGTACTTGGGTCCATATATACCTGCTCCTGTTCCATCAATCGTTTTTGATCCGTCCGTGTACCAAATGGAGGATTTTTGGTCTAATTGATTTATTTTTACCTTTACGATGGTGCGATCTTCTATGGCCACTTCGAAGGGTGTGTGAAAATCAGACTTAAGCGGCATTATATCCAATGGTTGTGATAAGGTTTCTGGCGCTATGTAACCCAGAATCCCCAGGTGTCCCTTCAGATCACCAGGTAATAGTTTTTCGTGTTTTGGAGCCGTAATGCCGTCGTCAACGCCTCCCTTTTCAATTTTATATGAAGAGGAGGGAGATTTAGGATTACCTTCAGGGCAGTAGTCGGGGTGTACTCATAGCACCTGTTATGCCCACGCACGCTAGCAGTTTTTGCAGCTTGTTTTGCGTAGTTATTTCTGATGTTCATTTTTCATTATGATCTACTTGTAACTCTACATTACTTTTACCAGCGATGTTGCCATCTCTGTAACCCGTCCAAATAGTACTCGGTGTGTTTCTCTCTAAAAAGTGGTTCACGGAGGAGACTGCCTCTTCAGTTGGTGAAAATCTCTATCCTCCGAGCGCAATTTTTAAATGAAGGAACAAAAATAAGTCGCTTGAGGCTAGATCTTTTGAGTAAGGTGAATGATCAAGCAGTTCAACCGTAATTCGTGGATTTTCGTCGTGTATAGTTTTGCTTTTAGCTTGTCAAGTAATGATGCTCCTGTGATGGTTTTTCTTTTTTGAAGATAATATTTTATAATAACATGACTATCCCAAGAAAAAGTCGCCATCACTTTCCCAACCAAAATAACAGTTTTTGCTTTTTGTGGAACCGATTCCCTTCTTGCAGTTCACTATTCGGACTACAGTAGTTAATCATCTACAGTAATTAATCGGTGCTAAAACTCGGATTTATTACGCTCAATCTGCTCCTACAGAGCGTTGGAAATATTGATTCAAACACGTATTTGATCGTGAGCAAACGCGGCACCCAACGCGCGGATAACTTTCCCATGTGTAAATGTTGCTATAACATGTGACAAAAACGTTCTTTTGACATGTTCATATGCTATCTCTCTCACTTTAATTCGGCGGCCGTTTAGCACCATCTGGTGAACTTTGGCGATGTTATCTTCGTTAGTTGCAGTTTTCTGACGTCTCGAACGTTCATCGTCTCTCAAGCTCTTATGGCCACGTTTAAATTCAGCTGCCTGATAAGTGATGGTACAGAGTCCCCTCACAAAGAATCCAACTCATTTTTAATTTGTTTATTGTTTCGAGAATAGGTTCAAACCCATAAAACAGTATTCACTAAGTATAATTAAAAAAATTAAAAGATTAGTTATTAAGTAAATAGAAATAGAAAATATGAATAATTGAAAAAAAGTACAAAAGAAGAAACTACATCAAGAACAAGTCTTTTAGAATTATTTAGATCTTACGATGGTATTTGAAAAAATGTCAACAGACTGATTAAATTCATTGCCCATGTGTTGCATTCTCGGTAAGGGCGTGTGCATGGAATAGTTAGTTCTTTTGAAAGGAATGTAGAACAACTTATGTTTCCTCAAGTGAAAATTAGTAGAGTTGAAGAATAAATTTTCCAGAATAGATGGTGCACTAACTAACTAAGCTAATACCTTCTGATGAGTTAGGATGTCACTCATCTTTCTTCTGTCCTCAAGTGAAATCAAGTGAAATTGTTTTCTTGCTTCAGCATAGAAGTCAACTCCCTCCGTCACCGTGAAATTACACAAATAGGTCAGATATTTTAAAAGTTTATTCTGATTTTTTTGAGTTGAGTTTATTGAATACGTGGGCATAGTAAACAATGAGAACAGACCTAGAATGTTTGAATATACGACACTGGCGGAGAGTGTACCGCAACATTCTACTTGAAGAGCTGACTATGCAATCAATGTGTTGATCGAAAACCAACTTTGAATCCAGGATGATTCCAAGATCTCGAATTTGTGACACTTTCATTAAAGAATTGTTATCTAGTTGATAAGAAAAATTGAAGGATTTCGAATTTCGAGTAACGTGATAGTTTGACATTTTTTCAAATTCAGGAAAAGGCTATCGGTTTTGCAATACTCTGAAAAAAGCGAGAGCTCCTCCTGTCAGACAGTCAGACAAGCTCCTGATGGTATAATAGTTTTTGAGATCGTCAGCGTATAGTAAAAAGTTACATTTTTTAAAAATATATCTTATATTATTTACATATATGAGAAACAGGAGGGGACCAAGGTGTGATCCTTGGGAGACCCCAGATGTATAGCAATATGTCTCCGATCTATGCCCACCACCAATAGTAACGTACTGCTGTCGATTTCTCACATAAGAGTCGACCCATCGAAAAAGTGAACCACCCACACCAACCTCCTCAACCCGACAACCAAGAATATTATGACAAATTATGTCAAAGGCCTTTCCGAAATCGGTGTGGACGGCATCCACTTGTAAACCTCAGCACTCAAAATATGCTCGACAAATGTTAATAAATTAGTTTCGGTTGATCTGTTTGTGAAGAATCCATGCTGTTCAGGCATAAATTGAAATTCGACGAGAGAAAAAATATATTTGTAGATCAGTTTGACGAAGATACATAACTTGCTAATTGGCCTGTAATTTTCGACATTGCTTTTGTCTCCAACTTTCGCAAACGACTGTTCCATAAAAACTTCGCGTTCAAAATGCCTGAAACTTTGGTGAGTAAATGTCAACAGATGGACAATGAAAATTCACTAGCTTTTATTTAGGAGTTCTGCCATCTTTACTTAGAGGTAGGAATTTTTTCAGACCATCCTCGTACAGTTCGTTCTAAGAAAACTCTGAATAACTCTAGTGGTTTGAATTTTCATTGAATTTCCTGAAACAAGTCGATTTTGATTGGAGGGAGACATTTTTTTGTAACATGATTAGTTGTCAATTTATCAACCTCCAAACCATGGCAGCTGCCAACCCAAATTTTTTAATGGGAAACAGGGGTCGTACGATACGTTTTTGAAAAGGTGATTTCATTCCCTATACAACCACGTAATTATATATTTTTTAAAATAACACGTAATGAATTGAAATGGAGAACTGGTTGGGAAAATTTCATGTTTTTATTAATCTTTTAACACATCGAAAATTTCCACATGAGAATGGGGTTGTGTGATACATCTTTGCATTTTTTTAAATTAATCGACGATCGAGCAACCATTCAGATTTTATGTTAAGATTTATTGAGTTCATTTTGTTTCGTAGAATTAATAATTCTGCTGTTCTGGAAGGAAACAGGAGCGTTCAATACCATTCTCTTAAGAAAAAGCAAGATTTTTCCGATTGATTCAATAAATAGGAATTTGATGGCATTTTGATGGCATGTGTCGGTTTATTATTAATCTTCATATGTTTGAAAATGTTTTCTAGATCTGCAAGACTCAGTTACGTTTGCTTATTCCATAAAACATAAGTGACTTGGGTATTTGCCATAGTTTTGATTGCCGTAAATAACGGTGATTTAGTTAAAGATGGTGTACACACTGCAGGAACGCATTGAAATTGCAAGTTTATTTTATACACGAGATGAATTCGATCGTTATTTAGAGTTCTGCGAACTCTAAACGAGCGAATCAATAATGATGCGAATTTGCTCTCAAATGTTTGTTTTTCTGACGAATTGAATTTTTTCAATGGATATCTGTAGACTCTGGAGTTTCTTTTTGAAGAAGGCGAATCATACTCAAAAACCTCAAAAACTTTATGTGTGGGTCGAATTTTAGGAGACCATATTGTAGGACCTCTTTTTATACAGGTTAATTGGACGGCGAAACATCTTTGAAAATGCTTGAGAGTTTGATTGATTCTGTCATAATACACTCGGAGGCAAAATTAGAGAAACACTCGAAAATTTAACCAAATTCGAAGTCCGATATTTTTCCTAATTCTCAACCGATTTAGATGATTTTTTCGGCAAGTTATAGATCAACTCTTCTGCTTTGTAGAAATTATAAGAGAAAACAAAAAAAATTTGAAGAAAATTTTATACGGGGGCAAAACTAAAAGTGTTTTTTTTGTCAAAAATTCGTAACACCCTGTGGAATTTCGTGGTCCGAGTTGAAACGTACTATATCATGGTCTGTCAAGACACATGTTCCTACAGTAACGCCCTTCTTGTTTTATGCATTTATCTCTATTTTTACAAGAGATGTCCAATTTGAAGCGAAAAGTCACAAATTTCAAGAATTTATTTTTAATCTTGCGTAGGTGCATAACATCGGAGATTAGCCAAAAAATAAAATCAAAATTAGAGGAGCGGAAATCTAACGAAATGAAAATTGTTGAAATGCACTGGCCAATTTCACGCTCCGGGAGAACTCGAAGTACACTGGAAAAATCGTTTATTTTGCACATTCATATTTTTTTGTGTGACACTCTATAATAATTATCATTCCTGTCCAAAATTGAGGGCAGGTATGTAACCTGGCGATACACTCGTGAAATGAAATGAACATGTTGAGAAAAATGTTCATGATGACCCACAAAAAAACATTTGATTTTAGTAGCGAGTTTGACCCCCCCGAGCTCTTATTAATAATAATAATAATAATAATAATAATAACCTCCCAACCGACTCTTGATGTTTCAACGGTGGCACAAGCCATTATGCCTACGACCACGAGAGCCGGACTCCTAGGAAACGCATGAAGTGGACCCCAGAGATGAATTCCTTCATTATGCGTTCCTATTACAAGATTACAAACTTGGAATCGGAAATGAAAGCATACAGATACGCGTTACATCTTGCGTTCGTAGAAAATATCCTGAATTACAGCACATATCCGAGCAGAGAATTTCGGATCAAAGAAGAACAATCGTTAAAACAGGCTACTTTCTTCAGAAACGCTGCAAAGCATACGAGAAGAGGTCATAATGGAACTTAGAAGCGAAAATGATACTCATAACGGTATACCTGCTGGAGTCAATGAAAGTGTTACAGATAACATCGAAGCCACGGAAACGAATATTAACATGGAACGCCCTCCTGAGCAGAATCAGCAGGACGAATATATGTATTTAGCAAGATCGGAACTCAACAGAGCAATAACTGAATTCAGTGGTAGTAACCCAACAAAAAGACCTAAACTGCCCAAACTCAAGACGAACAAGAACACCAATATTATCCTAGCAAGCGTGAATTCAGTGTTTGAAGAATATACCGACCAGAACACCTTGGAGAAGATTCACACTTTGATTTACTGTGGAGCAGTAGCGGTTCTTCGACTTCACAAACAACAAATCTCCACAACTCTGATTCAAGCTGAGCCAAAAAGCGTCAGAAAACCACCATGGCAAAAACGACTGGAGAAGGATATTGATAATATTAGAGCAGAAATCGGTCGCCTCACAGAATTCCTGAGAAACAGAAAACCCTCAAGGCGCTTGAAATCACATATACGCAAAATTTATAGGAAAATTGGTACGAACACAAAACACCCTGATCACAAACAACACATCGACGTGTATATGGACACTTTAAACAGAAACTCCAAGCAAAAGCAAAGAGGCTTTCAAGATACGTCAAGTGTACTGAAAGGAAACACCAAAACCAAAGGTTCCTCCAAAACGCAGCCAATTTTCATAAGGGAAATAACAAAACTGCGACCAACAATAACAGAGAAGTACCTGACGCACAGTGCTTGACCGACTATTGGTCATCACTATGGTCGAACCCCAAAGAACACAATAGAGATGCGGAATGGATCACGAATGAAAAAGAACGCCTCGATATCAGACATATGGACTTCGATGGAATAACGGAGGAAGAAATCACAACAGTAGTTCGAGCGACCAACAATTGGAAGGCCACAGGTATAGATAATATCCACAACTACTGGTACAAGAAGTTTGATAAGCTCCATGGAGCCCTAGCGAAACAGCTCACATATGTTCTTCAACATCCCAAGAAAACACCCACTTTCCTAACGCAAGGCTTAACATATATGCTACCTAAGAGCGATAGAACACAGGATCCGTCTCAATATAGGCCAATCACGTGCCTGCCAACACTCTACAAAATACTCACCTCATGCATATCCAATCGAATATACCAACACCTTGACGACAACAATATATTAGCAGAGGAGCAGAAAGGATGCAGAAAGAGACACCACGGGTGCAAGGAACAACTCATCATCGATTCTGTGATAATGAAACAGGCACACGTAGGGCATCGCAATGTTCATTCAGCTTTTCTCGATTATCTGAAGGCATTCGATAGTACCGCCCATTCTTGGCTTGTTGAAGTATTGCAGATATACAAAATTCACCCATCCCTGTTGAGTTCTTGAAGACAACAATGACACACTGGCGCACGTCTCTGCAGGTCAACATGAACAATAAATCAATTAAAACCGACGAGATACCCATACGTCGTGGAATTTTTCAAGGAGACTCTTTGAGTCCACTATGGTTCTGTTTGGCAATGAACCCATTGTCCTCAATGCTCAATAGAACAGGTTACGGATTTAGGATAAAAGCAGAAAGGAATTATCATACAATCTCCCACCTGCTGTATATGGATGACATCAAGTTATATGCTTCGAACAAGAAGCAATTGGATGATTTGCTGAAAACTGTCAGTGAGTTCTCGGCAGATGTTCATATGAAATTCGGGATTGAAAAATGTAAGACCCTGAACATTCAAAGAGGGAAAGTCATAGATGGTGATACACAACTTCCAAACGGTGATATTATACAGTGCATGAGAGATGGCGAAACATACAAATATCTGGGATACCAACAAGCCAGATTGCTAGACCAAAAACAATCAAAGGAGAAGATTCGTTCAGAATACAGTCAACGTCTGAAGTCTGTGCTGAAATCGATGTTGAACTCGGGGAATTTAGTCAAGGCAATTAACACCTACGCCATTCCAGTGTTACTTTACTCATTTGGAATAATCAGATGGACTAAGACAGAACTGGATGATATTCAAAGGCAGACCCGAACGATGCTAACAAAGTACAACAACCATCATCCAAAATCGTCTGTGATACGAACAACTTTGAAGCGGAAAGAAGGAGGACGCGGATTGATAGATGTAGTCAATTTACACACCGAACAGATAAAAATCTCAGAGAATTCTTCTCAGAAAAAGCTCTCACTTCTGACCTACATAGAGCGGTATCGTTGGCTGATAAGGATATACACCTCTAAATCTTGCTACCAGAGATGACCTGCTGAATCTACCATTCCTATCAGATACTGAAAAACAAGAGCAATGGTCAAGAAAGGAATTGCATGGACGACATCACCATGAGATTAATCAACCACACATCGACAAAGAAGCCTCCAACAAATGGTTGATGAAAGGAGAATTATTCGCGGAAACAGAGGGATTCCTTATGGCCATCCAAGACCAAGTGATCGCTACAAACAACTACAAAAAATTTATTATGAAGGACGGAACAATACAAACAGATAGGTGCAGAAAATGCCATATAAGATCGGAGACTATACAGCATATTACGTCCGGATGTGAACAACTGGCCAATACAGACTATCTTCACAGGCATAATCAAGTGTGCAACATTATCCATCAGAAACTTGCACACAAGTACGGACTTCTGAATACATTCCAGCCATATTACAAGTATCAACCGGCGCCCGTATTGGAAAACGACTCTATCAGATTATACTACGATAGGCCTATTATCACTGACAGAATGGTGACGAATAATAGGCCGGACATAGTGGTGTATGATAAGAGAGCCAAAACAGCAATGCTGGTGGATGTCGCCATACCGAATAATAACAACGTGCTGAATAAGTTCCAGGAGAAAAAGTCCAAATACACAGACCTTGCTATTGAGATCAAGCAGATGTGGCACCTCGAGAAAATAGATATTGTTCCTGTCATCGTATCCTCCACTGGGTTAATACCCAAAACTTTGCATGATAGCCTTAAGAAATTGGAATTGCATAAGAATACCTATATAGAAATGCAAAAAGCTGTAATTCTTAATACATGTAGGATAGTTAGGAAATTTATGTCAAGTTTATTGTAATCGAGCCGATTTCCTTTGATTGCTGAATCTGGGAAAGGTAAATTATATCCAGCTAACAGCTGAGATAGTGCATAAGTCCACGATAATAATAATAATATTTATTTATCCTACAAGATACATCGGATATAGGACATGTCATGAGAGAGTATCATCCTCCATAAATTCTTTAATAGAATAATATGCCTTTCTCAGAAGAAAAGACTTAAGAACAGATTTGAACACTTTTGTAGGCTTAACTCTCAGATGGTGAGGTAAAGTATTGAAAAATTTGATACTCTGGTATGTTGGAGAGTTCTCAAATTTTGAAGTACGATGTTTCGGCAAGAGAAGAGTTGAGTGACTTCTAGTTGCATAATCGTGATACATAGAGAGTTTCGAAAAGTTAGCCTCATTATCCTTTAAATACACTAAACATCTATAAATATACACACATGGAAATGTCAAAATGGCATTCTCAATGAAAACAGGTTTACATGACATTCTGGGGTTTATATTGAACATCATTCTCAGAATTCGTTTCTGAAGAATGAGAACCCTATTTACATCCACTGAATTCCCCCATAATATAACATTATAAGACAAATGACTATGAACAAGACTGTAATACACTGTCATCAGGGTCGTAACTGGCAGCGAATCTTTTATTTTACATAAAGCAAAATAAGCTTTATTCAATTTCCTACACACATGCTCAACCTGTTCTGACCATGTCAGTCCACTGTCGACATGAATACCAAGAAATTTTGTGCATGATTTAGATGTTAAAGCACTGTCCACAATCAGATGTCTCTCACCAGCATTTCTCAAACCAAAGAACAAACATTCAGTTTTACCAACATTTAAAATTAGAGCATTATCATGACACCAACAGTTGAAAGAGTTAACAATTTTTTTACAAGCACTTGCCAGCTCCTCAGGACTCCGCGCTGTGACACCAAATGAAGTGTCATCAACAAAAATAATGATAAGCATTAATATCTCTACTATAATATGATCTGGTAGATCATTAATGAAAAGAAGAAACAACAAAGGTCCCAGCACGGACCCCTGAGGAACCCCCAAGTTTACATTGTAATCACTGGGCCAACTGTCCTGTACCTTAACCCGAAAAACTCTGTCTGACAGGTAACTTTTTATCCAATCCAGAAAAACACCTCTAAATCCTAAGTTGTACAGTTGTACAGCGCGCATACGATTTCGCATACTCCCAATGATGTTGTCTATCATCTGTTGAGGTATGTTGTCCCACTCTTCCACCGAAGCTAATGTCAGCTCTTCAACGTTGCCTGGATTCCGTTGTCGAACCCTTCTTCCAAGAATGTCCCAAACGTGTTCGATCGGGTTTAAATCCGGTGACCGCGACGGCCAGTCCATTCGTGTGATCCCAACTTCATTGAGATATTCTATCACTATGCGCGCAGTAAGAGGGCGCGCGTTATCGTGCATGAAAAGGAAATTTTCCCCTATGTAAGGAGCAAAAGGCACAACATGGGGCTCCAAGATTTCTGTTATATACCGATGGGCATTAAGTGATCCATTGCCAATAATCTCCAGTTCTGTTCGTACTCCCAAGCATATGCCACCCCATATCATAACTGACCCTCCATCGTATTGCTCAGTTCCTGCGAAGTTCGCTTGATTGTACCGTTCCCCTCGATGCCTCCATATTCTATCTCTACCATCCACGAAATTCACACAATATCGGCTCTCATTACTAAATAAAACTCGTCTCCACTGATTGATTGTCCATGCTACATGCTCCCTAGCAAACGCCAATCTTGCTACCCGATGTGCTCTATCGAGTCTTGGTGCTTTTGCTTGCGCGTATGATCTCAGACCAACTTCATTTAATCGTCTTCTGACTGTCCTCACACTGACGTTAATGTTATCCACTGCTTGTAAAAGGTTACGTGCCTGAACAGCAGTAAGACGAGGATTTCTTATGGTTTGATTGACGATGAAACGGTCATGTATAGCGCGGGTTGCCCGATTTCTTCCTTGTCCTCGCCTACTCACGTACAATCCAGTTTCCCTGTAACGTCGGTAGATTCGATGGATAACCGTCGTCGAGACACCCAACATGGTACCGACTGAGCGGTAGGTGCGCCCTTTCTCGATCAATGTAACTGCCCTTGCTACTGAGGTTGGTGGTAAATCTCTCATTCTGAATGAAAATACCGTTTCGAATCGTAAACAGTAAAATAATCACAAAACACCGCAACCGATCGAATTTGTATCAAATCAAAGAATGGAAAACTCTCATTCTTAAACAAGTGCAAATGTGGTCATATACAAAAAACGTGTGTTGTATTTCATATTTGATAAAAAAGGTGTGCACAGGTGTAAATGAAAACTTTTATTAATGGTCCCAGAATTCGGTTGTGTATTTTAATACTTACCGACTGTTATCTCCTATGAATTCCTAATTTTCACCAAATTAACCAAATTGTCATCAATAACTGATGCAATTCGAACATAAAATCGCAAACGACAATTTCGACACGCCTGAGTGATAATAAGAAAATTCCAAATTGATAGACGAATTTTAATGACAATTTCTTGATTCAATGAAATTTCTCCAAAATGGTGATTTTCCACTTGAAATTAGATATATTTTGCAAAATAGAGTTAAACGCATGAAACAAGAAGGGCGTTACTGTAGGAACATGTGTCTTGACAGACCATGATATTGTACGTTTCAACTCGGACCACGAAATTCCACAGGGTGTTACGAATTTTGACAAATAAAACACTTTTAGTTTTTTTGAATCTTTTTCAAATTTTTTTGTTTTCTCTTATAATTTCTACAAAGCAGAAGAGTTGATCTATAACTTGCCGAACAAATCATCTAACTCGGTTGAGAATTAGGAAAAATATCGGACTTCGAATTTGGTTAAATTTTCGAGTGTTCCGCTAATCTTGCCTCCGAGTGTAGTTGTCATCGGAGGCGATCCAAATTTATTTGAACATAATAATAATAATAATATAATAATAAACTTTATTTCCATACAAAAAACATCGAAAGAAATATTTTTACAATAAAAATTCCTGCACATTATAATAACTCTTACTCGTCAAATATTCAAACAGCCTTCTTCTAAAAGTAACACACGATTTGGACTTCTTTATGTCATCATTCAATCTGTTGTAAAGTTTTACACCCAGGTACATAGTGGACCGTCTGCTCATTCGAAGTCTAAAGTTGGGAGAGACGAGGTTGTGCTGACTTCTAGTATTGTAATGATGGTAGTCACCATTACGCATTATTCCATTTTAGTTAGCACTACTGTCGTCATTTCAAGTATACATATGGATGGTAATGTAAGTAAGCCCAAAGATCGAAAAGCCTCTCGACAGGAGGTAAGCATGATAAACAGCCCTCACCTGTGTGACAGTCAAAACTCTTCTCAAATTTCGCATAAGATAACAGACCGTACTAAGTTTGGAGGACAGGTAAGTACAATGATCTTTCCAGTTTAGACTCTCATCTATCCGAAGACCTAGGAATCCTGTCGAGCTAGTCCTTTCCAGCTGAGTATTATTGTGAGACATGTTAACATTTATTATCTTATTTTGGTTGTGAAATACCAAATATGTAGACTTGAGAGCATTGATGAGTAATCTGTTTCTGCTAAACCATTGACACAGCAAATTGGTATTTTGAAGAATCCTTGACCCTAGTATAGCCCCGCTGTCATCAGTAATCAAGGCAGTAGCATCGTCTGTATAAAGAAAAACATCGCAACTCAGACCGCTTCCTATGTCATTTATGTACAAGAGAAACAACAATGGACCCAATATTGAGCCCCGAGGCACGCCCATATCTGTGCCAAGTAAACCCGATTTTGTTGTCCCTCTCATATTACCACAAGTGGGTCTGATGGAAACAAGTTGTTGCCGGCCAGTCAAGTAACTAACCAACCACCTTGCAACAATACCGCGAATACCACTGTTTAGTTGACGTTATAGTGGACTGTGTTTTATTAGGAGAAGCTGTTACAATTTTCCTATTTCATGCGGAAACCCTGCTTCTTTCTTTCGGAAAGATACTCGCTACAATATGATCGAAAATATATGATACGATAAGTAAGAGAAAAGACTTACCAATTGGGTGTACAGGAAATGAGAGGGCAACAAAAAAAGGAAAACAATTACAGTTTTTCGTTGTCTTGTAGAAGAACTTTCGCCCTCGTCGATATGAAAGTTTTCCACGATTCGGCACTTTCACTCACACCCTGGATCTGGCTTTACGTTTTAAATTGTGAAATATTAATTTTATTTCGTAATGAAAAGAAAATTTTAAGAAAACGTGGTTCGTCTTCTTGCCTGCGTATTCTTTCTTCTTGTCTCTTGTGTTGTATGCAGTTTCTCTGCTCACTTGATGTTGAGCAGTGTTGCCAAGGTGTAAGGAAGGAAGGTAGAAAGGAAGTAGGTAAGTCGAAATTTTGAAAAAAGATATTTTTAAACAAATATATGAAATTAAGCCAAAAGTTTGATTTGAGAACCGGCCGCGACATGTGCAAGTGGTTGAAAAATAAAAGAAAATATATGGAATAATAAAATTTTGAATTGTTAATAAGAAAATGAAAACTATAAAATTGAAGAAAAATGAAATAAAAAATTGATGGAAGTGGTAACAAAACAACCACATTTCTCCGCTTTACTAGTTAAAATATTATGAATTACGAGATCAAAGGCCCGACTCAAATCCCAGATGATACCAACCGGATATTGTCCCGACTCTAAGCCTTTCACCATACCTTCAACGAAAGCGTATATCGGATCATGTATCCCAAAGTCCGGTCTGAAAGCAAACTGACTTTTTGCGAGAATTCCTTGTTTATCAAGAAGGCTCAAGAGCCTGTCAGGGCAACAATATTCGAATATTCTTGATACGACCGGAGACAGCGATATAGGTCGATAATTACACATCGATTCAGAATCTCCCTTCTTTGAAATATGCTATGACATATCATTATGTATCACATACATTATGATGTACCAAAATGCTGTTGCTGTGCGGGAGTAAGTAGACAATAGAATTCGGGTCGTTGAATAAGTAAGACAGGCGCTATAGAATGGCCAGTTAGATCGCGCGATCTAACGCCTCTCGATTTCCTCTTGTGGTGTTATCTCAAGTCGGAAGTCTATGTTACGCTTCTCGACTTCAATCCGTAACATATTATTTTGGAAAGTACACACCACAAAAATTGGCGCATCACCTGGTATTCTGAATTCCACAATCGATTAATCAGCTCGATGGCAGTTTCTTTGTCAACATATGTTTTCAGTCATATGAGGGGAAAAAAATCTTATCTATGTAGTAACATTTGTTTCCATATGATTTCAAACACGTCTGAAACAAGAATGAGTTTATTTTTTATTTTCTTGTCGATTTTCGAATCTTTGAATTTATTGTAATGGCTGCTGAACGTCCTGGACGCTATTTGAGTGATCATGAAGAATTGTAACACTTCTAGAATAGGGGCGAAGCCAACGTCGTGGCTAACTTGTTGAATGTTAACCAAAGCACTATTTCAAGAACAATTAATCGGTACCACGAAACAGGGGACTATAGAAGAAGGGCCGGACAGGGAAGAAATCGGAAAACAGCACCAGTTGATGATCGTTGGCTTCGTTTAACTGCACTAAGAGTTCGGCACTGTACGGCTAGAATGCTACAAAATGAACTTGCACTCTCCAGAAATGTGCATATTTTATTGCAAATTGTTAGGAACAGGCTCAGAGAAGACGATATCAGACCAAGGGTGGCTTCTACCGGCCCGCATAGTTACCTACTTATTAAAAATTTTTTCTTCTCGAGATATATTCAAAAAGCACTCGCGATCGACCGTTTGAGCATCCCTGCCCTACAGGATTAATTGAAAGCAGGGAGATACCTTCAGAATTTTTTTTTATATTTTTGGTCAAACCATTTACGAGTGTAAATTTATTCCTGATTTGTTCTGCAACTCTGTTTATACCCTGTGGTAAACATGTAATATGAATAATATTTCCATAAAGCATTTTCATATTACTATCAGCTCTATCATATTGAAGCATCACTCGATAAAAGTAGTATTTTCTTATATGGAAACAATATTTGGAGGAAAGAATTTCACGTCACGCCTTTTGATTTACAACGATCATTCGCCTCTAATGAGAATTGTCTGGGTAATATAAAAGGTGTAATTTAACTACAGATCATTTGGAGTAGTACTTGATTGTATTTTATTAAAAGAAATGAAGGACTGTTAAATATTAAAGTTTTGAAGTTGAAGTTTTATATTTTATCAGTTTTCATTTTAAATTTCAAGAATTTCAAGTTGCATATAATCCATTCTTTAATAGTCACAATGAGGGGGAAGTGGGTATGAAAGTTGACAATTCTGAACAATATTGAGAAAAATGAAATTACTTCTGAACAACCTCACGTGTATGTTTATCAGGTTGAGTATGAAGTTTCTGATATACGGCTTATTTCACCCAGTTCCAATGGCCTCATTAGTATCCCTAATAACCATAGCGTATTACTAAGGCGATTATGCGGTTTGACTGGCGACGATATGTATACCTCAGCCCTCTTCTTCATTCTTTTGAAAGGGGAAGCTGGCAGTTACTTAATCTCTTAATCCGAAATGTTTATCGTCGACTTTGGTTGTGCCCTGTCTATGTTTGCGATGCGATATGCTTTGGGGTCCGCCATAATCCTCCGATGACAGCTGCCTTATTATTGGCAACTAGTGACAAGGAAAATAGAAGGGATCCGAATAGGGCATTATTCTAACAAATTACCGTAGCAAAGTATTCTTCAGTTAATCTCCTAACCAACTCATGAATTTGTATAGGTTATATTTATGTGGTTGCTTGTTAGACAGTTTGTGCACCCAGTGGCGTAATTTGAACTATTTTAAACTGAGAGAGATGCATTGTATGGAAATGTATTTCTTTTATTTATCAGAATTGAAAATCAAACACTGAACAACAAAATTGCACTTGTCTGCAATGAATGACTTATGTTGATGTTGACTAATTTGACTCGTTGATTCTAATTATACCCTTACAAAAATTACTTTAGGTATCCGCTTGAAATGCGCGATTAGACTTAGGCTACTCAAAAGGTTTATAAAACGTACGTTAAATTTCTACTTTATGGACAAATGAGAAAAAAACTTTCCGGTTTGAAACTGCTATGATCAGGAAAGATCCCGTTAACCACCATGGTGACTGCTACTTTTTTTTTGTGGACATAACTTGTATTAACCGAAAAAATCGGGCCAAATAGGAATATCCTTCCAAACAATCGACACATAGACGAATTTTGAGCCCTAGAACTTCCCCTGTACCTCAAGCTAATGCTTCACAGCAGAAGTTTGTTGACATTGAGACGAAAACTGAAAGTAGTGATAGTTACTTTGAACGTGACCTGAAGTCGCCGAAATTATTCAATCAAGATGATTTAAACGACCTAATCAGAGATCTTCAACTGTCAAAGTCTGCTTCAGAAACCTTGGCTGCTATGCTGAAAGAAAGAAACTTAGAAACAAAAGGAACAAAAGTGTCTTATTACCGCACCAGAGAAAAGAATTTCCTGAAATGTTTTGACAAAGAAGATGATTTTGTATTTTGTAATGATGTACCTGGTCTAATTATTGCAATGGGATTATGAAATTATGTTTGTCAGGAATGTGGTTTGTTCATAGATTGTATATGCTTTATTCATAATCAACAACTTTACGTTTTATTTATCAATACTTAGAATTAATTGAACATAGAACTAATAAAATTATAAAATTAAAGTAGAACACATAATGAAGATCACATAAAATTTAAGTTTGAAAGAATAATAAAATATAAACTCTAAGACGCATAGGTCGTAGGGATATTACTGGACATAAACTCATCGATAATAAAAACAAGTAATGTGTTTTTGGAATTTTACTCAATAATTATGATTCGTACGCGTTTCAACACACCGTAGCTTCTTCAGACAAATGAATGTACAGAAAATAAGAATGAGAATATAAATATAAATGTTCTTAGGTAATTAAAAGCTTATTGGGTTGATTCTTCTTAAGTGGTTATTTATGACAGGTATATCCAATAAAATTAAGGAACAGATTGCTATCCGAAGAGATTCAATAGAGGTGAAGGGCTTAAATCGACTTGTTCATTGATGAGTCTACCTGAGTGTTTATATTTGTTGATTTCTGAAGTTTCCCAAAGATCTACCTTCCAATATTTATTATTTGTATGCAAAATTTCAAACTGTGGGTTGAAAGAGTGATTATTTTCTAAGAGATGATTCGCGTAATTTGAATTGGATTTTTTATTTGATAAACTGCGTTTATGTTCCGATATTCTAATATTAAAATTTCTATGTAGAAATTATCACAGTCATTGCAATTCAATCTATAAACACCTGATTTATTGTTTTTACCTGATTTGGTTTTATTATTTTTATATATTTGCCTAAATTATTATTAGTTTGGAAAGCTATGTTGAAATTATTGCTACTCAAGAATGATTTCAGTTTCTCACTTGTAATGCCAACGTAGGCTAAGGTGTTGAATTTTGTTTCAATTTATCGACAGGGTAAACTTCATTCAATGCGATTCTACTTTGTTTTTATTTAAAACATTATTTATTAGTTTGGAATTGTAACCATTATTTTTGGCTATTTGTTTAATCAAATTTAATTCTTTGTTGAAATTTTTGGTGATAACTCGATGTTAATCAATCTATGAATATAACTAATGAATGCTGATATTTTATGTTGATAACACGAGGAATTATGTATTATAATATCTGTATGTGACGGCTTATGGTAAATTGCGAAAAATGTTTTCCACTTTCATGCAAAATTGTTACATCTAAGAAATTTATCGAATTATTGCTTTCTATTTCGGTTGTGAATCCAATTTTTGGATGTAATGAATTTATATGATTTTCGAAAATTTTTGTGAAGCAAATAATGATATCGTCTACATAGCGATACCAGTATAAACAATATTTACTTTGTGGATGATTATGAATTAATTTTTCTAAATTATTCATGAATATTTCTACTAACAAAGCACTTAACGGATTGCCCATAATCAAGCCGTCTTCAATAGTATAATATTTGTTATTGAAATGGAAATAATTTTGATCTAAACAAATTTGTAATAATGAAAGAATATCTGATTTAATGATAGTATTGACATGATTCTTATCTAATAATTCTTCAACTAAGTAGTACGTATCTTTCGGAGGAATGTCCCAACATTATTTCCCAAAATAGATTCTTAACATCGAAAGAAATGAGTTTGGAATTAGGTGGTATAATGGTATTTTTGATATTGGCAATAAGTTCGTATGAATTTTTGACCGAAAATTTAGATTTAAAATTGCAATGTTTTATTAGCAAGTCGTTAAGGAATTTTGAAAGTTTGAAAGAAGGTGCCGTTACATAAGACACAACAGGTCTAATAGGGTAATTAGGTTTATGAAGTTTTATAAACGAATATAATTCGGGGGATTGTGGATTGGAGTTAATGAATTTATATTTTTCGTGGTCTGTAATTAATGATTTTGATGTCGAAATTATGTTTTTAACCTCTTTCTAAAATTCTGCTGTAGGATCCTTAGTTTATGTTATATAGTTTCCGGCTGTTAAGAATACTTCAGTTTTTGAAATATAATCGGTTTTACTAACCGCGATGACGGTGTTACCTTTATCTGCTTTAGTGAATACTAAATCGTTCTTGGTACTATTTTCACGAATTGTTTTCATTATTTTATAATCGGAATTTCAATGAGGTGATAATTTCGAAAAGTCTTCTTTGATGATTTTTGCTGTTTGATGTTTGGCTAAAATATTATCTTTGGAGTTTTTGAGAATAATTTCGGAGTCTATGCCTAACTGTTCAAAATTAGTTTTAGTATGTTTTGGATGTAAATTATGTTTGAATCCTTTTTCTAATAGATCTTTTTGTGGTTGTGTAAAATCGGTATCAGTTAAATTAGTGAATCTGTCAAAAAATTTATGGTCTGAAAATTATCAGTTGAAGGTTTGGGTGGAGAAGTTTTGAATTTAAGTGAATTTAACTTTTTCTATTGTTGCTGAAACTTTTTATGAATTAAAATTTTGACATCGCATCTGGATTCAGAGTCTAAAATTTCAAACTCAACATGGTGCAATCTAAACAATAATTCCGTATGGATTACCTTCAAATATATGTTGGCAACGTCCCTCCTGTTGTAGTGGATTCAAATGTTAAACTCATCGACATTGTAGAAACATTGATCTATCAAAAAAGTTTTGAGCAGTCCTTTGAATATCAAAGCTGGCAGCTGTCTCCATGAACCGGGCAGCGTATTATAGAACCTCACATTCATATATACATTCATACATTAATAGACCTGGTCAGCCTGTATCTTGGGCAAACCCAAGATACCTGTTCCTGATTCAGTAATTATGTGCCTCTGCATGAGAGGCGAATTTGTCTAGATTTGGCCGAACGTGAATAATTTGTGAGAAGATATACATTGATGGTAGACTCATTATTCTATTTGTGATAAATAATGGTTTACAAGGATCTAACTAGCTGGCTCCCGACAGAACTCTAACCGCTCTCTTCTGCAATTTGAATATTCTCTCCGAACTCGCGGAATTGCCCCACAGTATGACCCCATATGATATGACTGAATGGAACAAGGCAAAATACGTAGTATTCTATGATCGAATTGAGCAAATCGCTTTTTCCTGATCAGGAATATGATGGAGGAGAGTTTCCCATCTAGTAAGTCTGTATGCGCCTCCCAGGTGAGAGAGTCATCGATGGTAATTCCCAGAAGATTCACTGTTCGATGTAACGAGGCGCGATCCTCAGGATGAATCATGATTGATTGAGTTTTTCGTCTATTGATCAATAACTTCTTACTCTGGAACCATATATGCGCCTTCGAAACCGCGACCAAAATATAATCAAAGAGATCCAAATAGTTCGAAAGATCATTAATATAAATGAGAAACAGTAGGGGCCCCATGACAGAATCCTGGGGAACCCCGTGATTTACCGGCATTAATTCGGAGACGGCACCACGAACTGAAACGCACTGATACCCGACAAGTAGTATTCCTTTTAAGCCACATGTCTCCGCTTTTATTGCGAGTCCTTTGTGCACAACCATATCGAAAGCTTTAGTTAAGTCGTATAGCTCCAGGTCAGTGATCGCATCATCCTCCAAGCCAGACACAATCTTCTCGATAACGCAGAGAACACCTCCAATTGTAGACCTACCACATCGAAAATCGAATTATTTTCAAGAAAGTTCATGAATCTAGTTTTCAATAGATGTTCGAATACTTTTGCGATAGTTGGTATTATCGCTATGTGTCTATAGTTGTTCAGATCATTAGGATCTCCTTTCTTGAAAATCGGAATTACCACGTATCTTTTGTAAACGATAGGGAACATCCCCTCCTCTATGCACCGATTAAACAATGTACAAATGGGAAGCTCTATGATCTCGTACACGAATTTGATAATCTTACTATTCATTCCATACACATCGAGAGAGTGTATGGTATTATCTTTGTCTGCATTTCGTTGAAAGAATTTTCATTTTTGATCCAAAACTGTAGAAGATACAGAGTGAGTTACTGAAAAATAGAGGAGACTATCTATCGCCCTGAGCTATTCAAGTATTAGTGCAAAAAAATGGAACAGATTCATTCCAGATCAAAGGCTGTCATCTTTGATTTAAATGAATCTATTCCAGTTTTTCGCACTAATACGCCAATAGTCTTGGGGCGATAGTTTTCTCTATTTTTCAGTGGCTAACACTGTATCTTCTACAGTTTTCAATCAAAAATGAAAATTCTTTCTCGATGCAGACAAAGATAATACCTTTCTTTTGAGTTATCACTCGACCCATCTACCCTCTTCCAAATTTTCAGGGTGGTCACCCCTGCTTTAGGGGTTGAAACTCGAGATGAGGATGGTACTTGATGACTGCCATTGATCAGCATGGATCTGTTCCATTTTACTTCACTGAAACTTGAATAGTCTCAGGGAAATAGTCTTTCCTATCTTTGAGTTGCTCACCCTGTATCTTTTACAGTTTTCAATCAAAAATGGAAATACGTTCAAGACAATGTAGACAAAGATACCACCTTTCTTTTGAGTTATCACTTGACTCATCTTCCCTATTCAAAATGTCCAAGGATTGCAACCCCCGCTTAGGGGGTTGATATTCTAGGCAAGTATTGTACCCAAAAGATGTCCCCCTTGAAACAAAAATTGACCTGTTTTTGCGTTTTGATCAGAAATGAATATCTTGGTAGATAAAGCATCTGTTTAGTTTTCGTTTGGCCCCCTTACATTGTTTGTAGTATGGACCCGGGGGTTCATATAAGATGTATGACATAAATACATCATATCATTTTTTTTATTTTTTGCTACAGATGCCCCGGAAAACTTTGATATCTCCATCTGTAAAGAAAAGAAAAACTTGGGATCCTGACCAAATGAAAGCTATTGAAGCTGTAAGGACAGAGACGATGGGGTATAAAAAGGCTGTAAAAATATTTTGTGTACCAAGATCTACACTGAGAAGGTTAGTGAAGGATTCTCAAGAATCGTTAGAGTTGCTTGTGCATAAACCTCTTGGAAGAAAACCTTTACTACCACTTGAGCTGGAAAAAAAGTTAGTGGAATATATTTTGTTTATGGAGTCGAAATATCATGGACTGAGAAGAATGGATGTAAGACGAATGGCTTATCAGTTAGCTTTAAGAAACAACATCGAGAATAATTTTAGAAAAGAAGTACTTGGGCCTGCTTGGTTGGATCACTTTTTGAAGCGTCATAAGAACTCTTTATTACTACGTAGACCAATGGGGAAGCAGTCAAAAAACTTTTCGATATATTGGAAACTCGAATGAAAATTTAGAATTATCCCTCTGACAGGATATTCAACGTAGACAAGACTGGGTTGACAATTGTGCAATTTAAAATACCACAGATTGTAGGTTAAAAAGGGAAGAAACAGATTGGAGCCTTGACTGCTGCAGAACGCGGGGCATTAAGTACTCTTGTTTGCTGCATGAGTGCTTTTGGTAAGTTTTCGCCATCAATGATGATATTTCCTAGAAAAAACTTTACTGATATTTTAATGAAAGGTGCGACCCCTGGGTCGATTGGAAAAGTTCATCCATCTGGTTGGATCCAATCAAATTTGTTCACTGACTTTTATTGAAAGAACATAACCCAGCTAGGCTTCTCCCGTATTGCTTATTTTCGAAGGACATTATAGTCACACTCGCAATTTAGAATTAATAGAAAATCACGTCACTGTTATCAGTCTTCCACCTTATACGACTCATAAGCTACAGCCGTTAGATAAGACTTATGGGCGTTCTTAAGAGTCACTACAGTGAGGAGATTCGTAAGTTTCTTCTGCGTTCTGAAATAACGTTGAAACCTTACGATTTTGCTGAGCTTTTTGGTCGGGCATATCTCAAGAGCACCACAGGGGAAATTGCTGTAAATGGTTTCGTGCGACGGGTATTTACCCATTCAATCCACAAGTTTTTACGGAAGTCGATTTTCTAATGGAAACATCACATAATGAACAACAATCTTGCCTCCAACAAAACCCAGCTAATCGCCATACAAGACCTGTGCTGATCAAGATGCGTCAGGTGTGTATGCTGCAGCATAGGAGTCGCAAGCAAGAAAGACTACCACAGCAAAAGCAATCACATTCTCTCCATACAAGAATGAATTAAGTGAATCTTTGCGCTCAGCAGAAACTCGTGGCCGAAGTAGTGCACGTGGGCGTGGTATCGGATGTAGTCAAACTGGATCAAGCAGCAGCAACAAAGGCCGTCAGCGCCACAGAGTCATTCAGTCATCATCCAGCAGTAGCTTTGAAAGTGATGTAGTCGTAGAAACAGATTCGGAGAATGACGATAGTTAATATCCAGATAGGACCCCAGAAAGCGCAAATACGAACTGTATGTTTTGTGAAACTAGTTATTCTAACGACAGACGTGGGGAAGAGTGGATACAGTGCCAGAGTTGCAATTTATGGGTTCATACAGTCTGTGCAGGTCCTGAAGGGAATATTATACACTCGGAGGCAAAATTAGCGGAACACTCGAAAATTTAACCAAATTCAAAGTTCGATATTTTTCCTAATTCTCAACCGATTTAGATGATTTGTTCGGCAAGTTATAGATCAACTTTTCTGATTTGTAGAAATTATAAGAGAAAACAAAAAAAATAACACCCTGTGGAATTTCGTGGTCCGAGTTGAAACGTAAAATATCATGGCCTGCAAGACACATCTTCCTACAGTAACGCCCTTCTTGTTTCATGCGTTTATCTCTATTTTTACAAGGAAAAGCCAATTTGAAGCGAAAAGTCACAAATTTCAAGAATTTATTTTTAATCTTGCGTAGGTGCATAACATCGGAGGTTAGCCAAAAAAAAAAATCAAAATTAGAGAAGCGGAAATCTAACGAAATGAAAATTTTTGAAATTCACTGGCCAATTTCACGCTCCGGGAGAACTCGGAGTACACTGGAAAAATCGTTGATTTTGCACATTTATTTTTGAATTTTTTTGTGTGACACTCTATAATAATTATCATTCCTGTCCAAAATTGGGAGCAGGTGTGTATTCTGGCGATACACCGTGAAATGAAATGAACATGTTGAGAAAAATGTTCATGATGGCACACAAAAAAAAAGCATTTGATTTTAGTAGCGAGTATGACCCCCCCGAGCTCTTATTACAGCGCGCATACGATTTCGCATACTCCCAATGATGTTGTCTATCATCTGTTGAGGTATGTTGTCCCACTCTTCCACCAAAGCCAATGTCAGCTCTTCAACGTTGCCTGGATTCCGTTGTCGAACCCTTCTTCCAAGAATGTTCCAAACGTGTTCTATCGGGTTTAAATCCGGTGACCGCGACGGCTAGTCCATTCGTGTGATCCCAACTTCATTGAGATATTCTATCACTATACGCGCAGTATGAGGGCGCGCATTATCGTGCATAAAAAGGAAATTTTCCGCTATGTAAGGAGCAGAAGGCACAACATGGGGCTCTAAGATTTCTGTTATATACCGATGGGCATTAAGTGATCCATTGCCAATAATCTCCAGTTCTGTTCGTACTCCCAAGCATATGCCACCCCATATCATAACTGACCCTCCACCGTATTGCTCAGTTCCTGCGAAGTTCGCTTGATTGTACCGTTCCCCTCGATGCCTCCATATTCTATCTCTACCATCCACGAAATTCACACAATATTGGCTCTCATCACTAAATAAAACTCGTCTCCACTGATTGATTGTCCATGCTACAAGCTCCCTAGCAAACGCCAATCTTGCTACCCGATGGGCTCTATCGAGTCTTGGTGCTCTTGCTTGCGCGTATGATCTCAGACCAACTTCATTTAATCGTCTTCTGACTGTCCTCACACTGACGTTAATGTTATCCACTGCTTGTAAAAGGTTACGTGCCTGAACAGCAGTAAGACGAGGATTTCTTATGGTTTTATTGACGATGAAACGGTCATGTATAGCGCGGGTTGCCCGATTTCTTCCTTGTCCTCGCCTCCTCACGTACAATCCAGTTTCCCTGTAACGTCGGTAGATTCGATGGATAACCGACGTCGAGACACCCAACATGGTACCGACTGAGCGGTAGGTGCGCCCTTCCTCGATCAATGTAACTGCCCTTGCTACTGAGGTTGGTGGTAAATCTCTCATTCTGAATGAAAAATACCGTTTCGAATCGTAAACAGTGAAAGAATCACAAAACACCGCAACCGATCGAATTTGTATCAAATCAAAGAATGGAAAACTATCATTCTTTAAACAAGTGCAAATGTGGTCATATACAAAAAAACGTGTGTTGTATTTCATATTTGATAAAAAAAGGCGTGCACATGTGTAAATGAAAAGTTTTATCAATGGTCCCAGAATTCGGTTGTGTATTTTAATACCTACCGACTGTTATCTCCTATGAATTCCTAATTTTCACCAAATTCACCAAATTGTCATCAATAACTAATGCAATTCGAACATAAAAATCGCAAACGACAATTTCGACACGCCTGAGTGTTAATAAGAAAATTCCAAATTGATAGACGAATATTTTAATGACAATTTCTTGATTCAATGGAATTTCTCCAAAATGGTGATTTTCCACTTGAAATTAAATATATTTTGCAAAAATAGAGATAAACGCATGAAACAAGAAGGGCGTTACTGTAGGAAGATGTGTCTTGCAGGCCATGATATTTTACGTTTCAACTCGGACCACGAAATTCCACAGGGTGTTATTTTTTTGTTTCTCTTATAATTTCTACAAATCAGAAAAGTTGATCTATAACTTGCCGAACAAATCATCTAAATCGGTTGAGAATTAGGAAAAATATCGAACTTCGAATTTGGTTAAATTTTCGAGTGTTCCGCTAATTTTGCCTCCGAGTGTATCTGCGATTTTTGCCGTTAGGTTGTAATTACGCTCATACATTTAATATGCCCCCCAGGCTGTCATATAACCCTCACCTGATCTCAAACTGCCAAATTTGATTATTTTAATAAATCATATGTTTTTTATTATTCTGTTTTAATTTCGTTTGTTTTATTGAAAGACATGTATATGTAAGTTAATAACGACTTTAACCTGTTTCCTATACTTCTTAGTCTTGTATTTTTACCTGAGGCCTAAAAAACAAAGTAGGGGGCCACATTACCACCTTCTCCACTACAATTTTTCTGTTATTTTGTTTGGTACCTTTATTGTCTTAGACGAGTTTTGATATTTAGATTCAGTCTAATTGATGACGGGATTAAGCTAGAAAAGGAACTGATTTCAGCCGTTTCGTTCATCAACATGATCGGAAATTCTCGTTATATTAAATTAAGATAACTCAAGTAAAGAAGCGATTATTCAAAGCAGTGTTGGTTAGAATGTTTCATTAAGTAAACATTTGCTATTCAGATTCTGGAAGAAATAATAAATTGGAATCTTTTACGGCTTAATCCGAAGCGCCGACATTATAACTTGTTTCGGATATCAGTATTTCGTATAAAATCTGAAGGTTTATATTTACGATGGTTGCTTCTCGGTGTACAAGTGTTATATCTGGCAAGTCAGTATTTGTTCACAAAGCACTGCACGGATATATCTGTATGGGCGTGGCCTGGTCGCGGTGGCATTGGTATTGGCCCACCGGGTGGCCAGGTGAGATCCATCTAGCTGGCCACAACTGATTTGTTACCTCTCGACCGCTGACGCTGAATACTTGGCATCTCCGCGGCACAATTGGAGAGGTTTAGTGGTTTATCCATTGGTGTTACATGCATAAGGGATCTATAGTTATTATATTGGATTTACCTACAACAATTGCGGTCTTGTTTCAATTCAAGATCAGCCATTATATTGGATTTGTTTTCTTATATCCTCGAAATTATTAGGGATCACCTCTTTTTTACGAAATTGAATAAATAAAATCGTAGATATTAATAGATTTTACGAATTATTTCAACGATTGAAGCGAAAAAAATCAAATGCATTATACCTTCGAAGTTCGAATATCTAGTTGGGCCACAATGACCACACAACACTCTTAATTTGTCTTGGCATTCCACGAATTAAATTGTCTGTGATATGTTGGGGGATATTTGTATATATATGTAGATAAGTTGTTTCAAGATGTAGGAAGGTTTTAGAAGAGTTTGAAGAATGATATATTATCTCTACCTAATCCTTTGAAATCCATGAAACTTAAATGCATTATCCATAAGCGTTGTTATCACTATCCAAAGGGGACAGTTATTGGTGCAATGACTATATCAGGATATTGCAGGCCATTCATTGTTGAATTTTACAGAACGTCCAAGTCTGCCTCGCGACCTAAACCTATGCCGTTTCAAAAACAAATTGAACTTTTACCGAAGCCCGTCAAAGGCTCCACATAACGCTTTCTTTGTTCTCCCTAAATTATTACACATCTATCAGAATGATACAAGCAAATTTCTGGGTCAAATGTGAAAAGGCAAGCCCTTCATTTATTCGTGGTCCAGTTCTGATGAATTGCACGATGCTGTAAACGTAACTGTGGATGGCTTATCTTCTAGCCTTTAAACCAAGAGCATATAATCTCCCTCTCACAGTTTGGTTAGATATGATTGCTACAGTTGTAGTTTTGAGAACGCTCTTCGGTATGTCAGTTTTATTATCAATAGGCTTCTTCTCTTCTTCTTATTCTTTTAAATAGACCTATTGGTCTGTTGCTTGCCGAAGCCGTCTCTGATTGGTTTCTTGCGAGGTGGACTGCCAGCTTTCCTACCACCTTTTTGGGGGTCTTCCTGGTAGGCGCCTTCCATGTGGCTTGCTCTCCATCATTATGCGCGGTAATCTGTTTTCGTGCATTCTTCGCACGTGCGCATACCATTCTCTTCGTCTTTGTCTGCCCCATCTGACTATGTCTACTATACCGCATTGAGCTCGTATGTCAGTGTTTCTTATCCTGTCCAGTCTGGTCTTTCCGAGGATAGTTCTTAGAGTTTTCATTTCGGCCGCGCGTAGCATACTTTTAGTTTTGTTTGTGTCTTCTCGTGCTTCTATGCATGTCATGATAGGTCTGATGCAAGTCTTATAGATCTTCACCTTGCTATCTGTTCCCATGTGCTGGTTTGGCCATATCACATCTCTAAGACACCCTGACAGCTGCTGCTTTAGTTATGAGACTTCTTACTTCCTTCGCCGGATCGTGGTAGCTGCAGATGTCTGCCTAGATATTTAAAGACATTGACTTGCTCGATTGACTTGTCTTCCACAACCACTTTACACCTGACAGGTTCTCTGGAGAATGTCATGGCTTTGGTTTTTGATATTGAAATTACCATGTTGAGTTGTTGGCTGACTTGATAGAATTTAAAAAGCTGTCTCTGAAAATCGTTCTCCGTTTCTGCTATAATAGCTGCGTCGTTAGCATAGCAGACCACAGATATTTTAGAGTGGCCCATTCTGTATCCCAAATCTAAGGATGTGACTTGTATTATTTCATCCATCAAGAGGTTGAAAAGGATAGGGCTCAGGCTGTCACCCTGTCAAAATCCGCCTGGTGTTTTTATGTTAGGTTAGGTTAGGTTCGCCTGACTTGATCTTTGCCACATTTCCGGTGTTTACGTTTTTAATTAGTTTGGTGATTTGGGACGGGGACTGTCTTTTTATTAGAATTTGTAGGATGTCTGTCAAGCGCACTTTGTCGAATGTTAAGTCTATAAAGCAGATGTAAGCAGGCTTGTTGAACTCTATTGATTTCTCCTTTAGTTGTTTCATTATGAAGAGAGCGTCCGTTGTTGATCTATTTGTTCGAAATCCAAACTGTTCCTCTCTATTCTCGATACGTGATTCCAATTTGTCTTTTAGGATGCCAGTGAGCAGTTTCATGGACGTACTTAGCAGGGTTATACCCCTGTAGTTTTCAGGTGATGTCTTTTGCCACTTTTTGAAGATAAGAATAGTGATGCTGCTGCGCCATTCTTCAGGAATCTGTGATGTGTTTAAAATTTTATTGAAAAGAGTTAGCAGCTTCTCGGTGATTTTCTTTCCCCCATATTTAAGCAATTCGTTCGGGATGTTGTCTGTTCCCGCGGTTTTCCTGTTTTTTAGCTTTTGTATTCTTTTTCTCAGCTCTTCCTCTGTTATCAAAACATCATCTGGTGTTTTGTCTTCGTTCACCCATGTATCAGTTGTTTCTTCATCTTCATCAATAGGCAAAGGTTCAAATTTCAATCACCAGTTTGTATTTTACTGGTAACTTAGTAAAAAAATACTTGCAGATTTAGTACTATTACAAAGTTATAGCCAAATATGTTTCTTCTTTATTCAACAAATCAAATAGACTTATGAAAACAACAAGGGAAATCTTAATTTTATATTGAAACATGTCGATATTATTTCGAAAAAAGCAAAACTTGAACATTTATTCTTATTTGAACTTTCAATCAATGGAATAATATTGAATAATTTCATTCGTAGGAATTGCATTAAAATTGTGTCGGTGTATTTTCTGTCGGCCAAGAAATTGACCGACAACTAAGTCCTTCACAAAACATTCAAGGTGTTCTATAGCATTGTTGGATTAAAACTCTGTCTAATAGATACTTTCTTTGTTCTTCACTTTACTAGGCCTTTAATATACACTTGAAGATCTTACCTAGTGTTTGAAATTTATAAGTGATATGAAATAATTGTCATATAGTTGTTATCTTTAGCATGGTCTATAATGCAATTTTGAGATCTTGATTAAAACGCTCATTTAAAATAACAAAACTGACAACTCTTCGGAAGGTTTGGCTGTGGCCAGGAAATGTTTGAACCTTAGTTAAAAATGTTCCTCCACCCATATGGGAGGCTATACTACACCTATGATTATTTAGCAGCAAGCTTTAGCTTGTGTAGCTCCTTCCACAGCTGATATAAAAACGACTTGCCAATTTTCTTTTAATCCAAAGTTATGGGTAATTTCGCTTTGCACTATTGTTGAATCTGCCTCATCGACGATATAGATACTGTCAAGATAGTATGCGTTTTCTAGCCTCTCATACATTCAAAAAACGAAGCGGTATTTTTCTTTTGGAAACTTTTGGTTTTTGTCGTTCTAAAAAGACATCCACTCATGCACGACGAACTACACCTTGTTTAGAAGATGAGGTATTCTGTTTTGGCTTGCCACCCGAATACCACTTGTGAAAATCGATTCCATCTACAATTGATGATTTTCCGAATTCCATCATTTTTCCGAAGACTGGTTTTCTTCCAACTCTCATAGCACAAGTTTGGAAGAGAAAACATCTTCTTTCGGACTATATCTCTCGAAATGCCACGAAATCCATTGAAGGCTTAAGTAGTTGTAGAATTCATATATCCTTTTACCTTCCAGTACGTCTTTTTTGACAGTGTGACGTCTCTCATGGAGTCGCACCCGAATAATATCTTCATGATAGTTGAGGATTTCAATCTCGGATCATTTTCCTGGTCTTCTGATGGCAGTGAGTGAATCTTAGAAAATAGTTCGACTATATCTAATGCTTTTTCTGAGTACTTTTCTAGTGTTTATGAAGAGCCGTTCTTCACCAAAGTAGATATAAATCTTCTTCATCGATTACATTTAACACGATAGATCTGAAGGATGTCAAAGCTGAAATCGAGGGACTGAATGTCACGAAGGGTCCAGGTCGGAACTCCATCCCATCAATTTTTATAAAATCGTGTTCCGCTAGTTTGGCGACTCCACTTCAAATTATTTTCAACAAATCTTTAGAACAAGGTGTCGTTCCACATAAGTGGAAGCCGGTAAAGATCGTACCTATTTTCAAAAGTGGTAAAAAAATGAAGTAAGTAATTACCGACCTGTCTCTATTCTAAGTTATTTCGTTAAAGTTTTCGAAGCAATAGTATCTGATGAATTTTTTGATTCATCCGGTTCCAAGTTGATTCAATTTCAACATGGGTTTTTCAGAGATAGGTCGGTGTTAACTAATTTAACTCCTTACGTTCATTTCATAAGTAGTAGTTTTGATGATGGTATTCAAGTTGATGCCGTCTACACAAACAAGGCTAAGGCCTTTAATAAGGTACATCATGCAACTTTGTTGTCGGTTCTAGAGGATTTTGGTGTGGTGGGGTCCTGAAATGGATAGAATCGTATCTGTCGAATAGACTACAGTATGTTGCACTCAATGGTACTCATTCCGGTTTCATTCGTGTCACCTCTAGTGTTCCTCAAGGGTCACATCTGGGTCCCCTTTTATTTTCAATTTACATTAATGATATTTCGAAATGTTTTCTTTATACAAAGCATGATTTATATGCCGACGATCTTAGAGTGTACAGTGCTATTCGGTCCTATGATGATATTTTGCGGTTTCAGAGTGATCTTGACAGACTTTTCTCTTTTTGTCAAAGTAGGTATTTTCAATTAAATATTGATAAGCGTAAGCATATAAGGTTTACAACAAATGTCAATGTCTTCGATGCTATTTTTTCTGTTGATAAGCTTGTAATAGGGAGGGTAAACCAAATTAAGGATCTTGGTATATATCTTGATTCTAAGTTGTCCTTTGAGTATCATATTGATTATATAGTTTTTAAGGCTTTCAAAATGTTGGGTTTCGTTTTAAGAATTACTAAAAGTTTCAGTGATCCAACATCTTTAAAAATGCTATATTTCTAGTTGGTGAGGAGTAATTTGGAATATGCTGTACCTGTTTGGTCCCCTCACTATTACAAGAATATTGACAGAAGTGAACGAGTCCAGAGAAAGTTTTTCAAAAGTTTCAACTTTAGTTTTCCGCTCGTTAATTATCTCACTTTCAATGTTCCCGTGTATCCTAGTCGTCAAAATGCACTCTTCTATGTTCCGAAGGCCCGTATTAGTTCATTTTTTCATTCTGTTTTCTTGCGAATTATGCGTCTGTACAATTGGCTATTGCCAGTATAGATATTTTTCATGAACCTCTTTCTTCTTTTAAAAATAATGTTATTGCATATCTCATTAGATCTGAATCATCCTCATTGTAGTGGTTTTTAGTTTTCATGATATTTTGCTTGATTCTGTAATCTTTAGTGAGTCTTCTTTTCTCTCTTGAATTTATAATTTTCATTTCGTACGACAGTTTCACTTCTGTTTATTTTTCTGTTATCATTTTTTTGTGAACCCCGGTAATTAGGTCTATCCTGTAGGGGTCCTATGTTTTGTAACAATAAATAAATAAATAGCTTTAACCATGTTAGCTTGTTCAACGACGAATCTAGTAAAGTATGTATCCAGATTTACGAGAATCTGTGTTTGGAGAACCTGGTATAAAAATCGAATCCAATATGTAGCAAAGTTTCATAGCTACATAAGAGGCACAATTATGGTTTGAATAGGAATTGCGCTCGACTTCAAAACTAACATCGATTTGCTGAAGAAGAAATTCTACGAGTCCATAATTATTCTCAGAATCGAAATCAATTATCTTAGACTTTTCAAGAGTGCTTGATGGCAATTCTCCAAGAGGATCTGATTAACTTTATCTGGAGCATAGAAAGGTTTAGTAAAAGTATCACATTTCATTTAAGTATAATAAAGTTAACATGATGGTATTTATAAATAGATGCATTTCTATGTGAATCATTTTGTAAAACACTTATTTTTCAGTACATCATCTATTATGAAGAACAAGTTTTTCAGGAAAAATAGTCTATGTCCTCATCCTTCGAAAACTGAGGTACTAAATTATTATATGACTGATCACCAAAAGGATAGACAGTTTAGGGAATTTTCACATGTTTTCCTTTGTATCATAATAATAAATAACGAATAACATTCTGCGAAATCATTGATGTCGATGTTTACACTCTTCTAGGTCTTGCTTTGATCTATTCTTCAGTTGAGTATTGTTGTTTTGTCTGATTATATGCTGCAGATGAGAGCAGAATTGATTTCAATTGAATTATGCAATTGGAATTATAATTTGTTCAATCCGAATTTTTGGAGTTGGTTTATCACTTTCTTTTGGAACTTTTCCCATTAGGTCACGACATTCGGAGTCTACCTGTTTTCAGATTGAAATCTCATGAAGCAATTCAGTCGTTTGGTTTGCATTGCGTTGGAAAATCGAATAGAATATAGTCATTATTTTCAAAAAGTAACTTACACTAGATCCCGTTGAACTTAGAAAGGCTAAAGTTATTGGCATTCTCAAACCTGGGAAACATCCAGAACTTCCTAGTAGTTATCGACCTATCAGCTTACTTTCTGTTTCTTCCAAAGTTTTAGAAAGACTTCTTTATCAGAGGTTAGAAACAATCATTGACAGACCTCTGTCCACTTCTCAGGGAGGTTTTCGAAAAAACTGGAATTGTTCTGATCAGGTTTTAGGTTTATCCACTTTCATTGAGACAGGATTTCAGGGTAAACTTAAAATAGGCGCTGTATTTGTAGATCTCTCTTCGGCATATGACTCAGTTTGGAAGGATGGTTTAGTTTATGAACTCTTTGAAGTAGTTAAATGTGGAAAAATTGTGAAGTTGATTGAAAATATGTTATCTGATAAAAGACTTCGAGTTTTTATCGGTGAAAAAAGCAGTAGATTTTACACTATAAATGATGGCCAACCTCAGAGATCCTTTCTTGCACCTCTTCTCTTCAATTTATATATGTCTGACATCCCTGAAACTTCCTCTACTAAGTTTATTTATACTGATGATATTGCTTTGGTTTTTCGACAATATGACTTCGAAACAATTGAGCAAACACTGACTTCTGATTTAGATATTTTGAATATTTTCTTCAAAAAATGGCGTTTATGTCCAAATCATTCGAAAACTGAGGTTTCTTGTTTTCATCTGAATAATCATGAGAAGGATAGGCAGCTAAGAGTATTCTACAATCAATCACTATTACCTCATAATTTCACTCCAACAGATCTTGGAGTAAAGCTTGATCGTTCTTTGACTTTCAAATTTCATATTGATAAATTATGTATAATGCATAATATATAAGTTGAAAACAAGAAACAATATACTATATAAACTACCTGGATCTAATTGGGGCGCCGGAGTCTGTACTTTGCGAACTACTGCTTCAGATTCAGTATATTCAGCAGAAGAATATTGCTGTCAGGTGTGGTTGAATAGTGCTCATGTCAATAAGATTGATTTCCAGTTGAACTGTTCTATGAGAGTTATAAGTGGATGTATCAGTTCAACTGCTACCCCCATGGCTTCCGGTTATTTGAATTATAGTTCCTTCCCATATTCGCAGGAAATTAGCTCTTAAATCGTCTTGGGAAAAGTATCACTCATTTCCAGAAGTTTTTCCGATAATACACGATCTTCAAAATCCACCTAACTTGAAATTGAAATCTAGGAAACCTATTTGGTCGATTGACTTTTTGCTTGCACGGGAGAAGGCTGTTGATCTTTGGAAAACTGAATGGCAGGAAGTTGATGTTTTTAATAAAGTTCTCATAGAGGATACTTCCAAAAGGGTTGCAGGTTTCGATATAAGTAGGAAAAATTGGTGTATATTTAATCGTCTCAGGACAGGACATGGTCGTAATAATAGTATGTTGTTCAAATGGAATACTGTAGAAAGTCCGGCATGTGAATGTGGCGCAGCTGAAGAAACAATAAGACATTTAGTCCTCGATTGTCCTATTTACCATTTTACGGGTGGTTTTCAAGAAATTCATTCCGTTTCAGATAATTTCATTAAATGGGTAGAGAACTTTAAGTTTATATAGGAGATTAGTTTTTGAATCTTGAGGTGATTATGAGCTACATCCCGAATGTTGATGAGATGTTCCCTTTGAAAAACAGCGGAGTTCTTAGATAAGTCTAGGAATGCTCCTCCTTAGTGTTTTTTTCCCATGGTGTATGCTGATAAGGCAAAGGCTACATCAATGTAGGCCTTCTTTCCCAAAAGGTGTATGAGATGTTCCCTGTTGAAAAGCAGAGGAGCATTAGTTAAGTTCTGAGATTCAAGTTAGTTTAGACATATAAGAACTAGGTATGTTTTGAAGAAATATTTTTCTTCTGGTTTTCTTGTTCCATTGTTACAGATTTTTCCTGTCCCAATCCCTCTTCCTTTTCACCCTTATCTTCGTGAAGAAGTCCTGGAATTCATGGAGTGCAAGATGACAATGAGAGAATTAAGCTGCTAAGCAGAAAAATTTTTGGTACTCTTTTTGTACACACGACACTAACACAACATAAACAGACAAGCTATTGCTAATGCTATAGCGACAGGGAAACGAGTTTTTTCCACAGGTTTTCTTCACTCGTTTATTGAATCATACGCAAGATAGTATGGTTCCCTTGTTACATTTCCTGTGCTCATACTTTAGGGGCAATCGTAGGAGGCATGATGCGAGTTTAGATGCCTGATTAAGGAACGGGCGTGGTCTGTTTTTTCTGCTGGTATTCTATTTATTCGCTTGTTTTTCACGTTTGTGTTTTTTTGACACATAACAAAATTATAGCTAGAAGCATTTATTGTAAAAACAATTATTCGAATTTTTGTAATTCCTCCCTTTTCAAAAGAATATATATACTAGATCCTAGTCAGAAGGATTCTGGTTTTGATCTTAGTAGATAAATTTCGTGTACCTTGGATCGATTGAGAGCAGGTCATGGGTGTTGTAATAGTGTGCTGTTCGAGTGGAATTATGGAAAGAGAAGCTGAGGAAACAGTGGGTTGTATAGTCTTGGACTGTTCTAAAGCACATCAGTGTCTTTGTATGGCATTAGATTCCTTTCGAGTTTGGATTAAAACTCGAATCAGGTGAATATAAGTTAACACTGTTGATAATCGGGATTGGAAAGTCACCTAGATGTTTCAAAAATTTCAATAATCCTCTCGTCTTCAAAAACACTGAAAAAGCGTATGGTCATCCGCCGAAGAATTTTTGAAAACTGGTTCTCGCAGCAATTTGTTGCTAGGGTGAGCTGCTTAGAAAGTTATCGGTTCTGAAAGCTATATTCAAATTATGAGATCAGAAGAATGACTTTAAATCCAGACTAGATTTACCAATATAAGTTAACATATTATATTTTTGAGTAGTGTCTTTAATAATAGGGACATCCTCATGCATTGCATGTTGAAATTACTTTCGAGAAAGCAAACTTTCAATTTTACTGAAATTATAATCATTATTGACCGCTATTTGTTTTATAATTTTGAGACCTTTCAAGAAATTATTTTCTGGTATTGGTATCGTGGAAGGTCTATGTATCATACTAATACAAGCAGCTATTTTATGTTGATATGGATGTGCGGAAGAATTTTGAATGGTAATGGGTGTATAGAATGGTTTATGGAAAATAGAAAAATCATGTTTGTGGTCAATGTTGGAAATAGTTGAATCTATCGGATTCGGATAGTGAATTAGTCTCAACAAATAGAGAACCAATACCAAAGAAAACTATGGAGACGAATTATTTTATTGTTAGACAAAACGCGGAAAGTAAAAGTTAACATGATAAAGTAGGATTTGGAAATTCAGCACAGCAGGATCAGCTAATTCTACCTGGGAAAAATTTACCTGGTAGGAACCAGATGACTTCTCCAGTAACAACACATTCGAGAAATTACGAAATAGCTCATTAGAGGAACATTTTCAAATTTTGCTTTCTCACAATCTAGAAAATTCTGTATAAGGAATAGGAATCGATAGTACAAATAGCAACAATAACTTTCATCAATGAATTAAAACGCTTAATTCCTGAAATTGATTCCTGAAATCACCTCTTTATGTGCTTTGCACACATCCTTAACTTAAGAGCAAGTTATTCGATGGAAATAATCGTTTCTGACATGGACACTATTACTGAAAAAGAATCTTCTGATACGCATGAAGATGAGGAAGTGTTTACCATAAATTCGCCACTCAAAAAAATTTATCTTTAATCAAAAAATTGAGAAATTCTGATAATCTACGTAATGATTTTGAAAAATTATGCAATAGTGTCAGTTTGAAAAACACGATGCCAAAAGACATCATGTTGCAGAGGCCTTCGAAGTTTGAAGGGCCATTTAATACTTTGCAATAATACTGAAACAAGTATTTGAAATGACTGAAGTTGACAGATACAGATTGGCTATTGATAGAGAAAATGTAAGAGGCCTCAAAATTTTCAAAACTATTTCAACAATATTAGAAGGCGAAACCTACTGAACACTTCCTCTTATAATTATTGGTATCATATGTGCAAAGATAAATTAGAAAAATGAGCTATCGAGCTTTACAATCAATCAGATAGAGATGAAATCAATAAAAAAATAATATGCTGCATACAGCAAGCGAGGGATAAAATTGTTGAACTTGAAAAAAAGGAAAGGAATCTACTTTCTTCGTACCTGTATGAAGCAACCCTGTTTAGATTATTCCCTTATTTAGTTAGGCACCTTGGTTCACCAAGTAATATGTAAGGCACATCATTCTTTTTAATGTACTACTTATCTGAAATGTGTCATAAGTTTGTGCAAATAGTGAAAACTAAAACATCAATGTTTTATTAAATTATAGAACGAAGTCTAATGGTGTTTAATATCATGATCTTGTTGGAAAATTCACATTTCTATGATCTGCGATATATCAACTTTCATCAAGTAACGACCTCCTCAATCAAATCATTAGACTTCTTCTTACGTTAATAGGCTATTGCTGAGATAAATACCACAGAAATGATGCTATTGCAAGCTGTCACTTTGATTATCAGATCGACGTAAGTTTTTTTAACTAATTTGATTCAGATTCTTTGCAATTAATTAATTTGTATCTTATAAAACTCAATCAAAACCAAAACCATTCAGAAATAAGTACTTAACCAAATACAAATTCTTATATAGGAATCGGCGATCGGCGCCTCTGCTTATAGTTATCAAAGGTGCTTGATCTACCATTCGCCGGACTCTTTCACTTGATCTTTGTCTCTCTCGTTTCCAGGTATTTTGACCAGTCCTTCCTTACAACCTTTTCAGTTTGATGACTTAATAACTTCATCAAGTTGCCGACTACACTAAAATTTACCTGATATTGAAGAACCGATTTGAATGCGTCATTTGGTATGGTCACTACGAATGTGTATATATAATAGATTCGTGGTTATAGATATTTTAAAAAATAGTCAAGATAGTTAACCTCGCCTTCAAATTAAAATTACTTGGCAGAGAACAAACTGCACCACAACTGAAGTTTCAAATTGAAATCATAATGCGGCGTTATACAGGGTTGCGCAAATGTGTCGCAACAGCTTAATTCTGGTCAAATAACAGGGTGTATAATACGGTCATTTGCGAAGGACAAAAGTTTGCACCAACTTAAAGGTGGTAGGATTTTTTGTTTTTTTTTTCATTCTCAACTCCTGGGAGGGTCATGCCATAGCCATAGTCGCCCAAGATTATTTAATAGGTGTATTCATACACTTCTCCAAGAGGGCCAACTTGTAAGTTATCGAAAAGATATTCGAAGGAAGCGAGTTTCTTAGTAGACTAGCCCTGTATGTATACAGGTTGTCCCCCATAAGAATGGAAATGAATTAATGGTAGATTGCCGATACGAAGGGCATCTGGACCGACACGTAATAAAGTTGTAGGCTGTTTTCTGAATTTCGTCGAAATTCTGATCTTCGTTACCAATTCATCAAATTCTATGGAACTTAGTAGGTTTCTTATTCTGCTAAGTATCAATCGGAACCACTATCACATTTCGAAAAAAATTTAGGTCCGGATCGCCATGAATTGATACGAAGTGCTTCCGGATATAAAACACCCTGTATGAATCATATTCAAAAATTCATCTCATAGTAATAAACAACAAGAACTGTTGATTCAAAAAAAACAATCAAATTACTTGGCACACTAAAAGCCACCCTGAAAAAGAAAATTTATTCACGAATAAAATTGAAACATGAAATCAAACGATAAATAAGAATTGAAACCAATTAATAAACAAGGATAACGTTCATGATTTGTTCTCGAAATAAGACCCTCCTTCATCAATGCAAGCTCTACACCTGTTGTAAATATTCGCTGTTGAGTTTCTAATGATGTCAGGAAATTTCCGCAACAACTCTCAGTTGAGTTTTATCCTCCCGATCAACTCATTCCTCGATCTGATACATCTTCTCCTTCCAATAGCCCCATAGGAATACATCTATTAGGTTATTGGAGATCTAGGTGGGCCCTTACATCCAAAGCAAAATATGGGCTCCTCCATCATGCTGGAAAATCGTACTTCTTCTTCCATTCATTGCTGGGCCCATCAGTTCCGTCAGATCATTCCTAAGGAAGTCCAAATAAAGATGCCCATTCAAAGACTCTTCAAATATGTGGGGTCCTATCAATGGGTTATCAAATACAGCACACCATACATTCATTGAAAATTTGTACTGGGATCGCCGTTTGTAAACAGCTCTACGATTTTCAGGAGCCCACAAATGCCTACTACGTGAATTGTGAATTCCATCTCTCGTGAAGAGCGATTTCGAAATAGATCTCTTATGGATCATAATGTAATTGCAAAACTTCAGTCGGGTAACTTCATCTCCAGGTTCCAACCGTTGTACTGGCTCTAAATGATAAGAGTGCAACTTTTCCTTTCTAAAAACCTTCCATACTTTGTTGTAGTAAATATCCAACTCTTTTCCCATTTTGTTGGTATAAGTAGAGGGATTATGGATAGCCATGTTAATAATTACTTCTTCTCGAAATAAGACCCTCCTTCATCAATGCAAGCTCTACACCTCTTGTAAATGTTCGCTGTTGAGTTTCTAATGATGTCAGGAGATTTTCGCAACAAGTCACAGTTGAGTCTTATCATCTCGACCAACTCATTCCTCGATCTGATTTCTCTTGGATACACCTTCTCCTTCAAATAGCCCCATAGGAAGTAGTCTAGAGGATTAAGATTTGGCGATCTAGCAGGCCAGGCGATAGGCGCTCCTCGACATATCCATCTATTAGGGTATTGAAGATCTAGGTGGGCCCTTACATCCGAAGCAAAATGTGAGCTCCTCCATCATGCTGGAAAATCGTACCTCTTCTTCTATTCATTGCTGGGCCCATCAGTTCCGGCAGATCATTCCTAAGAAAGTCCAAATAACGTTGCCCATTCAAATATATGGGGTCCTATCAATTGGTTATCAAATACCGCACACCATACATTCACTGAAAATTTGTACTGGGATCGCCGTTTGTAAACAGCTCTAGGATTTTCATGAGCCCACAAATGCCTACTACGTGAATTGTAAATTCCATCTCTCGTGAAGAGTGATTGATCTGTGAAAATTATCCTCGAAATAGATCTCTTATGGTTCATAATGTTATTGCAAAACTTCAGTCGGGTAACTTCATCTCCAGGTTCCAACCGTTGTACTTGCTGTAAATGATAAGGGTGCAACTTTTCCTTTCTAAAAACCTTCCATACTTTGTTGTAGTAAATATCCAACTCTTTTCCCATTTTACTGGTATAAGTAGAGGGATTATGGAGAGCCTTGTTAATAATTACTTCTTCTCGAAATAAGACCCTCCTTCATCAATGCAAGCTCTACACCTCTTGTAAATGTTCGCTGTTGAGTTTCTAATGATGTCAGGAGATTTTCGCAACAAGTCACAGTTGAGTCTTATCATCTCGACCAACTCATTCCTCGATCTGATTTCTCTTGGATACACCTTCTCCTTCAAATAGCCCCATAGGAAGTAGTCTAGAGGATTAAGATTTGGCGATCTAGCAGGCCAGGCGATAGGCGCTCCTCGATATATCCATCTATTAGGGTATTGAAGATCTAGGTGGGCCCTTACATCCGAAGCAAAATGTGAGCTCCTCCATCATGCTGGAAAATCGTACCTCTTCTTCTATTCATTGCTGGGCCCATCAGTTCCGGCAGATCATTCCTAAGAAAGTCCAAATAACGTTGCCCATTCAAATATATGGGGTCCTATCAATTGGTTATCAAATATCGCACACCATACATTCACTGAAAATTTGTACTGGGATCGCCGTTTGTAAACAGCTCTAGGATTTTCATGAGCCCACAAATGCCTACTACGTGAATTGTAAATTCCATCTCTCGTGAAGAGTGATTGATCTGTGAAAATTATCATCGAAATAGATCTCTTATGGTTCATAATGGTATTGCAAAACTTCAGTCGGGTAACTTCATCTCCAGGTTCCAACCGTTGTACTGGCTGTAAATGATAAGGGTGCAATTTTTCCTTTCTAAAAACCTTTCATACTTTCTTGTGGGTAATACCCAACTCATTTCCCATTTTACTGATACAAGTAGAGGGATTATTGAGAGCCATATTAATAATTACTTCTTCTTTATTTCGGTTATTTTCCGCATATTCTTTATAGCGGATGGAAAGTGCCCGATCCTTCGAGAAAATTGATATAACTTACTAAACGTCTGGCTTGAAGGAAACCGAATGCAATATACCCTCTTCGAAGCGAGGGCATTACATCCACAAGCACCATAAACAATTAGGATGTCTGCATATTCTTCATGGGAGAATAAGGGCATTCTGAATGGAGAAGGTATTTGAACTCGTGAAAATTGAATTATTGTTGACTAAACACCAATAATATGACAACCCCCGTTTTATGACAGTAGGTTCACAGTCACCACAAAGAAATTTCAATGGGTTCTATGTCCTGTAAGCGCAGTGAATTTTGTCTATGAATTTCACTTTGGAGTACGGATATTAGTAAGTACTTACATAAAATGAAAAATACATGATGAGCTTTATTCATTTGGAAAGGTAATCGAGATGAAATGAAGAACGAATAGATTTATAAATCGAACTTTTAGTCACTAGTACAATACCTGGTAAAAAATTCGTTGAATGCGAAAAATATCTGATTATTATACTCATCTGTTTGCCGTAGAAAAATTGTTCTTTTCAGCTGTTAATTTCATTGTAAAAACTTCTTAGATTCTGAAAGAACAGATATAACGAAAACATTCAATGAAACATCTCATGATCAATGATCAGTTTGTTCTGTTCTTTAAGATATCTGGAGAAAAAATACTCAAACCTCACGATTCCGTGAACAAGCACATATTTCATTGGAGTCCGACCCTGCACTATGAAAAAAGTCTCATTTTCGTTGCGAGAAAACGGAAATACTGATTATTTTGAGAAATTCAATGTGTTTGCTTCGCAATTGCATTGATATCACCTTAATTAGGGATTCAATAATGAAGACTAGAATTTTTTTCGTGATTAAATTTTTTTTCTGGGTGGGTTTCAGTATGCCAAGTTATTTTATTGGTTTTTCTGAATCAACAGTTCTTGTTGTTTTTTACTATGAGATAAATTGTTCAATATGATTCATACATAGTGTTTTATATCCTTCGTATCAATTCATGACAATCCGGACCTGGATTTTTTCGAAATGATGTATTGGTAACGAAGATATGGCCGATTGAAATATCGACGAAATTCAGAAAACAGCCTGTAACTCTATTACGAGTCTGCTGAGATCATTTATATGAGGTGTTCCGAGATACCCTCCATATCGGCAATCTACCATTAATTTATTTTTACTCTTATCAAGAACACCCTGTATAATCCTTTTAAACTTCTATTTGTAGCATAGGGCCTCTATGAAACTTCCCCAACAAACTCTTTTTCTGGCAATAATTTTTGCATCGTTCCAAGTCTTGCTTTTCTGCTTCAGTTCTTCGAGCATTGTTCTCCGCCATGTATTACTTGGACGACCAACCTTTCTTTTACACTGTGGGTTTCCCTGGAGGGCAATTCTCGCGATGTTATCTGGTGCTCTCCTCAGGATGTGGCCTATCCAGCCCCATTTGCGTTTTTGATCTCCTTCAGACTCGTTGTCTGCTCTACAGGAGCAAAAGATCTTCATTACTGATTGTTACCGGCCAGAATATTCCCATGATTGTCCGCAAACAGCGATTTGCAAAAACTTGGATCGTATCTGAAGAACTATTATTGATCTTCCACGTTTCACATTCGTACATCAGTACAGCTTTTACGTTAGAGTTGTAAATTTTTAGCTTGGTGTGAACTGACAGGTGTCTCGCTCTCCAGACGGGTCCAAGTTGGCCAAATACCTGGTGGGCTTGCATATTCTATTCTTGATGTCTGCGTCCGCACCGCCATTTCTCGTAGTTATGCTCCCCAAATGAGTTAACTCTTGGATCTCTTCCTATAGTTTCCCGCTTGAGAGTATGAAGGGTGTAGGTTTGATCGTATTGACACGCATGGACTTAGTTTTGCTGTCATTAATGGTGAGGCCACAGCGCTGAGTTTCGTTTTCGAAGGTTCTGAGTAAAGACCGTATATCTTCATGAAAGTTTGATATTAGGCATATATCGTCAGCATAATTGAGATCGGTTAGGAAGGATGTCCTCCTCTTTTATTGTGCGTTGCTACTGTTAAGATCCAATCTAAAGTGATGTTAAAGAGGAGAGGGGACAGCATGCACCCCTGCCTAACTCCGGTCCTAATCTCCAAGCAGTCACTCACATGGCGATTATGGCGTACTTTGCATGTTGCAGCTTGATTTTTTGGCGTGCCCTTTTCATTGAGTGCTTTCCAAATACATTTCCGAAAGATGCCATCGACACTAGCCCTGTAAATAAAGGCATTTTTATAGAAAGAGTTATTGCTAGTTGGACCTTCCACTGGTGAGAGTTTTCCGCAAACCTGGTTTGATTCTGTCCAGAAGCCTTTAAGCTGTGGATGGTCGATGAGGTGAACTGCACTCTTCTGGACTATCCAATAGATGTGATGAGTCTTTGGGTGCGGAGTCCAACACAGAGGAACAGTATTCTACACTAGGTTGTACCTGTGATTTGTAAAAAAGCATCAGCTGTGATGGTGTGAAGTAATGCTTAGCCCTGAAAAGAAAACTGAGAGCAGATCATTAATTTGCAACGAAAAACGAGTTAGGGAGAGTAATAGGGCCTGGATACTCCTGCATTCACTCGTCCCACCATCAAAAATGAAACGAAACAAGTAACAAAACGCCAAATTTTGAGCCACCGTCTCTGAGATATAACGGTTCAAAAAAATGGAAGAATATTCATATTATGAACATGTTTCCACGTTACCTTTAAGGTGGTGTAGGTACTTAGCGCTTTTTATTTTACGTAGGAATATCCCATGGGTCTGTAGTGATTCTGTTTGATTAGAATCTATTGAATCATAAGAGTTATTAGCAAGGGTTGAAAATGATAGAAGCGATGCAAATTAAAAGAAAAATAGGGAAATATACTCGTCTGATTCATAATTCTCTTGAAGGATATTTTTATCCAGAAAAATAGGATTATCTTATTGAAATTTGGCATAGATGTGTCTTATGGAACATTATTTCGGCATAAACAATTTACTCTATTTTTTGTGTTTGAATATTGGTGATGAGAAATTAATTTTCTTTGACTATTGCGCATGTACGGCTATACTGTTGAACGAATTTTCAAGATATTTTGCATGCTGATACCTTAAACATTGACAAGGTATATAGGCTACTTTTTACAGAATTCCGTCGTGCAAAATAGAGGTCAAAAGTTTTATGTTGATCCTTTGGGTGTTCAAAGGGGACACAGGAAATTTGTACTAAAGATCCCAATTATGAAATAAGAAATTTGGGTATCAACATTTTTGGGAAAACTCCAAAAAAAAAATAATCGCCAAGAGCGAGACTCAAAGATCTTGGATTCATTCATCCGAATGAATCATCTATATGTGCTGACATTGGTGTCTCTAAAAGCCATGCCTGTTTGATTGCCCAATTGCTTTCAATTATCATAGTTATAATTCTTTTCTTTGAAATCTCCTTAATCGAGATATGATTTAGAACATTATTATCCTCTGGGAAGGAGGAGTTTTGAATTGATTTCAATTAAATGATTTTTTTCTGTTATGGTACTACAAATTAATGGATTTTAAACGTTTTCCTTTACTTATGGTTTAAGATATTGTTGGTTGCAAAGTTTCATGATTCTAAATAAACGGAAAATACCCTTCAGCTAGTGTCTATATTGGTATTAATGATATTGATGACATATTTATTTTCTGGATATTCATTTCGAAATATGAAAAGCAAAAACACTTTTGTCAGTTTTCCAACACTATTTGTTAATACACGACCAGTTCGGTCATTCTCAAGTGATGAATATTAAGGTACAAAGGTGATAACAAGATATATTTTTTCCTCAAATGTTAAGTAGGGAGAGTTATAGATTTCAAGTAGGTTGTAGAGAGTATTATAATGTGGTTTTCCTGAGTTCATTGATCTCCAAACTCTATAACAGATTAATTCTTCTTTCTTTATAGCATTTGAAATTGTCCAAAACTATTATAGAGTTTGTTGGTTGAATATGCTCCAGTATCGGGAATTTCTTATCTGATGATATATGTTCTTGGAACTTGTACTCAAAATTTCTACCTGTTTGACCCACATAAGCTGAAGAGCATTCGTTACATTCGATTTTGAAAATTCCGGATTGTTTGAGTTTATCTGTTTTCTGTTTTGCATTGAAAAGCAATTTGCTATGATTTGGACCGCTAGAGAATGGGGTGGTTATTTCAATTATTAAAAAATTAAGTCGAGTTTGTTATCAGCAACAACTAATATAATAATCGAAACTAATATTATAAATTATATATTGAGAAATACACACCCCACAAAAATTGTCGCATCACCCTACTTTTACGACAATACTATATAAACTTTTAGGTTGACCATTCAAGAGTCGCTTGGTAACTTTCAGAAGTTTAAAATAAGAAGATATCATTCGAAAGAGATGAGTTTATGATGGAAAATATCAACAATTTTCGAGTTAATGAAAAATTAAAAAATTCTACCATCTTCAAACATTCGCGAAGATACCAATCAACTAGCATCGAATGGTTACTAATCATTTTCAAAATCGAGTGTTTCCTCCCCGGGCCCTAATTACTGCCAGTATACGTTTCGGAAGCCCCTCAAACAAATTTTGGATGTACTCTTGAGTCACTGAGTTCCAAATTTCAGGAAGCAGATTTTCTAGTTGTTGGAGTGTTCTACAAGGCATCCTACGTTGCTGAATTTGCCACCCCAAGTTGTCCCAAACATGTTCTATGGGATTCAAATCGGGACTTCTGGCTGGCCATCTAGCTGCATGAGGCCGAGCATTATCATGCATATAAATGAAATTTTTGCCAATCAATGGGCCAAAGGGTACAACATGGGGTTCAAGGATATCTGCGATGTATCTGACCACTACCATTCTTCCATTATTCACTAGGACTAACTCAGTTGCATCTTCCCTCGCAAACTGAACTCTTGCAACTCGATGCTCTCTGGTGAGACACGGGCCGGTTAAAGCCACCCTTGGTCTGATATCGTCTTCTCTGAGCCTGTTCCTAACAGTTTGCAATGAAATATGCACATTTCTGGAAAGTGCAAGTTCATTTTGTAGCATTCTAGCCGTACAGTGCCGGACTCTTAGTGCAGTTAAACGAAGCCAACGATCATCATCTGGTGTTGTTATCCGATTTCTTCCCTGTCTGGCCCTTCTTCCATATTCCCCTGTGTCGTGGTACCGATTAATTGCTCTTGAAAGAGTGTTTCGGTTAACATTCAACAAGTTAGCCACGTAACGTTTGCTTCGCTCCTCCTCTAGAAGTGTTACAATTCTCACCACTTCAGGATCACTCAAATAGCGTCCAGGACGTTCAGCAGCCATTACAATGAATTCGAAGATTCGAAAATCAACAAGAAACACAGAAAACTTGCATTAATTTAGCATGAAAACTGAAGAGAAATTGAATGAATACTGATAGTCAAATAAATTCATCTTGTTTCAGGCGTGTTTGAGATCATGTGAAAACAAATGTTACTACACAGATAAGATTTTTCCCCTCATATGTCCAAAAACATATGTTGATAAAGAAACTGCGATCGAGCTTTTTAATCGATTGTGGAATTCAGAATACCAGATGATGGGACAATTTTTGTGGTGTGTGTATTTGTTTAATAATGGGAAAACCTAAAATATTGAGTAGGTTATGTTAGATAATCTTTTTGTCTGATATTGATTGAGAATATTAATAAATTCTCATCATTTTCAAGTATCTAGAGCTAACAGCTATGAGGACGAATGTGATATATATATACCTATTTTAAATGTTGAGTAGTGGAGAGTGATTCATTTCTAGTTGACTTTTGAGAGTGGTGAATTTCGGCATCTCACAAAGTTTGTTTATTTCAAACTTTCCAACAGATTCATTGACATCTCTTGATTGCATTTGTGGAGTATTGAATTATCTAATGTAATTATGTGATTTGCAGATTTAATATGTTCAAAACTGCGAATTTGTTATCTGAAGATAGATGATCTTTGAATCTAGATTCAAAATTTCGACCTGTTTGTCCTACGTAACCTATTGGGCATTCATAGCATTCAATTCTGTATAGTCCAGACTGTTTGAATTGATCTGTTTTTTGTTTGGCACTGGATAGTAATTTCCTTATGTTAGGACCACTGGAAAAGGAGGCAAATGTAAGTTTGACATGCTTTTTTACTTACTGGTTTTTCGATAATGGAATAAAATAATTGAGACAATTTTTTTGTTCTTTGCGTTTAATAATACTGTTTATGTGGGACACTGAAATGTTATTATTTGATGCAATTTTGCTAATGATATTGATTCCTGTATTAAAGTTTTTATGGTTAGGGAAATGGAAAAAGGCTCTATGAAACATTGAATTTTAGGCGTGCAATTTATTTGTAATGTGGTTAAAGGAATCCATTGGAAGTATTGAACCCGTTAATACTTTTTTGTGAATATGTTTTCAGTAGATTATTATTGAGTTTAGATATAGATATGTCGAGGAAATTTATTGATTTGTTGCTTTCAATTTCAGCAATGAAGGTTGTTTCATTACCTATTTTGTTGAGAAAAATTTGTGTGGTCAAGTCATAAGAATATCATCAACTTATCAGTACAAAAATAATATGTTTTTGTGCTAACTTATTATTCATTATAGCTTTTTCAAGATTGATCATTAAAATATCTGCTAATAAGGTGTTGGGTGGGGTGGAGTTCTGAGTTTCGATTGGAAAATTTTGATTCATTTCGGAAATAATTTTGTGACAAACAGGTCTCTAAAATATTAGAAAATTCATCTATAATGTATGGTGAAGTGTTATTTAGTTAGATTTTTCTCATTAGAGGCGAACATTCATATATTGGAATGTTTGGGTAGTATCAAAACCGGTTTGGTGTATGGAAAATAAGCATAAAGAAAATCAGACAAAATGAATTTTCACAAAATAAATCCATCAGCAATATCAATAATTAGGGATATTACAGTTTTTTTGTTTCGGTTTTTGCAGATTTTGTTCTATGTACTATATCTACATCGACAAATAAGTCGCAAATCTTCAATTTACAAGGAATGCGGCAAAAACAAAAATAGTCGATTTCTGTTTTTTTATTGAAATCTCGAAAAGTAATACAGCGTTCCATATGAAGGAAAAATGTATCGGTAGATATTCTTAATGCCTATAATTTCATACTAAAATATTGCTCCAAGACCTCTGGTTTTTGTTTTATTTGCAAATTCTTCAATTCTACAAAATTTTTTAGTTATGAAGAGCTCTTGGAAAGAATACCACAACTATCTTAGAATTTTTCATTCTACACTGTTATATTTTTTGTTTTCTTGGAAAAAATGTTCGTACTTATAACTATGAAATGAGACCTAATTTTTTGGGAGCAGTATATTTCTCGCTTCCAGTAGTTAAGCCTGCAACAGAAGAAGATACATCATTTTGAAACGTGCAAAGTTCTTAACCATTTAATTGCCATTTTTTCTGTTGCGTGTATATTCTGCAGATTTTCATTTGGTTGTTTTTGAGATGGAGAGAAATGAAGTTGCCGAACGGGTTATTACGGTATACTTTGATATCTTAATTTACATAAGAACGGAAGTTAAGTAAATGGTACATGAAAATTTATAGAAGCAGGGATGTAAATCATTTAGGTATTACACTGGTAAGAAAGGATTCCTGGATTCATGCATAACGAGATTAAGTCATAATTTTGAACCAATTATTATTATCATTATTAATGTTTGGAGATCGTTTCGAAGAATGTTTGAGGAGAGAAAGAAAAGGTGGATGTTGACCTCGACTTCAAGATTCAAATTTGATTTCTCTTGAAAGAATATAGTTCGAAAAATTATCTCATCTAGTGGCCAATATTCGACTTAAAGTTGTTTATGGGGTTCGAGACTATTTGGTTTGGTATGAAAAAGCTAGTGTTTTTATACAATGAACTTATGACTGAATAAAATATTTCAAAGGAATCATTGCTTAAATTGCTACAACTAAGCACTTTTACTCTTGCCTTAGACTTGCCGAAATGCTAGGCAATCATATATTGGTTAATTAGGAATATGTACAACAGAAACTTAGAAATAATTAGAATGCAAAAAGGTAAACGACAGGAACTTATACAGGGAAAATTATGAATGCAATGTGAAATCTGCTCCCATAAATAATAATATTCCAGGAATGCCCTTTCTGCACCATTCGCTATCACTAGTATATCCGTTCGGGCCAGTGGCGTAGCTAGCATAGGTGGCACCCGGGAGGATTTTATAGGTGTCACCCCAAAACTCAATCGAAACTGTTAAAATAAAAAAAGGTATAATCATTTACGTTTTATTAAAATACGAGTACTTACTACAAATATTTGTATATTATGTGAAACAAATTTAGTTTGTTAAAAATTAAAATTTCTTCCTTCTAGCTTTGACACTAGCGAACTCCGAAATCACGTCTTCAAAGTTTATATTTTGTGTTGTTTAATGTTCTTTCGTTGAAATACCAAGATTGTTTAATCTGGTTTCAGTCATTGTAGACCGAAAATAATTTTTAATTAATTTTAATTTGTTGAAACTTCTCTCACATGAAGCAACTGATGCACATATTGTTATAAATAACTTTAGTGCGACCATTAGATTCGGAAGAGATTCTCTAAAATCCCTTTCCACAATAAATTTCAAAAAGTCCAGTGTCACCCAATTAGAGACAGTAATATTAGCAGCTTTCAAATGTCTTCTCAATCTTGGTATTTCTAAGAGGAGTTCTGTTTCTGATACTTCATCGTGCAGGTTAGTAAATTTTGATATAGCAAATTTTAACTGTTCAGTGTTTGCCGAAAGCTAGGTCCTTGACTGCACAACCTTAAACAATGAAGCTACGTCTTTAATTGACTTTACTCTTGTTTCGAGTCCAATATTGCATCTGTCAATACATTCTAACATGTCCTTTTGAAGTTCCGCTCTAAGTGTAAGTCCAGCATCGGTGGACGATGCTAACTCACCAGGCATGCGTTTCTTGCGACGAATTCATCGTTCCATCGAAATGTTGTATCTTTCCGATTTTTGTACAGCAAAATCTATTGCCCTTTCTGCTAGATGCAACCGTTTCTCTCCAATGAATAGACCAAGTGCTTCTAGTTTTATGATTATTTCATCAACACATAAACCTTTACTTTGTAATGCAATATGAGCATTGTTCACTTCCCTTAGCACATCATTCCAAAAGAGAAGAAAACAAAGAAATGATAAGTTGCACACAGCAGGCATAAGATTTTGTGCAGCACCTCAAGTTTCTAAATTTACGTCTTGGTCACAATTGCAAATATTATTCCAACAAAATTTTCAGCCAATACTTTTACTGCACAATAATGAGCACTCCAGTCGAGAGTCTTTCAACATATGCTTTACTGTGATTGAGGAGCACTTCCCAAAGGCTTGTGGAAGTTAAAAAAAAGTTAAATATTGTTTCCACTGCTCCGAAAAATGTAACACAAGTCACATTTTGTGCGAACGAATGTTGGCCGCATAAATTAATTGAATGATCTATACAACCAATAAAAATTGCTTTTTTGTTTTTTTCTTTTATAATAGCTTACACTCCTCCGTGTATACCATTCATAACTGCAGCATTATCATAACCTTGAGAACGACACATCATAATATCTAAGCCATCGTTTTTAAGGTTCTTTAGTATTTCAGAGCTTAAATCAGCTGCTTTTTTCCATGTAAAGGAAAAAATCCTACGAATACTTCTTTGACTTCTACTTTTCTATAATTAATTTTTACACAACGAATCACTTCAGACATTTGTTCGACATGTGAAACGTCAGGTGTGCTAACAAACATGATTCCGAAATATTTGGCCGATTTAATTTCGTTGACAAGCTGACATTTTACATGATTAGCTAAAACATTTATGAATTTATTTTGTATTTCTGGAGATAAATTTGTTACTTTAGGTGATTTTTCCTGCTCCAAATATAGTATATGTTCTTTGAGTACTGCATCATACTTTGAGAGCAGTTTATCTAGTTCTAAGAAATTACCTTTATTAAACGACCCTTGGGTTTCATCATGTCCACGAAATGCTAGGTTTTGTTTAGCCAAAAACAATGCTATATCTAATAATCTAGATAAGAGATTTTTCCACTTCTGTTTTTCCGTATTCATTAATTGCAAGGTTGCATCATCTATTGTGGTGTGAGATTTTAATCTTATTTCCAAAGTTTTCCACTTTTCGAAATTTTCTAAATGTTCACATGTTCACAAGTTTAATGGTCCAATACTTCAGGATTTAGTTTCCAGCACTTCTGAAATTCAATTAAAAATATTGTTTGTATGTTACTGACAGCAAATAAACGACAGCAAAAACAGTACAGGTTATTTGATATAGGAGAAAATACCATCCATGATCGTAGAATTTTTTCACCACTAGGCATCTGTTTATAAAACCATTCCTGTGAAAGCTGACGAGAATCACCTTTAATCTTTGAACCATGACGAGATACAGAAGGAAACGGTCCTTCTTTGTTCTGGAAATGTTCACTGTCATTTTTTATTATGTCAATGCGAACATTATCAGTTACCGGTAAATTCCAATGTGAAACATTTTCATTATTTATTTTGATTCCGTCAAGGTCCTGGGCCGTCTTCATTGATGCTGTATTGTCGATGTTGCTATCTGAATGTGAGTCTCCAAGATGTGAATCATTACTTTCGTCAGCAGGAGACTTGGGTACTTTACTTAAACTTTGGCAGCTATCTGCTTTTGTGACATATTTGAAAAAAGAACCGGACATGCTTTGAATTTCATCCATTTTAGCCTTTTTGGGTTTTCTCTGTTGAAACCCGCTTTGTCTTTTTGAAGTATGAATTCCTGAGGCATATTTCGTTCTGGGTATTCTAAAAATATTTTAGTTAGTAAGTGATACGTTGATTTTATAAACTAATTATAACAGTAAATAAACACATACACGTTACGTAACCAGCTTTGTGAAATATATTTTTCCCAGACGCAGGATTGTTAATTTATATTAACAATCCTGTGTCTGGGTGTAAATATGTTTTCAAGTATTATTCGAATACTATATATATATATATATATATATATATATATATATATATATATATATATATATATATTACCTAATATCGTAAAACGTGTAGAAATATAATAGAATCTTTTAAGTCAGCAGAGCTTTTAAAACCTATTTTAATAAATACATACCTTTAGTAGATAGTAATACTTGCCCAGGCTAAACAAAAAATATTACTGCAATCCGACTAAAATACCTTCTGTAGGTACCTATTTATCATTTAGGACGTCTCAATAATATAGTTTTAAAATACACAGTAATTAAAAGAGAATAAAATAATTAAGGGTTTTCCAAAATAATCTAATAATCTGGACAGGATATCGCTTGCTTTGAATTTTTGTTGCAATTCAGCTGACATTATATTCCTGTGTGGTGATTTGAACGTTGATTTTTTAAAACAGAATGTATAAACCGTAAGTTACTTGTAGATTTAAAGAACTGCTATAATCTAAAAGTCTCATCAGATAATCCTACCAGAGTATTCACGAATATCACAGGTCACACATCAATTTCTGAGGTTGATTATATTTTGACCAATGCAGAATTATCAAATTGTAATGTACAAACTTATGAAGCCCATATCAGTGACCACCTTGCCCTCTCACTTGATCTATGTATTAGCTTCCATAAAAAAGCCGAAACTGTATCGAGAATGGTCAGAAATTTAAACGATCAAAATCTTAATAAGTTTGCATCGAGTATTTCTCAATGTAATTTTCAGGACTTATACATAGATTCTGATGTTGATGAATGTTTTGGGGCATTTGTAGATACCATTCAACATATCTTTGAAATTTGTTGCCCTCTTATGCGTAGTACCAATTATAATCATAACAGGAAAAACTGGATTACTCCAGAAATTGTTTTGGCCAAATGTGACCTACAAAATCTTCATTGGTTACATTCTAATATAAAACTCAATTCTCTAATGATTTATATAAGAAAGCCAAATCTTATTATAAATCCTTAATCCTAAGAACCAAATACAATTTTCACAGTGAACTTATTGATAAATCTGTAAATAAAAATAGAACTGTGTGGAATCTAGTAAATACTATGACTGGTCGAAAACGTATGGAACAAAATTCTATTGCACTGGTTATTGATAATGTTACGCATAACGATCCCAAGGATTTGGCTGAGATTTTCGCTAATCATTTCACTACAGTTGCCGAATCTTCCCTCAACAGTTATTATAAAGACTCAATGTCATCCTCATGTACGACGTCACGTATGTTAGACACAACCTTTTCTTCCACCCAGTCCTGGAGCATGAAATCCATGATGTTATAAGATCACTCAAAAACAACAAAGGTTCTAGTGTTGATTTCATCTCAGCACGAATTCTGAAGATGATAGGTACCGATATCAGCCGACATTTTGCTCATGTTATTAACCTGTCAATTAGCACAGGCGTATTTCCTCGTATTCTGAAAAAAGCAATCGTCATTCCTATTCATAAAAAGGATGATGTACACGATATCATGAACTATAGACCTATATCTATCTTAAGGTTTTTGAAAGAATAGTGTTTGATAGAATGATGAAGTACCTAGATAAATTTCAAATACTTGATACTGCACAACATGGTTTCAGAACCGGCCGCTCGACTCAAACTGGAGCATTGCAGTTCGTGGAGTTCGTCTATCGTTGCCTTGATAATGGTCAATATGTTGCTGGATTGTTCTTTGACTTGTCTAAAGCGTTTGATAGTCTTGCTATCCAGTTTATATTGGATAAATGTTATAATCTTGGATTCAGAGGCGTGTTCTTGAACTGGATTCGTAGTTATCTGGAGGACAGAACTGCCTCAATCAGGGTTCACGACTCGTTCTCAAATGAACATGAATGTAAATTAGGAGTACCCCAGGGTTCTGTCTTGGGGCCACTTCTATTTCTGTTATTCATCAACGATCTGCCACCAAATTTGAAAAAAATATTCTACAGAAAATCTAATATTCGCAATTTGTCATCAAAAATAATCTGGTTGATACTGTTCGCTGATGACTCTTCCATAGCTATTACTGCTGAGACTCTTGAGGAGCTTCAAAAGTTATGCGAGCTGCTGGTGGAGAGTTTCGTAGAATGGTGCCATTTTAATGCTATTATGATCAATGTCAACAAGACGGAATGAATTCACTTCACTCTGTCGTCTTGTGATCAGGGTAGCATAACAATAAGGTATTTAGATACAGTCATCTCTACGAAGGACACCACTAAATTCCTCGGCGTTCACATCGATAGGAATCTGAAGTGGAGTGCACATATCGATGCGATTTGTAAGAGGCTGAATAGTTCCTATTATGCCCTAAATAGAATCAAGAGTTCACTACCTCTAAGTTCCCTTGTGAACGTTTATTACAGTTTGGTATATAGTCACCTGTCCTATAATATCTTACTGTGGGGAAATTCCTCAGACGTAGGTAGAGTTTTCATCATCCAGAAAAGAATTCTGCGAATGATGTTCGATACAGCTCCACAATCTTCATGTAAACCGTTGTTCCTGAAGAATGGTATCCTCACATTGGCGTCTATTTTCATTTTGAGATGCCTCGTTTATATTAAAGAGAATGAAAGTAACATGACTAAACTTTCTAACTTTCATTCCCACAATACTAGAAATAAGGAAACATTATGTATCCCTAAACACAGAACTTCCAGATTTGAAATGTCGCCTCTGTACCAGGGTATCAGATTGTTCAATCATCTTCCACGGCATATACAGGGTCTAAGTGTAAATAGATTTAAGGTAGCAGTTAAGAATTTACTTTTAGCAAAATGTTTTTATACTGTGAATGAGTTTCTATGTGTTGATTTAGATAATGTCTAAATGTCTTTTCTATTGACCTGTCCTATACATACTTGTGATGTCTTAAGGGATCAATAAATTATTATTTATTATCGTGGACTTATGCACTATCTCAGCTAGTAGCTGGATATAATTTACCTTTCCCAGATTTAGCAATCAAAGGGAATAGGCTCGATTACAATATACTTGACATAAATTTCCTAACTATCCTACATGTATTAAGAATTACAGCTTTTTGCATTTCTATATAGGTATTCTTATGCAATTCTAATTTCTTAAGGCTATCATGCAAAGTTTTGGGTATTAAACCAGTCGAGGATACGATGACAGGAACGATATCTATTTTGTCGAGGTGCCACATCTGCTTGATCTCAATAGCAAGGTCTGTGTATTTGGACTTTTTCTCCTGGAACTTATTCAGCACGTTGTTATTATTTGGTATGGCGACATCCACCAGCATTGCTGTCTTGGCTTTCTTATCATACACCACTATGTCCGGCCTATTATTCGTCACCATTCTGTCAGTGATAATAGGCCTATCGTAGTATAATCTGATAGAGTCATTTTCCAATACGGGCGCCGGTTGATACTTGTAATATGGCTGGAATGTATTCAGAAGTCCGTACTTGTGTGCAAGTTTCTGATGGATAATGTTGCACACTTGATTATGCCTGTGAAGATAGTCTGTATTGGCCAGTTGTTCGCATCCGGACGTAATATGCTGTATCGTCTCCGATCTTATATGGCATTTTCTGCACCTATCTGTTTGTAATGTTCCGTCCTTCATAATAAATTTTTGTAGTTGTTTGTAGCGATCACTTGGTCTTGGATGGCCATAAGGAATCCTCTGTTTCCGCGAATAATTCTCCTTTCATCAACCATTTGTTGGAGGCTTCTTTGTCGATGTGTGGTTGATTAATCTCATGGTGATGTCGTCCATGCAATTCCTTTCTTGACCATTGCTCTTGTTTTTCAGTATCTGATAGGAATGGTAGATTCAGCAGGTCATCTCTGGTAGCAAGATTTAGAGGTGTATATCCCTTATCAGCCAACGATACCACTCTATGTAGGTCAGAAGTGAGAGCTTTTGCTGAGAAGAATTCTCTAAGATTTCTTATCTGTTCGGTGTGTAAATTGCCAACATCTATTAATCCGCGTCCTCCTTCTTTCCGCTTCAAAGTTGTTCGTATCACAGACGATTTTGGATGATGATTGTTGTACTTTGTCAGCATCGTTCGGGTCTGCCTTTGAATATCATCTAGCTCCGTCTTAGTCCATCTGATTATTCCAAATGAGTAAAGCAACACTGGAATTGCGTAGGTGTTAATTGCCTTGACTAGATTCCCCGAGTTCAACATCGATTTTAGCACAGACTTCAGACGCTGACTGTATTCTGAACGAATCTTCTCCTTTGATTGTTTTTGGTCTAACAATCTGGCTTGTTGGTATCCCAGATATTTGTATGTTTCGCCATCTCTCATGCACTGTATAATGTCACCGTTTGGAAGTTGTGTTTCACCATCTATGACTTTCCCTCTTTGAATGTTCAGGGTCTTACATTTTCAATCCCGAATTTCATATGAACATCTGCCGAGAACTCACTGACAGTTTTCAGCAAATCATCCAATTGCTTCTTGTTCGAAGCATATAATTTGATGTCATCCATATACAGCAGGTGGGAGATTGTATGATAATTCCTTTCTGCTTTTATCCTAAATCCGTATCCAGTTCTATTGAGCATTGAGGACAATGGGTTCATTGCCAAACAGAACCATAGTGGACTCAAAGAGTCTCCTTGAAAAATTCCACGACGTATGGGTATCTCGTCGGTTTTAATTGATTTATTGTTTATGTTGACCTGCAGAGACGTGCGCCAGTGTGTCATTGTTGTCTTCAAGAACTCTACCAGGGCTGGGTGAATTTTGTATATCTGCAATACTTCAACAAGCCAAGAATGGGCGGTACTATCGAATGCTTTCAGATAATCGAGAAAAGCTGAATGAACATTGCGATGCCCTACGTGTGCCTGTTTCATTATCACAGAATCGATGATGAGTTGTTCCTTGCACCCGTGGTGTTTCTTTCTGCATCCTTTCTGCTCCTCTGCTAATATATTGTTGTCGTCAAGGTGTTGGTATATTCGATTGGATATGCATGAAGTGAGTATTTTGTAGAGTGTTGGCAGGCAAGTGATTGGCCTATACTGAGACGGATCCTGTGTTCTATCGCTCTTAGGTAGCATATATGTTAAGCCTTGCGTTAGGAAAGTGGGTGTTTTCTTGGGATGTTGAAGAACATACGTGAGCTGTTTCGCTAGGGCTCCATGGAGCTTATCAAACTTCTTGTACCAGTAGTTGTGGATATTGTCTATACCTGTGGCCTTCCAATTGTTGGTCGCTCCAATTACTGTTGTAATTTCTTCCTCCGTTATTCCATCGAACATCGATTGTGGAGCTGTATCGAATGATGTTCGATACAGCTCCACAATCTTCATGTAAACCGTTGTTCCTGAAGAATGGTATCCTCACATTGGCGTCTATTTTCATTTTGAGATGCCTCGTTTATATTAAAGAGAATGAAAGTAACATGACTAAACTTTCTAACTTTCATTCCCACAATACTAGAAATAAGGAAACATTATGTATCCCTAAACACAGAACTTCCAGATTTGAAATGTCGCCTCTGTACCAGGGTATCAGATTGTTCAATCATCTTCCACGGCATATACAGGGTCTAAGTGTAAATAGATTTAAGGTAGCAGTTAAGAATTTACTTTTAGCAAAATGTTTTTATACTGTGAATGAGTTTCTATGTGTTGATTTAGATAATGTCCAAATGTCTTTTCTATTGACCTGTCCTATACATACTTGTGATGTCTTAAGGGATCAATAAATTATTATTATTATTATTATTATTATTATAAGATACTGCTATTAGATACTAAATGAGTTAAAAATGTAAGTAATAACAAAAATACTTCACTTACCTTGTTTTATTTTCTTCAAGAATCGACTATATTAAATCGGTTTTATAAAAAAATGTTGTTTATAATATCTAATAATTAACAAACACTTTGCACTAGACGTTCACACGTTCACGTAAGCGAATATTGAAATGAATGCGGTCGGGAACAAAAGAAATGGCCCAATCCACAATACAAGTGACCAGCGCTTTATCGAGGGAATCCCCTGACTAGCGTTGGTTATGCGCAAACGGGGTATTAAATTTTTGGGGAATCCCTGATCGATTGACACTGTGCACATTTTATTTTTTGAATATCAATTATTATGCTCGTGGTACGATATTATAGTTACCTAGATAATTTTATTAGTGGCAGTTATGCTCTCTGCCGCAGATTTACGATTTTTTATAGGTAGAAAGAACTATAGCTGATGGTCATAGTCGGGCTCGGGTGTCACCCCTAAATGGGTAACACCCGGGGCGGGCCACCCCCGCCGCCCTCTCTTATCTACGCCACTGATTCGGGCAGCTGTCTTACTGATATTTACTTCGAAATTAATGTTCAATCACCAACAGAGGAGCTTTTATACAGCATTTGACGTAATTAATTTGCTTCTTTGACGCCGCGCCGATTAGAAATTCCTCAGGTATCCAAGTCATCTTTGTGGGTAAGTTACTTGAAGGACTGAATCCTGCGCAGATCGACAGGGTTCGAGTCCCGGGTAAGGCAAGGGTGAGTATATGTCTCGAGTGACTATCTAGTATATACTTACGATCATTTGATTGTCAGACCAGGTAGGCAGACAAGGAAGGACAGGAGGAAGTTAGTTAGCTGCGTCCCCCCTTTCAAAAAATTAAAATTACTTAGATATCTATTCACGTATGTGTTAGAGGTTTGTTGAGATTAAATTATTCCTTTTAATTTCACTTTTTTAGTTTTTTAGAGAGTTTTTCTTATTCAACCATTTTGTAACTATTTATTTTCTAATCTCAACTCTTGGGAGGAGGCGATGTATGTCATGCCACAGCTATGGCAGCCCAATTTGATTTAATGTGTGTGTTCACTGGCTTCTTGAAGAGGAGTAAATTGGAAGTTATCGGAAAGATGTTCGACAGGAGCGAATTCCACAGCACACTAGCGCTGTAAATAAAAAAATTTTCATAGAGAGAGATACGTGGCATTGCTAGCTGGACCGTCTGCGGATGAGAGTACTTCGTTAGCCTGGTTTATCTTAAGAACTGGATTTTTTCCAGATCCAAGCCTTTCAGTTCTTCATAGGATTTACCATAACAGTATCTGTAAAAAGGCGACTACCTGCCGCCTTTGAGCGAGAGGTTGGAGATCACGCATGATCTCCGGGTGATCGATAAGGCGTATTGATCTCTTCTGGACAGAATAAATGTTTGGATACGGTGTCACACATATGGGAACAGTATTTCAGACCAGATGGTACCTGTGCATTGTATAAAAGCATCAGCTGTGATAGTGGGAAGTACAGCTTAGCCCTGAAAAGAAAACTGAGTTCAGCAGAAGCAGATTTGGTAATGGATGGTCACGCCAGTGTTGACTGTGATGAATGTAAATGCATGTTCATTTCTGAGGAAATTCGAACTCCTTGTGTGAGGTTCGCCAGCAGTGACTTCTCTGGAGAACGTCGTTGATTGCATCATATTCACGTTAAAATAAACCAATTCTAACCGGAGCCACATCTTGTCCAAGTTTGAATTCAGTGACATGATCTGTTTGGATCTTTGTCGATAATACTCCTCAGATGTTATAGCATGCTGGCTAGAAATGGGGGCACCAGGCTAGAGTCGTCCGCAACCCAAATATTCTATATTCAGTGGAGAGGATACAGCTCATTGATCTGCAACAGAAAACGAGTTGGGGAGAGTATGGACCCTGTGTAAGAACGTAACTAATCCAACCAAGCAAGTTTTCAGGAAGAATATGCGTTTAGTTTATACATCAAGATTGCATGCTGTCAAAGGCTTTTAAGACTGATATCAAGAGTAATGGCATTTGATTCGCCATGCTCTTCAATTGTTGATCTCCACAAATGCGTTTCGTATGCGAGTAGGTCACCAGTTGATCGTTGTCTACGGAAATCTTATTGTTGTTACTCGAGCTATCACCTTTTCTATAACTTTCAACATTATAGGCAACTATGCAATTAGACGGTAGTTTTGGGGTAGGTCTTTCTTGCATTTCTTTGGAATCGGTTGCACTCTGGCAACTTTCAAACACACACATATATATAACTATAGGATGTTCTTCAAGTACGCATGCCTACTTTAGGTCTTGATTCCCTAGCTGAAAAGAGGGAGATTGGCCAATAAAACTTGGATGGCAGTTCAGGAAGCTGTGGATTTGCAATATATTAAATTCCAGGGTGATCAACAACTCTCTGAGGGGGGAGGTAATTATCTTCGTGTCCGGTAAGGGCTGTCAGTAGCGAGGAGTCCGATTCCCTTTGCTGTGACGTTTACTTCAAGCCTATAGTGACGATAAAGTCATTCTGGCTGATGGAGATAACGACGATGTCGTCTCTGACAGATTGTAGGAGTCTGCACCAGTTATTCAGTTATGTTATAGTAAACTCCTACAAAACTCTTAAGGTCCTATTCACTAGGAATCCAGGAGTGCAGTGTTGATGCCAACGAAAACTAACTAACGCAGTGTCACCAAGCATTCCACATGTTCAATCGAATGTGCCTGTAGTAATGTTTAGATTGCTTACTGTAAAACGCATTCTTCAACAATTAAACTGTAGGAAAGCAAATGGTCTTGATGGAATACCACCACCTGCATTGAAGGAATGTACTCCATTGTTAGCACCTGTTCTTACTCATCTGTTTCAGATTTTGTATCAGAGCCAGACGTTCCCGGAGTGTTGTAAAGTTGCGATAGTACAATCAGTTCCAAAGGAAGGAAATAAATGCCTATCCAAAATTACCGTTCAATCGCAACAATACTCCATTCTCTTATCGACTCGTTTCTGTGGAAGATCAGCGATCTGCTCCACTTCACCGAACAGAATATTTGGGTTTACGGACGACTGTATTCTGGTGCCTCCATTTTCTTGTCACTGTTCTATAAATGCAGAGGGGTAACACCGACAAAGATACCAACATGCTTGTCATTGACTTCAGACTTGGAAATGATTGAGTAGGGGCGGTTGATATTGGTCAATTTTAACGCGAACAAGACTGAATCAACAACGTTCTCCAGAAAAGTCCCTGCTGGAGAACTTCCTTTAATCATGCAAGGAATTTCCTCTGAAACTCGGTAGCACGGTCAACGCCGCAGTTTGGTGGCAGGATAATGTGTCAGCCATTGTCAAATTGCCTTCTGCTACACTCAATGTTCTTCTAAGGGCTAAGGAGTACTTTACGCCATCAGAGCTGATGCTTTCAGTGGATAATTTCTAGAAGAGAGCATTACGCCTCATCGACCTCTTGAAGATCTTTCTTGCTCTCCAACCTCTTGCTCAAAGACGGCAGGTTTATGATCTTTCTCTCTTCTATAGATACTTCCATGATCTCTAAGATCCGACAGACTTGCTGAACAAATCATCTTGGTCGGCCACTAGTGGGTTTACAGGCATCTCTCCCTTCCAAGAGTTGAGAATAACAAGTCTGAAATGAAAATATATCAATGAAAACACTAAACAATTCTGGAGAAGAATCAGGAAATTCGTTGGAATATTTTTGGGACGATGTCTGACGGGTTAGTTAGTCTCATGAATGAAACATATGACGTTTTAGCATTGATTACATTCGTTCCTCCACTTGGGACAATCTCTTGTTAGCTAGCAACATTTTTTTATACTCAATGAAGGCTTTACCTCATCTGCTTTCCTTTAATAGATACATTATTCTCGAAATTGGTTTCTCAATTGATTCAATTTTTTGTGGGCATAAATTTCATTCCATTGAAGAACATTTAGTAGCTTTCCATCAGATATACAAAGGTTTCAGTTAGCTCAGATTCTGTTCGATAAAGGGCAATCATTTGAATCAATTATCTACGAATATCCAGAAAAACCAAACTGCGAAAAAGAAATAGCAATTCCAATCATTTGTTTTTCCTTGTTGGTCGGTTTCAATCTCAGCTTATCTTTTTTAGATTAAAATAGGACCATTCAAATTCTGCCAAGCGTATGTCAGACTCTAAATAAAGAAGTAAATGCATTAATTCGATTATGTAATTGACGGTGTAGGTAGAAATGTTATCCTGAATCAACGACATAATTCCTTTTTTAGAGAAACAGGTAAAATAATTGATGGAGATTTGATCGTGAAACGAGACAAGAAGTATCTCTAGACGTGTTTTTACGTCTGCGGCTTGAATAAACCCATCAGATTTGATTTCAACACCGACCATGGGACAATTACTTTGTATTAGTTGGAAATGGAAAAAATTCAAGAAAGATAGCGTGAATCTCTAATGTCCTTCATATCTTAACAAAATCGCAAAATTGAAAAATACGGTTTCTCACAATTGAAAGAATAGAGTTTACAGACAACTCTATACAGAGTGTAGAATTTAAATGGAATTAATTCAGCAGAACGTCAGCACTATTTTATATGAAACTTCACAAGAAACGTTAATTTTATTTTATGTTTTTCATGTAATTTTGTTCTTTTCATGCCAGAAACGAGATGGGAACAACCCCAATTAACATACAAAAAGTACAAATGGGCTCTATTAACTTCTTTGTAGTAGGGTAAACAGGGTACGCTTAAAGCATTTCGTTTAGCGTTCATAGAATTGAAATTAATCTAACCATTCGAAGATGGATCGGTTGTGAAGGAAGCATTTATTGAAGCGGGTGAGGCTTATTTGGAGATTCTAGAAATAAAACAGAAATCATGTATGCTATTAGAGAACTTCAGTTATCACGTCCGACTGTCACAAGGAGTATTGAAGTCATGAGTCAGGACATGGTAGATAAACTAAAACATGATATCATGAAATATACATACTTTTCTTTACAGTACGACGAATCCACCGATATGACAGACACTGCCCAGCTGTGTATTTTTATTCGGATGGTATTCAATGACATGTTGGCTAAGGAAGAATTTTTGACAATCATTCCTCTGAAGGGGAACACCCGTAGCGAAGATATATATGACATTTTCTTCAATTTTGTGAAAAACTCGAAGCTACCAATATATAAATTAGAGAGCATTACAACCGATGGAGCACCAGCAAATACTGGAAACAAAAACGGTTTTGTGGCATTGTGTCGAGCTAACGAAGATTTCACTTCATTTTTTTCATTTCATTGCATTATACATCAACAAGTTGTGTGTTCAAAGGTTTTAAACGCGGAGGAGATTATGGGTGTTGCAACAAAAATTGTGAATTCCATTCGTGCACGTAGCTTGCAACGGCGGCTCTTTAAGTTGCAGTTGGAAGATAGGGAGTCAGCTGAACACACTGATTTAGTTCTTCACATGGACGCCAGGTGGTTGAGTCACGAAAAAATCCTAGAAAGGCTACAAGAATTATTGCCCGAAATACAGTTTTTCTAGACGAAGGAGGTGATGATACTCAGATGTTGAAAAACGAAAAATGGCTGACTGATTTGGCATTTTTGACTGACACAATGCACTCAAACACCTTATCTTGGAGCTTCAAGGTGCAGGAAAAACTATTATTGAGATGATTAGCGCAGTAAACGTATTCAAAAATAAATTGCAACTTATGATAGATCAACTGAAAAGAAAGGATCTACAACAGAAACATTGATGAATTAGATACTGAAATAGCAAGTCAGTTTAATATGATGTCATGTTCTGTTGAAAATGAATTGGTGCAGATTATATCAGATATACATCTCAAAGCTACAGCATCTGATACAAATTTCTGATGTTTTATATCTGAAGATAAATATCAGAATCTAAGGCAAATCGCCCTTCAACTGACGGCAATGTTTGGGTCAATTACTTTTGCGAGTCTGCATTTTCTGAAATGAAGATAATTAAGTCAAAATATCGCAATCGACTAACTGACGATCATATGTCATCATGCTTGCGATCACTGAGTGGTTACGTACCATCTTATGAAAAGTATGCTGAGGACATGCAGTGCCACGCTTCAACATCCAAAGGCACTTCTTAGTTAAGTTTAACACCATATGAATTTGGGAGGCTTTTACTTGGTAAAATTCCATTATCAATAATAAAAAACAAGTACTGTATTTTAAGGAATTTTAATTAATAATTGCGATTCGTAACGCGTTTCACTACAACACCGTAGCTTCTTCAGACGAATGAATATACAGAAAAATATAAATGAGAATATAACTATAAATGTTCTTGAGTAATTAAAACCTAATGACCCTATTAGACCTGTTCTTTCTTATGTAACGGCACCTTCGTTCAAACTTTCAAAATTCCTCAACGACTTGCTAATAAAACATTGCAATTTTAAATCTAAATTTTCGCTCGAAAATTCATACGAACTTATTGCCAATATCAAAGATACCACTATACCACCTAATTCCAAACTCATTTCTTTCGATGTTAAGAATCTATTTCCCAACATTCCTCCGAAAGATACGTATTACTTAGTTGAAGAATTATTAGAAAAGAATCATGTCAATACTATCATTAAATCAGATATTCTTTCATTATTATAAATTTGTTTAGATCAAAATTATTTCCATTTCAATAACAAATATTATACTATTGAAGACGGTTTGATTATGGGCAATCCGTTAAGTCCTTTGTTAGCAGAAATGTTCATGAATAATTTAGAGAAATTAATTCATAATCATCCACTCAGTAAATATTGTTTATACTGGTATCGCTATGTAGACGATATCATTATTTGTTTCACAGGAACAGATAGACAGTTGAAAATTTTCGAAAGTCATATAAATTCATTACATCCAAAAATTGGATTCACAACCGAAATAGAAAGCAATAATTCGATAAATTTCTTAGACGTAACAATTTCGAATGAAAATGGAAAACATGTTTTCGCAATTTACCATAATCCGTCACATACAGATATTATAATACATAACTCGTCGTGTCATCCATATCAACATAAAATGTCAGCATTCAATAGTTTTATTCATAGATTGATTAACATCCCGTTATCACCAGAAAATTTCAACAAAGAACTAAATTTGATTAAACAAATAGCCAAAAATAATGGTTACAATCCCAAACTAATAAATAATATTTTAAATAAAAACAAAGTAGAATCGCATTGAATGAAGTTTACCCTGTCGATAAATTGAAACAAAAATTCAATACCTTAACCTACGTTGGCATTACAAGTGAGAAACTGAAATCATTCTTAAGTAGCAATAATTTCAACATAGCTTTCCAAACTAATAATAATTTAGGCAAATATATAAAAATAATAAAACCAAACCAGGTAAAAACAATAAATCAGGTGTTTATAGATTGAATTGCAATGACTGTGATAATTTCTTCATTGGTAGAACACATAGAAATTTTAATATTAGAATATCGGAACATAAACGCAGTTTTTCAAATAGAAAAATCAGATTCAAATTACGCGAATCATCTCTTAGAAAATAATCATTCTTTCGACTCACAGTTTGAAATTTTGCATACAGGTAATAAATATTGGAAGGTAGATCTTTGGGAAACTTTAGAAATCAATAAATACAAACACTTAGGTAGACTCATCGATGAACAAGTCGATTTAAGCCCTTCACCTCTATTGAATCTTTTCGGGGATCAATCTATTTCTTAATTTTATTGGATATACCTGTCATAAATAACCACTTTAGAAGAAGCAACCCAATAAGCTCTTAATTACCCAAGAACATTTATAGTTATATTCTCATTTATATTTTTCTGTATATTAATTCGTCTGAAGAAGCTACGGTGTAGTGAAACGCGTTACGAATCGCAATTATTAAGTAAAATTCCTTAAAATACAGTACTTGTTTTTTATTATTTAACACCATATGTAACTCTTTTGGTAACAACAAAAACACTCGAAATTTTGAATAACTATCAGTGTTTTCATTGACGTTATGGAGAAGAACCTAACCAAACCTAACACAAACCTTGACTAAAATAATGTATATTGTGCGGAAAGCTAATATCTATATATCCTACGGTACACCCTACCTAGGTAGGTAGATAGATAGGGTGTATCGTGTACGTACAACAACCCTGCATCTAGTCTAAAAAATTGAGGTAGATCGCCAGCAGTTCAGGTTTGAGCACCCCTGATATAGGGTGATTCACAAGTGATCGTATATAGCTTACCTGTAGTAGATCGCCAAAATCCGGACCGGATAGGCACTACAAGAAGAAGAAGAAAGGTTCATTCTGCATCCCATCTCGTTTCATGAAATGAATGACATTCGCAATTATTTCCCTGGATTGCCCACTAAATTTTTTCCTTTCAAATTGGAAACGAACTCCATCCTCACCAAAACTTAGAAATATTGAAATGAAATTTGCAAGATTCGGTCCTGTTCGCTGTCTCTTCTTAAAGCTTCAAAAGTTCATAGGAAACTGAGCTCTTCGCTACGTGACCGGCGAAGTTAACGCGCAACAAGGGGAGGGGCCATTTCACCCGCACAGATGTTCTTGTCGACCTGTAGATTTCCAGAAAGGTGGATAAATTAAAAATACTGACATAAAAACCTTTGTTCCACTCCATTTTGAACAGCGATATAAGGGGCCCTGAGAAAAACGTATTTAATAAATTTTAGCTGTGGAATCACCGATTGAAATAGTTCTGCGTATTAAGAAAACACAATATATAATTATATTGGGAATTCTTCCTTGCATAAACTTCGTTGTGAAAAAGTCGGAATTCATCAGTTTTCTAGAATGAAAATGGAACAGTACGTTTCGAAAAAAACTAATATATCGCGTGTAAAATTTCTTGTAATCAATGCATTTCTTCAAACGCTATACACGCTAATAAGAGTGAATCTCGTTTCTTCTTGTTAGATGTTATTTCTATTTGTGTATTCTCTTTTGAAAGTCGGTATCGATATAATTATATACTGTCCACATCTAACCTATACCTTGATACAAAACAATGCTCTCATTATTCCTGCACCTCGGTTACCTGAAAGGCCTTCGCTTGGCTTTCGGTTGTTTGTTTCGTCGACTTCTTCAAGCCAGATGAAGTGAGACATCAAGTTGATAATGCTGGTTTCGTTTCTACTTTAATGATTGGTGCGGTTGAGTCGTCCAAGGCATGTTTATATAGGATACCTATCATCAAGATGAGTTGAGGTCTCACTATAATAACTTATTCACGAAGCAGTACCTTCTTCTAATCTTACCGAATCATTTTATTGAAAATTGGAATTTCATTTTTAATTTTATACACTGTAACGATAACTATTTCTTCTACAGGGTGTACCATCTTGAACAAGCCACCCTGTATATTTCTTATCCTGTAGTGATTAGAATGATTCTATTTGGGGGACAGATTTTGACGTATACGAGGATGTCCTTTAAGTTTTGCTTATAAAGCAAGAATGAAACAATTGAGACCTTCCAAAGTTTTTATTGATTGTAAAAGTATTCTCCGCGACGATTAATAATAGACTTCCGCATTCGTTCGAAACATTTCTGGAACCAGTTACTCCAATCGTTTGCTGCTACATTTAAAATGGTCTTCTTGAAGGCATCAACAGCTTCTTCTGAAAATTGAAACTTTTGACCACAGTGCGCTTTTGATTTTCGGAAAAGAAGAAATTGTTGGGACTGTACGCAGGATGTCATATTTTTAAAACCACTGTCAGAATTTTTTCGCAAATTTTTCTTCAAATTAAACAAGAGCTACGAAGAAATAATATAATGGAGATGTAAATTCAAATTATTGGGTTGATAATGATTCTAGAACATCTATAGATCATAATCGGCATCACTTAGAAGACCGAACCTGGCCATCGGGGCTCTCTCGGTCAAACAGAGAGGGAATTGTTTTGTTGACTTTGAATATTGAAGGGATTTTGCGATTATACTTCAAAATTGGCAAGCAAGAACAAGGAAGTGATTATGTTTCAGGAGACTCACACTGCGACGGAAGAACATCTCCGCGAAAGAGGAAATATCGCAGGTTATGTACTTTTTGATTATCTCCTTAGTCATTTTATGGCCTTACTTGCTGTAAAATCTTTTCTTAAATTCAAGTGTGTTTAGACATATAAGAGTCAGGTTAAGGTTAGGTATGATTGTTGAAATATTTTTCTGCTGGTTTTCTTTTTCCATTGTTACAGATTCCTGTCCCAAACCCCCTTTCTTTCACCCTTGTCTTCGTCTGGAAATTATGGAGTGCAAGATGAGAATTGAAGCTTCTAAGTAGAAAAATTTTTGGTACTATTTTTATACACATGACACTGACACAACATAAACAGACAAGCTATTGCTAGTGCAATAGCGACAGGGAAACGAGTTTTTTCCTCAGGTTTTTTCACTCGTTTATTAAATCATACGCAAGATAGTATGGTTCCCCTGTTACATTATCCTGAGCTCACACTTGTGTTTTTCTGACACACACCAAAATTATAGATATGAGCATTTACTGTAAATACAACTATTCGAATTTTTGTAAATCCTCTCTTTTTCAAAAGATATATATATATATATATATATATATATATATATATATATATATATATATATATATATATATATATATATATATATATATATATATATATATATATATATATATATATATATATAACAATTCGATGTTTTTTTGCGTTAAATATTCAATTGTTTTCTGGGCTGTGTACGAACTTGCATTGTCTTGGTGAAGGATGATTCGCCGTTCGGGGTTGGTTTCTCGAAGATTACTAACGATTTGCACTAAACAAATGGTTGTGTATCAATCCGCTGTAACTGTTCCTTGATTTTGTAAAGGAATTGTTGTTATACAGGGTGTTTAAAGAAGACAAGGCAATATTTAAGAATGGGATTTCTGAATTAATTTCATGAAAAAAGTTCATATAAACATAGGTCCGCAAATACTTCTCTACCGATTTACAGGGTGTTGAAGTTTAATTGAAAGATGCAATTAAATTTGAATTTTTCGCAAACCGCAATACGAAACAATATTTTGGACTCACCAGTGGCACGCGTATGAGCACACAGGTTATCCTATCCACATAAAAATATTTCTGAATTTTCCAAATATTTTTCAAGAAAAACGTTCTCCTGACATTTTTTGTACGATGACCAGTTTTGGAGTAAAAAAATGTTGATTAGTTTTCTAGGAATCTTTGCGATTCCATAATTGATAGTACCTGTTCTATGCTCAGTCATAGCATGTGTTCAAAAATGATTGACGTCAGTGTCATTTGAGTGTTTCTGTTTTTCAATAATTTTGAATGTATTGAATTTGAATTTCAAATCGACTATCATGAATTGTTATACTATGACTTATAGACCGGCATGCACTTCATGTATGGACGTGCAAACAAAAATGCATTAGAAGTTCGGAGGTTGTACATTGAAAGATTTCCTCCCGCATTGCTCTCGATAGAAAAATTTTTGAAAGCATTCATCATATTGAGACGATATGAAGGAGCAGGAAGGCCAAGGAAAGTAAGAACTGTTACCGTGTTCACTATGTTTACTAACCATAGATCGCCTAGTAGGCACCTCCAACCAAGCTAAGCACAAAACGTACTCTGTGCCTACCTGGCCCGAAGGTTTAAATATCCATGCATTTCTGAGACTCACTTTGAAAACAGGATAGGAGCCGGCGTACCCCAAGGATCAGTCCTAGGACCGCTATTCTTCAACATATATATCGCAGACATACTGAAGATGAAGCACTCGAAGATGGCGCAGTTCGCAGATGACACAGCAATATACGCATCCCACAGTAGCAGTGTACATCGACCACAAGAAGAGAATACACCCGGAAACACCAAAGAAAATCACCATAGAAGGACAACAAATCGAATGGAAGAAGGAAGCAAAATATCTCGGCGTAATTCTGGACGATCAACTGAACTATAAGAGGAACATCGATTAAACTACAAGGAAAACTAAAGCAATACTAAATCCCCCCTACTCAACGGAAGAAGCAAACTCACATTGGAGAACGAAATCAAGATAATCAAGTCAATAATCATCCCAGGAATAACATACGTAGGACAAATTTGGCATCTAGTGGACAGATTCGAGAGGAGAAAACTACAAGCAGCACTCAACAAGATCATCAGGACAGCAACAAACGCCCCTTGGTACATAAACAACGACCAACTCAGGAAGGAAATGGAAATCGACACTCTAGAAGAAATCATCACATGACTAACAATGAAGACAACCGACTAGGTGGAAGACCACGAAAATAAAGAGATCAAGCAAAATATGGAACTACAACCGAGGACAACAGGAAAGAGCATATCCATAGTACAATGGAAGGGGAAACATAAATGAAGGAGGATAACCAACCAGTAGGACCCCAGGACAAACCAAGGAGATGTAACATAAGCGAGATGAAGAGGAAAAAGAATAGTCATTCGACCCTCACCAAAATTCAAGTATCACAGACAGACTCGCTTTCTTTTCCTTCGCCGACTCTTATAGAGTTCACTTCGTCTCCGTAGATCGTCTGCAGCAAGCGTTGCCACCAGTCGACTCTATAGAGAACCCACAGCCATATTGCCGAATCGCCGTCGTCAACTAGCGAAACACGTATTTTATTAAATCTTTCATTTACGATTATAACGAGTGTTTGTGTTTAACATCGAAATTTCTCTTTGTGTGTAAGACCCCATCCCGGTAGCAGAACGGTAGAGGTGGAAAATGAAGTTCTTGCAATAATTCGATACGATCCTGCTGAGGTAATTCTGTTGTACAAAAAATGCGACAGGACGGATATTGAAAACTATCGACCCATAAGTCTGCTTTGCCATATTTATAAATGGACTCATATCAACCAGTTGAACAGGTGGCGTTCAGAAAGGGCCATAGATCACCTTCAAACTGTTAGAATAGTATTGAAACATGGGCAATTCTCAGTGCTTTGGACGATGCAAGAATCGATTCGAGATACTCTACACTGATTAAAAACATCTATAGAAATGCCACTTTTCATGTTAAGATAGACGATGATTTGAGAACATATAAAATATCTCTAGAAAAAGATGTTCGGCAGGGCAATACCATTTCTTCCAAACTCTTCATACTAGCACTGGAAAATATCTTTAAAGAGCTGAATTGGGAGAAAAAGGGGCTGAATATCGACGGAGTGTACCTGAGCCACTTGAGATTCGCTGATGATATTGTTTCAATCAGCTCCAGCGAAGAAGAATTGAAATCAATGCTGGCCGATCTTAACAATCATTCCAAAAGAACAGGACTCGAAATGAATTTGAACAAAATTTAAAGTTAGATACTTCAAGAACGTAACCATGAATTTTCCCAGATTTTTGCCTCGGTTATTTGACCTTCGAATCACCTTGAAATGACCTTGCATGACCTCTAGAAGAGGTGAAAGGATCAAATAAACTATGGTTTCAGATTCGGGAATCTCCAAATGTACTCATGATTTTTTCAGATTTATTTGAAGGTTAATTTAATTAATCTATTTGACCTTCAAATAGCCTTGAGTCTGATGTCATGGAGCTGAACCGACTCACTCACCATAATCAGCTACCCAAAAGCCTACTAGGCCCAGTCGGCGTACAGTGCATTTGTGTAGATCAAATGTTAACCTGTGAAAATTATTCCAAAGACGCTTCTGTTTTTATTTAATTATTTTAGGGCAGTGAATTCTTCAATAGCGAAAAAGGAGTTCATTTCCGAAAAAACCTTTCCAAGGATTGATGTAAAATCCTATTTATAAGATCATGGTGTTCCACAAGGACAAACTACGAGTTTACTGTACAGGGTGCTTCAACGAAAACTAAACCAGAGGCTATATCTATCAAGATATTCATTCCTGATCAAAACGCAAAAACAGGACAATTTTTGTTTCAAGAGGGACATCTTTAGGGGTACAAAACTTGCCTGAAATATCAACCCCCTAAACGGGGGTTGCAATCATTGCACTTTTGAATGGGGAAGATGGGTCGAGTGATGACTCAAAAGAAAGGTGGTATCTTTGTCTACATCGCCTCGAACGAATTTTCATTTTTAATTGAAAACGGTAAAACATATAGGGTAAGCAACTGAACGATAGGGAAGACTATTTCCCTGAGACTATTCAAGTTTCAGTGAAGTAAAATGGAACAGATCCATGCTGATCAATGGCAGTCATCATCAAGTACCATCCTCATCTCGAATTTCAACCCCTAGAGCAGGGGTGACCACCCTTGAAAATTTGAAATAGGGTAGATGGGTCGAGTGACAACTCGAAAGAAAGGTATTATCTTTGTCTGCATCCCCGGCAACGAATTTTCATTTTTGATTGAAATTTGTAGAAGATACAGCGTGAACTACTGAAAAATAGAGGAGACTGTCTATCGCCCTGAACTATTCAAGTATTAGTGTAAAAAAATGGAACAGATTCATTCCAGATCAAAAGCTGTCATCTTTGATCTAAATGAATTTATTCAGTTTTCGCACTAATACTCCAATATCTTAGGGCGATAGTCTTCAATTTTCAGTGGCTGGAAATTTTCAATCAAAATGAAAATTTCAATGCAGACAAAGATATCACCTTTCTTTTCAAGAGTCGTCACTGACCCATCAATTCCCTATTCAAAATATTCAAGGATTGCAATCCCCACAGGGGGTTAATATTTCAGGTAAGTATTGTACCCCAAAAGATGTCCCCCTTGAAACAAAAATTGACCTGTTTTTACGTTTTGATCAGAAATGAATATCTTGGTAGATATAGCCTCTATTTAGTTTTCGTTGAAGCACCCTGTATAACTTGAAAACTATACCACTCAAAGATCTGGTCACACAACTGAATTCCCTGTAAAGAATACAGAAAGATACACTTCTCATCATTGGGGCATGTTAAATATTAACCGAGATACAATGGGTAATTGAATATTGGAGATTTTGAAAATCATCTTGTATTTCGATATCGCAGGGGGTTATGAGAATTTTTTTGATTGCATCTTTTATTTCAACAAAAAGTAGTACCACTTCGACGAAACCACTTCTCATATCTCTATTGGTTTGAAAGTTACCATTCAGAGAGAACGAATTTGGAACAACCAGTATTCATCTGTCACCAATTGAAAAAAATGTTGATGACGCAATAGTTTCGGCAGGTGTCATATACAATGCAGACGAATTTTCCATTAAATCTTTCTATGAAAATTTTTGAGATACCTATGTTATCTTTTTTGAGATCCAAATTTGTATAACCTACTTTATGATAATCATACTTCAGGTCATACTAAAAATAATTTGGAGATGCAGAATTTTCAAGGATTGGTATAGCATTTCTTATTCTTCCTAGGGCCAATATACGAGCTGGACATATTCTGTTATTCCGGAAATCTTGAAATCTACCTCTAATTCTGTTATTAATTTTATGAATTTGTCATTTTTTAGAAAGAATAATTTGCTGGTGAATTTTATTGCTAGCCATATCCTAGTAATTTTAGATGTAGTTCCTCACTTTCTGCTAGAATAACATTTATTGGAGAAGATCTCATGAAACCTAATACAACTCTAATAGCTTGGTATTGTACTCTGTCTATTTTAGTAATCAAAGACTGCACACATTTACCCATTATTATTGTTACATGATCTGAGTGTGGTCTTACTAGGGATTGGTATAGCTTCGAAAGGATATTAGGATAGCATCCCCACCATGTTCTTGTAAGTTTTTATATTAAATTCACCCCCTTTATAGCTTCACCGCATATATACCCTACATATAAGTTCCATTGCAGTTTTTCATCTAATATGCATTCTAAAAATTTTACTTCATTTTTCCTTGTAATTTTGGAATGACCTAAATTTATTGTAGTAAGATCGTTAACTCTTTTCCCTTTACTAAACACTACTGAGGTGGAAATGTGAAAGCCAAAATCGACTTATTCGAGAGTTTTCCATGAAACTTGAACACATCTAATTGCCAGGGTAAGCGTATACTTTTTTTCACCTGTATACAAGATTTCTTCAGAATTGGCAACGTAGCATGCCAATAATATTCTATAATTCGTGAATAACATTCGTTAATGTTTCCTAGAGTCATGCTTCTCGAACCTGAATCGATTTCATTTGATCCGCAGCTCGTTTTTCTGATACAGCAAACGGGCAGCGAACCATCACATCTATTTTTCTTAAGATAATCAATAGACTACGGTAACTAATAACCTGCTTCCAATGAGGATGCACGGCCACATCGTTAAAACCACATTTTAATGACGGTCTCGTTTTTCATCCCCTTTCCGTCACGCATCACAAGTTGAATAGGATGATGACGATACGCACCGCGCCCCCATTAGCACGTGGGAAATCACATTCTCCCCTTCATTATTCCCGTTCCGAGGTGTAACGGATAGTTTCGTCACGTTTTTGAGGCATTTATGACACTCGTCATTAGAATCTGAAGAGTTAGATGTATATAAACGTGGGGTTGTTTGATTGAACTTGACGGATGTGCTAATTTGGATACGTTCTAAGTGGGAAGGCTTTTTTTAGTCAGAAGCTGTTGAAAGTATTGAAACTGACTTTTGTATGATACTGAATTATTAGTCGAATTTGAAAATGCACATGCATTATGATTTCATTATATACGGCATTGTATAACCAAACCCTCCATAAGTTGTAATGCAATTAATATTTACTATTATATACAGGGTGTTTCAACGAAAACTAAACAGAGGCTATAACTACCAAGATATTCATTTCTGATCAAAACGCAAAAACAGATCAATTTTTGTTTCAAGGGGGACATCTATTGGGGTACAAAACTTGGCTGAAATATCAACCCCCTAAGCGGGGGTTGCAATCCTTGAACATTTTGAATAGGGAAGATGGGTCGAGTGATGACTCAAAAGAAAGGTGGTATCTTTGTCTACATTGCCTTGAACGAATTTCCATTTTTAATTGAAAACTGTAAAAGATACAGGGTGAGCAACTGAAAGATAGGGAAGAATATTTCCCTGGGACTATTCAAGTTTCAGTGAAGTAAAATGAAACAGATCCATGCTGATCAATAGCAGTCATCATCAAGTACCATCCTCATCTCGAATTTCAACCCCTGAATGCCAACCCTTGAAAATTTGGAAGAGGGTAGATGGGTCGAGTGATAACTCGAAAGAAAGGTATTATCTTTGTCTGCATTCCCGTGAAAGAATTTTCATTTTTGATTGAAAACTGTAGAAGATACAGAGTGAGCCACTGAAAAATAGCGAAGACTATCGGCCCAAGACTATTGGAGTATTAGTGCGAAAACTGGAATAGATTCATTTTAGATCAAAAGCTGTCATCATCTCGAATTTCAACCCCTAGAGTAGGGGTAATATTTCGATCCAGTGATACCTTTCAAGTAGAGGATTTCGATTGCCTTCATGACTGCTCGCAATAATTCTATTCTCATTGAGTTCCATAGGAGTTAGAGGATGCAAAACGGAAAATTGACTGAAGATGCAATGTATGGTATACCATCTATCTTCGACCAGTATCAAACAGTGGTTGATTTTTCACTTGATAAACATCTTTTGAAAGACAGTTACTCGTTTGAGACATCCTGTTTCGTACAAAGAATGTTCAAAGATCAATGAAGTTACTATGACTGATAGTTTTATCGTTTTCTTTCAAGATTCATAATCCTTCATAATCATTCCAATGTTTCAGCTGCTCACCCAGTAATTTTGATGGAGAACGAAAACTTGCACACCATTGTGGAGACAAACAAAAATCCTTTCTCAGAAGGTTATAACTGGACCTATCTTCTGCTTTAAAAATAACACAGGGGGGTCACCCCTGCTCTAGGGGTGTTTCGGAAGATAATAGCCTTTGATCTGGAATGAATCTGTTCCATTTTTTGCACTAATACTTGAATAGCTCAGGGCGATAGATAGTCTCCTCACTCTGTATCTTCTACACTTTTCAATCAAAAAGTATCACTCGACCCATCTACCCTCTTCCAAATTTTCAAGGGTGGTCATCCCTGCTCTAGGGGTTGAAATTCTAGATGAGGATGGTACTTGATGATGACTTCCATTGATCAGCATGGATCTGTTCCATTTTACTTTACTGAAACTTGAATAGTCTCAGAGAAATAGTCCCTGTATCTTTTACAGTTTTCAATTAAAAATAGAACTTCGTTCAAGACGATGTAGACAAAGATACCACCTTTCTTTTGAGTCATCACTCGACCCATCTTCCCTATTCAAAATGTTCAAGGATTGCAACCCTCGCTCAGGAGGTTGATATTTCAGGCGAGTATTGTACACCAAAAGATGTCCCTCTTAAAACAAAAATTGACCTGTTTTTGCGTTTTGATCAGAAATGAATATCTTGATATATCTTGATATATATATATATATATATATATATATATATATATATATATATATATATATATATATATATATATATTATATAGATATATATATATATATATATATATATATATATATATATATATATATATATATATATATATATATATATATATATATATGCTTCAACGAAAACTAAACAGAGGCTATATCTACCAAGATATCAGCTCTTATTACACCGCGCATACGATTTCGCATACTCCCAATGATGTTGTCTATCATCTGTTGAGGTATGTTGTCCCACTCTTCCACCAAAGCCAATGTCAGCTCTTCAACGTTGCCTGGATTCCGTTGTCGAACCCTTCTTCCAAGAATGTCCCAAACGTGTTCGATCGGGTTTAAATCCGGTGACCGCGACGGCCAGTCCATTCGTGTGATCCCAACTTCATTGAGATATTCTATCACTATGGGCGCAGTATGAGGGCGCGCGTTATCGTGCATAAAAAGGAAATTTTCCCCTATGTAAGGAGCAAAAGGCACAACATGGGGCTCCAAGATTTCTGTTATATACCGATGAGCATTAAGTGATCCATTGCCAATAATCTCCAGTTCTGTTCGTACTCCCAAGCATATGCCACCCTATATCATAACTGACCCTCCACCGTATTGCTCAGTTCCTGCGAAGTTCGCTTGATTGTACCGTTCCCCTCGATGCCTCCATATTCTATCTCTACCATCCACGAAATTCACACAATATCGGCTTTCATCACTGATTGATTGTCCATGCTACATGCTCCCTAGCAAACGCCAATCTTGCTACCCGATGGGCTCTATCGAGTCTTGGTGCTCTTGTTTGTACGTATAATCTCAGACCAACTTCATTTAATCGTCTTCTGACTGTCCTTACACTGACGTTAATGTTATCCATTGCTTGTAAAAGGTTACGTGCCTGAACAGCAGTAAGACGAGGATTTCTTATGGTTTGATTGACGATGAAACGGCCATGTATAGCGCGGGTTGCCCGATTTCTTCCTTGTCCTCGCCTCCTCACGTACAATCCACAACACTTTTAGTTTTGCCCCTGTATAAAATTTTTTTCAAATTTTTTTTCACTTATAATTTCTACAAAGCAGAAGAGTTGATCTATAACTTGCCGAACAAATCATCTAAATCGGTTGAGAATTAGGAAAAATATCGAACATCGAATTTGGTTAAATTTTCGAGTGTTACGCTATATATATATATATATATATATATATATATATATATATATATATATATATATATATATATATATATATATATATATATATATAAACTCATCGTCAAAACAAAGGATACGCACGTGATTCAGACGTAGACAAAATCCAAGATTAGTGGAAATGTTTCAAAAAACATTTTCACATTCACTAATTATTATTCCTCAGTAAACATCAAAGCTTCTGATTTCGTTTGTGTAAAACCATGAAATAGTTGATCTTTCCACACCGTAACAAATTAATTTACATTTTCGGTACTTTTTTTTCACTCATTAAGTTATCCGAGATCACTTTTGTTGGAACGACAATCCATGAAAGAAAATGAATTCTTGATTTCGTTCATACCTCAATTCAGAACGCGCGTTTGACAAATTGATTAATGTTGCGGTTTTGCACTTCGATACCTCTATTGATGTGGATCTCAATTGCGGTTGTCACAAAGAAGATATTCAATCAAGCACGTCTGAGACTCTTCATGAGTCATCGAAATTTCGATTTCTGAAAAATAAAATTTCTCAATAACGCTCGCTCACTGAAGCGATATGGTTTCGTGAAAGTTGTTCCTGTAGGAGTGATGTACGAGAGTTGTTTCCTAAGTTCCATTTTTTGAACTCTTCTAGGCCAAATTTCAGCTATGAGGTACTTGTTTGAAGTAGCCATACAGGTGGATAAAAATGAAATACAGTCGGGTCAAGCACTCGAAAATTCAAAAGATGTGCATAACCAGGAGAAAGAGCAAGGAGACAAAGAACAACAGATCCCAGTAGGTGATGATTCCCTAACAGTGTTGCCACTTTTCAGATTTAGTCCTCAGTGTAATAATTATTGGAAGTATTTTTTCAATGAAATAAAACTATGGTATTTAGATTTTGATTATATTAACAAAACTATGAACGGTTTCACCACACTGTGGCTTCATCAGATAGATACAACTAATGAACAGAGTTATTCCTTATATATTAGTCTTATTTCCTACTTAATATTACAATAGGTACCTGTACAAGGTGTATGTTGGAAAACTCATCGGAGTTGCTTACTTTATGAATTGAAAAGAAAGAGTAAAGGAGAAGGATTTAGATTTAATTGACTATTAAGTAACCTACCTGAATTCTTTTCTATGTTGATCTCCAAAATTTCTAAAAGATTGAGTTTTTGTCTATTTTTTTCATTCTGTAAAATTTTGAAATTATCATTAAAGTTATGGTTTTCTTCGAGTAAGTGATTAGAATAATGGGAATCTGATTTATGATAATTAAAACTACGTTTGTTCTCGGATAATCTAACTTTGAAATTTCTGAAAGTTCTACCAGTATAAATTTTATTACAATCCGCGCAAGACAGTATATACTCACCGGATTTATTACCTTTATCAATTTTAGATTTGCAGTTTTTGATATGTCGGCCTAAAGATTTATCAGTTCGGAATGCTATATTGGAATTATAATGCGAGAAGAATGATTTTAATTTTAGACTAGAATTACCAATATAAGTGAAGCTGTTGTATTTTGTGTTAGAACTTTTATACTTGGAAATACTTCCTGGATTGCTTTTGAAATTTTTTGCTTGAAATCATTTTCTCAATCATACTTGGACTGTAACCGTTATTGACTGGTATTTGTTTAATTATATTTAGCTCTATTATAAAATTATTTTGTGACATTGGGATATTGATGAGTCTATGTACCATACTATTGTAACACATAAGGATGTGTAGATGAGCTGTGAATAGTAATATCTGTATGCGATGGCTTATTAAAAATAGAAAAATCATGTTTGCCGTTAATTTTAGTAATAGTTAAATCCTGAAAGTTAATGGAGTTTTCTGTTTCTATCTCTAATGTGAATTTAATATTATCGTGAAATTTGTTAATGAATGTTTTGAATGACTCTAATTGTCTGTTTGTGCCAGTAAAACAACAAATGGTATTGTTGACATATCTAAACCAATAAATAAAGTGTTTGAATAACGGATATTCTTGGATAGTTTTTCAATATTATCCATGAAAATTTCAGTGTGTAGAGGGCTCAGAGGATTACCCATGATTAAACCTATTTTTCTATTATATAATACTCCATTGAAGTTAAAATAATTTTGTTCTATACAAATTTCTAAAAGGTGTAATATTTCTGATTGAATCACCGGATTGACTTTATTAATTTGAACGGCCTTGTTGATGAGTTTCACTGTATCACTAGGTGGAACACTAGGGAAGAGATTTACTACATCCCATGACATAAGTTTAGCGTTCGGTGGTAGTATCGTATGCTGAATTTTATTCATTTGGACTGAAGAGTTTTTTATTGAGAATTTAGTTTCATAATTAGCTTACTGTTGAATGATGTCTATGAAAAAGCGTGAATGTTTTGCAGCTGGAGCTTGAAAATATGAAACTACTGGTCTAATGGGATGCCCTGTTTTATGGAGTTTGACGAGGGAGTAAAGTTCTGGTGATTGCAGGTTGTCAATGAAAAGTTTATATTTTTGGTTGGTAGGTATTATAGACTTGGTATAAAGGGTTTTTACAATGGATTGAGATTTATTAGTTGGATCTTTATCAATTTTTTCATAACAACCTGATTCAATGAAATTTTGGGTTTTCAATAAATGATCTGCTTTATTCAAGGCTATGACTGTATGACTTTTGTCTGCTTTGGTGAATATGATATCTTCAGATGCGGACTCAGATTTAATGGACTTTAAAGTTGTATTTTCGAATTTCTTAGGTTGAAAACTATTGAACTCTTTCTGAAGTAGTAACGCTGTTTTAGGTGTTTGGCTTGCGATGAATAATGGTGTTAAAAACCCTTTTCTAGAAGTGAAACTTCATCTTCGGAAAAACTAACATCTGAAAGATAACTAAACCTATCATCATCATTATATCTAAATACCATAGTTTTATTTCATTGAAAATATCTATATTGATTTTCATCACGTAACGACCTCCTCAATCAAATTATTATTGGAAGTTTTAATATACGTTCATCGGCAAAAAATTCGATCAGCAGAAATTATCCTCTAGTTTGAATCTCCATAACTCTCTGATTTATGGTTTGTTATCCCTGAGTTTTAGATAAGTTACAGATAATTTAACTCAAAATAACAATTGACATTGGTAATGCATTTCAAATAGCGTTATATGAGGGTGAACCAAAAATGCTTGTTTTCACAAATTTTTGATCACCCTGTACAATATCTGAGCTGAATTATGTCATGAAGATGCAATTCATTACAAAGCTGCATTTATTCTCAATGACGTAGTGTTCGATTCATGGCGGTATGATTTAGTTGTAAAAAATATTTTAGGCGGCGAGAATAGAATCAGATCTCGAGGTCGGAATCACCCTGGGTTGAGGACTGACTAGCGGAACAATATAGGGGCTGAAAGTTCGAGGTAGTGCTGGTCCAAGGCAATATGGGGTACTTAACCTAGCGAAATCTAGACAATGTTGGCACTTGAAGCCAATCGAACAAAAGCACAGCTCCTAGTACATACAGTGACCGAGCATGACAAGTTCAGGTGGAGGACTGGAGAATAATCCTTAGCCGAGGTGGGGTAAAATTGGGGTTGAAACATCAATTTTTTTTGATCACCACATACTCGGAATGAATCTACATGAGGTATAACCGACGAAGGCGTGGAAATGCTGGAAGCGAATGATTTGCCAAAAATACCGCCTCGCTTTTAGACACTTCTTTGTAGGGATTGAGTAGGGAATGTAGTTTCAAGGAAGGAGGACAAAGACAGCCATAGGCCCAGGTCAATATCCATGGTGGATCCCTTGAAATAATCCGAACTATAAGTTTAATATTCCACTCTTCTAGTAGGAAATTCCAATTATTATTACTATTATTTTCATTCATTTGCGAAAAAACCGTTTTCTCTTCAATTTCAAGATTTTTTAAATTAATGAATATTTTTCAGAAATTGCTGTTGGCATGTTGGGGAGTCATAAATTGATCTACAAGATGTCGGTGTTTTTGCAGCATAACAATGTTGTTCATTCGCTTTGAAACTTTTTGCACATTTGGTATAGCCATCAAATAATACAGTTACTTTTTTATAAAATATCGTATACACACTAAACATAAAATGGGGTTCTAGGTATCTCTCGATTCATGTTCTTAGTATCTAGTAACATATTTAGTTTTTATATACAGGGTGCTTCAACGAAAACTAAACAGAGGCTATATCTACCAAGATATTTATTTCTGATCAAAACGCAAAAACAGGTCATTTTTGTTTCAAGGGGGACATCTTTTGGGGTACAAAACTTGCCTGAAATATCAACCCCCTAAGCGGGGGTTGCAATCCTTGAACATTTTGAATAGGGAAGATGGGTCGAGTGATGACTCAAAAGAAAGGTGGTATTTTTGTCTACATCGCCTCGAACGAATTTCCATTTTTAATTGAAAACTGTAAAAGATACAGGGTGAGATACGGAAGACTATTTCCCTGAGACTATTCAAGTTTCAGTGAAGTAAAATGGAACAGAACCCCTAGAGCAGAGGTGACCACCCTTGAAAATTTGGAAGAGGATAGATGGGTCGAGTGATACCTCGAAAGAAAGGTATTATCTTTGTCTGCATCCCCGTGAATGAATTTCCATTTTTGATTGAAAACTGTAGAAGATACAGAGTGACCTACTCTAACTCCTATGGAGCTCAATGAGAATAGAATTATTGCGAGCAGTCATGAAGTCAATGGAAATCCTTTACTTGAAAGGTATCACTGGATCGAAATATTTCCCCTGCTATAGGGGTTGAAATTCGAGATGAGGGTGATTTTGGAAGATTACAGCTTTTGATTGATATGATTTTTGATCTATAATGAATCTATTCCTGTTTTTCGCACTAATACTCCAATAGTCTTGGAGCGATAGTCTTCTCTATTTTTCAGTGGCTAACACTGTATCTTCTACAGTTTTCGATCAAAAATGAAAATTCTTTCTCGAGAATGCAGACAAAGATAATACCTTTCTTTTGAGTTATCACTCGACCCATCTACCCTCTTCAAAATTTTCAAGGGTGGTAACCGCTGCTCTAGGGGTTGAAGTTCGAGATGAGGATGGTACTTGATTATGACTGTCATTGATCAATGGCAATCATCATTAAGTACCATCCTCATCTCGAATTTCAACCCCTAGAGCAGAGGTGACCACCCTTGAAAATTTGGAAGAGGGTAGATGGGTCGAGTGATACCTCGAAAGAAAGGTATTATCTTTGTCTGCATCCCCGTGAATGAATTTCCATTTTTGATTGAAAACTGTAGAATATACAGAGTGTCCTACTCTAACTCCTATGGAGCTCAATGAGAATAGAATTATTGCGAGCAGTCATGAAGTCAATCGAAATCCTTTACTTGAAAGGTATCACTGGATGGAAATATTACCCCTGCTCTAGGGGTTGAAATTCGAGATGAGGGTGATTTTGGAAGATTACAGCTTTTGATCTATAATGAATCTATTCCAGTTTTTCGCATTAATACTCCAATAGTCTTGGAGCGATAGTCTTCTCTATTTTTCAGTGGCTAACACTGTATCTTCTACAGTTTTCAATCAAAAATGAAATTCATTCTCGAGAATGCAGACAAAGATAATACCTTTCTTTTGAGTTATCACTCGACCTATCTTCCCTCTTCCAAATTTTCAAGGGTGGTAACCCCTGCTCTAGGGGTTGAAGTTCGAGATGAGGATGGTACTTGATGATGACTGTCATTGATCAGCATAGATCTGTTCCATTTTACTTCACTGAAACTTGAATAGTCTCAGGGAAATAGTCTTCCCTATCTTTCAGTTGCTCACCCTGTATCTTTTACAGTTTTCAATTAAAAATGGAGATTCGTTCAAGGCAATGTAGACAAAGATACCACCTTTCTTTTGAGTCATCACTCGACCCATCTTACCTATTCAAAATGTTCAAGAATTGCAACCACCGCTTAGGGGGTTAATATTTCAGGCAAGTATTGTACCCCAAAATATGTCCCCCTTGAAACAAAAATTGACCTGTTCTGCGTTTTGATCAGAAATCAATATCTTGGTAGATATAGCCTCTGTTTAGTTTTCGTTGAAACACCCTGTATATTAGTCATACAGCGCAATATCTTCACTTATCCGAGCAACGATGTAGGCAGCGTAGTCGTGCCTATTACGAGGCATACAGCTTTATTAAATTGTAAAATTGCTTTATATCAGAAATGATAAATCATAGGAAAAAAGTGTGGGAGCAATTGTTGTAGAGAATAATAATAATAATGAAATCCAGATAGTCTTTTTTTGCTAATTCTGACCTTGAATTATTTTTCGTACTTGGCATCACAATTTGATCACAACAGAGTCCCCAATATCCATGACATTTTTCAGCGTTTTGCTAATTTAAGCAAGTATTCTTCCATTTCTCATGTTAGAGAGATCTAGCCTAACCTAACCTGACAGGAATATAAAGCGTCATTCTATTTAAAAAATCGATAAAAACAATACAACCACTTCATTTACGTTTTTGAAAATATTGATTTACATCAAATATCGGTTTTGTAAATATAAATACGTGTTTTGTCATTGAAAATTTCTACGATTTGATCGATAACAAATATTCTTTGAATCTTTCAATAAAGATTAATAAAGATTAGATAAGATGAAATATTTTTATAATTCATGATTCCTTGAATTAATTGATAAAAATAAATCAATCTAATTATTCAAGCCATTTATATTTAAGGTCCGCTTTGTTTCAAATGGTTTAGTTTTTGTCATGTTTACTTCAATTGGATTATTTTCTTTTTTACTAGTGGGGGGGATCGCTGGTGAGTTTAAAATTTCTGTTATGAATTATTTTTCAATGTTTGATAGCTTAGTAGAAAACGAGGTTTTCTTGTTGAAAATTTTTGAATTGCTGTGATTTGATCCTCAATAAAAACAGAATTGACTATGTAAGAAAGATCTACTGATCTCACCCAAGTACTTGTCATCAGTGCCTCTGGGCTCTACTCTCACAATCATGCAAGCAGAAACACTGGCTGCAAACCTATGCTGCCAGGAGGGACTACGAAGGAAACTCAAAGATGCAAAGATTTACATTTTAACGGACAATCAGGCAGGTCAGGTGATTTAAGCTCTGAACTCTTACAGTCTTCGGAGCAAGACTGTCTGGGAATGCCGTTAATCCTTGAAGCAACTTGCTGAGGGGAACAAACTTTTCCTGTGGTGGGTGCCTGGCCACGAAGGCATACAAAGAAATGAAGCTGCTGATGAACTGGCTACATTAGCTGCTGGAATCCCACCCATCGGTACTGAACCGTTCTGCGGTCTAAACAAGCCGCACAGACGACAGGAACTGGAACGGTGAAAGAATCTAGCAGAAAAGAATACTGGAGGAATACTCCAGGCCAAAGGCAAGCGAAAATGTTCATTCACTACCAGGTTGTTCAACAACTTTTGTCGTTCGAATCAATGTTAATTAGTCACCAAGATGTAAATGAAATAAAAAACACAAGGTTTAACTTTAGCAGCAGCTTTATCAAGAATGAAAAACAGAATGGATTTATAATCAAATAGTTCTGGATTAGATGTTTATATTCTTAGCTACTCAACCTGTTGCACTGTTTAAATGACTACACCAAGGTGAAGGATTATCGTACCAGATTGTTCAACAAGTTTTGTCGTTTGATAAGAGAGGGCGTTGCTACTAGTCCAAATTTGATTTTGTTTTGTTGGTACACTCTTCATATGAACGTATATGAAGGTTCATTTCAATGTGTCAATTCATTCTTTGTTTACAAGCCATTTAGTGTCGCCGTGTCACAGTATTTTTGTACAATGGAAAAAATTGAATATCGTGGAGTGATAAAATTCTTATTTTAGGGAGGTATAGCACCAAAAGAAATTCACGAACGAATGTTAAGAGTGTTTAATGATTGTTCACCTACAATTAGAACAGTAGAAAGATGGGTTGCGGAATTTAAACATTGTCGTACAAGCCTTGAAGACGATCCACGTGAAGGACGTCCAAAAAGCGCATCAACACCAGAAATCATAGCCATAACCAGGATATGGTTTTGAAAGATCCTCGAAAGACTGAGAGGGATTTAGTGGAGGCTCTACACATCTCCTTGAGCAGTGTGAGCCATATTTTAAGTAAAATTTTGGGTTTTAGAAAGCTGTGTGCACAATGGGTGCCGCATTCGCTAACAATGGATCAAAAACACATTCGAATGCGATATTTGGAGCGTTTCAAAAAGGATAAAGTGGATTTTATGCGTCGATTCCTCACTATGGACTTGGGTCTATCACCATGATCCTAAATTAAAACAAGAGACTAAAGAGTGGTGTGAACTTGGTTGTTCGGCTTCGAAACGAGTTCGTGTCCGGAAATCGGGCAAGAACGTTATGGCATTAGTTTTTTGGGATGCGAAAAGAATTTTGTTTGTGGATTACTTCCAAACTGGTTAAACAATTAATTCTGAAGATTACTGCAACCTTTTCGACCAGTTGAAGGAAAAAATTCATTCATTCGGTTTGCAGAAGAAAAAATCCTTTTTCATCAGGACAATGCACCGTGTCACAAGATCATTTTGACAATGGCTAAAATCCATGAATTAAAGTTCGAATTGTTGGAGCATCCACCGTATTCACCAGATTTGGCTCCCAGCGACTTTCATTTGTTTCCAGAACTCAAAAAATGTATGACATCTAACCTAACCTAACCATAACATTGTGTTTTTCTTATCGAACGACAAAACTTATGGAACAACCTGGTATTCGCAAAAGAAGACAAAACAGCTTCTCGATCTCTCTAGGGACGAGCTGAGGATCATAACAGGCCTCCTTACTGGACACTGCCCACTGAGATATCATCTCAGTAAAATGGGCAAATCGAAAACGGCAACATGCAGAATGTGTAGAGGGCGATAAACTGCCGAACATATTCTTTGCAGTTGCATCGCAACAGACCGTCAAAGACATATACACTTCGGTAGCGACAAACTAGAGCCGCACGAAGTAAAAGCGAAAGCTCCCAGGGAGATTCTTAATTTTGCAAGAGAACTAGATCTACAGGGAAATGAATAAGAAGGGTTACGAACAAAAGACCAACTTGGTCGCAGTTCGGAAAGGCTTGCAAAGCCAAACGACCCCCTCCAATGTAATGTAATATAATGTAAGAAAGATTCAAACAAAAAAGCTTGATTGGTCCTATAAATACATTTCATAACTAACACTTGCTGTCAAAATTTATTCGCACATTAAGAATAAAATATCACTTTGTTAAACTAAGTTTGCAGTATCATTGCATCTACCATTAAATAGTGAGAAACAGTTAAATAAATTATTTTGAATGTTTAAGTTTAATTTTACAATCTCAAAAGTTTGGCAAAAATTCTAATTCCTTTTTGTACTTTATAGGAGCACATCATCATGAAGTACCACACGATAGAATAATCGGAGGACGCCCTGCAAATATAAGTGAATTTCCTTACCAAGTTTCCATACAATATCTTGATGGTACAGAATGGATTCATAATTGTGGTGGAAGTGTGATCAGTCCTAATTATATCCTAACAGCTGCTCACTGTTTTGATGGGTAGGTTGCTTCCTATAGTCTTATGAGACATTAAAGCTCTATCCACACTACAGAGTGTTCCATCTCCAAAGAGCCATTCAGTATGTTTCTTATCCTGTAATGATTGGAAGAATCTCCCGAAATACATTGAATGATTTATTTGAGGAATATCTCTCGACGTATATTTGAGGATGTAACGAGAAACCCTCTGCGAGGGGCAGCTTCAAACCCTCAAAATTGAATAAGGCAGAGGGATCGATCGATACTTCTAATGAAAGCTCTTCAAAGCCTCTGTAAAACGATATACAGGGTGTTTCCGAATAAGATGTCATAAACGAAGGATGCGAATTCCTGAATGATTTGAGCAAGAAAGTTCGAAGAACCAATGGTCAAAAAATGCTTCGTTGCCGAGATACAGGGTGTTAAAGTTGAGAAAATTTTTCGATTTTCTCTCGATAAAACCTAGACTTCTCAAGATTTCGGGCTCAAATTTTCCACATGAGCTATTAAACACAATCTGAATCACCAGGTGAGGCCAAATTTTGGTACAGTATACAGGGTGATACTTTTTCATGGGCCATAATCCATTTTTACCCTCGGAACTTTTTTTTGGTACGCCACTGGCACTAACAAAAAATAAAATCGAATAGATCATTCAATTTGAAATTTTTTTCGACTCTTGCATTTTGATCGTAACTATTACTGTTTCTGAGATATTAATTATTGAAAATAATCCAATAGTTTTCCCATATCGAAGCCATGGAGATATTATCTTAATAACTGATGCAATTTTACAGGAATTGAGCTAAAATTTACATCAGATATCTCCTTATTGTATGTTTATAACAAAATGAGGCAAAAATTCCTGACAGTATACAGGGTGTTATTTTTTCACGTGCATTTTCCTCTTTTGTCCCTGAACTTTTTGTGGTGCGCTACTTGTATATTCTGAAAACAGAATCAAACAGATTATTCAATGCGAAAACTTTTCTGTTGCTTGTATTTTCCGTATCTGCCACCATTTTCGAAAAATTAATCAACAACGCCCGAACAGGCTACCCTTTGCCTCCGTATATTTTTCGGTGCATAACTGACGTTTTTCGTAATCAGAAACGGATTTTTCATTCAATTCGGATAATTTTGTGCTCATCTTGATCCTCATGTCTTTCACCGTTTTGAATTGAAAATCATCAGAATTTATCGTGTCTTCCTCATATCAGAACACGTTGGTGATTTCAAAAGGCTTAGTAGGCTCTGATACAATTTCGCAAATGAAATCATAGAAAAAAAACTTGACACTTCAATGATTGTAAGTTTTGTCATTCAGTTTGTTGTGCCTACATTTGAAACAGCTGTAAGTAGTAACCAACAATCTTTGAAGTGGTTTTCACTAATGCAGAAATGGCCGATATACATTTCATGTACGGTGTGGCTGAAGGAAACGCAGTGCACGCAAGGCGTTTGTATCAAGAACGCTTCCGTAATCGAATCATTCCTGATAGGCGTACGTTTTCTGACATCCACAGAAGATTGAGAGAACGGGGTACATTCAAACCGAATCATGACTTGAAAGGGGTAAATCGGACAATAAGGACCCCGGAAATCGAAGAGGCAGTCCTAAATTGTATAGATGAGGATCCTCAGCTGAGTACAAGAAAAATTGGAAGAGAGTTGAATATCTCATTTGTATTGGTCTGGAAAATTCTCCATGATTTCTTGCTTTACCCATACCATATTCAACGCGTCCAAGCTCTACTACCCCGCGATTTTCCTCTGCGACTCAATTTCTGCCGATGGTTCCTTCATAACATTGCTCATAATCCCCTTTTCGATAGCGAAATCATCTTCACAGATGAGGCGTCCTTCTCGAGAAATGCAATCAGGAACTTTCATAACAATCACTATTGGATTGAAGAAAATCCCCATATGATTGAGGAATGTCTCCATCAAGAACAATTTTCGGTTAATGTCTGGGTTGGAATAATTGGGGATTTCCTGATCGGGCCATTTTTTTTGCCAGACAGGCTGAATGGAGCCTTATATCGCCACTTTCTAGAAGAGATTTTACCTGTGATGCTAGAAAATGTGCCGCTGCAAACTAGAAATAGAATGTGGTTTATGCATGACGGAGCACCACCGCACTTCAGCATGGAAGCTAGAGAATATCTGAATATGACATTCAATAACCGCTGGATAGGGCGTGGTGGACCAGAAACTTGGCCTCCAAGGTCGCCAGATTTAAACAGTTTGGATTTTTTTCTTTGGGGACATCTGAAAACTTTGGTTTATAGCTCTCCCGTGAATACACTTGAAGAATTGAGGAATAGAATTACAGCATCATGTGACGTCATCAGAAATACCCCAGGAATATTTCAGAGGGTGCGCACTAATATGCGGAGACGAGCAGAAGCATGTATTCTTTCAGGTGGAGGACATTTTCAACATCTTCTTTGATTTGTTCTGTTTGTTCAATTTTGTTTTCATCATTATGAGTTTTTGTTATTGAAATCATTCGCGATTATTTATGTTGTTTATTCATTTACTTCCGATTTATACACTCAATAAAACACATTTTGAATTCGAATTCAATGATCAGGAAATGATATCACCCTTTATACTTTCTCATAAATCCTACCAATCTAGTGGTGCAGATCTTAAAATGTGAACTTCGTTTGAAATTCGAGCTCAAGGTCTCCACAAATTGCCGAAATAACATGAAAAATATCTTCAAGCTTTCAATACGGAAGGACTATACGATTACTTTTCTTGATTAATATCTCGAAAATGGTGGCAGATACGGAAAAATACAAGCAACAGAAAAGTTTTCGCATTGAATAATCTGTTTGATTCTGTTTTCAGAATATACCAGTAGCGCACCACAAAAAAGTTCAGGGGCAAAAGAGGAAAATGCACGTGAAAAATAACACCCTGTATACTGTCAGGAATTTTTGCCTCATTTTGTTATAAACATACAATAAGGAGATATCTGATGTATATTTTAGCTCAATTCGTGAAAAATTGCATCAGTTATTAAGATAATATCTCCATGGCTTCGATATGGGAAAACTATTGGATTATTTTCAATAACTAATATCTCAGAAACGGTGATAGTTACGATCAAAATGCAAGAGTCAAAAAAATTTCAAATTGAATGATCTATTCGATTTTATTTTTTGTTAGTGCCAGTGGCGTACCAAAAAAAAGTTCCGAGGGTAAAAATGGAACATGGCCCATGAAAAAGTATCACCCTGTATACTGTACCAAAATTTGGCCTCACCTGGTGATTCAGATTGTGTTTAATAGCTCATGTGGAAAATTTGAGCCCGAAATCTTGAGAAGTCTAGGTTTTATCGAGTGAAAATCGAAAGAATTTCTCAACTTTAACACCCTGCATCTCGGCAACGAAGCATTTTTTGACCATTGGTTCTTCGAACTTTCTTGCTCAAATCATTCAGGGATTCACATCCTTCATTTATGACATCTTATTCGGAAACACCCTGTATAAGAAGTAATTTTAACGAATTTTTATGCAAAAACTAATTTTTATTTCAAAAGAACGACTGAATATTTTAGCTATTATCATTAAAAAAGCAAACAAATCAATTTATGTTTCGAGGGTATTTGGCGCTACCTAAATTAACAAGTAAATTAACTTACTTTGAGGTTCACGTTTTTTAGGTAAGTTTTATTGTAATGTCTTTGGAAAGCCCTCTCTACAAACTACAACAATCTTGAAACAATTGAAAATCAAATATTCAAATTGACCTCTATTTACTTCCATATCCAACTAATACAATCTTTACTGAAAACCGTCTATAACATGGTTCAGCATATATGAAGTTATTTCTCTTGCACGATTCGCTATTCGTCTGAATTCTCAGTCCAAAAATTTTGGACTCATTATCTTGCAACAAGAAAAAAATCTAGAGGGTTCAGGTCAGGAGATCGCGCAGGACACTTCACAAAATCTCTTCTTCCAATCCAACGACCAGGATATTGCAAAATTGAGGTGTAGGCAAACTGGCGCGGCGTCTTGTTGAAAATGTAAATATTGTTCAAAAGTATGGAAACGTTTTCTAGTTTTCACATCAATGGATCAATTGCATTTTCCAACATATCGAATTAAATTGCGCCGTTCGAATTACGAGGAATAAACAGAGGTCCAATTAAGTGACTTTCCAAAATTTCTATCCTAACAGTTTGTTTTTCCAAACATTAAGTGTTGGTTTCTCGAAAAACATGAAGATCTGTATCGCTTCAAAATCTATAGTTAACCTTTACATGAAGTGAAAATTGGAATACGTCAGAAAAGCAAACGTGCCAGAAATGCGGGTTATTGTTGAAACGCTCGGCCATAACCTTCATCATTTAATTCATGAATTTATTTAATAATTTGATTGAGGAGGTCGTTACTTGATGAAAATTGATATTCAATTCATAGAAAGGGCGCCCATTGAAATTGTGAATGATGAAGCAGCAGCTGTGCCGGTATTGGGGCATGCCAAACACGCAATGTGTAGGACCAATTTCCACAGCTTCCGGTGTTAGCCAATCTGACATTCTTAAAATTTTGTATGAACACAAGTTTTTTCTATACAAAATTGAAATAATTCTTTGATTGAATAAAACAATGGTGTTCAAATTTTCACCATATTGACAAACTTATGACGTGTTTCACCACACTGTGGCTCCTTCAGATAATAGTACATTTAAAAGTACCATATATTTCATTGGTAAAAACGGGTATTTAGCCCATAAAAAGAAAACCCAAACATGATTGCTTCTTTTGAGAACTGAAAAAATTGAGTATTGGCTACGAATTTAGGTCTAAGTAGATTTCCGGAATTTTTCAGTTTATTGATTTCGAAAGCTTGCTATATGCTCATTTTCCATCCATTATTTTCATCAAATAATTATTGAAAGTATCATTTTCTTCTAGAAGATGATGAGCATAATGAGAATTGGATTTTCGTTTGTCAAAACTATTTATACTCTGATAACCTTTTATAAGAATTTCTGAAATTTCTATTGATATAAATTTTATCACTACTTCTCATAAAGGAAACTGAACATACAGGGTGCTTCAACGAAAACTAAACAGAGGCTATATCTACCAAGATATTCATTTCTGATCAGAACGCAAAAACAGGTAAATTTTTGTTTCAAGGAGGACATCTTTTGGGGTACAAAACTTGCCTGAAATATCAACCCCCTAAGCGGGGGTTAGGTTAGTTTCCTTGAACATTTTGAATAGGGAAGATGGCTCGAGTGATGACTCAAAATAAAGGTGGTATCTTTGTCTACATTGCTTTGAACGAATTTCCATTTTTAATTGAAAACTGTAAAAGATACAGGGTGAGTAACTGAAAGATAGGGAAGACTATTTCTCTGAAACTATTCAAGATTCAGTGAGGTAAAATGGAACAGATCCATGCTGATCAATGGCAGTCATCATCAAGTACCATCCTCATCTCGAATTTCAATCCCTGGAGCAGGGGTGACAACCCTTGAAAATTTGGAAGAAGGTAGATGGGTCGAGTGATACCTCGAAAGAAAGGTATTATCTTTTTCTGCATCCCCGGGAACGAATTTTCAATTTTGATTGAAAACTGTAGAAGATACAGAGTGAGCTACTGAAAAATAGAGGAGACTATCTATCGCCCTGAAGTATCACTGGATCAAAATATTACCCCTTCTCTAGGGATTGAAATTCGAGATGAGGGTGATTTTGGAAGATGACAGCCTTTGATCTAAAATGGATCTATTCCAGTTTTTCGCACTAATACTTCAATAGTCTTGGAGCGATAGTCTTCTCTATTTTTCAGTGGCTCACTCTGTATCTTCTACTGTTTTCAATCAAAAATGAAAATTCTTTCACTGGAATGCAGACAAAGATAATACCTTTCCGACCCATCTAACCTTTTCCAAATTTCCAAGAGTTGTCACCCCTACTCCAGGGGTTAAGATTTGAGATGAGAATGGTACTGGATGATGACTTCCATTGATCAGCATGGATCTGTTTCATTTTATCTCACTGAAACTTGAATAGTCTCAGGGAAATAGTCTTCCCTATCTTTCAGTTGCTCACCCTGTATCTTTTACAGTTTCAAATTAAAAATAGAAATTCGTTCAAGACGATGTAGACAAAGATACCACCTTTCTTTTGAGTCATCACTCGACACATCTTCCCTATTCAAAATGTTCAAGGATTGAAACCCCCGCTTAGGGGGTTGATATTTCAGGCAAGTTTTGTATCCCAAAAGATGTCCCCCTTGAAACAAACATTGATCTGTTTTTGTGTTTTGATCAGAAATGAATATCTTGGTAGATATAGCCTCTGTTTAGTGTTCGTTGAAGCACCCTGTATAGGAAGCATTGGAAATCAATAAACAGAAAAATTTCGAAAATTTTTCATACTAGTCAATTAACACTAAATTCATCACTATTACTTAATCTTTGCAGTTCTTAAAAGATGCATCTCTGTTCGAACCTGGTGTTACCAATGTGATATAAAAGACACATCGTCTTTTCAACTGTACTATTTATCTTAAGAAGCCATAGTTTGATGAAACGAGTCATAAGTTTCGTTTTATTTAGCAAAGAATGTAAATTTTGTACGGATGGAACTTGTATTTATGTAAGAGTATAAAAACGTTAGATTGGCTAACACTGGAAGTTGCAGAAGTTTATTGTACAGATTGCGTGTTTGGAATAAATTGGACATTTCCCAATATCGCCACAGCGGCTTAACCATTCGCAATTCCAATGGGCGCCCTTATTCTATTCATTACTGGGCCAGTCTCAATAAATTTTGATAGGAAGTACATTACGCACTTATGTCGAGCGTTCGTTCAAGATGGTTTTGGTTAAATATCTTTGCAGCCACTCGGGCACAATTTTGATTTTGTTAATAAAAACTTATCTGCTTAACACGTTCTTGCAATATGTACACTATTATTATTTTTTTCAAATTTCAACCACATCAACAAAGTACTAACTCAAGTGAAAATAAATGTTTTTATTTATTTTATCTATACATAATTTGGGAGAAATTTTCTTATTGAATGATGAAAAATTGCAATTTAAATAAAAACATTAACTTTTTTAAGAATGTTGTAGTTGGTAGAAAGGGCAAAAGACATTACGACAAAACCTGAAGGTAACTTAATTTACTGGTTAATATACAAATGCCCTTTCAAAACAAAATTGCTTTTTCTCTCTTTTCAACAATCTCGAGATTAGCCAAATATTCAATATTTTTATGAAAATTATTCATCACAATAACTGTTCTTGTACATCGTTGTAAAGAGGCTTCGTAGAGCATTAATTTCCTCAATTGGATTCGTTTTAATTTCAAGCGCCTCCCCTAAGGGTGTTGCTCGTGAAAAGTAGGAATGTACGTAAAAAGATGTCCACAAAACCAAATCTTTCGACGTGTTTCAGCAAACTTTATCAACCATTACTGGATTTTAAATATACAGGTTCGTTCGTTTGATACGAAACACCCTGTATAATGCCAATCACAGTCCGTTAACTTACTTCAGGATTCAACCTTGAGACGTCAATAATCGAAGCCGGATAAATCTGGCTTGTATTCTCATATATAAATAGAAATGTCCGTATTGTTCCCCTGCATTTCATCTGAATTACAAGTCGGTAAGAAGTGAAATTGTTTACAGTTATTAATTTATTACCGAGGATGGTTTAGGTATGGTTTTATTCGGAACTTATAATCTATAAGGCTATAAAATTCAACAAATTTTGAACAATATATGATGTGTACATTTGTATTCCAAAAATTTACGATTTTTGAAAACAACTGCTTTTCAAGAATTTCACCTTATTAGATTAGGAAAACCTTAAATTGATAATTGTTTATGTATTGGCAAAGGTTTCACAAATTTTTAATAAAAATACTGGACAAATGTTTCGGGTTGTTTGTCCATTATCAAGAGTAATACAATACTAAATTCAAAATTAGTGATTTCACAACAGGAGGTAAATTGAAGTCTAGTTGGTCGTTGCAAGCTGGCTGGATTTTCCTGTGAGCGGACGTAATTTCAATAATCTCCAAAGGATGGACTTTTTCCTTTATCACCTGGATGCATTAGTTCGATATTCTCGAAATCTATGAAATGATTTTTGTTGATGCAGTGGTCCGAAAAACCCGTGGAATTTTTATTTTGAAGAATAGAACTTTTATGTTCTTCAAGTCTTTTCTCGATGCATCTTCCAGTTTGGCCTATATAGAATGTCTCACATTCACTGCAGTGTATTTTATATACTCAGCTTTTATCCAATAATTTTGTTTTATCTTTATTATTAATTAACAAACTAACAATGAACCAAGACTGTTTTTATTAGTGCTGATGGTGTTAATATTATTTTGTGTAATCTGTTACATATCTTGTTGCTAATATCAGGAATATAGTTAATTGGAAATTTTCTGTTAGATTTCTCAGTATGCAACGCATAAATGCTCTGCAATAAAAGTTTATGTCGTTTTCTCTTATTAAGGTATTGAGTTTTCCGTCTGTGCCAATCCAAATACAGAAGATATCATCTACATATCTTTTCCATAAAAATATAAACTGAATTAGTTGTTGGAGGAACTAAAAATTCTATTTTCTAAATTTGTCATAAATATTTCACTTAATAACGGAGACAATGGAGAGCCCATACGTAAATCATCTAATTTTTGATATATTTTATTATTGAACCTGAAAAAACTTTGTTGGAGACATAGGTTTACAGTTGACATCGTTCCTTCTATAAGAGTGGAGCTTAATGTACTATTAGATTGAAGTTGTTGATTAATTGTGACTTCGACATCACGGCTGGGTGTAGAAGGATATAGATTAATTATATCAAACGATACTAATTTAGCATTTATCGGAATTTTTAGAGTTCTCAAGTGATTGGTTAATTATATAGAGTTTTGTATTGAGTAAATTGGATTGTGTTGTATCAAATTTGGAATTATGTTGTTCAAATATTTACATAATTTAGTAGCTGGAGCACTTACATATGAAACAATAGGTCTCATGACAACGACATAAACTTTTATTGCATTTATCCCTTGCGTACTGAGAAATCTAACAGAAAATTTTCAATTAACTGTATTCTTAATATTAGCAACAAGATATGTAACAGATTATACAGAAATAATATTGACACCATCAGCACTAATGAAAATAATTTGGGTTCATAGTCAATAATGAAGATAAAACAAAATTATTGGATAAAAGCGGAGTATATAAAATACACTGCAGTGAATGTGAGACATTCTATATAGACCAAACCGGAAGATGCATCGATAAGAGAACATCTATTCTCCAAAATAAAAATTCTACTGTATTAACAAAAATCATTTCATAGATTTCGAATTCATTTTGAATTTAGTACACAGCTCTACAAAAAAATTTTTTTTTATTGTTGCCCTGGATATCATCGCAAATTTTTATGTTTTCAAGTGCCCAGATTACGAATATATTCATGAAAGTTCTCAATGTGCTCGTATTTTCATGATTTTTGCATTTCTTATATTTTGAACAATTATAAGCTTGTTAGAAAATTGAGTTTTCCAGTCATGATTAGGCTTCTGCGCAACTTTTTCGCGCATACAAACATCACCTGATCCCCACTCTCAGACCCCTTGCTCCACAGAACAGCTGATTTATTTTGTTATATTTGCGGTGTTTATATACCAAAAAAACAAAAAAGAAATATCACAGACTTTGTCAAGGAGACTTATGTTGAATATTTTGGTTTCAAAATGGACAAATTAGGTAAACCATGGGTTCCTAATAAAGTTTGTAAGTCCTGTGTTGAGTCTTTACGGTTGTGGAAAAAAGGTGAACGTTCTGGATTAGACTTTGGTATTCCTATGATCTGGATGGAGCCTACGAATCATTTAGATGATTGTTACTTTTGCGTAGTAGATGTTAAAGGTTTTAATCGAAATCAAACGTGGAGATACCCAGACTTACAGTCTACGAAATGTCCGGTTCTACACAGTGAAAATCTCCCTCGGCCCATATACATTTCAAAAGTAATTCGCATGCCCTCAGAAACAATGATGTTACCAAATTCACAGAAATCGGGACCATCTACTAGTGGAAGTGAATGGGAAGGTGAAACATCTACGCCAAAGTTATTTTCTCAAAATGAACTCAGTGATTTAATACGTGATCTCAATTTATCAAAACAAGGATCAGAACTGTTAGCCTCAAGATTGAAAGAAAAAAATTTATTGGCACCAACAGTAACAATTACAACATACAGAACGCGAGAAAAAGAGTTATTACAATTTTTTAGTGAAAATGAAGGATTAGTGTATTGTAATGATATCGCGAAGCTGCTTATAGACATGGGTTTAAAGAGTACAAATCTACTGAATGGCGCCTTTTTATTGATAGTTGCAAAAGAAGTTTAAAATGCGTCTTATTGCACAATGGAAATAAATTTGCATCAATTCCAATTGCCCATTCAACGAAACTCAAAGAAGAATATGAAAATGTAAAATTAGTTTTAGAGAAAATTAAATACTCTGAGCATCAATGGCCGATCTGTGTGGATTTAAAAATGGTTAATTTTTTACTTGGCCAACAAAGTGGATATACAAAATACCCTTGCTTTATTTGTATGTGGGATAGTAGAGCAAAGCAACTTCATTGGGAACAAGATGTTTGGCCTGTAAGAAATTCTTTAACTGTCGGTAAAGCCAACGTAATAAGGGAGCCGCTGGTGAGCAGAGACAAAATCATACTTCCACCATTACATATTAAGTTAGGTATGATTGAGCAATTTGTAAAAGCGTTGAACAAAGACGGAAATTGTTTAATTACATTTGCAGAAAATTTCCGAAGCTTAGTATGGAAAAATTGAAAGGTGGAATATTTGATGGTCCTCAAATACGGCAATTGATGAAAGACTCAGAGTTATGACTGTTCCGGAAAGTAAAGCTTGGAAAAGTTTTGTGTTGGTTGTCGAAAATTTCCTAGGTAACCATAAATCAGCAAATTATGAAGAAATTGTGCAAAATATGCTGACAAACTTTCAGACTTTAGGATCAAATATGAGTATTAAGTTACACTATCTCCGCAATCATCTAGATAAATTTCCGGATAATTTAGGAAATTATAGTGAGGAACAGGGAGAGCGGTTTCATCAAGATCTAAAAGTGATGGAAGAAAGGTATCAAGGTCGATGGGATTGTCACATGATGGCAGATTACTGCTGGTCTTTGAAAAGAGATTGTCCCCTGAAAAATTATAGAAGAAAAGCTCATAAAAGGCGGAAATATGAAATATATTTTCGACATTTTCCTCTTTATTTACTTCGATGTATCCGAATTTCTCAAAACATAACTGACATTATAAATATATCTGTTATTTTGTTTCTTGTTTTACGATTTTTGTTATGTAAAATGAAAATAAAGATTTGAAAAGAAATCAGAGCAAATCCTACAAAATCATTGATAGTTTCACGAATTGTGGGCATAAATAGATCCAAAATCATTTTCATATCTAGGGCAACAAAACCATTGTAGACCAGTGGTATTGTATCACTCTTGATAACGGGCTAACAACCCGGAACATATGTCGAGTATTTTCAATAAATATTTGTGAAAACTTTGCCAAGTGATAAACCAATCATTGATCATTGTTTATTTTATTATCAGTTTTAGATAATGAGTACAAGTATTGATCACTGAAAAAAGAGAATGTATACTATGTAAGAAAAGGTTTGCACCACTATAGGCAGAACTCATGAAGATTACATCCAGACTGTACGTAGACTGACTAATCAAGACGTTTCCCAGTAACAAACGCCTTTATTGTGTTCGTAAAACTTACTGTTCATGCTCCACAGAGGTCGCTACGACGTTCTGGCGCAGAAATATAGTGATAGATCAATTACTTTCGTGACAATACTTTATACCCAGATTCAGGCCCGCCGCTAGCGGTTTGAACGCCGGTGTGCAATTCCTATCGTGCCGCCCCTATCTAATTACAAAACCTAGGTGTTTATAAAAATGTGAAAAAAAATGCTGTACGGTGAAAAACTATGTTATATTAGGTTATTTTATACAAGATAGATACACTAATACGACATTAAATGAAAAATGAAGGCAAGAAAGGTGCAGTTTATACATATTATGTAGGTAGGTATAGGTATTAAGTTATTTTACAGACTCTGCACCTTTCTTGCCTTCATGTTGGCAAAATCAGCTATAATTTTTTGGTGTCTAGTCTATTTAGAATCTCATGTTCAATTGAAATTATTGCTAAATTACTTAGTCTTTGCTGGTGCATAGTTGATCTCAAATAGTTTTTTATTATTTTTAACTATGAAAATGACCTTTCACCAGATGAAACTGAAACCGGCAATGTAAGTAGTATCCTTAGCGCTATTGCTGTATTCGGAAATGTTGACATTAATTCATTAGCAAAAATGTATTGCAATAGGGGTTTGTGGATCATTAGACTGGTTCTCAGTTAAATGCAACTTTAAAGCATTGATTTCATTAAACATATCTATACCGTCAATATCTGCATCACTACTTGAACTATCTTTTAGCTTCACATTCAAATCTTTACAATGTTTCATTGAATCATCTTTGGAGTAACTAAACAAGTTATTATTGGTGAAAAAGCCAAAAACGTCGGTAAAAGTTTCCAACTCATCGAATCTACGTTTTAAAGAAGTTAAGGTTTGGTCCAGGATCCTAAAAGAAACATCTACCTTGTATTTTGTTTTAGGGTCTAGTGAGACTTCATCACTCTGTTCATACTGAAATTGAGTTGGTTTTCTTCGTGGACGAACGGTATCTATAGGCGGAAAATCTGCATCTACATTAAGTTCCCGAGCCACAGTGGTAGCTTCTTCTAACACCCTTTCGAAATGCTCATCTGTGCGATATTCTGTGAATTTATGAATCAATTTATTTAACAAATTTATGCAGATTTGAGTATTTATTGTGGGGTTTTGCATCATTTTGCTAATAACATTAATTTCGTTTAAAATATCAAACCAAATTACAACTAAGCAAATAAATCTATAATTTTGAATATTCAAAGCAAGCGAATGTGCTTTGTGAGTTGTTATACAATCCCATTCCGACGAATTGTTATCTGATATTTCAAGTAAAGCGTCAAATATTTTTCGAGGTGATACCGTAAAGGTTTGACTGCATCGATTCTGCTAGACCATCGCGTGGCACTTAATGCCTTTAGTTTTAAATCAGGGAAATGCTTGCAAATTATGGACCACCTTTTGGTAGAAGACGAAAAGAAAACGTAAATTTCTTGAATTAAGTTGAAAAAGTTGACCGTATCGTGCGTTATATTTGCCGCATCGTTAACGACCAAATTGAGACTATGCGCAGAGCATGGAACGTAAACTGCATGATTATTCATTTCCAATATTTTTTTTTGTAATCCATTGTGTTTTCCACGCATATTAGAACCATTGTCATAACCTTGGCCACGTAAGTTTTTAATATCAAGTTTTAATTGCGAAAATAATTCTGAAACAAAATTTAATAGTCCTTCACCTGTGGAGCTGGTTATCGGACAGATGCCAATAAAACTTTCGCATATTGTAACATTTTTAGTTTCACTGTTTAAAACAACATACCTTAGTATAACTGTAATTTGTTCTGTGTGACTTACATCTGGTGTGCTATCTAATATGATAGAGAAATATTTTGATTCTCTGACTTTGTTCAGGATATAATTTTTATGGTCGTGCCGAGTAAATCAATGATTTCATTCTGAATCTGATCTCCAAAATAGTGAGTCATGCGAGTTGAATCGAATTTCGAGGCTTGAATTCTGTGAATATGTTCCGCATAACTGAATCAAAGGATGCTATCATTTCTATTGCTTTGAGAAAATTACCATTATCATGCTCATATAATATTTTGGACGAGCCCTAAATGCCAGACATTGATGAGATAAAAATTTTATAACAGCTATGATCCTTTCCAATACATCACACCATTGTTTTTTTCAGATTCTAATAGTCTCAGTTGCATTTGATTTACAGTAGTTTTATTTTTAACATATGATTTAGTTGGACCCAACATATTAAATTTTCGCTATGGGAAATGCTTGTTTCGTGTCGTTTTAAGGTAGATGACAGATGTTGCCAATCGGAAAAACCGCTTGGAGCTGACAGAATACTTACAGTTTTACTGAATATTTTACAACAAAACAATAGACTGAATCTTTTGACGTAAAGTAAACAAGCCATTCTCTGTTAATTTTTCTCCATTAGGAAGATTTCTAGAGTAATAACTGTTTGCAAATTTTCTTCCATCGATATTAGCAGGAAAATTGTGGTTAAACAGCTGCACGGGACCACGGCTAACCAAAATATTAACAATATCATTAGTCATACTGGCGGGCCACGAACCGGGATCATCACCACAATCTAAACAGCTACTTGATGACGATAAATTGCTTACAGGATCTTTAGCACTACTTTCTCTTTTTTTAGTTTCACTGGAGTCTCCTTCTGAAGGACTAACATTTTTCTCTTCAGATACCTCCATAACTTCTAGATTTAAAGCTGCGCTTGTTGAAGCTACATCTACGTCAACATTCTCTTGACATTCAGAGTCCCTATTTTCTGGTTTGCTGAAAAATTTCTCAAGAGATCCCGCTAGTTTTTTGTATCTTTTTCTCGTTTTTGCCGTCGAAATTGAGCTCCTGAAATTTTTTTCCTTTTTTACGGTTCCTGGAATTTTTTTGAAAAAGTTTAGTATACGGTTGTACAAAAGTAACTTACATCCCAAAAGGGGGTCGATCATTCCGCCCATTATTGCGAACAACCTTTACTAGGGGGTCAACACTGAAATCGCGAAAAAAAAATCAGCTTTTCCATACATTTTGTATGAAATACTAATTGTTTTTCGCGATTTCACCGTTGACCCTATAGTAAAAGTTGTTCGTATTTATGTGTAGAATGACTCCCTTTCGGGATTTAAGTTACTTTTGTTACACCTAATATAGGTATAGTTTTAATATTTTTTTATAAATCTTCACTCTTAAGTTGTATAACAGAAAAAAATACCCTTTAAATCACAATAATAATCACAATACTACTGCGAAAAAAATGTTCATACCTACTGCACACAAATGTGATGAAATAACTAATTTTTTTTTCGCGACTTCAGAGTTGACCCCATAGTAAAAGTTGTTCGTATTGATTAGATGGAATGTCCCCGTTTCGTTACTTAAGTTACTTTTGTTACACTCTGTATTAATTTTAATACATTTTTTAAATAAATCTTTACTTTAAGTTTTTCAGTAAAATAACCTTTAAATTTTACATGAATACCTGCTGTTTATATGAATGCGCCCATATGCTGATTAATTAAACAAAGACACTTACCATAATTATGATTTTTTGCGCCGACGGATAATATAAATAATTTTCTAAATTATTTTTATAGTCATACTTCGCACAAATATATACAGAATATTATTAATTTTAAGTACCCTGGACCGTTTCCGGATCTCACATTAGGGCTATAACCAAATAATTGAAGTTTGTTGTTCACTCACATCACTTTCGCATTTGTGTTAAATAAATAAAACAAAGAAATGAGTATATAGTTTTAAGGATTTCCCTGATATTTGTGGGATTTCCTATTTCGCATAGAGCACGATACGGATTAACTTTGTTCTCATGAATTTCAATAGATGGCGCTATGTAATGCTACGATATAAAAGAAATATTTGGGCGCCGTTCATCATATTATTTTTATAAGGATAATCTTTTTAGTATTGTGAGGTGACAATGTCTGAATTTTAGTCGATGATTGTCTGATTTGCCGCCCCCCTGAATGCGCCGCCCGCGTGCATTGCACGCCTTGCACGCCCGCTTACGGCGGACCTGGTAATATAGCGCACATGAGTTCCTCACAGAGGCGAAATCATAGTGTGACGTTAACATTTTTCATAAAAGTAGTTTATTTATGAGATTCAGACGACTTCCTTTTAAAAAATTTCCTTTTACTTCTCTCAAATAAATCTAATATTAATCTCAGAGTTTCAGAAAATCAAACATCAATTCGTGCCGGAACATCGACGATTCTGAAAGGTGGAGTTGTTGCAAGAGTGAAAAAGATCACAGTGCACCCTAATTTTTCCATCATATTTTTCAACGGCTATGACATTGCTGTCGTAGAACTCGATGATGATCTGGAATACTCAGAATTCATTCAACCGGTAGAACTTCCAGAATCCAATTCGCAATTGCCTGACCCTTCTGTTGGAACATTGACGGGATGGGGAGCTACCGCAGAATTTTCTCCAGATATGTCCACACAACTTATGACAGTTAACATACCAATTATAGCATATGATGAATGTGTGAAAGATCTTCCTTCGGACGGAATAAATCATAGAGAAATATGTGCTGGATCGGAGAAAGGAGGAAAAGATGCATGTTTGGGAGATAGCGGAGGACCTCTTGTGGTTAATGGAAAACAAGCTGGGATAGTATCGTGGGGAAGAGGATGTGGGGAACCTAATAAGCCTGGGGTATACACTTCAGTGGCTGCGCCAGCTCTGAGAGAATTTGTGAAGGAGAATACTGGCATATGAAAGTTTTAATGAATGAGAAGTGATAAGTTTAAAAATGATTATACATATATCGAAAGTTAATTTGTCGCATCTCATTGCTGAAAAAATAGAATCTCTCAAAAATGATCTACAAATTAAGCATTTTTAATTTGTAACTAAAATAAAAATATTGAATCATTATGGTCGTTTGAATGTAATGGTTAGAAAGTGTTGAGTCTTATTTGTTTTTGGTAGGTATAATATAATATTATAAGTTCTCGCTGTCTTAGGAAGATACAACTTTATTGTGAAAAATGATTACAAATGAATCATTCAAATTATTGACCATCGCTAGCTACAACTTTATCTCATCTTTCTGGCAGAGCTCGAATACCGTGACGGTAGATGTAATTGTCTTTTAAGGCTAAGTGCCATCGAACGGAACAAGTAATAAACGGATGGTGCAATACCTGGGGAATATGGCGGGTGGGGTAGGACATTCGAGCGTTTCCAAGTAGGTTTTACCAGGTTTGGCAACGTGAGGCTGTGCGTTGTCATGCTTTAGAATTACTTTTTCGTGTCTCTGCTCGTATTGTGGCCGTTTTTCGCGCAGTGCTTTACTCAATCGCATTAATTGATGATTGGCGCAAATGTAATATTCCGCAAGGGCCTAATTTAAAGGCGATATAATAAAATTTGGATAAAAAATAAATATTTAGTGTTTCAATAATAAAAAACAAGTACTGTGTTTTAAGGAATTTTACTTAATAATTGCGATTCGTAACGCGTTTCACTACACCGTAGCTTCTTCAGACGAATGATTATGCAGAAAAATGTGAATGAGAATATAACTATAAATGTTCTTGAGTAATTAAAAGCTTATTGGTCGCCTCCTCCTAAGTGGTTATTTATGACAGGTATATCCAATAAAATTAAGGAATAGATTGCTCCCCGAAAAGATTCAATAGAGGTGAAGGGCTTAAATCGACTTGTTCATTGATGAGTCTACCTGAGTGTTTGTATTTATTTATTTCTAAAGTTTCCCAAAGATCTACCTTCCAATATTTATTATCTGTATGCAAAATTTCAAACTGTGGGTCGAAAGAATGATTATGGGCAATCCGTTGAGTCCTTTGTTAGCAGAAATTTTCATGAATAACTTAGAGAAATTAATTCATAATCATCCACTCAGTAAATATTGTTTATACTGGTATCGCTATGTAGACGATATCATTATTTGCTTCACAGGAACAGATAGACAGTTAAAATTTTCGAAAATCATATAAATTCATTACATCCAAAATTGCACTCACAACCGAAATAGAAAGCAATAATTCGATAAATTTCTTAGACGTCACAATTTCGAATCAAAATGGAAAACATGTTTTCGCAATTTACCATAAGCCGTCACATACAGATATTATAATACATAACTCGTCGTGTCATCCATATCAACATAAAATGTCAGCATTCAATAGTTTTATTCATAGATTGATTAACATCCCGCTATCAACAGAAAATTTCAACAAAGAACTAAATTTGATTAAACAAATAGCCAAAAATAATGGTTACAATCCCAAACTAATAAATAATATTTTAAATAAAAAACAAAGTAGAATCGCATTGAATGAAGTTTACCCTGTCGATAAATTGAAACAAAAATTCAACACCTTAACCTACGTTGGCATTACAAGTGAGAAACTGAAATCATTCTTAAGTAGCAATAATTTCAACATAGCTTTCCAAACTAATAATAATTTAGGCAAATATATAAAAATAATAAAACCAAACCAGGTAAAAACAATAAATCAGGTGTTTATAGATTGAATTGCAATGACTGTGATAATTTCTACATTGGTAGAACACATAGAAATTTTAATATTAGAATAAACATTCTTTCGACCCACAGTTTGAAATTTTGCATACAGATAATAAATATTGGAAGGTAGATCTTTGGGAAACTTTAGAAATAAATAAATACAAACACTCAGGTAGACTCATCAATGAACAAGTCGATTTAAGCCCTTCACCTCTATTGAATCTTTTCGGGGAGCAATCTATTCCTTAATTTTATTGGATATACCTGTCATAAATAATCACTTAGGAGGAGGCGACCAATAAGCTTTTAATTACTCAAGAACATTTATAGTTATATTCTCATTCACATTTTTCTGCATAATCATTCGTCTGAAGAAGCTACGGTGTAGTGAAACGCGTTACGAATCGCAATTATTAAGTAAAATTCCTTAAAACACAGTACTTGTTTTTTATTATTGATAATGGAATTTTACCAAGTAAAAGCCTCCCAAATTCAAATGTTAAAAAATTTAGTGTTTCATTGACCAATTCCCAGTACTATTTTGGCAGAATGTACTATAGTTATTCCCATCAAATTTAACATAAAATTACGTTGCCGAAAAATGAATATGAATTCATTCACACAACTCTGTTACTTCTATAATTTTAACCACGTTTCACGAAAAGCTCGTTGTGAAGTAATCCCATGAGCATGAAAGGACGACGAAATTGTAATGATGTAGATATGACATAATGTAATATTCCCCGTAGCATATTATAAAAGAAACTCAAATTTCGCGCAATTTTCCCGACCTCGAGAAAATTTCCCGAACAATAAAGACGGCCTCGATTGGGCCGAGCCATTCAGTTTTACGTGCTTAAATTTTTTCTCCTCTCACCATTATATTGGACAAAAAAGGCATAAATGTTTCACGTTAAAAAAGGCCCGTGATGCAAACTTAGTTTTGTACAAAATATAATGTTGAATGGTAGAATGTGTCGAAGTATAAAGAGAAATCAATATTACAGGGTGGCACGCGGAAATTTGGTGTTTTTAGAATGAGTATAGCTACGATGAATGTATTCTATGTTTTGCATAAAAGGACATAGAGGACACCGTTAATTAACTGTACAAGAAGAAACCTCTATGAGTTGTGAGTATTAGGTCCGCAACAAAATTCTCGCTGTTTTTTTTTATGAAAATACAACTTTGTTGTGAAAAATGATCACAAATGAATCATTCAAAATATTGCTCATCCCTAGCTACAACTTTTTCCCATCTTTCTGGCAGAGCTCGAATACCGTGACGGTAGATGTAATTGTCTTTTAAGGCTAAGTGCCATCGAACGGAACAAGTAATAAACGGATGGTGCAATACCTGGGGAATATGGCGGGTGGGGTAGGACATTCGAGCGTTTCCAAGTAGGTTTTACCGGGTTTGGCAACGTGAGGCTGTGCGTTGTCATGCTGTAGAATTACTTTTTCGTGTCTCTGCTAGTATTGTGGCCGTTTTTCGCGCAGTGCTTTACTCAATCGCATTAATTGATGATTGGCGTAAATGTACTATTTCGCAAGTGCCTAATTTGAAGGCGATATAATAAAATTTGGATAACAAATAAATATTTAGTGTTTCATTGTCCAATTCCCAGTACTATTTTGGCGGAATGTACTATAGTTATTCCCATCAAATTTAACATAAAATTACGTTGCCGAAAAATGAATATGAATTCATTCACACAACTCGGTTACTTCCATAATTTCAACGACGTTTCACGAAAAGCTTGTTGTGAAGTAATCCCATGAGCATGAAAGGACCACGAAATTGTAATGATGTAGATATGGCATAATGTAATATTCCCTGTAGCATATCATAAAAGAAACTCAAATTTCGCGCAACTTTCCCGACCTCGAGAAAATTTCCCGAACAATAAAGACGGTCTCGATTGGGCCGTGCCATTCAGTTTTACGTGCTTAAATTTTTTCTCCTCTCATCATTATATTGGACAAAAAAGGCAGAAATGTTTCACGTTAAAAAAGGTCCGTGATGCCAACTTAGTTTTGTACAAAATATAATGTTGAATGGTAGAATGTGTCGAAGTATAAAGAAAAATCGATAATACAGGGTGGCACGCGGAAATTTGGTGTTTTTAGAATGAGTATAGCTACGATGAATGTATTCTATGTTTTGCATAAAAGGACATAGAAGACACCATTAATTAACTGTACAAGAAGAAACCTCTATGAGTTGTGAGTATTAGGTCCGCAACAAAGTTCTCGCTGTTTTTTTATGAAAATACAACTTTATTGTGAAAAATGATTACAAATGAATCATTCAAAATATTGTTCATCCCTAGCTACAACTTTTTCCCGTCTTTCTGGCAGAGCTCGAATACCGTGACGGTAGAAATATTCGTCTTTTGAGGCTATCCAAGAATAAAGCCATTTTTTGAGCTCTTCATATGAGCGGAATTTCTGATCAGCCAGGCTAGTGCCATCGAACGGAACAAGTAATAATCGGATGGTGCAATATCTGGTAAATATGGCGGGTGGTGTAGGACTTCCCATTTGAGCGTTTCCAAGTAGGTTTTAACGGGTTTGGCAACGTGAGGCCGAGCGTTGTCATGCTGTAGAATTACTTTTTCGTGTCTCTGCTCGTATTGTGGCCGTTTTTCGCGGAGTGCTTTACTCAATTAATTGAGTTCGATAACGTTCTCCAGTGATGGTTTCGTTCGTTTCGACGCTCAACGTCTCTTGGCTTCAAATCATAAGGAACCCAAGTTTCTTGCTTTTGAATCATTCCCAACGCATGCAATCGCTTGGAAATAGCCTGGTGAGTAACTCCTAAGGCTGAAGCAAAGTCTTCTTGCGTTTCGCATGGATCCCCATCGAGCAATGCCTGCAATTCAGCGTCTTCGAAGATTTTTGGCCTTACTTCACATGGACGTCCACATCGAAATCACCGTTTTTGAAGCGACGGAACCAATCCCGGCTCGTTGTTTTACTTAAAGCAGCATCGCCGTAAACTATTTGAAGCTCTCTATGAGCTTCAGTCGACTTTTTCTCCGAATGAAAGAAAAAAATCAACACTTCCCGCAAATGATGATTATTTGGCACAAAATCAGACATTTTCTCACAACTAAAAGTATATAACGCAAAAACAAAATCACTTATGTGTTACAGTGGTTTGTTTACCATATGTCTAAGCTTTGTTCAAGACGTTCTTGATATGTAAAAATCGACCAGCACTTACTGCTGGAGCCATCTATTGACAAACAGCGAGAACTTAGTTGCGCACCTAATATTTTCTGTATGCAATTTTGAGGGATCGACCAGTCTGACATAAGTAGAAAATATTGCAATCTGGACAAAATAACTCATAAACTCCTGATTCATACATGTTTTACTGGATTAGGAATGAAATTCTGCAATATAAAGTCGAGAGATCGAAGAATAATTGTTATCTACTTTTTCACTTTTTCAAAATATGACGAAAAATGGAACTTTTAGTTCTTGAATATTTTAAGATTGAATAAAATTGGTTGACAGTTATTAACTCATTGTTTTTTAGATTATTTTGTTGATGAAACCATTGTATTTGCAACAGATAGCGTGCAACAATGTGTAAATTATTTCCATGTAAAAATCATTAAACCATTATTATTTGTTGTCACTTCGACAATTATTTTATTCACATCCATCACTAACTTGATTCAATATAAAAATTGTTATGTAGATTAACCTTAAAGAAACTAAGGGTAAGTGAAAAGTAAAATAAGTTCCGAAATTTGACTATAAATGATATGAAATAGTTTTCCATGTCATTTGGCATCTGAAAGGATGATATACGTTATTAACCATAACCTATAAATATGTACATCTATCAATTAAAGACACATTATTTTTGTACTTTGACAAATCATATACAGGGTGTTACATAATAGTATGTCACAACTTGAGGGGGTGAATCTACGTGCAATTTTAAGAAAAAATGTTCATATAAACATGGGTCCGCAAAAGCTTCTTACGGAGCTACAGGGTGTTGAAATTTCCGGTTTTTTCTTTAAAACTCCTGCAAATTTTGAGATATTCAGCCCAATTTTGGAATGAAAGCTATTTTTTACAGCCTCCATCATTACAGGTCCTATATTGTAACTGAAATTTACAAGGTGTTTTCTTTTCCGAGGCCATGTCTCATTTTACCCTTTCAAACTTTTTTGTAGTACCCCACTGATCAGAATACAACCAATTTTCGACATCTTCGTTCAATTTAGAAACTTTTTTGACACTTGTAATTTTCTCCAACTGTTTTCGAGCGAAAAATTATTGAATTTGAATTGTATCTTATTCGCTAAATAAAAAAAAATAATAGAAATATTCGATAGGAATGCCCAAAATTTGCTTTTATTTTGATAGCTCGTCTTCTGAGACTCAACTTATACTTATTCAATATCAAACTAAAAAAAGTACAATTAAAAACTAAATAAATTGCTGGAAGTGTTTAAAATTTTTGAACACTAAACTTGTTGATGTATAAATCAATGGAATGGAAAAATTAAGGAAATCTTCATTAGCTCGACACAATGCCACAAAACCGTTTTTATTTCCAGTCATTGCTGGTGCTCCATCAGTTGTAATGCACACTAATTTATATACTGGTAGCAAGTAGTTTTTTAAAATTGAAGAAAACGTCATATATCTTCGACACGGGTCTTCCCCTTCAGAGGAATGATTGTCAAAAATTCTTCCTTAGCCAACATGTCATTGAATACCATCCGAATAAAAATACACAGCTGGGCAGTGTCTGTCACATCGGTGGATTCGTCGAACTGTAAAGAAAAGTATGTACATTTCATGATATCATACTTTAGTTTATCCGCCATGTCCTGACTCATGACTTCAATACGCCTTGTGACAGTCGGACGAGATAACTGAAGTTCTCTAATAGCAGACATGGTTTCTGCTTTATTTTCAAAATCTCCCAATAAAAATCTCACCCGCTTCAATAAATGCTTCCGTCACAACCGATCCATCTTCGAATGGTTTCTTGTGTTTCGCCAATATATGAGATATTTTAAATGACGCGATCGTAGCAGCTTTTGATTGTTTGGCTGGTCTTGTGAGCAAGGTTTGTTCTTCTTTCAAACAAGATATCAAATCACGTACTCTTTATTTTCTTAATTCACTCTGTGGCGGAAAACCCTTTTCATAGTTTTTATGAACCGTTTTATGATGCCTCTCTAAGTTACCACACTTACACACGACAAATAAAACAAATGCACTTATCCTTCACGATACAAAAGGAAAAGTCTTTCTCCCAATCGTTATTTAAATGATACGTTTTAGATTTCTTCGCTGCACTCATTTTGTACTATTTAATAATAAACTTTGTATCGACGTAGTATTGCCTTGAAGTTACAATTCAGAATGACTCCAATTCCTGCAGACGCAACATTTATATCGGCGTGAACGAAATTCTCGAATTTTCCCGTCAAACGCGCCGCCTGAAATTTCTAGAAAAGCGGCAAGAATAAAAAAACGCGGCTTATCTTTGACAAGTACCGCGCGTACCTTTGATAAAGCCGCCTTTTGCCGCTATCAGACTGTTATTTTATTAGGTAATAAATTTTTGTAGTTTAGTTACCTACTCAAAAAATTTTTCTTCTCGAGATCTACTCAAAAAGCACCCCTGCATTAGGATAACATAAAACGAACAAATTGTTAAATCAGTAACTTGTAAATAAATTTTATATGAAAATAAAATCATTGCGGTAACATACTCATAATTCCTAATATCTCTTACCCTTTATGCATAGTCATTCGAATGAATCCCCACTTTTTACTTCCGTTCTCAGATATACTCCATTACTATCTCCAAGATGTGTTTCTCCAGTAGAATTTAGTCGTCTCCGATAATAGCGATTTTTCTCGAAGCTGTTCCGTCACATTAGCATTTCGCCCGATAATCGTTCAATTTAATTAATTATTAATTAACTTAATCGTACAGTAGATTTCGTCCATCAATTATTTAAATTAACAAATTAAAAACCCTTATAAAAGTGACATCAGCATACAAATAGGCTCTAGATTCTTGTATGTAGGAACTCCAAAATCGAATAGTCTTATCGCTTATAGGGAAAATATATTAATTCGGTATCGAGACTGTGTTTGAATCGAATCAAATATATCAGCATTTTTTTATAAACTAAGGATTAATTTGAATTTATCGACTTTACAAACAACGGTTTCTTAATGAAATTCCAAAGAAAATGTCTAGTTTTTTCTAATTGATTAATAAGCTCAAAGAATAAAATGGGACATTTAACGATTTCCAGCTCATGATGAAACAGAGCGGTGCAAGTTTACCAAAATTGTTGAAAATGCCCTCCACAATGTTGAATACACAATTGCCATCTCCTGAATACGGCAAGTGTTACATTCAGAACAGCATCTGGAGAAATTTCTGGACATGTGGTTGTTACTCTTTTTCTCAACACTTCCAAATGCTCTGGTGCAGTACGGTTAAATCAATTCTGTAGGTAACTCCAGAAACATAAATCAGGAGGGATTAAATCAGGGGAGCGGGCTGGCCACCTAACAGAACCATTTGTCGCAATTGATTGGAAATTATGAGTTTGGCCAACTTCCTTCATGATTGAATGAATCTAACCTAACCTAACCTCACTAAAGCCTTCGACCTGGTGGTGCATGATATGCTTCTGGACAAAGTACATCGCCTTGGTTTTAGAGAAGAAATTCATGAGTGGATCACATTTCATTTATCCGATAGAATTCATGAGTTCATGATATAGCGCCTGAAGAGAATTATATTCAACTCACAGATTGTCTAGACAAAAGTGTGAGTTACAACTTATTCGTCTCTACTAGGGAAAGAATGATAGTATCGAGTTGAGGGTGATACCAGATATTCAGGTCGTGAAGTCTGCAATTGCTTATATCTGCAAAAAATTGAAACTTTCGAAGCAAAGACTGGGGAAATTTGGGTTTTTTACGAAGTGTGTTAATTTTCACACTTTCCAACACATTATCATAACTTTATTGCGTTTGTGGACAATTTTCAAATTATCAAATGTAATGATGCGATTGTAGATCTAATATGTTCAAAAATTGCAACAGTTTCATTTTTACCCCAAAAATTCCATTAAACCCATCTGGGGTAATTTACCACGGTCCCCGACCCTTGCTCCAACCTCTAACTTTCATCCGCATCATTTTGAATTCTGTAGAACTGATAACTTTCGACACTTGAAAATGACGTATTAATAATGAACATTGTGGTCATCAGACAAGAGTGTATCATTTGATTTATATTAAAATGAATTTCCATGAAATAAATAAATCAACAATATCATCAGTCAGTGATCACGAATTGATTTCGTAACAAGAAATTTTTTAATTTCTTTTTCTTTCATGATTATTACACGTTATTCCTTCAAAGAAATGGGCTGATTATTCCATTACTTATAGATCCATTTGCAAACCACGACAATTGTGGTTATAAATTCGTTTAGTTTAATCCATTTTTCTTGCGCTAACAATAACAAGCATGCGACTAACCACGGCATTCGTATTTTTATGATCTTTTTGGCGCCGAGTGCTTCATTCTTCAGATATTTGAAAATGTGTGGGTTGCGGTATCGACTTGCAGGATAATTGTCACAATTTCAATAGCTTGAAAACACTTTCGATTTAACAGTTCCGAATTTCTCAATTATTTCTAAGAATAACGCAGCATTACAGCCGCTATATCTGGCCCAAGCGTGAAGAAACGTGAAACGGTAACTGAACCGTTTGTTGAAGTTACATTGCATTGCGAATCGAAAGTGTGGAATAAATTTGTTGAGAATATCAAATTACTCAGCGAACAATTCAATTTTCAATTTGAAACTCAATTAGATTCAAGAATATTTATTGGCAGGAGATTTTATCGTTGCACTAGTTAAAATCTAAATTTGGAAAATCAATATCGAGATGAAATTACACAAGGAGTTTATGAGGCACAAATATTGTTAGAGTAAAATAATCATTCCTTTTGTTTTATCAATGTTCATCTTATAAAATTAATTCACTGTTAACTAACTACAATTTATATCGAATATAGCGCAAAAAATGTTCAGGCAACGGTAAAAGTACACACAACCAAATTTATATGGAATCACTCAGTATTTCACATTATTGATTATTTTTAACCATAGATCTTGTGCAGAATGAAGGTTTTTGTTGTAAAAAAACTGGATGGTATGATAAGAAATGTTGAATTATCACCGCATGTTCGAGTTATTGTACTCAGTCGTCATTGAGATTCGAAATTGTGAATTTCAAAAAATTTAAAAAAGCCTAATTGCATAATTGAAAATACCTTACGTTGGATTGTCCGATGTGCATGAGGTCGAATAATTGCTCTCGTTGAAGAAAGGGTGACACAAAGGGGATATAGCACCCATAATGGGGGTATCAAGGGGTGATTTCAAAAACCTACGCCCTATACATGGAGCTACAAGGGGGCAGTGTGATATTTTAGGGTGGCATTATGCTCGGAAGCAAAACAGATTTGATTTCGTTTCCCGCGAGTGTAACGGCTAGAGATTACGTGGACCTAGTGTTGGAGCCCATAGTGAGACTCTGGAGAGGTGCCCACGGTGAGAATTTCAGTTTTATGCAAGATAATGTGCCTCCGCATACCAGCAACCTCGCGCGATATTATTTTGAAACAGAAGTAATCGCTATTTTGGACTGGCCAGCTTGCTCCCCAGACCTAAATCCTATTGAACATTTATGGGATAATCTCAAAAGAAAAATTAGATCGCGCCAGGATAATCAAAGAACCCCACAACAGCTCATCCAAGCCGCCACAGAAAAGTGGCAAAATATCGCTCCAAAGGAGGTCGAAAACATAATCCAAAGCATGCCTAGACGAGTTCAGTCTTGTATCTGGGCAAGAGGAGGTAATACAAGCTACTGAGGTCGAGAAAAAACACCTATTCCGTGAGAAATATAAGTTTCAGTTTTCTTACTACATGCGGAAAGAGTCTCTTATTTTCTTCTATTTGTTAGATTTCCAAAATCCCTGAGGTAATATTCAAAATATCGGGTGATTCCCTATACACCAGGGAACAAAATTTCCTGAAATATTTTGATTAAGAAGATGATTTTGTATTTTATCAAGATGTACTTGGTTTAATGGCTGCAATGGGATTATGAAAATACGTTTGTAATCAATGAAGTTTGTTCATAGATCCGTCAAAACGGATTCTAAAATATGTTCTCTTACTTATTGGGAATAAATTAGTGTCATTGTCCTTGCACATTCTACTAAAATACATAAGATACATCCATTGCTTTGGTTTTTGAACAAATTTAAGTATACAGAGAACAACTGGCCCATATGTGTTCATTTAAAAATAGTCAACTTTCTCTTAGACCAACAAAGAGGTTACACAAAGTATTCCTATTTCTCTGATTGTGGGGTAGTTAAAATCAACACTGGGTTGAAAAGGCATGGCCTATCTGGAAGAGCTAATTCTAGGACAACAAGACATGATAAATCCTCAGTTGCATCTGAAATTAGGACTAATGAAAGAATTGTTGAAGCTCTCAAAACTTCCATAAACTAAGTGCAGAAAAGATAAAAGCAGGCATCTGCGATGGGCCACAAATTAAGCCATTTATAAAAGACACAAGTTTTATGGGAACTATAATAGAGATTGAGAAAATTTCATGAAATGAGTTTGGTTTGCTTGTTCAGAATTTTTTGGGTAATGAGAAAAGTTCTGATTATTCTCAACACGTTGAACAACTAATGATGTAACATGAGCATCGAGTCACACTCTCTTCACAACCACCGGGACTATTTTCTTGCTAATCTTGGGGATCTAAGTGAAGAACAGGGCGAGCGATTCCACCAGGACCCTCAAACTATGGAGGAACACTATTAAGGCTACTGGAACGCACACATGATGGCTGACTATTATTGGAGCTTACAAAATAGTTCACTGACTAAAACATCTGCAAGAAAATCTTACAAAAGACAGTTTTTCTCAATCTAAGAATTCAATAAAATAAAATCAATTTTGAAGAAGTTGTGTTCTATTGTAAAAAGGGTTATGTTACATATTTTCTAAGCAAGAGCTGATACAGAAGTTTTAATTCCGGATTTGAAACCGTCATATAAAATTAGGCCAATATATGTGCCATAAATCAATCATCAGAATTGCTGTTGTGCGGTGTTACTATTAGAAGAACTTTGGTTTCATAAAGCTGGTGAACAGGTGATTGATTTTCATAACTTGTTTCAATAAAAGTAAATAGAATTCATATTAAATTTAAAATTAGTCTAATATCATGTGCTATAACTTAATCATAAGAATTGCTGGTGTTCGGAGTAATAGAAAGATATAATTGATGTAGGTACTAAACTCCCATCTGTTAATAGGTAAATTCAAAGTATTGCATAAATTATAATATATTCACAAGCTCCTTTCCAAATGGATGTCTATAGTCTAGGAAACGAAGCCAATGTCTGTCGATTTTTCGATGCGAAAACTCGCTTCAGATTCGGAAATACCTCAAAAAAATTTGTGAACAATTTTCATTGATTACTTTTGGGAATTCGCATTTTTGGATGAAGAAAAAACACTTTACCAAGTGCATCTCGAACGGCTATACGATGACAAATTCAAAAATCGGTGAATAAGGGAGAATCGAGTCCAATTTTGTTACTCGACGGTTTTTGAAGAAGCTGAACACGAACACAAGGTTGAAAATGACCTCCGGAGTACTTGGTGCCCAGGGTCACTGGGTATATGGGCCATCTCCTGGTGTTTTGAGCGAAATTTTTATGAAAACGATCAAATCTGTCAACTTGGAGGTTTTCGAATTCTTGACCACGAATTCCACTACGATAAGTGCCCAGGGAGACTGGTATCCGGTCGTCTTCTGGATTTATGGGCGAAACACTGAGTTTAGGCTGAAGGATCTTGAAGTGCTTTTGAATGACGCAATAAAAAATTTGCTTTAAGGAAGAAAATAAAATGTGAGAACTGGACCATCTTATAGACGCCACAATAGGCCCTTTTATAGTGAGTATAGGTGACTATTTGTCATCAGATGATGAAGATGACTGGTAGGGTGGAACACAGTCATTTTTGTGAATTATTTATACTTCTGTTTTCATCTATGTGATCGATACATTTGGACAACCTTGTGTTGACAAAACCCTATAACTCAGATTCCTCTACGCCACTGAGTGGAGGTTTTGAAGAAGTAACGAGGATTGGTTATTTTATATGGACGAGGAGAACTTTATCAATAAAAAAAGGACAGATTTAATAGGTAGTTTGGTATAACATTGAGTCTTGTAAGAGAAATTTTTTGGTCAACCATCATTGTAATTACAACTAGCCTCACGCAAAATAACAGAACACACAAATTTAACGTGCCCTCGTACGGCATGGTCAAAGGATTTGTATAGTTAATTAGCTTTCAATACTCTACACCTTTTCTGAATATACTATAGATGAAAGAATGAGATCGAAATAATGCATTATGCAAGAACATCTAAAATATTTTCATCATTACATTTTATTCGCTATAACCGAAAATAGGATTCACTTCCATATTTTAAATAGATAGGTATATAATGGAATATTTCCATTGCCCTCTTGGCAACTATATCGAAACGTATAACACTTAGTATGCAGTTCTTTCTGATTTTGACATACACTACTTAAAGAAATTATAGTACGACTTATACGGTGTGTCAATTAAGTGCTTGTTTGTTCCAAAGCTTTGAAACTGTGTATATCAGGGGTGCTCAAACTTGAACTGTTGGCGATCTACTTCAATATTTTTAGACTACTTACGGTCGATTCTGAGAGGCTGCAAGTATGTGTGATGCAGGGTTGTCGTACATACAAGATACACCCTAGCTACTTATCTACCTAGGTAGGGTGTACCGTAGCATATTTAATATTTGATAATTCAGCCTCATACGTATCATAATTCAACTGAGAAATCCTTGCTTCCAAAGACGGAAAATTATTCAGATCCTTTCTTTTCAGTTGATCTATCATAAGTTGCAGTTTACTTTTGAATGCGTTTACTGTGCTAATCATCTCAGTTACAGTTTTTCCTTTACCTTGAAGCTCCAAGTTAATGGTGTTTAAGTGCATTGTAATGTCAGTCAAAAATGCCATTTTTCGTTTTTCAACATCTGAGTGTCATAACCTCTTTAATCTAGAAAAGCTGTTATTTTCGGCAATAATTCTTGAACCCTGTCTAGGAATTTTTCGCGACTCAACCACCTGACGTCCGTGTGAAGAACTAAATCAGTGTGTTCAGCTGACTCCCTATCTCCCAACTGCAACTTAAAGAGCTGCCATTGCAAGCTGCGTTCACGGATGGAATTCACAATTTTTGTTGCAATGCCCATAATTTCCTTCGTGTTTAAAATGTTTGAACAAGAAACTTGTTGATGTATAATGCAATGGAATGAAAAAAATGAAGGGAAATCTTCATTAGCTCGATACAATGCCACAAAACCGTTTTTGTTTCCAGTCATTGCAGGTGCTCCTTCGGTTGTAATGTACACTTATTTATATATTGGTAGCTTGTAGTTTTTTACAAAATTGAAGAGAACTTCATATATATCTTCGCCTCTGGTCTTCAGAAGAATGATTGTCAAAAATTCTTCCTTAGCCAACATGTCATTGAATACCATCCGATTAAAAACACACAGCTGGGCAGTGTCTGTCATATCGGTAGATTCGTCGAACTGTAAAGAAGAGTATGTACACTTCATGATATCATGTTTTAGTTTATCTGCCATGTCCGGACTCATCATGACTTCAATACGCCTTGTGAGAGTCGGACGAGATAACTGAAGTTCTCTAATAGCAGACATGATTTCTGTTTTATTTTTTAAATCTCCAAATAAAGTCTCACTAGCTTCAATAAATGCTTCATTCACAACCGATCCATCTTCGAATGGTTCCTTGTGTTTCGGCAATATATTAGATATTTTAAATGACGCATTCGTAGTAGCTTTTGATTGTTTGGCTGGTCTTGTGAACATGGTTTGTTCTTTTTTTCAAACAAGATATCAAATCATGTACTTTTCGTTTTCTTAATTCACTCTGCGGCGGAAAATCCTTTTCATTTTTTATGAACCGTTTTATGATGCCTCTCTAAGTTACCACTATTAGGTATTGCAACTGACGCACGTCAAATAAGACAAATGCACTTATCCTCCACCATACTAAAAAAACTTCTTCCTCCCAATCGTTATTAAAATGATACGTCTTAGATTTCTTCGCTACACTCATTTTGTACTATTTAATAATAAACTTTGTATCGACGTAGTATTATTGCCCTCAAGTTACAATTCAGAATGACTCCAATTCCTTCAGGCGCAACATTTATATCGGGGTGAACGAAAGTCTCGAATGTCCCCGTCAAAGGCGCCACCCGAAATCTCTAGAAAAGCGGTAAGAATAAAAAACGCGGCTTTTCTGTGACAAGTACCGCGCGTTCCTTTGATAAAGCCGCCTTTTGGCACTAGCAGAGTTTTTTGTAGTCTAGTTACCTACTTATTAAAAATTTTTTCTTCTCAAGATCTACTCAAAAAGAACTCGCGATCGACCGTTTGAACACCCCTGATCTATACCTTTTCCATATATACTATAGATCTAATCATAGAATGAGATCGAAATGTTGCATTATGCAAAAACATCTGAAATATTTTCATCATTACATTTTATTCGCTATAACCGAAAATTGGATTCACTTCCATATTTCAAATAGATAGGAATATAATGGAATATTTCCAATGCCCTCTTGGCAACTATATCAAAATGTATAACACTCAGTATGCAGTTCTTTCAGATTTTGACATACTTAAAGAAGTTATCGTACGATTTATATGGTGTATCAATTTAGTGCTTGTTTGTTCCTAAGCTCTGATACTGTGGATATTGTATCGAAAAGGTGTGAAAGGAGGATGGGTAGACTTTAAACGCCATATTTCCAAATTATTCTCTATTATACAGAGTGTTCCTTTTCAAAGATTTATATTAAAGTTGTTTCTATATGGAATAACCTATTTTTCCGAGATCTCATACTGGAATAATGTGTGCTCTCTAAGAAATTTTTAAAACTGAACCCAACGTTTTTGCATTATTTGAGATCTTGTGAAATTCGACCTGTTCTTCAAATTTTCCTATACTCAAAATTGTCAGAAAATTTTCTTTGAGACATCGAAACTTTCTTAAGAAACAGAGCTTTTGGAAAAGTAAAGTGGAGAATAGCAAAATACAGGGTTTACATTTTTCATAGACAAAATTTAGAAACATTCAAATCACATGAAATCTCAATAAAAATTTCGATACCTATATGAGCTTAAACTAACAACGGTACTCGTATTGAAAGGGAGATACATAAAAAACTAGAAATATCTCTTTTTTCTCCAGCCAGTTGTTAGTCTAAACGGGTAAATTTGAGACAATTAATAATGGAAAAATATGGAATCTGACTAATTCTTTTGACCGTTACATGAACTGTGGCAGACAAAAATATCAATAATGGTGAACATTTCAGATATGAGTGAACTATTTTCTTAAAAATAAAAAAATCAACTTCTAATCTATATTTGAAATTGTTCAACTTTTAATATTATTGTTTCCAAACAACTCTTCCTTCTGATTATCAGCGCTTTCCAGATTTTTCTTCAAGTTTCTTCTTCAGGGATTCTGGCATGGTTGGAGGCGGTGGACGGGGTAGTCTAGCAGCAACCTGTTGATATTGGCTATTACAGTTTCAGCAGCAATTAAGACGATTGCACACTTGTGAATAAGAAAGTATAAAGGGTGAAGTTAATTCAGTCAAATATGGTTGCGTTGTTCATTTCCAGTCTGTCTGAAACTTTCGCTTAGACTGAACGTATTTTTTTAATCACCGAGAAGGAATATACAGAGTGGACAGATTTCGAGGTTTTAGAACCTCAACTCTGTGAAATATTGTTCCCCTTCCCTGGGTTTGTTTTGTCTGAGTAATTCATTGCCGCAAACAGATACGAGTTAGTTGATAATGATAATTCAGAGAAATTATTTATTGTAAACTCAATTTACTATAAAATTTAGGTTTTAAAAATCAAAAATCGATCTGTGCGAGCGTTTTTTCTAAAAATGACAATCAATGAATAACGTGTTTTATTGAGGACTTTCGCGCAACCCTGTATAGAAGAGCTAGTCGCTAGTGATGAAAAACATTAATTCATTTGAATTATCACTGCAAAAATTAATTTTTGAACTGTCACAATGAGCATAGAACCTACTTAATGAATGAATGTATACAGAGTGCTTCAACGAAATCTAAACAGAGGCTATATCTACCGAGATATTCATTTCTGATCAAAACGCAAAAACAGGTCAATTTTTGTTTCAAGTGGGGCATCTTTTGGAGTACAAAACTTGGCTGAAATATCAACCCCCTGAGCGAGGGTTGCAATCCTTGAACATTTTGAATAGGGAAGATGGGTCGAATAATGACTCAAAAGAAAGGTGGTACCTTTATCTACATTGCTTTGAACGAATTTCCATTTTTTAATTGAAAACTGTAAAAGATACAGGGTGAGCAACTAAAAGATAGGGAAGACTATTTCCCTGAGACTATTCAAGTCAAGTGTCAGTGGGGTAAAATGGAACAAATCTATACTGATCAATGGCAGTCATCATCAAGTACCATCCTCATCTCGAATTTCAACCCCTGGAGCAGGGGTGACAACCCTTGGAAATTTGGAAGAGGGAAGATGGGTCGAGTGATAACCCGAAAGAAAGGTATTATCTTTGTCTGCATTCTCGTGAAAGAATTTTAATTTTTGATTGAAAACTGTAGAAGATACATAGTCAGCCACTGAAGAATGGAGAAGACTATCGCCCCAAGACTATTGGAGTATTAGTGCGAAAAACTGGAATAGATTCATTTAGATCAAAGATGACAGCCTTTGATCTGGAATGAATCTGTTCCATTTTTTTGCACTTATACTTGAATAGCTCAGGGCGATAGATAGTCTCCTCTATTTTTCAGCAGCTCACTCTGTATCTTCTACAGTTTTCAATCAAAAATGAAAATTCGTTCTCGGGGATGCAGACAAAGATAATACCTTTCTTTCGAGGTATCACTTGACCCATCTACCCTCTTCCAAATTTCAAAGGGTGATGACCCCTACTCTAGGGGTTGAAATTCGAGATGAGGATGGTACTTGATGATGACTGCCATTGATCTGTTCCATTTCACCCCACTGAAACTTGAATAGTCTTCCCTATCTTTCAGTTGCTCACCCTGTATCTTTTACAGTTTTCTATTAAAAATGGAAATTCGTTCAAGGCGATGTAGACAAAGATACCACCTTTCTTTTGAGTCATCATTCGACCCATCTTCCCTATTTAAAATGTTCAAGGATTGCAACCCCCGCTTAGGGGGTTGATATTTTAGGCAAGTATTGTACCCCAAAAGATGTCCTCTTGAAACAAAAATTGACCTGTTTTTGCGTTTTGAGCAGAAATGAATATCTTGGTGGATATAGCCTCTGTTTAGTTTTCGATGAAGCACCCTGTATTTATTAACTTCTGCTACTACAGTACGATAACAAATAATTATGTAGTTCACAAAAAAAATTATACAAATGTATATCCTATCGTAACCTATACCACCCTACAAACTAATCAACTGAATAGAACACTCTAAGTCTCGACTTAAATGTCCTTAAAGAAGAAGTCCTTACATGCAAAGGCAATCCATTGAAAATTTTCAAGCTATGGTTGAACAGATACTTTTTTGAACACTTAGTCTTAAATTTACCGATATTATTATCCTCCCCGGTCCTCAGGTCATACGATATCATGGTTGATCTTTTTATAAGAAAATGAGACATGGTGCTGCCAAATTATTAATTATTTCATAAATGCAAACTAAACTAGCTTCATCTAACATATTTTGGATTTTAATCAATTTCAAAGAACACAGCATGACGTCTTTCCTCGTGTACTTATTGCACCCTGATAAAATTGCTCTGTTTTGCAATATCTGCAATCTGTCTATATTTTCTTGATTGCATCCCAACAGTAATGATATGCAATATGATAATTGGGAATGAACTATCGTATTATAGACAATTCGTTTTGACCAATCAGATAATCTTTCGGATATCCTACGAAAATAACCAATTTTCTTACCAAGGTTTTTACACATATAATTAATATGGGTACTAAGCTTTTCCAATTATTCCGTGTAAATTCTGTGAATGCAAATAGAGTTAAAATAATGGAAAAGTTATACCTTTTTCGGTTTTTCATGACTCACGTCCTGAATGAAAAGGAAAAAAATTCTTCCTACAAATCATACCTATGATTCATTTGAAAAAAAAAACGCGAGTATACATCATAACTCAAAAACCGCTGAACGAAATAAACTTGTAGTTTGATTGTTAGTAAAAAAGTATCTGTTACTGTCAAAATTAATTTTACATAGTGAGGCCATATTTTTCGTGGACTATATTATACGTATAGGAGTTATTGAAGGAGGACAATGAAAGATATCGCAGGAAAGATGATGAAAGGAAAAAATGCACTCACCAAGTGTAGAAATCGTCTTCCTTTTGGATGATCTTTTCGAGCGCCCTCGCTTGCTTCACTGGTGACAATATAGTTTATTGAAACTATAGCGTAAGGATTATAGGATTTTGAGTGTCCCTAGTAGCACTGGATAATTTTGTTTTATTTCGCTAAGAAAGTGTACGTTTTGCGTACGATAAGTAGAAACTCGTCGATCGTTGTAGCTCGATTCTTCTGACCAACGTACGTGCACATGTGCAATTTTTTATATTGAAATGAAGGATATTGATATTCAAGGTGTTTAGGGAATGATCATGAACCGCGGTTAATTTGAAACCAAATATAGAAGATAGCCGGCTCGGTGGTGTATGGGATAAGATGCTCGTCTCCTACGCAGAGTTACCTGGGTTCAATCCCCACAAAGTTAGGTTAGGTGCGAATTTTCGGATTCTGGGAATCGCTTGAGTGTTCATCTTCCGGAGGAGATGTAAAGCTCTCGGCCCTGTCTAACAGAGATATGTTGGACATTAAAGATCTCTTCCTTCGCACGGGAGGGGTTCGACAAAATTCCCAGGTTAGTGAAGTAACAGAATTTCCCGGCGTGTCATTAGACGAACACAGAAATAGAGCACGTTAAAAGAAAAACAACAACAAATACAGAAAATGAAACTGTCTTACATAGAAACTATTCATTCTACCCACCAAAAACAACGTTTTCAAACTAGGAGTATGAAAAATAGATTAATTAAAGTTTCTGTCCAGAGATTTGTATTCGAAAAATTTTATTGAGTGGGTACTACTATCGTGGTAGACATTGGCTGAAAAAGACTTATTGGAATTCATTTGAGTACTATTTTTCTTGGTTTTATGTTGCGTTGAAGTAAATTGAATAGATTCCATAGCCCCGCACTGATTTTCTAAGAATGAAATTAAGTTTTTATAAGTAGGAAGCTCGATAGAACTATATTCAATTTCAAACTGACTTCTAAGATTAGAATCAAGTTTCTGTAGTAATATATTGAATATAACAAATCCCAATTGTTCGTTTCAAAGCCAAGTGCTTTAAGCGCTGCAAGATTTTCAGAAAAAATCTCTATCAAATGATGTAACTCATAAGCATTGGCTAATGTAAACTTGAAGCATTGAAAATTTCATTATAATACCCGGTCGCTAAAAGACGTTTGTTTTGATATTCTTTTACAAGTTATCATATGCTATTTCGCAATTGCTATCAACTATAGGTAGAACCCTTACCAAAACCTCTTTTGACATTGAAGTTAAAAGATATTGGAATTCTTCAATGTTTGATAAATTTTCATTATCATTCACCAACGACTTGAAAAGATCAAAAATGATGGCCAGTTTTTCAAATTTCCATCAAAAATAGGAAGTGTAATTTTTGGAAGTCTGACACTAGGAGAATGTGAATCATCGCGTGGTGGTACGACATTTTTGGAAAGTTCATATTTCTTAGCCTCAATAAAATGATAACACTAATCAGCCTCTTTTCCAACTGCATCGTGATCAAGAAAAGTATCGTCATTATCTGTTAGTAGAGACAAAATATTATTGACAAGAGTAGAAATTGGTATGCACGTCCTCAATATTCTTACATCGCATAAGAAAAATAGAAACATTCTCTGTCACATTACCCAATGTTTTACCAATCGAATAAGATTCTTGCAATCGGTTAAAAGCATTAGTTCTTTTCAATATAGCTTTAGGTATTGGTTTTTCGGCTGTATTTGCTAATATATGTTCTCTTATTTACTGACTGTTTATGAATCTATATGAAAGAATGCCGTTCAGAAAAATATTATGAATGGAAAAGACAACAACATACGATATCGCATGAATGATGTTATGCAATTAAATTGAATGATGTAACTCAAGATGTTTCAACAAACGAAAAAATTAAATATGACCGTTAATTTCATTGGAGGCAAAATATTAGTAAGTGAATTTTGCAACAGGTACGAGACAAGACGTAGTTATATGTTGAATTCCAATGAAAATCACTGCTCAAAATATACACTCGGAGGCCAAATTAGCGGAACACTCGAAAATTTAACCAAATTCGAAGTCCGATATTTTTCCTAATTCTCAACCGATTTAGATGATTTTTTCGGCAAGTTATAGATCAACTCTTCTGCTTTGTAGAAATTATAAGAGAAAACAAAAAAAATTTGAAAAAAATTTTATACGGGGGCAAAACTAAAAGTGTTTTTTTTGTCAAAAATTCCCAAAAACACCCTGTGGAATTTCGTGGTCCGAGTTGAAACTTACAATATCATGGTCTATCAAGACACATCTTCCTACAGTAACGCCCTTCTTGTTTTATGCATTTATCTATATTTTTACAAGAGATATCCAATTTGAAGCGAAAAGTCACAAATTTCAAGAATTTATTTTTAATCTTGCGTAGGTGCATAACATCGGAGGTTAGCCAAAGAATAAAAACAAAATTAGAGAAGCGGAAATCTAACGAAATGAAAATTTTTGAAATTCACTGGCCAATTTCACGCTCCAGGAGAACTCGAAGTACACTGGAAAAATCGTTGATTTTGCACATTTATTTTTGATTTTTTTTGTGTGACACTCTATAATAATTATCATTCCTGTCCAAAATTGAGAGCAGGTGTGTATCCTGGCGATACACTCGTGAAATGAAATGAACATGTTGGGAAAAATGTTCATGATGACCCACAAAAAAAAACATTTGATTTTAGTAGCGAGTATGACCCCCCCGAGCTCTTATTACAGCGCGCATACGATTTCGCATACTCCCAATGATGTTGTCTATCATCTGTTGAGGTATGTTGTCCCACTTTTCCACCAAAGCCAATGTCAGCTCTTCAACGTTGCCTGGATTCCGTTGTCGAACCCTTCTTCCAAGAATGTCCCAAACGTGTTCGATCGGGTCTAAATCCGGTGACCGCGACGGCCAGTCCATTTGTGTGATCCCAACTTCATTGAGATATTCTATCACTATGCGCGCAGTATGAGGGCGCGCGTTATCGTGCATAAAAAGGAAATTTTCCCCTATGTAAGGAGCAAAAGGCACAACATGGGGCTCCAAGATTTCTGTTATATACCGATGGGCATTAAGTGATCCATTGCCAATAATCTCCAGTTCTCTTCGTACTCCCAAGCATTGATTGTACCGTTCTCCTCGATGCCTCCATATTCTATCTCTACCATCCACGAAATTTACACAATATCGGCTCTCATCACTAAATAAAACTCGTCTCCACTGATTGATTGTCCATGCTACATGCTCCCTAGTAAACGCCAATCTTGCTACCCGATGGGCTCTATCGAGTCTTGGTGCTGTTGCTTGCGCGTATGATCTCAGACCAACTTCATTTAATCGTCTTCTGACTGTCCTCACATTGACGTTAATGTTATCCACTGCTTGTAAAAGGTTACGTGCCTGAATAGCAGTAAGACGAGGATTTCTTATGGTTTGATTGAGGATGAAACGGTCATGTATAGCGCGGGTTGCCCGATTTCTTCCTTGTCCTCGCCTCCTCACGTACAATCCAGTTTCCCTGTAAGGTCGGTAGATTCGATGGATAACCGACGTCGAGACACCCAACATGGTACCGACTGAGCGGTAGGTGCGCCCTTCCTCGATCAATGTAATTGCCCTTGCTACTGAGGTTGGTGGTAAATCTCTCATACTGAATGAAAAATACCGTTTCGAATCGTAAACAGTAAAAGAATCACAAAACAACGCAACCGATCGAATTTGTATCAAATCAAAGAATGGAAAACTCTCATTCTTTAAACAAGTGCAAATGTGGTCATATACAAAAAAAACGTGTGTTGTATTTCATATTTGTTAAAAAGGTGTGCACATGTGTAAATGAAAAGTTTTATCAATGGTCCCAGAATTCGGTTGTGTATTTTAATACCTACCGACTGTTATCTCCTATGAATTCCTAATTTTCACCAAATTAACCAAATTGTCATCAATAACTAATGCAATTCGAACATAAAAATCGCAAACGACAATTTCGACACGCCTGAGTGCCAATAAGAAAATTCCAAATTGATAGACGAATTTTAATGACAATTTCTTGATTCAATGGAATTTCTCCAAAATGGTGATTTTCCACTTGAAATTAAATATATTTTGCAAAAATAGAGATAAACCCATGAAACAAGAAGGGCGTTACTGTAGGAAGATGTGTCTTGACAGACCATGATATTGTACGTTTCAACTCGGACCACGAAATTCCACAGGGTCTCACGAATTTTTGACAAAAAAACACTTTTAGTTTTGCCCCCGTATAAAATTTTTTTCAAATTTTTTTTGTTTTCTCTTATAATTTCTACAAAGCAGAAGAGTTGATCTATAACTTACCGAACAAATCATCTAAATCGGTTGAGAATTGTGTTCCGCTAATTTTGCCTCCGAGTAATAATCTACCTAAATTCGACTGAAAATGAAGAAACAGCTGATAATTTTTATATTCTGTTATATTATTATTTTCAGGATGGAATCAAAATTTAAATGATGAAAATAAATTATGAAATGAATACAGGTATTCCAACTATGCATTGAATGAATACACAGGTGATAAGATGATAAGACGCGTCATGTGTTGTGGTAGATATCGAATGTTATTTTTATTAGGTGATTACTTGAATTTGGAATGTGGAATTAACGAAAACACGACAATTTCAAGAATATCCGGAAGAAGGATCGTTCAGTGAGGCAAAAAGGCCATATTTTTCGTGGACTGTATTATACGTATAGGAGTTATTGAAGGAGAACAATGAAAGATATCGCAGGAAAGATGATCATAGGAAAAAAATGCACTCACCAAGTGTAGAAATCGTCTTCCTTTTGGATGATCTTTTCGAGGGCCCTCGCTTCCTTCACTGGTCACAATATAGTTTATTGAAACCGTAGCGTAAGTATTAGAGGATTTTGAGTGTCCCTAGTAGCACTGGGTAAGTTTGTTTTATTTCGCTAAGAAAGTGTGAGTATTGCGTACGATAAGTGGAGACTCGTCGATCGTTGTAGCTCGATTCTTCTGATCGACGTACATGCACATGTGCAATTTTTTATATTGAAATGAAGGATATGGATATTCAAGGTGTTTAGGGAATGATCACGAACCGCCGTTAATTTGAAACCAAATACAGAAAATGAAACTGCCTTACATAGAAACTGTTCATTCATTTGATTGATCCCGAAAATTTTGAAAATTTCCAAATAACTAGAAAACGAATGTTAGTGTGAACCTGTTTGCGCCAATGAATTTCTTTCGCAACATACACGAAGAGGGGAGGATGTTATTTTCCTCTATTCACAATATTTCATATAGCTGCAGTACTAAAATGTCTAAATCTCTCCACCCTGTACACTTATCCCCAAATGTCCCTGTGCAATGGCTGAATCAACTTAAACTATAGCCGTGAGTGATTTGTCTGTATTCCTGCTACTCACCTTAAATCCATCATATATAAACCATTGCAATCCCGTAAGCGTACCTATCATGAAGATACGGGCGGTTATACCTTTCCACAATGTAGCCATGTCCATTGCTTTGGCAACTTCAATAGCTGTTGATCCTTTAGTTTGGTTCAACTTGGTGATCACGGTATCAGCCGGATGACTCACGATTGCACAAAAAATTCCCGCAACATATCCAGCTGCAAACGTAACCAATAGCTGTTCTCCTTTTGAGCATTCAGCTCTAGGTTTTGGTACCACGTACTTGTAGAGAACCTCCACAGTTCTCTCAAAGCTAGCAAACTTCATCATCGTGTATGGAATCTGCCTCATCCATAAAGGAACCAGACCTTCATATGAAAAATATTCTCTCAATCAAATAATCTTTTAACTGATAATGAGTTTCTCAAAAGGGTGATATTTTTTAGAAGTGTCATGGCAACTATATTTAAAATTCTAGAAAATTATGTTGTCATTTAACAACGTTCAATTGTATAAAAGTTCTACAGAACAAATCGTTCTTTCATTGAAACCAATTGTGTGCTTCATGAAGATCATGGTACACATGAAAGATCTTTACTTTAAACATTTGAATTTGGGAGGCTTTTACTTGGTAAAATTCCATTATCAATAATAAAAAACAAGTACTGTGTTTTAAGGAATTTTACTTAATAATTGCGATTCGTAACGCGTTTCACTACACCGTAGCTTCTTCAGACGATAAATTTTTTGAAAGATTCACTAATTTAACTGATACCGATTTTACACAACCACAAAAAGATCTATTAGAAAAAGGATTCAAACATAATTTACATCCAAAACATAATAAAACTAATTTTGAACAGTTAGGCATAGACTCCGAAATTATTCTCAAAAACTCCAAAGATAATATTTTAGCCAAACATCAAACAGCAAAAATCATCAAAGAAGACTTTTCGAAATTATCACCTCATTGCAATTCCGATTATAAGATAATAAGAACAATTCGTGAAAATAGTACCAAGAACGATTTAGTATTCACTAAAGCAGATAAAGGTAACACCGTCATTGCGATTAGTAAAACCGATTATATTTCTAAAACTGAAGAATTCTTAACAGCCGGAAACTATATAACATCAACTAAGGATCCTACCGCAAAATTTCAGAAAGTTGTTAAAAACATAATTTCGACAGCAAAATCATTAATTACAGACCAAGAAAAATATAAATTCATTAACTCCAATCCACAATCCCCCGAATTATATTCGTTGATAAAACTTCATAAACCTAATTACCCTATTAGACCTGTTGTTTCTTATGTAACGGCACCTTCGTTCAAACTTTCAAAATTCCTCAACGGCTTGCTAATAAAACATTGCAATTTTAAATCTGAATTTTCGGTCAAAATTCATACGAACTTATTGCCAATATCAAAGATACCACTATACCACCTAATTCCAAACTTATTTCTTTCGATGTTAAGAATCTATTTCCCAACATTCCTCCAAAAGATACGTATTACTTAGTTGAAGAATTATTAGAAAGGAATCATGTCAATACTATCATTAAATCAGATATTCTTTCATTATTAAAAATTTGTTTAGATCAAAATTATTTCCATTTCAATTACAAATATTATACTATTGAAGACGGCTTGATTATGGGCAATCCGTTGAGTCCTTTGTTAGCAGAAATTTTCATGAATAGCTTAGAGAAAGTAATTCATAATCATCCACTCAGTAAATATTGTTTATACTGGTATCGCTATGTAGACGATATCATTATTTGCTTCACAGGAACAGATAGACAGTTCAAAATTTTCGAAAATCATATAAATTCATTACATCCTAAAATTGCATTCACAACCGAAATAGAAAGCAATAATTCGATAAATTTCTTAGACGTAACAATTTCGAATGAAAATGGAAAACATGTTTTCGCAATTTACCATAAGTCGTCACATACAGATATTATAATACATAACTCGTCGTGTCATCCATATCAACATAAAATGTCAGCATTCAATAGTTTTATTCATAGATTGATTAACATCCCGCTATCACCAGAATAATAATAATAACTGTTCTTTATTGATAATAATATCAAGAGGCCATCGACCAAAGTCCTTCAGCCCAAATCACCAGAAAATTTCAACAAAGAACTAAATTTGATTAAACAAATAGCCAAAAATAATGGTTACAATCCCAAACTAATAAATAATATTTTAAATAAAAACAAAGTAGAATCGCATTGAATGAAGTTTACCCTGTCGATAAATTGAAACAAAAATTCAACACCTTAACCTACGTTGGCATTACAAGTGAGAAACTGAAATCATTCTTAAGTAGCAATAATTTCAACATAGCTTTCCAAACTAATAATAATTTAGGCAAATATATAAAAATAATAAAACCAAACCAGGTAAAAACAATAAATCAGGTGTTTATAGATTGAATTGCAATGACTGTGATAATTTCTACATTGGTAGAACACATAGAAATTTTAATATTAGAATATCGGAACATAAACGCAGTTTTTCAAATAAAAAATCAGATTCAATTACGCGAATCATCTCTTAGAAAATAATCATTCTTTCGACCCACAGTTTGAAATTTTGCATACAGATAATAAATATTGGAAGGTAGATCTTTGGGAAACTTTAGAAATAAATAAATACAAACACTCAGGTAGACTCATCAATGAACAAGTCGATTTAAGCCCTTCACCTCTATTGAATCTTTTCGGGGAGCAATCTATTCCTTAATTTTATTGGATATACCTGTCATAAATAACCACTTAGGAGGAGGTGACCAATAAGCTTTTAATTACTCAAGAACATTTATAGTTATATTCTCATTTACATTTTTCTGCATAATCATTCGTCTGAAGAAGCTACGGTGTAGTGAAACGCGTTACGAATCGCAATTATTAAGTAAAATTCCTTAAAACACAGTACTTGTTTTTTATTATTTACTTTAAACGATACATCGTCAACGTAGCCGTTCTCAAGAACTTCGCCTATATGGACGGATTTTGCAAAATTGAGAAAGGATTTGGTTATAGATCTAGACAGAATTGTACTGACTGCAGTTGAAATTGACCATTATATTTTCAAAAGCATCATCTTCTCGGATGAATAATAATAATACTAATAGCATTTTATTGGCATCTTGTACAGAAATAATAATTATAACTATCAATTACATTAAAGGTCTTAACCTTATTATGAGTGAGTGATACTGTACATTGAGAGATACCACAAGGTAGGATACAACATAGCTGATTAATCCAACCTGAATAAAACAGAAACAAATACTAGACAAGTGTACCCACAATTGAACGGAAACATCGTTATGTAAGAGATATTTATCACCAATCTTACCAACTATTCATCTCGAAAAAGAATTAAACACTAAAATAAATCAAAATTAATTCATGCACTCCATATATAAAAGATCTTTTCTTCTTGGTGAAAAAAAATTAGGAAACAAGGAAATACTACACCTCATTTAACTGACTCAAAAAACCAAAGCCTCACCCTCCTCTTAAATGCATCCAAACTCAAACCTAAAAGACTACTCGGTATTTTATTGATTTCATCCACAATTATATAAGAAAAACAACGCTGAAACATGGAAGCACGATAACGCGGTATGGCAAGTTTATGTCTGAACCTGACGTTGATGCTATGAACATCTGTTCTATATTTGATTCGTCGGTGCAGATAGGAGGATTTCTTCTCATTCAAAATCATGTAAGACAGACTCAGCACATGCAGCCTTCTTCGATTCGCCATGTTCAACCAACCCAATTGCTGCAGCCTGCAGGACGTGCGATCTGTGCGTCTAAGGTTGAAAACAATTCGAACACACCAGTTTTGAATTTTCTGAACTCGGGCCATATTGTTTTGTCAGACATGGGCCATATACGGTATCGCAATAATTGAGGTGAGACAACACCAGCGCTTCACAAAGCATTCTTCTTTGTCGAATATCCAGAAAGTCTTTGCAACCATAAATCAATTTGATATTCACGAAAGCTCTTTTAAGTAGCAAGTTTATGTGAGAATCAAACCTCAAATCGCTATCCATAATCAAACCCAAATTACGACACTCGCTAGTCAGAGGAAGAACTGCGCCATTCACAGATATCTTGATTAGATCTTTACATGCCTCTTTCATGACTTTTCTTCCAAATAGCATAACTACAGTTTTCGAAGGGTTAATGTTTCGACACATACTCTCAGACAACTTAAAGATGTTAGCCAAATCTTTATTTATTTTTTCTAGAGCTTCATAAAGTGAGTTGCGCGAAAACTGTAAATAGAGCTGTGAGTCGTCAGCATATAAATGAGCCGAGCAGAAAATTAAACAACACATGAGCTGAAATTTATAGATAATAAAAAATATCGGTCCGAGAATGGATCACTGCGGAACTCCATATGGGATCTCTATAGGATTAGACTTAATTTTTCCGTACAAAACTCTTTGTGTTCTGCCAGTCAAATAGTTTTCAAACAATAAAACCGTATTTTCAGTGAAACTAATATAATGAAAGATTGCCAACAACAAATCGTGATTAATTTTATCGAATGCCTTCGAATAATCCAGTAGGACGAGCAACAAAAGTTAATTATCGTCTACAGCCTTTATGATGTCATCCACCACTGCGAGCAGGGCAGTGGTACAGCTATGACACCCCCCCTAAAATCCGATTGGATATCAGGCAAAATACTCTCCGACTCCAAATACGCTTTTACTTGGACAGCGACAAGTTTTTCAAAAATTTTGGACAATACACTCAATATACTTATAGGTCGGAGATCCTTGTAATCCTTAGGATCACGTACTTTTGGAATCGGAATGACATGAGCCATTTTCCACGACTTTGGATTAACTGACTTCTCGATACAATAATTTATTATGTGACATATGAACTTCAGGATAAAAGGTGAACAAACAAAAGCATCTTCACACTTATGCCATCTGAACCCACCGAGGCAGACTTAATGGGAGTTAAACATCACAAACCTGACTTTCAGTAACCATTGACACTTGTAATGATATAGAGTCCCTCAGCCAACCATTACCGTACTTATTCAAAAGTTCCAAGCTTGGAACAGGATTGTCACCAAAAACACTGGAAAAATATTTATTTATTTCATTCACGTCACTGATCGGTTCAGGAATTAAACCCTTCTGTCGCACTCCTATTGAGAACTCTCGTAAATGTTTCCATATACGATTCGTATTGGCCCCAGTTTTAAAACGAAGGTAACCACGTTTTTCATTTCTGGTGGATATTAGTGAAATTTCGCAACTGTTTATAATAATCAAAATCTTTAGGCAGTCTCGATTTTTTAAAGTTATTTAAAGCTTTCTCGCGCAGAGAGATGAGTAACTTCACATTGTCAGTAAACCACGGGGGTTTACGTTTCTTGATAATGATTGTTTTGATTGGCGCATGCTTATCAAAGCGGGATAAGATTGAATTTTCAAAAAATCGACATTTGCTATCAATATTACTATCTCTGATCATAGGGTTAAATCTGTGAGTGCTAAATCCTGCAAAAGCAAATCCCTCCTGAAATTCCTGAAATTACGAAAACTTAGATATTCTGGCTGCTTCACACCCTCATCTACAATTAGACTCAAATGAATCATCTGGTGATCCGTCTTTATGTTCGAATCTGTAACTCGACAATCACCTGTAGTGAGCTCCTCAGAGCAAAGAAATAAATCAATTGCCCTAGCAGAGTTCTAAGTTATTCTCGTCGATGATAAACCACATTTTTGCTATTAATTATATTTTTAATGAGAACAATTGTTGGTTTTGGTGTGAAACCAAGCCTCAGGACACTTTTGAATCCACATTATTGAATGTTGTAGATTTTGAAAGGCTGGTAACATCGGTTCTTATTTTTTAAAATGACAGACGATTATAAGTTAGAGAAGTAATACAGAAGGTACTCTTAAAACATTACTGATGATAATCCCCATTCCCATTTGATGAGCATCGTTGCCGTTCTTGGCATGATCTTCTTGAGTAGCGAGTTTTCCATATAGAGGTCCTAGATACACCAAGCGTTTTGGCGATTCAACATTGACCCCATCATGAGCTAGAGCCATACTCCTGGATGTTCCAAATTCTTCTCATGGCTTTTATTTGGTTTAGATTTTCGAGATAAACGATTAATTAACTAAAAGACACGTTGGTGGAATTCAGATTACGAATGAATTCGATCTGTTCCACTCCACCAACAGAATATTTTGGTTTGCGGACAAATCTACCCTGGTGTCCTCATTTTCTAGTCAGCGTCCTATAACTGCTGAGGAGTCATACTGACAACGAAACCAACAGAGCATGTCACTGAATTCAGAAAAGTAGAAGATATTAGAGTGGCCCGGTTGAACTTCAATCAACAACATTTTCCAGAAGTCACTGCTTGAGAACCTCCTTTGATTAGGCAAGAACATCAATTCTCCTCCTGTTACCAAATGCTGGAATATCCATGTGTCAGCCATTACCAAATCTGCTTCTTCGAAACTGAGTTGTCTCTTCAGGGCTAAGCAGTTTCTCACGCCATCATAGTTATTGCTTCGATACAAAGCATAGGTGCAATTTGGTATGGAATACTGTCTCCATGTGTGGGGTTCCGTACCCAAACATTGACGGCACGTCGCACGCCGTCTAGTTACAGTACAGGAGCTCTAGGAAGTTACATAATAGTAACAAATCAATATAAGAACATACCCTCAAAAAGCATTATACGCTTAACGATATTCTTCAAACCACCAAGGATGAATGTACAATAAACCCTATGGTATTCATTACATCTATTAGAAAGTGTCCAAGAGGAAACAGTGAGCCTCATCGGCCACCCGGAGTGATGATCGTTCGCAGGCGACAGGCTGGTGATCTTTCTTTTTTCTCATAAATGCTCTGAAGAACTGGCAGGTTTGATTTCGGAAAGAATCCAGTTCTAAAGAAAAACCAGGCTCGCGGAAAACTATCATCAGCAGATGATCCAACTAGCAACGCCACTACTTCTCTATAGAAAATTTTTTTGTTTACAGAGCTACAGTGAACAGCTCTGGTATGACAGGTATCACCTCCCCCCAAGGCTTGAAAATAAAGAAAAGGAAAAATTGCCAAAATTTCCAAATTTCTACACTTTCTTGAGGAGCTCATCACTAGAATCTCATGAACAAATTTACCTTTATAAAATCCCATCAGTCCTTCTTCATGCAGAATTTTGGGCCATGCTTCCCTTAATGTGCTGGCGAACCCAGGAGAAGTTTGAATCTTTACTTTAGCAGCTTCCATAGGTGCTAAGCCAATATCTGCAATAACCTCCGCTGACGCACTTGCCATTAAGTAGAGGAAAGTTCGATAAGTGTAACTCTTTTCTTCTCCAATGATTTTTCCATAAAATACCTAGAGATCAACGATATATTAATTCTGAATCTATTTCATGACAAGCGATGAATGCATTGCGAAGAATCAATTATCTTTTGACTGCCATAATCTAGGGATATTGAAAACACAAACAAAAAGTACTAATCAATTTCACAAAACGAAACTAGTATTCTCTCCACTCTTGGAAATCCCATTAAATTCCTTTGAATATTCACTGCGTACTGTATAATGATCCTTTACGTAAACAAATGGTGAACATCGTTTATTAGAATTGGGTTATTCGATCATTCGTCTTCGCATTCGTGCCTAATAACTGAAAAGTCACGTGTCATGGAAACTTGAAGTATCATTTATTCAATGAAATGAGGTTCACTTCATTGAGAAAGACTAATATCCAAGAACAACAGGACAGTGCATATTGGCAGAACATTGCTGAACACAACGAACAAAAGCGTAAAAATTGGTTGGTACTTCCAAATGCTATAATATTCAGTGAAAATTTAATTTTGCACTTAGTGGTTATAACTCGAAATTGAATAAGAGATAACCATTTAGAGTGTAATCATTTGAATTGATCAAAATTGATTTTACTGCTGCAACCTACAACACTGCCCCAAGACGCCACTGGCAGGGCATGATGATATATTTGTAAAAATTGAATGTGATGAACATTAGTATCACCTTTGATTTAAAGCTTACCTTAAAAACTTCATAAAAACCAAATTTGCCGAAACCCTGGATAGAATAACCGATTGCGGTTGGAGCCCATCCTCTAGCTAACGCTCGAGAACCTTCCTCTTCCAAAGAAATTTTGAATCCATTGAAAATTCCTTTATATTTATCTGAATTAGCTTGTATTCGACATTTAACAAGATCCACTGGAGTCATAAGTGTATGTGTTAGACCACAAGATAATATACCTGAAAGAATATTGAATGATGCAAAAATTGAATAAAAAGTTTTCTGGTGAATGGAAAAGAATTTCAGTATTGTTTTGATGGGACTTTTTATGAGTTGGTTTTATGAAGTTATTATTTATTTATTTATTATGACATTTGTCATATTTTTATAACGACTGTCAAAATTTTTTCGTAAATTTTTCTTTGATTAAACAAGAACTAATATATGAGATGTCAACCGAAACTATTGGGTTCATAATGATTCTAGAACATCTATAGATTATAATAGGCATCGCTTAGAAGACCGAACCTAGCCATCGTGGCTCTCTCGGTCAAACAGAGAGGGAATTGTTTTGTCGAGTTTGAATATTGAAGGGATTTTGCGGTTATACTTCAAAATTGGCAAGCAAGAACAAGGAACTGATTATGTTTCAGGAGACTGACACTGCGACGGAAGAACTTGCTTGTTATGTAAAATCTTTTCTTAAATTCAAGTGTGTTTAGACATATAAGAGTCAGGTATGATTGTTGAAATATTTTTCTGCTGGTTTTCTTTTTCCATTCTTACAGATTCCTGTCCATAACCCCTTCCGTTCACCCTTGTCTTCGTCTGGAAATCATGGAGTGCAAGATAAGGATTGAAGCTGCTAAGCAGAAAAATCTTTGGTACTCTTTATGTACACACGACACTAACTCAACATTTACAGACAAGCTATTGCTTGTGCAATAGCAACAGGGAAACGAGTTTTTCCTCAGGTTATTTCACTCGTTTATTGAATTATACGCAAGATAGTATGGTTCCCTGAGCTCACACTTGTGTTTTTCTGACACACACCAAAATTACAGATATAAGCATTTATTGTAAATCCAATTACTCGAATTTTTGTAGATCCTTTCTTTTTCAAAATAATATATTATTTGAGAGGAAAGTGTGTTTAGTTTTCGAAAAACGTATGTACATTCTATCAAAAAAGAACCAGAAATTGGTCAAGGAAACACAGAATATTTACTGTATCGCCTTCAAAGTGGGTCCCTTCCGAAATTCACGTCAACGAATAAGGCAATCATGAAAACATTTTTCAAACGCTCTCTCCGGAATCGACTAAAGTTCTCTTTTTTTTCAGAATTGAGGTGTCTGTTTACTCGCTTCTTGAAGAGGGCCAAATTGTAGGATGTTTAAAGATGAGAGCCAGCGGATGGAGATAGCGGGTGATTTTCGGGTCGTCGATGAGGCACACTATCCAACATGCGCCCCATGTTTGGGCGCAGAACCCCATACATGGGAACAATATTCCAAAGCTGGTCGAATCTGCGCCTTATATAAAAGCAACAGCTGAGATGACGTGAAGTATCGCTTGGCTCTGAAAAGAAAACTAAGTTAAGCTGATGCTGACTTAGCCATTGCTGATACATGTTCATGCCAGCAAAACCCAGAGTTGATCGTTATTCCGAAAAGGTGCATCGAATCTTTGAATTCAATTTGTTGGCCCTGCATCGTTAGAGAAAGTTCTCTAGCGGGGACCTCTGTAAGTCAGAGTTTGAGTTATTAATTTGTTGACATCTCTGACGCTGAGATTTCACCGCTGTAATCAGCCACAGACTACTGAAACTGAAACTGACGAAACCAGGGTACAATCGTCTGCGAAACCGACGATTTTCTTCCCTGTAGATGACAGAAGATCGTTTATCTGCAACAGAAACAAGGTTGGCGGAAGAAAGTGGAACTGGAAACAATCAGATGTTATACCGTCGACCACAACTTGGTTGATCTAGTTGAAAGAAAGCTACTTATCGAACACCGCAATTTTCCGGGAAGCCCATATGCAGCAAGTTTATTCAACAAGGCTGCATGCCAAACCCAATCGAAGGCTTTAGAGATGTCGGGGGCTATTGCTGTAGATTCCCCATGCTTTTCCATGGTTGATGTACAAACATGAGTGACGTTGGCGAGCAGATCTCCTGTCGATCTTTGCTTGAGAAAACCATACTGACGGTCGCTAATATTTATGTCTTCTATCGATTCAAAATGGGAACCTCGAAGCGGTTATTTAAGTTTCGGAAGAAAAATAGAGTCGGCCTGAGCCATATCAGGTGAATACAGTGGTTGTTCGATGATATTTGTTAAAATATATATATATATATATATATATATATATATATATATATATATATATATATATGTTTTTTCTGGTCAGAAATTCATTCCCGAATATATATATATATATATATATATATAGATATATATATATTGAATGAGTTATTAAAAACTTTCACAACCTTTAATACTAAATTTACCTGGTTATCTAACTGTTTGCAATGAAAGACGATCACAGATCAACCGTAATATGAAACGTCTTGAGATCAGCTCTATGCTTAAGCGGCTTAAAGAAGTAGAAGGAGTTTCACAAGGATCACAAGACCTTTTACCCTATCTTAACCGGCAGGGTTCTTTCCGGTTCCATTGTAAGGAAAATTTACTTTAAAATCACCTTGAAGGTCAAAGTCAAGGTCAAATCCATTGCACGAGGAAATATTCTGAGAAAAATACTTCAAATTCTGTCCTAAATGATTCTCTGTTCCACTCTTACTTTTTAAGTTATTCAGCTATTCTGGAACAGAATTTAACCTTATCCTGGACCCCAAGGTTATGAAAATACAAGGCAAGATCATACCTGGATAAAAAATTTCTCACTCTTTCTATTCCGGTGACAAAAATAGGTAGTTCCATTTGAAAAATGACTTGACCATGAAAAAATCTTGATGGTCAAATTCAAGGATACGAGGGGATAGCCGAATAAAAATATATAAGTTAAATTCCAAGAATTTTCTCTCTGACGGATATTTTTCAAGTTTTTCCTTCCTCAGGGACTTTTTGAACAATATATAATGATTAAAGTGGAAACTTACCACCAGCACCACATAGAAGAAAGTAACGAAGTGAGCCTATATCACAACTATAATTTCCATCAGTTGTAGCAGCTGCGAAAATGCTTCTACTCGTCAAAAACCTTCTGTGATTAACATGATGATATTCCACAATATCATGAAAATAACTGTTATCTTTTAGTTGGCAAGAAGCCTTAGATAATTGAAAAGTATTCATTCATGAATTAGACACGTATGAAAATTGCACCTGCAAATAATTTTTTTGCAATTTTGCAAGGATAAAACTTCTACCTACCTTTTTTGTTCTAGTGATTTATACATCTACTAATAGCTTTGCTAAGATAGCAGTGAATAATGATCAGATAGACGTATTTCTGTTTGCAAGAACATGATATGATACTTGACAAATGATGAAGTTTTATTAGAATGACATTTATATTAATTGAGATCACAGAATAAACCAAATTTGCAGACAGTTACAATCAAAACCGCCCGCATATAATTTATTCCAAGAGTTTATAGAAGCACAGGACGTATTCATCTGCAGATTATGTACTGTGCTGGTTTGGAGTGGAATTTCTTTCAATCGCTGAACGTATCTCGTTTTGATGAACAATTCTTGAATGCAAACTCTAACCAGACTCCTCAATCCTCTATGATACCATTTACTAGAGCAAATGGAGAAAACTTTCTATTTATGCGTGATAATTCCCTTCTTCATAATGTAGCTGTTACGACGGTTTTCTTTCAAATCTGTTTTAATCAAAATTTCACTTTGGCCTTCTCAATCACCTGATCTAAATCAGATTGACAAAGCTTGGAATGTATTTCAAAGTGGCGTTATGCAAAATTAAAATGATTCTCCAATTAAAAAAAAATAAAAGATTATATCATGAGGCGTCAACAAGAAAATGTCGTACATTAAATCGGGATGAGTATAATATCAACATTTCAATCTAAGTACAAAAATATCAGACTATAAGATTATTACAGGCAAAGATCGACAGGAAATCTGCTCGTCTACATCACTCATGGGGAATCTAGAGCAATAGCCCCCGACATCTCTAAAGCCTTCGATAGGGTTTGGTATGCAGCCTTGTTGAATAAACTTGCTGCATATGGGCTTCCCGAAAAATTGCGGGGTTCGATAAGTAGCTTTCTCTCAAATAGATCAATAAAAGTTGTGGTCGACGGTATAACATCTGATTATTATTTCCAGTTGCAAGCAGGAGTACCTCAGGGATCCATTCTTTCGCCCATCTTGTTTCTGTTGCAGATGAACGAACAAGAAGGTTTTGCAGACGATTATACACTGGTTTCGTATTTCAGTAGTCTGCGGCCGATTACAGCTGTGGAATCTCAGCGTCAGAGATGTCAACAAATTAACAACTTAAACTCTGACTTACATAGGATATCTGAGTGTGGTCAGTTGAACCTGGTGAGCTTCAACGCGAGCAAGACGCAAGCAACTACGTTTTCAAGAAAGGTCCCCGCTGGAGAACCTCCTCTAATGCTACATCCAAAGATTCGATGCACCTTTTCGGAATAACGATCAACTCTGGGTTTTGCTGGCATGAACATATATCAGCAATGGCTAAGTCAGCATCAGCTAAACTTAGTTTTCTTTTCAGAGCCAAGCGATACTTCACGTCATCTCAGCTGTTGCTTCTATATAAGGCGCAGATTCGACCAGCTTTGTAATATTGTTCCCATGTATGGAGATGTGCGCCAAAACATTCCTTGCGGATGTTGGATAGTGTGCAAAAACGGGCTGTGCGCCGCATCGACACCAGGAGATCACCCGCGATCTCCATTCGCTGACTCTCAGAAGACAAGTTGCTGACCTTTCTCTGTTTTATAGATACTTCCATGGAAGATGCTCCAAGGAGCTGATAGACCTTGTTCCGGGAAAACTCATGTTTTGCCGCAACACTAGGCTAGCGAGGAGTTGTCATCATATGGCGGTACATTTAACGACCCCTCGAACCTCTCTCTATAAAAATTCCTTCGTTTACAGGACCGGTGAGCTATGAAACTCGCTACCGTCCAACATCTTCCCAACATCCCACAAGTTGGCCCTTTGTAAGAAGTGAGTAAATAGACACCTCAATTCTTCCCAGGTGCCCACTTATGTGGGGTAACAGGTTCACATATTCCTAAGAAGCGCTCATAAAAAAACAGATATATAAGATATTTAATTAAGATCTCCAGAAAAGTCACACATAGAGAACCTCAGTGATAGTTGAGGGTGTGACGAACGACTCTTTTCAGGTTATTGCAGCAGTACCCCAATACTCCATGCTCTCGCCAACTCTTTTCTGTTGCAGGTTAATGATCTGCTTTACTCCGAGAATCAAATATTCCGGTTTGCGGACGACTGTACCCCTACTATATTTTATAGTCGAAGTCACCGACAAAGATATCCACAGAGCATGTTACTGAATTCAGACTTGGAGAAAATATCAAGGTGGCCTGGTTGAACTTGGTTAAATTTAATGCGAACAAGATGAAATCAACAACGTTCTCCAGAAGTGTCACTGCTGGAGAACGCAGCAGCTTGCTGATCTTTTCCTTTTCATAGATATTTGAATGCCAAATGCTTTGAAGAACTGAAAGGCTTGATTCTGTTGTGAAGGAAAACCAGGTTTGCGAAAACTCTCATCAGTAGACGGTACAAATAGCAACACCACGTACCTCTTTTCATAAAAATTATTTTCTTTACAATGCTAGTTCGCTGTGGAACTCATCTAATATCTTTCCGATAAGTTATAACTTGCTCCTCTTCAAGAAGCGAGTGAACTCAGTCATCAAACCATCTAGAGCGGTCACAGCTGTATATAACAGGTATCGCCCCTTCTCAAGAGTTGAAAATAAATAAAAAGGATTCGTCTATTAAATGACAAACATTGCTCGCTTCTCGGACAGTGATAGGTAATGCAATATTAAATATTAAGCCAGGGATAGCTTTTCTGAGTCAAAGACGGTCTAATGTGGGGTATCACTATATCGATTTTTCGGCATGTACCTTGACCGCGAACGCCTATCTGTGTCATCGGTGGTCATGGACATAACAAAAAGAAGCCAATACGAAATATGAGGGAAGTATAAATATGCCATAATCTTGGTGTTGTATGTCAGGTACTGTCTTTATAGCTTTATCTTGTTTAAAAAAAAACTTATGGAGTCCCAATCGCTGTTAACCAAAAAAGAATACCGTTGGTAGTTAGGCTGTGGAACTTTGAGTGATAAATAAGAAAAGCTGGTTTTTCACCCATTATTTGCTTTTCCTTTATAACAGCATGAAAAGCATTTTTTTCTAGATTCTTCACATGGAAAGCCCACGACAGTACACCATCGTAATGGAAATCCAAAAGCCTTACCCATTGTTTGTACTGTCTCTTGTTTGTAACAATTGGCTCATGGGTGTTCACACGTTTTTATGTAGTATAATTGCTTTAGCAGCGAGTTATTAGATTTTTTCCTGAGAATTTCTTAATCCCCACCACTACTTATCGTGGTAGTTTCATAAGCAGAAACTACCTTGTGAAAACTTGTGATTAGCGGCATATTAGACCTGATTTCACTTCCATCAGCAGACTCCACCAGTTACCCAATCTTACTGACTGAAATATTTCATTTAAATATTATCATAGGTTTTTTTTACAACATTCCTGAAACCATATTTCTCGATTTTGTGAAGATGAATGTGGAAGTTCATGCAGTCGAACGCTTTGTCAAGGTCACAGCACTTGAACCTTGCTTGTGCTTTCTGTTGCATAGGTTGTAGCGTGCTTAGTGGCCGCTACTACTTTAACTGAATAAGATTTAGATTAACACGGTGCAAGTTTAACACAGGCAAGTCACTTTCATTCTATGACCATTCATTCCGTGAATAATCCACTCTACCATCGGCGAGTATCGAAGAATGACAACTGAGAGAACACCGGAGTTCATTCATCTCCTTTGAAGACTTCTTTGAAACCACTCGAAGTTAATCATAATAATTTGTGTATTGTTGAAAAACCTTTAAAATAAAAGGAGTAAGTAATAATCCATTGTCATCCGCTCTATTTCTTTATTTTTCTTTAATATTGATCAAACATTGAATTAATACCTAGATCCCTAGCACAACTGAGTAATTATTTTCAATTTTCATCTTTAAATTGATATTCTCAACATGTAGATTTTGAATATCCGTCCTCGATAATCTTATATTTTCTTTAGGTCACATTTACTTACAGCATGGATCTATGGTTTCTACGTTCTTAATTCTTAATTTTCATATAGGAATATTTCACTGCTTTGTTCATTTCCTTTCAGCATTACCCAACATCGCTTTTTTATTATTTTTTCATTCCTTTCATATTCATCTTATAATTCTTCTGCTTATTAACTTCATTCATTACTTGCTGACCTCTCTCCGGCTTTATTTGAATGACCTAGAAAATAAGTGATATTTTTTATATCATGATAGCTAGATTTTCTTTTTATAATTGATTTTCAAGTCTGGTATGTTCAATCACTATTTTTTATTATATGTATATCTATATATTTATCTAGGCTATTTTCAATTTTCAATTTGTTGAGATAATTCAAAATTCAAATGGATGTAGAGGAGAGGTCACTTGTACTTATCACAAGGACGCGGTGATATATGAAAACTTTATCAGTTTTTTTGAAGAGGACGAAACAAGAGCGATATTTTTTTGGAGAGGACAAAATACCAGCTATATTTTTTTGGAGAGGTCAAAACGTCAGCCATGTTTTTTTGGATGACAGCCTTTGATCTGGAATGAATCTGTTCCATTTTTTTGCACTAATACTTGAATAGCTCAGGGCGATAGATAGTCTCTTCTATTATTCAGTAGCTCGCTCTGTATCTTCTACAGTTTTCAATCAACAATGAAAATTCGTTCACGGGAATGGAGACAAAGATAATACCTTTCTTTCGAGGTATCACTCGACCCATCTACCCTCTTCCGAATTTTCAAGGGTGATCACCCCTGCTCCAGGGGTTGAAATTCGAGATGAGGATGGTACTTGATGATGATTGCCATTGATCAGCATGGATCTGTTCCATTTGACTTTACTGAAACTCGAATAGTCTCAGGGAAATAATCTTTCCTATCTTTCAGTTGCTCACCCTGTATCTTTTCCAGTTTTAAATTAAAAATGGAAATTCGTTCAAGGCAATGTAGACAAAGAGATCACCTTTCTTTTGAGTCATCACTCGACCCATCTTTCCTATTCAAAATGTTCGAAGATTGAAATATCAACCCCCTAAGCGGGGGTTGATATTTCAGGCAAGTTTTTTACCCCAAAAGATGTCCCCCTTGAAACAAAAAATGACCTGTTTTTGCGTTTTAATCAGAAATGAATATTTTGGTAGATGTAGCCTCTGTTTAGTTTTTGTTGAAGCACCCTGTATACATCGGACAACAGATAGAGATTGGAACAAAAAATAAGGACAACGAAATCAATAGGAGAAGGCGATTAGGATGGGTGGCATTCGGGAAACTCTCACATATATTGAAAAACAAGAAAATCCCCCAATATCTGAGAACCAAAATATTTGACCAGTGTGTGCTCCAGTGTGTTCTAACATACGGTACACAAACGTGTACCCTCACGAGACAGTCAATAAACAAGCTGAAAGTATCGCAAAGATCAATGGAGAGATCAATGCTGGGCATCTCTTCGGGGGATAAAAGCGAAACGAGTGGATAAGACAGAGAACAAAAGTAAAAGATATAGTTTTCACCATTTCACATCTCGAATGGGACTACGCCGGCCATGTTGCAAGAATAAGAGATGAAAGATGGAACAGTAAGATCATTAAATGGAGACCATGGATAGGAAAGAGAGGAAGAGGAAGACCAATTGTGCAGTGGTATGATGATATAAAAAGGTGGCAGGACTGAACTGGATAGCGACAGCACAGGATAGGAAAGATTGGAAAGAGAGGAGGGAGGTCTAAGAAGAAGAAGACTACCTTGATCAAAAAGTTAGATTAGATACTTTCTCGAAAAATGGGTTGTACAATTAATATCAAATTTTGTTTGACAATGGGATATGGTGCAGTATAGCATTTAAACTGTAGGTAATGTGGAAGTAACATTTTACATGTTATTTTCAGGTCAGTACGGTCCTGTTTTTTAGTACACAATAATGAAAATAATGAGTATAATAAAATTAAAAACTTACAAAAACTTCGCTTATGATAGCCATTATTGGTTGTAAAATGAAAGTTCGGATTAGCCTCTTCCAAACCAACTTTGACGTCCGACTTCTTCACTTTGATTTCGGTGGATGCAAAGTTTCGAATTTCGTCAGGGTTTCAGTAAATTGTGAACAATTAAGCGGAATAATCAGCAGATGCCGACAGCGCTAAAACTCGTTCGCTAAATTCACCTTCGTCTCCTGTTGCATGTTAATCTTCTCCCAACTGGTTCAGTTTCGGTTTACGCTAAAAAAACAACCGAAACGTTTTTATTATCCTCATTGGTCAAACTTCTCAAGTTTTGATTACAGAGGCAGCGAAGAAACGAATGTTGGAAATTTATTTTTAATTTTCATTGATTATGAATCGAATTATTTTTAATATAATTTCCTATTTAGTAAGCAATCTTTAGTGTGTTTCAATGAGAATTCTAACCTAACCTAATTCTGAGAAGAATGATCGACAACAAAATTGCACTTTTCGTCTGATGAATGACTTATGTCACTTGATATTTATTACATGTTAATTATAAAAATATTGATTCAACTTGCTATAAGTCGAAATGGCATCGACGAGAAGAGTTTGTGTGGATGATTCAAATCATTTTTGTTTCATTTGAGGGGAGTATACAGCGTGTAAATGACAGAATGCGACAGATTTCGCGAGGTGATTCTTCAAACCATTTTATGACGAGAAGTTCCATGGACTACGCAAATGCTTCGTTACCGGAATACCGGGTGTTGAATTCTTTAGTTAGATTTTAGTTTTTTTCTCATGAAAGAAGTTTTTCAGATACTCAGTTCAAATTCGGCACATAGGTGCCTTTTTTAAATCTATACAGGGTGCTTCAACGAAAACTAAACAGAGGCTATATCTACCAAGATATTCCTCTCTGATCAAAACGCAAAAAACAGGTCAATTTTTGTTTCAATGGGACATCTTTTGGGGTACAAAACTTGCCTGAAATATCAACCCCCTAAGCGGGGAATGCAATCCTTGAACATTTTGAAAAAGGAGGATTGGTCGAGTGATGACTCAAAAGAAAGGTGGTATCTTTGTCTACATTGCCTTGATCGAATTTCCATTTTTAATTGAAAACTGTAAAAGATACAGGGTGAGCAACTGAAAGGTAGGGAGACTGAGACTATTCAAGTTTCAGTGAAGTAAAATGGAACAGATCCATGCTGATCAATGGCAGTCATCATCATTTACCATCCTCATCTCGAATTTCAACCCTAGAGCAGGGGTGACCACCCTTGAAAATTTGGAAGAGGGTAAATGGTTCCAGTGATACCTTGAAAAAAAGGTATTATCTTTGTCTGCATCCTCGTGAACGAATTTTCATTTTTGATTGAAATCTGTAGAAGATACAGAGTGAGCTACTGAAAAATAGAGGAGACTATCTGTCGCCCTGAGCTATTCAAGTATTAGTGCAAAACAATGAAACAGATTCATTCCAGATCAAAGGCTGTCATCTTTGATCTAAATGAATCTATTCCAGTTTCTCGCCATAATACTCGAATACTCTTGGGGCGATAGTCTTCTCTATTTTTCAGTGGCTCACTCTGTATCTACTACAGTTTTCAATCAAAATTGAAAATTCTTTCACGGGAATGCAGACAAAGATAAAACCTTTCTCTCGAGTTATCACTCGACCCATCTACCCTCTTCCAAATTTTCAAGGGTTGTCACCGCTGCTCTAGGGGTTGAAATTCGAGATGAGGATGATTCTCGATGATGACTGCCGTTAATCATCATGGATCTGTTCCATTTTACCACACTGAAACTTAACTTGAATTGTCTCAGGGAAATAGTCTTCCCTTTCTTTCAGTTGCTCACCCTGTATCCTTTACAGTTTTCAATTAAAAACGGAAATTCATTCAAGGCAATATAGACAAAGATACCACCTTTCTTTTGAGTCATCATTTGATCCATCTTCCCTATTCAAAATGTTCAAGGATTGTAACCCCCGCTTAGGGGGTTGATATTTCAGGCAAGTTTTGTACCCCAAAAGATGTTCCCTTCGAAACAAAAATTGACCTATTTTTGCGTTTTGATCAGAAATGAATATCTTGGTAGATATAGCCTCTGTTTAGTTTTCGTTGAAGCACCTGTATATATATATATATATATATATATATATATATATATATATATATATATATATATATATATATATGTATGTAAATATTCATGTTGTATTTGGCATTGTACTGCCACAGTGGCGAAATTCCTTTATGACTTATCATGTAATTAATTGATGAGAATTATACTATTCGATTCTATTCTATAAAATCAGATATTAGAAACAATTATGAAACTCTGCATCGTGCTACTTTCACAGAGGTCGCGTGTCCTTTCTACTCCTACAACTTTTTTAAGTACACCCTGGACAATTTGAAAATTATTCTTATTAATTTTCAATTAGTTTTCAATCTTTTTTATCTCCTGCATTTTTTCGTATCTGCAACAGCTTTTGTGTGAAAATTGATGAATTTTATGTGTTTGATGAAAACGTAATATAAAGGAAGCGTTCATAGTAAGCCATTACACAGAAGTTTAGACGTCGACACATAATCTGTGACGAAAAAGTATCAGGAAATTCTCATTTAAATTGCCCGCGTTGAGTATTTTAATTATGTTGGTAGGACTGTCCTTAATTACTATGTCAAATGTGAGCGCTACCTGTCAACTAGTTTGTTTACAACAGCTGTTGGAACCAGTCGACCTCAGTGGTATTCTGCGAATTTTACAATGGAAAAAAATATTGAACAAATAGTTTGTCTCAAATTTTGTGCTTTGAGTTAAATTCCGTATGGTGAACCATTGCGAATGCTGGATGAGGCTTATGGAAACTCTGTTTTGTTGAAAACCCAAGTGTACGAGTGGTACAAAGCCTTTAAAGATGGTCGGGAGATCGTCGATGATTTTCCTCGTTCCGGACGAGCTTCGACCTCTTCAACCGACGATAACGTCCAAAAAATCAAGGAAATGGTGTTCGAAAATCATCATGCCAGTGCTAGAGTAATAGCTCGTGATCTCAACATCTCTCGTGAAACAACTCGTTCGATTTTGGTGAACCAATTGCGCATGCGGCACGTCGCTGCCTGCTTCGTTCCGATAGAGCTGAATTTTCTTCAAAAACAGTACGGGATGCAGATAGAGACATGATGGATCGTACGAATTCTGATCTCACTTTCATGGAACCGATCATAACTGGTGACGAGACATGGGTCTTTGAATAATACACACTAAGGAGCCAACGATCATCGGAATGGGTGGAAAGACCAAACACTCGATAAATACTATCGAGCAGCCGCCTTATTCGCCTGATCTAGCTTCGTGTGACTTTTTTCTTTTCTCTAGACCAATTCTGAGCCGCAGAACTTCCCCGGTACCTCAAGCTAATAGCTATATTTCATTAACTCCTTTAAAATCAGCTAGAAAGCAGTGTTGATTTACAACGGAAACAATGGCCTTCAGAGCCGGTTGCCCACGGTTCTGATATGAAAGAGACTTACGAAAACACGAAGTTCTATTTTGGAAGATTTAAAATACAGTGAACATGTTTGGAGAATTTGCGGAAATTCTGAAATCCTTGCTGTATCGCTTAGGCAGGCTACAGTTTGGTTCCACAAAATATTGTTGTCTCATTTGTGAATGGGACAGTAGAGAAAGTATGGCCACTTACTCCAGGCCAGAAGACTTTTTAAAATGATGCTTACGGGAAGCTGAATGATCGGGAAAAAGTAATCTGGAAATTTTATTCCATTATTTATGTGAATGTAGTCCAATATTTTCTAGGAAACCATAAAGACTCAATAAATGAGCTTTTAATTCCATACAAAGCTTCGGGATGTTATATGTCTTTGCAAAATACACATCCTGCACTCTTATATGGATTCCTTTCCCGAGAATTTGGATGATGTGATTAAGGAACAACGAGCGATATTTCATCAGGACATTTCCTTAATTGACAAGCGCTATCGAGGAAACGGAGTCGGAATGCTAGCAGATTACTGTTGGAGACTCAGAAAGGACCAAGCAGAATACAAACATTCACGAAAATCACAGCTATTTATTCTAAAGTAACACATGAGCATTTTATGCACATTAAAGTGTATTAGAAAGTTAAAACTGAAAATCCTTTTTTGTTATGGCTAACCAAAAAATAAAAAATCTCTGTTGGTTTCTTGAACGAGCCGCCATTGAGAAATATTATGAAAGTGTATTATAAATGAAGAAGAAAACTGGTCGAGCAGAATAATGAATAACTTCAATTCGCGGAAGAAATTGATACGACAAATTGTCAACAGAATGAAAATACCGACTTCAAGACTAATTCAAAAACATGTTTTCATGTCAAGCGTACGTATAAATGATCAGGCGTACAGAATCCATCGTTAAATTATTCTGAATCTCAATTGATCTTATAATTCTGATTTAAATGTATAAACATCTGAATGATTTATTATTCCATTACCATTATACAATGTACAATATGTTTTTCATCGTTTTTGTTATTAAATCTCAAAATGATTTCGATCTTAGAAAAGGTTAATAAAATCAATAGTTATGATAATACGAAAACTAAACTATGTTTATATTATCACAAGAGATTTATCCAAAATAAGGATTGCAATTTCGATCTCTCGACTATCTTTAGCTGGCAACAAGCACTGAACTAAAGTTGAAATACATTCATACATGAACAAGTAGATGAAAAATTAATAATTGTGCAAACAAGAGGTTAGATTAGCCATACTAGTTGTGTAGAAGATTATCTCTATGGGGAATTTGTTGGAGTTTGGAAAATTTCGATGCATTCTAAGAAATGTAACTTTCGCCCTTCAGATTTGCTATGAGTAATTGAAGTTGATCTATGGATAGAAAATGATGGCCATTTTCGATACAATGTGAAGCGAAAGTAAATTCGTCGATTCTCTGGTTATCTATCAGTTTTATCTTTACTATTGGGAGAGGTTGATGTGGGTTTCGAAAGCTACTTTTTTATGCTGCTTTGAAACCAAACTTGCAATCTTTTCGCTGATAGAGGAAAAATATGTTAATGAAATATATTTATCTGTATGTGGTTTGTCCCAACGGCTATGCCTATGGATTTCGAGTTTCCTCTCCAATAGATCTCTCAATGTGGTCGTGGATGGGGGTTACTTCTGACGCATTCGGCATTAATGCTGGTGTGCCTCAGTGCTCCATATTGGCACCAACTCTGTTTTTGCTTCATATAAATGACCTAAGTAATGTTACAGGTTCTGAGCTCCGCAGCACTTGAAATCAGTTCTTGATTGGGGATCTGCTAACCTGGTAGAGTTCAATGCTTGTAAAACTCAAGCCTGTTTATTTTCTAGTAAGATGAATAGCACTGTCCCGGGTATAACGATGGCGAATGAGACAATCTCACTTACTTCTTCTGTAACAATGCTGGGAGTAACTATCGGCGACAATCTTTCATGGCATGACCATGTTGTGAATATTACTAAGTCAGCGTCGAAAAACTGGGGTATCTCTATCGCGCAAAGAAATATTTCACTTCGAACCAATTGCTTACTCTCTATAAATATAATATAAAGTATGGCTCCTGAACATTGTTTGAAACTCCTGGACTCCATCGAAAAGAGAGCAATTCGGTTAATCGGGACAATGCACTCACAGATTCCATTTCACTATTGGAACATCGAAGAAAAGTTGGTGAGCTTTCTCTTTTTTACAGGAACTGTCATGGAAGATGCTCTGCAGAACGTCTCTACATCAGAATTCCTTTTTCATAGAACGACAAAACTCTGGAACTTCCTTCCATGTAACGTATTTCCTGATGACTATAACCTGTTAGCATTCAAGCGAAAATTAACCGTCTATCCTTTTCAGTACTCGCGGTGTCGTCAAGACATAATAGGATTTGCTTCCTTACGCGAGTAACTTTCAGAAAAAAAAAAGTTGATTCTATACGTGGGTAACTATTATAATAAGCTATTTTGTTTGCTTCTTTCTGATTATTTCGTTTATTATATTTCAGGGATAATCATTGCTCTTAGGCATTTCATTTTAGTTGACACTTCCCTGGACATATTTTCTTCGGATAATGGCAACAACAGCAGTAAACTCAAACGCCATAGTCATTTTATCATTTTTTTTTGTTCCGTAGGGAACAATCTTAGACCCGATTTTATTCATCATTTACTTGAATACTTTATTTTCAATTACCATCAGGGGCAATCTCATATCGTTCGCTGACGATACTGCTGTTTTCATGAAGGTTTGACTTGGGCATCTTTGAAGGAGACTGAGCGAGGTGTCTACTGCAAAGCTCAACAGTGTTAGTTGATTCTGAATTCCTGAGTTTTCATGGTTAATGTTAATTCTTGTGTTCTTCTTGTTTAACCTTAAACTATTGTTGATTTAAGGTTCAACTCCTTAATGATCACTGCCTTATCTATAATGGAAGTGGCAAAGTAAAAACTTTTATACTATCTGCTCTTACATTATAGACAATGTCGTCTATATAAAGTATAGAAAGAATTGGTGCTAATATGGCACCCTGTTTCACCTTGGTTTAAATTTTCTCATAAAAGATTTCGAGCCTTTCCGATCCACTACTAGGAATCTATCATCAATATATGATTGTAAGAGATTCAATGGCTGTCCTCTTATTCCAAAATGTTCCAGCTTCAAAACCAGCGTCTCATAGCTGACAAAATCGAAGGCCTTCATCTAACCTAGACAGATGACTATCACCTCTTCCAAGTTATCAAATGTCTTCAATACAAATTCCACCATGGCTGTTATTGTGGACTTTTTCTCATGGCATCATTGCGGTTTTAAAGACCTAAATACAAAAAATTTTGCATGGAACATCTTGAATAATTGAATATTTAACGCAAGAAAACATTGAATTGTTACATCATCTTGCACCCTAGCCTAAGTACCAACGATTTTTCTAGTTTTCCAAAAATCAAGAAATCTGCGTGGCCAAAGCTTTCATTTTTCAGAAGAAGCTGTTGATGCATTCCAAATGGCCATTTTGAATTTAGCAGTAAACGGTTGGAATAACTACTTCGCGAATTGGTTCGAACGAAAGTAGAAGTGTATCCATCTTCGCGAAGATTACTTCGAAAAACAATAATATCTTCAAAAGCTGTGAATTGTTTTATTCTAGCTCTATATACAAATCTTTAGAGACATCCCTCGTACCCACTGAGAGGAACTGAACACTTTTTCCAGAATATATAAAACCCCGTTCAAATATTTTACGTTGATAACGAAATCGAAAACACGAAATCTGATTTTACGCTTCCTAGAAAAGTCTTGCCCCCCCTAAATTCTGGAATTGAAAGATCACCGACGATTTAATATCCTCATACTTACCAATCTGTCACTGGTTTCATCCATTATCACCGGGAGTTCTCGAACAAACCAAGAAATTCTATGGCTATAAATTCGAGGAAGAATCGAATCGGTCTCTCACAACATAGGCCTCAAACAGGTACAAAAGCATTTTGAATAAGCCAAGCATTTTTCACGCTCACTGTGTGATAAACCAACGTGATTTATTGGCCTAGGAAAAAGGTAAATGGGCCGACCGAGGTCCTATTGAGAAAAGTAGAAACTGCGAAGACCATTTGTTTTGAATAATCAATGTGAAATGACACTAAATTATGTTTCAGAGGACACCTTTCGGTCAATAAATTTGGAGAAAAATATTCTAAGTTTAGAATTAATCGTATGAAAAAATCAAATATATGAAAAACTAAATCTCTTACTATCTTAAGACATTCATTTATTTCTTTATTTCTACGAATGAAATTGTGATGTCATGATGTGATATTTTTATATGAATCGAATGATTATCGGATGAATCCGCAGTATACAAAATGGATGAAAATTAAAACACTCTCAGTTATCATTAATTTTTATCACCTGAAAATGAAAAGAAGCTTATTATCTATACGTAAAAATAAAAACAAACTTTCATCTACTCTCTTGTCAACACTTTATTTCTCATTATAAATTTTTCTTTGTTGTATTCCTGATATTTCAAGTCATAAATAAGGGTAAATACTCCCTTATGACCAGTAAATGGGCCATCGACAATAAATGCGAACTAAATCCAAAAAATGTACGCTGGCGATGGTGAAAACCCTGATTGTACACTGTGCTCTTACATGATGGCCAAAACTGATGCAGATGTGGAGATAGGGAAAAGTTGAACAAACTTCGAAGACTAACCTAACCTAACTAACTAACTAAACTAACTAACTAACCTAACTAACTAAACTAACTAACTAAACTAACAAACTGAACTAACTAACTATCATAACTAACTAAATAACTAAATAACTAACTAACAAACTAAACTAACTGACCTACGACACTAACTAACTAACAGTTAGCCTCAATGCCAACATAATAACACAGAATATCTAGCAACTGAAGAAAGCACAGATATATTTGTAAATCTCAAATTAACTCTTGTAAGCATAACTGATGTATGTGAAATGACAATGTATTGAACGAGACAAAAGAACGAATATATGAGTCAACACAAGGGCCAATCATGTTCTAAGAGCGTACATTTACACACAAATCAGACTCTGATATGTAAAACTTGATGATATTGTCACATCTAGCAAAAGTCAATATGCAATTTGATGGCTTTGATGCAGTGCATAATAGTCTCTTTAACAATATAACATATACGAGGATGGATTGATAAATTTCCGGCCTGAAAAACAACGTTTTTAAGATCTTTTTCTTTTATTTCTCAACATAATCTCCTTTAAGGCTGATACATTTCTCATAGCGGTGTTCTAGTCTAGTAATGCCATCTCTATAGGCTGATTCGTCAAGTTCCTCAAAATTCCCATTTACAGCTTCGATTGCTTCTTCATTGCCCGTTTTAAGGTTAGGAAACAGATAATAGTCAATCGGGGCTAGGTCTGGAGAGTAGGGAGGGTGCGGCATCAATTCGACAATCAACAAATTTTTTTTCTTCGCCAAATGAGGTCGTTTAATTTGCACCTCGTAGCTAAAACGTTGCAATAAGTCTGTGTAGTATTGACCAGTGATAGTTTTACCCTTTTCAAGGTAATCAATGTATATAATACCCCTTGCATCCCTAAAAATAGTAGCCATAATCTGGTTTGCCGATAAAATTGTTTTTGTCTTCTTTGGAGTTGGTTCCCCTGTTTCAATCCACTGTTTAGACTGTTGTTTGGTTTCAGAAATATAGTGATGGACCCAAGTTTCGTCAACAGTAACGAATCGATGCAAAAATTCGCTTGGATTATGCTTGTACAGCGCTAAATTGGCGGTAGAAATGGTTTTACGAATCAATTTTTAGTAAACGCGGCTCCAATCTTGCACAAAGCTTTTCCATATGCAAATGTTGGTGCAAAATATTTTGCAAACGTTTATATGACTTCTTACAGGTTTCAGCTATCTCACGCACTTTTGATCTGCGGTCTGTCAGCACTATTTTATGAATTTTTTCGATCATATCTGGAGTTGTGATCTCAACGGGGCGTCGTGAGCGTGGCTCATCAGAGGTGCTCACACCACCCATTTTAAACTCGAAAACCCACTGATTAACGGTTGAATATGATGAGGAGGATGTCCCCAGTGTTGAATCAATCTCTTCTTTAATTTCCTTCGGCGTTAACCCGCCGTTATTTGATGACAGCAGGCTTTTCCAATTTTTCCATTTTCACAACATAGAGGCGCTTGTTCAGCGTGCTCTCAAACGTAAACTAACATGGTGATCGGGCTTAAACTATACCTACAAGCTATCTAAAGATGGTACTGTAGAAAGCCACCTCCGAAGTAGGCCTATTAGCGCCATCTCTTAATCATGCCGGAGACTTATCAATCCAGCCTAGTACATAGTATAATGCAGTTCAGTGCGAAAGCATTATGTACGATAGATTAGCTTCAGAGAAATTAGCAGATTGTGAAGAGGTGCGTACAAAGATAATGATAATCTTACGATCTTTTGCACACAATGTATGCTCACGTATCTATAAATCATTGTAAATCTAATTTTGCATTAGAAAACGTAAGATTCAGCAATTTCGTCGTTGATAGACAGAAGACATCACAAGAAGATATTCTATATGCAAAAATACATGACTACGATACTGAAGATACATTAGAAACAGCCTTTGATATTGACGGATTCTTTGGCTGATCACCAAGAACTTGAAGAGCACTCTTCATCTAAATATGCCATAAGAACATAGGGTAAAGTCAAAGACAACAATTAAAGTATTTGACTGACCATACAGATCAAACTCGGATATTTTGAAACATCTATCAGCACAGCTTATTCATTCGTCTTTTATGCAGATGATTAAGAAAAGACAAAGCCTCCTCAAGATGAACACCAATCGCAAGCCTGGATGCTATGCTTAATATACCTCCTCTCGATATTTATATTAAGGGTGAGGATAGAAGAGCGCCATTCAGGCAAGAGACGAATGAAAACTGGAAAACTGGCCACGCGGGACACGCCAGAACTAAGGAATTGATCGAAAGACCCAAGCAGCATAAAACGGTGATAGACTGGAACAATTAACTCTGCTCTGAAAACCGTAAAGACATAAATTTTTATACGGACAGATCTAAAATGGAAAAATGAACTGGAGCTGCGTGTACTCACAAAACAACTATATTTCAGGTAGAACTATATGCCATAACAACCTGTGTTCGTGAGAACCTCAAAAGACGCTGTAAGAACAGGGGGATAAACATTCTCTGAGACAGTCAGGCGACAATAAAAGCTCTGTCTGTGAGAGAAAACCTGTATGAGCTCATATATGTTATGAATGTTTGTAGTTATTAACTCAGCTGGCGAAACGGAACCAGGTAACTTTGGTCTGGATGCATGGACACATCGCAATTGCAGGCAACGAGGAGCCGGATTCATTGGCCCGGAACCAGCTCTCGGTACAACTAACTCTGAGGTACATGACACGATCAACATTTGGATAGAAAAGCTAGACGCTGATGGGTGCGTCCTTAACCTGGGATATAGAAAAACTAAACTTCTGCTGGAAAAACAAAAGGCATTTATCGTGAAGAACTTGTAGAGTATACAACGAAGAGGAAGGAACAGCCTATCACATTCTGAACGAGTACGAAGCTCTAGCCTGGAAAAGACAAGGAAACTTTGAAAGAACTAAATGAAAGGATCCTAGTAAATGGGAATCTAAATCTTTTTAAAGAGATAACTCTGGACATTTGGGAAGGAGTGTCCACGGAAGAAAACAGTTAGCCTTTAATGGCTGCAGTGGCAAGACAGAATACAAATGCAAATACAAAGTTCCTTACAATAAAACCATATCTTGGTTGTTCTTCTGAAAAAACAGTATGTAATTTCTTCACAGAGGACACAACAATGGAGAAAATTTTTACAATTTTTGAAACGGCGAGAGTAGCGTGAAAACCTTGGAACATACAGAGTAAAACAAAAGCTTTCTAATAATATATTATACGTCATATATTGCCATTTAAAAAAATGTAGATGGCGTCATATTTTTGAGAGGTGCCATCAAAAAGGCAAATGTATCTTATCAGAAGGTGAAAAAGAAGAAATTGATATGCTTGCTTGAAATTTACGCAATTAGTAGAGAAAATCCATACTCTTTTCTTACTCTGTGATGTACTTATATAGTTTGACCCAACAAAAATTCTACTCTCTCTAGCTCAAAAGAAGGCAGCGCCAGGCACATCGTAGAATCGATTATCCATATGAATTGTGAATTTTCGAGTTAAATTTTCAATACAGAGTGTTCCATCAAGATATCAACATATTATAATATAACATTTGAACAACTCTCTGAACCCGATGTATTTTGAATAAATAGTAATACAGAATGATAGCAGTATTGAAGATGGTTTCGTATGTTGATTTGAAACTATTGAGATCAACCGTATACCTTCAACATCACCAAATTTGTGAATTTTAATCGCAAAGAGAATCATGTGATACCTATTTATAAAGGTGTCTTGATGCTCTGACAGAATTTGTATTAGGGGTCTATGAAGCAAGCTCCAATTGAGGTGTTAATACCCTTAGAAGCTGGGTTCGTCGAGTCGTTGGATTCAGATTCATTCGACGGTATTCTGCAATTTTCTTTATTACTTTTACTAGAAACTGCCGACAGATGGTATAGAAAAACTTTGATTCGGAGATAATCCACTTGTTATTCGGAAAATGATAAAAATCATTGTAATCAGCATATCAATTTTTCTCACATGTTTTACATTTTTCCTAAAGCAATATATTCATCATTCTCATCATACAATGATCAATCGGTTGTTCCAATCTGAACTGCATCACTGATATTTGAGACTTACGGAGGATACTGGATGGTTTGCTTCCGGAATCGCCTCCTCCCAAGGGTTGAGTATAAAAAATTCTACAACACTCAGTCCATTAGAAAATTTTACCATCAAAGTGGCGTATCACGTACCACTGTCTACAGAATAGTGAAGCATTAAATTTCATACCTACAAAAAACCATCCTATTGGACCGATCTTTATAGAAGGTAATCCTAACGGAGATAGTTAACAACTGCTGAAAGAATTGATTTATCCCATAATTAACGACATTTTAGAAAATGACTCCACTCTCTCTGAAGATCAATTGCATTTTCAACAAGATGGCGCTCTCTCACATTTTGATATTCGAGTGCGAGAATTTAAGAATATCATTTTCTAGAGAACTGGATCCGTAGTAGGCAACCAATTGAGTGACCACATACTCTAATTGGGTCATTTGGATCACCGGATTTGAATTCTCTCGAATTTGTTTATAGGGTCATTTAAAATCGAAAAGAAACGTTGCTTCTATTGCTGCCACAAACTTTGGACTAGCTGCGGATTATAATTGTGAAAGAATGCCGATTATTAACATCTTATGTCTTTGAGTGCGTAAGAACAGAATTTAAGAAACGTTAATACTATTGCATAGAGGTGGGAGAGGATCATTTTGAATAGTTCCTTCAGTAATATTTACATAAATTACTTCACTACCACTACAGGCAGAAGTTTAATATATTGTAGATCCATTTGTTGTTTTGAATAATTTGTGTAAAATGTTCCTGCCGTTCTTTTGGCATAACTATTCATTTGAAAATTAAGAGTAAAAACTTTTTCTTTGTCTTCTGTTGATTACACCTTCTTCGAGTTCTTTTTGCATCGAATATAACAACGAATTTGAATTAATCGCCACAATGCACCCTACTATCTAACAGAATTAATTCGTCGGCTTCAACACCCTGTATAGACCATTAGCACGGTGTGTTTCAAATAAACATGCTTCCTCAATACTGATATTAATTTAACTACAATTTATTCAGAATACATCGGGTTCAAATAGTTGTTCGCTCTTTATATAACAATAACTTTTGTAATTGGAAACCCTGTATTGTAAATTCTACTCAAGAAAATTATCGATTCATATGGATAATCGAAACATCGATGTATCACTCGACTCTAATTCCTTATAATGATTTTGTAGGTATATATATTCTTTTGAAAAGAGAGGATTTACAAAATTCGAATAATTGTATTTACAATAAATGCTTATATCTATAATTTCCGTGTGTGTCAGAAAAACTCAAGTGGGCTCAGGAAATGTAACAGGGAACCATACTATCTTGCCTATGATTCAATAAACGAGTGAAGAAACCTGAGGAAAAAACTCGTTTCCCTGTCGCTGTTGCACTAGCAATAGCTTGACTGTTTATGTTGTGTTAGTGTCGTGTGTACATAAAGAGTACCAAAGATTTTTCTGCTTCATTCTCTTTTGGATTCCATGATTTCCAAATGAAGACAAGGGTGGAAGGAAGGGGGTTTGGGACAGGAATGTGTAACAATGGAAAAAGAAAACCAGCAGAAAAATATTTCAACAATCATACTTGACTCTTATATGTCTAAACTCACTTGAATTCAAGAAAAGATTCAACATAACAAGCAAGGCCATAAAAAGGACTAAGGAGATAATCAAAAAGTACGTAACCTGCGATATTTCCTCTTTCGCGGAGATGTTCTTCCGTCGCAGTGTGAGTCTCCTGAAACATAATCAATTCCTTGTTCTTGCGTGCCAATTTTGAAGTATAATCGTAGAATCCCTTCAATATTCAAACTCAACAAAACAATTTCCTCTGCTTGACCGAGAGAGCCCCGATGGCCAGGTGCGGTCTTCTAAGTGATGACGATTATGATCTATAGATGTTCAAGAATCATTATATCTCCCATATTTCTTCGTGGATCTTGTTTGAATTAAAGAAAAAATTTTATCAGTCGTTTTGAAAATATGACAAAAAAAATATAAGGGATGGTGGGGGTTGGGGGGTATATCTGACGATCTGTCACAACGTTTTCCATTGAGGTTGTCTTCTTCTGAGTTAGAGAAGGGGTCAAATTTTGGTTGAAACACCCTGTATTTAAACGTTACATGTGCAATGAGTATCCATTCGTATATAGTAAAAAAATATCATAAATTGCAATATTTATCACTTTTTGCTTGTGACAAACATGTTCAACTTTCCATTAAGTCTCAAGGTTTGACTTCATTTTCAAAGTAACGTTATTATTCAAAATTTCACCATCATCTCGAACAAATGAAGTAAAAGTTGAGGTCGCAAGTTGCAAACAAAAGACGTAAAACTAAAAATATTTCAGGTATCTCATACAAAAAGACTTGGAGAACAATCATTATCTCCCGGAAAGCTGGACGTTAGCCTCGAAGTCAGTAACAATTAGTTCTTTTCAACCGGCAAATTTATTTCTGCCAAGTGACAGCGGGACTTCAGTTGTGAATGTCTCACTTTTACGGTCCCGGATAGATGCCTGTCTCGGCGACGAAATGAGGCTTTCTCAAACCTGATTGTTATACTCATATTGTATTTCTGTTATCTGATGTTCATGTATGGATTCTGCGTCATACAGTTTTTATCCTCGGCGAATATTCTCTTGTTGTAAAAAAGAGAATATCGTCGTTGCGTTCGTGAAAATCGCAAGGACAAAAGAAATAAGTAATGCTGTAATCATGTTACATATATGAATTGTTTTTTATAATAATCAAAGTGATAATTCATATGTGCTTATTTTATATGAATCAAACAACGCTGAATTAAAAAAATGGATATTTTTCACACATAACGGATATTGAACGGGATTTCTGATATCGTTAGTGGCAAATATGCATATGGCTATTTATCTATCTCAGAATTAGGAAAACAGTAATCAAGCTACATGGCTATTTTCGAATAAATCTATTCAAACAAAATACATACTTTTGTTGTTATGGAACAAGTTTCAAAGAAAATAAAAAAATATGAAATCAAATTATTTACCTGAAAGAATTGAAGGAACATTTTAAGTGGCTCAAATTAGCATAAAATTCATGATTGTAGTTTTTGAGAGACTTATATTTGGAAGAATCTATTTTCAGCTAGTTTGATATTAGTAGCAGTCTTGGAGTAAGCACATATTAATTTATAAATAAATTATGTTCAATTGTATAGAATGCTCATTTTTATGCAACTGATAAAAACCGAGATACGAGGGCGTCTTTTAAGTTTAACATATAGAGCTAAAATGAAACAATCGTGAGCATTTAAAGACTTTCTTGTATTTTGAAGTATTCTCCGCGAAGATTAATACACTCCTGCATTCGCACGAATTAATTCTGGAAGTAATTATTCCAGTCGTTTGCTACTACATTCGAAATGGCCTTCTGGAAGGCATCAACAGCTTCTTCTGAAGACTGAAACTTTCGACCACGCAGTCCGTTTTTGATTTTCGGAAAGTTAAAAAATCGTAAGTACTTAGGTCCGGACTATTCGCAGGATGATGTAACAATTCTCTTGCGTTAAATATTCAATGGTTGTCCGAGCTGTGTGCGAGGTTGCATTGTATTGGTGAAGGATGATTCGTTCTTCGGAGTGTACCGATCGACAAAAAACTGGGTTGTGTGGAAGAATTGTTGATACATGGCCTGTTCTTGAAACAAACGTTACTACCATCTTCCTGTGGACTACTACAATCTCTCGATATGTTGCATTCCGATCTTCCTAGATAATCTTTAGCATCCACATTTTCTTGAGTGACTACTGTTTTTGGTGCGCTTTAGATCATCGCTATGGCAAGTAAGTAAGTTTATTATTGCACAAATCTTACAGTGTATGCACAAGTCAAGGTAAAAATCATAAAAAGAATATCAAGACACATTAAAAAGAGAAACACTCATATCTAAAAACTGTTTGGCATCATATATCACATTAACCTCAACCTGTAGAGAGGACTGCGTATGTCATCTTTGTGACGAATATTATACGCATGGATATCACCATTTCAGGCCCGGCGACACATGTTTTTATGTGCATACAAAAGACACCCCAATATCTAAAGTGCAGGAAGGGTTAATACAAGGTGCTTCAACGAAAACTAAACAGAGGCTATATCTACCAAGATATTCATTCATTTTTGGGGTACAAAACTTGCATAAAATATCAACCCCCCAAGCGGGGGTTGCAATCCTTGAACATTTTGAATAAGGAAGATGGGTCGAGTGATGACTCATAAGAAAGGTGGTATTTTTGTCTACATCGCCTTGAACGAATTTCCATTTTGAATTGAAAACTGTAAAAGATACAGGGTGAGCAACTGGAAGATAGGGACGACTATTTCCCTGAGACTTTTTAAGTTTCAGTGAAGTAAAATGGAACAGATCCATGCTGATCAATGGCAGTCATCATCAAGTACCATCCTCATCTCGAATTTCAACCCCTAGAGCAGGGGTGACCACCCTTGAAAATTTGGAAGATGTTAGATGGGTCGAGTGATACCTCGAAAGAAAAGTATTATCTTTGTCTGCATCCCTTGAACGAATTCTATTTTTGAACATTAAGAGTTGAAAGAGATCAATTCTTATCTAAAAATATTTTTTTCCACCTAGCTGCCGTATTAAAACGTCGGAATTTACCCACATGTCATGAAATTTTACTCGAAATTATAAGACACTATTCATTATTTTTAGCGTGTAATAGTTCCACATTAGTAATGCCTCCACTACAAGGACAATAAACAATAGCAGAAGTATAATAGAGATGGTAACAAGCTGTCGGATTTGCTACTTGAAGTTCATTGCAAATTATAATTACTTCTTTCACACACTTCGGTTGGGTGTTCATGCATTAATCTCGTCTCGCCAGCCTGCTCTGCCTGAATTGACTCTTTTCAACTCTCGTTATTCAGTAAACTATTCTCAGCGATTGGTGACGCGCTCTTGTTACTGAAATCCAAAATAATTCAGTGCTTTTCCTCTACTCACGGAATCCATAAAGACGCCGAAGGCCAAATTGAACCGGTCATTTGCATCGCGTGTAACTTAATGCAAATAAGTCCTTCTTACCTCTATAAATTGTTTAAGAAACACTCTTTCGATCAGATTTCAAACGAGAAGCAGCGAATAAGCATTTAACGTTTAGGTTTGAAATTAATGGTTGTAACGATTTTCTAATGTGTGATATTCCAGATCTTTTCAATGACTTTAGTCTGGGCGATTTATGTGTTAACCTTTACTATATAGACAGTGAGATGTAGAGATGGAAAGGCTAGGATTTTGCTTTTCGTTTGTACACAAATACAGGGTTAGGCAAAAGTACTGGAACGGCTAATTATCTCAGATATTCACCGAGCAATTTTTTCGAAAATTGGTATTCCTACATTGTGAAGCATATAGAATTCAGTGTTAATATTTTGTGATCATTAGTGTTTCCGGTTTAGCCGGAAATGACCACAATATGAGAATTTCAAATATAACACCCTTTATGTTTATTTACACACACCAAAAAAATTGTCGCATCATCTGGTATTCTGAATTCCACAATCGATTAAGCAGCTCAATCGCAGTTTCTTTGACAACCATTTTGGACATATGAGGGGAAAAAAATCTTATCTATGTAGTAACATTTGTTTCTATATGATCTAAAACACGTCTGAAACAAGAATGAGTTTATTTGACTATCAGTTTTCATTCAATTTCTCTTCAGTTTTCAAGCTAAATTGATGTTTTCTGTGTTTCTTGTTGATTTTCGAATCTTTGAATTTATTGTAATGGACGCTATTTGAGTGATCATGAAGTGGTAAGAATTGTAATACTTCTAGAGGAGAGGCGAAGCCAACGTTACGTGGCTAACTTGTTGAATGTTAACCAAAGCACTATTTCAAGAGCAATTAATCCACGAAACAGATGAACATGGAAAAAGGGCCGGGCAGGGAAGAAATCGGATAACAACACCAGTTGATGATCGTTGGCTTCGTTTAACTGCACTAAGAGTTCGGCTCTGTACGGCTAGAATGCTACAAAATGAACTTGCACTTTCCAGAAATGTGCATATTTCATTGCAAACTGTTAGGAACAGGCTCAGAGAAGACGATATCAGAGCAAGGGTGGCTACTACCGGCCCGCGTCTCACCAGAGAGCATCGAGTTGCAAGACTTCAGCATTCCAGAATTGTCGAATGTTATCTTTTCCGACGAGTCCAGGTTCTGTCTAGTATCAAATGATAAACGCATGCCTGTATACAGACGACCTGGGAAACGGTATTAGCAATGCAATATCCGGCAAACCGAAAACTTCGGAGGGGGCTCAGTAATGGTGTGAGGAGACATTTCTTTCCATGGTCGAACTGAGTTAGTCCTAGTGAATAATGGAAGAATGACAGCGGCTAGATACATCGCAGATATCCTTGAAGCCCATGTTGGACCCTTTGGCCCATTGATTGGCGAAAACTTCATTTATATGCATGATAATGCCCGGTGTCATGCAGCTAGAGTAGTTACAGAATTTCTGCAAAATGCCGAAATTGATATTTTAAGATGGCAAGCCAGAAGTCCCGACTTGAATCCCATAGAACATGTTTGGGACAACATGGGGTGCAAATTCAGAAACGTAGGATGCCTTGTAGAACACTTCAACAACTAGAAAATCTGCTTCCTGAAATTTTCACTTCAAATTACCAACAATTCTTGTTGAAATATAAAATTCGAATGAACGAAGTGACAAGTACATTAATTTTAGGCACCTGTCAGGTGAGAGTAGCCAGTTCAGCTACTTGATTCAAATATTTCAAAGCATTCATCAAAATTCAATATATTCCCAAATTAGTTCGGAACTATAAGGGATGGGTGTAGTACGTGCTGATACAATTCCATCTGAAATTTGACGCTTCATATATATCATATGCCGATATAAAAATTGGCACGTGCCATTTGAAAAAATTGAGTTATTGGTGTTTGAAAAAGGCGTAATTGAAAAAATCATACAAAACAACGTAATAAACATTCGACATGTGTAGATTGCTTAAAAAATTCCTTGATCCTTCTTCTATCCACCCAAGCAAACATTGTGTCTGTAGTGCAAAAGATCTACGAGCTACAATTTTTTTAAATGTTCCTCAAAAATTGAGTTTATAAGCAAAATAATTAAATACCCAAGTTATTGGCACTTATCTGTCAAAACTTTTGACAGATAAGTGCCAACAACTTGAGTATTTTATGCCTTGCTCAAATGTCGGTTCTAGATGTATAATAAAAAAGGTAGATTGCCATTTAAAATAACAAAGTGATGACCCACTTCCGGTATAACCGGAAATGGTATCACTTCGAAAATATTTCACTCCAATAGCAGCTATTTGTCAAAGAAGTGTAGAAACTCTCTGTACAACTCGATTTTTGAGGAACATTTAAAAAAATTGTAGCTCGTAGATCTTTTGCACTACAGACACAATTTTTGCTTGGGTGGATAGAAGAAGAATCAAGGAATTTTTTAAGCAATCTACACATGTCAAATGTTTATTGCGTTGTTTTGTATGATTTTTTCAATTTGGCCTTTTTCAAACAGCAATACCTAAATTTCTACAAATTGCACGTGCAAATTTTTATATCGCCATCAGATGAAGCGTCAAATTTCAGATGGAATTGTATAAGCATGTACTACACCCATCTCTTATAGTTCCGAAATAATTTGGGCATATATTGAATTTTGATGATTTTGCAAGAACTAACAGAGAATGCTTTGAAATATTTGAATCAAGTAGCTGAACTGGCTACGCTCACCTGACAGGTGCCTAAAATTAATGTCCTTGTCACTTCGTTCATTCGAATTTGATGTCAAAAGTTTTGACAGATAAGTGCCAACAACTTGGGTTAGATTGGGTATGATGACCCACTTCCGGTATAACCGCAAATGGTATCACTTCGAAAATATTTCACTTCAATTGGAAATCGCTAGTTATGGCCGCGTATAAAATTTCAGCTTGATATTGTAATTGGAACTTAAAAAGTTTTTAACGGACGGTCTCGGTGGATATCCCTGTATATACTCTATTTCTTCTAATAAAAGTAGGCAACACTAACAGGTTGACTCAAATTCGATGAATACTGAAACCATCTCGTTAATGAGTTTGACAGATATGACACAAAGTTGTATTTTTTCAAATAGAACAATTTTTTCATAATTTATTTGAATTATATTAATTTTTTCGCATAGCAAAGATGTATACTGTGGTTCTCATTATTTTACAGTTTATTGATTCACATTGCTTTAATGCTAAAACATTTTGTTCATCCAATTTCGATAAGTTGGTGTGATTTTTCAACTGTATCTGAAAAACTTTCAAGCAAAATCTTTGCTTTCAAGAATCGTATTCTGGGAACCCATTTTAGTACAAATCGTTCGAAAGGAAACCTAATGAATATAATTTATGATCTCTATATTGCAATACCAACGTGTTCCTGACACTTTTGCGGTGTCTTTGTACGGCAGAAATGACGTTGTCATAATTAACTGCTGAACTGTCACAGGTATAGGTTATGAAAACATCAAAACATAAACACATTTCACATATTTACGACGTGTAGCCCCCCTAATTTAAATAATTAATTTCGTCGACTGCTCCAAGAACTTTTTACAATAATCAACAGACAATGAATTGAACGTGCTGTGGCATTAATTTGTTAGTTTTAGAAATGGGACTAACGGCTAATATTGAGAGGAAGATATATGTTTGCGTCATGATGAATATAAAAGGACCACCATATATTGTGATGTATTAACTTCGTGCTCACGTCTGAAAGCAAACAACAAATGAACAACAAAAGAAGTGCTAAAATTTTTGCATCCCAACAAATTGATAAATGCAAACTTAATCAAGAAAATTGATCTACAAATCCAATTATCGAACGATCTTCCATGCGGAGGTAGTTCCCTGGTCGGTATATCAAGATCGATACCGTAAGGTCTACATCTTAAAAAAATATGAATTGATTTAATTGAGGAGATCGTTACTTGATGAAAATCTATATACATATTTTCAATGAAATAAAAGTAAAGTATTTAGATTTTCACTATATTAACAAGAAAATAGATAAATCATTTTCTATTTTTCATAAACCATCGCATACAGATATTACTATTCACAGCTCATCTACACATCCTTATCCACATAAATTAGCAACTTACCAATAGTATGGTACATAGACACATTAATATCCCAATGTCACAAAATAATTTCATAAAAGAGATAAATATAATTGAACAAATAGCACTCAATAACGGTTACAGTTCAACTATGATTGAGAACATGATTTCACGCAAAAAATTTCAGAAAGCAATCCAGGAAGTATTTCCAACTATAAAAAGTTCTAACACAAAATACAACAGCTTAACTTATAATGGTAACCTAGGATAAAATTAAAATCATTCCTCTCGCATTATAATTTCAATAAAGCATTCCGAACTGATAATTCTTTAGGCCGACATATCAAAAACTGCAAATCTAAAATTGATAAAAGTAAAAAATCTGGTGTTTATAAACTGTCTTGCGGGGATTGTAATAAAATTTATATTGGTAGAACTTTCAGAAATTTCAAAGTTCCGAGCACAAACGTAGTTTTAATTATCATAAATCAGATTCCCATTATTCTAATCACTTACTCGAAGAAAACCATAACTTTAATGATAATTTCAAATTTTACACAATGAAAATAACAGACAAAAACTCAATCTATTGGAAATTTTAGAGATCAACAAAGAAAATAATTCAGGTATGTTACTTAATAGTCAATTAGATCTAAATCCTTCTCCTTTACTCAATCTTTTCAATTCATAAAGTAAGCAACTCCGATGGGTTTTCCAACATACCTCTTGTACCTATTGTAATATTAAGTAGGAAATAAGACTAATATATATATGGAATAACTCTGTTCATTAGTTTGTATCTAATGAAGCCACAGTGTTGTGAAACCGGTCATAGTTTTGTTAATTTAGTGAAAATCTAAATTCTTTAGTTTTATTTTATTGAAAATATACATTATTTTCAATGAAATAAAACTATATATTTAGATTTTCACTATATTATGGTATCTATCTGATAAAACCACAGTGTGGTGAAACCAGTCATAGTTTTGTTAATATAGTGAAAATCTAAATACCATAGTTTTATTTCATTGAAAATAAATATGAATTGACTCTAATTCATTGAATCACCAACAATTTTTACGATTTTAACCATTGATTGATACTATTCATGTTGGAAAGTAAAAGTTAAAATGAAGTAAAAAACGTAATGAAATCCAACTCGACAAATGAATCTGTGCGGGTAAAATAATTCACCCTGCCGTGGCGTGATCAAAAGAAAGGTCAGTTCTCATCAAACTTTCTAGAAGTTCAACGTGTTGACTGAACAGGATCTAAATATGCAAATTTTATTCAAATATTCGATATTATTCTTGAAAATCAAGTAAGTTTCTTCTATCAATGGAAAAAATTCAAGTAGGCTATGGGGAGATATAATTGGCAGTTCGAAACCGTTCAGAACGTGTTGCTGAAGTAACAGTTGTATGGACTGATTGGTTGATTCTTGGAGGTTTAGGCTCTGGGCAATCTTCTCCTGAGGAGAGGAATAATCAGATATGGAGTGTAGCAAAACTCCAAAATATTCAATCGAAAAGTAAGTACGACAAAATTCGCCGAATATGCCAAATTTGAATTTGTTTTCAAAAAAACTGCGCCGAGAAATTAAGGCACAATTTCAATATGTTTGTTTTTCGGATATTTCTGGATATCCACAAACAAAATTCGATGTTTTTATTGGCACATATATTTCTCCCATGAAAATGGAAGAAATAACTTGTGATTGTGCAAGGAATCACCAGATAATGATAAGAGCAGTTGTTGATCGTATTGATTGGTATTAATTTCAATAATTTTGAGAGGCTGAGGCAAAAAATTCAAGAATGTTGGAACAATCTTAATCAAGAAGTAATTTGGAGATCCATAGAGAGCTGGAGAAGCTGTAATTTGTTAAACAAAATCATGTAGTATTATTATTCTCGCAGATGTTTTTAACAGTTGGCATCTCTGAGATAGTTGGAAAACAGTCATCCTGATCTTCTTCCTAATGACTCTATTGTTCGAAATTTTTCCGCAAGATCATAGATTGTACTTCTTATGTAATTAGAGGCTAGAAATTGGGTAATATTTTCCTTGCAGTATAGCCACGCACAAATAAACATTCAATGAAATGCTTATCCTCATTTGTTAAAACCATTGTTAACAATTTCAAACGTCAAAATGAAGCAACACCATGATAGAATTCGAGTTCAAACCAGATGTCTAAAACTCGATGACATTTCATTATTTTTTATTTATCATAGAGTAAATGCATGCAGTCTATGTTCAGAGGTTTCACAACGGGAGGTTCATATGATAGTGAAGAAGAGAAACATTATTGACGACAATTGGCTCAATTCTGAATTAATATTCGAGTTCTACCCCTTACAATGATGGGAAAGGTTCAATTTAGTGATAGAATTACGCAGTTAATTCACTACGACCGTGAAAAATTTTTTAATGCGTGGGGAAAATTGTTAATATTTGAGGAAGTCGGCCATTTTGAATTCGAAATCAAATTTTAGGTTGGTTTTAGTAAAATATGGTTCTTGGTCTTCCTTAGAATATAAATGAAAAACAGAACAACTTCAGGCATGCCTACGCCATGAGGGGAAACATTTCTATTTTATTATTATAAAATATATATGAAAAAAAAATGTCCGGTTTTCTCTGGCGCACCCTATATAATGTCTTATTCGTTTAGTTTTTCATTTAAAATTTTATCTACTAAATTGAGATGCACACGAAACGAGAGAGGTGAAATGTTGAATACGTTTGCAATGGAAGAACAAATGGTGATACTCAATACATTTTTTAAACTACCGGCCCGCCGTTTATACACCTGGAAATCACCTGTGGATAGACCGGAACACATAATAAGAAATCAGATAGATTTTATGCTGGTCAATAAGCGGTACAGAAACATTTTCACTGCAGTGAAGACTTACCCCGGCGCTGATATTCAGTCAGATCACGTTCCGCTAGTCGGCACAGCTAAATTAAAGCTGAAAAAGATCATAAAGAAAAACAACATCCCCAAATCGACAAAATAAAACTAAAGAACCCAGCCATAAAGGAACAAGTGAAACAACACATGTCTGGAAAATTAAAAGTCAAAGACACTACTGTGGACGTCGATGCTGAAGTTGATACACTGAAATTAGTTGTGAAGTCTGCAAGTGACACTATTCTTAAGCCTGATAAAAACAAGAAAAGAAACGATGGATGACTGATGGAATCCTAAGTCTGATGGAAGAACGCCGGAAAGTAAAAGACAAAGATCAGGATAAATACAAAGATATTCAAAAAGGATCCGGAAAGAGATAAGAGAAGCTAAGGAAACATGGGCTCGAGAAAATGTTTAGAAATAGAAGATCTGGAAAAAGACATGATAGTTTCAACATGCATCGTAAAGTCAAAGAATTAAGTGGCCTATACAAAACACCTATGGTTGGCCGTCTGATGGATGAAGACAACAACATCATCATAGATAGAGACGAGAGAATTAATACCTGGAAGAAATATATCAGCACTCTGTTCCAAGATGAGAGAAATAACGAACCAGTAATCAACGCTGACGCGGGTCCACCCATCACCTCTCACGAAGTGCACAAGTCCATTGAACAGATGAAGGATGGAAAGGCTCCAGGACCGGATGACCTTCATGCCGAGTTCCTGAAGTTGCTGGACGGAGACGGAATAAAATGGCTGACAAATATATTTAACCATATTTACGACACCGGAGATATTCCTCGAGACTGGCTAAAGTCCACATTTATTCCAATACCTAAAAAGCCAGTGCAAAACAATGCGAAGACTATAGACTAATCAGCCTCATGAGCCACCTACTCAAATTATTTCTGAAGATAATTCACAAACGTATATATAATAAATGCGAGGAACATATATCAGACACACAATTCGGATTTAGAAATGCACTAGGAACTAGAGAGGCTTTATTTGCTATTCAGGTCCTATTCCAGCGATGCAGGGATGTTGGTTGTGATGTATACGTCTGTCTTATAGACTACCAAAAAGCCTTCGATAGGGTCCAGCACAATAAAATGATAGAGGTTTTAAGAACAATCGGCATCGACGAGAAAGATTTGCGTCTTATAATAAATCTGTATTGGCATCAAACAGCAAATATTAGAGTCGATGGTGATTACTCAGAAGATGTAAATATAAGACGCGGTGTTAGACAGGGCTGTGTCTTATCCCCCACTTTGTTCAACCTGTACTCAGAACACATATTTAACACAGCACTGGAAAATGTGGATGCTGGAGTGTTGGTTAATGGACAGAGATTGAACAATATACGTTACGCGGACGATACTGTTGTGTTCGCTGATTCTCTCGAAGGTCTTCAAGAATTGATGAATCGTGTCTTTAAAGCTAGCTCTGAGTACGGATTGTCTCTTAACATCAAGAAGACCAAATTCATGGTAATTAGCAAACAAAATACACCTCCTGACCAACTAGTAATTAATAATCAACAAATTGAAAGAGTAACTAAATACACATATTTGGGCACTACGATTAATGAGCAATGGGATCACTCTGTGGAAATAAAATGCCGCATAGAAAAAGCAAGAGCCACTTTCGTTAAAATGGGAAACCTATTTAAGAGTAGAGATCTTAATATACATACCAAACTAAGACTACTCAAATGTTATGTCTGGTCTGTGCTTCTATACGGTGCCGAGTCCTGGACCCTGACGGAAGCATCTACAAAAAAACTTGAAGCCTTTGAGAAGTGGCTATACAGACGAATTCTTAAAATTTCCTGGGTGGATCGTGTTTCCAACAAAAGAGTCTTAGAAACACTACAAAAAGAGACCGAAATAATGAACATCGTTAAACAACGCAAATTAGAATATTTCGGACACATAATGAGGAATCAAAAAAGATATGGTCTGCTCCAGTTAATACTACAGGGAAAGGTTTTAGGCAAGAGAGGGCCTGGAAGGCGCAAAATCTCCTGGATGGAAAACCTCAGAACTTGGTTTTCTATGTCTACAAGAGGGCTGTTTAGAACAGCAGTCAACAAAGTACAAATTGCTTTGCTTATCGCCAACATCCGGAACGGATAGGCACGCTCAGAAGAAGAAATTGAGATGGAAACTATCGTAAGAATAAATCCGTTCTTTCAAATTCATGCTCTGAAAGAATACTAGAGTAAGTTTCATTTGAATTACGAAATCAATATTATAGTGATGCCGATATCGGAATTTCTTCATTTTTTATTTCTTCACAAACTACCATCGAAATCGTGGCATTGATTTGGTACCCTATGTGACCAAAATAACAAAGCGAGATCGAACATCTTGTCGACTGTGTTCCTTTGTCTCGCCAGAACTTAATGATTTCAGACGGATAATGTTGTACTTCGAGTTTTTCTTTACACAGCCATAACTACCGTTTTTTGACATTCGACGATTGGGCCCTCTTATTATAATTGGACCGGTTAGTGCCGGGTTTATAATTTCATCGACCTACCGTGATGTGCATCGAATGACAATACCGACGAATATATCTGTCAGATCTGCAAATTGTTTCATTACTTTATTCAACGAGAAGCTTTCGTTTCATGGTTTTCGTTATCAAGTATTTTTATGGGAACACAATACGGGGCATTAATTAAAAACGAATCAGGTTTAACAACATTATACGCGATTAATTAGAAAGAAATTGTTATGTTCATAGCTGAAACTGGTGAAACTAATTTCTGTTAGGGACCATTACACTTTCTTCATGAATCTGGTCTTTCACAACATTTAATCGGTTAGTAGATGGCGCCAATAATGTAAACGTCATAAAATTGAAATCCATAACCTTCGAATTTCTAATGTCAAATTATCATGTTGATCTAACTTCTGGTTCCTTAGTTGATGTGCTTGTGATACACATTTTATGTTGAAAGAATGTGAAGATTTAATTTATTTGTCAGTGAAATATTACTGTTCAATTAGAATACATACTGTTCAAAGCAAAGACGTATTATTGTAACTATGCTCCACTCAGTAAAAGTTATTTATTTCTCCGCACTCTCCAAATAAAGTAGGCTCTAGCGCTCGCTGTCAGAAGCGCAAATTTGTCTTTTTCTGATGAAATATTGAAATACTGGAAAATCCAGAATTTTGGAAACTCTCAAAGACTGAAAACGAGATTGAGTGAAGGTTCAAGGCAATTAACAACTACGCCATTCCATTGTTGCTTTACTCATTTGGAATAATCAGATGGACTAAGACAGAACTGGATGATATTCAAAGGCACACCCGAATGATGCTGAAAAAGTACAACAATCACCATCCAAAATCGTCTGTGATAAGAACAACTTTGAAGCGGAAAGAAGGCGGATGCGGGTTAATGGATAACTTACACACCGAACCGAGCTCGCAATTCTGACCTCCATAGAATGTTATCGTTGGCTGATAAGGGATATGCACCTCTGAATCTTGCTACCAGGTATGACCTGCTGAATCTACTGTTCCTATCAGATACTGAAAAACAAGATCAATGGTCACGAAAGGAATTGCATGGCAGACATCACCACAAGATTAATCAACCACACATCGAGAAAGAAGCTTCCAACAAATGGTTCATGAAATGAGAATTATTTGCGGAAACATAATGGAACAACTCAAAAAATTTATAACTAAGGATGGAAAATTACAAACAGATAAGTGCAGGAAATGCTATATAAGATCAGAGACTATCTAGCAACAACGTCTGCGTACAACTGGCTAATACGGAATATTTTGCCGGCACCCGTTTTGGAAAATAACTCTATCAGATTATATTACGATAGGCCTATTATCACTGACAGAATGGTGATGAATAATAGGCCGGAGTATGATAAGAGAGGCAGAACAGCAATGCTGGTGGTTGTCGCCATACCGAATAATAACAACCTGCTGAACAAGTTCCAGGAGAAAAAGTCCAAATACACAGACCTTGCTATTGAGATCAAGCAGATGTGGCACTTCGATAAAATAGATATCGTTCCTGTCATCATTTCTTCGACTGGGTTAGTACCCAAAAGTTTGCATGATAGCATTAAGAAATCATTATATATATATATATATATTTTATATATATATATATATATATATATATATATATATATATATATATATATATATATATATATATATATATATATATATATATGATTGCTGAATCTGAGAAAGCTAAATTATATCCAGCTAACAGCTGAGATAGTGCACAAGCAGTTCTGTGTAAGGAATAGATAAAAGATGACATTCGCATTATGACACTGGTTTCTTCTCACGATCATCTCACTCAAGTAAGAAGACTCAGAGAACTTCAAGATCTTAAAACAATGGGAGTATACTGACGAAGAAACACATATTCACACTTGAACAACCCAAGACTGATATAGTGGGGTGTTACATGTTCGAGATGCCCAATATCATAAGAGTAACGCAAGCATCGGTTCTGCAACCTCTGAACCAAAGACCGCAATACTACAGTAGCAAATGAAAAATAAACGGCACTACAATTACTGAATGGACTAATAATCGATGCGGAAGTCAGTATTCACTTAAAAGCACTGCACAGGAACGAGTTGTAGCTGTAGATCATCTTGAACTTCATGTATGCAGCCCTTAGCAAGTTCTTGATGTGATCTTCGTAGTTTAGCTCACCATCAAATAGTACACCCTTTTTTGTACAGTCACTCAATTCTAATATAGAGCCATTCAGGATGACAATCGCACTGACCTGTCTTATTGCTTTTTCTCGCAATAATTTTTTACCCACACAAAGGACCACAGGCTTGCATGGATTCAACAGAAGTCCATTAACCCGAGACCAGTTTCCTATCGCATTCTGGTCACTGTTTATCAAGCGGATAGCAGTATTTATATCATAGGGATAAAAGGCCAGAAATGTCTGCGGTGTACACTGAAAACAACATTGGCCCCAAAGCACTTATCTGAAGCACCCCCTGGCGGACACTGCGAATAGTCGATGATGAATTAGCCTTACATAATGATTTTTCTCAGACAGATAATTGAAGAACCAGTTAAGCACAGCAGTATGTAGGAAACAATAATGTAACTTTACAATGGCGAGCCTATGATTCATGACATCAAACGCCTTACTGTAGTCCAACAATATTAGAAGAGCCACCTAAGAATCGTCTATGGCCCTAACAAGGTCATAAGTAATCTTCAACAAGGCCGTGCCAGTACTGTGAGCTGCCCTAAACCCTGATTGAATTGGTGGTAGCACTTATTTACTAAGATGTTCAATCATTTACAGATGCACTACCTTTCCAAGGACCTTGGGCGCAATTGGTAGGATACTAATATGGCGTAGATCAACGGGTTTTGAAGATCGAGTCAGGAATAGGTCTGGCGATCGCTATCTTCCATATTAGGTGCACAACTCCGGTAGATAATGAAACACTGATAATATGTGTGAGGTGCGTAATACAGAAAGGAAGTATCAGTTTCCACATCTTCAAGTTCAACCCATCGCATCCCGCAGCCGTGCACTTAATAGTTGCAAATGTTTAATTCACAAGTCCCAGAGAAACTCATTACCTTCGGAATGTTAGGATTTGTTGTGTTTGAAAAGAACTGAACTAGCTGCTCATCAACATCTGAAATTGGCAATGAATCTATATAGAAGTTATTAAGCTCTTCAGCTCCAATCATCTCATTATGAATATTTAGCTCATTCAGGAATGCCCACAATTGCCTTGAGTCATTCTACTTACCGTTATCTTGACATTCTATATACGCTTTCTTCTTTCTCCGTATAGCCCCAATTAAGCAGTTTTTATTTCCTCTTTTTGAAGAAAGTCTGTGATTTTAAATATATATATATATATATATATATATATATATATATATATATATATATATATATATATATATATATATATATGTAAACTTGAGACAAGAATAATCCTTCCTGACAAGAGCTAGTTCCAAAATCTGCCTGCCATGCACACAGCCCCCAAGAGCCACAATAGTGCAACTAAGCAGGATGCCGAGAAACGAAGCGGCAGACTGCAGTTTCGCCCTTATTAGGAGCTCATCAGTGTCGCATATTGCTTCTCAGCATCCTATCAAGCTACATCGGGGTACCCAATCGATTCCAGAAAGGACGCACCTCGTACATACGTATGAGAGTCGCCCTCCATGGACCGACACGGTGAACCCTCGACCGGACTTCGAGAAAGATACGAACAATAACATACAGATGTGGAAACGTTAAAAAATCCAAACATTTGAGAGACATCTTTCGCCGTTCCGTGAATCACATCAACGGTAGAAAACGAGCGAAATCATCCCGCTGGAAAAGTGCTCTTAGCCTCTGTTTCCGAGATAAAACCTCCCGTCGGTAAATATTTGATGGGACAAATATCTTCCGCGATAAACTTCGCGATGAGTCTACATATGTTAACTTGAGGCAAGAAGAATTATTCAAAATCCGTAGATCAATGAATAATCCTTCCTTCCGCGAAGTTTATCGCGGAAAGTATTTGTACCATCATATATATATATATATATATATATATATATATATATATATATATATATATATATATATATATAAACAGGGTGGTCCAACGAAAACTTAACAACTTGATTTTCCGGTTTAAAATGAAAATATGGAACATCGCTCGGAATCGTCGATTTCTGATTCGAGGGTGAACAACTTTTCCGATTTTTTCATCCCCGCAACTTCAATGCCCCACAGATGATGAGCCAACCCCCTAATTTTGAATTGAGATGAGGGAAGTTGCGATGCCTCATTTTCATCTTATCGAGTACTGTTTGACTTAAATTTTCGCTTCAAAATTTTCATCGTTAACGAAATGGCAGCTAAAAAAGTGGAAGACTAATTACTTTTGCGATTAGTTTATTAAGTGATGAAAATGGACACCATTCGCTACCATGCAGTGAAATAAGTTTTGCTCAAATCGTTTACGTACATTACTCACAATTTCTGGTTCAGTTTGACAGCATTCAATGTTGAGGGGAAAAAAATCTTCATCTATGTCGTAACATTTGTTTTCATATGATCTCAAACTCGTCTGAAACAAGAATGAGTTTATTTGACTATCAGTATTCATTCAATTTATCTTCAGCTAAATTAATGCAAGTTTTCTGTGTTTCTTGTTGATTTTCGAATCTTTGAATTTATTGTAAAGGCTGCTGAACGTCCTGCACGCTATTTGAATGATCATAAAGTGGTAAGAATTTCAACACTTCTAGAGGAGGGGCGAAGCCAACTTTAAGTTATTGAATGTTAACCAAAGCACTATTTCAAGAGCAGTTAATCGGTACCACGAAATAGGGGAATATGAAAGAAGGGCCGGACAGGGAAGAAATCGGATAACAACACCAGTTGATGATCGTTGGTTTCGTTTAACTGCACTAAGAGTTCGGCACTGAACAGCTAGAATGCTTAAAAATGAACTTGCACAGAAATGTGCCTATTTCATTGCAAACTGTTAGGAACAGGCTCAGGGAACATGCAAATTGGGGTATTCCAGAATAGTCGAATGTTTTCTTTTCCGACGAGTCCAGGTTCTATCTAGTATCAAATGAATCAAAATGTTAGCGGCTAGATACATCGCAGGTATCCTTGAACCCTTTGGCCGATTGATTGGCGAAAATTTCATTCATCTGCATGATAATGCTTGGCCTTATGCGGCTAGAGTAGTTACAGAATTTCTGCAAAATGCCGAAATTGATATTTTAAGATAGCCAGCCAGAAATCCCGAATTGAATATCATAGAACATGTTTGGGACAACCTGGGGTGGCAAATTCAGCAACGTAGGATGCCTTGTAAAACACTCCAACAACTAGAAAATCTGCTTTCTGAAATTTGGAACGCAGTGACCCAAGAGTACATCCAAAATTTTTTTGAGGGGCTTCCGAGGTGTATACTGGCAGTAACTAGGGCCCGGGCAGGAAACACTCGATTTTGAAAATGATTAGTAACCATTCGATGCTAGCTGATTGGTCTCTTCGCGAATGTTTGAAGATGGTAGAATTTTTTAATTTTTCATTAACTCGAAAATTGTTGGTATTTTCCATCATAAACTCATCTTTTTGAGTGATATCTTTCTATTTTACACTTCTGAAAGTTACCAAGCGACTCCTGAATGACCAACCTAAAAGTTTATATGGTATTGTCGTAAAAGTAGAGTGATGTGACAATTTTTGTGCGGAGTATATTTCCAGCTCGAATCAAATTTTTTTTTTAAACAAATCTCAGGAGTACTCATGGAATTCTCATTCAATCATACTATAAAACGCAAAGAGCAAAAACAAATATCTCAATTACAATATTCCATAATTCAACAACCTTCTTTTCCAGTGGCTCCAACATAAGCAAAATACTTTTCAGAGCTTAACAAAAACCTGATAAATTCATAACAGTGGGGAATTTACAGAATTGAATGCAATGAATGTCCAACAGCTTACGTAGGACAAACAGGTTGAAGTTTAGAATCTAGGTTCAGAAAACATCTCTCCTCAGATAAGAAATCACATATTTACATACCACAGCTGTGGTATGACGAGCATTCCCTCCTTCCAAGACTTGAGAATGAAAAAAAGTTGATTTAAAATTCTCCACAAATGCAATAAAGAATTACAATTAATCTGTTGAAAAGTTTGGAAATTAAAAAACTCTGTAAAATCCCAAAATTCACCTGTCTTAATAGTCAACTAGAATTGAATCACTCCCCTCAGGCAAAAGTCTTTTCATTTATATTAAAATACATATTTCACATATCTGTCGTACTAAAACCTCGAAATTCCACCCTGTACATGTATTTACTATTTATTTAGAATCATCACGTTATGAAGTGAACCTGTTGAATGTTAGCCAAGTAAAACAGTGCTCTTTAAATCCATTGATTTCTGCAAAGAAGGGAATTTAATGGCTATCAGTTTCGACAGAAAATTCGCCAGGTAAAAATTTCTCGGTTACTTCCAATTTGTGGATCCAACTATCGAAATGGCACGCAGAGCTGTTTTTAAATTTGTTCTATTGCGTGAACTTGTCAGATCACTAAAGGTCTCTTGACGGAAATGGTGGGTTTGAAAGAAGACCGATAACAACCCTCGGGATAGTCATTAATATAGTTATAATAGCACAGCTGTCAGTCAGTTGCATTATAGAGTTGTCTAATTTAACATTTGAAAGCAAGAAAATCGCTCCCAATTATATGAGCCGAAATTTATGAACGTGATAGACCGATTTATCAGAAATACATTGGACTTGAGGAACATTTTAATTGCCTCTTAATAATATGTTTGATGAATGGAAACTAGGGCATCTTCGATTAGAGAAGAAAAAGAATAGAACCTATAAATTGTGATTTAAACAAGTATCTTTTCTATGATTTAATCGTTTTAGAATTGGAAAATCATGTGATGAGAGCCAATATTGAATGTCGATGAAACATTCTGAGTCCGTTAAGATTATACTCTATGACATCGCGTTGTGCTGTCAGTTGTCTTTTGGAAGTAGAAATAATGAGTATTTAAAGAAGGAAAAGAATTCGTTGAAGTGTTTATCAACAATTTTTTTCAGAGAAGAGAGAAGGTAATGCCTTTCATACCACAAACCTGGCCGCCCAAGATAATTTAATGTGTTTTCACTTCTCTTCTTGAACAGGGTCAAATTGTAAGTTATTAAAGACAGAGGTACATTGTGTAGCTTGTTGGACCATCCGTCGTTTTTCGCGAGCCTAGTTTTTCTTTGGAGCTGGATTCATTTTGGAATCAAGCCAATCAGTACGTCAGAGCATTCACGTGTACCTCTAGTAGAGAGAAAGATCAGCAACCTGCCTCCTTTAAGCTAGAGGCTGCAGATCAGGAGTGATCTCCAGGTGGTCGATAAGTCGCACTGCTTTCTTCTGTATACTATCCAATATTGTGATGAATGTTTAGGTGCAGAGCCCCACATATGGGAACAGTATTCCAGACTAGGTCACACCTGTGCTAATATAAAATCATCAACTATGATCTGTGAAGTACATAGTCATGAAAAGAACACTGAGCTTAGCAGAAGCAGATTTGGCAATGGCTGAAATATAGTCATACCAGCAAACTCTGGTGTTAACTGTGACGCCAAGTAGATGTATCTTCTTGTCGTAGGAAATAGGTCCTTGCATGATAGAATGTGGTTCTCCAGCAGTGTCTTTTCCGGGGAACGTTTTTGATTGCGCCTTGTTCGCGTTAAAATTGACTGGCCTGACTATGATATATTCTCCAATTCTGAATTCAGAGACCAATTCGTTGATATTTTTGTCGCTATGGCTCCTCAGAACTTATAGGACGCTAGTTAGCAAATGAGGATACCAGAGTTCATTCGTTCGCTAACCTAAATATTGTTTTTGTTTTTTGTTTTTCTCTGAGGACCTACAGTTTATAGTGGACTCCGAACCACTCACCTAGACCGTGCAGTGATAACTGCCACCTCTGAGGATTACAAGTTATCTGGCCTTCGGAGGTTATGGACTCAACCTAACGGTTATGTATCCAGTCTCAATGTGATTTTTATATACATACGTGGGGCAAACACACCAACATTCATACTACATCCATATCTTACCTGGGATTCGAACCCGGGCCCTCGGCGTGGGAGTCAGTACTTCTACTGACTTACCCACGGAGGGAGATAACCTAAATATTCTACTTTCGGAGGACTGAAACAGATGATTAATCTAAAGAGACAATCCACTCAGAGCTATCCATACTTGAACTAATGTTTAGGACTAGGAACTAAACATGAGTTCAAGTACGGATAGCTCTGAGTGGATTGCCTCTTTAGTATATACAGGGTGCCTCAACGAAAACTAAACAGAGGCTATATCTACCAAGATATTCATTTCTGATCAAAACGCAAGAACAGGTCAATTTTTGTTTCAAGGGGGACATCTTTTGGGGTACAAAACTTGCCTGAACGAATTTCAATTTTTAATTGAAAACTGTAAAAGATATAGGGTAAGCAACTGGAAGATAGGAAAGACTATTTCCTGAGACTATTCAAGTTTCAGTGAAGTAAAATGGAACAGATCCATGCTGATCAATGACACTCATCATCAAGTACCATCCTTATCTCGAATTTCAACACCTAGAACAGGGGTGACCACCCTTGAAAATTTGGAAGAGGGTAGATGGGTCGAGTGATGACTCAAAAGAAAGGTGGTATCTTTGTCTACATTGCCTTGAACGAATTTCCATTTTTGATTGAAAACTGTAGAAGATACAGGTTAGCTACTGAGAATATAGAGAAGATCTATTTCGCCCTGACTATTCAAGTTTCAGTGAAGTAAAAAAATGGAACAGATTCATTCTTTGATCTAAATGAATCTATTCCAGTTTTCATCAAGCATCCTAATATTCCAATAGTCTAGAGGCGATAGTCCTCTCTTTTTTCAATCTGTAAGAGGGTTCTACAGTTTTCAATCAAAATGAAAATTCTTTCACGGGAATGCAGACAAAGATAATACCTTTTTTTCGAGTTATCACTGTAACCCATCTACCTCTTCCAAATTTTCAAGGGTTGTCATCCCTGGGCTATTGAAATTGAGATGAGAATGGTACATGATGACTACCATTGATCAGCATGGATCTGTTCCATTTTGTCTCACTGAAACTTGAATAGTCTCAGGGAAATAGTCTTCCCTATCTTTCAGTTGCTCACCCTGTATCTTTCACAGTTTTCAATTAAAAATGGAAATTCGTTCAAGGCAATGTAGACAAAGATACTACATTTCTTTTGAGTCATCACTCGACCCATCTTCTCTATTCAAAATGTTCAAGGATTGCAACCCCCGCTTAAGGGGTGGATATTTCAGGCAAGCTTTGTACCCCAAAAGATGTCCCCCTTGAAACAAAAATTGACCTGTTTTTGCGTTTTGATCAGAAATGAATATTTTGGTAGAGTTAGCCTCTGTTTAGTTTTCGTTGAAGCACCCTGTATATAAATTTGGTAGTAAGATATATTTGTAGTATTCATTCGCTCTTGATAAAGATACTGTGTATCGAAACGCGTCGAGCATTTAATAATATATTTTAGTAGAAATCATCGTTTACTTGTATTTGTGAAAATGGATTTCTATCGCGTAAAAGCCTCGTCAATCGAATTTTTGAAAAAGCAACATTGATGTTTATTCATATTCAATCGATCTATTGTAAAAATATAAACTGTTCTCAATTCGGCCCTGTTCTGCACCAGGCCGGTTTTCTCGACTTTTGGCTTTGACATTGTTCGACTAACCTGTGGCTCTCAAAACCATCTCCGACAGTTTTTGCGACCATTCTTGATTGTCCACGGCACACTATAAAACAATGGGTGAACCGTCTGCTGTAGTGAATTTTACTGATGTTCTTTTCAAGTTTGGTTTGTTAGGACGTTGAAATTTTTTGTGTGTCAAATGTCATTAAACCTTGGGAACTTTGAGATATTCATCACAAAATTTTCTCATAATTCCGCTACAATTCATCCAAAAAAATGTTTGTGAATCCAAGTACACTGCGGTAAAAAATTAACGCACAATTTGAATATTTCAAATATATATTTTGGTAGGTTAATTAATTATTAACACATGTTTTCCTTCGGATATGTCCGGACATATACCAACAAACTTCGGTGTTTTTCTTGGCTTACCTGTTTCTTTTATGATTGAAAAAATGAGAGAAATAAAGTGACATTTTGCAAGAAATCACTTCAGCAGTTATTGATCGATTTAAGCGAGATACGTTTGTTCTTCTTAAAAATTTAAATTTTCAGTAATAATGCAACGCCAATCACGAAATTTTACGCTGGCATAATGTGCTGAAGCAGCGGTGTTAGATGACTTAGGTTGAACTTATACAACAACACGGGGTGTCCCATCAACTGTGTTCAGAATGATCTGGAGGTACGAGACTGGTATTTAAGCTTTTCCTCGTTGAGAGTTGCTAAGCACCTTCGAATGCATCTGAAACGATGTAACAACATCTTAAGGAATTTGAGGCCCAGCTGCCAGGGAACATGTCGATTCATTAGAAGTAGACTGGGGTAAAGTTCTGTTAACAGATGAGTCGAGATTTGGTCTTTTTCATTGCGTATGGAATTTGAAATGGGGGATATGCCCAGTGCAACTTTTCACCTACCTATGATTTTGGCGGAGTTTCAAAAATGGTGTGAGGAGGAAATTCTCTGAACGCACTGATCTGATTATCGGAATAAGTGGAACCTTGAATGCTCAGAGGAATGTTACAGACCCTTTAGAAGAACATGTACCAGTTGTGCCAAACATGCGTTTTGTTTTTGCATGATACCGCCAGACTTCACCAAGCTCATATCTTTAGAAACTACCTTCAACATCTCGAAATCGCCTGAATGAAATGGTTTGCACAAAATCTAGATGTCTAGAACATTATCAATAAAAGGTAAGGAAGCCAGCAAAATCAGCCACCTACCTTGAATGACGTTCGGAACAGAGTGATACTACAAGTCAATTCTGCTGTACCTTCTTCTGATAGATCATTTACTAACAGTAACATTCTTCACTTCTTGAAATTAATTTCGCAGCGAAGCTGAAGATTTCAGGACTTTAGGACGCCGATTAAAGGGACATTACTTTAGTATGTGATTTTTCTTTTACATGAACCAGTACTTTTGATGATAAATCATACTTTCTGATAGCAACGGTAAACTTTCTGAACTGCAGGAAGACCTTTTCCAATAAGTTTCACCGTTTCAAATTATCCCTTTTTTTGTTTAAAGTTCAAATGATTTCCGTTTACATGTATCAGCACCCTTAGGCAACTCCGACCCCAACTTGTTTCTGCCAGTGGTAACATCGTACAGCCACTCAATAAAGATCCAACGACATTATAACAGAGCCAGCAGGGAAGAACTGCGCGACGTTTTCCCGTCTTTTTCGTTCAATGATGTTTTTTTTTAGATTCTGAAATCAATGTCAGCACTGAGTCCATCACTCAAGATATTCTTGCAGGATGGATCTCCACATTCCAAATTCCACAGAGAAAACATCCGCGCAAAAGAACTGGAAGAAGAACCAATAGATGGAAGCTGCATATGTGCGTTTCAAAAGCATTTGTAACTCAACAATTGATGAAAACTAACTTCAATGAAAGAGCTAAGAATAGACTGTTGGAGCAGACTGGTGATTAGAGATGTGCTTCAAAGGTAGCTCCTGTTCTTTATCATCTGTTTCATATTTCATATGAGAGCTAGACGCTTCCGGAGGAAAATTGTGAGAGTAAAACCGATTCCGAAGAAAGTAAAGAAATTCCTACCCCGAAATTACCGTCCAACCGCGTTCTTGCCCATTATGATGAAGGTCATGGAAAGTGTGATAAGTGATTTGCTCATAAAATATCTCGAGTTAAAGGGTAATCATCAGTGATCAACAATCCGGTTGCCATAGACAACGATCAACTGATGACCTCCTTGGATACGTTATGCATTTGTAGATATCAACTTCAATAGGGTTTGGCTCACAGCCTTGACGAATAAACTAATCCCATATGGACTTCCCGAAAGATTGCGTTGTTGTACTAGTAGCTTTTTCTTCAGTTGATCAATTCAGGTGGTAGTTGATAGTGTAAAGAGTGAATCGTTTCAGGATAATACAGGAGTACCCCAGGGTCTTATACTCTCGCCCACTCTTTTTCTGTTGTAGATTAACCATCTGCCCCACTCCACGGAAAACAGAATGTTCGGGTTTGCGGATGACTGTACCCTGGTGTCCTCATTTTCTTGCCAGCGTCATATAACTGCTGAGGATTTACAACGACAAATGTTCCCTCAGAGCATTTGACTGAATTCAGGCTTGAAGCAGATATCAGAATGGGGTCGTTTGAACTTGGTCAATTTTAACGAGAATAAGACGAAACCAATAACGTTTGCCAGAAAAGTCAGTGATGGAGAACCTCAATTGATCATGCAAGTACATCGAATTTCTTCAGAAACGAACACGCATGATACTAGAAAGGATATCAAGAAAAGTATGAAACCAGATGAGTTGAAGATAGGCATTTCAAACATCAAAACGGTAAACAATGATGGACTTCCAATAGTCTGCAAGAATAATAGGGATAGAGAAATTGTTAATAATGAAATTACAACTAAGCTAGGTGATAGGTACAACACTAAGTTACCAGAGGGACAAAAACCGAGAGTTAAAAGAGCTAAAAGTAATGATTATCAACCAGAACGACCAAATACCCAAAATAAATGAAATAAAAATTATCGCTATTAAGAAGAAAGAAGATAAAAATTACAACGCCATAATAGAATGCAATCCATCTACTTATAGTAAAATCATGAATTTGGGAGTTCTATATATAGATATGTCAATCTGTTATGTGTTTGAGTGCCTAAGTCTACTGCGATGCTACAAATGTGCAGGATATCACTATGTTGCCAAGGACTGTGACAAGAGCAGGTATATTTCAATTGTGGTAGTGAAGCTCACCGTACTAAGGACTGCAGCAGCGAACATAAATCCTGCCCGAACTGTAAAGAAGTTAATAAAGAGTTCAAACTCTTTCGCATGCTCCAGAAGAAAATCAATTAAGAGAGAGCGAGAATAGAGTATAAAGAACAGCAGTTACAGAATATGACGACCTTTAATAAGCCAGAGGACAAATGCCAAAAAACACAGAAGATTTTTCAGTAAAAGGAGGAAATTTGAACAGTTCACATGAACATCTAAGGTTAAAAGAAAGTACGCCAAGCCTCAATGGTGTACTGGTCAATATAAGATATTTACTATCGTGTTTTGATATTTTCAAAGAGGAAATGAAGGAGAAGGATTATAACTTAATAGTAATTTGCGAGACCTGGCTTAATAAGGATATCGGCTCTGACTGTGTTCACTTACCAGGATACCAATTTTGGCGGAATGATAGGCCCACACGAGGAGGAGGTGTGCCCTTGTATGTGCAAGATTTCTTAAAAACTTAATTATTTTACGCTAGTGACTATAACTCTTGCGCTATTGAACAACTGTGTCTAATTATTAAGTTTAGAAACCGTAAACTGGGAGATGGTGTAGTGTACAAAACTGAGGTTTTGAGTAGAATATTTCTTGAGGTAGATTATATTTTGTTGTTAGGAGATATCAATATAAACATGCTGACTTCTAGATTGAAGGAAACTAGAACTTTTTTAGATATTGTAAGGAATTATAGCTAGGTCCAGATTGTAACTCAGCCCACTAGAGTAACTAGGACTTCCGAAGCTCTAATAGATGTAGTATGCATTTCCAGGAGTATCTTGGGTCGTTCAAACGTTGAAGATTCTTTGCATGGCTACACAGATCATTGTTGCGTGGAATATGAGCTTAACATATCGATTACTGAACGGAAGGAACGCCAGGTAACTATCAGGGACTTCTATAATTTCAGTATGAGTGATTTTGCTCGTGCCGCATACCGTATGAACTGGAATAGAATTGAATCTTTTTCCTCCTTTTTCCCCACAGTCAAAATTATGATTAAGTTGAAGAAAAAAGCGTACCGAAAATATCTTAAAACTAGGTAGAGAATACTATGTAGATATACGAAATCTTATTGAAAAAACAATAAAGAGTGAGAAAGCAGCCTACATGAAATTTGAAATAAGGAAGTGTGAAAATGACTCCAAATAAAAATGGAAAAAACTTAGAGAATGGGATATTAATTGGAAGTCATTCAGGAGATCATGATCTTTCTAGTTTAGGCTGGGATGTGAATGAGCAGAATGAGTATTTGTGGAGTGTGGGTGATGGTGTTGATGTGAGTGGGAATTTGATAGACCATTTCAATGAGAACCGATTCAACTTAAATATTTCCTTTTCATTTGCCGAAGTTGACGATGAGGCTATATCAAAGAAAGTCAAATCAATTGAAACAAATGCTAATAGAGCCGATGGTATAAATCTTATAATGCTGAATCCTTGTTTTGCCTTAGTGTGTTAGTGAAGCTTGTGGTATTACCAATCCTTCTCTTGGTAGCAGTGTAATGCCACAGATTTGAAAGCACTCATTGGTCACACCTATTCCCAAGGTCTCACGTCCGGGTTGCTTTGGTGGTTTGAGACCGGTGTTTTACCCACTCTGACAAAAATATTAAAGAAAATTGAGGATGACCAATTAGTTTCATATTGAATAATATATCGCCTCGTTTTCAATCTGGTTTTCGATCTGGCTATGGAAGTCAAACGGCACTACTTAGAGTTCTAAATGATGTTAGTTCTGCTTCAGATAAGGGGATGATGACGCCGATGCTGTTCTTGGATAAAAAAAAAAGCATTTGATCTTGTGGGCTCATTGCTCACGTTGGCCAAACTGAGATACATTGGTTTGGATGACGTCAACTGTAAGTCATACTTTATCAATTGTTATCAGAGTGTTAGAGTGGGTTGTATATACTCAGGAATGAAGGAAAAACAACGCGGTGTCCCACAGGGCAGTATACTTGGACCGATTATCTTTCTCATTTATACTATGGATTTACCAAGTGTCATCACTCACCATGTCATTAATACTGCATGTATGCTGATGATCTTCAGGTTTATGTTCATGCCGAAGCATCAAAAATCGATGACGCAGTAAGAGTTCTAAACTCTGCTGCAAGCAGTATATCATCTTGGTGTAGTGAAAACAGGTTGATCAACCCAATAAAGTCTTCTGCCATGATTATTTCCTCAAAGCTCTCCCAAGTTGATACGTCACAGATTGATAACATCTCCATAAAGAACATCAGAGTGCCATGGGTGAAAAGTGTAAAGAGCTTAGGAATTATCCTAGATTGTAAGTTGGACTTTGAGCAACATGTAAAGGACCAAAATGCACTTAAAATTGCATTCAGTGAAAGTTCACCAAATTTTCGTCAATTGTACTTCGAAACACCCTGATTACAATTCTGCAATGAAAAATATACCTCAATGGATTCATTTCTGAGATACAGGCTGTTTACGTTTGATGGATTTTGAAGCGGATTTTTCCAAACTCCCCCTTTTTCAACTGTAGATTCTGTTTAGAGTATATTTGAACAGAAAAAAAATGTCAACTGGGAGGTCATAAAAGTGTTGATAAATGCATTGGAAAACCTATCTTTGTATACAGGGCGGAACATAAGAAATCGTGAAATCGATAATGGAATATCTCAGTTTTCTTTCCATGGAAAACTACAGAACGGCATGAATTTATTAGAATCTTCACTTCTAGCGTTCTTATGCTAGAGATTGCATAACTGTGACTCTCCTAGAGTATACAGGATATCTCATGAATGGCCGAATATTGAAAAAAAAATATTTCTTTATTTCTTGGAAATTTTTTTTTAATAAAAAGATCATTGAATTGTAAGGCGAAGGAATATTGTGAGTGTCTGTGTGTATCCGTATGAGTCTGAATTGTTTGTTTCAGATGTTATTGATATACAGGCTGTTTGAGTTCGATGGTTTGAAGCGGATTTTCACCAACTTCACTTTTTCAACCGTAAAATATGTTTGGGGTATTCTTAAACAGAAGAAAATATTTTTTCACTAAGATATCATAGGAATGTTGATGTATGCAACTAAAAACTTGTCTCCATATTCAGGGCAAACGATAAAAAATTGTGAAATTGATATTAGAATATTTTGGTTTTCCAGGAATGAAAACCTGCAAACAGCATCAGTGTATTATTATTATCTCTTTCGGAGTATTAATGTTACTACTGAAAATCTCCATAATTATACAGGTTGTTTCATAAATATTTTCCAAGGGCATGCGGAGTTCTCCGCGGAAACGGACAGCTTTCTCCTGTTTTTCAAGAACATTTATCCCAGTTATTCGTCTCAACGATATTGGTTTAACGAATAAAAGAAAGTTTCACACTCAGACAAGTTCACTTCGATCGAAAATTAATACTTCAAAAAGCTAGAACGCTCAGCTTAAGTGAGCACTTCACCTAAAAATCTATCTAAATCGATAAGAAATGAATAACTGCTAACAATTGTAATTCTATTAACAACTGTCAAATTTTTTTTTTGTTCTTTGATTGTCAGATCATAGAAATGATGATTCCAGTCTTGGAGACGCCCATATTCTTTCTATGTCAGCAAGACCAAAGATACTCCTGGAAAATAATAAAGGTATGTATATGCTCCAGAAAATGTTCGAGGCTCCTACCGGTAGACTGATGTCATTGAATATATTCCTCAAAATGGTGAGGTCACTGCACAAAACTAATCAACTTAACTTTTTTCGAAGCCCTCGGATTTAACCGAAACAGATTCGCTGAAAGACTATGAATTCAGTTCAATGAAGTGCTAATATTTTGCGATCTTGTTACTCTAGATGGAGTAAGCGGACAAAATAATCAAAGGAAAGGACCTACGAACATTTTCTGTGAATTGCGACAAGGTTCATGATTCTGAAAATCATTTTACATTATAGTAGCTGACAACCGGTAAGCATAGCAATCACAATGTAAGGAATCAGTATTTCTCAGGAACCAGGCATTTATGAAACACCCTGTATAATTATGGAGATTCTCAGTAGTACCATAAAAACTCCGAAAGAGAGAGTGCAGTACTGAATTCAAACCAATATCGTTGAGAAGCATAACTGAGAACCATAAATATTCTTGAAAAACAGGAGATAGCTGTCTGTTTCCACGGAGAACTCCGCATGTCCTTGAAAAATATTTATGAAACAACCTGTATAATTATGGAGATTTTCAGTAGTAACATAAACACTCCGAAAGAGATGATAATAATCAACTGATGCTGTTTGCAGGTTTTCATTCCTAGAAAACCAAAATATTCTAATATCAATTTCACAATTTTTTATGGTCTGCCCTGTATATGGAGACAAGTTTTTAGTTGCATACATCAACACTCTTATGATCTTTTAGTGGAAAAATATTTTTCTTCTGTTCAAGAATACCCCAAACATATTTTACGGTTGAAAAAGTGAAGTTGGCGAAAATCCGCTTCAAACCATCGAACTTAAACAGCCTGTTCATCAAGAACATCTGAAACAAAGAATTCAGACTCATACGGACACACACAAACATTCACACTATTCCATCGCCTTATAATTCAATGATGTTTTTATTAGAAAAAAATGTTTTCCCAAGAAGTTATTTTTTTTCAATGTTCGGCCATTCATTAGATACTCTGTATACTTAAGGAGAGTCACAGTTGTGTGATATCTAGCATAAGAACACTCTGAGCGAAGCTTCTAATGAATTCATGCCGTTCTGTAGTTTACCATCGAAAGAAAACTGAGATATTCCATTATCAATTTCACGATTTTTTATGTTCCGCTCTGTATACAAAGACAGGTCTTCCAATGTATTTATCAACACTTTTATGACCTCCCAGTAAAAAGTATTTTTTTTTTCTGTTCAAAAATACTCTAAACGGAATTTACAGTTGAAAAAAGGGGATTTAGGAAAAATCCGCTTCGAAATCTTCAAACTTAAACAGCCTGTATCTCAGAAACGAATCCATTGAGGTATTTTTTTATTGCAGAACTGTAATCAGGGTGTTTCGAAGTACAATTGACGAAAATCTGGTGAACTTTCACTGAATGCAATTTTTAGTGCATTTATAAAAAGTCTTACTGTAAGCTCAAGATGCTATATCAATATAAACATGAACTGGACCAGGACACAAAGTTGAATCTTGCAGAAGCTTCGGTTTACCCCCACTTCAAATATTGTAACTTAGTGTAATACTTTTTTTTGACTGATGAAAATAGGAGGAAATTGCAAAAAATCCAGAAGTGTGTGGACCGATTTTTTTGTTGGGTTTCTTTTGGCAGTCGTATAACACCTTTTCTTAAGGACGTTAACACGAAATTAACACATACAGCTATGTCTCACTGCATTTTGTTTCGTTTTGCCACATACTATTGCATAGCAGATGCCCAGACTATTTGTAAAAATAAAAAAGGAGGTTAGATTAGTTTCATATTCCTCAACACAAAACTTTATGTTCAGGGGTAGTTTTTCATATCTTGCCCCTTCTTTTCTGAATAATTATCTGAACGAACTGGAGTTGAATGAATTGAAATGAAAAAGAGTGTACGCAAAATATTGTTTGATGAATTATTGTAGTATCTGGAATCTTTATATTACGTTATCTTTTTCAGGTTAGTAAGGATTATGTGGAAGATATGTTTGCAAAACATAACTCCTATTGTGCAGTTTTGTTCAACTTTGAATAATGAAATTAATATTTATTTATTTATTTTCTCGTCATCACAGTCAACACTGGAGTTTGTTGCCAAACCAGTTTCTGCTCAACTCAATTTTCTTTTCAGCATTAAGCAGTACTTCATCGTAGCTGATACTTTCATACAAAGTCCAGGTGTGACCTGTCGGGAATACTTTTCTCGTGTTTGGATTCCACACCGAAACATTTATTATATCCATTGGCTGTGTTCAGAAGAGTGCAGTACCGGAGATCACGCCTGATCTCTAGCCTCTCGCTCAAAGGCGGCAAGTTGCTGATCTTTCTCTCTTGTACAGATACTTCCATTGTAAATGTTCTGAAGAACTGAAGGACTTAGTTTCAGAAAAAATCCAATTCCAAAGAAAACCAGACTAATGAAATACTCTCATCAACGAACGGCCCAACTAGCTACGCCACGTACCTCCCTCTATAAAAATTCTTTTTTTCACAAGGCTAGTGTGCAGTGGATTGCACACATTGAATAATCTTTGGCGGCCACATCTATAGCACGACAGGCATCGGCGCTTACCAAGAGTTGAGAATTGAAAAATATCCTAGTCCTTGTAAAACTGCAACAATTTTTGGTACTACCATAGTACCCAAAGAGATTTCAACCAATTCTTTATACACTGCACAACTTTGTCAGATTCACTCTATTGCATTCACAAAAAATCTTAGAAATAGAGAATAAGACCGGCATCGAGAGTTACAAAAATGAACTACCAAGATTATATGGTTAAACATTTTGATAGAAGAATTTGTACGAAAGAACAGAGAATAGATATCAATATTTCGAAATGACCTCAAATTTTTTCTCCCAAGTTCATATACATAGCAATAAGTTGGTCCAAAATATTCCGTTTCCCCAGTTTTATAATATCGAGGATTCAAAGGTATTTTGATTTAATTACAGTTTCTTCAATTATCTTCAGGCGTACGTGAGATATTTACATATGAAATTCCCAGAAGGAAAACAAGTGGGGATGGGATCATCAACCATAGAAGATTATTAAGACCAGACATTATTTATGTGCTATGGGACATTTAGCATAAATTAAATCAAACCAGTTTACTTCTAGATAAGTGAATCCACATTTTATCTGGAGCAATAATAAAGTTTGATTGTGATATATTCATGTGAATTATTTTAATGGAACATTTGGAATTTTATCTGAGGAATTTTTTCCTAGTGAATTACTCGAAAATTACTTTCTCCAAATAACCTTTATATCGTTCTCGTCTAACATTCTCGAGGGTTTATGTGCACAGTGTAGATAACACCACATAACAGCAATTCTGATGATTGAGTTAAGGAACATAGTATTAGCCTAATTTTTAATGACGATTTCAAATCTGTGACTGAAAGCGTCTATATCAGCTTAGAAAATATGTAATATGGCCATTTTACAATAAAACACAACTTCTTTGAAATTGATCTTATTTTATTGAATTTTTCAATCAAAAAAACTTTCTTTTGTAGGATTTTCTTGCAGATGTTGTAGTCAGTGAGCTGTGTTGAATACTCCAACAATAGTCAGCCATCATGTGTGCGTTCCAGTAACCTTGATAGCGTTCCTTCATAGCCTGAAGGTCCTGGTGGAATCACTCGAAAGATAGATCCCAAAAATTATCAGAAAAATTCTGTTCTCTGGTGCGGTAATAAGAAACTTCAGTTTCTTTTGTTACTAAGTTATTTTCCTTCAGACTAGAAGCGTTACCGCCGTAATAATAACGCCTGAGCGCTGTGACGTATCATGACGTCACACATCTAGTAGTCATAACAAGCATGCGAAACGAAAGTACAGTGTGATCGAAAAGCCGGTGCATGTCATTTTATTTTTTGTATTTCATCCGAAAATAAGTGTTTCTAGTGCTTAATTTATGTATTAATGCATTTATAAGACATCAGGATACAGTATAGTGCTGTGTGTTTACCGAATAATTCGCGTCAATTATAAATTTGAACGAATTTCAGTGAGGTGAATTGTAAGTGAGGTTAGAAAAGGCGAATTAGTGTACAGTTAAACTTTTCGTTTATAAACCTAAATTTTTTTGAAAGTTTTATTGGAAGAGTGTTAGTGTCTTCGAGGTATTATGTCGTTCAGGTGTTGTGTTCCTGGTTGTTCAGGAAACTACGGTTATACAGATGCACCGAAAGTGGCGGTATTTTCCTTTCCGGAAGATATCAGTTTGAAAAGTAATTGGTTGAAATCTATTCCCCGAGCTCATTTTGAACCGTCGAAGTACAGTAAGTTATGTGAATTACATTTTCAAAAAGATGACTTAATCAGGGATACTACAAAATTTGATGAAGAAACTGGTAAGTACTTTACTGTGCCAGTAAAACGTCTTCACTTGAAAGAAGGGGCAGTACCAGCTAGTTTTCCGAATTGCCCCACATATTCATCAAAACCACATCAAAATCGTAAAAGGTTCAGTTCACATTCGAAATTACTATCACTACTCTCAGTTTTCGTCTCAATATCAATTAACTTCTGCTGTGAAAAGTTTAGTTTATACCACTCCAGTGAACACTGTAGAAGAATTGAGAAATCGAATAATAACATCTTGTGACAAGATAATAAATACCCCAGGAATGTTTCAAAGAGTGTGTGATAATATGCGAAGAAGGACAGAGGCCTGTATTCTTGTAGGTGGGGGACACTTCCAGCAATTTATTTAGTTTTTAATTGTTCTTTCTTTAGTTTGATATTGAATAAGTATAAGTTGAGTCTCAGAAGACTATTATTGTTTTTTATTTAGCGAAAAACATACAATTCAAATAATTCAAATTCAATAATTTTCACTCGAAAAGGGTTGGAGATACGAAAAAATTACAGGTGTCAAAAAAGTTTCTAAATTGAACAAATATGTCGAAAATTGGTTGTATGCTGATCAGTGGCGTACTGCAAAAAAGTTTGAAAGGGCAAAAGGAGACATGGCCTGGGAAAAGAAAACACCTTGTAAATTTCAGTTACAATCTAGAACCTGTAATGCTGGATGCTGTAAAAAATAGCTTTCATTTCAAATTTGGGCTGAATATCTCAAAAATTGCAGGAGTTTTGAAGAATAAAACAATTTTTTCCGGATATTTCAACACCCTGTAGCTCCCTTACGAAGCTTTTGCGGACCTATGTTTATAAAAACTTTTCTTCTTAAAATTGCACGTAGATTTACCCCCTCAAGTTTTGACATACTATCATGTAACACCCTGTATTCTCTTCGAAAATAGAAAAAAATGATTTAATTCTTTCACACAAACCCTTCTTGACGATCCATATCAAATTATAACAAGTTATATCAATATTTTTTATAATCAACAGCAAATTATTACGGTAATTAAGTGTTTTTGATAAAAGTTATAAAGTAATAACTAGAGCTGTTATGAAAATGAGGGTATAATTAGAATCGTTGTCGTCAAATTAATGAACATCAAGTCATCAATTAGACGAAAAGTGCAATTTTGTTGTCCAGTGTAATATTTCCTCATTGACTGTATTTATTTCGTGATCTTCCCGAACATGCAAACTACATAATCAGTAAAAACCCAACCGGGCAACGGATAAAACGTAGATGGAATGTAGTATGGTCCAGGGGAATTTGGTTGAAGAACCACGCTGCAGGTTCTTTCTTCTCTCTTTGCGGTATGAATAAGAGGTCAAGCCGAACTCTCGTTCCTTGTTCTGCCCTCTCAATTATTCTTCCTCTTCTTCTTCTCCGTGTATTCGAACAATATTTTTATTTACTTTTCCGCTAGAACAACTCAGATACACCTACAACCATGAATCTGGTTCTGGAAGTAATAAAAGTATTGAGTACTGGAAATACAAATCGGGTAGTGTTTCACTTAATACAGGGTGAATTAAGAGGCTACCTCGAAATGGGCAATTATATGAATATATATATATATATATATATATATATATATATATATATATATATATATATATATATATATATATATATATATATATATATATATATATATATATATATATATATATATATGAAATATTTTCAAGTGATACCATTTACGGTTATACCGGAAGTGGGTCATCACTTTGTTATTTCAAATGGCAATCTACCTTTTTTATTATACATCTAAAACCGACATTTGAGCAAGGCATAAAATACAAGTTGTTGGCACTCATCTGTCAAAACTTTTGACAGATTTAATTATTTTTGTTATAAACTCAATTTTTGAGGAACATTTAAAAAATTGTAGCTTGTAGATCTTCTGCACTACAGACACAATTTTTGCTTGGGTGGATAGAAGAAGGATCAAGGAATTTTTCAGGCAGTCTACACATGTCAAATGTTTATTGCGTTGTTTTGTATGATTTTTTCAATTTGGCCTTTTTAAAACAGCAATAACTCAATGTTTTCAAATGGCACATGCCAATTTTTATATCGCCATCAGATGAAGCGTCAAATTTCATATGCAATTGTATCAGCATGTACTATACCCATCTCTTATAGTTCCGAAATAATTTGGGAATATATTGAATTTTGATGATTTTGCAAGAACTAACAGAGAATGCTTTGAAATATTTGAATCAAGTAGTTGAACTGGTTACGCTCACCTGACAGGTGCCTAAAATTAATGCACTTGTCACTTCGTTCATTCGAATTTGATATTTCAACAAGATTTGTTGGTAATTTGAAGTGAAAATTTTTGAAAAACACCAGATTGATAATAAAATTGCTGATCATTCAAACGAGGATATGTTTAATCTCTTTTTAATTCATGGCGAATGTCAAAAAGTGGTGGATAGAACTTGCAGGCAATTCAATAACCAATTTCCAAATTTGGCGCCTATGAGTAAAACAAAATTTCGAAGGATTAGAAACAATTTTCTGCAATTTGGGGGAACAAAATACATAGAAATTAAAAGAAAACCAATTCTCGAGAACGACGACAATCAAATTAATACGCTAGCGTATTTTCTTGCCAATCCACACGCGTCCATTAAGTCAGCATAAATGGATATTGGATTTAGTTATACTTCCATTCAAAGGATCCTTAAGAAACATAAAATGCACCCGTATTCTTTTATCACACTACAAAAATTGAAACCAACTGACCTTCCCAAGCGGCTAAATTTCTGTGAAACTTTATTAATTCGGCTTCAAGAAGATGAGACAATTCTGCAAAATATTATATGGTCTGATGAAGCCAAATTCAATGAAAGTGGAATAACCAACAGGAGAAATCGACATTTTTGGGCCACAGAAAATCCACATTTCATTTGAGGTTATTGATTTCCAAAATAAATTTGCGTGAACGTTTTTGAAATTTTAATGAATGATTTGTTGGCTTATCACATTTATGAGGAAAATCTTAATGGACAAAGATACCTGGAAATTTTGAGAGGAACATTAGCAAATTTTTTAGATGGATTACCCCTCAACATTCTGAGGGATTGCTATTACCAAATGGATGGTGCACCAGCACATAAAACACGAGCTGTAGATCGGCAGCTAACAGAAATGTTCGAGGATAGATGGTGGGGTAATCAAGAACCAAATTTATGGCCTCCGCGTTTTCCGGACCTGACGCCCCTTGATTTTTATTTATGGGGCAAAACCAAGAGTGAAGTGTATCTTATTCCTGTAAGAAGTAAAGAAGAGTTACTAGAGCGCATTCATAATGCTTTTCGTAATATTGATCCTGAGGAAACTAGGAGGGCAACTCATCATGTTCGTATACGAGATGTCAAGTGTATCTATCAAAATAGGGCCCATATTGAACATTTATTCAGATCGTGAATTAGTTTTCTCCTATGATTTTTGTTATTATTTATTCGTATTAATGTAATTATCTTCGATGATTGGTTTTCGCTTAGTTCCTACAATTTTTATTCATCCGAATTGTAGGAAATTGCTTTTAATGCTTCGAAATTTTATTTTACTCATAGACGGCAAATTTGGAAATTGGTTATTGAATTGCCTGCCCACTACTTTTTGACATTCTAAAACGTATTAAAAAAGAATAAATATATTTTCGTTTGAATAACCAGTGGTTTTATTCCAAATGTGTTGTAATTTTTGGATATTTTCAATCTGAAATAACGACAATACTTGTTGAAATATCAAATTCGAATGAATGAAGTGACAAGTACATTAATTTTAGGCACCTGTGAGGTGAGCATAGCCAGTTCAGCCATTTGATTCAAATATTTCAAAGCATTCTCTGTTAGTTCATGTAAAATCATCAAAATTCAATATATTCCCAAATTATTTCGGAACTATAAGAGGTGGGTATATTACATGCTTATACAATTCCATCTGAAATTTGACGCTTCATCTGATGGCGATACAAAAATTGGCACGTGCCATTTGAAAACATTGAGTTATTGCTGTTTGAAAAAGGCCAAATTGAAAAAATCATACAAAACAACGCAATAAACATTTGACATGTGTAGACTACTTAAAAAATTCCTTGATTCTTCTTCTATCCATCCAAGCAAAAATTATGTCTGTAGTGCAAAAGATCTACGATCTACAATTTTTTTAAATGTTCCTCAAAAATTGAGTTTATAACAAAAATAATTAAATCTGTCATAAGTTTTGACAGATAAGTGCCAACAACTTGGGTATTTTATGCCTTGCTCAGATGTCGATTCTAGATGTATAATAAAAAAGGTAGATTTCCATTTGAAATAACAAAGTGATGACCCACTTCCGGTATAACCGGAAATGGTATCACTTCGAAAATATTTTGAATAATTGGAACTTAAAAAGTTTTTAACGGACGGTCCCAGTGGATATCCCTGTATATAGATATACTGGCTGCTTTCGGAATTTTGTCGATATCTTCCAAACAATTCATCCAAGTATGTTCAAATTTAGTGAGTGAATTAAGTAAGCAGGCCCCCAAAAAACACAATTGTGGGGAAAAACACAATTGTGGGGAAAAACACAGAGCCGTATTAAGAAATTTCAGTTTTTTGGAATAAATTCATTATTATATCAATATTCAGATTCTTAATTTTCTAAGAAAAACTTACATAAGCTTATACATAAAATCAACCCATATCAGGGACTCAAGAGTTCTCGTGCGATATTATTTAACTCTGAATGTCATTCGTTAACCACAGATTGGGTGACCATCACAGAAACCTAAATAAATATTTTGTAACCATAGATAGATAGATATAGATAATGAGTAAGGGCTGCTTAACAGTCCGGTGACTGCGATCCAGTGGTATATGGTGGCAGAATCTCTTCTAAATTTGACCTACAAGCTGCATTATTTTTGTGGATATATGCTATGTGGATGAGAGCTTAATGAATTCAGTCAGCTTCAGTGTGTTAGATGAAGCGCCACTGTCCCGTTAATATGGCGATTAGAATTCTCAGGTCTGACTTAGACAGTCTATGCCAAGCCTTGGCTCTCGCAATGGAAGGTCCATTGATGGCAAAATGAGACTGCCTGAGACCTGTGAGGCTCAGCCTATGCGTTCGTACCTTAAGGTCCAATCACCGGTTATTTTCCATCCTTGCAGTCTCCTGGGCAATTCCGGTTCAGTGAGTCCAAGCCCGTTCCTCGAGCGTACAATGAGTCCGCCACCTCATTGCCTTCAATGCTCGAGTGTCCCAGTATCCACATCAGAATGAGCCTATTCCTCTCACCCAGTTTGGTGAGGTAAAGCGACACTCCTGCACAATAAGTGAAGCGCATGTCTCGATGCCAATGCCTTCAGTGGAGCTTGGCTATCGGTGATGATTTTTATTGACTTACTTGTTAATTCCCCCGCAAGCAAGAGGTTAGAACAGTGGTCAATGGCGAATATTTCTGCTTCTAAAACAGTCGCAGTTCGACTGTTCCTTGGCAGCACCTCGACCATATACACTAGTTCTACCTTTTACGGTTTTGGAGGCGTCTGGGAACCAACGACCCCTCTAGTAGACAGTTTTTGAAGGAGATCCATTCTTGTATGCTAGGAATGATGATCTGGAATGGCAGGTTCATGTTGGTTTCGGGTATTGCAATGTCATACTTCATACTCAGAATGTCGTTGCCCTAGATTTTAAACTGTAAAGCGTCTGGCAAAAAGCTAAACATATTTGTTCCATTTCGGAAAAGGTGATGGAATCTGTAGATAGCCATTCTACTCTAATCACTAGGTGAAGAAGGCAAAGCACAATATGAATTCCATGGACGCAGTAGGTATAGAGCAAAATGATGCTCCAAAATGTCATCATTCGTTGCCCTAGATTTTAAACTGTAAAGCAATTTGTTCCATTCAATCACTAGAGAGCTTCATTACAAATTAGAGATTCAGCTTTACTTAAGGCTGCACTCTCAATAAGCAATGCAGCCGTATGTGATACCTGGTCTCACCACTATCACGTATAGCACCTGAAGTTGCTGTCAGCAAGACCCCATATCTTTCCACAGGACATTTGACAAGTCCATGAGGAACGTCTAGCCTTGTGTATTATGTTTTCCAGGTGCGAATTCCAGGTGGCCTTCTTATCCATAGCAACCCCCAGATATTTTGCTTCCTCCGCAACTGGAACAAACACTCCACTCAGGATCGGGGGAAAAACAAATATCTTCCTTTTTCTGGTACCATAAGGGTTTTATGGGCGTTTATGCTAAGTTTCTCAACTTCATACCATCCCTGGATTGCTGAAGTAGCCCCCTGAAATCTATCGAGACATCATCGTCATTTCCAAAAGCCAGAATGACTATATCGTCAGCGTACACAAACATCCAGTGCACTGATTATTGCCAGAAGGTCATTAACCAGCAGGGCCACAACAGAGGGGATAATACTCCTCCCTGAGGGCAGTCCCTGCCAGCCACGAAACTGACTACTTCCCCTTTCATGGAAATGCTGATCACTCTGGCATTTATCATGTTGATAACGCATAGTGAATTAGTGGAGACGTCAATGAATGCACCCTCTAGGCTCATGAATGCTATAGCTGTAGAGTAGTTGTGGTCCAGAGAATGAGTTATCCTCTCGACTATTTTGTTAAGTGTAAGAGCAGTTGATTTACCATTTGAAGGGCGTATAGGTGTTCACTCAGAGGCTTTGGCAATAACTCCTTGTTCCTGATGAATCCATCTAACACTTCTCCAGGTTTTCAGACGAAAGACATGGGACTTATCGGTCTGAACGATTAAGGTTATGAGATATATTCAGAGAAAATTTGCTAGCTGAATTGATGCTCTAATCCAGGGGCGCTTAAACTTGAACTGCTGGCGATCTACCTCAATATTTTTAGACTGCTTACGATCGACTCTGAGAATCAGTAAGTATGTGTGATGCAGGGTTGTCGTACCTACACGATACTGCTCACCCATCTACCTTCCTAGGTAGGGTGTAGCATATATAGATATTAGCTTTCCGCACAATATACATTATTTTAGTCAAGGTTTGGGTTAGGTTCAGTTAGGTTGTTCTTCATAATATCAATGAAAAACTCATAGTTTTTCAAAATTAGGAGTTTATTGGTTGTTACGAAACAAAAGAGTTACATATGGTGTTAAACTTAACTAAGGAGTGACTTTGGATGTTGAATCGTGGTACTGCAAGTCTTCAGAATACTTTTCATGAGATGATATGAAACCACTGAGTGCTAATCGCAAGCATGATGACATATGATCGTCAATTGCGATATTTTGAATAAATTATCTTCATTTCAGAAAATGCAGATTCGCACAAGTAAGTTGACCCAAAGATTGCCGTCAGTTGAAGGGCGATTTTCCTTACATTCGGATATTTATCTTCAGATATAAAATACCAGAAATTTGTATCAGATGCTGTAGCTTTGAGATGTATATCCGATATAATCTCCACCAACTCATATTCAACAGAACATGAGTTCATATTAAACTGACTTGCTATTAAAGTAGCTAATTTCTCAATGTTTTTACATGAAAAAGGATATTTCATCATGATGCTATATTTGCCTATTTACTACAATCATAAAAACGCCGCCGTTGCAAGCTACCTACATGGATGGAATTCAGAATGTTTATGTGATGTCCATAATTTCCTCCGTGTTCAAAATTTTTGAACACAAAACTTGTTGATGCATAATACAATGGAATGAAAAAAATGAAGGGAAATCTTCAATAGCTCGACACAATGCCACAAAATCGTTTCTGTTTCCAGTCATTGCTGGTGCTCCATCGGTTGTAATGCACACTAATTTATATATTGGTAGCTTGTAGTTTTTCACAAAATTGAAGAAAACTTCATATCTTGCCCTTCAGAGGAATGAATGTCAAAAATTCTTCCTTAGTCTACTTGTCATTGAATACCAAACAATACACAGCTGGGCAGTGTCTGTTATATCGGTGGATTCGTCGAACTGTGAAGAAGAGTATGTACATTTCATGATATCATGTTTTAGTTTATCAGCCATGTCCTGACTCATGACTTCAATGCGCCTTGTGACAGTCAGACGAGATAACTGAAGTTCTCTAATAGCAGACATGATTTCATAGTGTTTATGAACCGTTTTATAATGCCTCTCTAAGTTACCATGCTTAGGAATTGCAACTGATGCACAACAAATGAGACGAATGCACTCATCCTTCACCATACAAAAGAAAAATTCTTCCTCCCAATCGTTATTAAAATGATACGTTTTAGATTTCTTCGCTGCACTCATTTTGTACTATTTAATAATAAACTTTGTATCGACGTAGTATTGCCTTCAAGTTACAATTCAGAATGACTCCAATTCCTGCAAGCGCAACATTTATATCGGAGTGAACGAAAGTCACGAATGTTTCCGTCAAACGCGCCGCCCGAAATTTCTAGAAAAGCGGCCAAATCAAAAAACGCGGCTTTTCTTTGACAAGTACCTCGCATTCCTTTGATAAAGCCGCCTTTTGCCGCAGAAGAGTGTTATTTTATTACGTAACGAATTTTAGTAGATTTATTCAAAAAGCACTCGCGATCCACCGTTTGAGCACCCCTGCTCTAATCTATGGTTGCAAAACTGAATTATGGTTGAACAGCTATTGGAAAGAATTATTAAAGTAGCTGCTTTCCTGTCATCGATCAATCAAATGCAAAAAGATTGAAGGTGGTCATTTTGAGTATCTACAAAATTAGCCACAACATTACATCTATTTCTGCAGAATAATTGTTTTCTGTGAAAATTATGAGGTAGTACCAGTTTAGAGAACTTCTTCATAATAAATTTTGCCAATACACTGAAGAAACAAGTATGATAATGAAGGTACCATGTATCCTGACTTGAAATTAGTCCTCAGATATTTTCAGCGTGTATTAAATAACACTCGTTCCTGCATTGTTTTTTTTCTGAAATAATGATAAATAATTAAATTTGGAAACGGCTATTCATATGAAGTTTTTATGAAATGAACTTTCAAGAATTAACGGTGGAAACGATTGATGATTCTTGAGTCCCTGATTTGGCGACAGACATTATGCGGTGATTTTGTGTTCTAGCTCATGCAGCTTTTCCTGAAACATTCGGAATTTGTATATATACATACATAGGGTGGAATAATGAACTGATAATTCTCTAATACATTGCTGTGTTTTTTCTTGATATAAATTGGTTTGATTCTAGTCTGCCTACATAATTCACTCACGAATTTTGAACATAATCGAATTAATAGCTTGGAAAATATGGGATATTGAAATATCGACAAAATTCAGAACAGCCTGTATAAACAAAAGAACAAATAAATGCTTTTGTCGAGTTACCCTGTCGATCCTTTATCACCCCGTGAAGTATTTCCGTTTACTCTGGAAACACCCTGTATACATTCATATCAGATCTAGACATAAAAGCAATTTACATGAAACCAATTTATTTCCTCATTGAAACAATAACGAAGAAAACGAAATTTTCTATTTTAATCCATCAAATTTTCCTTGAAAATGCAAGATATTACACATATTTAGTAATAATTATATAGGTAATTCAAAAATAATTAAATTTTGCATAAAATCGCACCATAATATGGCCAAATTGTTTCCTTATATTTCTCTAAATATTCAAATCTCTGTGAACACTAAAACAAACAAAAACTGAAACATAAAATACAAAGTGATTCACAAACATATGCCACATTTTAACCAAAATAACCTGATATTTTGACGAATCGGCTTGACATGTGTTAGTGACATATAAGGATAACCTACCCTTGTTATGTTTATTTTCTACTAAATAACTTCCTGCAAGGGGATATTTTCGGTAAATTATTAAGCATATCAAATAAGCGTCATGTTTGTAAACGGAAGAAACTATGTTTCAAAACTGTTCATAACTCAAACGAAAATGTTAAAAATTGTTATCCACAGATATACTACATTGCGCCACTGAATCGAAAATTGAATTTATTCAGAAGTTTAGATATGTTGAGGAATTACATATTTGGGTCTGACTTCTATATGTTGAATTTTGGTTTCTCTTACGATAAAAATAAGAGAATTTTTTTTCCTATTAAAGCTTGCTTTAGTAGTAACTAGAGCAACTAGTTACTGATTTTTATATGTTTCTACAATTTCACTGTAAATTATAATGAGAAAACATTTTTTAAATACAAGAGTTGTTTTTATTCAAGATTTGTGATAGGCAATAACATATAGAAGTAAGATAACAAAAAATTAATAAGTAAAGGTGAATATTTTTTGTAGTATGCTCGTATGAGCTTTCTTCTATTAAACCCCAAATGTAATCTCTCATCATATTCTCGTTGTACTGCCCTTGATATCGCCGTTCAAAGTCCACCACATCTTGGTGAAAACGTTCTCCTTGTTCCTCGGAGTAGGCTCCCATGTTTTTATTCATCCAGATGAGAATGTACCATATGACGTTTATGCGACATTCTGCAGCCCATAATTTTAAAGCTTTGAAGCATTTTCTCAATCAATTCTGCATAGTGAATATTTTTTTTTATTAGAAGTAAAACCATAAATCAGCTCTAATAGAAAGCTGTTAGCATGGAGTCTCATAAAACAAGTAATAATTTATAGTTATTCAAATCATGATATTACAAGAATGAGTGAGTTTTGATATAAACAAAAAGAATGATACAGTGAAAAAATGATGACATGTATGATGTTACTATTACATTTCAAGGAGATATTTTTAACTTTTTTCACAAACACTTCATAACTTTTCAGGTCTCTTATTTCTTTGGGTAGACTGTTAAATGAGATGATAGCTTGATAAACAGGTGATTGTCTTCCCTTCTCCGTCCTGATGTTACTGTGCGTTAGGTTAGATTAGATTATTTGAGGCTCTTATATTATAATGATGTACTTCACAGATTGTCCTTAGTATGGTTCTCAGTTTAAAGGCTAGTTTTGTGCTCTCAAGTATTTTTAATTTTTCATATATATATATATATATATATATATATATATATATATATATATATATATATATATATATATATATATATATATATATATATATATATATATATATATATATATATATATATATATATATATATATATATATATATATATATATATATATATATATATATATATATATATATATATATATATATATATATATATATATATATATATATATATATATATATATATATATATATATATATATATATATATATATATATATATAGATATATATATATATATATAGGGGTTTTACCACGATTGCCTATATATCTGTTCATGCAATCAAACTGATTTCATGAAAAATATAAATCCACCACCCGGTAATTAATACCATTGCCAGGCAATGATTATAATCAAAACATATCCTGGAATAATTATCTATTAGGATAACGTTAAATGTTATGAGAATATATCAATCTACCAGAATATATACATACTATAGCATCATCAGACAATGATATCAATGTATCAACGAGTAGTGTCAGAGGCTTTCTCCCCGGAAAAATCCAGTGTACGGACCTTAGTCAAGTAACACTGAATGTTACTCATTAATAGTTTCCTTTGTGTGAAGTGGTGAACGATCGAATAGAATACTGCTCTGAATATAAATATGACAAAATTGTCAGTTAATTATATTACATTTATATAAACAAATAAATAAAATATGAAATGAGATTCTGAGCAGTATAAACTAAAGAGAAAACCTATGACTCTACCTCATTATTATTTTCGGAAAGAAACCTACGAAGAATATTACAAGATTTGATGACTGTTATCTTTTGTAACTGTTCAAACAAATTTTTCTTCAGACCCAAAATCTCAATACTTTTGTGAAGATTTCTAGGAATAACACTTGTTGTGGAAATAATAATCGGTAGAATAATTATTTTCTTCATTTTCCAAATTTTTTAATCTCGTCGCCAAGCATCATATATTTAGAAATTTTTTCATTGTATTTATTTTGTATATTATGTGTGTCGTGTATATCAATATCAATTATATATGTTATTTGATTCTGTTTATCATTAAGAATGATATCTGGTCTATTGTGTTTTACAGCTCTGTTGCAAAGAATTGTTTTATCAAATTAAAGTTTATATTTGTCATTTTCACAAATAATCTCAGGTTCAATTTGTGAAATTTTTTTGTTGGGAATTAGGTCATGTTTAATTCCTAGATTAAAATGAATAATATAAGCGACGGCATTATGTCTTTCTAAATAATCTGTTGAAGCAAGGACTGAGCAAGATGATAATTTATGAAAAACTGTTTCTGAAGAACAGAAACATCTACGGCAAGAATCATCTATATTTTGTTTGATGATGTGTTTTCTATAATTCATCGTGAAAACAACCTGATCCTGGATCGCAATTGCCAAGCCTACTGTTTCGACAAACAATTCTCCAGATACTAACCATTTATTCGATGCGATTTAATCAATATAATCATTTTTCAATTCTTTAGGGTGCTTTCCGTGTAATTCCTTCTGCATCCAACTTTCTCTTTTAGAATTATCATCAAATATATCAAAATTTACCTTTTGCATTGTTAAGTTCAGAGGTGTAAGATTATAATCTGAAGCAACAACAATATCATGTAATTTAGACGTTCTCTGTTTATCATGAAAATGGGAACGTAGATGAAAAATCTGTTTACTATGAAGATTAATAATCGTTAATCCACGACCTCCAAGATGTCTAGGTAGTGTAACTCTCTGAACAGCTGACTTTGGGTGGTGCTTATGATATTTACAGAGCATTTTCCTCGTTTGACATTGTAATTCATTTAGATCAGTTTTAGACCATTTAATAATTCCAAAAGAAGATGTAAGAATAGGAACTGCATAGGAGTTGATAGCTCTGAAAAGGTTTTCACTAGTTAAATAACTCTTGATGATAATTCTAAGTCTTTTGTAATATGAACTTCTAATATTTTCTTTAGTGCTGCTATGGTTGATTGATTGTCTTCTCTTGACAAAATCCAAGATATTTATATGTATCTCCTTGATGTATTGGCTCGATTTCGATATTGGAAATCTTTATATAATCAGAGGTGATCTTTCCTTTTCAATAGAAAGATTTTCACATTTTGGAAGCCAAAATTTCATATGAATATCATTGGAATAGTTGAAAGTAATCTCAAGTAGACTTTTTAAATGAGATCTGGTTCCGGCATATAATTTAATATCATCTAAATAAATTAAGTGACTTAATTTGAATTCAGTTGATAGACTCTTTATTTTGAAGCCGAAACTAGTAGCATTTAATTCATGAGATAATGGATTGAGGCAAAGACAAAACCAAAGAGCACTTAAAGAATCACCTTGAAAAATGCCTCTTTTGATTGGAATTACTTCGGATTTTAACGATTGTTTCGAAATATTTAAATGAAGATTGGTTCTCCAATTTTTCATTACAAATTCAAGAAAAAGACGAAGTGTCTTATCAATTTTATAAATTTCCAAAATTTCTTGAAGCCATGAATGGGGATAACTATCAAAAGCCTTTTGGTAATCAATGAAGGCTGTATGAATATTTCTCTTCTTAGTTTGAGCTTGATTCAAAGCAACAGAATCAATTACAAGTTGCTCTTTAGTACCAAGGTGTTTTTTTCTACATCCTTTTTGATGTTGGGAAAGAATATTATAATTCTCCAAATGTGCATAAATTTTTTGGGTAATACATGCAGTTAGAATTTTATATATTGTTGGAAGGCAAGTAATTGGTCTATATTGAGACGGATCAATAGTATTATCACTTTTCGGTTTTAAATAAGTAATTCCTTGTGTGAAAAATAAAGGAGTAGCTGAGGGGTTCTTTATTATAAATGAAAAATATTCAGCCAATTTTTCATGAACGCAAGAGAATTTCTTGAACCAAAAGTTATGAATACCATCAACACCTGTAGATTTCCAATTTTTTGTGTGTTTAATAACTGATGTTATATCTTCGTTTGAAAACTTTTCAAATTGCATGCATTCTATTTTAGAAAATCGAGACCTTTCATTTGAAATCCAACTTGCATTGGAATTGTGTTGCCTTGAATATCACCGCCCAAATTGAAGACCAATAATCTGAAAGTTTTTGTTTTAGTTAGAATCAGTTGTCAATTTTAGGATAAGTTTTTTGATCGATTACATTTCCAGAAATATTTTCATTTGAACCTGAAATAAATTTGTAAAATGTTTTTCATTATTTTTGAATAGTTTGTTTTGGAATTTTCTATCTGAATTTATTTTATATTCACGTAGTCCAATGGAGTATACTGAAAGTTTTTGTTTTAAAGTATCGATGTATTCTATCAGTTGTCCATTACTTATCTCATTATTTTATGGGTTTTATATTTGAGGAATATTTTTCCAATATGTGCCATAAGTTTTTTGATCGATTACCTCTGGAATATTGAGTCAATCTTCCTAAATATATATATATATATATATATATATATATATATATATATATATATATATATATATATATATATATATATATATTGATTCTGTTGCTTTGAATCAAGCTCAGAGTCCAGATTGTCTTCCACGACCCTTAAAAACCGAATCCCGCAGTCATCTGATCGAACACGAATTCTGGGCTTATACGAAAAAAGAACATTTCGCTAATTCTCTATATTCCTATTTTGGTGCTCGATACACCAATTAAATCTATTGGAGTATGGGGGCGACGCACTAGGGTCTCTTCTTGCAATCTGGTACAAAAGGCAGTATTGTTCTTCAGAAGTGATCTTGCTACGACTTCTTCTAGGCCTATTTTGCAGAGATTGTAGCTCCACGTATCGGGTGTAGATTTTTGAAATCACCTCCTGTGAAACCCTCATTGTGACCGTTATATCCCTCTGTATCACCCCATACCCGCCCTCTGTGTCACCACCATACCCGTCCAAGGCGGGAGGAGATAGGGGAGGTTACGGAGATGGCGGCTATGGTGGTTCATATGGAGGTGGACCAGGAGGAGGTGGCGGTGGCTGTTCATATGACAGTGCTTACCCGCCCCTACCGCAACAAAGAGGAAACTTTGGAAGCGGTGACTTCGGCGGCGGACCATGAATATCGGCGAGACCTGGCGGACGCAAGTTTCAATTTCAACAAGATCAAAGAGCGCAACTTGTTGGTAACAACTGCCAATAAACAAACCTCTAGCTCATATTGAAGGTGTTCCATCGTAGATTAATCTATCATAAATCCAACTCTAATGACTATTAGTTGGTAAAACAATTGAATGATATGGTGGCGTATTTTGTTTAGGATACCAATGCGTTGTCCCGGATTATTTTCCAATAGACTCAAAACTCGTAGATTAGTTTGATTTTAAATTTGTAGTGAGCGTGCGTATGCACCGACAGTTCTATGTTTGTGTTGTTTTCGAAATAGATTCATTTTCTTGATGGGATCTTTGCCAAAAAATTGTAATAGAAAACAATTCGATAAGCTTTCCCGATCTAAGATTCTAGATTATAACACGTCTATTTTGTTTTAACACGTTGAAACTTCCTCAAAAAGTAATATGTATGTGTAACAAAATTCACAGAATGCTTCAACGAGACCAATTATTCGACACCTCTGCACATCGGACAATTTCAATTATGATTATAGGCTTTTTTAAATTTTGAAATTCACAGTTTCAAATCTCAGTGACGACTGAGTACAATACCCCGAACATATGGTGCTAATTCAACATTTCTTATCATACTATCCAGTTTTTTTACAACAAAAAACTTCTTTCCTCACACTTACTACTTAGTCAAAGATCCATGGTTGAAAACAATCAACAATGTGATTCCATATAAATTTGGTCACCTCTCGTTGAAGAAGGGGTGACACAGAGGGATATATAGGCTTAAAGTGTCTAATTCAACTTTTTCCAGAATGATCCGTAGGTACAGGGAGATCTGGGCAAAGGCGGTCTCGAGCAACAACAAAGATCTTTGACCGGCTTTGCTAATTTCCTCCATGAGATAATGATTCGTTACTGCTAGACACCTTCGGCAGAACAGTGGACTGCAAATTAGCAGTTTACAGATGAGTCGAGATACTCTTTGCGATCGACGTTCTCTCATGTAAGGACGTCGAAATGAGAGATATGCCTCGTGCAACATTTACCTATCTATGGTTTTGATGGAGGTTCAATAATGGTATGGGAAGCAAAGGAAAACATATTGTATCATTTGCGGCAAACACGGTTGAACATTTTCTGTTATGACTGATAATGCCAGACCTCACCAAGCTTATATCGTTAGCAACTACCTTAAAGATCACGAAATCACTTCAATGGTGTGGGGTCTGCACACCACTGTCTCTCAATCCTATCGTCTGGGACATTCTCAATAAAATATTAAGAAAATTGAAATGAAATAGATCAGAATGAGTCGTACATGTTATGTAGTAATCGTTGCCAGGGATGGAAAATATCCGGTATTAATAGGTTTTTGGAGGCTTTGATTTCTTCCAAAAGTTTTACATTTTTGCTTATTAGTTTTATTGAAATTTTTATGAGTATATATATATATATATATATATATATATATATATATATATATATATATATATATATATATATATATATATATATATATATATATATATAATTATAATAATTGCTCTCGTTGAAGCATTCTGTGTATTATGTTACACATACATATTACTTTTTGAGGAAGTTTCAACGTGTTAAAACAAAATACACGTGTTATAATCTAGAATCTTAGATCGGGAAAGCTTATCGAATTGTTTTCTATTACAATTTTTTGGCAAAGATCCCATCAAGAAAATGAATCTATTTCGAAAACAACACAAACATAGAACTGTCGGTGCATACGCACGCTCACTACAAATTTAAAATCAAACTAATCTACGAGTTTTGAGTCTATTGGAAAATAATCCGGGACAACGCATTGGTATCCTAAACAAAATACGCCAGCATATCATTCAATTGTTTTACCAACTAATAGTCATTAGAGTTGGATTTATGATAGATTAATCTACGATGGAACACCTTTAATATGGGCTAGAGGTTTGTTTATTGGCAGTTGTTACCAACAAGTTGCGCTCTTTGATTTTGTTGAAATTGAAACTTGCGTCCGCCAGGTCCCGCCGATATTCGTGGTCCGCCGCCGAAGCCACCGCTTCCGAAGTTTCTTCTTTGTTGCGGTATTGGCGGGTAAGCACTGTCATATGAACAGCCACCGCCACCTCCTCCTGGTCCACCTCCATATGAACCACCATAGCCGCCATCTCCGTAACCTTCCCTATCTCTTCCCGCCTTTGACGGGTATGGAGGTGACACAGAGGGATATAACGGTCACAATGAGGGTTTCACAGGAGGTGATTTCAAAAATCTACACCCGATACATGGAGCTACAATCTCTGCAAAATAGGCCTAGAAGAAGTCGTAGGAAGATCACTTCGGAAGAACAATACCGCCTTTTGTGCCAGATTGCAAGAAGAAACCCTAGTGCGTCGCCCCCCATACTCCAAAGCCAATTTCTGGAAGCAACAGGCATCAGTGTATCAGTCGAAACGATACGTCAAAAACTTCGTTCAAGGGATTTATACACAGAAGGCTTTTGAGAGTTCCAGAGCTAAGCAGACAACAAAAAATTAACAGATTAATTGGTGTATCGAGCATCAAAATTGGAATACTTATAGAGAAATGGCGAAATGTTTTTTTTTTCGTATAAGACCAGAATCTGGACTCCGAGCAGCAATACAAATGCCGAAATATCAAAGGGGCAGTGTGATGTTTTAGGGTGGCATTATGCTAGGAGGCAAAACAGATTTGATTTCGTTTCCTGCGAATGTAACGGCTAGAAATTACGTGGACCTAGTGCTGGAGCCCATAGTGAGACTCTGGGAGGTGCCCACGGAGGGAATCGCTATTTTGGACTGGCCAGCTTGCTCTCCAGACCTAAATCCTATTGAACATTTATGGGATAATCTCAAAAGGAAAATTAGATCCAAGAACGCCACAATAGCTCATCCAAGCCTCCACCGAAGAGAGGCAGAATATTACCCCAGAGGAGGTCGAAAACCTAATCCAAAACATGCCTAGACGGATTCAGTCTTGTATCAGGGCAAGAGAAGGTAACACAAGCTACTGAGGTCGAGAAAAAACACCTATTCCGTGAGAAAACAATTTTCATTATTTTTACTACATGCGGAAAGAGTCTCCTATTTCCTTTTATTTGTTTCTTTCTTAAAATAAACCTTAATTTATTTCTTCTCTCAATTGAAATATCTAAAAAGGACCAATTTTAACAATCCTTAGAAATTTCGAAAATCTCTGAGGTAATATTCAAAATATCGGGTGATTCAATATTGTCCAGTATGTTCAGTTTTCTACCAAAATAGAAATTTCAAATATTGAAATTGTACGTTAATTTTTGGTGCAATGTATATTATTCATAAACAAAACTGAAAAAAATCTGTTTTATCATTTTTTCATTCAATATACCAAAAGGAGAATAAATTCTAGTAAATTAACTTTGTTTTCTGTCAGTTTGTGTATTTAATTTTCTTTAAGAACCCACAACTTAATTGAATGCAAGTTTATGTTGTACTCATAATTCTCCTGGAGTAGTATTTAGTGAGAAAAATAAGTTAGGACATCTTAATTCATTCATTGCATCAATTCACAGAAAAAAGCTCTAGGATAATGTTTTTCTAGGTTAGAAGACGACAGAAAGAAAGCCAAATGGGATTATGATTGGTGAGATCGATGAATCCTGTCTGCGTTCTGAAGACAGCATAATACCTGATTTTTTCGTGTTGATCATCAGAAACCAAGATGATTCGAACGTGTTCATTTCGCCACTAAATTACAATAATCTCATTTTTAACGACAATATAATTGGGAAAATATCACCGTGGCAATAAAACTGGCAAAATCAAAACATTACAGAGGTACCGCCGACTAAATATTGTGTTGAAAATAATCAAACGGCAGTTATCCATAAGAAGTGGTTCACTGGTCTGAACCATTTTATACCAGATTCCTTTAAATTTCTTTGAATAGAAACCAAAGTATATACAGAGTGCACCATAATAACATCGTGGTATTTGGGGATAAGCTGTGTAATTGTTGATAAAGTCTACAGGTGGACAGATATCCAAGTTCGAGTACTGGAGTATGTGAAATACAATATTTATTTATTTTATTTATTTATTTATTTATTCATTTCTTCAAATACAAAATTTTATACATCAATTTGTATAAGAGTGTACGGAAACCGCCTTTAAACAAAATTTCAAGAAATATATCGATAAGAAAGGTAGTAACAATAAAATGAAAACTACTACGGAACGAATACTTATTCACAATTGCCTTATTAAGAAACCAACTTTCGCCTTAAAACTATCAAAAAAGACTGAAAATAAGTCGAGATCTCACAAATATTCCTCAAGAGATCGAAACGACGATTGAGGAAAATATTTGAGATGTAATTGTATTTGCACACATTAAGTTTGTTGACTGGTTTGCATGTCAAACTCCTAAACTAATGTCGTTATAAGTTACAATGGGTTTTATGAATGTGGGATCGAAACTGATTCATTCAAGCATGTTTTAGCGATCTTCACGCAATTGAATTTGAGAAGAATATTCTGGTCTTCTGGAACTAATCGAGCGGCAACGCGTTTCATGCCTTAACAATCGTTTAAAATGGTACGAATTGATTCGTTAGACAAAGAAAGTTCATTGACATCTTCACAAAGTTAAATGATAATTTTCAACTACCATTTCCTTCACGATTTCAACTTCAGTTGAAGGTGTTGATGGCAAATTTTCCACTTCTTCCACTTCTCGGCCACTGTTGAATGCACTGTATCACTCATATGCACGTGGTTTTCATAAAGTTGATTCAATGTAAGCCTTCTGTAACATTTTCAGCGATTCGGCACTCAAAATTCCATTTGCATTCAAAATTTGAGAGAAATTCTTTGTTCGATATTTTTATTCATTGTAAAAATCGGAAAACACACTTGTGAGAACTGACAAAATCGAGCACTGTAAGCAAACAAACTAAATGGCAGATGGCGTTCAAACTCCGCGTTAGTTGTGGCAACTCAGCAACAAAAATCTTGACAATCATTTTAAGCAGATTTTATAAATAATCAATTTACGGTACTTTTTGACACAATTTATACTTCAAATTTGTGTACAGGATGGATAGATTTCGACGTTTTAGTTTTCAGCTGGGGCAATGTAAAATATTGTGAATAGAGTTCCATTGTTAATTTTGCATGAAACTCTGCAAACAGATTCAACGTAACTTTTTCTGTTTTCGAGTTATTTGGAAATTTTGAAAATTATCAAAATCAATCATGTGTTAATATCTCGATTAACTTTTGAGATATATGGGGTGTTACATAATAGTTTGTCCCAACTTGAGGGGGTAAATCTACGTGCAATTTTAAGAAAACAAGTTCATATAAACATTGGTCCGCCAAAGCTTCGTGACGGAGCTACAGGATGTTGAAATTTCCGAAAAAAATTGTTTTCTTCTTCAAAACTCCTGCAGTTTTTGAGATATTAAGCCCAAATTTGGAATTCAAGCTATTTTTACAACCTCCATCATTACACGTCCTGAATTTTAACTACAATCTACAAGGTGTTTTCTTTTCCGGAGCCATGTCTTCTTTTGCCTTTTCAAACTTCGTTGCAGTACGCCACTGATCAGCGTACAATCAATTATAGTCATCTTCGTTCAATTCAGAATTTTTTTTAACACCTGTGATTTCTTCGTAGCTCCCGTTCTCGAGCAAAATATTATTGAACGATTGTATGCATTCCCTGCACTGAAAGCACTTCTAATTAAAAAAATGAGTAGTAGGCTTTGATTTTTTTCATTCATTTATTAATTTTGACAGTTGATTAAGTTGAACCAGTGTCTGCTCGAATTGTTTATTAAATTAACGATTAGTTTTTGTTCTAGACTTTTGAAGTTATTGTTGTAAGAAAAAATGGCTAATTTTACTAACGCCAAATTGGCTGATATCCATTACATGTACGGTCTGGCTGACGCAAACCCAACAGAAGCGAGGCGATTATATCAGGTGCTCTTTCCAAATAGAGTAACACAAGACAGTCGAAAATTTTCAAATATCCACAGAAGATGGAGGGAAACTGGTACTTCTGCTGCAAATAATCATTTAAAAGGTGCAACTCAAACTATGAGAACTCCAGATAATGAGGAAGCAGTTTTGAATTGTACTGATTTGAATACTCATGTTGAATATTTCACATGTTCTAGTTTGAAGGATTCTCCACTTTTTATAGTATCCGTTTCATATTCAACGCGTCCAAACTACTTCATCGAGATTTTCCTTCAAGACTAAATTTCTACCGATGTTTCTTAGATAAAATTAGAGAAAATGCTCATTTTGATAGTGAAATAATATTCACAGACGAAGTTAAATTTCCGAGAACTGCTATCACAAATTTTCACAGTAATCATTATTGCGCTGAGAAAAAAACCCATTTGATAGAAGAATCCCATCATCAAGAACGATTCCCACTAAATGTCTGGGTCGAAATAATTGGAAATTATTTGATTGGGCCATTTTTTTGCCTATCTAAACGGTCCCGATTATCGGCAATTTCTGGAGGAGGAGTTACCTTTATTGCTCGAGGATGTGCCACTTTTGGTGAGAAACATAATGTGGTTCATGCATGACGGGGCACTAGTACATTTCAGTGGAGAAGCTAGAGAATTCTTGAATAATACATTCAGCAATCGATGGATAGGTCGGGGTGGGCCAGAACAATGGCCTCCTAGGTCCCTAGACTTAAATAATTCAGACTTTTTTTATGGGGATATCTCAAAAGTTTAGTATATACCACTCCTGTGAACACTGTAGAAGAATTGAGAAATCGAATAATAACCTCTTGTGACACGATAAGAAATACCCCAGGAATATTTCAAAGAGTACGTGATAATATGCGAAGAAGGACAGAGAACTGTATTCTTGCAGGTGGATGACACTTCCAGCAATTTATGTAGTTCTTTTTTTAATTTAATATTGAATAAGTATAAGCAAATTTTGGGCATACTTATCGAGTATTTCTATTATTTTTTTTATTTAGCGAATAACATACAATTGAAATAATTCAAATTCAATAATTTTTCACTCGAAAACGGTTGGAGATGCGAGAAAATTACAAGTGTCAGAAAAATTTCTGAATTGAACGAAGATGACGAAAATTGATTGTACGCTAATCAGTGGCGTACTGCAAAAAAGTTTGAAAGGGCGAAAGGAGACATGGCCTTGGAAAAGAAACACCTTGTGAATTTCAGTTAAAATCTAGGCCGTTTAATGATAGAGGCTGTAAAAAATAGCTTGCGTTCCAAACTTGGGCTGAATATCTCAAAAACTGCAGGAGTTTTGAAGAAAAAAGTTTTCCGGAAATTTCAACACCCTGCAGCTCCGTGACGAAGCTTTTGCTGACCTATGTTTATATGTACTTTTTTTCTTAAAATTGCACGTAGATTTACCGCCCAATTTGTGACATACTATTATGTAACACCCTGTATAAAAATGGTTTTGATATTCTACTGGCACTTTTCCACGAAGAATCGAACTACGAACGAATCGAACAGTAAATATGTAATTTTAGCGACATGAATCATGACACAAAACTTCTAACATTTATAATAAAAATTAAAAAAAACCGTAAACAACGGACTGAAAATAAAATTAAATTATATGTTCGAAACGTTTATCATTGTGTTCTAAATATTTTTCAATCCGCGAGCGCACTTCATTAATAGTTGAGTTGCTTGACTGGTATCGATGCTGTCAAGTGCTGGTCTCATTTTTAATTTGAGATTCCCAGCGAAGTACCAACTTTGTACTTTAGGTACCACAAAGATTGGCCTTGCAGGCCAATTGCATGGACCTAGCTTTCTCATACATCCATTGTGAAACAAGCTTGTTAATTCTTCCTATACCTGAAGTGTGCAATTAGCCGGAGAACCATCAAATTTGTACCAACATGAACCAGCTGCATTTAACAGGGGATTTTGAAAAGAATTCCGAAACAAATTGAGTCTCAATCTTTGAATATTTAAATCATTTGAATTTTCTGGCATAAATTTAATATTGACATTGAATTGTATACATTAAAGTTGAAATGATGTTGGAAATTTCGTTCCCGTGTTTGATGTGAATTTTTAAAAGCCCAGATATGAGAATTATGCCGATTAAGAATACTTTCTCTCGAAACTTAGATTCATTGATCTATATAATGTTTTGTAAGAAGTCTAGGTTTTCTTGTATGTGAACTATACATATTTCGCAGAAATTAATCCTAATCACCGCTTTTCCTGGATTCATAGTTGATATTAATGAGAATTCCAAAACAAATGGTGTTTAAATCTTTGAATATTTAAATCATTCAAATTTTCTGCATAGATAAAATATTGACAATGGTTGTGATAAGTCTAAATTTTCTTGGATGTGAACTTTCAACATTTCGCAGAAATTAATTCTAACCACAGCTTCTCCTGGATTCATAGTCGGTATACATGAGAATTTATAGTGGTCGCAATTATTTTTGTCGAAAATTGTAAAAATTGATGTACGTGCTATCTCAAAATCTGCAATAGCTGCACGTACAGACGCATATTGGCATAATTATAACTTTAGACGGTAACTAAAAGAACTTTATCATTTGTAATGAAACTAACTAGGTATTTTTGCAATTTATAATTTTTGTACACCTGTATATAAATAGGAACGGAAAAAGTTATAATCTTACATCAATCTGAGGCAATTCTTTGGGCAAAGAAGATGATATAACTATGAAAATTTCATTAAAAAACATATCATTTGAATTTTCTGCATGAATTGAATATTAACATTGGTTTTTGTACCTTAAATCGAATACATTGAAGTTGAAATGATGTTGGAAATTTTGCTCCCGTGTTTGATAAGGATTTTTGACAGCCCAGATATGAGAATTATGCCGATTAAAAATGAAAACGAGCCATTTTAGGTATAGGGAAACCTATTACTAATCAATACAATTAATAATACAATTCTAATAAAGCAAAACAAATAGGTACTCGTATTTGGAAAATAGTTTTTTTGACAATTTAGGTATTTTTTCAGTTGACGAGTAACTTTTGCGCACCTGTATATAAATACGATTGGAAAAAGTTATAATCTCACATCAATCTGAGTCAATTTTTGGGCAAAGAAAATGATATAACTCCGAAAATTTCATTAAAAAAAACATAGCTCAATGGTCGTTAATTTTGGATAGGACAAATCTTAACAAAGGATGCTTGGAATGGATGAATTTTAATGGAAAAAATTAAATAGTACATTATGCTATTTGAAATAGCAAAGTTTTACTCGATGTGCATTATTACCAGAAATGATTTCGCTAATGGACCCTTTAGAATGGACACCCTGTATCTAACCTAATGGCTGTTTAAAACTGAATTTGCAAAAAATGAAACTGCCTGAGATTTTCATGAAAGATATGATTCAATTATGTTAAAACCCTGATTTTGAAAGTAAACTGAGTATTAGTACTTCGTGAGAAGTTCATAGCTAATCAAATTGGGCGTGACGATACCTTCTCTCTAGTTAGTGGCCGAATACGAGTACATTCCCGACCTGACCAGAGAATATACTCGGGACGGGCCATGCTACAAGGAATGCAGCCGAAGCAGATCAAAAAAGAACATCTTTCGATGGCGATACGATGCAACGAGCAGAGTGTAGAAGATTGGGTTAACCTTGAGCTTGAATATAAGAATGAAGTTATTAAGACATTAGGCGGCCGTGGCCACACTCGTTCGCTGCGCATGAGTTATATTATTATATCTCTGCAGCAAAATCACGGGAGCTATATCTCATTTACTGGATGTATTAATTATAAGAAACGTATTCAAGTCTGTCATGGAAAAAGGAATTAGATCCAAAGTTTAACTTCTGACAAGTTAATTGTTCGACGATGATGTTCTGTTCTAGTAGCGTTATTACATTGAAAGGTAAATAATATAGTTATGGAAAGCTTCAATAATTTTGCTAATCGCTTCTGTCCATAATCTACAATTTTCCGTACATATTCAAGTATCATACTTTAAGATGATTAGTTGAGTGCACGAAATGCTGTGATAATACACTGCCCACAGAGTTAGGATTATTAAGAATTGAGCGTATATTATTACATTAGTGAGACCCATGGATAGACAGATGTTGGAATTGCAGGGGATAACTGGGAAACAACTGGAATTTATGGGAGAATGAGTTTTAGTTTTAATGATTTGCAAAAGAATAAATCTAACCTAACCTAACTTTATTACTTCCCACCGAGCTGGTAGGGACGATTATTACATTGAGCATAGATCCACCAGAGGGCGCAACAGTCAAGTTCAAATATCTTACTATTACAAATACTTATATTAGTAAGAGATATAATTCCAACATCCCTACGTATCGAACAATTAATATAAGATTTGAATTTGGGAGGCTTTTACTTGGTAAAATTCCATTATCAAAAATGAAAAACAAGTACTGTGTTTTAAGGAATTTTACTTAATAATTGCGATTCGTAACGCGTTTCACTACACCGTAGCTTCTTCAGACGAATGAATATACAGAAAAATATAAATGAGAATATAACTATAAATGTTATTGAGTAATTAAAAGCTTATTGGGTTGCTTCTTCTTAAGTGGTTATTCATGACAGGTATATCCAATAAAATTAAGGAATAGATTGCTCCCCGATAAGATTCAATAGAGGTGAAGGGCTTAAACCGACTTGTTCATTGATGAGTCTACCTGAGTGTTTGTATTTATTGATTTCTAAAGTTTCCCAAAGATCTACCTTCCAATATTTATTATCTGTATGCAAAATTTCAAACTGTGGGTCGAAGGAATGATTATTTTCTAAGAGATGATTCGCGTAATTTGAATCTGATTTTTATTTGAAAAATTTGAAAAAATGTTCCGATATTCTAATATTAAAATTTCTATGTGTTCTACCAATGTAGAAATTATCACAGTCATTGCAATTCAATCTATAAACACCTGATTTATTGTTTTTACCTGGTTTGGTTTCATTATTTTTATATATTTGCCTAAATTATTATTAGTTTGGAAAGCTATGTTGAAATTATTGCTACTTAAGAATGATTTCAGTTTCTCACTTGTAATGCCAACGTAGGTTAAGGTGTTGAATTTTTGTTTCAATTTATCGACAGGGTAAACTTCATTCAATGCGATTCTACTTTGTTTTTTATTTAAAATATTATTTATTAGTTTGGGATTGTAACCATTATTTTTGGCTATTTGTTTAATCAAATTTAGTTCTTTGTTGAAATTTTCTGGTGATAAGGGGTTGTTAATCAATCTATGAATAAAACTATTGAATGCTGACATTTTATGTTGATATGGATGACACGACGAGTTATGTATTATAATATCTGTATGTGACGGCTTATGGTAAATTGCGAAAACATGTTTTCCATTTTCATTCGAAATTGTTACGTCTAAGAAATTTATCGAATTATTGCTTTCTATTTCGGTTGTGAATGCAATTTTTGGATGTAATGAATTTATATGATTTTCGAAAATTTTCAACTGTCTATCTGTTCCTGTGAAGCAAATAATGATATCGTCTACATAGCGATACCAGTATAAACAATATTTACTGAGTGGATGATTATGAATTAATTTCTCTAAGTTATTCATGAAAATTTCTGCTAACAAAGGACTTAACGGATTGCCCATAATCAGGTGGTCAAAAATTCATACGAACTTATTGCCAATATCAAAGATACCACTATACTACCTAATTCCAAACTCATTTCTTTCGATGTTAAGAATCTATTTCCGAACATTCCTCCGAAAGATACGTATTACTTAGTTGAAGAATTATTAGAAAAGAATCATGTCAATACTATCATTAAATCAGATATTCTTTCATTATTAAAAATTTGTTTAGATCAAAATTATTTCCATTTCAATAACAAATATTATACTATTGAAGACGGCTTGATTATGGGCAATCCGTTAAGTGCAAAAGTTTCAACGTAATATATCCCCGATCCAATGTTAATCACTGATGAATTTCTATTCTTTTTCAATTGTAACGTCTCTGCTGGTATAAATACGATTTGTCACAGCATTACATAGCCTATAACCCTTTGTTGTTTCTGAGATCAACTATTTTCAGATTTTTTATCTCATTTTTGTCTCTTTTCTGGGGGTATGTGGGTCATGGCTGTGCTTCCAAAAGTTTTAACATGATTTAGATCAGGCTTACGGTTATAAAACGTCTCATATAGACTCTTGAGCTAATTTGATACAGCAGATCTATTCCTGACATAACAAATCCCAAAATGGTTTTTCTTAACCAGCTTCAAAGATTAAAAACTTTGCTTTTTCTACCAGAGAATGATTCATCCTTTCTGACACACCATTTTGCTCAGGTGTAAATGGATTACTTTTTTGATTAACTATCTCCTGATTTTTTTAACAGTCTCCAAATTCTTTGCCTATATATTCACCTCCATTGTTTGAACGAAGGATTTTTAATTTTCTATTTAGTTGATTCTCAACTAAGCTTTGAAATTCTTTGAAGAATTTGAACGTTTTATGGAATAAACGAAACACATTTTGCTTAAGTCATCTTGGAATTGGAATTGGAAGTAGTTTCCACAGGTCCTGCAACAACTGTATGTATTAGCTCTAATAAATCTGTAGCCCTATGGCCTTGGTGTTTAAAAGGTTTACGAGTTTGTTTGGCTTCACAACACACCTCATAATCTTTTTGTTCTATCTGTAATTGTCCAGTATATAGAACACCTTCTACTAAACTTTTTCTCATTTCATAGATTGTGAATTTATGTGTCCAAGTTTCCTATGGCAAGTTTCTTCAGTAGCCATTTCTTGCCCAGTAAACAAACATTTCTCGGAAACATCTATTCTATATACCCCCTCATGTAGAAAAGCCATAGCAACTAATACTTCTTGATTGTTGTATATTTTGCAACTATTCGACTCAAACTTAACAAGGTTTCCTTTCTTTATTAGCTCGCATACGGATAATAAATTTGTTGTAAGACTAGGAGCAAAATGAGCATTTTTTATTTCTATGTTATGAATTTTATTGCTCACCAAAATAGGTGGTTCTCTATTAGTTCCATAGTGTGAAAGTACAGAAGCACATGTCAAAGGAGACGATCAAGGACAGTTCACATTGTATTCAGACTACCGTCGAGATATTGGGCCGTATTAATAAAAGAAGGATATGCTTTTATTGGAAAAATAAAAAGGATATCTGTCTCATTGTATTCATAATAATTTCGGGCAGATTCTTATACAGTCAACTCTCGTTAATTCGAAACTCGAGGGACTCTAAAAATATTACGAATTATCGAGTGAGGTTAGCACAGTGGTCAATGGCGAAAATTTCTGCTTGAAAGACAGTCGCATGCCAACCAAGACAAATCGACTGTTCCTTGGCGGCACCTCGACCGTAGACACGAGCTCCAACACCTTTTTTAGTTTTTGTGTGATCCGTGTACCAACAGGCACCCTCAAGTAGACGGTCCTTCGAGCTGATCCATTCCTGTCTATCGGAAATGATGATTTGGAATGGCCTCTCCATGTTGGTTTTAGGTGTTGCTATGTCTGACCTCATACTCAGCACTTCATTGTCCTCGATTTGAAGAGGGGCAAGGCCCAATATCAGTTCCATGGTTGAAGTGGGTGTAGAGCGAAAGGCTCCAGTAATCATTATGCAGGCTGTTCTCTGTAATTTAGAGAGCTTGAGTTGGCATTGCTTCTTAACCCATTAATGCATATGATATGATATATCATATCCCAGAGACAACCGCTTTACAGGTGACGACATGTCTGAACCATCCGTTGTGTGCAATATTCGTGTAACGAATTAGCATTAGTACAAGTCTGTCTTCGATTCGGTGCTGGACGGGGAAGTATTGTACATAAAAAAAAAGTTTCTACACCCGAAGGAAATGAGGAGAGATTTTATTTCGCTTCAACGATGCCGCTAAGGTGAGATTTGATTCATTTTTTCCTACAAAAATTGATCTCATTTTATTTCCTTTCTGGAATTTTAACAATGAAGGTTCATTTTATCAGATTATGAGCTCAGAAAGTTCATTTTTGGATATATGTATGAGCTAGGAGGTCGCAATTGTAGCACATGATATATCATATCATAGGAAGTAATGGGTTCGTTTTATTGCAGGAAAGGCAAGTATAACCCAGAGGATCCTCGAGATGACGAGGAGCTGCCGAATTATATTTTCGAATTGAGTGAAGTGGATGAAGATTATTCAAACGTAGAAAATTGTGATCATCTCGACTTTGTCTTATTTCCACCTGAAGATGTACAAGACAGCGATAGAGATGACGGTCCAAGCGACGAAGAACAAGATTTTGGACTGAAGGATATTGGCAAAGGAGTTCTGAGACAAACGATGGAAATATATGCCGTTGGTGGAGATAATGGTATTGAAATGGTTGAGTTGAATATTTCCCAGAATAGTGATGATAGTGATGATGATAACTTACCTTTGACAGAGTTAGCAAAGAAATTCAAAAAGAGTACGAATACAAACGAGCACCCACCAAACGAACGACGTCAGGGTGAGCGTACAATAAAGAATAGAAAGAAGAGGAACTGGCATGATTACATTTTGAACGAACGTGAAGAGAGAATTTCTCTCGAAAAAACTCCGGCGCCCAACATAGTCAATACTATAAGGGATCAAAATTTAATACCATTTGATTTATTCAAAATGTTTTTTTCTGAAACATTTGTTCGAAAAATTTGCGACGAAACACAAAGGTATGCGATCTTCAAAGGCTATCATTCGTTTTCTGTTACCACTCCAGAAATGTATATCTATTTGGGAATATTGATTTTATCTGGTTATTGCAAGTTGCCGTCCAGGAGATTGTTTTGGCAAACAAAGTCTGATACTTTCAATTTCTTAGTGAGTAACAGCATATCACGAGACCGATTTGAAGCTATACATCGTTACTTACACTTCAATGACAACAACACAATTGATCAAAATAACAAACTGTATAAGGTTCAACCCCTGATAGATCAACTGAACCATATTTCTCAGACTTTGGCTATACCGTTGGGAGAAAATTTTTCCTTAGATGAAGCAATGGAGCCATATTTCGGTGACCATGATATGAAACAATTCATAAGAGGGAAACCAATTAGATACGGTTTCAAATTTTTGTGCCTAACAACAATTGAAGGCTATTTATCGAAATTCGATCCATACTGTGGTGCAGGAAATAAAAAGGAGGGGAAAACTTTGGGTTCGTCGGTATCAGAAAGTTTATGTCTACACTATTTGCACCATGGTAGTACTGTTTTCATGGATAATTTCTTCAACTCCTTACAGTTGCTAGATACATTGAAGGAAGAAAACATAAATTGCATAGGCAGCATTCGTTCCGATAGAGTTGAAAAAGCGCCCTTGAAAGAATTGAAGAAAAAACGAGGAAGCTTCCATGTTCTACAAGATTCTGATAAGTCAATTTCATTGATAAGGTGGAACGACAACAATGTTGTCAACATCGCAACGAACATAAATAACGATCAGCTGTGTCTAAGTAAGGTAAAATGCAAGCGTTGGTCAAAAAAGGAAAAATCATATACGCAGGTTGATCAACCTACCCTCATAAATATATATGACCAAGGAATGGGCGGGGTCGATATTTTCGACCAAATGAGGGGACTTTACCGTATCCGTATACGTTCCAAAAAATGGTATTGGCGATTTGTTCGTTTTTGTATAAACGGAGCAATGATGAATATGTGGATCCTTTATCGACATGCTTTTCCAAAATCAGTTTATTGGAATTCACCAGAAGAGTCGTTCTATCAATTCTGACTAGTCCTGAAGATATGTCTGGACCAAAACCAAAATGCAGTCGAAATGTTTTGACAGAAGTGAGGTTTGATGGGTTAGATTTCTTACTTACTTACTTAGTTAGTTAGTTACTTAGTTTCTTGGGTTCCAATTCAGAGACAATGCGCTCAGTGTAAAAAATGTACGGAGTTCATTTGTTCCAAGTGCAATGTTGGATTTTACCCAAAAGATTGTTTCATGTTATATCACAAACGACCATGAATGTTGTCTTCATCATTTCAGAATATTTTCCTAGTTTTTCATTATGATCAACTTTTAGTTCTGTTATAAAGAGAATATTTTTGTTGCCAATGCCTATGGTATGATATATCATATGTTAATTAAAAGGTACTTTCAGTAGAATGGTGTATCTCAAAGTATTGTCCTCGTATTTTGTATCAATAAAGGAAGGAGTATTTTCAATTTCATCAAATTTCGCGAAAAAAATTACTCAGGCATTAATGGGTTAAGACTACACTCCCACCAAGCAATGCAGCCGTATGTAATACGTGGTCTACCATCACATATAGCCACTGAGGTTGATTTGGGGCAAGACCCCACTTTTTCCACAGGTCGTTTGACATGCCCATAGGGAATGTCTAGCCTTGTGTATTTTGTTTTCTAGGTGCGAATTCCACGTTGCTTGCTATCCAGGATAATCCCCAGGTATAATGTAAATTACATATCACATAGTAATGGCCTAAGCTATTTTATTTTTGCATAAGAGAAGCCTCAAAATCAAGATTGAAAAGTATCCTTCAAGGATTTGAAAAGGTTATTCCCACTACTACGTTTTCATTTTATGGCAACTTGCAAATGAAATTATATTTTATTATATGAAACTAAGGGTTTCGAATTATTTTAACTCTTCATTTATTACGCATTTCTTATACTTATTTGAAAGTGATGATAAAAGTTTATTTCCTTTGTACTTCAAGTACCTCAAAAAAATATGACTTGGATAAAATTGCATATCTTCCAGAGTAATCTGTAACTCTAGCAACACGTATTCAAGAACTTAAAATGAAAAAAAACTCAAATATTTTATTTTAGTTATGCAACATTGCCTAGAGCATAACAAATTTTAAGAAATTCCACGACATCAGATCCATAGTATGTTGCTCTCCTGAAAAATCGACCAGAATGAGTTAGTTACGCGGTTTTGCATTGGAACCGACGATATGCAAAACTTAAAAGACATCCCCAATCATAAATATTCATAAGATTAAACAGGTTTCTCTCTAAATCTTTCGGATTTTTCAAATTTTTGCTATGAATCTAGAAACATCATTTCGAAAGGTTATTTTACTTTTACTATAAATCAGGAGTTCCCAATCAGGGGGGTATGCCCCCCTTGGGTGGCGTAGTGGAATACCAGGGGGGCGTAATCGGTACGTTTAATTTCCGGAAATACTACTTGAGCGCAATAACTCCGAAATGAGTAACATTAGCGAAAAACACCAATACACGTCGATTTTTGTTTCGAGGGGGAGCATTTTTCGAAATAATTCGAAACTTCTCAGATCAACCCCCTACCCCCAGCAACCCTAACTTTGAAATTCATCATAGGAATAAGGGTCGAGTGGCACCTTACTGAAAAGGTCTGTCAATTCTCCACCTTGATTTGTCATTTTAGAATTTTAAATTAACATACAGGGTGTCCCAACCAAGGGTGAAGTTGAATTCTGGAAATCCCAAATACTAAATGAAATAGATTTATTTTGGCATAATGCAAGCGCAGGTTTATGCTCGGTCTAGAAAAACGACCCACACTTTTGAATTTGGAGTTGGTGCAATCAACCCCCTATTTCAGCATCCCCAACTCAAAAATCATTCGATCGATAATAGGTCAAGTGGCACCTCGTTGGAAAGGTACTGCAATTTTCTCTTCGAATTTGGTATTTTCGAAATTCAGTATCATCATACAGGGTGTCCCGAAGCAGGAACATTGAAAATCCAAATAACTTTTTGAAACTGGTTCATTTCGGTATAATACGAGAACATGTTTATGTTTGACTCGAGAATAAGACTCTCTTGCGTGAATATGGAATTTTTGCAATCAATCTCTTCTTCATTTCGGTATACGAGAACATGTTTGATCCGAGAATAGGACTTTCTTGTGTGGTTATAGAATTTTTGCAATCAACCCCTTCCATTCAGCATCCCCAACTTGAAAATCATACAAATAATTCAAGTGGCATATCTTCAGAAAGGTTTTTTGAATTCCAGAATGATTAAAGCATTTCATTCAGTTCGGCTCTCCATACAGGATGTCGCTTTCGAAAAATTCAATATCGTCATTTGAAATTATCAACTAAAATTAATTCGAAACTGTTAAAAGTATTGGGGTACGATGTGTTGAGCATCAATTACGAAGAAATAAAGCTGATTTCTGCATTGAAAATGTTCACATTTTTTATTTCCATCTGGCGTGCAGTCATCTGTTATTTCTCATTTTGCAATGAAATATTATTATTATTCAGATCAGTTCCTCATTATTGTTGTTGTTCGTCAGTTGAAATTAATCTGAAAATGGTTTATTCCACTGAGGAAAGGGTCGAAATTGTATCGACGTATTTTCGAAATAACAGTTGTGCCAAAGAAACGGCAAGGATATTCGATAGGAACCATCCTGAAAGAGAAAGGGAGTCAGTCACCAGTACGTTAAATATTTGGTTGACAAATTCCTAACTACGGGTTCGGTGGCAAACAAAAACATGAAGTGGCATGTCCTGTCAGAAATGAGGCAACGGAAGTGGCAGTAGTGGGTCATCTACAAATGGAGAATACTACTTCGATCAGAAAACTATCTCGTCTGACTGGTGTATCAGCTACAACTGTCCATAGAATCGTGAAACATCACAAATTTCACCCTACAAGGTAAAATTAGTGCATGAAATAAACGAAGATGATCCAGATCGTCGTTTACAGTTTTGTGAAAATCTAAGTGAAAACCTAAACGCTAATCCAAATTTTCTGAATAACATTTGTTTTTCTGATGAAAGCACCTTTATGCTTAGTGGTGAAGTGAATAGACATAATTGTCGATATTGGGACACACAGAATCCTCATTGGTTTAGAGAGGCCCACACGCAAAGGTCTCAGAAGTTGAACGTTTGGGCAGGAATTTTTGGCAATCATCTAGTTGGGCCTTTCTTTATTGAGGGTAATCTGAATGGAAATGGCTACCTACAGTTGTTAGAGGAACACATACATCCTAGATTGACAGAAATTTTACAGAACGATCCAACTCTTTCTGAGGACGAAATGCGTTTTCAACAAGACGGTGCTCCTCCGCATTATGATGCTCGGGTGCGCCAATATTTAGACGAAAATTTCCCAGGAAGGTGGATTGGTAGAAGAGGACCTGTTGAGTGGCCAGCCAGGTCACCAGATTTAAATCCCTAGATTTTTTTTTGTGGGGCCATCTAAAATCTAAAGTTTATGCCACAAGACCAGAAAACCTGGAGGAGCTGCGGATGAGGATTATCACAGAATGCCGACTTTTGACTCCTGAAGTTTTCGCTAATGTGAGAAGAGAGTTCGAAAATCGTCTGTATAACTGTATGGAGGTGGGCGGAGGTCATTTTGAACAATTGTTGTAATAATCAAGTTAGTTTTTGTTTTCAATTGAATACAAGTTCAATAAATCTCGTTTTCCTGTTTAGATGAGCATCCAATCAGTTTCTCCATCATCCCTCATCCTGATCCTCACGCCAGAAAACCTCGATTGCCAAACTGAAACCAATGCCTCAGTGATTCAGAAAATAGAAAAATCTTTCTGGAACTTTGCCACTCAACCTGTAATCACTTGTATGATTTTTTGAGTTGGGGATGCTGAATGGAAGAGATTGATTGCAAAAATTCCATATTCACGCAAGAGAGTCTTATTCTCGAATCAAACATAAACATGTTCTCTTATTATACCGAAATGAACCAGTTTCAAAAAGTTATTTGGGTTTTCAGTGTTCCTGCTCCGGGACACCCTGTATGCTGATTCTGAATTTCGAAAATACCAAATTCGAAGAGAAAATTGAAATACCTTTCCAACGAGGTGCCACTTGACCTATTTTCGATCGAATGATTTTTGAGTTGGGGATGCTGGAAATAGGGGTTGATTGCACCAACTCCAAATTCACAAGTGTAGGTCGTTTTTCTAGACCGAGCATAAACCTGCGCTTGCATTATGCCAAAATAAATCGATTTCATTTAGTATTTGGGATTTGCAGGAATTCAACTTACCCTCGGTTGGGACACCCTGTATGTTAATTTAAAATTCTAAAATGACAAATCAGAATGGAGAATTGACAGACCTTTACAGTAAGGTGCCACTCGACCCTTATTCCCTATGATGAATTTCGAAATTAGGGTTGCTGGGGGTAGGGGGTTGATCTGACAAGTTTCGAATTATTTCGAAAAATGCTCCCCCTCGAAACAAAAATCGACGTGTCTTGGTGTTTTTCGCTAATGTTACTCATTTCGGAGTTATAGGGGGGGTCAAATTTTCGTTGGAACACACTGTATACAAGTTTCGACAAGTCACAAAACGACACTCACGCGCACCCCCGCCCTTCCTTAACCCTTGCATCCATCTATCAGTCGTAAAACAATTGGGAGCATTTGCTGATCGTATTCGTACTGTCATAGGTTGAGTGACGTTGTGTCGAAAAACATTTTCACTGCCACATGATGTTTTCGAATTTCGATTTTAAGGATTCGAACGTATGAGGCAGTGAAAATGTTTTTCGAAACAACGTCATTCGCGAGTAGGTACGTCACTCAAGCCTAGTATGAATGTGTTTGTACTATTGTTACAGATTAGAAATGGCAGCTAAAAAAGAAATCTTTCGGAAGATTATATTAAATTTGGATTTACCTTCATAGAAAAAGACGAGCTACAATTGCCGCAGTGTGTAATATGTTTTGAGCAATGATAGCATGAGGCCCACTCGCCTTTCGAGGCATTTGAACCAGCAACATCCTACTCTGGTTTCGAAATCTAAAGAGTTTTTTTCATCCAAGGCAGAATCACTCAAGCGCATGAGATTGGATAAGTCAGGAGGTTATCATGCAGGTGTATCAAAACATCTCAAAGCTTCATTTGAAATAGCTTTTTTGATAGCAAAACAAAAAAACCTCACACCATCGGGGAGGATTTAATCAAACCATGTATCCTCAAAGCCACGAAAATAATATTAGGAGAAGAATCAGAGCAAAAAATTAATTCCATATCTCTCTCTAATATAATAACACTGTCAAGCGAAGAATCGACGATATTGCATCAGACATAAAATTATAAATTATAAATAAAGTCAAACTATTACCATTCTTTGCCATTAGTTGTGATGAGTCCACAGACATCGTGAATTGTGCACAACTAATCATTTATATTAGATATGTCAGCGGAGATCACATTGAGGAAGAGATTTTTCACTCCCAATCGTTTGCAGCAGGCACTAAATCTGAAGATATATTCAATTTAATATCGGACTTTATCGAAAGAAATGACTTGGATTGGAATAAACTTAATGGACTATGCACAGACGGCGCTCCTGCAATGATAGGTTAACGATCAAGCTAGGCTCAAATACTTAAGGAAAAGAACCCCGCCTTAGTTAGTACGCATTGTGTTATTCATCGGGAAGCTTTGGCGTCGAAAACTTTGCCACAGAATTTATGCCAGATTTCAAACCTCTGCCATAAAGGTCGTTAACTACATCAAAAGTAGTGCATTGAACAGTCGGCTTTTCACTTTGCTTTGCGAGCATCTCGGTTCCGATCACAAGGTCCTCCTATTCCACACAGAAGTGCGCTGGTTGTCAAAAGTCAACATGTTGGCTCGCCTTTATGAATTAAGAGGAGAGGTCATCCTCTTTCTTGAATTTAAAGAAAATTATAATTTTATGCAACTATTCAAAGATGAAAAATTTCAGTGGAAATTAGCCAATTTAGCTCATATTTTTGAGGCCCTGTATCAGCTAAACTTGAAACTTCAAGGCAGAAATGGCAATTTGATTAGTAACTATAATCATATTCAAGGTTTCATATTAAGGCTTCAACTTTGGAGAAATAAGGTATCTGCTGAAAACACATTTCCTTTTTCGCGGCTATCCGAAGCGATTAACGATCAAAAACTGAATAATGATATGAAATTTGAAATAGAAACTCATCTACAAAAATTGGAAAACGAATTTCACCTGTACTATCGAGATGTTAATTCCGAGTCACCAATATGGCGCATGATCAGAAACCCATTTGTTGTCGATGTCTCAGATTTACCTGAAGATGTTCAGGAAGAGTTTCTAGAAATGAAGGCTGACTCGACCATGAAAGATGACTTCCATCTCTTGACATTAGAGAAATTTTGGGTCAAACGAGTTCTTGTTAATCCCAAAATTGCTTCACTTGCTTTGAGAATAATTATTCCATTTGCGACCACATATTTATGTAAGACAGGTAGTTTTAATAAAAACTAAACAGCGAAATCGTCTTGCCATCGATAGCGATTTAACCATTGGTCTAGCAAAGACTGAACCCAGAATCGATATACTGGTACAGAACATGCAAGCTCAAGTATCTTATTAGTATTTAATAATTAAAAGTACCCAGAAGGTCCACCTCTGTTATTAATGACACTTTGGCATCGTCGCCGCATGCTCAATATTAAATTGTCTATTACATTTTGGCCTACGTCATTCCAAGCCCCCTGAACTGATAATCGAAGCTCCTGTTCATGATGGAAGACGTTTTGACGCAAGAGACTTCTTTTTGGGGTGTCCCACACATGCTCGATGGGATTCAGATCTGGGGAGCAGGATGGCCACGGTAGAAGATCGATATCATTCTCTTCAAGAACATTCAAGACAACTCTTGCACGATGAGGAGGGGCATTATCGTGTTGGAAGAGTGGATTTTGACCCATTGTTTGGAGATACGGTACAACTATAGGTAAAACTATCTCATTTGCGTAAGAATTTCCCGTGAGGTTGTTCTGTATGAAAACGAGGTCAGTTCTTCCACCAAGGCGTATACCTCCCCAAAACATCACTGATCCGCCTCCCTGTCTAACAACTTCTCGAGCATGCTGGAGACGGTTTTGCTTTCCAGGTTCCCTCCATATTCGAATTCTTCCCGAATCGGTATAATAACTAAATCTAGATTCATCACTGAAGAGAACTGTGGCCCACCTCTCTTGATCCCAGTTTACGTGTTCTTGGCACCAAGCTAAACGAGCAGCGCGATTTCCATGGGTCAGTTGTGGAACTCTTAAAGGACGTCTGGAGTGCAGTCGATTTCTCACAGTTTGGTCGGAAATTTGTACATTATGAACTCGTGATAGCTCTTGAGCTAGTTGAGATGCTGTGGTAGTACGATCTCTTCTGGCTTGTAAAACCAAAAATCGATCTTGGGCGACTGTAGTAATCCTGAAACGACCAGTATGGCGTTCTTCAACGCTACCTGTTTCATTGAAACGCGACCATGAACGGTTTATGACACTTGGGCTACTTCCCAGAACCCTGGATACTTCCCGTTGTGAGCCCCCAGCTTGGAGCATGACAACGGCTCGTAACATCTCTTCTCTAGTCAAATGTCGTCTTTCCATGGTCGAATCACAAAACTTGAATCTTTTATTTGTGCTTACAACAGAAACAAAGTGCCAACTAACTGATTTCAAACACTGAATACATGAAACGATTATAAAGCAGCGTCGCATCTGCTGCATTTTCAGTTTTTATAAAAAAAACTGAAATCTGTTGCGGCACTCTACATAATTTGATGAAAAATTGATGCAGGTGTTCATTTCTTAAAAAAAGTCATTCATATTGTTCGTTCTGGATACGATATATCGTATCCAGAAGTGTTCCCTAGGCTTTTTTGAGGTGTTTATTTACCTAAATGTGAAAGTAAATTAATGGTTTTCAAGTGTATATAAATATATCTTCTCTTATTAGATCTTTAAAACATAAATATCTACAAATATCTGTATGGAACTCGTTGTTCTTAATTTTAATTCAAATAAATAATATAGTTTAAAAAAAATTGTGTGTTTTTAATGTTTTTAAACTTAAGGGGGCATGAGAATATTATTTTTGAATTGGGGAGGGAGTGAAATAAAGGTTGGGAAACCCTGCTATAAATGGTACAAATGCGAGCAACAACCTAAGTAAAGTTTGTAGCCTAGAAGTGAAAATTATCTCCGAATCATATTTTTGCTTAAACCGGACGGTTCAAAAGATCTCACCTGAAAGTACCCCAAACCTTAAGACCGTTACAAACTCAGAAAGTTGAAAATACACACTACCTATTACCAATATTAATCCCCAATTTAGTTTCGAATAAATTTCAGTCTAGTTTATGCGTCATCGTAAAGGTATCTAATGCGATTATATAATTATTATTAGGTTGTCCAATTTTCGAGGCAACATAAATCCCTACCTAAATTAACACATTAAATTGTTAGTCGGTAGGAAAGCTGGTTTTAAGAATTTTGTCATGATAACTATTTTATATTTCGAGCCAGATGTTTGTGAAGATGCGTTGCTATTAGTTCGATTCTTCGACGAAAACATCAATCTACCAAAATTATAAGCGGTCTTTGAAGTGTCTGTAGCCGCGCAGTCCGTCTTGGTGTTTTCATCTTCGTCTTCAGCTTGTATATATCTTCTGAGGTCTATCGTATTAATGAAGTTAGTAAAGGCAGCGGCAGGCGAGCAGTGGCGTGGCAAACTTTTCATTTGTGATAACGCTCCTGTTATTCCGGTTTTTTTTAACTGCATTGCGTTTAAAATCTTCACAGCTCGATGTTACTTACCAATTGAAGAATGCCATTGGAATATTTCATTGAGTTTGTAGAGTGACTAATAACTGAACTGACCATACTGACTCAAATCGGAACATAAGTTTTTATACATCTTATAGCTGGTCAACAATGGAAATAAACACAACTTTTTAGTTTTCATCATTTGAAAAAATTGTAATTCAATGCAATTATACACCGCACAACAGCAATTGTGATTATTAAGGTATATCGCATGATAAAAGTCTAATTTTCAATGACAATTTCAATTCCGTGATTGAAACTTCTGTATCAGCTCTAGTTTAAAAATTTGTAACAAGACCCATTTTAATAAAACGCAACTTCTTTGGACATAATCTCATTTTATTGAATTCTCAAATTGAATAGGATAGAATATTTATTTTAGTGACAAAATACAATGTATGTATGTGCACACGTCATTTTCAGTAGGAAATTACAAAGAAGTCATTTCAAATATTCTTGAAGTTAGGAAACTAGTAAAAATCATAAACACTAGACAAATCACATTTTGAAAAATCGTTAGCATCATAATAAGAATGTTTCAATAAAATTCTTCGTATTTCAACTTTAAAATTTTCTAAAGGCAAATTTCTGAAGCTTGAAGGCAATTTATTATAAAATTAGAGTGACAAGTAATTTAGTCCATTCTGCGACTTACTTAGTCTGAGAAAAGGAATATGAATGGCTGATTTTTGTCTAGTGTTATAATTATGATGATCACTATTCAATAGGGTGGAGCGATTTCATTTTTTATGTTTTATCGCTTCGGTATACCTGTAAAAAGTTGCTATTTTAGGTCAACATTAAGCACAAAAAAAATCAGTTGGCTTATGCTATGTTTAAAGGTGCCCCCATTGTCATAAAGTTCTGAAAAATTTAGGCAAATTATGAGTTTTGCCAAAATTTTTCAAAACATCGCAAACATTTTATAAAACTCCTGAGCGACAGTTATCACCGGTAGAAACATGCGTGTTGCGACTCTATGGTAGAGTCGCGGGGGAAGGGTACTTCGCCGAAATACCCCTTCATCGCGCCTTCATACCCAAACGGAGATGGAGTATTTATTATTTGTATTGTTTGCAGAAATATGTCCCAAGTTAAAAGACGAAAAACAACGAGCTGTCCTGTCTGTGATTTGCCGCAAAAGTTACCAGCATCGCAATTACCAACTTATAACGATGTTATGAAGAATTATCTGTTCATAAAACATGAGTTGAAGCCTTATAAAACAACAAAAGAGCCAACAGTTCATGAAATATCTGAAAGATCGGCTCACGAAGTTATAAAAATATGGCAAAAATCGTCGCTGCTTACTGTGAGTGTAAAAAGAGTTTTACAACTGATTCGTGCCTACCACGACAAATGTAGAAGCTTAATGAAACCATATCTTGGCCGTCAAACTAATGTTAAATACCAAGAAAAGATTAATACATTTATATCAGAGTCCCATAGACTGTTTGATATGCAGTTGCAAATGCAAAGTTATATGTGATTGTAGCTGTGTAAAAGGTAGTCGTGTTCTCAAGGAGGAAGCAAGTTTCTCAATTGACCAAAGAACAGACAGAAAAATGATGATAGGCGGTATCGACGTGATTGCAACTGTGAAAAACAAGAAGAAACAAGAAAGAAAAGAAGAAAGTTTATCGCGGAACAGAGAGGTAAACTATTTTGACAAACCTTGTTGTTCCCGTTCTTTGACCGATGATTCTTCAATCGAAAGCAGCAGTTCATGCGCTAGCTCACCCGTATTATCTTCTAGTCCTTACCATGAAAACTCAGAACAGGTCAAACTGAAGGTTCACCACCTCAGAATCCTGCCTGTGATCGTACTGGAATATCCGATAGAGCCGCTGCTATTATAGCTTCTTCTGTCTTAAAAGATGTTGGCATTATGTCCCCAAACGATCCAAGTCGTGTCATTGATCGTTCGAAGTTGCGCCGTGAAAGAACTGAGGTCAGATTAACTTTACAAGAAACGGACTGCAATAAAATGCTTCTCGGTTTATATTTTGATGGCAGGAAGGATAAGACTTTGGTTCGTATTGAGAAAGAAGGGAAATTTCACAGAAAACGACAGATAGAAGATCATTATGTCATTTTATCAAAACCAGGAAGCAACTATTTCGGTCATGTCACTTGTGAGTCGGGGACTGCTGAAGGTATTAAATACACTTCAATATCTCACTTAAAATCTAAGTCAGTAAAGCTGAGTGAAATAGCTGTTGTTGGCTGCGATGGAACAGAAGTCAATACAGGTTTCAAAGGTGGCGTTATTCGTCTGATGGTAGAAGAGCTAAACAGACCATTACAGTGGTTTATCTGCCAGTTGCATTCTAATGAATTACCACTGCAACATTTGTTATTACAGTTAGATGGAAAACTAGAGGGCCGAAATGCTTTTCAGGTGCCATTGGATCTCAATTACAAAATTGTCAAACAATGCCGATAGTCGCATTCTCCGTTATACCCACAATATTACCTGAAATTACTAGGACAGAGCTCAGTACCGACCAAAAGTATCTATACGTTATTATGACCTCTATCAGTACTGGTATATTCATTTCTGATTTAGCTAATATAGAACCTGTACTCCTTAACAATTCTAGATGGCTAACAACAGCTAATCGAATTCTAAGGTTGTATGCCACAAAAACTGACCCTGAAGAAAAATTAGAGTTATTAGCCACGTACGTAATGAAAGTTTATGGACCGATGTGGTTTACAATAAAACGTAATTCCTCGTGCATCGACGGGGCTAAGCACCTTTGGCAAATTATTAATCTTAGTCGCTATTTGAACTCCGATATGAAGGCTATCATTGACAAAGTAATTCAATGAAATGGATATTTCGGTCATCCAGAAAATATCATTATTGCCATGCTTGGCGATGAGAGAGAGGTTATCCGAGATCTGGCATATCGAATTATAAAAGCAAAATCACAGAATACTCGAGGACTTCGAAAATTCAAGGTGCCGGTGTTCAATTTCTATGCTAAAGACTATACTGACATTATTTTGTGGCGTGACTGTGACATAACTGAGCCACCTCTAACTTCAAATTTGTCTGATGAAACCTTGAAGGAAATTATAAAAAAAGGTCTCGGCACATGTCAGGATATTGAAGATTTTCCATGCCACACCCAAGCCGTGGAGTGCTGCATTAAGTTGGTGGCAGAAGCATCGCGTGCAGTTTGTGGGGAAAACAAACGAGATGGTTTTATTAGAGCAAGATTACTATCTCGTCAACGTATGCCTAGAATCAATTTAATATTTAAACTGTTTTTTTAATGTTTCTGGATATTTCTTGTAATAAATAATTAAAACATAAAAAAATTTCGTTTGTTTTTCATCCCTGCTGGGGCACCTCAGAACGTTAAGATATTTCTATGTTTGTTTTGTATATAACAAGCCAACTTTTCAGCGCTATGCCGTTGAAAAAAAATATTTTTTTTAAATTTCATATATTTTCGCTCCACCCTACTATTCAACTCTAGGGTTTCCAAATGTTTGTGTGCATATACAAGGCACTCAAAAATGAAGAGACAAGGGAGAGTCATTACTCCCAACTTGACAAAAGATTTCTCACAATATTCTCTATATTTGAGATTGTCAACAATCCTGATTGCACGTCGTTGTAATCTGAATATTCTGGAAAATTCACTACAGTTTCCCCACGCTATTGAGCAATACTTCAAGTGAGATTCGCAAAGACCATGATGAGCTACCTTTAAAATATGATTAGACACAGAGGTGGAAAGTTTTGTCGAGACAAAGATATTTCTACTGAGCTTCCTGGCCAACTGATCAAAGTGAACATCCCAGGTAAGCTTTGCATCCAAGTAAATACCCAGAAATTTAACATTTCAGTTTTCAACACAATGTCTCAGTCCAAAAATCATATACTCAGTCTTGTGGTCAATCACGCGCAAGCCATTTCCCGAAAACCACTCCAAGACCTTCGACTGTGCCGTCCTAAACATCTCCTCCACTTCCCCAAGGCCGCCACGTCAACAAATGCAGTGGTGTCATCAGCAAAGAGTGAACACAGACAATTTACCAGATAACGAGGAAAATAATTAATAAATATTATAAATAATGAAGGCCCCATAACTGAACCTTGAGGTACACCGATGGTAACAGGCTCTCCATCCGATCAACTGCCATTCGTGAACACTACCTGTGACCTCTGTGATAAAAAAGAATGTAGAAGTTTCCCACTGTCATCATCAAAACCATAGCGACCCACCTTCCACAAAAGATCTGAATGAGAGACACAGTCGAACGCCTTGGACAAATCCAGAAACAGGGACAGCGAGTACAACCCCTTCTCAAAACAATCAACGGTATTGTTTATACATTCGATCACAGCATCAGTGGTTCCGCGCTTCTTCCTAAAACCATACTGTTCATTGGAAAATAGACTATTTATCTTAAAGTACTCCAGAATCTGATTGAACATAATTTTCTCTAAAATTTTTGAAAAAATAGGCACAAGGAAATCGGCCTGTAATTGGCTACATAATTTACGTCACCTGTCTTCGAAATCTTCAGGCATTCAGGAAAAATTCCACGTGCAATACATCTGTTTATCAACACTGTAAGTGGGTATATTATGTTATTTATACTTTTTTTAACTGATATGGTAGATAGATCATAGTGATCGCTTGACTTAGTATTTTTCAAACATCTAATTGTATCTCTCACAGTATTAAAGCTTACTTCCCTGAATGAGAACTTTGTATTAATGAAAATTTCTTTTGAAAACAGATCACCACTACTCAGGTTGTAAGGGGCAATTGAGTTTAAAATTTCGTCAGGTATAGATGTAAAATAGCTGTTGTACTCATTTGCTTTGATACTAGATTTTGTTTTTATCTTGGGTATATTTCTTTTAGATTTAATTAATCCCCACATTGTTTTAGCTTTGTTGGAAGAATTGAGAATTTTATTATCATTTAATTTTTTTTTATTATATTTAATTTTTGCTTGTTTTATTTCCAATTTGTACCTCACCATAAGCCGAGCTCTCAAGAGTGTAAGATTATCTGTTTAATATCTGTCAAAAGCTCTGAAACCAAATTCAGCTGATCACGAATATCCTCAGTTCCTGTGTGTACCAAATTGATCCGGAATAGCCCTCGCTGCATCTAACCTTCTTCTCAGGAAATGACTGTTCATACGATTCAACAAATTCATCATGGAATGCATGAAAAGCATCATTAACACTGATCCAATCATCAAGTATGAAGTTCCAGTTCAGGTTCTCTAATTTGGAATGAAAATTATTGAAACCCTGTTGTGTGAGTGGCCTGAACTACCTATCTCTCTATCTTTCAGCTAACCATCTGTGCCCTGTGATCTGAAAACTCACATTCAGAGACTTCTGCTTTCTCACAAACAGGAGAAAAATATTGTCCAAACAATTTGGACCCCTAGTTGGTACATAAATTAATGGATGGTATCCAAAAGAGTTGGGTAAATCCCACAATGCACCAGAATTCTTATCCGCAATATCTTTAAAATGAACATTGAAATCACCGCATAAAACAACTTTAGTAGAAACATTGAATCTTTTTAAAACCTCTTCAAGAATTTGTGAAAACACATTAAAATCATCAACTGGTGAGTGAAATTAACTTTCCTTTGTTAAGCTTTCTTGCAGATGGAGCAGTTCTGAATGCTCCAACAAAAGTCAGCCATCATGTCTGCGTTATTGATATTGATAGCGTTCCTCCTTAGTCCGAAGATGTTGATGAAATCGCTCGCCCTGCAGGAAAGTAGTCTACATGATTATGAAGAAAGTGTAACTTTTTCCTTCATAATCTGAAAGTCCTGGTGAAATCCCTCGTCCTGTTCTTCACTTAGATCACCGAGATTAGCAGGAAACTCCTTAATTGTTCAACAGATGGAAAAAATTTAGAATTAGCCAAAAAAAATCAGTCTGTACATTTTTCTCAATCTCTGTCGTAATTCCCATAAAAATTGTGTCTTTTATTAATGATCTTATTTGTGGCCCATTAAAGTTGCCCGCTTTTATATTTTCTGCACAGAGTTCTGGTAACTTTTGGGACAAGAAAAGGAAACAGTTGCCATTTTTGTTGAGAGCTTCAACAAATCTAATCTAACCTAATTTTAGATGCAACTGAGGCAATATTATGCGATTGCTTGATATTAAAGGTAGATTTATCATGTTTTGTTGTCTTGAAATTAGTGCTTTCCGAGTAGGCCAATCCTTTTCAAACGAGTGTTGATTTTTAGCTCCACTATTTCAGGAGTAGACACAACGGGGATACTCTTCGTAACCACTTTGTAGGCCTAAAACAAAGTTTACCATCTTTAAATCAACTCATATGAGCCAATTGTTTTCTGCATACTTAATTTTGTACAAATCCAAAGCAAAAAAAAAATATATATATATATATATATATATATATATATATATATATATATATATATCTTCTTCGTCTTTAGTAGAATGTGCAATGGGCAACGACAATAATTTATTTCCGTTGTGTGAAAGAACACCTTTCAAACTCCGTTTAGACGAACAAACGCCATTCAATACAAACGTAATTTTGTAATCCCATTGTAGCCATTGAATCAGGTACATCTTTACAAAATAAAAATTCTTCTTCTTCATCGAAATATGTAAGTTCTGTTCTTTGGTGCGGTAATAATAAAATTCAGTTCTTTTTCTTTTAGCGTAGAACCCAGGATTTCTGAAGCAGAGTTTGACACTCGCTGATCTCAGATTAGGTCGTTTAAATCATCTTGATTTAATAATTTTGGTCATCATTGTGGTTAAAGTCTAGATCATAGCAGTTTCGTATCGGAATTTTTTTTATTTTTCACGTTCACATACGGACTCGCTCATATTTAATTGGTATTCTTTGAAGACACACACCACAAAAATGTTCGCATCACCTGGTGTTCTGAATTCCACAATCAACTAAGCAGCTCGATCGCAGTTTCTTTGTCAACATATGTTTTCAGTCATATGAGGGGGAAAAAATCTTATCTATGTAGTAACATTTGTTTCCATATGATCTCAAACACGTCTGAAACAAGAATGAGTTTATTTGACTATCAGTATTTATTCAATTTATCTTCAGTTTTCACGCTAAATTAATGTTTCTTATTGATTTTCGAATCTTTGAATTTATTGTAATGGCTGCTGAACGTCCTGGACGCTATTCGAGTGATCATGAAGTGGTAAGAATTGTAACACTTCTAGAGGAGAGGCGAAGCCTACGTTACATGGCTAACTTGTTGAATGTTAACCAAAGCACTATTTCAAAAGCAATTAATCGGTACCATGAAACTGGGGAATATGGAAGAAGGGCCGGACAGGGAAGAAATCGGATAACAACACCAATTGATGATCGTTGGCTTCGTTTAACCGCACTAAGAGTTCGGCACTGTACGGCTAGAATGCTAAAAAATGATTTTGCACTTTCCAAAATTGTGCATATTTCCCTGCAAACTGTTGGGAACAGGCTCAGAGAAGACCATATCAGAGCAAGGGTGGCTTCTACTGGCCCGCGTCTCACCAGAGAGCATCGAGTTGCAAGACTTCAGTTTGCTAGGGAACATGCAAATTGGGGTATTCCAGAATGGTCGAATGTTCTCTTTTCCGACGAGTCCAGGTTCTGTCTAGTATAAAATGATAGACGCATGCCTGTACACATACGACCTGGGGAACGGTATCAGCAATGCAATATCCTACAAACCGAAAATTTCGGAGGGGGTTTAGTAATGTTGTGGGGAGGCATTTCTTTCCATGGTCGAACTGAGTTAGTCCTAGTGAATAATGGAAGAATGACAGCGGCCAGATATCCTTGAACCCCATGTTGTACTCTTTGGCCAATTGATTGGCGAAAACTTCATTTATTTGCATGATAATGCTCGGCCTCATGCAGCTAGAGTAGTTACAGAATTTCTGCAAAATGCCGAAATTGATATTTTAAGATGGCCAGCCAGAAGTCCCGACTTGAATCCCATAGAACATGTTTGGTACAACATGGGGTGGCAAATTGAGCAACGTAGGATGCCTTGTAGAACAACTAGAAAATCTGCTTCTTGAAATTTGGAACTCAGTGACTCAGCTAAAAGTTTGGAGTGTATTTTTCTTTACGCAGTTTGGATCATTGGTCATTTCTTGTCTGATGTGTTACACAAACATATTGCTCTACCTTTCGTTTAAGAGAGGAGCTCATATTTTGTCCCCCAAATCCACTAACTATTCGAAGAAATGCTGGACATCTTTCTTTAACGCTCTTTCATTTTGATTCCCCTGATGTTAATTTACTATTATGTTCTTTATTTTGAAACACTTATGAACTAGGAGATTTTCTTCCCTTTGACTGAGCTTTTCAGCTAGAGTAGTTACAGAATTTCTGCAAAATGCCGAAATTGATATTTTAAGATGGCCAGCCAGAAGTCCCGACTTGAATCCCATAGAACATGTTTGGGACAACATGGGGTGGTGAAGTCAGCAACGTAGGATGCCTTGTAGAACACTCCAACAACTAGAAAAACTGCTTCCTGAAATTTGGAACTCTGTAACTCAAGAGTACATCCAGAATTCGTTTGAGTGGCTTCCGAGACGTATACTGGCAGTAATTAGAGCCCGGGGAGGAAACACTCCATTTTGAAAATGATTAGTAACCATTCGATCCTAGTTGATTGGTCTCTTCGCGAATGTTTGAAGATGGTAGAATTTTTTAATTTTTCATTAAACCAAAAATTGTTGATATTTTCCATCATAAACTCATCTCGTTCGAATAATATCTTCTTATTTTACACTTCTGAAAGTTACCAAGCGACTGTTGAATAACCAACCTAAAAGTTCATATACTATTGTTATAAAAGTAGGGTGATGGTACAATTTTTGTGGGGAGTGTATAAACTCTCCGGAAATGAAACAAAAATGATTTGAATCATTCACACAAATTCATTTAAAAGATTCCGTATAAAATTATAACAAGTTAAATCATAATTTTTTATTAACAGTAAATTATTACGGTAATTAAGTATTTCATTATCAATTGACATATATCATTCATCAGACGAAACGTGCTATCATGTGTTATTCACTATTATTATAATCATAACCATTATGTTTATTTTTATTATAACAAGTTGTGAAAAATGAGTTTCTCTGATAGTAATTATTAAATTACATATATGCAACATATTTCCTTGAATTGTATTTTTTTATGTCAGATGAACAAATTTGCTTTAATAAAGTTGGTTGCACTTTTTTATATTGACCTTAGTTATCAACATCGCTTTGAGAACTGGAACATGTAAGTGTTTTTTTCAGGCGTCCACAATTTATTCATAAGAGAAAACACTCTTTTTACTGGAACATTCCTACCAGCTAGACATTCAATTAATAAATACAAATACTCATGTTGAAGGTTGTTGGAATGAAAGTGTTTGAATATTTCCACCCAAAGACTTTCAGCGGAGACTTTTAAATTGTCCCATTGTGACTTTTTGGGAAGTGACGTAGCTTGAAATTAATGTAAATTAGTCAAATACTTCTGTATTTTTATTACAGTGGATATATTCCTTTTTAATCAATACATACAGCATTTTAATATCTTCCTGTGCGTCTTGAATCTGCCCAATAAAATATCTCCATTTCTTCAGTGAGAAAGCAAGTCCGGTGTTCCAGATATTCACGGCTTGTTTAATAAAATTCTTTTCTCAAACTCGTCATCAATATTAGTACCTTTACCTTTATGTTTCACAATTAAAATACGAACAGTAAATGGAGGAAACTGGCTGATCTTTTTCTGAGCCAAATTGTCTCTGAGATGATTGATTTCTCTTGCAGTTTAGTGAAAACTTGCTGTTTAAGCATGTTGAATATGAAACCATAATTCTAAAACGGAATCTTTGAATTTTTTTTTAACAATTTGGCATATTTTTCAATACTCAAAATAAAATAGTCTTTCAACAACATTTTCAAAAGTGCAAGCCACCAGGTTTTACTCTAGCCTAGCATTTGATTTGTTCTATTTCAGCTTCAGCGCGAAACTCATTTGGAGCTTCAACTCGAACCGTGTTAAAATAAAAAAATGAATATATTGCTTTCGTAGTCTAGAAGTAGACCATCTGCATCAGATTTTATTGCATTGCAGGTTGGGAGAACGGACTCCAAAAAAATATATTTTCTTGTTACCGTGGTTTGAAGCGTCGCTTGAAATCATGTTTTACATTGTCGATCTCCGTATGACTATTATTTTCTTATATAATGTAAAAAGTCCAGAAGGTTTCTGCAGCAGCAATGTCCAAATTCTTTGAAGTTGGTGCATTTGCATTCTCGAAAAAGTTCAACATAGAAGAACTGCCACCATTGGCATTTTAATGTTTTTCAGACTTCTAATGCTGATCAATATCACCAGCCCCACTATGGCAAACACTAACCTCTGTCCGACACTTTTCCTATCTGATATCCGAAGAAATATTAATTTGCTTAATAAATGAATACTTTGCTTGTGCTAATAACCAAATAAATACCCCTTTTACACGCCTCACAAAGGAACCGATCGCGCAGTTTCGGAAAACGGAACTATTTACGTCCTGGCGCTTTATTTGGGGGACAAAGAGATAGGTGACCAAGAAAAGAAACAGTCCCGTTCAAAACGGGACATATGGTCACTTTACTAATATCATTTTCTATCCGACTGACATAATAATATCAAAATTTGAAGATTTTACTTTGAATCTTCCTGATTTCCTTTGCAATTAGTTGGTTTTATCATTGAAACTGAACGAATTAAATAAAAAAAAGAAACATTAAAATGTTAAACTTTCTGCTTCCGAACCTTACATTTTTGCATTGAAGAAAGAAAAAATCTGTGTTGGCGACTGGAACATTGGGTGTTGTATCACACTATAAACACTGTATACCACTTCACTAAAACTACAGTGCGCCAAGAAATGAAGGCACAAAATCAAAAATTCAAATACATTCAGAGAACTTTTGATATGTTCAAGAATTATCTTTGTAGTAATCCACTATTACTTAGGAATTCTTGAGAAAAATCGAAATGAAAAAGGTACTCATAGAAATTCAAATGTAATGTATTTTCCTTCAATGAAGCTTACGAGAATTGTCAAAATATAAAAATATTAATAATAAAATGATATCCATTAATAATTAAAATATTAGATAATAAAATGATAAAGTTTACGATAGAATCACATTTAAAAGTACACACAACCAAATTTATATGGAATCACATTCTTGATTGTTTTTAACCATGGATCTTTGACTACTCCTGAAGAATGAAGTTTTTTGTTGTAAAAAACTGGATAGTATGATAAGAAATGTTGAACTATCACCACATGTTCTGTATATTGTACTCAGTCGTTACTGAGATTTGAAACTGTGAATTTCAAAATTTAAAAAACCTATAATCATAATTGAAAATTCCTTACGTTGGATTGTCCGATGTGTAGAGGGGTTGAATAATTGCTCTCGTTGAAGAAGAGGTGACACGGAGGGATATATCGGCCACACGGGAGGTGTTTTCAAAAACCTAAGCTTGATACAATCTTTGCAAAGTAGGTCCAGAAGAAGTCATGGGAAAATAACTTCTGTAGAACAAGACCGCTTTTTGTGCCCTATTGCGGCGCAGACCATACTCCAAAGGCAATTTCTAGAAGCAAAAGGCATCAATGTATCAGTCTAAACGATACGTCAAAGATTTCGTTCAAGGGGTTTATACAGCAGAAGGCCTTAAGAGTTCCAGAGCTAACCAGACAACAAAAAATTAACAGACTTAATTGGTGTATCGAGCACCAAAATTGAAATATTGAGAATTGGCGTAATGTTCTTTTTTCAGATGAGAGCAGAATTGGTGTTCGATCAGATGACCACCGGATTTGGGTCTTAAGGGGTCGTGGAAGACAAGCTAGACTCCGAGCAGCAAGACAAATTCCGAAATACCAAGGGGCAGTGTGATGTTTTGAGGTGGCATTATGCTGGGAGGCAAAACTAATTGGATTTTGTTTCCTGCGAGTGTAACGGCTAGAAGTTACGTGGACCTAGTGCTGGAGCCTTTTGTGAGACTCTCACGAAGTGCCCATGGTGAGAATTCTACTTTTATGCAAGATAATGCTCCTCCGCATACCAGCAACCTCGCGCGACATTATCTTGAAACAGAGGGAATCGCTATTTTTGATAGGATGATCTCAAAAGGAAAATTAGATCGCACCAGGATAATCCAAGAACCCCACATCAGCTCATCCAAGCCGCCACAGAAGAGTGGCAGAATATCACCCGAGAGGAGATCGAGAACCTAATCCAACGCATGCCTAGACGGATTCAGCTTTGTATCAGAGCAAGAGGAGATAATACAAGCTACTGAGGTTGAGAAAAAACACCTTCTCTGTGAGAAAACAATTTTCAATTTTTTTACTACATCGATAAAGAGTCTCTTATCTTTTTATTTGTTTCTTCCTTAAAATAAACCTTAATTAATTTCTTTTTTCAATTGAAGTTTCTCAAAAGGGTCAATTCTGACAATCTGACAAATATATAAATTTGGTTGTGGGTATATGAACAATACATCGACATTGAGATCAACTCGAGTGACCAAACAGAACAAAAAATAGCACCGGTCAAAAATCAAATACTAAGCATTCTTCCACTAAATATAAATATAAGGTAATTACCTTGGAGAATTGTTTTTTCTTTCCAATCGGTGTTTAGGAAATATGAAGTTGTTTCGAGTTCGAGTGAAATGGTCGTGAAGAGTGTAGTGCTGAAGGAATTTTACCTTATGCAGGTGAAAATAGGTGAGACACTCTGAAATAAATCGACCAAGAATAGTGAGTATCCGCAAATTTTCAAATAGCTCTCTATAACTTGTCTATTGAGAGACTCCAGCCAGAACTGTAATTGCCCTTTTCCGTTTCAGAAACACCCGAATGATTTCTGCTGTGCAATCCCAACGAACAATGCCATATGTAGCAACGCTCTTAAAATGTGCATAGTATGTTAGGAGTGCCTAGTTCAAACTCATTAATGATCTAATTCTCCTGATAGTGAACATTCCTGATTCTACTTGTTTGCGTGTAATGTCGTCATGATTTTTCCAGGATAACATAGCGTCCAAAGGTGTCAGATTTTCAACAACACTGCCCGCCTTCTTGGTCGGGAAAATGAGTTCCTGTGTTTGATGTACATTCGAAGATAGACATGTACATCAAACCATTTTTGTTGCATCCACCTTAGCCGCAGCTGATTTCGTCTGTATATCTTGAATACCAATAAAATTGGGACTAATATGGACCCCTAAGAAACCCTGAGTTGATTTTTCCTGTCCGATCTAATTCCGTTCCTCCAACGATCTGATATCTATCCTGAAGGTAAGACGTCAGCAATTTCAGCGCCGATCCAAGAACTCCGCAATTTTCTAATTTCCTAATTAGTTTTTTGTGGTCTACATTGTGGAACGCCTTGCTCAGGTCCAAACAAGTAAGCAAGGCATCTTCCATGTTGTCAAAGGCTTCGAAAATGAAATCCACAATCTCAATCGAGGCTGAACTGATTGATCTGCCTCGTCTGAAGCCATGGATAAATTACAGCTTTCTCTCAAGATTTCTACAATTTTGTCAGTATTTGATGTCGACAGTCAGCCACCCATCAATGTTCGCTAACAGAATCAGCACCACGTTTGTGCCAAACATAATATGTTGTTTTCAATATCATTCATGGTTTTCATGTCGTTTTTTTTCGAAACAGCAGATGCATCTGCCTAGATTGATAGAGAAAATCTAGCAGAATTCGTTGAATAATCAAACAAGTTGTACGAAAATGATCTACCCTTTCAGTATTGGTCTAATCTCTCACATTCTAAAGAAATGGGAACCAGCCACCTCCTAGTGTTTGAATTTGGCGGTACCAAAGTCGTGTGAAGTGAAACTAACATCCTCTAGCGATAGTGAACAGTTGTGTAGAAAACTTGGTTCAGTATCATAATGTGTTGTCCATATAAATAATCTTGGAATTTTAGGTTCTAATCGAACGAAAAAATTACCAAATTGACTGAAAAATCATTGGTCAATAAAAATTCATCGATTCTATTGGTTTTCAGGTTGAGTTTATCTAATACATTTTGATAAAGCTAGTAACAGTTTACGGACTTGCATAATAAATACACACAACACAAAAATTCTCGCATCACCTAGTATTCTGAATTCCACTATCGATTAAGCAGCTCGATCGCAGTTTCTTTGTCAACATATGTTTTAGAAAATAGGAGGGGAAAAATCTTATCTATGTAGTAACATTTGTTTCCATATGATCTCAAACACGTCTGAAACAAGAATGAGTTTATTTGACTAGCAGTATTCATTCAATTTCTCTTCAGTTTTCACGCTAAATTAATGTAAGTTTTCAGTGTTTCTTTTGATTTTCGAATCTTTGAATTAATTGTAATGGCTGCTGAATGTCCTGGACGCTATTTGAGTGATCATGAAGTGGTAAGAATTGTAACCCTTCTAGACGAGGGGCGAAGCCAACGTTACGTGGCTAACTTGTTGAAGGTTAACCAAAGCCCTATTTCAAGAGCAATTAGTCGGCACCACGAAACAGGGGAATAAGGAAGAAGGGCCGGACAGGGAACAAATCGGATAACAACACCAGTTGATAATCATTGGCTTCGTTTAACTGCACTACGAGTTCGGCACTGTACGGCTAGAATGCTACAAAATGAACTTGCACGTTCCAGAAATTCTAGCGGCCCGCGTCTCACCAGAGAGCATCGAGTTGCAAGGGAACATGCAAATTGAGGTATTCCAGAATTGTCGAATGTTCTCTTTTCCAATGAGTCCAGGTTCTGTCTAGTATCAAATGATAGACGCATGCCTGTATACAGACGACCTGGGGAACGGTATCAGCAATGCAATATCCGTCAAACCGAAAACTTCGCAGGGGGCTCAGTATTGGTGTGGGGAGGCATTTTTTTCCATGGTCGAACTGAGTTAGTCCTAGTGAATAATGGAAGAATGACAGCGGCCAGATACATCGCAGATATCCTTGAACCCCTTGTTATACCCTTTGGCCCATTGATTGGCGAAAACTTCATTTATGTGCATGATAATGCTCGGCCTCATTCAGCTAGAGTAGTTACAGAATTTTTGTAAAACTCCGAAATTCATATTTTAAGATGGCCAGCCAGAAGTCCCGACTTGAATCCCATAGAACATGTTTGGGACAACATGGGGTGGCAAATTGAGCAACGTAGGATGCCTTGTAGAACACTCCAACAACTAGAAAATCTGCTTCCTGAAATTTGGAACTCAGTGACTCAGCTAAAAGGTTATATAGTATTATCGTAAAGTAGGGTGATGCGACAATTTTTGTGGGGAGTGTATTTTTCTTTACGCAGTTTGGATCATTGGTCATTTCTTATCTGATATGTTGCACATACATATTGCTCTGTCTTTCGTTTAATAAAGGAGCTCATGTTTTGTCCCTCAAATCCACTAACTATTCGAAGAAATGCTGGACATCTTTCTTTAACGCTCTTCCATTTTGATTCCCCTGATGTTACGTGTAAAAATCTGAGCAGAGATGGGTATTTTCCAAAAGTCATTGAAGAGGGTTAAGGCACAAGATGATCATTTTGGGGGAGATGGGTGCTGCATATCAAAATATATTGATTCATGACGGTGATATGGCTATTGACAAAACCTTGGAGCTAAATCTATTGGTGCCTTGTAAGATTGAGTTGGCACTTTAAACACAGAAGAAGAAGATGTAGAGTGTTAAAGATTATATGGAAAAGAACAAAATGAAGGAAAAAAACAAAAATAGAGGATAACAAAATAAGTTATCCCCACTCGATCAAAAGAAAGTCAAAATGAAACTTCTTGAATGAGACAATGAAACAGGAGTGTCATGATCGATCCGATGGTTTCGTTATTTCGCTTCATTTCAATGAATACTTATTAATGAAATTCAGAGATTAGACATGGAATTTTTCATTACTTTAACGTATTTTAGTATCCATAAAATTATCTAAAACTCGTTTAGAATTATCAATATGTTTATTAGAAACCTAATGAATTCCAATATAGTTTTTTTATTAATACCCACCAGAAATCTTTTACTTAATAATATGCACGTCTAAATACTCTTTTAATAACTGTCTTAATAAATGTTTGCCGTAAAACGGAGATATGGTATCGTTATCATTAAGTACCTCGTAAACTCAACATAGAAGATTTTAGATTATTCCTTCAAGAAATTAATCGCCGTCCCTTCATAAACATTTAGGATGATTGGGAAAGAAATATCAGTATTTATTACTAGTTTTCCTGGATCATTGATTATTTATGGGTTCTCAAATATTTTTCACTGATTTCTCAAGGTCATCGCCTCATGACATTTGTCATATTTTACAAAACGACTGTCAAAATTTTTTCGCAAATTTTTCTTTAGATTAAACAAGAACCACGAAAAAATAATATATGGGAGATGTCAACCGAAATTATTGGATTCATAATGATTCTAGAACATCTATAGATCATAATCGGCATCACTTTGAAGACCGAACCTAGCCGTCGGGGCTCTCTCGGTCAAACAGAGAGGGAATTGTTTTGTTGAGTTTGAATATTGAAGGGATTTCGCGAGATTATACTTCAAAATTGGCAAGAAAGAACAAGGAAGTGATTATGTTTCAGGAGACTCCACTGCGACGAAAGAACATCTCCGCGAAAGAGGAAATATAGCAGGTTATGTACTTTTTGATTATCTCCTTAGTCATTTTCATGGCCTTGCTTGCTATGTAAAATCTTTTCTTGAATTCAAGTGTGTTTAGACATATAAGATTCAGGTATGATTTTTGAAAAATTTTTCTGCTGTTTTTCTTTTTCCATTGTTACAGATTCCTGTTCCAAACCCCCTTCCTTTCACCCTTGTCGTCGTCTGGAAATCATGGACTGCAAGAGAGAATGAAGCGGCTAAGCAGAAAAATCTTTGGTACTCTTTATATACACATGACACTACCACAACATAAACAGACAAGCTATTGCTAGTGCAATAGCGACAGGGAAACAAGTTTTTGTCAGGTTTTTTCACTCGTTTATTGAATCATATGCAAGATAGTATAGTTCCCCTGTTACATTTCCTAAGCTCACCCTTGTGTTTTTTCTGATACATACCAAAATTATAGATAAAAGCATTTATTGTAAATACAATTATTTTATTTATTAACGACTTCAAGGACAAACACTTGATAAATACCATCGGGCAGCTGTCTTATTCGCCTTATCTAACTCCGTGTGCCTTTTTTCTTTTCTCCAGACTGAAATTGCCTCTCCGAGGAACCAGATTTGATTTCATAGATATCATAAAAGAAAATTCGCAGAAGGAGCTGAAGGCCTTCCCTAAAAGCGCCTAAAAAAATGTTTCTATAATTGGAAACAACGTTGGCACATGTGTATCGCTTCAAACGGAACATATTTTAAAGGAGGTTCAAAAAATATTGATGTAGATTAAGATTTTTGCGTTCTATTTTAAATTTCCGGATACTTTTTTGTCACAGTATATAATGCAATTGTTGTTGTTGAACAAACGATGGGCACTAAACAAGGCGATATTTCGCGATTGATAGCGCGGTATAGAGAAACAGGGAATCCCAGTATAATGTGTAGTGGATCGCAAAATGAGCTGAATCAAACGGATATTCTGAATATTCAAATAAATATTTCAAAAGAACTGTTGTCAATAGGTTGCATGAAGTCAGTTATCACTCCAGAAGACCTTATTGGGGTCAGCCCCTAAATATAGGAAATTGCGTAGCTCGATTAAAATAGGCTCCAAATAAAGTGGAATACAGACTTGAAGACTAGTCCATGGTTCTATTATTTGATTTTAGGCGATTGCAACCTAGTAATGTTCAGAGACTTAGACCAGTACACAACTCCAGAAGAAGAAGTAAGATGGTTTGAGATGGAATCTCTTTTAATGCCAAAACCGATCTCGTTTTGATTAACAACTTTCTGAATGCAAACATGTTCTTAATCAGATTCTTCAACCCTCTATACTTCCATATGCAATTGGGGAAACTTTCAATTCATGAATGATAATCCTAATGCTATAATTGTTACGACGAGACTGTTGAATCGTAAAATCAAGGTTTCACCTTGGCCTGCTTGAACGCCAGACCTGATATCAAGCTTGCTTGGGATACATTGCAAGAGGCGTTATACAAAGTGATTCTCAAAATCGAAAACAATTGTTTCATGCTCTCAAACTGACTTGGCACACAATCTGTCCCCCAAGAATCTCTCAATAATTTAATTTTGAACATGTCTGTTTGGACTGTAAGGGACTCACGAAAAAGTCATATTCTTTACTAAGATCACCGAAGACTGTATTTAATCGGATTTTTCTGTTTTAATATGATTTCAAGAAGAATTGATGAAATTTGGATTTGCAGTTCATTTATTTCTGGAATAAGGAGAATAGAGTTCTAGTAACTATTGCTGATTTATACGTACAATACTTTGATCTTTCATTCACAGTAATTTCTCCCCATTCAATATCAGTAGTTAAATAAAAATCCAAGAAATACAAAACATCCCTACATTTTTACCATATGTGGTTTGTTCATAAAGTTGGAAGAAGTTGAGAAAATTGAATCAGCCTGTACACAAAACATTCCAATACACATAAACGTCCATTTTCAGTGTACCTTGATCCAGATCTTTGCACCATAAAAATCTGCTGATTAATTTATATTATTCGAGAACCTATTATGTGCGTAATTAAGGAAATTATGTATTTAAATAACCTAATAATAATTAGTGTATCTTCTTCAATATTATCATTACGGTGTGGTTTTCCATAATTTTATGTTTTGTACGTTCCGTCCGGATGGAATATTTAAATAATAATTGCTTCCTATAAAAAATTGAGTTATAAGATTTAACGAACTTACTTGGAACGAAGGGAAATGATTTGGGCCTATATTGTGGCTTTGAACCTCAATTTCGGTAGCGTCCACGAGTTGTTCGACGCTCCAAGATAGTAGTAGTTAACTTGAGGACAACGAGTATGTCAACCGATGCACCTGTCATGAGTCAGGACATGGCAGATAAACTAAAACATATCATGAAATGTACATACTTTTCTTTATAGTTCGACGAATCCACCGATATAACAAACACTGCCCAGGTGTGTATTTTTATTCGGATGGTATTCATGTTGGCTAAGGAAGAATTTTTGACAACCATTCCTCTGAAGGGGAAGACCCGTAACGAAGATATATATGACGTTTTCTTCAATTTTGTAAAAAACTACAAGCTACCAATATATAAATTAGTGTGCATTACAACCGATGGAGCACCAGCAATGACTGGAAACAAAAATTATCAAATATTTTGATAATTCGAAATGCGTTTTTATGATTGTAGTAAATTGGCAAATATAGCATCATTTATGAGTTATCCTTTTTCAGTTGAAAATTCATTGAGGAATTAGCTACTGAAATAGCAAGTCAGTTTAATATGAACTCATGTTCTGCTGAAAATGAGTTGGTGCAGATTATATCAGATATACATCTTAAAGCTTCAGTATCTGATACAAATTTCTGGTGTTTTATATCTAATCTAATGCAAATCGCCGTTCAACTGACGGCAATGTTTGGGTCAACTTACTTGTGCGAGTCTGCATTTTCTGAAATGAAGGTAATTAAGTCAAAATATCGCAATCGACTAACTGACGATCATATGTCATCATGCTTGCGATAAGCACTCAGTGGTTACGTACCATCTCATGAAAAGTATGCTGAGGACATGCAGTGTCACGCACCAACATCCAAAGTCACTCCTTAGTTGAGTTTAACACCATATGTAACTCTTTTGTTTTGAAACAACAAATAAACTCGTAATTTTGAATAACTATGAATTTTTTCATTGATATTATAGAGAAGAACCTTACTAAACCTAAACTTCACTAAAATAATGTATATTGTGCGGAAAGCTAATATCTTTATGTGCTACGCTAAACCCTACCTAGATAGGATAGGTAGGTAGGGTGTATCGTGTATGTATGATAACCCTGCATCACATATACTTGCAGCCTCTCAGAGTCGTAAGTAGTCTAAAATTATTGAGGTAGATCAAATTTGAGCACCCCTGCACTATATGATATTACATTTTTCGATCCACGATTTGATGGTATTTTCCCTGAATTTTTTAAACATCTAGGAAATAACGCTAAAAAGAGTACTATCCTTTTACAATGACATACTCAGCTTAGGTAGTATTCCCGTTGAATTTAGAAAGGCTAAAGTTATTGACATTCTCAAACCTGGAAAAAATCCAGAACTTCCTAGTAATTATCGACCTATCAGCTTACTTTCTGTTTCTTTCAAAATTTTAGAAAGACTTCTTTATCAGAGGTTAAAACCAATCATTGACAGAGCTCTGTCCACTTGTCAGGGAGGTTTTCGAAAGAACTGGAATTGTTCTCATCAGGTTTTAGGTTTATCCACTTTCATTGAGACAGGATTTCAGGGTAAACTTAAAATAGGCGCTGTATTTGTAGATCTCTCTTCGGCATATGACACAGTTTGAAAGGATGGTTTACTTTATAAACTCTTTGAAGTCGTTCAATGTGGAAAAATTGTGAAGTTGATTGAAAATATGTTATCTGATAGAAGACTTCAAGTTTTTATTGGTGAAAGAAGCTGTAGATTTTACACTCTAAATGATGGCCTACCTCAGGGATCTGTTCTTGCATCTCTTCTCTTCAATTTATATATGTCTGACATTCATGAAACTTCCTCTACAAAGTTTATTTATGCTGATGATATTGCTTTGGTTTTTTGATACTATGACTTCGAAACAATTGAGCAAACACTGACTTCCGATTTTCTTCAAAAAATGGCGTTTATGTCCAAATCCTTCGAAAACTGAGGTTTATTGTTTTCATCTGAATAATCATGAGAAGGATAGGCAACTAAGAGTATTCTTCAATCAATCACTATTAACTCATATTATCACTCCAACATATATTCGTGTAAAGCAAGATCATTCTTTGACTTTCAAATTTCATATTGATAAATTATGTCAGAAGTTGAAAACAAGAAACAATATACTACATAAACTAACTGGATCTAATTGGGGCGCCGAAGTCTCTACTTTGCGAAATACTGATTTAGCTTTAGTATATTCAGCAGCAGAATATTACTGTCAGGTGTGGTTGAATAGTGGTCATGTCAATAAGATTGATTTCCAGTTGAACTGTTCTATGAGAGTTATAAATGGATGTATCAATTCAACTGCTACCCCATGGCTTCCGGTTATTTGTAATATACTTCCTTCCCATATTCGCAGGAAATTAGCTCTTAAATCGTCTTGGGATAAGTATCACTCATTTCCAGAAGTTTTTCCGATAATACACGATCTTCAAAATCCACCTAACCTGAGAATGAAATCTAGAAAACCTATTTGGTCGATTGACTTTTTGCGTACACGGGTGAAGGCTGTTGATATTTGGAAAACTGAATGGCAGGAAGTTGATGTTTTCAATAAAGTTCTCATAGAGGATCCTTCTAAAAGGGTTGCAGGTTTCGATATAAGTAGTATAAGTAATGGTATACATTAAATCGTTTCAGGACAGGACATGGTCGTAGTAATAGTATGTTGTTCAAATGAAATACTGTAGAAAGTCCGGCATGTGAATGTGGCGCAGCTGAAGAAACAATAAGACATTTAGTCCTCGATTGACCTATTTACTATTTTACGGGTGGTTTTCAAGAAATTCATTCCGTTTCAGATAATTTCATTAACTGGGTAGAGAACTTCAAGTCTATTTAGGAGATTAGTTTTGAATATTGAGGTTATTATGGGCTACACCTCCGAGTGGCGTATGAGATGTTCCCTGTTGAAAAACAGTGGAGCATTAGTTAAGTTCTTAGAAAAGGCAAGGGCTACATCCCCGTAGGGCTTCATTCCCAAAAGTTGTATGAGATGTTCCCTGTTGAAAAACAGAGGAGTATTAGTTAAGTTCTTAGATTCAAGTGAGTTTAGACATAAAGAGTTAGGTATGTTTGATGAAATATTTTTTCTGCTGGTTTTCTTTTTCCATTGTCACAGATTTTTCCTGTCCCAAACCCCCTTCCTTTTCACCCTTGTCTACATGAAGAAGTCCTGGAAATCATGGAGTGCAAGATGAGAATGAGAGAATGAAGCTGCTAAGTAGAAAAATTTTTGGTACTCTCTTTGTACACGACACTAACACAACATAAACAGACAAGCTATTACTAGTGCAATAGCGACAGGCAAACGAGTTTATTCCTCAGGTTTTTCACTCGTTTAATGAATCATACCCAAGATAGTATGATTCCCCTGTTACATTTCCTGAGCTCACACTTGTGTTTTTTCTGACACACACCAAAACTATAGATATAAGCATTTATTGTAAATATATATATATATATATATATATATATATATATATATATATATATATATATATATATATATATCCATTGTAATAAAAACGCAAAACACACAAAATCGACGACTGTAAACAAACTAAATGGCACATAGCGTTCCAATTCCGCGTTCGTATAGAAAATAGTTGTGCCAACAATTACAATTTTGACAATTGTTTTAGGCAGATTTTTCAACTAATCAATTCCCGATACTTTTTCGACAGAATGTATATTGGTAATTGCTATATTGTGAATTTGACTAAGACATACATTGAGTTGGGCACATGGCTACTGGCTAAGCCCATATACCATCGAAGGCCAGATAACTTGTAATCCAAAGTGGTGGCAGTTATCATTGCACAGTCTAGGTGAGTGGTTCGGAGTCCACTACAGACTGTAGGTCCATGGAACGAAATAAACAAAAAAAAAATCTTAAAGGTTAATTTCTACGCAAATTATTTACAAAGTGTATGACGTAATAACATGATAGCCTTCTGACCTTAATGGCCGGCAACGGTTTCGTCAGTATAAAAATTAATTTAAAATTAAATTTTAGAGTGTTCTAAGCCTCAAAAAATATAACAATATAATGAAACTTTGATAAACAACCTTTTTACTAAGGGTTCAACAAGCCAATTCGCTTAGAGATGTAAAATGGTTATGCGAATTCATTTCATCAGTTAAGATGTTCGCATTAACTTTTATCTTCTTAAGAGAAATAAATTTTGAAAGAGATATTGAAGATTAGGCATCTCCTTAAGTAAGCGCCGTTCTCCGCCACTGGGTAATAAGAGAATAGAGAGAATGCGAGTCCATTCCATGGCAGTCTGCTCGCTTAGGCCCCTCCCCGCTAGTCCCCTTCTTCATCACTCGTTAGTTGAGTTGTAAGAACGGCCTGTCAACTGCTTCCCTGCCTCTACTCTGTAGTTTAGTTGCCTGTAGTCTGTATAAGCATTCCAAACCGTGGCCGGTCGTACCGAAGTCGCTGTGCTGTGTGTTCATTAGCACATTAGCCAACTAACTGCATACTCACCATGTGCTGCCGCAATGTGCTTATACGCAACAATAACAAGTGACAACCGTAACCGAATCATGACGTATCACTCAATCGGAACGTAACGAATAAGTTGACACGAATTCTACCTGGACACAATGGAAATCCACCCGCCAACTTCAAAATTCAAATAATCTCGGTGTTTTGTTTTCGAATTGGAGAATTAGGATGAATGTCTGCTTTAAATGTTCGGTCTCATAAGCAACAGTAAATGTTTATTGTAAATTTAGTGCTGGAGCTCGGGAAGTCGAGATAAAAATACCGAAAGTCAATGTGCTCCGAACCCGTAGACGAGATGCATATTGCCGTCGGACAGACACGTGGTATCTTAAATGAGCATTTGGACATATCCTGCAAAGCGACCACAAATGTCGGGAAAGATTCCGATAAGCCGTTTTAGTTTGTGTAATAAGGATCTTGTGTGTATTTTATAAAGAAACAGTTTAAAGCAAGGTTAAAGACCCTTAATTTATAAACCTTTTCCCATTTTTCTGCTTTGGTGACTCAGTGCCAAAAGTAATATGTGATTTTAAAGTGCGATGCCCGAAAAGGAAGCGGATTTTCAGACAGCAATGTCTGCAGGTTTACCTCTTCAGTTTCCATCGGCTTTCGCAGCTTTCCATGCGCCTCTTCCAGTTGATCAAAGAACTCATGAAGGAAGATATATCTGGGAACCTAGGATGCAACCTCCTAGTGCGCCTACGTTTCATCCACCTCCTCCTCCGCCTGGGTAAGTTATGGTGCTCTCAACTTCTCTAATATACCCATATAACACAACTGCGAAGCTACCAATATTAAAATTTGGTCGAAAATACGCATTGAGAAAGATCATAAGCATATACAGAAAGATCTAAAGAATTTATTTAGTTTTATAACATTGCGAAATATAAAGTCTGGTAACAGTATTAAAGGTAGGACAACTACAGATTCAGTTCAAGACAGAAGAAGATTAAGAGGTTTTCCTCCAAATGGTAAAACCTAACCAATTTTTCCATCTTCTACAATAACTCAAAGGATCCTGAAAGATCTCACAATATGTCTGAATCATCCATTTTACACCCTTCAAGATAGATTCTTGTACGCCACTAGATGAGCAGTTCTTTCTATAAGAAAATCGATTCTTAGATTTTTGTTTCTTGGTAATATATTGTGTAGCAAAAATCAAAACGCATTACGCACAAACCTGCGTCCGACGCTGATTGGCTCCAGTTATGGAAAAAAGTCAATAGACAGAGATATATTTGTTACCAAAGATTTGACTATAGTGGTGCGAAACCGACGTTGAATTTGAGAATAAAACCGTGCTAAGAAGCTTTGTCGGTAATAAATTGATAACTATGCACAATTTCACGACTTTCCGTGTTGTGCTGCAATAGAGTATGGCTATTCACATGTATATATAAAAATATATCGACGTCGGAAAAAGATCAAGGGACTATTCCCCAAAACTTTCATGGTTGAAACTTTACAGATCACCATTCTATAAAGCTACGTCTACTAGATCCAATATTGCTAATATATTTAATACGCAAATTCTTCACCACGGCTGTTTTTTGATAGTTCAGTCATTTATTTCGATTTAGAAAAGTCTCTGTAGCAGATTAGGTATCTTTTGAAGAGAAAGTCATTTTTGAAACTGAGTGATAACATATTTCAACTCTATTGATTCATTTCAAATCTTTGTATCTCTTTTTCTCTTCTATCCTTGAATTCGTTCAACTAAACCAAGAAGAATTACATGGCTAGTAGAAGAAAATAAATCTCCAAAGTTTTGGGAGCAGAAATTTAATCGGTTTCAAGATTACTGAAGAAAATTCCATTCGAAATAACATTTCTTGAGAATCCTGATTTACTCTTAAGCAGGTTATTTCTATATACATATTCAATAGAGTTTTGGATAGCAGATATGGGGACAACAAGTTGTGAAGAAAGGACAAGGTATCTGAATGATTTCCTTTGTGTTTCCTTTTCTTAGTAACCGCATGATGTTGCAATTTTCGACAAGTTCTGTTTGAAACATTGATTCCTTGTTATTTTGAATAATTATAATAGACCTAGTCATCAATTCGTTTATAATGGAAGAAGTCTTATGGTTTTCCTCTCCAATATTGCTCGACGCAAAAAACAAGGTATTGAAACATGAACAGCCTCATCATTCTAGAGTGATATTCGTCGGAAAGATTCAATGCTTTCTACTTGCAAGAATTCGAAGGCTTCAACTTATTCTGGGAGATACCTTGAACAGTTTGGAAGTATACTGTCATTACTGGAAAATTGAATGAAATCTCAAACAAGTTTGGAATGGAATAATATTCTTCAGGCATCTGCGAGTGTTTATTGTATCAGCTTCCTGTAGAAGTAGTCAAGTGAACCTTTTATTTGAAACAAACACATAAAATAAAAGTCTGCCAAATAGGAGTCTGAGTCGCGCATTGAGGGTTTCATTTGAGTCTGAGCTCAGTCAATTAACTTCTGCTGTGAAACGTTAGCTTAACGTACAAGGGAAGTTCTAGGGCGCAGAATTCGTCTATGAGCCAATTATATGGAAGGATATTACCATTTAACTCAATTATTAGTTATGTTCACCAAACAAATGTTGCAGTCATCATGGTGGTTAACACATTATAGCGGTTACGTACCACGTAGAAATTCAACACGCCTTTTATACACTTTTTGAGGAACCCATGGCTTATCACACATTTCCAACGGATGCTCAAAGTAATTTGGAGCTACGTACTCTGTCATATTTAAACTGTATTCTTGAAATATATACTCTCCGCAAATGAAACAGATATGATTTGAATCATTCACAAAAACTCTTCTTGACGATGCTATATATATATATATATATATATATATATATATATATATATATATATATATATATATATATATATATATATATATATATATATATATATATATATATATATATATATATATATCAAGTTAAAACAATTTTCTTTGATTAACAGCTAATTATTACGGTAATTAAGTATCTTTTATCTTTAATAAAAGCTATAATTCGTAAACAAGAGCTTTCAGAAAATCGATGACGGTATATTAAGAATTAGCGACGTCAAATTAGTATACATCAAGTGACATAAGTCATTCATCAGACGAAAAGTGCAAGTTTGTTGTCCAGTGTAATTTATAGTTATCTATTCTCTGACTAGAATATTTATGTTCGAAAGTTTAAATATGCTCGACACGAAAAAAAAAGAAATTTGTATGTTCGAAATTAAAAAACAAAATTCTACTCCGTAAAATGTGTGGCGTACCCCATTCAATCCCCATGCATTTGAATATTTCTAATAAGATGAAAAGATATAGACTCTGTATAACACTCGGTATAACACTACCGACCTTGCTTCTTCTTAGTTTTTGTGAAACACCCGTTTCTCCCAAATTTTGTGATGAGTTATCTTTGTCTGCGTTTGATGATAACCTGAACTTGGATTTGTTACTTTATTTTAACTTTCATATAAACTCCTGGACAGAATTGATGTAATATAATGAAATTACAAAGAAATTAATAATATATTTCTCTTATTTTAATTAATTCATTCCACAAAGAAAAACACAATTATTTTTCGAAAAAACTGATATTTCGTCGATATATCAAGTGTAATCGCAAATATCAATTCATTAAATGAGGATTTGTGTGTAACATTGTTATCGACGTGAGTTTGCCAGAAATATTTAAAACCGGAACATAAAGAAAAATAAACATTTTAACGACACGGCTAAACCCAGCTTAACAACTCATCATGCTTTCTTTGAAGGCATGGTTGAAATCCATAAATACATCCCTTTCCGTTCTTGGCACAATAAAATCTCTTTCTAGTCGGACAACGGTATGCAATAGTGACGTATTACCTGAAAATCTTTTAAAAGTTCTCGTAGCTAGTCGGGGGTGAATGCCAAAGAAGTTCTAAATTCTTAGAAGAGGCTGAATGTATGAGATTCTGTTAAGCCTTGCATGAAACCAGTGGTCATAACCAAAGTTTTTGTTAGAGTTTCGACATGAGTTGCACTATTCACATGTATAACAATAGAATGCACCAGATTTTACGTGATACATCCCTATAGCTTTCATCTTGAGATTTAAATAAAATATATATATAGTTAGTTGAAAGAACTAAAAAGAAGGAAATTGGTGTTTTCCTCTCTCAACTAGAATGATGCCCTTCGTAGTCATTCAAGGGATATATCCAAGAAAGAAAATTCATTTACTTGTACGTTATGTATATAATTTTTATTCTTCTTCTTATGTTCCTCTTCTTTTATATTTACTACATAAAAAAGGAGTGATAACTATACTGGGTTGTATAGTTGTTTTCTTCAAAACTCCTGCAGTTTTTGAGATATTCAGCCCAAATTCGGAATACAAGCTATTTGCTCCATCATTACACGTCCTAGATTTTAATTGAAATTCACAAGGTGTTTTCTTTTCCGAGGCCATGTCTCCTTTTGCCATCTCAAACTTTTTTGCAGTACGCCACTGATCAGCCTACAATCAATTTTCGTAATCTTCGTTCAATTTAGAAACTTTTTTGACACTTGTAATTTTTTCGTATCTCCAACCGTTTTCGAATGAAAAATTATTGAATTTGAATTATTTGACTTGTATGTTATTCGCTAAATAAAAACAAAATAATAGAAATACTCCATAGGTATGCCCGAAGTTTGCTTTTATTTTGATAGCTTGTCTTCTAAGACTCAACTTATACTTATTCAATATCAAACTAAAAAAAGAACAATTAAAAACTAAATAAATTTGTGGAAGTGTCCTCCACCAGCAAGAATACAGGCATCTGTCCTTCTTCGCATATTATTACGCACTCTTTGAAATAATCGTGGGGTATTTCTTATCGTGTCACAAGAGGTTATTATTCGATTTCTCAATTCTTCTACTGTGCTCACTGGAGTGAACTGAACTTTTGAGATGTCTCCATAAGAAAAAGTCTAAACTATTCAAGTTTGGCGACCTAGGAGGCCAGTTCTGGCCTACCCCGACCTATCCATCGGTTGTTGAATGTATTAATCAAGAATTCCCTAGCTTCTTCTCTAAAATTGGCTGCTGCCGTGTCATGCATGAACCACATTATGTTTCTCACCAAAAGTGATACATCGTCGAGCAATAAAGGTAACTCCTCCTCAAGAAATTGCCGATAACCGGGACCGTTTAGTCTATTAGGTAAAAAAAATGGCTCAATTAAATAATTTCCAATTATTCCGACCCAGACATTTAGTGAGAATTGTTCTTGATGATGAGATTCTTCAATCAATTGGGGGTTTTCCTCAGCCCAATAATGATTATTGTGAAAATTTGTGATAGCAGTTCTCTAAAAGTTAGCTTCGTCTGTGAACATTATTGCACTATCAAAATGAGTATTTTCTCTAATTTTATCTAAGAACCATCGGCAGAAAATCAGTCTTGAAGGAAAATCTGGAGGAAGTAGCGTTTGAACTCGTTGAATATGAAACGGGTTCAATAAAAAGTCGTGGAGAATTTTCCAAACTAGAACATGTAAAACATTCAACTGATTTCCAATTTTTCTTGGATGAGGATTCAAATCAATACAATTCAAAACTGCTTCCTCAATATCTGGATTTCTCATACATTGAGTTGCACCTTTTAAATGATTATTTGCAGTAAAAGTACCAGTTTCCCTCAACCTTCTGTGGATATTTGAAACTGTTCGCCTGTCTGGTGTTACTCGATTTGGAAAGCGCACCTGATTTAATCGCCTAGCCTCTGTTGTGTTTCCGTCAGCCAGACCGTACATGTGATGGATATCAGCCAATTCGACGTTAGTAAAATTACCCATTTTTTCTTACAGCAATAACTTCAAAAGTCTCAAAACTAATAGCTAATTTAATAAACAATTCGAGCAGACACTGGTTCAACTTTAGCAACTGTCAAAACGAATAAATAAATGAAGAAAATCAAAGCCTATTAGTCATTTATTCAATTAGAAGTGCTTTCAATTCAGCGAATGCATACAATCGTTTATTAGTTTTTTTGCTCGAGAACGGTTGGAGATACGAAAAAATTACAAGTGTCAGAAAGTTTCAAAATTGAACGAAGATGACGAAAATTGATTGACATGGCTCCGGAAAAGGAAACACCTTGTAGACTCTAGTTAAAATTTAGGAGTGTAATGATGAAGGCTGTAAAGAACAGCTTGCATTCCAAATTTGGGCTGTATATCTCAAAAACTTCAAGAGTTTTGAAGAAAAAACCAATTTTTTTCTGGAAATTTCAACACCCTGTAGCTCCGTAACGAAGCTCTTGCGGACCTACGTTTATATGAACTTTTTCTCTTAAAATTGCACGTAGATTTACCCCCTCAAGTTATGACATACTATTATGTAACACCTATATTATGATGATGGTTTGTTAAGAGGTTGTTGATAATACATAGCATAGTCAGAAACTATGTGAAAATTCACAAAAGCTGTTCATTCCTTGTAGATTTGAACTAATATCGATCTCAAGGATTGACAAGAAGTCGACATGTGAATAAATTGAATATATTCAAAAAATAAACACCTCAAAAATATCTGTAAAACATCGAAGAATGCCAAAGAATTTTAATCAAACTGTTTCAATCTAATGAAGATCTTTTGCTTGTGACTCAGACGTTTGGGAACCAAAGTTTTCGAAAAATAACAAGAATATCAGAACGTTTGGATAATTTTAGTATCTGGAAGGTCCATCTCTAGTATGAATGTTATTTTGGTAGCGCTTATCCAGGATTAAATAGTAGAAGTTTTGCCTTCGAAGATTTTTTTTGGATTGTCTTCTAGATGAGATCAAACCTAGATGACCTGAACAGAACACCTTTAATATTGCTCAAGATATTGCTCTCTTCACAGGATAATATCCCCAATTACTAGATAGTAGCAGCCTGATACTAGATAGCAGGTTGCTTCCTAGTACCGAAAAGGTGATTAAAGCCTAACTCGAAAGATAGCGGGTGCGTATCGGAAGCAGTCATCCGTAGGTTATATAGAAACTTTATTATATATTATTATGTCTAACAGTTGAACTTCGCTTCCTCATTTATTTGATTAATATTTTTTTATTCTTTGGAAGCAAGTCTTTCTAAAGGCTGGTGAAAAATATATCAATCATTATTATGTGTTGTCATCTTGTTGTTGTTAACACATTTGATATTTTCTTGATCTCAATACAAACTGAGGAAATTCTAATCCGGTGAGAAGAAATCATTTATACCTCTAGTTCAATAGACATGACAGCTTCAAATAATATAAAAATTTTGCAACAATATGCATATACTGGTTGTTCCCTAAATAGGCCATCCTATTTCACGTGTGATTCCTCAGCTAAAAAAAGGAAAGCTTTTGTCGAATATCCTTTTTCTTCTTTTCGAGATATGACATCTGAAAAAGAAGTCAAAAATGTGGTCTTCAATTTCTTCTTCGCAAACGAACTAAGCAATCAACACGAAATTGTTCTAATTGCTTCCACTTTTCTTTCTTTTATCAACATCTAGAAATGAGTGGAACCTGAAGACTTTCTTGAAAAGTATAATTCAAAAATAATTATTTTTCCAAGACCCGTTACCATAGAAAACTGATATCTCTTGCGTTTTTCTTGAAAATTCGTTTTCGAATTTGGAAACCAGAATTATTCCACATACTAAGCGCTAAAGTGCGGAGTATGTGGAAAATCGATCAATTTCAAATTTTGGGATTAGAGTAAATGGATACTGGTATACAATTTGCAATCATTTTCAGGGCAGTACCACTTCCGGTTATACCGGATATCGACTACAACTTTAGTATTTCAAATGGCAAGATGTACTTTCTAATTTTTTTGTTAAAGGGCATTCTTTTTCAAGCATCTTTCGTTAATATTTATCCTATCTAAAATCAACTACCTTTGAGCTATGAATTTTTTTATCGAAATTATCGGAACTGTAGTGTCATCTTCTTTGCTCAAAAAAATTGACTCAGATTTAAGTAACTTTTAGTTTAACGACAAAAGTGTTATTTTTGAGGGCAACCTACTTTCGCGGTGGTATTTTATATACAAAGTACTCAAAAATCACTTGACAAGTCAATAAAACTAAATTCTCCAAAAAACCTATTTTTGCCAAATCCGAGTGTCTATTTTTTCACTTCATTAGGTTTCCCTATATCTAAAATGGCTGGTTTTCATATCATTCGCGATTTATTCAAAAACCAACAGTTCCTTCGTAAAATTATTCAATCATTCATTAGGTCGTAAAACGTAAATACAGATAGAGTGGATTTAATTCCGATTGCAACCTTCTTTGAATTTCGGCCTCAGTTTCACTTTCGAAATTTATTCAAAAATAGCAATTCACTGATTTTCTTTGTATAAAGTCTTTTTGTGAAATAAAATGGCAAATATATACTCAATCGAGTATATTATGAATTCCTTCATCATTCATGGTAAATGTCCACAAATAATTGGTCAAACTTGCTGAACGTTTAACGAAAAGTACCCCAATTTACAACAAATTTGCAGAAAATAATTTAGATAGCTACAATACCGTCTTGGGTCATTTTTGTGCCAATCCGTATGCGACTGTACATGCTGCTGTTGATATAATTTCCACCTCTACAAATTCTCATTAATATCATTGATGATTCAAGAAACGCGATGAGTAGGATTAATTTCTGCGAAATATTGATGGTTCAAGAAAACTCAGACTCCTTACAATACATTATATGGATTTATGAGTTCAAATTTTAAGGAGAAGTTATTTCCAATCGGCATAATTGTCATATCTGGGCAATCGAAATATAAAACACGGGAGCGAAATTTCCAACATCGTTTCAGCTTTAATGTTTTCAATTCAATGTACAGAAACCAATGTCAATATTTAATTCATCAAGAAAATTTGAATAGTGTTAAATTTTCAGAGATTTCAACTACTTCTTCATTAAATTAACGTGTTTCATGTTGGTACCCATTAGATGGTCTTCCAGCCCATTGCACAGCTCAGATATCGGAAAAATTATCCAGCTTGTTTGACGACAGATGGATAGGAAGACTGGATTCACGGAATTAGCCAGCAAAATCTCCGGATCATACATCTTTTGATTTTTATCTATGAGGGTACATAAAGAACAAAGTTTATGGTTCGCCGATAAATTTACGAAAGGATCGGGAATTAAAAGTGAGACGTACATTTGACAGCATCGATCCGAATTGAGTTCAAAAATCAACCATTGAAAAATTGCGCTTACGAATTGCAAAATGTTTGGAAAACATTGGTGGACGATTTGAACATTCAATTCAATTTGTTATTCACTACGTTGTTCACGGTTTCTTGAATGTTAGAAATTTTGTTTCATGAATCATGAAATCGGCATCTTTATCTTTTGAAATGAGCGAATTCTATTCATTTCAGTTTTCGTATTTCAGGTGGGAAAAAGTTTGATTGTAATTTTTTGAATTGTTTTCTGCAAATTGGTTCTGCTAGTTCGACTTATCATTTATTGGTATTAACCATGAATGATAAAAACATTTGAATTGTGGAGGCCGTTACTTGATGTAGATCCATGATATAAATGAGATAAAAAACACAAGGTTTAACTTTAATCTACACTTTATTTGAAAAAATTCGACGACGTTTCGCTGACACAGCAGCTTTATCAAGAATGAAAAACAGAATGAAGCGTATGGTATTATAAACAAATCGTAGAACAAGTTGGATGAATAACAGGAAAATCCACACCGAGCCATTGTACAGTTAGTATGAAAGGTAATAAAAACTAATTAAACAAGTTAAGTAGGGGTGAGTAATTCACATCTACCTGTTCATTCAAAAGCTTGTCCGAATGTTTGTATCTATTTGTTTCTAATGCTTCTAGGAGATCTAATTTTGAACTTTTGATTTTATATGTAATATGTAAAAGTTTTTATTGAATGAATGGTTTTCTTTTATTAGGTGGTTTGAATAATTTGAATCAGATTTATTTTTATCGAAGCTACGTTTATGTTCAGATGTTCTTATGCCAAAACTCCTATAGGTCCTACCGATATAAATTTTATCACAAGAACCGCAATTGAGTTTATAGATTCCTGATTTACTTGATTTTTCAACACGAGATTAATTATTTTTAATATGTTTACCTAAGTTATTAGAAGTTTTGAAAGTTATAATAAGATTTTGTTTGACGAGAAAGGATTTAATATTTGAACATCTGAACATAAACTTCGATAAAAATAAATCTGATTCAAATTATTCAAACCACTTAATAAAAGAAAACCATTCATTCAATAAAAACTTTGACATATTACATATAGAATCAAAAAGTTCAAAATTAGATCTCCTAGAAGCATTAGAAATAAATAGATACAAACATTCGGACAAGCTTTTGAATGAACAGGTAGATGTGAATTACTCACCCCTACTTAACTTGTTTAATTAGTTTTTATTACCTTTCATACTAACTGTACAATGGCTCGGTGTGGATTTTCCTGTTATTCATCCAATTTGTTCTACGATTTGTTTATAATACCATACTCTTCATTCTGTTTTTCATTCTTGATAAAGCTGCTGTGTCAGCGGAACGTCGTCGAATTTTTTCAAATAAAGTGTAGATTAAAGTTCAACCTTGCGTTTTTTATCTCATTTAAATGATAAAAACCTATATGATAATATAAATTCTATATAATAACACAAAATTAGTGTTATTGCTATTTGTAAATAGTTTCCAAATATCAAACTGAGGCCTTAATTCACAAAACCTCAAATAGAATATGGTGAAACAATTGGCATCGGAATTTAATCCACTATGTCTGTTCCACAATGATTCAATATTCTGAAGGAACTGCAGGTTTTTGATAAAATTGCGAATAGAATGAAAGCGAGCCATTAGGTATAGGAAACATAACACCAATCGATACTAATTTGAAATACGGTTCTAATAAAGTGAAAAATTAGATACTCGTATTTGAAAAAAGTCTTTACGACAGTTTGGTTTTTTGTGTCAATGATTTTCGAGAACCCTGTATATTAAATAGCATCGGCAAGTACGTTGCTCTCAAAAATAAATTGCAGTCAATATTTGATATGAATTATGCGCAGGTCTGGTTAAACAATATCATAAAAACGTTGATACAAAAAACTTTCCCGTGAAATGCTCCTGTCATATTCAAATTATTCTCATCAAAGAAAACCTACTTATTCTCACATTCAAACCGAGCACAAACATTTTTTTGCTGGCTGGAACAGATTAAAATGTTCTTCTAAACAAGGTTAATGATTGCTCTTTATCTCCACCATTATAATGTTATGTTCAGTTCTTCTATTGTTACGTCACGTGTGAATCACACACGTATTCATTGTGGAGGCAAATTATGCCTTTTTTGTTATTATAAAACGAGAGACATAAAGTACCTTCTACTGACTACGGAGACCATTTCCTTCACCAAGACGTACTCGTTATTCTCAAATCCCATCAAGAGGAACAAAAAATGAAGAGAAATCTAATTACACACAAATTACCTCGTATGTTTCGAAGACGAAGACGCTTGTGATTGTGAGGTATATGGTATTTGAACTGAAGGTACCATTATTTAACCTTTGACTTTCCTTTTATAAGTTGAGGTGGCCTTAGTGATACTATTTATTTTTTCAACGATAAAGAAAAATTTGCGTTGCGTGGTTTTTCATTGGAAAAAATACAGTCCCAGGAATGGTTTAGCAAGTTTTACTTGTTATCGGCTCTCACAGCAGAAATGGCAATGGTTACAGTAGTGACAAGGTTATCTTAACCCATGCAGACAACTTTTAAAGTCTATTATACATTCTTCATGAGCTTGGAAAATAATCTTCAATGCATCAATGCTTTTTCATATGCTACAAATTTAGATAATAGGTATGAATGTTTAATGCATTGCTTTTCTTTTTTCGAATTGTAACAGTTTAATAACCTAACTCTAACAATAATATATTAGACTCAATTCTTTTTAATTCTCATAGAGTGAATAAAGTGAAACGATGAGATAGGGTTTCAGCTTGAACATTTTTCGAAAAGCTTTATCGAAAAATTAAAGGTTCGACTTGAATTGATTTTGGAACTCAAAAGCTTCTTGAAAGCTTGATACTTAACATGAAATGCTAATGCATTACTGTGATTTCAATTAATACCTTCTAGTCAATTCGTTGCGCATGGCAACAAGTAGATATAAAAAGGTTCCGCGAGAAAATTTGGTTAATTTAAAGGAAAAGGGAAGAAATCAACCAACTGTCATTTCAGAGATGTGAAGAATTTCTGTATTCAACAAGGACACTCAATTAAATATTAATATCGCCCCTAACCTGCAATATATTTCTATATAATATAGAATGGATTCAAATGAAATGATTCTTTCAGAGGTTTTTCGTATTATTCCTTAAGAATGCAATATTCCTTGTAAAAATATATGTAAACTAAAAGAAATTTATGTAGTGTCGTCACATAGCGGCCATAAGTGAAACTACGAGGATGGATTGATAAGTTTCCGGTCTGACCAAGAAAAACAACGTTTTCAAGAATTCTAGTTTAGTAATACCATCTCTATAGGCTGATTCGTCAAGTTCTTCAAAATACCCATTTACAGCTTCGATTACTTCTTCATTGCCCGCAAATCCCTAACCGCCAAGCCATGTTTTGAGGTTAGGAAACAGATAATAGTCACTCGGGGCTAGGTCTGGAGAGTAGGGAGGGTGCGGCATCAATTCGAACTTCAGATCATAGATTTTAGCCATGGCAACGTGCCAATAATGCGCTGGTGCGTTATCGTGATGAAATAAAAATTTTTTCTTCAAATGAGGTCGTTTAATTGGCACCTCGTGGCTAAAACGTTGCAATAAGTCTGCGTAGTATTGACCAGTGATACTTTTATCCTTTTCAAGGTAATCAATGCATCTTGAATCCCAAGAAACAGTAGCCATAACCTTGTTTGCCGATAAAATTGTTTTTGCCTTCTTCGAAGTTGGTTCCCCTGTTCCAATCCACTGTTTAGACTGTTGTTTGGTTTCAAGAGTGTAGTGGTGGACCCAAGTTTCGTCAACAGTAACGAATCGACGCAAACATTCGCTCGGATTATGCTTATACAGCGCCAAATTGGCGGTAGAAATGGTTTTTCGAATCAATTCTTAGTAAACGCGACACCCATCTTGCACAGAGCTTTTCCATATGCAAATGATGGTGCAAAATATTTTGCACACGTTCATATGACATCTTACAGGTCTCAGCTATCTCACGCATTTGATGACAGCACGCTTTTCCAATTTTTCCATTTTTACAAACAACATGGAGGCATCTTGTTCAACGTGCTCTCAAACGTAAACTAACATGGCGATCGGGCTATCTAAGGATGGTACTGTAGGAAGCCACCTCCGAAGTAAGCCTAAAGGCGCCATTACTTGGTCAGGCTGAAGAATTTGATGGAAACAGAGTCATAATCGTGCCGTTGTTTTCAAAATAGACTCTTTATAAAATACCTTTGGTGTCATTTTAATACAAAACGAATAGACCGAGAGAACTTGAACACACAAGGAACTATTTTCAACTGTTATTGGAATAGTTTTTAAATCTGCAGATTGCCATGCACTCTGACACGTCCAGGCTCTCAAAACAATGACAAATTTACGACAACCGGAAAACGTCTCGCCTTACTCATCCCTATCGCTCTGTAGCCCTAGCGCAACGTGTTGCCGCAGGGAAAAGGTTTACATAAGTCAACAACAATATGTGAAAGCTAACCAAAATTGACATAATACTAATCTTGCAAATCTTGCGAGATCGACCATGATTTTGGGTGCGAGATTGATTTTGCAGAATAGGTGCGAGATTTCGGTATTGCAAGGTCTTGGTATACCGAGATTGCATTCCCTAAACACACTGTATATTATTTATTAGTAGTATATTTTAGTGAATTGGATTGAAATTTCTGAAGTTCCTATTTGATGAGTAATTCAACGAAGTTATCAGTTGATGAAAAATATATTAAGTTATGAGTTTTTACAGTTTCATAGGTTTGTGGATTAATGGAATAACCCTGGTACATACTTTAAAAATATGACTACAATATCTGACATACATTCAGTTAAATCCAATCTAATTTTATTGAAAGATTGAACTCTGAAATTCCATGTTCCTGTTATGAATCTTAAGGTTCAGGTAATTTTGCTTGGAATGACGACCGCTTTCTAACATCCTTGAATAAAAGGTTCTTCACAAGGCACAATAGCGAGAAATCGTTAAATGTGTAGTACTTGTTGTTGAAGATGCGGGGAGAACTCGACCCCTTGTCAAAATGATTTGAGGGAACATCTTATGAATGAGGTATATAACATGAAGAAATATTTTCTAAAGCATCCCTGTGATGACTACCCAGAATGGACATCTCTATACACCTGTTTGTATTCTTATAGCGCGTGAAGACAATTTAAAAATGGAATAAATTGTTTGTAATTGTTTCAACTACATGCAAGGAAATTGTAAGGTATAGGTATAGAATAACCGATCGAATCAAAACTATTTCCTTATAGAGGATATCAATGTTGAAATCACTTCTATTCATGTGGAATCTGATTGTGGTGATTCCTATCCTTTCAACGACTCAATTCAACATTAAAATTTACCAGCGATAATATAGTGAAAGATCGCGAGTGAACATCTTCATATGGTTGTTGCTTGCCAGTCATAGTGACATAGTTGTCCATTTATCTGTCAGATGGTCCTGACAGTATGCACTCTTGTCGTCCTTGCAGCGTTTATCTCCGTTACAATAAGTCTTCGTCGAGATTGGTCTCAGCTTATAGGACATGAACCCAGACGGGACCAATGTATTCTCAACCACGTTCTTTAACCGGATTATTAGACGCTCGAATTGATCTTGCTAGATACTTGTTGCTTCCGATCTACATTTTCATCATAAACTTCCTGAAAATTTTCAGGATTTTCAGCAGATTTTCACAAATTCAATCGAATTTAAACTAGATTATGTAACTATATTTCCTCAACATTCATAATTCATATTTGTATTTGAAAGATCTGCTTTATTCTTCATCTATGACATCTATAGAATAAAAATAAATGTAAACTCTATGATATGTCGATGAAATCTGACGGATAATGATATCTATTATTTCTATGGTTCATTCAAAGGCTATAGTATGTATGTTCGTTTAGCGGAAGTTTGTTACTCAATTGAAGAATTCTCTATGAATATTCAGTTAATTGAAATGATTGAGACACCTTGTTTTGTTGTGTATTCGTCGCGACCTGAATATCAATCTGTCGAATCATGCTATACATTCTGATTGTTGACTGAATGACAACGTTGCAATAATAACAGAGTACGAGCACAGAAATAGTATTCGTTTTTCATTGAATTTCAAATTCAGTGAAATAGATTCTTCGTTTATAAGCATTGAGCAAGAACCTTTATCCTTCATTAATTTCTGTGGCAATCTCCCTTCCTATATATAGGGTGATCCTTACATAATTCGTTCGTAATCGAACGAATTATGTAAAAATATTATGAATGAGTGTAAGTGAAGGGTGTTAAATCTACGACTCTATCTTCGTTTTTGTCAATATTTCTTTAATTTTTGAAACATGTGATTTTACTCTAAAGAGTGTTAATGATTTGTCGTTCCAATTGGTTGTGAAAATCTACAGCGTGATTTCTGAGCTTATAAACCGTTCTACCTAGCACATTTTCCCTGCAATACGCTATTGATCGTTCTTGATATAATGAACTGATTCTTTGTTCTGTTTAGGAATTTTTTTCTTCCAGAAAGTTGACTATGCTTTCTAGATAGAATTTCGAAAATTTTTATGTTTTCGCAAAACTTATAATGAAGTAAGGAAATGTCAATTAAATTAAATGAAAATCACAATAAATGTCAATCACTTTGATTCAGACATTCGATGAGTAATAAGAGTTCCCAATATTTCGTATTGGGTCTTCATAAACTCATGACTTCAAGTAATTCCAAATGTGAAAATCCACTGAATTGATATCAGATGATGGTGGCGAAATTACTGATGCATCAGTTACAAGTTTTGTGACTTAGAGGGATAATATCACCTTGTAGATTTTTTCCACCAAATTTAAACGCAAAATCATGTAGAGGTTTGAGAGTAACCTTGCAAATTTGGGCCAAAGAACTCGAAAAGTAAAGGAGATAATGACAAACAAAAAAAGAGATCGAAATCTTAACAATATATATTTCGAAAACAAAATTTTCCGAGATCATAATGAACAAAAGAACTAAACTACTAGCTTGTTTAAAAAGTTTCCGGAATTTACTCAAGAAATTATAAATATAACATTATTATTTAAACTACACTTGTGTCAACGTTCGAAAATTTTTTTAATTATCCTCAGTTTTCGGTAAGACCATCAAAGCTGTCTTCAATTTTTCCATTATCTCCTTTCGACAGCTGAATCTCGTTCCATGTAAACGATTTTTGAGTCGATCGGAGAAAGGGTCACGGGGAGCCAAATCAAGTGAATTTGATGGCTGTTAAACATACGCGTTAAACATCTCTTCTTTTCAGGCTATCTGCTTCACGCAAACATTTCTTGACACTCAAATAATAGGAATTATTGACTATCTGACCTTCTGGTAAAAATTCATGATGCACGACACCATAGTCCATGAAAACCGTAAGCATTGCCTTTTTTGTCTGAAAAGATGTGGCTTTCTTGGTCTTGGTTCATTTGGTGTACGTCATTCACTCACCTAATCTAATCCTGCCAATCTATGAGAAATGAGATCAATCTTGTGCGAAAACTATAGGGCTATATGCCTCTCACCAGAATAGTGGAAAAAAGACTGAGGAAGGAGGTAGAGGGTGAATTGGAAGATGCGCAATCAGCTTTCAGCACTAATACGAAAACAAATGATAATATATACGTGATAAGGAATGGATTTAACAGTTGCATTTGATATGTTTCAGAAAGAAGAGGTCTGAAATTGCCCTAAAGATATAAATATTAAATTTGGGAGCACATAAAGAGTATGTATAAAAATATTAAAGTCAGAGTACAAATAAGAGGGAATGGTCCATACAATTGTAGATGGTGAATGGAATCCAGCAAGCTCACTTCTTTTTATAATAGTGAAAGATAGATTAATTGGAAAAACAGAGGGAACAACAGAGCCCAGCATAATAGGATTCCGAAACCTCAGAGCCATAAAACTAGATCGCTTGCTATATTCTCATGATATCATCCTAATTACCAACACCCAGAAAAAAAAGCAATATCTAGTAAACACCTGGACGAAGAATGAGAAGAAGAGTAAAATAATGACTATTAATGATACAATACTATTGAACTAAATAACTTAATTTGAAGGGAATATCAATTACATATGGCAACCTAACATCCTTTTGCAACTCGAAGCGCTACACTGTAGTTATTCCAGAAACTATGATGATAAAGGTAACTTATCAATTCATGTGAAACATTTCTACATAAGGTTAGACGGATAAAAAAGGCTATCATCAAGTCGTTAAAGATTAATGTTCGTGGATGATGAGCTTTAGATTGGAGACCAGTGGACGTGAATAAAAAAGAACACGGCGTTACCGGCTGAGTGCGCACACGTTTTGCAAAACCAAGTCGTATATTATCTGGGATTGACGTATGGATGTGTGCTGAGCGATTATTTTTGAGAACCACATTCTTGTTGGTATGTCTTTATGCTGCCAGAGTCTGTAACGACGATTTATTTGTATTAAACACATCAGCACAAGAGTGGTTCAACTAGATTTTTACATGTTTCCTTCATGTCTATATCGAGCCGTCTAGTAAACGTAGTTTTTTAAGACATTTTAGAGTATTTTCTTATGAAATCGCATGCAAAAAATTGTGTATAGTATAATGTTTGTTAGGGCAGATCTCATTTAAGAAAGAAGTAAAGATTACAATTGGAAAAACTTGCTTTCGATTTGTTCTTTATCTCGAACTCCACAATCTATTATAAAACATACAACATACGGGGGTTGACTCACAAGTAGCTAAAGGCAGTTGGAATATATTTTGGCTTTTCGCATTTTATTTTTTAATGGGATCTCATTTCTAAATCTAAAGTTTTCGTATTTTTCCTCTTATCAGATGAACAAAATTGCTTCCTTAACGGGTAGTGCCTTATAGATTTTGATTTTGAAAACAATGGCGCAAATTATATATACTGGAGACTTATCTTTCCCGCTTCGACCTTCATCCTTGTTCTTTGCTGATGATGCTGAAATATACAACAACCCTCTAACTAATTCAAATCAGTTCCAATCGCTGGTGTTCGGATTGGCTTATGCCAAATGCCAAGTTCTCCACATTGGTGAAAGTAACCCTAGAGTTCAGTATCACTTGGCAGATAATCCAATTCGTATTACGGATAAGCACTTAGGAGTAACTGTCACTGAGTATCTGACGTGGTCAGCTCATATCTAAAACATCTGCTCCAAAGCTGCAAGACTTTCTTATACATTTCAAAGATCCTTTACCGATGCGACCCAGCTACTTGCCGCTCGTTATACCTGACTTATATTAGAGCAATATCGGAATTCGTCGGACCAGTCTGGTTTTCCACACTCAAGTATGACGAGCACTTGAGAACAGGCGCCTTTGGGGTGACTCAGTTGTAACATTTCGTATTTTTCGAGGGCTTGTTCAGATGTGATCTTTCTTCATTCTTTGCCATGAATGAAAATCAACACCACCGTGATCATAATTTTGAATTACACACAAAACAATTTGAGATACCGCAACGTCGAGATTTTCCTATTAACCGAGTTTTCTATGCATTGAATGAACTACTTGATGACTTCTCAACTCCACCTCTATGAACTTGTTCAAGAACAAATTTGATGCATGGATTGGTTGACATAACAAGAATTTCCAGTCCATAATATTCTTCTTTTTTGTTTTGTATTTTCTTTTTTATATTTAATTTTGGTAGTTTTGTAATATGGGTGTCAAGAATTTGTTGACTTAATTGAGTTTCATAGAATAGTATATATTAGTCCTCAACTCTTGTCCATTTAAAATAATAATAATAATAAAATGAACATAAACGACCATATTTTTGGATTGCGTTCACTCAGAAGTTTGACAAAGCAAGAGATTTCCCACCTAAGACTACACTGGAAAATGTCTTGACAGATAGACAAACGGACTAGAAAGTGATCTTATAAAGGTTGCTTCTTTTCTTTTGAAGTACCGTACCCTAAAAGAAAGAAAAGGCGGTTCAATATCAGTTGTAGTTATTTCATTACCGATGTCTAAAAGTAGATAATTATAAATATCTGTATAAACTATTTCACGCCTTCTTATAATAGATTTTTCTTGTTGATCCTTCTATACTTATCTTAAACTATAAATTTCATTATTTGAAATTATTTTCTACTTTTTAGTTCGATCTCAAAGCGTTTTTTTTCAGTTCTTGAATCTTAAAGGTTGATGTATCCGAGCAAATGGCTCCCCTTTGAGATAGTCGAAATGCCCTCACGCACGAAATCCTTTTTCCTCAATTAGATTATTGGGGTGATCAAAAGAAAAGTTTTCATTGTAATTTTAGAAACGACAAATGATTCGGTATTTCCCAATCTCGATTACAAAATAACTTGAAAAGGTTCGGAAAAACAAAAAAGAAATTGAAACGGCTATTTGAACTCATAACCTAAAAAACTAAAGAAACACTAACAGTTTATGTTTCTGGCAAAATCAAATATCAACTACTTAGTTGAATGTTCTATTTGCAATTATGGTTTCATAAATACACTTAATTTTTACGAAGTACGTATTGTAAATTATAATCTCCACTTCGAGAAGCAAAAGTTTGGCGGAAAAGCAAGGTAAATGGCAGAAATAATTAAAAATCGTTACTTAGAGACTTTTGAAGTTGATTGATCTCCCATTGGCTTTCATGTTTGTACGTTAACAAGTTTTATACTATTTTCATTGTTTCCTGCAAGCTCAGAAGCGGGAAAATTGAGTTTTTCGCACTAAAAGGCAATAGAAGAATCTTCAGTTAGATATTATGTTTCTATTAAACTGTTTTCATTGTTTCCTGCACCCACAAACATATGGAAAACAGAATTTTTTTTCGCGTTTTTGGAAGTAGCGCACCATCAAGAAAAATCTGGAAAAATTCAGGGAAGTACTTTTCAACAATCGAAACTGAACGTCGTAGAAACTAGACCTATCCAGACATCCATTAAGCATAGGGGAGAAGTTTTTCAAGAAAAAAAATTGTGATGAGAGCTTTTCTTTTGATCACGTCAATGATACAGAAAATAAAGGAGTCAGAGCATTTCGACTATCTTATCGGGGTACGTATTAAGTGCCCTAAACATTTATCAATTTATAACTAATCTAAAAGAATTCTTTCGATGTGCCTCCCTGCATACTCAATTATATATTTACTGCGTCATTATTTCCTCCCGGTAATTTCGACAATAATCGTGTAATATGCAAAATCACTCGTTCTCTTTCCATCAGTACCTAATTGATTTCGTTTCACAAACAGACCGCCTTCCGACAAGAGAAATACAAAATTTTAATGGTCATAAAACCCGTTGATTATAAGATTAAGTCATTATTCAAATAACATTTACCTAGACCGACAACATAAATTCTTTCTACAAATTATCATAAAGTAAATATAATTCGTTGAATAAATTTGATCAGAATGTGGATAAATTAACGAAACAATACATTGCTTTCTAGAGACTGGTTGCTATTTAAAAAGGCAAAACATATTTTTCGGCTTGTAATCGGTTAGGATTTCTTGGAAAATATATTTTTCGAATTCTTTTCTCGGTTCTTGAATAATTTCCTGATTTCATGATGAGTTGAATATGTGTTCTATACCTTGTACATCCAATTTCGCACTTGATTCGCATTATTTTCATATATATTGGAAACAAAAAGTTAAGGAAATAAGTAATAATTCCCGGGTACTATTTTACGTTATCTGGCGTATACCATCCTTCGAAGTGGTCCACACTGAATTCAACTGTCCTGATCCTCTCTCTTCGGTATCGCCATCAAAAAGCGTTCATCGCATTTGTTTTAACGCCGTCTAAGCGGCGGTTTTCAATCTTGAAAAGAGGCAGGGAGCTATATCAGGACTTCACGACGACTGGAGCTATAAGACCTTGTTTTTTGCCAAATATTGCATATTCATTAATCGAATGTGCTTATTCAATGCTGAAGTCGTTTTGTTCTTGATGTGTCTCTTCGGCATAATGACACTTCTTCATTGTCTGACCTTCTGAAGCAAACTCATATCGCAAAATACCATCATAATACGATGTTATCGTATGTTTTTGTCATCGACCGCTCAGAACGTGGACCGCTATCAACAGATGTATTACCATTTTTGAACTGTTTCGTCTTGATCAAAAATGAAAGAAAGTTCGACAAAGTTTGTTTCTGTTCAGAGTTTCAAAAAACGATAGCGTAAAACGTTCATAGCTTCTTTTCATTTCAATCTAAACTATCGCCAGAATACCATCCGCCAAATACTTCCAAAGCAATTGAACTGAACAATTTGAAATTACATATTTGAGTAGAGAGTCGGAAGACAAGTGCCACTTTTCCATTGTTCCTAGAATGAATTTTAAGTTGGGGGATGCTGAGGGTGGAGGATTGCTGAACAAGGATCATCTTCCACTGATGCCAACTAAGACGACTCCACATAGACACACACTTAACAATAACCATGGCAGTTCTTGAACTTTCTTTGTAAATTTTCTCACAGCATCCGTTGTATTTCGACAAGAATTTCAAAGCCACTTGAACGGCTTCTCTTATACCAATTTAGAACATAACTATCCTCTTACACATTCAAATTTCAGAATTCAAATGAGGTGTATATATAGCGACAATTAAGTTCCATATCTTCAAATCATTATCGCTGTGTTTGTGGTTTCTTCAGAGCCAAACCGGATTCTACCGCGAGAAATTTATTGATTGAGTTGTTCTAGAGTATAGGTGCTTAATAGTGATCCAAACAAAGGATCGTTGTGGTTTTTTCAGAATATTTAGAATGAGAATATTCAAAGTATCTCACAAAATTTCAATGATATTAGTCACACCAAGGATTAGTAGAAATGCGGAGATGAAATTTCGGTGTTTTTTATATTTTTTCGATCAATATACAGAGTATTTTAGTCTGTAGCAAAAAATCAAAGAATTTCGCTATGTATATGCACTTCTGTTGATCAAATTTATGATTATAATTCTTCCATATTCGCGGATTACATCTATTCAATACTTGTTTGAGGACCAGAAAGCATTTTAGAATCAGTTTGAATCATTAACTTAATAATTAACTGAAAATGATTACTGCAATCCGTAGAGAAATCACATGAATTCATAAAGTCTTACTGTTTCGGCTACTGCCCCATTGTTGCATAAAAGTATGATTCCATGAATATATCAAATAATTCTTCCCATATTCCGCTCTTGTTCAAAACACCTTTTCTGTGCCAGTTCTCATGGAACTTTCTAAGGTTTTAAACGAATTAAGTGAACAGGTTTCTTCAGAATCAAACAAGATTCTACCGCGATAAATTCATTGATTGGTTTATTCTAGAGTATGGGTGCTTAATAGTGCTTTTTGTCACTGGTTCTGGTTCTTCAGCACTTTTGGAAAGGGACAACTATTTTCCGTTATAACTTTCGCAATTTTAGAGCAAGATCATTCTTTCTTGGTTCATTGGAAAGCCAAAGGACTAGGTTTTTCAGAAATTGTATCGAAATTTCACTTCCGTTGAAATCCAATATGGCTGACTCGTTCGAAAATGAATAATATTTCAATATCGCTGGAACGTTTTTTTTTTCACTCAAACATCGAATGGGTCATTAATTCGATAATTCAGTCTTTTCTGAACAATATGACATATCGATCTTAAAAATATTCCAAGAATTGGTAAAAAAGTAGCGTGAAGAATTTTTTTCATTCTGAATTTCAGCTGAAATCGAAATATTATTTTCATGGCGTTGTTGTGTATTTTATGGATATTCTAAGAGTACAAAATCTAACCATATTTCATTGAATGTTTATTTGTGCGTTGCTATACTACTAGGCAAATATTACGCCAATTTCCAGCCCCTGATTACGAAAGAAGTACAATCTATGATCATGAGGAGAAATTTCGGACAACAGGGTCATTAAGAAGAAGATCGGGATGACTGTTTCCCAAATATCTCAGAGATGCCAACTGTTAAAAACATCTGCGAGAATAATAATACGACATGATTTGGTTTGACAAATTACATGAGTAGAAACATTCAACAGAAAGAATCAAGTACTCAGAATGGATGCCAATGGATCCACAACTATCTTTACCCGTCTTCTCCAGCTCTGTGTTCTAAATCTATTTCATAAATTTCTGCATAGCTCGAATCTGCTCTCTTTGAGAGCTTGAGTCAATTGAAAATTATAGTGCTTCCAAAAAAACTTATGACCCAAATCGTGTCTTATTATTCCTCTCACAGAGGTTCTTGAGATTTGGCTTCTCTGAGACATTTAGGAAACAGTCAAGCTGGTTCTTGGAGATCTGATAGGGCTGACTGCTAATGCAGTAATTCGCTGAATGTTATCCTGAAATTGTTAATTGAGTTTGTAATACAAAAAATGTAGAGTTGATTGAGTTGAGTTGATGAAAAAGGCGAGTATCTGTGTTCTAACAGTTCTAGCTGCACCAGTACTTCCTAATGACCCTGTTGTTCGAAAATTTTCCTTAAGATCATATATTGTACTCCTTTTGTAATTAGGGGCTGGAAATTGGCGTAACATTTGCCTAGTAGTATAGCCACGCACAAATGGCGTTGCTCATAATTTCAAACGTCAAAAACAAGCAACACCAGGTTAAAATTTGAGTTCAAACCAGATGTCGCCTAAAACTCGCTGATATTTCATTATATTTTGTTTATCATAGAGTTAATGCATACAGTCTATGTTCAGAGCTTTCACAACCGGAGGTGCATAAACACCTCAAAAAAGTCTAGGGAACTGAATGAGAGGAGGCAGTTTGTATCTATTAAACATAGCAATGATGTCGGACAGGAGATTGTTAACTCAGAAATACTTGGTACCACCATGGGTGTCCTCAAGGATCGATTTTAGGACCTGTTTTATTTATTATATTATAAGCACCTCAAAAAAAACTAGGGAACACTTACCAATATCTTTAAAATATGAATATGATGACTCGAATTTATAGAAATCTTTCGGTTTTTGTTAGGATGTATTTTATATAATGTATTCTCAAGAAAACAAAATAATATTTGACTTCTCCAAAGCACCTTTTATAAAAAAAAAATTGAAATTTGAAAATGACGAAATTTGGTAAAACACAAAACATAATCCTGAACTAATATTCGAAACGATATGGAAGCACTTATATTTTTCAGTACCCAGAAGGTCCACCCCTGTTATTAATGACACTTTGACATCGTCGCGGAATGCTCAATTAAATTGTCTATCACATTGTGGCCTAAGTCATTCCAAGCCCCCTGAACTGCTAATCGAAGCTCCTGTTCATGATGGAAGACATTTTGACGCAGGAGATTTCTTTTTAGGGTGTCCCACACATGCTCGATGGGGTTCAGATCTGGGGAGTAGGATGGCCACGATAGAAGATCGATATCATTCTCTTCAAGAACGTTCTAGACAACTCTTGCACGATGAGGTGGGGCATTAACTTGTTGGAAGAGTAAATTTTGACCCATTGTTTGGAGATACGGTACCACTATAGGTAAATTTATCTCATTTGCTTAAGAATTTCCCGTGAGGTTGTTCTGTATGAAAACGATGTCAGTTCTTTCACCAAGGCGTATACCTCCCCAAAACATCACTGATCCGCCTCCCTGTCTAACAACTTCTCGAGCATGCTGGAGACGGTTTTGCTTTCCATGTTCCCTCCATATTCGAATTCTTCCCGAATCGGGATAATAACTAAATCTAGGTTCATCACTGAAGATAACTGTGGCCCACCTCTCTTTATCCCAGTTTACGTGTTCTTGGCACCAAGCCAAACGAACAGCGCGATTTCCATGGATCATGTGGAACTCTTAAAGGACGTCTGGAGTGGAGTTGATCTTCGTGCAGTCGATTTCTCACAGTTTGGTCGGAAATTTGTACATTATGAACTCGTGATAGCTCTTGAGCTAATTGAGATGCTGTTGTAGTAAGATTTGTTCTAGCTTGTAAAACCAAAAATCGGTCTTGGGCAACTGTAGTAATGCTGAAACGACCTGTATGGCGTTCTTCTACGCTACCTGTTTCATTGAAACGCGACCATAAACGGTTTATGACACTTGGGCTACTGCCCAGAACCCTGGATACTTCCCGTTGTGAGCTCCCAACTTGGAGCATGCCAACGGCTCGTAACATCTCTTCTCTAGTCAAATGTCGTGTTTCCATGGTCGAATCACAACTGATTTCAAACACTGGATACATGAAATGATTATAAAGCAGCATTTTTAGTTTTTTATAATAAAACTGAAATCTGTTGCGGCACTCTACATAATTTGATGGGAAATTGATGCAGGTGATCATTTTTTTTTTAAATCATCCATATTGATCGTTCTGGATACGATATATCGATATTCAGAAGTGACTTAGACTTTTTTGAGGTGTTTATGTAAATGACCTGCCCCTAGGTTTAGTCTATGTGGATGATGCCACTTTACTCAATGTGGCTCGTTCCTCTACTGAATTAAGCTTCTTTTTTGAGGTGTTTATGATGGTGAAGCAACATTATTGACGACAATTGGCACAATTCTGAATCAATATTCGAGTTCGACCCCTCAAAATGATGGGAAAGGTTCAATCTTATGATTGAATTACGCAGTTGATTCATTACGACCGCAAAAACCTTTTTAATGCGCGGGGAAAATTGTTAATATTTGAGGAAGTCGGCCATTTTGAATTCGAACGGAAATCAAATTTTAAGTTGGTTTGAGTAAAAAATGGTTCTTTGTCTTCCTAGAAAATCAATGAAAAACACAACAACTTCAGGAGTGCCAACGCCATGAAGTGAAAAAAATATTTCGAATTCAGCTGAAAATCAGAAAGAAAAAATTCTTCACGCTACTTTTTCACCAATTCTTGGAATATTTTTAAGGTCAATATGTCAAATTGATCGTAAAAGACTGAATTATCGACTGAATGCCCCATTCGAATTTTTTAGTGAGAACAAATGATCTAGCTCTAAAATTGCGAAAGTTATAACGGAAAAAAAATTGTCCGGTTTTCTCTGGCGCACCCTATATATATTCTGTTGAAAATTAAATTCATAAATTTCTCACTACGGTGTGAGCCATCCCTTCAAATAAAATTCAATCTTCCACGTTTTCACATAGAACTATTTGACTAACCAAGAAACATAAATCTGGGCAGACAATTTCCGGAGTTGAAATCTAAAGGTATCAAGTTACAACTTTCTAGAGCTGTCGAAAAGACATTATATTTTACAATATTAATTACCTAATGATTTGTGAACACCATAACAGAGGCGAAATCGGAAAACACGTTTTTATGTGATTTATTTGATGAGCTGGAAAAATTCGAATGACCTCTGGCCAGAGATACACCTTACAGAATTTATTAAGATTCAGTTCTGGATTACATTTTCATTGAAAATTGAATGGTTTATCGAAAATAAAATTTTAGGTTTAACAGCAGTTTCAAAAAAATTGATTGAATATTATTGTATGATTCACATTCAAAGTTTGAAAATGTTTTAAATAATAACCTTCTTCCATTGGCCTTTATGAATCATCTTGTCGAAAAAGGGAGGAATACTTTTTGCAGCAGGATTTGAACAATCGAAAAAAGGCATTATTTTAATACTATATAAACATACAGCTCTGTAAATGACTTCGGCAATTTTTGTGATATCGATTTCAATTTGCAGCAAAGGTTATTCTTTTAGTCCTATACAATTCAGTGTTGAACTTGGATGTGAAAATGTTTTTCTTGGGTCAACTTTCCTGTTCTCCGTAAACTTTTCTACAGTCAGCCACTAAAAATGTCTAATGACATGATGACATCAAATGCAAGTAGGACTCCTGCTCTCACGGTTCCGTAATAGCTTAAAGTTCAAAACTTCCTAAAGAATTGATATTAAGTTTTCCACTGATGTGAAGATAGCCACGTTTTTCATCGACGGTTTCAATTTGGCAACGCCGCATTGTTTCAGCGAAGATCTCGATTCCAGCCTCGGTTTCCACCCTTCACTAATTTTCATTTTGAATACGGTATTTTTTTATTAAAATAGACTAATTTTTGTATCGAAATCTATACATTGAATTTATATTTCATCTGTTTATGAAATGAGCTCAGTATTTCCCCAATTTATATCGCCTAGCGCAAGAAACATAACGTTTTTCGTGTTTCTTTGTCGATGTTTTCCATTTCGAATAATGTGCATGATTTTTACTGTCGGAATATTTTCTTCTGTGTTAAAGAGCTCTTAAGAGTGAACAAAATTTCAATGTCTCCGATTTGTGTAATGAACTATGAATATTCATAATTTATTACTTCACGTGAGGGGAATATATGGATTAGAGAGCTTTTCCGCGATGGTTTCCAATCCAAGTATTATACTTGATTGGATCGAACAATTTCTCTCAATATCGTTCTACTTACGAAAATGAAAAGAAATTCAATGTCACCCATTCGAGAAATGATCTACGATTCTTTTTAGTTTATTATACCGCTTAGTAGGAACATATGGAAATCATAGTTTTTCCGCCATAATTTCCATACAAAGTGATGTGCGTGATTTTCCCTGTCAACATATTATTTCCAGAGTTATTCTGCAGGCTACGGAAAAGGAATTTTCAATGTCACCCTCTTGGGAAATGCACAATGAATTTTCTAGATTTATTGCTTTACGTACGAGGAACATATGAAGTTCATAGTTTTTCCACCGTAATTTCCATTCGAAATGATGTGCGTGATTTTCGATGGCGACATATTATTTCCAGAGCTTTTCTACATACTACGGAAACGAAATTTTCAATGTCACCCTTTTGAGAAATGCACCATGAATTTTCTAGATTTATTACTTTACGTACGAGGAACATATAAAGTTCTTAGTTTTTCCGCCATAATTTCCATACAAAGTCATGTGCGTGATTTTCCCTCTCAACATATTATTCTCTAAGTTATTCTGCATACTACGGAAAAAGAATTCTCAATGTCACCCATTTGGGAAATGCACCACGAATTTTCTAGATTTATTACTTTACGTACGAGGTACATATGAAGTTCATAGTTTTTCCGCCATAATTCCATACAAAGTGATGTGCGTGATTTTCGCTGTAAACATATTATTTTATGAGCTATTCTGCGTACTACGGAATAGGAATTTTCTAAAATCACGCACATCACTTTGAATGGACATTTTAGCGGAAACACTATGAACTCTAAATGTTCCTCGTACGTAAAGTAATAAATCTTGAAAATTCATGATGCATTTCCCAAATGGGTGACATTGAAAATTTCTTTTTCGTAGTATGCATATTAGCTCTGGTAATAATATATCGACAGCGAAAATCACGCACATCACTTTGAATGGAAATTATGATGGAAAAACTATGAACTTCATATGTTCCTCGTACGTAAAGTAATTAATCTAGAAAATTCATTGTGCATTTCCCAAAAGGGTGACATTAAAAATTCTTTTGCTGTAGTATGCAGAAAGGCTTAGGTAATGATATGTTGATAGTAAAAATAACGCACATCACTTTGTATGGAAATTATGGCGGAAAAACTTCATATGTTCCTCGTACATAAAGTTATAAATCTAGAAAATTCGTGGTGCATTTCCCAAATGGGTGACATTGAAAATTCCTTTTCCATAGTATGCAGAAAAGCTTTGGGAATAATGTGTCTACAGCAAAAATTACGCATATCCCTTTGAATGGAAAAACTGGCGGAAAAACTATGAACTTCATATGTACCTCTTACGTAAAGAAATAAATCCAGAAAATTCGTAGTGCATTTCTCAAATGGGTGACATCGAAAATTCCTTTTCCGTAGTATTCAGAAAAACTCTGGAAATAATATGTCGCCAGCAAAAAATCAAGCACATCACTTTGAATGGAAATTATGGCGGAAAAACTATGAACTTTTTATGTTCCTCGTACGTAAAGTATTATATCTAGAAAACTCGTGGTGGAAATGGGCGACATTGAAAATTTCTTTTTCATAGTATGCAGAATTGCTTAGAGAATAATATGTTGACAGGGAAAATCACGCACATCACTTTGTATGGAAATTATGGCGGAAAAACTATTATCTTCATATTTTCCTACTGAGCGGTATAATAATCTAAAAGAATCGTAGATCATTTCTCAAATGGGTGACATTGAAATTCTTCTCATATTTGCAAGTAGAATGGCATTGAAAAAAAATGTTCGGTAGCGAAAATCAAGCACAATACTTGGATTGGAAACTATCGCGGAAAAGCGCTTGACTCCATATATTCCTCTCACGCGAAGTAATAAATTATAAATATTCATAGTTCATTGCACAAATCGATGACATTGAAATTTTATTCACTATTACGTGCTCTTCAATACAGAAGAAAATATTCCGAGAGTTAAAATCATGCACATTATTCGAAATGGAAAACATCGAGAAAAAACACAGGAAACTTTATATTCCTTGCGCTAGGCGATATAAATTAAGGAAATACTGAGACCATTTCATAAAACGATGAAATACAAATTCAATGTATAGATTACGATACAAAAATTAGTCTATTTTCATAAAGAAACACCGAATTAAGTGAAAATTACTGAGGGCTGGAAACCGTGACTGATATCGAGACCTTCGCTGAAACAATGCGGCGTTGCCAAATTGAAACCGTGTATGGAACCGTGGGTGAAAAGGGTGACTATCTTCACTTCAGTTAGTTTCCTTATGCAATTCGATTACTGAGTGATTTCTGATATACTGCCAATTAATAGCACCACACAACCACCTAAATCATCAAATATCTGCCGACATTCGTAGAAACCGTGTGCTGTTATTTATTTCAACTCTAGTTTATCGGATGGTTTTCCATTATTATATTCATAGGGTTATCCATCTCGAAGGAGCCATCCTGTACATTTCTTTCTCCGTAATGATTGGAAAAATTTGCCGAAACACGTGGAATGTTTTTGTTCGAGGAACATCTTTTAAAGTACATTTGAGGCTTTAACGAGCAACCCCATGATAGGAAGCGCTTCTACCCCTCAAAACTGAATAGGGCAAAGGGATTGAGGGATACCTCAATCGAAAGCTCTTCGGATCATTTTAACAACGGTGATTTCGACGAGTCTTTTTCAAAAGAAAAAAATCATTTTCTAACTCACAAACGAACCACGTTGAATATTCGACTATTTTCGAGATTATTGAAGACCTTTCGAGATTAGTTAGCATCTGCGTACATTAACCAGTAAATTCACTCACCTTGAGGTTTTAGATAAGAACAGTTTTGTTGTAATGTCATTTGAAAGCCCTTTTCACGAATAACAATCGAACGGATTCAGAAAATCAGAAATTTTTCCAAAAATTCTCGATTTCAATTCTTCATATGTTATTTCTGAAAGTAAATAATTGCGGGGTCCTATAGAGAATAGAATCACCTTCTCAAAAAAGTAGTGAAAAAAAGAGTAGAAGCTACAAGGACTAAGTGGTTGATAAGAGGAAAATGAAACATGAAACAAGAAAGTTCCCTTCCGATCAAAAATCGACCTTTTTCACAAGAAAGCAAACCAGCCGAGTTATTCAGGATAATTAGTTTTCATTCGAACGCACTGTATATGATTTACAAATAAATACACTTCATATTGTTGTTTTCACATAACTTATCTTTCTGAAAAAATTCTTACGATTTACTCGCAAGGAAAACGAATAACACATTTATTACTTCCGGTTAGCTATTTTTAAACATCACTGAACTCTATATTATGCTTTGTACTCACTGCATGAATACCAACCGTAAGGAAAAGAGATGCAACACAAAATAAAGAGTGTTTATAAATATATACATTCGTAACAAAGTAAACCCTAAATTCTGAATCTTATGGTCTCTGAGTCTCCCATGCTGAGACTATTCTTATATTCATTAGATTGACAGACTTTTACTAAAAAAAAATTATGAAAGTTTCAGTTTGGTTGTATGATTGTAGTTAAATATTTTTCAGAAACTCTGATTTGGAGTGTGCCACCTGTGGAATAAATTCTGTGAAATACCGGGTGCTTCAACGAAAACTAAACAGAGGCTATATCTACCAAGGTATTCATTTCTGATCAAAAAGCAAGAACAGGTCAATTTTGTTTCAACAGGCCACAGTTTTTTCCAGCATGATTTCAATGTGTATGTCAGTTCTTCCACTGATTGTTCTATGTTTAAGATGCATTTCGCTATGTCAAATTTCGTCCAGTATTTCATAATATTTATATCAGAATTACATTTCATATTATCCAATATGATTTTGAAGGTTCGTCTAATGTGATAGAGCTTAAAGTCTGGATTATTCCTTACTCAATAGGTTGAAGCAAAGACGTCGTGTTGGGAGCTCAAAATGTCAACTTCTGAAACAAAACAATTCTGGAACCTGTCACAAAACATATCGCTTGTAACCCACACTTCCTCACTAACACGCCAAAACACTAGCAGGTCGTTCCTGTTCTAATTTTTTAAAGCACGACGTAAATCAGTGGTTTAATCACACAATCCCCAGATGCATTCGAACATAACAGAGTGTAACTCTATCCTATGCTGCTTTAAATCTTTTTCGCTTTTGGAAATGAATGTTTTATTTGGCATTCTCTTCCAAAACAGTGCAGTGTCGTATGCATTGAATACATGCTCAGGTTTGTATCTTACATCAGCTACTAGGTTTGCAAATTCTTCTGGATATCTTTGTGCTGCAACAGGGCCTACAGATGCAGCTTCTCCAACTATTTTAATGTTATAAAATGACTGTGGCATCTTCAATTTATGGAACCAACCTTGAATGCTTGAAATCCTCCACTACCAACAAGGCGCGTGAAGATCCTTCTCTCGGGTAATTGGACCACTCAGGGCACTATTTTCTGGTTGCGGTCTTCGATCGGTAACACTGATTTTTTTGGTTTCGAATCTCGTTTTTCAATTTTTTCAGGCCACATTATAAATTAGGCAAACAACGATAGAAACAGATTACTCGATCACAATTTTTGTAACGAATGGAAAAATGAAACAATAAAAAACGCAAAGCGGCTTTTACCAAAAGACGGAACGTCTATTAAGTGGCATTCAACCATATACATAATGCATTGAATAATAAGGTCGCTTTACTTAAATATTTTGTTTGTTTACATTCTCAAAAACACCGACCGTGACGAAGGCGGCTTATATCAAAGGGAAAGCCGAACCAATGCAACGATCATATAAGTCAAAAACATACTTTAGGCGTTGTAGTAATGGGGTTTCCAATGAGAGGTTTCATTTTGAATAGCCCGCTATTTCGGTTACTGTCACTTTTGAAGCTGTCAGTTTTGGACATTTGACAGGTATAAACTACGCCATTAATAAAAATGGAAGACACACGCTTCAACAACACATTGAAATTATTAAAATTCACTACAAAAATGGTGAAGATTTTGCTATCACAGTTCGCGAAACTAAAACATTTTTGGGTCGTCGTGAAACACCTTCTCGACAAGCAATGGTAAAACTGGTGGAAAATTCGAGTTGTTGGGACAAGTTAGTGATATGAAGAATCGAATGTTGCTGCATTTCACAATCGTCATTACACCGTATTTTGCATAAAGGCTTGGGTCTTAAGGCTTATGAAGTTCAGTTAACACAAAAACTCAAGACGGCCAATCATCAACAACGACGTATCTTTGCTGATTGGGTCCTTGAAATGCATCGAAAAATCATATTCAGTGATGGGCCCATTTTCACCTCGGTGGCTACGTCAACAAGCAAAATTGTCACCTCTGGGGCTCGAAAAACCTAAGTGTGTTGAAAAGCCTCTTCATCCTCAGCGTGTCACTGCTTGGTGCGGTTTTTTGGTTGGTGGTGTCATTGGACCTTACTTCTTCGAAAATGAGACTGGAGCAACTATTTCGGTGAATGGATTGCGCTTTCGAGCTATGATTAATGATTTTTTATGGCTGAAATTGGAGGGGATTGATCTGGACAACGTTTAGTTTCAACAAGACGGCGCTACGTGCCGCTCAAGCAATGAAACCATCGCTCATTGAGAGAAAGATTTGCTATTTCTCGAAAGGGTGATCACAATTGACTTTTTCCTTTGGGGCTACGTTAAAGATAAGGTCTATGCCAATGCTACACAATCGATACAAGACATTAAAGATGGAATTCGTGAAGTTATCGAGGATATACAGCAATTATGCGAATTGGTGTTGGAAATATTGGATATGGCCTTGCAAACGAAGCCGTGGCGGCCATTTGGCTGATACCGTTTTCCATTATCAATGGCGTACTCTTCTCTTACATAATGAAATAAACATATATTAATTTCCCTAAAAAAATACTCGTATTTTCTCAATATCAAAATGAAACCTCCTATTGGAAAGCCCTGTAATAAGGTCTACACACAACCAAATTCATGGAATCACCCGATATTTTGAATATTACCTCGGGGATTTTGTAAATTTCGAATGATTGTTAGAATTGATCCTTTTGGAGATTTCAATTTCAATTGTAACAAGAAGTAAATTAAGGTTTATCTTGAGAAAGAAACAAATAAAGGAAAAAAGAGACTCTTTCTGCATGTAGTAAAAAATTGAAAATTTTTTCTCACGGAGTAGGTGTTTCTTTTCGACCTCAGTAGCTTATATAACCTCCTTTTGTCCTGATACAAGCCTGAATCCGTCAAGGCATGCTTTGAATTAGGTTTTCGACCTCCTCTGGGGTGATATTCTGTCACTCTTGTGTGCCGGCTTGAATGAGCTATTGTGGGGTTCAAGATAATATCGCGCGAGGTTGCTGGTATGCGGAGGAGCATTATCTTGTGTAACAATGAGATTCTCACCGTGGGCACCTCGTCAGAGTCTCACTATAGGCGTCATGGCACGAGATCCACAAAATTTCTAGGATTTACATTCGCAGGAAACGAAATCGAATCTGTTTTGCCTCCTAGCATTATGCCACCCCAAAATTTCACACTGCTCCCTTGGTATTTCGAAATTGTCTTGCTGCTCGGAGTCTAGCTTGTCCTTCACGTCACCTCATCGAACATCAATTCTAGTCTCATCCGAAAAAAGAAGCTCTGGAACTTTTAAGGGCCTTCTGCTGTATAAACCACTTGAATGAAGTCTTTGACGTATCGTTTCGACTGATACAATGATGCCTGTTGCTTCCAAAAATTGCCTTTGGAGTTTGGGGTGCGACCCTAGGTCTCTTCTTGCAATTTGGCATAAAAATTGTCTTGTTCTTCAAAAGTGATCTTCCTACGACTTCTTCTTGGCCTGATTTGCAGAGATTGTAGCTCCACGTATCGAGCGTATGTTTTTGAAATCACCCCCTGTGATACCCCCATTGTGGTCGCTATATCCCTCTGTGTCACCCCTTCTTCATATAAATTCCATATAAATTTGGTTGTGTGTATCTCACCTTTTATCAGTCGATTTGATTACACGTTTTCAAAGGATACCGAATACTTCTCATCAAGACATGTATGTATCGATGTACCGATTAAATACAATCTATAGTCGCGAATATAGGGATTGAATCGCTCTTTTTATCCGCGAATAATGAGAATGTAGGAAGCGTATCCCAAAGTATTACATTCAGTGTAGCACTTCAGCAGATAAATCATGATTCCTTGAACCTAAAGTATATAAATATCTGAACTGTAATCAAAACAGTTACGGGAATATCAAACATACTGAATCATTATCAGAAACGTCATTCAACGACATTCTTAAATAGTTCAAATCAAGATATTGTCATGACTTCAGACAAACAGACCATAAAAACAACACAATAAGCCATTGAAACTGTCGGCATTCCCAGGAACTAACACATCAATTAAGATGAAACTTGGCAGAAAAATCAAAACATCATCCGTTGCTTTTGTAGTTTTTTGCCTTTGCCTCTGAAGTCATTTTCGTCATAGACAATGCCATAAAATTTTACGACTGGCACGATGTGCTCTGCAGAAGAAGATCAGCCTTCACTTTTAAAAGAGCTGTTGTCTGCAAGAATGTGTGCAGGTCCGTACTAATTACGAAACGTGTTGCATATAAGTATCGGGTATTCCAAGTTTTTCTTTCAATGACTTCCAAAATGGATATTACACTTTTATAATCAAAGCAGCAGATGTTCCCATTTTTTTTGTCGTTGCTCCATCACTCAGAACTTTCCTGTTATGAAAAATGAGCCATGACAATCATTCTTAAGGTTCAATATCGATTATCAGTATTCAATCACTAGAAATGTAGAAAACAAAATTCCAAAATTGCTTTCCAGCAATCTTCGAATGATGGGCGTGTTATCTATTTAAGCGAAACAAAACAATTGATTCCAAGTCAATATAATGAACTTATGAGATACATACTAAAATAACTTGTGCGTTTATACAATAGATTCCTGATTTAATTTTTTTAAAAACAGGAAAATCTGGGATTGCTAACTGTTAGATTTTATTGTGTAAGTAGGGATTGACCGTGCTATTGTTCACTTTTTTGGTTCTAAGATTGCAAACATTTTCTCATGTATGTAGTACAATACTTTATATAAATTATTAGAAATTACTTTAATTTTTATTAATGTTACTGCTCATATTTTGCTGCTGTCCTCGTTCGAGGACAATGGGTTTTTGTGGGGTTAATCTCCAATTCGAATTCATTTTATTGTACACTCAGTTTATAATGGAACCTGATAAATTTGCTGCGTTAGTACAACATCTTTTTATGAAAGGTGTTTCAAAAGGTTTGACGCAGCACTTGAAGATATTAGTAATCAGAATTATCATAACGTAGATATTGTTATAATAACCCCCGAGGTAGATGAACTAACAAATGAGGAGGGTATAGGTGAAAATGAAATTGTGTTTCATTATGACCAATTTCAAGACAGAGTCGATGAAGACAATGTGCCATATATGATTATATCAACCGTCCAAATATTGATAATAATAATAATAAAGTTTATTTGTTGTTCATCGATAATAAAATTAACAGAAAGAGTATTTCTTACACTCGTAAGAAATCGCTTCTAACAAATAAATAAATGAGAAGCAGAGGCTTGAACATCACAGATACCTTGCCTGTACACTTCAATATAAACTTAAAACATGTTTATCTCCTTGATTTGAAAACTGAAACAATGAAACAAAATAAGAAAATACTTCCAATGAGAATTTGATGCACAGATATCTCACATTGGAGACTGACACGATATAGTCAAGTTAAATTCAGGATTCACAGTCACATTCGGGTTGAAAAAGTCACATTTGCAAAAAACCGATCACATTAGGGAAAATAAGTCATATTTGGGAATCGATGGATGAAGATATTTTAAAACTTATAGCAGAACAATAACAATTATATGTAACTCAGAAAAACAATCATTCGTTTTATGTTACTGCACAAGATATCAAGATTTTTGTCGGAATATTGCTCTTCAGTGCATATTACAGTCTACCTAGGAATTGTTTGTTTTGGAGTCTAGATGAGCATCTATCTATACCATGAATGTCCAAAGCTATGTCGAGAAATCGCTTACAGGAAATAAAAAAATTCTTGCATTTTGCTGATAATTCAAAACTTGATAGAAATGAAAATGTACGAATAATAAAAAACAACTACTGTGTTTAAAGGAATTTTACTTAATAATTGCGATTCGTAACGCGTTTCACTACACCGTAGCTTCTTCAAACGAATGAATGTACAGAAAACAAGAATGAGAATATAAATATAAATGTTCTTGAGTAATTAAAAGCTTATTGGGTTTCTTCTTAAATGGTGATTTATGACAGGTATATCCAATAATAATTAAGGAATAGATTGCTCCTCGAAGAGATATTCTAATATTAAAATTTCTATGTGTTCTACCAATATAGAAATTATCACAGTCATTGCAATTCAATCTATAAACACCTGATTCATTGTTTTTACCTGGTTTGGTTTTATTATTTTTATATATTTGCTTAAATTATTATTAGTTTGGAAAGCTATATTGAAATTATTGCTACTCAAGAATGATTTCAGTTTCTCACTTTTAATACCAACGTAGGTTAAGATGTTGAATTTTTGTTTCAATTTATCGACAGGGTAAACTTCATTCAATGCGATTCTACTTTGTTTTTATTTAAAATATTATTTATTAATTTGAGATTGTAACCATTATTTGTTTAATCAAATTTAATTCTTTGTTGAAATTTTCTGGTGATAACGGGATGTTAATCAATCTATGAATAAAACTATTGAATGCTGACATTTTATGTTGATGACAGATGACACGACGAGTTATGTATTATATCTGTGTGTCACGGCTTATGGTAAATTGCGAAAACATGTTTTCCATTTTCATTCGAAATTGTTACGTCTAAGAAATGTATCGAATTATTGCTTTCCATTTCGGTTGTATATCCAATTTCTGGATGTAATGAATTTATATGATTTTCGAAAATTTTTAACTGTATCTGTACCTGTGAAGCAAATAATGATATCGTCCACATAGCGATACCAGTATAAACAATATTTACTGAGTGGATGATTATGAATTAATTTCTCTAAATTATTCATGAATATTTCTGCTAACAAAGGACTTAACGGATTGCCCATAATTAAGCCGTCTTCAATAGTATAATATTTGTTATTGAAATGGAAATAATTTTGATCTGAACGAATTTGTAATAATGAAATAATATCTGATTTAATGATAGTATTGACATGATTCTTTTCCAATAATTCTTCAACTAAATAATACGTATCTTTCGGAGGAATGTTGGGAAATAGATTATTATTAAGTAAAATTCCTTAAAACACAGTACTTGTTTTTTATTATTGATAATGGAATTTTTCCAAGTAAAAGCCTCCCAAATTCAAAAATGTACGAATTCTGAGTAGAAAGTTTCAATAGTGGGGAATTTTTCATTTTCGGTTTCTATAGATGAAGCTATGATCAAATATATTGTCCATCATTCTACCGAGTAGTGTATTAGAGGAAAGCTCTTACGATTTGGCTTTAAAGACTGGATGATCTACAGCTTCACTGGATATTGTTTCAAATTTGATCACATTATACACTCCACAAATATTGTCGCATCACCTGGTATTCTGAATTTCACAATCGATTAAGCAGCTCGATCGCAGTTTCTTTGTCAACATATGTTTTTAGACATATGAGGGGAAAAAATCTTATCTATGTAGTAACATTTGTTTCCATATGATCTCGAACACATCTGAAACAAAAAAGAGTTTATTTGACTATCAGTATTCATACAATTTCTCTTCAGTTTCCACGCTAAATTAATGCAAGTTTTGTGTGTTTCTTGTTGATGTTCGAATTTTTGAATTTGTTGTAATGGCTGCTGAACGTCCTGGACGCTATTTGAGTGATCATGAAATGGTAAGAATTGTAACATTTCTAGAGGAGGGGCGAAGCCTACGTTACGTGGCTAACTTGTTGAATGTTAACCAAAGCACTATTTCAAAAGCAATTAATCGGTACCACGAAACAGGGGAATATGGAAGAAGGGTCGGACAGGGAAGATATCCGATAACAACACCAGTTGATGATCGTTGGCTTCGTTTAACTGCTCTTAGAGTTCGACACTGTACGGCTAGAATGCTACATAATGAACTTGCACTTTCCAGAAATGTGCATATTTCATTGCAAACTGTTAGGAACAGGCTCAGAGAAGACGATATCAGACCAAGGGTGTCTTCTACCGGCCCTCGTTTCACCAGAGAGCATCGAGTTGCAAGACTTCAGTTTGCGAGGGAACATGCAAATTTGGGTCTTCCAGAATGGTCGAATGTTCTCTTTTCCGACGAGTCCAGGTTCTGTCTAGTATCAAATAATAGACGCATATCTGTATACAGACGACCTGGGGAACGGTATCAGCTATGCAATATCCGGCAAACCGAAAACTTCGGAGGGGGCTCAGTAATGGTGTGGGGACGCATTTCATTCCATGGTCGAACTGAGTTAGTCCTAGTGAATAATGGAAGAATGACAGCGGCCAGATACATCGTAGATATCCTTGAACCCCACATTGTACCCTTTGGCCCATTGATTGGCGAAAACTTCATTTATATGCATGATAATGCTCGGCCTCATGCAGCTAGAGTAGGTACAGAATTTCTGCAAAATGCCTAAATTGATATTTTGGGATGGCCAACCAGAAGTCCCGACTTGAATCCCAAAGAACATGTTTGGGACAACATGGGGTGGCAAATTCAGCAACGTAGGATCCTTGTGAAACACTCCAACAACTAGAAAATCTGCTTCCTGAAATTTGGAACTCAGTTACTCAAGAGTACATCCAAAATTTGTTTGAGGGGCTTCCGAGACGTATACTGGCAGTAATTAGGGCACACAGAGGAAACACTCGATTTTGAGAATGATTAATAACAATTCGATGCTAATTGATTGGTCTCTTCGCTAATGTTTGAAGATGGTAGAATTTTTTAATTTTTCATTAACTCGAAAATTGTTGATATTTGCCATTATAAACTCATCCCTTTTGAATGATATGTTCTTATTTTTCACTTCTGAAAGTTACCAAGCAACTCTTGAATGACCAACCTAAAAGTTTATATAGTATTGTCGTGAAAGTAGGGCGATGCGACAATTTTTGTGGGGAGTGTATTTTCTGAATATTATTTTATCAGCCCTGAACTTTCAGAAACATTGAGAGAAAGTGGTTTTAGGGCAACAGGGACCATTAGGGCCTTATCATCAGTTCATAAATGAAAAAGAAAAACGTGGGTGTTTTCACTACACTCGCGACTCAACAAATAACAAAATTGTTGTTCGTTGGAGAGACAACGATGTTATGTAGTCTTCGATTAGAAAGCAAAAGATTGATGTTCCACAGCCTCTTCTTTTTCCAAATTGGGTGTTCATCTCTTGAATCTAAGTGTTAACAACTACAGAATATCTGTTCGAGGAAAAAGTGTGGTGGTCTCTTTTCACACATATGGTCAACGTGCTGGCGTCAATGCTTGAAAAATTCACACAGTGATTGGTGAAGATGAAGTCGATTTGTTAACTTTTGTTCGTGGCATTACCCGTCACTATTTGCGGATTTTTCCTAAATCATCACAGTCCAATAACAGACTTTCAGGTTCTAAACCCTAGGGTGTTATACAAGAAGACGACGGTCATTTTTCAGTAAGCTGAAAAACAATAACGGTGTGAAGTTTGTCATTTTAAAGCACGTAGGAGATGTGTCAAATGTAATGTCACTGTATGCTCAAAACGAAACTGTTTTGGAATATATCAAATTTCCTCTCAGCAGGACTCATTTGGTTAACCTTTAATATTTTTTTAAACAAGAATTTTTCAATGTTCGAGTGTACCCAAATGACTCCAATTTTTTATTAAAATGATTCTTATATATTAAAATGAGAAAAATTATTCAAAGAAATTCATGAGATCAAATGGGATAAATGGAATTTCATGAAATGATTTCTGCCAGAGCTTTCCTATCATACGTTAGTTCTTTGCGAAAAAATATTTATTGTAAACATAACAGATAAAAGATTATTTAAAGCGCATAATTCAGATAACTTCTGACGGAGGTCAAAGCAACCATCATAATAATAATAAATAACTCATTTATAAAGAACGAATTGAAATAAAGTATTGCATCTCGATATAATAAATCGTCTATAAAACCAATCCCCAATTGAATCTCTTCAATTTCGTCATTATGTGAGTACTCTAGCCTAAACACAGACAGCGTTGTAGCAAGTGCTACCGAAATGATAAAATAAATAAATCTGTGTGTATAATATGACCTGATATGTTAACTTTGTTGAGCCTGCTTCAATATTTATATTTTTATGGTTTATTTAAATTTACTTTGGCAGATACGCTTGCACACTTTAAATAAGGTACTCCAGGCTATTTGTTTTAGGAGGTGTTAAGCGTGTATTTGCCGTATTGAGTTAATTATCTTCCATTATTTATTTGTCTTGAGGGCATGACGTTGACTCAAGCATCAACATATCAATAGCAATAATTTTTTAATGAGGAGTTCGTAATTTGCTGGTGTTGTGTATAGAAAGTATGAATAAAAACAATCCGGGATATAAATATGGTTCATTTTTGTATAACTGTCTATAAAACTCGTTATTTTCGACAAATTTTCGAAATACGTAGGTTGCCTTTCAAATTTTGCACCTGACTAAAAAAATAAAAATAGCTTTATTGTTTCTCAAAGTATTCCCCATGGAGATCGATACAATTTTTGAAACACTTTGATTATAATCATTGTATTAATTACCGGGTGGTGGATTTATGTTTTTTCATGAAATTGGTTTGATTACATGAACAGATTTATGGGCAACTCGTCGGGGTTAAAACCCTCTTTATATATATACAAACAACCAAATTTATATTGAATCACCCGAAGTTGTCGAACTGCACGACGGTCAATTTTGGACCCAAGGGGCTATGTATGAACTGCACGACAAAATGGGAAACGAACTGCACGAAAAAAAGGTTCTATTTCGTCGACTAAGTAGGTACAAGAGATAATAAAGTCATTGAGATTAGATGGCCCATCGGTATACTTTAAGAAATTTGGAGTTCGTAAAAATTGGCATAGACTATTGTGTTTGTCACGTTCAAAAATGAATTCAGAAATTTAATGAAATATGGACTCAATTGCACTGGGAATAATACAACAACCAGGAAAATTTAGGTTAGGTTAGGTTAGATCATAGATCATAACTGAATTATTCTTTTTTTCCACTGATATTGAGATAAAATCGCATCTATACTTATACTTTAAATTAAACAAGAAACACGAAGAAGTAATATATGGGAGATGTCAACACAAATTATTGGGTTCATAATGATTCTAGAACATCTATAGATCCTAATCCGCATCACTTAGAAGACTGAACCTAGCCATCGGGGCTCTCTCGGTCAAACAGAGAGGGAATTGTTTTGTTGAGTTTGAATATTGAAGGGATTTTGCGATTATACTTCAGAATTGGCAAGCAAGAACAAGGAAGTGATTATGTTTCAGGAGACTCACGCTGCGACGGAAGAACATCTCCGCGAAAGAGGAAATATCTCAGGTTATGTACTTTTTGTTTATCTCTTTAGTCCTTTTTATGACCTTGCTTGGTATATAAAATCTTTTCTTAAATTCAAGTGTGTTTAGATATATAAGAGTCAGGTATGATTGTTGAAATATTTTTCTGCTGGTTTTCTTTTCCCATTGTTACAGATTCCTGTCCTAAACCCCCTTCCTTTCACCCTTGTCTTCTTCTAGAAATCATGGAGTGCAAAATGAGAATTGAAGCTGTTAAGCAGAAAAATCTTTGGTACTCTCTGTTTTACACAGGACACTAACACAACATAAACAGACAATCTGTTACTAGTGCAATAGCTACAGGAAAACGAGTTTTTCATCAGGCTTTTTCATTCGTTTATTGAATCATACGCAAGATAGTATGGTTCCCCTGTTACATTCTCCTGAGCTTGATACAATGCTACAAAACCGTTTTTGTTTCCAGTCATTTCTGGTGCTCCATCAATTGTAATGCACACTAATTAATATATTAGTAGCTTGTAGTTTTTACAAAATTGAAGAAAACGTCATATATATCTTCGCCACGAATCTTCCCCTTCAGAGGAATGATTGTCATAAATTCTTCCTTAGCCAACATGTCATTGAATACCATCCGAATAAAAATACACAGCTGGGCAGTGTCTGTCATATCGGTGGATTCGTCGAACTGTAAAGAAAAGTATGTACATTTCCTGATATCATGTTTTAGTTTATCTGCCATGTCCTGTATCATGACTTCAATACGCCTTGTGACAGTCAGACGAGATAACTGAAGTTCTCTAAACGCAGACATGGTTTCTGTTTAATTTTCAAAATCTCCATATAAAGTCTCATCCGCTTCAATTAATGCTTCCTTCTTAACCGATTCATCTTATATGTTTCGCCAATATATGAGATATTTTAAATGACGCGATCGTACGAAAGTCTCGAATGTTCCCGTCAAACGCGCCGCCCGAAATTTCTAGAAAAACGGAAAGAATAAAAAACGCGGTTTTTCTTTGATTGACAAGTACCGCACGTTCCTTTGATGAAGCCGACTTTTGCCGTTAGCAGAGTATTATTTGCTTACGTAATAAATTTTTGTAGTTCAGTTACTTGTTTATCAAAATTTTTTTCTCGAAATCTACTCAAAAAGCACTCGCGATCGACCTTTGAGCACCCCTGGTATAGAGAGACAGAAAAGGGAATAACTATTCAATTTGTTTATTGTAAACAATAAGTTGAAAAGGTAGATGTTATCCAATAAATAAGGAATTAACACTTATAAATCATCCATCGAACAGCCCCGATTTTGTATCAAATGGTTTTATTTGATTTCCTCTCTCCTCAAAAGAACTTTAGTATTATTGATTATCGACGCCGAAAAAAGCAATTGTTGTTTTCAAAATGCATTCCAAAGTTCAAAAACTAAGTTGAATCTTTATTTAAATGATGATTTTTTATTCAATATTCCGGAAACATACGAAGTACTCTTAATATATAACATAAATCAACGTATAAAAACCTCTTCCAATCTTGTTTTATATAAAATTTATATTTTATTATAGAGATATGCTTTCCAATTAGATGGTGGAGTTCTTTTCAATGTAACTAAAAGGTACGATAGATACATCAACTCGACAGGAAATCCTGCTTGGAAAGAGCTACACATAAAATGTCGAGCTGCGTAAAACTCAGCGTGAAAGATATGTATTGCTCATTATTTCAATTCGGATATGGCACCTTCCCTACTAAGTTGTTTAGGATCATTGGAATGTGGCTCCATTATAAAGAATCAAGTTCTTCAAACACGCGCATTAACACTATGAGCGCTTACAGGGACCACCTTATTTACATCTCAATATAACCTTAGACTATCCTTGCTTACCTACTTTTTATGATCGGTACGGCGAAATCTTATATTTTAACTTTTCCTGTACTAATTGAATATTATTGCTTATTCAAATGTGGTAGTTTGGACAACCAATTCAAGTTGGAACTTCAAACATTGATTTCTCGTAATATTAAAGTCCCAACAACATAGATCCATCTACTCAAAATGAGATTTTCCGGTGGACTCAATTTTCATTGTTTCTGTGGACACAATTTTCATTGTTTCCGTGGACACAATTTGTATTGTGTCCGTGGACACTTTGATCATATGGTTATGATTCTTTTTATGTAAGGTTTATCATAAATCACCTTCACCAAAATGTACAAGGTGCTCCAAATTCGATGGCTTTGTGGAGCAGGTACGTGAAACATTGCATATAGAAAAGAAACGGCCCTCCCTTTCTCGGTCTTGTTTTAGAGTTATTCCGCAATTTTAGATTTTCTGGGATTTGAGCAAATGGCCATATCTCGGAGACTAATTAAGTTACGTAATTATTTAAATAACATTGGACACATTTACAGTTATATTTCTCAAAACGAACTGATTATTTGAGGTAGATTAAATAGTCGTGTGACAGGAAGAACTGGAAGATGAAGGGATAGTTTCTGCCGAATTATCTCCAGTAATTGACGAAACTAATTGCTTCTCAATAATTATTCGATTTTGCAGAGAAGTTTCTATGTATCCTTCTGCTACTTGGGAAGATTTCCAGCATCCATGTATTTTTAGTGTTGTAATATCCGCACCTACATATACTAACGTTGTCGCGGAAACAGTGGCCAGTATATTCTTCTAGATTGTTTAGATTCAGAAATAGACACACCACAAAAATTTTCGCATCACCTGGTATCCTGAATTCCACAATCGATTAAGCAGCTCGATCGAAGTTTCTTCGTCAACATATGTGTTTGGACATATGAGGGGAAAAATCTTATCTAAGTAGTAACATTTGTTTTCATATCATCTCAAACACGTCTGAAACAAGAATGAGTTTATTTGACTATCAGTATTCATTCAATTTCTCTTCAGTTGTCACGCTAAATTAATACAAGTTGTCTGTGTTTCTTGTTTATTTTAGAAAATCTTTGAATTCATTGTAGTGGCTGCTGAACGTCCTGGACGCTATTTGAGTGATCATGAAGTGGTAAGAATTGTAACACTTCTAGAGGGGCGAAGCCAACGTTACGTGGCTGACTTGTTAAATGTTAACCAAAGCACTATTTCAAAAGCCATTAATCGGTACCACGAAACAGGGGAATATGGAAGAAGGGCCGGACAGGGAAGATATCGGATAACAACACCAGTTGATGATCGTTGGCTTCGTTTAACAGCACTAAGAGTTCGGCACTTTACGGCTAGAATGCTACATAGTGAACTTGCACTTTTCAGGGTGGCTTCTACCGGCCCGCGTCTCAGCAGAGAGCATCGAGTTGCAAGACTTCAGTTTGCGAGGAAAAATGCAAATTCGGGTCTACCAGAATGGTCGAATGTTCTCTTTTCCATCTATCAACTGATAGACTCATGCCTGTATACAGACGACCTGGGGAACGGTATCAGCAATGCAATATCCGGAAAACCGAAAACTGGGGAGGGGTCCAGTAATGATGTGGGGAGGCATTTCTTTCCATAGTCGAACTGAGTGAATAATGGAAGAATGACAGCGGCCAGATACATGGCAGATATCCTTGAACCCCATGTTGTACCCTTTGGCCCATTGATTGTCGAAAACTTCATTTATATGCATGATAATGCTCGGCCTCATGCAGCTATAGTAGTTACAAAATTTCTGCGAAATGCCGAAATTGATACTTTAAGATGGCCAGCCAAGAGTCCCAACTTGAAACCCATAGAACATGTTTGGGACAACATGGGGTGGCAAATTCAGCAACGTAGGATGCCTTGTAGAACACTCCAATAACTAGAAAATCTGGTTTCTGAAATTTGGAACTCAGTGACTCAAGAGTACATCCAAAATTTGTTTGAGGGGCTTCCAAGACGTATACTGGCAGTAATCAGGGCCCGGGGAGGAAACACTCGATTTTGAAAATGATTAGTAACCATTCGATGCTAGTTGATTGGTCTCTTCGCGAATGTTTGAAGATGGTAGAATTTTTTTTATTTTTCATTAACTCGAAAATTGTTGATATTTTCCATCATAAACTCATCTCTTTTGAATGATATCTTCTCATTTTACAAGTTACCAAGCGACTCTTGAATGACCAACCTAAAAGTTTATATAGTATTGTCGTAAAAGTAGGGTGATGCGACAATTTTTGTGGGGAGTGTATTACAATTTGTTAGGCACATTACCAAGTTTATTCATTCCAATTGGTTACCTTGGACCTTTTTTTTTTAAACTAATGAAAAATTTATTAAGCTGTTTATTATCATAAACATTTCTGAGCACAGTTTTGGTATCTACATGTTGATCTAAATGTTTACGTGTATGAAATGGTTGAACGTTGTGTTCCTGAAAAATGGTGCTTGTGTTCTTTATATAAAACTGTGCATGTATATGACAATTTCAATTTCAATAATTATAGTATTGACATCTGAAATATCGAAAAGAGTAGCGTGCAATCTATTAAGTGTCAATTGCCTTAAGGTACACATTATAATTGTCTCGCTTATGATATTGATGTTTACAATCTTCGTTCTGCCATTTCATTAGTTTCATTTTCTGGAAGACACACTGGTATTTAGTTTTCGGGAACACTTCACTCTTCGAACAACTTGTTTAAAAACATGCACAAATTACATTTAGAGCTTAAAGTAGCATTTGGCGAAAAAACTGGTATCAGATTTCATGAAAAAATAAACTCTATTAGTCGTTATTTGATGTGAATCTAATTTAAATGATAAATAAAACAAAATATGATTTTGTTTTTTGTGTCGTCGAAACGTGTTACAAATAAAGTGATTAAGAGAAATGAATTTACTTCAAGTAACTGCCACATTTCTATTTTCTATAGCTCAAATGTTGCCAACTGCGATACGTTGGTGAATAAATGCTCAACGTTTCTTAAATCATAAGGACTATGTATGAAAACGACTTTCATTGAACAACAAATTGCTGATGCGTTTCCGTGGTTTCCACTTCTTTGGATACCTGAGGAACTCATCTGGGTCGTAGCGTGGGTTCAAACCCACATTGCCGAGGATGTTTAATGTTTAATCTCATTAATGATGCTCGTTAAATGGGAATTTATTAAGTGCATGAAATATGATCAGTAGTCAGATAATATCTTAATTCAATGTTTTATAGGAAAAGTGGAGTAGGTAGGTATACAATTAAGTTAAGAGTTTGTGTTCAATGTACTTCTTACTGTTAAGTAAACGAGGAGGGACTGGTGGAGACTTTTTTCGTTATGAAAGTTATTTACCTAATTGTTTATCATCTATATAAATCATAATTTAATAAAACGGAAATGCTGTTCGTTAATGAGCGCATCACTTGGCAATTGTATTCTCATTTAATATTTGTAATAGCCCAATGAAGTTTCATGAAAAAAAAACCATCTCGATGAGATGGTGTGTTATCGCCATGCAAAACCCACAAATTGACTTGCTACAAGTCCGGCCGTTTACGGCGAATGTTGTCAAGCAATATATATATATATATATATATATATATATATATATATATATATATATATATATATATATATATATATATATATATATATATATATATATATATATATATATATATTCTTTCGAAAAGCGAGGATTTGCATAACTGTATTTACAATAAATGCTTATATCTATAATTTTGGTGTTTGTCAGAAAAAACACAAGTGTGTCCTCAGGAAATGTAACAGGGCAACCATACTATCTTGTATATGATTCAATAAACGAGTGAAAAAACCTGAGGAAAAAACTCGTTTCCCTGTCACTATTGCACTAGCAATAGCTTGTCTGTTTATGATGTGTTAGTGTCGTGTGTACATAAAGAGTACCACAGATTTTTCTGCTTAGCCGCTTCATTCTCTCTTGCATTCCATGATTTCCAAAAACAAGGGTGAAAACAAGGGTGAAAGAAATCCAGCAGAAAAATATTTCAACAATCAAACTTCTTATATGTCTAAACAAATCTAAGAACAGATTTTACATAGCAAGCAAGGTCATGAAAGGGACTAAGGAGATATTAAAAAATACATAACCTGTATAATACAATAAAGTATACAGAACTGGAAATATTCCAAGAGAATGGTTAGGTTAGATCTACTTTCATCTGCTTACCAAAAAAACCACATGCTAGAGAATGTAGTGATCATCGTACAATCAGTCTGATGTCACACACTCTCAAACTGCTCCTCAAGGTTATCCATAATCGAATATACCATAAACTTGACATGGATATAAGCGATACTCAATTTGGATTCAGAAGGGGATTGGGAACCCGCGAAGCCCTTTTCGCATTCAACGTGTTGACCCAAAAGTGTCTCGATGTCAACAAAGTGGTCTATGCGTGTTTCCTAGACTATAATAAAGCCTTTGACAAGGTTCGTCATGATCAACTGATAGACATCCTTAAATCAAAACATCTAGATAGTAGAGACGTACAGATCATCACTAATCTCTATTATGAGCAAAAAGCTATAATATGCATGGACAACCCACATCAGAAGAAATTGAAATACAACGAGAGGTAAGACAGGGATGCGTTCTATCGCCGACACTCTTCAATGCATATGCTGAAGAAATACTTAAGAAAGCTCTGGAAAACGAAGAATGTGGGATAACAGTTTTGGAACACGGGTAAACAACATAAGATATGCGGACGACACAGTAATCTTAGCGGAGAGTATCGAAGCTCTGCAGAGACTAATGACCAGAGTATCTACTTACAGTGAGGAATATGAGTTATCACTGAACATAAAAGAGAGAAAATTCATGGTAATCTCAAAGAACAGTCCAGTAAATGTTAGTCTAACTATAAACGGCTGAAATGTAGAAAGAGTGTAGCAATATACTCACCTTGGAGCAATGGTGAACAGCACAAATGAATACACCCAAGAAATAAGAATAAGAATAGAAAAAGCCCGAGCCAACTTCATAAAAATGGGCAAAGTTTTTCGTAGTAAAGATCTAAGTATGGCATTAAAACATCGTTTAGCTAAATATTGTGCTTTCTCTACTCTCCTTTATGGAGCGGAAGCATGGACAGTGAATGCCGCAATTCTTAAAAAGATTGAAGCATTTGAAATGTGGGTGTATAGGAGGATTCTTAGAATATCATGGATGGATCGAGTAACAAATGCAGAAGTTCAGAGACGCATAGGCAGGGAAAGAGAGGTTGCTAACAAACTCAAGAAACGTAAATTGGAATATCTGGGCCATATTATGAGAGGTGAAAAATATAAATTCCTACAGCTGATTATCCAAGGCAAAATACAGGGAAAACGAAGTATAGGAAGAAGAAGAATCTCATGGCTGAGGAACCTGAGAGAGTGGTTTGGATGCACTTCGAACCAACTTTTTAAATCGGCCGCTTCTAAAGTAAAAATAGCGATGATGATTGCCAACCTTCGACTCGGAGGTGGCACTTGAAGAAGAAGACATAACCTGCAATATTTCCTCAAATTCCATCTCTGTTTGACCGAGAGAGCCCCGATGGCCAGGTTCAGTCTTCCAAGTGATGCCGATTATGATCTATAGATGTTTTAGAATCATTATGGACCCAATAATCTGGGTTGACATCGCCCATGTATTATTTCTTCGTGAAACTTGTTTAATATAAAGAAAAATTTGCGAAAAAATGTTGACAGTCGTTCGAAAAATATGACGTTGTCGAGCTAATTGATGGATTATACTTGAATTGTGGAGTCAATGTGGAAATACTTGAATGTTTTCTATCATGTAAGCGCATGTTATATTGTACGGTTATGTTCGTAAATTGAAATCAATATAGCTTCAATATGTCTTTTTTTTTCGGTTTATTTTTGCGACCATAACCGAATAATGGAAGGCTAACTCTGGGTTTGCGTTCCAAAAAATGAAACTTAACCTTTATAAGAACACTTCCTTGAGCATCTGTTTGTTTGTCTATCCAGATTCTTCCTTTTTTCAATCTCAACTCTTGGGAGGAAGCGATGACAGGCGATGCCTGTCATAGCCGCCAAAGGTGATTTAACGTTTGCGTTACTCGCTTCTTGATCGAAAGAAAAGTCACAGCACACTAGCCTTGTAAACAAAACAATTTTTATTGAAGGGGGAATGTGGTGTTGCTAGTTGAACTATCCGCTGATGAAATTTTTCCGCAAACTAAATTCTTTCCGGAGCCTTTCAGTTCTTCAGATCATTCTAACCTATAACAAAGAGAAAGATCAGCAACCTGCTGCCTTTGAGCGAGAGGCTGGAGATTACGAGCGATCGCTGGGTTGTCGATGAGACGTACAGCTCTCGTCTAGATACTATTCAATATATGTAATGAATGTTTTTTTACTTGTACTATCTAAAAGTGGCGAGTATCGTTCTACAGTTGCATTTTGCATTTCAATCTCGCCGGTGGTGTGCATAATGGCTCCAACCAAGAGAAATCATAAAACGCTCATGTTGGCAAAGAAATCAAATATAATAGATTTTATTGATGATGGAATGAGTACTCGTCGAATAGCAGCAAAGTGCATTATTCCAAAATCAACAGTGTTTGACATAAAAAAAAACAATGAGAAAATAAGGAGATTTATATCCAAATCGTATCAAGGAACAGGGAGGAATTAGGGATGCACCGAGCAAGGGTTTTCACAAGAAGCCGAGTATTGAGCTCTCGGCCAAACAAAATTACTGCATGCCGAGTATCACGGCCGAGAGCTCGGCTGGCCCAATCGGGCCTTCTGTGCATCCCTAGTAGGAATATTACTTTAAACTTTTCTCGAATTTATTTTATCCAAGGTATTTTGTAGGAAACAGAAACATATCAGAGGAGCTGAGAATCCTGATGTTGAAATCACATTGTTTAACTGGTTTCTTCAACAACGCAACGCACACGTACCAATTTCGTCACACATATTGAGAGCAAAAGCCAAACAGTTTTATGAACAAATCACAGGGAATAAAGGTTTTCTTGCAAGTTCGGGCTGGTTAGAGAAATTAAAGCTTAGAAATGGAATTCGTTTCTTGATGATTTGTGGTGAAAAACTTTCCAGTAATGTTTCCGCTGTGATACCATTTAAGGAAAAATTTCTATCGGTTGTTAAACAGATGGAATTTAGCGAAGAACAGGTGTATAATGCTGATGAATCTGCCATTTTCTGAAGATGTTTACCAGACACAACTTAGGTTCATTAAGGAGAAAAATCGTCACCAGGTCGAAAAGTGTCAAAAGACCGCTTAACATTCATGCCATGCTGCAACGTGGCTGGAACTCACTAATTACCTTTACTATTCTTCACGACCAGTTGTCTACAAAGCATCTACCAAGGGGGGATGACCAGACAATTATTTAATGAATGGTTTAAAACATCTTTCATCCCCAAGGTGAAGAATTTTTTAACTAAGATTAACAAACACTCTAAAGCTCTGTTGTTGGTTGACAATGCACCATCGCGCCCACCTGAGGTTAGGTTAGAACTTCAGAGTTATGTTTTTTCCACCCAACTGTACTGTCGTTCTACAACCTATGGATCAGAATTTAATTCAAAACATTAAAGTGTCGTATAGAAAATGCCTTCTTAATTATATCATTTCGCATGAAGGTGAAGAGATAACTTCCATTTTAAAGCAGTATAATTTAAAAGATGCCGTGAACAATCTTGCCCAATCCATTATTTCAAAAAATATTAGAAAAAGTTGGGCAGCATTATGGCATGACACTACAGAAGTAGAAGAATCAGATGATGAAGTTATTCCACTCTCAGAGCTTCAGAAGAAACTGCGTCCAATCAGTGAAAATGATTTGAAAAATATTGCCGAATCATTAAGGGTCATCAATCAAGAAAATGACTTAACCATCGAAAACATTACCAACTGGGCTGCGGGAGACAAAGAGTTTGTTATCGATTTGACTGAAGAAGAGCTAATGCAGGATGCTTTAGGAAGGAATATTGAAAACGTAGAGGAATCTTCTGGCTCAGAGGATGGTTTAAATAGTATGGTAAAAGTGCAATACAGATACTGTCAATACGTTCTCCCTGATCAGTTGGACCGAACAGAATAATCTTCCTATAGAAGACGTATTGCTCCTGAAAAGGCTCAAGGAAAAATTAGTTCAGATGACAGCATCGTGAAAAGTTCAGAGTAAAATCGATGGATATTTTGAACTTCATAAGGAATATCATGTTATTTATGTACACTAGCTTATATTTAAATTCTATATTTTCTATGAGGAAAGATTATAATGATTGGAAATTCTATAATTTGATTCTGTTTTATAATAGAAACTATTTTTTGTTCAACTTTTCGATAAAATCGGCTCTAACAGATTTTGGGTTGTTTCTATCTTGAAAATGAAACAAATTCAAGTCACTTCAGAAATCGATAGTCCGAACATCTACCCGGACTAGTGAAGTTATACTCGATCCACAGTTTTCAAAATTTAGGAAAAATATGAATATCATTTAGCCAAAAGTGTGAGTGAAAAATAACCTATTCGAGCTTTCTTCAAAAACCTGGAAACTACTCAAATTGATTAATACGGCATACTTTTCTTCCACACTGTATGAAAGATTATACACTATATATTCCAAACGAATAAAAAACATGAAATTGAATTGAAAGGTCGCACGTTTGATTAATACATACTAAGGAATTTTTATTTAGCGGATGTATACATATTCATATATTTTATGTCACTCTTGCTATTGAGTTGATTAATAATACATCTTATTAATAATTAATTGCAATGCAGTATTCAGTTGGCATAAAACAACTAAACTTACACTAATATGGGCTCATTCATGAAATTAAGTGGTCATTATTATTATACGACCGGTTGATTATCTGAAGTCATCAAATAATCGTATAATAAACCAGGTTTGACATCGTTTATCACTTGAAAACTTTTCTCTCATCACAGTTGAACAGTTTCAGCAATATGAGAGTATTAAATTTTCATCAGATACTTTATCGTCCTCAATTGCACTTCGTAATTTTTTTTAGATACAGTACAACTTCATTAGTCTTTCTGAAGTGACTTGAATTTGTTTCATTTTCAAAACAGAAACAACCCAAAAATGTTATAGCCGAGTTTACTATAAAAATATCGAAAAGCTGAACAAAAATAGTTTCTATTATAAAACAGAATCAAATTATAGAATTTCCATTCATTATAATCTTTCCTCATAGAAAATATAGAATTTAAATATAAGCTAGTGTACATAAACAACGTGCTATTCCTTATGACGTTTAAAATATCCATCGATTTTACTCTGAACCTTTCTCGATGCTGCCATCTGAATGATTTTTCCTTGAGCGTTTTCAGGAGCAATACGTCTTCTATATGAAGATTATTCTGTTCGGTCCAACTGATCAGGGAGAACGCATTTACAGTATCTGCATTGCACTTTTACCATACTATTTAAACCATCCTCTGAGTCAGAAGATTCCTCTACGTTTTCAATATTAATTCCTAAAGCATCCTGTATAAGCTCTTCTTCAGTCAAATCGATAACAAACTCTTTGTCTCCCACAGCCCAGTTGGTAATGTTCTCAATGGTTAAGTCATTTTCTGGATCGATCACCCTTAATGATTCGGCAATATTTTTCAAATCATTTTCACTGATTGGACGAAGCTTCTTCTGAAGCTCTGAGAGTGGAATATTTTCATCATCTAATTCTTCTACTTCTGTAGTCTCATGCCACAATGCTCTCCAACTTTTTCTAATATTTTTTGAAGTAATGGCTTTTCAAGATCAGGCAAGATTGTTCACGGCATCTTTCAAATTATACTGCTTCAAAATGGAAGTTATCTTTTCACCTTCATGCGAAATGATATGATTAAGAAGGCATTTTCTATACTACATTTTAAATGTTTTGAATTAAATTCTGATCCATAGGTTGGAGAACGGCAGTACAGTTGAGTGGCAAAAACATAACTCTGAAGTTTGGATTAGTATCAACCTCTTCCTCAGGTGGGTATAATGGCGCATTGTCTACCAACCACAGAGCTTTAGAGGGCTTGTTAATCTTAGTTAAAAAATTCTTCACCTCGGGAATAAAAGATGAAATAATGGTCTGGTCATCCACCCTTTGGTAGATGCTTTGTAGACAACTGGTAGTGAACTTTCGTTTTTGAATGCTCGTGGAGCATTGCTGCTTTTTCCAAGACTAGTAAAGGTAATTGGTGAGTTCCAGCCGCGTTGCAGCATGGCATGAATGTTAAGCGGTCTTTTGACACTTTTCGACCTGGTCCTGATTTTTACCCTTGGTAAACATCTCCAAAAAATGGCCGATTCATCAGCATTATATACCTGTTCTTTGCTTAATTCCATCTGTTCAACAAGCGATAGAAATTTTTCCTTAAATGGTATCTCAGCAGAAACATCAATGGAAAGTTTTTCGCCACAAACCTTCAAGAAACGAATTCCATGTCTAAGCTTGAATTCATCTAACCATCTCGAACTTACCAGAAAACCTTTTTTCTCCTGGTATTTGTTCATAAAACTGTTTGGCTTTTGCTCTCAATATGTCTGACGGAATTGGTACGTGTGCGTTGCGTTGTTGAAGAAACATGCATGTAGGCATGCAGTAATTTTGTTCGGCCGAGAGCTCTGTACTCGGCTTTTTGTGAAAACCCTTGCTCGGTGCATCCCTAATTCCTACATGTTCCTTGATACGATTTGGATATAAATCTCCTTATTTTGTCCTTGTTCTTTTTTATGTCAAACACTGTTCATTTTGGAATAGTGAACTTAGCTGCTATTCGACGAGTACTCATTCCATCATCAATGGATACTGTTATAAGCTATTTTATATTGATGTGGATGTGCGAAATAATTGTGAATGGCTTTCCTGTATAGGATAGTTTGTGGAAAATAGAAAAATCATATCTGTGATCAATTTTGGTTATAGTTGAATCTGAAAAGTTAATGAAATTCTCAGTTTCCATTTCCAAAGCTTTATATTAGGGTGAATTGAATTTCTGAAGGTACTGAAGGAATCTGATTGTCGAATTGTACCTGTAAAACAACAGATTATGTCATCCACATACCTAAGCTGATAAATGCAGTGCTTTGATAGCGAATAATCATAAAGAATTTTCTCAATGTTATCCATGAAGATGTCTGCTAGTAAAGGATTATTACTCATGAAAATTTCATCATTGAAGTAAAGTAATTTTGTTCTAAACATACTACTATATCCGACAGCTTGGTTAATCAATTTCAATCGATCATGAGGTAAAACAGTAGGGTACAGATTAACTACTTCCAAGGACATAAGGTTAGCATTATACGGTGGTACAGTATGTTGAATTTTTTGTATTCGATCTAAATAATTCTCGATTAAAAGTTTTAAACTAAAATTACATGAATGTTCAATGATGTTCATAAGATAACGTGAAAGTTAGACTGCTGGGGCTGTAGCATATGGAATGTGGGGTGAGTGATCCGAAACATCGAAACCGTCTTTATGCTACACAACTAACGCAACACAATTTTTGTGAACAGGATGCTTCGCATGCCAAGACGCCATATGTCATTCTAATGTGAAAATTGGCATAGCATGCTATTCTTAACTCTCTAGCGCATGAAGATAGATGCACAAGTGGCATTCATCACTAATCCAAGAAAGGTAATCTCCCCGCTTTAACATGACTTGTATTCAGAAATCTTGAGTCTTACTTGCTTCAATGTATGGATATTCGCTCTGACCCCTCTTGCCGACTCCAATATTGATCTACGAGTCTTGTACTGAAGCTCCCTTCTAGAAGATGAAAGATCCTTTCGGCTCCAGACTGAATGTTATTAATCAGACCGTCAATAATTATAAATAAATAGTTCCCAGTATGGAATCATATGGAACACCAAGTGCTTTTGTCTTGTTGAAGAGCTTACACCCTTCCAATCTACTCCCCGAAGTGCCAGTTCTATTCATGATTCCATAGTTTCAAGACTGGACCTCTGATACCAATATTTTCTAATTTAGCGAGTAGCTTGCTGTGGCTAACGCAGTTAAAGACCATTGTTAAATCGAGACGCGCAAGCAAGGCCTCCTCCATGACCTCAAAAGAATCGAATACCACCTCCATAATTGCCAGACTTTAGCTTTCTAAAACCATATAGATTAGGGTGTATCGTTTTTGACATTTTTTCGGAATTCAAAAAATTATAGTGCGGAAAAGTTGCATTTGGTGGCACCGAGCATCTGTGATTTTTTTTCAGAATTTTTGAACAATGCCTAGGGGTCGCGCAATGCCCTCAAAGTTTCTTATGTTGTGTATAGGCAACCCGCACAACAATTTCGCGATTTCAAGTGTTTTCAGAGGTCTAAAGTCGATTTTCTTGCAGTTTGTTTATGTGTATTTGTTGTCTTTGTGGTATAAAGGAATAAAAGACTACGATGTAACGAATTAGAGGAAGAAACCAAGAAATTATAAATACCAGAGTGCTATTTTTCTCGTATTTGGTACGGTAAGGTTCTTTATACTAAGTGCGTCAAGCAGGAACAGGCTACTCTTTTCTTATTAAATGTCAAGCATTGGTAACACTGGGAGTGGGGTAGCTGCATCGTTTCTTGGCCATGTTTCACCTTCATCAGGGTCCGCTGATGATATCGTCAAAAGTATGCGATTTTTTTTTGATCAACAGAAAATCGATATTTCTAAATTAACAGTGCTGGGATGTGACGACACTAACGTCAATACTGGTCGGATCCAAGGTGTGATGCGACTCATACAGATAGCTATCAACGCTCCTGTGCAGCATGTTGTTTGTCAACTCCATTTGAACGAGCTACCTTTCCGACATCTCATGCGATATTTAGACGGAGAAACTAATAATCCACAAGCAACCGGTGGACCCATTGGAGAAGCTATTTTACAATGCGAAAATCGACGAGTGACGAAGTTTGACGCCATCCCCGTTGATTAGATAGAAGACACGGAAGGTTTGACAGATATTAGCACCGATCAGAAATACCTCCTACGTTTATGTACCGCTGTCTCAAGTGGACATTGTCCAAAAGAACTCAGCAAGCAGAAAACAGGCCCTGTTGTACAATCTAGGTGGTTAACAACAGCTAGTAGAGTATTACGATTATACATTCGGAGGCGCTTCGCCAGTTGGCTTCGTATGTAATGAAAGTTTACGCTCCCGTTTGGTACTCAGTAAAAAAAGAACCCTCGATTGCCCAGGGTCCAATATATTTATGGAAGTTGATTCGACTGTCACGCTACCTGACTCTCAAACTGCGGAATATTGTGGACAAGGTTATTCAGAACAATGCCTATTTTGGACACCCTGAGAATGTACTGTTCGCTATGATCAACGATGGCAATCCCGACACGAGAGCTCTTGCTTGGAGAAGAATAAAAAAGGCAAGATCGACGAAGACAACACGGAAGGGAATACGCGCCTTCGAATTGCCCAAATTAAAGTTCAACGCTGAACTACTACGATCTCATATACTGCTCTTCGCAACCTGTGACCGAGCCCCCTCTAACCCGATCACTATCACCCGAAGAAATAGAAGAAAATATTAGGAGTCGGGCATTCTGTGATAAGGAATTAACCGCTTTCCTCTGCCACACTCAAGCTGTCGAAAGGCTGGTAAAATTAGTAACAGAAGCTTCTTCCTCTGTTTTTGGGCCACCATCTCGTGACGCGTACGTGAAAGCAAAACTGGAGTCCAGACAACGGATGCCATCTCTACATACCAAAAAGGACTACGCTGTTACACAAGAAGAGCGGAAGCGTCCATAGGAAATTCTGATTTTCAAAATTTAATTTTACCAAAGCTGCATTAACGTTAAATTGTATCCATGCTTTATTAACACTTGTTTGTAACAATATTGAATTGGCTTTAATTGTATTAATCTTCCATTATCATTTAATCCCAACAAAGCAAATATTATAATTAAAATTTTAATTTATAATGATATTTAACTCTAATATTGTATTGTACAATAAAAGTAAAGAAAGAGCCTAACAATACAGCGAAATCCTTCTTTCATTTATACTCCATGAAAAAAACAACTAAAAACAAGAGAAAGAGTTCAGAATTGGTTTTTTCCTCGACATCTCCTAAAAAGATGTCTGGCCTCAGAACTCCCTCTGAAAGAATCTCGTCACAGTTCTGTTAGGTTATATTCTCCCTTCATTTGATTTGTCTTGATTTTTCATTAAAATTATTATTAAATTCCAAATAGTCTGATTCTCTTATTATTTTGGTATCTCTTTCTAATTTCGGCTGTATGTACGGCATCTACCTGACTCTTGAAAGGTTCAACGTCAAGAAAATCCCAGTATTTTTTCGTTTTTCATTTTCCAACGAATCCGAGATAGTTCTGCATGAAAAGGACTATAAGAAGCACTTGCATTTCCGCGTCCTACAATGCTTCCTAATCCTTTCCATCCAGTTTTTGAATGCGAATGCGTGCATTATTCTGTCATATAATAAGAAATTATTAGAATAAGTCCACGTGGAAAAAACGCACTGTATGTTTGTGTTTTCGTATCAATTATGTCACTTCAATGTATGATCCTGATTCATTATCCATTCATTGATTCAGTAACGTCGAGAATTGGGGCTGATGCACTTAATGGCTTCAGCAAGTATATAATCCATATTTTGTCATACTTTCATTTCTGTTTCATATAATCTGTTATAATTTGAAATTCAGTATATATTCGATTTATTTCTCCATCAATCAGATTCAAGACTACAAATAACAACAGATTATTGCCTTATTAAAACGTATATTCGTCCTATATACACAGAGTTGAACCAATCAAGACATTCATAGAAAACAGCCTTTCAAAATCACAATTGTATTCGAACCATCAATTAGTTCGACTTCTCTTTTCAACTTCCTTCAAGAGTGAGTGAGGATCAATCACCAGCTAACCGGAGAGCAGGTATACTTAAACCAATTTCCGAATGCGGACGGTTGTATGTTTCTTTAACGACAAGGTTTCAAAAGCAGCTAGCGGCTATTTCCTAGAATGGTATCTGGCCTGACATATTGTACGATTTGGGTAACAGTAATTCACCAGACTTTGAAAGGTGACATTTTTTTTACTTCACTTTAATAGGAATGCTTCGTTGTAGTAGTGCAGTAGCGTCACTTAAATTCAGAATGAAAAAGCTAAGTTCTTTTATTAGATACTTGCTAAGTCCACTTTCATACCTGAAATAGATAATTTTTCAGTGATAAAAATTACTCTTAATATCGAAACTGGAAGGATATAACTCATTTTCTCTAATTTCTAAGCCCAGTCTTTTATGTATACACCTTATTGAATGCGGCTGTTCTTGAGTTTCAAAATTTTCTAAGTAAATTTCCAACTTTTCTCTCCATAAAAACCAAAGTCACGAATATTTCAAGACAGCAAAATCGATTAAGCTTATGAATAGCATTTCTTTTTCTTTATGGTATATCATCTTGATCAAAAGTTCCCGAAATTAATGCATAAAACTCAAAATACAGAGTACTTCCCATTGACTAAAAACACTATATACCAATGTATAGAACATTGATACGGTAGTAATCTTCTAAATATTTTCTAAACTGTTTTCAGTATGTCAAATAAAAGAATTGACATAGAATGATTCAAATAGTTTCAATATGTTCTGTGCAGTGAATCAATTCTTGCATTGATGATTCAGATAATTTGTTTAATGTTGTTTCATCAAGTTTCAACTTTAGTGTGAATATAATATCGTTTGTACTAACGAACTGACCATAGGGTTCGATAATTTTCAACCCATATCGGGTTTGACGTTATATAAATATGGCGATGTGGGTTTACATTCTACCACCAATGGTCATTTTGACGATTGTGTATTTCATCACTAGATCATTCTAAATTATTTCCCGAAAAAAACTGCGGATTTCCTCAAGATTTTTCTTGAAACCAATTGCAAAATTCGAATTGATATTGAAAACCTCATTTTATAAGATTTATATATATTTTTCTTAAGAATACTGAGCGCTGTTTTAGGTTCCCCTCTTTCCATTCCAATTTGCCTGCTTGAAATCGATGGATTGGCAGTTACAACACAATTGTTGCATCTTCTCCATCAAGTACTTCTTGTTTTTAAGATAATAATTTATCGAATATACTTTTATGAGGTTGTCGCCTCTCAGAAAAACAATGCTGCAGCATCAACATCATAATTATCTTGAATATAACATTCAATTATATCAAACTTTTCGAAAGTTTCGTATGACATGTCCTCTTTGTTATTACAAACGACACTGTATTCACACATTCATTAGATATTTTATTTGTTTTTTTGATTTTCGAACTATCATAATGAGAACAGAACATACTTGAGCTATTTCAATCATCCCATGGAATTTCTGTGAATGGAGTTACCAGATGAAATCGGAGAAAAGTTATTCAATTTCCAGTTTTCCCTGTAAACACTGTAAACACGGGAAAGGGGGGGGGATCATTTTCCTCTTTCAACAATATTTCATACAGGGTGCTTCAACGAAAACTAAACAGAGGCTATATCTACCAAGATATTCATTTCTGATCAAAACGCAAAAACAGGTCAATTTTTGTTTCAAGGGGGACATCTTTTGGGGTACAAAACTTGCCTGAAATGTCAACCTCCTAAGAGGGGGTTGCAATCCTTGAACATTTTGAATAGAGAAGATGAGTCGAGTGATGACTCAAAAGAAAGGTGGTATCTTTGTCTACATCGCCTTGAACGAATTTCCATTTTTAATTGAAAACTGTAAAAGATACAGGGTGAGCAACTGAAAGATAGGGAAGACTATTTCCCTGAGACTATTCAAGTTTCTATTGGGAAAGAAGTAGGTTTTCACTCCTAGTATTGAACTCATTGTAACTCAATGATTAGCGCCAGATTTGAGACAACTGCATTGTGGTCGGAACCAGAAAGGCTTAAAAGAACAACATCAAGATCAAGGTCCGCTATCGAGTTCGTTATCAGAAATCGGGATAGCGATCCCAGGCTTTTCGTACCCACCATAAACAACATCCGTCAATTATTGCGAGTCCGGCAAAATATGTAGAGAATGATGTTTTTTATCAGGTAAAACGAAATTCGTTCGTAACAAACCGAGAATGTCAACAATGGGTCTATTATACTTACCTGATGGCATTTGACTTTAATTATGTCTGACCGTTCTTCTAACCAGCAGCTTGTTTACACGCCGATTGTGCCGATGATTCTGTTATGTTGATTCAATTTTGGTGTTTTACGATACAGGTTATTTTGGAGAACTTGGCTGTCCATCATTTCAGATTAGTAGTTAGAAGAAACTGGCTTCTTCAATCGTCGATCTGATATTACTTAATTTATCTAGATATGGTTCAATTTTTTCCTTGGATGTATAGGGTGGGCCAAATTCGATATTTTAGCACGAAAGCTATGTGAAATATATGGATATAGAAAAATGATCTTCTCTCTCGAGCTCGAGAAAAACTCGTTGGTTTAGCTTATTTCAACTATCGTTTTTAGTTTACAATTTATTCCAGAATTCTGGACTTTTCGGTATTTAGACTTGTGACGTTATCTCGAATCCTATTGAAATTAGGCAAGGAATATTTTCGTATTCTCTTTTGTGTAGAATGCAGGGACGTATGCGAAAAATTTTTTGCCGATCTTTTTCTGATTTATAAAGCAAACCTTGTGTTTTTTCAAATACGAATTATAGGTGATTTTGGTATCAATAGAGAGGATTTATCTTCTTTTTCAAAAATATATCACATGCTTTATCAACTCCTTCAACTAATGCCTTTAAAAAAAATCGAAAATTCATATCTATCCACTCGGAACATAGCCGACGTTCCTATGGTAGAAGAGGTTCGTCTGTGTGTGTCAAAGATTCCATTCATTCAGGTGTTCAACAACAACAGAATCTTTTTGTTGGAAAACTAAATTTTGGAAATTATGTTTGGACAAAAACTAATAAAACTGGGTGATTCACTAGCTGCGCGGTGCTCTGTGGCTCGTACACTCTTGAAGATTTCATTTTTGTTCGAACGGTATGGTATTTAGAAAGTGGTAATCTACTTCAGCAATTTATTTTGAAGTAAACAGGGTGCCTCAATTTTCTATAAAAAAATCTTTTTTCAGATTGAAAGACCACTTTTTTGTTGACAATTCAAGAGCGTACTAAACTCTGCTATAATGTCTTTAAGTAATAAGTTTTTTGGTGAGTAGTTTCGTCACAATATTTTTTTTCCGTAAAAATTCATGAAAATAGGCTCTCACATCATCGCATGCTCCTTCGGCCAGAGAGGATGAATACTTTTTCCTTTCGTTTTCTTATTGTCCAAGGACAGCTTTATTGATGAATTGAAATAGATTATCCTCATTTTATACAGGAGTGACGAAATACGAAATAAAAAAAAATAAAATAATAAAATCAGAGGTTGCGAAAGAAGAGTTTATTAGTACATATCATTATACTTGATCAGAGAAATGGAGATATTTAAGGTAGTCGTGTATGAAATACGTAATAGATTGGTTTTTGGTGAGATGATCTACAAGGTGTTGAACTATTTCAATGAATGTTCGAAATGTTGCCCGTTTCTTTGTAGACACAACTCAATCCTTCTGAGGAAAGACCGTTGAACTCTCGACAACATTTGCGGATTAACTGACCCAAAGGCGTTGACTATTCTCTGCCTCATATCCAACTGTGTTGTAGAAGGAATCTGGCAAACGATGCTCTTAATATAACCCCACAAGAAAAAATCTAGACTTGTAAGGTCAGGAGACCTAGCTGGCCATCTAACAGGACCACCATGTCCTATCTATTTGTTTGGAAATACATGATTCAAATGCTCCCTAACCTGGTGTGAGTAATGTGCCGGTGCACCATCCTGTTGAAACCACAAATCTTGTCTTATATGCTCTGGTACATCGGCAAGTAACATGATGCCCTTAATATAACCTCACAAGAAAAAATCTAGACTTGTAAGGTAAGGAGACCTAGCTGGCCATCTAACAGGACTACCACATCTTATCCATTTGTTTGGAAATACATGATTCAAATGCTCCTTAACCGAGTGTGAGTAAAGTGCCGGTGCTCCATCCTGTTGAAACCACAAATCTTGTCTTATATGCTCTGGTACATCGACAAATAACATTGGTAGATGATTTTGCAGAAAATCTGAATAGATTTCACTATCGAGGTGCCCGTCGAAAAAGTACGGCCCAATTAGATATCCATCTACTAAAGCCGCCCATACATTCAAGGACCAACAATGCTGGTGATCTATTTGTCTCATGAGGTGTGTATTTTCTGTATCGTAATAATGAAAGTTGTGCCTGTTAACAAGCCCATTCTTGTGGAAAGTTGCCTCGTCCGAGAAAAGAACTCTGCTAAAGATATTTAGATTTTTCGCTTCTGTCACTTGCCCAATTGCAAAAATTGATTCGATTTTCATAGTCTTGATTGTTCAGTTCCTGGTGCAGCTGTACATGATATGCATAAAATTTATTCACTTTCAAGATTCTCTGGACGCAAGTTTGACTCATATCTGCCAACTGAGAAATCTCTCTCTGGCTTTCATATGGGTCCTCTGTCACTGTCAACAAAAATGATAACTGGTTGTCCTCAGCTGTGGCAGTTTTTGGTTTTTCATGTTTTTTGTAAGCGATATTACCCGTTTCGATAAATCTTATTAGAAGTTTTTCAAAGCATCTTGGATCAGGATGCCTCTTATTAGGAAACCTTAGTGCATAAACTCTACTTGCCAGTAAAGAATTTCTATCACACTCACCCAGAATAGAAATCATATCAACCATTTCTTCTTTGGAGAACTTCATGGCAGTCAATTGAGAAAATTGGGTTCAAACCTCACTTCAACAATGTTTAATAACGAAACACTGATAAGTTCACCAAGGAAAATGCAGAATATGACACCTGACAGAAGGCACAAATAAAAAAAAACACAAACCTCGATTTACGTTTTAATGATCTTGATTTTATCATTCGTTGAAAGAATCTTGTTTAGGTTTCACATTTTTACTACTTGAATCATTACAGAAAAAAAACGAATAATGATGCATGTTGATGAGTTTGATACGGTTTGTAGAATTTTCATCAGAAATTTTACAAATAATCGAATATTTCGAAAATGAACGAAGATAGATAAGGTTACTTCGTCCAAAACATAGCACAATATTTTATGCGTTGACATGAATAATAATATACAAAATCGAACGTTTCTTCCTTGCAGGATATACTGAATTGATTCCAAAATGAGTTTTTATTGTATTTTGAGGATAGAATTCTGTATAGAACTATTTATTTCTGCTTCACGGATCCTTCCAAAACGAGACATTTTAATTTATATCGGCAGAAACTTTACAACACGTACTAAAATGGCAGATCTTGACAGTTTTAAAACCGTGCTATTTGTTGTGAATGTTGCGTTACTATGGAAACGCAAGGATTCTCTATGGGCAAATTTATCCACTAATATCCCACCTTCCTTCCTATTTCTATGCAATTTATCCGATATCAAACTCGAATTTCTGTGTTCTTAAACGTGCATTTGGACACATGAGTGGAATTGTCGATAAAAATTAAGAGTTTATTTTGATGCATTACTGCAAATGATAAATGATATAATCAAATATACCACCAAGTTACAGCTTCAGATTCATAATATCTTTAGAACTGGCGAGTATAATGTGCTGGAACAGGCATATACATAAACAAGGATTTATTACTAATGTATAACGATACTACATTCGCGTGTATACGTCTTTGATTGAAATCAACAATTTTCTATCAATGTTATAAATAATTAAGTCATCACAGACTTTTAAAATTGCTAAATAAAGAATAAAAATTGAATTCTGAAGATATTCAGTGTTTATTAACGTTATTATTGCTTCTGTGAAAACCAACAGCTGCCTTGTCCAGTGAAGAAATATTCTCGAATTGCTTTAATTAAAATGAGTTCAAATTCCAGTGATTGCTTGCATGACAAATAATAAACATTCATAATAATCAATAAAGAGTAATAATTCTTTTTATTAGCCAATATGCAGTGATTCTTTGAAATCAGCTTATTAATTTTATTTATAAACATAAATCGGTCATGCATACGCAATAAATTCTGTATCTATTCAATCATGTTTGATTTATCTACAAGATAGTTAATAAAAAAGAACATCGTTCATAATAATGAACCAGATATATGTTCGGCTAAACTATCGTGGTACAAGGGATGTCTTTCGAGTTTTGCGTATAGACCTAGAATGACACAATTGAAAGTTTTCGCCACGAAGTTGGTTCATTCGGGCCAATTTTGTTATGCCAATCGTGTGCTCCTGCTGCCTTGGAAAGGATCAACAGCTTCTTCTGAAGACTGAAACCTATGACCACGCAGTCCGTTCTTGAGTTTGGGAAAAGTGAAAATTGGGACAGGATGTTATAATAGTTCGATGTTTTGTTGCTCTAAATATTTAATTATTTTCCGGGATGTGTGTCACATCCTGACCCGTATGAATGAAATCTAAGATTCATCACTACTGACTATTTTGTAAACACTCAAAAGATAAAACGAGTCAGAGTTTTTCGTCGCCAATTCACTTTGCAGCTTTCTGTTCTTCGGTCAACACAAGCGGTATCCAAAGGGAATTTAAAAGCTCTCAATTGTTTCATTTTAATTCTATATGAAAAACTTAAATGACATCTGTCGTATTGACATATATGACTGCAAATTGGCAAATCGAGGTCTGGCTATTAAATAACGAGACTGTGCACCTAAAGGGTGCCCTAGACTATCGGGGAAAAAACGAGTAGTGCGTTGGGTACCTAGATATCTTGTCTATGCAATTACCAAAACACGTTTGCGTTACTACTATAGTATTTATGTAGTAGCGGTTTGAAACGAGCGTGTTTTTTTCTCCTGCCGAAAACCATGTATGACCTAAACCAAAAGCAATGTATCAATCTCAAATTTCTCTTTAAATTGAATAAAACTCCGAGTGAGGTCTACAGGGGTAAATCTCTATATCGTCCGCGTGTTTTTGAGTGGTGTAAGCGCTTCCGTGGGGCCGAGAGAAGGTGACCAGCGCCCAGGTCACCCTTCACTGTTTCAACTCCGGAAACAGTGACCACACTCAATCAAATTGTGCGTGCAGATCGTCGAATGAGTATCCGGATGATAACGTCGATAAAGAAACAGTTAAAAATTTTACACGAGGAATTACACATGACAAAAGTGTCTGTGAACCAGTATTTGGCCAGTAAATGCACTCTAGTGCACGAACACGCGCCGTACTCGACAGATTTTTCACAGTGAGTCTTTTTTTTGTGTCCGAAGAAAAAATCTGCTTTGAAAGGGACCCGATTCTAGTCGATGGAAGCGGTTAAGCAAAAAACGGCAGAGCTCCTAAAGGCCCTCGCCAAAGAAGACTTCCAACATTGCTTCGATCAAAAAAAAATACGTTTTTTTTCATTTCTTTTTGGAAAGGTGTGTGGCGAGGGGAGGGGAGTATATCGAAGGGGAATATTCGAATGTAGAATAATTTTTATATCAAAACCTTTCTTCGTAACCAGTCTCGTTATTTAATAGCCTAATCTAACCTCTTACTATAGAATGTTTAGATGGATAAACATATTCCACTTTGATTTAGAGAATGAAGCGGCTAAGCAGAAAAATCCTTGGTACTCTTTATGTACACACGACATTAACACAACATAAACAGACAAGTTATTGCAAGTACAGTAGCGACAGGGAAACGAGGTTTTTCCTCAGGTTTTTTCACTCGTTTACTGAATCATATACAAGATTGTATGGTTCCCCTGTTACATTTCCTGAGCTCACACTTGTGTTTTTTTTCTGACACACACCAAAATTATAAATATAAGCATTTATTGTAAATACAATTACTCAAATTTTTGTAAATCGTCTCTTCTTTTCAAAGGAATATGTATATGTATGTATTTCGATGAAATAAATCATATTAATCATATTAATTATTTCAAATCAAAGACTTCCCAAATGTTCTTTTATGCAGCTTATTTATTATCAAAATTCAATAATGTTTTGATAGTGTAATATTTCAGAAATTTAGACACACACTCTACACGTATAAATCATGACAGCTATATTCTCCAGCAGAGTAAATTTATGAAAACAGCGAACACCGGTGTTGATGATCAAGCTACGCTAATTTGAATTTAATGAATTACGTTCTATAATTCCCGTAATTAAGTCGTAACTCACGGTACCTTGTAATTCATTTTGATTACTTGTGGCCAGTAGGCAAATTGGTTTTCGGAGATGATGTACGCTCGAAATTGGCAACGCAATTTTGTTATGATCTGTGAAGGGGAAAAAAGAAATTTCGGAGTTTGGAAATCGATATTTATTATGATTTTTGATCATGTATTATGTGAAAATTAATACCGCACAACAGCAATTCTGATGTTAGAGTTGTAGCTATGATATTAACCTAATTTTTCAATGACGATTTCAAATCCGTGATTGAAACTTCTAGTTTAGAATACATGTAATATGGCCCATTTATCTATTAAGACATGGGAATTTAGTACCATTATGAACAATATCTTTATATTATTCCGCACACCAGCAATTCTGATGATTATATGATTATATGATTAGAAATATTGCCTAATGTCTATATATATATATATATATATATATATATATATATATATATATATATATATATATATATATATATATATATATATATATATATATATATATGATATTTCTAATAACAAATAGATAGGGAACTTCGTTTTAAAATCAAAAATAATAGCTAGGTCTAGGTGCAATAGAAAAATAAAAGATAGCTATTGTACTATGAAAAGATCGTTCGCCAGAAGCTACAGATACAGGCAATGTCAAAAGAATTCTTAGTGAAATGCTTACGTTTGTAAAGGTGGAGATTAAATTGTTTTAAAATATATATTGTAAAATATTAAGGGGTCAGTATCATCAGGTAATGAAAACAACTTTAACGCTTTAATTTCGTTAAACAGATCATTGGAGTCTATATCCTTATTATTCTGATCTGTCATCCGCTCTTCAAGAATAGAACAATGTTTTAAAAGATCGCTGTCACTTAATTTGAATATGTCGCTAAAAAATCCGAGAATATTATCTACTCATTTAATAAGTCAAATAGGTTTTTTAGAGAGCTTATAGTTTGATCTATAGTTTTTAAGAAGAAACTAATTCTAAACGCGGTTTTTGGACCATGAAGGGTCTCATCTCGGTGTTCATAGTCGAACAGTTTTGGTTCAAATTTCCTCCTAGCTGTTGGTAATGGTGGAAAGTCTTCTTCAATTTCGAGAGAGGATGCTACTTCTTTCGCTTGCACAAGAATTTCTTGAAATGATTGGTCAGATCTATATTGCTGGAAGTAATCAACTAAATTTTTTGGGTAGGTTTGGCATACTTTAGTATTAATTGTAGCACCTTGCATTTGTTTGCTGACAATAAATTGGAAATTTTGTACAGACGTGAAGAGGGAACTCGCTTTATGTCTTGCATCAATGTGAAAGAAATTATCTTCAGAAGACTTTCGCAAACCTTCATTGAATAAATTTTAAGGGGCTTTATTGCGTCAGTTCTGCTGGACCATCTTGTCTCACTTAAAGGCTTTAAACTTAACCCGGGGACATTTTTTTCTCAAAACATACCACCTTTTTGTGGATGACAAAAAAAATTATATAACTCTTGCACAAGATTCAAAAAGTTTATTGTAGCACCTGACTCACTTTTTTCCCTTTCTTGTAGTCTCAGTTTCTTTTGCTCGCACCTGAAGGTCTCTTTCTTTTATCCTAAAAAAACAAATAAATAATTAGTACTCATGGGAATTAGGAATTAACTTTTAGAGTAACCACAATAATAAACACCATGTGGGTAGGGTAGGAAATATTCTTAAAAAGTTAACTAAGTAGTCAATAGTTTTTAACCCTCTATAGGGCAGATTATTATTAAATAAGATATGGCCGATTTAAGTTTGCATATTTGAGTAAAGAGCAATTTGTTCGTGCCCTTTCAGCTCGAATCCTTTCAAAAATAAAGGCAAAAAAGATATTGAACTAATTTGATCTTATAGCCCTTAAAAACCTTACAAAATGGTTTTCTAAAAAGATCAATAGCATAAAAACTAAGCGAGTTATGGATAAAACCAGTTACTTTTTGAAACTCGTACATGACAGTTCAATTAATAAAAAAGATATTTGGCTAAAAAAATTAATTATAACCAGTATCCTATAAAGAGTAAATGTTGATAGTATAAAATAGGGTACACTTACCATTTTATAAAAAATCAACCAGTTGAAATTGCAGTCAGAGGTATTCGACACTTAATTTTAAAACAAAATATTACACAACACCACACTTGACAAAATAAAAATAACTTTATAGCTAAAAATTAATAGGATTACTTGTTTTTATTCACTTGTAGCACGGTCCAGTGAACTAACTGATTTAAAAACGCCTGTGGCGATGCATCGCTTTTATAGCGCTCCAGGCGTTATTCATGTCTGAACAGGATAAATCAAGAAACTACCGCCTGACATGCTCTCACAACATAGGAATCGGCAGTAACTGGATGATATACTAATAAAATTTCGTGTGTATTTATACCTAATCCTATTCAATTTCTCAACTTTTATTTCAATATTTTTTTGGACCCTGGGTTTTGGTGCCTCTAAAGGAAGGCGCCGGGTGCATTGCACACTTTGCACATATAGCTGCGGGGGGCTTGTATTAGAGTAATTTTGAACGAAGATTTCAAATCTATAGTTAAAACTTCTGTAGCAGCTTTAGTTCAGAAAATATGTAACATCGCCCATTTTACAATGAAATACAACTTCTTTAGAATTGATCCTATTATATTATCAATACATATGAGCCAATTGTTTTCTTTATACTTAATTTCGTCCAAAGCCAAAGCAATAGTAGTATATTCTTCTTTTACTTCAGTAGAATTTGCAATCGGCAATGACCCTAATTTATTCCTGTTGTGTAACAGAACACATTTTAGACTCAGTATTGACAAATCTATGAGCAAACGCCATTTATTACAATCGTTAGTTCATAATACCATCACAGTCATTAAACCAGGTACATCTTTACAAATTATAAAATCATCTTTTTAACGAAATATTTAAAGAACTTCTGTTGTGATAAAATCATTAGTTCCTTTTGTTACTAAGTTCCTTTCTTTTAGCCTAACAGCCAGGATTTCTGAAGCATAATTTAACAGTCCCAAATCTCAAAAAATTTGTTTCTTCCTTTAACGTGCTCTAATTCCGCCTTTCGACCAATGACACGCCGGGAAATTCTGTCACCTCACTAACCCGGGAATTTTGCCGAACCCCTCTCGCGTCGAGGGAAAGGATCTTTAATGTCCAACACATCTCTGTTATACAGGATGGACGGCTTTACATCTCCTCCGAAAGATGGATACTCAAGCGATTCCCAGAATCCGAAAAATTACACCGACTTTGTGGGGATTGAACCCAGGTAACTCTGCGCAGGAGACGAGCATCATATCCGAGCCGGCATCTCCATGATGTAGACTACACAATTGGTATCTTCTGATTACGGTACGTGTTGTATTCAGAACAACATCTGGCAGAATTTCTAGACAGACGGTTCTAATTCTTTCTTGAGACACGTCCAAATATTCTGGTGGAGTGCTGTAGATAACCGTAGATAAATCAGGAAGGGCCAAATCTGGGAAGCAAGCCACCATTGATCACCAAAAATCAGTTCAGCCAGTTCACATTCAAAGCTGCGTTGTGTGGAACAACACCATCTTGCTGAAAGTAGATTTTTCTTTCTTTTGTAAGAAGATCGTCGAGAAAATATTGTTTGGATGAGAATTTCATTATAATTCAACTTTCTCTCAATGGAATCTAGTCCTATTAAGCAATTCGAATAAATGGCGCACCAGACGGTCACCCTGACTCTACGCTGAAATATTCAAGACTATTCGAGAGAATATTACTGGCCCAAAAACATGAAAGTTTGTACCTACCATACCATAAATCATATATATTCTCACTAGTGTGTAGGAGATAATAATTTTAAAATGGTGGTTGTCCCGATGCCAACGAATGCTTTATTTATTTTAGAACGTTGCAAAGCTGTTGTACTGTAACTTCACGAATTGTCTTAGTGTGGTGTTTGGCATCCAACCAAGAGCCAAGTCGTGTTTGTGCATCTCATCACCCGGCAGCCCGATCGAGAGTTATATCCAAAGCTAACTGATTTAGTTGTCTAGAATCTCGTGGGCGTGTTCTGTTTGTATCTGGATACTATCTGATGTACACGATTTATGGTTGTGAAACTCATCCTCTATAATTCATAGCCATCGTGATACCGCGGAGCTCTTGCGTTCGATTTCACTTGTTCCTACGGTCGCGCTGTTGACCCGTTGGGTTTGTTCAGAGACGCGACACAGAACTATCGAACAACTCGATCGATTATAATATTCTCTGGCTAGCAGATCGCTTGCAGCTTTAAAGATTTCGGTTTCTTATCCATCTATCTTCGTAACTTTTGAATCTTACATGCACTGAGAAACATTAAGGCGGCATTAATTGAGAGAGTATTATCAAGAGAAGTTCTTCCGAGTTTATTACTTTTAAAGTTATATTTATTAGTTCAAAGTACCTGCCTATAGTTCATAATATCATCGTCTTATACTTTTTTCGTTTTGTTAATCATTTCTTGATTTTTAAGGTTATAATTATACATCTGGTGTCACGTGATTACTACTTCAACCGTCATCGTCATTACCTAAAGCATTTCATAAAATACCTCATTCCTATGATTAGAGAGGCATACAAAAACTATGATTTTCGCAATTCTTTTGAATTTGTTGATTTTTTTATCATTATCCTGATTTGTCCTGTAAATTTTTCCACCACCATAACGGACAAAACAAAGAAAAATTAAGAATTTTCATAGTTTTCTTCACTGTTTCGGTGTTTACTGAATGTTTCTTTCAATATAAACCTCATTAGGTCAATTAACAATATGATAAAAATTTATACAAAACGATGGAACGTTTGGAAATGATTCTCTTACATAGGAATATAGGGTGTCCGCACTAAAAAGCCCATTAGAAATATCAAGAAAACCGGTTTATCGATAATTTCAAATTTTGACATTAGAGTAAATAGATACTGACGATACTGATCTACAATTTGCAATTGTTTTCACAGCGTTACAACTACCCGTTACACAGGATATCGACTGCAACTCTATTTCAAATAGCATGGTGTACTTTTTAAATTTTCTGTTATCAAATGTCACGTTTTTCAAGCATCTTTTGTTAAGAATAATCCTATCTACAATTGAACACCATTGAACTATGATTTTTTTATCGAAATTTTCGGAATTATAGTGACATCTTCTCTGCCCAAAAAATTGGCTCACATTTGAGGAAGATTATATATTTTTCTAGTTAACTCTTCCGATACCTGAGAAGTGCAAAGGGCCGAAGCTCCATTTAATTGGTACCAACATGAAATATCTGCATTGTCCAGAAATTTGGAAACAAATATAGTTAAAACCTCTAAATATTTTACACCATTTAAATTATGTTCATAAATAAAATATACGCATTGGTACATCAACCTGAATACATTAATGATAAAACGATGTTGGAAACTTCGCTCCCGTGTTTTATGTATCTTTTCGACGACAGATATGAGAATTATGCTGATTAAAAATGTCTTCCCTCGATAATTTGAACTCATCGGTCCATATAATATTGTTTGGGAGTTTGCAGCTTCCTTTACTGCCACTTCCCCTGGATTCATCGATGACATTAATGGGAATTTGTAGGGTGGAAATTTTATTAATTGATATACGTGATATTCCCAAATATCTCTCACATAAAAATTGAAAACGAGTCATTTTAGGTATAATGAAATCTAATACCAATCAACACTCATTCAAAATACGGTTCTTATAATGTAAAACAATTGCTATTCGTTTTTGAAAAAAAAAAGTTTTTTTGATAGTTTATTTTCATTAAGTTGACATGTGATTTCTGAGCACCCTGTGTATAAAATAGCATCAGAAAGTTCGTTACCGTCAAAAATAATACTTTTTTCGTATACCATGAACATTCACTCGAAGCCAAAATTTGAAATTGTTCGATAAACTTATCTTCCTCTTATGGGCCTTTAGCACGGACACCCTGTATACTTTAATTTTTATTCATATAGATTTAAGTCATAGAAAATAACTCATAATAATTTTCATACACAGTGATTCCTCGAAAACATTCACGTCAAAAAATACCGGAGGTGTGATAAACTGCTTCAATAAAAATATACGAGGTCTGTTGAAAAATGATCGAGAATTTTGTATTTTTCCAGAAAATATTTACTTGAATATCTGTTTGTTCCCTTCAGAGTAAGTCAACGTTTCTCACAATCTTCGAAGCACTTAAATAAATCATTTTCCTGATCTTCCTCTTCCTTCAATGCAGTCTTCAATCGTGGCATAGCGGGGTTCCTTTGGGACTCTTCAATTTTGGAAACAGAAAAAAGTTACAAGGACGCCAAGTCGGGGGAATACAGTAGCTGCGGTACATTAGTGTTTTGCGCACAAGCAACAATGTTCGAGCATAGTTGTTATTCTTCTACAAATCAGGGTGTTTTCAAACGAATTGCACACATTGCAAGTAATAATTGTCAATATTGGACCTCCTACACTGGACAAGAACTTTTCTCAATCAATCAAAGAAAACTGTGTACGAAGCTTTCCACTAATCTGAATGTACTTTTTCGGCCATTGGGTGATTCAGCTTTAGTTTTCACGTCAAAACCATAAACCCATGATTTGACAATCGTAGGTTGTCTCAGATATGTCCAATGGCTTCTGAGCAATGTTAACGCGATGATATTATTGTTCCATGGCCAAATCATCAATGAAAATCAAGTCCTCAGCAACTTCTCTTACGATGTTTCGAATATCTGTCCATATTTCTTTCTTTACCTCATCAATGTTTTTGTCTGTTGATGAGGTTCTCGGGTATCCGGCACGCTCTTCGTCGTTCACATCTCGGCCCACTGCAAACATAGGAGCTGCAGCATATAACATTGTCAACATTCGCAATACGTCGGCACACTTAATTTTGTTGTCACACAAAACTTAGTACAGATTGTTGTACCCATTTCTCGCAAAAGACAAAAAGTTAAGATGCGCCAAAATACGTCCAAGCAAAATAGCAGTGAAAAATTAACTAAACATTCAAAATGGCCGACCTTGTCGGTATAATTGAAAGGTGAAGGTACCAACATAACGCCACTGAAAAATTGAAAATCGAGTATACGTTACTTGCGAAAATTCTAAATTTGAGATACATTTGAAAACTACTACGTATTATGTGAAGAAATTATCATTAAAGGGACATTCACGATATTTTTGTCATGTTTTTATGATGTCTTCATCTGATAAATCTTAGTATAGCAGGTCTATAGTCAGTCTAAATTGACTCACGAACATGAAAATATGGTTATTGATATGATTCGTACTACTTAATAAGTAATAAGCGAACAATTAAAACGTCTATTTATTAAAGAACATATTGAATGCAAAAGGTAATTTATTCGTATAAGAAAGATTCTGTTCAATCCCAGAAGGAATAATATTGTTTCCATAAAGGTAAGGATTATTGTCCATTGTCACTGTCATTGATCTTAATCAAGTCCTGATGAAGAAAATTATTAGTATAATTCGTACTAATACGATCGTACTAATAATTCATACTACTTAGTAACAAGTGAACTATTAATACTTCAATTTGTTAAAGAAAATATTGCACGAAAAAGGTAATTCGTTAGGATAGGAAACAAGATACTGTTGAACCACAGAAGAGAATAATATTGTTTCAATAAAGGTCCAAGTCAATGTCAACGTCAACCTCATTGTCAATGTCAACGTCAACGGCAATATCATGATTCTTCGTTCTATGGTCCTAGGAAATTTAATTTTTATTTCAATAGAAATACTAGCTGCAGAGAGTAAACTTGTAACGAAGATAATTTGATTCAAGAATTTCGTAAAACCATTCATTTTTTAATTCTTCCTGGAGATACGTAATATAATTGAATTACCTTTTCAAGGTTACTAGCAGAGTTGCACTTCTATTGCATATTTTACAGAACTAAACCTCTATAAAAATCACTGAACGTGAATTATTCTTTATAGATATGGCCATACCAAAGGCTGAAAAATACAAGTATATAATTCTTTCTTCATTATAATAGAATATTTCAATTCTTTTGCCATAATTAACGTAAATTTTATTGTTGCAGGTATGTATCACTCGTCATCTTTCTTACTGAAACTGTCGTAAGTATGTGGTTTGTTTTATCTTTGTACTGGATATTCCTCATCAAAAAATATGAAAAAATGATCATGAACATACGAGGTCTGGCTATTAAATAACGAGACTGGTTACGAAAAAGGGTTTTAATATGAAAATTATTCTACATTCGAATGTTCCCCCGAAAACATGTTTTGGTACGTGCATAGACAAGATATCTTGATACCCAACGCACTACGCGTTTTTTTCCCCATTACTGTAGGGCGCCCCCTAGGTGCACAGTCTCGTTATTCAATAGCCAGACCTCGTATGTCCAAAACTCCTCCGTTCTAAAAATACAGGGTGTTGAAGTTTTTTCTCGTTTCTGTCGTAACTCTTGTAGTTTTCGAGGAATCTTGGTCCAATTGGAATTGTTTTACTCATCAACTAACTCATAAGAGATTTTCGCAATAAGTAATTGCAAAAAAATATATAGGGTCATGCTATCTTTGACCCCATTAGAATCAATAAAATTTATTGAAAAGATCTTCCGATTTTGATTGTTTTTTTTAAATACCAACCGTTTTCTGAACTTCTATCTCGAGAACGAAGGACTTTTGGACATATGTTTATGGGCATTTTCATCATGTTTTTCGATGCGAAATCTCTTGTAAAGATTCATAACTTCTTACCTGATACACCCTGTATACTTTTTCTCAATCTATCACCTACAATTCATGTCAAGATTTTGAGGAACTTCACACTTTTACTGATTAATTTTTTCGACATCTAGCAGGAATACCTTTTTTATGTGAAAAGTTTGAAAGAACTTTATAATGTAATCAGATTTGCGAAAATTTCTAATTCAAATTGAAAACTGTAAAAGATACAGGATGAGCAACTGAAAGATAGAGAAGACTATTTCCCTGAGACTATTCAAGTAACATCCTCTTCTCGAATTTCAACCCCTGGAGCAGAGGTGACAACAGTTTTAGTAGCTCACTCTGTATCTTCTACAGTTTCCAATCAAAATGAAAATTCGTTCACGGGGATGCGAACAAAGATAATACCTTTCTTTCGAGGTATCACTCGACCCATCTACCCTCTTCCAAATTTTCAAGGGTGGTCACCCCTGCTCTAGGGGTTGAAATTCGAGATGAGGATGGTACTTGATGATGACTGCCATTGGTCAGCATGGATCTGTTCCATTTTACTTCACTGAAACTTGAATAGTCTCAGGGAAATAGTCTTCCCTATCTTCCCGTATCTTTTATAGTTTTCAATTAAAAATAGAAATTCGTTCAAGGCGATGTAGACAAAAATACCACATTTCTTTTGAGTCATCACTCGACCCATCTTCCCTATTCAAAATGTTCAAGGATTGCAACCCCCGCTTAGAGGGTTGATATTTCAGGCAAGTTTTGTACCCCAAAAGATGTCCCCCTTGAAACAAAAATTGACCTGTTTTTGCGTTTAGTTTTCGTTGAAGCACCCTATATATGTTGAACTATTGAATTTCTCGTTTTGGTGTTCACCGATTGGATATATATGTGTAAAGCTAATATTTGTTTTTTCATATGTAATGTGCTGCTAACTAAATTTGCATCATAATCATTATTACGATCTGTTTTATCAAATTCAATTCTTTCAAATAATTATCATTAGACACCGGTGTGTTCAAGAGTCTATGTATATAGCTGTTAAATGCTGCAACTTTATGTTGGTAAGTATGTGCCGATATATAATGAATTGTGATATCTGTATGAGAAGGCTTATGATAAATTGAAAAAGACGTCTTTTTTATTCGTAATTCAAATGATTTTATAAGGAAAATAAAAATATTGTTACTCCAAGTAATGCAAAGTTAGTCTCTTTTGATGTCAAGAATTTGTTCCCAAGTATTCCACCGAAAGATCCTATAACATAATCAATAATTTGTTAACACAAAATATGACGAATCCACGAATTAAATACGCCATTATGGCTTTATTATATGTTTGCATATCTGAAAATTATTTTTTATTTAACGATTGTTTTAATAAAAGTGAAGAGGGACTCATAATGGGAAACCCCTTAAGCCCTCTTTTAGCAGAAATCTTCATGGATAACATAGAAAAAACTATTCATAAACACCCGCTTAGTAAACATTTCCTATATTGGTATCGATATGTCGATGACATTATTGTGTGTTTCACAGGAACAAACAGTTCACTGTATTCGAAAATTTCATCAATAACCTGCACCCAAAAATAAAATTCACTTCTGAAATAGAACAGAACAATTCAATTAATTTCCTAGACCTAACAATAACAAGATAATTTCAATTAATCATAAGCCTTCTTATACAGATATCACAATTCATTGTACATCGGCACATCCTTACCAACATAAAGTTGCAGCATTTAACAGCTATATACATAGACTCTTGAACACACCGATGTCTAATGATAATTATTTCAAAGAATTAAATTTGTTAAAACAGATCGCAATAAATAATGGTTATGCTGCAAATTAAGTTAGCAGCATATTACATAGGAAAAAACAAAAATTAGCTTTACAACGTATATATCCAATCGGTGAACACCAAAACAAGAAATTCAATAGTTTAACATATATAGGCAATATGCAATAATGTGATATCCTTCTTAAAATTCAAATTTTAATATAGCGTTCAAAACATCAACAAATTTAGGTTCATTTATCAGGAATTATAAATCTCCAATTAATAAAGAAAATAAATCAGGTGTTTATAGATTGGATTGTGCAGATTGCAATTGTTATTATATAGGTAGAACAGAAAGAAAGTTTCATCAATGGAAAAACCGATTCAAAGTATTCAAATCATCTTAAGGAAAATGGTTACTCTTTCAATTCAGAATTTAAAATCCAACATGCTGAGAATTCAGGTATAAAACTCAACCTTCTGGAAGCACTTGAAATTAACAGATTCTGGTATTCACCGGAAATTCTTAATGATCAGATAGACACAAATAACTAACCCTTATTATTTATTTCCTAAACATTAGTTCAAGTACGGATAGCTCTGAGTGGATTGCCTCTTTAGTATATATAAAAATTTGTTAGTAAGATATATTTGTAGTATTCATTCAGGATAAATACCTCAGCAGGGCTGGTTAATAGGAAAAAATGTTAAAAAATTATTTGTGGTTCTATAACATTTCAAAATATTGCTTTCTCATTGTATATTATTTATTTTTAAAAATAGGCACTCACTTTAAAACGTCCATTCTTTCAAAATCTGTGAATATATTCGGAAAATTTCTTGGAAATCACGACACACAACCCAAGATGAAGAATGGACAAAGCAATTGCTGCTAGTTGAGAGTAATAGCGTTAATCAGAGTCGACTCTGGACAATAACAATGGCAGTTTCTTCAGCTGAGTCTATACTAATTGAACATCGGAGTATCGGCAACGGCAAGTTATTTGCAAAAAGCGGACAGAAAGAAGATCGGTACAAGTGTTCAGGAATATGTCGACAGCACATCGCAGAAACCAGTGCTACTTTTTTAAGCATTGTCGGCCTCGCTTTGTACCGAAGAAGTCGAGCGTTTTACGGATAGATTGTTAATATGGACGATAGGCTGAAGAAACGAAGATCTTAGCCGAGCGAAGATCTAGATTGCGTGCTAATAATGCTGATATAGATGAGGTAATTATGCTTCAATTGCTTTTACGGAATTAAGCTTTTACCATCTTTGTGTAATTCTCTGATTTGATACTTAAATACCGAGAAAATCACTTATTGTTAATTAACGATTTATTTTTGTACTCGTGGGACTGAAATAGCCACTTCATTTCTTTTCCTGAGCAATTTAAACAAGATTGTCGTTATACAGAAGCCTCTGTCTGAATGATTGATTACACAGCTCTACAAAAAAATTTTTTTTTATTGTTGCCCTGGATATCATCGCAAATTTTTATATTTTCAAGTGCCCAGATTACGAATATATTCATGAAAGTTCTCAATGTGCTCGTATTTTCATGATTTTGCATTTCTTATATTTTGAACAATTATAAGCTTGTTAGAAATAAAATTTAATTTTTCAGTCATGATTAGGCTTCTGCGCAACTTTTTCGCGCATACAAACATATCCTGATCCCCACTCTCAGACCCCTTGCTCCACAGAACAGCTGAGATCTCAGTTATTTGACAATATTGAAGTACATATACACGTAAATCTGGATAAAGTGTCATGGATTAATATTTTGTTTCAATAACTGAATGTCCATTCTTATATATTTGTCTTCTAGTCTAAAATATGAGTTCGTCACGAAGAAAGTGTAAATATTGTAGTGATTTATTTTGTTATATTTGCGGTGTCTATATACCAAAAAACAAAAAAGAAATATCACAGACTTTGTCAAGGAGACTTATGTTGAATATTTTGGTTTCAAAATGGACAACTTAGGTAAACCATGGGTTCCTAATAAAGTTTGTAAGTCCTGTGTTGAGTCTTTACGGTTGTGGAAAAAAGGTGAACGTTCTGGATTAGACTTTGGTATTCCTATGACCTGGATGGAGCCTACGAATCATTTAGATGATTGTAACTTTTGCATAGTAGATGTTAAAGGTTTTAATCGAAATCAAACGTGGAGATACCCAGACTTACAGTCTACGAAATGTCCGGTTCTACACAGTGAAAATCTTCCTCGGCTCATATACATTTCAAAAGTAATTCGCATGCCCTCAGAAACAATGATGTTACCAAATTCACAGCAATCGGGACCATCTACTAGTGGAAGTGAATGGAAAGATGAAACATCTACGCCAAAGTTATTTTCTCAAAATGAACTCAGTGATTTAATACGTGATCTCAATTTATCAAAACAAGGATGAGAACTGTTAGCCTCAAGATTGAAAGAAAAAAATTTATTGGTACCAACAGTAACAATTACAACATACAGAACGCGAGAAAAAGAGTTATTACAATTTTTTAGTGAAAATGAAGGATTAGTATATTGTAATCATATCGCGAAGCTGCTTATAGACATGGGTTTAAAGGGGTACAAATCTACTGAATGGCGCCTTTTTATTGATAGTTGCAAAAGAAGTTTAAAATGCGTCTTATTGCACAATGGAAATAAATTTGCATCAATTCCAATTGCCCATTCAACGAAACTCAAAGAAGAATATGAAAATGTAAAATTAGTTTTAGAGAAAATTAAATACTCTGAGCATCAATGGCCGATCTGTGTGGATTTAAAATGGTTAATTTTTACTTGGCCAACAAAGTGGATATACAAAATACGCTTGCTTTATTTGTATGTGGGATAGTAGAGCAAAGCAACTTCATTGGGAACAAGATGTTTGGCCTGTAAGAAATTCTTTAACTGTCGGTAAAGCCAACGTAATAAGGAGCCGCTGGTGAGCAGAGACAAAATCATACTTCCACCATTACATATTAAGTTAGGTATGATTAAGCAATTTGTAAAAGCGTTGAACAAAGACGGAAATTGTTTCAATTACATTTGCAGAAAATTTCCGAAGCTTAGTATGGAAAAATTGAAAGGTGGAATATTTGATGGTCCTCAAATACGGCAATTGATGAAAAACTCAGATTTTATCAAAGTTATGACTGTTCCGGAAAGTAAAACTTGGAAAAGTTTTGTGTTGGTTGTCGAAAATTTCCTAGGTAACCATAAAGCAGCAAATTATTAAGAAATTGTGCAAAATATGCTGACAAACTTTCAGACTTTAAGAGCAAATATGAGTATTAAGTTAAGCTATCTCCGCAATCATCTAGATAAATTTCCGGATAATTTAGGAAATTATAGTGAGGAACAGGGAGAGCGGTTTCATCAAGATCTAAAAGTGATGGAAGAAAGGTATCAAGATCGATGGGATTGTCACATGATGGCAGATTACTGCTGGTCTTTGAAAAGAGATTGTCCCCTGAAAAATTATAGAAGAAAAGCTCATAAAAGGCGTTTTATGGAAATATGAAATATATTTTCGACATTTTCCTCTTTATTTACTTCGATGTATCCGAATTTCTCAAAACATAACTGACATTATAAATATATCAGTTATTTTGTTTCTTGTTTTACGATTTTTGTTATGTAAAATGAAAATAAAGATTTAAAAAGAAATCAGAGCAAATCCTACAAAATCATTGATAGTTTCACGAATTGTGTGCATAAATAGACCCAAAATCGTTTTCATATCTAGGGCAACAAAACCATTGTAGACCAGTGTTATATAGGTTTGCAAGGAACAAAAGAAAAAGAAAAGTTGTAAAAAATTTTCCTCCATGAACTGTTTCTCCTATAAAATGCTTGCAGATTTTTATGTGTCTCAGTTTAGGGAGAATCAGTATCAATCTTCTCAATTCAGATAAAAATAAACCAAGATTTTGAAATATCATTAACCTCAAATATTTCTTGACTTCAAAAATCAAAATTTTCCACATTTCATAACGAAATATTGAAGAACCCGTAAGTCTTATTGTTTTCAAAACAGAAATTCTGTTTAAAATTCAATATCAAAAATGTGTTTTAATTTTCAAATAAAAATTCAGGAGCTTTGGAAAATCTAATAACTCTGAAAATAAAGGAGAGAAGATTAATTTTTCCCGAAGTTTAAATAAAACTACCTGTCGTAAAAGAATGTCATATACCGGTGCAATCAAATAATTTAAAACTTGATCTGATTTAGCTTGAAGGACTTAGACGTTGATTATTCAAAGATATCTTCATTTGAGAAAGCTGGAATTTGTGTCAATTTATCTAACATTTTCTTATTTTTGAAGAAGAGATTTCATGAATCGTTTTACTTTTCTCTATATGAATGAATTCAATATGATTCGTGTATATTTATCAGTTCAAGATAAAACAATACATAAAGCAAAACTATGCATAGAAAGTTGCAGCTTTTTGCGTTGATTTTCCTGTAATACCATAATTCTGCTCTAATATTTCGAATGTATACGCTCGCTGAAATGTTTCAAGGTAGTCCACTTCTTCCCAGTTTCTGAAATGATAAGAGGATACAAACTGTAGGGAAGGTGATAACAATTTTCTTTTCTTATTCTGTATGCTGTATAAAGTACATCTCATCTTTGAAATACAGAGTTTTTGAAGAAATTTGAAATAAAAATTAGTTGAAACTTTTGTTTAGTTTCCATTTATTGAATTTATATACATGTATATATATATATATATATATATATATATATATATATATATATATATATATATATATATATATATATATATATATATATATATATAAAGGGTTTAAGCAATCAAACTGATTTCATAAAAAATATAAATCCACCACCCGGTAATTAAAACCATTGCCAGGCAATAGTTAATCCACCACCCGGTAATTAAAACCATTGCCAGGCAATAGTTATACACAAAACATTTCCTGGAAAAATTATTCAACAATCCGTAGATCAATGAATAATCCCTCCTGACAAGAGCTAGTTCCCAAATCTGCCTGCCATGCACGCTGCATCCTATTAAGTTACATCGGTGTACCCTATTGATTCCAGAAAGGACGCACCTCGTACATACTTACGAGAGTCGCCCTCTATGGACCGACACAGCGAACCCGCTACCAGACTTCGAGAAAGATACGAACAATAACAAACAGATGTGAGAACGTTAAAAATGTATGTAGACTCCTCGCGAAGTTTATCGCGGAAGATATTTGTCCCATCAAATATTTACCGACGGGAGGTTTTATCTCGGAAACAGAGGCTCAGATCACTATTTCAGCGGGATTATTTCGCTCGTTTCCTACAGTTGATGTGATTCACGGAACGGATAAAGATGTCTACAAATGTTGGAATTTTTAACGTTTTCACATTATTGTAGGGTTAATAACTTAAAAAGTTAAGGTAAGAGTTATTTTAATTATTTCCATTTCGTTTCTTGCGTCTCTCATGATGACGCCATATTTTTGTAAATGATATCTAGCATAAATTAGATTCCTTTTGATTCAATCTCATATTTTGAAACTTTAAATTAATTCTACTCATTATAAGTTTCAGAATAGTTTTCTTGATTAGTACTCTACTCTTACAGGGTTTTTAAGTTAGGAAAAAATCCTTAAAATTCATTTGTGGAGAGAAATCTTTGAGATTTCATCAGAAAAAACCTCATCTTCTATATTTTGGTTCATGCGAGCTATCTGCAGATCACTCACAAAGTCGTTGAAGTTACCTTGTTTCACTTACCTCATCGCCATTGCAGTTTATAGCCTCTGACGCCCTATAGGACGAACTCGTCCTATACAACATGTGAAATATTCCACTGATTTCCAATTTTTCTTGTACTCACATGAGGATTCAAATCAATACAATTCAAAACTGCTTCCTCAATATCTGGAGTTCTCGTAGTTTGAGTTGCACCTTTCAAATGATTATTTGCAGTGAAAGTACCAGTTTTCCTCAACCTTCTGTGGATATTTGAAAATGTCCGCCTGTCTGGTGTTACTTGATTTGGAAAGCGCACCTGATATAATCGCCTAGCTTCTGTTGTGTTTCCGTCAGCCAGACTGTACATGTAATGGATATCAGCCAATTCGGCGTTAGTAAAATTAACCATTTTTTCTTACAGCAATAACTTCAAAAGTCTTAAAACTAATCGTTAATTTAATAACCAATTCGATCAGACACTGGTTCTACTGTAGCATTTGTCAAAATGAATAAATAGACGAAAAAAATCAAAGCCTACTAGTCATTTTTTAATTAGAAGTGCTTTCAATTCAGCGAATGCATACAATCGTTCACTAATTTTTTGCTCGAGAACGGTGGGAGATACGAAAAAATTACAGGTGTCAAAGAAGTTCCTAAATTGAATGAAAATGACGAAAATTGATTGAACGCTGATATTTTGCGTACTGCAAAAGTTTGAAAGGGCAAAAGATGACATGGCCTGGGAAAAGAAAACACCTTGTAAATTTCAGTTACAATCTAGAACCTGTAATGATGGAGGCTGTAAAAAATAGCTTGCATTCCAAATTTGTGCTGAATATCTCAAAAACTGCAGGAGTTCTGAAGAAAATGCCAATTTTTCCCAGAAATTTAAACACCCTGTAGCTCCGTAACGAAGCTTTCGCGGACCTATGTTTATGTGAACTTTTTTCCTAAAATTACACGTAAATTAACCTCCTCAAGTGTAAAGTGTAATGTAACACCCTGTATATCCTCCTATATTATGGAAAGTATGTGTCCTTTTTCTGACTTATTCTGTTGTGGGTAAAAATAAACTCTCGAGCAAAATGTGAAGCAATTTGTCATGCAATTGTGACATCACAATGTTGGAAAACTTTGTCGAAGACATAATATTTTGGTAGTAAAACACTGTCAGGGCGAGAGCAATGCGCGAAACTGGCAATTGAATGGTCGAAAAGGAAATTCAGTCATGATTAAATTTAAAATATGAGGTTCGTGCCGCATGTGTGAATTTTACTTGGTAAACATGTTTATGTTATGTTGCTTCGCATTCTGCTTTATGTTTGTTTTATTTAACGACAATATCGGTACGGTTTTATTTCGACCTGAACGAATGGCTTGCTTCGTCTACATGGTTCTTTTTCAGTGAGATTTGGATCGTAAAAAAATCGTAACTTTCTTGACAGCTCTATAGGCTAAGGCTGTTCATATAATCGTTCGTAGCTTTATGTTGTATGAATAGAATTTTATGAAAAAAAGAATAAGCACTGTCAAATTATTTATTGTAAGGCCCGAAGATAATGGTAGATGTTATGCATGTATAATGAAACAGAAAATCACCATTAACATTTATTCGTTGTTTAATGTGAATAACCCTTACAATTTTTATTCCCTAAAAAATTTGACAAGAGTACAGTAGAACCGCGATAATCTGAACTCGACAAATTCAGTGCAGTTCGCACCTTCGACGTGTTCACACCAATGAATCAAATAAAAAAAATACATTTACATTCTTCAACTTCACTAGTCGAAATGCCAGAATTTTTGAAATGACTCGAATTTGTTTCATTTTCAAAATAGAAACAACCCGAAATCTGTTAAAGCCGAGCTTATTATAGAAATATCGAAAAGTTGAACAAAAAATAGTTCCTATTATAAAATAGAATCAAATTATAAAATTTCCATTCATTATAATCTTTCCTCATAGAAAATATAGAATTTAAATATAAGCTAGAGTACATAAACAACATGCTATTTATTATGATCTATTGATTTTACACGAACCTTTTTCGATGCTGCCATCTGAATTGATTTTTCCTTGAGCCTTTTCAGGAGCAATACGTCTTCTATAGAGAGATTATTCTGTTCGGTCCAACTGATAATCAGGGAGAACGCATTGACTAAATCTGCATGTTTCACTTTTACCATACTATTTAAACCATCTTCTGAATCAGAAGATTCCTCTACGTTTTCAATATTCCTTCCTAAAGCATCCTGTATAAGCTCTTCTTCAGTCAAAACGATAAAAACTCTTTGTCTCCCACAGCCCAGTTGGTAGTGTTCTCAATGGTTAAGTCATTTTCTGGATCGATGACGCTTAATGATTCGGCAATATCTTTCAAATCATTTTCACTGATTGGACGAAGTTTCTTCTGAAGCTCTAAGAGTGGAATATTTTCATCATCTGATTCTTCTACTTCTGTAGTGTCATGCCACAATGCTTTCCAACTTTTTCTGATATTTCTTAAAGTAATGGCTTCCCAAGATTGGGCAACACTGTTCACGACATCTTTCAAATTATACTGCTCCAAAATGGAAGTTATCTCTTCACGTTCATGCGAAATGATATGATTAAGAAGGCATTTTCTATATTACACTTTAATGTTTTGAATTAAATTCTGATCCATATGTTGGAGAACGGCAGTACAGTGGAGTGGCAAAAGCATAATTCTGAAGTTTGGATCAGTATTGCCCTCTTCCTCAGGTGGGTGCGATGGTGCATTGTTTACCAACAACAGAGCTTTAGAGGGCTTGGTAATCTTAGTTACAAAAATTTTCACCTTGGGGATGAAAGATGTTTTAAACCATTCATTAAATAATTGTCTGGTCATCCCCCCTTGGTAGATGCTTTGTAGACAACTGGTAGTGAACTTTCGTTTTTGAATGCACTTGGATTTGCCGCTTTTCCCCAGACTAGTAAAGGTAATTGGTGAGTTCCAACAGCGTTGCACCATGGCATGAATGTTAAGCGATCTTTTGACACTTTACCACCTGGTGCTGATTTTTCCCCTTGATGAACCCAAGTTGTATCTGATAAACATCTCCAAAAAATGGCCGATTTTTCAGCATTATACACCTGTTCTTCGCTTAATTCCATCTGTTCAATAACCGATAGAAATTTTTCCTTAAATGGTACCACAGCGGAAACATCACTGGAAAGTTTATCACCACAAACCTTCAAAACGAATTCCATGTCTAAGCTTGAATATATCTAACCATCCTGAACTTGCCAGAAGACCTTTTTTTCCTGTGATTTGTTCGTAAAACTGTTTGGCTTTGCTCTCAATATGTCTGACGAAATTGGTACGTGTGCGTTTCGTTGTTGAAGAAACCAGTTATACAATGCGATTTCAGCATCAGGATTCTCAGCTTCTCTAATAATTTTTCTCGGATAGAATAAATTCGAGAAAAGTTCAAAATAATATTCCTATTAGGGATGCACCGAGGGCTCGGTTGGGCCAGTACTCGGTTTTTTGTGAAAACCCTTGTTCGGTGCAACCCTAATTCCTACCTTTTCCTTGATACGATTTGTGTTATATCTGAAATTCTCATGATGTGGTCATTTTCGGCTACACCGAAAACACTATTGAGCACAAAATATTAATACTGAATTCTTTATGCTTCACAATGTAGGAATGCCAATTTAAAAAAATCGCTCGGTAAATAACTGAGATAATTAGCCGTTCCGGTACTTTTGCCTAACCCTGTATATAGTTATTCAAAAAAGTTATTTCATTTTGATTTTTTTTGCATTGACTGTTCGTTCTTGAATTCGTTTTCTAGTTATCATGTCACTGAGATCAACATCTTGTTCTGCCCATTGTGTAACAATTTTAATAGTTGTAATAGCATCGGAGTGAGAAATTTCTTGTTGTGATATAATCTCATCTTCACAGTCGCTACAGTCGGTCAAGTAATAGCATAGTCATTAATGTGAGAAAATGTAAATACAAAATACAAGAATTCTTTGAATAAATGTTTTATTTGTTGGTAAACGTTCATGCAAACACATTAATAGCATGTCTAATCGCCTTCAGCGTCAACAATAGCCTGGGCATGCTTTCCTCGAGATTCTTCGCGTATTCTTGTGGTACGACCACCATATCTTTTTAACAAGTCGAACAACCTGCTTCAAATTGCAAGGTCGGTTCTTCCCAAGCTTCATCTTCATTTGAGACCAGACGTTTTCAATTGGATTGGCATCGGGCGACTGAGACAGCCAATCCAAAGTCAGAACACCATTTTCATTCTTCCACGAGCGACAAGCCTTGCTCCGGTGTTTTTTTCTGATCGTATAATGGGATTCACATTATTATTCTTCAGAGCTTGTCTGATCAATTTTAATGAATCGTGAGGTGGAATACTAGAGTAGACATTAACTACATCCCAAGACATAAATTTAGCATTATATGGTATTACAGTATATTGAATTTTTTCTATTAGATCTAAAGAAATATTCATTGAATAATTTTGGAGCGTTTTCTAGCTGTTGATATATGTTGCGTTATTTCACTTGTATTTGGTTTACAATTTAGGGGTGATACCAATAAAACTGTATTTTCCCTTGTTCGTATGGTAGCACGAAAGATATATAGTAAAAAATCTGAGAAAGACTTCATAAACACCAGTGAAACATGGAAATGGCTGAATCATGCAACCCTTAAGGAAGTGACAGAAGCGCTACCCATTTCAACATCTTTTTCAATTCATGTTTAAACTGAGTTCGTGTCAAATATAACATCGGAACTTATTATGTTGAGAAATATTGGAGGTTTATATAAAAAGCACCTCACAAAACTAGATGAAACATGCATAGACGTCACATCGCTGTCTTTCCGCGTTCTTCTGATCGTTTTCGAATGCTAGAAGAGGGATAGGCGGTATCTTAGATTTCAGTATCTTGGATCAAAACGAGTAGTATAAGTTCAGTGTTTTCATCGGTAATAAGTTCAACTTTTCCTAATATGTTCGCGTCGTCCTGTACAATTTAAATATCTCACACAGCGTTCTGCACTCTACTCAATTTCCTTTAACTTTTATCGGTTGAATGATAATGGTTTTTCTTTGAAACCGGATATTCTCCGAAACCAAGGTTTTCAATTATTCAAAGCATCTTTATTTTTATATTAGAGATACTTGCGTAAGGAAACTGAATCCAATTATGTCTCGACGACACCGCGAGTACCTGAAAAGGAGAGACGGTTTATATTTCGCTTGAAGGCTAGCAGATTGTAGTGATGGAGAAATACGTTACGTGAAAGAGAGTTCTGTGGAAAAGGGCCTTCTAGTATGGAGACGTTCTAGGTGTCTAATTTCAACCACGTAAGGATGGTTGGCATTAGTTTGGCGAGTTGGCCTTGAACAGAAACGAGCGGAGGAACAAGCGTAGAAATCTCCTCAGAGCATCTTCCATGAAAATACCTGTAAAAAAGAGAGAGCTCACCCACTCTCCTGCGATGTTCCAGTGAAGGGGATGAAATTTGTAAGAGCACAGTCACCGATCAACCAAATCACCCTCTTCTGTATGGAATCCAGGAGTTTCAAGGTGTGTTTAGGGACAGAACCCCACACGTGGGAAACATACTCTGAAACGGGACGAATTTGAGATTTATAGAGTTAGGAGTTGAGTCGGAGTGAAGTATCTTCTGACACGATACAGAAAACCCAGTTTTGAGATGCTGACTCAGCAGTGTCCACAACATGGTCGTGCCATGACAAACTATCTCCGATGGTTACCCCAAGCATTGTTAGGAAGGAAGTGAGTGAGATAGTCTCGTTGTTCATAACTATATCTGGTACAATACAGTTAACCTTCCTATAAAATAAATAAGCTTGAGTTTTACTAGCATTAAACTCCACCAGGTTCGCAAAGCCCCAATTGAGAATTGTCTTTAGGTCACTATTGATTTTAGCACACTGTTGCAGACGTATTTCGTCTGTAACTTGGGATGAAAGAGGTTTTATCGACCAGAAGGATGCGTGGAGTGTACTGTCCTCCGCAAAACTGAGGATCTTACAACCTGTAACAGTAAGCAAGTCGTTTATATGAAGTAGAAACAGGGTTGGTGCTAGAATCGTGCCCTGAGGCACACTAGCAATAATGGCAAGTGTGTCAGATGTAACTCCATCCAAGACCACACTGAGAGATCTATCTGAAAGAAAGCTTGAAATCCATAAGCATAGGTGTTGGGATAAGCCATATGAGGACAGCTTGCCTAGCAGACTCCTATACCAAACCTAGTATAAATCTTTCGAAATATCGAGAGCCACAGCGAAAGACTCCCCAAATTTCTCTATAGATCTCTTCCACATGTGCGTGGCATAGGCAAGTAGATCTCCTGTGGACCTCTGGTGCCTGAAAACATATTGACGATCATTAATGATACCAACAGATTCTAAATATTTGATAAGCTCGATATTCATGGCTTTTTCCATTACTTTGGAAATCACAGGTAAAAGGGATATTGGCCTATAGTTGGTAGGGATGGTTTTTTTCCGCTTTTTGGAAACTGGTTGGATTTTGGAAGTTTTCCAGTTTGAAGGACAAATGCCTTTATTATAAGACATAGTGAAAAGTCCACAGAGAATAGGTGTTGTGAATTGTCACAACCACAAAATTTCAACACGATAGGAGGTATTCCGTCGGTCCCAGCTGCCTTATTAGTGTCAAGCTCAAGCAATATTTTCCTGACTGTCTTCTGCCTGAAAACAATATGAGGCATATGAGATCCGATATGAGGAATAACAGGAGGATCTTTATCTCCTGCATCCAGAGTGGAATTGGTTGCAGAAAGGTTGGCTTTGTCTCTAGGTGTAATGGCTAACGAGCTGCCTTTCCTAGTTAGCGATGGAAGAGAGCTAGAAGTGAAGTTTCCACCAACAGATTTGGCCATTGATCACAATGACCTAGAACAGTTTGAACGGTTAATAAGCTTAGATCTTACTTTGTTCATATAATCAGCTTTCGCATCCTGTTCTCAGGGCATGGGTCCCGACACAGCTGGCGATATGCTAACTTCTTGGCCTTTACCGCTCCTGCACACTTGCTGTTAAACCAAGGCTCGCCAGGAGTTGACTTTTTAGTGGTATGTGGAATGAATAATTCCATGCCCAATTTGATAACTTCTGTTATCTTCTCAGAGCATTCCGACGGATCGTTACCCACAAATCAATATTCCTTCCAAACAAAACCTTAAGAGAAATTTCGCAACCCGTCCCAGTCGGCAGAATCGTAGTGCCAAACTAAACAGGGTAGTAAGGTGATAGGTGGCTCTGTAAAACAGAAAAGGATCAGCAACCTGCCGCCTCTGATATCACGCGTGATCTCCAAGTACTTGATATGGCGTACTGTTCTCTACTGGACACTATCCAATAGATGTAATGAATGTTTGGGTCCGGAGTCCCACACATAGGAACAGTGTTCCAGGCCAGATCGCAGCTCTGCTGTAAAGAAAGCTGACTGTAGCAGAAGCAGATTTAGCAATGGCTGGCACATGGTCATGAGGAAAGTCGATATCGAGCTTTGACTGGAGAACGTTGATTGATTGCTTCTTGTTCTCGTTGAAATTGTCGACTCTGATATATTCTCCAAGTCTGAATTCAGTGACGTCTCTCTTGGTATTTTGTTGGCGTGACCTAACCTAACCCAGCAGGTAAAGGGCGCTGACTAGAAACTGGGACAACAGGTACAGAACACCAATAGTTCAAGTGATGCTGTGTAGAAAGGAACGATACCGATCAACAAATTCAAACCTTAAATCTGAAAGTGCCAACTTATATTTCATTGTTCAATATTTAGATAATTCCGATATATTTAAAATTTAATCAAGTCGGTCTCCTGCTGAACTGGTTGAAATATCGTAAACTGTCATTGGGGATTGAGCATTCCGACAAAAAGAATGGCAGTGTATCAATAACATGTTTCTCCTTTTCTTGTACAACTTGTAAACACGCAAGTAATAAACTTCGTATAAATTTGCATTATCTGTGGCAACATTATCTTTTTGTCCAAGTGGAGGATGATTAAGATGCAAACTTTATTAATTTTTTATTTCGGCTTTCCGATTAAGGAATTCTAGCAGGAATATTGATTCAATATTGCCCAAGAGAACAGGACAGGTTTCAAGTTCATGATGACAAGTTGAAGACAAATGAGCCCAGCTTATACACGGAAGATATGATAACGAAGGGAAATTATGCGATGTAGCAATTTTTCTTGTTCGAATTTGATGTTTTTTGCAAGAATAATAGTATGGTTTACTATGAAACATGGTCAAATTTAATGTCACATATTGTGTTATATTTTGCTTGAATATGGTAGAATTTCATTATTCACATTTGAACATTCATTTACAAATTCTAAACTATTAGATTTTCTCTTTCCTAATCTAAAATTTACCGCACAACTATTATTATTTTTTATTATCGTGGACTTATGCACTATCTCAGCTGTTAGCTGGATATAATTTACCTTTCCCAGATTTAGCAATCAAAGGGAATAGGCTCGATTACAATATACTTGACATAAATTTCCTAACATGTATTAAGAATTACAGCTTTTTGCATTTCTATGTAGATATTCTTATGCAATTCTAATTTCTCAAGGCTATAATGCAAAGTTTTGGGGTATTAAACCAGTCGAGGATACGATGACAGGAACAATATCTATTTTATCGAGGTGCCACATCTGCTTGATCTCAATAGCAAGGTCTTTGTACTTAGACTTTTTCTCCTGGAATTTGTTCAGCACGTTGTTATTATTCTGTATGGCGACATCCACCAGCATTGCTGTTCTGGCTCTCTTATCATACACCACTATGTCCGGCCTATTATTCGTCACCATTCTGTCAGTGATAACAGGCCTATCGTAGTATAATCTGATAGAGTCATTTTCCAATACTGGCGCCGGTTGATACTTGTAATATGGCTGAAAGGCATTCGAAGTCCGTACTTGTGTGCAAGTTTCTGGTGGATAATGTTGCACACTTGATTATGCCTGTGAAGATACTCCGTATTGGCCAGTTGTTCGCATCCGGACGTAATATGCTGTATAGTCTCCGATCTTATATGGCATTTTCTGCACTTATCTGTTTGTAATGTTCCGTCCTTCATTATAAATTTTTTGTAATTGTTTGTAGCGATCACTTGGTCTTGGATGGCCATAAGGAATCCCTCTGTTTCTGCGAATAATTCTCCTTTCATCAACCATTTGTTGGAGGCTTCTTTGTCGATGTGTGGTTGATTAATCTGATGTTGATGTCGTCCATGCAATTCCTTTCTTGACCATTACTCTTGTTTTTCAGTATCTGATAGGAACGGTAGATTCAGCAGGTCATCTCTGGTAGCAAGATTTAGTGGTGTATATCCCCTATCAGCCAACGATACCACTCTATGGAGGTCAGAAGTGAAAGCTTTTGCAGAGAAGAATTCTCTGAGATTTTTATCTGTTCGGTGTGTAAATTGACAACATCTATCAATCCGCGTCCTCCTTCTTTCCGCTTCAAAGTTGTTCGTATCACAGACGATTTTGGATGATGATTGTTGTACTTTGTCAGCATCGTTCGGGTCTGCCTTTGAATATCATCCAGCTCTGTCTTAGTCCATCTGATTATTCCAAATGAGTAAAGCAACACTGGAATGGCGTAGGTGTTAATTGCCTTGACTAGATTCCCCGAGTTCAACATCGATTTCAGCACAGACTTCAGACGCTGACTGTATTCTGAACGAATCTTCTCCTTTGATTGTTTTTGGTCTAGCAATCTGGCTTGTTGGTATCCCAGATATTTGTATGTTTCGCCATCTCTCATGCACTGTATAATATCACCGTTTGGAAGTTGTGTTTCACCATCTATGACTTTCCCTCTTTGAATGTTCAGGGTCTTACATTTTTCAATTAATTTTTATTATTATTATTTAATATAAATTAGAGTTGAGGCGTGATGCCTATATAACTCAAAAATCATAATATACATTATGTCTAACAGGTTGCAAAGCAGTGAAAACAAAGTAACACAAAATGGCTTAAAAATAGGTTAGGCTATTATAATCTGGTGAAAACAAAATAAAAAGATTCTCAAAAGCAAGTAGATCAAACATTTAACCTAAGCCTGTTTCAGATAATATCCATGAATTATAGGCATTCTTGAAAGCATTAACAGAAGAAGAAGAAATTACATGTGGTGGTAGATCATTCCATTTTCAGTATATATATATATATATATATATATATATATATATATATATATATATATATATATATATATATATATATATATATATATATACTGTAATTCGATACAGGCTTCAAATGAAGAGTTGAATTATCATAGTCTAATTAAGTTATTCAACTTTTTTAAGATAAACCCATCACCAAACAGGTCTATTAGTATATCTATAGGATTATAGAATATCATTATAGGAATTTCCCACCAATTCGAGGGTTATAATTAGTTCATGGTACTCAACCAATACATTCGCTGAGATCTGTGACCGCTTCTTCAAAATTCAAGTCCAAATCACGGCTCAAATTACACGACTGGTGAAGATACACGTTTTCGTTCGTAATAACATCAATTAGAGAATAATGACTTCATATTATACTTGAAATTGCGAGTATATCACTATTAAGAAGACCACAATAAATTTTGTTATCTGCGTGGTACAGGACGAATTAACTATAATAACTATTTAACTCTGGCCAAGAGCAAATATTGAGAAGTAACATTAGATACATTGGTTTATCTCTAGGATAGCTCTCGGTTTATGATACATGTTTTGTATCAGTTACCTTTAGGCGGCTTATGCTTTGATCGTTCTTCCTATTAAGTCTGATAGATTAACTGCATGATTTTGTTAATTTGATGCACAACAAGCGGGCCTGTGAGCTTTATTTTGAATAAGGCATACTGCGTATGCTCAAAGTAAGAAAGCTTTGTTTGATGTGTTACTGGTCTATCATAATCGAAGAAGCCATGACGAAAACCACTATCTTAATATTAAAATTACTATTGGATCATCACCACATTTTCTCAATGAAATCACAGATTTTCTCTGCCAGAAATATTGAATATACTTATTTTGAATTTCTATAACGTTTTAATCATGCAAGGGAAATAATCACTGTGATGGGTCAAAAAGATTTTGAGTTTATATCTTGGAAAATATTGACTAAACATAGTCATTATAGTGAGAAGTGCAACAGGACTAGTCATGTTAGGCACCTCCACTAGAATGTTGAAATAAGTTGAAGAATAGCCATGATATGGTGCAAAAACTCGTTCAAACCGGATCAAGAAAATTTAAGACCAGGAGGGGAAAATTTTCGTGGAAAATTGCGGACTTAACGAAATTTCATATTCTGTGCATCGTTCAGTTCTTGTTGCTCTTGAGTCTGGCGTTAGTCGTCCGGGTTATATTATTAATCAAAGTGCAAGACTTGCAGCCCAACGCGAATACACATGAAATTTGACAACATAGATGATAAGTCTTAGGACTTAAGCTCGACTGCACATTTACATATTAAATAATCTCCGGCTTTGAAGGTCTTTAAGAAAAACGTGCGCGCGGTTATATTGCGCAAGTGGGAGCAGGAGTTGGTAGGGATAGCAGCAAACGGCATCATTTCGTTCTACCCCCAGTTTCCCTTCCTGGTGTCAAGCTTTCATGAACGAGTTTCATCAATAACTCGAGCAATTATCAACTGATTTTGAAGTGTTTTCCTTGTTTGATTTATTTTAGCGCTAGCTGAGGTTGAGCTTAGCCGATTTTTAAAATTCTGATACTAACTATTCCCAGAGACTGCTTAGCAATGGAAGAAAACAAAGAATCCGTTGCCTACGAGGGTAGTTTGATAAGTCACTTTTTGAATGAAGGTATTTTTTTCAGCGAAAGAGCGTTTTATTCCCATCTAATCTCCCCCCAACTTAAAATATTTTGTTCAGCGTTCTTTTCTTCCAAATAATGAATACTTTCAATAGCCTCAAAATTAGGGTTTGATTCAGGGATGACCCCTTTATCAGACTCAAATATCTTATCATTCAGCCATTTCATCAAGTTTCGAAACAGGATATAGTCGCAGCAGGCTGAATCAGGAGAATATGCTGGATGCGTTAAAAGTTTGTAGCAAATTTTATGAATTTTGACCATGGTGGTTACAAAGGTGTTCACCAGTATATTATTTTGATGAGAGAACACTATATTCTTTGTCAGAAGCGGTAGTTTTTCTTCATATCAATATCCAATCTGTACAAAACTTCTAATTATAAATTTCCTCAAGCGAGGATATTATGAAGTTTTTTATCACTCATGGTGAATATCAACAAATGATAAGTCGAACTTGCAAGAACATTTAACGAAAAATATCCCCATATTGCATAAAACAATTCAGGAAACTACAATCAAATTTTGTAACTTATGAAAAACAGAATTCGAAAAGTGGTAGAATTGATTTCATTACCAATAATGAAGACATTACAGATGCTTGAGAAAGGATGCCCAATAAAAAATTAAAGTCCATGTCACTTCAAATAGCAAAATTGTAGTCAATATAATCGGAAGTGGTACCGCTCTGAAACAATTGCAGATTGTAGATCAGTATCCATCTACTTCAATGCCAAAATTTGAGGTTTATTGCTTAACCCGTTCTAATGGACCCTTTATCGCGGACACCCTATATGCTGTCATTTGAACATTTGTACATTGGGGAGTCCTTTTTAAGAAAAATTCAATTGTCCTTCCAAAAAATTACTAACTTTCTAGTACCCATCTGGTACAGCTCGACTTATGGAGATTTAAACTCGGCAATGTTTCAACGTATGCTCTTCTTTTTATGATATTCATTGTGATCAAAAACGGTAAGACTCCAAACTTCCACACACAAATATTTCAAGAAAGAAACAATTTCCGCATGTAGTGAAGAAATTGAAAATTGTTTTCTCACGGAGTAGGTGTTCTTGTCTCGACCACAGTAGCTTTTATTACCTCACCTTGTCCTGATACAAGCCTGAATCTGTCTAGGCATGCTTTGGATTTGGTTTTCGACCTCCTCTAAGGTGATATTCTGCCACTCTTCTGTGGCGGCTTGCATGAGCTTTTGTGGGGTTCTTGGATTATCCTGGCACGATCTAATTTTCCTTCTGAGATTATCCTATGAATGTCCAATAGGATATAGGTCTGGAGTTCAAGCTGGCCAGTCCAAAATAGCGATTCTTTCTGTTTCAAGATAATGTCGCGTGAGGTTGCTGGGCACCTCACTATAGGCTCCTGCACTAGATCCACGTAATTTCTTGCCGTTACACTCTCAGGAAACGAAATCAAAGCTGTTTTGCCTTCCAGCATAATGCCACCCCCAAACATCACACTGCCCCCTTGGTATTCGGGAATTTGTCTTGCTATTCGTAGTCTAGCTTGTCTCCCACGACCCCTTAAAATCCGAACCCGGCGGTCATCTGATCGAACACCAATTCTGGTCTCATCCGAAAAAAGAACATTTCGCCAATTCTCTATATTCCAATTTTGGTGCTCGATACACCAAATTTTTGTTGTCTGGTTATCTCTGGAACTGTTAAGGGCCTTCTGCTGTATAAACCCCTTGAACGAAGTCGTTGACGTGTTGTTTCGACTGATACACTAAAGCCTGTTGCTTCCAGAATTTGACTTTGGAGTATGGGGTGCGACGCACTGAGTCTCTTCTTGCAATTTGGTACAAAAAGCGGTCTTGTTCTTCAAAAGTGATCTTTCTTCGACTTCTAGGCCTATTTTGCAGATATTGTAGATTCACGTACCGGGCGTAAATTAGGTTAGGTTAGATATCCTTCTGGATCGCCCCTTCTGCACATTGGACAATCCAACGTAAGGCATTTCCAATTATGATTATAGGCTTTTTGAATTTTGAAATTCACAGTTTCAAATTTCAGTGACGACTGAGTACAATATCCCGAACATGTGGTGATAATTCAACATTTCTTATCATACTATCCAGTTTTTTCACAACAAAAACTTCATTCTTCACAAGCAGTCAAAGATCCATGGTTAAAAACAATCAATAATGTGAAATACCCAGTGATTCCATATAAATTTGGTTGTGTGTACAGTGCGTTCCAATGAAAATAAACAACCCTGAATAACTCGGCTGGTTTGATTCTTCTGTGAATTTCCTGAAACAAGTCGTTTTCTGATTTTTTTTGTTTTGTTCTCCCCCTATCAACCCGCTCCTCCTGACAGCTTCCTCCCCAAATTATTGAATAAGGTGATTCCATTTTCTTATTTATATTCTAAAATAACATGTGACGAATTGAAATCTATGATTGTTTAGAAAAATTCCAATTTTTATCAATCCGTTCGATACCTATCTGAGAAAAACGATCAAAATCGATTATGTTGGTTCACAAAAATATTGCTCTCTCATTTGAACGTTGGCGCATTCTCCTCCTACCCTTGTCAACCTACACCACGAAAAGAATGCACATGAGAATGGGTTTGTGTGATTCCTTTTTGAAAGGTTGTTCAATTTACTGTTTTTTAAGGCATCGACGATCAAGCAACCCTTTACATATTACATTCTATCACTAAAGTACCAGAAATTGGTCAATGAAAAACAAAATATTAATTTTTCATCCTAATTTATTGAGTTTTTGGTCAGAAATTCATTCACAATGATAGCCTTGTGAAATAATGCATTATCGTGGTGCAAAATCAATGGGTTTTCTTTCCACAAATCTGGCCGTTTTCGACGAATTCTCTCTCTCTCTTTCTCGGTCTGAAACGCCGCATAACCCTCAGGTATTACACTCGGAGGCAAAATTAGCGGAACACTCGAAATTTAATCAAATTCGAAGTTCGATATTTTTCCTAATTCTCAACCGATTTAGATGATTTGTTCGGCAAGTTATAGATCAACTCTTCTGCTTTGTAAAAATTATGAGAGAAAACAAAAAAAATTTGAAAAAAATTTTATACGGGAGCAAAACTAAAAGTGTTTTTTTTGTCAAAAATTCGTAACACCCTGTGGAATTTCGTGGTCCGAGTTGAAACGTACAATATCATGGTCTGTCAAGACACATCTTCCTACAGTAACGCCCTTCTTGTTTCATGCGTTTATCTCTATTTTTGCAAAATATATTTAATTTCAAGTGGAAAATCACCATTTTGGAGGAATTCCATTGAATCAAGAAATTGTCATTAAAATCCTCTACCAATTTGGAATTTTCTCATTATCACTCAGGCGTGTCGTTTGCGATTTTTATGTTCGAATTGCATTAGTTATGGATGACAATTTGGTTAATTTGGTGAAAATTAGGAATTCATAGGAGATAACAGTCGGTAGGTATTAAAATACACAACCCAATTCTGGGACCATTGATAAAACTTTTCATTTACACATGTGCACACCTATTTTTATAAAATATGAAATACAACACACGTTTTTTTGTATATGACCACATTTACACTTGTTTAAAGAATGAGAGTTTTCCATTCTTTGATTTGATACAAATTCGATCGGTTGAGGTGTTTTGTGATTCTTTTACTGTTTACGATTCGAAACGGTATTTTTCATTCAGAATGAGAGATTTACCACCAACCTCAGTAGCAAGGGCAGTTACATTGATCGAGGAAGGGCGCACCTACCGCTCAGTCGGTACCATGTTGGGTGTCTCGACGTCGGTTATCCATCGAATCTACCGACGTTACAGGGAAACTGGATTGTACGTGAGGAGGCGAGGACAAGGAGGAAATCGAGCAAGCCGCGCTATTATGACCGTTTCATCGTCAATCAAACCATAAGAAATCCTCGTCCTACTGCTGTTCAGGCACGTAACCTTTTACAAGCAGTGGATAACATTAACGTCAGTGTGAGGACAGTCAGAAGACGATTAAATGAAGTTGGTCTGAGATCATACGCGCAAGCAAGAGCACCAAGACTCGATAGAGCACATCGGGTAGCAAGATTGACGTTTGCTAGGAAGCATGTAGCATGGACAATCAATTAGTGGAGACGAGTTTTATTTAGTGATGAGAGCCGATATTGTGTGAATTTCGTGGATGGTAGAGATAAAATATGGTGGCATCGAGGGGAACGGTACAATCAAGCGAACTGCGCAGGAACTGAGCAATACGGTGGAGGGTCAGTTATGATATGGGGTGGCATATGCTTGGGAGTACGAACAGAACTGGAGATTAATGGCAATGGATCACTTAATGCCCATCGGTATATAACAGAAATCTTGGATCCCCATGTTGTGCCTTTTGCTCCTTACATAGGGGAAAATTTCCTTTTAATGCACGATAACGCGTGCCCTCATACTGCGCGCATAGTGATAGAATATCTCAATGAAGTTGGGATCACACGAATGGACTGGCCGTCGCGGTCACCGGATTTAAACCCGATCGAACACGTTTGGGACATTCTTGGAAGAAGGGTTCGACAACGGAATCCAGGCAACGTTGAAGAGCTGACATTGGCTTTGGTGGAAGAGTGGGACAACATACCTCAACAGATGCTAGACGACATCATTGGGAGTATGCGAAATCATAAGCGCGCTGTAATAAGAGCTCGGGGGGTGGTCATACTCGCTACTAAAATCAAATGTTTTTTTGTGGATCATCATGAACATTTTTCTCAACATGTTCATTTCATTTCACGAGTGCATCGCCAGGATACACACCTGCTCTCAATTTTGGACAGGAATGATAATTATTACAGAGTGTCACACAAAAAATTCAAAATAAATGTGCAAAATCAACGATTTTTCAGTGTACTTCGAGTTCTCCCGGAGCGTGAAATTGGCCAGTGAATTTCAAAAATTTTCATTTCGTTAGATTTCCGCTTCTCTAATTTTGATTTTATTTTTTGGCTAACCTCCGATGTTATGCACCTACGCAAGATTAAAAATAAATTCTTGAAATTTGTGACTTTTCGCTTCAAATTGGATATCTCTCGTAAAAATAGAGATAAATGCATAAAACAAGAGGGACGTTACTGTAGGAAGATGTGTCTTGACAGACCATGATATTGTACGTTTCAACTCGGACCACGAAATTCCACAGGGTGCTACAAATTTTTCACAAAAAAAACACATTTAGTTTTGCTCCCGTATAAAATTTTTTTCAAATTTTTTTGTTTTCTCTTATAATTTCTACAAACCAGAAGAGTTGATCTATAACTTGCCGAACAAATCATCTAAATCGGTTGAGAATTAGGAAAAATATCGAACTTCGAATTTGATTAAATTTCGAGTGTTCCGCTAATTTTGCCTCCGAGTGTAATACCTGAGGGTTATGCGGCGTTTCAGACCGAGAAAGAGAGAGAGAGAATTCGTCGAAAACGGCCAGATTTGTGGAAAGAAAACCCATTGATTTTGCACCACGATAATGCATTTAACTTCGAATTTGGTTAAATTTTCGAGTGTTCCGCTAATTTTGCCTCCGAGTGTATTTATTTATCATATGATCCCTTGGCAAGATGAGCGCACAACACCGCTATAATCGAAGAAAACAGACATTACCTTTACTTTTGATCCACTTCAAAGAGGTTTTTTCGGTTTCGGTTCAGTTGGAAGGCACCATTCCGAAGCTTGTTGGTTGGCTTGCATGTCAAGCGATAAACCCATATCTCATCACCAGTTATAATACGTTTTATGAATGTGGGGTCGGAATCGAGTTGTTCTAGCATATCTTCAATTCAATTTTTGAAGGAAATTCGGGTCTTTTGGAACTCGTCGAGCGGCAACGCGTTTCATGCCCAAACAATCGTTTCAAATGGTTGATTTGTGGGACATAGAAAGTTCATTGCCTATCTCTCTCAAACTTAAATGAGGAAGTTCCAATTCTTTCACTTTATCGATGGTAACTTCAGTTGAAGATGTCAATTGTCTTCCAGAGCAAGGCAAACCTTCCATCATATCTCGGCCGTTTTTGAATGCACTGTGCTACTAATATGCACGTGTTTTCAAAAAACGATTCTCTGTAAGCCTTCTGTGACATTTTCAAAAAGAAAACAAGAGAATTTGGGGTAGAAACTGCCAGGAGTAGAGGGTTGATAGGGGAAGAACGAAACATATGACAAAAAATCGACTTGTTTCATGAAATTCATAGAAGAATCAGTCGAATTATTCAATTTGGTTCGTCTTCAGGAACGCACTGTATAACTTAATACCCGAAAATTGTGTGAAGGTATTGTATTAATGATCATTTTACAAGGGGATGTCTTTTATGTTCTGTATGTTGGGACACCATTAAATACTAAAATGAACCTCTTTGATTTGTCAGTATAAATCCACAACCTAAGTTCTATGCGTTCTGTGTTTCAGCCATAATATACTGTCAAAGTTAGTTGAAAAATGGAATTAAACCGTGAGCATTTTCGCGCCATAATTTTTGACAATCAAGACAACAAGAATGTCTCGGCGAGTTGGTTTCTGTTTTCGGCATTGAAACACCACACCAATCAACAATGTCTTGTTGGTATGGGGAATTTAAACGCAAAAGCGACGATCCACAGGCAGTTACACTAAAAACATTGATCACTCAAGAAAATGTGGATGCTGTGCGTAAGATTATCTAGGAAGATCAAAGTGTGAACCATCATTTCAAAGACCTCAATACAAAAAATTTTGCACGAAGAATTGCGTGTGAAAAAATAAATTTGGATAACGCATCTTTGACCGAAGAACAGAAAGCTGGATGAATTGGTTTCTAAACACTTGGGACCATCTCAATGTTGGAAAGTCTATAAGCATTTACATCATCAGTGCTGGTGAATCTTGGCTTTATTCATATGAGCCAGACAATAATCAGCATTCTTCAGGTTGGATGTTCCATGGGGCAGAAAACCCGAAAAAAGTCACCCGTGAGCGAAGTGTTTCCAAAAAGATGCTGGTAACGCTAGTTTCAAAAACAGATCATGTAGCAACAATTCATTCGCAAGATCAAAGAACAGCTACTGACGATTAGTACACAACCGAAGAAGTAAGCTTCCAGAAACCATCCCCAAACGGCGAATCATCCTTCACCAAGAAAATGCATGTTCTCAAAACGCCCGGAAAACAATTGATATTTAACGCAAGAATACATCGAATTGTTATATCGTCCGGACCTAAATCCCAACGATACTTTTACTCATTTCCGAATCAAGAACGGACACCGTGGTTAAAGGTTTCAGTCTTCCAAGAGGCCTTTTTGAATGTAGCAGCAAACGATTGAAATAATCTTCTTCCAAAATTGGTTCGAACGAATGCAGAAGTGTATTAATCAGGGAACACTTCGAAAAACAATAAAGTCTTGAAAAGATCTCAATTGTTTCATTGCAGCTGTATATGCAAAACTTCAAGGACATCCCTCGTATCAAGTGATGCTTTCTCATTCGAACACAGTCTATTTTGTGGAACGTACCCCAAAATTTTCGTTGGAATATGAAATATGGAATAATTTTCATATAAATATTGTGAAAAACATATTCCACACGATTTCATGCCTCTTTGATGGAAATGAGGATGCACAACGTTCCAGCTCCGCTGTAATAATAAGACAAGGCTGCGTTATTTGTACGGATTGAGACATTTCATTATTTATTTCCCGTAACTGACTACAGCTTTGGTTGAATAAAAACACTCATTATATCTGATGATCGGATCTTGCTCCGTCCTTACCATTGAGATGCTTATCATTCAACAACCGCGAGCATCAAAAACAAGTTATACTCACTTAGGCAAGTAATGGTAATGGTAATAATACCGTGGCGAAGTAGACGGCAATACTGCGGCAGTACTGCTTTACCGTGTATACTTTAACGGTTCAAACCTTAAGGTTAGGGTTGCCGACGGCATGAATTGCTTTATAATACCACAACACAAAGCAATCACTTTATGAAGATGGGTAAAACAAAACGGAACGTTCTATAGTATTGGAGTTAGCTTGATAGCGGAACATTCGCTTGAACGCGTTCAAATTTCGTGAAATTTTAGCTAATAGATATTTCTTCTTCTTTTTCTTTTTCTTATTCTTCTTCTTCCACGTATTGTTGGCCTTAGGTAATTTCTAAATCATCAATTCTCTTGAGATGTTGATGTCTATGATTCTGTCCAAATCTTTAGAAGAATATGATCATTTTTCTGCGTCTTAGGTGTACTCTGAAATGTTTGTAGAGGATAATTTTCGTTCTTCCTTGTCTGTGTTTGTGTCTGTAACGTTCATCATTGTGGTTTAGTCTATTTGAACCCTTGATTTATTTATTCATTCATTCATTCGCATGAAAAAATTAAATACTATACTGATAAATTCATAATGTCATATGTTGATGTGGATGAAAACACGATCGGAGGAAAGCACCGTATGTAGAAGGGATAAATATTCAAAACATGCTAAGCCTTTCAAGCACACCTCTAAAATATAATTTCAAGGAAATGAAAAGAAACGATTGAAAGAACCTGTGGAAAACCTTGTCTCCCTGTCCCTGTCAGTAACCTGCTGGATATCGAGATATAGGATAGAACTAAATTACACAATTTCCTTAGCCTCCCCACTCTTGCAATCCATACTCTACAGAACTCCACTTGAAAAGTTTAACATTCAAAACCAAGAACGTTCTGGTAGGATCTTGTATGAGGAACTTATTGACGACATTGCTCCATTCGATTGGTTTTTCCAAAGGGAAATCTAAAGCATTGAAAGGAGTGCTCACAAAACCAAGTTACCAAAGCGGTTTTCGAGATTTCAATCTCGAAACGGGAGGATACTTATCAAAACTGATTGAGTGGCCACGAATATGTGAAAGACATGAAGCCAAATAATTGGGGTTGATTTAATGGTACGTTCTCGGGTCTGGTGGTTAACCCAGAAAAGACGGAATTGGTTGCTTTCACAAGGAAGCATGCGATACCATTATGCTCGAGGTCCATTTTTTTTGGATTGAGACTCGACATGAGAGAATCAGTTAAGTACTTGGGGGTAGTACTGGATAGGAAGTTTAGCTGGAATCAGAATCTTAAGCTGTAGACAGGCAGGTTTTCTGTTGCCCTCATGAAGTGTGGAAACCTTCGGTGATACGTGAGGCTTGAAGTCGCACGTACTAATGTGGTTCTTCAAAACTGTTCTGCTACCCTCGCTAACCTGGAGGTGGAAAGTGGAAAAACAGACGGCGAAGGTGGCTCAGCACTGATGGTGAGCAGTGTGATGGATGCTGAAAGAAAAACCACTACTGCGGTGTTAGGTGCATTGTTAAATGTAGAACCGCCCTACAATTATTAGGAGAGCAGTTTTGATAGGCTAAGGACAGGGATTCGGGGACACACTAGTGGTCGGTGTAAGGCATTCCCTATTTCCTGAAGCTATAAACAGCGACCGCCTCCTCTAGATGAACTCGTATAGAACCACGCTGAGGTACCACTTCGATGACAAGATCTTGGTGAAAATCCTATCCAAACAATAGTGAAAAGGAATGTGGAGGGTACATCTGGTATACAGATGGCTCGAAGACCAAAGAGGGATCAGGTAGCGAGGTTAACTGCCGCAGAAATGGGATGGGTTTCAACATTCCATTATATAAACATACAACAGTTTTCCAGTCGGAGTTGATGTCGACACTTGGCTGTGTTCAAAGGCTGTCAGAACAGGGTACAACATTACGATCTGCTCAGACAAGTGGACTGCACTGTGGACCTTGGACACACACATGATCACTTCTGGGGTGCGTTCAAGCACTAGAACAACTAGCAGTAAACTACCATATGCATCTCCTCTGGGTTCCCGGCCATACAGGGATCATAAGAAATGAGTTTGTGGATAGACTGGCCTGTCTAGGAGCTAATAATACTTTAATAGGACCAGAGCCTGCGATCGGTACCTCAACCTGTGTTGTTAAGGCAAGCCTGGGCGACAAACTAGCGAAACCACATGAGGACACCTGATTGAATGCTCGAGGTTGTCGCCAGTCCAAAGCAATACTGACTACATCACCTAGTAAAACCTCGACATGGTTGGACTTGAAAGCAGTTGAACTGATATAGATAGTGATGAGGCATGGCAATTTCAGATATCACATATGAAAGATGGGTTAGTTAGTTTAGATCCGCCTAAGGTGTAACCGTCTGGGCGCAGAAATACTGGAAGTAGATGATCTGCCGAAGGTACCACTTCGCTTTATTAGCGACTTCATGCAAGGATTAAGCAGGGGATGTGGTTAAAGAAAATGGGACACAAAAAACCATAGGGCCATGTGTCCATATCCATAACAGACCTGTTGATATAATCTCTACTATAAGTTAACTATTTGGTTCTCGAAGTAAATTCCAATTATTAGTATGAATGGTACCACTTATAATTCTCTTAGCCTAATTCAATTGGGAATCAATTCTACTATCATGAGTACTATTCATATTAGCGTTATTTCAGATAGCCTAATATTCGGTTGGCAATATGTGCTTGATCCTGCACTTCATTTATTCATTACTTATTTGACATGGGGAGGTTTTTATGCCTAGTATGCCTTAATAGCCAAATGATATAATATTTTGTTTTCTAAAACGAGTTTTGCATCTTAGAGGTTCTGTAATGACATTATTTCATTACAGTAGGTTTCTACCCCTTATTACCCTTATTACAGCTTGTCATTTTCGATTTATAGCCTTCATTGTGCAAAGCAGCCTTGCCTCCATTTTCTGAAATCTTGCCTAATTACATTTCGTCTGTGTCCCTATATACATTATTAGCTTAATTCTTGATGCTGTCATATATATGTTGTTAAAGCACATCCCTCAACGAGGTTTATTGACTCATACGGTTGAGATCTTGATTTCAAAACAGTTTCGGCAATTATTTCTTGGAAAACCGAAAGAGTTATGGTTCGAGCTGTTCACCTAGACTCAACTCTGGATAGTAAGGTAATCCAATATTGATGTCAATTAGACCAACTCATGGTTCATTGTTCTGATGAAACAACGCTTTTTCTAGTTCTCATAGAGACTTGAATGGAAGTGGAGCATCCAGGCAGAGAAGCACTGACCTGACCCTTCATTGCCTAAGTAGCCCGAATACCTTTGTACCCTGACAAGGGTGAGATTTTTATGTACTATAGTTCTTTTCAGAGTAATTCAGCAGTTCACTTTTGTTTTCAAACAATCGCAATTACCAGCTCTTCTTTCTTCTCGACTTCTAACGGCGCTGTGGTGCCATCGATATGAATGAAAATTCTGCGTGAAATATGCTAACGATAGCCCCATATATTTCTGCTACCGTATCTTCAAGAGTTCTCAAACCATCACTAGACAGACCAAGATCGACTTTCAAGAGGGCTCTTATCTTAAGCATGTTTTGTGAGGGTATTGAAAGGATGCTGTATGATACCAACCTCTCATCATTGTAGTCTTTCGTAAGGTTATTGACGTTTGATGTAATCTGTATACAGGTTGCTTCAACGAAAACTAAACAGAGGTTATATCTACCAAGATATTCATTTCTGGTCAAATCGCAAAAATAGGTCAATTTTTGTTCGAAGGGGCACATCTTTTGAGGTACAATACTTGCCTGAAATATCAACCCCCTAAGCGGGGGTTGCAATCCTTGAACATTTTGAATAGGGAAGATGGGTCGAGTGATGACTCAAAAGAAAGGTGGTATCTTTGTCTACATCGCCTTGAACGAGTTTCTATTTTTAATTGAAAACTGTAAAAGATACAGGGTGAGCAACTGAAAGATAGGGAAGACTATTTCCCTGAGGCTATTCAAGTTTCAGTGAGGTAAAATGGAACAGATCCATGCTGATCAATGGCAGTCATCATCAAGTACCATCTTCATCTCGAATTTCAACCCCTGGAGTAGTAGTAGTAGTGGCTCACGCTGTATCTTCTACAGTTTTCAATCAAGAATAAAAATTCTTTCACAGGAATGCAGACAAAGATAATACCTTTCTTTCGAGTTATCACTCCACCCATCTACCTTCTTCCAAATTTTCAAGGGTGGTCACCCCTGCTGTAGGGGTTGAAATTCGAGATGATGGTGGTACTTGACAATGACTGCCATTGATCAGCATGGATCTATTGCATTTTACTTCACTGGAACTTGAATAGTCTCAGGGACATAGTCTTCCCTATCTTTCAGTTTCTCACTCTGTATCTTTTACAGTTTTCAATCAAAAATGGAAATTCGTTCAAGGCAATGTAGACAAAGATACCACCTTTCTTTTTAGTCATCACTCGACCCATCTTCCCTATTCAAAATGTTCAAGGATTGCAACCCCCGCTTAGGGGGCTAATATTTCAGGCAAGTTTTGTACCCCAAAAGATGTCCCCCTTGAAACAAAAATTGACCTGTTATTGCGTTTTGATCAGAATAAATATCTTGGTAGATATAGCCTCTGTTTAGTTTTCGTTGAAGCACCCTGTATAGTTAATTTGACTTAGCTATCCAATAGTAGACAGAGGGGAGGTAGATCGAGAAAAACTTTCATGAATGTGGTTGGGTATTAGGAAATTTTTGCGTGATTGCTTATCAAACCTGTTTCTTTAAGAGTTTCTATTGACCAATACTTATTTGATGGAGAGTATAGTGATGAATCCATGTATCGCCATATATCACTCATAACGCAACTCGCATCAATTAAAAGATTTGAATATGTTTCGCATATAATATTTTCATCATAACTACTAGTGTATATTGTAATTCTTGATGATGCTAATATAATTAATAATCTCTGGCGAATTATTTTTCTTTTGTATTAAACGACGATGGATTGTCACTTTGTAAACTTATATTTCATACTTCTGACCAACCATTTATTTCAGTAAGACACCCAGTAAAACTATAAAAGTTGTAACACAGCTCAAATTATGAAAAACGAGTAAGGCAAACAACATATTCCAAGTTTTTTATGAGAACATTACTCCCCGCTCACACAGTCTAATAAAAAACGGAAGGTGGAGTCCGACAGCTATTATTGTTTTCAAGACACTGCGGGGGAGTTATAATGGTCCATTTTTGTCTCTCAATATGGAGAAGTGTGATAACACTACTTGTCTAGTTGAACTTAGTTAGTATTAGCGGCACACTACACACATTCACGACACAAACTTGGCTTGTAGATGGAAATCTTATCACTATGCGTATCAGGTGATCTTTTGTCTAAGGTTTACTGACAATTAGAGAACGACGTAGGGCTTTATTTGTATGAGTACCACGTACGTATAAGGAACACAGGAACCGTCACTGTCACGAAGCGAGCAGTCAAGATTATGTATGATTTTCTAGGAAAGCTAGCTAGGAATGCTTGATGTCAGGCGCACGTTACATCATAATTTATTTGAGCTGCGACTGGGTATTTGAAAACATCACTGGTACATTATACTGTGACAAAAAAGTATTCGGAAATTTGAAATGAAACGCAAAAATCTAAATCTACTACAATATTTAATGAATCTCCCTCAAAATATGCTTCATTCGATGCGATACACACGTGCCAACGTTTTTTCCATTCATATAAACTACACTCGGAGGCAAAATTAGCGGAACACTCGAAAATTCAACCAAATTCGAAGTCCGATATTTTTCCTAATTCTCAACCGATTTAGATGGTTTTTTCAGCAAGTTATAGATCAACTCTTCTGCTTTGTAGAAATTATAAGAGAAAACAAAAAAAATTTGAAAAAAATTTTATACGGGGGCAAAACTAAAAGTGTTTTTTTTGTCCAAAATTCGTAACACCCTGTGGAATTTCGTGGTCCGAGTTGAAACGTACAATATCATGGTCTGTCAAGACACATCTTCCTACAGTAACGCCCTTCTTGTTTTATGCATTTATCTCTTTTTTTACAAGAGATATCCAATTTGAAGCGAAAAGTCACAAATTTCAAGAATTTATTTTTAATCTTGCGTAGGTGCATAACATCCGAGGTTAGCCAATAAATAAAATCAAAATTAGAGAAGCGGAAATCTAACGAAATGAAAATTTTTGAAATTCACTGGCCAATTTCACGCTCCGGGAGAACTCGAAGTACACTGGAAAAATCGTTGATTTTGCACATTTATTTTTGAATTTTTTTGTGTGACACTCTATAATAATTATCATTCCTGTCCAAAATTGAGAGCAGGTGTGTATCCTGGCGATACACTCGCCAGGAAATGAAATGAACATGTTGTGAAAAATGTTCATGATGACCGACAAAAAAAAAACATTTTAGTAGCGAGTATGACCCCCCCGAACTCTTATTACAGCGCGCATACGATTTCGCATACTCCCAATGATGTTGTCTATCATCTGTTGAGGTATGTTGTCCCACTCTTCCACCAAAGCCGATGTCAGCTCTTCAACGTTTCCCGGATTCCGTTGTCGAACCCTTCTTCCAAGAATGTCCCAAACGTGTTCGATCGGGTTTAAATCCGGTGACCGCGACGGCCAGTCCATTCGTGTAATCCCAACTTCATTGAGATATTCTATCACTATGCGCATGCGCATGCGTTATCGTGCATGAAAAGGAAATTTTTCCCTATGTAAGGAGCAAAAGGCACAACATAGTGCTTCAAGATTTCTGTTATATACCGATGGGCATTAAGTGATCCATTGCCAATAATCTCCAGTTCTGTTCGTACTCACAAGCATATGCCACCCCATATCATAACTGTCCCTCCACCGTATTGCTCAGTTCCTGCGAAGTTAGCTTGATTGTACCGTTCCCCTCGATGCCTCCATATTCTATCTCTACCATCCACGAAATTCACACAATATCGGCTCTCATCACTAAATAAAACTCGTCTCCACTGATTGATTGTCCATGCTACATGCTCCCTAGCAAACGCCAATCTTGCTACCCGATGGGCTCTATCGAGTCTTGGTGCTCTTGCTTGCGCGTATGATCTCAGACCAACTTCATTTAATCGTCTTCTGACTGTCCTCACACTGACGTTAATGTTATCCACTGCTTGTAAAAGGTTACGTGCCTGAACAGCAGTAAGACGAGGATTTCTTATGGTTTGATTGACGATGAAACGGTCATGTATAGCGCGGGTTGCCCGATTTCTTCCTTGTCCTCGACCCTCACGTACAATCCAGTTGCCCGGTAACGTCGGTAGATTCGATGGATAACCGACGTCGAGACACCCAACATGGTACCGACTGAGCAGTAGGTGCGCCCTTCCTCGATCAATGTAACTGCCCTTGCTACTGAGGTTGGTGGTAAATCTCTCATTCTGAATGAAAAATACCGTTTCGAATCGTAAACAGTAAAAGAATCACAAAACACCGCAACCGATCAAATCAAAGAATGGAAAACTCTCATTCTTTAAACAAGTGCAAATGTGGTCATATACAAAAAAACGTGTGTTGTATTTCATATTTGATAAAAAAAGGTGTGCACATGTGTAAATGAAAAGTTTTATCAATGGTCCCAATGGAATTCGGTTGTGTATTTTAATACCTACCGACTGTTATTTCCTATGAATTCCTAATTTTCACCAAATTAACCAAATTGTCATCAATAACTAATGCAATTCGAACATAAAAATCGCAAACGACAATTTCGACACGCCTTAGTGATAATAAGAAAATTCCAAATTGAAAGACGAATTTTAATGACAATTTCTTGATTCAATGGAATTTCTCCAGAATGGTGATTTTCCACTTGAAATTAAATATATTTTGCAAAAATAGAGATAAACGCACGAAACAAGAAGGGCGTTACTGTAAGAAGATGTGTCTTGACAGACCATGATATTGTACGTTTCAACTCGGACCACGAAATTCCACGGGGTGTTACGAATTTTCGACAAATAAAACCCTTTTAGTTTTGCCCCCGTATAGAATTTTTTTCAATTTTTTTGTTCTTTCTTATAATTTCTACAAAGCAGAAGAGTTGATCTATAACTTGCCGAAAAAATCATCTAAATCGGTTGAGAATTAAGAAAAATATCGGACTTCGAATTTGGTTAAATTTTCGAGTGTTCCGCTAATTTTGCCTCCGAGTGTATATATAATTGAGTGGTTTGAATGAGGAGGTTATCACTGAAACTCCAATAGAAAAAAATTATTATTTGAGAAAATGAAATATTATCAACACGCTAATGTACTGAGTTAAAAGGAGATAATATTAAGAAATAAATTCGCTTTTTGACGGAAAAATATCTTCATTCAAAACTTACTGACTTCTCAAATTGCCCTTGTATCTTGCTCCAATTGAAAAAAAAATTTTAATGGATGTAGATTTTCCTCCAACGAAAAGGTGATTGAAGCTATAGAGACCTGGTTTGCAGTGTAAGATGCAAATTTGTTTGTGAAAGGTCTTGCAAGTTTATTATAATGAATGTATGCAACTGTAAGTAGAAAATGTTGAAAAATAAAAAATAGTACTTAGAAATAGGAATTAAACTATTAGTTACATCGGATATCTAATATTCTTAGGTTTCTTAAGCTGTAATTTCAAGAGAAACAAAAGAATATTCCACCCAGTATAAAATATACTGAACATTAATCAACAGGTTACTGATTAAAAAGTTTAAAAAAACACGACCATAAAAAGGTCTTCGAGCAAGCTCGAAACGTATCATCCTAAATATCGAGTGTGATTGTTTGAACACTCAAGATCGATAAAACGGATACATCAACTGAAACCGGCTATGAGAAAACCAAATTGCCGCAATTATAGGTTTCGGCATCGTGATTCGAGCACGCCCATGTAACCACAGCCACAGGGTTTATAAAAATGCCAGTCTCTTCATATCTCAATTACGTAGCAGTGACTATCCAAGATTCAACTTTCGGGAATCATCTGACGCTAACCGGAAACAAGAATGCGAGATGACTTTGTTCATGAGAAAGTGACAAAGATTAAAATTTGAAATTACTTGAAATTTTCTTGGATATTCTTGTTTTGATTTGTAGCTTTTACTTTACTTTTAAAGCAACTATTACTGCAATTAATAGGTGCAATGGCTCCACAAAACACTCCCTAACAGCAAAAATACAAATATGAGCATATAGAATGAAAAAATTCTTAGAAGTAAAGCCTTTTTTCAGTGGCTTTGCTATACATAACCTGAAAAATTTGTTAAATTGAAAAAAACGCTCTTTTGCGAATATACACACCCAAATTTATATGGAATCCCCCGATATTTTGAATATTACCTCAGGGACTTTGGAAAGTTCAAAGGATTGTTACAATTGATCCTTTTCGAGATGTTTCGATTGAAAAAAGAAATAAATTGAGGTTCATTTTAAGAACGAAACAAATAAATGAAAATAAGAGACTTTTTCCGCATGTAGAAGAAAATGAAAATTGTTTTCTCACGGAGTTGGTGTTTTTTCTCGACCTCGGTAGCTTGTATTACATCTTCTCGCCCGACACGGGCCTGAATCCGTCTAAGCATGCTTTGGATTAGGTTTTCGACCTCCTCTGGGGTAATATTCTGCCACTCTTCTATGGCGGCTTGGATGAGCTGTTGTGGGGTTCTTTGATTATCCTGGCACGATCTTATTTTTCTTCTGAGATTATCCCATAAATGTTCAATAGGATTTAGGTCTGGAGAATAAGGCATAATTTACTACTTATTTATGGGATTAATGTTGTAATATTTTAGTTTCATGAACCTGGAGGGTAGGGTAAATCAAGGATAATAATATTTTTTTTAGGTATCAAATGGTCTAGATGTTATATTCGTATCCGTAATTTAACAGTAATGTTTCTAGAACACTTCTTCATTCTTCATTCATCATCGCGAATTATATATTCAACAAAATAGTTCACGTTTTGAACAATTAATTTAAGAATATTTAGTTTTGATTGCAGAAGTTTGTGTTCACTGCAATTTCCCGGATTGAGTAGGTTTTTTTTACCTTTTGTTCTTGGAAGGAATGAATTCACCATTTTCTAAGAAAGGCGTGAATGTCAAGAATTGAACTTGTTTCCTTTCGATCTGTGAAAAAATTAAACTCTTATATCGACGCAATCGGAAAATACGGACTTCTTGATCTACTGAAAATGTCCCTGACATGTTCGATGGGATTGAGGTCTGGACTTCGTGATTATTTCTTTCAAAATCTCAATTTATTTTCTTGAGTTTGTTTGTCATCAGAGGAACAAGAAAAAACATCGAATGTTGTTAGCATATGTCCGAACATATCCGGGAAAAAATACGTGTCGATGATTTGTTGCCTATCGAAAAAGAAATTTGAAATATTGAAATTGTGGTTAATTACCTGCCGCAGTTTACTTTCATGATTAATTTTTTCTACTCATGAATTTCTTGATAACCTTAACAATTCTTCTATGAGCTGGTAAAATTTTTAATGTATTTCTCTAGTTGTCGCTTATATTCTTAGGTACTTTATTAAGAATGAACACCGATTTCAATTTGTGAACTAATCTACCAGTGTCATCAATCTTACTTTTAATCTTTAAATACTTCGACCGAAAACAGATTTTTCCTATTGTTAATTTATAATTTTTTTCAGGTGAGTACTATCTTCCAATACATCTGGGTTCACAAGCACATTTTATCGGTAAGAAATTTCATTATTATTATTGACAGTATTGTCTTCATTTCAATATTCATGAAAGGGACTGAAAATTTCTCAAACTTCTGAAAACTTACTAGGGTTGTAGCCTTAGTCGCTAAAAATCTAGGCAATTACTAAAATTGCAATTTTCAAATCAAATCACAGAATTGTATCGACAGGTTTTCGATTACTTCAGAATTTAGTTTTTCCCGACACATAATTAAATTGTATTTATTATACATAAGAAATTATTGGATTTTAGGTCGAGGTTGTATTGTGGGCTGACATATTCCAACAGATAATAATAAAATAATAAAACAAATCTTTAACCAAAATAACATTTCACCACTCATTATAGATGAATCTTGTAATCTTTTAAAGACCTATTTGTTACATAATTATTTCCACTTTGAATCAAAATTTTTCAAAAAAATTCTGGATTTCTTATACGATTCCATGTTAGCCCCTTATTAGCAGATATTTTTATGATTACTCTTGATGAATCTCTCATGATCAATAAATAGACATAAAAATATATTATTTTGTGGTACAGATACGTTAATGATATTGTTATGGGTGTTCAAGGCTCAAACAAACAAAAAGATCTGTTTCCATATTTTCTGAATAATTCAATACATTTCCTTGACATAACCATCACTAAACTTCATAATAATGTCACCTATAACATATATGGAAAAGAAACATTGACAGACTCACAAATCACAATGGAGTCTTTTAACCACATTTCACATAAATTAGCCGCTTATTCTGATTCAGTCTCCTGTCCATAACAGACTCCAATACAGAAATCAAAATTATTATGAAAATTGCATCAAATAATCTCTTCTCAATCTCCCACATAAGCAGTATTATTCAACGCAAAGAACAAAAGCAAATTTCTCAATGAATATATTCCATTATAGTAGAACCAGAAAATAAATTCGCATGTCTACCTTACATTGGTTACTAATAACATCAGCAATTATCTTTTCAAATTTAATTTAACAACCTCCTTCAGAATTTAATCTAATGAATGCCGAACAGCTCACGTACGACAGACAGGTCGACATTCTGAATCAAGATTCAAAAAACATCTTCTCAGATTAAAAATCCGCAATTTTTCGAACATATTAAACCTGAAAACCACATAATCACGTTAGATAATTTGAAAATTCTCCACAAATGCAATAAAGGATGACAATGAACCTGTTGGAAAGTTCGGGAAAAACAGACTTTGTAAAAACCCAAAATTCACCACTCTCAATAGTCGACTAAAATTGAATCATTCCCCACTACTCGATATTCAAAATAGGCATAGTTGGCACATTGTTTCTCATAACTCTAGGCACTTGAAAATGACGTAACTGTCGAAAACGGTCGTGTGTATTGAAAATAAACATTGTGGAAATCAGACAAAAGTGTATCACTTGATTTATGTTGAAAAAGTAGCCACGGATTTAATTCCACAAAAAGCAAGACAAAAAAATGAGAACAATATGAAGCATTTTTAGCATGTTGCATTGTAAGACAATGGAAATATATTCAGTAATAACTAGATTATTCTTCAGAGTATGGTCTATGGTCATTAAATGCAATGTTAAGAACAAAGTTATCGTTAAAGAATAACATTGACGTTGCACGGTACAAGGCATGAAAAAATCAAAAATAAAAACCGTTGTTACAAGAAACTTTGTTCCATTAGAACCTTCTGAAATAAGCTCGTTTTGCTATTAAATTATTCATAATACAAGAGTTCGTTTGTATCCCTTCGTTCGCGCCAGGAAAATACCTCTAGCTAAAATCCAATATTTTCCTATGTATAATACACAATTGCATTCTGTGACAGGAAAAACGACGATTCGATTTGGAAATGAACGTTATAGAAATCAAACAAAAGTAAATTTTATTTATATTAAAATGAATTTCTATGAAATAAATCCATCAACAATATCATCAATTAATAAAGGCAACTTTTTTGCATTGCACTTTATGATATTTCGACACAAACCAATAACTAAAGCTAGAATATCATAATATTGACAATTGGGTGCTAGATCAGACTTCAATAAGAGATTACAAAAACAAATATAAACCTAACACATGCGAGCTTTTTCCATATCAAATGATCAATAAATACAATACCAATTAAAGCATACCTCTTGAGGTCTAAATATCATGACTCACATGAATTTCGATGTAGAATGAACTTGTTTCAGACATGCATATCCAATTGCGAATTATTCATGCATAAACCTTGTGGTACCGATCAAAACATCAATTAAAATTCAAATTACTTCTCTCTCACCTCCTCTCAGGGCGATAATAATTTTTAATCGTTTAATCAAAACGACTCTACAGAATTAATCATTGAAATTGATATTCTGGCGAATATACTCTATGAAAAACGGTTCTCTGGTTAGATGTACTTGGTGTGCCTTAACTGTGTTTCATTTATTTCTACAAGAATTAATATAATGCATTAACTAAATGATCGTTGAGAAAACGTTGTTTTGCTCAAATATTGCTACACGAGGTTCGCTGAATGTGTTGCTACTTTTCGTTCTGTTAATCCACTATTTTCAAGTCACATACATTCGATGTTATCATCTACTTTTGCCGTCGAAGGCAGACCAGAGCGTGGGTCGTTATCAACAGAGGTGTGACCATTTTTGAACCGTTTATACCAATATGTTTATTATGTTTAGCCTATACACTCGTTCCCAAACGTTGTCTTCATCATTTCGATAGTTTACGTTGAATTCGTCTCGAGTTTGAATCAGAATTCTACTCAAATTCCTTGTTACTTTTGTAATACTGCTAATAAGAACGTTTATGTTCTCTCCTTCGGAATTTTAGTTTGTTATATTGGCAACTTCTGAAAGAGGCAAGCGTTTGTGTCTATATAAGTCAGGTTTTCACCAATAGCGGCTTAAAATTCGTTTAAATAGTCTAAATAATATCTTGAGTGTACTCTTCCGAGGTGGGGGGAATACAGGCTACTCTACATAAATGTGGTTTTGTAAGTTTTACCATTCACTCGTCACATTCTTGATTTTCTCAGGCAATCAATATCTACGTCATCTGAACGTTTCATTGTTAACCTTATACTTTTTCTAGCATGGGTGTTACTACCCTCAGCATTTTCAATGAAGTAGACAATAAACTAGAGGAACTGGGGTCGAATTTCCAGTTCTCAACTATATCCGTCCTAGACGCGGGTACTTCTGCTAGCTTAAATGCTACTGACGTTTGGGGTACCCAGCTTAGGAGTCATTTGAGATCAACTCCTACCTCGATGGTTAGTCCAGGACTACCTGCTAGGCTTTCGGGTTTTAAGGGGAATTCGATCATGGTGCGAAACTACAGGATTGCTTTCCAATACAATGGATTACGGCTATTCATTCAGTCTCCAGTAGTGTCGTAGTTCTGATGGGGAGTGAAGTGGTAGGTTGCTCCCAATATCGCTTGCCTTTACTGATTCAAACTGCCCTGTCATTACTCCCCTACGAATAACTAGATCTGTGCATATTCCTGAAACCAGCTTAAACCAGTGAGACACCATATAATGAAACCCTCCTTTCTTTTGAATCGTTAGTGATATATCACCTCTCCCTTCCATTCTGCAAGAATATGTCGACTATCACTACACAATCAATTCTTGATTCGTCTTCCAAAAGTAGGAAACTCCATTCCTCTTTCCCATATTCCCTGCACTCGCATGGAGCATAAGTATTATCACCAAAATATGAAACAATGGACTTTTGGAAGCAAAATCAACAAGTGTAACTAATATTCTAGTCATGGATAGAGACAGATGTATGTTAAAGTGGTGCTAAAACGCAAAAATATGCATTTGGATAATAGTTTTAAGTTAGTTAAAGTTAAGTTAATTAAACCAATCGTGAAAACGATTTTTGGTCATTAGATTTCTAGGAGTTTCCATTATCTTTTTCAGTTCTCTAAATTCCTTGCTTCAACTGGTTTACTAAGTTGATCGAACGAATTTGGCGTTTAAACAACTTAGAAGAATTCAGTTTTTAGAGTTGTTATTTGATTAGAGGAGTCAAGAGCGTATTAGTCGGTGTCAACCTTTTATGCCCTTCAGGTCTTTTGTTCAATCCAGAACTGTCTACCAGTCAGATATTAGCGAAGCTTGTTATTTGACTGGTGGCCAGTCAACGCATTCCTCTGGTTTTACGAACCAAGAATAAAGATGTCTCAGCAGATTTGACAACAGCTCCACATTTACGGAGCAAATATTCTGCTATTGCCTCAATTAAAATTGAGCGTGGAATAATTGACAGCCCTACCACTGTGACGACCAAGGCACACTCTTTCCTAAATTCGCATATAAGCTCCATCCTTTATGTAGAGGCTATAAGATTTGTATATGTGTGCTTAATAAGCTAGCTCAGTTAACTCCAGTTTTTTAGATCCAAGTACCTCAATCCTGATTATGTCCCCAGCTAGAAATTCGCACATGACGTGTTCCATTGATTCATCTCCTCCTCACATAGACTGCTTAATGGGTCCTTTCAAAATTCTAACTTATTTAGATGATTTCTAAGGCGACAGTGCCCAGTTAATATGGCAATTAAAACCCCTCAGGTCTGATCTGGAGAAAATAAGCCAAGCCTTGGCTCTCTGAGTGGAAGGTCCACTGATGGCAAACCGAGAGTGTCTGAGATCTGTGAGGGTCCGCCAGTGCTCCTGTAGCTTCAGGTCCAACCACCAGTTATTTTCCATTAATGCGGTCTCCAAGGGAATTCTAAACCTATGCTCCAATCAAGTGAATCTCAAGACAGTTCCTTAAATGGCCTTCTCATTGCCCTCAATGCCCTAGTGGGCCGGGACCCAAATTATCCTAGTTTAGCGAGAGTTGAACAGTGTTCCTGCACAATAAGTGACGTACAGTTGTCGTATAAAAATGCCTTCAGTACAGCTTGACTATCCTTTTCAATTTTTATTGACATACTTATGAATCCCCCCGCTGGCAGGAGGCTGGCACTGTGATCAATTCGCCATTGGTTCCTTTCAAAAACGGCAAGACTTTGGTTTTTAAATAGGTAATTAACACGTCATCAAGACTAACATCTTACAAAAGATACATAAATAAAATAACAAATAAAAAATAAAAACAATCAATTCAAAGAAGTCAAATCTACCAATCCATCAAAAATAATCCGACTCAAAGTACTCTTCCATGGAGTAATCAGTCCTCTGCTAATGACTCTTTTCGTTTGCTTTCAAAATCTTGAAATAGGTAGACGTTTTATTTGTTCTGGATACTCATTGTTGAGTTTGTTACAGCAGTAGTAATTTCCCAGTTGGATTCTTTCGAGTTTATGAAATTCGAAGACACAGTGCCAAGTGTCTGAATCGGAATTGGCGTTTGTAGGAAAACTCCCCTTGGGTTCATAGATATATCTCAGGCAGCATAAAACTGAGTCACTGTAAAATATTCTGCTGTTTCGATAATTCATGGCAGCTGGTGGTACGTGAGGTAACACACAAAACTCTAAATGCCTCCTTTTGCTTTAGCAAAACTCTACCCATCAGTGGAGAGTATACCCAAACAATTAAGCCGTGAGTAGCCAAAGTATCAAAAGATGAGAAGTAGACCAGGCGACACACCTCCTCCGTAGTAATAGCCTTCATACACCTAATTCAAGTATTGCAATAGATAATTTTTTGTAAGGGACAGGCCATATGCACTCCAACTAAGTGTTCCGTCCAAAACAATAGCTAGCAACCTCTAAGAATCAGTTTCTATAACTGAGTAACTGTTCATCATCAGACCTTTTCCGGCAAAAACTCCTCAACCTGGAAAAGTTCACTTAATTCAGAAGAGGAACGAGCCACATTGAGTAAAGTGGCATCATCCACACAGACTAGTCCTAGGGGCAGATCATTTACATATATTACGAATAGAATGAGGATCAGTATAGATCCTTGGGAACTACACTCTGTGTAATTCATCAAGGGAACATTGATTTTTGCAAAAAAACTCTGCTTTCTATACGAGCGCCCTACCTCCAATGTGTTAAATCTTATACAGCAGGATATCCCTGACAACACAGTAAAATGTTTGCTTGAATCGCAAGCATCTCCGCACAATGGTGTCCGTCAAAAGTCTCAGCCAAACCTTGGTAATATCTATTAGTACAGTTGTTCTAAATCTTTCTTGTTCAAATCGATGGAAACTTCTCAACAAAACAATATTGATTTAAATAAATAAACTTATGTTTTTGATTTCATAAATAATGAATGTAAGGATTACCATCAATGTTTCAGACATTCTCTATGAAATCTATACCTCCCCCTACATATTAAGTTATCATGCGTAAAGATCGATAATATCCTAATTACACAGTCAGCACCGTGGACCTTTGTAGAAAATCCAACTAGGCTCATGTTAAGTAATAACGTACAACGGTCGAGACTGCCACAGAACATACCGCCGAACATATAAGAACTTAGTTACCGAAGAACATCATTAGTTCTGTCATCTGACGCGCAGGTCGTGCGATTCTCTCTGCCATCTTGAGCCCTTACGGCTATTCGCAATCCACGGCTCAATCATCCTCGCGGTCTTATTTTGTCGTGATTGTGTTTTATTATATCGTCGGTCCAGGAATAAGACATTCTGGCCAGAGATTGGTCCAGCGGCATGGGTGGTCGCTCTTCTCTCCTCTCCTGATTGTTTCTCTCAGACTACGTCGATGGCCCTCTCGACCGGGTTCGGATGCACTTCAGTCTGATCTCAACGTTTCAACTTGACCACTAATTCCATTAACTGCGCCTATCGATTTACTCGTTTTACGTCAATCGCGGCAAATCTGGGTATGCAAAAGTTACCACTCGATTCGATTCTTTTGAGTGACAACAGGTTTGTCCGAGTTCTGTGTTTATTAAAATTCTGTGTCTCTCTGTGATCATATGTACAGTGATTTATAGTGATACTGTAACAAACCACCTTGCATAGAGCATAGAACAATGACAATTATTCCTCGTTTATGTTCATAATCACTTCCTTGAATAACTTAAGTGAAAAATGGATTCACAAGAACACATATTGAAATCACGTGACGTTCTGCTGGTTTGCTAATTCTTTTATAGATTATGGTGAGTTATTTGTTGGTTAGATTTCGAAATACGTCTAATTATCAATAAAGCAGAATTTTCTCTTTCTTACCCACCAAATAATAAAGGCGTTCCACAGTTGGTAATACTGATTTAGTAGTGTTCTTTTATAATTCAATGTTGGAGTATTACATATGTCAATGTTTTATTTTGATTTTCTATGGAAATCTTCTTTTATCTACAACTACCTCAAACTTAGCAAATGGTGATCGAAATAAAGATAGTATCGCTTCTTCAGATAACTAGAAACTAGAAATAGAAATGACAAAATTATAGATAATTATAATAGAGAATTTGAAAATAATTGAGCTATAAAGAATCGTGAGATAGATCAAACCAGTGGTCTAGCAATTTATCTCTATCGGCATCGAATACTTTGGATATCTGATATCTCCATGAATTATGAACAGTTCAATTCAAATCTTACATTTTTCTTTAATGAAGTGGATAAAATTAATGACAACTATGACAGATGATATAGATTAAATTAGTTTTACAAGGTAAAACATAGAACATAATTGTTTGTATTTATAAGCACATCAATAAGCAGTGAAAAACTCATATACCAGAGCAAATATATGAATGAATATAAAATAAAGATACGTGACATGCTGGTATGCTGATTATTCAAGAAATCATGAGTTATTGTACATACAGAATACTTGGAATTAGTAATACTGATTTATAACAGAATTTTTCTTTTATTTCGTTTGGTATTAATGAGTACATTTGTCTGTTTTAATACTCCATATTCGAAAAAATTTTACCAGTACAGTTCAATTTTTTATTTTAATAAAGTACAGCATTTAGTGACCAGTATGACAAATAACATGGATCAAACATAAAATACCATACTTATATTCATAAGCACATAATAATTAGTGAGAATTCATCTACCAGGGCAAACCATGATGCTGGTCGTCTTATTCATTAATAGATCAGGGTACCTATAAAATACCTCCAGTTAGTTATATTGGAATTAAAGTTATGGTAAAATACTAAGGTTGGTATAAGTGCAGGAATTGTGGTGTTCTTTTAGTAGTTCATATTCTGCCTCCGATTTTCTTCATAACTAACTCTGAACTTATTCTTGTAATTAAGAAATTCAGCAAAAAGTGATAAAAGTAAAAGTATAATAACACTAGTTTCATTGATGAAAATTGCTTCAGTGGACATGATTACAGATGTACCCCTTCTTCTCTAATAACTAGAAACTTGAACGTGAGTTCACACAAATTACAGATAAATATAGTTGAGGGGATACGAGCAGATTAGTAAATTATGAAGCTATAAAGAATGATTGATCGTGAGATATACCCAGTAATCCTGCAATTATCTCTTTTCGGTATCAAATGATTTCAATGATTTCACGAATTGAAACTAGTTCAGTTCAAATCTTACATTTTTATTTGATGTTGTTAAAAATAACCGATGACAGTTGACATAATTTAGGTTAATTTTATATAATAGAACATGGAATACTTCCGTTTTTCTTCATAATCACAATGATAACTAGTGGAAAATGTATTAACCATATCAAAATTAGGTAACATTCTGCTTGTCTGCTAATTATTTCAATGTGAGCTAATTGCAGTTGGGAATATTTCTAATCGGCAATATTGAAAGCAGATTTTTATTTGTTTCGTTGCAAAGTGTTGGTGTCTCCTTTATTCTTTATATGTAACTATTGTTTATGTTATGCAATTTAGCAGTAAATGATCTTTGAAGAGGAAGAATTAATGGCGAATATGGCATAAATTATATTCATTTCTCTATGAAATAATGACCAGAGAATACATTCACTCAGGTTCATGTGGTCATTTCTGAAAATGAATGCATTCTGCCAGATTCCCATTTTTTCATAGACAGTTTTTTCAATCTACCAAATTTGTCTAACTATTGCTATATTAAGAGAAGAATTTTCTGTGTTCCATGCTTTTTAGTAATGAATAACTCAATGTTTCGTCTTCGCATTAATTATATAAGTATGGAGCGAGAAGATTAGGAAATTATTGAGCTTTAAAATGTGATCGTGATTTAGATGTGCCAAGTGATCCAGCAATTAATCTCTTTCAACTTCGAATGCTTTGAATATCTCCATGAATTGTGATCAGTTCAATTCAAACCGTACATTCTTCTTTAATGAAGTTAAACAACTAATGACATCGTTCATAGATGATGAACAGAATATGTTCTATGTTTTGTTCTAGAGTTAATTGTTTAAAGTAAAATAGATTGCGTTCCTTTTGACCAGAGATATTTTTGTAGAGCAATAATATAAATAAAATAACTATTTGGCATTAATTGAACTCTATGGAATCTTAGCGACTAGTTTCAAGCTTTATTCTAAATTTCTCTGTTCTTTGAGATCTTCAGATATGTTGGCGAATCGATGAAATATAAATTCTACTCTTTCTTTAAATAGAGACCTTAACGAACGCTCTCGTACTCGATTCTAAATACGAAATGTTCGAATCACGAATGATTTATGTTATTATTTTATGAATTCCAGCCGCATTTCTGCCATATTTCATTTGTTACGATCTTTGCGGCTGCAACGTCCGATATTTGAGTAAAATTTTAATAGTTCATTGTGATATCTGATTCTGATACGCGTGCTGGACTTCTCGGTAATAAAACTGGTCAAGTTTTCATTTGTTTTATTTAACTACTTGAATGGTTGACTACGAAAGGGATTATCAACAATATAGTTGTGTCTAGTTCCTCGTTACGATTGAGAGGAGATCGAAATGTTCGGTCAAGAGAGAAAATCGTAATTCACTTGGTGGAACGAAATAGAGTAGGCTTCAATTTCAGGAACCTTTTTGAGTGCGGTTTAAAGAATGAATACTACTTTCTTTATTTCCCAGAATTTTTACGATTCCAATTTCTTTATTATACAGGGTGTTGCAAATTCGATGATTTTATAGGACAGCTATGTGAAACGTGGAAGATAGAAAGAATAACCCTCCTTCTCCGGTCTCAATTTTCGAGAAAACTCATTTTTTGTTTTCAAGTTATGACGGAATTTTTGATTTCGGATCCAAAGCATTTCTATGTTATTCGTTTTCCATTAATACAATAAATTCCCAACACCCCTCAGAGAAATAAATCCAAGGGTGTCAGATCTGGGAAGCCGGCTTCAGTCCTCTAGTTCTTATCTAGTGGTCACCGAAATTCCAGTTCAGTAGTTGGAAAACGATTCGTTTCTAGTGTGCTCATTCAGAATTCTTCTATTTTCTGAAGGTACCAGTAAAATTAAGTCGTCGTTAGTTATCATTATACTGGAGGACTTGCAATTTTCTCATCCTGAAGGGTATGAATTTGTTCTCCTTGAGAATTCTGAGATCCTTGCCATTTGATGGCTTGAAACCTATCCTGTATTTTCGATTTTTTAATGCAAGAAGCTGATGTTGGAAAGATAATAATCATCTCTATTGATACCAAAATCACCTAAAGTGCGTTATTGAAAAAACGCAAGTTTGTTTCATAGCTCAAAAAAGGGAATGTGAAAATATTTTTTACCTAACTTCAACAGGTGGTCACATGTCGAAATCGCTAAAAATCCAGAATTTTGAAGAACTCGAGAACTGAAAAAGATAGCCGAAATCCAAAAATCGAGCTTGAGAGAGGGGGATCATTTTTCTTCAACTACAATATATATACCGTACTAAAACATCGAATTTGGTCCACCCTGTGCATGATCAAATTTCGAGCCATATACTGGGTGATTCACCAGTGGCGCGGTGCTCTGTAGCTCGTACACTCTTGAAGATTTCATTTTTGTTGGAACGGTATTGTATTTAGAAAGTAAAAATCTACTTCAGCAATTTATTTTGAAGTAAACAGGGTGTCCGAATTTTCTATGAAAAAATATTGGAAGTTTTTTCAGATTGGAAGACCGCTTTTTTGTTGAAGATTCAAGAGCGTCCTAAACACTGCTGTAATGTCTTTAAGTAAAAAGTTTTTTCGGTGACTAGTTTCGTCACAATATGTACTGTATTTTATTATTCATGTCAACGCATGAAATATTGTGCCATATTTTTGCAGAAGTAACCTTATCTTTATCTTCGACCATTTTCGAAATGAAAGAAGATAAACTAAAATAATAAAATCAGAGGTTGCGAAAGAAGAGTTTATTTATTAGTACATATCATTATACTTGATCAGAGAAATAGAGATAGTTTAAGGTAGTCGTGTATGAAATACGTAATAGATTGGTTTTTGGTGAGATGATCTACATGGTGTTGAACTATTTCAATAAGTGTTCGAAATGTTGCCCGTTTCTTTGTAGACACAGCTCAATCCTTTTGAGGAAACACCGTTGAACTCTCGATAACATTTGCGGATTAAGGGACTGAAATGCGTCGACTATTATCTGTCTCATATCCAACTGTGTTGTAGAAGCAATCTGGTAAACGATGCCCTTAATATAACCCCACAAGAAGAAATCTAGACTTGTGAGGTCCGGAGACCTAGCTGGCCATCTAACAGGACCACCACGTCCTATCTATTTGTTTGCATTATTCAAATGCTCCCTAACCTGATGTGAGTAATGTGCTGGTGCTCCATCTTGTTGAAACCACAAATTTTGTTTTATATGCTCTGGTACATGGGCAAGTAACATTGGTAGGTGATTTAGCAGAAAATCTAAATACATTTCACTATTGAAGTGCCCGTCGAATAAGTGCGGCCCAATTAGATATCCATCTACTATAGCGGCCCATACATTCAAGGACCAACGATGCTGGTGATCTATTTGTTTTATGAGGTGTGAATTTTCCATGGCGTAATAATGAAAGTTGTGCCTGTTAACAAGCCCATTCTTGTGGAAAGTTGCCTCGTCTCTGCTAGACATATTTGGATTTTCCGTTACTTTGTCACTTGCCCAATTGCAAAAATTGATTCGATTTTCATAGTCTTGATTGTTCAGTTCCTTTTGCAGCTGTACATGATATGCATGAAATTTATTCACTTTCAAGATTCTCTGGACGGACGTTTGACTTATATCTGTTAACTGAGAAATCTCTCTTTGGCTTTTATATGGATCCTCTGTCACTGTCAACAAAACTGAAAACTGGTTGTCTTCAGCTGTAGCAGTTTTTGGTTTTTCATGTTTTTTTAAGCAATATTACCCGTTTCGATAAATCTAATTATAAGTTTTTCAAAGCATCTTGCATCAGGATGCAAGATGATAGATAAACTCTACTTGCCAACAAAGAATTTCTACCACACTCACCCAGAATAAAAGTCATATCAACATTCCTTCTTTGGAGAACTTCATGACAGTCAATTGAGAAAATTGGGTTCAAACCTCACTTTAACAATGTTTAATAACGAAACACTGATAAGTTCACCATGTAAAATGCAGAATATGATATGTCCGGGCACCTGACAGAAGGCACAAATGAAAAAAATGTCAACACATACCTCGATTTACGTTTTAATCATCTTGATTTTATCATTCGTAAAAAGAATTATCTCGTTTAGGTTTCATTTATTACTACTTGAATCATTACAGAAAAATACTTCTGTGCGAATAATGATGCATGTTGATGAGTTTGATACGGTTTGTAGAATTTTCATCAAAAATTTTACAAATAATCGAACATTTCGAAAATGATCGAAGATAAATATAAGGTTACTTCTGCAAAAATACAGCATAATATTTTATGCGTTGACATAAATAATAAAATACAGGGTGTTCCATTTGAAAAAACAAGGTATGATATTTTTAAAATTACAATATTCAATTTTTTTTTTGAGTCACTTCTGTATAAAATGAGGATAATCTATTAGAATTCATCAATGAAGCTATCCTTGGGCAATAAGCAAACGAAAGGAAAAAAAGTATTCATCCTCTCTGGCCGAAGGAGAATACGATAATATGAGAGCCTATTTTCATGGATTTTTACTTTACGGAAAAAAAATATTGTGACGAAACTACTCACCAAAGAAACTCATTACTTAAAGACATTATAGCAGAGTTTAGGCCGCTCCTGAATCTTGAACAGAACAGTGGTCCGTCTTCCAATCAGAAAGAACCACCCAAGATTTTTTTATAGAAAATTGGGACACCCTGTTTAATGCAAAATAAATTGCTGAAATAGATTCTTACTTTCTAAATACAATACCATTCGAACAAAAATGAAATCTTCAAGAGTGTACAAGCGAAAGAGCACCGTGCCATTGGTGAATCACCCATTATACTAGCTGTTATTGAAATGGAAGAGACAAATATTTTATTATTAGAAATATGTTTCATCGCTTTTCAAAGATCTAACCTAAACGAATCCAAAACAATTATGGTAGGCGTATATTACACATTGCATTCCATTTTTATTCTGAGGTCTACAGAAGAAGTACAAAAATCACAAAAATGTAAGAAATGTATGATTTCTTCAAATGTCTTAAAATTTTGACACGATGTAAAATGTGTCTCTTAATTTCTACATTATGGTGGTTAATAACTCTTCTGAACCCACTCTACTTTGAGAAGCTTTGTTAAAACGCTCAAAAACTAAAAGTTATTATGTGATATGCTGAACATTAACTACAAATAGAAGGAAACAATGAACTAAGAGAACAATAAAGTGTTCATATTTCTTTTCAAGGAATTTCAAGATGGACGTCAGTCGAATTGATAGACTGATAGAATCGGTACCTTAATTGAGTAAGAGCTTCTCAAATTCAGCGTAACTGTAACTGATCGTACATCTCAACGTTTCAGTTAATTATTTGGACGTAAAATTACTCCCAACATCGAGTTTGTTCGCACCTGTTGCTTATATTTATATTTTAATGATTATTCCCTTCTTGCAGGTGTTGAACCAATACAAACTATAGAATTCTATGTCAATTAATATTTATTAATTGTAATTTTAACAAAAACTTGATATGTCCCAAGATGTCGAATATATTTCTCGTTTTTATTTATAGGTTTATTAATTAAGAAGATGAAAAAACAGGGTGTTCCATCTCAAACGAGCCACCCTGTGTATTCCTTATAGCCGAAATTCGTCGAATTATTTTGTTGGGGAACATCTTTTGACGTATATTTCATGCTTTCACAAGCAATCTATTAGATGTGGCGGTTCAAATCCTCGAAATTGAATAGAGCAAAGGGGCCGAGCGATACCTCGTTTGAGAGCTATTCGTAGCCTCCTTACAATGGTGTATGGAAAGTCTAATTCCAACAAATCATTTTCGAACCTAAGGATAATATGATATTCTACATAGTTTTATCTTGATTATTACCGGAGATATATCGGTTTGAAAATTTTTCAACCCCTCTGTCTAGATTCGGAAGTTAAGGGTTGTATCAAAAAGTGTTTTCGAACAAAAGTTATTACCAGAGATTTTAACAATTCTACACCCATCTACTCCGTCTCGGAAGTTTAAGTTCGAATCAAAAAACTTATTGAACAAAAGTCGTTGATAATATTTGGTCATCAATGGAGATGTGGCAATTGGAAAATTTTCAACCCCTCCTTCCGGATTCGAAAGGTAAAGGTCGTATGAAAAAAAAATTTCAAACAAATGTTTTTGATAATAACATGTCTAAGAACCATATGAAAACCGTATGGTTTTTACCAGAGATAAGGTGATTAAAAAATTTCAACCCCTCCTATTAGGCGGAATATGCCCAACCCTGGCATCTTGGCACTCTGAATAACATTGTAAGGTTTGGTGGCGATCAGATTATAACAACGGCGATTATCGGTGTCTCATGGAAATCCACCAAAATTCTACCATGATGACCTAAGCATTACTTATTTGAATAAACTGCTGAATTCTAAACTGAAACTAGTCACGGTTATGCATGGTTTCTGATAATCAACTAAGATTTACATTTACTCCAATAAAAACTATTGTCTGAATAATTATAACTGATATTTCGAAAACTGCACTTCCTTATATTTTAAGTTGAACTGGTTTTTGCTCCCTCGTACCGTAAAAGCTTAAACGAAATAACCTGTAAGCCATCAACCATCGCATTCCCAAGTAAATAGAATTGCTTTATTCGCGTATATACGTTATCGATTAAGAAATATATACAATGCAGTCTCAGAACTTCCTGATAAATTATATGCATACTACATACCGTAATAATTGATTGTCTACTTAATTTACTTGAAGGGTTCATCTACTTCTTAACTTATCTTTCATCAGAAAAATCGATACATATAGAAAATGCGTCAGGTGTAATAACTAGTTCAACAGCTTTTAAGTCATATCATCTTAATGGATTTATGAGATTATAAGTACGGGGGTCATCCAAATAAGAGCTGGTCTTTTGAAAAATAATGTTTATTTCACATAAACAGAAAACACTAACAACTAATGTTAGACAATGGAATATAACTAGGCATACATTATTTATCGTTAAGGTGTAGCTATTTCTTCTAGGAAGTCTAGAATACAAATTTCAATTCAATAGCACCTTAAGCTTAGATAGTAGCAGCTATGAAGGTGAGCGTCTGATAAGGTGATTAAAAAGTTATAAAATGTGACAATAATCTTTGAAAGACGTTGATGCAAGTTGAGGAACGATTAATATTTCCAAAATTACAGTGAAAAAAAAATTAATAAATACTTTAACTCCAAAGGATCAAGAAGGCAGATTTTTTAAGCTCCAAAAAGAGACACGTATCGACATTGAATCTAAAAACTTCATCAGAAGCTATATTTTCACCTTCATAAATTTCTACTTTGAAGCGATTGATGATAACTTGGATGAATGGAGGATAATATTATCTACAGACTATAAGTGGTTTTTTTTCAAACCTAAATCTAACCTAAAGAAATTAGGATGCAGCTGAAGGAAATGGTGTACCATTCTACTTTCTTTGATTTTTCTTTTCTAATTTGTATGTAGAAATTTCTATTAGATGTGTATTCACTAGTTTTTCAATGAATTTTCATTCTGTTCAATGCAATGTTCAAGTCCCTCGGCAGTCAGGTGTTTGTCAATATTTTTTATCAAAACTTCAAGAACAGTTATAAAAGAAATTCATTACCAAAAAGTTCAGTTATCACAATAGATAACGCCAACATGACCTTCGAAAAGAAAATATTACTTTCAAGAAATGGAAATGCTGAAATGAACCAATAAAGTGTGTTTTTTTTTTGAACAAAAATCAATAAAAATGAGTTATATAAACTGATTCACCATAAACTGAGATATAAATTATATGTAATAGATTCTCTGCTAGGCTAACATGGGCATTCAGTCTCCCTATCATCATGAACTCAATTCTATTGAGAAGATATAGACATTTGTAGAAGGTTGTAACGAAAAATGTTCCTTTTAGAAGATGTGGCGACTTAGACAAGTATTTACTTCAAGCCTGTAAGAAGTCATAAGTTCTAAAATTCAGACTTGACATATTTTTATCCAGTGTAAAAATTCATCTACCATTGAAAATACGCATAAAAATGTATGTTTTTACTCGCATAACTTCCTGATCATTTTAAAAGAATATTACCAAAGCAACATGCATGGACTCAAATGTTAAGTAGATTCCTCGAATTGGCAAGTTTCGAATTTCAAAAAAATTAATGTTCATCTGTATTTCGATTTATGAAGAGTAGAAGTGATCGTCGAACTGTAAGACCAAAGTTAATTACTATAGTCTGAATCGAATCAAACCATAGAAATAACCATGATCTTAAAAGGATCTTTGAAATCTGTGATTTTCAGTTATATATATATATATATATATATATATATATATATATATATATATATATATATATATATATATATATATATATATGGTGCTTCAACGAAAACTAAACAGAGGATATATCTACCAAGATATTCATTTCTGATCAAAACGCAAACACAGGTCAATTTTTGTTTCAAGGGGTCATCTTTTGGGGTACAAAACTTGCCTGAAATATCAACTCCCTAAGCGGGGGTTGCAATCCTTGATCACTTTGAATAGGGAAGATGGGTATCTTTGTCTACATCGCCTTTAACGAATTTTGTTTTTTTAATTGAAAACTGTAAAAGATACAGGGTGAGCAACTGAAAGATAGGGAAGACTATTTCCCTGAGACTATTCAAGTTTCAGTGAAGTGAAAATAAAACAGATCCATGCTGATCAATGGCAGTCATCATCAAGTAACATCCTCATCTCGAATTTCAACCCCTTTAGCACGGTTGACCACCCTTGAAAATTTGGAAGAGGGTAGATGGGTCGAGTGATACCTCGAAAGAAAAGAATTATCTTTGTCTGAATCCCCGTGAACGAATTTTCATTTTTCATTAAAAATAATTTTGGTGTGTGTCATTTATAAAAGAAATTCATTACCAAAAAGTTCAGTTATCACAATAGATAATGCCAACATGACCTTCGAAAACAAAATATTACTTTCAAGAAATGAAAATGCTGGAATGAACCATTAAAGTGTGTTTTTTTTGAACAAAAATCAATAAAAATTGAGTTATATAAACTGATTCACCATAAACTGAGATATAAATTATATGTAATAGATTCTCTGCTAGGCTAACATGGGCATTCAGTCTCCCTATCATCATGAACTCAATTCTATTGAGAAAATAAGATATTTGTAGAAGGTTGTAACGAAAAATGTTCCTTTTAAATTAGAAGATGTGGCGACTCTGACAACTGCAAAAATTTCAGGATGCCGAATGTACAAGACGACAAGAGTTATTATTTGAAGTAATTACTTCAAGCCTGTAAGAAGTCATAAGTTCTAAAATTCAGAAATTCAAACTTGACATATTTTTATCCAGTGTAAAAATTCATCTACCATTATAAACATGCAGTCGTTTCAATCATATGTTCCTATATGACGTTATAATCCATTTTACTTGTTAATTTCTCAATAAATTTCTTTTTTACCAACCAGTTTTACGCAAGCTCTTGGCTTTTTCTTTCTCTTTGTCATAATCGATCAGTTCAGTTCTTGCCAGCTTGCACTTAGATTCTATTGGAACCATACATTTGGATAAGTATTATTAGTAGCTGATAACTCTTGTTGTTCAATTGTTGGAAGTCGATTGGAGTGTTGAATCCCAGGATGATTCATTTGGTACTTTAGCTGCAACAACTAGTTCGGAATTTTCCGTGAGTTTTTCGTTCAGTATTTGTCAATTTAATATGAGAGATGATTACGCTCCTTCTGGAGCTCATAATATTACTGCTCCTTCAGTTAAGTATATCAACCATCACCTGGAAGTCCTAGTCTTCACCACCCTCCCGGTCGAAGAGAGAATAATATATATAATAATATATAATAATAAAGTTAATGAGTTCAATCATTGAAGGTATTTTGTAGGATAAAACTGACTGTTTCCAAATTAGCAAGAATCTTTCAATAGGAGAATACCACAGCTTATATATTATTTGATTATCTTCGTAGAGCTGTGTATTGTGTTGCTTGCTGCGTTAAGAGTCTTTGAATTAAATAAGGTTGGTACGAAAGGATTTTTACTATTTCTGATATTTCCTCTTTCATTCCCCAGATTTTTCATCCTGAAGAGTTCTGATTCGACAAACCCAAAACGTACATGGTTAAACATGCCGTGTTGAGCAGAAGCAATGAAGTAATGAAGTATTGGTAGAATATATTTCGTGATTAAACCGTGATAAACATTTTTTCAGGGCTAGAATAAGTTTCATTATAGTCCTAGCTACTTGATGCCGGCCAAAAATTACTTAGGCGTGAACATTAAAAACAATTTGGTTAATTAAAAGCGCATGTGAGTTTTTTCGGCCACTTGTGAAACTTCAAAGTCAGTATGTGGACCGCTAAAATACGTCTTTATTTATAAAATGGTCAGAATCGATAAAGGCGTTTTTGAATTATTTTAAAAACAAGAAAAAATATGTTAAGCCTTAACGATCTCTAGCAGCAAAAGGAAAAAACTCTTCAAATAGTGATGTGGTCCAAATCGACTCATTTGAGACTTAAAGATCTATTATATTGCGTTGTACGGGGACACCCTGTATACTATAACTCGAAAGGGTAAGATGTAACGCTGTTTTGTATCTGACGATTTTTATCAATCACGTCTACTACAAGTCTCGTTAAATCTTCGTCCTAAAAAATCTATTGCCATTCAAATCCACTTGAATCCATCCCTGGTGCACAATTATCAATCGCCCACTCGAAAAGAGAGGATTTACTACGTCCCATATGAATCCCTTTGAATTACCATTATTGAAATTGCGACGAGTAGAGGCGCGTTCATCGTGCAGGATAAGGCACCTCTCTCAGTATTATTCCTAGTTGCAACATGGTCTCGCATAAATCAGAAGAATCTGTATTCATATCTGTACATTCGAATTAATGTCGCTGGACTTATCTTTATCATGGAAGTTGACTATGATATTTATTATAATAAATCATAGGCTTTCATATTACTGAAACATATTAATCTATAAGAAAACGGGAGAAAACCTGTTAAACACCTTTGATTTGATAAAAATACGACAGAAAAATATAATGAATCTTATCTTTGAATATGACGCTGATTTTGGCTTTATCCACGAGAGTGGCTGCTGTTTAATATAAATAGAATAATATCTTAATGGTGCTGATAAATGAGTATGCTTAGTACCATGCTTAAAATATACTCTTTAGCTGTATACCTTTGCTTGAGAAAAAATATGCTACCTTTAAGCATGCTTTGACAAAGCTTTATCGAAGCAGATTATCCAAAAACACATACTATTCAATAACAACTGTCTAGGGCGATCGAGCTTGTTCGATATTTGAGTCGCTTTTTAACGACGTGAATTTCCTATATTCACAATACTGTCTACTTTATATTGTTGTACTGGACGATTAATCTTTCAACAAATTCGATGGAGAACCGCCTCGGTTGTCCTTGTACAAAAAAGGGAATTTGACAAAGACATACATAGAGTTTGGGCACATGGCCTAACGGTTAAACCCATAAAAACCATCAAAGGCCAGATAACTTGTAATCCAAAGTGGTGGCATGGTCTAGGTGAGTGGTTCGGAGTCCACTTTAAAGTGTAGGTCCCTAGAGAAAAGAAAAATTCGATGGAGGTTTCTACAAGATCTTGAAATTGGCTCTTTGCAAATTGAAATATAGAGAAATTTTTAGGTAATAACAAAGACCCTAAATACAAACAAATCAACAAAAGAATGTCGAAAGCATTTCAGGCTTTGGGTTGCCCAATGAGTTTAAAAGTCCATTTTCTTCATTCATCCTATACTACTTTTCAGAAAATTTAGGAGACGTGAGTAAAAAACAAGGAGAACGATTTTAGCCAGATAATAAGGAGAAGGAAAGATCTAGGGAAGATGGGGCGTCTAATAATAGGAGACTAGTGTTGGATGCTTCAGAGATACCTTCCAGAAGATATCAAAATAGTTTTCCGCTTACTGAATGCTGAAAATCCTGAAAAGGATTTAAATGAATCAGGAGTTTGAATGCAACCTTGTCCAAACTGCAATAATTTCTTCACGGGACTGATGGTTCTTTCAAAATAAGATATAAAGAACATCAAACTTAATTCCTTAAAAATGAACAAGACTCAACATTAACTAACCTGCATCCAAAATGGCAACTCTTTTCTTAGTATGGCTAAATTGGAAGTTCAATACATTACCCAAAAGAGTAAATTACCTAGAATTAGTTGAAATATCAAAACAGTTTTCAATTTTCAGATAATGAACGACCAGACTGATCTATGTAAATTCCAAATTTTCGATGTTTTCCAATAATAATTCTCTTTCAGTCGTTAATTGTTTTCTCCAAATCCAAATAACGATTTGGAGATTCATACTGATGAACGAGTTCAAAATCGCGGTAACAGTTACCTTATAATTTAATTTAATCCTTGATAGTAAATACAATAAAAAAATACTATTTGTGTTTCAGTCATGAAGGATATTTTAATGAATCATTCGTTTCGGAAAAAATCTCCGAAAACACCTATCAAATAAAAAAACAGAATCTTTCAAAATGAACTTGTGTCCTAATGTTAGGATGTCAAGAAAGAATTCCCATGAGGACATACAAGGTTGTTCAATAGGTTCGAAAACGGAAAAGAAAACACGGATTCAGAATTATAGTAGTTAATTTACGCCAATGATCCTCCAATTTATGGATCCCATTCCTATAATGGTTTTTCATAAGGTCCGCAAAAAAAAACCCTCAACGGCAGTTACTAACCCTGTGTTTGAGGAAAATCGTCTTCTCCGAAAGCATTTTTTGGGATGTAGAAAGAGTCACAAGTCACAAGGAGCTAAATCTGGCGAAAAGGCTGCAACAAGACAAAACTACACGACGATTACCTTTCTGATTGTCGGTACTCCAACTTGGTATCAACCACCCCTAAGGCTGCTAAGTTCCTTCTTTTTAGGTCTCTAATTATTTCTTCTTTCTTATCGTTATACACACACCACAAAAATTGTCGCATCACCTGGTATTCTGAATTCTACAATCGATTGAGCAGCTCATTCACAGTTTCTTTGTCAACATATGTTTTAGGACATATGAGGGGAAAGAAACCTTATCTATGCAGTAACCTTTGTTCCCGTATGATCTCAAACACGTCAGAAACAAGAATGAGTTGTTAGACTATCAGTATTCATTTAATTTCTCTTCAGTTTTCACGCTAAATTAATGCAAGCTTTCTGTGTTTCTTGTTGATTTTCGAATCTTCGAATTCATTTTAATGGCTGCTGAACGTCCTGAACGCTATTTTAGTGGTCATGAAGTGGTAAGAATTGTAACACTTCTAGAGGAGAGCCAACGTTACGTGGCTAACTTGTTGAATGTTAACCAAAGCACTATTTCAAGAGCAATTAATCGGTACTACGGAACAGGGGAATATGGAAGAAGGGCCGGACAGGGAAGAAATCGGATAATAAAACCAGTTGATGATCGTAGGCTTCGTTTAACGGCACTGTACGGCTAAAATGCTACAAAATGAACTTGCACTTTCCAGAAATGTGCATATTTCATTGCAAACTGTTAGGAACAGGCTCAGAGAAGACGATAGCAGACGAAGGTTGGCTTCTACTGGCCCGCGTCTCACCAGAGAGCATCGAGTTGCAAGACTTCAGTTTGCGAGGGAACATGCAAATTGGAGTACTCCAGAATTGTCGAATGTTCTCTTTTCCGCGAGTCCAGATTCTGTCTAGTATTAAATGATAGACGCATGTCTGTATACAGACGACCTGGGGAACGGTATCAGCAATGCAATATCCGGAAAACCGAAAACTTCGGAGGGGGCTCAGTAATGGTGTGGGAAGGCATTTCTTTCCATGGTCGAACTGAGTTAGTCCTAGTGAATAATAGAAGAATGACAGCGGCCAGATACATCGCAGATATCCTTGAACCCCATGTTGTACCCTTTGGCCCATTGATTGGCGAAAACTTCATTTATATGCATGATAATGCTCGGCCTCATGCAGCTAGATGGCCAGCCAGAAGTCTCGACTTGAATCCCATAGAACATGTTTGGGACAACATGGGGTGGCAAATTCAGCAACGTAGGATGCCTTGTAGAACAATCCAACAACTAGAAAATTTGCTTCTTGAAATTTGGAACTCATTGACCCAAGTTTTGATGGGAAAGATTTCAAACGCCAATCTCTCAAGGAAGTATATTCATTTTCGAAAGAATTAAATGTCTAAATTAACCATGGGATTGAACAAATTGGTTTGATCTTTTTGTGAATTCACATTCTCGATATTAAAATCGTGTTTTTCAGGAAAAACACCTAAACCGATAAACTCGAAGAGCAATATCTGATCTTAATACAAAATTCTACAGATTCAGCATATAGAACTTCAAAACGTGGCTGTTCTTATCGAACAATTCAGTTTCAACGCTTATTTGACCAGGAAAACCAAATTGCTGTTAATTGAGATCGCTATAGCCGTTTTCACGAGCAAACAGAAAAAAATGTAGGCTAAATAAATTAATTCAATTGATGTTCAAGTTCATGTTATCATAATAAAATGCCTTTGTAAATAACGATCCCTGAACTTTCAAAATGGATTCCAGCTACTCTGAATTCACCTTCATATTTAATCGGCAAATAAACAAACGTTCCTTACAAAACTATGAGGAATGCCGGTTGTCATTGACATGTTCGAATAAATTACGAATATCTTTCCCATCTGACATATTCCGATCATCAAATGCCAGATGACGTACGACATTGTAATAATAGAAAATGGTATTTGCAACACAGAGTATTTTTCGTATACGCTAAATTCTTCTTTCGAAGTTTCTTTGAATTTTTCAGAACAAGTTTCAAGTTTATCTACAGACATTTCAAGTATCTACTGTGATATTTGTTTCTAATTACAAATGCTCAATTATAATAACTCATCGTTATATTAATAGTTATTGCAAGAAATGATGATGTTAATTGGCCACGCATATAATGTGATCTAACGTTGTGAAACTGTTAGTTTGGGGGTTATGTTAATAACCAGATCTATAGCTCATTTTTGGATGACGTCTCAAGTAATCCGCCATCTTTCTTGAGGGGCAAACCAACGTTTTATTTGTGTGTTGCTATGAGAAGAAAATTCCAACGTTCTGTGAAAGGAAAAAACGTAGAATATCGGGAGCTTATTTCACAGAGCTTGCACCTACATGTAATCAGATATCTTATATTTTATACACTTCATTATTCAGGCATATTTTACTTGCTGCGTACCGAGCGATTTTGAGCGATCACTTCCTCATTAACGGTCATTAATTATGGTAATTGTAATTCACTTGCGCGCTCATATTTATGTCGGAATATCGAATTGGAACATAAGTAAATCGAAAAATTAAAGATCACTTAGAGGAGTCGGCGAAATTGGGATCTAAAGCAAACCGAAACTCGTTAAACAGGTGTGTTTTTAATCGGAAATATCTTCGTTTCCTTTGAAATTAATTGGATCCTAGAGTGGAACTTTGTGGATCGCTCAACATTCCTTTGCTTTGCGACTTCCTCGTTCTGCTTTTTACTTCGAGGCTTATTACGTCAGTGATCGCATAATTCAGACATACATTCTGTCGAAAAAGTATCGGAAATTGATCATTTAAAAAATCTGCTTAAAACGATTGTCAAAATTTTTATTGTTGCCTAGTTTGCGCAACTGTTCTATACTGACGCGGACTTTGAACGCTATCTATTATTTAGTTCGTTTACAGTGCTCGATTTTGTCAGCTTTCACAAGCGTGTTTTGCGAATTCTACAATGGATAAAAATATTGAAAAAGAATATGTCTCAAATTCAGTATAACAAATGGAATTTCATATGCCGAATCGCTGAAAATGTTACAGAAGGCTTACGGTGAATCGACTTTATCAAAAAACGTGCATTCAACAGTGAGGAAGATTTGTCTCGGTCTGGTCGGCCATCAACATCTTCAACTGAAGTTAACATCGATAAAGTGAAGGAAATGGTAATTGAAAATAGAAAATGAACTTTCTGTGACTCAAGAATCCATTCGTGCCATATTAAAGCATTGTTGGGGCATGAGACGCTCTATTACTTCCAAAAAAGCTGCCCTTTCTTAAAAAATTTAATCGTGTAAGTCACTGAAGATATATTTCAAGGAGTCAATTCATATCACACATTCATAAAACGCATTGTAACTGGTGATGAGACATGGGTTCATAGTTTGACATGCAAGCCAGTCAATAAGCTTCAGACTTGCGCCTTCCAACTGAACCGAAACCGAAAAACCCACGTCAAAGTCGATCAAGATTCAAGGTAATGTTGAGTGTTTTCTTTGATTATAGCGGTGTTGTGCACTCAGAATTCTTTCCAGAAGGTCAAACGGTAAATAAAGAATAGTACCTTAGCGTTATGCGGCGTTTGATAGAGCAAATTCGTCGAAAAGACCAGATTTGTGGAAAGAAAACTCATGAATTTTACACCACGATAAAGAACCATCTCACAAGGCTATCATTGTGAATGAGTTTCTGACCAAAAACCAAATAAATACCATAGAATATCCACCGTATTCACCTGATATGACTCCGGTTGACTTAGTCTTTTTCCAAAACTCAAATTACTACCTCGAGGTATCCGTTTCGAATCGATAGAAGACATAAAAGAGAATTCACGACGAGAACTAATTCAGGTAAAAACGTTTGAAAAATGTTTTGACTTGAAATAGTACGCTACTCATAAGAATGTTTATTATAGATTTAACGTCGTCTATAGAGCGGCAAATGCATATTGTCGTTAAATGTTGAGTATAAATCGTTCGTACTGTGTCACGATACTTTACGTAAACGAAGGATAAATATAGTTCAGTGGTATTTATGAATAGATTATCCAATCATTCGTATTTGTATTCGAATCCTATAATAATTTTATTAATTAGTAATTGATTATGGATATTTTAACAGAATATAATCTAGTTACTCGTATGTCCATTGATGAAAAAACTGAAACTTGAGAACAGCAGACAACCCAAAACAAAATTGTGCATTGCATTCAATTAATGAAATGAAATTCACTTTGAAAAACTCATGATTGTCAAGTTCAACTCGACGGTGCATTTTGGCAGAACATTGCAAAATACAACGACAAAAAAGGTTCATATTTTCAAAAATTCTAAATACAGTAGACTGCCGTTAATGTGAACTTATTTTTGTCAAATTTTTCAAAACGACTGTCAAAATTTTTTCGCAAATTTTTCTTTAAGTTAAACAAGAACCACGAAGAAATAATATATGGGAGATGTCAACCCAAATTATTGGCTTCATAATGATTCTAGAACATCTATAGATCATAATCGGCATCGCTTAGAGGACCGAACCTAGCCATCGGGGCTCTCTCGGGCAAACAGAGAGGGAATTGTTTTGTTGAGTTTGAATATTGAAGGGATTTTGCGATTATACTTCAAAATTGTCAAGTAAGAACGAGGAAGTGATTATGTTTCGGAGACTCACGCCAAAGAGGAAATATCGCAGGTTATGTACTTTTTGATTATCTCCTTAGTCATTTTTATGATCTTGCTTGCTATGTAAAATCTTTTCTTAAATTCAAGTGTGTTTAGACATATAAGATTCAGGTATGATTGTTGAAATATTTTTCTGCTGGTTTTCTTTTTCCATTGTTACTGATTCCTCTCCCAAACCCCCTTCCTTTCACCCTTGTCTGGAAATCATGGAGTGCAAGATGAAAATTGAAGTTGCTAAGCAGAAAAATCTTTGGACTCTTTATGTACACACGACGCTAACTCAACATAAACAGACAAGCTATTGCTAGTGCAATAGCGACAGGGAAACGAGTTTCTTCCTCAGGCTTTTTCACTCGTTTATTGAATCATACGCAAGATAGTATGGATCCCCTGTTACATTTTTTTCTTACACAGACCAAAATTATAGATTAAAGCATTTATTGTAAATACAATTATTCGAATTTTATAAATCCTCTCTTTTTCAATATATATATATATATATATATATATATATATATATATATATATATATATATATATATATATATATATATATATATATAGGATATCCACAGGACCGTCCGTTATAAACTTTTAAGTTCCAATTACAATATCAAGCTGAAATTTTATACGCGTCCATAACTAGCGATTTCCAATTGGAGTGAAATATTCTCGAAGTGATACCATTTCCGGTTATACCGGAAGTGGGTCATCACTTTGTTATTTCAAATGGCAATGTACCTTTTTTATTATACATCTAGAACCGACATTTGAGTAAGGAATAAAATACCCAAGTTGTTGGCACTTATCTGTCAAAACTTTTGACAGATTTAATAATTTTTTTTAACAACAATAATAAAAAAGGTAGATTGCCATTTGACATAAAAAAGTGATGACCCACTTAAGGTATAACCGGAAATGGTATCACTTCGAAAATATTTCACTTCAATTGGAAATCGCTAGTTATAGCCGGGTATAAAATTTCAGCTTGATATTGTAATTGGAACTCAAAAAGTTTTTAACGGATGGTCCCGGTGGATATCCCTGTATACAGGGTGCTTCAACGAAAACTAAACATAGGCTATATCTACCAAGATAATCATTTCTGATCAAAACGCAAAAACAGGTCAATTTTGGTTTTAAGGGAGACATCTTTTGGGGTACAATACTTGCCTGAAATATCAACCCCCTAAGCGGGGGTTGCAATCCTTGAACATTTTGAATAGGGAAGATGGGTCGAGTGATGACCCAAAAGAAAGGTGGTATTTTTGTCTACATTGCCTTAAACGAATTTATATTTTTAATTGAAAGCTGTAAAAGACACAGGGTGAGCAACTGAAAGATAGGGAAGACTATTTCCCTGAGACCATTCAAGTTTCAGTGAAGTAAAATGGAACAGATCCATGCTGATCAATGGCAGTCATCATCAAGTACCATCCTCATCTCGAATTTCCAACCCCTAGAGCAGGGGTGACCACCCTTGAAAATTTGGAAGAGGGTAGATGGGTCGAGTGATACCTCGAAAGAAAGGTATTATCTTTGTCTGAATCCCCGTGAACGAATTTTCATTTTTGATTGAAAACTGTAGAAGATACAGAATGAGCTACTGAAATTTTCAAGGGTTGTCACCCCTGCTCCAGGGGTTGAAATTCGAGATGAGGATGATACTTGGGGGTTGATATTTCAGGCAAGTATTGTACCCCAAAAGATGTCCCCCTTGAAACAAAAATTGACATGTTTTTGCGTTTTGATCAGAAATGAATATCTTGTTTAGTTTTTGTTGAAACACCCTGTATACTGTTATTATGGAAAAGATATATTGAACAGGAACTGGAATATGAATATAATTTCGTAAAATGTAGAATTCAATAATTGCTAAGATATTACTAACTAACTAGATTTAAGTATCGTTTTGATATTGAAATCTAACACAACAACTACTCTGAAGGTTAACTATTTGTGAGCCTCAAAATAGGAAGGAATGAGAAATATGTATTTCCATCCGTCCGTATCTAGCAACTCCTAGACTTTGTTCATGAAATTCTGTTATTTTTCAATGATTTAATCGTTATCTATTGTATACAGACAACAAGTTAGGTTCAATGAAATACAAAGATGTGAAGAATCAAGATCTAAATGAAATAATTATAAATTGAAGAGAAATTTGTGAGAGGTAGATGGTCGAGAGATGGTTTATCAGAAAGAGCAGGTTCCACCATGATTAACGACTTTATTATACTCTCTGGAGAAAACCGGCTCTCGGCCTTTCTTGTAACTTCATCATTTCAGGTTCAGCTTATCTCTCGTGCTTGCTCCCACACTCGATTTTACACTTTTCTGCCTTCGCATTTCGTCTTATTTTAAATCCTCGATTTCAGGTATACATGTACCTCCCCGAGGCGGTGAGTAATTTCTGTAATAGATCAATGACTGAAATAATTTCTTAATATTTATGATGCCCTGTCCGAAGGTATGATTATTGACAAAATGCTATCGTATAATAATCCAATTAATTACCGGGAACTCAGATTAATACTGCAGCGTTACATATATGACAAGTCGAGTTTATTTTTCATGAGTTTAATTGTTCATTTTCTAATCTAATTTGTTTGGTGTAATTTTGAAGTGCCAATTCAATATTTTCTCGTGCAAATGATCTATGTTTTCAACTTAAAACCGACTACATAGAAGATGTTTCAATTATTTTAGTTGGAAATAAACTCGACCGTGTTTCTGAATTGGTAAGCAGTATTTTAGGGTCATGTAATTGTAGTAATTAAAGATATTGATAGTAGTAGTAGCAGTATAAGTATATTTGCCTTAAAAACTTTACAAGAAACTTCCCAACAAAAATGAAGAAATCTGGAATTATTATCTGGTGATATTATAACGTGTGATATACAATTATGGAAAAACTGTTAAACATTATACAGGGATATCCACCGCGACCGTCCGTCAAAAACTTTTTGAGTTCCAATTACAATATCAAGCTGAAATTTTATACGCGGCCATAACTAGCGATTTCCAATTGAAGTGAAATATTTTCGAAGTGATACCATTTCCGGTTATACCTTAAGTGGGTCATCACTTTGTTATGTCAAATGGCAATCTACCTTTTTTATTATACATCTAGAACTGACATTTGAGCAAGGCATAAAGTACCCAAGTTGTTAGCACTTATCTGTCAAAACTTTTGACACATTCAATTATTTTTGTCATAAACACTATTTTTGAGGAACATTCAAAAAAATTGTAGCTCGTAGATCTTTTGCACTACAGACACAATTTTTGCTTGGGTGGATAGAAGAAGGATCAAGGAATTTTTTAAGCAGTCTACACATGTCAAATGTTTATTGCGTTGTTTTGTATGATTTTTTTCAATTTGGCCTCTTTCAAACAGCAATAACTCAATTTTTTCAAATTACACGTGCCAATTTTTATATCGCCATCAGATGAAGCGTCAAATTTCAGATGGAATTGTATCAGCATGTACTTTATCCATCTCTTATAGTTCCGAAATAATTTGGGAACTTATTGAATTCTGATAATTTTGCAAGAACTAACAGAGAATACTTTGAAATATTTGAATCAAGTAGCTGAACTGGCGCCTATGAGTAAACCAAAATTTCAAAGGATTAGAAGTAATTTTCTGCAATTTGGAGGAACAAAATACATAGAAACTAGAAGAAAATCAATTCTCGAGGACGACGACAATCGAATTAATACTTTAGCGTATTTTCGTGCCAATCCACATGCGTCCATTAAGTCAGCATCAATGGATATTGGATTGAGTTATACTTTCATTCAAAGGATCCCTAAGAAACATAACATGCACCCGTATTCTTTCATGACTACAAAAATTGAAACCAACTGACCTTCCCAAGCGGCTAAATTTCTATGAAAATTTATTAATTCGGCTTCAAGAAGATGCGACAATTCTGCAAAAAATTATATGGTCTGATGATGCCAATTTCAATGAAAGTGGAATAACCAACAGGAGAAATCGACATTTTTGGGCCACAGAAAATCCACATTTCATTAAGGTTATTGATTTCCAAAATAAATTCAGCGTGAACGTTTTTGCAATTTTAATGAATGATTTGTTGGCTTATCACATTTATGAGGATGATCTTAATGGACAAAGATACCTGGAAATTTTGAGAGGAACATAAGCAAATTTTTTAGATGGATTACCCCTTAACATTCTGAGGTATTGCTATTACCAAATGGATGGTGCACCAGCACATAAAACACGAGCTGTAGATCGGCAGCTAACAGAAATGTTCGAGGATAGATGGTGGGGTAATCAATGACCAAATTTATTGCCTCCGCGTTCTCCGGACCTGATGCCTCTTAATTTTTATTTATGGGGCAAAATCAAGAGTGAAGTGTATCTTATTCCTGTAAGAAGTAAAGAAGAGTTACTAGAGCGCATTCATAATGCTTTTCGTAATATTGATCCTGAGGAAACTAGGAGGTCAACTCATCATGTCCTTATACGAGCTGTCAAGTATATCGAGCAAAATGGGGCCCATATTGAACATTTATTCAGATCGTAAATTAGTTTTCTCTTATGATGTTTGCTATCATTTATTCGTATTAATGTAATTATCTTCGATGATTGGTTTTCGCTTAGTTCCTACAATTTTTATTCATCCGAATTGTAGAAAATTGCTTCTAATGCTTCGAAATTTTATTTTACTCATAGACGGTAAATTTGAAAATTGGTTATTGAATTGCCTGCAATTTCTACCCACTACTTTTTGACATTCTAAAATGAATTAAAAAAAGATTAAATATATTTTCGTTTGAATAACCAGTGGTTTTATTCCAAATGTGTTGTATTTTTTGGATATTTTCAATCTGAAATAACGACAATTCTTGTTGAAATATCAAATTCGAATGAACGGAGTGACAAGTACATTAATTTTAGGCACCTGTCAGGTGAGCGTAGCCAGTTCAGCTACTTAATTCAAATATTTCAAAGCATTCTCTGTTATTTCTTGCAAAATCATCGAAATTCAATATATTCTCAAATTATTTCGGAACTATAAGAGATGGGTATAGTACATGCTGATACAATTCCATCTGAAATTTGACGTTTCATCTGATGGCGATATAAAAATTGGCACGTGCAATTGAAAAAATTGAGTTATTGCTGTTTGAAAAAGACCAAATTGAAAAAATCATACAAAACAACGCAATAAACATTTGACATGTGTAGATTGCTTAAAAAATTCCTTGATCCTTCTTCTATCCACCCAAGCAAAAATTGTGTCTGTAGTGCAAAAGATCTACGAGCTACAATTTTTTCAAATGTTCCTCAAAAATCGAGTTAATAACAAAAATAATTAAATCTGTCAAGAGTTTTGACAGATAAGTGATGACCCACTTGCGGTATAACCGGAAATGGTATCACTTCGAAAATATTTCACTCCAATCGGAAATCGCTAGTTATGGCGGCGTATAAAATTTCAGCTTGATATTGTTATTGGAACTTAAAAAGTTTTTAACGGACGGTCCCGGTGGATATTCCTGTATACTCAGAATTCAAAATGTCAGATAAATTTAATACTGAAAATTGAACTACGTGGAAATTGATACTTCTTTTTTTGACAGCAACGATTCACCCACTACACAATAAAAATCACAAAAACACAGACATACATCATCAACGGTACACAACGAAGACAAAAAAAATGATGAAACTTTCACACACGAATTGAACCAGTCGTGAACTACTTGATGCTTTGAAATGCAACCCTAAAAGATTCTTCAGTTTCATTTTCATAGCTTTCATCTGTAGCGATCTGATATCAAAAAATTAATACCTTAAACTCTGACTTACGGAAGATATCTGAATGGGGTCAGTTGAAGCTAGTGAGCTTCAACGCGAGCAAGCCGCAAGCAACTATGTTTTCTAGAAAGGTCCCCGCTGGAGAACCTCTTCTAATGATGACCAACAAATTGCATCCAAAGGTTCGATGCAACTTCTCGGAATAACGGTCAACTCCGGGTTTTGCTGGCATGAACATGTATCAGCAATTGCTAAGTCTATGAGGCGCAGATTCGACCTGCTTTGGAATATTGTTCCCGTTTATGGGGATCTGCGCTCAAACATTCGTTGCGGATGTTGGATAGTGTACAAAAAAGGGCTGTGTGCCTCATCGACCACCCAGAGATCACCCACGATCTCCAACCATTAGCTCTCAGAAGACAAGTTGCTGACCTTTCTCTATTTTACAAATACTTCCACGGAAGATACTTCAAGGAGCTGAAAGACCTTGTTTCAGGAAAACTCATGTTTTGCCACAACACTAAGGAGCTAGTAAGGAGTTCTCATCATATGGCGGTACATTTAACGACCCTTCGAACCTCTCTCTATAAGAATTCCTTCGTTTACAAGGCCGGTGAGCTGTCCAACATCTTCCCATTATCCTACAATTTTCCCCTCTTCAAGAAGCAGTAAACAGGCACCTCAATTCCTCTCAGGCTCCCACCCATGTGGTGTGACAGGTGTGCCTATTCCTGGGAAGTGCGCATAAACAAAAAAAATGTGAGATGTGACACGTATATTTTTTTTATGCGGGCTTTCCAGGTGAACCTATTACACCACATGAGTAGGCGCCTGGCAAGAATTGAGGTGTCTGTTTACTCGTTTCTTGAAGAGGGCCAAATTATAGGATGTAAATAAATGAAACGCCATAAATTCTGGTCCATTCTGGAACTTTCTCAAGCTACAATACTAAACCACCACCAAGGTATAATTTTTCCTTGTCTCATATTTATGAACATCTCTATGTCTCAGAGTGAGATGCTCGTTCTTCCTCATACATTATGCAGGAAAGAATGAATACTGATGGGAAAACTAGTATATTAAGCTCTACAAAGGCTCGCAGATAGATATCCCTGAACCCAAGACCAGCAATCCACGTAGAGCTTTCCTCTGCAGGTGAAACACTCGGTCCGCACATGCTGCCCCTCCCAAAGCTCACATATCCCCTGAAGCTTCCGACAACAAAAACAACCGCCTTCAACTTCGAACAAACTTCACTGACCTCTGTCCCATTCTAGACTAGTTTTCTGGTGAACCCCCGAAAAGTTGACACTTTCAACTCCAGCTTAGTTATTCGGCAACTCTCTCAGTTTATTGTGTTCATTCTGAATTTAACAGCAACGAAGTTTCATCACCACCTGTCATTATGGTCGCCTGCAAGAAATGTACTTTTCCAAAGGCTCATCCCTACAATAATCATTCACAAATATCGAAAATAAAAGACATCTCAATACTAATCCCTAAATCACACCAATTTCAACAACCCTCTCCGCAGAAAGCACACTATTTACTCTCACAACTTGTGTTCGATCAGTTGAATTAGATCTGATCGATTCAATGCTATTGGCAATAAAATCATATGAGTGAAATTTGCTCAACAAGATGATAAACGATAGACAGTCGAATACTTTACTTGAGTCACACTTTTTTCTCCATTCTTTGTTCTTGGAAGGGGCGATGCTTGTCATGCCACTTCTACAAGATGATTCAATGTGTGTATTCACTCGCTTGTTGAAGAGGGCCAAGATGTAAGTTATAGGAAGGATGTTGGATGGAAGAGAGTTCCTCAGCACACTAGCCTGGTTGGACCCTCTGCTAATGAGAGTTTTCTGCGAGCCTGGTTTTCCTTTTTAACTGGATTCTTTCTTGAACCAATCCTTTCAGTTCCTTAGAGCATTTACCATTATTTGTGAATAAGGGGAGAATCAGCAACCTCCTGTCGTCCAGCAAGAGGCTGAAGATAACACGTAATCTCCAGGTGCTTGGACTGCTCTCTTCTGGACACTATTCAATAGAGGAAATGAATGTTTGAGTGAGAAGCCTCACACATGGGAACAGCATTCCAAACAAGGTCGCACCTGTACCATGTATTAAAGCATGAGCTGCGATGGCGCGAAGTACCCTTAGCTGAAAAGAACTAAGTTTATCAGAAGTTTAACAGAAAACTTCAAGAAACCATACTGCAAGATGCGATCGGTCGAAAAGTTAATGCCCTAGTGCTTGTCTGGTTCTTAACCAGGTGTACATCAAATGTCAAGAATGATAACATGAGAAATTCATCGCTATATGTGTAAACACTTCGAACACTTTTATTCAAGGAAAAATATTGAACCTTCCGTAGAATGTTACATTATCCCTCTCTGAAGGAGCTGGTTTTCCGATTCACTCTTCATAGTCATCGTAAACCAGGGCCACATCGTAGTGGTACAGCCTCGTCCAATATCTAGAATGGTAGCAATAAACTGCAGTTCAGGTATCGCTTGACCTCGTTATTGTTGCACACTCATTCAAAACACCAAACCAGACCGCAATTCATCTCAATACATTGGGTGCAAATATATGTATACATATTCAATTGGCGTCACCGAACTGACACGGAGGCTACTACTAGCGCCACCGGAAAATGATGAAAACGAATAATAGTTCAAATAGAAAACTTCGAGAAGCTATACTAGTTCGAATATCTACCGCAGTCTGACCTGGTGTTGTAAATGATTATGAAGAGTAGATCGAAAAAACTTCAGGGAGGGATATCTAACATTCTGGGTAATATTGTTCGCTGAATAAAAGTGTTCACGATTAATTTCGTATGTTTATTGTATTGTATATTATTTATTTTCCCTCTCCTCTGATGAACATTGACCAACATCTTTAAGATTCTCCAGGACACCTTTCTTTCGAACTTTTCCCCCTAGTTCATACCGCATATGCTCAATTGGATTCATATCTGGATTTTGAGCAGGACATACTATCCGTTCAATTTCAGCTTCATTGAGATACTGCATTACGATTGCAGCAGTTTGCGGACGAGCATTGTTATTCAATATAAAAAGAGATTCTCCGCCAAATATTGGGGCAAAGGAAATCACAACTTCTTCAGTACACATAGATTGGTTTTGACTGCCTTATACTATAACAGAACCTCCTCCATAACTCTTTCAACGCTTGATTCTCTCCAATCCATTATTGAAGTGAAGATTAAATCGTCTTGATCGTCTGAAAGAAGAACTCTGGCCTAGTCACCGACATTTCAATCTTAATGATTCCTCGCAAAGTTGAATCGGGTGACAGTGTAATACATTTATTATCGAGGTGGACCTTTTATGACTTTACCCCAAATTATATATAATTCTTGGATTTTTTCATTAAAGAAGTTGATTAGTAGCTTCTGTAGCCTCAAACCGGCATAGCCTTTCTTCTACATTAACTGATATTTTGTTACTGGCAAACGAACGCATCTTATTGCCTATGTCTTCTTCTATCAGTGTCATAATTTTGGCTATTCGTTCTGAAGTCTATACGTAATAATATTGACGTAATGGAAGATGTTATCAACCATGAAGTTTTATATTTCCGACGCTTCTTAAAATAAATCACCAGAATAAAAAAAACTATCTGAAAAAATAGATGATTTTTCTTTTTTGGGAAACAAAGTATTTTATACATTTTGTGGATCATAAAAGTGGATTTTGAAACTAGTAACCCTAAAACATACCATCCATAACAAAAACAACTTTAAATCATTTTGAGGTGATAATTTGCGAGATATAGAATGAAACCACTCGAAAAATTGAAATATCAAACTCTAAATTACATCTGACAGGTCCACCAACAATCAATAAATTATGAAAAAGTGCGTTCCCAATGCATTGTATGTTTTGTAACACATTGGTGGTTTTTCTAGTCTCTCAGGAATAGAAATAATCGCTACGCAAAAATCCAATTACTGAACGAAGCCAGTGAAACATCCAATCGACACCCAAGACAGAAAAGCAGTAATCAGATCCAAAGTCTACTTGCCTATGCCAATTAACGTAAAGTGACCCACCTTCATGTTAGATTGTGGCCAAGCTTTCACGTGACCGTAGGTGTTAATAGGGCTTATCTGTAGCTCGAAGGTGAACGGTAGTATTGCACGCCTGTTTGCACCATCCAAAAACATGCGAAAGAAGAACATTCCCTCTGGACGTTGATTATTCTTCATTGATGTTTATAATTTATAAATATAACTTTATATATATATATATATATATATATATATATATAGGGTGTTGCCGTTTTAATCTGCGGAATGATAGAAAATCTTGAAATATTGACACTTTCCACAAGAACATATCCTCTCTGACCGGTCGTTTTCGAGATACAGGCTGTGAAATTTTCGGGGAAAAATTTATTTTTTAATAACTCACTAAATTTTTCAGATATCAAATTAAAATTCGACATTCGAGTGTTTTTTCATCAGCTAGACGAGAGCGTATTAAAAATTTGTCGGTTGCCCTACAGGGTGATATATTTTTCGGTGTCACATCGTCTTTTTTCCCCCCGAACTTTCTTGCAACACGCCACTGACCTTATTTTCTAATATTTTCGAATTATTCATTCAATTTAAAAACTTTTTTGTTGTTTGCATTTATTTGTATCTGTCATCGTTCTTGGGGAAAAAATTAAAATAAGATTTATGTTCCGAACTTAGTCCAGGTTATGTAACACAAAATTTCTCCTCCAATCAAAAATCCACAGAAAAATCAAAGAAGTCGAGTTATTTAGGATGATTAGTTTTCATTGGAACTCACCGTATATAAAATAAAATCAAAAGTTTCATATGCAATAATTGGTTGATTTTTCAGTTTTTCTATATAGTCTAGCAGAAGTTTTCAGATGACAAAAAGTGCTTGACTCTTTGTGGTATTTTTTGAAGTTCTAGAAATATTTTTAACAGAAAAGAAATTCTTCACTTCAAACAAAAAATCTTATTGAATCTAGAAATCATCAAAAAAATCAAGAATAATCCTACTAATGAATTATGAATTTCAATCCAATATTGAACACGCCAAATGAATACCGAACAAACGAAAATACAAACTTTTTGGGACCAAAATTTTATTCTCGCATCAAACGCACACTACACCAGTTGCCTCAAACTTAGAAGTTCTTATAAACATTATTGAACATGTAATTTAGGCCCTAAATTTTCAATCAAGAACTCTTCAGATCTAATAGAAAAAAATTCAACATACTGCACTACCATATAATACTAAATTTATGTCCTGGGATGTAATTAATCTCTACGCTAGTGTTCTACCTCACAATTCATTGAAATTGATTAATCAATCTCTGCAGAATAATAATGTGAATCCCATTATACGATTAGAACTTATACATCTCCTAGAAGTATATTTAAAACTTTAACTTCAATGATGGAATTTACATGCGCAACATTTATTTAATAATGTGTAATCCTGTCGGTCCTTTACTAGCAGAAATTTATATGGATATGGATATGTGGATGACAGTCTGTTGTCTTATAGATACAAATAAACAATTAGTTTACTTTTGTATCTTCGTAAATTCAATTGACCTTAATATAAACTTCACTTTGGAAACGAAAACTGAGAATTCCATCAACTTTTCGGATTTAACTATTATTATTGACCACAGACATGATCTTTCTATTTCCATAAATCATCCGATCCAGACACTACCATTCATGATTCTTCCACACATCCATATCACCATAAAATATCTGCTCATAATAATATGATATATGGACTCATCACGATACCTATTCCACGAAATAGCTTATTGAAAGAGCTCAATATTATAAAACTAATAGCAGACAATCAGGGTATGTATGCTTTCTCTTGAACAATTTCAACATGCGATCCATAAGGTTTTTACTATTGTTGAAGAGACTGATCAAAAATATAATATATTAACTTATATTGGTGAACCCAGTCTGAATTTAAAGTCATTCTTGTCATCTCATGATTTGAATATAGCTTTCAGAACTGGTAACTCTGTAAACGTAAAATTGATAAAAGAAACAAATCAGGTGTTCATAAACCTTCTTGTGGAAGTTGTGATGAAATTTATACCAGTAGAACTTCTAGAAATTTCAATGTTTGAATATCGAAGCATAAACGCAGCTTTGACAAACAAAAATTAGATTCTTACCATGCAAATCATCGACTAGAAAAAACCATACTTTCAATAATTATTTTGATACTTCACTGATGAGAATAATAGATTGACACTGAACCTATTGTAAATTAGTACACAGAAAAACTCCGGAAATTTACCTAACAGTCAATTAGACCTAAATTCATCATCATTACTCATTCTTTTCAGTTGAATCAAATAAAGGAAAATTGTTTTTTAGTAAAGCTTCTTTCTTCTCGATAGACTTCACAGTTGTGCTCTTCAATGCGTTAAGTCGCTAAGATTCTAGTTATGTTTAATTATTCCCAGTGTTATCCTTTTAATTAGTCAATCTTGTTTTAATAAGGACTTAACTGACGAGACCGCCTCCATCCAATTCGGTTTTTCTCTCTTTATAACTTCATGAATGAGTTTCGAAGTATGTCCGTGTTTGCAACACACCTACCTTACAAAATGAGCAAGACCGACTTGTTTTATGCTAATTCTTCTGTAACGTGCCTTTGAATATGTATATAATATGAACGGCATGCACGATTTCCCACTGTACTGGAATAATTAACTCACAGATACAGAACCGGCAACCCCATTACCCCATTGTACATTGTGTACAAAAAATTTGGGATATTAAGAATTTTCGAATATGTTATCGCACTGTTACGGTCCATATAACGCAAGGTTTTCTATCAGGAAGTTCCTTTTTAATATTAACACACAATATCATTATACAATGTCCAACAACATTGCTCTCTTCTATCAAGACGCCGACAATCATGAATCTGCTAACTACTCAATGGTAGTTATGTTTGGAGATCCGAATACAAGCCCCACTCTCAACTGGTCTGTTGAATGAAGCTTCATCTCAGGATAAGAGATAACATTCTCTGCAAACTCGTAGACAGTAACTGTGGTGTCAATACTGTGGTATTGAAGGCATCTTCAATGGCTGTGTCGTATTTGGTTGCCAAATATTACTGCCCTATACGATGATAATTATTACAAAAATACCTCTACCCAGTAGCTTCCAGTGCTGTTCAGCCCAACACTCCCATATCAGAGAAGTGCCTCTTTACTAAGAGTCGGAAAAGAAAATGGTCACAGACCATACCTAACAGCATCCTCTTGGCTTACGCTTTCTAAAAGAACCTGGACCTTAACGGATTTCGTACTAATCACACTTCGCTGTGGGACTCAAAAATGGATATAGACAATGGGACTGACTATCATTACCATCAACTGCCCATTGACAAGAAGGCAATTTTCATTTCAACGACTCCATCACGCTGATCAAGAAGTGGTGAATGGATCGATGAGCTGAACACCATAATTTATACTTCCTGTTTGGCTTTAGTATACTTCTTATTTGATTTATCTGTTTTCTCATTTTGTATTGTGTTGATTTTAATGCCAGTATATGTAAATATTATGACTATAGTCTGATATACAAAATATTTATATTAAAAAAACTTTTGAGGCGCATCTCTCGGACCATAGAAGTCAAGTAATCCAATGCAATCTTCATATAGATACAGCACCTGAAAATGAAGAAAAGATAACAGTTAGATGTTTCAATGAGAAAAATACCACAGAATTAAAAGCAAAATTGAAAGATAAGAAATGGAATTCAATAAATACAGATCAAACTGCGAAAGAGGCTTTCGATAAATTCTGGGATAGGTTATTGGAAATTTTAGACACAACCTGCCCAATCAAAACTGTCACAAAGCTAAAGAGAAACTTGAAGAAAAATATTAATAAGAATCAGGAGATAAGAGAACTCAAATAAAAACTGGACGCCTTGGCTGTAACAAGAGATGTACGCAAAGACGAAGATAGCAGAAGAGCCTATCTGAGATGCAAGCATTTGTATAAACAAAGAATTTTGGAGGTTAAAAGAAGGTTAAACTCCATAAAAATAAATAAAGTAGGCAACAAACACAAAGCCATCTAGGAAGTGATCAATAATGAGACAAAGCTTCAAAAATATACAGCCACTGGTAATTTAGACTCAGATGGACTGAATGACTACTCTGTAAACATTGGTGAAAACTCAGCAAGACAATGCCAAAATACATAAACACCTCAAAAAAGTCTAGGGAACACTTCTGAATATCGATATATCGTATCCAGAACGATCAATATGGATGATTTTTTTAAAGGAATGAACACCTCACCAAATTATGTAGAGTGCCGCAACAGATTTCAGTTTTTTTAAAAAAAAACTAAAAATGCAGCAGATGCGACGCTGCTTTATAATCATTTCATGTATTCAGTGTTTGACTAGAGAAGAGATGTTACGAGCCGTTGGCATGCTCCAAGCTGGGAGCTCACAACTGGAAGTATCCAGGGTTCTGGGAAGTAGCCCAAGTATCATAAACAGTTTATGGTCGCGTTTCAATGAAACAGGTAGCGTAGAAGAATGCCATACAGGTCGTTTCAGAATTACTACAGTCGCCCAAGACCGATTTTTGGTTTTACAAGCCAGAAGAGATCGTACTACCACAGCATCTCAATTAGCTCAAAAGCTATCACGAGTTCATAATGTACAAATTTCCGACCAAACTGTGAGAAATCGACTAAACGAAGGCCAACTCCACTCCAAACGTCCTTTAAGAGTTCCACAACTGACCCATGGAAATCGCGCTGCTCGTTTAGCTTGGTGCCAAGAAAACGTAATCTGGGATCAACAGAGGTGGGCCACAGTTCTCTTCAGTGATGAATCTAGATTTAGTTATTATCCCGATTTGGAAGAATTCGAATATGGAGGGAACCTGGAAAGCAAAACCGTCTCCACCATGCTCAAGAAGTTGTTAGACAGGGAAGCGGATCAGTGATGTTTTGGGGAGGTATACGCCTTGGTGGAAGAACTGACCTCGTTTTTATACAGAACAACCTCACGGGAAATTCTTACGCAAATGAGATAGTTTTACCTATAGTGGTACCGTATCTCCAAACAATGGGTCAAAATCCACTCTTCCAACAAGATAATGCCCTTCCCCATCGTGCAAGAGTTGTCTTGAACGTTCTTGAAGAGAATGATATCGATCTTCTACCGTGGCCATCCTGCTCCCCAGATCTGAATCCCATCGAACATGTGTGGGACACCCTGAAAAAAAATCTCCTGCGTCAAAACGTCTTCCATCATGAACAGGAGCTTCGATTAGCAGTTCAGGGGGCTTGGAATGACTTAGGCCAAAACGTAATAGACAATTTAATATTGAGCATGCAGCGACGATGCCAAAGTGTCATTAATAACAGAGGTGAACCTTCAGGGTACTGAAAAATATAAGTGCTTCCATATCGTTTCGAAAATATCATTTCAGGATTTTTTTGTGTTTTACCAAATTTCGTCATTTTCAAATTTCAATTTTTTTTATAATAGGTGCTTTGGAGAAGTCAAATATTATTTTGTTTCCTTGAGAATACATTATATACAATACATTCTAACAAAAACCGAAAGATTTCTATAAATTCGAATCATCAAAATCATATTTTAAAGATATTGGTAAGTGTTCCTAGACTTTTTTGAAGTGTTTATGTAGATCTCATGTTTTTACCAGGAAGAGCAAAATATCTAGTGGAAAATTCTCTTTATTCAAGCGAAGTCACACCACACGAGATCATAAAGATTACAAAAAAAATCAAAAATAAATCATCGAAAGATGTATACCATATGACAGCTGATCTTATAAAAAAAATAATCCCAGAAATTGTTTCTCCATTGGGCATACTGTTAACAAAATGCCTTAGAGAAGGGGTACTTTCCAGATCAGTTAAAGAAAGCGAGAAGAGTTCCCATCTACAAATCAGGGGATAGAGGGCTCCCTACTAACTATAGGCCAGTCTCGGTTCTGCCTGTAGTTTCAAAGATAATGGAAATGATATTAAGAAACTTGCGAGAAGCAACATAGATTCATACAAAACAAATCTACTAGTTCAGAGCTGAGTGAACTCCTAAAGCAGATATCAGATTGATAAGAACAAAAAATTTAAGCTATTAGCATGTGACTTAATCAAAGCTTTTGACGGTATATTACACCAAGTGCTCATACAAAAGCTTCATTTTTACGGAATCAGAGGAGTAGCAACCGAGCTGATAAGCAGTTGCCTAAGAGGCAGGGAGCAGCAGGTTTATCTGAAAGGGAAAATGTCTAACTGAAGAACTATTGGGTGTGGAGTGCCACAAGGATCGATATTGGGCCCACTTCTTTTTATACTGTACGTGAATGACTTACCTGCAAACATAACATCGAGCTCTTCAATACTTCATGCAGATGATACCAGTTTCCTTACGATAGGAGATAATGAGGATGATGAGGAAGAAGTATCGTTGCTTCCGGAGAAAACAGGGTTTGACACCAATAAACTGTATTGAATACACAAAAGACACAACATCTTTATTTGTAACAAAACCTACGACAGATTCAAGCAACATACAGATAAAATAGTCAAAAAAATATCACGTGCCACCTATTGTATCAGAAGGCTCAAACAAGTGGCAGGCCCAGTAGCAGCGAGAACGGCCTATTTTGGTTATTTTCAGAGCTCAATCACATATGGCTTGCTGTTTTGATTCAACTCATCTGAAAGCAGAAGAATATTTTAAAACAAAAACAAGCTCTTCGCATTATATGTCAGTCAAAGCAGATGGATAGTAGCAGGCCTCTATTCAGGAAAAAGGGTATACTTTGGCTTCTCTCTTCATACTTACATTCATCCTCGAACATCAGGTAGAAATACCCAGAAACTCAGCTAATCACGTATATGCAACAAGATCTGCAGATGACTTCTCTATATCTTTCCATAGGGTAAAGGCAGCACACTTGAGCACAAACTATGAGGCAATTAAGATCTTCAATAAGCTCCCGCAAGAGTTCAAGACGAAGAAATGGTTAGAGCTTAGAAAAGACCTAAAGTCGCGTTTGATAGAGAAGGCCTATTATACTTTGGAAGAATACCATAACCACTCAATTATTATGTAATGTATTTGTACTTAATGTTTTTACAGGATGTTTTGTTACCTACATGTAAGTTGTTGATGGGTTAACTTTATTTTATATCCATTATTGTATATTATCTATCTATATTCATATGTATTTCTAAATTAGTAGAGTATGAATTAAATGAATAAATAAAAAAAATATTTAACCTTAAATGAAAGCTCAAAGTTTGCCATTTATGATCTACAAATTAGATTGTCTGTATGCCCACCTTCTGATGATTAACAAATAACCAAACTTTCATTAAAATTTGCTATAACGGAAACAGACAATTACTACTATATCTCACCAATAACACGTCAAATATGGTCAATTCGGTTCTGCAATTGTTTTTATATTGTATTTATAAATCTCACCTTTTAAATAACCTCACAAAAAGAAATTTCATCCCTTGTATCAGTAAGTATATGGCATGTTGCACCATATTGTTGAAACCAAATATCGTCCAGGTCCAATTCTACTCCGAATAACAATGCACATGATGAATGGTTACTTCTGGTGGATGTCAAGGTCATTCATCAACTACTCTTGAATTTTTAACACCTCAAATACGGAAGTTATGTTCAACATAACCCTTCAACTTGAAATATGCTTCTTTGTTGGATAGTTTTTCTGGTTTTCTATGTCTGTACACTAAAAAAAGTTTATCACAATGAAAAAACAGAATCTCGACTCGCCTGTAAACGAAATTCTTTTCCAATCAGCATCTAACCAATTGTCACGTTTCCTGTCAAAATTTGATCGGGCTCTTCGATGTTCTACGGTTAACGCTGGGCCTCGAGTTGCGACACGAGTCCTCAAACCAAATTCCCTGAGACGTTGTGATATCGTTGTAGTGATAATCTCTAATCAACTGTTGAAGCTGAATATATAGGTGACTAACAATATCAAACCGTTGTCGCAACGAAGGAACTTTTAAATAACGGTCATGTTGTTGCTTGAGGTCGTCATTTCTTAGGTCTCCTTTCAAGACTATCAGTCTCCCCGTACCTGTGAATCATTATGAAAACAGTTGAATGGGACACCCAAGCCTTTGGCCTACTCTTATATAAGTCCAACTTACGTCATCTAATACCACTGCTAAGGCACATTCTGCCGTGGTCAAATCTTGTGATTCCCTATGTATTATTTCCGTAATCGAAATTTTCAAGAAAAACAGTTTCTCTCAAAAATTTTTCAATGTTCTTATCAATATGCGCACATTTTCTTAAGATCGCTACGCCCCTATTTATAGTTGGAGAATCCTTTGATATTTGAGGAGAATCAATTTCAAGAAGGTAGTACTACTATTATGAAATAAATAAGATTAAATAGCAATAAAAATTGTGTTGTATCCTCAAGAAATCATACTTTTCTTCTTGTTTGGCGAGAAAAAACTGGGCGTTAAGAAAAGTGATCTAACCTAACCTGAAAGACTACTAACATTAAGGAATCCAAATAATTATTGTCATAGATGAATATAGAATAAACGATTAGATTCATCGTTCTTTGACCAACCTGTCTGAAAAAGACGCACAAAGTACTTCGAATTCAATATTCATGGAAGACTCAGAAAAAGACAAGAACTTCTTAAGTAATATTGTTACTGGTTACGAAACAGTCTTTCACATGGCCAAAAAGTCCTGTTTGCACGGTTACAGTGTAACTACAATATTCGCATAAATTGAGATTATTTCAGCCGGCCCTGGGTGGCATACACGATTGGGCATTGTAGAATAATTAATTCGAGTTACTTACGCTACACTGAACTGGCTACTCGTTTTTTTATAAGGGAGATTCAGTAACTCAACACCGCATTTATCATCGTAGCAAGGGCAATTAGATGAAACATGTGCAGAATACTTTATGGTTCTGCGGTCATCAAAAAACTACCTCGTTTGAAAATAACTAGTACAGTCGCTGATCGAAATTTAATTCTATCTATTCACTGAACATAATTAATGGATTGAAGCTTCTGATAAAACAAATGGGATACTTGATTTGAACGATGTGAATTTCAGAATAAAGAAAGTTAATAACGCAGTTACATTAGTTGCTAAATTTTTGCGAGTAACGTTTGTTCATGAAAATTTTAATTTTCGTTAAGAATGCAACACGAATCGCGAAATTTGACCCCGGCAGAATATACTGAAGCAGTAGTGTTATTTGGTCTAAGTTGGACTTACACAGGAATAGGCTAAAGGCTTGATGTGTCCCATTTCACTGTTTCCAAAATGATCCACAGGTACAGGGAGACTGGTAGTCATGAAACAAGACCTAGGCATGGACGACCTCAAGCAACAACGGCGATCCGTAACCATTTTCCTCGTTGAGATAACTGCTCACTACTGTTAAGCACCTTCAAATGTAGTTTCGAGAGAATGGAATGCAAATTAGTACTGAAACAATACGACAATGTTTCTGAGTATTTTGTTTTAGGCCTTGCTATAACCGCAGCACAACGATGAGCCCAATTGAAACGTATTTGTGTCAACTTAACAGCTTTTTTTCTGATCAAAGTTGGCTTTGAGATTTCTGCTCCACTTCTTCTTTCTTCAACAATATAAAGGTAGTTTCTTTCCTTAACACTAAACTCGTCGTTCAGTAAGTCCCGAGACCAAAAATCATTTTTATTCATTAATATAATCTCCTGAGTGACTGGCGGAAGTTGCCCAAAGCGTCCAACAACGCAGCAGTCTTCTAGCAAAGTCATGGCGTCTGTTTTTTAGTATACACATGGCGTGATTTCCATTGACTACCAGAAAAAAGGTAAATCGATCAACAGTGATTATCATATTGACTTGTTGGTACGTTTGAAGGTGGAGATCGCAGCAAAACGACCGCAAATGAAGAAGAAAAAAATCCTATTTCACCAAGACGATGCACCATGCCACAAGTCCATGAAAACAATGGCAAAATGACGAGTTGGGCTCTGATTTACGTCCCCACCGTATTCGCCAGATTTAACCTCCAGCTACTACTGGCTCTTTGCTGATCTCAAAAAAATGCTCCAAGGAAATAAATTTGGCTCGAATGAGATAGAACTGGAGTTGGAAAGAATGTATCACTCTAAAAGGATATTGATGAATAAGAGTGATACAATCTTTCCAACGCGTTTCCAACATTTCTATACCATGTTTATGGAAGGATTTATCCTTTGCTTCAAAATAGGCTTCAGCTTCGGCAATGACCCCATTCGAGCCAAATTTTTTCCCTGGAGAATTTTTTTGAGAACAGCAAATAACCAGTAGTCTCTGGGGGCTAACTCTGGCGAGGTGGGGAAATAAATCAAAGCCCGACTCGTTCAATTTTTTCATAGGCTTGTGGCATGATGCATCGTCCTGGTGAAAAAGAATATTTTTTCTTCATGTGCATACGATCTCCTCATTCAAACGTAACAAGAAATGCTGCCAATGAAAATTTAAGAATTTGACTTAATACGGCTTTCGCCAGCCTCGGATGATTGCCGATTCAACTCTGGAGTGATTGTATCCATGGTCACGTATCGGAGTTTCACTACACTCGTTGCTGTTTTGTTTCACTGAGAGCAATCACGTAGCTTATTCAGACGAATGAATATACAGAAAAATATAAATGAGAATATAACTATAAATGTTCTTGAGTAATTAAAATCGACGTGAAATTTTTACGTTTCATCTCTGCTTATTGGGTTGCTTCTTCTTAAGTGGTTATTTATGACAGGTATATCCAATAAAATTAAAGAATAGATTGGTCCCCGAAAAGATTCAATAGATTTCCAGACAGAGGTGCTGAAGGGCTTAAATCGACTTGTTCATTGATGAGTCTACCTGAGTGTTTGTATTTATTGATTTCTAAAGTTTCCCAAAGATCTACCTTCAGGGAATAAAACCAAGATTTATTATCTGTATGCAAAATTTCAAACTGTGGGTCGAAAGAATGATTATTTTCTAAGAGATGATTCGCGTAATTTGAATCTAATTTTTATTTGAAAAACTGCGTTTATGTTCCGATATTCTAATATTAAAATTTCTATGTGTTCTACCAATGTAGAAATTATCACAGTCATTGCAATTCCATCTATAAACACCTGATTTATTGTTTTTACCTGGTTTCGTTTTATTATTATTTTTTTATATTATTTATTTTGCCCAAATATATTGTGCCTTATTAATTATTATTATATAATTTCAACATTGTTTGGAAACTAATAATTTCAAAATATATTATTATAATATATTTATATAGGTAAAAACAATAAATCAGGTGTTTATAGATTGAATTGCAATGACTGTGATAATTTCTACATTGGTAGAACACATAGAAATTTTAATATTAGAATATCGGAACATAAACGCAGTTTTTCGAATAAAAATCAGATTCAAATTACGCGAATCATCTCTTAGAAAATAATCATTCTTTCGACCCACAGTTTGAAATTTTGCTTACAGATAATAAATCTTGGAAGGTAGATCTTTGGGAAACTTTAGAAATCAATAAATACAAACACTCAGGTAGACTCATCAATGAACAAGTCGATTTGAGCCCTTCACATCTATTGAATCCTTTCGGGGAGCAATCTATTCCTTAATTTTATTGGATATACCTGTCATAAATAACCACTTAAGAAGAAGCAACCCAATAAGCTTTTAATTACTCAAGAACATTTATAGTTATATTCTCATTTATATTTTTCTGTATATTCATTCGTCAAAAAGCTATGTAGTGAAACGCGTTACGAATCGCAATTATTAAGTAAAATTCTTAAAACACAGTACTTGATTATTGATGTCAAAATGTCAAACTGATGTCAAAATGTATATACATATTTGTGTATACAAACTGATGTCAAAATGTATGAGTATATGTATGTACATTTCTAATGAAAAAAGAAGAATATGTAAATATGTTTTTTTATTTGATTTATACATTCATTGGTTTGAACATGTCGAAGGAGCGAACAGCATCAAATTTAGGTGTCATGTAAAAGCAAGCATATTTTTCTTCAGAAGGTGAGAAAAATCGATTCAAACCTACCTAATTATTAGGATGAGTTCATTATTTTTCCTCGCTGTATATTAAAAGCTTTCTATATACAAATAACACAGAGTTTCGTTCCACGTAAATACAATATCATTTGTACTGTTCGTTCAGTTGTGGTTTATTGGTAAACGGTCCGCCTGTTCTGAATAATAATCTCCTTATCGGAACTTAAACAAGCAGAATGAGGTATTTCAGTTCCAATACTACCACAAATGAAATTTGAGACCTGTCTGGAAGATTTGGTTACAAAAAGGAGTCGTTTAACAGCTTTTTAGTTCGATTTTAAACCGCATTGCTGTGAATTGATCCGATAACACTTTGCGGATTTTTCCAAGAGCTCTTTTATTTTTTTACTTTGTCGTTCCACAAATTGCAAGGATTAAGACTAACCGCATCTGATTGAAAGGTTTCATGTTGGTAATGAGGTAGAATCTTTCGTCACTTATATTTGTTATGTAAATGTGGAAGCGGCATTTTTGAATTTAAAGGATACCTTTGTTGGAAAGATATCTCAAAAGATTTTACTAGAACAACGAAAAATTTGGAAGAAAACTAAGTGGATGATCAACAACTTCGAAAAGGTTTCACAAAAATATATTGAAATACTCGATATATGTTTTAGGTTATCAGCCTATTAGCAAGAGTGATATAACACTGAAAGACAAAATGAGTGGTGTTACTTAAATATGGCGGCATTTAAAACAGGAGATAGACCGAATAGACCGAAGCTCATTACAAATTCGCTGATTTTTTCCCACGAACGGATGTGATTTCCATAATCTCTTAACTGTCAAACTTCTTTCCTTTATTACCTGGATTCATAAATTCAGTTTTCTCGAAATCTATGAAATGAAATGATTTCAGTCTAAACAATGGTCAGAAAACCCAGGAGAATATTTGTTTTAATTAATGGATCATTCACGTTCTTCAATTCTCTTCTCTTTGGCCCATAAAGAAAGTCTCGCATTCACTTCAGTGTCTTTCAAATACTCCGCGCTTTTATCCAATAATTTCATTTTATCTTCATTACTATTACATATCTTGTTGATGATGTTAGGAATATAATTGATTGGAAATTTTCTATTCGATTTCTCAGTTAACAAAGTAAGTAGTAAAAAGTTATTTTGTTTTACTTTTTATTGAAATGTCAGTCAAATTCGTTTCATAGCCGTTATTCTTAGCGATTAGTTTTAATATCGAACTTCATTCTCGAAATCAATAACTGACAATTCAAAATTTATTAAGGAGTATACCTCGTCGTATGCAGGCTGTGATACAATCAAGAGGATGAAAAACAAGATAGTAGTTGTAATATTTAAGAATTTGGCATTGCTGAGTTGTTCTTAACTTTTTGTGACACGTTTGTAGTTGATATAAATTCAAAATTGTTGTTTCTGTATTTTTTCGTTACCTAAGTGTTCTTGAGAGCTCAAAATCGTTTCGTTTTTCTTATTCCTAAGTTACTTTACTTTGTAGATTTGGAAATTAAGACAAGAGTATAGAATTGTTTGTGGTTCCATGTTAAAAGATCAAAAATGAGGATTGATCTCCTTGCGCCTTTTCACATCTACGCTTATGAGTTTCATACCAAATAAATGAAGAACAATTCTGAATATCTGTTCTTCGAAACAAGACAAAAATTGATTCATTTGCTTGGACGATTCTCGAGATATCACAAAATGAAAATACATTAATTTTAGGTGGTTAAGTGTACTTGCTCAATTTAATTTAAGAAATCAGTTAATATCAAAATATTTCACGTAGAACATCGTAGAATATCGTGAGCCAGATATAGCATCTTTGAAATGTACCGAAATTGAAAGAATATGGATATAATAGCACTGGAATCATTCTGAAATAATGTTGTTCATTTCAGTAAGCGATCCAGTTCATCGACTGGTCAATGCATCTCACCGATTCTAGCGCTGTTGGACAACTTTTTTTATGGAAATACTCTTTATTATCCCCTGAATTGTATTTAATTCTATAATTTAGAACGATAATGTTGTTAGATTGTTAGATTTAATTTTTGGCTGATTATTGTGGCACACTGCTTTAAATTTCACTCTCAATCTCCATCCTTTTTGTTGATATGTAATTTTCTTTTTCATACGAATAAATAAAATCCTGCATATAAAAGATTGTTGCATGGTGGAGTTTCTTCGATTTCAGTTTGTTAGAAACTGTCTGACACTCTCAGATCCATCCACCGATTGTTCTACAACCTTGTCTTTAGAAGCCGAACATAGAATTTAACCCAATAACTCATAAGCAGCTCCTTGGGTAGCCAATGAAACCGCCCACATCAGCCGAAGCTCGTTTCTTTTTTCCAGGCGAGGGTTAAGCAACATCCTTGCACAATGAAGGAAGTGCAGTCATCAGATATCAATGTCCTTGAGGCAGTTTGGTTATCCACTATAATTTCGCTAACCTCTGTGTCCATCATTACGCAAACAGTAGGTTTGCACAGTTGTAAGTCACAAAAAAAAAGATACTTCAGATTGAAAACCTTGCAAGCCTGCCTAACCTGACCTAACCTAACAACAAACAATGAAATTGACTGAAGATTAAACTTTTGCAGTCATATCAATATGAATTGACTTTCCATAAAAATAAAAACTTGACCCTTTCTACCCTTCAAAAAATTATTGGATAGATGCAAATTGAAGGTTTCAAAGTAAAAAAAGATGATTGAAGCTTTTGTAACTATGTAACTGTTTGCAGTAGATAAATAGAGATAAAGAGTGATTTACTGTTTTATTTTTATAGGTATAACAACTTTCGATAACGCATCGCCAACTCAAATATATTTGAAATTGATGACAATAACTCCTGCAGATTTTCTTCTGAAAGGCTGGTTATCTGTTTTCAGAGGGATCTTCTGACCCCAGCGCTCACAAAAGCATTGTTGAGTTTCCTTGTAAATATATTTCGCTTAACCAATTTCTTGCACTGTCAGTTAGTTTTTCTAACAGTAGTAGTTGAGCAGTTTCTCGAAACCCTTTACACTTAATGTTACCACTTTTGAATGCCTAATGTGACCAAGGTATATATATGCTCCAGACCAGCACTGCATTGAATCAAACCACTGGATTACTGAACTGGAATAATGTAAACCAGGCTTACCATGATGTGAAAGGAGGTGTCACAACAATATGGAGATTGGTTCGTGAACCTCATATTTCTACGAACACAAATTGTGAACAGAATTACAAGAAAAGAAATTGTACAAAATATACTGCAAATCATTTGGCGAGAATACCACAGAGAATATACATATATATGTATGTATATATATACAGGGTGCTTCAACGAAAACTAAACAGAGGCTATATCTACCAAGATATTTTTTTCTGATCAAAACGCAAAAACAGGTCGATTTTTGTTTCAAGGGGGATATCCTTTGGGTCGAGTGATGACTCAAAAGGAAGGTGGTATCTTTGTCTACATTGCCTTGAACGAATTTCCATTTTTAATTGAAAACTGTAAGAGATACAGGGTGAGCAACTGAGAGATAGGGAAGACTATTTCCTTGAGACTATTCAAGTTTCAGTGAAGTAAAATGGAACAGATCCGTGCTGATCAATGGCAGTCATCATCAAGTACCATCCTCATCTCGAATTTCAACCCCTAGAGCAGGGCTGACCACCCTTGAAAATTTGGAAGAGGGTAGATGGGTCGAGTGATACCCCCGTGAACGAATTTTCATTTTTGATTGAAAACTGTAGGAGATACAGAGTGAGCTACTGAAAAATAGAGGAGACTATCTATCGCCCTGAGCTATTCAAGTATTAGTGCAAAAAATGGAACAGATTGATTCCAGATCAAAGGCTGTCATCTTCCGAAACACCATTCACATCTCAAATTTCAACCCCTAGAGCAGGGGTGACCACCCTGTGTTATTTTTAAAGCAGAAGATAGGTCCAGTTATAACCTTCTGAGAAAGGATTTTTGTTTGTCTCCATAATGGTGTGCAAGTTTTCGTTCTCCATGAAAATTACTGGTTGAGCAGCTAATACATTGGAATGATTATGAAGGATTATGAATCTTGATAGAAAACGATAAAACCCATCTACCCTCTTCCAAATTTTCAAGGGTGGTCAGCCCTGCTCTAGGGGTTGAAATTCGAGATGAGGATGGTACTTGATGGTGACTGTCATTGATCAGCATGGATCTGTTCCATTTTACCTCACTGAAACTTGAATAGTCTCAGCGAAATAGTCTTCCCTATCTTTCAGTTGCTCACCCTGTATCTTTTACAGTTTTTAATTAAAAATGGAAATTCGTTCAAAGCTACACCTCTTGCAAGTTCATAAGTTCATTTAAAATTCGTGGTAAAGGAAATATTGAAGTTTAAACTTGAGTTCGTAAAGAGACAACGATGTTCTAGTTAACAACAAACGAGTATTATTTTCAAATCCTTTGTTGTTCTCGTTCTTCAACCCATATCAAACCAAAGCAAACCATAATAGAATGTCTTCGATAGTACCCTTATATCGTGTTGTGCCCACGATGTCTTACCAGCCATCTCGCTTTAAATATTCATGATGGGCTTAAAAACAAAAAACACTAACTAACTCACTAGACCTGGTGCAAGACCGTTCGCTGTTGTTTCACCAGTCATTATTTTCTTCTGGCGATCTGTAAATAAATATTGGTCAGACTTTAATGGTGCCAGAGCAGGTCTTGACATGGAGTCTAGGTACTTTGAATCATGTGCCTATCTACATCGAAATTTTAATTCGATCTGGAGATATACTTTGCGGAATTGTTCACACTGTAATCAACAACTGTAACCTGAAACACTTAACACAAATATTCGCTTACAATCGAGTTTTAGTTGTATGTTTGTTTCTTTATATGATGGAATTAATCTTTTATTTTCCCATGAAAATTTATATAATGGGTTATCTTGCGTGTTTTCTATCAGAAATTCTCTAAAATCGAGTCCTTGACTTCTGAAACGGTATCGCTATTTCTTTACAAGTAGGTGAAATACTAATCACTGAATTTACAGATTTGTATGACTTCGTAAAACTCTATAGATTTTTCAAATGTGGTGCCATCTATCAGTCATATAACGCATCAATTTAGTGACACGTTAATTTCAAGCCGAAACATATAAGTTATATAAACTTGAAGCACAAACTAACTTTCTTCATCTTGTTATTATATGACACAGCTACTCTTCACGTTGGAAGCAGTCTTTTTCAATGCACATAATTCTATGGACATTAAAATGACAGTACAAATGAAAAATATTTCTATGAGTGTTCAAAGTGGCAGTTCATAAAATTTAAATTTGATGGTTCTATCGAAATATGTCAACAGTTAAAACTGGAAATCCCCAAAACATTTACATATTTTCAGTTTCACTTGATCGACGACTAAACAGACTCTGCACTGTTTTTTATTACAAAAGGAATTACGTTGAGTTTCGTAGAATCGCTTTCGCATAATGACAGTTTATATTCTATGGAAGGTTTTATCACAGCGAATTAAAGTGTTAACGGTATATCGAAAATATTATTTTACTCCAAATGATACCTCGTTTGGATCGGAGACAACTGTTAACGAAGTAATAGGATTATCTGAATTTTAAGTCAGCTATAAAACCGACCAAGTTTCTTTCCTGCTCCTTTCAACCTGCTATAATATAGAGTCTCAATATACAGTTTGTTCATCATAAGAACAAAACAAGTAGACATGAATTATGGCTGCCATATGTTTTCGACAGAAATACCAATACAAAACAAATTAATTAAACTAGTTCGACTTCTGAAACTCCCCTAAACCTAACCTAACCTAAACTAAATCATAATTTTTTTGCAATTTTTATAATTCATTATTCTTTTACAGAGTAACCGGAGGTCCAGGGGGTGGATTTCAACTACTTGGACGGGAATTCCACCCTGCCTATCGCTTACCTCCACATATGGAGTACCTGTATTCCCTCCAACATTCCACCGCCAATTCTGTTCACGGTAAGTTTATATTATTCACAGGGTAGGCTATCTCAAGTGAGTATTCTTGCCTCAAAACTTTGCAACCAATGGGATTTTTAGGATATTTCAATTCAGCATAATTAAATTGCAACCTGAATAATTGGTACTGGCTGCTATCCTCAAGACCAAAATATTTCTCTTTTCTTGAGAAGAAAACAATTCTCTGAAACTTAATTCGCCGTAATTTTTCGACGGAAAATATCTTAAGTCGATTTCTTCATTTCGTATTTTAAAGCTAAAGAGAAGTGCTTCAAGTTATTATTCATTAAATTCTATGTGTCCATTATTTGGTTTTTTTACGTTAGCAATGTAAATTCTTCCAATAAACAATTTATCCATCACGAATAATTTTCATACGTTTCCTTTATAATTTTTGTAAACGTTACTTTCATTCAAGTATCTGTGTTTCATCTATGATTCATGTTTGGCGGTTAAGCTTATACAACATCATTCTGTGGTCTTTCCCAACTACTAAGAACTGAGAACGCCAGTCAGAACTGTGAGAGAGATCTGGTAATCAAATACTTTCGAAAAATTATTGTGAACTCAAAGATTAATATTATTTGGTAAAGGTTTAGAATATTTCCATAGAAAATATCAATGATTGAGATAAACAGGTTAAATTACCTATGAATATTTTATATGCATTTTGCAACATAAAGTATTGAATCTGGCTGTTTTACTAAAGTATTGAGGCCTTACCGTTTCCTCAAAAAAAACACTAAAGTAAACTTTCACCTTATATCATGACCACAGAATTTAATATAGTATCATAGACTAACTTTAGAGTAGATAGTCTTGCCATTCCGAAATGAATGTGAAGAAGAAAAACATTAATTCTTCTTCATTCATTATTCATTCTTAATTATTCACAGTTCATATTTTGAATGTCCATATTTACTAGACCGCTTTATTCATCCTCATTATGATGGTATACGAATTGCAGACATTCCTTTATTCTAATTGCTCTGAACACCACACGTTCTTCAAAGATTTGTTTATAACCCTGTCACCGGATGCGAGGGTATACGAGCCCACTCATGTTGGCGTGTCATTTTTCACTCTCAGTAAAGCTCTGAGCTTTTTTCATCATCAATCTTTATCGAACAATTTCCTAATTATATTCAACGCCCGCATGGTGTATTTAATTGCTCGCAAAGATTCAGCTCTTCATCGTGGTGGATTCCGGATATCCTCCTTTAACTTTTAGATTAATGTTGTACCTTTCAGCAGTAACGATGAAAAAGACATTTTAAAAGATTCATTCTATTTGACAGTATAACTATTTCTCCACAGGGTGAATCACCAACATTTCAGAATGAGTTTTGCTTTTTCAAGCTCTGTACACAAGTTACTTAAAGACGAAAGAACTTTGTGTCTGACCCTTTCAGGAATCTATTTTAAAGTTTTTTCTTTCTTAAGTTTGAGTTCCATAGAATGTCTACACTTATTCGAAGCCATTTAGCTCTAAATGTCCTAACAAGAATCATTTTCACTTTAAAATTAATTTATTTAAATGCATCAAGTTTGCGAACTGGAAATTTGCACATTGGTTTGATCAATTTAACTTAACACTGCAAGCTTGAATAGAGACTGTTAAAACTACAAGGAGCCAAATGAATAATCTGCCATGATTTATTATTGTATTCTGACTACAAGTGATGATTTTTAGTCAAAAATATCTAGGTTAGCTTTAACAATACAACCTTGAATATGACGATAACTCAAACTTTGAGATCATTAGTTCCAACTTCTTACACTGCTTGCTAAATAATTTATACTTGAAAATTTTTTAATGTCAAAATTGACATTTCTGGGTAAAGAATCGGGAATTTGCACATCAACTTTCAACTTCAACACTACAATCCAGAAAGACTATTTGGACCTGAAAATGGCAACTGGAAATTATAGAATTCAAATTGACTACAAGTGATAATTCGTAAAATGGAAAAAGATGATTTGAACTTTAAAGTAACTTGTTGTAAGCTCGAAAACCAAACTTTTGCACTTTAAAATTACTACTTTTGAATTTAAAATGTAATCTTTTACAAGACAGCTTGAAAATTAACAATAAAAAGTTTTTAATTGTATACTGCTAGATTCAAACTAATTTATTTGCGTATTGAAATGAAAAATTTTCTTTAACGTTGCAAACTTGGAAAGGGATAATTTGCACAACAACTACTTGTTTCAAACTGGACACTGCAGACTTAAAAAAGCTAATTTTACATAAACTGAGTAGTTTTGGTTTCTCTTTGCAAGCATGGAAACTAATAAATTTCACCCCTTAAAATGATAATTCCCAACTTCAACACTTAAGTTAAAAAAATGATTTTGCACTTTGAAATGACAATTCTCAATTTCAATTTAAAAATAATTTGAATTTGGGAGGCTTTTACTTGGTAAAATTCCATTATCAATAATAAAAAACAAGTACTGTGTTTTAAGGAATTTTACTTAATAATTGCGATTCGTAACGCGTTTCACTACACCGTAGCTACTTCGGACGAATGATTATGCAGAAAAATGTAAATGAGAATATAACTATAAATGTTCTTGAGTAATTAAAAGCTTATTGGTTGCTTATTCTCAAGTGGTTATTTATGACAGGTATATCCAATAAAATTAAGGAATAGATTGCTCCCCGAAAAGATTCAATAGAGGTGAAGGGCTTAAATCGACTTGTTCATTGATGAGTCTACCTGAGTGTTTGTATTTATTTATTTCTAAAGTTTCCCAAAGATCTACCTTCCAATATTTATTATCTGTATGCAAAATTTGAAACTGTGGGTCGAAAGAATGATTATTTTCTAAGAGATGATTCGCGTAACTTATTGCCAATATCAAAGATACCACTACACCACCTAATTCCAAACTTATTTCTTTCGATGTTAAGAATCTATTTCCCAACATTCCTCCAAAAGATACGTATTACTTAGTTGAAGAATTATTAGAAAGGAATCATGTCAATACTATCATTAAATCAGATATTCTTTCATTATTAAAATTTGTTTAGATCAAAATTATTTCCATTTCAATTACAAATATTACACTATTGAAGACGGCTTGATTATGGGCAATCCGTTGAGTCCTTTGTTAGCAGAAATTTTCATGAATAACTTAGAGAAATTAATTCATAATCATCCACTCAGTAAATATTGTTTATACTGGTATCGCTATGTAGACGATATCATTATTTGCTTCACAGGAACAGATAGACAGTTGAAAATTTTCGAAAATCATATAAATTCATTACATCCAAAATTGCATTCACAACCGAAATAGAAAGCAATAATTCGATAAATTTCTTAGACGTAACAATTTCGAATGAAAATGGAAAACATGTTTTCGCAATTTACCATAAGCCGTCACATACAGATATTATAATACATAACTCGTCGTGTCATCCATATCAACATAAAATGTCAGCATTCAATAGTTTTATTCATAGATTGATTAACATCCCGCTATCACCAGAAAATTTTAACAAAGAACTAAATTTGATTATACAAATAGCCAAAAATAATGGTTACAATCCCAAACTAATAAATAATATTTTAAATAAAAAACAAAGTAGAATCGCATTGAATGAAGTTTACCCTGTCGATAAATTGAAACAAAAATTCAACACCTTAACCTACGTTGGCATTACAAGTGAGAAACTGAAATCATTCTTAAGTAGCAATAATTTCAACATAGCTTTCCAAACTAATAATAATTTAGGCAAATATATAAAAATAATAAAACCAAACCAGGTAAAAACAATAAATCAGGTGTTTATAGATTGAATTGCAATGACTGTGATAATTTCTACATTGGTAGAACACATAGAAATTTTAATATTAGAATATCGGAACATAAACGCAGTTTTCAAATAAAAATCAGATTCAAATTACGCGAATCATCTCTTAGAAAATAATCATTCTTTCGACCCACAGTTTGAAATTTTGCATACAGATAATAAATATTGGAAGGTAGATCTTTGGGAAACTTTAGAAATAAATAAATACAAACACTCAGGTAGACTCATCAATGAACAAGTCGATTTAAACCCTTCACCTCTATTGAATCTTTTCGGGAGCAATCTATTCCTTAATTTTATTGGATATACTCAAGAACATTTATAGTTATATTCTCATTTACATTTTCCTGCATAATCATTCGTCTGAAGAAGCTACGGTGTAGTGAAACGCGTTACGAATCGCAATTATTAAGTAAAATTCCTTAAAACACAGTACTTGTTTTTTATTATTAAAAATAATTTATTTCTAGTTCAAGAACTACTAGCATGAACAGAGATATTTTGCACTCAAAACGATTGATTTTAATATCTCAACAATGATCTGGAAAAAGATAATTTGCAAACACATTGGAGACTTCTATTCAGGGAACAATATCTAACTTTTCCTAGAATGTTAAATATTTCTCCCTGAAGGAGATTCTCCTCTCCGATTCTCTCATAATCATCGTCATCCAGGACCACAAAGTAGAGGTACAGTCCCGTCGACTGTCAGGAACAGGTGCAACTGACTGCAGTTATTATATCAATCCGTTGAAGCAAGTACATATACACATATACAACGAACTGACACAAAGGCTATTATCACCGCCTCCGGGAAATGATGAAAACAAAAAGTAGACCAAACAGAAAACAAGAAGCCATACTAATTCGACCATCTACCGCAACGCTACACACTGTGTCTGCAAGATGCGATCTGTAGAAAAGCTAACGCTCTAATACTATATACTGATTTCACTCAAACTCTGGTAACTTAAAAATAAAAAATAGAAACATTCAAAATTAAGTCAGAATTATGAATAAAATTGAGTTTTCTTCACTAAGTAAAAGCACGAAGAAGTTCATGAAACTGTTCCCAGTTCACGCAAGGAGATATGTCGCAACGATAATAAAATATATAATTACAGGTATATAACTTTCAGGTAAATTAGCATTAAACGGGAAAGAAATTACTTTCAACTATATTTATATTCATACAACTAATAAAAAAAGAGAATATTGACAATTTTTGACACAACTGGCCCAAGAAAGTATTTATTATAATGTTCTTGAATCACATACATGTATGGTTGGCTCACTTATAATTTGTTGCGGTGATCGTTAAAGGAAGATATAATTATAATTTAGATTTGCCTCTCACGATCACCTTCGACTTGATGAAGGGGTATCATTGAGCTGGTTTTGGTTATCTGCTTTCGAGAAGTATCTTCATTTTAAGGAGTTCGCTGAATAAAATATGTACTAATTATTCCAGCCTTCAAGGTGTTATAATGAAAAAAAACTGAGTTTAATCGTTTTACAAGTTCACCAATTTATACGTACGAAGTAGACAGTCACCAGAAGTTCGAAAACTATTTTGATTATGGTAGAAAAGTAGTGGAATTACTAGGCTGGGAATACGAACCTTTTATCATACTGAAATCACTTCACATTTTACACCAAAACTTTATTTCAGAGCTGAACGCGCGTTTCGGCAACTAAGTTGGCTCTATCCTTGCTACTAAATGCTTTCAATAAACTATCGTCCTGATTGAAAACTAAGTTGGATCTATCTCTGCTACTAGATACTTTCGACTAACTATAGTCCTTATTGGTCGAATGAGCGTGTCTGATTTAACAAACTGTAGAGTACACTGAACGGAATCGGACTTTTGTCCTTGTTGGATGTTCGCATTTCATCATGTGTACTTTCAGTGTATACGCATTTTCAACATTTTCATTAATTTTATATTCTCAAAATTCTAGCCTTGATCAAAAGCATGTTGGGTAAAGCTAGATCTTGCTGTATGTCATTATTTTAAATGTGCTTCTTGTTCTTTTAATGTGGTTTCAATTAACCTTTTAGTTGGTATATAGGACAAACAAAAATATCAGTTAATACCAAGTAGACCCAGCTGATCTTTTACTGAATATTATTTCCTTGAACCAATTTATTGAACTTAATTGTCAGTGAGGGGTCCTGTGTGACATCAAGATATTTTGGGATATACGTGAGTTTTGGTAGAGTAGAGACGACTCTGAACCATTAGTTGTAGAAATATCGCTTATACGTACATTGAACAATATGGATACAAGAACAGATCCTTGTGCGAGACCACAAAGTGAGTGTACAAACGACCTTTTTCTCTCCAACGAAAACCCAAAATCTTCTACCAAACAACTTATTTTCAATCAACAATGGTTTTACTACTAGACAATCTTATACAATTCATGTATTACCATTTCGCCACACGTCTTATCTTATCATTATGTATCATTATAAGATTGAGGAAACTGTGCAAACTGCTCCATTAACCTTTGTTGCGTTCCGTTTCGGTTGAACATTCACAGGCATTGATTCTGGAGGTCTCTAAGCCCATTCAGGTGTACAAGGTGTCCCGAATTCGATGATTTTCAAGACAGAAAATATATAATATGATAATAAACCAGAAATTGATCAAACAACTGAGACAAGCAGGTGAAAACAACCTAACCTAACCCGAAAACAAGAGAACAGATAAGCTCAATGAATCACGGGAAAACATCAAAAGAGAAATAAAGAATGTGAAAGCTCTGAAAAGCTTAAAACCAACAAAGCTCCAGGTCCCGACGGCATACTGCTGGAGATGCTACAAGAAGGAAGGGAAATTATACTACCCACTTTGAGGACATTATTCAATGAATGCTTGCATTGCGGTAGGATTCCAGAAGACTGGGTTAAAAGTGCTGTCGTTTTGCTATTCAAGAAAGACGAAAAGAGTGACCTAAAAAACTATCGCCCCATATAACTACTGTCGCAGATCTACAAGCTATTCATGAAAATAATCACTAACCGATTGACGGCGAAGATGGACTCCTACCAACCCGTTGAACAGGCTGGCTTTCGAAAGGGGTACAGTACAGCTGATCACATCCTTACTATGAGAACTTTGAAAGAGAAAGCAAACGAATACCATCTGACTCTATACATGTCGTTCGTGGACTATGAGAAGGCGTTCGATATGACTGGAATATGGGCCGCAGAACAAGATATGAACAACAGCAGAATTGATTCCAGGTATAGACAACTGATCCACAACATCTATCAACAATCCTCAATGATAGTAAGACAAGAACATGAGACCAAACCTTTAAAAATCCAGAGAGGTGTAAAACAGGGAGACGTTGTATCACCAAAATTATTCACATTAGCATTAGAAGATGTATTTAAATCATTGAGTTGGGAAAGAAAGGGGATAAACATAAACGGAAAAACGCTGAATCATCTTAGGTACGCCGATGATATTGTCCTGATTTCCACTACTCTCGAAAAGTTGCAAGAAATGACTACAGAATTAGCTGAAGCATCGCAAAAAGTTGGTTTGAAAATGAACATGCAGAAGACGAAAACTATGACTAACACAGAAGATAAAAGAAGGATTACAGTTGGCGTACACTCTCTGGACATGGTGGATGAATATGTTTGCCTAGGTCAAATACTCAAACTTAATAGAGAGAATCAAACAGCAAAAATTGCGAGAAGAGTTCGGCTTGCTTGGGCTGGATTTGGAAAATTAAAATGGATCCTTCACAATACCTTAGAGCTAAAGTCTACAATCAGTGTATTTTGCCTGTAATCACTTACGGCTGCCAAACATGGATACTAACTAGAGCCATTATGGCCAAATTATGGCAAAACACAAAGAGCAATGTAACGCTGGTTGCTTGGAATAAGACTAACAGACAGGAAAACAAACACATAGATAAGGAAAGTCACTAAAGTTCGCGATGTCAGAGAAGACATTATCAGACTCAAATGGGGCTTCACGGGTCATAATGCAAGACGAGAAGATGGCAGATGAAATGCCGAAATACAAAAATGGAAACCATATTTGGGCAAAAGAGGAAGAGGTCGCCCTGCAATGAGATGGGGAGATGACCTGAAACGCATTGGAGAGCTCAAATGGTATCAGGTAGCGCAGAACAGAAACCGTTGGAGAGAACTGGGGGAGGCCTATATCTAGAGTTGTGTTACTGAAGAAGGAGAAGAAGAAAATGATAATACATTTTAGTGTATTTTTCAAAAAATGAAGTCATATCCAACAGAATTTCGTTATGATATGGGAATCTTGCAATTCGCATAATAATTCTCTATGGCAATATCAGTAGAATTAATCTGTAGACATAGAAAGATCACAGAGAAGAACTTTCGATACTGAACAAAGTGTATTTATCTTCTGTGAAACCACAGAGTTCGACTCATCATTGTCAAAATAATTAATTCTTATCTCCCCATTTCTAGAACTCTTAGTATTGTTAGAGAGAGTTTTCTAACAATACGAGAAATGGAATATAGAAACGACGAGAAATATGAGATGATTTCTTGCTTCATTGAAAGCGGAAATATAAGTGAAGCTACTGGCTATCTTTATCAAAAGCGGTTGCCACAGCGACATCAGCCTGACAATCGTATTTTCAGAGAGTCAAAAAATAATATGCGAACCTACGGATCTTTCGGAAAATCGAGGGTGCAAGAATATGCTAAAGAAAATGATGAAGAAACTGAAACTTACTTAATTGCAGCAGAAATTGAAAATCCTGTAACATCTACGAGAGCAATAGTAATGAGTTCAAAGTGTATAGGATGAGATTGAATTGCCAGCAGAAAAACCAGATTTTCCAAGAAACGTTATTTGGATCGATGAGGTAAGGATAAACACTCTTCAATAGAAATAATCAGAATTATTGATCAGATGAAAATCACAATTGTTGGGCAACAAATAATACGACCATATATTTTTGAGGAATTCGTGAACGCTGACACGTATTTGAATATTTTGACCGAATCTGTTGAGCCATATTTGAAAAATGTCCATAGAGTGGTTCAAACAAGAAAGCGCACCTACGCTTAATGCAGGCACCGTCTAAAAATCGAACGACATTCTGGGAGATAACTGGATAGGCACAAGAGGTGCCGTTTTATGTCCCGCCAGATCCCCTGATCTCAGGCCATTAGATTTTTCATATAGGGTGTGACAAGAAAAATTTACCTTACCCGCCGGAAAGTAGGGAGGATTTGATTAATCGATTCCAGGATGCCATTGACCAAATTCGTGAAATTCAACTACTAAATGCTGTGAATTCAATCAGACGAATATGCAGATTATGTATAGAAAACTTGGGAGAACAATTTAAGCATCTCCTTAGAAAATGGCATTGCTTTTTCATCAATATTTCCTTCAGTCAATAATTCAACACCGATCCGAGTTTTTTATGAGATAAGATTTCTATTGGCTAACAGTTGGACTGAGAAAGTTGCACTTGTTATATCTCTAGAGTTTCAGAATTAAAAATTTATTCCGAAATTGTGTTTGTTGTCAACTGTCTGAAACATTTTCACTATTCCGCGGTTCTCGCAACAATCATGAACACATCTTTTGATATAAAGATCACCAGCAGCTCAACCATTGCCTTCACTTTGAATTTAGTAAAATATTATATCATATTATATTATATTTTTGTAGTTTTAATACTACGGAATTCATTTCCTGATGACATAACGAAAACGTTTTCTGTGGTTTTGAAATTCACCTCTTCAGCATCGATAGTTCATCAAATATCATTTTATGAACTGAGAGATGTAAAGCCGTCGGTCCTGTCTAACAGAGATGTGTTGGACATTGAAGGTCCCTTCCCTCGACACGAGAGGAGTTCGGCAAAATTCCCGGGTTAGTGAGGTGACAGAATTTCCCGGCGTGTTATTGGCCGAAAGGCGGAAATAGAGCACGTAAAAGGAATAACAAACAAACAAACAAATATCTTATTCTCGTTTTCGGTGTTTGAAATCAGCATACTATCGGCAAATGGTTGTTTTCGACGGAGAAATCTCCCGGTAACACTTTTGAAGCCATTCCTGGGCTTGTGCAGTATTTTTACCCATCAAGTAGCAGAGCTTTATAAAGGCACTCGTTTTGATTCATTGTTCACACATTCACAAAAGTAGCATAACTTTAACCTCAATATCTCGAAAACAACTGAACGAAATGTCATGAAATTTTGACACATTTCTTTCAAAGGTTGGTACTACCTGAAACAATAGCCCATTCGATGTTTCTGGCGCCATCTATTTGTTACTAACGGGACCTTTTGACCCATATGATTCATCCACTTATATTACAAAAAAATCGTTGTGTCTATTTTGTTTCGGATTGGAGTTCAATTTGCACGAAGTCCTCCCACCATTAAGGGTGATCACAATTTCACTTCCATATTTAGATACTTCTTATTTCAATAAAATATGCTCCCATTTCTGTAAATACCTTGCCCGTTTGAACTCGAATTCGAACACCTATTTCACAATCACGGATACATTTAACCGATTACTTTATTCGTGCCGGATAATTCGATTACATTCGAGATATCATAAAGAAGCGTCGAAACAGTTTCAGTTGAATATTAGATAAAACCGTAGCAAGTATAAATTATTACAATAATTTCAATAGATCTGTGTCCGAGAACGTTCCACGTCAATAAAATATTTATTTAACGGCGTACAACCTTGTACAGAATCAAGCTGCGGGAGATAGTTGTCATTTTATTGGATATTAAAATATCGAACCGAATTGACTATAAAAAATTATACGTCGACATTTATAACCGAGCTTTTTCCTCATAAACCCGAACTGAAATAAGTGAATAAAATGTTTCTGGTTCTAAGCCAGTGGTGGAGTAAGTGAACGGTGTTCCATTAAGCCAAATGACAATAATCCAAACAGTAGCTATACTATCCCAAGAATCTCAACAGAAATCAAAACCTATAGTCGTATGAAATAAAAATTCTGAAAGCATAGCGTTTTATTCAGTAAATCTCTTATGTTCCTCATAACCAAAGAAATTTGTGAACTTGAAAATAAGTTTCGCAAATAGAAAAGAACTTAAGCTCGTAAAGAAAAATGTTACATCAAAATAATAGAGATATTGAAAAATATTGAACAAGGAGATTATTTACTTAAAACAAAAGTTTATAGAAACTGGAAACTATCACAAAATTAAGAGATACTCATTTATTTTTAACAGCTCTTGTTTACGAGTTATAGCTTTCATTAAAAACACTTAATTCACGTAATAATTTTCTGTTAATTAAAAAATATTGATTTAACTTGCTATAATTTGATGTGGCATCGTATAGAAGAGTTTGTGTGAATGATACAAATTTTTGTTTCATTTGCGGACAGTATATTTAAAGAATGCCGTTTGAATTTGACAGAGGACATCAACCGAAAAAATTGAGCAAAATGAGAATATCCATATAATCGGCACGGTACAGGGGAAGGTCTAGGACTAAAAACCTAGACCTTCTCCTGTACCTCAAGCTAATGTTTCACAGCAGAAGCTAATTGACATTGACACGAAAACTGATAGTGATAATGAAATGAAATCGCTGAAATTATTCAATCGAGATGATTTAAACGACCTAATGTGAGATCTGGGACTGTCAAAGTCCTTTTTCAGAAATCCTGGCTTTTAAAGATCTAAAGCGGTTGTTTTATTGTAAAATGGCCAATGTACATATTTTGTAAACTAGAGCTGTTACAGAATTTTCAATCACGGATTTGAAATGGTCATTGGAAATATGGCTTATATCATGTGCCATTACTCAATCATTAGAATTCCTGTCGTACAGTCACCTAAACTTTATTTTCTCGTCAAACCACATAGAAGAGGTTATTCCATCAGATCAGTTGTCTCATACATTATAGCCAATTTTTCAGGTTATCTTATAAATATCATTGAACAATCATGTAATTTCATTCCAAAACTTCTAATTAAGAATCCTTCAGATCTAATGCGCAACTAAGTTCTCGCTTTTGTCACTAGATGGCTTTCAGCAGTAAGTGCTGATCGATTTTTACATATCAAGAATGTCTGGAACAAAGCTTAGACATATGGTAAACAAACCACTGTGACACATTAGTGATTTCGTATTTGCGTCATATACTGATTGTCTGATTTTGTGCCAAATAATCGTCTTTTGGGGGAAGTGTTGATTTTCTTCTTTCATTCGAAGAAAACTGCGGCTGAAGCTCATAAAGAGCTCCAAAAAGTTGACGCTGAATAGGAGGCATTACTCGATGAGGATCCGTGCCAAATGCAAGATGAGTTTGCTTCAGCCTCAGGAGTTACCCGTCAGGCCATTTCCGAGCGGTTGCATGCGTTGGGAATGATTCAGAAGCAAGGAACTTGGGTTCCTTATGACTTGAAGCCAAGAGACGTTGAGCGTCATTTTTCGCCTATGAACAACTGCTTCGGCGGTGTTATTTATTATGTATGAGCTGTTGAAACCGAACGGAACCATCACTTGGGAACGGTATCGAACTCAATTGATGCGATTGAGTAAAGCACTGCGCGAAAAACAGCCACAATACGAGCAGAGACACGAAAAAGTAATTCTACAGCATGACAATGCTCGGCCAAACCCGTTGAAACCTACTTGGAAACGCTCAAATGGGAAGTCCTACCCCACCCGCCAAATTCCCAAGATATTGCACCACGCGATTACTACTTGCTTCGTTCGATGGCACCTCGGAAGACGTACTTGTTGGGGCATGTGGGAAATTTTCAGAGATATTTACTCCCTAACGAAGTCATCTAGACAAATTCGAAAGTTGAGAACCTCAAGAAAATTTATATAACTCAGATCAACTTATCTTTTCAGATCTCGAAAAATGGCTTCTCGGCTACTTTTATTTCCTCGCCATTCACAGGATTCTCTTGTATGGTATAGTTCTTCACCTCCGCACGCCAAAGGGGTGAACCTCAAAATTAAAAAGAAAACCGACAAGAATTGGATATAATCCGATCTAGGTACCGTAGAATCAAACAAAGGTCAAGCTGCACAAAATATCGGATAAAACTTCCAAAATTCAATTTATCACTATAAACTTTCAAGAGAATTGCTAAACTTGAGTCCAAGACACCAGCAACGGAAACACCTGAAAAGAAAATGATTTTGGAAGCACAAACAAAGGGTGTAGCAGGAAACTGAAAACTTTGACATTGACAGACATTTGACAATTCATTTATCGGCGATTGAAGTTTGATCAACAGAGTTTGACACTTGACGTGGTTAAATTAGTTCCATATATATGTATTATGGGAGGACTAGATAGATAGGTGAGGGATCGTGAGGGGGTGTTGAATGTTTTGGTAGTTAACTCGGCCTTCTTAATGGATCTTTTCTCTGGTTGGTACGTCCTATACGTATTCTATTTGTGACGACTTGGTCTCTTCTTGCTGTCGGTGTTGTTAGTGAGTTTGTTGTAATTACGTGGGGAATTATTTTCTTCAGGTGTGTGTTCGCATCGTTCGTGCGATTCGTCTTTGCCATTCGTCCTTGATGAATTTTTTGATATTTAGTTTAATGTCTGTTGTAGGTACTAATGTGATGTCTAGAACTGTGTTGTTTTTTGGTGCGGCGACTGCTGCTGTGTCTGGCTTCTCGTTTCCATCGATGCCTATATGTGATGGGACCCAAAGTGATGCGATATTTATGTTGTGTTGGTTGATTTTGAATATTACTTCTTTCATCATAATCTGAATAGCTTTCGATGGGTACATTTCTTCGATTCCTTTTAAAGCGCTTAACGAGTTCGATATCACCAGAGTGTTTCTCTTGAGAGTCAGTACAGTTTTGAAGGCTTCGTATATGGCTGTAGTCTCCCCTGTATATATACTGCAATAAGATGGCATTTTGAAGGTTTTGGTCTCGTTTTGAGAAATGAGCAACTGAGTTTCTGTATTTTTCTAGGATCTCATGGTATTTGTTTTTTATGACTTGATGGTTTGTTGGGTCTTTTTTGAATTTGGTAAGTGATTTTTCTGTTTTCGGTGTTTTCACTAACCAGGGTGGAGTATTCAATTCAGTCGGAATCGGAAATTCCAGTTGAGTCTCTGATCAAGGGTTAACCCTAGATACTTAGCCTGTTCCGAAAATTTCAGAGTGTGTCCATTCAGAAAGGGGGGCTTTAAGTTCAACTTTCTACGTCTTGTGAATTAGAATGGTTTTGTCTGGATGGATGCTGAGTCACTCTTCAGCACACCATTCATTTACGATGCTAAGGACTTTTTGCATCAGGTTCGATAAGATTCCATCATGCTTTCTAGATAGATAACTAGATCATCAGCATAGCCTTGTGCGTTGAAGCCAGCGTTGTTCAGTCTTTCTAAGAGGCCATCAACAACTACTGACCATAGTAGCGGCGATAGAACACCTCCTTGAGGGCATCCTTTCATCACCGATATTTCGGTGTCTCGAAAAGTGGCCGTTATGATCCGGCCTTTGAGCATTTATTTGATCCATTTGATGGTGGGTGTTTTGACAAGAGGGTTGGACTGATAACTGATCCTTGTGGTGGGCCGTTTTGAATTGTGTGCTCTTCAGATATGATACCATTAGCTCTCATTTGTATGGTTCGATTACCGAGAAAGTTTTTTGTTGTTGCTTCGTTGGCACAACTGTTCATTATACTGACGCGGGGTTAGAACGCGAACGATTCAGTTCCGACCACACATTCACAAAACGCATTGTAACTTGTGATGAGACAAGGGTTTATGAGCTTGACATGCAAACCAGTTAACAAGCCTCTGAATGACGCCTTCCAACTTAACCCAAACCGAAAAACCACGTCAAAGTCGATCAAAGGTCAAGGTAATGTTGAATGTCTTATTATCGCGGTGTTGTGTACTCGGAATGTTATCTGATCCTTACGCTGCGCTTCTTCTTCTTCTTCTTCCAACTTTATTTTAGTCGAAACCGCCTGTTTATTCTTCGGTCGTTTGTCTGTTACGGAATGTTCAAGTTGTCACTCTATCATATCTATCACGGGCGATTTTCACTATTCTTCTGTCATCTATTCTGTTTATATGGTCATTCCACTCCTGTTTTCTGTTCAATACCCAGTTGTTAATGTTGTCCACCTTGCACATGTTTCTAATATTCTCACTCCTCTCTCTGTTGAGCAGTGTTTTCCCGGCTATCCTGCGAAGTACCTTCATTTCGGTTGTCTCCAGTAGTCGCCTGGTTTTCGTTGTTTCTGGTCTAGTTTCTGCAGTGTATGTCATAATGGGCCTTACAGTTGCTTTGTAGATTCGTGCCTTGGCTTCAATTCCGATATGCTTATTGCGCCATATTGTGTCTGTCACCATTGTGAATATATTTCTGACCAAAACTCAACAAATAACAGCGAACAACCAATCAAATTATCACTTCGAGATACCCGTTTTGAATCGATAGAAGACATAAAAAAGAATTCGCGTCGAGATGCAGAAAGCGTTTGAAAAATGTTTTGAGAATTGGATTATTGATAGTCGTAAGTGTATTATTTCGAAAAGGGTCTACTTTGTAGGCGATATAATAAATTTGGATGAAAAATAAATATTTTTTTGTTTCATTGACTAATTCCCGGTACTTTTTCGTCAGAATGTATTCTTATAAATTACTCTATTTTTGTTACTTTTTATTCAACACATTGTGTGACTACCATGTCCATATGGTCTTTTCATCAAGCGGAACTCTCTTCAAATAGAAATAACCTCCTGGGAATCGGTTGTCATTTTCAGTGGATCTTTTAAAATTAGATCAACCACAAATAGTTTCCATCAAACAATGTTGTTGTGTTGGTCATCATAACCGTGCGTTGTAGACAGTTAAAACGTTCAAAACGTGCTTGAGCACATCCGCCAACTGACATAATGAACTTTCAGTTTCAGCGTCTTATAATTTTACTACCGATTGTAAAAGTTCTTATTTTAGAAGCTATAAAGTTGAAATATACGTTAACGGATGAAAATACCAAACATCAATTTCCACAATACGTCTAAATTTATCCGAGCGAGCACTTATTTCTAGTGTGTCGAACTCGATCGATAATAAACGCAATGAATTCATGCACCATTGCCTACATAATCTCTCTTGAAGTTAGTGTTTCGTTTCATGTTACGATGTGGTATAATTCTTCAATTTTTGAGATGCACGCCTAAATTACCTGGTAACTTTTAGAGGTTTCTTTCAGTTCAATTATAACTACGAGAGATGGCGCCATAATCTGACATCGTGTCCACGTTTTTGATATGGAATAAGAATTTTCACTAAAGTGGATGAAATCACCAAAATTAAGTAATATGGGACACTCCGTACATTGTAGAAAGAATGCTGCAGGAAAATATTACCTTCTAATTTCAGGAAACATCCCAAGCAGTTTCATCTCAGAGATTAAATAATCATATCATATCATAAAAACTTCTAGTTCTAGGTTTTTTATAGAACCAGATTAAGATTTGATACCAGATTATATTTTAGATCTTAGTTGAGTTAATCCAAGGTGGAATACCTCTCGTTTCAGAAGTAGTGAATTCATTATTAGAGTTTTAATTGAATTGCCAACTATCACTTTGCTTTTTAAAATATGATGAATGAGAATGATTATGCTGATGTCTTCGAGATGATTGATGAGCAACTGAATACTAACCAGTTATTTTCGGGGTAAAAATAGACTACGTAAAAAGTCTTCCACGAAAGTCTTCACTGAACTCCATGAAAATTAAAAGAAACATGCAAGTTTTCATCAAGAAATACTTTAGTCGTCTACTCAAGTGCATGTTCAGTTCTCGTTACATTCTTTCTGATACAAAGAGAATTCAATTAATCCTTCCATTTAGCTGAATATAATTGATAATATGACCTTTGTATCTATTCAAATAGGATTGATTCCATATAAATTACTGCCTTTGTTCCACAACTTATTAAGCAATTCTAAGTTATCTTATTCTATGTCTCATGTGAAATTTTATGATTTCAAACATAAATATTTGAATTCAACTTATTCACAGAATAAAATACAATGGAACTTATAATATTGCTGCAGGTAATAAAAGGTTTCAATTCAGATATTTGTAGGAACCCTATTTCAATTTGGGCACACTCCACTCAGTTCTGAACTAATTCTAGTGTGTGTTGGAACAAACCTTTTGACAAGTTGACAACGGATCTGGAAGTAATATCCGCAGTACGCATACAGTTTCTCCCTAGAACCAAAAAGTGATTTCACCGTTCTTGAATCAGTTCTAAATCAATTCGGATATTTTTAGGAACGCCAATTCCAATTTACGCACAGTCCAACCTGTTCTGAACTAATTGGCGTGTGTGTTGGAACAAACCTACTGATGTCAATCTAACCTAACATAGCATCGAGTAGCATTTCGCGGTCATAGAGACCATAGACAAAATTTGAGTTATCTATAGTATAAACGCAAGAGTTTGTTTATTGGCATAAATTTTCATTTTGGACGAAATTTTGGTTGCTTGGTTATTTGTTTAAGTCGTATTACTCATAAGTAAAGAGTATATTATTTCAGTTCTGGCATTTCATGCTGCTGAGTATGAAAAGCAGAAATAAATTTACACATTCCGAATTCAATAGGAATTTTACATGCCTTGTTCAAAATTTAAAACCCGCAGATTAACGGCTACGAATTAATTTCTCCTAGAAAATTTTAGTTTTGCAGGTAAAGAAATTTCTCAAGATGATTTTATTTGGTCGAACGAGTCAAAAAAAAAGTGAATCTACACGGAACGTTTCAAATCAACAAGACGGAGCTCTTGCTCTTTTGGACAGATTGTTCAATGATAGATTGGCCTCCTCCTTCACCAGACTTGACACCTACTGATTATTCTACTTAGGGATATATCAACATTGTGTATGATAATACAACAATGAAAGATATGAATATCAGAGTACAAGATCAATTTCAAACATTTCTGCCAGAACAAAAAGAACATAATTCTGTGCATTTGTGGAAATAATTTCATTTGATAAGAATCTTTGTTACTTCAAAAAGAACTCGATTTTTTGTTTCGAAATAACCTATTTTTTCATTTTCACAAAAAAATTAAAAACTTTAGTTTTGAGAATACATTTTTTAACTAACTGAAATTGAGATTTTATGTACATCTGGATTAATATCCAATCAAGTAGTGGTGCGTTAGCTGATTTTGACCACTGAATCGAGTAGGCACATTGTGTAGCGTTGCGGTGAATCAAACTAAGGTTCTCTTCATTTTGGTCTTTTTGTTTTCGTCGTTTCCGTGTGACCCTAATAGTCTTTTGTGCCGGTCCGATTGAGAGCGCCACGCGTAGGAGTTGTGAACGGGTATGCAACACTGACGAGTTCTAACGAGAACGGCACTAAATTCTGTTGTTCCTATTCATAACATCCGACCTAATTGACAAATTCTTTTGTGGACTGGTTGACGATGATTATGATGAGTAGATCAGAGAACCAGTTCCTTCAGTGAGGGATATTTAACATTCTACATAAGCTTGAATTTTGCGGCCTGAATAAGTCTTCAAAGTGTTAATACAAACAGAACTAAATTTCCCGTATTGTCAGATCTGAGATATGAATAAATTTATATCTACTTGTTTGTGCATTTCAAATATTACCATCCCAAAAAATGAATATCAACAGTTATAATAATGTGGAAATAAATTAAGCACTCTTGACATTTGCTAACAGAAATTTCAATGGTATCTGCTTTTTGCTACTTGTTCAATTCCTGAATTGATGAATTTCTTAGAAATGGTTACATTCAGACTGTGGGTATGCTGCACAAAAATCACTCGAAACTGAATGGAATAAAAATGGGGGGTGTACAACTGAAATAAGAAAGTTGAAAGCTTCGTCTGGTAAAACCGGAAGTGGTAAAACGTTTATAGTACTCAAATTTTCAACAAAATTGTCGTTGAAATTCAACAATCAGAAGTGGACAAACCCAAACTATCACTTTCTAGGCAAAAATTCTAGTAGTTTTCGTATTTCAGCATGTAATTTAGAATGATACAAGTAAAAATATCATCTACTATGTTATATATATACCTTTTTTTGTCCAGGTTTAGGACTGTCATCAGAATACATCAGCAGCCGGCTGACTGAACTCCACCCTTCATCCACCTTAACCAGCACAGAATTCCCCTTTAGCATAGATGGTAAATATCAAAGTTTTAATTGAAATAAGCATTAGTCAATTTAAGATCTTAAGTCTTTGCCTGATTGGTCGATGCATTTTCAGATCTAGGCTAGCACATGTGCTGGACACAAACTTTATATTAGAAACCTGTTGGTACCTCTAAGAAGATTTTGGTCGTAGAATACTCGTTTCATACCTTTAATTAATTTCACATATTTTCAATTATAAATTCTAACAGTTTCAATGCATTTTGATGTGTATAGCGTTTCATGATGAAATTCCACAATTAAATAAGTATTTCTGGCAAAGACAGCTGTTGCTCTACGCTATCAAAGTTCAAGTCTTCTCCAGTAGTATTTCAATACTTTCAAAAACATTCAATCTATTAAATTGTTAAATACGAAAATAGACTGAACAAAGTTTCTATTTTCTATCTTCTACACCCCTAAGTCGACTTCATAGTTCACAGGCTTTAATCACTTATTCGACTTAAAGATCAATTGACCAATCAGCAAAGTCACAATGAAGTGGAATGAATAAAGTTATAAAAATTGATAATTGTATTTCTTTTCAATCAAGGTTCAAGACTGAATAGCCCCCGACCTGGAAGCATAAGGCAATCAAGAAAAAGAGCGTTATCGTCCTCCCCTTACTCCGATTCGTTCGATATAAACTCTATGATAAGGTTTTCCCCGAATTCCTTAGCATCCATAGTCAATGGCTCGAGGTCTTCAAGTGCAAGTGGATCTTACGGGCATTTATCAGCCGGTGCACTTAGCCCTGCGCTTAGTATGCACCATGGCATGCACCTACAACAAATCCAGGCACACTTGATGAGAAGTGCGGGGTCGTTGCTACCCCTACCACCTACAGCACCCCCTCCACACCCCATGTACTCTCTAGGCCATCACCCATTGCATATACCTACAACCCATACAAACTCAAAGACTGATCTCACTGAACATAGGAAAAAATCACAATCGAGTTCATTAACGCCAGTCGATGTGGAATCACTGTCGTCTACAAGAAAAATCAAGGTTTGTATAATTTTTTTTAACATACCTTTGTCTAACTTCCGTCCAAGTCATCTATTTAGCTTCGCATTGGGTTATTAAAACTGTTTATTTAGTAAGAATTCATAATTACAGCCATAAATATTGTTTTCCAAATAAAATTATAATTAACTGACGGAAGACTCATCAAAGTTCCGCAAGCACCAACAACAGCTCGTCGAGATTAGTGCTTCTATTGAGTTGCAGATAGCAATTAAAAAGAAATACATACTAAGTAAGAGATTCTGCACAAGAGACTTACTGGCATTAAAATGATATATTTCACTATGCGTCCGTTTACAACAAGAATTCTATAATAAATATATATATATATATATATATATATATATATATATATATATATATATATATATATATATATATATATATATATTGATTTCTTAACTATCTTCTGAATGGCTTGGTTTGATTTCATTGCTATTCAACTTCTAGAGAAATTATATTGAAGAATCAGAATAAGAAAGAAACTGAAGTATGAAGAATGAATTCTATAATTTTTCAAAGAGGCTTTTCAAGAAGACATCAATACAATAAAGTCCAATCAATACAAGAGATTATCAAATATTATAAGGGATAAATTCTCCTATGGACTGAGAAGAAAAAGCTCTCGAAAGCTCCAAACAAATGAGAAAGCCATGACTGCGTCAACGATGTGGCAAGCATAATATAATAAAACTAATCTGGATTCCGAGTCATGAGGAACAAATGGCCAACAAAATAACCAATGAATTCGCAAAAAAGGGGCGAAGATTCATTCTGAAGCACAACGTATAACAGTGGGACAACGTTATATATACACAGTGTTAAACAATAAGTACTGGGACGAGATCTCAGGACTGTCCAAAGCTTCACTAATTTTCAATTCAAAGAATATACTAAATAGTAACAAGAAGGATCTTACGATCATTCACACAAACACATATGAGAACCAGTTCCTCTGGAAGGGTGACTGAATGATTTACGAATATCTCAAAGAAACTGTAAATCCTATAAATTAATGCCAAGTTTTATTTATCAAAGGATATTCTCTTTTCGTTAACACGAATTTAATCAAATGATGAATTGAAATATAAATCTTTAAGGGCCGGCTGCATAAAGATATGTTTAATCGGTGATTAACAGATCGCGATTAAAGCTCTTAACAATTCCATTCATTCCTTTTATAGTTGTATTTGTCCTTCAAATTAGATACTACGTTTAGTGTGTCGACAAACATGTATAGGCCATTAAATTTTAATCATAGAAAATTAGCTGATTGAATCTTCGATGATTACGTGCACAAAGTTAATGAAATAAATACAAGGTGAAACCCAGAGATGTTTGACGGCCATCTTTGTAAGTTAAATGATTCATCAAGATGGCCGTCATTATATGCGGATTAAAAATATCTTCAGTAAGCTCTCTCGATATTCCTCAGTTAAAATAATTTATTTACAGGTTAAGAAAGAGCCTTCTAATGCCTCTGTACAATGCGCTTCTGCAGCTGATGCAGCTAATGATCAAATGGATCTCAAAGATGAACCAGGAGATTTTATTGAAACAAATTGTTATTGGAAGGATTGCGGACTAGAATTCATGACGCAGGACGAATTAGTAAAGGTAAGAGTTCTCTAATTAAAGGTAAAAAACTTAATTTCACGACAATATCTTTTTACAGCATATTAACAACGGACACATACATGTAAATAAGAAATCGTTCGTATGTCGTTGGGATGGATGTTCCAGAGCAGAAAAACCTTTCAAAGCCCAATATATGTTAGTTGTTCATATGAGGAGACATACAGGGGAGAAACCTCACAAATGTACGGTAAGTAAACGGAGAAAGGATAATACAATTTACTAAGTGCATCATGAAATTCCGAACTTAACTGAAAAACGATAGAAACTTACAGACAACAACAAATTTATATGCCTCTATTAACACTTATCCGGTTTGACATATGTCAATGTCAGTTCTTTGGTATATATATATATATATATAAGGTTAGGTTAGAGAGAGAGCTTATATATATATATATATATATATATATATATATATATATATATATATATATATATATATATATATATATATATATATATATATATATATATCTTTTGAAAAGAGAGGATTTACAAAAATTTGAATAATTCTATTTACAATAAATGCTTATATCTATAATTTTGGTGTGTGTCAGAAAAAACACAAGTGTCAGCTCAGGAAATGTAACAGGGGAACCATACTATCTTGTATATGATTCAATAAACGAATGAAAAAACCTGAGGAAAAAACTCGTTTCCCTATCGCTATTGCACTAGCAATAGCTTGTCTGTTTATGATGTGTTAGTGTCGTGTGTACATAAAGAGTACCAAAGATTTCTCTGCTTAGCCGCTTCATTCTCTCTTGCATTCCATGATTTCCAAAAAAACAAGGGTGAAAGGAAGGGGGTTTGGGACAGGAATCTGTAATAATGGAAAAAGAAAATCAGCAGAAAAATATTTCAACAATCAAACTTCTCATATGTATCAATCTAAGAAAAGATTTTACATAGCAAGCAAGATCATGAAAGGGACTAATGAGATAATAAAAAAATACATAACCTGCGATGGCTAGGTTCAGTCTTCCAAGTGGTGCCGATTATGACCTATAGATGTTTTAGAATCATTATGGGCCCAATAATCTGGGTTGACATCGCCCATATATTATTTCTTCGTGGAACTTGTTTCATATAAAGAAAAATTTGCGGAAAAATTTTGACAAAAAAAATATTAGTTAATTTTTCTTAAGTTGGTGTCAATTAGCACGTTTCAAACACAAACTCAATTGAAGATTTTATGGAATTAATATTACCGCAACAGGTTGCAACTCTATTGTACGTGTTTTTCATAGAATTCAACCGGATTTTCAATTCAATTTCGGTTTTGCTACCTGAAAACTGAGACTGAGCCAAGTTCCGTAGAAACCAGCACAAATAATAATTACCTTAAGGTGCCAGACCTAGAGAACCACGAACCCATATTTGGAGAATATTACTTTTCCCTAAAATTCCCAAAATGTAAATTAAATTAATAAATAAACAAGTTTTCAATGCTTAACTTTCTTTTATCAAGCGAACTGCAAACATTCTTTGGAGACGCCATATGCCATAGTTCAAATTTGTAGTTGATTTTTTCGATGTTTTTTACTAAGAATATTCATTTTTACAGTTTGAAGGTTGTGTCAAAGCTTATTCAAGACTGGAAAACTTAAAAACACATTTAAGATCTCATACTGGTGAAAAACCCTATACCTGTGAATACCCTGGCTGTTCAAAAGCTTTCAGCAATGCTTCGGATCGCGCAAAACATCAGAATAGGACACATAGTAACGAGGTGAGTAGAGATAATCTTTTAAACCAATAAATAGAGCATATTCAAATCTATCTATCAATCATTTCATCGAAATTTGGTTGCTTATTCAGTTTATTTCAACTTTCAAATGTATTTTGATACAAGGATTTGAATTTACTTTAGAAAATGTAAAAACTTCGACATTTCGAGACAATTCAATTGAAAATTTGTTCTATAAAGCAAACAAAGAATAAAAGGATGTTGTAAGTTATCAATTATGTTTTTTTAATTCAATCATACAGTTTTAATCTTTTATTTCAGAAACCGTATGTGTGTAAAGCACCTGGTTGTACAAAACGCTATACAGATCCGAGTTCTCTGAGGAAGCACGTCAAGACCGTTCATGGAGCTGAATTTTATGCCAACAAGAAACACAAAGGTGTTGATGGAGGTTCCGATGATGGTCCAGTTGGTCTAGATTCGAGTCCTAGAAGTGAGGATATGCAGAGTCATAAAACTGCTAGTCTTAGCAGTCCGAGTATCAAATCAGAGGTGAGGTTCATATTTTTAAATAATCTCAGAATTAGTCTATACAGTTCTTGTGTCATCCACTTGATGAAACTCTATAAAAAATTTCTTTGTTATTACAGTCTGATATCAATTCTCCTGGACAACAACAAGGCAGCCCTCTTGGAATAACTCAACTGGCTAATAATTACAATGATGACTTCTCTAGTGAAATGACATCAACAATGCAGAGATCATCAGGCGCCATAGATGATCCATCTTGGCCTTATGCAGCAGAAGATCTCGAGGTAAATATTTCTTTAACCATTTGTTGTACAAATGTTTTCTGTTGAATGTACTTATCCATTATTAACCATATTTTTTTAGATCGATGATCTTCCTGTTATACTACGTGCAATGGTAGGCATAGGATCAGATCGTGGTGAAATGACAGTCAGTGAAAGATCACCAAGAGCAAGAATAAAGCCGAGAATTCAAATTAAGCCGCCTGTATCACCATTTTTGGCACCCCAGAAGAAAAATATCGGTATCACGGATTTAAATAGAAGAATTACTGATCTGAAGATGGAGAGCGGCATTAATACTCAAATTCCACCAAAATCACTTATGGCAGATACTCAGCAGAAGCTGCAAACGAATAATACTCAAACACCGATTAGAAGAGATAGTAATTCCACTGTGAGTTCTTATTATGGAAGTATGAGGAGTGCTGATATGAGCAGAAAGAGCAGTTTGGCATCTCAGGTAATTTTTTCCTCAATATAGATTATGAGAAACATTAAAATGGATCGGATTCATCAAAGATAATCATTGGAATACTCTTTTCTTGAGAAATCTTCGATATCAATCAATATCAAGTTTACCTCTTTGAAAATAGAATACAACCACGCCGTTAACTTTTGAAGCGTTCTCTTGCTCATTTTGCTGAATTTATACCATCCCAATGTTCACCTCGTACAGAGTAACTTCCAAAACGAACTTGACATTCTGGAAATACATATATATGGTTTACAGGGTTCCAGTCTGAGACCCGGCATGGGTACAAGCTCGTTTTACGATCCGATATCTGCGGGTACCTCCAGGAGATCCAGTCAACTATCAACGAACACCAGTGGAGGTACTTGTGTACCACCATCTCCACCATCCCAGCTATTAGCTGGACAGTTACAGAGGTTGCAAAATTCTTGTAACAAGTTAACAAATAATTTAGTTCTCCAGGTAAGTTGTTTGAAATTGAATAAAATTCTCTATTCAAGTGAAACAATCAATCTTCAATGAATCTTCTTGTCATTTCAGACTCAAACTGCATCTCTTCAACAAACTGCTGCACAACAATCATTGTTGAGTTACTTGGATAATGTAAGCAGTTCCAAAACGACCAGCAATATAGACGGTAGGAGAATGTCAGAACCTTGTCAGACAACAAGTGACAGGAGAAGTCCACCCCCGAGGCCGTCGTCGGCCACTCTCTCGCCCCTAAAGAAATCTGTCAGTTTGACAGATTTACATCCAAACCAAGCGGTGGTTTTGGATGAAGTGGGAGAAGGTGAAATGGTAGAAAATAAACTTGTCATTCCAGATGAGATGGTACACTACTTGAATCAAGTAGCCGATACCCAAAACGACTCAGAATTCAATACAAATATGAGTTGGAGTGACAGCGTTGTTCAGAAACCACTTCCGAGTCCACGGCAAATATTATCGTCATCGACCAATCTAAATCAGATTATACCTTCTCCGCCATCAAATATGAATCATTTATTATCATCACCTCAAAATTACAACATAATGTCACCGCAAACTACAAGTCAAGTCTTACCTTCACCTGGAGCATTAAATCAAACGATTCCTTCTCCAGAAAACACAAACTCCAACCAAATGTTACCATCACCTTCAAACAAATTGAAAACAATGATGAATTCTCCTAATGTGAATCAGGTTGTTCCCTCGCCAAGTATGAATCAAATCGTTCCCTCGCCAAGTATGAATCAAATAGTTCACTCGCCAGGTTCTAATATAAACCAAATGGTGTTGTCACCAATGTCGAATTTGAACCAAATGGTAGCATCTCCACAGAGCACACATCACATGATGTCTTCTCCAAAGTATAATAACGTTCAGAATTCGATGATGTCACCAATTTCGAATGCTCATCAAATGGTTATGTCTCCCAGTCAAATTGCAATGCATTCCCCTGAAATGATGTCGCCTATGAGATGTCCACCCCAAGCAATGATGTCACCAAACAACCAGAATCATATGAATCAGACGAATACTTGCCATCCTATGATGAATGCGCCACAAAGAATGAACTCCCAAAATTTACATAACAACAACGAATCGCAAGTACCACCAAATTATTGCTTTAACCAAGGGATGAATAATAGCCATAACCTTTGTTATAATGAGCAAGATAGGCATTGCAACAATTGGAATAATCAAACTGAAGCTGCACAAAGACAAATGTGTAATCAGAATGCAATGACTTACCAGAATAGTCATCACAATTTGTGTTCCCAAAATTATCATTATGTAAATCAATGTCAACCACAAGCTCAAGCAAGTGATAATTTTAGTATGCCCATGGAAATGCAAAGTAATATGAGCCAATGTTCAAGTCATAACTATCAATTATGTAACCAGAAAAACTATACACCTAGTAGATGTCCAAGTGAAGCTGTTAATAATTATCAACACTGCAATACTAATACAAACATGTATCAACCTCTCTCAGGGCCAACATACCATAATTGCATTTCTACAATGAACAAACCTTTTACATCTCCAATGATGGGTTCCCCAGGTATAAACATGATGCCCAGACCTAAGTGCAACAACCATTTCCAAAATACTTGTTATCAACCACCAATGTATAACATGTGTACTTCAAACTCTCAAAATATTCCAAAGACTCAAATGTGCAACAACTGCAATTGTCAGCGACAAGAAAACTACCAACAAAAATGTTTTGATGGTACAGCCAATAATATCGAAATACAGTGTAAAGATATTAGCCAGTCACAAATGTCACCTGGGATTGTAAATCAACGGAAAGAAACAGCTGGCACTAATGTTAACACTAATGCCAACACAAATGTCAACGCAAATAATAGCATACAAGCTATAGGAATGCGCCAAGATACTTATCAAAGAACTTTAGAGTATGTTCAGAATTGTCAATCATGGGTTGGCAACTCGGAGACAGTTACAAGCAGTACACACCCTTTAGCAACGGTAAAGGGTGAAGAACCTTGTTCGAATATGGTTGTAAACGATATGACGTCTTCCCTAAGTTCACTGCTTGAAGAAAATAGATATTTACAAATGATTCAGTGAAATACTATTTAGGTCTAATTATAGACAGAAATGTTTATTCAGTGATTCACTTCCCATTGATTTAGATTATACTAATCACAAAGATTGTTCAATCATTTTATTATATTTGTCTTTATAAAATCGAGTCAAATTTAACCAGTCAACATTGAAATTTAATCGATATACTCTGTGAATTACTTTTCTGGGATATTTAGTTATATGTAAAAAAAGAAATTATAATGCTCATTGCTCAATGGTTGGTTAATCCTCAAATAAATGTTTCTCATCCTATGGGCCTTGATATTCAACGAAATCATCAGTATCTAACAATTTTCCCCAGTAAAAATGAAGGAAATATTAGTGTTTCATATTGAAATAGGTGCTAAGCGTTTTTGCATTGAATTCAAATTTCTCAATGAAAAAGAATCTAAAATGAATGTTACTTTTCAATACCTCAATGTCCATGTTAATCAAATATCTTTTCATATATTCATCAATTTTCCTGTGGAAAGTTCTGTTGTTAACTCAATGATTTATTTTTAGAATGTACATTTTGTGATATGACTACAGAGCAATATTTAAATTAAGAGAAGGCTTTAAATTAAAATTGTATATATAATATTTTTATGTACCTTTACATATTTGTTCATACTGATTCATTCGATTAAGATCTATTTATGTATATGAAAATTTGTTAGCTCAGTAACTGGACACTTTGTGCCATGTTTATAAATAATGATTTATATTCATACATTTTAAGAAATTGTAAGTTCTTTTCAGGAATAGGAAGATATATTTTGTAATTTTGTAATTACATTTTTGCTAATTATGGAATAAAGTTTATGCTTAAATCGAATTTTTTATTTCAAGAGTTTTCTCAAAGCTAATTCAATTTCTTGAGCAAAATTGTAGTCATTCTCAACAACTCCTCCTCCTTTTCAGCAAAAATTAATTTCTTACCTCAAGAAAAATATTCTTCAAATCTGCCAGGTTTTTTTTTCTTCTTGTAAAAAATCTAACTAATATTGATCAAAGAAAATTAATGTAGATTTAATTCAAGAAAATTATTGCTAACATATACCGAGCGTTCCAATGAAAACGAGCAGCAGCTGGCTTGATTTTCTGTTAATTTCCTGAAACAAGTCAACTTTGATTGTAGGAGAACATTTTTTTGTTACATTTCGTTCTCCCCGTATCAACCACCCCCTTTCCCCGAACAATTTCCACCCTAAATTTTCTAATAGGGGAAAGGAATCGTGTGATACATTTTTGAAAAGGTTATTCTATTCTTTATACAACCACGGAATCATTAATGTGAAGAATTGAAATTGTTTGGAAAATTTTTAAGTTTTTATCAATCCTTTCGGTCCTCATTTCTGGAAAACACTTGATTAAAATCAATTGTTGGTTCAAAACAATTTTTCTCTCTCATTTAAACGTTTGCACATCTTCCAACAACCCCCCGTCAATTATTATCCCGAAAGATTCCATAAGAGAAAGAAGAAATGTGATACCTCTTTGAAAGGTTGTTCAATTTGCTACATTTTTTTTAATTCATCGACGATCAAACAACCCTTTACATTTTATGTTGAGATCTACCAAGTCCATTTTGTTTCAAAGAGTTAATAATGCTGCTGATCTTCAATGGAAAACATGGTGTGTGTGATATCATTCTCTCAGGAAAAAGCTAGATTTCTTCCGTTCGAATCAATAAATGAAAACGATGTTTCATTTCTATGACATGTGCCGATTTGTTATCAATCTTCCCATGTTTAAAAATTATTTTTAGAGCTGCTAGATTCAGTTACTTTTAGTTATTTGTTAAAACTTGCAATGGTAGTATTTTTCATACTAGAGATATCGCCATACACTGAAATCTCAGAAGATCTTTAGAAAACGAAAGCTGAAATCGGTTTTCACCAATGAATTTTTCTGGAATATGGAGCTCAAGAGAGACGGTTAATTTTATCTATTTATTTCGCAGCTGCCGTACTAAAATATAATAAAATATTCATTAATAAATAAATAAAACGATTTAGAATTCTACTAAGATTATACGGATTGTCCACGCGAGATGGGACAAAAGTATATGGGGAAAGGAACGACCGATTTGGGAAATTTTTTGTTGTTGTCTTGAATGTTATTCCAATTAAGTACCGCAAATATTTTCAATTTTGTGGCACTTCCGGTTATACCGGAAACCATCTTTGTTATTTCAAATAGCATAATGTATGTTTCTACTTTTTGTATTGTAGAAAATTAAATTCTGAACTTTTTTCTCATATCATTGACCATCTGAAATCAACCGAAAGGAAGATATAAAGTCTGTTTTTTCAAATTAGACTACCTACTTTTGCACGCACCATTTAACTCGTTATATTAACATGCATGGATCTGTTATAGATTCTTCTATACCTAAAATGCATCTTTTCGATTTTATTCCATAAATTACGATTTTTCACGCGAGGACTCTGAAATTCGCAGATCCACCTCCGGCTCAGACACTGATAAATCATATTTAAAAACACCGTCTCTGTCATCGGTTCCGATATAATTACCTTCTTTGCATCCCTAGTCTATGTATGTAACTATTGAAAGATGCAACTTTGTGCTGATGAGTTGTGTATTATTATGTCGGTGTGTGAGGGTTTATGATAAATTGAAAAATTATGTTTATTGCAAGATCGAGTTATTGTTAAATTTGAAAAATTGATTGGGCCATTCTTTTCAATTTCTGTTGTAAATGTTATTTTTGGATGCAAATTATTAAGCAAATATTCAATCATTCTTGATTATCTGTTCCTATTTGTAAAGTAGACAATAATATCAACATAGCGGAACCAATATAGACTAAGTTTACAGAGTGGCTTACTATGACTTTCTTTTTCTAAATTATCCATGACAATTTCAGCTAGTATGGGACTCAAAAAGTTGCTCATTATTAACCCCTCATCTGAATTATAAATCGAAACAATAATTTTAAGACAAACATGTATTCATAAATCGCATAACAGCTTTTATTACATTTTAGAGTCAAATAATGCTAGTCTCCATTTCGATCTGCTAGGGATTGAAACTGAAATAGCCCTAAATTATTCACCACAAGACAAACACTTAAAACACTCTTCAGCGTTACTACTTCAAAAAGAGTTCAATAGTTTTCAACCTAAGAAATTCGAAAATACAACTTAAAGTCCATTAAATCTAAGTCCGCATCTGAAGATATCATATTCACCAAAGCAGACAAAGGTCAAACAGTCATAGCCTTAAATAAAGCAGATTATTTATTGAAAACCCAAAATTTTATTGAATCAGGTTGTTATGAAGAAATTGATAAAAATCCAACTAATAAATTTCAATCCATAGTAAAAAATGCTTTAGAGTATGCCAAGTCTATAATACCTACCAACCAAAAATATAAACTTTTCATTGACAACCCGCAATCACCAAAATTTTACTCCCTCATCAAACTCCATAAAACAGGGCATCCCATTAGACCGGTAGTTTCATATTTTCAAGCTCCAGCTGCAAAACTTTCACGCTTTCTCATAGACATCATTCAACAGTGAGCTAATTTTGAACCTAAATTCTCAATAAAAAACTCTTCAGTCCTAATAAATAAAATTCAGCACACGATACTACCACCGAACGCTAAACTTATGTAATGGGATGTAGTAAATCTCTTCCCTAGTGTTCCACCTAATAATACAGTGAAACTCATCAAGAGCGCCCTTCAAATTAATAAAGTCAATCCGATAATTCAATCAGAAATCTTACACCTTTTAGAAATTTGTTTAGAACAAAATTATTCTAACTTCAATGGAGTATTATATACTAGTAAAAAAGGTTTAATCATGGGTAATCCTCTGAGCCCTCTACTAATATTGAAAAAACTATCCAAGAACATCCGTTATTCAAACACTTTATTTATTGGTTTAGATATGTCGACGATATCATTTGTTGTTTCACTGGCACAAACAGACAATTAGAGTCGTTCAAAACATTCATTAACAAAATTAATAATAATATTAAATTCACGTTAGAGATAGAAACAGAAAACTCCATTAACTTTCTGGATTTAACTATTACTAAAATTAACGGCAAACATGATTTTTCTATTTTTCATAAGCCATCGCATACAGATATTACTATTCACAGCTCATCTACACATCCTTATCCACATAAATTAGCAGCTTACAATAGTATGGCACATAGACTCATCAATATCCCAATGTCACAAACCAATTTTATAAAAGAGCCAAATATAATTAAACAAATAGCAGTCAATAACGGTTACAGTCCAACTATGAGAACATGATTTCACGCAAAAAATTTCAATAAGCAATCCAGGAAGTATTTCCAAGTATAAAAAGTTCTAACACAAAATACAACAGCTTAACTTATATTGGTAATCCTAGTCTAAAATTAAAATCATTCCTCTCGCATAATAATTTCAATATTGCATTCCGAACTGATAATTCTTTAGGCCGACATATCAAAAACTGCAAATCTAAAATTAATAAAAGTAATAAATCCGGTGTTTATAAACTGCCTTGCGGGGATTGTAATAAAATTTATACTGGTAGAACTTTCAGAAATTTTGAAGTTAGATTATCCGAGCACAAACGTAGTTTTAATTATCATTAATCAGATTCCCATTATTCTAATCACTTACCCGAAGAAAATCATAACTTTAATGATAATTTCAAAATTTTACACAATGAAAATAGCAGACAAACACTCAATCTATAGGAAATTTCAGAGATCAACACAGAAAAGAATTCTGGTAGGTTACTTAATAGTCAATTAGATCATAAATCCTTCTCCTTTACTCAATCTTTTCAATTCATAGTGAGCAACTCCGATGGGTTTTCCAACATACCTCTTGTACCTATTGTAATATTAAGTAGGAAATAAGATTAATATATAAGGAATAACTCTGTTCATTAGTTTGTATCTATCTGATGAAGCCACAGTGTGGTGAAACCGGTCATAGATTTGTTAATATAGTGAACATCTAAATACTTCAGTTTTATTTCATTGAAAATATGTATATCGATTTTCATCTAGTAACGACCTCCTCAATCAAATCATTTTATTACTGGATTTGTTTATTGCAATTTAACACTTGGTTTAAAAGATTATATGGTTCAGATAGTGGAATACTTGGATAAAGGTTTTTGACGTCGAAAGAAAGGAATTTACAATCAAGTGAAAGGAGTATGTTTTGAATTTTGATTGTGCTTTAGTGAAGGAGACCACGGATCTTACAGGGTTTCCCTCCTTATGTGATTTTATCAAATAAAGCTGAGGGAAATGTGGATAAGGTAAGATTAGATTAAATTCAAAAATAAAATATTAACTTCATAGGAAGAAAATACAAAAAGGATGTAATAACAGAAAGAGAACCATTTTAAATTAAAATTTTATTGAAATAAAAAGTCACAATATTCAGAATTGATCATTTCAAGTTTGTTTGATAAGATCGTTATAATAAACTGTTATAGCGATTAGATTTCTACTCACAAAATTTTGTTCAATTTCAATCAAGCCATTCTCCCCAGCTTGTTTGACCGCCTGCAAAATAACTCAAATCATCATACACTCTTTCACAGAGAGATAAAATAATTAATAGATAATTATTGATAAAATAAAATAAAATAATTTTCCAAGCAATTTCTAATTGATCAACACACACTCGGAAACAAATGCTTACGTCAAATGTATTGCTATTTTTGGGTAAAAATACTGCCACATTCTTTGAAATAGTATTCGCCGCCTCCATCAACTTAGAGAACGGCGAAGGCTGCAACATTTTCTCCAAATCGTACACAAGTCTATTTGAATAAGAAGGTCCTCCCCATGGTGGACTCATGAAAACAACGTCTGCTTTGAGATTTGAAGCGAGCGTCATAAAATCCCCTACGATGAATTCTATCTTGTCAACTACACCGTAGACTTTTGCATTGTTTCTCGCCAATTCAATCTTTATTGGATCTATGTCTACAGCAATTACTGAAATTCAAAATTAATAATCAATACATTATTCAAACAAATTCGTTTCACACACACACAGATATATATATATATATATATATATATATATATATATATATATATATATATATATATATATATATATATATATATATATATATATATATATATATATATATATATATATGGCATCCTGCTTAGTTGCACTATTGTGGCTCTTGGGGTTGCGTGCATGGCAGGCAGATTTGGGAACTAGCTCTTGTCAGGAAGGATTATTCATTGATCTACGGATTGTTGAATAATTCTTCTTGTCTCAAGTTTACATATGTACACTCCTTGCGAAGTTTATCGCGGAAGATATTTGTCCCATCAAATATTTACCGACGGGAGGTTTTACCTCGGAAACAGCGGCACAGAGCACTATTTCAGCGGGATTATTTCGCTCGTTTTGTACCGTTGATGTGATTCACGTACCGGCGAAAGATGTCTCCCAAATGTTATATATATATATATTTGTCAGAAATATATTTCTTACCTTTTTTACAAGTTAAGGCAAACTGGATTGTGTTTCCGCCAGCTCCACAGAAGGCATCAATTATTACATCAGTTTTACATCTTTGGGCTGTATGTTTAGCAACAATTTCTGGAGTTACTGAATACCAACTTTCTGGAACAAATACAGAAGAAAATTTTTAAGTATGATATGAACACATGCTTAAAATATAGAAGTATTAAATATTCCATTTCCGTAAAATACTTTTCAACTGTGTCTGAAATTCGTTTAGATGTTCAAAATGATCTCGGTTCATTGTGATCTTATTCATTTTGTGTATTAAAAGTTATTGAAGGGTTAGGTGAATTCAGTGTCAAATTGTTACTTGTACAAGATAGACGTTATTTTTGTATATGATAATGGTAGGCGTATTTTTTTTGATTTTCAAAACTTGCATTCAAAAGATTTGATAAACACTTAGTAACTTATTCTGCAAAAGATTTTGCTATTTTGTTAATTATATTTTTCAGTTTTTGTTTGTTTGAGAAATATAATTCGATTTATTTGCTTACTTCAATTTATAAGAAAATGTATTTTCATCAGTTCAACAATAAAAAAAAAGAGAAAAAGGGTATCTAAATCATGTTTTTTTAATACGATCGTGCTCTGGCACAATTAGACTTTATTTGCGAAGAAATTGTTTGAAATTTGAAAAAGTTTCGTTATTCTGAAAGGGTTAATAATCTGCGCGAAGCGAATAATATTATAGTTTCGAAACATGTACAAATTGCCAAACCAAAATTAATTATTCAAGGATCTTCAACAACAATTCCCCAGAGAAATATTTAGACAACTTAATTCTGAGTATGGAAGTTGGAATTTCAAAATAAATACGTGATCTAATAGTGAAATTACTAGATTTTTGAGATATCTGTTTGTTCTGTAACAAATTGGTTCTTGCCTGAAGTGATATTTATTCAATACAGTCTTTAACGAAAACAAAACAAGAAAGATACGCAGTTATATATCACATAAAATGTTACCTTTATCGAGTTTGACTCCTTCATCAAACCTACTGAAAAGTGAAAATCTTCTCATCCAATATTTCTTCAGTTTAGCGCTGTCCCTTATTTCTGGTGGATAAGTCACCATCTTCCTTTTGCGCTTTCTTCTCTTAGATATTTCTTTTTGATTATCAGTTTCGTCTTCATTCGTAACGCGTGTTGGAATTTGTTCGATAGTGGTAATATCTTCATCACCAGATGATTCTTCGTTGTCTGAACAATCCGAGGGAATGATTTCATTATGCACCTAGATAGTAAAAGTATTTAATCTTTTGTATATCACCAGATTCATGCTAGGAGTATATCTAATAGCAATGCATATTTTTGAAAATTTTGAATTAAAATAAAATACTCAATTAGTGATATACGCATTTATACTCGGAAATATAGAAGTTTGCTAACCTAGAACCCAAGAGATGAAAATTTGAGTGGTCATCATTAGCAATATTTCGAAAACTTTCGTAGAACAAGAATATATTACCTCCTTAGACTCCTCAGTATTCTCCAAAATAGAATTTCCATCTTCATCGAAATATGTATGCCTCGGTCGTTTGGCATCTAGTAATCTTAACTGGCGATTTTGCGAACGAATATTCTTCATTTTATAATCTATTTCGCCAGCCATAAATTGCTCGGCCTTTTCACAGAATCTTATGCCTAGTAAGTTGAATGCAGCAATTGTTTTATTCCTCGATGAATTGAAATCAGATGCTTTAGTTTTCAACCTAAGAAAGAAAAAATACTTTGTTAATGATAATTTCGAAATATTTTGTCAAAAGTAAATTTTTCGGCAACCCATATAAAGCGGCCAGATTTTTTTGTATTAATTTCCAGACAAGATGAACTTGCTCCTTCAATTTGAATTATCATCTTAGCGATCTATTCTCTTTTTTATCGAAAAGTTTTTCACTCCAGAATTCATTCCATTTAATATCATATATCCTTCACAGTATGATAGTATTAATAACAAAATAACTATATTAGCCAACACAAACTTTAAAAAGCATTAATTAATAGAAAAATATTGAAAGAAGTGGATCGAAAATGGTAGAATTCAAAATTCTACGTTACAAATCGGCAGTTTAAAAATTCTTCATATGTATAGAAGGTATGACTGGGTGAAAGTTCCTTTATTTCCCTTACGAATATTCTTATTTCAATTCTTATTCCTGCAGGAATTTGGTTATGGAACCTAAAACACAGATAATATATTCCCTCATGACTTTTTTTATTCTGTGATGCTCTATTCAAAGGCAGTCCTTTCTTGTATTATAGGAATGAAATTCAGCATTGGTCCTTAATTTGTTTTTGTTATTATAGTCATATTTTAAGCTTTGAAGTATGCTCGCCGCTGTCACCGCTAAGATTCGCTGAGATTTGAGGAGCTCTCTTCTGAGGTCACCACATAGAATCCCAACCGCCTCCTTCTGCTCTTCTTATGTCTGCACTGTATTTCCGCGATAAAATCCCGTAGGTGACCACACTTTAAAAATTTGAATAATATGTCAGTCTGCATATTTCCTCGGTTGATATTTCTTTCATTATTCTGATTGTAAATAGGACAATGGATAATCTTTACGTAAATAAGGATATATAACAACTCCATTTCAGATTCCCATCGAATATTATACGTAGTAGTTTGATTGTAATGTTATTGTTTATACCAAAGCTCATGATTTGAGTCTTATGTGTATTAAATTAGAGACCATTTGCATTGAACCATCTTGGATGGTTAGGCTAGTTAGGTTTCCTACCAAGTAACTATTTGTGTCCTATCCATTTTGAAAACAATAGCATTGAAGAGATCGAACCAGGGGAATCAAATTTTTGTCGATCTATCTTACTCGACATAAATACTCATTATGGGTTAAATACAGACCGCCAGGTAGTAGCACTTCAGTTTCTTTAGAACAAATCGACCAGTTAATGGAAATAAATAAAGGAGAATGTATTATTGTTGGATATATGAATCTAAACCTTCTCAATGATGATGCAACCATGGAAGAGTATAAAAATATAATTGAAGCAAACACATATAATATAAAAAATTCTTTAACGGTGAAATGTGCAACTAGAACAACAAGAGATACTGCAAGTATCATAGACCATGTGCTTACTACTGATAACGTTCACTGCAAAATAGACATAAGAGACCATATATCTGATCATAAAATTTTTAATATAATGATAATTACCGCTTGTGACACGAATAAGAAAGAAAAAGTTAAAAAAATCAAAGTTGATAAAGAGAAAATGATGGAGATTATCGAGAAAAAATGTGTCAAGGAAATATAACAACTTTTGCAGAACTTTCAAATCTTCTAAAAAGTGCAAAGCAAGAATGCTCAAAGAAATACTGTCTGAAAATAAATCCAAAGAATCACTGGATAACACCAGATTATCTAAATTTAATGAAGATCAGAGATAGAAAATATGTTAGATGGAAACAAGTACAGAATGACATAACTATGGAAGAATTCAGAATGGCCAAAAATGCTGTTAATGATCTAAGAAGAAAATTGAAAAGACAAAATACGGAGGATAGATTATATCAGGTCAGAGATTACAGTAAAAAAACTTGGAATGTCCTTAATAATTGATGCGGTAGAATGAGAAAGGATAAAGGTGAAATAGAAAAGATAATAAAGGAAGACGAAAGTCTCAAACAAAAAAGAAATTGCACACTCCCTGAATAAGCACTTCTCAAATATTGGAACTAAGATAGCTGCAAAAATACAAAGGCCGGGAAATTCATAGTTGATGGAAGAACACAGAAGCGAAAGCATACATCTGACACCAACCAATTTAAGTGAAGTCAAAAATATAGTGACAGGTCTAAGAAATGGCAGTGCACCTGGAGCAGACAGTATCACAAAAAATGACATCTTGGATTCGATACATATGATTGGAGACACATTGGTCAATCTGACAAACAATATTCTGGAAACTGGAGTTTTCCCAGATGAACTCAAAATGGCAAAAGTTATTCCTCTTTATAAGAAAGGACCCAGAGATAACATGAACAACTATAGACCAATATCGATCCTCAGTTGCTTAGAAAAAATGATCAAGGTGAGATTGCTCAATTTCATTGAGTCTAAAATCAAATTTGACACACAGCATTACGGATTTCAAAAGAACAGTAGTACTCGGGGTGCTGTTATGGACCTGGTGGAATATATATCTTGCCAGATCAGAATAAATATGTGATAGTTGTTTCCATCGATTTGCAAAAGGCCTTTGATACAGTGGACATCGATCATCTTCTCGACAAACTCTAGAAAATGGGATTTCGAGGAACATGCTACAATCTTCTCAAATCATACTCAAAAGGTCGGAAGCATTATTCAGTAATGAATAACTGTGAGAGTGATTGTGCGGATATCAAGGTGGGTGTTGCTCAGAGATCGGTCCTGGGGCCTCTACTCTACTTGTTGTATGTTCACAATCTAAAATTTCTTCAGCTAAGTCTCGATATTTTATGTATGCGGATGATACTGTCCTTGTAAAGTCAGGAAATGATATTGATCACTTAGAATTAGATATAAACAGCGATTTGTATCTGTACTTTAATTGGCTTTGTCACAATAGTCTTAGTATGAATCTAGATAAGTCCGTCTATATAATTGTTAAACAAAAAAATAAAAAAACATGTAATATTGAGGTCAAGACCACTAAAGGAAGTGTCAGAATATGTGTACTTAGGGTTGACAATGAATAATAGACTAAGTTGGGATTCGCATATTCAAAAACTGACAACTAAAATAGCTACCATCATAGGATCTTTCCGTAGATGCAATTATATGTTGAACTACAAAGTCAGAGGGATGCTGATTGCAGTTTTTCGAGTCCCACTTAAGATATCTCATTACATGCTGGGGAAATACTTCAAAATATTCAATCAACAAAATTCAAAGAACGCAAAACAAAGGTGTTAAAGCTTTATATTCAATGGATTTTTATACTTCAACGAAGGAAGTTTATAATATAACAAACATTTTCGATATTAACAAACTGAAACAAGCTAAATTCATTTATTGCATTAAAAATAATATTCTAAAATCAGAGTGTACAAAAAAATTAAATGAAGTCGGCCAGTTGGTTCACTATCAATTTAGAGACAAAGCTAAATTACGAAAAGAATTTGTAAGAACAAACATTTTCCAATCATCTCCCTTAATGGTAGTAACTCAGCGTATAATAAAATTTCAACTAATATAACAGAATTATCCAATTATTATAAAATGCTCCCTCCATTGCCTTAAACACTACATAAAAGAATATTAGTTTTTTTATTTATTTTTATAAGAATATCTCAAAACACATCACTGTTGGTAGAATAGGTTTCTTTTTATTCCTGTTTATTATGGAAGTTGTAATTTATTATTTATGCATGGAAAGAGGAAGGAAGAAAAGTGTTTTTCTGCTAAACTGTTTTTGTAAGAATTAGGTCCAAATACCAGCAGAATGCTGCTGATTTTGAGGGTCAGAAATGCAATTTATTTTGATTTGATTTGATTTATCACACAATCGGACGCTTTCCTCAGATCACAAACCAACACCTCGATGATTGACATAGCATCCAGCAGATCAGCGAGTGCAATTATAGTCGATTTTCCCCTCGAAATCCATGGTGCTCCCCACCCAGTATCCTCGTCTCCTGCAGGAATTCAACCAGCCGCCTACTCATAATCTCCTCAAGAATTTTTGCGTTTTCACAAAAGCAGAGCAGTTATACAACAAAATAACATTAACTGAATCCGATATTGATTATGTTCATTGTAAATCAGGTGTAAGAAAAGACTTTTCAGGCATTAAAGTGATTGGGAAATAATTATCTTACTATCTTCATTTCAGTTTATATAATTGTAGAATTATACAGACAGGGTGATATCGCAGAAAAGGAAAATATTTGCACTGCTGGTAGAAGTTATCCGTGGGGTGTCGAAATGATACCTTTTTGTCCTTTTTTTCGGATATACAAACACCATCGCGCGATAGAAATCTTGATGAACGATTTAAATAAATATGTCGAGTTTTCACGCTATGTAGAAGTCTCATAGTTAGCTTTCCACATTTTCATTCTAGGGAAGATGAAATGAAAATGAAAATCTGAATGAATATCCGTAAACTATACAGACCACTGTTCGAGTATGTACAAAGCTTACTTTCACAACAACTACAGTTATTTACGGATATCAAAATGACTTTATGAAAAGCGGATTTTTGATCAGAATGCAGTAAGCACTGTGTAGATGATAGTAAAAATATGAATTTATATTGGAAAGTTAGGCGAATGATTCTCTATGCTTTTGAAATGAATCCTAGAAATATTAAGATACCATGTTAATTATTAATAAACTATTTCATTCCATCCAGCTTTGGTCCAACTAGTGATGAAAGTAACAAAACAAAATAATTTTTAAATGGAACACCCTGTATATTTTTGCATAGTTGGCTTGCACATAATTTTCCAAATTTAACCATACCTCACAATTGATATTTGGGGCGTCAAAATTATTTTTGGTTCGGTTTTTATTTTTCAATCCAGGGTGCCATGGATATTGCCAATTTACCTTAATCGATCAAAGAAACACTTTAAAAACGCAACTGACGTCAAAATTTCCGATTTGCTCTGTCCAGGCCAGATTAATGTTCTCCAAAATCATTTTTGAATTAAAAATTCAAATGGTACCACATTGGTACCGAGATACCATTAGAAGCTTGATACTATGGGTAAACAAATTCTGCAAACATTTTTTTTTAAATACTAACAAATTATGATGATATGAAAGTTTTCATCAATTTTATTTCAATTCGTGTAAGTAAATCCAATAGGCTAATGGAGATCTTCAAACACTCTGTATATTTTAGCATATGCGGATTGCAAATAATTTTTCAAATTCAACCATACCTCACAATGGATAATTCAGGAATCAGAATTATTTTTGAGGGGAGGTTTTTATTTTTCGAACAAAGAAGGCTATGAAAACAAACGACTTTGACGTTTCCAATATAAAAGTTATCCTGATAGTAGAGTTTGAATCAGTCGATTTCACTTGAATTTAGTTTACTGAAACGTTATTATTTTTTAAAATGCCTCAATAATACACAAGGAATGAGAAAGTGGATATGCTACTTATTTACGGGGAATGTCAAAAGAATGCAGTAGCTGCTGTCAATTTGTATGCCCCGCAAGAAATTATTTTAGTCGCCTGGAGGATCAATTTAGAAGAGAACCCAATAATGATCCTGAAGGAAAGTTTATCATTGGGGAAGACACTGAAATTGAAGTGTTAGCGCGAGTGGAAATTGATAAAACCATTTCTACAAGGCATGTTGCTTTTGAGCTGGATATAAGTCGTGAACGCGTTCGTCGAATTTTGAAGAAGTATAATTACAAATCATACAAATATCAATTACATCAGCATTTGTATGAAGGTGATTATGCAAGTAGGATGGAATACTGCAATTGGATGATGCAAAATAATATGCAACCACACAATAATTTCCTAAAAAAAATCTTGTTTATAGATGAATCAAGGATTACTAATTTAGGGTTATTCAACAGACAAAACACAAGATATTGGTCTCAGGAGAATTAACATTTATCCAACCAGGGTAATTTTCAGGAACAATTCGGTTTTAATGTTTTGTTAGGTGTGATTGGTACCAGAATAATTGGTCCCGTGATTTTTGATGGGCCGTTGACTGGCGCTAGATATTTACAATTTATTCAGAATGAGATTGGGGGATATTTGGAAAATCTACGTTGGCGATTGAGAGGGTAATGTTTTATCAACAGGATGGTGCACCCCACAACGCAAGAATTCTCAGAGTAGCTGCGCGAGAGATTCGGAGAAAATTGGATTGCAACGAAGATCACCTGATTCAACTCTGTTCGACGATTTCGTTTGGGGTTATTTAAAGAATTGTGTTTACGCAACAGCGCCTACTACGCGTGCAGATCTAGAGGATAGAGTCAGCCGAGCCATCGTCATTATAACACCTGAACCATTGACCAGTGTAACTAGAAATTTGCAAGAGCGGATTCAAATGTGCGTAGACAATAATGGTCAAGATTTCGAACAATTCTTATAATTTTTTTTATGTTTCTAAATTTCTTTTTTTCGTCCGCTCATGATTTATTCTTATGGATCAGATTATATTTATTGTTTTGGGATTTCTTATTGTTGTTTTGGATTCTTAGAGAAAGAAATTGAGTTTTCTTATGGTATGAATCTGAATGTACCCTAAATTTAGACTTAATACAAGTAAAGGAGTTTATTTCTCAATGATCCTTCGAATGTCAGGATTGTTTGCTTTCAATGTTCAACATTATCATAATTTGTTTGCATTTCTACAAAAAGTGTTCACAGGATTTGTTTACCCATAGTATCAAGCTTCTAATGGTACCTCGGTACCAATATGGTACCATTTGAAAAAATGGAGTTTTAATCGAAAAATGATTTCGGAGAATATTGTTCTGGACAGAGCAAATCTGAAATTTTCACGTCAGTTGCTTCTTTCAAGTGTTGCTTTGATCAATTAAAGTAAATTAGCAACATTCATGGCACCCTCGATTGAAAATAAAACCAACCCAAAAATAATTTTGAAGCCCAAAATATCAATTGTGAGGTATGGTTGAATTTGGGAAATTATTTGGAAACCAAATATGTAACAATATACAGGGTGTTCCATTTAAAATTCTTCATTGAAGGTCATTTCCGGCGACACCGGAAGTGGAAAAAAATTATTTCACATGTCAAAAGGTGGCCTGTCATAACCTTGATCGAATCACAAAATTTCAATAAATTACCTGCACAAATATAGAAATGAGAGGGGTGTACCATGATCCTGTGTCACCCGGTATGTGTAAACACGTTGACGTTGAGTAGGTGGCAATTTAACTTTATGTTATGAATGCGTTTGCAATACTGACTTGGTCACATGATACCGAAACTGTAGTATATTGCTCCAATTCACGACATCCGACCAGACTGTACCACTACTATTTGGTCCTGGTTGACGATGATTATGAAGGGTGGATGGGAGAACCAGCTCCTTCAGAGAGGGATATTAATCATTTTATGGAAGGTTGAATGTTGTTCCATGAATAAAAAAAACGATCATCAACCGAGTTTTCTACCTTACGATGAAATATTGCAAAAACTGCAATTCCTACAAAAGGATAGGTGCAGTTGAAATAGGACTTGAATAAACAGTAATCTATGTAGTTTACGGATTTGAATTAAGATTTTATTTAGGCGATGTACAAGGTATTGTTTGGACATTCGACAATAAGATGATATTTCTGGAGTTCGGCCTTACACTAGAATAAAATTGCGAATGAGTAAGTTTCAGACTAATAAATAGAAACAAATCAAATTTTCATTCATCCGCTATAGAGTTAAGACGTCTGAAATACCAACCATGTACACACAAAATAGCCTGTATATCCGAAAAGAAGAAGATGACGAGAACGGTATCATACCGACATCCCACTTGTTATTGTATTGATATTTACGGATTACCTTTCATTATTTCCTGAATTGTGCGTATTTTCATTCTGAGATTTTCCAAAAGAAACTGGCAATCCTAAAGCTATCATTTGCAGCGTTTCCTCATTTGGTTGCTCATCATATTCATCTATTTCATCAACGTCAGTAGTTGTTTCAGAAGCAACAGGTTGCTGAGAATTCGTTTCAAAAATATCTGTCGTTTGTGAAACTTCGATTTTGCATAGGTTACTGCTTATTTCTGAAACAAAGTCCACTTTTATATGAACTGGTTAATATTTCATTCAGGCGTCATTTGCAGCTGACGCATGAACACTATACAAAATTTGTATTCAATGCAAAATACTTTTATTTGAATCACTTGAGACAGAACTTTTGGAAATAGTTATAACATCGATTTGAAGAAAAATGAATGCATTCGTAGATCAAAATTTTCAGGATATATTAAATTAAACTAATTAAACATTTTTACGGAAATTTTATACAGGTATTCAGCAAACAGCACATGCCCTTAGCTAATTTATTTTAACTGCATTTGAATAGCTTGGAAAATCAAATCCAAATAAATTAATCGTACGAAGGCGCTGAAGTTATGAAAGGAAGAAAAGGAATGTGAACTAAAATATTCACTAATAAAAAACAAGTAATGTGTTTTTAGGAATTTTACTTAATAATTGAGATTCGTAACGCATTTAACTACACCGTAGCTTCTTCAGACGAATGAATGTACAGAAAATGATAATGAGAATATAAATACAAATGTTCTTAAGTAAATAAAAGCTTATTGGGTTGCTCCTCCTTAAGTGGTTATGGATGACAGGTATATCCAATTAAATTAAGGATTAGATTGCTCCCTGAAGAGATTCAATAGAGGTGAAGGGCTTAAATGAACTTGTTCATTGATGGTCTAACTGAGTGTTTGTGTTTGTTGATTTCTAAAGTTTTCCAAAGATCTACCTTCCAATATTTATTATCTGTATGCAAAATTTCAAATTGTTGGTCGAAAGAGTGACTATTTTCTAGGTGATGATTCGCGTAATTTGAATCTGATTTTTATTTGAAAAACTGCGTCTATGTTCCGATATTTTAATATTGAAATTTCTATGTGTTCTACCAATGTAGAAATTATCACAGTCATTGCAATTCAATTTGTTGAATTGTTTGATATTTTAGACTCTGAATCCAGATATGATGTCAAAATTTTAATTCATAAAAAGTTTCAGCAACAACAGAAAAGTTAAATTCACTTAAATTCAAAATTTCTCGACCCAAACCTTCCACTGATAAATTTTTGACAGATTCACTAATTTAACTGATATCGATTTTACACAACCACAAAAAATCTATTAGAAAAAGGATTCAAACATAATTTACATCCCAAAACATACTAAAACTAATTTTGAACAGTTAGACATAGACTCGGAAATCATTCTCAAAAACTCCAAAGATAATATTATAGCCAAACAGCAAAAATCGCCAGAGAAGACTTTTCGAACTTATCACCTCATTGCAATTCCGATTATAAAATAATAAAAACAATTCGTGAAAATAGTACCAAGAACGATTTAGTATTCACTAGAGCAGATAAAGGTAACACCGTCATCGCGATTAATAAAAACGATTATATTTCAAAAATTGAAGAATTCTTAACAGCCGGAAACTATATAATATCAACTAAGGATCCTACCGCTAAATTTCAGAAAGAGGTTAAAAACGTTATTTCGACAGCAAAATCATTAATTACAAACCACGAAAAATATAAACTCATTAACTCCAATCCACAATCCCCTGAATCATATTCTTTGATAAAACCTCATAAACCTAATTACCCTATTAGACCTATTGTTTCTTATGTAACGGCACCTTCTTTCAAACTCTCAAAATTCCTTAACGACTTGCTAATAAAACATTATACCGCCAAATTCGAAACTCATTTCTTTCGATGTTGAGAATCTATTTCCCAACTTTCCTCCGAAAGATTAGTACTACTTAGTTGAAGAATAATTAGAAAAGAATCATGTCAATACGATCATTAAATCAGATATTCTTTCATTATTACAAATTTATTTAGATCAAAATTATTTCCATTTCAATAACAAATATTAAACTAGTGAAGACGGCTTGATTATGGGCAATCCGTTGAGTCCTTTGTTAGCAGAAATGTTGATGAATAATTTAGATAAATTAATTCATAATCATCCACTTAGTAAATATTGTTTATACTGGTATCGCTATGTAGACGATATAATTATTTGCTTCACAGGAACAGATAGACAGTTAAAATTTTCGAAAATCATATAAATTCATTGTATCCAAAATTTGATTCTCAACCGAAATAGAAAGCAATAATTTAATAAATTTCTTAGATATAACAATTTCCAATGAAAATGGAAAACATGTTTTCACAATTTACCATAAGCCGTCACAAACAGATATTATAATACATAACTCGTCGTCTCATCCGTATCAACATAAAATATCAGCATTCAACAGTTTTATTCATAGATTGATTAACATCCCGTTATCACAAGAAAATTCAACACCTTAACCTACGTTGGCATTACAAGTGAGAAACTGAAATCATTCTTGAGTAGCAATAATTTCAACATTGCTTTCCAAACTAATAATAGGCAAATATATAAAAATAATAAAACCAAATCAGATAAAAACAATAAATCAGGTGTTTATAGATTGAATTGCAATGACTGTGATAATTTCTACATTGGTAGAACACATAGAAACTTCAATATTAGAATATCGGAACATAATCTCCTAGAAAATATTCACTCTTTCGACCCACAGTTTGAAATTTTGCATACAGATAATAAACATTGGAGGGTAGATCTTTGGGAAACTTTAGAAATCAACAAACACAAACACTCAGGTAGACTCATCGATGAACAAGTCGATTTAAGCCCTTCACCTCTATTGAATCTCTTCAAGAAGCAATCTATTCCTTAATTTTATTGGATATACCTGTGATCAATAACCACTTAAGAAGGAGCAACCCAATAAGCTTTTAATTACTTAAGAACATTTGTATTTATATTCTCATTCTTATTTTCTGTACATTCATTCCTCTGAAGGAGCTACGGTATAGTGAAACGCGTTACGAATCACAATTATTAAGTAAAATTCCTAAAGACACATTACTTGTTTTTTATTATTGATAATGGAATTTCACCATGTAAAAGCCTCCCAAATTCAAATGTAAAATATTCACTACACTTATTCACTGCTATCTGCACAATTTGCCTTAGACAACCTCTCAAAATTCAGAGTAGCGCCTTAATGTTGGAAATTTGTCCAAATTCTATTTTTCTCTAATTTCAGTTATCGATCGGCACTGACACTATAATTTAAATATAAGTAAAATGAAACACTTTTGTCTGATTTCCACAATGTTTATCTTCAATACACACAACCGGTTTCGACAGTTACGTCGTTTTCAAGTGTTCAGAGCTAACAGTTATGAGAAACAACAATTGGAACAATCGAATTATCCAGCACATTCAGAATGGGATAAGAAGAAACTTATTCCAATGATCCCTCAAGCTCCAAAAATATATAGTTTAATCATACTACTCTGTCAGGCCAGTTTTATCCTACATAAACACACCTACAGGTAAATTAGCAAGCTTCTTAAACCACAAATTCATGGAATTCACCAACTTTCATCCGCAATACACCATTTCAAATTCTGTAGACCTGACAGATGAACTTCGACACTTAATTTCTAATATGAAAAATATTCCTTTCATTCCAACAGATGAATGTCCGCCTTTAATGAAAGATATATTCAGGCAAATCAAAATTTTTCAAGCAAAACTCGGGACTCCCCATGGAATTCTCACTCAGGCCCTTAATAGCAGATATTTTTATGAACAATCTTGAAAATCTATAAGTTAACACGAAAACATATTATTTTTTGGTACAGACACGATGATAATATTATTGTGGATTTGCAAGACAAACATACAATAGACCAGTTTTACATTTTCTAAATAGAATGCATAATAAAATAACCTTCACTGCTGAAATTGAATGCAACAATTCAATAAATGTCCCAGACATAGCCATCACTAAACCCAATTACAATCTCACTTACAACATATACAGTATAAGCCAGGGGTGCTCAAACGGTCTATAGCGAGTGCTTTTTGAGTAGATCTCGAGAAGAAAAATATTTTTAATAAGTAGGTAACTAAACTACAAAAATGTATTGTGATAAAATAACACTGCTAGCGGCAAAAGGAGGCTTTATCAAAGGAACGCGCGGTACTTGTCAAAGAAAAGCCGAGTTTTTATTCTTCATCCGAGACTTTCGTTCACGCCGATATAAATATTGCGCCTGCAGGAATTGGAATCATTCTGAATTATAACTTGAAGGCAATGCTACGTCTATACGAAGTTTATTAATAATTAATACAAAATGAGTGCAGCGAAGAAATCTGAACGTATCATTTTAATTACGATTGGGAGGAAGAATTATTCTTCTGAATGGCGAAGGATAAGTACATTTGTCTTATTTGTCGTGCATCAGTTGCAATACCTAAGCGTGGTAACTTAGGGAGGCATCATAAAACGGTTCATAAAAACTATGAAAAGGATTTTCCGCCACATAGTGAATTAAGAAAACGAAAAGTACGTGATTTGATATCTTGTTTGAAAGAAGAACAAACCATGTTCACAAAACCAGCCAAACAATCAAAAGCTGCTACGATCGCGTCATTTAAAATATCTAATATATTGGCGAAACACAAGAAAACATTCAAAGATGGATGAAGCATTTATTGAAGCGGGTAAGACTTTATTCGGAGATTTTAAAAATAAAATAGAAATCGTGTGTGCTATTAGAGAACTTCACTTATCTCGTCCGACTCTCACAAGGCGTATTGAAGTCATAAGTCAGGAAATGGCAGATGAACTAAAACATGATATCATGAAATGTACATACTTTTCTTTACAGTTCGACGAATCCACCGATATGGCAGACACTGCCCAGCTGTGTGTTTTTATTCGGATGGAATTCAATGACATGTTAGCTAAGGAAGAATTTTTGACAATCATTCCTCTGAAGTAGAAGACCCGTGGCGAAGATATATATGACGATTTCTTCAATTTTTTTAAAAACTACAAGATACCAATATATAAATTAGTGTGCATTACAACCGATGGAGCACCAACAATGACTGGAAACGAAAACGATTTTGTGGCATTGTGTCGAGCTAATTAAGATTTCCCTTCATTTTTTTCATTCCATTGCATTATACATCAACAAGTTCTGTGTTCAAAAAATTTAAACACGGAGAAAATTATGGGTTTTGCAACAAAAATTGTGAATTCCATCCGTGCACGTAGCTTGCAATGGCAACACTTGAAGTTGCAGTTGGAAGATAGGGAGTCAGCTGAACACACTATTTAGTTCTTCACACGGACGTCAGGTGGTTAAGTCGCGGAAAATTCCTAGAAAGGTTTCAAGAATTATTGCCCAGCTTTTCTAGACGAAAGAGATAATGACACTCAGATGTTGAAAAACGAAAAATGGCTGACTGATTGGGCATTTTTGACTGACACCAAAATGCACTCAAACACCATCAACTTGGAGCTTCAAGGTAAAGGAAAAACTTTTATTGAGGTGATTGATTTCTGGTGTTTTATATCTGAAGATAAATATCCGAATCTAAGGCAAATCGCCCTTCAACTGACGACAATGTTTGGGTCAACTTACTTGTGCGAGTCTTCATTTTCTGAAATGAAGATAATCAAGTCAAAATATCGCAATCGACTAACTGACGATCATATGTCATCATGCTTGCGATTAGCACTCAGTGGTTACGTACCATCTTATGAAAAGTATGCTGAGGACATGCAGTGCCACGCTTCAACATCCAAAGTCACTCCTTAGTTAAGTTTAACACCATATGTAACTCTTTTATTTTGTAACAACCAATAAACTCGCAATTTTGAATAACTATGAGTTTTTCATTTATATTATAGAGAAGAATCTAACTAAACCTAACCCAAACCTTGACTAAAATAATTTATATTGTGCGGAAGCTAATATCTATATATGCTACGGTACACCCTTCTTAGATAGGTAGGTAGGGTGTATCGTTTATGTACAACACAACAACCCTGCATCACACATACTTGCAACCCCTCAGAGTCGATCGTAAGTAGTCTAAAAATATTGAGGTAGATCGCCAGCAGTTTGAGCACCCCAGGTATAAGCTCATTATTCGAGGGGTATATGTTACGTAAATATACCGCGAATACAGAAAACGTGAAACTGGAATGGTAATTTATATGGGATTATAAGGGATACGTTCCTAGGTGACAAAATAAAAAATAAATATATAAAAAAACAATTCAAATGAAGTTTTTGACCGTATTGATTAATTAGCATCTTCAGGCTTAGGCAATGGTTTGAAGAATTTTGTAATTTTTGGTTGCTTGGCAGTTTTCGAAAGCTCCTTCAATTCAGACTGATATCCAGCAGTGTCATTAGCAATTTGCCTTCTAAAAATAAAGTAAGACCTCGTTCCATAGATAGTGAAAACAACACCAAGTCTTGGATGACGGCAAATTTTTGAAAAATGACTGCATAGCTGAGATTCAGAATTGAACTATAGCGGAAACAAAATTCTTCTACTAATAGACAACGGTCTCGTTCACCCTATAGTCTCCAATCTGAAAAGCATAAAGCTTGTGTTTTTACCGTCCAATTTCACCTCTATTTTACAGCCCATAGCCCAATGAGTGATAAAAGCTTTAAAAATACAATACAGAAAACTTCAAGTGCTTCAAATACAAAATATTGAAAACGGAGAAGATACAAAAAGTCTTAGTGTTCTAGATGCAATTCTAATGACATCGGAAGCTTGTCACACAGTCCACTATAGCTAACTGCTTTCGCCATGCAAGTTTCAAAGATCTCTCTCCGGATGTCGACGATGATATTCCGCTAGCGAGAATGATACGATCTCCTACAGATGAAGATGACAACGTACCACTCGCTCAATTGGTTGCTCAGTTGTAAAGATCTACTGCTACACAACCAAAACTTGGGATAGAGGAATTATTGGAATAGATGACAATGTCGGTGTGTGCGCCTTAGCTACAGAGGAAGAAATTCTTGCAGAAGCTGAAAGTACAATCATAACACTGACGAAGGAAACGAAGACCAGCAAGGCCCTGAAGAACAGTTTCAGCCAACAACAGTTTCCCAGGCTCTTAGCGCTAAAACAGTTTTGAAAAAATGTGTTGCCCTTAACGACCAGTTTAATACTGATGATACTCATACCTCGAGAGTAGGCAGCTAAGTACATTTTTTACTACAATTATTCCTTAATAAACATTCTTATTTCATTTTTGAGAGTTCACATACGTAACCTATACAAATACTAGATAGATACCTATGATAATATAAGAACTTGTGTATATTGCTTATAACAACTATCGGACATAACGTCGGAAACTGTACGGTTCCTTCAATGTCGCTGTATCAGGTTTTGACTGTATCTTTCCAAATTTGATTTAACAACCTCCTTCTCCAATGGTCCCGACGTAAGCAAATTATGACTCAATGTTAAAAAAAACTATTAGGTGCGCAACTAAGTTCTCGCTGTTTATCAATAGATGGCTCCAGCAGAAAGTGCTGGTAGATTTTTACGTCAAAAACGTTTTGAACGAAGCGTAGACACATGGTAAACAAACCACTGTGACACATTAGTGATTTCGTTTTTGCGTCATATACTTTTAGTTGTGCGAAAATGTCTGATTTTGTGCCAAATAATCGTCATTTGCGGGAAGTGTTGATTTTCTTTTTTCATTCGAAGAAAACGGCGGCTGAAGCTCATAGAGAGCTTCAAAAAGTTTACGGAAATGCTGCTCTAAGTGAAACAACGTGTCGGGATTGGTTCTGTCGCTTCAAAACGGTGATTTTGATGTGGACGACTCCAGCGGCAAAAAAAAGGGTTTTCTTCATCGCATCGTAACGGGTGATGAAAAATGGATTCATTACAGCAATCCAAAGAAAAAAGATCTTGGGTACTGTCCGGTCATGCTTCTACGCCATCACCTCGGCCGAATATTCACGCTGCAAAAGTTATGCTGTGTATTTGGTGGGACCAAGTCGGTGTTATTTATTATGAGCTGTTGAAACCGAACGAAACCATCACTGGGGAACGGCCACAATACGAGCAGAGACACGAAAAAGTAATTCTACAGCAAGACAACGCTCGGCCTCACGTTGCCAAACCCGTTAAAACCTACTTGGAAACGCTCAAACGTGAAGTCCTACCCCACCCGCCATATTCCCCAGATATTGCACCATCCGATTATAACTTGTTCCGTTCGACGGCTGATCAGAAGTTCCGCTCATATGAAGAGCTCGAAAAATGGCTTGATCCGGGGATAGCCTCAAAAGACGAACACTTCTACCGTCACGGTATTAGAGCTCTATCAGAAAGATGGGAAGAAGTTTGTTTGTTTGTTTGTTTTTCCTTTAACGTGCTCTATTTCTGCCTTTCGGCTAATGACACGCCGGGGAATTCTGTCACTTCACTAACCCGGGAATTTTGCCGAACCCCTCTCGTGTCGAGGGAAGGGATCTTTAATATCCAACACATCTCTGTTAGACAGGACCGACAGCTTTACATCTCCTCCGAAAGATGGACACTCAAGCGATTTCCAGAATCCGAAAAATCGCACCGACTTTGTGGGGATTGAACCCAGGTAACTCTGCGTAGGAGACGAGCCTCATATCCCATACGCCACCGAGCCGGCATGGGAAGAAGTTGTATCTAGCAATGGTCAATATTTTGAATGATTCATTTGTAATAATTTTTCACAATAAAAACAGCGAGAACATACTTGCGGTCCTAATAATAAATACAAACAGTCAGGAATATACAGAATTGAATGCAATGAACTCCCAGCAGCACAACAGATTCAAAGAACATCTCTCCTCAGACAACAAAACAGTTTGCGAACATATTAAATCTACCGATCACATAATTACATTAAATTAGTTTAGTAAGAGAAAGCTCTAGTCACTTGAAAATTGCGTAACTATCGAAACCAGTCTTGTGTATTACAAATAAACTTTGTGGAAATCAGACGAAAGAGTTTCATTTTGTTTATATTGAAATGAATTTCCATGAATTAAATCCATCAATATCATCAATTGAAATCTAGTTCTTCCAACTTCTCCATGATCACGCGAATGTTGATACCGTTTGCGATAATGTGGCTCTAAAAAATAAAAACAATCACATACATGGACGAGACATGCTAATGTTAGGTTGTATAAGGCGAATCACGAATTGTAATAGTAAAAAATTAATTCAATACCTTTTGTCGTAAGGAATTGATTATATTGAAGATGATATTCTTCTTCATAATGATTCTTCCACAATATATTCCAATGGTGTTCATTATCTCCATCACAATGCTCTGAAGAAGTCGAACTTAGTGAACTGTCTACTGAACTAACTGACGAGAAGCTATCATCTGGACTCTTATTAAAATCAATTGATGAAACAGTTCGTCGAGTCACATTAGTCATTGAATCAACCGTTCTTAAAGAACCGCTTGTGTAAGAACTACATGGTCCCAATAATTGCTCAACTTCCGTATCTGTATCTACAGCTGACGGAGAAAAAGGGTTCCACCCCTCCGAAACATCATTGCTCAAGTCATCACTTTCCGAAAATTCACATTGAGCAAACGTCAAGTTCTCTTTCTGATAGGTGAATTTATTTGGCTGACACCTACGTATTTCCGGCTTCCCATTATTACAACTTTTCGTACTAATTTCTTCTGCGTAATTCAAATACTCAGGATTGATATAGACACTGTATTTCGTTATCCAAGATTGCCATATCAGTTTTTCACCATTCAATGACCAGAATTTCTGCCACTCTGAAATTACATCCTCATTATTCAAAACTATTGAATGTGCGCCATTATCGTTTGACTCTACACTTTTTTTTACTGATGAAACGTCTGAATTGTCTAGCTCGCTCGTGCTTAGAATGGAGTGAATTGTGCTGGAAGAACTTACTTTTTCATATTCAGTCTGAAATAAAAGTCATAAATTCAGAAGGCTTCAATTCAAGTTATTATAGTATCTATGAAAATGGAGGAATATTGTGAGCTGCATTTTCATTATCTTATCAGTTTCTTCGATACTAGCAGTACTACCACGTTTGAAATGCTGACAGATGTGAAAGGAATGGAATCATTTGCAATATTGATAAACACTGAATAAAAATTCAACGGTAAAACGCATACACATTCGAACATTAGCTTGATACCAGTTTGAGAAAAAAATTGTAAAATTATAAAATCCTTTTAAATTAGTGTATCAAAATGAACAGTTTTGATAATTCAAGGGTTTGGTATACACAGGAACTAAGTAAACATTTTTAATCAAAGTATATAAGAATATTATTCTCCAAATCAAGGAAAATCCATAATAAATTGTTGTAGTTGAAAGAAAATTTAAACTAATGGGACTTACACAGGACTCAAATCAAAACTGATATGAATTTCAGTATTTTATAAACACATGCTCTAAATGTAGGAATTCGAAAAATTTTACTATTAAATTATAAATATAATAAAACGATTCTCACTATATTTGTTTCGTCACACTGTAGCTTTGTCAGATAAATAGTAACCTCTAAAATTAAGATATGACTTGAAGATTTATTGTAATATTATTATTACTCGTACTTAGGCCATAGACAAAAGTTATTATGTTTGTTGTTGTTGTTTGTTTCATCTTTTAACGATGTATTCGGTAAATTAGCCCATTTACACAGTGGACCTACAGCTTATAGTGGATTCCTAACCACTCTCCTAGACCGTGCAATGATAAATGCCACCACAAGGATTACAAATTATCTGGTCTTCAGAAGTTTATGCCCTCTTTGGGCAACTTTTCCAAGTACCACAATTTTTGTTCAAGGACAACATCCATAACTTGAACCCGGATGCATATTTGTATCGAGCGTACAGTATACCGCATTCGGGTATGACACGAGTTCGGCAGGTATCGAGCGGACGGTAAGTTGGAATATTTAACAGAAAAAATTCATATTCCACTTCTAAACTGAAAATATATTTATTACGAGTTGAATTTTAGAATGTATTTATGAAAACAGACAAGTAACTGAAAAAAAAATCATAAATACCATAATACTTACAATACATCTGCGAAATTACTGTGTTTTTGAAATGAATATCATTTCGTAAATTTATTCTCGCCCAGTCCAATATTATTATTTAAACATAAACACCTCAAAAAGTCTATCAATATATTTAAAATATGAATTTGATGATTCGAATTTACAGAAATCTTTCGGTTTTGTTAGGATGTATTGTATATAATGTATTCTCAAGAAAACAAAATAATATTTGACTTCTCCAAAACACCTATTATAAAAAAAAATTGAAATTTGAAAATAACGAAATTTGGTAAAACAAAAAAAAATCCTGAACTAATATTCGAAACGATATGGAAGTACTTATATTTTTCAGTACCCAGAAGGTCCATCCCTGTTATTAATGACACTTTGGCATCGTCGCGGAATGCTCAATATTAAATTGTCTATTACATTGTGGCCTAAGTCATTCCAAGCCCCCTGAACTGCTAATCGAAGCTCCTATTCATGATGGAAGACGTTTTGACGCAGGAGATTTCTTTTTAGGGTGTCCCACACATGCTCGATGGGATTCAGATCTGGGGAGCAGGATGGCCACGGTAGAAGATCGATATCATTCTCTTCAAGAACGTTCAAGACAACTCTTGCACGATGTGGAGTTGACCTTCGTGCAGTCGATTCCTCACAGTTTGGTCGGAAATTTGTACATTATGAACTCGTGATAGCTCTTGAGCTAATTGAGATGCTGTGGTAGTACGATCTCTTCTGGCTCGTAAAACCAAAAATCGGTCTTGGGCGACTGTAGTAATCCTGAAACGACCTGTATGGCGTTCTTCTACGCTACCTGTTTCATTGAAACGCGACCATAAACGGTTTATGACACTTGGGCTACTTCCCAGAACCCTGGATACTTCCCGTTGTGAGCTCCCAGCTTGGAGCATGCCAACGGCTCGTAACATCTCTTCTCTAGTCAAATGTCGTCTTTCCATGGTCGAATCACAAAACTTGAATCTTTTATTTGTGCTTACAACAGAAAAAAGTGCCAACTAACTGATTTCAAACACTGAATACATGAAATGATTATAAAGCAGCGTCGCATCTGCTGCATTTTTAGTTTTTTATAAAAAAAAACTGAAATCTGTTTCGGCACTCTACATAATTTGGTGAGAAATTGATGCAGGTGTTCATTTCTTAAAGAAAATCATCCATATTGATCGTTCTGGATACGATAAATCGATATTCAGAAGTGTTCCTAGACTTTTTTGAGGTGTTTATATTGAGAGAATGAGGAGCTTTAGACTTCTTTGATCTAAGACTTCCACATATTTGAAAAATCTTCTCTACATGGAAAATAGTATCTATCGTATATAACTTCATCATATTTGTCACCTAGCTCTTCCATTTTACTAAACCAGAAACTATTATAAGCTGATGCAGCAGAATGTCCCTTTTCAAACAATTGAAGAATTTCTCTCTTTGTTTCTTCCTCAATTCGTCTTTTTATTAAACCGGCTACACTATATATTGTATGGTTGTGATTATTATTCAAAGTGATTATGCATGGCCATTCTTTTAGCAGAGTGTCAACATGCGTAAGTCTTGTTCTCGAATGGAATTCTTGTTGAAATTTTAGAGATCAACAAAGAAAAGAATTCAGCTAGGTTACTTAATAGTCAATTAGATCTAAATCCTTTAAAAGTAAGCAACTCCGATGGGTTTTCCAACATACTCCTTGTACTTGTACTAACCTATTGTAATATTAAGTAGGAAATAAGACTAATATATAAGGAATAACTCTGTTCATTAGTTTGTATCTATCTTATGAAGCCACAATGTGGTGAAACCGGTCATAGTTTTGATAATATAGTGAAAATCTAAATACTTTAGTTTTATTTCATTGAAAATACGATAAACTATTAATGAGATCTAATAAAATACTTTGGAAATGTCTGCTTTTCTCTATATTTAGATAATAATTTATCCCGTAAACTATGTTTTTTTATGGTATTAACAATATGACCTAAGAGAAGTGATTTATTATTTATTGACAAGAAACTAGAAAGGAAAAAAGGCCTACTAGAGACAAGAACGTTCAATTATTGTGTTCACATACTGACGAACCAGTGCGTCCAAATATTATTTTGTTCGTAATCTGACAACACTGTATAAAATTCAAATGCGTTCGGCAAACAGCTGATCGACTCGTTTTGGGTGCTCCCAAGTCGTCATCATAAAAGACAGGATTACCCGAATTTGATTAAAATACACACACGACAAAAATTGTCGTTTGAGGGGCTTTGGAGACGTATACTGGCAGTAATTAGGGCCCGGGGAGGAAGCACTCGATTTTGAAAATGATTAGTAACCATTCGATGCTAGTTGATTGGTCTCTTCGCGAATGTTTGAAGATGGTAGAATTTTTTAATTTTTCATTAACTCGAAAATTGTTGATATTTTCCATCATAAACTTATTTCTTTTGAATGATATCTTCTTATTTTACACTTCTGAAAGTTACCAAGCGACTCTTGAATGACCAACCTAAAACTATATATAGTATTGTCGTAAAAGTAGGGTGATGCGACAAGTTTTGTGCGGAGTGTATTTATATACCGATCGACGTTTTGTTTCTCATCATAATTACACTAAGGCATATGTTGTTCATTTATTTTATAAGTTTGAACTTATATCCTCAATATTGTCTGACTGCTCAATTCGATTTCCTCCTTATTTTCTCTTGCATTTTCTTTGGCTGTCGGTTTCTTGAAAAATTAATAAGTGTTATGTTCCAAACTTTGAATATCAGGCTGTTCTCATTTCGGATAACGCTGTAGAAAAAGATCACCACCAATTTCACTATTCGTCCACTTTCAACAAGCAACAGTTTTATATTGTTTCGAAATGTCCACAGAAGAATCTTACGATATTGCCATAGATAATTATTTAAACTGTTGAATATCAGGATGGTTTGCACTTGAGATATTCTTCTAATTTTTCTAATTTTTTAATTCTTTGGTCACAAACGCAATTTTTGTATGTGTTAATCTTCGAAACTGAAGAAAATCACTTTTAAACCCTGTATCACACCCTTAGGGCTAATTTCGTTACTTATAAATAAGTTCTTAAATACACATTTTCTATTTATTATTTTATCATGAACAAGATTCTATTCACCTTAGATGCCTGTACAGTCTTTACTGTTATGAAAAATATTCAAACAATTCCTACCGATATCTAAAAATCGGTGAAAGTCATCGGAAACAGATTTCACTATTCTGCATTTCTCAAAAGTAGAGCTCTCGACCTTTCAGACTATTTCAATTTTCGTTATCTCCTCTGAAAGTGAGAAAATTGCCAAAATCAAGCGATTTAGGACACTGTACAGTTCATGGATTGAAAGTTTTCGATAGTAATCGACAGTATTAGAAATAAAAAGCTCCTTCTGTCAAGTTTGATAACCATTTCGTTGCATATAATACTTTCACACGTTAATAATAATAGGACTACTAACTAATTCTAGAATAGGAATCTGCTTTATCGGTATCGTAAAACTTTCGAGAACTTTCAACTCAATTTCGGCCATTGCTTTGTAAAAGCTTGTTTTCATTTCATCGAATAATAACGAGGCTGGATTTATAAGTCTCCAGCCTGACCAAGAGATGGCGCCACTAGGCCTACTTCGGAAGTGGCTTTCTACAGTACTATCCTTAGATAGTTTGTAGGTATAGTTTCAACCCGATCGCCATGTTAGTTTACGTTTGAGAGCACGCCTCTGTGTTGTTTGTGAAAATGGAAAAATTGGAAAAGCGTGCTGTCATCAAATACTTTTATTTGAAGGGGTTAACGCCGAAGGAAATTAAAGAAAAGATTGATTCAACACTGGGGACATCCTCCCCATCATATTCAACTGCAAGCGGTGGGTTTCCGAGTTTAAAATGGGTGGTGTGAGCACCTCTGATGAGCCACGCTCAGGACACCTCGTTGAGATCACAACTCCAGATATGATCGAAAAAATTCATAAAATAGTGGTGGAAGACCGCAGATGAAAAGTGCGTGAGATAGCTGAGACCTATCAGATGTCATATGAACGTGTGCAAAATATTTTGCACCAACATTTACATATGGAAAAGGTCTGTGCAAGATGGGTGCCGCGTTTACTAAAAATTGATTCGAAAACCCATTTTTACCGCCAATTTGGCGCTGTATAACCATAATCCAAGCGAATTTGGGTCCACCACTACACCTCTGAAACCAAACAACAGTCTGAACAGTGGATTGGAACAGACGAACCAACTCCAAATGCAAAAACAATTTTATCGGCAAACAAGGTTATGGCTACTGTTTTTTGGGATGCAGAAGGTATTATATACATTGATTACCTTGAAAAGGGTAAAACTATCACTGGTCAATACTACGCAGACTTATTGCAACGTTTTAGCCACGAGGTGCAAATTAAACGTCCCCATTTGACGAAGAAAAAAATTTTGTTTCATCACGATAATGTACCAGCGCATTCTTCGCACATTGCCATGGCTAAAATCTATGATCTGAAGTTCGAATTGATGCCGCACCCTCCCTACTCTCCAGACCTAACCCCGAGTGGCTATTATCTGTTTCCTAACCTCAAAACATGGCTTGGCGGTAAGAGATTTGCGGGCAATGAAGAAGTAATCGAAGCTGTAAATCGGTATTTTGAAGAACTTGACGAATCAGCCTATAGAGATGGTATTACTACACTAGAATACCGCTATGAGAAATGCCTTAAAGGAGATTATGTTGAGAAATAAAAAAAAATTCTTAAAACGTTGTTTTTCTTGGTCAGGCCGGAAACTTGTCAATCCATCCTCGTACATGCATGAGTATGATGAATAAACAATTGTAGTCTGAAATATGCTTTATTAACATCAGAAAATGTAATTTCTATTCCAATATTCATTATCGTGACAATTTGACTACCACATTACTTATTTATGAGGTTCACGCCGAATGATTATGATGATAATATTAAGCCCAATTAAACAAGATAAGCTAAGACCTACGTAATATTTCATAAATATAGATACGATGAAAGCCTTCAGGAACAGTTGAGGTAGATCAAAGAAGACCTAATATATATTTTTTATTTCCGAATGGCCTCATTTTATATTCACCAGCTTATTAAATCAGTGATAACCCAATTGATGAAATGTACTTCATTTTGTATTCAATTTAGCTTGTATGTAATCAGCATGTATAGATACAAATACATATTATAAATAGCTACACATAATATTTCAGTTCAATGGATCATATCCAAGCTAAATGAAATACAAGATGAAGTCGTATATTGAGTTGCCGCTGATTCAATAAGCTGGAGTAAAAATAAAATGGGGCCGTTCTGAAACAAAAACTGTTAGATCTTTTATGATCAATTTTCAATGATTCGCGATCTTCCTTCGTCGTACATATATTGAGGAGAATGTCACGTAGGTCTTAAATTTAACTACATTGGAATAAATTTTTATTTTTTTTTCTCAAAAACTAAAATCTACCGTCAAAAATTGATTTCAGATTCAGATTCTAGACCCCCATAATTAGAGCTGAAGCATTTTAATATCAACGTCTGAAAGTATTATGTGCAACAAAATAATTGAATGCTTTTCTCATCTTCAAATAAGTTTTCTATTATTCACAGCTGTACTAACCAAAAACGTTCATTTTGTGTTTCTAGATGCCTTTAAACATCATATACATCACATTGTGCAACAGAAATTCACGATTACATTTTTTACATCTCACCAAACGATCGATATTAATTTTATCGTGATTGTCTAGAAAAGACTACATACCTATTTGAAATTCGTAATTGTTTCTGTATTCACTTATTTCAGTAAATAAAACAACTGAAACACTCGGAGTAAACAAAATATGCACTCGCGATTTAGTTTAACATCAAAGTCCACACTGCACTCTGCTTCTGCTGCGACACAGGCACACTAATCACGAATATACTCGACCTTGTTCATTAAATGAGCTTCGGGGATTCCCCTATTAGTCTGTCAAAAGTCGAAACTGAGTCATGACTCACCAACATTCTTCACAACAAAGATTATTTTATGTACGACGGCAGTTCTAGAAGTTAGTGACTTTTAGAATGGAAGATATTCTTTCGACAAAAAGCGCTACAATTCTCAACGTTATCTCCTTTTAACTCAATACATCCAGCGTTTCTCCAACTGTTTGTATTCCCTTCAAATAATAAGGTTTCAAAAGCCGGTTTGTCTCTACTAAAGAGGTAGTAGATCAATCTCTCACCACCCAGGAAAGTGGCCGTAAGAGGTTAAATTTGAATAACATACTGGACGGAATATCAATTTAAGGTTGATTTATGGATTTCGCCCTTATGTATCCGTAAATTGTTTTGATGGAACAACACTTTTTTTTTCTTAATTAACTACTATGGTTTTTGCTTCAAATCAATATCAAATATCTAGAAATACTCTTGAATAATATTCGCCGGTGATCGTTTCACCAGCTTTAAGATAATCAGTATGGATAGCATCCAGTGCAGCACATAGGCACATCTTGGTCTTCTTTGATGAACGTTCACCAGTAGAAACCAACATTTTCATTCTTCTTTAGTCTTTGATGTACCCATAGTCCATCGACGATTACAAAATGGCCTAAACACTCATTCGGAATGCAACTGAACATTGTCAAGCACAGCTTTTGAAAGATCAAACGCTTGCGATTATGGTCCAATGTGAGTAATCGAGGTGCAGATCGCACGAATTGCTTTATCATATCCAAATATTCTTATGAGAGGTGATGTTACAGCTCCGCACTTTTTTCATTATTGTTGAAAATTGAGGTGCAATAGCTGTAAAACAGACTAAACGACGCTGCTCGCATGAAATCTCACAGAAGTCTATTAATAGACTGATGCATTTGAAGTTACTGAGCGGGAAATTCAAGAGGTTGCAGAATTATTAAACTTATATTCTTCTATTATTAAACATTAGGGAGAAGACACAAATACACATCTAGTTTAATATTCCTACATAAGCCTAAAAAATTTTGAAACTCCTTGCGAAAAACAATTTAAAAAAGCAGATAAAAAAACACAAGGTTTAACTTTAATCTACACTTTATTTGAAAAAATTCGACGACGTTTCGCTGACACAGCAGCTTTATCAAGAATGACAAACAGAATGAAGAGTATGGTATTATAAACAAATCGTAGAACAAATTGGATGAATAACAGGAAAATCCACACCGAGCCATTGTACAGTTAGTATGAAGGGTAATAAAAACTAATTAAACAAATTAAGTAGGGGTGAATAATTCACATCTACCTGCTCATTCAAAAGCCTGTCCGAATGTTTGTATCTATTTATTTCTAATGCTTCTAGGAGATCTAATTTTAAACTTTTTGATTTTATATGTAATATGTCAAAGTTTTTATTGAATGAATGGTTTTCTTTTATTAAGTGGTTTGAATAATTTGAATCAGATTTATTTTTATCGAAGCTACGTTTATGTTCAGATGTTCTTATGCCAAAGCTCCGATAGTTCCTACCGATATAAATTTTATCACAAGAACCGCAATAGAGTTTATAGATTCCTGATTTACTTGATTTTTCAACACGATATTTATTATTTTCAATATGTTTACCTAAGTTATTAGAAGTTTTGAAAGTTATATTAAGATTTTGTTTGACGAAAAAGGATTTAATATTTGTACTTGCAGAACCGCAGAATGTTAAACTGTTGAATATTTTATAGTCTTTATGAATAGGATATACTTCATTTATTGCTTTCTGATACAGTTTTTACGAATGATTAGATCTATCATATCCGGATTATATGAATTATTAATGGCTATCTGTTTGATGATGTTTAACTCTTTATTATAATCTTCTACTGATAAAGGTAAATTGAGTAACCGATGTACCATGCTGTTTAAAGCTGCAACTTTGTGTTGAATTGGATGTAATGAGTAGTTATGTATAATTGTATCAGTATGTGTTGGTTTACGAAAGACCGAAAAACATGATTATTATTTCGTTTAGTGATTTTCAAGTCCAAAAATTAATGGAATCGTTCTGTTCAATTTCTATCGTGAATTTAATGTTCAAATGGATGGAATTAATGAAATTAAGAAATAAGTCTAATTGACGAGTAGTTTCAATGAAACGTACTAAGATGTCGTCAACATATCTATACCAATAAAGAAATTTGGAAATGAGTGGATGTGTATGAATTTTCTGTTCAATATAATTCATAAAAATCTCTGCTAAAAGTGGACTCAAAGGATTTCCATGATCAAACCATTTTCACTACTGTAATAGATGTTGTTGAAAGAAAAATAATTTTGTTCAATGCAAACGTCCAACAGATTCAATATTTCTGATTTAATTATGTGGTTAACATGATTCGAATTCAACATGTTTTCGATTAATATTTTGACATCACCTGGAGGAACACTTGGGTATAAATTCTCAACATCAAACGAAATAAGTCATCCAACTTGTTCTACGATTTGTTTATAATACCATACTCTTCATTCTGTTTGTCATTCTTGATAAAGCTGCTGTGTCAGCGAAGCGTCGTCGAATTTTTTCAAATAAAGTGTAGATTAAAGTTAAACCTTGTGTTTTTTATCTCATTTATATCATGGATCTACATCAAGTAACGGCCTCCACAATTCAAATGTTAAAAAAGCAGAACTAGCCCGCAAAAATATGGACGCCTGATCAGGTTGCCATACTAATATTATAAATATGAAAATAACTGTGTACTACTAGACGGATTTTGATAAAATTTGGTATAGAGATAATGACCTTCAGGTACCGATACAGAATCATGAGTTGCCTCTCGTCCTTAATATCCGTAGATTTTGAACAGTGTCAATTATTATCATCTATATGTTCATTCAATACTGTTACTGCACTGGCATGCCAACTTGATAAGAATGCAAATCTTTCTTATTATTCAGTTTCTTCAATTGTATAAGTTTTTATCATACTCACATCAAATTTTTCAGCTGTGGATGTGTTCAAAAATTCCTCTATATTGTCATCAGATGCCTGACATTTTTCTTCTTTTCTTCTGCAACACAATATACATTATTAGGAGGTTGAAGTTGACATTATTTTATGTTAATTTCTTCCAACTGAAGGTGTTCATGGAAGTTTCTAAATGGAATCTAAAAATAGATTAAATTTAGTCCCTGGTTTCAATTCGAAAGTATTGCTCTTTGAATTAAATGTAGAAAATTTGAGTTAAGACCATGAAAATCAAAAATATAAATAATAGAGTTAATGAATGAAAAATTTATTTCAAGAAGAATCAAATAGTCCTAATAAGTTCAAGCTTATTTGAATCATAACTTTTTCAAGGGATTTTTATCGTTATAGCATTAAAAATGCTTGATTTATATATTCTGAGAATAGTGTTATTTAATTCAACCTCTGCCATTCTAATACAAAAGGATTTAATGCAGAAGATTTTCTCCATGTTCAAAATTCAAAAATCCTGAAATTGCCGAATATTAATAAAAATTTCTTCTTTGCATTTCAAAGACTAAACATTCACTTACCTTAAAGTTGTTCAAGAAATAATAATTGATTAAATCTAGTTTTTTAAAAACTCCTGAAATTTATACTCTTTAGTGTAATTAAGTTGATATCTCACTCCATCAATGTATTTTGATAATTTTAAGATTTGAAAATCTTGCTTTATATTTCATGTGAAAATTACTTAGAGAATGGCCTATCATCTCCTACAGGATGAAGATATAGAACGTGATTATACAACCAATACATAAAAAGAGTACACCAGCACATCCTTTATTCTACTACTGAAGGATGAAGAAACTACCAAATAAAATAGAAGATTACACTGCATCAAGAATGGTATCAGATATGATCAGATATCAAAATTTACGTTTTCAATATTGAACAATAGTTGAAAACATTTTTTTATACAAGTATCTCCTACCATTCCAATAATCACACAAAAGCTTGTTTTAAGATTTTCCATATACATTGAATAATGTTCTTTTGTCAAACAGGATTTTCATCTTTTAATAGTAAAAAAGTAGAATGTGCTAAAAATTTTGCTTTTGACTCTCTATACTGAATAAGGAGCCAAACAAGCCTTTCTTTATGGCTATCAACATATGCAATATGAACAGATCGTTAAGGATATTAAGATTACTTGAGTATGTTATTACATTAGTGCCCACATACTTATAATATTGTTCGCTTGACTTTCATCAATGTCCAATTTTCTATATTTGCTTGATGAACTATATAAAATTCTTGAACATCATTTTCTTTATCAATAAATACCAAAAATGACTAAGAAAGATGAAATTTGACTTTTCATAAGAAAGTGTTTTTCCAACATACCAAATTTTTTGTGGCAGTGCAGTTCATGAAGTTGGCTGTAAAAAAACGCCTTTTCCAACCCTATATAGTTTAGTAATTCAGGCAATTATTGTTGAAGTTAGCAAACTTCCATTGCCTATTGACAATAAAAAATTTTTTTATAATGACCTGAAATAAGATTCAACTAATGGCATACATCATGCTAAATGAAAATAAACATTTTTGTCTTTAAGCAGAATAAATACATGCTACAATTGCAACATTATTAAACCAAGATTAACCAGAAAATTATTCAGTATTCAAAATGAAAAAAAATAATTGCCAACCAAAAGGGTTTTGTTGTATTTTTGGAGCTTTCACTGATTTCAGATACTCATTCAATATGTACAATGTATACACAAATATATTATAAACAAATAAAACATTCTTTAAAATAAAACATTCAAAATAAAAAGTTGATCAAATCAGTGCAACATGATAAACCATATATCCATATGTACACCACTGAATTCACTAATTTCACATTTCAAAATTAGACAAATCGAAATTCAAAAGTTCATTACGAGCTTGAAAGTAACCAGTATCTGTTAAATCATAAGGATCAGGTACGAAAGGAGGCTGCTTAGACAATAAATTTTCCCAATCGATATCATTAAATACATCCATTTTCATCACTTCTTCAGCTCTGGGTCTTTTTTCTGGATCAGGTGTCAATAAAGCTTCAATTGCATATACTATTTGATCAGATAAAGCCTCATCATCTGTTGGCCATTCAATATTATGCTCTAAAATATTCTTGAATACTTTTTGAGGAGTGCAATCATTGAAAGGAAGAATTCCAGTTACAAACTCGTAAAAACATACTCCCAATGCCCACCAATCAACTGCAGAAGTGTGACCTTGCCTTAGAAGCAATTCAGGAGCAAGATAATCAGGAGTACCCAATATTCTTTTATCTGAGCTCCACTGTGCCCTTCTAATTGATTTTGGTGTTCGGTATGGAGTTCTTGGTGTTTTAGGTGTACTCTGATCTGAAATTGGATGAGAAATAGGACTAGTTATTGGTACATTTTCATTGCTAGGAAGTACCTCCTTCTCACATAAATTTTTTGGTAATTCAAACCTTGTTGTTTTCATTTTCGTTTTATCTGTTGACACGGGAGTAGAAAATGTCACTCCCCCTTTTAATGGTGTGGTTCTTTCTAGTTTTAACACTTCAATTTCACCTGTAAGTCCTGTTTGAAGAAACGCTTTACGTGAGTTGTTTGCAGGAGAAGGGGAACGACATTTACGTTTTCCCCTAACATTATATAAGCCACATCTACTAGTCATTCTTCTACTGATAGGTGAAAAATTAGAAACACTATTGGTACAATTACTAATTTCACTTGTTGTATCATTTTGAGAACTTTTGCATGTATGATATGAACTACTGTCTAATGCATTGGAAAATTTCATGCCTTCAGCAGATAAAAAATGAAATCCTGATAATGCTGTTTGTCTCGAACTATTATGTATGCCCGACATCGCATTTGTCTTGAGACTACCTTGAAATATTGATGAATCATTTTCTTTGTTGATTGAGCTAGATCCAGAAAATTTAGAATCAAAATTGAAATAATTGTGTTTTGAGTTACCCGAACCGAAGCTCAGATGTGAGGTCAAACTCAAGAGTTGACCTGGAGTTCTGGTGCATAAATTAGGTGTACAGTTTTCAAAATCAGAAATTTCCAAATCTCTATGAATTTGAATTTTTGATAAACCAAAGTCTGTCAATTTAACATGTCCTTCCTTAGAGAGCAACATGTTATCTGGTTTTATATCTCTATGAATAATGTTATGATTGTGTAGATACTGAAGTGCCAAACAAACTTCTGCAATATAGAAACAGGCCATTGATTCATCGAAAAATCCATAAACACTCAACAGTGACTTCAAATCTCCTCCTACCATATAGTCCATTACCAAATAAATTGAAGAAGATGTTTGAAGCGAGTAAAACAATTGTACACAAAATGGGCTTTTAGTTAAAGCCAATGCATTTCTCTCATTAACTACTTGTGACACCATGTTTTTATTAACCATTTCAGTCTTTTTCATAACTTTAATTGCATACATTACATCCATATTCGTTTTCTTACAACCCAAAAACACTTTACCAAAAGCGCCTCTGCTAATAGGTTTAATGATACAAAAGTCGTTTATATCCGGAGGTTGGGCAGGAACGGAATTTTCTACCAACGTTGACATTGCTAAATTTTTAATTCTCTCGAATATTCAAACGAACTAACGATTTACAGCAACACAATAAAGTCAATTCGGTAGTAACATGCTGCGATTCCTCTATTCACTTCGATTTTCAGAACTACCACAGTTGGAAGAAATTTGAGTCAAACACCAATTAATTAATTCTAATTAAAATGTCATACCGTATGAATACTCTAGTACACAGGCAACGAGTTTCTTCACTGAGATTCTGTTTCTTCAATTTAATGACAGCCAAAACATACCACTGATTTTCATTCATATTTGGGTTTTTGCATCTTTTATTACAATATCATGAGGAGTTTATTATTTACTCACAAGCACAGGGTTATCTCTTTCATTATGAATAGAGATAGACGTTAAGTATAACCTAACTTTTAATTCCAAGCATTTTGTAGTCGCTACACTAGGTCAGAGTCAGAGATCGAAACAAAATAACCAATGAAGAGTCGACCTTAGACCCTATAGGCCACCGAAGCAGAGAAAAGCAATGATAATATATACACGCTAGATTGCTAATTTCTATAGAACAGTGAAGTAGTGGTGGGAGTTTAGGCAAAGTTGATTGATTGCAATGCCTATGGCTGTTCAAACTGTCATGATGAAAACATTCCTGGCCAGTTTTTTCAATGAGTTTTTGAATTTCATTAGTGCATTTGTTGATTTTGAAACTCCATTTTCATATATTACAAATTTCCATTGAAAATGAGCCATTGCTCAAACAAAGATGATTTATATACTTAGTCAATGGCTCAAATTATGGTCAAGGCCATCAACAGAAAGAATATCGTTCCATCGACGTCTTCGAAAGTGTGTAGTGACCACTTCATAGATTCTGATTATTTCGAAAGACCTGGAACATACATTAAGAGATTGAAGACACCTTCTGCATTCCCAACTTTCTTAAAAAAATCCTAAGTTGAAGATACAAAAGATTTATCCGAGAAAACAAAACTCTTCAACCTCAACTTCTGATACAGAAGTTGAAACTATTGCTGTTGATTCCACTGTGCCAATAACGTTATTAGTTTCAACTCAAACTAAGACTAGACCACAAAATCCTTTGGAACGAAACCTGAGGAAAAGAAATTGAAACTTTAAACCAAGCAATTCGCCCGAGGAATAGAAAAGTTAAAAGCATGAGGGATATGGTAAAAAATTAAGAAATGAGATCTTACTAAGTGATTAAAAAGGGAGTTTTCTAAAGCAAAATTTCAATGGTTTCAGTGTCGAAATCATACAAAATCAACTGAAAAATAAATCCAGAAACCCTACTGGTAGAAGATATGCAAACGAACTGAAGAAATTTTCTTTGATTCTTAATTATTACTTCCAATCCTAAACCTTATAATTAAAATAATTAATTTATTTGTATTTATACTTATTTTCACGTCAATAACCCTAAAAATGGTCGACAATTTTGAATGATATAGTGCTAATAGGGATTCCAAAAATGAATCGCCGTAAGTTCTACATCGAAGAAAAACTAGTTGTCAAGACTTCAGTAGTTTATTCAAGGTTACATATTCAACTATTTAACCACTATTTGTGGTTATATCAAAATATATGGTTTTCTTTGTGCTCAATTAGTTTCAGAATAACTCACAGTCATTTCATGAAAAAATTCTTTATATCAACCCACGAAATTTTGAATTTCCGCGCCTCTTTGCCTACACAGCAAATGGCCGCCTTGACGTCAGTGTGATTATAGTGGAAGTTAGCAATCCATCAAATATATATATATATATATATATATATATATTCACGGAAGTATCTATGATTTGATGTGTTACGGGTTTTATTCCGTGGTCCATTTTGATTTTGGCGATGTTTCGACAAGTTGTCCCTTGTCATCTTCATATATATAAACTTTTGAAAATTTTTTCAAGTTTTGTGGTCTAAAGAAAGGAGAAAAGATAACTTTTCAAAGGTTTTTATCATAATATTAGAATAATGTTTATTCACTTTCTTCAAACGTCATGTTACAGTAGTATTTCCCATATTGAAATAAAAATATGCCTTGCCCCCCTTGGGAGACTCAGCCCGATCTTACTAGGATCCAACACCCCAAAAAAATTCTTTTTCATTACAAACTTCTCTTATAAATCTAAATTTCGGTAATAATGCTCTTAACTTTCGTACAATTGACTCTGCATGGGTCGACCATTTCAAATGGTTGTTGATTGTGATACCGAGGTATATAATTGTGTCGGCTGCATTTATGGAATAGGTGGTACCAGTGTTGCAATCAGACTGAATCTCAAGTGTCTCGAACTCTGGCATGTTTTTTTGCAGACTGGCGAAAGGGAGAAATACAGTTTTTCTAACATTTATAGAAAGTTTTTTGCCGCAAAGAAATCTGTTACCTTTTTGAACTCATTCTGTGATTTTTTTTAAGAAGTTGGTGCTTCCAGAAAAAGAGCTGTATCGTCTGCAAAACTTATTACTTGGCCTTCAACACCTATAGAAAACAGATCGTTAAGATAAATCAGAGAAAGTATCGGCCCTAATACCGGACCATGCGGTACACCACAAGTTATTTGTCTCGGCCCACTAAGTACATTTCCAATCTTTACTTGCTGCTTCCTATCTGAGAGATAACTCTTCATGAGATTATATGAATTCTCCCTGAAACCTACACTAATAAATCCTAAAGATAATATGAAATCCGTATAGGTGTACCCCAACAGATACAAAACTGACTACTTCCCCTTTCAGGGATGTGCTGATCACTCTGGCATTTAGCATGTTGCTAATCCATTCTGCAATAATATTTGGTATTCCTTTGGCTCTCGCAGCCCCGCATAGTGAACCAGTGGGAGCCACATTACATGCAACCTCAACGTCCATGAAGGCTGCAGCTACAGTCTCTTTGTGGTGCAAAGACTGAGTGATCCTCCGGACTAGGTTGTCAAGTGCCAGATCAGTTGATTTACCTTTTGGAAAGGCGTATTGATGTTCACTCAGAGGCTTCCGTGATAATATCTCAGTCTTGATGAATCCATCTGATACCTTCTTCAGGGTTTTCAGATCGAAAAACAAGACTTATCAGTCTAAACAATTAGCCATTGTTCCATTCATATATCCAAAGTTTTCCTATGATTAGCATATCTCATGAAAAATGAACATTAAGTTCTTTGGAGTGATTTCTGAGGACAAATTCAAATATTTAAATCACTTGAATCGTGATGTATAATTTTTTTGGCCCCTTTCAATCAAACAAAACAGACTATAGGTAGGTACATTTTCTTCTTCTTCCTGTATCGCGCCCTTATAGGCAGCACTTAGGCCATTTGGCACATTGTGCTTGGCGTGTTGTGTTATTTTGTTATCCATCTTGCAAAAACTTTTTGATGAAGTTTGCAAGACTGTTGTAGGGGGCCTCCTGGATCATCCGGGCGCTAGGTGATTCACCGCTCAATGTGTTCAGTCTGGTCGCCTTATGAGCGGGACATTCGAAGAGTATGTGTTCCGTTGTTTCGTCATTTTCTAGGCAACTAATGCACTATGTGGTTTCCGATAGTCTCATGACGTATAGGTGTTTATTGAGTTAGTGTCTCGTCAATAGGACTATCTATAATTCCAATAGACTTTTTATCTAGAAATAATAGTTCATATAGCCTCTTCTTTAATGCCTTTTTTACTATCTCAGTACCGAGATGCCTGCCAATAGTTCATGGCCTCGGTGCTATTCCAGTTTTGAAAGAACGAGAGAACGTGGGTCCACGGGATGGACAGAATAGGTTCTAATCCCATCGGCCTAACAGCTGTTGCCTTTTTGGTAAGACTGTCTGCTGTCTCATTTCCTTCGACACCCCGATGGGCTGGGCACCAAACCAAAGTAACTCTGTTCGTTGCACTCAGTTGTCGAAGTGCTGCTTTGCATTCGTCAACTAATTTGGATGTAACCTTCGTATCTTTCAGATATATAAGGGTGTTCTGGCTGTCAGAGCATATGTAAAAGTATGGTTCTCTGTAATTCCCTTGTCGGTTTTCCTGTACACACCGGAGAATGGCAAATATATCTACGTGTGTTATGGTGACGTGGTCTCTTAAAGCAATCGTAATGTTTGCCCTCGGACCGTGGACGCCGATTCCTGCACCCATCCCGGTTTTGGACCCGTCTATAAACCAGGTGTGGATCAAATTTCTTTTGGTGGAATGACGACTTTGAAGGGTTCGTCAAAGTGGTAGGTGGTTCTCATTTGATCTACTCTTGTGAGAAGGTCAGGTCGGACTTCTCTAATTTTGTTGAGGGATGTAGAGGGTCCAGAAGTTGGAATTCTGTCCCTCCACATAACTCCTTCCCACAGTCTCAAAGAGTCATTCATAGCCGCCCCCTCCAACCCTCTGTAGTGGAGGGACGCTCAGAAGACATTCCATAGAGGTCGTAGGTGTGAATCTCAAGACTCCCGTGACTGCTAGACATTCTTGCCTTTGGATCTTGTTTCTTTTGCTCCGTTTCATCTCCTTGTCTAGTGCAAGCTACCATACGAAGGCCGCATATGTTAGGAGCGGTCTTATCACTTTCGTGTATAACCAATATATAATATTTGCTTTCAGTACCCATCTGGAGCCGAATAATCTCCGGCAGGCCCAGTGTGTTTTGCGCTTGTCTTTCGATGTGATTGTCCCAATTTAGTCAAGCATCACACCTAGATATTCCACTTGTTTTACTAGTGTTTGTTCCTCGGCAAAAAGAATGGTTACCTTGAGAGGCGGTAGTTTCAGCACCATTTTCGGTCATTTGCAGAGCGTTCTGCGCGACTTCGCATTTGGTGCTAAGGTTTTTTCCACGAACAAGGAAGACGAGATCGTCGGCACAACCCACCGCAAAGTACCCAGAATCGCAAGGCCCGCCAGGAGCCTATCCAGCACTAGGTTCCACAGGAGAGGAGATAGTATTCCCCCCCGAGGACATCTCCTGTTGGCGGTCCCCCAAATGGTCTACTCGCCGAGGTGAGCCTCGGTCGACAGCAGTACGACTTACTCTGTTGATTCTCATCTCGTTTTGCTCATTAAAATTAAAAATTTATTACTAAGTGTATAAATAAAAATTTAATTTTTCTTATAGTAATTCATTACAATTTTCAAGATTCCTGCATACTAACATTATTAACATCACTAGTTCTGGGAGAAATTGTCATCTCAGCATCTTCATCATATTCTTCTTCACTTTCCATCTCAAATAGTTTTACTTTCCGCTTATTTTCAGACAGAACAATACCAACTTTTCTAGTTCCAGATACGGCTAATTGAGTCACAACCATATCGACAACTTTAAATACGTGTGGAACAAAATTTGATCCATTCATACTCTCAAATGTGTCAAGATTCAAATTTCTCCCTGAAAGATCAACTTCCACAAGACTCTCTAGAGCAGAAGTAATGGGAAACTGATACATTATAGATGTATGAGCTTTATGGTCCTGTAATAATAATGAAAGGATAGATGGAGTATAAAATTTTATATCACTTATTTCCTGAGCATCACTTCCATTCTCACAATTGAAATGAAATTTTCCAATTCTGGAATTAATACCATTTCCAATAGTAATTTCTAATAAAATCATCGAGTACTTTGATTGAAGAGATGTAAACAATACAGATTCTTTCGACAAATTCATCAACGATAATTCAACTATATCAGGTGAATTTATAAAATTTAAAACCTTGAAGCTCCGGAGATTTTTACAGGTAGTTCTTGCTGGCGCTAAAAATAATTTGGTTATATCAACCTTCAACTTTTCAAATTGTTGAACCAGTGATAAATCTGTATGGTGATTCAGAACTATGTTATCATTTTTGAGCAATTCGTTCTCTGATATGAAGGCAGCCCATTCATTTTCATTCATTTTAGCAGGTATTGATAATGGTTTACGAGCTAAATATTGCCCCAATCTCTCCATTATGAATCCTTTATTACTTCCATTGCCAATATGATCAAAATTTTGAAAGAATTCCGTTATATAAGCTAAATCTTGCTGAGTCATTTTGGGTATTTCTGAAGGTATCTGCTCTTCAAGCAAATGCATAATAGCTGTATACAACCATCTGAAAAATGATTTATAATTCATGATGGAATGATTTATAATTTGATGCATTTCTCCAGCTTTAATAAGAAAAGATCCAGTAGATGAAATTGCAGCAGATATATCATCTTCTACCAAACCTATCGCCTGAAAAAAAAAATTCTGTATAAAATCTCAGCGAAAAAAAATAAAGTGAAGCAAACTACATAATTTACAGAGGTGGTGTAGATAAGGGTGCTCGATGATCATCGACGTTGAAAGAAAAATTTTGATGTTGCTATACAAAAAAATCGTAACATCAATGTTACCGGAATTGATCATCGAAGTTAACTCACGGCCTCACACACGACACGACCAGAGTAACTTGAGAATAAAATTATGTCTTCTATGAACGCATCCACAAATCAAATTTATTAATTCTGAACGCGTATTCATTTACGGCGCACCGGTCGTTCCCTTTATTCGTACGTATATCCGTCGTCTCGCTCACTCTCTCTCAATGTTTTTAAAACCTGACTCTACTCTTTATCAGCAAAGAAATAGATTAAAAGGTACTACTTCATCAAAATTACTTTTCCTTCAGTCAATTGATAAAAAATATTGGATATGTAGTAATTGGATCTGTGTCTTAACAAATTTCGAACTTGTACACTGTTTTATTTCTTTGTCAATTAATGCAAAAATCATCGATTGTATCCAACATGAATGTTAGGTTTTCGATAAATATCGAACATCGATGTTGGGCTTTCGATTATGACATCGATTTTTATTCAAGTATCGATCATCCCTAGTGTAGAAGAAAAAACTATAGGGTACCTAATGAATACCAACAAGAGAACTCCAAAATGAGAGAAGTAGAAAAAGTGACAAATAACAGATAAGTTTGACTAAATAGTGGACTCTACACAAATATATGTACTAGGAAACACTAAATTAAAAGGGCTAAAATTATTATAATGAAATACATACCTAATTTAATTATATTAATTAAGGGGAGTTAAGGGGATATTCTGGTCTAGAGCCCTACTTTTTGGGTATTTTTCAAACTAGATTAAAAAAAAACTTAAAAACATTTTTACAATCCATTTTTTTATACAATATTCATTGTTTAAAGTATATAAAAATAAATTTAAAAAGTCAAAAATTCATCCAGTGACCCCCACAGTGAAATGGGGGTTGCCAGTCAAACAGTGCTTGTGGTTGACATGATTCCAACCCTTGTAGTGATCTAAATCGAACAAACAAAAAAATTCTTAATTAGTAAAAATGTCGCTATCTCTTGGACCTTGGCCGAAAAAAAATTATAATTAAATGGCGTCCACTTGAAAAAAATATTTTTTTTTCAATTGACGATGCTTCTACGTGATAGAAATCTATTTTCACAAATGCAAGTAAAGGATGATTTCTACTAAAATATATTATGAAACGCGTCGAGCATTTAATAATATATTTTAGTAGAAGTCATCGTTTACTTGTATCTGTAATATTTTGTTACCCGTTTTTCGACCTGCACGAATTTTTTAAAAATACTTCAAATTAAATTTTTTTCAAAATCCAAGGTCCATGTGATAAAGAGATGTATAAAGAAGATTCTCGCAAAATTTCTAAGGAATCGGTTTGATAGAACTTGAGATATCGTGTCAACCACCTCAACAAAAGCAGTTTTGAGAAAAGTTTGAAGAAAGATTTCCAGTAGAATAACTCAGATAATAATATTTAATACTCACTTTGAATTAATTAATCGGCGATCCCATAGATTGGACCTTCTTCTTTCTCAAAATCGAGGTTTTATGAAGTTCTTTCTTCTAAACGAGCTGTTCTGCCTGCTTTTGAAGCAGCAGAAACTCGTAATTCAGAGCGATTAATCCTCAGCTCGTTACGTCTAACGGCAAATGTGTGAGCTTCAGTACCAACGATGATGTCCATGAGTGCCATTATATTTAAAATCTTTAAAAGGCCTTCATTAAAAATAGCAACTGCTAAATAATTTACAATTTCCATAGTTTGGTTTCCAGCGTGAATATGCTTTGGAGCAAAAGTCCATATCAAGGAATTGAAGGATTCATTATTATTTTGTGTTTCGGATTCTAAACATCGTTCTAATAAATCATCAGATGATAAGCTGGTATAACCAGCTGGTATAAGGGTGCTTGTGGACAAAGCCTTCAAGGCTGTTGTTGTCTGCGGCTTGTTGCCATTTACACCAGCTTGATGAACCAGTAGAGCAGTACATGTGTTGTGGATCCTCGTCACTTGAACTTCGATGGTAATAAGTAGACCATATTTCACTTTTCATACACTGCACACAGTCAGGATGCCGACGAATTGCCAGACCGTAGTATAAACTTAGTTCATTGATAACTTTATCTGTCAATTTACCAGCTCCTTTACCGCCAATACCACTATTGTCTTTCTTTGCTTTGCGTAACTTGGCACCCATACGTTTTTGGACATGCTCAACACACTCTTTTTTCACTACAACTGGATTATTATCATACGGATCAATATCAAGAATACCTTTGAATGTCTTGGAGTCTCCATCTCCAATATATTTGAAATATCTTACTCGGTACTTCTCGACCGATCTATTGAACATTTCGATCACAGAATCTACCTCCATTTTTCCAGCACTTCTCCGGTGATTGGGGGTGCATGAATCTTCATGTTCCTCATACCAATCTCGATAAGCTTGAGGATCAGAGTTCTTCTTACCTTTCCACAGATTACAACTTTGGCAAAAGCTAGATTTTACGACAATATCGACGACTTTTTAACTGTATTTACCAACTAGGGTTGTAACGCCTAAAAGTAAAGTGAATCCTAGCTTCTTCCAGGTACCATCTCCAGAAACCGTCAAGTGTTTTGGATTTTCATGAGGCTCAGATACAGATTGTAACTCTTGGTCTTCTTTTACCGCTCTAGATATTATCTGATCGTGAATTGCACTTGTGGCTGAATGTAAATTTTCTAAGCAACTTTAGTAAGTCCTGATGCATAAACCTTGTCATATATCCATGACACTACAAAAAATATTTATTCCTTCTCGTCCTACTCCTAAAAGTCTCATAGCTGTTACGATTCGACGATTAATTTCATATGCTTTATTCACCAAAGGACATGATTGAATGTACTTATTATTTTCACAACTGCACTGCAACACAATTTTGAATCCTAGACCACGTGGTGCTGTTTGGTAAAATTTAATTTCTTCTTTGCAGGTAGCACATAGAATTAAAGTGGAGAAAGTTTGGCAGTACCCAAAATTTTCAATAATTATTATTTCCTCGTCTTCATAATTTATTAATTTAGCTTAAGAAACACTTGTGAAACTAGTTTCACTTTCTACAGTGAATTGATTAGATGAAAATCGTCTCTTCTTTTTCCGATCAGGACGATTACAGCTTCCCCGTGCACTTTTCTAATCCATTTTCTATAAATTTTTATAAAAAAAAACCTAAAGAACTTGTTATTTATTAACTATGCACTCTGAACACGTATCTACTTAGTTCCAAGATCGAAACTAACTGAACACAAGAATATATAAGTAATAATTTGTAAATTATACTATAGAGATACACACTTCCAGGTATATTTTGTGTGGACAGTTCCAGGTATATTGGGTACGTACTGTTATTCAGGTATAGATAAAAATTTAAACGGGTACATAACGAGCTCAAGTCCGATACAAAAGAATTTCTGGAAAACATCTACTGTTCATTGTGTGATCACTCCGCGAAAACTGCTGTATCTCCCAAAATAATACGAATTTTGAAAAATCCTTTCAAGTGCATATTTCAGAAAATCTAAGCTTTGAAAATATGCAAAAAGAATCGTCTTTTTCAATTTTCTAGACCACAATACCCCCTTAAGCGAATTAACCAATCAGAAGTTATTAGAATTATAGTAACAAATAAAAATGAAACTTCATGAAGAAAAGACTTACATCAAACTTATGCTTGAATCTGGCCATTCCTCTCAATTCCGCCAAGTGATAAGTGATACATTGGCCATATTTGGTGACATATTTAACAATTAGTTCTTGAATTGTTGTGTAGCTCATCTCAATGCTCTGACCAAACTTCTCCAGCCCTTTTTTAGTTAAATCATAAAGCAAGAATTGTTCCATGTTGGTTGAATAAATACCAAACATTAATAAATCTAAAAAATCAGCAGTAAGACCCCCTTGAGGACATTTCGATGCAAATTTTGATAGTTTATTATCCATTTCAAGAAGTATACTTTCCCATGTTTCAGTGATATTACGAATACTATTTGAAATAATTTCCATCAAGTATGCTATTCGAACGTACTTAAGAGCAACTGCAAACAATGCATTTGTGTTTGTCTTGAAAACACTAGAATCAATTATTACAATTTGAATATTATTTTTCATATCTTTCACAGTAACAAAGATTTTACTTAGGTCTTCAATAAGCAAAATGTTTTCAATAGAGCAATGTTTGTTTAAATATTCATTAATGTTCAGTATAACACATGGATATGCAGCAAAAATGCTAATATGAATCATTCCTTGTCTAGTTCCTATAAGAAGTATATTAAGTTCTGATTGCTCATGCAATATATTTGGTCTTTGTTCTTCTTCAGCTGGATGTACGGTTTCAACAAAATAAAGCATAGGAGGTTCAGGTAAATAAATGGAAGAAAGATCCTGAAATGAAAGTAAAATTTGTTTCAAAAATATAAAAACATCCAGTATGATATCTTACAATATCTTGCATACATTGCGGTTCATTCTCTTCATTCGAAAATGCTGGATTTCCTGCAAACCTTTTTCTATTTCCATCTTTTTCCTGCACCCATTGAATACAAGTAATTTCTTCATAAGTTGGAATGGTTTTACAAATAACTTTATCTTCAATACTAACAATTGATACCTCACCTATAAATGATAATTATGACTTAATTTATAAGATAACAAATATTTACAAACTGGTAGTAGTCAAAGTCGAGAATTGTCATATACTGAAATATCAGATAATATAATAATAATAGATTCATGTAACCGAAAATGATAATCCAAAGGTTTTATATTACCATTGCTATATCCAATTGCAAGGAGTTTTCCATCTGGCCTCCAGGACAAAGCTTTCACAGTCAAATGTTCTTCTTCAGGGTATATATTCCACGCTCTAGTCCAAGTTAACCGATGCAATGCTACTTCTCCTGGAATAGATATAAAAGTTTTTTTCTGAAACCCAAAAGGTCATCCATACCTTTCACAGTAGAATACGCGACCAGATCCATGCGGTCGCTCCAAACCATATGAACAATCTCATTTGCTACATTACGCTCCTCTAGCTGTTTTATCGTATTTAGCATTTTGATAGGTAATAACGCAAATCGAAACGAGTATTATTTCACTATTCCAAAAAAACGCTGATGTTCATTTCAAAACCTCTTGGATGGAAGTCAACTACCACTAATCTAGTTGAAAATAGATACTAATTGAGATGACCAGATCCACTTGACAAAATTGTAAAAGTAATTTTTTAAAAATTCCCATTCCCGTACGTGAAAACAATTTCAAAAATTGGACCACAAATTAAAGACATAAACTGTTGGTTATGTTATGTTTGGTAGATCATTTAATTGTTTTCAGTGTATACTTGCACTACTTTACGTTCTATGATTTGTTTGGTTAACTTTAATGTGAACGTGTTTTTCATTGTTCAGAATATTTGCACTAAAGGTGCCTTTTCATTGAAGCGTTTTGACGCTCGTTTCAAACGTCAAAATGGTCATGTGACCTATTTTTCTATGAAATCATGACGCTCCCATGAAAAGGAGTTTTCAGCGTCAACATATGTCATTTGTCACTTATTTAGGTTAAAACACTTCATTGATGAATAAGAAGTCTAATTTTCATTCATTTGTTATCATATCTTGAATCTTTAGTGTTATATATTGCGAAATTCTTTTTTCAAGACCTCTTACTATGTTATTCGAGTATCGAAAGCTAATATGGCGTAATAACTTAATGACTATACTAAGAGACTAAACCATTTCGTATCGAAGAAAACTTGTTATATCAGGGTTTTTATTGGCAACCCTTGAAGACGGAAAATATAAACTTGTCACTTGTCTCTTCTAGCGTCTGAAGGTTCCTTTTCATTAGACGCTAGAAAGTTGAGATTTCTGAACTTTATAGCGTCAGACGCTAGAACAGATAAGTGATAAATTTATATTTTCCGTCTTCAAGGGTTGCCAATAAAAACCTGAGGCAACCAGTTTTCATTGATAGAAAATGGCTCAGCCTTTTTTTATAGCCATCCAGTTATTGCGCCATATTAGCTTTCGATACTCGAACAACGTAGTTAGAGGTCTTGAAAAAAGAATTTCGCAATATATAACACTAAATATTCCAGAATGATACCAAATCAATGAAAAATAGACTTCATATTCATCAATTAAGTGTTTTGACCTAAAATAAGTGACAAATGACATATTTTGACGCTGAAACCCCTTTTCATGGGAGCGTCATGATTTCATAGAAAAATAGGCCACATGACCATTTTGACGCTTGAAACGAGCGTCAAAATGCCCCAATGAAAAGGCACCTTGACGCTATAAAGTTCAAAAATCTCAACTTTCTAGCGTCAACACTGAAAATCACGTGACCATCTGACACGCTCTAATGAAAAGGAACCTTTATGCTTGCTCGGATGCACGCTCTTTCAATCATTGAAACGAATGAGCGCAATAAAAGCGAGTTGCAAACATATTCGAACGTAGATTTGAGCGCTTTTCCGATTGCCGTTATGAAAAAAAAAATTGCGCTTCCATTTGAAAAAACAACCTTGAGAAAACATTGAATCAAAATTTCAAGGTCCCCACAATATGTTCTGCGAAGCATACAACTTTGAACTGAACAATTTTTCTCGATTCAGTTTGGTTTCAAAATTAATTCGATACATTGATAAAAATGACTCGCCCAATATATATTCTCACCGACGAGTTGCCCAAATATTTGTTCATGCAATCAAAGCGATTTCATGAAAAATATAAATTCACCACCTGGTAATTGATACCATGCTCATAATCAAAACATATGATGGAATGATTATATTTTAGGATAGCTTTAAATGTTATGAAAGTATATCAATCTATCAAAAATGTATAAGCTGTAACATTATCAGCCAATCATATCAATGTAACAAGTTAGATGCTTTCTTCCTGGAAAAATCCAGTGTACAGACCTTAGTCATATATCGGAACATAAACGCAGTTTTTCAAATAAAAAATCAGATTCAAATTACGCGAATCATCTCTATGTGTTTATAGATTGAATTGCAATGACTGTGATAATTTCTACATTGGTAGAACACATAGAAACTTCACTATTAGAATATCGGAACATAATCTCCTAGAAAATAATCACTCTTTTGACCCACAGTTTGAAATTTTGCATACAGATAATAAATATTAGAAGGTAGATCTTTGGGAAACTTTAGAAATGAATAAATACAAACACTTAGGTAAACTCATCAATGAACAAGTCGATTTAAGCCCTTCACCTCTATTGAATCTCTTCGGAGAGCAATCTATTCCTTAATTTTATTGGATATACCTGTCATGAATAACCACTTAAGAAGAAGCAACCCAATAAGCTTTTAATTACTCAAGAACATTTATATTTATATTTTCTGTACATTCATTCGTCTGAAGAAGCTACGTTGTAGTGAAACGCGTTACGAATCGCAATTATTAAGTAAAATTCCTTAAAACACAGTACTTGTTTGTTTTTTATTATTTCCAATAAATACTATTTTAAAGCAAACATTTAAAATAAAAGGAACATCACATTTTGATTTTATTTATGGCTTTGAATTATAAACATGAAACTAACACATTCTTCACCTATCAAATCAACATTTTTAATGATTACACGTTGTATCATCAGCCCCTTGATTCACCCTCTGGAGATCATCAATTTCTATCAATGCTGAATTGAATGCGTTGTAAATCTCGGACTGATTCTCTATCAATTTAACATATTCTTCTTTAACACCTGCTTTCAAAAGTGATATATCTTCCTTCAAATCAGAAATCCTACCTTGAATTTCTGATATATCATCTTCATGTTGCTTTTTAGTAATTAAATCTTTATGATATTTTTCTGACAAATCATTAAAATGATCAATAAGAAGCTGTTTTTCTTTAATTGTATCTTCTTTCAATACTGCAAGCTCCTTTTCTAATACTAAAATATCATCTGTATAACTCACTTTATGCTGTTGTAGCTTTTCCAATTCTATTTTCTTATCATTGATTTTATTCTTCAAATTGTTAATTTCCTGACTGACATCAGCAACACTCACAATACAATTTTTTACAGCATTTAAATGCTCCTCACTAAAGTCAGATTTCTGCAAAAGTTCAAGGCATTTGTTAAAATGTTTAGTACTTTCTTCCTGTCTTTCTAAATTTAACAGAATATTAGAACGATCAGAATTCAATATCTCTAGCTCTGCAAATAAAGCAGAGATTTTATTCTGCAATTTCTCAATATCCTCGTTCTCTACAATTTGTTCTTGAGATAAAATACAATTTTCTCGTAATTTAACTATTTGTTCATCAGAAAGTTTTATATCATCTTGAAGTTTATCTTTGATCTTTAAATATTTTTGATATTCGAATTCTCTTGTAGCTTTTTGTAAGGAAATTTCTTTATATTCTTCAGAGAGATTATCAATTTCCTGAGATAATTTTCTTATATTTTCTTCCACTGTCACATGTAAGATATCCAAATCTTGTATTTTCTCTAGTAAACATTGTTTATTCTCATATAGTTCTTTAAATTTATTAATCTTCTGTGAAGCTTCAGATATATCTTCCTCATAATCGGTATCAGATGTAACATAAGTCAGTAGGTTTATAAACATTGTAGTAAAGATAATGGTTCGATGTGGTCCTGGTTCACACATATCATTTAAAGTGAATGGGGTACTTAGTCCTATTTGTTTCGATATTTGTCTTAATTTTATTGCTAAAACAATTTCATCCAAACTTTTATCAAAAACTTCTTGTTCTTCTGCATTGAAATATTTGTTCTTTATTTCTGATAATTTTTTTTCGTAATCAAAATAAAAGAGAGAATATAGTTGATAGACGAAAGTTGGGGTTGGGTTTTGGAACTTACGAGCATTAATTGCAAAATTCGGCCAGAAATTTTTGATATTTCGGACTAATGTCTGTATATTTTTCTCCGTTATTTCACTATTCTTCTGTAAATTCACCAATCCCTTTTTAGTAGACATTGCCACGAACAAAATGAATACTTACTATTACTAAACATTAAACTTGGAAATTTCTAACAGAAGAAACAGCTACAGAATACAAATTGTTACAAATTTCAATAATATTCAAATAAACGTCAGTAACCGTTAACGTTAACAAAAACGAAATGTTTGAACTATTCTTGCAGCCAGGGTTGCCAATGTCTATTTCTTAAATTACCAGAACCTTTGGGAAAATCCCCTCTTTTGATAACAATATACACACAAATTATAATGGAAAAGATTGGAGCACTTTTAATATTATTTATATTTTCTTTAAAAAATTGAATAAAATAGTTGTATAATGTGATACGAAATTACCGGACAAAATAACCTAATTCGCCTTCGCTTTTTTACTCTTTGGTAATTATTTATCCTTCGCATAAACCATGTTCTTGATGGAGTTGTATAACAATTCACAAGAAAAATAATTCATTATTTTTTGAATACATTAGTTTACTGATGTAAATAGTGGCTGGCAAACAGGATTGTTTATCGAAGACTAAACAATCCGCGTCGTATAAGTTTATCGTAAGTGCGTAAGTATTAAATTTGAGTGTACAGTCTTTCTTTTCTTAAACAGCTACTTTTTGTATCTGCGTAAGGGATACCCTGGTATCTGCAGTTGAATTCTATGTTGCCATAATTAGAAAATCTACACTATTTAGAACAGCCTTATATTCATCGTGATGAACTATTGAATTCAATATTGATACTAAATTAATAATCACTAGATAAATTTATTCAATCTCATTAATGATCAAATCTCATTGAAATTCCCCCACAGATTGGGGAATTCCCCCATGAACCGGCAACACCGCCTGAAGTTTAGATACCTTTATCGCGCATCCTACTACGAGTCTGTTTAACAAAGCTTGCTAATTCCATCCAATGTTGCCGGAGCTACTTTGTCTCGGTAAATTCAGTTCCAAATTGAAAAAATATCTAATTTTAAATAATAAATGGCGTCTAGTAGCAGCACAAGTGTCTATTCATATTTCAAAATTTTAGGAAGCAGACATCTGAAATATCCTTTGCTAAATATTTTTTACAAACACTTTTGATCTAAAAGTGATGAAAAACATCGATACATTTTCTTCATAGACACCCATCTTAATGAAATAAATTGTCATTCATTTGGTGAACAAACTGGCAACTCTGTCTCAGATTCAAAGAAGTTCGGTATTACAGCTAATTACATACTGATATCTTTTTCTAGTAAATAATACATGTCCCTAAGGAAATCAGAATTAGGATAGTTATTTCAAATATATAATAGTTAATCTTGAATTCACAGTTTAACTATTAATCAATTTAATTGAAGTAATTATATATTAGTATTTTAAGTAAAAATTAATTAAATTAAATCTGAAACGTTCAAAAGGTACAATTGATTATTAAAATTGTCGCAATGAGTAATTTAATTTATTACTTAGGACCCCTACGAAACTTACTTATTAATTTAATTAATTAAATGTGATACAAAATTGATAAAAATGAATGAATAAAAACTCATAAATTGTTTTTCATAAAAAAGTAAATATTTCGGTCCAGATGTTTTCTAGTTTTATACAGTTTCTACCAGTTCCTTCCTAAATGAATTTGCGAATTTTTCCTATAACTAGTATTCTACTTTTGTGTTGCTCACTCAGTTTGTTGCAAATTGATAATCCTCGAGCGAAAATTAATTTGATAATGAATTTATTTTCTAATGCACTTATCCAATGAAAAAGAAATTCATAGAAGAGGAAAGTTCTTCAACTGTACTGTAGGTCCCTGGTGCGTGATACAGTAAACAATTAAGGTTAGGGTTAGAATAGAATTATCAGAAACTTTTAATCCATGAAATTTACGGTCGTTTTGAAGAGCATATTACTAGGCATTCCGGTAGGAATAACGGTTATAGATTTAGTGGGATATGTAGCGCGAGTGGATGGAATTTCTATGCAACCAGCCTTAAATCCTGATCTAGATCAAGCAGATTACGTTTTTTTAAATAGGTGGCCTGTAAGAAGTTATCAAGTGCAAAGAGGTGATATTATTGCCTTAACTTCGCCTAAAGACCCTACGCTGAGCATTATAAAAAGAGTAGTTGGAATACAAGGTATTAACAAATATGAATTTAAAGAAGACAATGGAGTTGCAATAAAGATTTCAACATATAATTCATATTTCTACTTGAAATAATTGAAATAGTAATGAAAAAATCACGAAAAAGGCACTTTAAAGTATTTAAAGCCAAATATTTAAGTTGATCTAGCATCATTTCAATTTATTGAGCTTTTGCAAATCTTGAAATTCTCCATTTAACATTTCTTTCAGGAGATATTGTAGAGACCATAGGATATAAGAATCACATTGTCCGAATCCCAGAAGGCCATTGCTGGGTTGAAGGCGACCATACTGGTCATTCAATGGACTCCAACAACTTTGGGCCTGTGTCTCTTGGTCTAATAACAGCTAAAGCTTCGTGTATAGTTTGGCCACCTTCTCGTTGGCAATTTTTGAATTCATCTCTACCTGAATCCCGATTACCCTTGAATCTATCTCCTTCCACTTCAGTTTTACAGTCAGCGTAATAAGCAAGTAAAATTCATGGTATTATTTTCACTGTGAGAAAGTTCAATTTCAGAATACAATATGCGTGCAATATCATTAGTTAACCGCATTGAATTTGAATTTACGGGAAATGTTACTAGAAATGCGATTGCTCTAGGAGACTTTGACAATGATGGATGTAACGAATTGGTTATCGGAAATAATAATGGAAAAGTGGCAATCTTCAAGGTATAAGTTTATTTTATAAATTTGAAGTTCTATACTGTTCAATAGTGGTAAATATCTTTTATGAAGCATTTATCAATAACTTTTTGAAGGGACGGAAGAAATACCAAATGATACCAAAGTTGAGTTTTGTTAGTTGCATTGCAATTGGTGATATTCTTAACGAAAAGCAAAATCATCTAGTAATAATTACTGCAGATGGCTGGTGTCACATTTATAAAGCTGTTAAAGGGAAAAATTTACTCAATTGTGAGGAAACTCTTATCGAAGACGAAGATGTCGTAAGTTTGTTTCAAAAGTATATTTGAACACTAGTGATAGTTACGTAACTTGATGCAAATCAATTTCAAATGATAACTAAAAGTACTACACTTATGTATGTGTATTAAGTGTAAATCAAATTTTTTTTATTTATCTTTCAAAAGCCTATTTCCTAAATATGTATAATTAATTTATAGTTTGGATGCTGTAGTTAATTTTTATTTACTTCATGAAAGAATACCCTTAAACAAAGCTACACAGACAGTTTGACAATTTGAACTAAATTTCTTATCTTATGATTGACGTGGGTCAAGCTGGATCTCAGAGATTCAAGTACTGTGCTTCTAAAATGGAGAAAATATATAGAATCGTCTGGACATAGCAGTTTTTGTCTACGTTGGTTATTAATCGAATTTAGTCTAACTAAAGCTGATAAATAGGCCTGTCAAAGGCATCAAATCTGCCTGTGGTATTTCTCATGGAAATGTGCTCATAGAGTGGTTTTCAAAAGTGAACTTCAAGCTTAACAATATTGACAGAAAACAGCAGCTTGAAACAATTACAAACCCTTATAAGAAGCGCATTTTGGATTTACTCTGAGTAAAAAATAAATGAGAAAAATGGTTTATTTCTTATGGGACATCTTTCTATGTCAACCATATGGTAGATTCCAATGGTGAAGTGGAGGTTGAAAGAGCAAAACACATTCTCTTTGATTGTCAAAATCCCCACAAAATCTTTATGGTACCATTCTCCAGGAAAGGGGATATTTGGTTCACCTCCGACCCTGGGTAGAGTGTTTATTCTAGCTGTGGAGGAAGCATATCTGGGGATTACCTTCGATAGTAAACTCACGTGGAATTCGCACCTGGAAAACAATCCACAAGGCTAGACATTCCTTATGGGTATGTCAAATGACCTGGGGAAAGAAATGGGGTCTTGCCCCAAAGCAACTTCAATGGCTATATGTGATGGTGGTGAGACCATGCATCACATACGGCTGCATTGCTTGGTGGGAGTGCAGTCTTAAGAAGCAATCCCAACTCAACCTCTGTAAATTGTAGAGAAAGGCCTGCTTGATGATTCTTGGAGCTTTTTCTTCTACACCCACTGCGGCCATGGAACTGATATTGGACCTTGCCCCTCTTCATCTGGTGATGATAGGAGTGGCTAGAATGAATTTCTACAGATTCCATCACTTTTCCCGAAATGGAACGGGTATGTTCGGTTTCGAGCCCGGCGCCTTACAGTCTGAAATCGAGGACAACGAGTTGCTGAGTATAAGGTCTGGCATAGTAATACCTAAAACCAACATGGAGAGACCATTCCAGATCATCATTCTTGGTAGACAGGAATGGACGAGCTCCAAGGACCGCCTACTTGAGGTTCCCTGTCGGTACACGGACGGTTCAAAAACTGCAAAAGGTGTTGGAGCTGGTGTCTACGGTCGAGGTGCTGTCAAGGAACAGTCGATCTGTCTTGGCGGGCTTGCGACTGTTTTTCAAGCGTAAATATTCGCCATTGACTACTGTGTTAACTTCTTGCTTGCTGGGTGGTTAACAAATAGGTCAATTAAAATCGTCACTGGTAGCCAAGCTGCACATAAGACATTGGCATTCGATACCTGTACTTCACTTATGGTGCAGGAATGTCGCTTCACCCTTGCCAAACTAGGAGAACGGAGCAGGCTCCGTCTGATATGGGTACCCGGATAATTAGGCATTGAGGGGAATGAGAAGGCGGACTCATTGGCCGCTCGAGGTACAGCCTTGGGGTTCATTGGACTTTAGTCTAGGTTCGTAATTCCTCTGGAGACTGCAACGATGGAAAATAACCGATGGTTGGACCTGAGGGTACGTGAGCAATGGATGAGTCTCTCAGGTCTCAGACACGCTCGACTTGCCATCAGTGGACCTTCCACTGCGAGAGGCAAGGCTTGGCTTAAACTCTCTAGGTTGGACCTTAGAGTTCTAACCGCCATACTAACGGGGCATTGTCGCCTCAGAGATTACCTAAACAAGTTAGGATTGATTGAGAATTCTTCATGTAGACTACGTGGAGAAGATATAGAATCAATGGAACATGTTATGTGCAAGTGCCCAGCTGGGGATAAAATCAGGGTGGAGGAACTTGGATCTAACAAACTGAAGTTGACTGAGCTTATAAAGCTCTCACCAATAAAGCAGCCCTCACTCATAAGCTATATCTATCTATCTATTTATCTTAAGTGTCAAAGCCTGGCATTTAAGAGATTTTAGTCTTTGGGCCGACAAATACAGAAAATATTAGAGAAGTTCCCATTTCAACACCAGAGATTTATTAGACAAGACGGGCATATGAATACATATGGTGGCAATAAAACTTCAGGGTCATTTAGGAATTTGAGCCCTGTGTTAAGTTAAAAATAAAACCTGCTACTAAGCAGTCTATATCTAAATCAATAATTTTAATTTTTTAATTGTTATTATTTAAATCAGTTTATTGTTTATTTTGTCGTTTTTATCACAAAAATGCTTTTTCCCTCTGTTACAAAAGGTTGATGGTCAGGTATTTTCTGGAGAAACAGTAGAAGAAAACTCTCAAGATGATTCCAATTGTTCATCAAATAAGGACACGAAAGAAGCAAGCTCAGATGGAGAATTACAGCTATTATGTTTGCATGTTCAAAGAATTCCTGCTAATGCCAAAGTAAGCAAAATTTGTTATTGGAGATTGTGATATTAATTTCCTCTTTAATGAGGAAATATATTCATATGTTTATAGTTATATAAGTTTTTGAATTTGGGAGGCTTTTACTTGGTAAAATTCCATTATCAATACTAAAAACAAGTACTGTGTTTTAAGGAATTTTACTTAATAATTGCGATTCGTAAAGCGATAATGATATCATTAAATCAGATATTCTTTCATTATTACAAATTTGTTTAGATCAAAATTATTTCCATTTCAATAACAAATATTATACTATTGAAGACGGCTTGATTATGGGCAATCCGTTAAGTCCTTTGTTAGCAGAAATATCCATGAATAACTTAGAGGAATTAATTCATAATCATCCACTCAGTAAATATTGTTTATACTGGTATCGCTATGTAGACGATATCATTATTTGCTTCACAGGAACAGATAGACAGTTAAAAATTTTCGAAAATCATATAAATTCATTACATTCAAAAATTGGATTCACAACCGAAATAGAAAGCAATAATTCGATAAATTTCTTAGACGTAACAATTTCGAATGAAAATGGAAAACATGTTTTCGCAATTTACCATAAGCCGTCACATACAGATATTATAATACATAACTCGTCGTGTCATCCATATCAACATAAAATGTCAGCATTCAATAGTTTTATTCATAGATTGATTAACATCCCGTTATCACCAGAAAATTTCAACAAAGAATTAAATTTGATTAAACAAATAGCCAAAAATAATGGTTACAATCCCAAACTAATAAATAATATTTTAAATAAAAACAAAGTAGAATCGCATTGAATGAAGTTTACCCTGTCGATAAATTGAAACAAAAATTCAACACCTTAACCTACGTTGGCATCTCAAGTGGGAAACTGAAATCATTCTTGAGTAGCAATAATTTCAACATAGCTTTCCAAACTAATAATAATCTAGGCAAATATATAAAAATAATAAAACCAAACCAGGTAAAAACAATAAATCAGGTGTTTATAGATTGAATTGCAATGACTGTGATAATTTCTACATTGGTAGAACTCATAGAAATTTTAATATTAGAATATCGGAACATAAACGCAGTTTTTCAAATAAAAATCAGATTTAAATTACGCGAATCATCTCTTAGAAAATAATCACTCGACCCACAGTTTGAAATTTTGCATACAGATAATAAATATTGGAAGGTAGATCTTTGGGAAACTTTAGAAATCAATAAATACAAACAATCAGGTAGACTCATCAATGAACAAGTCGATTTAAGCCTTTCACCTCTATTGAATCTCTTCGGGGAGCAATCTATTCCTTAATTTTATTGGATATACCTGTCATAAATAACCACTTAAGAAGAAGTAACCCAATAAGTAATTACTCAAGAACATTTATATTTATATTCTCATTCTTAAATTCTGTACATGCATTCGTCTGAAGAAGCTACGGTGTAGTGAAACGCGTTACGAATCGCAATTATTAAGTAAAATTCCTTAAAACACAGTACTTGTTTTATTATTAGTTATATAAGTTTTTGTTCAATATAATTCTCTTTTCTTTCATTCGAATAAATAAACATAAGTTAAAAACATTCAAACAAGTTGATACTTGAGATATTAATTCCTAGGTGGCCTATGAGTCATGGGAGAACCCTACCCTATTATCAAATATCAATGATTACCTGTCATTTTTTGATATTATAATAATTTTAGATGATTTGAACCAAGTTTGTTAAATACTTCTTCATAGGTGAAAAAGTATTCACTTTGAATTGAGAATATTATAAGTCTCTGGAATTACTTCAAATGTTAACTTCACATCTGTGAAATCTTTCAGCAGCTTTATTATTATTTTCCTAGGATATTTTGCTTGCCGATGTGAATGGAGATGGGGTTATCAAGATGGTTCTTGGACTCACTGATCGCGTGGTACGTTCCTATAAATGGGTTCCTGATAATGGATATTCTAGTAAATCTTCTCGACTAAGTGACTCTTATCCTGATGAAGTCAATGTAACTGATAAACCTGCAGGTAATTTATGATCTATTCGAATGTGTGACGTGATTGAAATGTATTCTTATAGATAACGAAAGTTGTATAATTTCATGAGAACAATGAAAAGTCATAACGATATACTATATCAGTATTTACTACTAATCATGTTAAGTAACGCGGCAACGTCGCATCCAGTGGTCCGGTTCCAAAATTCAAAAAGGTACGCTAGCTGGGAGGTATGACTTTGATATATACTTTCTTACACTTGTTATGAAACTAAATGATTAATATGTAGAAAATCTGTACCCGTGTACTCACTTCCTGAGTTTGAAAATATTTCATATGAATTACCACTTTGAATGAACGCAAGGATACGTAGGTTGCCTACTAAATTTTGCGCGTGACGAAAAAAAACAAGTAGCTTAGGGAAAAAATAGCTTTATTGTTTTTCAAAGTATTCTCAATGAAGATCGATACACTTTTGCATGCGCTTAAACCAATCTTCGAAACACTTTTGCCATTCCGAATGAGATCGTTGCCCACGCAGTTTTATTCTTGATGTGCGCAAACAGAAAGAAGTCTATAAGGTTGATGGCCCATTAATTCACTGTTTTGGGTATTCAAATACTCAATCGTATGCGCTGATGTGTGTGAGCTTGCATTGTCATGATGCAGAATAATTTTAGTTCTTCGATTTAATTTCCTCAACTCATCGAACACTTGCGGAAAACAAATGGTTGTATACCATTCAGAATAGACTGTTCTACGTTGCTCTAATGCTATGGTGACATGTGCGGTTTTCCTGAAAAATCAGGGGACTATTTGCTTTGAAGTGCTTCGTGCACGAACAATTTTTGTTGGGTTTGACTCGTCTTGAAAGACCCATACTGTCGATTGTTTAGTTTCGGGCTCGTATGCATACAGGGTATTATATAATAGTATGTCACAACTTGAGAGGGAAAATCTACGTGCAATTTAAAGAAAAAAAGTTTATATAAACATAGGTCCGCAAAAGCTTCGTTACGGAGCTACAGGGTGTTGAAATTTCCGGAAAAAAATTGTTTTTTTTCTTCAAAACTCCTGCAGTTTTTGAGATATTCAGCCCAAATATTTGGAATGCAAGCTATTTTCCAGAGCCTCCATCATTACACGTTCTAGATTTTAACTGAAATTCACAAGGTGCTTTCTTTTCCGAGTTCATGTCTTCATTTGCTCTTTCAAACTTTTTTGCAGTATGCCACTGATCAGCGTACAATCAATTTTCGTCATCTTCGTTCAATTTAGAAACTTTTTTGACACTCTTATTTTTTTCGTATCTCCGACCGTTTTCGAGTGAAAAATTATTGAATTTGAATTGTATGTTGTTCGCTAAATAATAAAAATAATAGAAATACACGATAGGTATGCCCAAAATTCGCTTTTATTTTGATAGCTCGTCTGAGACGTATACTAATTCAATATCAAACTAAAAAAAGAACAATTAAAAACTGAATAAATTGCTGGAAGTGTCCTCCACCCGCAAGAATACAAGTCTCTGTCCTTTGCATATTATCACGCACTCTTTGAAATATTCCTGGGTTATTATTCGATTTCTCAATTCTTCTACAGTGTTCACTGGAGTGGTATAAACTAAACTTTTGAGATATCCCCATAAGAAAAAGTCTAAACTATTTAAGGGGACCTAGGAGGCCATGGTTCTGGCTCACTCCGACCTATGCATCGGTTGTTGAATGTATTATTCAAGAGTTCCCTAGCTTCTCCACTCAAATGTGCTGGTGCCCCGTCATGCATGAACCACATTATGTTTCTCACCAAAAGTGGCACATCCACTGAAGGTAACTCCTCCTCAAGAAATTGCAGATAAGCGGGACCGTCTTCGAGGAAAATCTCGAGGAAGTAGAGTTTGAACGCGTTGAATATGAAACGGGTAAAATGAAAAGTCTTGGAGAATCCTCCAAACTAGAACATATGTAATATTCAAGTGATTTACAATTTTTGTTGTACTCACATGAGGATTCGAAACAATACAAGTCAAAACTGCTTCCTCAATATCTGTAGTTCTTATAGTTTGAGTTGCACCTTTTAAATGATTGTTTGCAGTAAAAGTACCAGTTTCCTTCAACCTTCTGTGGGTATTTGAAAATGTTCACCTGTCTGGTATTACTCGATTTGGAAAGCGCACCTGATATAATCGCCTAGCTTCTGTTGTGTTTCCGTCAGCCAGACCGTACATGTAATGGATATCAGCCAATTCGGCGTTAGTAAAATTAGTCATTTTTTCTTACAGCAATAACTTCAAAAGTGTTAAAACTAATCGTTAATTTAATAAAAAATTCGAGCAGACACTGGTTCAACTTTAGTAACTGTCATAATAAATGAATAAATGAAAAAAATCAAAGCCTACTAGTCATTTTTTCAATTAGAAGTGCTTTCAATTCAATGAATGCATACAATCGTTTTATAATTTTTTGCTCGAGAACGATCGGAGACACGAAAAAATTACCATTGTCAAAAGTTTCTAAATTGAACGAAGATGCCGAAAATTGATTGTACGCTGATCAGTGGCGTACTGCAAAAAAGTTTGAAAGGGCAAAAGAAGACATGACCTCGGAAAAGAAAGCACTGTGAATTTCAGTTAAAATCTAGAACGTGTGATGATGGAGGCTGTAAAAAATAGCTCACATTCCAAATTTGGGCTGAGTATCTCAAAAACTGCAGGAGTTTTGAAGAAAAAAACAATTTTTTCCGGAAATTTCAACACCATGTAGCTCTGTAACGAAGCTTTTGCGGACCTATGTTTATATGAACTTTTTTCTTTAAATTGCACGTAGATTAACCCCCTCAAGTGGTGACATACTATTATGCAAAATCCTGTATAGTCATTATCTTGGTACACAGTTAAGTTTCAATTTAGATTAGGTTAGATAGATAGATATAGGGATTTGAGTGTGAACTGTTTGACAACCCTGCCACTTCGATCAGTGGTCTTTTGTAGCACACTCTTCCCTAAATTTCACATCCAAGCCCTCGAGTGGTGATATACTATTATGTAACACCCTGTATATCCAAGATTCGTCGCCTGTAACGATTTTGTAAACGTCTTTTGTAGCACCGCGGTCGAATTTTTTCAACATTTCTTTGCACCAAACGAAACGATCCTTCTTTTGAGCAATTGATAAGTTGTGTGGGATCCAACGCGGACAGATCTTTTAGTCAGCCAAATCTTCATGCAATATTGAATGTACCCTGGTGAAACTAATGTTTAGGATTGTCACATGGCGATCATCGTGTATCATTTCGCGCACTATACCGATGGTTTGCAAAAAAACAACTGATTTTGGACGACCTGCACGAAGTTCGACACTGAGTGAAGCGTTCCATAGTTGGAGTGTGGCAAGTTGATTGCAGCACTGTTGTTCAATTAATCCACATCGAAAATCGTAGAAAATCATCGCACGAAAATGAAAACTAACAAACCGTGGTTTCAATAGATATGAAAGTAATTCTTGAATTACATAAATTAATGCATTGATGACAGATCTAGGTTTATCACTCGAAGTTTTCCAGAAAACCCAACACAGGTTTGAGATGAAATGGAAAAATGTGTTATGATATTTTTTGTCATTGATGTATAGTTTACAAACTACTGAGGTTTATAATTTTGGCCCTAATAAGTCCAGCACAGTAAAAAGAATATTATCCTGATGTTTTTCGGTCATTGAGAATTGCACAGATACTAAATATGCATTAAAACTGCAGAAACTTTTTATCTATTCAATTAAATATAGAAACATGGAATTTTACAATAACTCACATTTACAAAGAGAGAAGCGACACTTTCACACACGATTTGAATATGTACTAAAGGAGAAAACGCCAGAAATCATATATAGATCGTGAATGGACTATCTAACTGAACATGCCTAGTTGATGAGACTGCAATGGCTTGTCACCCCCTTCTGCTTGCACTATTGTATCGCTGAAGAGTATTAATTTTTACAGGAAAACTAGTTGCATTGAACAAATGGGAATGTGCTAATCAAATTGGCTCAATCACCTTACATCATTCAGAACAAGGCAAACCTTCTCTTCTCATAGCACAACCGGGAGGAACATTCATGCGTATAAGATGTCATAATGAAATGACAAGTCAAGACTTAGAAAATTCAGACTCAAGTACCTTTAGTTCTTCTAACGACTCAACATATAGCTCTTCAATGGACTATCAATATTTGGGAATATCAAGAATGAGAAATCAAAATATATCCACCGAAATTCTTGGAGATTTCAGTATTGCTTCAGAAAATAGTAGTGATGAAGGTGAAGAATTGAGAAAGAATGATAAAGCAAGACCATATGCATTGGCGACTCTGGATGGAACCATTATGTTAGTTAGGAATGAAGTAATACTTTGGTAAGTCCAAACGAAATTTTTGCATTCTCTTCATTTTCTCCTTATTAGTTTATATTGGTTTTCATTGAAACTTTTTGGAACAAGCGAATTCAGTTAATAATTTATTCTTAACAGGGCAATGGCAGTGGATCACCAAATTTTTGCATTAACAAAACTAGATGTAACTGGTACTGGATCAGATGATATTGTAGTTTGTTCTTGGGATGGTCAAACTTATATTTTGGATCAAAACAAAAACTCAGTTCGATTCCATTTAGAACAGCCTGTTCAGGCCTTCAACTCTGGCTATTATAGTTTAGGACCTAATCAACCTGATGTGACTTGCCTAGTTTATGTTACGTTCAAAAATAGTGTAAGTTGTGTTACATCAAGTAAGAAAACCAGCAATTTGAATGTAATAATTTTTCTCACTATTCTTCTATAGGGTATGTTATGTTAATTTTTAACAACACCTCAATCATTGGACTAAACTGAAATTCTGAGAACTGTGTGTTGGTATAATCAATTTGTAATATCAGTTTCACAGATATTTACCTAGAACACCATTTTTTTTTGGAAAAATCGTATGATTAGGTATTAAGATACAAGGCTTCAGTTGGATATTAGACTCTGTCTATGTTTTGACAATATTTTTCGATTTTATTTTTTCTTTGAACTTTGAACTCAAAGTTGAGTTACATCACATATCTGCCTCTGTGTTTGTAACTGACATAACATCGGCACTCTCCTTTACTCCAGGGACAAAGAACCAGTCAAAACAGTGCCTAAACTTTAATTATGGTGAATTCAACCAGTCTGGTTATAACCACTTTTTTTGGGATATATGTCTTATAATCTACATAAATTAATTCGAAAAATAATTACTAGAAAGTATTATGTACTTACATTGGACACGTTATTCGAAGAAATTAAGTCAAACGTCTTTTTTCTATCAAAACCAATTCCATGCTTAGGGGACAACAGTTCTTGTTAAACGAGAAGAACATCACTTAAATGGAGACCTATTTTAAGAACCATCCACAATCTTGCTTTTCAGATAGCCTTGATAAGTTGATGTAATGCTTCCAAGAATTTTATTTTTGTTTATTGGACTGAACTAACTTTTTTTTTAATCACCTTCTTAGCTGAAACTTCTGAAATTTTCAAACAACTTTCATTCTATGGTAACAGTATTCCAAACTAATTTAATTCCACAGGTTATAATCTATTATGATATTCCATTAAGGGATCTCAACTGCCGAATTTTTGAACCTGACTTGGACCTTTTAGCATCGAAGCTAATAGATAATGGTAAATGTATAGAAGAAGTAGAAAAGCAGTTGCTCGGTTTGGAGAAGAAGACCAAGAAAAATATTGTTAATTTCTTATTGTACTGTAAAAAACCTTGAAATTTTTGGTTCATTCATTTTATAGAAAAAAAATATAGCCTTATGAAATTACATGTTTTGTTTTAACCCATTTGAATTATAACTCTAAGTAGAAACGGATGATATACAGCCCCCTGAAAGGCTGATACCCATAACTCGTTCTCCTTGCATCTGGGGCTGTATTTAAATGAAAAACTATTCATCACAAAAATAACGAAAAATGTTTGAGTTCAGATTATGCTCTATTATATTACTGTATACAGGTAGAATGAGAAGCGCTTGTCAATGCAGAAAGAGCTCCCAAAAGAAAGTTAAAGTTTTAAAGGAAGCTATTGGGATGAGCTTTAAAATGTTGTGTTATCCACACTGGCAAAACTCATTTTTAGTACTTTTTTCAAACATGTACAATAAACAATTACTAACTAGATAATAAAAAGGTAATCCTGCTGTTTACGCTGACTACTTTCGCGCTTCCAGTACCGAGTCGACGGGAAATGTTTCCCCAAACGATTTAAATTTCAGCCAGTGTTGCCAGATCTCTTTCCTGGTGGATTTGTTCAACTTCAGTGATTTTTGAGTTATTCAATATCTCTGTTATTATTGAAGTAAAAAGTGTTTTCACATTGTCCAGCTACTATTTTGAATAGATTGAAGTGGATGAACCAAATTTTTTTTCTATTTGGCTTGACAAAGTGTAATTTAAATTTTTGTCATTGAATTTCTTATTTCGGGCTTGTTCACTGTGATCTCAAAAGATTTTCATTTGATATTTAATCTGTAGCTGCGGTAGGCATCTTTCGAGCCGATGCAGAGAATTATATCGAGAATTCTACTAGTCTTTTTTTATATCAATACTGACAGAGGTGTTGAAAGACTATTTCCCTGAGACTATTCAAGTTTCAGTGAAGTAAAATGGACAGATCCATGCTGATCAATGGCAGTCATCATCAAGTACCATCCTCATCTCGAATTTCAACCCCTAGAGCAGGGGTGACCACCCTTGAAAATTTGGAAGAGGGTAGATGGGTCGAGTGATACCTCGAAAGAAAGGTATTATCTTTGTCTGCATCCCCGTGAACGAATCGAACGAAATCCTTCACTTGAAAGGTATCACTGGATCGAAATATTACCCCTGCTCTAGGGGTTGAAATTCGAGATGAGGGTGATTTCGGAAGATGACAGCTTTTGATCTAAGATGAATCTGTTTCAGTTTTTCGCACTAATACTCCAATAGTCTTGGGGCGATAGTCTTCTCTACTTTTCAGTGGCTCACTCTGTATCTTCTACAGTTTTCAATCAAAAATGAAAATTTTTTCACGGGAATGCAGACAAAGATAATACCTTTCTTTCGAGTTATCACTCGACCCATCTACCCTCTTCCAAATTTTCAAGGGTGGTCACCCCTGCTCTAGGGGTTGAAATTCGAGATGAGGATGGTACTTGATGATTACTGCCATTGATCAGCATAGATCTGTTCTATTTTACTTCACTGAAACTTGAATAGTCTCAGGGAAATAGTCTTCCCTATATTTCAGTTGCTCACCCTGTATCTTTTATAGTTTTCAATTAAAAATGGAAATTCTTTCAAGGCCATGTAGACAAAGATACCACCTTTCTTTTGAGTCATCACTCGACCCATCTTCCCTATTCAAAATGTTCAAGGATTGCAACCCCCGCTTAGGGGGTTGATATTTCAGGCAAGTTTTATACCCCAAAAGATGTCCCCCTTGAAACAAAAATTGACCTGTTTTTGCGTTTTGATCAGAAATGAATATCTTGGTAGATATAGCCTCTGTTTAGTTTTCGTTGAAGTACCCTGTATATAGGTGGGACAAACGCACCAAAATTCATATCTCACCTGGGATTCGAATCCGGGACCTCGGCGTGGTAGTCAGTACCTCTACTGACTTATCCACGGAGGGAAATCTTTTCCTTTTCGAATTTTGGTTGAAATCTGTTGAAAAGGAAAGTAGCTTTCAGAACCACCGAACATTGAGAATCATGTAGTAGCAATGAGCAAAATAATTCAATAAATGCTTTAATTTCTATTGGATTGTGGAAAACAACTCTGTTCGTGCAATCTCGCAAATTGTATTATAACGATTGTTATCCATTGAAGAACTTGTAGTTCTTTGGTTCGAAAGTCAACGTTTAATTTTGAGGGAGGAAATGCAAAGAATATTGAGTTTTTCATGAAAAATATGTGATGAGAATAATATGATTATGTTAGATATTTCTTAAATGAGCGTGAGTGTTCTAAAAAAAATCCAAATCTATGTCTACACCTGTCAAACTAAGGGGAAAAAGCAATTTCGGCAATTTACAAAAAAAGTCTGAATAATGTGAATTCATAACCGAGTATGGGTGAAATTAAGAAGTTATCAAAATTCGTGAATAACTCAAAAACCATATCAGAAAATAGAAAAATCTTATTAGATCTATGAGTACTAATGAATTAATATTACTGAGATACTGTTAGTGACACTCTCCAAAAGAATATATTGTACACTGTACAATTCTCAATTTGTTACCCTGTAGAATGAGCTAAATTGTATAGGTTCTAGCTTACAAGAAAACTCTGAAGCAATTCATATTCTGTACTTAGATTGTCAGAAAATTTATACCAAACAAGGGGAAATATTTTCCCTCAACCTCATCCATCATGTTGAACTTATTGAACTACTGAAATGAGAGGTCAGATTCGAATATCATATAAATATTTTGGAAAGTTATCAGATTTTGAAAACATCTTGTGCTATACTGCACTACCCTGATTGTATCTGTTTATTTCGATAATCAAACGCGGGATCCTGAGCACACTCACGTATGTCCTTCCGCTGCCGAGAAGTTACGCCCCTGATTAAGAGTTTTTTGCTATCGGTTTCACGTCAATAATATATCTTTCGCTTTTTCATTTTCAACGATAGGTCTCCGACGTGAGATAAATTGTGGCAACACTGGCTTCAATTCGAATACTACAGCAGAATTACCTTATAAAAATATCCAACTGTTTTGAAGCATTTCTGAAAGTATTTTGTTACGAATTTTTCATCTTGTATGCATCTCGCCCAGACATAATTGGTCTACTGAAGACATTAAACGAACTTTGCCATTCCTCAAATACTTTGTTATCAATACTTTCAAGGGACATGATAATTATTTTTATTGAACTGTTCCTGGACTTTTTCAGGTGTTTATAGTAATTATAATCTAATTTTGATTCGGTTACTTAAAATATTGGTAGGTTCCTACTTAGATAACAACTTATGACAAATTTGTTAAATATGTGCTTCTAAGATACTAACTAGAATCATTGACATCTACGTAGTGTAAATTAGCACATAATTAATTAACCTTGCATCACAACATATTCCATTAATTGAAAGTATTCTGCTTGGAATAATATTTTCTCATTTCATACTTCTAAATTTAACTAATATTAATACGTTAAATTTACTTATAACTGAAGACATTTCCTTTCCCGCCATTGCACAGAATACATGTCATATTTGATGTAAAATTTAATTCTTCTGCTTTGACGCACATGATGTTGGTAACGCTGTTGTCATTACGGTGTTATTTCCTAGTTTTATCGATCAAAAAAGTTACCACATAATATTCCTTCCTTTATTCATATTAGTTGTGTAAAATGTAAAAGAATCTAATATCTAACAAGAACGCTATCGGAAATCCTGAAATTCATGACAGCATAATTTTTGTTGTTTGTAAATGTAAAAAATTAATGTTTTATTTATTTTATTCAATCTTCATGAATATTAATTCTTTATTCGATCTATCATTCGATGTTTATAAACATTCATTTGAAATTCGCGGCACCATAGCCAATGATATTTGAGCATTCTAGAGACGCGGGCAAAATACGGCAACATTGTATGAGAAAGCTATGGTTAAGCCTTTTATTAATATCAACATATTTTGATTAGATATCAGTCACCAGTGGTTCCTTTGATGGAATATTTGTAACGTAAATTTGTGAATTTGATACGTCTAAAATGAAGAAAACGTCAGGCAGAGGAAGAAAATCGGCCATCCCAAAGGAACCAGAGACTGATCCACTCGAAACCGATAATTTTCATGATGAAAATGGTAAAGAAAATGGAGATGATCGTCGAACGCCAAAAGGACGCGCAGAGAAAAAAAGAAAGAGCAGAGGCAAAAGTGCAGCAGCATCCGATGACGAAATTGAAGAACAGCCTCAGGTATATTATATTTTTTCTAATTGTTACTTGTTGAGTGAAGAAGCGATAGTTTTTGTCTAATGTTTTGATATATTTCGAAGTGTGCGTCTGTACTAACATATAATGTTGATACAAATTCTTTGATTTCTGCCGAATTATTCTAAGGAAATATTAAATTTAGATGTCCATAATTTTCCCAACGCTTTCTGGGTGGAAAAATGTTGAATTATAGAAAAACCGTCGTTTATAAAAATAACAAAACATGTTGAAAGCATTGAAGCTTCAATAGGAAGTATCCGCATTTATCAAAAATACTAACCGAAGTTTATTGAAGAAATTAATGGATATATTTAACCCTACATTTATATGACTGGCTTCAGAAGTTTGTCCTAAAAAGGTATTGTGGTTTTGTAGATCATTTGGTCAGTCTGTGATGTTTGATAAGATTGATATTATACATATCCCATTCTACAATACTTGGATATCAGAAACAAAAAGTGAATGTTGTAAAAAATATATGTATTTCTTCATTATAGTTGTTTCAATTTCATACTTTACTTATTGATAGCTGATATTTCTTTATAATATATTATCAAAGATTAATCCTCAAGATACATTCATTGCATATTTTATTATTATTATTAAGTTCCACAGCCCTGGCTGATACAATAAAAAATTTATAATTTGTAATGTATATACATAACTACACATTTAAAATAAAATAATTTACATACAGGTACTACTTAATGCAACTAACCAACGGTAATACACTGAATCAAACTACCACACTAATCTAAATGTTCTCCATCACATAATGCCTCAAGTTTGCTTCAATGACTTTATTTTACTCGGCAATCTGTTAAAATCTACTAATCCACGCTGGAAAAGACTGTTCTGAGCAAACATGAAACCTGCATACTGAATGTAAAAATCATTTTTAGTTCTAGTGTTGTGATCATGTATGTCCCCAACCATCTGTAATCTATCCGTAATTTGCTGAGAATACATTTTGTGTTTGATCCTATACACAGTGATCATAGTATTGAAAAAGAGATTCTGTCTTACATTCATTACGTTGCTGCCTCCAACATATCTCTTATTCTTGTATATCTGTTCCCTCCCTCTGTTCCCTTTTGCTTTCTTTGAAGTACTCCTCTACTTCTCCTTTACCAACCATATACAGAACTGTAGAGCAAAACTGAAAATGAGGTAAGATAATTGTCTTATAAATCAAAAATTTTGTCCATGCACTGAGATCTCTTCCTATCCTACACAAGAAATTAGCCGTTTATGCAACTTTTTTTATTATGTAGTTGGCATGACTAGAGAAAGTGAGGTTCTGGTCGATTATCACACCCAGATATTTATGCTTCTGAATCTGATCAATTATTTCATTGTTTATAACAATTTCACAGTGGTCAGTATTATCCAACCTAGAATATTTGTTCTTCATAATCATGTACTTGGTTTTAGAAATATTAATACTCAAGCTGTTATATCATAACAATTTATATAGTCTCTTCAGATATTCTTTTATTTTATATATTAATTCATTTATGTCTTTGCCTTCACAAAACAATGCTGCATCATCTGCGAACAGTCGTATTCTGAAATTTGTACTTTGACTATGTCATTGATGTATAAAACAAACAAAAATGGTCCTAAAGTGGTACCCTGAGGCACCCCAACCATGTTTATCTTGACTGATGAAAAGACTCCATTATATTTGGTTTGTTGAGTTCTCCCCTTCAGAGATTCCTTGAACCATTTCAAAATGCTGTCTTCAAATCCACACTTCTCCAACTTCCGAATTAGTAGGTCTCTATTTATTGTTTCAAACGCTCTACGAAAATCCAGGAACACCACAACAATGAATCTCATCACTACTCAACACCTCTTTCCACTCTGATATAACACTTTGCAATGCACTCTCGCAAAAATGATTTTCTTTAAAACCTGACTGAAAGGGGTCAGTAGACTATTCTCCTCCTTATTTGAACATTAACCACCGTTTCCAAAAGATTTTCATAGGTTGGCACCATGTTGATGAGGCGATATTCTTCACATTTGTTTGTGTTATTTATTTTCTCAATTCTTCTTCTTCCTGCACGGTGCCCATATGGGCAGCACTCAGGCCGTTTGGCCCATTGTGCTTTCCGTGTTTTGTTGAGTTGTTATTTGTCTTGCAAAAACTTCCTGATGAAGCTTGCAAGACTGTTGTAAGAGGCCTCCTGGATCATCCGGGCACTGGGTGTTTCAGTGCCCAAGGTGTTCAGTCTGGTTTCCTTATGAGCGGGACATTCGAAGAGTATGTGTTTCGTTGTTTCGTCATTTCCTAGGCAACCACGACATTCTGTGGTTTCCGATAGTTTCATGACGTGTAAATGTTTGTTGAGTTGGTGTCCCGTTAAAAGGCCCACTACCATCCCAACAGACTTTTTTTCGAGGGACAGTAGTTCATGTACCCTCTTCTTTAATTGCTGCCCTTTTATGAGCCTTTTTGACTGTCTCAGTCCCGAGATGATTGCCGAGTAGTTCAGGTGTTCCAGTTTTGAAAGAAATAGATCATGTGGGTCCATGGAATGGTCAGAATTGGTTCTGGTCCCATCGGCTTGACAGCTGTTGCCTTTTTAGCGAGGCTGTCTGCTATCTCGTTTCCTTCGATGCACTGATGGGCTGGGCACCAAATCAGAGTGACTCTGTTTGTAGCATTGAGTTGTCAAAGTACTGTTCTGCATTCGTCAACCAGTTTGGATGTAACCTTCGTATCTTTAAGATATCTAAGGGCGTTTTGGCTATCAGAGCATATATAGATGTATGCGTCTCTATAGTTCCTATGTAGGTTTTCCTGTACGCACCGGAGAATAGCAAATATTTCTGCGTGTGTTACGGTGACGCTGTCTCCCTGCGTAATCATGTTTGCCCTAGGGCCGTGAACACCGATGCCTGTACCCGTCCTGGTTTCAGACCTATCCGTACACCAGGTGGAGCCCTGTGGGGTGAGTAAGGCGTGGGGTGTGGTCCAAATTTCTTTTGGTGGAATAACCACTTTGTAGGGTTCGTCAAAGTAGTAGGTGGCTCTTGTTTGATCTCCTCTTGTGAGAAGGTCAGGTCGGAATTCTCTGATTTTGTTCAGGGATGTGGAGTGTTCTTAGATTGGATTTCTGTCCCTCCACATACCTGCCTCCCACAGTCTCAAATAGGTCCCCATGGCCACCTCCTTCACCACTATGTGTAGTGGAGGGATGCTCAGAAGACACTCCATGGAGGCCGTGGGTGTGGATCTCAAGGCTCCCGTGACTGCCAGACATGCTTGCCTTTGGATCTTGTTGATTTTGTTCCGTTTTATCCCTTTTTCCAGTGCAGGCCACCATACGATGGCGGCATAGGTCAGGAGGGGTCTTATCATTGTTGTGTATAGCCACATTCTCAATTGGTATTATTGTTGTCAATTTCCATGCTTTTGGAAAACAACACTTCTCAAGGCTCAAATTTATAATATCCAAGAATTTATTTCCGATCACTTCAAAAGAAAGCTTTAGAACTTTAGTATTTATTCCATAAACACAACCTTTCTTATTCTTTTGGTTTTTCACTTATTTCCTCATTTCTGCTATATCTAATAACCTGAATTTCCTGAATATATTCACTGGTGTTTCTATGTGTTGAAGAAGCTCCTGTATTTCTATTCCATCAATTTTGTAAGTCTTGCTATACTATCTAGGAAATAGTCATTTAATTTTTCTGATATTTTTGTGTCATCCTTTTCGATTTCGCCATCAAAAAGAATCCCTTCCTTCTTCCCTTCATTTCGTTTTCCACTTCCCATAATACCCTTCAGAGCTTGCCACATCTCCTTGGAATCTCCTCTTGCCATATCTATTTTCTGTTCATAGTACATTTGTTTTTGCTGCCTTATCGTGTGCACCACCTTGCTTCGTTGCTGTCTGTAAAGTAACCAGTCCTCGTCTCGTTTTGTAAACACTGCTGTTTTGAACAATATATATCTTGAGATTTCTGACTATATTTAATGTCCACCACAATTTGTTTCCCAATTTACATACTGGATTCCTTGGACGTATTGGTGCATGAATGGATAGTGTCTTCTCTATTATGTATACGAGGTGTTTTGCTGTTTCATCTACTGTTTTATCGTTATCGGGCCAAATGTTGTTATCCATGAGGTTCAATTGAAACTGTAGCTCACTGAAATTCAAATCTCTGACACTTTTAATTTGATTTAATCACTCGGAAACTCAATGGTCATAATTCAATGATCAGCGGTTTTTGGAGTATGATGAATGCTGTGTTTGGTATATTTGTCATTAGTTATAATAAGATCAATTGTAGACGCACTAGTATTTGTTATTCTCGTATATTCTTGAACTATTTTTATATAAAGATAGAATAAATAGTAGTTGCAAAATTATCAGAGAAATATTTATTAATCTGCCTCTCTTCATGTTGATCTGACTATCACAAATCTTAATTATTTTATTTCTCCTTGCCTTCTACAGAAAAAACATGCATCCAAACGCAAATCTGATGATATCGAGGAAGATGAAGAAAATGCCGAAGTAGAAAATGATGATGCATCTGATAGTGATGACCGGGCAAAGACAAAAGAGCGTACCAAGAATAAAAAGAAGGTATATATTTATTAGCAACTGTAGTGAAATTAATTCAAGTAGAAAATTAGTTAAAGTTGTTGATTATATTTATATAAATATTTTCTTGTTATTAAATAATGGGATGAAAACCTCTTAAACAAAAAAGAAAAAGAAAATAAATCATTTATTCCTGTCAAAAATAATTCAAACCAATTGAGTGAGAAATATGCTTTATATTCTATATATATATATATATATATATATATATATATATATATATATATATATATATATATATATATATATATATATATATATATATATATATATATATATATATATATATATATATATATATATATATATATATATATATATATATATATATATATATATATATATATATATATATATATATATATATATATATATATATATATATATAGTAAGTTGGGACTTGAATGTGAGTTGAGAAAAAACGATTATTTAATCCCAAGGTGTTACTAGTGAAATTGTATTTTAATTCTTCGATTGGTTTTCTACAGAAGAAACATTCATCAAAACAGAAATCTAGTGAGGAAGAAGAAGAAAGCTTGGGCTCTGAGGTAGAAGAAGATGAATCGGAATATGAGGTAATTTTGCAAATACGTTAATACTCTCTATAACGGCAACTGTGCATCTAAATAATGGTTAGTTTGGATTAAGTTGAGGGAGCAATTAGCCTTTCAAATTTCAAATTATTTAGTTGACAATCTATGAGAGTAACATTCATACAACTATCTACAGTTTCATCCTTTTGATGAACTCATCAGCAGCTTGAATAGGTGAATACTTATAAAGAGATATAGTATTTTTCAAAAGTATATAACATTCTTGTTCTTGCTTTTTCTGAAAACCAACTCTCAATATATGTATGTAGGTACATCATTTATGTATTTGCTAACAGTTTAAACGAAAATTGGAAGAAATGTTATTACTTGAGTATTCAACTTTTGAACAATGAAATACAGTATAAGCTCTATATTCGCGAATACAGAAACCCAGAAATGGTAATTTATACGAGATTATAGGGGTACGTTGAAAGTGAAAGTGAAATATATTGAAGATATCAATTATTTACATGTCATGTCAGAAAAAAGATGAGAAAATTTAACATACATATCAATATGAGATTTACATAAATTCTTTTATACTATAAACTGTTTCATTTAATAGTAGCTTTTCAACTTCCCTCTTGAATCCTCTAGGTGTTGTAATCTTCATCCTCTCAGGCAAATGGTTATACAGCTTAGGCCCCCAAAAGTCGACTCCTCGCTGCAACATTGCCCTGTTATGAAGGGGTATACTGAAGTAGTCTCTCCTTCGGGTGTTGTTATATTCATGAAGTTTGCCGTTGATAGCGAATTTTTCTTTGTTGGTATGTACATAAAAAGTGCACTCACAGATATAGATTGCAGGTAGGGTTAATATTTTCAGTTTCCTGAAGGCGTCTCTGCAGGTATCTGTTGATCTCATACCAAGGAGGACTCTTATTGCTCTCTTTTGCAGTAGATCAGCAGCATGCGTCGAGACTTCCCAAATAAGTATACCATATGAAAGTATACAGTGGAAATTTGGGAAGTACGTTGTTAATGCTGCTTCATAAGTATACACTCTCTCTACTGTCCTTAATGAAAAAATGGCCGCAGACAATTTCCTTCTAGTCGCCTCAATGTGCTTCTCCCACGATAATCTAGGGTCTAAGTGTATTCCCAGAAATTTCACATTGGATCCTCGGTCGCTATTTGCTCCAAAGATGATGGATTGAGTCTTACTGTCATTCACTTGGAGTGAGTTATTCTTGAACCAATCATCAGATCTGTCTAATATATCCTTTCTTAATTGACTCAATGAAATATAGTGTGTCGTCTACAAACAGGAACGTTTCAGCATATATATCGTTATTATTATTCAAATTTATGTTCATATCATTGATAAATATGATGAACATCAAAGGTCCCAGAATGGACCCCTGCGGCACACCAAAATTTACAGTCTCCTCCGAGAAACCACCTTTCCACCCTTCTTCCTTTTAAATAGGAGGACACCATTTGTAATGCATTTTTGTATCTCCTTCTTACAAATCACTTTTACATATTCATAGATTTCTTAATAGTAGCATAATTTCGAACTTTATCCCTGGCGAATGAAATTATTGTTATGTAAATGGATTTTACCTTTTCATACAAGGAAGAAATCATTGCGTTCAGAATGTTTTTCTTTGTGATTTAGGTTCTTTCTCGTAACTGTGTTCTCCCCAAACTTAATGTTTCTAGGTCAATAGGAAGTACCCTATACGTTTTGATTCGCTTGTTAGTCTTGCCGCAAAATGTAATATAAATCGCCGTATCTTTTGACTTGGAAATTTGATTTTCTTATAGCTTCAAGAGATTGCCAAACAGACTATCTTCAATTATATTTGACGGGAAAATCGAATGATTTTTTAAATTCTTCACTATTGTATTGAGATAATTTTATTGACTCTTCATTGTTTTTTAATAAATCTATTACTAAAAATAATTATCAAAATTTCAGTAATTACTGACTGAAAATACAGTTGAATTTATTTTGTAATCAAGATTATTCTTAACTTTCCAGGTGGACAAGATAATAGACGAAAAAATGGTTAGAGGTGTTCGCCACTATCTTATCCGATGGAAAGGTTATGGACCTGAAGGTGACACCTGGGAACCTGAGTCAACACTTAACTGTCCCGAAGCTATGGAAGAATTCAAAAAGACCAAAAAATCTTCACCTGAAAAAGGCAAAATCAAAAAAAGCAAAAAGGCTTTAATGGAAAGTGAAGAATGGGACGAAAACGAAAACTTTGAGGTAAATTCATTTCATATGTGTCAATGAAAAAAGCTGACCGACCAGATTTAATTTGTATCTTTAAGTTTTTTCAATTCTCTCTCAGGTTGTACGCATTCTCGATGTACACTTCAAGAGAGATGGTAAAAGAGAATTTCTCGTGTCTTGGAAGGGCTTTTCCAATTCTTACGATAGCTGGGAACCCGAAGAGAATATGGACTGTAAGGATATGATTCAGAGATTCTTGAAAAGGTGCGAAGACGCTAAAACGTCCACCCAAAAAGAATTACGTGTGAATAGAAAAGTCACAGATAGATTTACGTTATCAACTACAGAGGCAGGGAGGCGGTTGAGCAAACGTAATCAAGGGCGACAAAGGTATGTGTGTTCTTCAACCTTATTGTGTTAACTTCTACACACATGGCAAAATTATAAGGATGCTATGAAAATTTATCATTCATTTAGCCTGGGGGCAGTTCGATATCAGTCACAAATTTATTTTCTTCAAGTTTTTCATACACCTAAGACAGGAATTCAAAATTTTCAGTACTGGGGTATCCTAATAAAGCTATGGGGAAACATCATTTAAGTTTTGTTGAAATGAATAGAGAAGTTGAAATGTCTGAGGGGAAGGGCAACAGACAGAAGTTGCACAATTGATAAACACTGGTCAAGGGGTAGTTGATGATTGACGGCCTAGTATAAAGATACAGGGAGTGTAATATAACAACATGAAAGTTAACATTGTTACAACAGTTGCAAAGGACCGATGTCCTTTGGCAATGTGTTACATGAAGCCTATCTTCACTTACAACATCTTCCAGCTTATTATTCCTAGCAGACAGGAATGGGCTGTCTACTTGAGGTCTCTTTTATTTTACAGACTGCTCCAAAACTGCAAACTGTTGGAGCTGCTGTATATGGTCAAGGTCCTGCCAAGAAACACTATTTGTTTTGGCGGGCTTGAGGCCGTTTTTCAAGCAGACATTCGCCATTGATCACTGTGCTAACGTCCTGCTTGGGGGTGAACAAGTAGGTCAACAAAAATCATGATGTGGGTCCCAGGCTACTCCTACATTAAGGGTAATGAGAAGGCGAACTCATTGGCCGCCCGAGGAACTGCCGCGGGATTCACCGGACGAGAAGCCTGGGCTTGGAATTCCCTTGGAGACTGTAAAGATACAGAATAACTGGTTGTTGGATCTAAAGGTACAGGAGCACAGGTCTCAGGCACTCTCGGCTTGCTATCAGTGGACCGTCCACTGTGAGAGCCAACGCCTGGCTTCAACTATCCAGACTAGACCTGAGAGTTCTAATTGCCAAAGGAGCATTGTCGTCTCAGAAATCGCCTAAAGAGGTTCGGATGGATCAAGAACCCTTTGAGGAGTGAGGAGGAGAATCAATAGAACACATCATGTGGGAATGTCCAGCTGAGGACAAAATCGTGCTTGAGGAATTTGGATCTAACAAACTGGAGCTGACTGAGCTTATTAAGCTCATACCCAAAAAAGCTTATAGCCTTAACAAGAAGGATGGGGCTTGTAGGGAAATTTAGGACAGTGTGCCACAATAGACCACTTTGTTGCAGTGGCAGGACTATCAGCCCACACTCAACTTTAATATCTATGCCCCACCTCATACTACAGCTAGTATGAGCTACATGGTTGTTATATGTTTAACCTTGGCCTACTCAATCGCATAACTTGAATCCAATTGAGTATGCTTGAGATACATTGCAAAAAAGCAGCAACTTCAGAATTCATTTAATAATATGTTTCTATATTATATGATTGTTCGGAAAGTAATTTCGTTCTTTGTTTTTGTGGAAATGAGACAGTTTTTGTATAATAAACAAATACTTCATTAAATTATATATTGGTCGTTCTGGTCCAACACCTTTTACCATCTTTCTGGTAGTAGCATAATTCCACGCTCATAAACTTTTGGTCTTTGCTGGCAAAAAACTGATCGATGTGGTTTTTGAGTGACTGGAACAAATAATAATCCGATGTCGCCAGGTCTTGAAAATATGGTGGGTGTGGCATTGTATCCCATTCAAGCTGTAAAAGCTTTTGGTGAGTGACCAGACTTATGTGAGATATTGCGTTGTCTTGGTGAAACACTACACCTTTCCTGTTGATTAGCTCTGGCCCTTTCTGTTGAAGTGCATCATTCAGCTTTTCCAGCTGATGACAGTAGACTTCCGAACTAATCGTTGTGTTATCCGGTTAAAGCTCAAAACAAACGATTTTTAAAATCCCACCAAACTGACAGCATCACCTTTTTTTTGGTGAATAACGGCCTTGGAAATGGTTCGAGCCAGTTCATCTTTTTTGCTCCATGACCCCTTGCGTTTAACGTTGTTGTCTACAACCAATTTTTCGTCCCCAGTGATGATGCGCTCAAAAACGGATCATTGTCGTGGCGTTTGAGAAGCGAATCGCAGACGTCTATACGGCGACACAGATTTCTCTGTGAGAACATGGGGAACCTATACATCGAGCTTCGAGTATAATCCCAGCCCTTTCAAATGGTCATAAATTGATGAATTTAATCTCAATCCGATCTCTCATGTTGTTATCAGCTTCAATCGGCCTTCCCGAACGTGGTGCATCTTCGACATTAAAATTGCCGGATAGAAATTTAGCGAACCAGTTCTGGCACTGGTGTAATGTCAACACACTAAAACAGTAAGATATGTTGAAAATGTTTCAAATCTCTCTCCATATTTGAAAGGGCACCAACCAAAAACTACTGTGTGGAATTAATTGGAATTTTTCACACACAAGCCTTGCTATATGTGCTCTCAAAGCATATAAAAATTATACGGCTCAAGTATGAAGTTGGGTGCATAAGATACAATTAAATCCTCTGTCGGGAAAAAACGAAATTACTTTCCGAACAATCCAATATTTGAAAAAAATATAAAATTTGGATTTTCAATAACTTCATTTTTGGGGGGCATTCGGTTTTGTTATTGTTGCTGATTTATAAATTGTCGAAAGAAGTACCGGGAATTGTTTTAAAAAAAAAACTGCTTAAAACGATTGCCAAAATTTTGTTGTTGCTAAGTTGGCACAACTGTTTACTGTATTGACGCGGAGTTTGAACGCGATCTGTCATTAAGTTTGTTTACAGTTCTCGGTTTTGTCAGTTCTCACTAGTATGTTTTGCGATTTTTACAATTGATAAAAATATCGAACAAAGATTTTGTCCCAAATTATGTATTGTAAATAGAATTTCGTGTGCCGAATCGTTGAAAATGTCACAGAGGTAGAAGGTGGATCGACTTTATCAAAAACACGTGCATATGTAGTTAAATAGAGAATTTAAAAATTCCAAATATCCCTATTTTTTTTTACTTCGTGCACATTTCGATGTTTTTAAGTGTTTAATTTGATTTTGAAGTGTATTTAGTGAAATGTTTTAATTTCATACAATTTTTTGTTGCAGGGTTCAGTATCATGACGCAGAATAATAAATACATTAATTTAAAAAGATTTTGATATAGATGTTTTATTTACTTGAAAGAGTGCATACACCTAACAAACTATAAAGGAGGCTAGAGAAATTTTTAATTTGATGTTGTCACTCTCAACAGTGTACTTCCCATGTTTTTGTTCATTATCCATGGTTTTGGGATGATTGTATTACCAAATTGTACTACTGAAATTTCCAAGATTTGTTGAGATGTGTTTTATCTCAGTTTGTTTTATATTTATGGAACACTTTATCCTTTTGTGAAGAGTTAGTTGATTATTTGGATTTATGAATGAGAAAAGTACAATATATTTTATTTCTTGTTTATATATTAAATGACTTTTGTTGAAATTCAAATAAAATATCATTGGTATGTCCAAATTTTGGTAGATCTGAAGGAAATATTTTTTATTGAGTTGTCTCTGAAAATTAATATTTTGAATGATATAATAATGGTGTATGGCATACTTTTGAAATGTTTTTTTCTAATATAAATAAATTGTTTTATATAAATTTATAAAGTTGTATGCTGTGTTGCACTGAATAGGTATCTGAAGATATCTATGATTGGTTTTCAATTTAAGACTAAGAAAATTTCTATTATCTATTAATGAAGATTTTATATATTTTTATTTAAATGTGCAATTAATTTATTTAAACAAAACTTTTAGTTGAAAATCAATTTTTTAAACAGCATGTATCTTTATGTAAGCATGTCATAAAGTTGGTTCTGCATTGATTCTTGTTTTGGATTTGCTTTTTGTTGATATAATTCACTGATATACTAGCTATTTTTGAAATAGTGGAAATATTATGCTAATAATTTGCTTCCCAACAATGGATTCTCAAGTTTCACCTGAAATAAACATGAAGAATATGTATTTCAATTAATTTATCTACTGTTACACAAATTTTAGAGTATAATCTTGTGTGATGTCGTAGATTGGGAATAAAGGTACTTTACACATCAGTGTCGATTCAAATATTTATGTTATTTGTTCATATGAATAATTTTCTGATGTATTCAAATTTATGTGTAAAATTTATTCTTGTAGAATGTAAAAATAAAGTTCTGATGATATATTGTTTCATTTTATTTAGTATTTACATAAACGACGCGCGACTTTGTTTACTCGCAAATAAGACACGCGGACGGCGGCTGTGGAAGGGATGCCTAACCTATTTGATATTTATGCGGAAAAATTTAATGATTTCCCGGTCTCATACATATATCTCTGATTATATCAGTTTGATTTTTTATTAATTCTTGCAAACTCGCCTCCCTTAAAAGAGGTTTCAAAATAACACTGAAACACTAACTTCTACATTTTAAAGAGCTAAAATGCAAGTTTTGATGCCTCCAACTTCAAAACTGTAAATTTTATACATTTAAACCTCTATTTTGCATATTTAGTTTCATCAAAAACTTTTTTTCTTGGTAATCAATATTCAGAAACAACTTTTTGTCTTAAATTTGAATATCTCCTCCTGTATAAACCCTTCAACCCCTGTTTTGTGTTTATAAGAGTAATCTTCCCAAAAATAGGGTAATTCTCAATATGTGATTCAGATCTTGAATCAATTTTTTTTCCCAAATAATTTTATACAAACTTAACATCATTAGGGGAAGAATTTTGGTATTCATTGAAGTTGAGAGGCCCATCATACCAAATTTCATGCCTATGGAAATATTACATGTTTTCAGGATAAAAAGTATCTTACGTATTAATCAAGGAAATAGACTTATCAGCGTGCTGAATTTCATCCGAGTCCGTTCAGTTGTTGCTGTGTCATTGGGTATCATAGTGCAAATTTACATTTATACTAGGATCTCAACTTTCAATTGATTTCTTTTCTCGTCATTATTGAAGACATCGGGTTTTTCGATTAATGAATGAATGCTGAAAGCAGGTATCTCACAGGAAGTAAGTTGTATTAGTAAAATTATAATTTATTTCTAAAACAAATTTAATATGTACTTGAAATGCGGAACGTCAAGAGGTAAGATCGAAAATTAAAGTGTTGCATCTGTACTAATGTTAAATGCGAGTTCTGCAGAATAAAATACTTTCGTGAAGAGCGTTATTTGTTTCTGTGAAAGGTTTCTCTCACTCTGTCGATGTTGTTTCCCAATGTAATTTTGGGGTCTATTACAATGGACATTGAATCGATGGCGAAACTTAGGTTGACCGACAAAAATAGATCCATTATTATAGCTTAAAATGCGATCTTCGAGTGTTCATGGTGCGATGTAATCGAATTGAAAAAAATGTTACGAATCAAAGAACTTCGCATCACCTGTCATTTCCAACAGAGTATTAGTCATGCCAGAAACACATGGTTTCTGTGTAAATGTGATGACGCTTGGTCCAATTGTAACTGGGTCTGTATGGTTTCGTTTTATAATAATAATAATAATAATATTTATTTATCCAACAAGATACATCGGTATATAGGACATATCATGAGAGAGTATCATCCTCCATAAATTCTTTAATAGAATAATATGCCTTTCTCAGAAGAAAAGACTTAAGAACAGATTTGAACACTTTTGTAGGCTTAACTCTCAGATGGTGAGGTAAAGTATTGAAAAATTTGATACTCTGGTATGTTGGAGAGTTCTCAAATTTTGAAGTACGATGTTTCGGCAAGAGAAGAGTTGACTGACTTCTAGTTGCATAATCGTGATACATAGAGAGTTTCGAAAGGTTAGCCTCATTATCCTTTAAATACACTAAACATCTATAAACATACACACATGGAAATGTCAAAATGGCATTCTCAATGAAAACAGGTTTACATGACATTCTGGGGTTTATATTGAACATCATTCTCAGAATTCGTTTCTGAAGAATGAGAACCCTATTTACATCCACTGAATTCCCCCATAATACAACATTATAAGACAAATGACTATGAACAAGACTGTAATACACTGTCATCAGGGACGTAACTGGCAGCGAATCTTTTATTTTACATAAAGCAAAATAAGCTTTATTCAATTTCCTACACACATGCTCAACCTGTTCTGACCATGTCAGTCCACTGTCGACATGAATACCAAGAAATTTTGTGCATGATTTAGATGTTAAAGCACTGTCCACAATCAGATGTCTCTCACCAGCATTTCTCAAACCAAAGAACAAACATTCAGTTTTACCAACATTTAAAATTAGAGCATTATCATGACACCAACAGTTGAAAGAGTTAACAATTTTTTACAAGCACTTGCCAGCTCCTCAGGACTCCGCGCTGTGACACCAGATGAAGTGTCATCAACAAAAATAATGATTAGCATTAATATCTCTACTATAATATGATCTGGTAGATCATTAATGAAAAGAAGAAACAACAAAGGTCCCAGCACGGACCCTGAGGAACCCCAAGTTTACATTGTAATCACTGGACCAACTGTCCTGTACCTTAACTCGAAAAACTCTGTCTGACAGGTAACTTTTATCCAATCCAGAAAAACACCTCTAAATCCTAAGTTGTACAGTTTATTCAGAATGAAATTTAAGTTGAGGGTATCAAACGCTCTGGAAAGATCAAAAACAGGCCTGCTACATATAGCCCCTCATCCAGGCTTTTATAAACATGATCTACGAAAGAAATCGCAGCTGACTGCGTAGATCTGCCTTGCCTGTAACCATGTTGACAGTCTGTCACAAGCTTGAACTTATTTATGAAGTCCATCATCCGATCAAGAACAATCCTCTCAAACACTTTAGAAAACACACTCAAAATAGATATAGGTCTATAATTGGCAATATTACTGGTGTCGTTCCTTTTGAATACTGGAATAACAGTTGATACCTTAAGTGCAGTTGGAAACTTACTTGTAGAGATAGAGAGATTTAGAATGAAAGACAAATGGGGAGCAATCTGCTCAGCTATACACTTCAAAATTTTTGAAAAAATACAATCAATACCAGTACTTTTTTTTGATTTAAGTAGTCTAATGGTTGATATAATCTCACCTTCCGTAACCGGAAAAAAAAAAGAAATTGCAACTTTTCATTATTGACGATGTGCAGCATTGTGAAATGTTATTCCGAAAATGCTGATGAAGACATTTGTTATTTACTGATGAGAAGTATTCTCCAAACGCTGATACAATCATTTTAGGTTCTGAACAGATTACACCATCAATACATAATGAAAATTGGTTTTTATATGACGACGATTTACCTAATTCTTCATTAACAATGCTCCATACAGTTTTATTCTTGTTGTGAGCTGTATTCAAACGGTATAGAATAGTGGAATGTCTTAAACAACCTAGATTCCTTGTTTATCTTCAGTTGAATCTGTTTTGATTATTTATTGAAATTAAGTTGTTAGTTGCATTAAACAGTTCTCTCTCCATTCTTTTACAACTCTTCTACGGAATTTCTCTAAGTTCACTTCAGGAGAGAGCATGGACTTCTTATCCTTTCGGCTCTCTACTTCTTGTCACAGCTTCCAAAAAAATAGACTACCCAATGATACGGAGCCTTCTAAATTGGACTTTATGTATTTCTACTGAATGTTTTATCTTTTTTTGTTTCTATTGGACAACGAAGTTTTTGATTGCGTATCGAACATGAAAGGTCAAAGTTGTATCTCCTGGATATTATTTTTATCCGAACTTTGTATGATTTTATTTAATTTTTCTCCACTAAACAAAACAGGTTCCTGTTTCCCTCTCATGAGCCGACACTGACAATGATAGTAAAATTGAGTAATAAGTTTCTTTAATGTTCATGTTTGCTACGATCTCTTTTAATTCTTCCAATTTAATGATGTAAAAATCAATGTAGATTGATCCGAAATTATACATTTTTATCAAATCACCGGTTAAATGGAAAAATCAATGGCTCATGAAATTTCATCAAATCTGGCAACGCGAGGTAAAGTGTTCTCAAGTCAAATGTCCCCAATCGATCTTCTTGCTATCGAGTGTCGTCGCTAATATTCGGTTCGTCTCGTGTTGTTGCCATCTCACTCATTCTAATTTGATTGTACTGACGCAGAGTGAAAGCACTGCGACACGGTACGGACCGACTGGGCACTGGGCTGTCACTGTAGTGTAAAGAAACGTGAACACATGCCTTTAGGCCCTTAAGACCGAAAGTCCGGTGTCCGAGTGTGACCTGTGCTTGTGCGTTTGTCATATTGTCATTGAGCAGTCATTGCATTCACACCTTTCTTCCTTTGATCGTTTTTTAATTCGACGCAGTCTATCTTTTGCCTCGTCTTGGCTACTATTTGTACATCGAGTTCATAGGGAATTAGGGATTCAATCGATTCAGTCGAGTTACATTTATCAGTCTAGTCAGTGCCAATTTTGCATTTTACTCCTCTAGAAAGTAGAAATAGTGGCGCCTGCTGTCACTGGATAGCCCGGACAGTAGAATCGACGCTAGAATTTTGCAAATTGTACTTTATTTACATTGATAGGAACAGTGTTGTGAACTGTGGAAATATGAAATTATGTGACTTTGTTGTCAAGAAGAGGGAAGATGAATTCGTTTTGTTTTTCGAAATGTAACAACATGCATACTTGGATTGAAGTGATATCTAGTTTTACTTATGAGGTAAGAATTAGATAGTTTTTCCATAGATACTCGTAATACGATGTATATAGCAATAAGAATGATTTAATGTTTGATTATTATTGCTATATTTATTTCAAGAAACAAAACAAATGTATAGGTTATGATTGAGATCACATCCTTGACAGTAATCAAATCTTTATTATTTACCATATCCAAAATTTTGAGTTTGGTTTAGTGAATAAGCAAAAAACTCCATAACTTATAGCTATATAGGAATATATTCAAATGAATGATTCTTCAATTCAGATTTAATTCATTCAATATGATTTGAATATTAATACAAACTAGAAATAATAAAACTCTTGAATTTATTCATTTTCGTAGCAACAGAAATTTTATTGTTTATATATTCATGAACTACCAATGCTTTCAAATCTTGATGAATAATATGCTGTTACTTTTTCTGTTACGTGAATAGTACATTTGCAATAAATTGAAGGTTCTAAGTTTGAAATATATATTGCTTAAAACTTATCTTAAATGTAAGTAGATATCTACCAACTAGTTGTGATAATGTAACAGATACAAATAAGTTAGAAAGGTGTGTCAATGACATGAGAAAAACATTGAAATTGTTTAATAATTCATGGATATATTGATATCCAAATGATCCAGATATGTCATAAAAGAATGAGAATCAAAATCGATTAGTAAAATGTAATGATGTACTGATTCTGTCGAAATTTAATGACTTCACTCGTTTGATGGTATGAACTTTTTCCGATATTTTTCCGTTTTCGAGTTATTCAGAATTTCTCAAATTTTGGGAAAATCGTGATTCTTGATTCATTTTTTCCAAATCTTACAATTGAAGAGGTTGTTTCTTGTTCAAAGTTATTTGATTGAAAAATTTCTTCATCTGAGTGTGTTTTCTTGAGTGAAGAATGAAAAATCATCACTACGAAAATTATGAGAAATTTGACATGAAGTTATATTCAAAGTATGTATGATTAAGCAGTAATGGCAGAAACATATCGAAATCGGTTTGTTTCCTGAAAAGCAGCAGCTTAATAAGTATTTTCCAGAGGTTGAAAGAAAATCTCAGAACCTTTCAAAACAAAAAAAAAAGAAATATGAAGTAAGAGATAAAAAAGAAGCAACAGTTGAAGTGTTAGAAGGTGCAACGGCCAAATCTTCCATTTCAAAGCAGGCAAATACTGGAATTTTGAGACGTTTAGCGTTCGGTTTTCTAAAAGAAAGCAAGTTCACGTTCTACAAAATGCGAGTACCATCTTATCCGATTAATCATTTGGCTTTTTGGAAAAGCCATATGACCCGATTAAGTTGGGAGGATTTCTCGAAGAATTACTCAAAGCAAAAAGATCGAATACTTCCTTTCAACACGATGGTGGCCCATCTCCACTCAACAAGGACAATCGCTGGCCTGTTAAATTTGAATTTTGGGGATAATTGGATAGGGACTAGAGGTCCAGTGAGATGGCCATCTCGTTTCCCCAACTCGATGCCAGTAGACTTCTCTCTTTAGAGTTATAGTATTGCAGATTTACTCTACAAGAGAACCAGTCACAATTCAGTATTTCAGGAAATACCTTTCGTCTGTATTTCTCGGCGTAATTCATGCATTGAGAACAATGGCGATGGAATATTTTCGAGAAGTAACCGATTGATATAAAATGAAATATAATTGATAAATCTGTTTAGCATCTACAACACTAATATTTTTTAATATTACGAATTTTTTAGGTAGCTAAAATTATGTCTATATCTTTCTTAGAATTACTTATTTTATACTTTTGTTTTCTGTTGAGATTTGTGGGGAGCTATTGATTGTACTGTATACCATTCTGTGACATCCAAACAAACTGTACAGAGGTAGATAAACTAAGCGATGTAAATCATATAAATGTCAAAATTTAGAGCAAATGACAGATATGTCAATCGGACACAAAAATAAAACTAGAACCATATGTTCTTGTGCGCCACATAGTGGTCATTCTTAAAACTTTCTTATCGAGGTGCAGCACCGTAGCATCAAGAAACATAAGCCATCAAGATACTGGACTAAGCTGTTGATAAACATCTTATCTGTTAATGGATTTGCCATTCGAAATGCATCATGGTGATTTATGGCTCAAACTTTTCAAATTCAGGTGGTGTATTTCAGAAGAAACTTCGAACGAAGTCACGGCAGGTGAATAGAAGGGAGGATTAAGAAATTGATTGGTGTACCCAAGATTATTTATGGTCCCAACTTATAAGTAGAGGTAACTTTCTTCTATTCTCTGAAATGAGGAAAGTTTAGACAGGAAATACGAACATTAATGTTTCGAATTTTCCAATTAAGAATATTCCATTTAAAAATTAATGTTGTACCTTAAGTAGTTTCAAACTACTTTATTCTTTGTAGATATATATTCTCACAGCATATACTTGTCAAAACAAGTTTTGTTCGAATATTCGTTTAACGAATATTAACAGAATTTAGTATAGTGAATTTCAATGGTCCAAATTAATGTCTGCATTTAATTTTTATCCGCATATGTTGCATGATCTCCCAAAATTCTATGACCTAATGCTCTGTGCTCCAAATTTAATTCATGTCAAAATCGTGAACGCAGTTCTTGATCAGACTTATTTGTCAAATATAATAGGAAGGAACCGATAGAATGTTGTGATTGGTGTTGTGATTCTTTGTCCATAGTGTGGAAAAAAGTATGAACTCACCCTAATAATTAGATAGTCTTCTAAATTTGTAGTTTTATGGGAAACGGCGGAACAGGTCAATTGTGTATTCCATTTTTTCATAACAATATGACGATCATATATGGCGTGTAATAAATAATTTGAAAGGTCTTGTTTTATTATACACATTACTAGGTTTTGTGTTAATTTTAGCAGTATGTGAAAAAATGAAAAAAAATCAACTATCTATCAGACTATCTCATTGGTGAATATGTCATTTGCCGCGCCAATAGATATGCAATCAAAGTATACACTAATATCATTGGTTCAAGGAGTACGACAGATGCGCAGTGGCACGGGACACTAACCGATTGTTTGACAATTTTGCGACACCCGCAATCTTTAGTTTTGAGCATAGTTGGACGTCCAGAGTATAGTGTTCATGTATGGTATCATGTCGCATTTAATAGTATCATTGATGTTATTCATCATCATCATCAAACTCTGTGCGCATAAGCGTTTGACGTATCTTCCAAAATCTAATCAATCAATTTTCTATGGTTCAAATCTATTGTATGTCAAAATAGCGAAAAGAGCACCTGATTTAACTAAAACGACAATGAATGGAAGGCGAAGGATTGCGGTTGCAGTAGATGATTGAATTATCGGTGTAAATTCGTCTATGGTCGTTTAACCTCTATGTCCTATAATTTTACTACTCAAATGGAGTTTTGTGCGCATGATGGATAACCCAGAACCTAATCAGTCAATTTTCTATGATTAAAATTCATTAGAAGCAAAATTAGGAAAGTGGTACCTGATTTGACTAGTACATTTATAAACAAAGGGAACCATTGAAACGTTATGATTGGCAAAACAGGAATAATGGTTGTTGGTTAGAGATTTCTTCATGCAACTGTATTATGAAATGCCTTGTTCGAGCAGCAGATAATAAAATCGTCGACTATGACTTGAATATCTAAAAATATCTATCTTCACTTCTGTGTTTATTTAGAGGCATCAAAACATTTACCCACAAGCTAAACAACCGAAATATCAGGTATTTCCTTTCCATTATCCTCGGCATTCCCTAACGTCAACAAAACAGCGCTTCAAACTTCATTTTCACAATAATCTTTGACAAATAGAAAATTATCCGTTCGATGATGGGCTTGTCAGGGTAAGAATCCTCAATCGCATTATTAAATGCGAATCACAGTATTAACGAGCTCTGGCGCGGCCCTGGCGAGTTCTGCTTCAGGGGATTCTGAATGGGGTTTTTCAAATATGAAAGAGAAGAGGTACTTGAATAAACTAGTCTTTATATCTCACACCCTGACGTTATATTCTCCACTGGAAATTGAAAATTTTGAGAGGTTATTTGTATTCACTTCGCCGATTTTTGTCTGTCCGTTTTTTCTGCTTCACTTTTAACACGATAACTAAAAACCACACTCGAGAAGTGCTCAGGCGGTGCTTTTGGAGTTAATCACTTTTCATGTTGCTTCAGTTTTAGTATGTATTTGTTGTGTTTTATAAATAAGATATGGCCTATAATATTCTTGCATTTCTAATATTTTCATTTCTCAATCGTATTTGAAAACTTGGCTCATTCATTGTGCCGTATTCACTTGCCTGATGTCTAATGCCTGAATGGTACTCCCCTGATGCTAATTTACGATTATATTCTTTCTATTTTGGACCACTTATGAACCAAGAGAATTTTTCTTCTCAGACTCAGTATTTCACTCAAACTTGGAGCAGTATTATTCTCAAACATTGCCTTTTTCGAAATCTGATTGTTTTGTTTTCATTTCGTCATATATTCATTAACTACCAATATTAATGATGAGAAGATAATGATCCGGGTTAGGGTAGGTTATCACTTACCTTTTACCTGTGGAACTCTTAGGGACTGAGATGGTAATTGGGGATCGAGATGGGTATCGCACCAAATTTTTCTAGTGAATAAATTATCAGTACTTGATGCCTAAGCTCTACATTATATATCGTAGGAAAACGTATCAATTATAAGTAGAGCTCCCTTCGAGTTCAATTAATTACAGTATACAAAGTATAATATTCAACCATAATATTCAACCATAGAAATAATTCTCTTCAGTAATCTATGATTCGATTATATCTTCTATGTCTGGAATACGATCAATTGAAGAATGCAACAATGAAGCATTCGAAGATCTGAGGAGATCTCGCTACATTTGACTAGGGCCATAGAAGATATAATCCGAAGATGCACTTTATGTTTACAACATGATGGAAATCAGTTCGAGCAATATATGTAAATCATTATGAGAAGTAAATTTGAGTAAATTATTAGGTGCCTATTATTATTCTCATGTAGGTATTTCTCAGAGAACTCTAGAAACTAAACGACAATCTCAAAAATAAAATAAAAGCGGAAATTGCGGATGTCATAAATAACGATAGAATCTTAGGAGCAGCCTAGCTCCATTATTTCGGTCAAGAAGATTTTGCATTGTTTTGATCGTTTTCATCGAATAACTACAAATGTTCTATGGTTCGTCCGCTCACGTGTGTTCCTTCGCCCAGCCATTAGGGTAAATCATTATTCCGTTATTTTCTTCAAATTGGGTGAAATTTTGTCATCATGTTATATATTTTGAAAAGGAAAAAAACGGCAATCGGAATATGCCAAAAAAACTATGTTCGTATTTTAAAAATGCAACTTTATGTCATATCTGTCATAATTAATGAAAAAAACTTTGAGTACGTCACTGAATCTACTCAGAAAACCGTTTTAGAAACGTAAAACAGATTTCAATTATCTTCTATAAGAACCGAGATATCGGGAAAAAAGAAATCCGGAAATTTTCAAGATTCGCGAATAACTCAAAACCACTGAAGTTAGAATAATTCTGATTAGCTCTATGAATTTGTCTCGAAAAAGTAGCCAAGGGTCGTGAAAACCCCATCTCTCTATCCTAAATAATAACAGAGATGCTCCTGGTGGCACCCCCAAAATGGGACATGCTGTACAATTTTTCTGGACAATTTCGAATGGAGAGATCACAGAAACAAAATTTAAATTATGTAAAAAGAACAGACAAACTCAAAAATTCGATATGCATGTTCTAGATCTTATGACAAAATTCTCAGCAGCTTATTTAAATATCCTCCTTATTTTGTCTACCATTATATTCAACTTTCTGTATCTTGAAAGATTTATGGGTGATAACATTATGTTCTAACTTTTTGAAAATTTGAACTTCACTATTGCCTTTCTTTTCAGTGAAAGAAGAACTTATTTGATTTTTTTCTTCGTTTCCATAATCCATTTTGAAATTTCTTCCTTAATTCTGCGAAAGCTTGACAACAATTCGAGAATTTGACAACTACGAAACATTCTTGAGGTTTCCATCTTTACCATAGAGTATTCATCGTCCAACATAGTTACTAGATATTATTCTGTGATTTCGTTATTCGGAAATGTCTATCAATATTGACACAATTTCAATTTGAAGTTTCGGTAAAACCGTGATAAGTTTTATTTTTTCATCATTTTTTATTTCAACCACAAAGCTTCAATTCGAGAACTTAAATTGGGAACTACGGCGATGAATAAAATTCATTCTGGTTACTCTTTTTTGGAAATCTGGTTTTCTATTGAATCAGGTATCCTTAAATAAATCACTTATTTTCGTTGGAAGTAAATAATCTTTCTAAGCTGTGATAATTCTATGGGAACTGTCAATCATTCATTTAAGACGTGTCTTTCAAGAAACGGGATTATTTCAGGTAGGGTGGGCAAACCTGGGCAACTTCAAATTGTTGAATGTCAAGGTACAACCGCCTATTACTCGCCATTCTTTATACACGGCGACCCATTAAATTGAGGTGATTTAAAAATTGTTGAAAAGTGGAATAGATTCAAATTTAACATGTTGTTTTGTGAGAAATGCCCCAAGTTATAGTTTCTACAATTGTTGACTAATTTCAATGAAACGAAACCGAATTGCATCTTGAATGAAACATTTTTATTGGTCTGTCACTGCCGAAATCCCCGAAATTGTTCTTCATTGGAACTTTTTGAATGGTACTCCATATTTTCATTTTTTTGAATATTCATTCGATTCTGAGTATCTCCGTTGAAAAAATGTCACTTGAAACGCTGAATTCTCCGAAAAAAAAAAGATTTTAAACATAGAAGAATATTGTAATGAATCGTGAAGTAAACTCTGTGGTGGAATATCATTGAAAATTATAGAGCAATATTCATAGAATTAAAATGGACGTCATTTGCAATTATTAACGAGAAATTATGACAGATTAGGTATCTACAGCTAATTCTTAAAATTGTTTCAAGTCATAAAGTGAAATTTTCGTACGGCATGGTCACTACGTTAAAACAAACGATACTATATTCACAATAGTTGTAATTTGATGAAGAAACATTATGAATAATTTGTCTGAATTGTCATTGCAAGAATTAATATTCGAATTATCATAATGAGTGCAAGGAACATACCTAAGCTATTTCTAATTTCGTGTAAATTCTATGAATAGGCTTTAAGTTACTAGATAAAATTAGGAGAAAGATATACAATTATTATTAATTATTCGAAAAAAAAAATATTCAAGGAAATCGAAGTTGCCTATGGTTCATTGAAAAAAAATGTTTGCACTATTCAATTTTAAAACCGTTGGACAAAAAAAAATCTACGTAAAAATGTATGTAAAATGTCAAAACCATTTTGACATAACTTCAAAAATACTCGAGATATTGGCACTTGACTGATTTGAAAAATTTTCATCATTTACAAATACATCGAAAACGAATCCTATTGAAGTTAGGCAAAACATACTTTCACATTTTTGCCGATCGGTTTCTGAGTTATGAAGCAAAGTTGTGTTTTTCAACTATGAATTACAGGTGATTTAACATCAATACAGATGATTATTTTTCCTTTCCAAATGTATACTACAAGGTTCATTAATTCCTTCCACATCTACCATTTTCGTTAAAAAATCGAAAATTCATATCTATCTACTCGGATGGTCTATGTGCCCATACATTAATTTCTGTGTTAAAACAAGAGAGTTTACCTCTTAGGACGAACATAGATTTTCCTTCTTTCATGACACTATTTTTACTGTTCAATCTTATTGATGTGGATTCATTCAATACGGTGTTTGAAACAATTGCAATATTCACTCAATAGCATTGATTCTGTGATTCTGTGCTTCGAAGATTTCTACTTATAACTCCTTCGTAACTGCCTTCAATTCCAGAATTACGAAAAGTATGAGATGTTGGGATGTTATATAGGGTGTTGCATAAAAGTATGTCACAACTCGATGGGGTAAATTTACGTGCAATTTTAGGAGAAAAAAGTTCATATAAACATAGGTCCGCAAAAGCTCCGTTACAGGGTGTTGAAATTTGCGGAAGAAATCATTTTTTTTCTTCAAAACTCCTGCAGTTTTTGAAATATTCAGTCCAAATTTGGAATGCAAGCTATTTTTTACAGCCTCCATCATTACACGTCCTAGATTTTAACTGAAATTCACAAGGTGTTTTCTTTTCCGAGGCCATGTCTTCTTTTGCCCTTTCAAGTTTTTTGCAGCACGCCATTGATCAGCGTTCAATCAATTTTCGTCATCTTTGTTCAATTTAGAAACTTTTTTGACACTTGTAATTTTTTCGTATCTCCAACCGTTTTCGAGTGAAAAATTATTGAATTTGAATTATTTGAATTGTATGTTATTCGCTAAATAAAAAAAACCAATAGAAATACTCGATAGGTATGCCCAAAATTAGCTTTTATTTTGATTATTCGTCTTCTGAGACTCAACTTATATTCAATACGAAACTAAAAAAAAAACAATTAAAAACTAAATAAATTGCTGGAAGTGTCCTCCACCTGCAACAATACAGGCCTCTGTCCTTCTTCGCATATCATCACGCACTCTTTGAAATATTCCTGGGGTATTTCTTATCGTGCCACAAGAGGTTATTATTCGATTTCTCATTTCTTCTACAGTGTTCACTGGAGTGGTATAAACTAAACTTTCGAGATATCCCCATAAGAAAAAGTCTAAACTATTTAAGTCTGGGGATCTAGGAGGCCATGGTTCTGGCCCACCTCGACCTATCTATCGGTTGTTGAATGTATTATTCAAGGATTCCCTAGCTTCTCCACTGAAATGTACTAGTGCCTCGTCATGCATGAACCACATTATGTTTCTCACCAAAAGTGGCACATCCTCGAGCAACGAAGGTAACTCCTCCTCAAGAAATTGCCGATAAGCGGGATCGTTCAGTCTGTTAGGCAAAAAAAATGGCCCAATCAAATATTTTTCAATTATTCCGACCCAGACATTTAGTGAGAATTGTTCTTTATGATGAGATTCTTCAATCAAATGAGGATTTTCCTCAGCCCAATAATGATTATTGTGAAAATTTGTGATAGCAGTTCTCGAAAAGTTATCTTCTTCTGTGAACATTATTTCACTATCAAAATGAGCATTTTCTCTAATTTTATCTAAGAACCATCGGCAGAAATTCAGTCTTCAAGGAAAATCTCGAGGAAGTAGAGTTTGGACGCGTTGAATATGAAACGGGTAAAATGAAAAGTCGTGGAGAATTCTCCAAACTAGAACATGTGAAATATTCAACTGATTTCCAATTTTTCTTGTACTCACATGAGGAGTCAAATCAATACATTTCAAAACTGCTTCCTCAATATCTGGAGTTCTCATAGTTTGAGTTGCACCTTTTAAATGATTATTTGCAGTAAAAGTGAAGTTTCCCCCAACCTTCTGTGGATATTTGAAAACGTTCGCCTGTCTGGTGTTACTCGATTTGGAAAGCGTACCTGATATAATCGCCTAGTTTCTGTTGTGTTTCCGTCAGCCAGACCATACATGTAATGGATATCAGCCAATTCGGCGTTCGTAGTAAAATCAGCCATTTTTTCTTACAGCTATAACTTTAAAAGTCTTAAAACTAATCGTTAATTTAATAAACAATTCGAGCAGACACTGGTTCAATTTTAGCAACTGTCAAAAGGAATAAATAAATGAAGAAAATCAAAGCCTACTAGTCATTTTTTTAATAAAAAGTGCTTTCAATTCAGTGAATGCATACAATCGTTTAATAATTTTTTGCTCGAGAACGGTCGGGGATACGAAAAAATTATAGATGTCAAATAAGTTTCTAAATTGAACGAAGATGACGAAAATTGATTTTACGCTGATCAGTGGAGTACTGCAAAAAAGTTTGAAAGGGCAAAAGAAAACATTGCTCCGGAAAAGAAAACATCTTGTAGATTCTAGTTAAATTTAGGACGTGTAATGATAGAGGCTGTAAAAAATATCCTACATTCCAAATTTAGGCTGAATATCTCAAAAACTGCAGGAGTTTTGAAGAAAAACCAATTTTTTCGGGAAATTTCAACACCCTGTAGCTCCGTAACGAAGCTTTTGTGGATCTATGTTCATATGAACTTTTTAACTCAAAATTGCACGTAGAGTTACCCCCTAAAGTTGTGACATACTATTATGTAACACCCTGTATACATAATGGGCATGATTCAGATGCTGCGAAAAAATCAAATATAGTATAGAAGTCCTTATTGACCGTTTGACCTTGCGAAACCAATTCATGATGAACCACACCACGAATATCGAAGAAAACAATCGGAATTGTCTTGATTTTCGAAGGACTTTGGCTAGGTTTTTTCGATTTTGGCTCATTCTTTCCCATCTATTCCGATAACTGTTGGCTCGTTAGTATGTCGTATTCATAGACCCATGTCTCGTCACCAGTTATGATCTGTCCCATGAACGTGGGATCAGAATTCGCATGATCCAGCATGTCTTGAGCACCTGCCTCCGGTACTGCTTTTGAAGAAAATTCAGCTCTATCGGAACGAGCCGAGCGGCGACGCGCCACATGCCCAATTGGTTCACTAAAATCATACAAGCGGTTTCACGAGAGATGTTGAGATCACGAGCTATCTCTATAACACTGGCATGACGATTTTCGATCACCGTTTTCTTGATTTTTTGGGCGTTATCGTCGGTCGAAGAGGTCGAAGGTCCTCCGGAACGAGGCAAATCTCCGTCTTTTAAGGCTTTCTACCTCTCGTACACTTGGGTTTTCCAAAAAAAGAGTCTCTATAAGCCTTTTCCAGCATTCGCAACGATTCAGCACACGGAATTTCGCCCAAAACACAAAATTTGAGACAAACTCTTTGTTTAATATTATTTTCCATTGTAAAATTCGCAGAGTACCACTGAGGTGGACTAGTTTCAACAGCTGTCGTAAACAAACTACTTGACAGATCGCGCTCATGTTCGGAATAGTAATTGAGGGCAGTCCTACCAACATACAGAAACTCAAAATACTTAAAAATAGTCAACCCTGTCAATTTAAATGAGAATTTCCGAAAACTTTTTTGTCAGAGAGTTTACCTAAATTTTTCCAATATGTATACCTCGATTGTTGAATTCAATTTTTGTGAAAATCTCCATTTTCATTTAAATCCCTGAAAATTTTCAGGAAAATGGAAAACAAATAGCCAATTATCGTATTCGAGTGGAGTTGTTGGCGCGTGATTGAATAATTGGGCATTTATTTTTGTTCGTCAAATTGAATTCGAATGTAAAGCGAATCGCGATATTTTTGCAAAAATTCTCATTATATTTTTCGAACGACGCAGCGATAAGTTCAATTAATCAAGTATTAGGTTAATTACCGTTCTCACGTACTGCTTCAGCCAAGCCTCAGCTTTTTGCTCGCGAAGGTCGTTAAACTCACATCTTTCAAGTAAAGTAAGTCTACTAGGTTTTTCGTCTTTTATTCACGTAATTAGACACTTCAATTTCCCTCTCCGAAATACCTGAAAAGCTGGTAATTTGCGAACTTCTTCCTTAGAAATTAATAGAATTCCAAGAACTTTTTATATTTGGTTGTTTCTGGCAGACCGTGGTTTGCTCGGTAACTTTCTCGGCGTATACACGTTTTTAAATCTGTTTCTATAGAGGATGGCTATTCTGAAAATTGATGATAACAAAATCGGAGGAATAGTTCAATCATTCATTTATTCATCAGAGATGACAAATTAAGAAATAATAAATATAATATCTTAATTCCTGACGAAACCAATGAAGTGGACATATACAAAGGATAAAATCACAATAAGCAAGAGGAGACAAGACATTTAAAACGAAATGGAACATCAGATGAATCACTCATGTAATCCCATATCAACAAATTCGTCCATACTGTAACATATATTCGTTAAAGTAAAGACTTAATTTTCATTTGAATTTGGGAGGCTTTTACTTGGTAAAATTCCATTATAAATAATAAAAAACAAGTACTGTGTTTTAAGGAATTTTACTTAATAATTGCGATTCGTAACGCGTTTCACTACACCGTAGCTTCTTCAGACGAATGAATGTACAGAAAATATAAATGAGAATATAAATACAAATGTTCTTGACTAATTGAAAGCTTATTGGGTTGCTTCTTCTTAAGTGGTTATTTATGACAGGTATATCCAATAAAATTAAGGAATAGATTGCTCCCCGAAGAGATTCTATAGAGGTGAAGGGCTTAAATCGACTTGTTCATTGATGAGTCTACCTGAGTGTTTGTGTTTGTTGATTTCTAAAGTTTCCCAAAGATCTACCTTCCAATATATATTATCTGTATGCAAAATTTCAAACTGTGGGTCGAAAGAGTGATTATTTTCTAAGAGATGATTCGTGTAATTTGAATCGGATTTTTTATTTGAAAAACTGCGTTTATGTTCCGATATTCTAATAGAATGTATTAAAATAAATAAAATAAATGAGGCGTAGCTCTAGAACTCATAAAAAGCTATTTGAGCAACCGATCTCAGCAAGTGTGGTTCCAGAATGGAAAGTTACAGTGGCGAACGATCAGCCATGGTGTACCACAGGGGTCCATCTCGGACCCGCTGTTGTTTGTCCAATATGTAAATGATTTGATAGATAATGTAACATCAACTAGCTCAGTTCTTTTTGCCGATGATAACCAGTTTTTTGAATGTAGGCACTGATATAAATGAGGCGAATAACCTCTCCTCAAATACGCTTGAAGAGGCGGAATTTTGGTTCGATACAAACAAACTGAAGATGAATGTAACAAAAATCCAACATCTAATACTCGAAACAAAATCACAATTGAATACTCACCTTCGGTTTTTAGAAGTCACCCTGGAACCGGACCTGAAGTTTGCTCTTCACATTGAAGACCTAGCACCTCTCGGGTGCCTTCTTCACCATCCGTAGAATGAAGCAAATTGCTGGTGAGATATCTGCTCGAACCGCTTACTTTGGGTGCTTCCGCGGTTTGATCTCCTACGGTGTCATTTTTTGGGGACACTATCACGAGAGTAGCAGAATATTCCTGAAGCAAAGATATGCGCTGCGAATCTTGTGCGACGTTCGAAGAAGGGAAAGCTGCAGAAACCTGTTCAGAAAAGAAGGAATACTCACCTTGACATCTCTTTTCATACACGCCTGCATACTTTTCATTCATGATCACGGGCTTGACCTTCCAAAAAAACAATTTCATTCACACCTACTCCACTAGAAATGCTGAAAAATTTGTAATACCTTTCCATAGAATAAATACGTCACAATTCAGTATGAACTACACCGCAATGAAAATATATAACAAGCTCCCAGAGGAGTATAAAAAAATGAAGAGACCACTGTTGCAGAAAAACCTCAAAAAAACTGATATCGAAATCCTACAACAGGCTAGATGAATATTTCAATGACAAAAATTTCTAGAAAAACTTATTTAATTATTTATTCAATAGTTATGTTTGTCAATATGTTAAAATGTGTACCGTTCTTTTATAATATTTATTGTTTTTTCTTTTTTTTTGACTCCCCATGTAATTTTTAGATGGTCAAATTGTTCATTAATGTAATTATTGTTTTACTCTAGACTGGATGAACAATAAATGAAATGAAATGAAATGAGTCGATTATATAGTTTCAAACCCAAATGAGTGAAATATTTTTGTGGTAAACGTTGTTGTGGTAATATAAGGTTTTCCTTATTACTGGTGTTGTAATTATGAACTTTGCTGTGAGTGACAAACTGATCACGGAAACGGTTAATATAGCCGAGACATTCGAGGATGTAAATTGAAGGGATAGGGAGAATGCACAGTGTCTTGAATATACTCCAGCAACTTTGTTCTTGCGTTGCTCCAACTATTGCTCTAACAGCCCTTTTTTGCAATAAAAAAATTCGTTGAGCTTCCAAAGATGCCCCTCAGAGGAGTATTCCATAAGACACGACACTATGAAATTGCGCAAAGTACGTTAAGAGACCCTTTCGTTGGCGGTGTAGCGCATTCTGCGGATAGAATAAATTGCTGAGTATAATTTTCTACTCATTTCAGCGATGTGTGTTTCCCACGTAAGAGTACTCTCCATTGAAAAGTCCAACAGTTCATTAGTCGAGTCATCATTGTCCTCATGATTACGCTTTGCCGCGAAGGTCAATTTTTGATTTTTTCTCCATGTTAATATGTAAACCGTTCGCGCTAAACCATTTATGTGCCTTTTGCATGGTAGACCCAGTTCAATTTTTCTATAGAATGAGACTTGACAAGAAATATTGTGTCGTCCGCGAACAAACATGTTTTATCTGCTTCAATATTGGATGGGAGATCATTCATATACAGAATGAAAAGCACCGGACCCAATATTGATCCCTGCGGAACTCCAAGGTTTATTTTTACTGGCGCAGACAGCTCGTTTTTCCAACATACTGATTGGTACCTATTTTCTAAGTAAGATTTGAGAATATTCCAAATCCTTCCTCTCATTCGGCAATATTCTATTTTGAGAAGAAGCACAGGTCTCAACATCTGGTCGAAAGCCTTACTCAAATCACAATTAATTTCTGCATCTTCCTGATCATCCATGGTTCTCATCATATACTCGACTAACTCAGCCATAGCGGTGACTGTTAACTTGCCTTCTTTAAATCTATGTTGGCATGGTGTCAATATTGATTTGGACTCAAGGTAAGCCACTATTCTATTTTTAAGCAAGGTTTCAAAAACCTTAGAGAAGACAGGCAAAATAGAAATTGGCCTGTCGCTATTTGGATCGTTTGGGTCCCCCTTTTTGAGTATTGACACCACTCTAGCATACTTCAACTCCACCGGAAAGACCCCCTGCTTAAAACATTGGTTTATGACTACACTCTGAGGTACAGCCACAGCGTGGATTATTTTTTTTTAGGAGACTAACATTGAAATCGTAGATATCTACAGAATTTTTTCCTTCATGCCATGCACCAAAGTCATTATTTCTATAGCTGTTGTATCTGTTAGAATCATCGAGTTGTAGTCAGAAGTAGCAGTCTTTGTGGCATAGGATTGTGGAGATTCATTCTGGTCAGGATTTTCTGGTATATATCTCATAGTAACATTTGCGAAGTGGTCGCAGAGGGTATGAGTGCTCAGATTAAAGTTTACATTCACACTTTTTGGTTCCTTCACCTCAGCGTTAATGCTTTTCCAAATTTCTTTGCTTTTGTTTGAAGTATTTGCTATTTGTTCACAGTGGCCAGAATTAATGGAGCTGTCGATGGCACTTTTCAACCTTGACTTCAATGTCTTATACAGTTTTGGCATCATCTCTTCTGACTCTGAATATGGTGTAGGATGCGTCCACCTGATTTTTGAGTGCTGCAATTTCAGGACTGGGCATCACCACTCGGTTCTTATTATAGTTCGCTTTTACTCTTTTTTTAGGGAAATTTTCGTTTTAAAGTTGTCAATTATGATGGAGTGGAATACACTATAGGAAGTTTGAGCATTTGCTCATGCGATGGGGTCCCAATTTTGTCGTTCTAGGGAATTTATCAATGTCTCTTATAACCTAAAAACGAGGAGCTTTTGTATAGAGAAATAAATGATGAAAATACTTACCACTTCATCCCACGACTTGATGAAATTGATTGGGAGCCCATAGAACATGATGATGAAGAAACATCCTTTGATAGATTCCATATTTGCGCGAAAGTTTACTGTTAGGAACTCAAGTATAATGGCCAAACGATGTTTCTCCCTGAGGAAATATAGTTCGATCAGAGGAGTCAAAAGCAAAACATCAATGGACATTTACGAGATGAATGTGGTACTATTCAAAAAAACTGGGCACGTAATTGTTGAGCCTTTTGTTCTGTCATGAACTAATGTTTAAACCAGGAGATTTTTTCAAATCAGTTAAAACTTATAAAAAGGGAGACAAATTCGACTTGAACAACTATAGACCGATCTCTGTTGTGCCTGTCATTTCGAAAGTATCTGACACCCTCTTTAGAAACAGATTTATATCATGCTTGAAATCGAAATCGAAAATAGATGATTGCCAGCATGGATTCCTAAGCGGAAGGTCCACGGTCACCGCTAGGCTCGTATGATAGAATATCTGGTGAGCGCTTTCGAGGCGGAGATTGATTGTTGCGATCTGAGCAAGGCATTTTATCTCATGATGAGGCGGACCCTGATCATGAAGTTGGAATGTTGCGGAATCAGGGGAAGGGCATTCGGATTTGTGGAATGTAATGTAATGGAAAAATACACTCTCGTTCCCTAAAATGGGTGGACACTGGAGTTCCAAAAGGTTCCATTTTGAGCCCTCTCCTGTTTGTCTTGTATATCAATGACCTTCCTCGTGTGTTGACGTTTATTCAGATGACACAACTTTCATTAATAAAGCCTCAACCAAATGGGAGACATCACTGTTTGCTAAGAACACTGTGAAAGACGCTGCGAATTGGTTCGTAGCAAATGGATTGTGCCTGAATCTGAGTAAAACAGAAAAATTATCTACGGGTGCTGATCCAGATACTAACGACGCGGTCATAAAGGTTGTGGCGTTTCGCATGGACGGATGTCTAATCGGGGGGTTCCATTTGGAGGAAACTGTTGGGAATCTCGCTTGTACCGTCTACGGGTTTGCAGTATAGTGGATGAGGATGCAGTGCTTTAAACGTATTATGCTCTTCCTCATAGTATAGTCACCTATGGAATATTGTTAAGGGATCTATCACGTGAGGCCCAAAAAGTTTTTTTGCAACAAAACAGGGCCATCAGAGCGATAGTTGCAGAAATATCTTAAAAAAGTACGATACCGTCAACATTCATATTCCGTGCACTGTGCTACATTTACCTGCATAAAAAGTAGTATTTAACACATTCAAGAGTTTTCTACCACGATACCAGATGGAAGAACATTGTACTTCCAAAATGTAAGAAGTTAAACACACAAAGAGTTTCGACTATATTGGGATGAAGCATGTTTTTGTGATTACTAAATATCAGGGATTAATCCCTGAAAAATTTATTTTTTCTGAGATGGTCAAGCAACCAAATAATTTTTTTGGACCACTTGGTGTCGATTGACTCTCTTAGAATATTGTAAAAGCTAAAGCTTTTGTCACGAAAAAACCCCTTAAGATGACCTATTCATCTTGATCCACAACTTACTTGCCGAAAAAATATACATGGAACATTCAAATATAAATTAGGCCCGCAATCGTCCAAAATCGGTGTACCCGTTCTTGAGTTTCGAAAAAAATGTTGTTGATGTAATATTTTTTACATATGTTAATTGAAAGTATATGAATTGACCTCTTTATGAAACCCGAAGATTAATTAATTGTTAGTAGTGTATTTTGCCACACTATAGAACGTTATCAACACAAAGAATTTACGATTTTCTTTGCGCACTAATAATTACCATTCTACATCTCCCAACTTTATTTTCGTTATATCTGTCAGTGTGGCCGCCCATGTGTAGAACATTGGTTGTACATTTAGCAAGCATTTAACTTTAACTTCGATTCTTCATAAGTTCGTTTCCAGGAAATCTATTTTGGCATCCAGCTATGAAAAGGGTCGCTACCTCTTCAAGGTGCAAGAATTTGTGACTAATATAGGAACAAGAGGTACCCGATCTTCGTGTTCAGATATTTCTGCACTATTATTCAACATTGAAATACCAAAATTACTGAAGACTTTTCGAATTACAATCTTCGATTCACGTAGTTGAACTACGTTTCCTTCCGTTTATTGGTAGGTACAAAACTTCTGGTACATATAATCCTTACTCGAATTCTCTATCAAAAATTGACGTCGTCAAGAATAGTGTTTTTAATTACGAATCATCATCTAATTACCTAATTACCTGCTTTTCTGAAACTATTAGTATTTTAAGACAAGACAGTTTGAAAAATGTAGGAGAGGCTTTTTTCAAATGGCTATCTTGATATGCTTACTATATTCTATTCGTTGATATGAAAAGATTTACATACTGGGTGATTCACCAGTGGCGCGGTGCTCTGTAGCTCGTACACTCTTGAAGATTGTATTTAGAAAGTAAAAATCTACTTCAGCAATTTATTTTGAAGTAAACAGAGTGTCCCAATTTTCTATAAGAAAATCTTGGGAGGTTTTTTCAGAAGATTCAAGAGCGTCCTAAACTCTGCTTTAAGTAATAAGTTTTTTTGGTGAGTAGTTTCGTCACAATATTTTTTTTCCGTAAAAATTCATGAAAATAGGATTTCACATCATCGCATGCTCCTTCGGCCAGAGAGGATGAATACTTTTTTCCTTTCGTTTTCTTATTTCCCAAGGATAGCTTTATTGTTGAATTGAAATAGATTATCCTCATTTTATACAGGAGTGACTCAAAAATATTAATGGATATTGTAATTTTAAAAATATCATATCTTGATTTTTCCAAATGGAACATCCTGTATTTTATTATTCATGTCAACGCATAAAATATTGTGCCATATTTTTGCAGAAGTAACCTGATCTTTATCGTCGACCATTTTCGAAATAAAAAAATGAACTAAAATAATAAAATCAGAGGTTGCGAAAGAAGAGTTTATTAGTACATATCATTATACTTGATCAGAGAAATGCAGATATTTTAAGGTAGTCGTGATTTTTGGTGAGATGATTTACAAGGTGTTGAACTATTTCAATAAGAGTTCGAAATGTTGTCCGTTTCTTTGTATACACAACTCAATCCTTCTGAGGAAAGACCGTTGATCTCTCGACAACATTTGCTGATTAACTGACTGAAAGGCGTCGACTATTCCCTGTCTCATATCCAACTGTTTTGAAGAAGGAATCTGGTAAACGATGCCCTTAATATAACCCCGTAAGAAAAAATCTAGACTTGTAAGGTCAGGAGACCTTCGCTGGCCATCTAATAGGTCCACCACGTTCTATCCATTTGTTTGGAAATACATGATTCAAATGCTTCCTAATTTGATGTGAGTAATGTGCCGGTGCTCTATCCTGTTGAAACTACAAATCTTGTCCTATATGCTCTGGTACATCGGCAAGTAACATTGGTAGATGATTTTGTAGAAAATTTAAATACATTTCACTATTGAGGTGCCCGTCGAAAAAGTGCAGCCCAATTAAATATCCATCTACTACTTATATCTGTTAACTGAGAAAACTCTCTTTGGCTCTTCAGCTGTAGCAGTTTTTGGGTTTTCATGTTTTTTGTGAGCGATATTACCCGTTTCGATAAATCTAATTAGAAGTTTCTCAAAGCATCTTGCATTAGGATGCCTCTTATCAGGAAACCTTTGTGCATGAACTTTACTTGCCAACAAAGAATTTCTATCACACTCACCCAGAATAAAAATCATATCAACCATTTCTTCTTCTTCATGGCAGTCAATTGAGAAAATTGGGTTCAAACCTCACTTTAACAATGTTTAATAACGAAACACTGATAAGTTCACAATGTAAAAAACAGAATATGATATGTCCGGATACCTGACAGAAGGCACAAATAAAAAAAAATGTCAACACATACCTCGATTTACGTTTTAATCATCTTGATTTTATCATTCGTTAACAGAATTATCTTGTTTAGGTTTCATTTTTTACTACTTGAATCATTACAGACAAAAAAACTTCTGTGCGAATAATGATGCATGTTGATGAGTTTGATACGGTTTGTAGAATTTTTACAAATAATCGAATATTTCGAAAATGATCGAAGATAAAGATTATGTTACTTCTGCAAAAGTATAGCACAATCTTTTATGCGTTGACATGAATAATAAAATACAGGGTATTCCATTTGAAAAAATCAAGATATGATATTTTTAAAATTACAATATTCAATAATTTTTTTGAATCACTCCTGTATGAAATGAGGATAATCTATTTCAATTCTTCAATAAAGCTATCCTTGGGCAATAAGAAAACGAAAAGAAAAAGGCAATGCCTTTTGAATAGTACGATTTATCACGGCCTTTAAAATAATCCTCAGTTTCGTCTTCAACTTCTTCATTGGTCGCAAATCTTTCTCCCTTGAGCCATCTCTTCAAATTTGGGAAGAGATAATAGTCGCTGGGAGCCAAATCTGGGGAATACGGGGAATGAGAAAGCAATTCGAAGCGTAATTCGTGCAATTTCGCCATTGTTTTGATCGATTTGTAAGCTGGTTCGTTGTCTTGTCCATTTTTTTTCCAATACCAAAACTTGTTTACTATAAAAAGCTGTAGCGTCACAATTTGTTGACAAATTGAGCTGAACATGGGTTAGATGCGTTTGAAGGTTAGTACTTCTTAAAATAGCTTAGCTTTCAAAGATTGGTGGCGCCATCTCTGAACATCCTAGTATGTGTAATATGGTTGAAAGAATCCGTTGGGATTGTTGTAAATGTTTTTGTTTTATATATGTTGTGGGTGAGATTATTATGGAGTTTAGTGATGGTTGTGTGAAGAAAATTAATTGAATTGTTGAGTTCAGTTTCAACAATGAATGTTATTTTATCATGCATTTTATTTAGAAAATGTAAATATTGATATATTTGTCTGTTTAAGCCTTGAAAACCCACGAGGATATCATCAACGTATCTGTACTAAAAAGTAATACGTTTTAGTGCTAACTTATTCAATCTAGATTTTTCAAGATTGTTCATTAAAATATCTGCTAATAAGGGGGTGATTGAAAACCCTATGGGGAGTCCTGAGTTTTGTTCGAACATTTTTGATTCAAATTGGTAATAATTTTGTGACAAACTGGTCTCTAAAAGATTACAAAATTCATCTGCAAATTGTGGTGAAATGTTATTTTGATTCATCTGTTGGAACGTTTGGGTACACATTCTTGTCGGAATATTACTCTTCAGTGGATACCACAGGCTACCTAGGGCACGTTTGTTTGGGAGTCTAGATGAGGATCTGTCTATACCATTAGTGTCCAAAGCTTTCCCGAAATCGCATTCAGGAAATAAAAATTGTTTGCGCATCGTCGATAATTCAAAACTGGATAGAAATGACAAATGTACAAAGTTAGACCACTCATGGAAATTCTGAATACATACAACCAGATTTATATGGAATCACCCGATATTTTGAATATTACCACAGGGCTTTTGGAAATTTCGAAGGATTGTTAGAATTGAGATATTTCAATTGAAAAAAGAAATAAATTAAGGTTCATTTCAAGAAAGAAACAAATAAAAAAAATAAGACTTTCCGCATGTAGTAAAAAAATTGAAAATTGTTTTCTCACGGAGTAGGTGTTTTTTCTCGACCCCGGTAGTTTCTATTACCTCCTCTTGCACTGATATAACCCTGAATCCGTCTAGGCATATCTTTGGATTTGGTTTTCGACCTCTGGGGTGATATTCTGCCACTCTTTTGTGGCGGCTTGGATGATTTTCCTTTTGAGATTATTCCATAAATGTTCAATAGGATTTAGGTCTGGAGAGCAAGTTGGCCAGTCCAAAATAGCGATTCCCTCTGTTTCGAGATAATGTCGCGCGAGGTTGCTGGTATGCGAAGGAGCATTATCTTGCATATGAGTGAAATTCTCACCTTGGGCACTTCGCCAGAGTCTCACTATGGGCTCCAGCACTAGGTCCACGTAATTTCTAACCGTTACACTCGCAGGAAACGAAATCAAATCTGTTCAGCCTCCCAGCATAATGCCACCCCAAAACATCACACTGTCCCCTGTATTTCGGAATTTGTCTTGCTGCTCTGAGTCTAGCTTGTCTTCTACGACCCCTTAAAACCTGAATCCCGCGATGATCTGATCGAACGCCAATTCTGGTCTCATCCGAAAAAAGAACATTTCGCCAATTCTCAATATTCCAATTTTGGTGCTCGATACACCAATTGAGTCTGTTAATTTTTTGTTGTCTGGTTAGCTCTGGAACTCTTAAGGGCCTTCTGCTGTATAAACCCTTGAACGAAGTCTTTGATGTATCGTTTCGACTGATACACTGATGCCTGTTGCTTCCAGAAATTTCCTTTGGAGTATGGGGTGCGACGCACTAGGGTCTCTTCTTGCAATTTGGCATAAAAAGCAGTCTTGTTCTCCAGAAGTGATCTTCCTACGACTTCCTCTAGTCCTATTTTGCAGAGATTGAAGTTCCACGTATCGGGTGTAGGTTTTTGAAATCACCCCCTGTGATGCCCCATTGTGGCCTCTATATCCTTCTGTTCACCTCTTCTTCAACGAGATTATTATTCGACCCCTCTGCACATCAGACAATCCAACGTAAGGCATTTTCATATATGATTATAGGCTTTTTTAAATTTTGAAATTCACAGTTTCAAATCTCAGTGACGACTGAGTACAATATCCCGAACATGTGGTGATAATTCAACATTTGTTATCATACTATCCAGTTTGTTTACAACAAAAAACTTCATTCTTCACAAGTAGTCAAAGATCTATGGTTAAAAACAATCAATAATGTGAAATACCGAGTGATTCCATATAAATTTGGTTGTATGTATAAACTTTTAACAGTTGGGAAGTTTTCATTCTCAGTCGTTGTCTATAGATGAAGCTATGATCAAATATTTTGGTCATCATTCTGCAAAACACTTTATTAGAGGAAAGCCTGTGTGATTTAGGTTTAAAGACTGGATGATTTCCAGCTCCACTGAATGTTACAAATTTGAAACCTTCTGTGGTGCAAAACCATCTACTGTTAGCGAGTAAAATGTAGTGAAAAGTTCATAGCTCTCGACTCTGTAATCCTTTTGGAACTATTGGAATGTGTATCTGATACGTCAGATCACCTTTTAGTTTTTGATAATTATTTGCCAGCCCTGGTATTTTGAAAACATTGAGAGAAAGCGATTTTAGGACCATTAAGGATATTATTATCGGTTCCCCCAAATGAAAAAAAAAATGAACGTGGGTGTTTTCAGTACATTTACGACTCAACAAATAATTTGTTGTTTGCCAGATGGAAAGATAACAATATTCTGACAATGGGAACAAATTACGATTCATTTGGCAAAAGTAGAAAGATGGTCTTCATTTAGAAAGCATAAGATTGAAGTTGCAAAGCTTCTTCTCTTCTCCAAATGCAATTCTTTCATGGGGCGTGTGGATTTCCTGGATCAAAGTGTTAACATTTACAGGCTATCTATTCGGGGGAAAATGGTCAACGTGACTGCCTTCAATGCTTGGAAAATTCTAGCGATGGTTTGTGAAGATAAAGTCGATTTGTTAATTTTTGTTCGGGGCATCACCCGTCATTATCTGCGGAGCTGTTCTAAATCATCACGCTCCAGGAACAGACCTAGTTCTACACCCATATGTATTATACAAAAGAGTCACTTTCGAGTAAATATTGAAAAACAATTACGGTGTAAAGTTCGTCATTTCAAAGCACGCTGGAGATGTGTTAAATGTAATGTCACTTCATGCTTAGAACGAAATTGTTTAGAAATATATCACATGCCCTCTTAGCAGGACTTGCTTGGTTGACCTTCAATTATCTTTTTTTAAACTAGAATTTCTCGCTAGACCTTTGAATGTCCCAGTGGCCCCAAATGAGTCCACCAATTTTGTGTTAAAATGCCTTGAAGAAATTTTTTTTATATTATGTTTCAACTTCACTTCTTAGATATTAAAAATGTGAAAAAAATCATGATTTTATTCAAAAAAATTGGTGGGATCAAATGGGTTAAAACAAAATTTAAACATGGAGTCCCAAGGAGCTTTTTTAATGTTGCAGTTAACGTAAAAGAATCCTTTCCCAGCATTTTCCATCATCATTCGTCCTTTTCTCCACAATTCGTACCTAACCAACTTACGGTACAAACTATATATAGTGCCATAAAAAAAAGATTTAGTTTCTTCTCGTGTTTTCGGTTTGAAACTTTCGACCCTAATAAATCATAGATGACATTTGTAAGATATAGCTACGGTGACGTGACATATAAACCCAGACGAGAAACCAGAAATGAAACATCCCTTCGTCGTTGTTTATCGCCTTCTTTCTGATTGTTTCGGATGAAAGATATATGGATTAGAGCATCAGAACTGGAGCTTTCATGTTCCTCGTTTTCAATAATTTCGATAAGTTTTGAGATGTAAACAATTTCGATTCAAAACGAATTCGACGAAGTGGGAGTTAATCTGCAATGTAAACTAGTACGCCACGACTAATTCGCCACAATAAATAACGCTAATGGCGCCCTGAATTCTTAAAAGAAACACTTACGTAGATCGAAGCGGGTCTGATAATAATGAAAAAAGAAGTGCACCGTGCAGAGCTACGTCGATGTATTCAAAGTAAGTCTTTTCATGACTTCTCTCAGACAGATTGCATATCTTATAAGACTCGCCACAAGCCACTAGAAAAAAATGCATGTTGTTCTAAATGCTTTGTTTAATACAGAAACTTTAGATTCTCAGGTGTGCTGTATATTTTGAATAATAAATAGTTATTTATTATACAAATGAAAAATGTATCATATTTTAGCTTGAGATGTCGGAGGGAGGTAAAGAACCAAGTGCTAAAATCTAATGTTTTTCTTGTGTATGTTTTTTTTTATCACGAGAAAAACAACGATTTTATATTCAAAAGCATACTACCATAATACAATTTGATACGTAATAGTATCAGGGTGTTGAAATTTCCGGAAAAAATTGTTTCTTTCTTCAAAACCCCTGCAAGGTGTTTTCTTTTCCGAGGCCATGTCTCCTTTTGTCCTTTCAAACTTTTTGCAGTACGCCACTGATCAGCGTTCAATCAATTTTAGTCATCTTTGTTCAATTTAGAAACTTTTTTGACACTTGTAATTTTTTCGTATCTCCAACCGTTTTCTAGTGAAAAATTATTTGAATTGTATGTTATTCGCTAAATAGAATAAAATAATAGAAATACTCGATAGGTATGCCTAAAATTTGCTTTCATTTTGATAGCTCGTCTTCTGAGACTCATCTCATACTAATTCAATATCAAACTGAAAAAAAGAACGATTAAAAACTAAATAAATTGCTGGAAGTGTTATCCACCTGCAAGAATACAGGCCTCTGTCCAACTTCGTTTATTATCACGCACTATTTGAAATATTCCTGGGGTATTATCGTGTCACAAGAGGTTATTATTCGATTTCTCAATTCTTTTACAGTGTTCACTGGAGTGGTACAAACTAAACTTTTGAGATATCCCCATAGGAAAAAGTCTAAACTATTTAAGTCTGTGGACCTAGGAGGCCATGGTTCTGGCCCACCCCGACCTATCCATTGGTTGTTGAATGTATTATTCAAGAATTCACTAGCTTCTCCGCTAAAATATGGCTGGTGCCCCGTCATGCATGAACCACATTATGTTTCTCACCAAAAGTGGCACATCCTCGAGCAGTAAAGGTAACTCCTCCTCAAGAAGTTGCCGATAAGCGGGACCGTTCAGTCTGTTAGGTAAAAATAAAAGGCCCAATCAAATAATTTCCAATTATTCCGACCCAGTCATTTAGTGAGAATTGTTTTTGATGATGAGATTCTTCAATCAAATGGGGGTTGTCCTCAGCCCAATAATGATTATTGTGAAAATTTGTGATAACAGTTCTCGAAAAGTTAGCTTCGTTTGTGAACCTTATTTCACTATCAAAATGAGCATTTTCTCTAATTTTATCTAAGAACCACGGTGGCCGATTTGACGCTCCAAAAAGAAGAGAGCAGAAGTCAGCAGCGTCTAATTACCAATACCAGTATGGGCTATTATCTCCCTTAACAAACATAGGTTGTTACAACAGATATAACATTACGTGTAAACAAACTTGACTTGTACCTACCCACTAACGTATAAAGAATGTTCAACGGCCAAGTCACACAACATTAACTATAATAATAAAGAAATCGCACTAAGGAACCTTAGACTTGGCAAGACTTTCTTTAGATTTCATTACTTTTTAAAGATAAACAAGCAGCTCCATCTTGGTTAATTTTTTACAGAATGTTTTAGGTGGGATTAGATTTATTAGAAAACATAGAAATTTCATCAGCTCACAAATTTAATCTACCCATAACTAACCAGCTTGATTTCCGTTTGCCCCCACTTCTCTCATCTATTTCTTAGGTATAAATCTCATTGTAATATTTCAATTTCCTCTTAATTTTTGAAAATGGGATGAAACCCAAAACATACATCAAACATTCTTATTCATTTTATTTTGTGAAAATTAAGCTCTGTGTTTTTTCTTCAATTGTTAAATTATTTAGTTAAAATGTTTAGCCTAGTGGTCATCAAGATTTCTTCATCTAAGAAGTTATATTTTCTAACCTGCCAACAGACATAAAATGTCGTTTTTTTTCCGTCACAGAAGAATACTTTATATGAGACCAAGAGAGCAGAAGAAAAACATTAGCTATTCATACTAATGAATCAAGTCTGCTAACAAATGGGGATATAATAGAAGCCGTCTCTTGTATTTGTATTAAGATTTAGGCGAAGCTATGCATCACCATGTCAATGTCAATCGTACACAGAATCAAAGACTTTTCACAAATGACCAGTTATCCTGCATACTGCATTGAATTTTCAAATTTTATATTTTGTTTGAACTCCTGTAAAGTGCATTACTTTCAGCAGAGAATATTTCAAGAAAAATTATAAAGGCTTTGAAAGGTATTTAGTGTTTAAATTTCAAAAGAAATTCATCGAAAATGTCCACTAAGGACTCGATCAGGTTTAGTATCAGTAAACGAAATTATTGTAATGTGATCCGAACTAAAGCTAATAGAAATTCCTTCAAAATTTGAGAAGTTGAGTAGCATTCTGCTTGTCTTGTCAGTGAAAATAACACTAAGTACAGGTATTTATCTTCTCGGGTAAGATTCTGTTGTATACGGCATGAAAAAAGTTTCTATCTTGTCTCATACATTCTCAACTGAAAGCTGTCGACTCCTTAATGCATCTACTTCAATAAATCTTACAAGTCATTAGTTAAATATGTCTATGATGACACATTAACGCGGGTAAGACCTCGGATGTGAAACAGCCCCCTATATCATTGTTTATCTGAATCCCCTACATTATTGTAGTGAAAGATAAATTGCTCACTGGAAAAATAGAGTACTTCCATTCTTAGAAATGTAGGAACGGAGATACCTTTTATTCGAATCGTATGACCGACTGAAAAATTCATCAGAACAGAAATGAGATACACATTGAAGTTACTTTGCACAAAATTTGCAATATAAAATATTTTCTGATAAAGCGAAACTACTTTTTTATTTGTAGTATTTGGTATTAATAATTAAAAAATAAGATTGTTTTAGAATATTAAGTTATTCGTCAAGGATTTATAGTATCAAGAGAGACTATAAAGAACAATGGTAAGAAATGATAGTATTGACATGATTCCTTTCTAATAATTCTTCATGTCAATACTATCATTAAATCAGATATTCTTTCATTATTAAAAATTTGTTTAGATCAAAATTATTTTCATTTCAATTACAAATATTATACTATTGAAGACGGCTTGATTATGGGCAATCCGTTGAGTCCTTTGTTAGCAGAAATTTTCATGAATAACTTAGAGAAATTAATTCATAATCATCCACTCAGTAAATATTGTTTATACTGGTATCGATTTGTAGACGATATCATTATTTGCTTCACAGGAACAGATAGACAGTTGAAAGTTTTCGAAAATCATATAAATTCATTACATCCAAAAATTGCATTCACAACCGAAATAGAAAGCAATAATTCGATAAATTTCTTAGACGTAACAATTTCGAATGAAAATGGAAAACATGTTTTCGCAATTTACCATAAGCCGTCACATACAGATATTATAATACATAACTCGTCGTGTCATCCATATCAACATAAAATGTCAGCATTCAATAGTTTTATTCATAGATTGATTAACATCCCGCTATCACCAGAAAATTTCAACAAAGAACTAAATTTGATTAAACAAATAGCCAAAAATAATGGTTACAATCCCAAACTAATAAATAATATTTTAAATAAAAACAAAGTAGAATCGCATTGAATGAAGTTTACCCTGTCGATAAATTGAAACAAAAATTCAACACCTTAACCTACGTTGGCATTACAAGTGAGAAACTGAAATCATTCTTAAGTAGCAATAATTTCAACATAGCTTTCCAAACTAATAATAATTTAGGCAAATATATAAAAATAATAAAACCAAACCAGGTAAAAACAATAAATCAGGTGTTTATAGATTGAATTGCAATGACTGTGATAATTTCTACATTGGTAGAACACATAGAAATTTTAATATTAGAATATCGGAACATAAACGCAGTTTTTCAAATAAAAAATCAGATTCAAATTACGCGAATCATCTCTTAGAAAATAATCATTCTTTCGACCCACAGTTTAAAATTTTGCATACAGATAATAAATATTGGAAGGTAGATCTTTGGGAAACTTTAGAAATAAATAAATACAAACACTCAGGTAGACTCATCAATGAACAAGTCGATTTAAGCCCTTCACCTCTATTGAATCTTTTCGGGGAGCAATCTATTCCTTAATTTTATTGGATATACCTGTCATAAATAACCACTTAGGAGGTGGCGACCAATAAGCTTTTAATTACTCAAGAACATTTATAGTTATATTCTCATTTACATTTTTCTGCATAATCATTCGTCTGAAGAAGCTACGGTGTAGTGAAACGCGTTACGAATCGCAATTATTAAGTAAAATTCCTTAAAACACAGTACTTGTTTTTTATTATTGATCATAATGTAACGTTTCTTAGTTCTTGAAATTATTGGTGGGTTCAAATTAAACACACAAAACACTAACTAATTTATTTACACTCAAACTGAACAATCAAAACACTAAACCAAATAATTAACTTCTATAACTAATTTATATAACATAATCAATACTGCTTAATTATTTCCCACACTTTATCCACTTATTCGCGCTCTTTATTCAAACTGAATATCTCCGCGATTCGCGATGTCTCTTCTTATATACTAGCACGAATGTTCGAGAACTTTCGCGTGGTTTCCACTTTGTTCCAGATCTTCGTTCGAGAGCCTTCTGCAACCGGTAACACTGGTTTCTCAGCAATTCGGCGCTCTGTAACTTTTAGATATCCGTGACGCAGTGGTGAGAAGTCCCTGCTGTGACACGGCAGGTCGCTGGTTCGATTCCGGCAAGAGGCCTGGGTGTTGTGTCCCTGATCTAATTTACACAAAAATTATACTGTTGTTAGAAAAATGTCTTAAAAGACAAGTCAATGGCCTATAAGGTCAAGGAAAAAAAATCCATCTCGAATTCTCTCGAAAGTACATCGCAATTCGTCATTCTGCCGGGCAGTGACAGGGTCGGCTTCAGGGACGATTGGTTATCGTTACAATAATAAATTCCGTTATCTTGCAAAGCGTTCAGAATTTGAAAGGGAACATGATTGTCGTCTATATAAATGAAGTTTCCACCAATAGATTGGTGAAACAATGACGCGAGTATACATTTGCCCTGTCATTTTTCTCCAAATAACTAAACCTGTGCGTCTTATACCAGCATGAACCATTAATGACCCATCCTGAAATAGAACTGTTCTTTCCATAAACAGCAATTCATTGATACTGTTCCCCCTCCTTTTTCAGAAGCGAATGGGCCGATTGCTGCTAATCAAACCAAATCATGATTCGTTTTCCAAAAAAACGGTACTGCATTCTTCTTGCCAATGTTACTGGACTCACTCGTATCATAAAACGAATTGTTTGGTCCGCATTCGAGAGCCTAGGTGCTCGGTATGGTGCTCGAGAACTTCCAACCTCGAAAACAATTTCGTATATACGGCACCAAGACCACTGTGTTATAGTATTACATACAGTGTGCCAAGTCCGCTTGTAAGTGTCAATTTTTCAGAGCGCATACGCGATCGTGGTTCTGAATTTCTGCCATGTTCGGCTTTTTGTTTACATCGCTTGGTTTAGTCTAATATTTTTCTACAGATGATTTTAGGAAGAACTAGATGTCTGTGTTTCGTCATTAGCATCAAAACGAGCAACAACTTTTATTTCAGAGTATAGGTTAAGGTGAATTTTCTTATATTTTCAGATATATGCACATCAAATGAAATAATCCGACTTGACTATTTTCAGTTCGGAATGCCAAATTGCGCATGTCTGACGCTGGTATCTTGCGCAGATACGCAGACACAATCGGGAGTTGGCTCTCTATTTGTATCCTTGAAATGTGCAAGTTGTTGTTATAAATTGGTTGGATTTAGGGGATTCATTAACGATATTTGAAGGAATCCAAAATCATTTCCTGACATTTATATATGTTTCAGTATAAAAAGTACAGTTGAACGTTTCTACTTGGTTTTTCCAAGACAAAAAGAAATTCTTGGTGAAAGAATTCTTATTCGAAAAATTCTTGTGATATGCATACAGCTCTTCAAAGATATACTGCTCCAAGAAATTAACGTATCAAAAGTCCCCGAAAACCTGTTAACACCAGATATTTGCTTCTGTGGTGAAAATTACTGCATGACATCTACGATTCATACTCCAAATCAATGACCATTCGGATTCATTTCGTTCCAAATTTGGCTGGTTTTGCTGGCTTCTTAATCTTCTATTGAGATTGTCTCGGACATGTTCGATGGGATTGAGTTTTGGATGTCGTGTAGGCCACTTCATTGAAGTAAATTTCTCATCTTGAAGGCAGTTCTTAAGGATACGACCTTGGTGAGATCTGGTGTTGTCATACACCAACAATGGGCATTCAGGGTTTCATTATTCATGACAAGATCTGTGTTGGCACATTATTACCAAAAATAAAACTAGTCAAGATCAAGCGTTACTCGAAAAAATTGTGCGTTAATTTCATGGGGCAGTGTGTATTCGTTTCGATAAGTGAATAATTCATATTTGAAATATAGACATTTTTCTTCTCGAAGACCATTCAACCATGGAAATAATTCTCTACCGCAACATATGTAGAATTTTTTTGGGCATATTTTCACATGAAATGTTTTCAGAAACAAAACTCGAAGTTTGAAAAATTGAAACAGGACAAAAACAAAGATGTTCGAATTCTCTACGCAGAAAATACTTCTTTCGACAGAATACAACAAAATCAAAGGCCATAAAAAGAGGTATTTTTGCCTACGAGGATGATCTGAAAAGTTTTTGACTTCTACGTGAAAATGGCAGGAATCATAAATAAAAGCTGTTTGATTTTCATTGTTCATCTGTTGACAGTTACTCACCAAACTTATGGAACAGTTGTTTGATTGAGTTGTGAGCGTTTTTGTGAAAATAGGCAAAATCGAGGTCATCAAATATTTTTTTAAAAGGCAATACGCCTATGTTCATGGGGACTCTGCACCATCATTTACTACAATGAAACTTTGGGCAGTTGGATTTGAACGTAGCCGTAAGTTTACGAAATAGGCTAGACGACCGTCGAATTGAAGAGAGAGAGAGATAGCAGAGATTATAAACATGTCGAACGAACGTATTTGACACATATTAAATCAACATTTACACATAAAGTTGTCCGCGCGTTGGGTGCCGCGTTTGTTCACATTAGGCCAAAAACCTGTTCGAATGAACATTTTCAACGCTCTGTTGGCGCAGTTTGGGTTAGATTATATAGAGGCATTTTAATTGATTATCTTCAAAAAAGAAAATCCTTCATAGGAGCATAAAACGCATCATTCTAGATCACCTAAAAGCGGAACTTGCGGAATAACGGTCACATTTACAGATAAAGAATATTTTGTTTCACTAGGACAATGTACCGACTTACACCTCAACGGTTACCTACCGAAAATCTACGAATTACATTTTGAACTACTTGACCACCGAGCGTTTTCTGTTCCCTCATCTAAAAATTGAGGACAGAGATTCACGTCAATTGAAGAAGCAATCTCCTTTGTGTTCCACTAGTTTGCAGAAATAACGCCGAGTACGATTTGGGCGGATAATAGTGGTGGCAACATCGCTGGGAAAAGTGTGAGGAGTTTCAAGGAGACTATGTTGAAATATAAAAAAAAATATTCAGAGAAAAATGTATTTTTTCTACGTTGGCTCGGAAATTTTTTAGACCACCCTCGTATATAATTATCACGAAACAACCTTCTGAACAGCTGGGTTATTAAAAAAACGTCGACACTATGTCGACATAGCGAGAGAAGTATTTCTCGGAAATCCAGGAACTCATGATAAAAGGAATGCAATAGAAATTTTGCGACGTGAAAACCACAAACGTCCAGTGATTTCTTAATCAAAATAGCGCTCCACTGGACAAAATGGAAGCCACTTGGAAGTCACCTTCGTGCATTCTTTTTCAATGTTTCAGAGAAGCCATATATATATATATATATATATATATATATATATATATATATATATATATATATATATATATATATATATATATATTATTCTTTCGAAGAAGAGAGGATTTACAAAAATTCGAATGATTGTATTTACAATAAGTGCTTATATCTATAATTTTGGTGTGTGTCAGAAAAATACAAGTGTGAGCTCAGAAAATGTAACGGGAATTTGCGAAAAAAAATTAAAAATTGCTGAATCATTTTTTTTGCAGTTAAATTAGGATATTAGAAAATCGCTTGAGTTCAGTGTGTCACTTTGTATAAAGAGCTTTCGTTTCCATTTAGGAGAAGACGGTAGCCTCTCCAAGAAACAATAATATGAAGTTTGCACAAGCTTTTGCCACGCAACTGTTCTGTTACGTACAAAAAGATTGTTTATGCTCTATGCTGCACGGTGATTTACAACATTCTGTTATGGCTAACACATGAAATGGATTAGGGGAATTTCAGGTCTCCAAACCTAAAAATAAATCCAAGTATCCATTACGCTTCAGACCGTTAAATATTTCTTGAGAGTATGCAGGAATTTAACAGTTTCCAATATAGCGATGTGAAAATGAAAAATCAATTCAAGGAATTGATTTAGTGTTTGAGGTCGGTTTATGTTACTTGAAAAATGGAATTCTCAATTAATGGATTTAAAATCGATATTCCTAGTTCATATTATTCGACATTCACCATAACATTCTAGGTCTATATGCAAAACTTAAAGGACATTTCTCGTAATACAACATTATTCATTAAAACCGATATATACCAACGTTCGATCCAATCTTCGAAACATTTTTTAAATTCAGTTTTCGCTATGGTCCTCAGAGCTGTCTTCGATTTTCAAATTATCTCGTTTCGGCTGTTGAATGTCGTTCCATGTAGTAGTTTTTTGACTTGATCGAACAGAAAGAAGTCACTGGGAGCCAAATCAGGTATATTTGATGGCTCTTAGGTGGTATCGCTTTTGTTTTTGCTTGAAAAAAATCCACGAATTATTATTCCAGAAATCTCTTCTTTTTAGGCGAACTGCTTCATGAAAAAATTTCATGACAATTAAATGATAGTTTTTATTGACTGTCTGACTTTCTGGTAAAAATAAAAACCTTGAGCATTGCATTTTTTTCGGACAGAACACCATCGTAATTTTCTTGGTCTTATCTCATTGGGAGCACTCCATTCACTCGCTTGATATCTGAATTGCGTGTCGTACTCATACACTTAATTCTCATATCCATTCGATGCGTTTGTTATATGTTGGATATGATTCGGCAGTGTAAATCAAGGCTTTAGCGATGCCAATGAAGTTTTTCAATGAAATTCAAGTCTTTGGAAATCAAACTTACTGCAACACGACGCAAACCCAAACATTGACTAGCATGTTTTGAACAGGTCCATAAGCAATAATCGAGTCCACATTTGGATATGAGAAACTAACTGTGACGACAGGAATAATTAGAGACAGAGCACTTCTCTGAAAACGCACTCTACCCCTCATGTGCGCTCTTCCACAATCTGTACAGCAGGAATCGAAAACCCGCGCATATGCACCTTAATATACATATATACATTTCTTTGTATCGTGGTGTACATCTTTCTCTATACCTCGTATTTTCTTCTTTCTCATGTAACGTGACTCTCTTCTCGTCTCCATATAGATCATCGAATCGAATTTTTTTCACTGACTCGGTGTTTTTGTCATTTTATGATGTCGGCGACTTGCTACTACGGTCTTAATCATCGACCATTTCTGCCTCTGGCAACCAACTGTTTTTTTTTTCAGAGAATCGTTGCCGAAATGATTCCTCAACATTTCCATATTTAAAAGAGCATAACTTTTACAAATGTCAGGCTGTGATGATGAAATTTGGGTGGAGTATACTAGTAATAATAATAATACTACTTTATGGCACCTCACATTAATATTAGTGGAAATATAAAGGACCAGAGATTCAGCAAAAGCTATTCTATCACTCTAGCTCGAAAGATACAATGAAAAAATAAGAATAAAGAAAATTCTACTTATTAATTGAAAGAAAAAAACAAGAATAAATAACTATTTGAATAACAGCCATTCCTAAATAATATAGAGATAAAATCAAATATCATAAAATGATGCATTCTGCACTCTCTTCTTTCAATTCCAAGAAAGAAGATGAAGTAAAATTAATTTATTAATTTTTTTAAGGTTTTTTTAGAATCATTATTTGCAATAGTAAATAACGATTGATCATTGTAGCAAGACACAGGTATACTGGGTGATTCACCAGTGGAGCGGTGCTTTGTAGCTCGTACACTCTTGAAGATTTCATTTTTGTTCGAACGGTATTGTATTTAGAAAGTGAAAATCTACTTCAGGAATTTATTTTGAATAAAACAGGGTGTCCCGATTTTCTATAAAAAAATCTTGGGAGGTTTTTTCAGATTGGAAGACCACTCTTAACTAGGCAAGTCTGAGAAGAAGATTCTTTGTGTGGCTTTCAAATTCAGATAACTATCAAATAACACACCCAGGTTCTCAACAACATCTTGAATATGAATCACAGATCCATTCAGCATTATATTACAATACCAAAGACAAAGCTTTTTTTGTCAATTTGCTTCTGCGAATACACACTGCTAAGATCAGAGCTCAATTGAAGATAGGTCCGAATTTATGAAAGCAATTGTGTGTGTATTGATTTCAGAGAATTTTTTTTTCACAAATATGTATATTTTTAGGGTATTAATATGTTGGACTGTGTCTAATAGCGTCCCCTATATCAGCTGTAAATATTGGCAACAACAAAGGCCTTAATATACTACCCTGCAGCACTCCCCTGGATAGATGGCTGATTGACGACAAAGAACTGCTGATTTTTACAAATTGTCTCCTCTCAAACAAGTTTTTAAGAAACCAATCAGCAACCACATGGTAAAAGAAAAAGTATCGCAATTTGGCAATAGAAAATCGTTGATTCATTCTGTCAAATGCTTTGCTGTAGTCAAGCAGAATCAATAACATCAACTTTGAACTTTCAATAGTCCTTATTGCATAATTGGAAATTTTTAGGAATCCAACAGAAATAATAAAACTGGATACAGCCGGTAACAATTCGTTGAACTTTTTGATTTACGTGGTATATGCATTTACACGATTTAATCATAATCTCATTTAAGATCGTTGATGTATAAATCTGTTGGATTACGTATAATCAATGAACGAATATAGCGTCATTGTGAAATACGGCTTTTTCTTCGTCAAATGCGGTTGTTTTTGTTACGTTGGAATAATTGCTTCGTTTGATAATGACATAATAGGTATTTTTTTTTCTTGTGAATTTGGCGATGTTTGATTAGAAAATTACGAAATGCGACCATTAGATAAACAAATATTATATCATGGATTTATTTGGTATAATTGTAAATATTGGCAGACAATTACCATGTAAATTATAGACAATGTGAATTTGGTTAGATTAAATTTACCAACCCACCAGATATGATCGAAGATTACGCAAGAAAATCTCAAATATTTGTCAGAGATTGTAAAATTTTAATTAGGAAATTGCCGATGATTATTCTATACTAATGTGTAAATATAGCATTGATTTTTATCTCGTTTAGAAACATTCATACAGGGTGTTGCATCTCAAACGAGCCACCCTGTATCTTTCTCATCCCGTAGTGATAAGGCAAATTTTTCGCAACACGACGAATGATTTTGTTTGGGGGACATCTTTTGACGAATATTTGAGGTGTGACGCTACTAAGAGGGTGCTTAATCCCTCAAAATTGAATAGGGCAAAGAGGTCGAGCGACTCCTCATTTGAAAGCACCTCTAAGCCTCTTTTTAAGGATGTATAGAAAAATTATTTTGACTAATCTTTTTCGAAAAAATCAACTTTCATCTCAAACGAGCCTTCTTGAATATTTTGGCTATTTTCAAGATTACTTCACCTTTAAGTGAGGTTTTACTAGGCGATGTACCCAGCATTGCTTTGGACTGGCGACAACCTCAAGCATTCAAGCAGGTGTCCCTATGTTTTTCTGCTAGCCAGTCCCTAACCTTCCCTTAACAACACAGGCTGAGATCCCAATTGCGGGCCGTGGTCGTTCAGAGTATTCTTCGCTCCTAGACCCAGGACCCAGACGAGTCGAATATAGTTGTTCACCGCCAGTTCTCCATGTGCCTCAATGCTCTCCCAGACCACCTTTGAAGTAATCATGTATGTGTCCAGGGCTACCAGAGCAGCTGGTCCACTCATTACTTCTAACTATTTCTGACACCCTTTTAGCACGTCCAAGTATCGCCAGGTCAATAGGAAAATCCATAGCACCTTTTGTAAAGCCCTCGCATGAAGAGGCATCCAGATATCTCAGAGGGAGAATTGTATAGTCCCCCTTCTCACTTTTCAACTGTCCAACAACAGAAAAAGAAATAGAAAACATTGTACACAAATTCAAGAGTAAAATGTCTTCAGGCGTATATGAATTCACTGTACCGCTCTTGAAAACTATTCTGCCAATAATAATAACCCCAGTCAATAATGTAGTTAACTTGTGTTTGAGAAAAGGCGTATTTTCAAGCATTTCCGGGGAGAAAGCCTCTGACACTACTCGTTGGTACATTGATATCATTGTCTGATGATGCTATAGTATGTATATATTCTGGTAGATTGATATATTCTCATAGCATTTAACGTTATCCTAATATATAATTATTCCAGGATATGTTTTGATTATAATCATTGCCTGGCAATGGTATTAATTACCGGGTGGTGGATTTATATTTTTCATGAAATCAGTTTGATTGCATGAACAGATATATGGGCAACTCGTCGGGGTGAAACCCCTATATATATATATATATATATATATATATATATATATATATATATATATATATATATATATAGACATGTCTGTATAATTTAATTTTTCATATTTTGATGAATTCGTCAACTGAATAAAAGGCAGTAGTCATGTCAACTTTTTGAAATGTTTTATATGTTCTTTGTATATATTTGCTGTTTTATTAGCTCGTAAGTATTTTGTAACTTCGTTTATTGGACACGCCATGTAGGATTTTGATGGCAATAAAATTATCTATCTATCTTCTAGATCTAATATTAAGAAAATTGGCCTTTTTAGTGTTACGGAGGAAATTAGAAATCCGTTCGTTTATACTTTTTATATTTGTTGGGATTTCTGGGAGTTTTGTATATATTGATTGGATTTATAAGAGAAGTATTCTTTGAAATATAATATCGATTTTGTCGCAAATTTAACACATGCAAAATTATACCGTTCATTGTTACCTGAAATTATTATTTGCTACTTCAACAATAGATTGTACATATGCCATTATTCTTTTATTATTTCGGGGGCTAGGATAATAAATACAAGTGGGTACTCATATTACAATTATATTTTGACATTTTTACCTGCCTCAGGTGTTCCGTACGTTCGAAATTTCTAAAGGCATAAGCAGTAGGGTGCCAAATATACGACTTGATAAAGCTGGCACGTAATACACAGGTACCCTCACCGGATATTTTATTGAAAAATGACTGCGGCCAAACCGTCGCCAACATCCAAATTATTATGTGTTGTACCTCCCGGCAAGGCAAACCACCAACGATTTGAGATGACATTTTTTCAGCTTGACATGGCGTGAATAATGATTTAGTTATCTCACTGTTTTGACTCGTATCAGATGGAGAGTATACGAGACAACAATTTTAATTGGTTAAACGAGTTGGATTTAAAACATTCGGGATAATGAAGTGGTTTTTTCAACACTGTCTGAATATAGAATTCTGTATCTAATTTCCATTTGCGTCTTGAAAATTGAGGATTACGAGTTGAGAATCGATATTTATCTTTTAAACCGATGTTTGGGGCCAAATGATTTTATTCAAAATATATACCGCATGATCCTTAATCCACTGCATTTCTCACGCGAGTATGGTAATTAAGATTAATTTCAGGTGTTGAATTTGTTGAATAATTTTAGGAAACGGTACAAACTATCAAACGAAACTATCTGATGATTAAATAAATAATGGTTTAAAATGATGAAACGTTGATTTGTTGATTCGAATACTTTCTTCTCTTTCAAAAAATTCACAGAAGAATACTTCCTGAAGTAGTTCCACCCCCGTAACCACGTAATTTCAACAGTAATTTAAAGGAGAATCCAATAGATTTGTCTCCCTTTAGTTTCGAAGAAGATTCTTAGAAACGTGATTCCGATCGTTAAGTGCAATACAGTTCGCCAAAGAAGTAATATTGTCGCAACCAAATATTTTTCCATGAAGTGGATTGAGCTAGACTGTCGCCAGCACTCAGACAAGAATATGTTCTGACGTGTGACTCACGACAACCCTCTGAAATGGGCGAGGGAGAAATTTCCTAACGTGACAAGAATAATATTGATTTCACTGAATTCATCTTAATATATATCAAAATGTAAAATTCCCCTCACTGAGTCTTCAACTGGTTTTTAAAGGGCATTAAGTACTTTGGATGAAACTGTTGTCATGTGCCCGATACAGTGTGGTAATTTTAAAAATTTCCCAGGCCGATTATCTCTAATGCTAATGGGAAATAAATGGAGTGGAGATCAGTTCGAAGGGGAATATCTACAAGGGAGGTCAATTTTTACGACATCCAAATCTAGGCACCTGTATCAAGGGGTTGGACCACTCAAGACGCCGAAAAAATAGGCATTTTAGATTTTTTTAGTAATACAAATAGAAAAAGAAACGATGGATGACTGATGGAATCCTAAGTCTGATGGAAGAACGCCGGAAAGTAAAAGACAAAGATCAGGATAAATACAAAGATATTCAAAAAAGGATCCGGAAAGAGATAAGAGAAGCTAAGGAAACATGGGCTCGAGAAAAATGTTTAGAAATAGAAGATCTGGAAAAAAGACACGATAGTTTCAACATGCATCGTAAAGTCAAAGAATTAAGTGGCCTATACAAAACACCTATGGTTGGCCGTCTGCTGGATGAAGACAACAACACCATCATAGATAGAGACGAGAGAATTAATACCTGGAAGAAATATATCAGCACTCTGTTCCAAGATGAGAGAAATAACGAACCAGTAATCAACGCTGACGCGGGTCCACCCATCACCTCTGACGAAGTGCACAAGTCCATTGAATAGATGAAGGATGGAAAGGCTCCAGGACCAGATGACCTTCATGCCGAGTTCCTGAAGTTGCTGGACGGAGACGGAATAAAATGGCTGACAAATATATTTAACCATATTTACGACACCGGAGATATTCCTCGAGACTGGCTGAAGTCCACATTTATTCCAATACCTAAAAAAGCCAGTGCAAAACAATGCGAAGTGTATAGACTAATCAGGCTCATGAGCCACCTACTCAAATTATTTCTGAAGATAATTCACAAACGTATATATAATAAATGCGAGGAACATATATCAGACACACAATTCGGATTTAGAAATGCACTAGGAACTAGAGAGGCTTTATTTGCTATTCAGGTCCTATTCCAGCGATGCAGGGATGTTGGTTGTGATGTATACGTCTGTCTTATAGACTACCAAAAAGCCTTCGATAGGGTCCAGCACAATAAAATGATAGAGGTTTTAAGAACAATCGGCATCGACGAGAAAGATTTGCGTCTTATAATAAATCTGTATTGGCATCAAACAGCAAATATTAGAGTCGATGGTGATTACTCAGAAGATGTAAATATAAGACGCGGTGTTAGACAGGGCTGTGTCTTATCCCCCACTTTGTTCAACCTGTACTCAGAACACATATTTAACACAGCACTGGAAAATGTGGATGCTGGAGTGTTGGTTAATGGACAGAGATTTAACAATATACGTTACGCGGACGATACTGTTGTGTTCGCTGATTCTCTCGAAGGTCTTCAAGAATTGATGAATCGTGTCTTTAAAGCTAGCTCTGAGTACGGATTGTCTCTTAACATCAAGAAGACCAAATTCATGGTAATTAGCAAACAAAATACACCTCCTGACCAACTAGTAATTAATAATCAACAAATTGAAAGAGTAACTAATTACACATATTTGGGCACTACGATTAATGAGCAATGGGATCACTCTGTGGAAATAAAATGCCGCATAGAAAAAGCAAGAGCCACTTTCGTTAAAATGGGAAACCTATTTAAGAGTAGAGATCTTAATATACATACCAAACTAAGACTACTCAAATGTTATGTCTGGTCTGTGCTTCTATACGGTGCCGAGTCCTGGACCCTGACAGAAGCATCTACAAAAAAAACTTGAAGCCTTTGAGATGTGGCTATACAGACGAATTCTTAGAATTTCCTGGGTGGATCGTGTTTCCAACAAAAGAGTCTTAGAAACACTACAAAAAGAGACCGAAATAATGAACATCGTTAAACAACGCAAATTAGAATATTTCGGACACATAATGAGGAATCAAAAAAGATATGGTCTGCTCCAGTTAATACTGCAGGGAAAGGTTTTAGGCAAGAGAGGGCCTGGAAGGCGCAGAATCTCCTGGATGGAAAACCTCAGAATTTGGTTTTCTATGTCTACAAGAGGGCTGTTTAGAACAGCAGTCAACAAAGTTCAAATTGCTTTGCTTATCGCCAACTGCTGGAACGGATAGACACGCTCAGAAGAAGAATACAAATAAGGAAGAAATAAGATCAATCATAAAATTGTTTAAAAACAACAAAGCGCCAGGTGGAAATGGCATCACGGCGGATATGTTGAAGATAGGGGGACAAGAAATGGAGGACAATATATATTTTATAATATCTAAAGTTTGGGAAGAGGAGAAAATGCCAAGTAGGTGGAAGGAAGCTCTAATATGTCCGTTGCTCAAGAAGGGGTATACGACCAATTGCGAGAACTATAGAGGGATTGCCTTAATGGACACTATCTACAAGATTATGGCGATATCTATCAAAAATAGACTAAACGAAATAATAGAACCAAAGCTAGGACAGTATCAGTGTGGGTTCCGAAAAAATAGATCAGTCATGGATCAGATTTTTGTGTTGAAGCAAATTATAGATAATACTATTGATCAAAACATGATACTCCATATGCTTTTCATCGATTATAAACAGGCTTATGATAGAATAATAAGAAAATATATATATGAAGCAATGGATGAACTAAAATTAAAAGGCAAACTAATAAGGCTGGTCAGAATGACATTGACGGATACCACCTATAAAGTTACGATGAGCGGACATTTGTCGGAATCATTCTGTGTTGATAAAGGCCTGAGACAGGGAGATCCCCTTTCTACTACACTTTTCAATATCGTGATGGATAAAATTATAGAAGAGAGCAGTGTAGCTAGCAAAGGTACAATATACAGTCAAAAGACACAGATTCTAGCGTATGCAGACGACATAGTTATTGTGATCAGAACAAGAGAACATTTGGTGAATGAATTCAGGAAGTTAGAAACCGCTGCAAGAAGAAAGGGTTTAATGATAAATGAAAATAAAACCAGGTATATGATAGTAGGACAACAAGAAAATGAAAGGCACTCAAATCTGCAAATAATTAGTGAAGATAGGACATACTGCTTTGAAAAGGTAGAACAGTTCAACTATTTAGGTGTAACATTGACGAGAACAGGGGAGGAGAAAGTAGAAATACAGGAAAGGATAGCTAAAGGAACAAAATGCTCAGGTCCAAAAATATGTCGAAAAACGCGAAGAAGAAAATTTATCAGAAGATCATCAGGCCTGTGGTAACATACGGTTGCGAACTGTGGAAGTTGAATCAGAGGGAGAAATATACATTAGAAGTTTTCGAGAGAAGAATATATGCTGGAAATCGTAGAAAATCGTTGGGAAAGAAGAACGAACGCCGAGCTTCAAGAATTGTATGGACGACCCTCAATAACAAATGTGGCTAGAGCACAAAGAATGAGATGGCTTGGCCACGTTTTCCGATTGGGAGACGATAGAACAACAAGACAAATTTTGACAAGGGGAATAACGGGAAGAAGAGGCAGGGGAAGACCACGCACAGAATGGATCAAGATGGTGGAGAAAGATATTGAAGAGCTAGGAGTGAAGGACTGGAAGGGAGCAGTTATGAATAAAATGAAATGGAGAAGAACGTGTAATGAAGCCATGGGCCTACTTGGCCTGTAGAGCTGTTTATATATATATATATATATATATATATATATATATATATATATATATATATATGTATATATATAAAATAAATCAAGATTCCAATTAAGAGTATTCATAGTATCAGTAACTGTAAAAGAAAAGTTTGAAGCGATTAATTCCAAAATGGCGGCTGTACATGGTGAATCAATCAAATTCGATGATTTAGTATGACAGCTATGTGATATATTATAGGGAAAACGATTAGCACTTTTGACATGTGACGATATCCCGAATCCTATTGAAATTAGGTATTTTCACATTCAGACCCTTTATGAGTAGAAGTATTCGACAAAAATTTTTCCGATCGGTTTTTGAGTTATGAAGCAAGCTTGTGTTTTTTCAAATACGAACTGTAGGTGATTTTCGTATCAATAGTGAGAATTATCATGATATAGCCTCTTTCATTAAAAATTCGAAAATTCATATCAATCCACTCAGAATATCGCAGATATTCACGACTCTATGGTAGAATATGTTTGTCTATGTGCGATCCCATTCATTCATTTCTGTGTTAAAAGCAATAGAATTCACCCTTTGAAACAGGGGTGCTCAAACTTGAACTACTGGCGATCTACCTCAATATTTTTAGACTACTTACGATCGACTCTGAGAGGCTGCAGCTATGCGTGATGCAGGGTTGTCGTACATAAACGATACACCTTACCTACCTAGGTAGGTTAGATTAGCATATATAGATATTAGCTTCCGCCTAATATACATTATTTTAGTCAAGGTTAGCGTTAGGTTTGGTTAGGTTCTTCTCTATAATATCAATGAAAAAACTCATAGTTATTCAAAATTGCAAGTTGATTGGTTGTTACAAAACAAAACAGTTACATATAGTGTTAAACTCAACTGAAGTTGAAGTGTTTCACTGCATGCCCTCAGCACACTTTTCATAGGATGGTACGTAACCACTGAGTGCTAATCGCAAGCATGATGACATATGATCGTCAGTTAGTCGATTGCGATGTGATGTCTAATTATCTTCATTTCTGAAAATGCAGACTCGCATAAGTAAGTTGACCGAAACATTGCCGTCAGTTGAAGGGCGATTTGCCTTAGATTCGGATATTTATCTTCAGATATAAAACACCAGAAATTTGTATCAGATGCTGTAGCTTTGAGATGTATATCTGATATAATCTGCATCAACTCATTTTCAACAGAACATGAGTTCATATTAAACTGACTTGCTATTTCAGTAGCTAATTCCTAAATGTTCTTACATGAAAAAGGATAACTCATAAATGATGCTATATTTTCCAATTTACTGCAATCATAAAAGCGCATTTCGAACTGTCGCAAAATATTTGATAATTCAGCCTCATACGTATCATAATTCAACTGAGGAATCCTTGCTTTCAAAGACGGAAAATGTTTCAGATCCTTTCTGGTCAGTTGATCTATCATGAGTTCCAATTTACTTTTGAATGCGTTTACTGCGCTAATCATCTCAATAATAGTTTTTCATTTACCTTGCAGCTCCAAGTTGTTGGTGTTCAAGTGCATTGTGCTGTCAGTCAAAAATGCCAAATCAGTCAGCCATTTTTCGTTTTTCAACATCTGAGTGTCATCACCTCTTTCGTCTAGAAAAGCTGTTATTTCGGGCAATAATTCTTGAAACCTTTCTAGGAATTTGCCGCGACTCAACCACGCTCTTCATTTCTGATGGCTGTATTAGTGAAATTTCGCAACTGTTTATAATAATCAAAATCTTTAGGGAGTCTCGATTTTTTAAAGTTATTTAAAGCTTTATCGCGGAGAGAGATGAGTAACTTCACATTGTCGGTAAGCCACGGGGGTTTACGTTTCTTGATAATAATTGTTTTAATTGGCGCATGCTTATCAAAGCGGGATAAGACAGAATTTTCAAAAAATCGACATTTGCTATCAATATTACTATCTCTGATCATAGGGGTAAAATCTGTGAGTGCTAAATCCTGCAAAAGCAAATCCGTCCTGAAATTCTTAAAATCACGAAAACTCAGATATTCTGGCTGCTTCACACCCTAATCTACAATTAAACTCAAATGTATCATCTGGTGATCCGTCTTTATGTTCGAATCTGTAACTCGACAATCACTTATTGTGAGCTTCTCAGAGCAAAAAAATAAATCCATGTGAAGAACTAAATCAGTTTGTTCAGCTGACTCCTTATCTTCCAATTGCAACTTAAAGAGCCGCCGTTGCAAGCTATGCTTTACTATGAGTAGCACAAATTCGTTGGCAAAATGTTCGTAGAACTTCAAGGTAAAACAAAAATCGAATTGAAATAGTAATCCGATGGCTGACCACTTCGCTATTTTTCTATCTTGATTCTCGTTAATTCCAGCACAAAGTAACAATTCTGATATGTTCCTTTAATTAGTAAGCGAGATTATTGGCATGGTTCTAAAAACTAATTAATGCACGATCGCCTGAAATACGGTCTACTTTAACAGCCCAAATTCCAATAGACATGAGAGAAAATTCGAAATGGTATCTGGGCCATAGCCGGGGGGTTCACAAGATGCCATCTCGTATGGGCAATATATTAGAAGGAATTCTTTCGCGTCAAAATACTTACTAGGTGAGAACTCAATATTAAGAATTTTATGTCGATGTTTTCGCAATTTACTATGTCACTTTTTATCATTCTGTTGTACGTAACTCATTTTCGTAGATGTTGCATCGCGACACGACTTTTTACGTGAACTTAAGTTGAAAATCAATACACATTCGCCCCAATCGCTTGATTGAAACCCACCAAAAATTCACTAAATACCAGTCAAAAATGGCAATACTTGCCAATGATCATAAATGACATCAACATCCATGGATTTTTCCGATTCCGAGTTTCTGTGTATTTTAGAAAAAATACAAAGGACAAGAAGGTTTTCTTTAAAAACAGAGTTTGTGAAAATAATTTTTCCACGGCCAAATACGAGGGATGTCCTTTAAGATTTTCTTTGGCTAAAATGAAACAATTGTCAGCTTTTAAAAACTTGATTGTTTCTCGAATCTTCTGCACTCGTTTGAACCAATTTTGAAAGCAGTTATTCCAATCTTTCACTACTACATTCAGAATGGCTTTTGCAAGGCATCAACAGCTTCTTCTGAAGACTGAAATTTTTGACCACGAGGTCCGTTCTTGATTTTGTGAAAAGTAAAAGAATCGTTGGGAGTTAGGTCCGGACTGTACGTAGGATGATGTAACAATTCCATGTTTTCTTGCGATAAATATTCAGTTGGATGATTTGGTGTTACAGGTTAGGTTAGGTTAGGTTGTGTACTAATCAACATTACCTGTTCTATGATCTTGTGAAGGAATTGTTACTATAGTCTGTTCACGTTAAGTTTAAAGTGACGTCATCGACCAGTTTTCTCGGATGTTGCCAGTGTTTCCCAAAATTCCTATTCAGTGCGACTGTAAAGTATGGAATAAAATTCACAATTTCTTTATTTTTGATTTTCGTGCAAAACGCTCAGACAGGTCGATTTTAATATTCAACTCGAAATTATTTGAAAGAAGAAAAATTTTTTTCTTTTGTAATTCACAAGATTTGACGTCATCGACCATTTTTTGAAAATAACAACCCATATTTATTCATCATTATTCTACAGAGATTGTTTTTCTGAGTGTTTTGAAACCCATAGGGGTCTGAGATTCATATTTTCCGAAATACAGGCTGTTTCATTCAAGAGGTAGTGGTATGAACTCTTCTCTGAATAAATTCGATTGTCAATTCGGCTTTTTGCTTGAGAAAACTTTGTCTGATGTCAATTTGAGGCATAAGAAATTAATTAATAGAATTTTTCAATAATCATTCATATCAACACTTCTTGAATGGAGCATCTTGTTTATCGAAAACTACGCATCTCAGACTCCTAATGTGGGGTATCAAAACATTCAGAAAAATGATCTCTGTACCTTTCGAAGAACGTAAGAAAAAAAAAATTTTTTCGGCCAAAAAATTTCGAGTTGAAAATAAAAGTCGACCTGATAATAATAATGAGACTGTTTGTTTAGCTGAAACTAGAAACAATAACATAAAATACATTGACGTAAAAATACAAATGAAGATATTGTATAGATGATTTCTCATCTAATCCGAAACATACAACTTTCTCAGGCGTGATTTGAAATCACTTAGGCTCGCGGATGTCCTCACATCAGAAGACAAACGATTGAAACGCTGCAGACCGCTGACAAAGGTGGACTTTTGTGTTGAAGACGAATCAAATCTCTGAATGTGGTATTCATCGTTCGATCCGAGACCATAACCAATCATATTTGACCTTTTCACCAGAAACTGTTTTAGATATGAAGGCGTTTGATCATTCGTAATCTTGTAAATGAGAATGAGGTTTGACTGCTCAACCAACTGCGCCACACTCAGAAAACCTAACCTCCTCAACATATCTCTGATAGGAGTGAAGCTACTACATCCAAGAAGTATTCTCATAGCTCTGTTCTGTACTATCTGTAGCTTCCGAATGTCCTCCTCCGTAGAAGAAATCAGCAATGAAAGGCAGTAATTTAAATGTGGAGCAATCAATAACCTGATCATCCATAATAATTTTGTAATCTCTAGATCGAAACTCCGCTCACTTAGATTTTGATCCGAAAAGCATACACTTGGTCTTAGTAGCAATTTCAATTTGTTCATCTTCAACAAGTCCTGCAGTACATCAAGTGTTTTGTTCATCGCAGTAACCAACCTGTCAAAGTACTATCAGTTATCGACACCAGCGCATCATTAGCAAACAAACTGAGAAAACAATCACCCAAGTACAAATTCAAATCGTTCACATACAAAATGAACAGCAGCGGCCCCAACACACTTCCTTGTGGCACACCACAACTAACCTCTGCACACTGTAATAACACTCCCATGACCATTGTCTTTTGACGCCTATTTGCAAGATATCTCTTCAACCACTTCAGTACTGTCCCTCTGATGCCCAGCCTCTCACATTTTACCAGCAATCTTTCACGGTCAACGGTCTCAAACGCTCTCTTCAAGTCAACAAAAACGCCAAGAATATTTTCCTTATCGATATCTCTCTTCCATTTAGTGCAAACAAGTTGGCATGCAGACTCACACGAGTGATTCTTTCTTAATCCAGACTGAAACGAAAATAAAATATCATTTTTGTCAATGAACTTTATGAGATGTTCATAAACTATTATTTCCAAAATCTTTTCCAATACCGGAAGTAGATTGATCGGCCTGAAATCCACTGGACCTTTCGGAGCATCCACTTTAGGTGCAGGTACTATTATACTGCATTTCAAACCAGTTGGCAATTCAGCAGTATTTAAACAGGAGTTGGCAAAATTGAGCAAAGGATACCCAATCACAGGAAACAATGACTTAAGCAGAGCGACTGATAACAATTCATCACCTGATGCTTTGTTCTTCATCTGTGTTATAATATTTGATAGTTTAGTTAGTTATATTCTCAAATACCTCGATACAATCATCACCTCTTATATGAACATCAGTAAATTCAAGTCACTTCAGAAATTCGGACATTTCGATAGTACGGGTATTCGCCGGAACGATATCTGCCCGGACTAGTGAAGTTGTACTGTACTAATAAAAATCATATGGATTCAATTCTAGTAATACCATCTTGTTAAAAAAAGAGTGCCATGAATAGACTAAAATTCTGTTCCGTGCTCTGCGCAAGCGAGGTGACTCACGAACACTTTGAATGGGATGAAATGATTCCCAAAACTCTTTTTTGTTGGTTTTTACGTCTCTAATCAAATGTCCTTGAACTATTCACTCTATTTTCTCTTGAGAAATTATGTTGATCTAGATCACATTCGTATTTGGGAACAATAACTTCAGATAACGAAAATGACTCTATCACTGTTTTCGACGAACGTGTTATCTTTGTTGGATTGAATTCAATATCTCCATGCTTTGATTCGAAATAATGGTTTCATATCCCGTTATAATTGATTTTGCAAGAAGGCGATATAAAAACATTTGCTTCGAACTGTTGAACTTTCGTATCAATAGATTGAGAACTTGAAAATAACATTTAAATTCTTGTCCGATTATATTATTATTATTATTGTGCTCTGCATGATATACAGTATGCTTTTCTTGTATATTTTCTTAAAACAACAAAGAGTATCGACATTTTTGTGTTATTGTTTCATAAGGAAAAAGAAAAATTTATCAGTATTAGGTCCGCAACAAAGTTCTCGCTGTTTTTTTATGAAAATTCAACGTTATTGTGAAAAATTATTACAAATGAATCATTCAAAATATCATATCGTCTTTAGAGGCTATCCACGAATCAAGCCATTTTTCGCGCTCTTCATATGAGGGGAACTGCTGATCAGCCAGACCTTGTGCCATCGAACGGAACAAGTAATAATCGGATGGTGCAATATCTGAGGAATACGGCGGGTGGGGTAGGGCCCATTTGAGCGTTTCCAAGTAGGTTTTAACGGGTTTGGCAATGTGAGGCCAAGCGTTATCATGCTGTAGAATTACTTTTTCGCGTCTCTGATCATATTGTGGTCGTTTTTCGCTCAGTGCTTTACTCAATCGCATCAATTAAGTTCGATACCGTTTCCCAGTGATGGTTTCAACGGCTCATAATAAATAACACCGACTTGGTCCCACCAAATACACAGCATAACTTTCGCAGCGTGAATATTCGGCCGAAACGATGACGTAGAAGCATGATTGACCAGTCCCCAAGATTTTTTTTCTTTGGATTGTTTTAATGAATCCATTTTTCATCACCCGTTACGATGCGATGAAGAAAACCCTTTCTTTTTTGCCACTGGAGCAGTTTTTCACAGGCGAAAAAACGACGATCAACGTCTCTTGGCTTTAAATCATAAGGAACCCAAGTTCCTTGCTTTAGAATCATTCCCAATGCTTGTAATCGTTTGGAAATGGCCTGACGGGTAACTCCTAAGGATGAAGCAAACTCTTCTTTCGTTTGGCACTGATTCTCATCGAGCAAAGCCTCCAATTCCGCGTCTTCGAAGATTTTTGGCTTTTCTTCACGGGGACGGTCGTCCACATCGAAACCACCGTTTTTGAAGCGATGGAACCAATCCCGGCACGTTGTTTCACTTAGAGCAGCATCTCCGTAAACTTTTTGAAGTTCTCTATGAGCGTCAGCCGCCGTTTTCTTTTAATGAAAGGAGAAAATCAACATTTACCGCAAATGGCGATTATTTGGCGCAAAATCAGACATTTTCTCACAACTAAAAGTATATGACGTAAAACACTATTGTGTCACAGTGGTTTGTTTACCTTAAGTCTAAGCTTTGTTCAAGACCTTCTCGATATGTAAAAATCGACTAGCACTTACTGCTGGAGTCATCTATTGACAAACAGCGAGAACTTAGTTGCGCACCTAATAATTACATGAGTTGCACAAAATGATCTTATGCAACTTGAATGCACAGCTCACATCTACGAAGACGTGACTGCAGAAAAATATGATAAACATTGCAATTTCTAACTCTTTCTGCAGCATTGTTTATTCGTTATTGTAACTGCTCGAAATTTGTTATCTCTACACTGTAGACGAGTTGTTTCATATATCCCCATACATAAAAGTATAACGGGTTGAGATCCGGTGACCGTGGTGGCCAAGCAATTGGACCTCCGCTACCAATCCACGTATTTGAAAAATGTCCATTCAGTCATTCAACAAATATTCTCTCTTGATTTGGAGGTACTCCGTTATTTTGAATGAAATTTACAGGAACATCATTTAAATTGAACAACGTGTTCTGTACATTTCGATAAGTAATGGCATTCAATATATTAATCGAAATATGAATAGACAAGAAGCTATTACTATAAAGACTACCCCAAACATTCACCTCCTTCGGGAACGTCTTTGCCTAGCCGTATTTGGATTCTGCAGGACCTACAATTTGGCCTCTTGAAGAAGTGGCATGACAAGGATCGCCTCTTCCCAAGATTTAAGAATGAAATAAACAAATTTCCTCTCAAAGTTTGGTATAGAGCTTGAGAGATACACTGTATTGTTAGCTACCAAATAACATGGCAAACTTAATGTAATATCACTTTATTGGTTCATTGTCCCAAGTAGGGATGAAACCAGATTGTTAACAAACTGAAGTGCACCATCAAGCCTATAATTAACGCACATCTCTCATAAATAAAACTACATTATTAAAAGGCGAAGCAAATCTTCAATCGGGGAATGTTCAATCACTTCATCACTAAGGGCCAAGTAGTAATGTATGCTGATGATACAGCTGTTGTGGTTTCGGGATGGACTCCTGAGGAGGTTCAGGTTGCGAGTTGTAGAGGAGATGACTGACTGGTGCAATAGAAATAGGCTAACAATTAATAATGATAAAATTGTTCTCCTCAATTTTTGCAGTAGAAAGTCTCTGCCTTCCATTGAATTTCAATTAGCTACTGTGACCGAATATCTTGGTGTTAACGTCGACTCTCATCTGTCTTGGGATGAACATATCCACTTTGTATGTAAACAATTGAACAAAGGATTTTTTGCAATTCTACAACTGAAGAGTGTTGATTGTGATAGGCTCAAAAGTGTTTAGAACTCTATAGTTCATAGCTATTCAGATTATAATGTTTTGCTTTAGGGCAATTCTGTTCATTGGACCAGAGTCTTCATATTACAGAAGAGAGTTCTTCATTTAATGTTTGATCTGGCTCCATGCAGTAATATTTTCGAAGAGCAGCAAATTTTGACCTTTCCATCTGTATTCGTTATCAAGGCTGTATCTTTCGCAGAAACGAGGCTCAATGAATTGCAGAAATTTAATCTTTTCCATAATTACGGGACATGGGATTTTGATGTCCTGTCAGTCCCTATGCATAAAACCACAATGTACAGAAAATCGCCTCACTTCTCTGCAATCTACTTTTACAATAGATTGCCAGGTGAACTGAAGTCAATAAGAAACTACGAAAGGTTCAGAGCTGTCATAATTATTTGATTGGAAGAGCACTCTACTCTTTCGTTGAATTCTAAAGTATGGAAAAGTTATTGTCATTTTTATCACTTGTGCAATGATTTTGTGATGTTTTTTCCATGTATTTCGATGTTTTTATTTTGTAAGCAAACTGTACCAAGTATCTATTTCAAACATATACAATCCTTATGAGTCAAAAGTACGAAATAAATTATTCTTATTCTTATAAAGGCTGAAATCATGGTACATCAGAGATGTAAAAAATAATAAAAAACAAGTAGTGTTTTAAGGAATTTTACTTAATAATTGCGATTCGTAACGCGTTTCACTACACCGTAGCTTCTTCAGACGAATAAATGTACAGAAAATATAAATATAAATGTTCTTGAGTAATTAAAAGCTTATTGGGTTGCTTCTTCTTAAGTGGTTATTTATGACAGGTATATCCAATGAAATTAAGGAATAGATTGCTCCCCGAAGAGATTCAATAGAGGTGAAGGGCTTAAATCGACTTGTTCATTGATGAGTCTACCTGAGTGTTTGTATTTATTTGAAAAACTGCGTTTATGTTCCGATATTCTAATATTAAAATTTCTATGAGTTCTACCAATGTAGAAATTATCACAGTCATTGCAATTCAATCTATAAACACCTGATTTATTGTTTTTACCTGGTTTGGTTTTATTATTTTTATATATTTGCCTAAATTATTATTAGTTTGGAAAGCTATGTTGAAATTATTGCTACTCAAGAATGATTTCAGTTTCTCACTTGTAATGCCAACGTAGGTTAAGGTGTTGAATTTTGTTTCAATTTATCGATAGGGTATACTTCATTCAATGCGATTCTACTTTGTTTTTATTCAAAATATTATTTATTAGTTTGGGATTGTAACCATTATTTTTGGCTATTTGTTTAATCAAATTTAATTCTTTGTTGAAATTTTCTGGTTATAACGGGATGTTAATCAATCTATGAATAAAACTATTGAATGCTGACATTTTATGTTGATATGGATGACACGACGAGTTATGTATTATAATATCTGTATGTGACGGCTTATGGTAAATTGCGAAAACAAGTTTTCCATTTTCATTCGAATTTGTTACGTCTAAGAAATTTATCGAATTATTGCTTTCTATTTCGGTTGTGAATCCAATTTTGGATGTAATGAATTTATATGATTTTCGAAAATTTTAACTGTCTATCTGTTCCTGTGAAGCAAATAATGATATCGTCTACATAGCGATACCAGTATGAACAATATTTACTGAGTGGATGATTATGAATTAATTTCTCTAAGTTATTCATGAATATTTCTGCTAACAATGGACTTAACAGATTGCCCATAATCAATCCGTCTTCAATAGTATAATATTTGTTATTGAAATGGAAATAATTTTGATCTAAACAAATTCGTAATAATGAAAGAATATCTGATTTAATGATAGTATTGACATGATTCTTTTCTAATAATTCTTCAACTAAGTAATACGTATCTTTCGGGGTATGTTGGGAAATAGATTCTTAACATCGATAGAAATGAGTTTGGAATTAGGTGGTATAATTGTATCTTTGATATAGGCAATTAGTTCGTATGAATTTTGACCGAAAATTTAGATTTAAAATTGCAATGTTTTATTAGTAAGTCGTTGAGGAATTTTGAAAGTTTGAAAGAAGATGCCGTTACATAAGAAACAATAGGTCTAATAGGGTAATTAGGTTTATTAAGTTTTATCAACGAATATAATTCGGGGGATTGTGGATTGGAGTTAATGAATTTATATTTTTCGTGGTCTGTAATTAATGATTTTGCTGTCGAAATTATGTTTTTAACAACTTTCTGAAATTTTGCGGTAGGATCCTTAGTTGATGTTATATAGTTTCCGGCTGTTAAGAATTCTTCAGTTTTAGAAATATAATCGGTTTTACTAATCCCGATGACTGTGTTACCTTTATCTGCTTTAGTGAATACTAAATCGTTTTTTCAGATGTAAAAAAAGTAATAAAGCTTCAAGTGGAAACTAGACAATACCTATTTTTGTTTCTCAATTTCCTGCTTAACTTATATAATAATTATAAATAAATTTGTAGTTCAATGGACGTGAATAAAACAATCGTCGAAGTATAGATATTCGATAGATTCAGTAAAGTTAAAATAGTATACGTACATGGATAGTTTCACATCGTTAACTTCCATGAAATTGTTAAAATTTACAAAGTATCATTTCTCATATGTTCCCTGTGTACGATTAATAATTACCCTCATTAATATCGAAAACGTCCTCATTCCAATTTCGATATTGTCATTGACATTTGCTAATTACAATCCAATAACTTTCGAACTCGACTCTGTGATATGAGAACCAATCATTCTGCAGTTATTCCAAAATTCCCTCTTGCGAACGATTCTTCAATCCCCATCAATCTGTTACTAATATGGCAACCCCATACATTCATTTTCTCAGGATATTGCATGGGGGACTCCCCCATCAAATGAGGATTCCTTCCGCCCAATAACGACAATTTTCTGTATTTACTTCCTCGTTCAAATAAAAGACGTGTTCATCAAAGATAAGGATATTGCTTCTGATTTCCGATCTATGCGGCAGACATTCGACCTGGGAATTCATTTTTCTGTGACGTTCTTGTTGGCTGGTGACGAATTTTGAGATTATTTAAGGAATGGTGTTCCATTAGGCAGCCGAAAAAATCTATTAATATCTGGTGTACTTGTGGATATACAGGTTTTTAATATTTAGGAGAAATCTTTATGCTCAACTCATTTCCTTCAAAAGCAATAATAGATGATATTTATCTACAAGTAGCATATACTTTACAAGAAAAAATTATATCGAAAGAACTTATCTATTGATAAAGATTGTGATTTAGGAGGATTACCAATTACTATAGATAAATCCTAATCTCCAATCAGATTAACTGATTTATTTATTTTTCTGAAAGATATATTCGATAGTAGGGTTACCATATTGTATTAACGCTTAGCCTTGTTTATAACATTTGCAAATACAAAACTAAACGCTTACAAATTTCAATGATTGCTATAGCAATGCGATTACAACTCAAGCGTAATGTGAAATATCGTTGTGACGAGCTTTTCGAAGCTTATTACCTTAACTATCTATCCCTGAGGTGTTCTAAGAAAGCAGGACCACAATATGACTGCCGGTCATACTATGTTGATCAAAGAGTTCCCAGAATTTATTCATAAAACTCCAAATACAATTTTATTCATAAAACTCCAAATACAATATTATTCATCGAAACCGATATTGTTCTCTTCAAAGTACTCCCCATTGACGTTCGATTCAATCTTTGAAACATTTTTTTTAACTCAGGGTTCGGTATGGCCATCAGACCTATATTCGCTTATTCTATAATCTTTTTTCGACTGCTGAATCTCGTTGCATGCAGTGTTTTTTTTGACTCGAACAGAATGAAGTCACAGGAGCCAAATCAGGTGAATTTGATGACTGTTAGATCATGAATTAGAATGCTATCAGGTCATGTATTTTGAGGATGAATTATTGATGTCATGCAGTAATTCTCGCCAGTGGTGAAAATATCTGGTATAAACAGAGAGAGAGAGAGATAGAGAGAGAGAGAGAGAGAGAGAGACAGACCTTTATTCGATCCATAAAACATTGTACATGTTGTAGATAAAGTCAATAAGTATAAGTACATCAAAATATCAATCATGAACAGCAAAAAAACAAAACGAATTGTCCGATAATAGGAACCAAAACGTTTGTTTGTTTGTTTTTCCTTTAACATGCTCTATTTCCGCCTTTCGGCCAATGAAACGCCCGGGAATTCTGTCACCCACTAACCCGGAAATTTTGCCGAACTCCTCTCGTATCGAGGGAAGGGATCTTTAATGTCCAACACATCTCTGTTGGACAGGACCGACGGCTTTACATCTCCAAAAGATGGATACTCAAGCGATTCCCAGAATCCGAAAAATCGCACCGACTTTGTGGGGATTGAACCCAGGTTACTCTGCGCAGGAGACGAGCATCATATCCCATACGCCACCGAGTCGGCAACATTACTCTTATTTCCAAAGACAACTTCGAATTATTCATTATATTTTCAGACAGGCTAGACATATTTTCGATACAGACTATATTTAAATAATGAAACGATAATCTAAAACGAAATTCTATAAAGTAACCAATAGCGTGTAAACAATATAAAATTTGATGTTCAGTTAACACCCGTCAAAATGTCAGTAAAGAAGAATGATAATAAAAACAAACACACGGAAGTCTGGCACCATAAAACTCCGATCAAATTAGAAATTTCAAATGTTGAACCCGCACGCAGCGGGATATCGGGCCCGCAGGTCTCTAGCTCATATGTCAATCTCCCGGAGAAAAATGCTCGTCTCGACCTTTTCCATAGGTCGTACGAACAACTAGTACGTCCGTTCCATAAAGAGTAGCTTCGTTCGAATTTAGACGAGAGAAATTTCGAAGAAGTACATATTGGGCGTACACTGTACAGTTCTGTTTGTAGGATATTACAATTCCTATCATGTCGTCGTTGACGATCTTTTTCAGCTCGACGTTTCTGTTATTCCCATAACGAACGTATGCAAAGTGAATTCTTGTTAGACTGGGTAACTCTGTAACTCATGGCCTGCTCGACAATGAACGATAGTAATAAATTACCGACTTGGACTCATAGGCGTACTTCTCGTTCGTCATATTCTAGAAAATACGAGATGTGAGAATGAAAGAACGAAACTTGTTTATTCATTTATTCACCAGATTATTAAAACTCGACATATACGAGGAGTGTCTCAAAAATATGCGATTTACCTACAGAACGTCCCAGCGACCTCTTAGGACATGATGAAGACAGCATTGATGGTTCAATGATGCCTCCATGTCTGTTGATAGCGGTTCACGCTGTGGTTGGCCTCGACGGCAAAAGCATCGAATGTGCAACTTGTAGTCAATGAAAATCGTTTATTAACTGTTCGAGAACTATAATGTGATCTTGGAATGCCTAGAGTTTGCAGAATTTTGATAATATCAGTCTTCCATGTTAAGTGAACGTTGACAGTTTTTTAATGTAGTGTTGTACACTATGAGTCTGTTCCTGAAGGTAAAATAATTCGGGAATGGCCAGGTTTGACCACGTTGAGTTTAAATTCAGATGAATTAAACTAGATGCCAACTAAATATATATATATATTTAACTAACACTTTACAAATTGATTTCACAACTGTGCTATAGGTTAAGTGTATACTATATTGTGATGTCGACCTCAAGGGTGCTAGTAGATGAATGAGTGGTAACTGAAATATTCTCATAATTTTACATAGGATATTTAGTGAAAGTTGATCGCTAGAGGTAATAAAATGTACCTAGATAGGTACAATGATGATAAAACCAGATATTTTAACCTGTGTTCCTACATTTGCTAGGTACTATAAAACGTTTCTGGGAAGTTGGTTACGTTTTTATCCATGATAACCCAAATAATTCTAAACAAATATTATATACAAGATCTGGTAATATTCTGTGACGCAATAAGAAGAAAACGGCCACCGATTGGCTGCTGCCACGATAACGCACCAGCACATTTATCCAATCTCTTGCAGCAATATTTGATATAGCACTATGTCTTATTGCTACTTCACCCCCCTTACAACCCTGATATATCTTTCTGCCACTTTCAGCGGTTTTTTAGATAGAGTGCACCTTTTAAGGGGAACTGATTCGACTGCAAAAAAGATTGAAACCAATGATAAGTTCATTTTGAAGGCAATACCGAAAGTTGCAGCTTCAAGGTTTCGCCCTTTGGCTCTAACCATACTTGACGCAATTATAATGCCGATTCAAAAACATACTGAAAGATGAATGTGCAATATGTTTTTCAGCTTCTAGGTCTCGCCTGTGGCTCTGACCATACATTGCTAAGGCAAGTTTGTCCGGTAGCGCCAAAGTGATTTATTTTGTTCTGATGGATCGTGATTTCAATGGAGGATATATGGTCGCAACCTGAAAACTGATAAACCTCAGAGATTTGTGGACTCAATGGTCCCTTATTACAAGGTAAATCATAGTTTGTTACCTTACCAGTGCAGTAATAATGTTTTCGTTATTTCCAAGATCATGTGCAAATTGAAATCAGATTTCTTTTATATTTATTTTTACCAGGTTAGGTTAGCTATCATTTGACCAGTTTATTTGTATGTTAAATTTGTCCTGAATCTTGTTTTCTTGTAATGGAAGAACGATTACATGAGAAAGATGAGGAATCGCGAGCAATTAGTATGCCCGTAGCAGGGTCATCATAAAGAGTGAATGCTTTGGGGATTATAAATCGTTTGTGTGTGAGTGACATGCTCTCTTGCTATCTTTGTCGGTGTGACTCCTCAGTAGTTATAGGACGCTGGCTAGGAAATGAGGACAACAAATCGTCTACAAACCCAAATAGTCTGTTTTCGATGAAGTAGAGCAGATCATTAATCTGCAACAGAAAGAGTTGGCGAGAGTATGGAGCCCTGAGGTACTCTTGCACTAACATGAGAAAATTCACTCGCATTATCAACTACCACCTATATCGATCTATTGAAGAGAAAGCTACTAATCTAACCACACAATTTTTCGGGAAGTCCATATGTGATTAATTCATTCATCAAGGCTACGCGCCAAACCCTGTCGAAGGCCTTTGAGATATAAAAAGCAATATCTTGATTCGCCATGCTTTTCGATTGTAGATCACCACAAATGCGTAACGTATGTGAGGAGGCCACCAGTTGATCGTTGTCTACGTAAACCGTATTATCGATCACATAAGATCCCTGTAACTACGACAGAACTCGGTAAAAGATTTCTTCACAATTAAAATTGATGGTGCATCCCCATAGTATTTATCTTTCCTTGGTTTCGGTGATTTTTTTTACTTAACCCATTAATGCCTGAGTAATATTTTTTCGCGAAAATTGATGAAATTGAAAATACTCTTTCCTTTATTGGTACAAAATACGAGAACAATACTTTGAGATATACCATTCTACTGGAAGTACCTTTTAATTAACATATGATATATCATACCATAGGCATTGGCGAGTCTAATACAAAAATATTCTATTGGAAGAATTTATAACAGAATTAATGATTAGCATAATGAAAAACTAGGAAAGTATTCTGAAATGATGAAGACAACATTCATGGTCGTTTGTGATATAACATGAAACAATCTTTTGGGCGAAGTCCAACATTGCACTTGGAACAAATGAACTTCGTACATTTTTTACACTGAGCGCATAGTCTGAGTTGGACTCCAAGAAACTAAGTGATCTACCCCATCAAACCTCACTTCTGTCAAAACATTTCGACTGCATTTTGGTTTTGGTCCAGACATATGTTCAGGACTAGTCAGAATTGATAGAACGACTCTTCTGGTGAATTCCAATAAACTGATTTTTGGAAAACCATGTCGATAAAGGATCCACATATTTACCATTGCTCCGTTTATACAGAAACGAACAAATGGCCAATACCATTTTTTGGAACGTATACGGATACAGTAAAGTCCCCTCATTTGGTCGAAAATATCGACCCCGCCCATTCCTTGGTTATATATATTTATGTGGGTAGGTTGATCAACCTGCGTATATGATTTTTCTTTCTTTGACCAACGCTTGCATTTTACCTTACTTAGGCACAGCTGATCGTTATTTATGTTCGTTGCGATGTTGACAACATTGTTGTCGTTCTACCTTAGCAATGAAATTGACTTATCAGAATTTTGTAGAACATGGAAGCTTCGTCGTGGTTCTTTCTTCAATTCTTTCAAGGGCGCTTTTTCAACTCTATCGGAACGAATGGTACCTATGCAATTTATGTTTTCTTCCTTCAATGTATCTAGCAACGGCAAGGAGTTTAAGAAATTGCCCATGAAAACACTACTACCATGGGGCAAATAGTGTAGACATAAATTTTCTGATACCGACGAACCCAAAGTTTTCCCCTCCTTTTTATTTCCTTCACCACAGTATGGATCGAATTTCAATAAATAGCCTTCAATTGTTGTTAGGCACCGAAATTTGAAACCGTATCTAATTGGTTTCCCTTTTATGAATTGTTTCATATGATGGTGACCGAAATATGGCCCCATTGCTTCATCTAAGGAAAAATTTTCTCCCAACGGTATAGCCAAAATCTGAGAAATATGGTTCAGTTGATCTATCAGGGGTTGAACCTTATACAGTTTGTTATTTTGATCTATTATGCTGTTGTCATTAAAGTGTAAGTAACGATGTATAGCTTCAAATCGGTCTCGTGATATGCTGTTACTCACTAGGGAATTGAAAGTATCAGACTTTGTTTGCCAAAACAATCTCCCGGACGGCAACTTGCAATAACCAGATAAAATCAATATTCCCAAATAGATATACATTTCTCGAGTAGTAACAGAAAACGAATGATTGCCTTTGAAGATCGCATACCTTTGTGTTTCGTCGCAAATTTTTTGAACAAATGTTTCAGAAAAAAACATTCTGAATAAATCAAGTGGTATTTAATTTTGATCCCTTATAGTATTGACTATGTTGGGCGCCGGAGTTTTTTCCAGAAGTTCTCTCTCCGCTCGTTCAAAATGTAATTATGCGAGTTCCTCTTCTTTCTATTCTTTATTGTATGCTAATCCTGATGTCGTACGTTTGGTGGGTGCTCGTTTGTATTCGTACTCTTTTTGAATTTTTTTGCTAACTCTGTCAAAGATAAGTTATCATCATCACTATCATCACTATACTGAGGAACATTCAACTCAAACATTTCAGTACCATTATCATCACTATACTGAGGAATATTCAACTCAACCATTTCAGTACCATTATCTCCACCAACGGCATATATTTCCATCGTTTGTCTCAGAACTCCTTTGCCAATATCCTTTAGTCCAAAATCTCCTTCTTCGTCGCTTGGACCGTCATCTCTATCACTGTCTTGTAACATCTTCAGGTGGAAATAACACAAAGTCGAGATGATCACAATTTTTTACATTCGAATAATCTTCATCCACTTCGCTCAATTCGAAAATATAATTCATTAGCTCCTCGGCATCTCGAGGATCCTCTGGGTTATACTTGCGTTTCCTGCAATAGAACGAACCCATTACTTCCTATGATATGATATATCATGTGCTACAATTGCGAGCTCCTAGCTCATACATATATCCAAAAATGAACTTTCTGAGCTCGTAATCTGATAAAATGAACCTTCAATGTTAAAATTCCAGAATGGAAATAAAATGAGATCAATTTTTGTAGGAAAAAATGAATCAAATCTCACCTTAGCGGCATCGTTGAAGCGAAATAAAATAACTTCCTTCGGGTGTAGAAACTTTTTTTTAAGCACTATACTTCCCCGTCCCGCACCGAATCGAAGACAGACTTGTACTAATGCTAATTCGTTACACGAATATCGAACACAACGGATGGTTCAGACATGTCGTCACCTGTAAAGCGGTCGTCTCTGGGATATGATATATCATATCATAGGCATTAATGGGTTAATCAGTGCAAGAAAATCACTTCTAACAATTTTGTTGAAATTGGCGATGTTTTCTGCTGTCAATACTGAATGGCACAGCCTGCCCAAAGTATATTAATTGATGGCACTGGAGAGCAGTAATGCTTTCAAAGTTACAGCGGGAAATTCAAAAAACCACAAGCTTATTAAAGGGACGTCGTAACATTCTCTTTCAAACAAGAAATCAAGTATTCTTTGTTCTGATGTGGAAATGGAACACAATTGACAAAAATTATTGACCATTTGATGCTGGGCATGCCAAATCTACGTAGAGCCATTTTCTAACGATCGCGATCACTCATACTTAATTTTATTGAAGAACAAAACGCTTCGTTTCATTATTCTCGGAAAAAGTAGTGTCCCGTGACGAAAAATCCCCAATTGCGGTCCTGAAACTGTTGTTACCATATTGCTGATTCATTTTTCTCGAGATAATATAATTGATGTTATGTTTAAATTTTCATATCATTCTGAAAACAGCTCCGACAAGGGTACTCATCGTTACTTTGTTTTTTCTCACAGTTGTTACTGTGAAAAGATGCGAGACCATAAGAGTATCGAGCGTTGCCGTGGGCGGAATTCTTTTCATTATCAAGAAGTACTGGTGCCAGACGCGGTCCACGGTCGGTTGTTCAGATTCTAGATATCCCTAAGACCTACTTGACATCGTGTGGTGTGGGTGTTCCTAACAAGTAGGTAACATTTTAAGGCGAGGCTATGAAGAAATCTGACTTCTAGGGACTGAAATAGTTGAGATGTATAGTCCGACTTCCACGTTGTCGTGAATACGAAATACAAATACTTGTTAGCTTTTGAATTATAGCTTATATACTCGGAGTTGTTATTTATGATTTTCACAATTAGTGTTCTGTCATTAACTGTAGGCACTCGACCTTTACGATATTTTCTGCTATTTCTTCAAGATTATTGTATACTTTATTACTACACTCGGAGGCAAAATTAGCGGAACACTCGAAAATTTAACCAAATTCGAAGTTCGATATTTTTCCTAATTCGAAGTTCGATATTTTTCCTAATTCTCAACCGATTTAGATGATTTGTTCGGCAAGTTATAGATCAACTCTTCTGCTTTGTAGAAATTATAAGAGAAAACAAAAAAAATTGAAAAAAAATTTTATACGAGGGCAAAACTAAAAGTGTTTTTTTTGTCAAAAATTCGTAACACCCTGTGGAATTTCGTGGTCCGAGTTGAAACGTACAATATCATGGTCTGTCAAGGCACATTTTCCTACAGAAACGCCCTTCTTGTTTCATGCGTTTATCTCTATTTTTGCAAAATATATTTAATTTCAAGTGGAAAATCACCATTTTGGAGAAATTCCATTGAATCAAGAAATTGTCATTAAAATTCGTCTATCAATTTGGAATTTTCTTATTATCACTCAGGCGTGTCGAAATTGTCGTTTGCGATTTTTATGTTCGAATTGCATTAGTTATTGATGACAATTTGGTTAATTTGGTGAAAATTAGGAATTCATAGGAGATAACAGTCGGTAGGTATTAAAATACACAACCGAATTCTGGGACCATTGATACAACTTTTCATTTACACACACATGTGCACGCCTTTTTTTATCAAATATGAAATACAAAACACGTTTTTTTGTATATGACCACATTTGCACTTGTTTAAAGAATGAGAGTTTTCCATTCTTTGATTTGATACAAATTCGATCGGTTGCGGTGTTTTGTGATTCTTTTACTGTTTAGGATTCGAAACGGTATTTTTCATTCAGAATGAGAGATTTACCACCAACCTCAGTAGCAAGGGCAGTTACATTGATCGAGGAAGGGCGCACCTACCGCTCAGTCGGTACCATGTTGGGTGTCTCGACGTCGGTTATCCATCGAATCTACCGACGTTACTGGGAAACTGGATTGTACGTGAGGAGGCGAGGACAAGGAAGCAATCGGGCAACCCGCGCTATACATGACCGTTTCATCGTCAATCAAACCATAAGAAATCCTCGTCTTACTGCTGTTCAGGCACGTAACCTTTTACAAGCAGTGGATAACATTAACGTCAGTGTGAGGACAGTCAGAAGACGATTAAATTAAGTTGGTCTGAGATCATACGCGCAAGCAAGAGCACCAAGACTCGATAGAGCCCATCGGGTAGCAAGATTGGCGTTTGCTAGGGAGTATGTAGCATGGACAATCAATCAGTGGAGACGAGTTTTATTTAGTGATGAGAGCCGATATTGTGTGAATTTCGTGGATGGTAGAGATAGAATATGGAGGCATCGAGGGGAACGGTACAATCAAGCGAACTTCGCAGGAACTGAGCAATACGGTGGAGGGTCAGTTATGATATGGGGTGGCATATGCTTGGGAGTACGAACAGAACTGGAGATTATTGGCAATGGATCACTTAATGCCCATCGGTATATAACAGAAATCTTGGATCCCCATGTTGTGCCTTTTGCTCCTTACATAGGGGAAAATTTCCTTTTTATGCACGATAACGCGCGCCCTCATACTGCGCGCATAGTGATAGAATATTACAATGAAGTTGGGATCACACGAATGGACCGGCCGTCGCGGTCACCGGATTTAAACCCGATCGAACACGTTTGGGACATTCTTGGAAGAAGGGTTCGACAACGGAATCCAGGCAACGTTGTAGAGCTGACATTGGCTTTGGTGGAAGAATGGGACAACATACCTCAACAGATGATAGACAACATCATTGGGAGTATGCGAAATCGTATGCACGCTGTAATAAGAGATGGGGGGGTCATACTCACTACTAAAATCAAATGTTTTTTTTTTGTGGGTCATCATGAACATTTTTCTCAACATGTTCATTTCATTTCACGAGTGTGTCGCCAGGATACACACCTGCTCTCAATTTTGGACAGGAATGATAATTATTATAGAGTGTCACACAAAAAAATTCAAAAATAAATGTGCAAAATTAACGATTTTTCCAGTGTACTTCGAGTTCTCCCGGAGCGTGGAATTGGCCAGTGAATTTCAAAAATTTTCATTTCGTTAGATTTCCGCTTCCCTAATTTCGATTTAATTTTTTGGCTAACCTCCGATGTTATGCACCTACGCAAGATTAAAAATAAATTCTTGAAATTTGTGACTTTTCGCTTCAAATTGGATATCCCTTGTAAAAATAGAGATAAATGCATAAAACAAGAAGGGCGTTACTGTAGAAAGATGTGTCTTGACAGACCATGATATTGTACGTTTCAACTCGGACCACGAAATTCCACAGGGTGTTACGAATTTTTGACAAAAAAACACTTTTAGTTTTGCCCCCGTATAAAATTTTTTTCAATTTTTTTTTGTTTTCTCTTATAATTTCTACAAAGCAGAAGAGTTGATCTATAACTTGCCGAAAAAATCATCTAAATCTGTTGAGAATTAGGAAAAATATCGGACTTCGAATTTGGTTAAATTTTCGAGTGTTACGCTAATATTGCCTCCGAGTGTAAATGAAGTTTTGGAGGGGATATGTTATAATAGGGGTAGGAAAAAGGTTCCTCAATAGAATAATTTTAAAGCAATGTTTGATGCCTACTTTTCGTGGATAAAATAAAATCGAAGGTCTAAGCTGGGTACGGTTGTGACAATTTTGGTTCGATCGCCTATAATTTTGTAAATTTACCAGTTATCTGGGAGAAAAATCACTTCAATACTTGATTTGATCATTTATCTACCTAAAATTGATAAAAAATTGTCCCTAGCTACGCTGTATTAGGCATACGATCAAATTAAAAAAAAAGGGAAAGTGTCATAACCGGCCACACCCCAAGGGCGGTTGTAACAGTGGTTGGGGTCGGTAGTGACAGGCATACAAAATACATCTAAATAGTTTTAATGTTACAAATAATTAACTGAACACAACATAATCTTCTTCTAAACAAAATTTACAATCACTTTATGACAAAAAGCGAAAATCTGTGATCACTTCTCTTCTTAAAACTAATAAGGCACTGTAACATATAACAGTCTTCTCTATAATCAGTCAAAATGTTAGCTTAACTACTACAAAATTCTAACAAAACTGTAACACAACAAAGAAAAAATAAACATTTATAAATGTACCAATTAAAATACTGAGTCAAATTCAACATGTGACAAATGTGATGGGGACATCACCTGCGCACTCTATGCGAGACCAGAGCCTAAAACTAATATAGCACTGTAACATATAACAGTCTTATTTAAAATCATCAAATTGTTAACTTAACTTAAAATTACTGTAGCTAACTGAAAAAGTTTAACAAAATTTTAAAAGAACTATAACACAACAAAGAAAAATTAAACATTTATAATTGTATCAATCAACATACCTCCCCAAAACATCACTGATCCGCCTCCCTGTCTTACAACTTCTCGAGCATGCTGGAGACGGTTTTGCTTTCGAGGTTCCCTCCATATTCGAATTCTTCTCGAATCGGGATAATAACTAAATCTAGATTCATCACTGAAGAGAACTGTGGCCCACCTCTCTTGATCCCAGTTTACGTGTTCTTGGCACCAAGCTAAACGAGCAGTGCGATTTCCATGGGTCAGTTGTGGAACTCTTAAAGGACGTCTGGAGTGGAGTTGACCTTCGTGCAGCCGATTTCTCACAGTTTGGTCGGAAATTTGTTCATTATGAACTCGTGATAGCTCTTGAGCTAATTGAGATGCTGTGGTAGTACGATCTCTTCTGGCTTGTAAAACCAAAAATCGGTCTTGGGCGACTGTAGTAATCCTGAAACGACCTGTATGGCGTTCTTCTACGCTACCTGTTTCATTGAAACGCGACCATAAACGGTTTATGACACTTGGGCTACTTCCCAGAACCCTGGATACTTCCCGTTGTGAGCTCCCAGCTTGGAACATGCCAACGGCTCGTAACATCTCTTCTCTAGTCAAATATCGTCTTTCCATGGTCGAATCACAAAACTTGAATCTTTTATTTGTGCTAACAACAGAAACAGAGTGCCAACTAACTGATTTCAAACACTGAATACATGAAATGATTATAAAGCAGCGTCGCATCTGATGCATTTTTAGTTTTTTATAAAAAAAAACTGAAATCTGTTGCTGCACTCTGCATAATTTGGTGAGAAATTGATGCAGGTGATCATTTCTTAAAAAAATCATCAATATTGATCGTTCTGGATACGATATATCGATATTCAGAAGTGTTCCCTAGACTTTTTTGAGTTGTTTATGGCTCTATTTTTACAGATCGACTAGTTATCAACAATCTTAATATGCCATATATAGATTGTTAAAGTATTATATAGTATCACCTGAATGATCTGTTTTCAGTTTCCCGTTTCCTTCTGCACTCAACCACCAAAAGTAGTGGAACTGCGTTCGGGTAAGCGAATGTAAAGCTAGGCTGCGTTCAACAACGAACAATTTGAAGATTCTTCAATTGGGAAAAAGTAACTTCACAGTAACAAAAGAGAATTTCTAATAAAAATTCTGATTGAATAAAAAAATGAATTGAATTTCTTACATTACTTTCATCATCTTTGATTGTAACAATATTGAAGGTTTTACTTGCAGAAAGAAGTCTGACATCAATTCAATGGACAGATCAGCATGCATTCAACCAGCAAATTTCCTATGATTGAAATTTAATGGACGCAGAAAGCGATCCAACTAGTGAACAGTGTTTATATGAAGATGCCAACGCCATCCCAATTCGCCAATTTTTTCCTTACTCGACAAATATTCAAACACAGTGTTCTGTTTATTTTTCTATGCGTCTACACGTCAAATTAATGTGGTTTCGGTGAAATGTTAAATTCAGAATTAACACCATAATTCTTCAGCCGTATTTCCGCAATTAATTAAATGCTCGCTGTGAGGGTTTCGAAAACGCTGTCGAATTTTGTTTCACGAATTAAATGAAAAGGTTGTAAGTGGTAGCTTGGTCTATATTTTCATTACTGTGTATATAACTGCGTTTTAAAAGAGCGTTGAAACTTTTGAAGTGATTCTTACTCCTCCTCCCATTCGTAGGTATATCACCTTTGAAATGCTGAAAACATATTTTATTTTATGGTTGCCAGATTTCGAAAAGATTCGGAATGTTATGTCTGCTATTTTCTTTCATTCGAATAAAGCTTTGCTGGTAAAAAACTATGAAATATTTTATTCACTAAAATAAACAAGACAAATGACGATTTCAACAATCAATTTCATGCTTATGTTTCAGCCTTAACTGTGTAGTTGGGGTGGAATTTCAAAATATTCTCCACAAATTTCAAGTTTTAAGGGATTCTGGCCCATGACCCAGGTATAGGGGTCCTATCTCGGTCCCAAGTAAATTCCAAATGTAGAATCTGAATGTCTATCTCGTCCCATATCCTTAATTCATTGATGATTATGAAATTTTTCCAATTCATGAAAGAAAACACGTTGAAGAATATTAGTAATATTTATTGAATATTATATCTTGATTTGTTTTTGTTCATTGCTCAATATTGTTTATGTGGGGGTCTGGAATATTATTATTTGATGTAATTTTTCTATTTACATTGTTTGCCGTGTTGAAGTCAGTGATGGATTGGGGAATGGAAAAGGCTCTATGAATCATTGAGTCATAAGTAACAAATTCCTCAATTACTATTCTGTCATAGAAAAACCAGAAAATAAATACGCATGTCCAACTTACATTGGCAATTTTCACAAATTTGGTTGGTTTGACTTTTTGACATTAAATTTGATACAAAATTTGACACTGACACTTCTGGTATGTTATTATTCGTTGCTGTGGTATGGCGATATTTTCTTTGTTTATGAACCGGTCTAGGCTAACTAGATATCCAATATATTATCGTATAATTTCGACGCTATAACTTGAAGTTGTAATAATGTTTATACATTGATTTTAGATTTTTCAGCACCATTTATATTTATAAATAAATACCTGATTCAACATATTTAGTTTTCTTCCAGATCTGTCAGTTTCTTAGTTGTGTTATGAATGAAGCTCAACGAACAGAACGAAAAAGAATCAACAAAATATAGGTGTACGTAATAAGATAGTAATCTTCAGGAGTCTGATTAGAATTCGTCAAAATAATGCCAAAACTTCATCTATCATTTTTTCGTATGCTTAAAAATTTACCCGTAAATTCGAAGGAAAAACTTTTTCGTCCAACATGATATTTAAGAAATTTCAATGAAGAATTAAATTGCACAAGGATGCATTTTTCATTTTCAATTGTTCAGTACAGTACAACTTCTCTAGTCCGGGCAAATATCCTTCCGGCGCATGCCCGAATTTCTGAAGTGACTGGAATTTGTTTCATTTTCAAAATGGAACAAACCCAAAATCTGTTAAAGCCGAGTTTATTATAAAAATCCGAAAAGTTGAACAAAAAATAGTTTCTATTATAAAATAGGATTAAATTATAGAATTATCATTCATTATAATCTTTCCTCATATAAAATATTTAATTATAAGCTAGTGTACGTTAAAAAAACATGTTATTCCTTATGACGTTTAAAATATCCATCGATTTTACTCTGAACCTTTCTCGATGCTGCCATCTGAACTGACTTTTCCTTTAGCCTTTTCAGGAGCAATACGTCTTATAGAAGATTACTCTGTTTGGTCAAACTGATAATCAGGCAGAACGCATTGACAGTATCTGCATGTTTCACTTTTAGCATACTATTTAAACCATCCTCTGAGTCAGAAGATCCCTCTACGTTTTCAATATTCCTTCCTAAAGCATCCTGTATATGCTCTTCTTCAGTCAAGTCGATAACAAACTCATTGTCTCCCACAGCCCAGTTGGTAATGTTCTCAATGGTTAAGTCATTTTCTGGATCGATGACCCTTAATGATTCGACAATATTTTTCAAATCATTTTCACTGATTGGGCGGAGACTGAAGCTCTGAGAGTGAAATGATCGGTTACAACTATTGGGATGTTTTCAAGTGTCCCAAAATAAGTTCCCTTGAGGTTATTACCAATTTTTGGGAAGACGAAAGAGTCATAAGGAGTCAAGTCTGATGCATATAGGGAGACTGAGGAGCCACAGAAATGTTTTTACTGGTTAAAAACTCCATTATTGATATTGTAGTTTGACATGGCGCATTGTCGTGATTTTTGGTCTCACATAAAAAAACTTGTTTTTCCTAAGTATTTCAAGGACCTTTCGGTGAAAGTGCTGATTAAGAAATCAGTATCGATTTTGGATCTTGGAGAGTTTGCAGTGTGCCACTCCATGCTTTGGCGTTTGGTTTCTGAGTCATACTCAAACACCCAAGACTCGTCACCAGTAATAACACGTTCTAGAAAAGATCATTTTCGATCCCAAAAAATGAAGATTCTTTCCCTTTCTGAGATTCTTTTGGTCTTGGGAAAGGTTTTTCAGAGCCATTTTTGCATAAATTTTTCTGTTCTCCAATTCATTCGTCACAATCTGATGAACGGGGGTGTGATTCAAATTCATATGTTCAGCGATCATTCTGACTGTGAACTGTTGATCTGAACGCACACGCACAAGATCCCGAACTCTGTTTTCAGCGGTGTTTGCACTTGAAGGTCTTTCACCTAAGGCCAGCCGTAGTTCTTCAAATGTTCTTCTTGCATTGTGTCTCAAGTTTGAAACAAAACTTAATAGCACACCGTTGCTCAAAATTGATGCCACTCATTTTTAGAGCGCACAAGAAAAAACTGCTACACGAAAACTAACGTTACGGACAAACAAATAACTGTAGCGAGTTCAAACTCATACAGAAGGCTTGCACTCAACACTTCTCAAAACCTCACGTATTCCGCAATTCAACCACCTGACGTCCATGTGAAGAACTAAATCAGTGTGTTCAGCTGACTCCCTATCTTCCAACTGCAAGGAGCCGTCGTTGCAAGCTACGTGCACAGATGGAATTCACAATTTTTGTTGCAATGCCCATAATTTCCCCCGTATGTAAAACTTTTGAACACAAAACTTGTTGATGTATAATGCAATGGAATGAAAAAAATTAAAGGAAATCTTCATTAGCTCGACACAACGCCACAAAACCGTTTTTGTTTCCAGTCATTGCTAGTGCTCTATCGGTTGTAATGCACACTAATTTATATATTGGTAGCTTATAGTTTTTTACGAAATTGAAGAAAACGTCATATATATCTTCGCCACGGGTCTTTCCCTTCAGAGGAATGATTGTCAAAAATTCTTCCTCAGCCAACATGTCATTGAATACCATCCGAATAAAAATACACAGCTGGGCAGTGTCTGTCATATCGGTAGATTCGTCGATTTGAAAAGAAAAGTATGTACATTTCATGATATCATGTTTTAGTTGCCATGTCCTGACTCATGACTTCAATACGCCTTGTCACACTCGGACGAGATAACTGAAGTTCTCTAATAGCAGACATGATTTCTGTTTTATTTTCAAAATCTTCAAATAAAGTCCCCTCCGCTTCAATAAATGCTTCCTTCACAACCGATCCATCCTCGAATGGTTTCTTGTGTTTCGCCAATATATGAGATATTTTAAATGACGCGATCGTAGCAGCTTTTGATTGTTTCGCTGGTCTTGTGAACATGGTTTGTTCTTTTTCCAAACAAGATATCAAAGCACGTACTTTTCGTTTTCTTAATTCTCTCTGTGACGGAAAATCCTTCTCATAGTTTTTATGAACCGTTTTATGATGCCTCTCTAAGTTATCACGCTAAGGTATTGCAACTGACGCACGACAAATAAGACAAATACAAAAGAAAAATTCTTCCTCCCAATCGTTATTAAAATGATACGTTTTGGATTTCTTCGCTGCACTCATTTTGTACTATTCAATATTAAACTTTGTATCGACTAGTATTTCTAGAAATGCGGCAAAAATAAAACTTTGACAAGTACCGCGCGTTCCTTTGATAAAGCCGCCTTTTGCCGCTAGCAGAGTGTTATTTTATTAGGTAATAAATTTTTGTAGTTTAGTTACCTACTTATTAAAAATTTTTTTCTTCTCCAGATCAACTCAAAAAGCACTCGCGATCGACCGTTTGAGCATCCCTGATATAGGGAAGGCTATTTAAAATGGCAAAGCTTTTGATTTCCGGTATAACTGTAAATGCCGCTAAATAGAGATGATTTAAGCGAAGATGCTAGTGTCGCTTTCATTATTCACAAATCTCCAAATTTTCTGAATAATTTATCGTTCGATACACCTTCCGATGAGACATCGTGTATAAGTATATCGTCCATGTATATTCAATATTAATGCATTCACTATAGATTTGTTGAACCTTCAAAATAGAGGTTCTTTGCGTCTATCTGCTTATTTTTTTCATTTGCAACCACCGTCAATGAACGACGTGCGATGAAGAACGAGAGCGGAAAGAGGTACAACCGTTCATTGTTATATAATCTAAAAGCAAATACGAAGCTGTCACTTTGATTTCACTTGGCAAACTGAATTTTCAAACAGATTTGATCGAGAGGCCATAAAATAGGACGAAAAGAATGATAAATCAGCAAGGGGACCTTTGATTCGACCATTATCAATCGTTTGCGGGTACGGTTTGGTCGTGAAAATCAAAAATGTTTCTCATTTATAGTATCAGCTGGACACCACTCGAGTGATAATTCTCAATTGATTTGTGAAATTTTGAATGTATTTCAGACATTTTGCCGTATCAGTAAATATATATATATATATATATATATATATATATATATATATATATATATATATATATATATATATATATATATATATATAGAGATATATATATAAGAAAGTTGGATGCAGAAGGAATTACACGGAAAGCACCCTAAAGAATTGAAAAATGATTATATTGATGAAATCGCATCGAAGAAATGGTTAGTTTCTGGAGAATTGCTTGCTGAAACAGAAGGCTTGGCAATTGCGATCCAGGATCAGGTTGTTTTCACGAGGAATTATAGAAAACACATCATCAAACAAAATATAGATGATTCTTGCCGTAGGTGTTTCTGTTCTTCAGAAACAGTTTTTCATATATTATCATCTTGCTCTGTCCTTGCTTCAACAGATTATTTAGAAAGACATAATGCCGTCGCTAATATTATTCATTTTAATCTAGGAATTAAACATGACCTAGTTCCCAAAAAGAAAAAAAATACAAATATGAACCTGAGATTATTTGTGAAAAGACAAATATAAACTTTATTTTGATAAAACAATTCTTTGCAACAGAGCTGTAAAACACAATAGACCAGATATCATTCTTACTGATAAACAGAATCAAATAACATATATAATTGATATTGCTATACCCGACACACATAATATACAAAATAAATACAATGAAAAATTTCTAAATATATGATGCTTGGCGACGAGATAAAAAAATGTGGAAAATGAAAAAAATTTTATTCTACCGATTATTACTTCCACAACGTGTGTTATTCCTATGAATCTTCACAAAAGTATTGAGATTTTGGGTCTGAAAAAATTTATTTGAACAGTTACAAAAGATAACAGTCATCAAATCTTGTAATATTCTTCGTAGGTTTCTTTCCGAAGAAAATAATGAGGTAGAGTCATATGTTTTCTCTTTAGTTTATACTGCTCAGAATCTCATTTCATATTCTATTTATTTGTTTATATAAATCTAATATAATTAACTGACAATTCTGTCATATTCATATTCAGAGCAGTATTCTATTCGATCGTTCACGACTTCACACAAAGGAAACTATTAATGAGTAACATTCAGTGTTACTTGACTAAGGTCCGTACACTGGATTTTTCCGAGGAGAAAGCCTCTGACACTATTCGTTGGTACATTGATATCATTGTCTGATGAAGCTATAGTGTGTATATATTCTGGTAGATTAATATATTCTCATAACATTCAACGTTATCCTAATATATAATTATTCCAGGATATGTTTTATTATAATCATTGCCTGGCAATGGTATTAATTACCGGGTGTTGGATTTATATTTTTCATGAAATCAGTTTGATTGCATGAACAGATATATGGGCAACTCGTCGGGGTGAAACCCCTATATATATATATATATATATATATATATATATATATATATATATATATATATTTAAAACCAGAAAATCGATTTTCTGGTTTTAAAATAAAAATATGGAGAATCGCTCGGAACCGTCGATTTCTGATTCGAGGGGGAACAACTTTTCCGATTTTTTCATCCCCGTAACTTCAATTTCTTAACGGGGGTGAGCACAACCCCCTGATTTTGAAAAGGGATGTGGGGTCTTGCGGTACCTCATTTTGAAGATCTTATCGAGTACTACCTGACCCTAAATTTTCGCTTTAAAATTTTCTTCGTTAACGAAATGGCAGCTAAAAAAAGGGAAGACTACTTACTTTTGCGATTAGTTTATTTAGTGCTGAAAATGGGCGTTCATTTTATCTTAACGGCACTGTATAAATAGGCACAACTGTCGGTACTGGTCAGATGAAAATCCAAGATTATTTCGAGAAGACCATACTCAGTATCCCCAAAAGTTAAATGTTTGGGCGGGTATTCATGGAAATCACATCATCGGCCCTTTTTTTATACCCGGTAATATCACTGGCCAAATTTATTTAGAACTATTACAGAACGCTATTTATCCAGCCCTCGTGCAAGTATTGGAGATTGAAGGAGACCATGAAACGATCATTTTTCAACAAGACGGCGCACCACTTCATTTCGTTCAACCTGTGCGTCAGTTCTTAGATTAAAATTTTCCTCAGGCCTGGATTGGAATGTGGCGTCATTGTACTTTTTCTATGGGGTCACCTGAAATCTAAAATTTGCGCCACCCAACCTGAGTCACTGGATGATTTGCGAATTCGGATCATTAATGAAGGCCGCCAAATTGAACCAGAAATGTTGAGTAATGTACATGAACGATTTGAGCAACACTTATTTTACTGCATGGAAGTGAATGGTGCCCATTTTCAGCACTTGATAAACTAATCACAAAAGTGGATAGTCTTCCACTTTTTTAGCTACCATTCCGTTAACGATGAAATTTTTTAAGGTTCAGATAGTACCCAATAAGATCTTCAAAATGAGGTATCGCAACACCCCTCATCTCTATTTGAGATCAGGGGGTTGTGCTCAACCCCGGTAGGGAGTATTGTTCCTCCAACGAATCAGAAATCGACGGGTTTGAGGGTTTCTCCATATTTTCATTTTAAAACCGGAAAATCGAGGTGTTAAGTTTTCGTTGGACCACCCTGTATATATATATATATATATATATATATATATATATATATATATATATATATATTGCAATTTTAATTGCCCAAAATAAGGAGAAAACTACTTCAAAAGACCACGTAATTTTGGAAACAGTTTCGCTGCCACCTCTGATTTACAGATTATTGACATTCACTTCAGTTTATTCAAAAAACGGAAGAATTTTGGGTATTTGTTCATGACTTTTGTATTAGGAATCTCAGGTAGAAATTGGCTGCATACCTGAAACACCCTGTATAAACGAGAATTTGAAAGATATACGGGCTTTCTACAAGGGTGTTCTGCTCCTGATGGAGAAAAAACTTTTTTATCTCAGGTCTGAAATGATAAAGAAAATGTTACAATAACCGGTTCTTTTGATATGTTCAGTAATCAGTGATAGCCTAACTTCCTTATACATGTGTAGGTCAATCTATCAATATCAATTTCTTCAATAATATTAAAGATTATCCCAGCCGTCAGTATATAGTCAAAATCAAATGGATATGCGAATGTGAAGTCCTTCAATTCAGAACTAAAATCAAATTCAATAGTAATAATCAACCATTGGTAATCCTAGGATGTACAATTCTATACCATTGACACATAAAATGGAAGCTTAAAGGAAAATATGGCTTATTTGTTAAATGCGAGCCTTCAAAAGCTGGTTGTTGGTTTTAATCAGTTCTGCTAGAAGGTGGAAGTTCTGACGTAATAATCATACCTAGTTGTTATACCAAAGTCCTTTCTACCACTTCCAGTTCAAAGTCAAGTCTAGTTCCTTAATTCGAGTGAATTCCAATGCGAGCCTTCAAAGCTGGTTGCTGGATTTAATCAGTTCTGCTGGAAGGTAGAAGTTCTGACGTAACAATCATAGCTAGTTGTTATACCAAAGTCTTTTCTACCACTTCCAATTTAAAGCTAAGTCTACTTCCGTAATCCAAGTAAATTCCAATCCAATCCTAGTTCATATACTTTGCTTCGTATACTCTAATTCGTATACCGATACTAATTGCTTGTTATATCTGAGTTCTCCAAGATGTCGAAGGAGAAAACGTGCTCAAGTTCTCACCTCAGAAACAGAACCTAACAAGACATATTCTTCGAGTTCCAAGGATCCAAATGAAGAATTTCCGCCCGAATTATGCAATGCAGAGTGAATCCTGTATATCAAAATAGAGAATCTCTCACAATTAGAACTGGTTACTTCTAAAATCATAAATCTTCACGAAAATGAAACGATGACTCATCCTCCTACTACCAACTGTTGCTAGTTGGTAGTTTCTTTCTACCAGCTACGTCGCAGTAATTCGAGGGTTCGTTGAATATGAAATTCTTATAGCCTTTAAACATTTTCAAAACAAAACATTAGAATAAAATAGAATTACCATATAATAATTTGAAATATGTGTTATTTCCTTGTACCCTAATTTTTAAAGTCAGTTCTATACATTTCGAACTTTCCTTGAATGAAGGCTATTACACGAAATTCTCTGATAATTTCTGTTAATTGAAATGTTTAACATTGAATTTATCTGAAGCAGGATTCTCAAAATTAAAGTCGCTACAAGTGACAACGAAACCACATTCTGTGGGTATTCGTATTATAAATTTCCGTCGCATATACTGGTTTCCTCCCCCATGTCGTTTTAAACAAGTTATATCGGCTGCTGCATCAACAAGCAGCGTGGTCAGAGTTCTCCAACAATGTCTCGTGCAGTTTTTTCAATCCGACAATAATTTTAAATATGACTCCGCCTATCCGGTGACACCAGAGATGGGTATTTTGATAATATTTTGCCTTCTTATAGAAAACAGGCATCATTTATATTTTATGTGCGAAGAGAATTGTATTCCCATGTACGGGGTGTGATCAATAATTGTTTGCATTTTTCAGGAGTTGAAAATTTTTTCAAACCTTCAATTTGATTATCAGTTTTCATTCAAGTCCGAATGATTCTTTGTAAATAATCTGATGTATGGAAAAAATTTAATGCAATAACAGATAGTTTGCTATCTAAAATGTGGGAATTATGACTCTTTCTAAAATTGTTTCGTACAGAATGAAAAATGAAATTTCATTATTGAATTATTTCATGGAAACCAACGTTCTGAAAAAATAGTTTTAGAAAACGAAAATTACGTTTGATTTCTTGGGTTCCGTACCTCAAAAAGAAAAAGGACCACTTCTTTATCTGCTTGTTTATCTGTCTGCCAAGTTCCAGGAAAGCGTCGAGGTATCAGATTGAAACCAACATCAAATATTCACGTCTTCAGTTACTTGTAGCTGTGAAAGAATTAAACTTTGAGTTGCTGTTAATGCTGCTGGTGCAATGGTTAGTTATGAAACAGGGGACTAAGTTCTAGATTTGGCCGAATATATAAATGAAGAATTCTACACACAGCGTATCAAAGCTAATGAAAAAGAGATGTTTCGTTGTCCCTTGAAATGACAATAAGATTTCTCAGAAAAATCAAGCCTTCATAAGCATTCTTTTGATTTAATATAATCTATATTTGATGAGCAATAAATCTTCTTTCATCAAAAATAAAGCAGAGATGGATTTGGTAATGGAATCACCGGCAGAAAATTCGATGAAGGAGAAATTATCCTCTAGTTTGAAACTCCATAACTTTCTGATTTATCTTTCGCAATCCTAAAATTTTGAATACGTTACAGATTATTAAACGCAGAATAACAATTAACATTGGTAATGTGTAAAAATACGTTTTGAATAGCGATATACACAGTCAACCAAAAATGCTTCTTTTTCACAAATTTTGAATCGCGCTGTAGAATTTCTGAGCAGAATTTTGCCATGAAGATACACTTTATAACAAAGCCACATTAATTCTTAATAACGTATTCTTTGCTTCATGGCGCTATCGCTTCATTTGAAAAAAATATATCAGAATTCATTCGAAAGCCATCAATTTCCAACGTAGCTGAATATCATTATTTTTCAAATGAGGATGCTTAGGAAACTGCGTCTCGATGTAGGAACAAGTTTTGTCATTTCAACTGGTACATTTGAACTAATCAGTAATTGTTAAAATCAATTTTTGAAGATTTTCAACTATGGATCATTCAGCAGTTGATGCTGCTTGAGCAGTACAATTAATAATTGATAGAAGATCACAAAATTATATGGCTATACAAATTGGTGTTTAAAGAAGCAGCACAAAGGTCATTCGTTTCCAAGAGATTGGTGAATTTATAAGGCAAAGAGTATCGGGAAGAAGAAGGAAAACGACTGATAATTTTTTAAGGCATGCTCTTTTGAGAGACAAATCTTGTACCGTTGAGGAGGCGTTTAGAAAAATTGGCTTTCGTGCCAGAAGACCTGCAACTGGTCCAAAAACACCAGCATTCTGGTAATGAAGAATGTGGAAAAGTTATGTTCTGTGAGGGATCCAGGTTTTGGCTAAAATCTCCAGATGGGCGTCTCAGAATTTATCGGCAAACTGTTTAGTTTTGGCACTCGCAAGCGGTACTTGGGGGTAGTACTGAATAGGAAACTTAGTTGAGCTAATCATCTTAAACAGCAGACTGGAAGGTTTTTTGCTGCCGTCATGACATGTAGGAGGATCTTCAGCGATAGATGGGGCATGAATCCACACGTGCTGATGTGGCTCTTCAAAACCGTTCTGCTACCCAGATTGACCTACGCCTCGCTAGTCTAGTGGACGAGGATGAAAAACAAACGGAGAAGCTTAGAGCACTGATGGTAAGAAAAGTGATGGTTGTTCCTAAAAAAACCCTACTGCGGCGGTAGGTGCACCTCACAAACATAATCAGGATAGTTATAATTGCTTATAGGCTAAGAACGGGGGGCACGCTAGTCATCTGTGAAAAACATACCCTGCTCCCTGGAGATATTAACAGCGACCACCTCCTCTGGATACGCTGCGATAGAACCACACCGAGGTACCATTTCAGTAATAAGATGGCAGTGAAATTCCCTTCCAGACAAGAGCGGGAGGAAATCAAGAATTTCTTGCCACGCGAATTACATCTGGTACACACATGGCTCGAAGACCAAAAGGGGATCAGGAAGTTGAGTTTATTGCCGAATAAATGGGAAGAGTTTCTACCTCCCATTAGATGAAGATTTAACAGTTTTTCAGTCGGAGATCAAAGCTCGGCAGAACTGAATACAACTAATGACTGGATCACGAGCTACTCTGAGAGCCCTGGGCGCACACATAATCACTTCTCAGCTAGTATGGAGTACGTTCAGATACTGTAACCACTATAAACAATCATATCCGCCGCCTCTGGTTTCTGGGTCACTCCGGGCTCAGAGAAAATGAGATCGCGGATAGGTTGGCTTGTCTAGGAGCCTAATTGTTAGGGCATGGCTTAGGTACTGGCTAACGGATCAACACAAAGAGATCTAGATGAATGCTTAAGGCTTTCACCAGTTCAAGGTTATTCTAGGTATCACTCAGTAGAGCCTGAACAACGATGGCACTTGAAGGCAGTTGAACTAATGTACGTCTCCTGGCATAGATACTGATGGGGCATGGAAAGTTCAGATATATCATGTGCAACATAGAACGGGAGAATAATCCTAAGTGTAGGTGGTGTGAAATTGGAGTCGAAACACCAATTGACTTTGTAAGTATTGAGCAGGGGGACACAAAGAGCCATTAGCCTAAGTGTCGGTATCCATGACGGACTTCTGGATCTATAAGTTTGAAAATTCCAATTCATTAATTTAGAGGTTCTTCCCGTTGCTTCAGACACATGAAATTTGGCAAGCTACAATGTCATAGCACGAAAAACATATTCAAAAAACCGTAAATTTGTCATCTTTCAAGATCGGCAGTAATTGTTTGATGCTCCACATTTGACTTTGGGGATACCTCCAAGAATCTTTCAATCACTTAATTTTGAGCATGCTTACGAATTATACGGCTGTAATCCTTTCACGAGATAGTCATATTTTGTACTAAGGTTGCCTTGGAATGTATTCATCAGGATTTTCTATTTCAATATTATTTCAACATCGATAAAATTTGGATTTCAAATCAACTTTTTTCTTGAAGAAGAGGCTTCTGGTTTTTGTTTATATTGATTATTGTTAATTTATAAAATATCAAATTATACTCATCTTTCCAACTTTTCTCTGAATCAGAATGATGAAAAATTATGAATTCTATTTCAAACTCTTGAATAATACTGCATACTTGCATAAAATTATTTGTAATTCTATGCGGAGACCATGATCCTGAAATATTATGTATTCAGTGACCATCTATGACATCAACAATATCTGCTAACAACATTGGAATAGATAACAATCTTCTTCAAATTCATCGTGGGATGAATTTATTTATCTTCATTTAAATTTCAGCGATTTATTGCCCATATATCTTATTTCGAATGCTTTAAAAGATCTCGTATGAGTCGTTTTTAAACGAGGAAAACAATTCTTTTTTTTTCGACATACAAGGTGGAGTTCCTTCTGTTGAAAATGAGTTGGTGCAGATTATAACAGATATACATCTCAAAGCTACAGCATCTGATGCAAATTTCTGGTGTTTTATAGCTGAAGATAAATTTCCGAATCTAAGGCAAATCGCCCTTCAACTGACGGCAATGTTTGGGTCAACTTATTTGTGCGAGTCTGCATTTTCTGAAATGAAGATAATCAAGTCAAAATATCGCAATCGACTAACTGACGATCATATGTCATCATGCTTGCGATTAGCACTCAGTGGTTACGTACCATCTTATGAAAAGTATGCTGAGGACATGCAGTGCTACGTTTCAACATCCAAAGTCACTCCTTAGTTAAGTTTAACACCATAAGTAACTCTTTTGTTTTGTAACAACCAATAAACTCGCAATTTTGAATAACTATGAGTTTTTTCACTGATATTATAGAGAAGAACCTAACTAAACCTAACCCAAACCTTGACTAAAATAATGTATATTGTGCGGAAAGCTAATATCTATTATATATGCTACGATACACCCTACCTAGGTTGGTAGGTAGGGTGTATCGTGTATGTACGACAACCCTGCATCACCCATACTTGCAGCCTCTTAGAGTCGATCGTAAGTGGTCTAAAAATATTGAGGTAGATCGCCAGCAGTTCAATTTGACTCCCCCTGAATTGTCGCTGATTGGTCGTGTTTGAGAGTCAAGGCTATAATAAACATCGCTGTTGGCTATGAAGCGTCCGACTTGGGCTGTTCATAGGAGATTGTTGTTTCGACAGTTCTTTAACATACATATATGAGAAAACGCGAATATTTAGACGAATTGACGAAATTTTCAAGAGAGGACAGAATTCTAGAAATATTTTGCGAGATTGAATAAAGTTTCACGAAGAATACTAATATTTTATGACTTGAAATTAGTATTTTTTGTTAGTGGTTCTTCTTTTAAATGTTGCAACCAATCCAGCACTTATTAATGAGGAAAGATGTGACATTCCAGGAAAAACTAGTTTTTTTGATGTTAATGCTTTATTTCTTTACAAATTTTGTCAACATTTTATTTCTTTGATAATACTGAGTCAAATACGACGAAAGTAATACTATTAGGAACTCATTCTCTGTTGAAATAAGTTGTCCCCCCTTCTCTATAACTGGGTGAAAGCCACCCAGTTGAAGCAATTTGAGCTGAAGAGGTGTGTGAATCGAAACAAGTCTCCTTTACACCTGAGGTTGATTCGTGTAATTTTTCATTGATTTATTCAAGGAACAAGAATAATGATGATTTTCACAAAAAGTTTTATTACTTCACATGATATTACTATTCGAGGATGTTGTTTTCATTTTACTAATTGGATGTATCTGTTGTTACAGGATGAAAAGCTTTCCCTAGACATGTCCAGTTGGCAGAAGATGTTAGTTCAGCGATGATGGGCCAAAATAAACAGTGACTTTTTCATCGAGCGACGTAATTATCGTAACCTGAACCAGTTAAGTGAAAACCAAAACCGTGCTAGTCAGATAAGAAAGATGAATCATTTTCTTATCACACTATTACTCCTCGCTTGTGTCTCGCACACCACTAGATCTTCGATAATATCCCACCTAGATCCGACAGACCAAGAAGGAAAATGTGAACCGATCACCATACCGATGTGTCTCGGAATCGGATACAATTCGACGCGGATGCCAAACGAACTCAATCACGAATCTCAGGAAGAGGCAGGAATGGAAGTCCACCAGTTCTGGCCGTTAGTACAAATCAAATGCGCACCAGAGTTGAAATTCTTTTTGTGTTCAATGTACGTTCCTATTTGCCTGTCGGCATATCAGAAACCGCTTCCGCCGTGCCGCGGGCTGTGTCAAAGAGCAAGGGAGGGATGCGAACCTCTGATGCTTCGTTATAATTTCAAATGGCCCGAGCGAATGGAATGCGATTTGTTTCCAGTGTACGGCGCCTCGCCGGATGTTTTATGCATGGATCAGAATAACGCGAGCAGTTCGACTACAACAAAGCCGCCAACAAGGATGAAAAGCTTGGTGAAAACATGTAAGGGTTCAAAAAACTGCACAAGTCCCCAAGGAGACTACGTAAGAAAAAGCGGAAAAGAGTGCAAGTGTCAATGCCAAAGTCCGCTGGTTCTCCTGGGGAGAGAATCGATTCCAATAAACAGAAGAGTTGCCGGAATTGCAAACTGTGCCCACCCCTGCAAAGAAACGTACTTCAAACCTGACGAGAAAGAATTCGCCTCCATATGGATAACGTTGTGGTCAGCTTTATGTGCAGCGTCCACTCTAATGACGCTAATTACATTTTGTATCGATACAGAACGCTTCAAGTATCCCGAAAGACCCATAGTGTTTTTATCTGCTTGTTACTTCTTGGTATCCGTTGGATATCTTGTGAGGGTGTTTGTTGGACACGAAGCAGTAGCGTGTGATGGACCAATTATCAAATATAACCTGAAAAGTCCTAGTATTTGTTCTATAGTGTTTCTTCTAGTGTACTTTTTCGGAATGGCGTCGTCCATTTGGTGGGTGGTATTGTCCTTCACATGGTTTCTTGCAGCCGGTTTGAAATGGGGAAACGAAGCTATCGCTAGTTATTCCCAATATTTCCATCTATTCGCGTGGTTTATACCGACTTTCCAGACTGTAGCTGTTCTTTTATTCGATGGGGTTGATGGAGATCCTGTTTCTGGAATATGTTACGTTGGAAACATGAACATGGATAATTTAAGAAGTTTCGTGCTTGGTCCCCTCCTCGTATACCTTCTTCTAGGCACCAGTTTCCTAATGGCAGGTTTTGTGTCGTTGTTTAGAATCCGCAATGTTATTAAGAAGCAAGGTGGTGTTGGTGCAAATTGCAAAACAGACAAGTTAGAAAAACTCATGATACGAATCGGAATCTTCAGCGTTCTTTACACAGTACCAGCTACAATTGTGATCGGATGTTATTTATACGAGAATGCATTCCACGATGAATGGCTGAAATCTTTGGCATGCTCGTGTCCAAATACCAACACGAGGGGTTTCGGAAAGAAACCGTTATATTCGGTGTTAATGCTCAAATACTTCATGACTTTAGCAGTAGGGATCACGTCAGGCGTTTGGATTTGGTCCGGAAAAACATTGGATTCCTGGAGACGTTTTTGGAAACGTATGTTTGGAAGGCCTGATTTCACAGGGGCCGACGCTGTTCTCATTAAAAATCGCTCAGGAAAAGCACCTCCACAATATTTGGTAACTGGACCAGGAAGTGCGTCTTTGCTTGGTCCTGCTGGAAGTGTGGCTTCTGCAAGTCAACATCATCTCCACCATAACGTGTTGAAACAATTGCCATTAAGTCACGTATGACAAGCAGGCGAGGGGACAAATGTTATTCTAGTTTCTCAACCTCAAGGTTCGGGACCATCCTTGAGTAACTATGGACCCATTTGAGTGACCGCCTTGGACCCTCGCCACTCGGTCACTGCGCTCTAGTCTTTTTTAAGTGCCATCTATACTTTATTCCAAGATGGATAGGACTTTTTATAACAGGTGTAGCTATTTTTTATGTTTTTGTTTCATTGAATCTTTAAGAGACTTGCGACACGATGTGATTTCATGTGATTCGGCTTATCCACTCATATTAATTTAGCTGTCTTTAGTTTCTATGAAGCCTACTGCAGGTTTTCACCACATGAAGATTAATATTGAGGAAAATATCAATGTGGTTTATACAATATATTTATATAATCAATTTGTATATTCGAAAACCATTAATACTGCTCTGGTGAGAAAAGTGAAATTCCTACATTGTTTATTACAAGACAAAAATATGTACAAATTTTTCAGATTTTTACTCCTTAGACTTTTTTCTTGGAGTATCTCATTGATGCTTATACAAATTTTCAGATGTTTTATTTTTTTAACATTTTTTACATTTACCTCAACTTTTTCTTGAAAAATTCGGTGAATAAATTTCTCATATACTTTCAATAACACTGGTCAACAAAATTTTACTTTTTTGTCACGCGAAAACCAAATTTTGAATGTAGGGGAGAGTTTGGAACAGTGGCCATCTCTTTAGATGAATGGATACCATCCAAAGTATCAAATTTTTTGAGAATGGGGAGCCATAAATAGGCATAATGTAATTTTTGGGATCATAAGAACCTTATAATCTATTTTGAAAAAAACTCTCCGCACATAAAACAATTACTATCCAGACTATTAGAACACTTTCGCTACATATTTACAATGTAACAAACGTAAGTAAATTAAATGCATTCCTTATACAGGTCGCTTACATTAAGTTGATCAACAAAAACACGAGGTCAAGATTAATATATATATATATATATATATATATATATATATATATATATATATATATATATATATATATATATATATATATATATATATATCTGATATGACAGAAACAAAATAACATTGTTTTTGAATGAGGATATATCAAAATAAATAAAAACATCACACAAGTTCGTGTGACAAAAATAGTGTTCACCAGTGTAATAAACAAAACTAGATCTCATCTAATCTATTCTCATTTTGCTTCAGGTTTACTTGTGAATATTCATAGAAAATTACTCGAGAATTGCCAATATGACAATAAGAAAAATTGTTTTCATAATTCTCGACATGTAAAACAATGTAACGACATGATTTGAAGTGTACGAACAAAACCTTGTTTCAAATATTCAAGGCCCATCAAAGTTGTTAACATTCTAAAAGCATTGAACATATTTGTGTCATTTTCTTAAATTTAAGTAATTTTACAGATAATGGACGCTACTCATTATAACAGAGATTAAAGTGCTAATCATAACTAATGTTTGGCAGATGTAATCAGAAGCTCCAAATTGTATAAAAACTTTCATGGGAAACTGCTTTACACAAGAGAACTTAATGATTATGATTAATTAGTAATTATTCACTGTAAACGTTCAGGATTTTCAGCACTCCTATCGGATGCGATCAGAACTAAAAGTATTTGACGGGAAAAGGTAAAATACGACAACTTAGCAATTAAATGTAGTACTTATTATACGACCAAAAGCTTTTCGAGCAAGTAATACTTATAATTTCTCGTAAGCATAGATTTATCTGCTCTTTTTATCTGTTATACTTTTCTATGATTGAAAATTAATTAATTAAACATATTTTCAATAGTATGAATAAGAAAAGACTGTTTTAAAAATACTCACTCGAATCTATGTAATTCAACAATTTCAAAGTAATCAATAAATAGACAACTCCGGAACCAAGGACAATCAACTCCTTATTACAAGCCTTTTATTTAAATTATAATTAAATTGTACGAAATATGGGAACACAAACTACCACATCGAATTTCCAAGTAGGCGAGGATGTAGTTGTCATTTCTTATCTAATTTAGATAGGTGGCGCTTTCAGATTTCAATGTACAAATATAAAAACAATTTATTTTTCACTCTCAATCTTCCACTTCATGGATCCGATATTTTTAGTAACTTTTGAGGAAAACTTGAAACTAATTATATCTGAAACTATTGAATGTATCATTTATAAGTCAAGTTAGTAGTATTATCTTCGTTATTGAACCACTTTATTCTATGATCTAAAATTACACCTGTCATGATTCTTCATGTTGCGAACACAAAATAAAATCACTGATAAGGGGGGTTTGTTTTTTTTTTTCTGAATTAAATGTTTTACCTAGCTGCCGGACATTGAGATTTGCCCACCCTGTACTGTAATGTTGAAATCAAATATTGGTGATATACTTAATTATAGAATATTTACAATTATGTTCTTATTTTTACTTGTACATTAGTTTCCTGGATTGAAGAAATTGCACAATAAAAATCTTGGAACATAGACAACTACAAAAGGAGTATAACGTGTTTGTACTATGTATCGATCTAAATTAAACAAGAAAAGGAAAAGGAAATTATACTTCTTGGAGAACGCACAGATTTCAGTTTAGATCATAAAGTTGTTAACAGCCAGTTCTGTATTTAAAACTCAATAAACATACACCAGGTTAAAATAAACAATAAGTATGTAAACATTTGTGATTTATAGGGTGAATCCTCGATTTATAGTCTGTGGATGAATTTAACCATAATTGACTAAGTGTAGACTACTTTCTTTAGTGTAATTTCACTTTTCTTCACCATGACTTCTGTGAATATAATTATAATTAAGTACGAAACTTTGTGAGATTCATATACGTAATACAAATTATTTAACATGTAAGTGAGTAATCCAGTTTGAATTAATCTGATATTTCAATAAATCAAACGCATGTTTCTTTATTGGCCATATAAGACTTGTACATCTGAGTCACATGCAGATTCAGGCGTTATTATTAAGGTCACAAAAAGATTGAGGAGAGAGTTATAAGTCACTTTATAATCCCGTAGTGTTGAGTATAATTTCATGGCTCTGTGAATGTTAAAGGAATTTGAAACTTGATAGCACAAATTATTTGAACCATTTGTTTTACTACAAAAATGGGGACCATATGCAAAACATTTGTTGAAATATTAGATGAAATCTTGTAAATTAAATGTGAATATTTGTATCCTATCTATAAGTTATTCCAGTAGCAAAGTGGATTGTAGATTTTATAATAATACTTACTTTTTGTACTTATTTATATATCAAACTTTGAATAATATAAACGTGAATATATGTTTGGTGAGTGTTTGTGTGTGTGAATGGAAAATACACGAATACATGTATTAAAATCGAGGAACATATCTATTATATATCTGCAATAATGTGGAAGAAATGTACATTCTTCAATATAACGGAATAATATTAAATAGAGAGTAGTGTACATACCTATACAGGGTGTTCTATCTCAATTTATACAGGTTCACATTGGTTCAACAACTATTAACGAAATCAATTAATTCCCATGTTAGTTGAATATTTGTCACGTTTTGCCAATGATTGTGATTTTCTTGCCGGTACTTTTTCGATATACTTTTTCATATTATATCATATTAATTAACAAATCGAATTATTTATACGTTTATTTCTTCTTTATTTTATTAGAAAAGGAAACGAAAAGGCTATGTTTCAACTTCCAGGATTTTCAAATATGATTACATAAAATAAATTTATTTAACAAATGCACAAGATAGTAACAATTATATATAGAAATTGATATAACCCCAAAAATTATTGAAATGATCTATAATCGCTTGAGTTTAACCTTCCATTGAAGTATGTTGTATTGTTTTCGATATTCCTATATAACTTCAGTTAGAACTCAAAATGTTCACTACAATTACGCGTAACTATTAATGACTGATGCATAATATATTTGCGTCGAACTAGAAGAACTTTCGTTCTGTCATTTCTTATGGTGTACTTCTATTTCGTTCGAAGAAGTCTTTGTGGCAGACGTTGCACTTATTAAAGAACATACCTTGTACGTTCTGTATAACCTTTTCGAAGGAAAAATCGAACCTCAACTCACTCTTACAAATTCGTCATTGTGTCTTTAAACGAGATGGAAGTACACCCTGAATATGTTTTCCTTGTTTCTCTAATATGGCGATGTCTCTTACTCAAAATGGAGTCACTGTTAGTGAACCATACATCTAATGTACTTACTTCTCTTTTCAATTAATGTGTCCTGATCCCCGATTTCAATTACAGTTGTAGCCTGAGTCTTATACAGTTTTATTTCACGAAGCTATAGAAAATTCAACCAAAATGCACAAGTTCTATTTCCTACAATCATACATAACATTTTTTTTATGTTTTGTGAAATACAACCTTAAAAAGTTAATAGAGTGCTGACAACGTTTTTATATGCTTCAATTGGTTCAGAAATAGTTTCCATTTGACATCTTGTTTCAACTAATTTGTTTGTGCGACAATGAAATTGTTTTTTGGAGTTCCATTTGAAATTGTTTTATTCCTCCTATTTTTTCTCCTAGAATAATTCTGAATGATATTATGATCAGTTTTTAGTTTAATGTAATATTTTTCAATTGCCTAATTGCTACTTGTATATAAATAATATAACATACTTTATACTAATCAATAAAAACACAACTAGACATTTGCGTGCCATTACATATTGAAATTAATTCAACATGTACAGGATGTTTTATTTTCGTTGTCTCTGAAGAAACAATTTGAGATAGAATAGAAACAGGAGATCAAGACTATTTCTTCTTTTTTCTATGTAACTTTATTTGTTTTCAGGGCAAAAAATAAAACACTATTAACCTCTCTTCATAACTTCAATGATCTCCCGTTTTTTTTTCAAATTACTCAAACGCAGAATCATTTAATTTCTCAATCATGCCTTCTTGTCACTTGTCTGTCGAAAAATATAAAGGTTCTCGATAAAGAATGGGAAATATGTACGTTAATATATAAGAAATATGGACGTTAATAGACAAGATAACGTCCCCACCCCAATCACCAATATAATGTTTTTCGAATGTTGCCATATTTCATTCGTGAATGCAGATTTATGTATATTCATTACTAACTTGGATGCATGTATGAATTGATAATAGAGAAACTATGTGTTCCAAACTTGCACATATCATAACTCAAGAAACATTATTGCTCAATATGCAATATAAAGTAAGATCATTTCAAGACTGAACAGTAAAATTGAAGAAATAACAGCTTAGAAATCACGAAATGTCCTTATCATATGATGAAAATATGCACATGATTTCAATGAAAATATAAACGACATAAATAGTTCCGAATGAAAATACCATTGACAGTCAACAATAATATAGACAAATAGGTATGTGTACATGCATTAAACTGGCCTGTATAGTTTTCTTTAATCCATATTGCCAATATTCTATTTATATGAATGATTGTAAAATTAACGTAGATCAAATATAATTGTCTGTATGCTTTAAGTTGTATACGATCTTATAATATATATTTTATTGTTAAAATTATTAAGATTTGTTTTTCTTTTACTTGAATCCCGTCAACTGTGTTTCATCAGATTTCAAAGATTGAGGTATTTTTTTCAAAAATAGTTCATCAACCTTTGGACCTTAATTTTCACGATAGCATTCAGCATATTAATTTACTGCATAATGCCAAAGTGTTCTAGTAAAAAACGTTGAAAAGCGTAATTTTTCTTTCTATGAAGCATGTAAAATCAAATCCCCTCCCTTAGCATTGTCGCCCATTTCTTGAAACTGAACAGAAACGCTTTTGGTAAACTTCATGAAGTAATAGTTTGCAATATAAAATGATTTGATAATATAATGGAATCGTTGTTCTGAAACCGTAGCTTGAAATGTTCAAGGCAGATACTAAAATAGCGATCCATATTCATCCAACGCCTAAAAATATGAATATAGATAACATGTTTTACTGGTACTAATCAGCAATTAAAATTATTAGAGTAGACTGGAATACAAATAAAAGTATCCATAAATAAAATTTGCATATTAAAATCTCAAAAACTGTAAAGAAACATGAGTCTGGATATATATGAAACGGTTGAGTCCATGTATATGTAGTAATGAAAAACAGGTTACCATAGAAGAGGTTGACATTTCTTTCAGAGAGATTACTTATTAAGCATCAATTTGTATACAACGTTCCGGAAAGGACTCGTTGTTCAATGAAAGTGAGGTAAATTTAATTTATGCAACCAGCAGAGTGAGTGGTAAATCTATCTCTTTCTAACGTATTGCTTTGAATGAATGTTGAGGATTCAATTCATTTTTACTAATTAGGTATCTGAAAAATATTGAAGAAATGAATTAATAAATAACAGAACATTCTGTAACTCTTTTTAATCACAATTATTAATTTATACCTACCTATGTGTGCCATGTGCCCGTTTTAGAGTTCGCTCTAGCACTCTTTGGTTTGTAATAGGAAGTTTACATTTATATACGTTTCTTAAGCTTTAAAAAAGAATTTTTTATTACGGCTTCAAAAATATCTAGATATATGGTAAGGAATGAAAATAAACGGTTATCATATATGTATAATTTTACAATAAATAAGTTATATACATAAACAAAAAAGCCGAGAGCTATGTTACAAATCACTAAACCTAAACAAAATACAGAATTACGACTACAAAATATATTAGAAGCTACAGTACCTATTATTTTTTTTTAAAGTTTGTGTTTCTTGATTCCTTTATTCGCTTGAAGTTGAGACTGGTGTCGAACCAACATCAAGTGAATAAATGTCCATACCCTCATTTTAATCATTTCCAGAATGTCCATCCAAAAATATAAAATATGTATTATGACACAGCAGCTGATTTATATACTTAATACCCAATAAAATGTAGACATTTATTATAGAAATTGAAATGTTTTACAATAGCTCTTCGCAGCTTATCCACTTGAGGCAGTAAATGTTAGGGAAATGAGAAAATAGTTGGTACAGCATCTGGTTCCAAAAACTTGTCGATTCAGGTCTAACTACATATTCTGTGGAAAAAAATGCTTTCCATATAGCCCACTGAATTTTGAAGGTGTCCGATTCTATCTAAGAATCCATAATTGAAGTATTTCCGGACACTTGAATGGAAACTGCAACAATACAGAGTTGGGGACATACTTAAATAAAATAATTTTAATTAGACTTACGTGCGAAAAGAAATGGTTCTCGTCCCCGTTAACTGAGTTGTTTGTACATCAATAAGCCACACAATATCTCGGCTTTATTTCAAAATTCTAGTATCCGGTATTTCGTTAAAACAAAACCAAATATCATGCAATTATCATTTCACTTCCGAGCACCTATCACAAACACTCATTCATGAACATGATTCATAACTGCAGAGATATTGTTGGTAATTTCGTGAGCATACTAAGCAATACGTTTAACCACAATGTTACCCTTATACCTCCTTGGCACAAGTTCAACCCGAATGTCGATCTCACGTTTACTGATGTGAAACCAAAAATCCCAGCTCTGCTAAGCACAAACTTTTATGATCACATTGCGAACAGATATAGAGACTTGACTGATATCTATACAGAAAACATGATACTACCTAACGATTACAATACGATGTCAACGGAAGCCTATGCGCTGAAATTCGTCAAGAAAAGAGATCCTAACAACACCCTAATTTTCTCAGACTCTATTGGTTGTCTCAAAGAAATAGCAGTTCGAAACAGTAATAACACTCTAGTAAACATCATTCGGAATGAACTATTTACTCTCAACAAGCAAATAGTCCTACTTTACACTCAAGCACACTGTGGGATCCGATCCAATGCGGAAGCAGATGGCGCTGCTAAAGAAGCAGTTCACTCAAACCTAACAACTGATGAACAGATCTTAAAAAAAGACTGGCTACGAAGTGCTAAAAAACAACTAGAACATTATTGGAACCAAGAATGGCTATCTCAGGCGAACAACTATGTGCAATCCACAAGAAATAGCTTCTATGACGAGAATCCTGCCATATACTTCACCAAAAGGGAACAAATAACGATCAATAGACCTTCCTGCGAGAAAGCCATCTATATAACAAGATCTAATCTTTTTGAAAGTCATTTATAATTTGTTACTTTCTTTTCCTGCAATACATATTGTAGCATGAAGTATTTGATAACAGTACCACAAAAATTGTATTATATACCACTGTATCGCAATGCATAGAAATCGCTAATACTCGAAAGAGGCATGCGACTATAAATAAACGAAATAAAAAAAAACAAATATGAACAATCACAGCTCGCACCAAAACACAATTCAATTCAATGGGTCAAAATGCGGTGAAACTAACCGTTCCAAAACATGTCCATAGGCACAATGAAGCCAATAACCTGAACTTTCACTAGGACGTACATTTTCATCTAGAAAATAGAGGTAGAAATCCTTAAAATTCTTCGCTATGTATGGAGTGAGCTAGGTTAACCACTCAGAAGCTATCTTTGTCGCACCTTTCACTGGACACTTGTCAAACCTTTCGACATCGATATCTCTTTCCAGGTACGTTAGTATGCAGTTCAATGGTATTGTCTGTATTCTGTAGTTTTGGCTTAAGAGCGCACGTGAATTATTTGAGGTTATGTTTTGGTTTTGATATGAAAAGTTTACTACAAAAATAAAAACGTTATTTAATTGTTGTTCCAATAACTATATTTACAATGGGTTTGACTAAACAATATCTCAGATATATTCCTGCTGGGAATTTCAATATTATTGCTAGCAGTACATGTAATGTTGTTTTCGTAACCCTAGAAAGTCAAGAGGGGAGATTCATTGCAGTGGGTGCTTGTGAACATATTATTATTTGGGATTTAAGACTAGGGGAAAAGGTAAATAATAAATACATTTTCTAGATTTTTTTCTGAATATAGCATTTGTTTTTCAGGCGCAAGTGCTAAGTGGTGAGAAATCTGCAGCTACCTCAATCTGTGCAAGCCCAAACAAAAGACATTTGGCAGTAGGATATGCAGATGGAAATATTCAAGTTTTTGATTTAAGATCGACAGATGTGTTAAATGTATTTTCAGGTCATAAGAATGAGATAACAAAATTGGTTTATGACCAATTCGGACATAAATTAGCTTCAGGTAGCAAGGTACGTTTTTTAATTCAGCTTGGATAATTGTTATTTCATCAAAGAAATATGTAGTTTCACTCAAATTATTCATTTGAAGGATAGCGAAATTATCGTTTGGGATACAGTAGCAGAAGTGGGATTATGTAGATTATCTGGGCACAAAGGTCCTATCACAAACTTGAATTTTATGATGAAAATGAACGTTCTGATATCATCATCTAAAGATACATTTGTGAAATTCTGGGACCTTGATACAAAACATTGCTTCAGAACTCTTACAGGTCATAGATCAGAGGTGAGTTTTTGGTTTTAAATCGTATATGCTGGTTTTTCACTAAATTACACATTGAATGTTTTTTGAAGGTTTGGTCCACAGTTCTCATGAAAGATGATCAGTATTTAGTGACTGGTTGTTCAGATGCGGAATTGAAAGTTTGGAAACTTTCCATTAAGCATGAGAATATTGATCCTTTAGTTAATTTATCTACTAAACTTGAATTGGCAGCAATGGATGACAATGATGATATATTGGTAAGACGTCATGATATGATATAATGACTTGTATTTATGTTGAGTGGAACATTAACCCTTTATTGCATAAGGTTGAAAAATGATGAAACTTCAATTCTTTTTTTTATTTTCTTAGTATTTAGTAGTCATAATAATATAATCAATAAACAAAATACATTTAAATTTCATATGAAAAAAATTAAACGTCATCCGATAAATCGGATTGGGCTTAAAATGTATGAAAATTCTTGAAACATAATTTGTAATGTAATCCAACTCCACATTTTGTGCAAATGAATTTGCTCTTTCCATCGCAAAATCTGCATAGTCTGCATAATTTGTAATGTAATCCAACTCTACATTTTGTGCGAATGAATTTGCTCTTTACATCACAAAATCTGCATAGTCTTTCGGTAGTAATGTATTCTGGCCAGTTATTGAGACCATCGTAACGAGTATCGTTCATTGAATTTTTCATCAGCTTACCTTTTGCTGAAGGTTTACCGTGAGTTTGTAGAAGAGACATAGCTATATTCCTCCTAAAAATCAGAAGAGAAACACAATCCTATTCTCCTGGACAGATTCTTTTCATCAATAACCAGGAATTAGTCACCGATACATCCAATAAGTAGCAGAATATTGGCCACCACCGTTTTTTTTGACGCATTCTTGTTCTACAATTAGCAACCAATTGATCCATTTTAACGACGCCACCTATGCCATGGTTATAATTCACAAATAGTTTTGGTTGAGTAATAGATATTTTTCCTTTACTTCACTTCCTTCAGAACAGCTCGAACATTTTGTTTCTGCAATGGTATCGAAATTGGTGGCACAAGTAACTACCTTGTTATCCTTCCATCTGACAAGGCACACTGTGTTTTCACTATCCGTACTAAAATCATACTTACCCCTCTCCTGTACTTGCATAACAGGTTTTTCTGTGAGGAGACATTTACCAACTCTATCGTCATGGATAGTTCCAGTTGCGCAGTATCCAGTAGATGTCAAGTGCTGAAATAACATTTTTTTTTGACGCATTCTTGTTCTACAATTAGCAACCAATTGATCCATTTTATCGACGCCACCTATGCCATGGTTATAATTCACAAAAAGTTTTGGTTGAGTAACAGATATTTTTCCTTCACTTCCTTCAGACCATCTCGAACATTTTGTTTCTGCAATGGTATCGAAATTGGTGGCACAAGTAACTACCTTGTTATGCTTCCATCTGACAAGGCACACTGTGTTTTCACTATCCGTTCTAAAATCATACTTACCCCTCTCCTGTACTTACATAACAGATTTTTCTGTGAGCAGACATTTACCAATGCTATCGTCATGGATAGTTCCAGTTGCGCAGTATCCAGTAGATGTCAAGTGCTGAAATAACTGTATTGAAGAAAAGTTGTTGTCAAAAAAGAACTTATATACTTAATTCAGCGAAACACTCGCAGAATTTATTAGAGAAAGAACAATATCGCCACCGATTCCAAATTCTTTAACCTTGTCACTTTTTCCTTTGTATAACTCGAAAGAAACCAAGTAACTATCGCTGTTACAAAGTGTCCAATTCTTAAAACCCAATCTAATTGGTTTTCCTTTTATATATTGTTTGTCAAAATGACGGCCATAATATGGAATCATAGATTCGTTTATCGATATATTTTCCAGTAATCCACCATGTTCTCGAAAACTCTCATTCAAAGATGTTAAGAGAGGTCTGAGTTTATACAAACGATCATCGTCAATGGCTGAATTATCACTCAAGTGAAAATGCCTAAGGATCAGTTCGAAGCGATTTAGTCTCATGCTTTTTTGTAAAATTTGAGGCACGTCATCCAGTGTGCACCAATACAATCTTTTGTTGGGATATTTTTCATATCCTAAAAATAAAAGACCATCTATGAACACAAGCAACTCCTTCATGGATACATTCAAAGGATAGTTTTTTTGGCTTGAGTAAGTATTGCTTATCTCAAAATTTGTGATAGTTGAAGAAAAGGCTGAAAAAATCTAAGGCAGATGTTTCGCATTTTCTGATGGTTGCTTTTCCACACAAGCTACATTCGCACCGAATTCGGGGTGTTTTTCTCAATTTCAGCGTTTCCGGTTTAGATCTTTTAGTGCTATATCTTCCTTTTTGATTTTCGATACATAGGTATTTCGCTAACGGTTCGTCGTCACTCGAGTCATATTCATAATTAGTGGAGGTACTAGCAACTGATTCAAGCGATTGTTATGGAAGATCGTTTTCATTAAAATCATTTTCTTTATTTTTCACAGAATATTCACATTGAGCACTCAACATTTTCGGTACTAAGTGGTTCAAATTTCCATCAGGCTGATCACAGTCAGTATCTTCCATCTTCAGGTGGAACAGCATATATATCCATTCCATCATAAAAATCATCATTTTCTACGATATCCAACAATTCAGCAAGAGAGAGTCTGAAAATGAAAACATTTCTTGGTACCGAAAATTTTGAACCTCAAAAGCTGACTTGTGCATAGCATCCGATATATCAGATTTCAAGTTTAAACCCATATATTTTTGAAAGAATATATATCTAAGACTAGTATTTGCAAGAAATATATACTTTCAACTCTTACATGTCTGAATTGATGATCCAAGGGTTTTGGAAAACACAGGAAAAGTAAAGAAATCAGAATATACTTACCCTCCCGCACTTTTTGGGTAAAGGGCTGGATCCATCTCTGTTCAAACTTTATTTTCTCTTTTTTTCGTTCACTCAGTCACTTCAAAAAGTCCCAAAACTATTACATGACACGTTCAGTTTGATTTTGCATGTTTTAATAATTTTGAGTTTATATTGTTGTGCATGTTTGGTTACCTAATTGATAAATCGGATTGTATGCACTAATGTGTCAAAATAATGTGCTTATATTAATTTCTAGCATCCACTTCAATGCCATAAAGTAGGCACACTATTGAGGAGTGGAAGAGGCCGAGTTGTATCTATGTGTGGAGAAAGTAGTGGACAACTTTTGGGTTGTCATGGAACTGATGGTCTTATAGAATTGTTTCACTTTCTACCAGATGATGAGGCCCAAACAAGATTGAAAAAGAGGTTAAAAAAGCAGAGAAAGAAGGAATTGTAAGTGCTATTTTCAAATAATAAAGATAAAGCTTTTTGGGGTAATCCTGCTGTTTAGGCTGACTACTTTCGCGCATACAGTACCGAGTCGAACAGATGTTTCCCGAAAGTATTCCAATTGTAGCCTGTGTTGCCACAATTTATCTCACGCCGGAGATTTGATTACCCATCGTAGAAAATGAAATAGCTAACTATAAGATATACTATTGAAGTGAAACCAATAGCAAAAAACTCCTAATCGATGGCGCAACTTCTCGGGAGCGGAAGATTTGATTATCTAAATAAGCAGATACATATTTTTACTTCTTTCAGACAGGAAGTGCAGTTCAAAATTCCAAATATTTGAATGATATTCGAATCTGACCTCTCAATTCAGTAATTCAATAAGTTCAACATGATTGATGAGGTAAGGGGAAAATATTTCCCCTTGTTTCGCATAAATTTTCTGACAATCTGAGTGCAGAATATGAATTGCTTCAGAGTCTTATTGTAAACTGGAACCTATACTATTCAGCTGATACTACAGAGTAATAAATTGAGAACTGTACACTGTGCAGTATATTCTTTTTAATCATTTTGAGAGTGCCACTAACAACATTTTAATTATATTAGTTCATTAGTAGTCATGGATGTTATAAGATATTTCTGATGTGGTTTTCGAGTTATTCACGAATTTTGATAGCTTCCAAATTTCACCCATACTCGATATCTTGGTTATGAAATTTACGCCAAAAATGTTTTCACATTATTTAAACTTTTTTTTGTAAATTGCTGAAATTCCTTCTTCCCCTTAGTTTGACAGATAAATACATAGATTTGTATTTTTTTTAGAACACTCACGCTCATTCAAGAAATATCTAACATAATCATATTTTCCCTCGCAAAATTAACTGTTGACTTTCGAATCATAAAGGTACAAGAGATCTTCAATATAATACAATTTGCTAGATTGCACAGACTGAGTTGTTTTCCACAATCCAATAGAAATTAAAGCATTCATTGAATTATTTTGCTCATTCAAAAAAGGAGGAGATATTCCTCCGTGGGTAAGTCAGTAGAGGTATTGACTCCCATGCCGAGGTCCGATGAATGAGTATGAATGTTGGTGAGTTTGTCCCACGTATATATATAAAAATTACATAAGAGAGTCTGGATGCATAACCAATAGGTTGTTGAGTACATAACCTTCAAAGGCCAGATAACTACATACGGAGGTTCCTGTGGAATCATATTACAGGTGTTTTAGTAACAGGGCTATGGATGAGGAGGTGGTTCTGTTCGGGGAAGTTAATTGGTCGAGTGTTTTGGCAGATAAGGATGGGGGAAAATGTTATGAAAGCTTTCAGTCAACTCTTACACAGATAATGGATATGGTAGCTCCGAAACGTCTTCATAGAAATAGAACTTCTAAATCCAAGCCGTGGATCACCAAGAGCATAAAAGAGAAGTCGGCCACTAAAAGACTCTTGTTTGAGGAACTTTGCAATGGAAAAATCTTACGTGACCAGTATAGGCAATTTTTGCAAGGATCTAAGTAAAGAAGTAGAGCAAGCAGAGACTAGCTAATTCCAAATACATTGCAGAGTCTGATAAAAAGATGAAAGCTACTTGGAAAATTTTGAACACTATTGCAGGGAGAAAGAAAGAAACTGATTTAGATATATCACAGCTTGCAGCCAACACGCAATCTTTGAAGGAATGCTTGAATTCTATAAATCAACACTTGATTGGAGCATGCGCTGCAGAAATAATCTCAACACGGCAAAAAAACTGTTGGTCAAACATATGTTTGACCAGACTATATTTCTACAGAGTACATGTCCATCGGAAGTCTACAACATTATACGATCCCTTAAGAACACGGCCGCAGTAGGATATGATGAGGTTCCGATGAAATTGATTGAGCATTGTTCAATGCACCTGATTGACCCATTGTGACATACTATCAACTTATCGTTGGAATCAGGTGTGTTTCCAAACAAACTCAAAAAATCTGTAATAATACTTATACATAAGAAAGGTGATAAAAGTTCTATTGATAAGTACAGACTGATCTCTTTACTACCGACAATATCTGAAATTTTTTAAAAAGTTTTACTGAAAAGACTACTCGAGTTTCTTGGGAAATTGAATGCATTTGGAAACACGCAGAATAGATACCTGAAGGGGAGGTCAACCACAAAAACAGTTTACCAACTAATCTCTGCGATGCATTGAACAGGGTTGGAAGAGCTCTGGCAGTTTACATGGATTTGTCGAAGGTATTCGACAGCATAAATTATTCTATTCTTCTTTCGAAAATACAGAAGAGATAAAGAAGATCTAACCTATAAGTTGGTGAAATCTTATTTGGAGAACAGACTGCAATGCCTTATATCAGTGTCGCTACCTGGAAAAGAGAATGTGTCAGAATGGAGGGGATTGAGATTCCTCAGGGCTCGATCCTTGGTCCTGTGTTGTTCCTGATTCATATTGGAGGTATGCCTAACGTTTTGGAGTACCTAACAGTCCTGTTTGCCGATGATACATTGGTTGTAACACATCTCTCGCAGATGAGTGGAATACGGACCCTAATAGACGAAATTATGATGTTGTCGAAGACATGGTTTGCAGAAAATGATCTGAGACTAAATATCAGCAAAATTGAAGTGATGGCCATACAGTATTTCACCCCTAGTTTGACTATGAGGGTCTACGCAGATAAGGAGATTATTCTTGGGCCTAAAAATTGATTCTCAATAGAACTGGAAGGAGCATATTAAGCAGGTTGCCTCAAGGACATTGATCTTCTGTTATGCCCTTAGAATCATATCAAATCAGGTGAGTGCAAAATCCGCACTGGGAGCTTATTATGCTTATGTTAATTCACAGCTTACCCATGGAATAGTGTTTTGGGAAAATTCTGTGGACCATAGAATCTTTTTTCTTCAAAAGAAATGCCTCAGAAGTATATATCATCTTAATAGAAGAGGCTCATGCAAAGAATTATTCAAGATCAAAAAGATACTCACACTACCCTCATTATGTTTTGGAATGCATACGGTTTGTGAAGGAGCACAATGTAGAGTTTTTCGCTCAGCATGAGATCTCACATACCTATGATACTCGAGGTGTTTTGAATTGTACACTGCAAATAGAACTCACAGAAGACATTTACATAAAGCCGTGAAGACCAGGATGATAAAAGTTTTCAACCACCTCCCACAGAGGTTGAGGAGACTTCCAACGAAATTACTTATGCCTACAACAAAGAAGGAGCTTGCCCAAAGAGCATTTTATTCAGTAGATGACTTTTTCAATTGCCACCTTTGACATGTTTTTTTTTTTTCTAATCGCCCATATTACTTGGGATTATTTTTAAATTGTCTATGTAAATAATTGTTTTTCATTATTTAATTTTTTATATTATTTAGAATTTTATTTTTGAAATGTTTTATACTCAAATATTTCTAAGTTTCTTTTATTTTCGTTGCACACTTTGTATTAAGTATTATGTCAACAATAAATCAATCAATCATCAACTTGTAATCCTCAGAGGTGGCAGTTATCATTGCACGGTCTAGGTGATTGGTTCGGAATCCACTATAAACTGTAGGTCTATAGGAACAAACAAACAAAAAAGAGGAGGTTATCATTTCGTGCGGAAGTTTTTTTTGCATAACAAGATAGGGTAAAAATTGAGCATCAACACCTCTGTCACTATTGAAATAAAAAGAGTAGTAGAATTCTCGATAAAATTCTCTGCATCGACTCGATGCTAGGTTGAATATCTAGTGAAAATCTGTCGAGATTACCGTTCACAAGCCCGAAACCAGAAATTCAAAGACAGAAATTTAAATTACACTTTTATGTCTATGTCAAGCCAGATAGAAGAAAACATTTCGGCTCATCCACTGCAATCTATTCAAAAAAATAGCTGAACAATGTGAAAATACTTTTTACGTAACTTCAATAATAACAGAGATATTGAATAACTCAAAAATTACTGAAGTTGAAAAAATCCACCAGGATAAGGGATCTGGCAACACTGGCTGAAATTTAAATCGTTCGGGAAACATTTCGCGTCGACTCGGTACTGGATGCATGAAAGTGGTCAGCGTAAACAGCAGGATTACCGCTTTTTGGCATTTTTAATATTTTTTTTAGGAAAGAGAAGAAAGAAATGGAAGTTGATGTAGAACCTTCCCACGATGAATCTATAATTTTGTCTTTGAGAGATGAAGTTAAACGCTTAAAATCTGTCAACCTCTCTAGCAAACCAAAATCTTTGGATCTCTTGTTGGGAAAAGGTGGAGAATTGAGGATTGCTGTTTGCTTAAACAATAATATAGTAGAATTACACATGCTTAATACTTCTATCAAGGAGTGTGAGTCGAAATGTTTGAGATCGATAAGTAGTCAAGGACATCATAGTGAAGTGAGGGCAGTTACATTCAGTAGTGATAACCTTGCTGTAACTTCCGGAAGTGGTGAATCAATCAAGATGTGGAATAGACCTTCACAAACATGTCTTAGGACCGTTGAAACTGGGTAAGTTTAATAAACTTTAAAATATGTTATTTCCAAGGTTTTAAGAATAACCAAACAAAAAAACTCTGGAAGATATTTATACAATTGTAATACGATTTAAAAAAAATCTAAGCAACGTTCTTTTTAGCTATATTCTTTCTCTTACATTTGCCCCAGGAGATAGACATGTTTTAGCAGGATGTAAAGATGGGAAATTACTTATCATAGATATTGCATCAAGTGATATTCTGGAAGAGATTCCTGCACACACCCAAGAATTATGGTCTGTTTGTTTAACTCCCGATTTGGTAAGAATTTTTTTTACTCCTGTTGTAGCAATATAATTGAAGATTTTTTATGGACTGTATATAATTGAGGTGAAGCTGATACTACTGAATGAATTATAAAAGCGTATTTGTGAAAAAAAAGAAAAGAAAAATTGGAAAAGTAATAAACGAAACTGTTAAACTATTTAGTAGCTTACCTTTCGGGTCAGGGTAATGAGAATAAGGAATACTCGCACTCGCCAATGTAATTAAGCACAATTGTAGATGCGTTTCAGTAGAAAATTGAACTTGATGTCTCGCAGTTGGTTGTCTGCCACCGCACGTGAACAGGCACTCCTCATCTGTTTCCCTCTTCAAGGTAATGCCAGTTGGTGCGTAAAGGAAAGGAATAGGAAAACAGAAGGAAAAGGTAGAAGCTAAATTTGCTAGTAAAGTATGAATTTTGAATTTGAAAAATATAATTCTGAACCGGAAAATCTTTAAATGGAAGAATAAAAAAAATAGCATAAGATTGCATGTAGTAATAAGTATTAATAATTTATTATGAAAAAAAAACATCACGAAACACCTGTGCTATATATGCTTTAAGGTTGGATGTATAACTAGCAAATTGAGCAGAAGTAGCTTGTATATATGTTGGCTTACTTGCTATCCGAACATTACATTTGAGGTTTCCGTTTTTTCATTTCTTCATTCTGTGCTTTGCTGTTATCAACATTGAATAAAAAAAGGCATGGTTTTGTTATTCTGTTCTGTTCAATCCTTCTATAATGGCTGAACAACATTTGGTGCTTGTTATTGACAAACTATCATGATGTTTTCACAAATTTATAGTTCTCAAATCTTTTCTGTATCCATGCATTTGGTCTACGAAAAGATTCTCTTGCGAGTGCCCAAATATGCAACAGAATGTGAAATAAACGGCCGTTCACTGGAAAGCTTGATTTTTTCAACAGCACCAAGGGATTGCAAACTTGCATACGTATTTGGTATCAACTCGATACTTTCACATGTTCCCAATAAAAAGACAAATTGTAAAAAGGAAATTTTTTTCGTGTGATAATTTTTAGTTTTCGGATTTTCTTAGTACGAAGTATTGCTTTTTGACAAGTTTCATGATTCTATGTCGAGAGGAAGTACCCTATAAGTTTGAATTTCCTTGCGAGTAGTAAAATATATCGCGAAAAGAGACATAAACGGCGCATTCGGTATCAATTTCCATTCTTCAAAGAGTCTTGACTGACAGACAGGCAAAGCGTTGATTGTATAAGGATTCCTTTGTGCTTTTTAGATTAAGGAATCCTAAAACGAAGGCCATTTACCTAAACTAAAAACTCCATACTAAATATCATCAAAATCCGTTCAGTGGTTTAGTTATGAAAACAGCAGTCAGAGTTACTTTCACATTTATAATCAGTATGATCTTGAATAGAATTTGTTATATCTTCACATCTTCAGGGTGCTTTTCAAATAATTCTTCAAGATCTCTTCCTTTATTTTTAAGACAAACATAATTTATCATATTTCAAACTTCAAAACTAGGTAAATCCCATACAAACCTTTCAACCCCTATTTATTCTTCTTCATATTCTTCCTGCACGGCGCCCTTATGGGCAGAAGATTGTTGTAGGGGGCCTTCCAGATGATTCGGGCGCTAGATGTCTCAGCGCCCAAGGTGTTCAATCTGGTCGCCTTATGAGCGGGACATTCGAAGAGTATGTGTTCCGTTGTTTCGTTATTTTCTAGACAATCACGGCACTGTGTCGTTTCCGATAGTCTCATGACTTGTAGGTGTTTATTGAGTTGGTGTCCCGTTAATAGGCCAAGTACCATCCCAATAGAATTTTTAATCTAGGAACAATAGTTCATGTACGTACTCTTCTTTGATTGCGTCCACTTTATAAGCCTTTTTGATTGTCTCAGTCTCGAGATGCCTACCCAATAGTTCAGGGCCTTGGTGGTGTTCCAGTTTTGAAAGGAGAGCACGTGGATTCACGGGATGGTCAGAATAGGTTCTGGTTCCATCGGCCTAACAACTTTTGCCTTTTTGACAAGACTATCTGCTATCTTATTTCCTTATACACTGATGGGCTGGGCATCAAAGGAGAGTAACTCTGTAGCACTGAGTTGTTGAAGTGCAGCTTTGCGTTCGCCAACTAATTTGGATGTAACCTTCGTATCTTTCAGACATCCAAGGGCGTTCTGGCTGTCAGAGCATATGTAGATGTAAGCGTCTCTGTAGTTCCTGTGTAGGTTTTCCTGTACACATCGGAGAATAGCAAATATTTCTGCGGGTGTTACGGTGACGTGGTCCCCTAAAGAAATCGTAATGTTTACCTTCAGTCCGTGAACGCCTATGCCTGCGCTCATCCCGGTTTTGGACCCATCTGTAAACCAGGTGGGGCTCTGTGGGATGAGTAAGGCGTGGACCACATTTCTTTTTGTGAAATGACGACCTTGAAGGGTTCCGTCAAAGTGGTAGGTGGCTCTCATGTGATCTCCTCTTGTGAGAAGGTCAGATCAGAGTTCTACAATTTTGTTGAGGGATGTAGAGTGTCCAGAAGTTGGATTTCTGTCCCTCCACATACCTCCTTCCCACAGTCTTAAAGAGGCCCTCATAGCTGCTTCCTCCACCACTATGTGTAGTGGAGGGACGCCCAGAAGACACTCCATAGAGGCTCCCGTGACTGCTATACATGCTTGCCTTTGGATCTTGTTTATTTTGTTCCGTTTTATCTCCTTGTCTAGTGCAGGCCACCATTTGATGGCTGCATAGGTCAGAAGTGGTCTTATCACTGTCGTGTATAACCAATATATTATGTGTGGTTTGAGTCTGGGGAACCCCTATTTCACATTGTTACGATTTTTTTTCCAAAAATGCTGATATCTTTCAAAAAAGAGTATATGAGCCGCTGCAGTTTCATGTATCTTCATAATCAATCCCATGAAAATCGGTTTAGTGCTTTAACCCTGAAAATGTTACAGAAAAAAGGTATTACTTTCTCATATCTAATACATAGTATTGGTCTTTTGAATCAGCCATGTCAATTATACTTCCAATAGAAATTTTTCTTCATCTGGAGGAACATTATTTCTATTTTGCTTGAATTGTTTTCTTTTTCAGAGAGGATGTGTCACTGGTGGTGGCGATCAAACAGTAAAATTCTGGCAGTTCGAGCTTATAGTGGACCAGAAAAATGAAACTAGTGCTAAAGTGTTGTCTCTAATTCACTCGAGGACGCTGAAGCTGGAAGACAGTGTTTTATGTGTGAAATTATCCCAGAATGGAAAATTTTTAGCAGTTGCTTTACTGGATTCTACTGTGAAAATATTTTTTGTAGATACATTTAAGGTATATAATCTGTTCAATTACATAGAGGAGAAAGGCTTCTTGTTCTAAGCTTAATAGAAGCATATTCGATGAATTACTAGTTTATTTAAATGCTTTTTAAATTTAGGAATTCTACCATTCTTTTCAGTTTTACTTATCACTTTATGGTCACAAATTGCCTGTACTTACAATGGATATTTCGTCTGACTCCACACTTATAGCTACAGGATCTGCAGATCGCAATGTAAAAATTTGGGGCATGGACTTTGGTGACTGCCATAAGAGTATATTTGCACATGATGATTCCATAACTGGTCTTCAATTTGTTCCTAGGACTCATTATTTTTTTACATGTGGAAAAGACGGCAAAGTGAAACAATGGGATGCTGATTCTTTCAATAAAGTAATTACTCTGCAAGTAAGTATTGTACCCTGTCATTTTGAGAACCTAGAGCAGAAACTTCAAAATATTTAGTTCTTTAAAATTGTACCTAACTTCCAATTATATTCAATTAATTATTAAGGGCCATGTAGGAGAAGCCTATGGATTAGCAGTAAGTCCTAATGGAAAATTTGTCGTATCATGTGGATCAGACCGAGTACTTAGGCTGTATGAAAAATCTGATCAACCTCTTGTTTTGGAAGATGAAGAAGAAATGGAACGAGAAGAGCAGGAACAACTACTTTCTGGAGAAAAGACTGTGGTGAAAGGGCATTCAGATTTAAATCTGCCATCTAAAAAAACTATTGGGAGTGAGAGAGCGGTAAGATGATTTTTAGCATTATGTTCTAATATTTGTGGTTCTAAAGATAATTACATCTGAAATATGGTTTAGTTCCTGTGTGACAAACCTATTTTCATACCTGTTGATAATTTAATTTCTTGTGAATTACATGTGTTATTAATTTATAAAAAATATCATGCCTAGATCTAGTAGTAAAAAATTAAATCAAATTGTTTTTATTATCAAGAAATGAAGTTTGATTCCTAGCAAATCATAGAAGTCTATGAATCTGAGGATTGTAGTATCCGACCTACCTTTATATGTCCGAGCGACCTCTGTGCGGGCATGGACGTAACGTATAAGTCTTCACTCCCAAAAGACGCGTCTTACAGGTAGGACGCGTGGTCCATGATAATTTTCAATGTCTTTTTCACGTTCGTCCTATCTGTCTCAGGAAAGCTGTTCACTTGTAGAGAAATAAATATTACAATCAATCAAAAAAATAACAGATAAAGTTTGTGAATGAAATGTTGGTTTGCCATACATTTTGAAAAATAGTTGGTGTTATGATGACTTTAATTGTTTCAGTTCAGACTTTTGATGCTCAAAATATTCTTTTTGTTCCAGGCTGAAAGTATTCTTGAATGTTTAACAATCTGTGAGCAATATAGGCAACAACTTGCGGAGCATGAAGCACTTCAAGCTGCATCATCTCAAGTAATACCAGCACCTGTACCTCCACTGATTATGCAAGCATACAAGGTGACTACAGTCGAGGATTTTATACTTGAGACCATCAGAAGAATTCGCTCCAGGTATGTATACATATTTTACTTGGTTTGTCTACTATTCACTATTCAGAAAAACTAGAAATAATTCAAGTGTCAAGAGTTTTGAGTTACTTTTTTACTTTATTCTAGTGACTTGGAGGAGGCTCTTTTGATTTTACCTTTTGCATCAGTGTGTGAACTTGTACAATTGTTACCAACTTTAGTAGGCAGAGGAGATGACATAGAACTAATATGTAAAATCAGTGTATTCCTACTAAAGTTGCATCATTCCCCCATCATAGCTAACCATACATTACTTGCAACATTGGAGAAATTACAAAAATTAACTCAAAATAAATTGCAAGAATTCAGGGTAAGTTTTATAGTGTACTGTTGATGAACGAAAAATTAATTTTTAATGTTTAAGGATATGGTTGGCTACAATTTCTTCGGCTTGCAGTTTTTACAAGGGGAGATCGAGAAATCAGAAGGTATGCAGTTATTTAGAGATGCAACAATAGAAAAACAGAAAACTAATAAGAAAAGGAAACAGAGAGAAAAACTGAAAAGATCATTAGTAGTATTGAATAGTTAAATAAAAATTTTAATACATCATTGTGCTTTTAATTCTTTTCAAATATTCGAATATTCCTAATTTTTTTGACTCTGACTCCTACCACCATCCTTCGCCCTCAAGGGTAAGCAAAACTCTATCTCCTCTCGTGTGCTTACTTAAGTATCGGTATGAATGTTTGCTAGTTGATGTACTCAATTTTTTGTGTGGTTTTGGATCTGTTAATAGATATATATATATATATATATATATATATATATATATATATATATATATATATATATATATATATATATATATATATATATATATATATATATATATATATATATTTATTGCTTAGGCTTGCGTATGGAGGCTTTTTGAGATGTATAGGAGAGACCAACTTTCCTCGCGTTAGTCTTGAACTGAAAAGCCTATGCCTAATTTCTTCGAAAAGGAAGGCCAGATACCACTTGGGGTCCTCTCTATCTAAAGATACAGCAGAGACACGAGTCCGGAAAATAGAATAACTTTAAGAAGATAAAACTACCCATGACAGTATTTGCCGATTCTATAACAATATTCTTCAGTTACTGGCGACACAGCCTGCACTGTCTAAAAGCACAACAGGAGCTCTAGAATACAATTTAATACTTAGGAGGAATATTCATTAAGAATATATTCAAAGCTGCACAGAAGAAACTAAGGGCCTTTTAGGATCGCATTATCAAAACTAACCTCAGTTGTGGATGTTGATAGGCGCATTTTAAGAGATTTTTTGGATGTAAGGCTCTGTCGGGAAAATGTTATTTAAGCTTGATTTGAGGGCATTTGAAACGAAAGAAAGTTGATAATTATTTCGACGAAATGTACGGTGAACATTTCAATAATTGGTTCCATTATAGTATAGTTAAATCCTGAAAGTAGCTAAGATAAAGGCAATTTTCAAGAATGGCAACAAAAAGGAAATGGCGAACTATAGACTGATTTCGCTCTTGAGTAATATTAGCAAAATATTTGAAAAATTAATACACAGCAGAATTATCAGCTTTTTCGAGACGTATAAAATGTTGACTGAAAGTCAGAATGGATTTAGAAAGGACAGATCAACTACACGAGCTATATATGTCGCTATTACAAATATATTGAAGAACTTAAATAGTGGTAGAGTCACTGCTTTGGCATGCATAGACCTGAGTAAGGCATTTGATAGTGTCAATCATGAAAAACTTTTTGATAGATTGTACGCGGTCGGTGTGAGGGGCACGCCACTAGAGCTTATTAAGTGCTATGTAACAGATAGAACTCAATATATTGCTGAACAAAATCCAGAAACAGGTGGCGAGGTAAAGTCAAAAACACTCTTCAATCAAACTGGAGTGCCTCAGGCTTCTGTCTTGGGGGCACTTCTGTACATTATGTATACCAATGATTTGCCTGCTGCGGTACCTGAGCCCATGATTCAGTATGACATCACCCTGATGCTTTCAGATAAAACTTCGGTTGATGCACGAGTGGGCGGGGCTCTGAAAGACCTGAAGGAGTGGTTTTCGTGCCGTGATTTACGAATGAATAAGGATAAGACGCAGTTGCTGAGATTTTCCTATGGCATGAACTTCAAGAGCGAAACATTTCAGTGCTGGGACTCTACGGTTACAACCTCTGGAAGTCTGAGGATGCTGGGGGTGACTGTGGATTATCGACTGAGCTGGGTTGAACATATCGATCTTGTTGCCAGAAATATGTCTAAGTACATATACGCGTTAAGAACACTGTCGAAACTTGTTGATGTGGATGCTGCTATCTTGGCATACCATGCATATGTGAGCAGTAGGTTGCGATATGGCATCGTTGTCTGGGGAAACTCTGTGCACGTGGGGAGGCTGCTCATTCTGCAGAAGAGGTGTCTGAGAGCAATGCTGACCAGACCGAATCGTGTAGACCATATTTCGGGAGAACATCAGTGCTCACAGTTGTTAGACTCTACATATATGAATGTATTGTTTTCATCAAGAATAAAAAATGGTTTACATGGGTCGAGTAACGAGTCAAGTAACTTGAACGAGTAACTATAAAGTCGCTACTTGCCTCGTATAGACATTAATTCAAGCGCTTGATCAAGTACTTGAACCAGTTGCACTGCTAGTCGAGTGACTTGAATGTAGCTCAACTTACTGGAATGAAATGTACCCCCACCCCGTTAATTCCTACTGATATGATTGAAGAACGACCTACTCGATTCATGTAGACAGTCGTTCAAGTGTATAGTGTACTTTCATTCCTTTCGTGCATTCCTTCCACTTCGTGCATTCCTTCCACTAAGTTAGAGGTTAGGTTGTTCTGTTTCCGCATTTGCCGATTGAATAAAATAAATTTGAAATTCGTATTCGCTTTTAAAATGGAAAAATGAGGTGGTGCTAATTCAGTAAGGAGCAGAGCTGAAAATCCATGGGTATCCCTTCGCTGTAACCACTTTCGAACCCAATTTTTTTTTTCTATTCATAGTCATCTTCAATAAGGCTTTTCAAGTGCTCACATAAGATGAAGGTAAACTTTCGAATGATATTTTTCAAAGTATTTCGTCGATTTTTAGATTCATTTCGGCATAAAGTTTACTTCTTACTTGACACGGTACCTACTTGACTCGAATGACTTGTCCATTATTATCGCAAATGTAAGCATTAACTTGAACACGCCTCGACTTGAATCCAGCTACTTGCTCAAGTTACTTGCTTCACTGCTTGACTAATGTAAACCTAACTCAATGGAGAACTTTTTGTTAAAAGAGAAGAAATTAGTCCACACATTACTAGAGGAGCCAAGGTTATAGAACTGCCCCACATGAAGTCTGTTTACCTGCAGAAGAATATTTCATACATGGTTGCGAACATTTTTAATCACTTGCCCCTACATGCGAAGAATTGGCCAATATATAAACTGAAAACATATTTAAATAAACATCTTGTGCAGAACCCCTACTACTCACTTGATGAATATTTCTCTGCCGACTTACTTAGACTGTAAATGTCTGATTGTGAGGATTTTGATGTAATTTGTTTGTTTGTGAATTCTCTTAGGTTGTGTATTATTCTTTTCTTCTGAATATAATTGATTTGTATTTTTAACTTTATAATTTGTATGTGAATATGTAGATTGTGAAATATGACGTGTTCTACAACATAAGTGTTATTATGGAACAAATAAACGGATTATTATTATTATAGTAATGGATCATCAAAGTCGAAGTTTGAAGAACTTCAATATGCTGATAAAATTTTCATAAACTATTAAGAATAAACCTTTTGTGTGTAGACAATTTGAAATTGTTGTAAATTTAAAATCGAATTATTATACAGGTTGTTGAGACTAAGGTGCTGAGTATCACAGATGTTAAAATAGAGTCGTTCTCACATTCGAAATATACATTCAACAATCTTTTGAATATGAGCGATATCATCCTTGAAATAATCAAGTATATTTTTCAACCATTCGTTTATTTACTAGTATCTATTCATTGTGTCTTTATTCAAAAGAATGGAACAATATTTTAAAGATGATATTCCTGTAGATCAGACTCTTACGAAGGTAATTTTTCTTCTAAAATTTTTTTTACTTGTCCACTCAAGACTTCTGGAAATCGAATATCAAAGGTAACAATCAAATCTCCTCTTCTCGATGGTTCTTTTGGTAAAGGTAATCCTTTTCCGGCCAAACGTCTCACGGTTTGTGGTCTAATTATATCACTTCTATAATTAAGAACCTCTTGTCCGCCTCCTATTATTGGAATATTAACTATACATCCACAAAGTGCTTGCTTTAAAGAAATTTTCGCTGTGTACCTCAGGTCGCTACCCTCTCTTTTGAAAATATTATGTGTTTTGTCTCGTATTATAAAGATTATATCTGCAGGTATCTTATTAAATCCTTGATCCCCTTCTTGTGGAAAAGTAATCTTAGTTCCGGCTTTCCAGCCGGGTTGTACATTTATCTGCAGCATTTTTTCTTCTCTACCTAATTTTCCATTAGCAAGAAGCACCTTTTTTTGAATTTTCATTTTTTTAATGCATCCATGAAGCACCTCCTCAAGGGTTAAAAAGATTTCATGTTCAACTGGAGGATCTTGTGATATTCTTCCTTGACGATGTGCACGAATATTTTGACTTCCAGGAAAACCGAACATGAAAGTATTTGGAACCATATCATTCTCAAACGGATCCTCGATATCAAAAAAACTCTGGAATGGATTTGTGTTTCCGAAAAACTGTGCAAACGTTGCTCTAGGATCACCGTGAAACGTATAAGTAAATCCAGCAGTACCGTGCGATCCCGCACCACCTTTGAGTCCGTCTTCTCCATAAGTATCATATATATCGCGTTTTTTCTTGTCTGAAAGAACCTCATATGCTTCTGCTACTTCTTTGAATTTTTCCTCAGCTTTTGGTGATTTATTTTTATCAGGATGATATTGCAAAGCTAATTTCCGATAAGCTTTTTTTATTTCATCATCTGTTGCATTCTTTGAAATGCCTAAGATTTCGTAGTAATCTTTACCCATGTTACCTCTTAAATGACATCAAAGTACAGTATTACTGCTTAATTTTGATCTAATCATAGATTCTTAACAACTGTCTGTTTATGACGAAACGTTCAAATCCATAAAACCGGCAAATTCATTGAAATATTAAAATGTGGCTTTCTCATAATAATCTATACCATTTTATGTTCAAATTAGTTTTCATATACTATAATTTATGAAATTTAGTTGGAATAGTGTTTGTAACCCATATTTGGTTAGTATAAAATATTAATAAAAATCTGATTAGAAAACTAAGGCTGAAACTACCAAAAAATGATTCCTTACGATGTACTATGGTTTGTACTACTATGTACTAAGTATGAACGAAAGCAGCTATTATTTACATTATACAACAGTTCAAGAAACGAAGAAAAATACTATTGCTAAATTGCGATATTTCTATGTTAATCTAAAAATAAGAGGTTATGTTTTTAATTATAACGACTCTTCAAACTTCGTAGTGTTCAAATTGAATAAAGTAAAATTGGGAAGAGTTTTTTATCATTTCGGTTGAAGTCGTGTACTTCGATGTTGGAGAATTATTACTTATAACAAAATATAGAGGTTTCTGAACATACGGAATAGCCGGCTTAAAGATGGCTGAAGGTTAGCTCTTTCGAATATTTTCTCTGAAATGAAATTATATCCATATTTATTTTAGTTTTCCTCAAGACTGAAGATTTATGGAATCCTTATAAAGATTTACAGGATATTGTTTATAAACATCTCACTGAGAATTCCAACAACCTCTGTAACTCTGAACTCGAAAGTGTCCTTCGAAAACATAAACAGAGTTTCTTTTCTTTATTGCAAAACCCGGTAAGGAATTTACATTTTTGCATTTAGAAATTTGTACCTTTCAACTTAATGTTGATTTAAACATATAAAATAACTTGGAAAAATAGGATTATACATAGAGTGCCTCAAGTATTAATAAAATGAATAATTTTGCCACAAGATTGCTTTATAAAGTGTGAGCACAGGAAATGTTATAGGGGAACCATACTATCTTGCGTATGATTCAGTAAACAAGTGAAAAAACCTATGGAAAAAACTCGTTTCCCTGTCGCTATTGCACTAGCAATAGCTTGTCTGTTTATGGTGTGTTAGTGTCGTGTGTACAAAAAGAGTACCAAAAATTTTTCTGTTTAGCAGCTTCATTCTCTCATTGTCATCTTGCACTCCATGATTTCCAGGACTTCTTCACGAAGACAAGGGTGAAAATCTAACTTCATCTCTAGCTGCGGTAGGCATCTTCTCAGCCAATGCAAAGGGCTTTAACAAGAATTCCTACTACTATTTTTATGTCAATACAGACAGAAATGTTGCTGCTCAATTTTTACCCCAACTTGTTATGCAAAAAAAAACTTCCCACAAATGGAGATCCTCCCCCTTTTTGTTCTATGAACCTTCTGTTTGTTCTATGAACCTTCTGTTTGTTCTATGAACCTTCTGTTTGTTATGAACCTTCTGTTTGTTTTATGAACCTACAGTGGTAGAGGACTGCGAACCACTCACCTAGACCATGCAATGATAACTGCCACCTCTTAGGATTATAAGTTATCTGGCTTCGGAGGTTATAGACTCAACCTATCGGTTATGTTCCCGACTTAGGGAAAACACACCAACATTCATATTACAACTATATCTTAACTGGGATTTGCACCCGGTCCCTCGGCGTGGGAGTCAGTATCTCTACTGACTCACGTCAGCCACCTCCTTTTTTGAAATATTGTTGAAGTCGGTTGAACAGGAGATTTAGCTTTCAGAACCATAAAACATTGAGAATCATGTAATAGCAATGCGCAAAATAATTCAATAAATGCTTTAATTTTATTGGATTGTGGAAAACAACTCAGTCCATGCAATCTCACAAATTGTATTATAAAGATCGATATCCATTGAAGAACTCTCGAAGTTCTATGATTCGAAAGTCAACATTTAATTTTGCGGGAGGATATGCGAAAAATATTGAGTTTTTCACATGAAAAATATGAGATGAGAATAATATGATTATGTTAGATATTTCTTAAATGACTGTGATGGTTCTAAAAAAATACAAATCTATGTCCTTATTTGTCAAATTAAGGAGGAAAAGGAATTTCGGCAATTCACAAAAAATTCTAAATAATGTGAAAACATTTTTGACGTAAATTTCATAACGGAGAAATCGAGTATGGATGAAATCAGGAAGTTATCAAAATTCGTGAATAACTCGAAAACCACATCAGAAATAATATGTTTGAATACTAATGAATCAATAGAACTGAGATGTTAGTCGCACCCTCCAAATGAATGAAAAGAAAATTTTGTACAGTTTACAATTCTCAATTTATACCCTGTTATATGAGCTGAATAGTAAAGGTTCTAGCTTACAAAAAAAATCTGGAGCATACAGATTCTGCACTCAGATTGTCAAAAAATTTATGCCAAACAAAGGGAAATATTTTCCCTCAATTTCATCCGTCATATTGAACTTTATTGAATTACTGAAATGTGAGGTCAGATTCGAATATCTTATAAATACTTTGGAAACTCTTAAGATTTTGAAAACATCTTTTGCTATACCGCACTACCCAGTCCAAATGAACTCAAAATATGTATCTGTTTATTAAGATAATCAAGCACTTGCGAAAAATTACGAGTCACATATGGCCCTTCCGCTCCCGAGAAGTTACGCCCTGATTAGTAGTGTTTACCTTTATGTTTCACTTCAATAATACATCTTATCCTTTGCTATTGCATTTTCAACGATAGGTACTCAAATCTCCGACGTGAGATAAATCGTGGCAACACTGGCTTAAATTTCAAATCGTTCGGAAACATTCCTCGTCGACTCCGTGTACACGAAGCGAGTGCGGGCAGCGTAAACAGCAGGATTACCCTATTATCTATTTGTATTATCAAGTACAATTTTTTTCAGCCAAAAAATGCTAAAAGCAGAGAAGAAATTAAAAAAGGCATGACAGAGGGCATAAGTGTTCGTGGTCTGGGTCACCAGATTCTTTCTAAAGAATTGTATCAAGAAACAATCATCCTATCTGACATGTTTGATATTAATGAGTTTGTTGCTTTAGATTTATTATGTACAGCCCAACTCCAAATAACCTACCATCCAGGTCTCCCTAGAGGCCTTGTGGCAGTTCTGCTATATTATGATGGGCGTAAGGCTCTGCTTTCTGCTTTAAGATGCCTTGTTCAGGCTAGAAATGGAGTCCAGTGGTCAGTAAACATAAAAGAAGAAGTTTCAAGATTTATTACTATCTACACTGATCAACTTATGGAAGGTGGATTATTCAACAGAATTTTTGAACTGTTAAGACAATTAGATTTGAGCAAAGAATTAGAAAAACTTCATCAAAATGTTGCGTTAGGCGGACCTAAACATAGAAAACAAGTGAGAGAGTTATTTTTGGATATTAGAAACTTACTTGGTGATATTGTTTTCATTTGGGCTACACAAAGTGGACTTCCAAAAGCACCAACATTGGCACTAATAAATTATCTCAGAGAAGTTAAAGGTAAGTGTTATGTTAGTTCATATTGAATTTTTTGGTGTCATTTCCCTTTATTTAAAAGAGAAAATGTCTTAAAATTCAGAAGTCAAAAAAGATAAATGAATGTGATTTCATAGACTTGGTATACTCTTAAATAATCGAATTGGTACTCCTTTTCTTTTTAGCTTTCTTCTTCTTCCTGCAAGGCGCCCTTATGGACAGCACTCAGGCCATTTGGCCCATTGTGCTTGCCGTGTTGTGTTATTTCGCTAATAGTCTTACTAAAACTTTTTGATGAAGCTTGCAAGTCTGTTGTAGGGGACCTCCTGGATCGTCCGGGCGCTGTGTGTTTCAGTAACCAAGGTGTTCTGTCTATTACATTATGAGCGGGACATTGGAAGAGTATGTTTATCGTTGTTTCGTCATTTTCTAGACAACCACGGCAGTGTGTGGTTCCCGATAGTCTCAAGACGTGTAGGTGTTCATTGAGTTGGTGTCCCGACAATAGGCCAAGTATCAGCCCAATAGACTTTTTATCGAGGGACAATAGTTTATGTACCCTATTCTTTGATTTCGTCCCCTTCATGAGCCTTTTCGTCCGTCTCAGTCTCGAGATGATTGCCGAATAGTTCAGGTGTTCCAGTTTTGAAAGAAAGAGATCATGTGGGTCCATGGGATGGTTAGAATTGGTTCTGGTCCCAGAGGCCAAACAGCTGTAGCCTTTTTGGCAGTGCTGTCTGCTATCTCATTTACTTCGATGCCCTGATGGGTCAGGCACCATAGCAGAGTAACTCTGTAGCACTGAGTTGCCGAAGTGCTGCTTTCCATTTCCCACGAGTTTGGATATAACCTTCGTATCTTTCAGATATCGAAGGGTGTTCTGGCTGTCAGAGCATATGTAGATGTATGCATCTCTGTAGTTCCTGTGTAGGTTTTCCTGTACACACTGGAGAATGACAAATATTTCTACGTGTGTTACGGTGATATGGTCTCCCAGAGCAATCGAATGTTTGCCCTCGGGCCGCGAACGTCGTTGCCTGCACCCATCCCAGTTTTGGACCCGTCCGTAAACCAGGTAGGGCCCTGTGGGATGAGTAAGGCGTGGGATGTGGACCAAATTTTGTTTGGTGGAATGACGGCTCAGAAGGGTTCGTCAAAGTGGTAGGTGACTCTCATTTGATCTCCTCTTGTGAGAAACTCAGGTCGGAATTCTCTGAGTTTGTTGAGGGATGTGAAGTGTCCAGAAGTTGGATTTCCCACAGTCTCGAAGAGGTCCTCATGGCCGCCGCCTCCACCACTATGTGTAGTGGAGGGACGCCCAGAACACTCCATAGAGGCCGTGGTTGTGGATCTCAAGGCTCCCGTGACTGCTAGACATGCTTGCCTTTGTATCTTGAATATTTTGTTCCATTTTATCTCCTTGATCAGTGCAGGCCACCATAAGATGGCCGCATAGGTCAGTCGCGTGTAACCAATATATTATGTTTGTTTTAAGTCCCCATCTGGAGCCGAATAATCTCCTGCAGGCCCAGAGTGTGTTTTGCGCTTGCCTTTCGATGTGATTGTCCCAATTTAGTTTGGCGTCAAGCATCACACCTTGTTTTACTAGTGTTAGTTCCTCGTTAAAAAGAATGGGTGCCTTGAAAGGCGGTAGTTTCGTTTTTCGAGCGAATAGAATCATGTCTGTTTTGTTTGGATTAACAGACAGATCGTTTACTTTGCACCATTGTACACTCAATTGCAAAGAGTTCTGCGCAATTTCGCATATGGTGCTGAGGTTTTTTCCACGAACAAGGAGGACGAGATCGTCGGCATAATCCACCGTAAAGTACCCAGCATCGGCAAGGCCCGCCGGAGCACATACAGCACCAGGTTGCAGAGGAGAGGAGATAGTAATCCCCCTGAGGATATCTCCTCCTGGCGGTCCCCCGGATTGTCTACTCGCCGAGGTGAGCCTCAATGCGCCTTGTCCACAGCAGACGTCTCACCCACCTTGCCATGGTGTTGTCTACTCCTCTATTTACGATAGCTTCATCTATCGACTTATGAAGTGTGTTGTCAAAAGCTCCCCCTATAACTTGGAATGTTCCTAGAGTGACTCCGTCTTTTTTCAGTCCTTTCTCAATATACCCTACTACAGAGTGTAGTGCCTGGTCGACTGATCTATCTTGCTCGTAGGCGTATTGAGTGATATGTAGGAAGTGCTCCGCTAGGGTATTCTTCTTAAGATATCTTTCTACATAGTCTTCAGTTGGAAGGAAGTGAGACTAGTTGGTCTAAAATCTTTGGCGATTTTATGTACGATCTAGCCCGGCTTGGGAGTGAAGATAACCCAAACCCTTTTCCAGGGGCCCTGAAGGTCTCCCAAAGCTAGGCAGGAGGTGTTGGAGCTGGTATCTACGGTCGAAGTGCTGCCAAGGAACAGTCGATCTGTCTTGGTGGGCATGCGACTGTCTTTCAAACAGAAATATTCGCCATTGATCACTGTGCTAACCTCTTGCTTGCGGGGAGATTAACAAATAGGTCAATTAAAATCTTCATCGATAGCAAAGCTGCATTGAAGGCATGGGCATCCGATACTTGTACGCACTTATGGTGCAAGAATGTCGCTCCACCCTTTCCAAACTAGGACAGCGGAGCAGGCTCAGTCTAATATGGGTTCCTGATCACTCGGGCATTGAGGGAAATGAGAAGGCGGACTCATTGGCCGCCCGAGGAACTGGCCTGGAGTTCATAGGACTGGAGCCTAAGCTTGGAATGAGCCTTGAGACTGCAAGCCGATGGCTGGACCTGAAGGTATGTGAGCACTGGACGAGTCTCTCTGGTCTCAGACACGCTCTACGCACACTGGACCTTCCACTGCGAAAGCCAAGTCCTGGCTTAAACTCTCTAGGTTGGAACTGACAGTTTCAACCGCTATACTAACGGGGCACTGTCGCCTCAGGAAACACCTAAATAAGTTAGGATTGATTGAGGACCCTTCATGTAGGCTATGTGAAGAAGATATAGAATCAATGGAACATGTTATGTGCGAGTGCCCAGCTGGGGACAGAGTCAGGATGGAAGAACTTGCAAACTGAAGCTTACTGAGCTTATTAAGCTAAGAAGGATAGAGCTCGTGGATGAAATTTAAGAGAGAGTCTGCCACAATAGACCACTGGGTCCCAGTGGCCAGGCTGCTAGGCAGCCCTCACTCATATAATATCTATCTATCTAGGCAGGATCTGAAGACGTGCATTAAATGCACAACGATTTGGTTCATTCCCTTTTATTTAGTGTGAAAGGTATATACCATCTACTCCTGGTGCTTTATATGGTTAAAAGATAGTTACTGCCCATCGAACCTTTTTCACTGTAAATATCATTGAGGCTGTGTTCCACTTTCCTTTGTCAGCGTGTCCATTGGATTTCTGGATTGTTGTGTTATCGATGAGGAAACCCAGGAAGTGAACTTCCGCTAGGTGTTTCAGTGTTTCATCCTTCGTGTGTGTTTTTACTCCGGTGTATCAAGACTTTGGATGTCCGTCGGTCCTGCTACAGAGAGGATGCGACGAAGATGGTTTGCCTCCGGTATACCCTCTGTTTTCTCGCAGTAGGATTGCCATGCTTTTTTTAAGATTTTTTGACCAATCCTTTGTATGCTCTTTGGGCTTCCTTGTAGTTGTCCCAATCGCTTGTTCTGCTAGTGCACATCGCTTTATTTAGGAGGCGTCTGCTTTTCATCCTTTGGGCATTGAGTTCGGCTGTTCACCATAGGTTTTCTTCCTGTCTCTATTGTATTGTATAGGGCAACTGTTATTGTTTGCCAAGGTGATGCTGGTATGCAGTTTCTCAATGGCAGCTTCCAGATCCTTGATGTTTTTCGGTGTCTTAACTGTCGGTTCCACCATTTCCGATAGTTGTTGTTCCCGGTATCGGTTCCAATGGGTTTTTTTGGGGTTTATGTAAGGCACTAGTCGTTGTTTCGGTACGTTTGTGATGTCGAAACAGATATGTCAATGGTCGGAGAGGGATACTACTTCTGTGGCCACTCTCCAGTTTCGAATTTTTGGGGTGAATTGTTCACTGTATGTAGTCAGGTCCAATATTTCTTTTCTATTCGATGTGACGAAAGTTGGTTCATTTCCTTCGCTGAGAAGTGTAAGGTTTGTGCTGTAGAGATATTCGATTAGTTCTCTCCCCTGATGTTGTTGCCTCGGCTTCTCTATAGAATATGATGAGCGTTGGTTATGTTTTACAGTAGTTCAGCCGCATGTGCCTCCTTAGAGCCTTCTGTGGAAGGTAGGTCCGAGCGTAACATCGGGCACCGACCCCTCTCCCCGACAGATTTTGTTCTGTCGGGAAGGCAAGGGTCAGGGCTCGGAACAGCCTTCCCGACTGTTTCTCCCACGTCCATAGGTTTTTTTCCGGTGCCTTATTATCTGTACCACTATTTGATACGAGCTTCCCCCCTCTCTACGTCCACCGTTTTCGAACTAGTCTTAGGATTTTCCAGCACCTAGAAAGATGCTGTCCTGAGGCCAGAATGAAATCGATTCCCTTTCCAGTGACGCTTCGTCTATGTCCAATATTAATTGGGTCTAGGACGGATTCTCACTCCCGTAGACTCGGCAGATTTTGGTTCTTACCCTGTGGGTAGCCGTTTGGATCCTGGTTAAGATCAGCCCCGTCGACTCTGTAGTTGACTTCGCTGACAACTGACAGTGCACCTGGTGCCACTTATTTGGTGTTTTTAAATAACGGATATCTTTCCTTACTTGCAGTGGCATCCATCATTTTTCCAAGAGACTTTTCAATCTCGGGCTTCTTCCTCTGTGAGGACCCTGTCAGGGAATGTTACCGGAACCAGTAACACCCTGATGGTCACCCTTGCAGCTCTGTTATAAGAGACGTTGCCTTTTTTGGCCGGTCTCTCAGCTAAGGAAGGTATTGAGAGGCTGGAAAGGGTCCCAGTTTCCCTAGCCCTCTTTCTCTTCTTCTTTTCTGCGCCAGACTTATTTTGGGGTCTGTCGCGGGTTTTTTCGGACCCACTGTGTCCGGAGCCCGGAGGAACACCTTCAGTTGGAGGCTCTTTCCGGTCCCCGGTGACGACGGTCCCGGATGTATGTGATTTGTCAGGCTTTGCTGGTAAAGATGCAAGCGTCTCTTCCAGCGTTATGTCCCTTCTCGGTTTTGTTTTCTTGTTTTTATTCCTCATGCTGTTTCCAGGAGTATTAAGGAAAAGACGGTCGTCCCCCGCAGAGCGTCTTGCGAGGGAAAAGGCCATTTTCACCTGTAGGTTTGACCTGGTGCCGACAGGGAATCGTTCGCGATACTGCTCCCCCAGTACCATGCAGCCCTTGGCACGATGTCTCCCACCTTGGCTTGGGATCCCTCTCCGTTAGCTTTTGCGATCCGCTGCCCGCCCACCAAGATGAGCTCAGCAACTTCACACAGTATACAGGGTATACCACGTTGAGGTGGAGATAGCAATTGGAGTCAAGACCTAAATCAAGATCCCTTGTACCCTTCTTCTTCTTATTAAATTCTCATATCTGTCTTCATAAATTTCATAACTTGACATGTAAAGTTATGTTGCTTCGTATACCTTTCCCTCCTTGTTAACAGTATTTGTGATTTCAAAATAGAATCAATAATGCAAAAAAGAAGTATTTTATGATGCAAAAATCTTAGAAATGTTATAGTAATCTGAGGACAATGATTTTCTTTTGAGAACAAACATTCATTATTGTCATGAACATTTAAAAAGTAGTTACCTTGAATAGAAAGGCAGATATTAAGTCTTTATGTTAAAAAAATTCAAGAAATATTTACGAGAAACCTCAAATTCAAAAAAGAAACTAACTGCTTGTTCGTAACTGTTCAAGCTATCAATCAGTAAGCTTCATATAATTGTATTTGTGTTTGATACTTTAAATCTTTCCATCAGGTGAAGAAGAAGCTTCTGGAAAACTAGACTCCGTTAACTTGAGTCTTCAAATGGCACTTCTATCTGCTTTAGATCTCAGTATTCTCCATACTCGAGAAGATGGAGAAGAAATAATAAAAAGTCTTCCTATTCTTTCTCACAGAGGTTACTTGGAATATGTCATCAAAGAATTTGGACCCAATAAGCCTAAATGGAATTGTACTGGATTAGAAGCTCTTTCAACATTTGGCGTTGCAGTTTGTATTGCTTCTTTGAGGCTTGTTTGTCAGAACCAACAGTTCCAAGAATTCATTGGAAAGGAGGAGATTTTTATTGATAAAGCCATTGAGCTAAATGTATTCGATTTCTTGCATAATATTGTGCTCGAGTGTAAGCTTTTGTATGAAGAGGAATTCATGTACAAAAGAATGCATTATTTGCTAACCGATTTTATAGTTTATTTATATCCGAAAGTTAAAGAATTGAGAATCAAAGCAGATGAATCAGCAAGGACAATACAAGTTTATATTCGAGAAGGCTTAGAAGCGCCAGTTACCCTACCTAGACATTTCGAGTACCTACTGTTATCCATTGCAAAACTGTATCAAGGAAATATACTGAAGAATACATATGTTTTGGATTATTGGAGTCCCATTGAAATTAATCCAGACCAGTCTTATTCGTATCATGCTCCACCCAGGGCAGTGTCCTTGTTCAAATTTGTCAGGTTTGCTGGAGATATGTTACCGTCAACTTTGTTTGTACCATATGTAACATTCCTTAGCAGCCTATCAACGTGTCAACAAGCTGCAAGGAATTGTTTTAACATGCTTAAGCAGGTGAGTGGAATTTTCACTTTTATTTATAGGTCATAATTGAAAATACCAGCTGTACTAAAATTGTTCTAAAAATATTCAACCTACTTCCATATTTATTTTCGATGATATCCTACATGGTCTGGCTTGTGGTGTTGTTTGGAGTGGTCCCTGCAGGGTTTAACAACATGCTCCAACGCCTTTTCCATTTCTGGAAAGAGTCCTTGTACCGAAAAGCGTGGGTATCGCTTTTAGTGTTCATCGCATTTGTTTCAATCTTTTGTTTGTCATCAAAAAGGCTCCTTTTAGCATCCCTTTTAATGTTGAAAACACCCAAAAAAGCACAGGCAGCTTTATTAAGATTGTAGTCGTAAGACTTTGTGCGTTATCAAATATTGCTGCAGGAAATTCAATGATTGTGCTAACGCGTTACTTTAGTTCTTTAGTTACTCTGTATCTTCTACAGTTTTCAATCAAAAATGAAAATTCTTTCACGGGAATGCAGACAAAGATAATACCTTTCTTTCGAGTTATCACTCGACCCATCTACCCTCTTCCAAATTTTCTAAGGGTTGAAATTCGAGATGAGGATGGTACTTGATGATGACTGCCATTGATCAGCATGGATCTGTTCCATTTTACTTCACTGAAACTCGAATAGTCTCAGGGAAATAGTCTTCCCTATCTTTCAGTTGATCACCCTGTATCTTTTACAGTTTTCAATTCAAAATGGAAATTCGTTCAAGGCGATGTAGACAAAGATACCACCTTTCTTTTGAGTCATCACTCGACCCATCTTCCCTATTCAAAATGTTCAAGGATTGCAACTCCGGCTTAGGGGGTTGATATTTCAGGCAAGTTTTGTACCCCAAAAGATGTCCTTGAAACAAAAATTGACCTGTTTTGGGTTTTGATCAGACATGAATATCTTGGTAGATATAGCATCTGTTCAGTTTTCGTTGAAGCACCCTGTATAATTTGTAAAAATGAAGAAATGATTTTGGAGAACATTAATCTGGCCTAGACAGAGCAAATCTGAAATTTTGTCGTCAGTTGTTTCTTTGATCGATTAAGGTAAAGTGGCAATATTCATGGCACTCTAGATTGAAAAATAAAAACCGAACCAAAAATAATTTTGACGCCTAAAATATTAATTGTAAGATATGGTTGAATTTGGAAAATTATTTGCAAGCCAACTATTCAAAAATATACAGGGTGTTCCAATTAAAAATCTTCATTAAAGGTCATTTCCGGCGACACCGGAAGTGGAAAAAAATTGTTTCAAAAGTCAAAAGGTGGCCTGTCATAAGTTTGATCGAATCACAAAATTTCAATAAATTACCTTCAGAAATATAGAAATAAGAGGGGTGTACCATGATCCTGTGTCACCCAGTATATCACTTTCCGAGGGTGTCCCAACAACATTTCAAAAAAAAATATTGTGAACAAATAAGGGCCATGTCGATTTTGTTTCCAGAAAAATTAAGATTATATTGTAAAAATCGATTTCTTCTATCTCTTAAGTATACGGAGATACCATTCGTATGTTTCAAAGATTGAGACACCCTGTGAAATCCACATTTCAAATGAAATTCAGACTTGCTATTGTGAAATTATTTTTTATCTATTTACAGGTTGGATTACTTCTCAGTTCCACAATTTCTTGGGATCATTTCTTTATGTCGTTTGCGCAATACTATTCTAACCTGCGTGAAGAAACGGCACCAATAGCCGATACAATTTATGGACAAAAAAGTTTATACCACAAAGCAGTTTCTCCGTTAGAAATCAAAGGATTGCAATCAGTTCTTCTCCTCATAAGGACTGTAGCAGAACATGATGAATTTTCAAGATTAGCATTGTGTGAGCATCCAGGTTGGGCACCTCTTACCGTTCTTCTAGGATTAGTTGGATGTTCCATTCCTATACCATTGAAAGCCGAATTACTTTTGACTCTAGCAGTTCTATCAAAGTCTCCAGAAAACGCTTCGCAGATGTGGGAGAACTTAGAAGCTTCACAGATACTCGTTACAATACCAATAATATCAGGTTACACTCCTAGAGGTATTCAAACTGAATTGGAAGAAGTCGAATCTCGAGATGAAGAATATCCGTTAACTAAAGCCTTTTTAAGACTTCTAGATAGCCTAACAGATCTTGGAATACCAAGAATGTTAGGAGCAGGACCAAGAAAGCCTGGATTTACTCCATATCTTACGTTTATCACTAATTCCGTATTTCTGCGATATCATACAAGGTCATACAAAGATCCCTCCGAAAAATGGGAAGTTGCAATGTTGTGTTTAAAATTATTCGAGAAATTTTTGAAGCATTATGATCCACAAATATCTGATGTTTTACCAGATGACATCACAAAGGAATTTTATACTCCTCCTGGTTTTCATCTTATGATACAATTCAATAACAAAACTGATTTATTAAATCTGGTACTTGATATTGCCCATGATGGAGTAACATTTTTAGACCAGTTTGTACCTTTTGTTGGTGAAGAAATGCTTAAAAAGTGCATTATGTATTGTTTAAATATAATTCATAGGGTTCTACTTCTTCAAGGATCGTTTTCTAGTGTTACTTCTGCTTCTTCTGAACCCATATTAATTACAGGATTGATGAAACTTCTTCTGACCATTAATAGAAAGAGTAATAAACCAGACCATTGTATCAACATTGCTAAATATGTTAATTCCCAGTATCACTTACCTGAACACGCAAATAGTGCCATAAAAGTTTTGAGATTAGTTTTAACCTCACCTGTAGCTCATAACCATTTTGTGAGTATGCTATTCTCAATGGAGGATGTGGCAAAGGATATTAAGTTTGGTTTTATTGAATGCTTGGATGAAGTTGAAACAGACGATAACCAACAATGGAACCTGAATACAAAATTGGAGATTTTAAAATTGCTGAAGCAATGCGTTGTATTCAGTTCACCAAATTTTTCCCATTATCTTCTCGGATTTGATATCAAGCAAGAAATATCGAAGTCTAATCTTTTGTTACCAGGTGTGAATGATTGTCCAAGATCTTGTTTACATTCGATCTTCATTTTATTCAATGCGGCAATAAAAAGTTCAATTCCAGACCAGTTACTTACATCTTTGTATAATATGTTGCATATTTTATGCTCTAATGCAAAAACTTCTGGACCTGTTCTGAGATTCATCAAATCAAATGAAAATTTCTTTGTGAACCATTTAAAATATTGTTACAAGCATTTAAATCATACTAAGTCGTTGAAAGAAGCATCATGGTTGATGAAAACTGTAGCAATTGAGTTGAAAGTGTGTAGTACAAGTAAGCAAGTAAAATATTTGAAACAGCTTACAAATTTCTTGACGGGATATCCTTCATATGACATTGGAGTTTGCAATGATACTTTTGCTCTTATATCTAAACCTACTCTGTCAGACAATGGACCTGCTTTTGCACCAATATCTTTCGATGAACCAGATTTCTTTATGCTGAATCTCACTGAACATTTTGAAACTAAAGAAACAGAAAATGAGATGCCCAACTGGGAGATTTTCAACAAATCTGTGTTGGCAAATTTCTTGAAAAGTTGTGAAGCCGAAGGTAATCCTAAACTGATAAATTTGAAAAAGTTACATCAAACTTTGAATGATGAATTGAAAGGCCTGCAAGGTACAGCAATAATGGGACAGATACAAGCGATCAACCAAGAAATTCCCAAAGTATTGAAGTATGCTTTAGAAATTAATAAATATAGAGAAAGAAGTGCTGGTGTCGTACAATTTGTGGAAGCATGGTGTCAAATAATTGATGTAATTGTACTTTACATTCCTTTTGAAATAATATCTCCAACAGATAAGCAGTATTTGTGCATTCAGTTATTGGTCAAATTGCTGAAAACGGTAACACAACTTGATATTATAAACGATGCAAGTAAGTTATTGTCTGGTACAATACTTATACTGTTGAATAATTTACGAAAGTGCCATCAACAAGAAAAGAAGGCTGCTAAGATGGCATTGTGTCCAAAAAAAGATTTGTATATTATACAAGCTAATGCCGATACTTTAAAGGAGATACTTAGACTGTTAATAAAATGGATTATTGCATCAAATATCATAAGTGAAAAATTGAGGATAAATATATATGCCTGTCTTTTAGTATTTCTGCAACTCACACATGTTGATCAGGAAAATGAAGGAATATTTATTGAGACCAGTTCATTTGTAAGTCGCTTGGATAGTTCGAAATTGAGCTTGTCTCAGTTGGATAATGCAACTATAAATATGCCTACAGATGTTATCAATGATTTTGGTGAAAAACTGCTGGAAATTTTATGTCATGATTGCGTGAGTGCACATGACATGTGCAAAGTATTAGGAATGTCAAGTTTGGGACAGCTTGTATCTCTAACTGGAAATATGAATTGGGTATCTTACATGTCTGGAAGGGGCTATCTTAAACATATAATTCAGAGTATATTCGAGAGCGATAAAGATTTATTGAATTCTTTAGAACCTTCTGCGAATAATTTCAAAGTTCTTTATGTTTACTCTTCAAAATTAACGTTTTTATTGAAAATTGCTGGCAATAGAATTGGTGCCGAATTACTGCTCGAACATAACCTTCTAGCTTGCTTGAGTAACATGAAAGTTTTTGGACATCATCCTGAAATAAGCAAAACATGGGATTATAAAGAGGATTTAAGCCAATTCACGCCGTCGTTAGAAGAACAGTATCTTCAAATATGGCTTCCTACATTCGACATTTGCAATGCTCTATTAACAACTTTAAGTTGCGAGAATAAATCCACTTTAGTTCAGATATTATACTACATCTTCAGTCATTTAGATGTCGTTGAATTAGTTTTAAGATCTGGAAGTCCGGAGTTATCAACAATTTCACTGAAAGAATTAGCTCTGATTACTTTTGTCCTTGCTAGAACAGCAAACAATGAATTGATTCATATTTTGGAAAATCAAGAATTGGTTCAGAGTAATCGGGCTCAACTTTACCGTCTTCAGAAGTTAATATTCGCACTTCTTCCTAAGTTCATTTTATCTGATTCTGTTATAAGAAATTTAATACACAATGCGTCTAATAGTATGTTGAATACATACCAAACCTCACAGAGACTTCTATATGGAATGCAAGTTATTTGTAACCTCTTATCATACTGCAGAAGTATAGTAGCAAATAATGGAATAGACCATACAGGAGTTGGAGTTATTTTCGAACCAAATTTAAACACAACAAGCAACACTCATAGTGCTTATGAACAGACTCCGTCTCTGGGTATAATCGTACAACATTTAATTAATGCTGTGAATTATCATCATCAAGAGAAAGTTACCTTGGATCGTCTACATAGGAAAATCAAGGATATTCCTGAGATGAGCTCAATGGATCTTCGTGAATTTGTCAATGAGTCTTTGAAGGTACAAGATCTGACGTCGATTCGGGAGCAAATTTTTGATTTCACCACAGATAAAATGGAGAGCAAAGAGAAAGAGATTAAATATTGTACCTTTATTATTGAACATGCATTATATCTCATATGGGTACATTTGGATTATTATATGCTCAAAGCTATTCCAAGAGCAAAACATTTTGGGCCTGCTTCTGCTAAATCGACGATTAATTTGGATGGTAAGTGAGAATTTTTTTGATGAAAGCTTATCTTCTTAAAATAATGATGTATTTACGAAATTTATTATAAAATCTATCAAGAACACTATACTCGGAACGTTCAATTAAGTCGAAAATCTAGGGAGGGGTCCTACTTTTGACCGAAAATTCTCAAATTCCCCAGAATTATTCTCCATGCCAGTGCGCATCTGTTACATTCCTGAAACCAATGAAATTAATGTAAACAATGTTTCAACGCATCTATTGGTAGAGAGGCGGTATCTCTACCAATGGCATAGCTTAATGCATATCACGTGATCAATTGATATACGCGCGCAGTTACCCAATATGACCCAAATTCAACACTTCTCCGATGTAAATGTTTTTATACTTAATAGTAGGTCCAGAGTATAATATTCTTGGAAGTTATTTAAAATGCGGTTTTTAATTGGTTTTTATTTCTAAATCTTAATGATATCAACAATGGTACATTCGGTTTGTGTCATTCATTCGCTTGAGAAAGAGTTTTATCACTATTTTTTTCGAGAAACAAACTGGTATATTTGAAAATTTCATACAAAATACATTTTCAACTAAAATGTGGTTTAGTTAATAATTAACTTTTTTGTCAATTTAAGTTAAATTTTGTTCTGTAACAAGAGGGTCCTAAATATGTGAAAACTAGAAAAACTCAAAAAACTCATCACTAAGACAAAGGTTTACTTTCAAAGATTTTTCAGAAAGCTGAATGTCATCGACATATCTTAAGGAACACCCATACTTCTCATTTGCAGGTTTTCGAGTCAAACTTCAATTTTTCAGGAAATACTAAAATATTTAGTTGTTCGAAAGCTCATGATCTGCTGCGAAAATTATAGAAAAAAATAATTCCTCCAATTGTTTTGTGATGTCATTCATTTCAATCGAATAGTTGCTGGTTTATGTTTGAATACAAAAACAAGTTTATCTTCATTTATTTATTTTAACCATTTTAAACGGCAACTCGTTCATCTAATAGCTTTTATTAAATTAATATAAACCCTAAACTTTATTTTTTATTTCAGAATCACTAGCATCTGCCACTGAAGCCACATGGAAAGTCACTACGGATGATATTAGTAACCTGAAACAGGGATTGGTGTCTATTTTCAATGATAGCTTCACAAAACAGTTGTTAGAGACTCTTCATGACCTTCCAGAATCCGACAAAGGTTTTGCTGAATCTTTATTAAGAAAAATCAAGCGACTTATTCAATTTGTTCCTGTTAAATGATTATATTGATTTTTGTATTTATCTGGAAGTATACCTAATATTCTTTGTAATAGAAAAGTCCTATCATAATTTCTGTTTCACTTTCCTATTAAATCAGTTATTCTGTTGAAGAAATTGTATCTATCAAGTTTATATAGTCGAAGGTTTTAGTTCACATAGAAAGAGTTCCTCATTTGTTTTTACACCCACCTCTCCAAAATACACAAAATCGATTATACATTCCAAAAAGAAATATTCTCTATTTGATGAAAAATATATAGCAGTGTTGAGTAAGAAAATAGATTTTTAAAATGAAACCTATTCATGGAATAGAAATAATTTTTTGTATGAGGTAGTTACAAGTTTTATAATTATTTAGAAGATTATTGTGGAATCATATCACAGATGGTTCAGATTTACACTCATGTTATAATTCAAAGCTAACTCATGAAGACTGGAGACAAGGAGATGAAACTCATTATGCTCATAAATATGCTAAGAGAAAATATAATTCGGCCATAAGGGATGCTAAGCAGTCACACTATGGTGGGATTATTCTAAATTCACCTAATAAGTCAAATGCTGTATGGCGGGTAATTAATCGCCTTACAGGCAAACAAAGAAAGTCCGTCCCAACTTCCCATTAAATATGATGATCCAAAAAGGATGTCTGATGATTTTAACAAATATTTCAGTAGCATAGCGTCTAACCTTTGTAAGCATCTACCCTCACAACCCACTTGTGTTGATAAGATTCAGCGTGTCAAGAAGTCATTCTTTGCTTTTGAGGTTACAGAGTCAGAAGTTATATCAACTGTTCGTAAATTAAAAAATTGCTCTTTCAGTGGTTTCGATGAGGGGCCCATGTGTGTGATCAAAAGGTGTGTTAACCTTGTGGCATATCGTTAACGGCTCTTTTAAGTATGGTGTTTTCCTTGAAGCACTAAAGGTTGCTATCCTGGTACCAGAAGGTATAAGAAGGGTAGCCTTATGAGTTAGGAAACTACAGGCCCGATTAGCCTGCTTTCTTTGTTTTCTAAAATCTTCGAGAAGATTTTGTCTGATTGTCTGATGAGGTTCTTCGCAAAATTTAATTTAATCTCCAAATGTCAGAATGATTTCGTCCTTCGCAAAAGTACTATGACAGCTCTGTTTGAATTGACTCAGTTTATAGTGAATGCGCTGGGAAAAGGAGAAGTACCTATTGGTCTTTTCCTTGATCACTCAAAATCGTTTGATTGTGTTGATCATACTATTTTAATTGAAAAACTTGAACGATATGGGATAAGAGACAACCAGCTTCTGATCATTAGGAGTTATTTGACTGATAGGAGGCAGAGAGTCGTTGTTGACGTTGATGGTGTTCGGTATTTTTCTTCTGAGATGACTCTTAACCTTGGTGTGCCATAGGGTAGCACCCTGGGGCCATTACTTTTTATATTGTACATCAATGATTTCCCTGATGTTATCTCAGACATTAGGGTGCCGGGACTTTCTGTCGGGTTGGATGGGTATGCGGATGAAGTGAATGCATTGGTTGCCTCTCGTAATGTGGTGGGTGCTTGTCGTATTATGGTGTGTTGCTAATAGACTTATTCTTGATGTTCAGAAGACTGAGATTATTCGTTTTGCGGGTGCTCCTCCTCGAAAGGTTGGGGTGGTTGGTGTGTCAGATGAGATTGTGTTCTCGATGAGTATTAGGTTCTTGGGGGTTCAACTTGATGATCAGCTCAAATGGAGAATGCATATTGAGCATCTTGTGAAAAACTTTAATTCCGTTATTTTTTCTTTGGATGTTTTGGAATATCAAGTTCCCAAGTCTATATTCAAGATTGTCTACCATGCTAATTTCCAATCTCTGCTGACGTATGGTATACTTTTTTACGGCAGTTGCTCGAGCGTGGAGAGGGTTTTTTGAGACAGAAATATCTAATGAGAATAGTTGAGCAACTTGGCTATCGTGAGTCATGTCGTGGCAATTTTCGTAAATCTAAAATATTGACAGTTTATGGTATATATATTTACAGAGTATTCGTGAGAAATTATGAAGAATATTTCTGCTGTCTGACTGAAAAAACACCTTTTTATATGGGAATGAGATTGTATAATGGACTCCCTAGTGGGTTACAGCAAATTTCTAATAAAAATATTTTCAGGATAAGATTATTCAAGCTTTTAATAGACTGTGAGCCATATTCCGTCAATGAGTTTCTCAAGTATTGTGTTAAATGTTTGATGGTTGAATATTTTGGCTATTGTATTGACGTGTTTTACTTATTGTTCTATATTCTATATGCATTTTACAATATTTTGAAACTAATAAACATCATTATCGTTATCATTAACATTGGTGGGAGAAGGACCAAATAGGGTTGTTTGCAGCTATCCTCATCAACTCCTGCTCCCATTTGCTCAATGTAGCCTCTTGCATCTTTTTCTTGATTGTCGAATATTCCGACAGTGACGGCCATTGGTCGTCCGAGGTTTTCTATTTCAAAGCTCGGCCGAACTGTAGTTCTGAGACAGAATATGGAATTTCGTTCGGTGCGGAATCCGTTGGGTGAAATATGGTAAGAGTGGGGATGCAGGTAAACGCGCTATATCGCCCCGCAGCAATCTATCTTTCTCCAATAGAGTTTATTCTCCTGGTCTCTAGTTTTCTTGAGTTTACTTCAAAATAAAGGAGCTATTTTATGTAGTTTATTAACTTTGGTATGAGCAGGAGCAAAAAAGAGATTCATATCGAAGAGAGTTACATCCACAGAACGTATCCACTGTTCTATGTATTGCACAGAACATTCCTTACTATACTGTTTCTAACACCACCGCCTGTGGCTTGGTCGTCCTGAAGATTGCATAAACTTCCGAAGGCCAGAAAACTTGTTATCCTTGTGGTAGCAGTTAGCATTGCATGGTCTAGGAGAGTGGTTCGGAATCCACTGTAAACTGTAGGTCTACTTGTGTAAATGGGACAAGTTCCCGAGCACATGGTTGAAAGAAGAAGAAGTACTGTTTCTAACCTAGTTAGTTTTTGTTCTTCTTTATTCTTTTAACCACGTGCTCCAATATTATGTACATTTGCACAGGTAGAGCTACAGTTTATAGTGGATTCCGAACCACTCTCCTAGGCCGTCCAATGATAACTGCCAGAGAAAAGTCTGTTCTGTGATAAATGCCACCACAAGGATTATGCGTTTCAGGTCTTCGGAAGTTGATGCCCTTCATTTTATAGGCGACTCTTTTTCAAATTCATAGATATCTACAACACACTTCGCCGGACTCGAATTGCAGCCGCATATGTGCAAAGTGGAACCTAGTTAGTATCATTGACTAAGTATAGAGTATATACATCATCTTTACATCTTTGTTAGTATCTTTAATATGTTCTGTGGTTAATGGGACGTTTTCGTTTATTAATGTTTGAATGTTTATACTTTCTAGTTTCTGGAACAAGTTATGAATTTCTTTCATATTAAAAATCGAATGAAAGAAGTGTGAAATTCAGATCAAATATTTTGTATTTTCGATGTAATTGTTCTGATTGAAATGCAAAGGCAACGAATAACCAAAGAACTCGAAAAGATTACTAATAACCCGCTAACTGGGATTTGGTTATCCCCTAAAGAAGATGACAAATTTAATTTTCTTCAAGCCCAAATTATAGGACCAGAAAATACACCTTATCATAATGGGGTATTCAATTTAGAAGTTCACATTCCAGAGAAATATCCTTTTGCACCACCTTCCATAAAGTTTGTAACAAGGATTTATCATCCTAATATCGATGATAATGGAAGAATATGTTTAGATCTTATTAAAATGCCACCTGCTGGTAACTGGCGACCTACTATAGGGTTACAAGGTTTACTGATTGCTATAAGAATGCTTCTTGAAAGCCCTAATCCGGACGATCCTTTGATGGGTGAAATAGCTCAAGAATACAAACATAACTATTCAGAATTCTTCAAAAAAGCTCAAATGTTAACAGAACAATATGCCAAAAACTAGTGATATCGATGAACCTTTTTGTAATAATTATTTTTATATTGAGTTGAATGTCTATCTTAAATATTAATTTTTAAATAAATATTGTTATTAATAATGCTTTGTATTATATTAATCAAAGTTAAAAACTTCACATTTACTAGGAGAAAACCGAGTTGATAATATTAAAATTATAATTTTTCCCAAAGTTTCTTAATTCTGTACCAACTTAATGAAAGATTATGTCAAAATTATTCAAAGTATAAAATTGACAAATTTAAGTTTATACAGTACAGGCTGCTTCTTGGTCTAGTAAATTGTAGTCTTTCAATTTTATGAAACATGATTCCATTCTCGTTACATTGAAAACTGTACTGTAAAATTTAGATCAAGCTCAATGCTTTAAATTGAATGATCTAGAATTAATAGAAACATAGTTTTGATCTCTGAAAGAGATTAATTGAATTATATTGATTTTATCCATTACTATATTGCACTTTTCGGTTTAACATAAATTAGTGGTAGAAATATTTTCATTCCATTATATATTATCCTGAATATGAATGAATGTACTTATTGTTGAGCATCATATACAATAACTTATTTGATATTGCTCTTTTTGAAATATCCTCCAGGTTAATAAATAAATAAATCCAAAATTTCGTAATACTAGCAACAACTAAATTCTATATACAAGAGAATTATATTTTGAGGCTTAAGGTTAAATGGATGGAAAATCAAGTTAGTTAAGAAAAACAAATGCCGATCTGCATGGTTTTGACAAATTAATGAAACATGTCTACAGGCCAAGTTAAATATTTTAAATAGTTTGTTTTCAGGAATAAAGTGAGGAGCTCAAGTGTTTTTATTTTTCAATAGTTAAAAATGAAGTTGAATGACGATATTTTTCCATTCTGACATCTGAGAAATGAAAAGATTGCAAAGCCAATTTTAGCTCAAAGCACTTCTATCAGTGCCTTCGTTGCTATTGGATAGATGAGTCATCTAATGTAGCAACAACCTTGACAACAGATCTTTAATTACGCCACTCATTTCAAAATAATAAAAAAAAACAAAACAAAAACAAGAAATTATTTTATTGTTTCCACTAAAAGTTATTTTACCCCATATGGAATAACGCAAATTATGAAATACTAACATTAAATATTTAAAAATATTCAAACATAACTTATTGAAAGAGGTGAAACGTACCTTTTACTGTAGAATCATGAAGTTGAAGATGAACTGTTGAAATATTACAAAATGACATATTTCCAACAGAATGGAACATATAAAACAAAGAAAGTTTTTACCATCACACTTATTATAAGAGATAAATTGTATCTTTATGTTCAGATTAAAGAGGGAAAAGGGTGAACTCAGTCTTTTAGTCATTAACATAATACCCTGTTCCAGAAGAGTGCAAGTTTTTCAATTACTGCCAATATTTACTTCAGTCTATTTCAAAATAATCTTCAAATATACATATTTACATCACAAACTGGCTTTTTATTCAAACCTCTTCTCTTCACTTCCTTCTTTTAATTGTTCTCATCTTAAAAACTATACACTGCACTTTCAAGGTCTCATTTAAAACAACTGTTTTTCATAAAAATATTTTATTGACTTAACAACTATACAAACAATAAAAATGTAGTTACATAAGTTATATTTACAGTGATGGTTACGATAATAATTTATATACAATATAAATCACAGACAAAACTCATTCAACCGCAGATGAAGTAAATCCTTTTGAATTGAAAAAATTGCACCGCAATTAAAATATTACATTTATTTATGTGAAACCAGAGACATACTCAGATTTCAATCTCTTTACAAGCACATTTCAATATTGCAATATTGAAACACATTTTGGAGATAAAATTGAACACAACACATTCATAAACTTGAAAAGAATTATATACATTTGTGAAAGTTACAATCTAGAGATTGAAAATCTGGTAGATTATTATTAATTCAACAATCTAAATTCGAAAGGTCAAATAATTGAATGAATATTATTGTGGAAAGGATGTTTGAAAACAATGCAACCAATCCAATTACTTTAAACTTCGTTATTGCAACCGAGTTATATGTAATATTATAAGTCCCTTTTGTAACTTAAATCGATGTCACCAGAGTTTGAAATTGATAGTTCAACTGAAACTTAGTTTTACTAGATTTTTGTGCATTATGAAAATATAGTAACGCCATCTTTCATTTGTAAATGTTGAAATAAAAATTAAAGGACTATCCGAAATCTATATTATATCACCAACAAGATTTCTAATAGCATCAGATTTACTAACGAGTTGGCTCAGACTACGATCTATATTCCAACGCCCATAATTAACTTCAACCATGATCTCTTCATACTTCTAAAATATATACAAACTCCCACTACCAAATATTTTTTCACCACCACCTTATTCTAAAATGAGCTTAGCAATGTTCAACCTACAGGGCAGATAAAGGAAAATTAATACTACTCGAACGCACCAAATAAATACCCATGGGTCTATTTTCCTTCAGACCTGACCTGCGATTTACTGATGCATAATTTGCAACTTATACGATCAGCATGCATTAAACACTGCAGCTTGCAAATTAGAAATCTCAGGGCAGTAGCAAAAATAGTTCGGTAGAAAAATGGCACATATTATAAAAAACCTTTCATTTCAATTATAACTATGAATTATTAATGGAAAGACTTTATGTAGGTTAAAATAGTGAGCCCTCTCTTCCTTCACATACTATTATTACAAAGCATGCAAATGACAGTTAAATTAATTCTCATGCAAAACAATTTACCAAATGTCAAATTAATGAGCCAACTCTTTTTGAGTTGTCACGATATCATTGTCAACCTACTTGTGCATTTTGCAACTGAAATGAGATTATATTTGATAGATTAAAAGATCTTGTAACATAAATCGATAATTTTGGATTGAATTTTTCTAACTATAATTTTTCATTGATTAAATCACATAACAGATTAAATCAAAATTGGAAAGTCAAACGCTTCCCTTGCAAATTGAAATTTGAAGCAATAGTGTCTAGTAATCTTGTTTATTTATTGAACTATCAGTTCAGGCAAATAAGAGTAATAGAGTTATGCAAGAGTCAATATCCTGATCAAATGAGGACACATCTAAATGTCCAAGAGAATTTTTGAAGCTACAATGCAAAACCAGGCCATAAACCATGCTCGATTCTGAAAGAGTTTGACTGGTTAGAATTGAAAGGCGTTCCTAATGTTGGTTTCAAGAGAGGGTGTTATGTTAGAGCAAGAGATTTATTCTTATTCTTATTTCCAAGGATGTTAAGTCAAAAACATAAGCTATATTCGAGTAATAGAAGCTAAAGTTTTTTGCTCTTCATGAACTATATAGAGTTGAAATTTCGAATTTCAATTTGTTTCAAAGATATATTCATAACATTGAAAAAAGCTACGATTGTAGTGAAAAGATGCTATTGCCAATCTCTTACATTTTCTACTGAACTGATATTTCATATGGGTAGTTCAAATTGATATCAGTTAGAAAGAACACAACTTTCACTTGCATGTAAATACCATGCAATCAATTATATATAGTCCCTCATCCATCTATCATATGTCTCTGGTGACAACTTTAAACTGAAAATCATTTGGGATCACCAGAATATCAAGATAATGTCAAGATGTCGATATTACACAACAAGTAATTGAAGACATTGAATCTAAAATTTTCATTTGAAATACATACACTTGGAACATGTATACACCTATACACGTATGTAAAAATCCCAAATGATTAAGAAACAAACACATAAAGTTATTACTAAAAAAAACACTACTGTTAATAAGAACGATCCTGAGTCTTATCTTAACTTTAATTCTACCATACTGGAGATCTGTCAGTCATGTTCCTTGCATTGGATTTCAACATTCTTCAATTTTCATCCCAAACGAACCTGGAAGGTCCTTCTGTATACTGTTAGCTGTCCCTGGCCCTCTGAACTTCTGGTGAACACCGCAGAGTATGACTTTCTCTTGGTGCTTCTAATGCGTCAGTTTCATTTCGGGTTGATTTCCCATGGCTTATAGATTTTTCTTTGGTCGACCTGAAAGCTGATTATCAATGAACAAAATCAATGTAGAAACTAGTTGATGAGTTACATGTCAGCAAGTCTGTAGCTATTAGTTATTGGAAAAGAAAAGATAAATATTTGTTACAAGTAATCTACAGTGGCAAGAAAATATTTATTTTATTTTTGAGGATATCAACGCAATTTTGTCCTGTCTTTTGGTTTATGGATGATTAATAAGTGGTTATTATTATTCTTAATTTGTTTTTATTTTCGCATACTCATTATAACTACTTTTTATTGATAATACTTTGTTTTTCTGAACATCTCCATTACCTTTCAGCTTTCAAGTGGAGGAAGATTCATCTTCATCAATATGGGATCATGAAAACTTTTATTCAAGCAATTCTTATATTATTACAACAAAATTCCTTGAAGTTTTTGAGCTAAAATATACCCATAGATGACGCCAGCAGGTCTAATTCTTTACAAGTACAATAATTGCACATCAACATTCATTAAGATGAACTGCTCGGTAAGGATAGATTTGAAAATCTATTGAATACACCTGTCGTCACTTTGACATAAGTGGGTAAAATATCTGGAACTACTCAACGTATCTTACTAATAGAAAAGTATGAATTGAAACTTAATTAAGCAAAAAAAAACGGTTGAACGAGGAATTGGATGAAATTTGGCACGACATATTTCATTGCCTTGATCAACACAAAAGATACTTTTTATTCCGGAACATGTTAGGTTCAAATAGGATTCTTTGAAATTTGGTTTAAAGATACCTTGAACTTCAGGGACGGTCAAGGGCTGCTTTCTTTAAAGTTATATGGGAATTGCAAAATGGGATACGGGAAAATCGAAAATCTGATGGCACCTCCCGACAGATAGTCCTGAAGAAATGAATTTGAACTATCACGGTAAAAACAATCGTTATATGCTAATCAATTTTAAATGTTCAAAAATTACTTGCATTTCCACATAAATCTATACAAATCAAATATGTCTTCTGAACAGAGGTAGATAAATATTTTATTTTAAATTCGTTTAAGAATGTCAGCATTATCGAGAGAGGAAACCAAAAGAAAAAATGAAAAACTGATTATTTCAAAGTCATGTTAGGACACTTAGATTTAATAAAATGATCACAATTTTTTAATTATTATAGTATAGAGAAGAGATAAAATCGGCACTAGTAAAAGCACATGAAGAATTGGAGAAATCAAGGGAGAAATGAAACGTAAAGAAGAAAAGTGGAACCAGGAGAAGATAAGAAACAATGTAGTTATATCTGGAATTGAGATGAGAGAAGAGGATGATATGGTTTGAAAGATTGGAAAACTATTCAAGGAGAAATTAGGTGTCGAAACAAAAATAAAGGACGTTAAAATTATCAGAGAGAAGAAAGGAATAGTGGTTTTAGAGAGTTTCAAAGAAAAAACTGGTATTAAAAAACAAGAGCAAACTCAGAACTGAACCAGGTCAGTAAATTTCATTAATACTGATTTGACACAAAAATAAGCCGAAATACAGGCACGAATTACAGAAGAAGCTGAAAAATTAAAAGCAAGTGGAAAAAGAGTCTTGCATTAGAAACTAGCAGTGGATGGTAAAATTTACAAATGGAATGATGCGGAACGAAAGATAATAGAAAGAATGGAAGTTGAGGCATCGCTCCAAAAAACTACTAAAGAATGGAGATAGAATAAATATGACGCAGACATTGGCTATAGAAAAGGATGAAGATAATGGGAATAATGATATGAAATTGAGAAACGTAAAGAATCAGTCGGAAAGTATACAGAAACAATTGAAAATGAAACAAAGAAAGAAGGATACATGGAAACTAGGAACTTGGAACACAAGGAGTATACAAGGCAAAGAAATGGAATTGGAATACGAATTTGAGAAATCAGAACTTGAAATTCTTGCTATAACAGAAACGAAAAAAAGGCCAAGGAATAAAAGTTAGAAAACAGACACATATTAATATACAGCGGAGTAGACGAGAAAACCAGGGCGGCAGCAGGTGTTGCATGTTTGATAAATAAAGAAATCGCAGAGCAGATATTAAGCTGGAAAGCATGGTAAGCAAGAATACTAACAGTTGAATTAAGGAATCCGAACATGAACAAAAAAACAATAATTGTGGTATATGGACCAAACGAAGACGAATCAGTTAGTAAGAAAATCGAATTTTGGGAACAATTAACAAAAGCTACAGAAGAAGAGGCCAGTATTTATATTGCAGGTGACTTCAACGGAAGAGTAGGACAGCGAAATAATGATAGTATTTATAGGACAGTTTTAGGCAGACATGGAAAACAGACAAAAAATAGCAATGGAACGAAACTACTAGACTTTGCGGTATTGAATAACTTGATAATTTATAACAGTTTCTTCGAACACAAGAATATACATAAATATACGAGACAAGTAGAAAGTAGAAACGAGAAATCGATAATATTGGTAGAGAAAAGCAACCTGAAACAAATGAAAGACGTTAGAGTGAGAAGAGGAGCTGAAATAGGGAGCGACCATTTTTTACTAGTAGCTTATATCAAAAAGGAACTGAAAGACGTCGGTAAAGAGATATCAGTTAAAAAGATCGTATATGAATCGATAAAGGCTTACAAACTAGCCTAAATTTTTTCTAGCAAACCATATCAAGTAAAACTAGAAGGTATAGAAGATGCAACAGACAATATGAGCACAAAAGACTTATGGAAGTATTTCAAAAGCACTCTTCTCGATTCTGCTAAAGAAGTATGTGGAAGCAGCAGAAAGAGAAATAACGTAAAACAAACGGCATGGTGAACAGATGCAATTAGAGAGGAAGTGAGAATTAAGAAGAGAGCATGGGCAAATTATCTCAACTGTAAAACTATAGAGAATTATGGGTTATACAAACAAGCAAGAAAACGAGTGAAAGATCTAGTCTTGGCATCTAAAAGAAAATGGGTAGAATTCGGGGAAAAAATAGAAGCCGAGAGCAAAGCAAACTAAAAGCTATTCTATAAAATAGTTAAATCATGTAGAAGTAAAAAGAACTCTGACATTTATAACATTAAGGACAAAAATGGAGAAATACTCATAGATGACAGGAAAGTAATGGAAAGATGGAAGTAATATTTTCAAGAGCTACTTGGGAAAAGCCCCAGGCTATGACAAGATTATGACCGAAATGATCAAGAATATGGGACAATATGGAGAAGACGAGCTTTTGAAAATATATAATAGGGTATGGCAAGAAGAACAAATCCCGGAAGACTGGCAGATTTCAATGATGGAAAAATCTAATAGGATGAAGAAGAAAATATACCTAGCGTTCATGGACTTAGAAAAAGCTTTTGATAGACGAAGATTATGGGAAATACTACGTAGAAGAGGGTTCAAAGCAAAAATTATAAGACTGATAATAAATATATTTGAAAGTAATAGAAATTGCATTATAAGCGGAAACAGGAGATCGGAGTTTTTCAAGACAACGGAGGGACTTAGACGTTGAGGTGGGCTAATCTATATGGATGAAATAATAAAAAAATTGAATCGACAGAAGTGAGGATAATCCAGATTGGATACAGAAACTTACAGCAAGTAGAAATATCAGACGGGGTATACGCGGATGATATAATGATAATGGCCAGCAATGGAAAAGATCTTCAGAAAAACTTAAATATATGGAACAGAGAATTAGAGATGGTATGAAAATTAACAAAGAAAAGACTAAGGTAATGGTGATTGGAACAGAAAAGGAAGACATAAATATACAGATAGAGGGGACAAAAATAGAACAAGTGGAAAGAAATAAGTACTTAGGAGTTGAACTCGAAGAACCAGGAAAGCAACATGCTGAAATCAACCAAAGACCATACTTTTTGTGTTCTGTCAAGAATTTAGAAGAATCATACGTTGGGTCGTTATCTACTGATTGGATCAAGAGGTTGAAAGATTTGTATAAGATTTCTTTAAATTTTAAAGTTGGAGTCATGAAATGTGTTCAAGATCATAATCAAAAATAAAAGCTTTTTAAAATTTTGGAAAACCACCACTGAATATTAAATGTGGGATTTCGTGCAGTTTTAATGTTGGATATAGAAAACATTTGTGTATCAGACAATAATTACAAGATTAAAAAATTATGTTTCAGCATTTTCATTTTATCGAAACAAGCTCTAAACTACGAAAAAAGGTTATGAGTTTTCACTTTTAATATTATTATTAATATGCGAAATGCTGCACAGAAACTTAATCCAAGCATTATTGCTTGATAAAATGTGATAATATTGTTAATGGATTTATTTCATGTAAATTCAATTTAATATAAATATGATAGAGGAAACACACTTGTTAGTTTGTTAAAACAAATAGGCATTGATCCTTCAGTCATTTTCAAATGCTGAATACAAAGGTACAAAGATGTATTTTTAGGGGGTGGTGTTGAGTTATTTCAAGTTGGCAATTAAGATTATTATAATGTAGGGTTTTCCTGAGTTTATTAATTTCCAAACTTTCCAACAGATTCATTCTTCTTCCCAAATTGCATTTGTGGAGGACTTTGGGGTTGTCTAACATTATTGTGTGGTTTGTTGATTGGTTTTAATTATATCAGCCCAGTTTATCATGAAACAAAATATTGTTTTTCAAAATAACGACCTCAATCTCAAGCGGTCCAATCTTAGCAAAATAATGAAGCAAATCAGAAAACAGATGAACTTAAAGAATCTGGCATCTAAAAAAGCCTACAGCTTATGTAGGTCGAAATGGTAGAAATTTTGAATGCAGGTTCAAAGAATATGTATCTCTGACAAGAAATTTCCAATATTTCAAACATTCAATCACTAAACCACATAATCGCAAAGCCCTCCACAAATGCAATAAAGGAAGAAGAATGAATCTGTTGGAAATTTTGGAAATTAAGAAAACCCAGGAAAAGACCACATCATATTACTCTCAATAGCGATCTTCAAATCAATAACTTTCCCCTACTTACCATATAAGGAAAAACTATATCTTGTAAATCATCTTTGCACCTTCGTTAGTATTCAGCACTTGAAAATGACCAAAGGATCGAAATCGGTCGTGTATTAACAAATAAACGTGGAAAACTGACAGTGTTCTTTCTTCCATATTTAGAAATGCATTTCCACAAAATGAATATGTCATCTAAATCATTAATATAAATAAAATGAAATACTTCTGTCTAAGTTAAACAATGTTTAAAATAGATATAGTTAGCACATTCTTCCTCACAACTGTTAGCTCTAGACACTTAAAGATGACGTAACTGTCGAAACTAGATATTCAAAAAGTCGAATGAACTTGAATCTGCTTAGCCCTATTTTGTAGAGAATAAGAATGTTAGGCAATAATGAAAATGAAATAATTTATTACCAAAAAAAATATAATACACTCAACAGATAAATTAACAGTACAAGAATTACATCAAGAAGTAGAAACAGAACACAAACTGATATGCATGCGATCAAGTGTAGTCGTTTAAATACTCAGGACGACGGCGTAACCTAGTGGAATGACAAATAACTCTTAAACTAAGCTCACGGGGTACGACAGAATCACAGCTCATCTGGTTTGAGGCACGAGAACTAATAGTTTGCTCGTTAAAATTTTCCAAATCCAAATTGTTCCTATTCTCTGAAATAGATGCTTCAGTGATTGATGCATGATACGCCGCCTCGAAATTAAACCAATTTCTGTCAGTAGAATCAGAATTCTTCAGACAATCTGAGAAATAAAAGAGAAAAAAAGAAATGAAAATGTAGACAATTAAAACAACTACTAAGAGAAGTCAGTACAAGTCGATGTGAAAGAAAAAATTTTAATTAAAATTCGACTAATATCATCCAACAGCAACCAAGTTCATCTGATTTCTTAATGTTTGAGCGACTCAAGAAACACAATTTGACGATTATGATGAGAGATCATGGAAAAATGGGAGTTTATATCAAACTGAAGTCTGAATAAAAAAAAACTTCCGACTTCAAGCATTCAATCAATCAATCCATGTATTTGTTCCATATAAACATAAAGTGTTGTAGACCACGTCATCATAAACATAAAATACATAGAAACAAACAGTAAAAACAGAATAAAGACCTAACAATTACATACGAAATCAGCTGAGACAAATACTGTCCTCAAAATACTCCTGGAGAGTGTAGTATGGTGTCCTCCTAAGGTAAGTATTTAATCTTCTTCTCAATTTATTTTGTGGCCACCTTCGTGCCTCCTGCGAAATGTGATAATAAATTTTCACCAAAGCATAAACAGAGTTGTTCTGAAGGTAAGTACGCCTAAATCCGGGTAGCCTCATATCATTCTTAGCTTTCTTGTTATGCTCATGTTCACGCTTAGTCTCCGCAGGTCTCTATTATCAACTATGAACATAATTGCTTCATAAACATATAGATTCACAACAGTTAGCACTGATCTTTCCACAAAGTGAGCCCTGCATGATTGTGTTTTTCTCAGCTTAAGAATCCCACGAATATATCTCTTTTGCAACAAAAGGAGCCTCAAGATATCCGATGAATTCCCCCATATAACTCCGTATCTCAGCCTACTATCAATATATGCATTGTATGCGGTGAAAGCTTTGGAGACATTCACAAGTTCGGACAGTGTTCTTAGTGCATACACATATCTGGCCATATCATTTGCAAGTTTGTCTACATGATCACGCCAATCTAGTCGATAGTCAACTGAAACACCCAGGAATTTAAGGCTATTAGATGAAACCATGGCAGTCTTATCCATGTGTTCTTTTCCACATGCAAACCTGACAAGTTTGGTCTTTTGACTGTTCATTTTCAACTCATTTCGAGAAAACCAGGCATCAAGATCGACAAGCAATTCGTCCACTACCGAATCCAGAGAAACCGGATCGGCGAGCACCAGAGAAGTGTCGTCTGCAAATTGGACCATGAATTCAGTTGTACAACCAGATAAGTCATTGGTATCAATCAGGTAAAGGAGGAGACCCAAAACCGACACCGGCGGCACCCCCTATCAATAGCCAACATCGTTGACTGCAGTGTCTTCCCAGTTGTAGGCTCTTTTTCAGCAACACATTGGAATTTTCCTGATAAATAAGGCCAAAGGCCTGCCTCTAATTCCAACCGTATACATCTTCTCAACCAACTTGTTATGGTTGATGGAGTCAAAGGCTTTTCTGAGTAAAAGGAACAATACCCACTGACATTTATACATTTGTGTGTTTAATCTAATAAATGGATTCCTAGGACTTTTAATTCAGGGGGTATTTTATTTCCTACATTTTAAATGATTTCAGTAGAAAAATACTCTAATACAACCATCAATTTGTTGGAAATATCTAAATAATACATCTCAAGATGTGAACTGTTAATATTCAGAAACCATTCTCTGACTTTCCCTGTCCATTTTGTCGAATTTCCCTGACCAAATTCATCATTATGATGAGATCCACATTCTATCTTCCTGTAAATATTGCAGTATATTGACGCAATGGACGCAGCCTACCTGATTTTAACCTTTAAACTGTACAAACATAAACCTAAACTGGATATTTAAAGAACTGTATAAATTTGAACAATTCTGCTTACCCCTATTTTGTAAAGAAAAGAATGTTACGTAATAATCAAAATAAAATAATTTATTACCATAAACTATATAATACACTCAAAAGATAAATTAACAATTAAAACAAGACATAAAGAAGTAGAAACAGAACATAAACTGATATGAATGCGATCAAGTGTAGTCCTTTAAATATTCAGGACGACGGCGTAACCTAGTGGAATGACAAATAACTTCTAAACTAATTTCACGGGGTCCGACAGAATCACAGCTCATCTCGTTTGAAGCAAAAGAACTAATAGATTGTTCGTTAAAATTTTCCAATTCCAAATTGTTCCTACTCTCTTCAATAGATGCTTCAGTGATTGATGCCTCCGTATCAGAATTTTTTGGACAATCTGAGAAATGAAAGTGAAAATTTAGGCAACGAATAGAACTACTGCGATAGTCTTGAAATGATAATCAAGAGAAGCCAATACAAATCGATGTGAAAGAACAAATTTCAATTAAAGTACGATAGATAGCATCCAACAGCCACCAAGTTCGTCTGATTTGGCTCCTTGTGAATTCTTAATGTTTAATCGACTCAAGAATCCTCTCAAGGTAACACAATTAGATGATGAGAATACAAGAAAAACTTCAACTTCAAGCATTGGCGTGAGTAAGAGGAATAATATCCATTGACATTAACACATTTGTGTGCTTAATCTTATGAATGAATTCCTCCTGCGACTTTTGATTCATGTGGTGTTTTGTTTCCTGCATTTTAAATGACTTAAATAAAAATAACACTCTGATACCACCATCAATTTGCTGGGAATATCTGAAAAATACATTTCAAGTTGTCTGCTGCTAATTTCTAGAAACCATTCTCTGACTTGCCCTAGCCATTTTGTCGAATTTGATTTTGTTGTACTATTAATCGAGTCTGTGGAACACTTTATTGAGACCATCAAATATTTTCAGGCATGAGCCACTAGAATTTTTTTGAATAGATTGATCTATATATATTTGAAAATATATTTCTTCAACAATTAAATTATAATAATAATAATATATTTCATAATTCTTAATCAGTACAATATTTCCTGATACTAGGATTTTAAAAAAGCTCATCTGACAAATCAAACATAAACGTTAGAAATGAAGATAACAAGAAACTATACAAAATAATACAGACACTTCATTACCTACATGTCCAGTCTCAACAAGAAATCCTTCAGTATCCTACTCAAGTTGCCAATGCTTTTTGCTACTATTATGTTTTCTGGCAATGTATAGAACGCCTCAATGCTTCTGTAAATAGTGAATATCCTGTGATCTATTTGTTTTTGTGAATATGATTCTGTAATTTTCTTTGGTTCTTACATTATTATTATGAAAATCTAGGCTTTCTTTAAAAAAATTTCAATTTTGAGTAACCTAATCTTAATGAAATATATCAGTTTAGCCTGATCAAGTTTTTTAAATTTTCCAATATCAAGTATCCCAGTATCCTTCTAAAGCTGATCTCATGGTTTTTCAAAGTCCAATGCAAAAGTTACTTTCAGTCTAATTTTGAAATCTCCAGCAAATACCTGGAGCAGTTTTCTCTGTATGTATCTTGCAGAATCTGTAAGCACATAGGTACACCTACGAATTGCACCAGTTATTGTATATTATTATGATAACAGTTTCTACGTGGTTATTCCAAGTTAAATATTCAGCAATAGTCAGTCCAAGATATTTATATTCTGAGACCTCATGAAGCTTCTTTCCTTGATTCTAATGCTAATATCAGAGTGTTTTTCTTGTTCATAAGCATATAGACTGTTTAATAAGTATTCATACTTAATCTATTATTTACATCAGTCTCCAATCTCTTAATATTTTCATTCAACAACAAAAACTCAAGACTTGACATCTAGATATTTCAAACTATGAACATATAACAGGTATAAAATAGGATCCAATACCGAACCTTGCGCAACACCAATGTTTGCACTTTTTATATCACTTTCACTTTCATTTATCACAATATAGAGATTTCTATTCTCCATATATGTTATGAAGAGTTCATGACACACCTCGTATTCCTATTCTTCATTCTTGTTTAGCAGCCACTTCATGTCAACTGTGTCAAACACCAATCGTAAATCTATGAATATCACTATAACGTAGTCTCCCTTGTCCATTTCACTAATTATGTATTCAAGAAGGTTGACCGTTTCTTCTAGTGTGCTACTGTTGTTGAAAACCGTATTGACCCTTATCGAAACAAAACGATCTGTTTATGAATCCAACCAACTTGAACTTGTTTGATGTTTCATTGAGTATTCTCCAGGTTTTCTTGCTGCTACCTTTGGCTTCATACTCTTTTTTTTTTTCGAGTGATTTACTCCTATTATTCATCATTAGTGACCTGACTGTTAAATTTTTTCCATCTCACATAGACTTGGTCCTAATTTTTCATCAATTCTAGGCAATTATACGTAATCCAGGCATATTAGTTTTGACGATATATTTCGTGGTGCATTCTAGTTTTGTGTTCTTCATCGCCTTTGCTAGATCATCAAAGGATAATATGCTGCTTTGATGAAGTCTTCAATTTTATGAAGACATTTTTTTTATTGGCTTTTAAGAGATTTTCTTTCCTCCAATCCTCTTATGTGTAAATTAAACCTTTATTTTCAATATCCTATGGTCTGAAATGCAATTATCAATACATCTTACATCACAAGTTAAGTCTTTATTTGTTATCACATGATCTAACATGGTTCAAATGGTTTTGCATGTTTTTGTGGCATTATCCTTTGTAATCTGATTTTGTTTTACAAAGTGATTAGCACAATTACATTTTTATAGTTCCTTACAGGCGCCATTTCGCTTAGAAGATCCATATTAAAGTCACCTGCAATAATTGTATCGCTCCGCCGTATGTCCATGATTCTATCCATTATGTCAAGAAGTTCCTTATCATTTCCATTTGGTGGATCATAAATACTCCATAACGTACAGTTAATTATTTAAGATTTAGTAGATTTATAATTCCAGATGGTTTCAGCGTTGGGTAAAATGATAAAATAAAACGTTGGCATGTGTACATATTTTGTCTGGTACAATTACGAATATTTTTTTGATTTTTGTTACAGTTTTTGCAAACTTTGTTGAGTTCAATGAAATTAAATTATTAGCAGTTGTTGTATAGACAGATTTCTATGAAATGTTTCATTAGATATAAGATAATTAAGAGAAACGTTATTAATCATTATTGACTATTTCAAAATTAACAGCCGTAAGACTTTTGGAAAAGTTGAATGAAATGGGACATTTACAAATCTTTCAAAACTGAAGGTCAACAGATGAATGGAATTCAGTGGATTTTTTTATTCACTAAATTTCAAATATTATCAATACAGAGCAGTCAATACAAGAATTAGATGAGAATGATCCTGACATTACTTTTCATAGATAATTCAAACACTAATCATTATTGCTTTCCCTTCTATCTAAATTTCCTTGACACCTTTAAGGTCTTGATTAAAGTGGGCCCTTCTATAACACTGACTTTCCCTAACCACTTTGAGCTCCACTGAGTTTCCAAATTGAGAATACTCTATATTATCTGATATTGATTATGAAATATATCGCGCAAGCAAAAATCGGTTAAACTAAAAAAATCGAATAGAAGATTTAACATGACTTACACCGAACAGACATTTTTTAAATGGTTAATACAAAGTTATTGCTGTAAACAGATGTAGGCAGCAACCCTATAGTGTGTGCATTAGACGTTCAAATTTCGCTCTGTATGTGCAACACTACGTTACAAACGAGAAAGCAAATAATATTAATATTACAAAAAAGATATATCGAAGTGAACCTACAAATTTTCCAGGGGTTATTTGCTCTGAAGATGATGCATCTTCAAAAAGAGTTAAGGTAAGTCATCCTGTAATTTGACTCTCAACATGGACAGACAGACATGCAACAAATCAACCGTCAATCATAAACATTGAACACTTATTCAGGAAATAAACAAATTACTCACCTTTCCTTCTTTTTGGCGTTTCAGGAGTTGTATTGACGGAAGCATTTCCACGTTTTCCTGAAAGAAAAACCGATTGAGTAAAAAGAACTCTGCCTATGAAACAGTTCAGTTGAATTCAAAACTAAATATTAAAAAATTCTTATAAAAGTTTCTCCTAATATCGTAACCAGGATTTAAGAAAATTCCTTGACTTTTCCCAAGGGTTTTTTTTTTCAAATTTCCTTGTTCAAAAACATTTTAAAATAAATGCAGTATAGTTTGTAATTCAAAACAGCAGCTTGGCGATTCAAGCTTATTACTGCAGACATAAAATGTTTCTAAAATAACTAACGAAATAAAAAACACTAAAAGTAATAATTGTTAAGAATATGAAACAAATATCTACTGAGAAACAATTAACACATCAATAAGAGAGCTTAGCGTTAGTTAGTACTAAAGCAATAAAATATGCCAAAAATAGGTAATGATTATTATACAGGTAGGACCCACCTACAGCTCGATTATATAGGTTATATATTTATTATGGATTTGATGCTTCTAGAAGATTTTTTTTCGAGGACGACCAAGTCTAATATTTTTTGAGAAAAATTGTTATACCTTCGGAACTCTGAATTGTGAGTAATTGAAATTCGGTTGATTTTTATACAGTATCGGATGCAATATTAAACCTTGAGCAAGTTTTGGAGGTTTCGGCCAGTGGCGTAGCATGGTACTCAACAACACTTCATTCTAAAAAGACTCCTATGACACTATTTTCTGAAAGTGACCCCCTTTTCGAATAGCACCATAGTTTCTTCTGCAAAACAGTACTTCGGTGTTTTCTTACTTGACGCATAGTTCAGCAGTTATTCGAAGTCGTAGAAAAGCTGATAGAAGTAATGAAGTCGCACAAAATTTTTTTTTTGTTAATCTGTCAAAAGGTTTGACACAGTAGATCATATGAAACTACTGAAAAAGTTGGAGTGTGTGGGGTTGAGAGGAGTTTCATATGGGCTCATGGATAGCTACCTTACAAATAGAAAACAGCAAGTTGAAATTGCAAATGTTTTAAGTGAACAGACAAACATGTGTAGGTATGCCGCAAGGCATCGTCTCCCGACCGATACTTTTTTAATCTACCTTAACGAACTGTTTCTAATTGGCGTGGATGGCCAAAAAAAGTTTTTATTTAGAGCACCCACTTGGCATGACCTCAAATAAAAACCACAAAATGAGTTCATGAAAGTAATAGTGTTTTTTTTAATATGGAAAAACAGTATTTCTTTCGTTCTCTAGCCTAAAAAGAAGTTTGGCCCAGTTCGAAATACTCGAAATTAAGTCCGGTTGGACCACCATCTTTATGAATTTAATTAAAAATCAAATATCTCGGAGTTATAATCGACAACCTCTTGAAATGGTTGAACCACCCAGACTCAACTGTACGAAAGTTAAGAGTGAAACTATCAAAATTAAAATTTATGAGAGAAGTATGTGAAGAAAAAGCTCAAAACGATTAAGCACGGCCTAGCGGAACTGCATCTTATGTATGGTTTTGTTGCTTAGGGTGCATGGTATTGTGAGTGTGGAAGTAATGCTTCAGTTAGGAAATTCTTGATTTGAATGTGGAATAAATATGTAAATACATTTACTTACTGCCTCTTCCCCGGCGTCCACCGCTGTCAGAAGGGACATCAACTGAAAAAGAAAACACTACGTTAATATCAAATGAAACACGTTCGACACTTACGATCAATTTATATTAAATATTTCTATGGAGACTTACCAGCTACCGCAGGCGAATGTGAACTCCTACTTTTTGTATAACTGGACTCTGTAAAGTAAAAATAAAAGATTAGTTTCGAAAATGTACATGTATAGCCACTGACAATTCGTGTAAAATTTTGAAAAGAATAAATAAATAATAAATCGCCATCTCGAGTTCCTATAAATTCGATTTTCCTGGAAAATAAAGGGTTGAATCTAAATAAGATCATATAAAGTAATTTGAATAATTTAGTAAGACAATTTCTTCATTTCAATTTCCTGCTGGTGTGCAAAGTAATCTTCGCTTGGGGAAGCTGAAATTTTTTACACTGCTAGAAAATAAAGGTAACAAAACTTCTTGATGCAACAAATACACAAAAAAATCATCGTTGAAAACAATGCTTAACGTCATATCTGTAAAGAAATTTGTTGTTATTCCGGGAGAACTCTTCCATAATTTTCTGAATATGAATATAAACAATAACTCTTCATCTTGCAAATAATGCATTCTAACAAAAAAATAGAGAAAATAAACAACAGGTTAACAAGGTAAAGTAAATAAATATAACTTAAGATGTACAGTTTTTCCTAGAACTATACAGAATAACTATCAATAGAATAATCAGGATATCAGTTATATTGATTGATGATCAAAAATCAAAGCTGAAATTTCATACTTAAAGAGTCAACCCTGAATAAGGCGATACCTAATAATAACCTATAGGGTGAATTACGAAAAACCGGAATTGCTTTTATTATCTGTAACTTTCAGAATTATTAAGTTAGAGCTTTCATTTTAGATTCATTGGAATGCCAAGAGACCATGAAAAAAAATAGAGCGAATTGAGAATTAAGGGTACTTTTGGGCCTGTAGGCCATCTTGAATTGTATCGAAAATGGAATTTGATTCAATTCTTTTATTCATCATCTTTTGGCATTCCAAAGAATCTAAAATGAAAGCTCTAACGCAATAATTGTGGAAGTTATAGGATATGAAAGCAATTCCGGTTTTCCTGAATCACTTTCTATGTATATATATATATATATATATATATATATATATATATATATATATATATATATATATATATATATATATATATATAAATAAAATATTAAGCAGTGAGATTAACTTGATTGCTCAAAAATAACGAAAACAATAGCTATTTATGGAATATATTTATATATCTATACTATGATTTTGAAATTCGGAAGACTAACATAACCTATCACAGTAAAGAAAAAATACTGGATAATTGAAAATTGAATTTGAAAAAATCTTAATTAATAATTTTATAAAAGCTTAGAAAAAGAAAATTGACTGAATAAACTGCAAATGAAATATTTGTGTGCAAGTAAGATCTGAAATGGGAAAAGTCCTTGTAGAACGCAAAAAAAAATCGATTGGTCCTTTTGTGTTTTCAAGAATAAAAGCAATGAAATTGTGCAATAATGAAAATTTTGAAAAAATGTCAACGCTTAAAATTTGAAGAAATATTGAGTAGCACAAAATATTGGCCTTTCCGAATATTTTATTATATATTAAAGAATTTGAATCACAGACGCTATTGAACTTTGATGAGCGTAAATAAATGTATCACAGATTATTAGAATTAATTAATAATATTTCCTTAACTGATTTAAATAATACTATTATACTATCAAATTGATTTTTTCGAAAAACTAAATACTATAATTCGTATTTCTTCCGTTTGGAACTGTTACTAATATTGCATTTGGAGAAATAGTTTATCAGATCTATAAATCCGATAAAATAAAAACAAAACTAAAAACCTAGAAAATAAGATATAACCTGTTATAAAATATTTTATAATATAATATATGTTATGTAAAGCTATAAACACGAATATGATATAGTCATTGTATTCACTGGGACAGATGCTTATTTGGAAAAGCAAAAAAGAGAAAAAATAATTAGTTTCAGTATATAAATCTGAAAAATATATATTTGAATTATAAACGTAAGGACTTCAATAAGAGTTACTCCAGCCTTTGGAATTGTAGTAACAACGCAGATGTTCATCTGTTAGCCGAGTACATATTGTAACCAACCAAGAATCATTTTCATATATGTTCCTAGTATTATACATATTATTTGTATTATGCTCATGGCTTAAGTGAAGTGCACCTCGGCCACATTATCATTTGGGATAAGATCAAAATTTGAAAATCAAGATGTTAGTCTTTGGAGTGAAATCTCAGTTATTTTTGCAAGTTTGAAATTATCGAAACAAATGTAAACATTTACTAAGAAACATAAAAATCTGTTGGTTAGTAATGATAATAATTATTCATGATCTAGATATTGGTACATGTTGGAAATGAAGGACACCTTGGTTAAATCATCAAACGTCGGACAAACGTCGTTTCAAATTATTTATAAAACTATTTCGAGATTTCATCAAAGAAGTAACTATTAGTATTAGACATTAAGCCACTCAGCTTTGCGCATATTATTAGCTCCCATCATCGTAGGACGCCCTAGACCATGGACTAGAATGACAAAGGCCAGAGAATTGGTGTAGAACATTTAGACGGAAGTTATAACAGACCATGGGAAATTACTTTCACTTGACTTTTACAGCTGTCGCAGGAAAGATACAGGGCAGGCGGGAGCTTAGAAGAAAACAAATGAATTGGCTGAGAAACATCAGAGTGGGTAAAAAGCAGTCGTTCATCAACAATAACACCAAATTGTTGATGAACAGAATTATCTTCAAGGTAAGAGAATAAAACCTAAAAAACAATAACAAAATTTAAAACTTGTTACATAAAGATCAGTTGATGTCATATGGTTATACTGGATTTGAAAAAATTGAATTACATAATGAAGTTTGAAGACATGTGAGGTTGAAAAATATAAAACCAAATCCCAGTAGTTCTCATAAAATACAATAGCACAACAATATGTTGTATTTGAATCTATACTGGAAGGAAAACAAATATAAGTAATGAATGGGTTGAACAAGTATAAACAAAATACCTAATGAACGAATTAGGTTGAAATCAAAGAATGAAACTATCATAAATAAAGTAGGCCATGGGAGATTCGGGTCACTCATGCATTCAGATATCTAAGACGATAAAATACTCTGCACAATAAAAAAAAAATGTTTGAAACTCACCATATGTTCCTTATAAAGCTTCAGTTGTCTTGATTGCCAATTATTTCAAAACTCAATATTTTATCAATTAATATTAATTCTTTCGAATAACATAAAATTTTAAAAATGCAACATCAAGAAAGAGATATAAGAAACATTGATATTATTATTAAAAGACCAGTCCTGGTTCTTTCGATTCTTCATATCAGAATTCTTCATGCGTTCTTCTTTCTTCGGTCCAGCCGGTAGATCCATATTTATTCGTTTTTAATAAATAGTGATGTAAAAATAATTTTGTTACCCAAGTTGTGTAAAATAAAGAAAACTTGTAGAGTATCACAGATAAAATAAATGAGTGAGAAAAATCAAATAAAATACTGATTCAGGTTCCACTTTCTTCAATCTTCCAGCAAATTTTCTTGAGAAGCTCCTTCGATGTTCTTCGCTCAATTGCTGCGACTGAACGACTCGTGGGGGAAAATAACGGGTGGAGGGGGACAGTAAGGAGAACAGTCCATTTTTATGTTGAAAGGACAATCGCTGAGGTGATACATAGCCGAAGTGAAAGTGTTCATACTACAAGTAAATGGAGCTGGACAGGAGGGAGACTCGTAACAAATTGGCACGGGGGGGGAATCCGGAGGTAGTTGTTTCTTCTCAGCTGGAGTCTTAAACTGCCTTGGCGGAATGTACACATCCGCTATGCTCAACATGGGCGTTGCGGGATAGCTTATTTCTGACGCTTGTAAGGGAACGGTCGTGGGCATCGACAATTTACGTTTTTTCAAAGGTAAATGCGTTTCGAATTCCGCGTCGTTCTCACTACTTTCCGGCTTATTCGACTCTATTATGCTATTATTATAAACTTCTTTCTTTAAAGTATCAGTCTCGAAATTGAATGTTTGTGGTACCGGCATCGGCAAAGGAGTAATGCTACAGTGTGCATCGTTATTCCCATAACTCACACTAACGCTTTCAGGTTTACTAGTCTTATTTCTAATCTGATTTTTAGGCGTATTAAAATCGGAATCTACTACACTGGGAACATCCACCGATCTCGGTGCCGGTTCCGGGATATACATGGGAGGAACTCTCTCGTGGTAAACGTTTGGAATGTTCGGTTGCTTAACTTGGCTTTCAGAAACCGACTGTTGATGATTATCCAGAGTTTTTTTGGCATTTTTGGGAGGTCTTCCTCGTTTTTTACCAGTCTTAGCTTTCGCTTGAGGAAATATAAATGCGTTTCGAATATGAATATTTGGCGCTGCCGAAATTTCACTGTGCGACGCAGCCTGAGTCGCCACAACACACGGAATACCAACATCTTGTTGGACAGGTTCAACCACTTGGGGCAAACTTTGCAGGCAATTCACCGAGTTGTAAAACGCCTCGTTAGAATTGATAGGTGGCACGTCAACATTTAAATGCGAGGGAATATTATTAGAATTTCTTTGAATTATCGATTTCCTCAAAGATAAAGCTTCGAGAGACTCCGGAGATATCGGCAGATTAACCATCAGTGACGGTCTTACGGACTCGTGATAGAACGGTTCCTCTCGGGTCGTACAAATTAAGGGCTGACCGATGCAAGAATTTGAGAAATTGTGAACGGTCGTTTGGGAATCCGAACAAATCTCATTTATTCCGACGTTATTGAACGGTCTATCGCAAGAAGGATCGTTGGCGTTTCGGTAGTTTTGGTTACCGATACTTTCGAACTCGGGGGGTTTACGTACAGGCCGTTCAACGTTAGAATCGGCAATTTTAAAGTCGATTATCGATTCGTTCAACTGGGAATCGATAGTAAGCAGCTCTTTCGGTAAGCGTTTTCTCGACATTTCGTTGTAATCCCGGCAAAACGAGTTATTATTCGTAGGTATAGAAGGGAGAACTTTATCAGATACATGCGGAAATGAAACGTTCAACGTTTGCTCTTTAATTTCAGAAACTATAGATTCGTTCAAAGACCTCTCGAATTCAGAATGGTCAACTAATACCGAAGGAGTTTTCACATCAGAAATTACGATTTCTAATGGAGGAATCGCCGAGACTTCGGTTGAATGACCAGTAATAGAATTATGGGAATCGGTTTGAAGAGCATCAACCAGTGATTTCGATTCCAATTCTCGACACACTTCTTTAAGTAACTGCTCGTCCGAATTCAAGTTAACGATCAATTCGTCCGATAATTTATCCGGTAAACAGACGTCTGCTCTAGAGTTGGACTTTAAGAAACTTCCGCTATTGTTTAAAATAATTTCTGTTTCGTCGGTATCTAGCACCGGAACGTTTTCTATCAAGATCTCACCGTCCAAACCGCAGAAGATCTTATGAAAATCCGCGTTATTCGATAGCAAATTAATAGTTTCGACGGATATATTGTCGACGAGTGCGCCATCTAACTCGGACTCGACTTGCGACGAATCCAACTTATCGGCGGACTCGTTCGACTTATCCGGCTCCACAACTTGTAGCGCCCTCTCGATGTCCTGATATGATATCAAGTTAATATCGTCGGAAAATTCGGAACTGCCGTTTGAGGAAGGTGACATACAGGGAGAGAGGAGTTTTACGGAAAGGGATGGGGGCTCAAGGACGATCTCTGGGGGTGGTTGATTACATGCAATTTCAGAAGATAAGTTTACGCTACCTGCTTCGTTTTCGGTTTTTTGATAAGGATTTTTCGATTGGGTGAATGCACTTGAATCGTCCGAGACTGAGGGATCGCAATAGTACTTTTTATCGTTCGAGTTTAGTTGAAGTGTACTTTTGTCGAACACGATTTTGTACATCGGCTTATCCGGCTGGGTGGACGGCACCTCTTCGCATATGTAACCCCTGGATCTCCTGGTAACTCTCTCCCACACCAACAGGGTGTTCGGCGATAAACGCTCTATAGAAACGACGGGGTAAAGCCGAAGTTTGAAGTCGTTCGTGGATACTTTATAAGCAGTGAAAGATTTTCGGAATACCTTAACCATCCCCGAACCAACCAGTCCGCGCTTACCCTTCCCAGATCGGGGTTGGTAAGGGATGAAGATGAAGGTGTGATCTATTTCGTCATCCACGGGATGCAAGGGATGATAGGAGTGTTTTTGTTCGACTTTCTTCAGTATCCCCTTGAGTCGTGGTTGTTCTGGAGGCGAACCAGATAGAGGTATATTTGTATTCGACCCGTTTCTACGGGTTCGGTATTTAGACAATGGCAATTCAGAAGGTTTTTCTTTGGTGATTGATTTTCTCCGAGAGGGTCTTCTGGTTTCCGCTTCATCTGGATCGGTCGCCACCTCGTCCAAGCGTGGTTCCGGCGAATCGGTTTCTTTGTTCGATTTCGGTCGATCCCACAATTCGTCCTCGAAATCGTCGAATGAGGGTCGGTCGTTTATTGTTACCCTTTTCTTTGTTCTTGACGGGGATCTTTCGGAACTGCTGATACTCTCGTTGGCTACTTTAACCATGCCCTTCCGTCTTCGGTGCGGCGACGTGCTGCTCTGGGTGACGTCGCAGCATTTAAGGAACTGACTCATATCTTCGAAGATATCTTCGGAATCCGACGGGGGCGCTTTACTCGACGTCTGAGCCTGATGATCCGGTTCTGAATACTCTTCATCGTCGGAATTTTGACTACCCACCGCATCTTTAACGAACTGCTCGTAATATTTTCCTAGATCCGTGTTACTACAACGGCGTTCCGAAATTTTTTCTTCGCCGTGACACGTCCGTTCGTTAATCACTATTTCACTATGTATAGTTTCAGGTACAACACTGAGAGTTTGCACTAAAGGCCCGTTTAATGCGCTTAACGTAATCTCATCAACTGTTTGTAACAAGTTCGAGTCAGAATTCGTGTGACTAGCGCTACACGTACTACTTTCACCCAGTTCCGTACGAAGAATTCCACTATACACTGGATTCGTTTGCTCGTCATTGTCTTCCTCAGAACCGGGAGGAGTAGGAAAACCGAACTGGCAGGTTTCGGCATCGCCAGCCACCATAACTTGATCTTCGCTACAGTTCACGATACCCGATTTGATCATAGAAGTTTTAGCGGCAAAGTTTTCTTCACTGGGAGTTTTCATATCCGCGGACGTGGAAGCGAAATGCTGTAATTGTCCTGTATCAACAGGTTGCGGGGGAAGGCCTTGACCTGTATCTATAACGAATTTTTTTAGTTGACCGTTACTTCGGAATTTGTTTTGGGTATTTTGTTGTCTTTTGATGATTTCAGAATTGGGGCTTTTATCGCTTATCAAATTATTTTCCCTGGAACATTTACTGCATAAAGTTTCCTCTCTAGGATATCTTTCATCTTCATTTTCATTAGACAATTCTATCTTCTTAGTTGTTTCAGGATTTTTTTCGTTTTCTCTTATTGTTTTGAACGATCCATTTGTTTTAACAAGTTTCCCACTACCAAGTTTATCTGACGATATCTTTGTTGTAAGATATCCATTTCTGATTGGTGATTTCTCCACCGTTGACTCTGTTTCTTCCACCGTCTTATTGATATTAAAAACTGTATTGACTTTAATTTGCGGATTGTTCGGCATAACTTCAACATCCCTCAATTTTTCTACCGAGCTCGTGTCTTGCTTTTCATTTTCGAACAAATGTAAATTATCTAGAGCCAAAATTTCCCGATCCAGATCGTTATCAGACTGCGGAGTTTGAGGAGGCGAGTGATCCTTCTCTTCATTCAAGCTCTCCAATTGATTTTGTCTACAAGACGGTTGAGATGCGACTTCACGAATTTCCAATTCACTGGAACTCGGATTTTCAGTGTCTGGTAAGTTGGAAGGTTCCGGTGACATAAGCTGTGAGAGTGCCATGACCTCGTTTGTTTTGCTGACAGTCATACGCTCATTTGTTTTCATTTGAGGTTTTTTAGACGTCAAATCGTCGATTCCGTTTGTTTGATCGCTCTGTAACTCTGATATTTCTGAAGTTGTACAAGTTTCGATTGTAGTAGTTCCTATTTCATTAATTTGAGCGTCAGAGTCACTTTCGATGATTCTTGATGTTGGTAAGACATCCGTTCTCTTCCTTTGCGGTGGATATAATTGTCTGAACTTGTGCAGCATTTCTCCTGCTTTAACTTGAGAAACAGAAATGTCAATTTCCATAGAATCAATTTGTGAAGATTCACAAGGAGTTTCATTGTTCTTTATTTTTGATGTTTCAGAAGTTTCACTTATTTTTCCCTGAGAACTGTATGAAGTAGCACTTTCCTCAGAATCTTGTTGGGAAGAATCAGTTTTCCTGGTTGGTGATGTACCAGAAGTATTCTTCATTCCTTCTCTTTCTGAAGAGCAAGATTCTTTCAGTTCTTTTCGTGAAGGGAATATCTCAATTCCACTTAATCTGGATCTTGTGTTATTAAACTCCAGTGAACGCCATCCGTTCAGCTTTGTTTGAGAACGCCATGTTTCGAAAGGATTGTTTGTTTTTGGTTTTGTTTGACAAGACGTGTTAAATTCTGAAGAAGGTTCAACAGACTTATTTTCTTGTGTCTGTTTATGCAAAGAATCATCAACGTCCATTAAGTCCTTTTGTAAAGGAACATTCTTTTCTGAATTGACCTCTAAAGTTTCATTTTGCTCAATTTCATTTCTCTGGGTTGTTGGATGCAACGAAGTATCAACCTCTGATGATGCTATTTGTGGGGATACAGCAGAGCTTTGATTCGGAATCGCTGCTGCCGGACATGGTTCACAGGATTTCTTTTGTGTTTGTGACTGTTCTGAAGAATTTATCTTGTTGTATGACTTATCAGCTTCCAAAGACACTACTTGGGTAGAGTCACTAACTTCAATAGTCTCTATTTGCGGCGATTTACAGGAAGTTTCATTTGCATTTGTTCTCGAGGGCCACGCCGTATTAACTTCCAAGGATTCAATTTGAACTTGAGAATGCCAGGAATTACCAACTTCTACAGACTCTCCTTCTCTTGATTTGGAACGCCACTGTTTGTCCTTGAGGAAACTCGATTGGCTTTCGATTGGCTTCCTCCGCGAAGATTCAAGTGACGCTTTTGCTTTCGTTTGCAAACGTTCCGAATTTACAATTAAAGACTTTTCATGGAAAACATTTTCAACTATTCCTAATTTGCTTGGCTCTTTGTTGTTTCTATTGATGATTTGAGAACGATTGCACGGTTTGCTAGCATCAAAGGATTTTATTGCTTGAGCACCGTTAGACTTGCCGCTTTCTTGTTTCCTTGAAATGGGTCTTCTGTTATTATCGACGTCGATGCAGATACTCTCTAAGAATGACGGTTTCTTTCTCGTAGGAGGATTTTCCTGGAATGAGTACCAAATATATTATATACAGTATTGATATATTTTTTAAATTGACACGTATTTTGTAGTGAAAAAAGGATGATGATTCTAAGATGCTTACCTTTCTTCCAGGATAAACATTCTCCGCATCATCTGATATTGGTTGTGAGCTCCAATTTCGGCTGGGAATGATCGATACTATTTCCAAATCAGAATCTGAGTCAGAGTCGCTGATGGTAACTTCTATTTCATTTTGTATGAAAGGGCTTTCGCTTCTTACCAATATTTCTTCTTTAACTTCACTTGAGATATCAACAGGTAGTTCTTTGTCGTTTTTCGCCATTTTCTTGAGCAACTGAGTGTATCTTGTATTATAGTCGTTTTCCGCCTGAAAATTTTTTTTTTGATCAACCAATCAATCAATATTATTCGCCATCAAGATATACATTGCCTGTTCATAATAGTTACAAAAATAATGAGTAAATAAAATATTTAGTTAGACTAGATGATAAAGACACAATAGATACGCAGTCAAATAACAAGTACAACCAGACAATCACAGTCATAATCGAGACAAACAAAATCATGATCCAAAACACCACACTCAACCTATACTTCATTAATGGACACCAGTATACAACGCTCACTTCAAAGCTATCAGACAACAAGGACGTTTAAATGGTCTGATATTCAATTTTCTTACGCATGTAGGAAGTCTATTGTAGAGATTTGTTCCAGTGTAGTTGATGCACTCCTGGGAACAAATAAGTCTACACCGTGGAAGCACAAGGATATTTTACCTCTTGTGTGGTAACAGTGAACATCAACATGTGTTTTAAATTTAATCCTGTTCTGACGGACATAGCAGTGGCTACAAAGTATAAAAACAGGTGGCACAGTATCCTAAATTTGCTGAAAATCAGTCTACAACTAGACGACTGTGGTGATCCTAACATTGTTTTGATTACTTTCTTCTGTCGCAAAAAAAACTCTTCCAGCCTCTGAGGATGCTCCCCACAGTAATAGTCCATATGTCGCCACAGTATGGAAACTTGCATAGTATACCATAAGCGGGACACTCTCGTCCTCAATCATACGAATCCGGCGTATTGAGTATATTGCACAGTGTCCTGACATTCTCCACCAGGTGAGCTTTCCAGGTTACCGATCCCATTATATCTAAACCAAACACTTTTATTATTGAGTCATTTATATTCTGCTCCGCACCTAGAGACAATTTTTGCGTCTTATCGAGGTTAAGATACGATCCGTTTGCTGCAAACCACTTCTGGGCATCATTCAGAACGTTGGCCGCATGTATGCGCTTATTTTCCCTGGCATTAAAGGTGTGTGTGAAGATGGTATCATCCGCAAAGATGTAGGTTTTCCTACTCTCACATTAAGTGGTAGATCATTAATGTACAAAATAAATATAGTGCCCAGAATTGAACCCTGTGGTACGCCGGTTCTGATTTCCACTAGTGACGGGAGTGCAGCGCTCCATGCCATTATCTAAAACCTGTCTTGTAGGTAGGATTTTATAACTTTGAGTACCCTGCCTCTAATGCCACAAAATTGTAATTTCATTATCATGATGCATCTTTTCTTCGATTTCTTATTTCGAAGATACTTTGAGAGAATTATTTAGAGTTTTTCTGAAACTAATGTAAAGTTCTGGAGACTCTAAATATTTCAAATAGTGGTAATATATAATGCACTATATAAATTTGAGTATGGAGTACCAAGGGACTGTTGCGAGACCGATTTTATGCAATACCTTTAATAAATGATGATACAGCAGGACGAAGATGCCGATGAAATCGGGTTCGCAAAATTTATTATTCCAAGGTAGGAATTTAGAGTCAATCAAGCCTATAAGAATAAATTAGTGAAATTCAATCAACACATTTCTCTAATAATTTTGGTCAGGTGAACCTCTAGTTTCGTTTAGCTTTGTTGAGATATGGCGGAGTTTTGCCACAGGCGTCTATGCCGTTCTACTTGTAGGAGCAAAAAATACAGGTGTTTAGTTTTTTAGTGAAATGAATGACATATTCCACTCTGTTGCCAGTTTTTTGGGGTCTATTCTATAAAGGGCAAAGCAGGGGCTCTAGCGTTTAGTCTAGGTGACAGAATAACCTGAAGAAAATCTGACTGACCAATCAAAATACATGCCGAGAAGAATGAACTCTATTTGCTGATTTGACTTGTGCAGCCTAGGAACGAGACAGATAGATTTTCTAGCATCCTATCAAATAGGAACTAAGGGATGCCAAATAGTATATTCCCGTTTTTAGGAATATACTCCAAACTCAAGGGGATGTTCTTAAAGTGTCTCAATGTAATTTATTTGGACTGTTAATATTTATTCTATTTCAAAATAATTAACAGACAACATAACCATATGTTCAATCATACACATAACAAAATTCCATTTTAGAAGCATTTGAAGATCTAGAGACTGACAAAAAATGCTACAAGAAACAATCAACCTTATGTGGTAGAATTTGGAGACATTTTTTAATTGGCAGACACATACAAAAGTAAGAAAAAAAACCAATAATATTATTCTTTTATATTAATAAAATAATTCTTAAAGTTCCACTTACTTCTTCGGAATCTGACGCTCTTTGGTCGTCCAAGTCCAGTCTAGAAATATCGTCCAAGTCATCTGTGTCCGACTTATCCTTGGATTTGATGTAGTCAAAGTAAGCTTTGGTTATGAGGGGATCACAGGCGACCACTTTCATCAGTTCGCTCATCAATGAAGACTGGGGTCTCAGAATTTTCATCAGGAATTCGTTACCGTCGATGCATTCTGTTCCCCTTCTGAAAATGTTCCTCAAACACAGTTCCATTTGTTCCTTTTGTATGTTCTCTTCAAAAGCCTTCCAGTTTTCGAACAAAATGTAAACTCTGCAGAATGCCTCGTCCGACAAGTCCGAAACGGGAGCATAGAATAAGAAATACCTGCAACAAGAAGTTTTGATTTATAATTGAATTATATATTTGTTCAAAGTTCAGATATTGTTTAAAGCAGAATAAGCAGGATTTTTTGTATCGATATGTGATAACAGATGAATCATGGGTACAACTACACATCTGAATCGAAAATAACGTCATTCGAGTGGATAGCAGATGAAGCCATCCAAAGTTACCAAAAACTTAAAAGTCAAGTGACAAGATTATGGTATTCGTATTTAGGGATGCACTAGATATCTTGTTCGACTGTCTTGACCAATGCAAAACAGTGAATATTACACAGCGTTATTGGATCTATTGAGTAAAGAAATGAAGAAAAAATATCGTCAAGTGCAAAAGAAACATGTTCTGTTTCACCATGTCATCATTTCATGAATCTCTGCACAAACCATGGTCTTACTGACTATCCAAGTTATTCTATAGATCTGACAACCCCCAATTACTATTGCCTGTTTACAGATCTCAGAAGAATGTTCCAGGGAAAAAGATTTGGCTCGAATTAAGAAGAGAGTTGAGGTTGAAACCTATTTTGAAAGCAACGACAAATCGTTCTACAGAAAAGTTGGAAAGTAGAGGACCGTTGAAGTACATGTATCAATCTCAAAGGTGATTATATTGATGAATTTTCTAAAAAAAAAATTACTGGATAGGCCTGCAGTATATGACTTATTGTTATCCCAAAATGCCTTTACCAGCTTTTCTAACCTTTGATAACAACAATCTAATTCATTAACAACTGATGCTACAGTTATCATTATATGTTCATAAAGCTTGTGCTAAAATGTTCACTACTACTTTTTGTTCACAATATTAGATAGTGTATAAAATATAATTGGAACAATTATACAGGATGCGCCAGTGAGACCGGATACCTGAAATATTTAGTGAACAGAACAACCTATTGCAATGAAATTTGGTAGTCGAATAGAAGAATAAAGAACCTTGTATGATGAAAATAATTTGGATATCTTGACGCATCTGGTTATACCGGAAGTGACCATAATTATTTCAGAAAATTTCGAGGTTATTAATGACTTAAAGCTTCCAACGATAAATCGATATTCCTGAATATAATAGTGTTGAATCGAACTGTAGACTAACGACAATTTTCAAAAATGAAACTCGTATTTTGTTAATCGTTGGTACATTATTTTCTTCTGGAAGAATATTGACCTTTCATGATAAGTAATAGAGGTACTCCTTCTTCAACACACAACTCTAACAGGTCCCGTGCAACGCTCATGTTCGTCCTTGACTCATTTCATGAAAAAATTTAAAAGCTAGTATTATATCACAAAGCAGTCAAGCAAAAACTCTATGTCCACTTGCTATCAATGAACATTTAATATAGTTGATTACGTCCAAACAATCGGTAACACTGAATAATAATGTTTATATCTGAACTTTTTTTTATTTATGGGGAATGTAATATAAACAATACAAGAACATGCAGATTTTTTAAAGAGAATGCCCATTTGCCACCAGTGACTCATGGGAAATTGAGAAGGATGTTGACTAATCAGATCAGATATGGTGATGCTTGCGCAAAGAGAACAGAAGCTTTAAGGCCTATAAACTAGTTGCTTTTAGTGAAAGGCTCGTATTATATGCATTCAAGAGGAACCTAATCTCTTGAGGTGAGTAGTTTGGACGGATGAGTCAAAAGGGATTTTCAACAGTAGAAACCAATATTTCTGGGCGAATGTCAATTATCATGCCGTCAGGGAAAGTCGCTATCAAGTAAGGTGTTATATGTATGAGGGAACATTTAATGTACATTTGCTCTTGAATATGTCTCTGAGAAGTCGTAGCAGAACTCTTTGATGAGCTGCAATTGAACATACTCGAGGCGATGTTAGTTTCAATTAGACGGGATTCCTCCATATTGTAATTATGGGTCGAAAAGTCCCGGGATTAACAAATAGATGGCGCCAGAAAATCAATAGTGTTTCAGGTAGTACCAATCTTCAAAAAAAACATGTCGAATTTCATGACATTTCGTTCGTGAATTCGTGAACAATAAATCAAAACGATTTTCTTGTTTTAATAAAACATTGATATTTGATGGGTAAAAATACCGTACAAGCCCAGGAATGGGTTGAAAAGCGTAACTATGAAAATTCTCCTTCGAAAACAACAATTTGGCGATGATATCTTTGGGAAAACATCAAAAGTGAAGTTTATACCTTTTCTGTTTTTTTCTCTCTGAATGTTATAAGAATTTCATGATCCTCTTCAAGATATCAAAATTAAATTTGAATATTTCCAACCTGTTTTGATACCTGGAATTGTCGAAAGTCTCCGGTTCAATTCAAAAAAGTACGAATATCTCGGAAACCCTCAGGTCATATAGAAAATATTTCATATGATTTCAAACCAGAATCGTACGAACAATTCAAAGATGTAATAATATAAAAGGTGTTCTATTCAAATTTATGAAGTTGGTGATCAATTACGGTATAACCAGATGCGTTATAATATCCGAAATATTTTCGTCTGATGGATTATCTATTCTACTACCCGACTACCAATATTGGTTGTCTAAATTTCGAAATAATTCTATTTCTATTTCTTGAAATATCTTTTATTATTATTATCAATTTGTTAAACTTACATGTACAAACTCTTGAACAGATGTTTGCAGATGTTTGAATTTAGGATGTTCAGAACATCTTTTACCATATCATCCACAGCTGTAGTACACTGCCTAATAAGAACGTGAAAAATATGATATTCGTTCTGCAATAAGAAAGAAGATAATCGGTTGATGATTTTCTGAGCATTATAAGCCACATCTTTTGGAGTCACTTTTTTCTTTTCCTTCATTCCCAATAATATTCGTAGGGTCAAGTTGACGTAGAACGTCATAATATGTTCCATTTGTTGCAAGTAAACTTCTGTGAAGCACATATTTAAATTCCAATCGGTATAAAGCCAATAAATATGTTCGATGTGTTTATCCACTACCGTTTCCAATTTCTCAATGTTCTCGAAATGGATTGCCCTCTCGGCGATTGCCCTGTAAAGAAAGAGGGATATTAATAATCACTATAAAGTATGCATACAATATGTATGTTTGTAGATATTCAACTCATCAACCTATTACAAGGGCGAATTGATGTCAGGTAAAATGTATAAGGTGATGTAACTACTACAAAAAATAAAACATGTTTGGACAATACAATTCTTTTGAAGTGCAAACATGAAATGTAATGTTGATATGTTAATAATGATTGATTAAAAACATTACTTTTTAAGCAAGAACAGCAATACGGAAACGAAGAGATCTCTTGATCAGTACTATGATGATTCTTTCTTATTACTTAAGATGATTCATAAATAGTTCATTGAGTTTTGTTGCGATAGAACAAGCATGGAAGATGCTTCCTTTCCAGATCTCCCTTTGATATTGTGTGACATTTGCATATGAGGAAGCTATTGGTACGATGGGAGCTGCGGTTGTTAATAATTGACCAAAAACATAAAAAAGTTGAACTTTTCCAGACTAATTTTTTCTTTTTTGAACCGAACTCAGAACAGTTTTTGCGCCGTTTCTGGCCTAATGATATGTTGAACAATAAATGACAATCACACGAGAAAAGTGAGATCTTCTTTCATTTTTAACTGTTTTATGAATTGGCTCATAGAGCTTTTGGGGGATAGGAGAATCATCTCGACGATGGGAAATTACACCGTCACAAGAATGGTGAGACGAGACTGTCCGCAGAGCGGCATGGTGTCGCCGATTGTCTGGCGCCTGGTCTATTACGAGCCCAGGACGAGGGGGTGCAGAGTTCGTGCTCAAGCTAAAGCGGACTTCGTCGACAGGCTTGTATAAATACACAGCAGATTACTTTAATAAGAGTGGAACGTTGTGTACATTCTCGGGTCTGTGGGTTAACACTGAAAAGGCGGAACTGGTTGTTTTCACGAGAAAGCATACTATACTATCATATTCGAAACCCAGTGTCTTCGGATCGAGACTCGACATGGCAGAATCAGACTAGCAGCTGATGTGGTTTTTTAAAACCGTTCTGCTGCCCAAGAATGGATGAGGGTGGAAAAATAGACGGCAAAAAGATGGTTTTAGAGAGGCTCAGAGCACTGATGGTGAGAAGTGTGGTGGATGACAGGCCGTTTAGCAGCTAAGAATGCTCCGATAGACCAGGGCCCGCAGTCGGTATCTCAGCTTGCGTTGTTGAAGCAAGGCTCAGGGAGAGGCTATTGGAACAACTTAGGGACACATTGTTGAATGCTTGAGATTGTCGCCAGTCTAAGGCAATTCTGACTATTTCACCAAGTAAAACCTAGACAAGGTTGGCGTTTGAAGGCAGCCGAACTAATGCACTGCACTGGCAAATTCAGATATCACCTGTGCAAAATAGGATTGCAGAATAATTCTAAGTGCAGCTGGTGTAAAATTGGGTTCAATATACCAATTTATTTGATCACCAAATGCCAGGCATGGATCCCCTTAGACGTAACCGACTGGATGCGGAAATTCTGGAAGAGCCGCAGTTATCCCTTCGCTCTATTAGATACTTAGATACACAAAGAGCCAAAACCCAGGTGAAGATATCCATGACGGACCCTTTGATATAATATCTACTGTAAGTTAACTATTCGGTTCTTGTAGTAGGAAATTCCAATTATTATTATCGATTATCACACGTATCTGTTCCCATATCTAAGTTATTAATATGTGAAAGCATGTGATCTAATGAAAATTGATATTTAAAATTTCATTACAATATGAAATTCTCTAGAAAACTACAGAAAATACGAATCGATACCACACGCTTTAATATAATCGAATAATTATTGTCTAAGAACATCACTCCATAGCTTTCAGACTAATGAATAATCATAAATCCACAAAGCTTCAATTGTAAACTGTTTTAGTAATAAATCCTCGTCTATATAGACTAAATTTCCCGTAAAATAGTACTCGAACAAAATTAAACTGGGAGATATGTGGAAAATGCGTCCCTTCTATGCATAATCATAAAAAAGATTGTTTTTATTATACCAATAAACCAAGTTACCCTTCAATATCTTAAATTGGTAGGTACTCAATACGTCATACCTCGAAGGATGCTGTGGCTGACAAAGCCTGTAAATTGTGTTGTTTGCGTCTAGACGACACAATTTAAATTATTATCCCTCCACGAATAATGTGGCTGCAATCGAATTAATGGCTTAACGGTGTAATGAAATTTTTCAAACTATAATCTGAAGGAAGAACACTAATTCACTATCAACGTTTTGTATGAAACATATTCAGACAAATCTTTTTATCATAAATTCTCAAACTTCTACAATACTGGAGTTTTTTTTACAGTTAACTAGGAAACAGATCTATTTAGGTATAATTTACTTATACTGTGTCCCAACGAAAATTTTACAAAAAACGCTGATACACACAGTATACATATTCAAAATGGTTTAAAGTACCGAAAAAAGTTGACCCTGCCTCATAGAATTTTTCTAGAGTAATAGAGTGGCTAATTGAAGGAGCATGGAAAGGGGGCGGGGGTTAGGGGGAATAAGAAGAAAATAAAGCAGGCACGAATCAAGAGAAAGGAAAATTAAGTAGAGGACAGAATAGGATGAAGAACAGAGGGAGAAACAGCGTGATTATTCATGGATTTGCGAAGATGTTAGTTGTTTTCATTAACGTGTATAATGAATGACACATTTATGAACGTTCGTGATAATAATCATCTGCTACACCACTTGGTGCTAGAATTTGATTCTCCTTGATGCTACATATGAAGTGTTACGTGTAAATGATGCTTAGCTGCCGATAGAATATTTCTCAACTTGTTCGAACAGGCTTTGTAGGTTGTAGGTGTTTAAATAATAAAGTTATTACGGAATTTTAGTTTATACAACAGTGCCCTTATTTAAATCCGGCTAAGTGTTCTCTTCGTCCATCAACCAACTTTGGTCCAGTACTGGAAAGAGGTCTTCCTCAAAAATTTCCACGTCTCGATTTTGGGCCCTGCTTATCCAATCTGGACATATATTACCCTTCCATCGAGTTGGAGAATGTCCTCAAGTTCTTTGAGTTTTCCGTCTTAGGCGCTATTCCAGGAGACGTTTGGTCCTTCTTTGGTCTTTAAATCTAGCCAGATGCCCTGCCGATTTCCATTTAAGTGTGGTTATTTTTTAACTGCATCTTGGACCCTTGTTCTTTTTCTTATAATGTTGTTTGATATCATATCACGTAGAATAATGCCCAACATTGATCTTTCCATTTTTCGTTAGGCTACAAGTATTTTATTTGTCGATTTCCTTGTTAGTGTAAGGGTTTCAACCCCATAAGTTAGTACTGGTAGCACAAAAAGGTAATTGACCTTACGTTTGAAGAAAAGACCATACCAGATTGGAATACGCCCCTCAGCTTTCCAAATGCTGAGCACTTCAGTCTTATCCGTCTGTCATTTTCGTTCGTTTGAGTGTTTCTATCTACTGATAGATATTTCATGACCTAAATATTTTTATGATGGAACCTGCTCCATATGTTCACCATCGAAGGATATAGGCTGGCTAAGAACCAGGCTGGGCATCATTTTTGTTTTCGACATATTTATCTCGCAGGCTACCTTATGGAATTCTGTGGCAACTGTAGGAGCATCTATCTTGCATCTTCAATCCGATTTGACATGACGACAATGTCGTCAGAAAAACGAAGATCGGGAATAACGCGTCGCCTTGTCTCATTCCACGCTCAGTCCTGAATTTATTAGTGGAGTCATGTAGAGAGACTTGAGAAGTAGCATGCTCGTAAATAGGTCTCATGAGATTTATGTATCTAGTATCAATTCTACAGTCGACCATTTCTAGTTCTTACTAAGTCAAAAGCTTTTTTATAATCAACAAAAATTAGTATAAGCGGCAGATTGTATTCAATGATTTTCTCTATCAAGGTACTGAAGGTAGTCATTTGTGCCAAATGTAACACGAAGGCCAGCTTGATATCCTGGTTGATACAGGTCTAGTTTGTATGTGTGGCGTTTTGTGAATAGTTTGTATAGATATGAAAGCAAGATTATTGGTCTGTAATTGAATAGATCTGTGGAATTTCCTTTTTTGGGTAGTACAATAATAATGGCGTTGTTCCAGTTTGACGGAATTTTGGCTTCTGATTGATCTATTGAAGAGTTTTGTTATCTCCTGTACGATTTATGTCCCCCCATTTGATAGATTCGATAACTATTTGATCTTCGCCCGGAGATTTGTTATTTTTCATCTCCGATAGCCTTGTACTTCATATATTGTTATTTCGGGCATTTCTTCTGAGCCTTGGTTCTGAATGAGATATCTGGGTAGAATTTTTTTTCTTAAGTTTCTCTTTGATACAGTGTTGAGTGCAAATCCTCCACCAATTGGAGGTAATTCTACCATTCAGTGAGCTAGTTTATAAATACATTTCTGATCTATCGCAACTTTACGTCTGCCTATTTTTATGCTCTCAAGGTTCTCTATCAGTCGTGCTGAGCTCTTTAATATCTTTTCCCAGATTATTCGTTATTCTTTTATTTGTATTTCGTACCTCAGCTTCACTCACGGTATTCTAACTTCTTAATTTTCTCCGCATTTGCATAAGGTTCTCGTAACTTTGTCTCGATGTTTGTTCATAGTCTCTCTGATTGATGTTGTGATTTTCTCGTTAAGTTATTTAATACTTGTGCTTTCTTCTATGTCGATTTTTGATATACGTCTATAGTCTTTCGTTCTAGTTATAGATTGAAGACACATTTTGCTATGACCATTTTGTGATCGCTACCTGTTAAAAACCTATTCAGAATTGTATTACCACAAACCGTTTCGTTCTTGTTCGTTATGAAGTCGATTTCATTTTAATGGCGCTATCATGACTTGATCATGTCTATTTTCGTTGCGGTGACTTTTTAAAAAATGTATTAATGGCATATACACGCTGTGCTAGTAGCATATTGCCTCTATCATTTCATTCACATATCCGTGACATCCTATAGATCTTCTAGCTGAGTTATAATACGATGTCCATTGAGCGCCCTTTGTGAAGAGAAGCATACCATTCAACGACACACCTGAGGCGATTTGTCAAAGTAGACAATCTCCTAATAAACTATTGTTGTTTTGGAATTATCGCCTCTCTCCTTATGAGAAATTTCTAGTTCATTCAACAATTAGAGCTGCTATTATCTTACCAACATATGTTGAGTTAATTCGACGATAGCTATAAAGGGCTTTATGTATTGTCCTTTCAAATAGTTAACGTGAGAATTCAATGATATTAAACATATTGATTTTTAGGGTAATTTCTCTTGTATAAGTATCCAAAGGGTGACCAATTATGGAAGAAGAAAGTCGAGGGTTGTTTCAATCTATGTCAAAAACGATTCATTGCATGGTTGATTGACTATATCACATCCAGGTCATAGATCTTCGAATATCGTCGTATTGTCGTAGAATACTTTGCTGGAATCCCACTCAACTTTTACTGCACGTAAAGAATTTTCACTTCAATCGTTAAAGATTTTCTTGTTCGAAAAGTTACGGAATTTATGTTTACTCCATCAAACTGTGGTTAAGTCAAGATAGAAATTGTCCACTGGACTTGGTTGTTTGGACTTTCGTTATTGCCTTCTTCAAAAAAGTGGAGCAAGAATTCTTTCAGATTGAAGATAGGGTGTTTGTGAAGATGGAAGGAATTATAAGAGATACAGGAAGATTTTTATATTTTGACAATGAATAAAGTGGATACCGTATTTGAACCAGGGAGTAACAGCTTTATAGGTTCTACAGACGGCTCATTTTAGAACGAGACATGTTTTATATCCGGCTCTTCTGTAACAAAACTAGTAGAACTACACCAGACGATGAAATTAAATTCACATTTTGGAGTCTCGAACTCAAAACAAGTCTTTTATTCAGATCCACCCACGTTCGACAATCGGTCACGGAAAATAAAGACCTCAAGACGCATTCCTTTATCCATATCGTGTACATTTACGAGTTTCGACCGATATAGCTATTAAATGAAATCAACAGCGTACGTGACAAAAACAATGGATGAATTTTCGATCGTAAGGGAGGGGTTCGTCTTGTTCGCTCTCGCACCGAACCGAATTTATTACTACGTCAATATTCAGTCAATTTAATGCACAACTAGTCGTAAACTGCGTTCGATTTCGAAAGTAATATACGCGATGATTTAAAGTGGAACTTTCGAGACTTCATGGACAAATGGCATGCAGAATTTTTCTATTTTTATTTCGAATAGGAATTCGCTACGCGCAGTTGCCTGATGTATAGTTGGTTTTATTACAAGCGTGATCTGTTAACAGTAGTATAAATATATAACTTTTAATTAAGATTATAAATAAGAGTTTCAAGAATAAGGACTTTTCTTCTAATATTTTCTTCACCTTCATTGATTAATAACTTTCTAATTTGTTTAATACAATTTCGAGACGTTATTCTGAATAAGAAATGAGAAGTTAAATATCAAAAGTGAATGAGATAACACAACTTGACTATTAGTAAATACACAAGTCTAAAATTTGAAAAGTTAAACCATCACCATAACACAGACAGAAATCTAACCTAAGGATCTATACATAATAAATTAAAATCTAATAATTCATTAATTGAATAAAACAAATGGAACAAAATCTTTTTTTTAAATTAGTATTTTTAAGTTGCTTCCATTTCAGGGAAAATTTATCATATAACTTCAGGTTTAGTGGGTTTATCACTGATTTATTCCGTCTATAGCACTAAATATGGATAACTAACTCCGCCCTATTCCTTATATCAAAAGTGTGAAGGTCACCATGTGGAAGAACACTTAATCTTGCATCTACTTGAATTTTGGTGGCTCATAATCTTCATTGAATCTCATGTAATTTATTGCTAGAATAGCTTTATTATGCTGTTTGTATATTTCAATGGGTCAAGAATGATAGCCCCAAAGAACACAGAACCATAGGATATAATCGAATGGAAGGGAGTGAAGCAAGCTGATCTACTGTAGTAATCATACTGATAATACTTAAGTCTGGAGACCATCGAATCGACAAGAGGTTCTCATGTGAGATAGTCATCTAGATCTAACACTAATAGGTTTAGTAGACATTAATTGCTTGAGCTGATATAAAACCAATTATTTTTTTCCACAAAAACATTAAATCCAAGACCTTAATTTTTCTCCTTTAAAATGTAGCAATAATATGCATTCAATGTTGAACAGACTTAATAAAGGTGATTTATGAATTCCAATTGTATAGTTACACTGCAAATATGAGCATAATAACATCAATATCATATTTTCAATGGGATCAACTTATGTTGATCCGCTCAAAAACAACTCAATGTAAGTTCCTACTAAAAATGTTAATTGCCAATTCGATTCTTGATGGTTTCCTTATGGCACATAGCAATAACGACCAATTGAAAATTGAAAGCATTAAATTCTATTAGTCATTCCCTGAAACCGATAACATTTTGTTGATAAGACATACGTCGAACAAAGAGAAATTATTATGGCTTATATATCAGAAAAATCATTCAAATAATACCATGATGGAGAAACAATTCATCGAGTAAATCGTCGTCCTATCAAATTGTTCATTGCCACATTTTATATATAGTCCTCAACAATGAATCAGATTTTTAACTTGAACTGTGGGGAAAACGTGGAAAAATATTATAATGTGAAAGATATCTTTAAAAAAGAAAATCATAAAGTATATCTGTTGTAGAAAAATATAAGATGGATTAGGTAGGTATTGCGCAGTTGCTTACTAATGGAGGTCAACATATAGTTATACATTCAATTTTTATATTGTGTGGTTGGAGACTTCAACAATACATGTATATCTCTCCCAAACCATTATCTGTCGAGTCTTATGGTGCATGTTCGAATATGAAAGAAAAATATATTCAACCCACTTATATTCTAAACTTCGAAAGACTTACTGCATTACATTTACCAATTACCCGTACTGTTGCGCACAATGCGTCACATAGGTGAAGTAAAATGGAAGCAGTGGTTTTCAACCTAGATCTACAACACTAAAACACCTATTTGCCGCCTCACTTAGAACAACTAGCCATATTGCCATACAAAAAGACAGTATCAAGAAAAACTACTGCTGTGACACTTTCCGCATCGACTTTAGATGTATCATATGCAACACAAAGTTCTCTCGAAATCATAATCGCTGATACATTCTGAAATCGATACACCCCCGTATCGAATCAATACATTTCAAGTGAAACGGCATAAAATCAGAGCGAATAAGCGTGGTACATGCACAGAACGTTAGGATTCTATTTTAGGTTACATAGATTCTATGCTAGATCGTTAAATACAGGCGTAAACAATTGGATGATACGTAAATTCTCTATACATAGCCCTTCGATTGGTTTTATTTAAATCGATTTTCGTTGGATATATATTTCAAATTGCGCTATTATAGAAAATTCCATAATATTTTTACGTTAAATGGTACTTATCAAAATGTTACGACATTCAGTTACCAAGTTGAGGTGTTTTAAGAGATGTTCCTTTTATAATTGCTTTTAAAGACCATCAAGCCAACTCAAAAATTCGGTTCACTACAGGGGACTTGACAGCTTTGAAAGTATGTCTTTCAAGACAAGCCATAATATATACATAACCTCAGTAGACATAACACTTGAAATATCTCCAGAGGGGTCTCTCCAGCTGTTATAGTGGAGGATTGTATGCTTATGCCATCTGACAAGACACCAGAGGCTGACTTGAAGAGTTTATCCAGACAGCCATATCTTCCAAGAAAGGATAGCCTGAGGAAGCCCAGGTGATTCAGTCTGGATATATGTTGACTACACAGATGGCTACAAAACAAAGGTATAGGCGCTGCGACACGGTAATTTTTGGGAAATCTATAAGCATTAGGTAAACACTGCACTATCTACCAGGATGGGTATATACATTGCTCAAAGCGCTCAGGAAAGTGTAAATCTTGAATGCTGCGATAAAGCTGTTTTTGAACTTCTGCCGTTCAAGCTACACTTAAGCACTCAAATCATACTGAATTGTGAGCAAAGCCTTCAATGGTTAGTTCACGACCAAATAATTATGGTTGTGCGGGTCTCAGGCCACTTACACCATGCAGGTAATGGAAAAGTGAATGAACTGTCCAGAAATGGGTGGAGGTACTGCTAGTAAGACCGGAACATAGGTAGGGTAAATCATTAGCAAAGATAAACAGAAACTTGAAGAAAGTAGGAATGAGGCCTTCTGAGAAGCTCACTCTGGATCTGCCCCCCACGAACTGAGAATTGTAGGTGATGTGTTACCACCAACATAGAATTTGTGTCCACCACGATACCCGATTATGCTAATGGTGTAACATGGAGGATGAAATAGCAGAAAATGTTTTATTAGTGTCAAATTTGGGTATTCGAAAGATTCCAAGTTTTAAGACCGCAAGTGTCATCACATTGGAATTATCCCGCGAAAATGACAACTATCGGTGTTCATAGAGCTACTTACAAAACCTGAAGCAACAAAGAATGAAGGGTAAATATCAGACAGACGATTGAAGATCCAGAGTACAGGGACCTTAACTGAGACGTATACTAATGTTTAATCGATTATGAAAATGTTTTGGATCGATTTAGCATAAAAAAGATGATTAGTATTCAAGAAGAAACCGATTTGAATGACAAAGATCTGAGTTACTTCAAACCTATACTGGAACCAGACTGAATGCATCAGGCTCGACGTAGGACGAATAGATCAACTGAGAATACTAAGCAAGGTCAGACAAGGATGCATTTCATCTTCAATATTTAATATGCAGTACGAATTTCTAATTCTCTCTGAACTCTAAGCAAAAGGTAAAAGTAGAAGAATTCTGTTCTGAATGCTATCAGAATAAACATATCATACGTCGACGACACAATGATGCTAGCAATTTGACAGTTCAGTGAGATTGCAAAGATTAATGGACAGAATTAAATCTTACAGTGAACAACATAGACTCAACATCAAATGAACATAACACGAAGCAGATGATAATCAGCAAAGATGGAATCAATAGAGTTAGGATAGAATGTGTAGAACAGTACCGTTATCTTAGAATTCTCTAAAATGAACAATGAAATAGAGAACCAGAAATAAATAGACGCATCGGAAAAGCACGGGCAGTTTCTAGCTGAACGTGTCATTTTATAAAGTAAAAATACTCAAGCTGCTATGTTTTTTTCTGTATTGTCATAGACATTCACATTCATCTTTTGAGGAGAATGCTTTAAATACCCTGGATAGCTCAGAGGACGAACTGAGTCTTCAGGAAGTCAATTAGGAACCAGAAATCATTCAATCAAGCACATAAAACTTGAGCAGATAGATATTGAAACATTTTAGTGTAGGCTGTTTGAGAAGCCTGTCACCTCGACTTAGGCGTCAATTGTGGCACACTCTTAAATTTCACCTACAAGCACCATTTTTATTGTAAAGGCTATAAGCTCCGTCGGTCCCGGATCTTTAGATCCAAGTGCCTCAAGCCCTATTCTGTTCCCAGATGGGGATTCGTACATGGCGTGCTCTATTGATTCTATCTCCTTCTCGCCTTGTCTGCATGAAGGGTTCTCGGTCAATTCTTGTGATTTCTTAGGCGACAGTGTCCCGTTAATATGGCAATTAGAACTCTCAGGTCTAGCAGTGGATGGCAATTCAAGAGTGTCTGAGACCTGTGAGGCTCAGCTAGTGCTCCCGTACCTTCAGGTCCAACCATCTGTTATTTTTATCCATTTTTGCGGTCTCCAGGGGAATTTCGAGCCTAGGTCCGTTCCAGTGAATTCCAAGACAGTTCCTCCGGTGGCCCAATCAATCCGCCTTCTCATTCCACTCAATGCCCGAGTGACCAGGAACCCATATTAGACGGAGCCTGCTCCGCTCTCCTAGTTTGGCAAGGGTTGAACGACATTCCTGCACCATAAGTTATTTGCGTTGTTGGATGTCAATGCCTTCAGTACAGCTTGGCTATCCATGATGAAAAAAAACCTGAGTATCTGGGGAATCACGAAACCAGCATCATTATTCCTTGCTTCATATGCACCATAGAAGAAAGTCGAGGGAATAAGACCTACTTGAAACTGAACAAATTCCATACAACGTATCATCCCCTATTTCACATCTATAAATCCTGAAAAAACTTTTTCCCTTTGCGCCTAATCAAGATCTCAAACAAAATTTTTCCTGTGTCGAATATTGAAACTAAGGTAAATCTAATATAACCTTAGAGGTTTCCCCAACAATGCTCGTAGTTCTTATTTTGTGGTTAACATCTTAAGAATAAACTTTCATGTTTCCAACTTAAAAACTTTGAACATATTTCGCATTATTAGGGTTAGAATTTCAAAAACAAAAGTAGTTGTACTTATAAGATTAGTATAGATATTTTGGCCACCCTATATCAATTTAACTATTCCTTCAATCACAATCATCTATTGAATATTATACTATTGATAAATAAATCATGAACGCATTCTGAGTCATACCTGGTTCATTTTCCGTATCCAATAACCAGTTGACTTTTATTGCACAATGCGACTACCTGAACTGCAGTCTAAATATAAATTTTCCGAAAACAATATTTGAAAACGAGAACATATCGCATGATATAATTCATTCAATAATAACTTGATTTTAATAGCCTATTGTTCGAATGCCAACATAATGATTTCGTTGAGAATAATGCACTGATAAAGTCTAATGATTAGGATAGTTTACTAAACAAAGTATTGGAAATCTTGCTGCATAAAATCATGAATTTTTTCTCGTAAATTTAGTTTCTTAAATAACAAAAAATTGTGAAACTTGCTAAATTCAAACTTGAATGTTACTTTGGATTCAAGCATATTTGTTGCTGATTTTACATATTGTATTCAGAGATTTTTCGATTGTCCAATAATTTGGTAAAATAAAACAGATCTTGTGAAAACCGATAAGAACCTATGAAAAGAATCATGAGTACTTATTCAGTTTTGCAGAGAAAGTCAAGTACAATTAAACGATCATGCTGTTTTTGTTTTTTATTCCAATGCGGCTGAAATGTTTCTTGACTTGAAGTATCTTCTTCTTCTCTCCTGCTTTTCATGAACAATGGACATCTTCAAGTGTCCACCTTATTTTGGCTATCATTCTTGATGCATCTGTCTATTGCTTTTTAATGATGGCAGGAAAATATTGGTGCCCTTTTGTCCGTTTCATTTAATGGTACCATAAGGTCAACGCCAAAACTATTTGTCAAGCACAAAGTAAAGGGGTAATGAAGATGCGTGTTTTTGCCCCGAGTATAATTTTTGACAATTGTTTTTTCAAGTTTTTCCGCGTTATTTGCAAGTACCTACCATCTGCAAACATTCTGACTTCATACGTATTTAATATTTATCACTGCCACAAATAATGCTTATTAAATCGTAGTTTGAATACAATTCTTTTTATTTTTTAAGCACAGTACAACCTCTCTAATCCGAATCATATGTGACCAGGGCTTGTTCGGATTACTGAAATATTGGGATTATCGAGGTAATTGAAATGAAATAGTAAAGAAAAGACAGGGCTGAAAAACGTGAAATATTTATTGGAAAACATGAAATATTTATCGAAAACGTGAAATATTTATTGAAAAACGTAAAATATTCATTGAAAAACTCAAAATTATTGTGATTCACAGAAAAACATGAAAATATAATTACATATTCTTAAGAAAGTGATACATTTCACGGATCATTTTTTAGGTTCTGAAGAAGTCTTGGATCGTTTTCTGTTTTAACGAACGAAGATGAGAATTTGCAGCTTCCTTTCTCAATTTATTCAATAATAATATTTGGTACTGAGGAATATCATTTTCTGTGCACTATTCCAAACATTTGTTGGAACACAAAAGAGTTTCTTTATGTTTCACTGAATTCATGGTGAAATCGCCTTCTTCAAGTTCTTCTGTATCCTCGTCACTTTCTATGTTGTTGATTATTTCAGCTTCAGAGAGATAATTCTCATTATCTCCTACAACCCATTCTTCAATGTCTTCAGTTGTTAATTCTTGACCAGATACATTTGTTAGCACATCTGTCATCATGCGTAGATCGCGATTTTTCTCTTCTTTCTCTAGCAAAATTTTTTCTCTCAACCGTGAAACAGGCAACAGGTCACATGTGAATTAACTCTTGAGACACAGATGACAAGGTCCTTTCAAGAGAAAATACCATATGTTTGAGGTCCAATTGTTTAAGTAACTTCGAAACGCTATTGTCTTCTTGTCCCACAATATTCAGTAGCAAAGATTTTCGATAATGCAATTTCACATTCTGTATTACATGTTGATCCATTGGTTGTAATAATGAAATACAATTAGGAGGTAGAAACATGACCTGAATATTTCAGTCTTCACTGATTAATTCCTCTTCTCTTGGATGTCCAGGAGCATTATCTAATAAGAGTATAGCTTTTTGTGGCAATTTCAGCGCATTCATTTCATTTTAAACAACAGGAATAAATTGTTTGAGGGAACCATTCATAAAAAAAATACTGATGCATTAGAGCATGGCATGAATGTAATACGGTCCTTACTCATCTTCCGACCTGAAGCTGAATTTTTAGCAGCATGGGCTAGTGTTTTGTTTGGAAGAATTCGCCAAAATAACCCACTTTCATCTGCGTTGTAAACTTTATCTGGCACTAGATCCATCTCCCGTATTTTTTGAAGAAATTTATTTTCAAATAGTTCTACCGCACAAACGTCAATTTCTCTCCTGATATGATAAGTTGTCGAATTCCATGTCTTTTTTTGAATTTTTCCAACCATCCTTGACTTGCCTTGAAATCATATCTACCTGTTAGACTGGTGTAAAAAAATCTTGCTTTGGCACATATGAGATCACCAGATAAAGGCGTATGTCGAGATCGTTCTTGTAAGAACCAAGTATATAGAGCATTTTCTGAGCGTACGCCGTTTCCCAGGATCAGAATCAGAAGATATAAAATTCTCAATTGATTTTCTTTTTTTTCTTTATATCGCATACAGTAGATTTTCCAATTGGGTATATTCTGGCCAATTCAGAAACACTTTTTCCATTATCTAAATCTTTCAAAATTTTGCATTTTTGCTGCAATGTTAACGTTTTATGTCGACGCGACATGATAAATACGGATATCAGGCGCTGAATGTGAGAAGAGAATCTAATCTGCAGAAGTGAAGTGAGTATTCAGACAAGATATTGCAAATTCGGACACTTTCAATCAATGAAATTATTGAGGGCGTTCGGATTATAGAGGTAAAAAATAAATTGTGCGGATTATACAGGTGGGTGATTTCAAAGTTTCGTTATTCGGATTACTGGATGTGCGGATTAGAATGTGTTCGGATTAGAGAAGTTGTACTGTATTACGATTGCTCTAGGCGACCATGTCACCGTAACACATACACAGAAATATTTGCAATTCTCCGATGTATACAAGAAAACCTACACAGGCGCAAACATCTACATATGCTCTGAAAGCCAGAACTTTGCTCAACTTTGTAAGAATGAATTTTTTATTGGTATTAGGGGATATCAGGTGGTATAACATATTTTTTATTGATTGTCACAAGTCACAAAAAACGCCGAAAAAATGATATTTTCATTTATTTGAAAAAATTTCTTGATGCTACAAAAAAAATCCAAAATACATATTGAAAAGATTACTCAAAACCTTGCGCTGGTTTATATCTATACCTTTGAAAGTTTCAGAGATGTGACTTTGAACGATAGTCAATTTTTTTTTCATATATCATGGTCAAAGCCATGCGCCATGATGAAACTCGTATGAATCGCATTCATCCTTTTTTTTGAAGTAGGTTTTCATTGGGGAGATGCTTCGTTATTTTGGCAAGCATTTTGAAAAAAGGGATTGTTTAATAACTTTTCTTTTAAAGTATTGTTCGTGAACGCAAATATATTAATTATAAACCTTGGAATGAGTTTGTAAACTGGACAAATACATCGAAAATGTTAATAAAGGATTTTTTCTTATTTTAGTTGAGGTTTAAGTTTGATGAATAATAAAACACTTACGTGATGTAGTCCTTCATAACGCTAATAAGTTTCATATCGCCATTGGCTTCTACATCACGGGCAAATAACCTTCTGATTTCCAAATGCCATTCTATGACAATGTCTTCTGGACTATTGCCTTCTGTGTCTGTAAAAAAAATTATATACTGATACTACAATCTTTCTAATCTGGAGGTAATTTTTAGATAAATACAAGTAGGGTATTCTTGAATAAAATTAAGCTGTTTTCAAGCTGGAGAGAAAATTGTCAGAAGACAGTTCACTGGCATGAAATTATCTGCCATGTGAACACTGCAACAGTTAATTCTTAACTTCAGTTAACTGAAGTCAACAAGTTGGGTCCAGCAAGCTCCTTCATCATAGTAGATTTGCTTTGTTATGCGCCACTTCACTCATTTCAGTCAAGATTGTTGAATGTGATGATTTTTGTCCTATTAATTGTATTTTTTATTGGTAAGCTTCCTTAATACAGTGACTATCAGAATTTGTAGTTTGTTGAGTTTCACTGAGAATCATTTTGTAGTGTCAGCAGAAAGACAAAATACTTGAGCATATATGTTTGACATTCTTTTCAATAGTCGAGGATGGTTAACAGTTTTGGTAAAAGAACCAAAGGGTAGCTAACAAGGAAAATCCCTGTTTAATCAATACCAAATCAACCAAATGGTTTTACAGTAAAATTGAAATTTATCATGAGAATATTGAATTACTTCAAGTTGGAACTTGGAGGCACAATAAATTAATTTGACCAACATCATACATTTACGAAATTCTATGATTAATAATAATAATAATCATAATACCGTTTATTGTGCCCAAACAAAACATACACAAATGTATGATCTTCCACTCATCCTGCCTAACGTTAAAATAGCAAAATAATGAAAAAAATAAAAATTAACAAACATAAGTGAAAAACATTGGGACGAATCAAATATCGATAATCTTTCTCAATTCAGTTTAAAATTTTTTTTTATTCAAATTTATTGAAAACACCCTGTTAAGGAAAACTGGCGCTGTATACAAAAAGCAACCCTCAAACTTTGATGTTACATGCATTGGAATCACAAAGGTATCTCTTCTAAGAGGAACACCGCGTTCATCGGACCTCTTCCTAATGGGAGAATATAGGTAACATGGAATTTTTGACTTCAATGGCTTGTACAAGAATATACAGTATAGATTATGTTTCTCCATGGGCAATATATTCAATTTTATGTGGTGTCATATGGTCATGTCGGGTAATGCAGTGTGAAAATCGCAAACAACAATTCTGTAACTTTCTCAATTTACTTCTATTCTCAGATGTCAAAAAATAATAATAAACGGGAGCACAATACTCCATTTCAGGCATGATAAGCGTCCTCACCACTTTCAGCTTTACCTCTGATGGGAGAATACGTTTGTATCGATACAGAGATTTCAGTTTATAATAAGACGTCTGGCATGTTTTGTTAGCATGAGCAGTGAAATCTAGATCCTCATCAAATATTACCCCCAAGCTTTTCGCACTCTTTATGGCCTGGCCATTCATATGCACATCTGGTTGTTCTGTAATCAACATGCGTCTTGATCTAGAGCCCATAAGAATGGCTACACTTTTATTGATATTCATTCTAAGTCCATATTTGGAACACCATGGGAACAGGTTGCCTAGATCCTCATTCATTCTTTCCGTGGCTACCTCTATGTCATCTACAGGAAATCGCAGCATGAGCTGGATATCATTGCAATATAAATGACTGATGCAATGTTAAATAAATGAGGACCCTGAATACTCCCCTGCGGGACACCCGTCTGGTTAGTTAGAAAATTGGACAAAATGCCATTTAATTTAACAGCTTGACAACGATTAGTTAAATAACTCTCAAACCACTTTTGCACATTTCCCTGAAAGCCCAAATAAAATAGGATGGCTAGAAGCAGTTGTGTGTTGACTAGATCAAAAGCCTTAGTTTGATCTAAAAGCAACAAAAACAAAAGTAGGCCCTCATCTATTAATTTTTTTTGATTGCCTCAAATTATAGGATAGAAATTTAAATACATTTTTCTAATAAACTTAAAACAAACATAATTCAATAGTGCTTGTTTTATTTGTAATTTATAATTTGAACAAAAATGGGACACACAGAAACAAATGTTCAAGAAAGAAATGTAATAGTAGTCTATGAATGAATATGAATATTTTGTAGTTGGAAATATGAAAAATTCCTAATATCCACGTATATATTATTCCTGAAACCTATTGAAGCTACAACTAAAAGTAAGTTCTGAAATTCACATCTTCCCTCTAATATAGAAATTCCTCAGTAACTATTTGAAATAATACACCTTATTAACAATGAGTGAAACACAAAACTTCAAACTATACAATTGTCTTTATCTAAAAAGTAAAATAAAATATCTAGAAATGAGTAATTTCTAAGTATTGTTATTTCGATCAACAAATTCCAATTACAATCTTTTATGATAAACATCATTAAGGAAAAGAAATAATGAAATTTGAAATCTAATAATATAATTAATTTTGAAGGTATATATGTAAAATATTTGAATCAAAAAGTTAACTTTTGATATTCTAATTCGGAAGAATTAAGTTTGCTTTACTAAAGAAATTCAGTACATAGAACTCACCTAAATCAATGAAAACCTCTGGGTCTTCCTCTACCTTTAAGGGGACTGGAAATTCCATTTTGTTCCTGCTTTATATATAAAGACCTGTAAAAGGAAAAATTAATGAATGGACAATATAAGTTCATGAATTCATAATAAAGCGATGTCAATAAAAAATTTATATCAATTACTCAACCTCCAACCAGGTATCCGGTTGGAGGTATAGAAAATTGCAATAACTAATATGTGAGATATTTTCCGTCTACTGCCTTTGCGAAACTGATTCATCAGATCTAGGTTCTTGCGTTTATATATAGGTACCTGACAACTGTCAAGCGAATTCCATAATATCAACAGAGAACACTGCATCGCTTTAATACTATCTAATTGTTGTCAGAATGAACATGTCAAAAGCATTGTAACACTTCTTGAAATAAATCAATTCATCTTCACGAAAATCAGACCATAATAGGTACTTTAACAATTATCAATAACAAACATGGCGACCCAAGTTAACTACATCACTCATTTCTGCACACTCTGAATATCACTTATTTCACACTCACTTTCAACTGCTAGTATCCTCAATGAACACTCTTAGTTCTAATTAATTCCATCTTCAATTTTTTATTGTATATCGATCCGCAAAAACTATTTATAGTCCAAAATATTACAACAATAACTATCTATCACCATATTGAATACTTCAGGCGGGTCGGGTTCTCTTTGGGGTCATTATTGCACCACAGAAAAGTGGAATATGGAGCTCGCTTCTATGACATGCAGTGGTTCTGCTCCCTAATTGACTGCGTTCAATTATGAAATATTTTTCTGTATTTACTAATAAACTAATTTTCTTCAAACCGAATTCAAATGTTAAACAAGAATTTCATATGAGGTTCTTATTTGAAAACACATCAAATTTCCTTTAGCACTTTTGTAATTTCTTGAAATTCATTACAATCATAGGACTTAAAGAGAATTGAAACATTCAATATCAAATTTTTACGTTTAGTATTATAGAAAAAGACATATATTCGATTCTATTATGATTTAATTTTTAAAGCTTTAATCAGTTAACATTCAAATATTTTTGAAAGTATTTTTTATTATAGGTGTTGCCGGAAATTGATTAGAAATATCTGTTAACCATTTCTAGTTTTATCAAAAATTATGTCGTATGAATTAACGAATATATTATTTGCTATTACAAGCTGTGTGCGCAGAAGCAATTTAGTTTTTCTCATCTTAAAAGAATGTTTCTGAACGTATTGTAAGATTTCAATTTAAATATTTATCTTACCTTAGTGCAGATTTCCATCTTGAATCGGTCTCATTTATTTAACAAAATTTCCTTTGAATTTGTCGTATTCATGACATATCCATTTACAGATTTTGGTCCGGATAGCCTTGTAAGTAATATAAAGGAATAAGAATTAAGTTAGAGACAAATTGAGCTCACGTTACGCAACATATTCAAAGTAACTTAATAAAGCCACAGAAATCTATATTTTACAATTCTTATGAAAACCATAACGCAAAGATACGAATTTGAACACATGTTCATATGACATAATACATTGTTTTCGTTGCGTACGTGGACTCAGTTGTCGATATTCAATGTTTTCTTAAAGAAAAGGGTGTAAATTTAAACATATTCCAACCTTTTTTGTGTCTCGTTATATGAATATTATTTTCTAATAATCAATCATTAATGTTGTTTTGCTATTGTGAATTGCAGTGGTATCTCTTCTCATTTTTTCGAACACTATGAAAAAAGATGAAGAGTTCGCTTTCTATAAATGTCAAATTTCGCTTTGTGCGTCCAGATGGCGCTAATAATATCCTGATGGAAGCCTGCGGAGAAGAATGAAATAGAGGCAGTGAATTGAGATTGCCTCGATACATGGATAGAGGGTAATCTGTGCAACAAAGTCTACAGAGCTATTTGAATCCAAACTTGGGTGTGAAATGTTTGATTTTCTGTGTTTGAATGAAAAAATTATAGAATTGGAACCACAGAATAGAAAAATATTCAATATATCTCTATTTTTTGTAGGAACCATAATTACCACACTCTACAGAGAAGTAATGTCATGGATGATATTTTGTATTATTTTCCAGACAATGCATCAGTTTTAGTTACTTAGTCAGTAATATACAGATTACTGAAATGAAAAGAAATGTAATTTATTTTCCATAGCGGGCAATTTATTTCTTTCATGAACCTAATGCAGAGAAGTATTCTTGATATCAGTTTGAGGAATTTATTCACCCAATTATCTATTAACAATCGGATTATAGAGGGTATCGGTAAGAAGAACCATCTCTGTGTATGTGAAAGCGTCTTTCAAAAGGCGTTAAGTAAAGGGGGCGCTACTGTCGCAAAAGAGTAAATCTCTAGCGGCATGTTTTTAGGTTATATTTTTAAAATTATTTTGGAATAAGTGAAAAGTTGATAATCAATAAAAATATTAAAATTTTCAACTGAGCGCACTCCAGACCGTCTACGGGGTCTATACTGTGTGTTTTATTTTGATGTTCGGAGGCCGCTAACAATGACTTGTTCAAAGGTCCAAAAAATTTAATGTCAAGCTGCGATTCTGTAAGCAATTACAATAGAGGACCTTTGAAATGAAAAAATTTGAAGGCCCTCTAAAAATGTCATTGTTGGCATTTGGTAACATTGTAGTTCGTTCATTTTTAGACACAAAATAGGCATTTCTAATTCTAAGCAAAGATAATCTATATACACTAGATAAAGAACCCAGTTCATCGTAGTGTTAGCTCACACAGAAAAACGGTCCGTCTGCTAGCGCCCTCCTTGAAAATGAACTATAAGCGCGGTACTATATCTATTAGTGTAGTGTTCTGCACTAATTCAACATAATAAATGAATTATTCACATGGATGACATGTGAAATCGAAACAACATGATTTTTTCTGTTACAAGCGTAGACATGAATAGAAAGAAAGTGTTTTACTCATTTTCTATATTCCGTAGTATAGGGTTGATTATTGAGTCGATGAGAAATGAAAAATTGAAAATAGGCCCAATTATATATCAATAGCATTTCTATATATCCATATATACTTAAACACAAAATTTATATACTTAGTCAACGTAAGAAGTGTAATATAATCGTCTTAACGACGGTTATATACTTAGTCAACGTAAGAAGTGTAATAAAACCGTCTTAACGAATCACACATTGATTATTATTTTACAATGTACATGTATGTGTGTAACGCTATTGTAACTTACCTTCATAACTCGTAAAAGTTAGGTTAGTCTTCAAACCGAAACTGATAATAGTGAAAACCAACTTTCTTGTACAAAGAACTTTTCAATAATGTGTACATAGTTTCCTACATTGATTTCCTTTTATATAATTTTTTTCTTTTTCAGTTATCAAGACATGGAGGAAGAGTGAAAGAAACAACAACTCAATGTTCCCAGGAATTCACAGGTCATAGGTCATGTTGAACAGTGCAAATAAGGATGGGTAAATTTGTATGAATCAGATACTTCGATTCATATATTGATAAGTAGTTTGTTCAAGTAGTTGATTCAGTCAAATTAATCCCACCAAAAACATAAAATGTACAAAAATGCAAGTCTCGCAATGAAAACACGCCGCCCTAAAAAGGTGTGAGATATCATGTGAAACCAAGTCGATGATTTCAGTTAATATCCACACATTTGTATTTATATAGAAAAAAATATATTGACTTGGCAATCGCAAGGCACGATATGATAAAATTGAGCAGCAACCTCATTTTCAGTATTTGGTATTACTGTTGCTCTATCCAATCGAGGATATTATTCTTTGAATATTGTGAATCCTATGTTATTGTGTTGTAGAGCGATTGACAAGTCATTATGTTTTTTTCTATATAAATACAAATTTGTGGATATTAACTGAAATGATCGACTTGGTTTCACATGATATCTCACACTTTTTTACGGCAGAGTGTTTTCATTGCGAGACTTGCATTTTTGTACATTTTATGTTTTTGGTAGGATCTCATATCTTTTTGTAAATACTCATTGACTACCTTCACGAAGGATGAACATGATCTTTTCATATGGTTTTCAAAATTGATGCAAGGTACCAATCTAACGAGGAAATTGTTAAACAAGAAACACAACAGAATAGAGATTAAGCAAATAATTTTCTTTCTCAAAATAACTGGTTGAAAAATTTTTGACAGCATTTGCTCTGTGATTTTTTCAATCATAGAATTGTACTATTTAATCTATGCGCCACACACCGAGCCGCCACCACTATTCGATGTAATATATTTAAATTCAATTTTAATATACAGTAAAACCTCCGAATAACGGACACCCACGGGGATCAAAAAGTTGTCCGCTATTGGGGGGTGTCCGTTATTTGGAGGTTCGTGATAGGGACAGATGAATAAAAAATACTGAGACCAACAAATTTATACTATATTTTATTGTTTGAAATAATCTTGGATAGTGGTTTGTTTTGCTGTCTTCAATTTTTTCTTGAAAATTTCAGACTCACAGTCTAAAAGAGTTGAGGAAATATTTTTGGTTAGATGTGGATGGTTTATAATAAAAAAGTTTTCTATATCTCTCAATTTTTCACATACCTCAGGCAAACTAGAGATAGTGGTCACTAATGATTCTTCATCTTCACTATCTAAATCAATGTTCTCATTAGTCACTTCGAGACAACAGCTCTCAATAGAAACGTCATTGTTTTCTGTCAACACATTGTCATCAATTGAAGAATACACTTCCAAGTCGGCAAAAGTCTCTCCGATATTTGGGAACAGAAGCGATAGTGGGATGTTATCTTCATGATCTATGTCGGAATCGCGTACCGCACTGTCACTTTTATGGAAGCCGGCTTTGGCAAAACAGTTTTCACTACTTCCGGTGATAGTTTTCTCCACGCAGCAGCAATCCATATGAGTGCATTCGTTAGAGTTATGCTTTTCTCCACTTTTTCTAATGACTCTTCTGTATCCATAATCGATAGAAGTCTTTTCACGAGCAGGCTCCTATAAATTACTTTGAAATTTTGAATTATTCCTTGGTCCATTGGCTGGCAATATGACGTTGTATTCGGCGGTAGAAAATTATTTTCACATTGTCTAGTGGAATACTTGAGTGCGATGTTGCGTTATCTAAAAGAGAACGACTTTCCGCTTTTCCCTTTTCATTTTATCATCGAATTTCCTCAACCAAAAGGACATGATCTCCATTGTCATCCACGCTTTTTATTAGAGACCCATTCTAGAGGCAATTTATCGACATGGGCCCCCTTAAAACATCTTGGATTCTTACTTTTACCAATAACTAATGGCTCTTCTTTTTGACCTTCCATATTCGAACATAAAAGAACAGTCAGTCTCTCCTTGGCTGCCTTTCCTCCAGAGCACTTATCATTTTTAATGCAAAAGTTTTTGCAGGTAGAGCGCGGAAAAAAAGACCTGTCTCATCAGCATTGTAAATATCCTTAGGTGAATAGTCCTGAAGTATCAACTTCAACTTCTGCTTCCATTCAGAAACATCCTGCAAGTTAACATGCGCAGATTCCCCACATATAGCTTTGAAAGTAATTTTATGTCTCTGACAAAATTTTTCTAACCAGCCGTTAGAAGCTTTGAAGTCATTCAGCTGCAAATTTTTGGCGGCTTCCAGTGCTTTCTCCTGGATTAAGGGACCAGAAATAGGAATATTTTTGTTGCGAACCTTACAGAACCAGTTAAATACGACTTGATCAATTGCAAGGCCATCAGTTTTGGGAACGCCCTCTTCTGTTGAAGATTTCCACTTGTCTGGAACAACTTTTTATTTCACTAGCATTCTTCACTATATCCCCTATCTGCGTTTTTCCGACGCCAAATTTTTCACTCAGCTTCCGAACACTCAATCCACTTTTTTCACTCTCATCAATAATATCTATCTTCTCTTTAATAGACAAACGTTTTCTTTTGTGAAGCCATGATATTGCAAGAACCTACAATTTTAAACTGAATGGAAATCAAGGTCCTCCAGGTGGTTAGGATCTTAATTTTGGTGATAAGGAAAAACCGAGCATTTCTTGTTTCCAAATATTCTCGTTTTATTTCTATAGGTACCTATAAAAATATAAAAGGTACCTACCTACACAGAACTAAAATGACCATTTTATTATCCCTCAGTTCCACTAACCATCGTAAATCCCGTTATCCCTAGTGTTGACAATTATTTCAATATGAATAGCGTTGAGAAGGTCGTATGTCCGATAGAGAGAGTGAATTTACTGGTTTATGAGCAAATTTTGAATCTATCAGATGTCCGGGTCCGTTTTAGGGAGGTGTCCGCTTTTGAGAGGTATGAATGGCATGAAATATTCGTTTTGACATGTTGGGATTCTAAAACTGTCCGATATTCAGAGGTGTCCGCATTTCGGAGGTGTCCGTAAGCAGAGGTTTTACTGTATTCATTTTCAATTATGGCTATTTTGAATTAAAGAAAACCTATGTCGTGGATACATTATCTAAAATATAGATATTTCCCCCGAATAAGGAGGCCAAAGTAAGCCGCACACGCAATGGTGTCTTGTTGCGTATTGTTGGTTGCCTAAAGAATCGTTTCTTAAGGGGCGCGGCGGTTCAACTCTTTCTTCCACAGAGGCCGCCTCAGACATTCAATAATATTTTCAATATTTTGAGATATTGAAAATATTATTGATCGTGTAAGGATGAAATATTGATGGTTTACTTCCATATTGATGGATTGATGTCAATATATATGACATAAATATTAACAATATTATTGACCGTGTTAGGGGCCCTTTTACAGTTCTTTTTATGGCGTAGGAATGAGCAGACTTCTGTTTATGATCTGAGTGGCGAAGGAATACACTTTTAGTGAGGTTATAAGGTTAAACCAGAATTGCGATTAGAATGAAAAGTGCTAAGTTTTATGTAATTTATGTGGAAGTTATGACTCTTCAAGTGAATATTAGTGTTCGAAACTTCTGCAAATTTTTCCCAGAGCCAATACAAATGATGTCGTATCGTTCGTTTCACGACAAGAATGATGTTACGTACCTTTCTCGAAGTAGTTTTCCAAGGCGAGAATGCTCTAGGTATGTGCGAAGCTCGAATTCAGAAAACAGAGCCTGCATTCTAAAATTTTTGAATTTTTTCTTACTCTGTGGGATAAATAATGACTAAATCCAAAATTTGAAGTATGTGTGTATGCTATAAGTTCTCAAACAATGTGATGATCAGCGAGGCAGTTATTACAGAAAGAGGTAAAAATGGAGAAGTTCGACAGTCTGTAGCTTCTATAATATAGGTGATATGAGAAAAAAAATTGTAGAACGGGTAATTTTGGTAGTATCTCTTGAATAATGAATGAAGCTAGTTTGCTTTATCCACAACAAAGTTATAGAAGGTCGAAAATGCTCTGAAACGGTTCCTGAAAAGGATAGTACGGCCGTATGTTTGTGTTTTTGTGTTTTGTTCGTTTATTTTTCACGATGTTTTTGTTATTCTGGTTTTTGCTCGACTTGGCGGGGGCACTGTCGTGCCACCAGATGTCTATTTTTGGCTCGAGGGAAAGATCAAGACGAATTTGAGGTTGGGTTAGATAAATTTTAGATAATTCGCCACAGAAAACATGTGGCTAATATTTTACTGTCCAATTGTAGCAAAAAGCATAGTATATTATGCATTACAAATAAGGAAAAAATAACCGTGGCCAACCGATCGATTCTTCAGGCCGTTTCTTGAAAACTAACCCATAACCCACATTTATACCGAATCCTTCACAGATGACTGTTCATGTTTTGAGGATCGAGGGAAAGATTCGGATGGATTTGAGGCTATTACTTCAGACATTACGGAGAAGCAGGGCGGAAAAATTCAGTCTTTTTACTTTTTTTTTGTTTTTGGACAAAGAGGAGGAAAATCTTCGAAAAGATGCACCCCGGGATCTGGGCCAATATCGGATTTTCACCGACTAAAAACCTCGTTCTCCAGCCCGTAGGCGATAGTGTCCATGTATTGAGAAATGTGGCAGAAGATGGGGGAGAGTGCCCTAAGTCAAATACGCTTTCGCAACCAAGGGAAACCCCCATAGTACATCTATATTTACAGCTGGACATCTTTTCTGTCAATCTACATTAAAGAGAGTTTTTCTTTATTCTACTTTTCATAGATCGGTACAGTGAGATAATATGCGGCAACCCAAAATACAGAAAGTAATATAAGCGTTAGCCGATTGTGACGTTATAAGGCGCATTTGAAATCCGCAGTAAAGTATCATAACTTTCTAAAAGTTCAAAACAAGTATTTAATATATGAAGTAGACGAAATGGATAAAAATGTACTTCTAAATAAACTATAAACTATAATTATAAAAAAAATTATGCCATTATGTCCCATTTCGCGTGGCAACCCGGTATTTAACTCTAGAATTTAAATTAACTCCAGCCAATTGATGTCAATGAAAACTTATCGAAATAATAATTATTGAAAGTATTATTTGCTCCTGTCATTATTATTTCCAATAAACATATAGTTATGGGTTATTTCAGATTACAGAATAAAAATATTGAGTACAGGTAAATATTTCCCAAGTTCAGTAAGATTAAACCAATATGTGAGGGCGTAAGTAATATAATGTAAATATTTCTTTGATAACTACTTACTATTTATTGATAACATTTAGATCAAAGTTGCGTGGGACTTATTGGGTCGTGGGAAAGTCAATATACAACCGGACGCTGGTATCAGCAGATTCTATTTGTCCTAGATTTTATATGATATGTATTTTTTAAGAGAGCATACGAGGGATTTCTTTTAAGTTTTACAAATGGAGTAAGAATCGAACAATTGAGAGCTTTTTTTCGTAGTATTAATACATGCTACACTCAAAATGGACTTTTGGAAGGCATCAACAGCTTCATTAAAAGACTTAAACCTTTAACCACACAGTTCGATGGGGCTGAGCAGGGGGCGGGGGAGGGCAACATGATCTACCAAATTAAGCGAACCACAAGTACAATAAAAGCACTTAGATGAAGCCAATGAATCATTAAAACATGAGAATACATTTTCAGCACCGTAGCTCTGGCAATCCTGTTGAAGGCTTAAAAGGCTTTGTGAACTGTGAACGTCCAAGGTAGCAAAAGCGGAAAAGGGTTAGATCTATGGAGGAGATATTTGGAAAGGATATACTAGATGAATCAGGCTTGGTAGCAAAAAACGACTTGGGAAAATTGCTGAATCGAAGAAGCTCTATGAAGGCGAAAAAAAAAGGAATATTCTGCTAAAACTGAAAGACCTCTCTGCTCCTTATAGTGCGAGGGGTGAAGGGCTCTTTCATGATCAAGCCTCTCAAGAAAATTGATGAATACGGGGACAGACATACCAGCAGCCAATGGCATAAACAAACAGCTGAGGATGCGCATATCTTCTTGGAAAATCCTGCGGTTATTGATCAACTCGAATCAGCCGATCAGCAGATTGCTGCCAAAAAAATATTGTTACGATATCTAATCTTCCCTAAAACCGACCCTGTCATTGTCCGGTGGAATACCGAATTGCTACGCACTTTCGAGAGAATTCGGGAAAGATTTAAAAACTACTAGCACGCCGAAATACTGAGAAACCAGGATATTGTTCAGAGAAGGCTCTTGAACGAAGATCTGGAACAAAGTGGAAGATTCTCGAATCCCCTGCCAGTATATGAAGAGAGCGCGAAGCGCAGGGAGTCAGTTTGAATAAAGAGCGCGAATAAGTGGACAAACTGTGAGAAATAAATTAAGCAGTATCGACTCTGTTATATAAATTAGTTATAATTGTTCAGTTTACGTGTAAATAAATTAGTTAGAGTTTTTGTAACGTTGAAGCAGTTTTGGAAAAGTTACATAATGAAGCTTCAGGACGACATTTTGGCATCAAGAAGACTCTCGAGAAGGCCCGAGCTAGATTTTATTGGGTCAATTCGAAGGCAGAAATCCGAGAGTATTGCAGGAAGTGTACGACTTGCGCTTTGGTAAAAGGACCTTATGGAAAAGGCAAGGCCCCAATGAAACAGTACAATGTTGGAGGTCCGATGGAACGTGTTGCTGTAGATATAGCGGGACCTTTTCTAAAAACTGATGGCGGCAACAAATACATACTAGCTGCCGTGGATTATTTTACCAAGTGGGTTGAGGCTTATGCTATACCAAATCAGAAAACCACAACTGTCGCTGATACTTGGTGAAGGAGTTTTTTTGCCGTTTTGGAGTTCCCTTAGAATTACATTGCGATCAAGGGAGAACTTTTGAATAGAAGCTGTTTCAAGAAATGTGCGAAAGACTAAGCATCAGAAAGACAGAAAGACCAGAACCATAGCGCTTCATCCTCAATCAGACGTCATGGTTGAAAAAACGAATAGAACGATGGAAAAATACCTTGCTAAAGTGGTATCGGATCATCAGCGAGATTGGGACCAATACCTGCATCTTTTTGTAATGGCCTACAGATCTTCAGTGCAAGGTGAACAAGATAAACGCCACCTCGGGTTATGTTGGGTCGTGAAATGAGGTTGCCATGTGAACTGGAATTCGGATGTAAGCCTGGAGAAGACTTTTCTGAAGAAGATTATGTCACTAATCTGGAGCGAAGAATGGATTATATCCATAATAAGGTCAGACAGCACACGTAGATTGCTAGTGACAGAATGAAAAACCGCTTCTGAACGCGGATTGTCTCTAGGAGATCTCGTATGGCTTTATAACCTACAGAGAAAACGTGACTTGTTTCCAAAACTACAGCAACATTGGGAAGGTCCTTATGAAATCATGAAAGGATCAACGACATCCTGTATCGCATAAGGAAGTTGCTGAGGGAGAAGCCTAGAGTAGTCCATTTCAATCGATTGGCTCATTTCGCAGGAGAAAACAAAAATAACGAGGAGACACGTTTTATCACAGAAAAGTCATCAAGTGAATGAAGCTAGGTACTACGATCGTTTTATGGCTAACTATAGCGGTAGTGGAAAAGCTAGATTTGGAGTCTCCACAGAAATACAACAAGATCTTTTCAAAGTAGGCAAGGAATACGCCATTGCACATTGTGTCGCTCAAGATCTTTTAATGGATAAGGATATCGCGAGAGTTTTCAAGGCTAACTACGGAAGATCTTTTGAACTAAGGCATCAACTGTCTACAGTAGGCAAGACCTTGAAACTAGATGTTGAAGGAAGAACGGTTAACTACTTGGTGAGTAAAGAATATTCACACCAGAAACCTTGCTATGAAGATTTATGGTCAGCCTTACTAGACTTGAAAGAGCACTTGGTCAAGCAGGGTGTGAAGAAACTTACCATACCGAAACTTGGTTGTGGCTTGGACCAGTTAGAGTGGAGAACACCACGGAGCATGATCGAAGTTATCTTCCAAGACATCAAAATGGAAGTTCTCGTGTGCTGTTTCAATCCTACACCTTCGAGACAAGGAGAGACGACAGTTGAATGTTATTTCATCGACAAGGGAGATTTAAAGCTGGAAATAATTGCCAATTCCGTCATAGTGATCAAAGACTCAGTATGTTCTGGGACAGAACAGTTTTAGGAGGGGGGCAGTGTACCTATATCCACTCGTCCCTGAAGCCGACCCTGTCACCGCCCGGCGGAGTGCCGAATTGCCACTCTCTTTCGAGGAAATTCGGGAAAGATCTAAAAACTACTAGCACGCCGAAATACTGAGAAACCAGGTATCTGTTCAGAGAAGGCTCTTGAACGAAGATCTGGAACAAAGCGGAAGATTCTTGAACCCCCTGCTTGCATATAAGGAGAGCGCGAAGCGCAGAGTGTCAGTTGAAAAGAGCGCGAATTAGTGGACAAAGTGTGAGAAATAAATTAAGCAGTATCGATTGTGTTATATAAATTATAATTATAATTGTTCAGTTTACTTGTAAATAAATTAGTTGAGTTTTTGTTGTTGTCGTTGAAGTATTTGATTTGAACACACAAATAATTTCAAGAACTAAGAAACGTTCCAATTTAAAGATCATCAGCTCTTCACAAAATGCAATACTACTATGTGAAATTCATGACTTACCACTAAGATGAAAATACTTCGACGAGGATGTTTTCCGAAATTTGAACAAGCTGAAAATTGATTCTGGGGATACCCCTGGAAAAATGTTCGATGCATCGTATTCATCGCCACATATTCAAAAGGAAGTAATAGAAACATGTGTCGAATTTACACGAGACATAGTTATAGTATTGTAGCAGATGAAAGCTGTGATATATCCTGAAAAGAACAGTTATCAACTGTTAGATTTTTGGACGAAGCCAGTAATCGTCGAAGTGAAAAAATGGACGCGGTGGCAGTTGCTTCAGTAATTCAGCTGTTTTTTAAAAGTCTTGAAGTTTGTCCTCAGAAATGCTTAGGCCAGAAACGTCTACCAGAATTTTTTCCAAGAGCGTTGTTTTTCGACTGTGCTAGTCACAACCTGGTTGCTAATGATCTTAACAGAATTCCTGAAATGAGAAACACAGTTGGAACCATCAAGGACATTATACAATTTATCCATGGATCACTTTTAAGGAGAGTCCATGTTCCTTCTCTGTATCTTCTATGTGAAACCGATGTTCAAAAAAATATAAGATCATTCGGTTTTTTAAGGAAAACTTATTGGCAGGGAGCGGAGTATATAGTGGGGACAGCTGAATCGATCACAGCGCTCGATGTGGTCAAATTATCGTTAAATCATGCTTTTATCATAAATAAACACGTTAACATTAAATAAAAAATGATCCATAATAGTTGTTGTGTTGTTGATTGCAAAATACAGCTAGAAACAGTAAATGTAAATTTTACACATTTCCAGTGGCCAAGTGGAAATAAATGGATGGAAGAAATAAATGGATAAATGATGTTAAAAGAAAAACAAAGTAGTGTGTAACATTATTCAGTAACAATGCAACTAGGGTAATGTATGTTCAAATTACGATTCGCAATTACATTGCCATTAATTTTCATTTTATTTCTGAAAATCATATTAACAATCAACACTTTTGTAATTTTCATTATTGCAGTTGTCATGTATTAAATTTGTTTACATTTCACAGGTTAACCCCATGGGATTCTTAAAACTCCTTTTAGTGTTATTTATAAACATATTTACAAGCTTTTATTTAACTTGCAATGTATGTATGTTTGTATGTTCGGGTGAAATCTTACAACTCAATTTTAAGGCACTTGATCTCAACCAACTGAGCTGAAATTTTGTATACACGTTGAGTTTGGATGACAATGCATGATTAATTATGTGAAGTCATTCTAAATACAACAAGGCGGTGGACCAATTATTCTTAATGCAAAACGAAATGGCGGATAATTTACTTTTATTCGTTCCTACAATATGGGTACCAAATGAAAGATTGCCAAGAATAACTAAAAATGAAATTAAGTTTAAAAAATTCTTTAAAACAACCTTTTATTTAAATGCGCTAAATAGAAAAAAATTAACTTTCACACTAAATCTTTTACTGTTAACTTATAACGTCATTTCAAATTTAAAACATTTGACACAATTTATATGTTATGCCTACCTGTTAATATTTCAAACTGATAAAGTAAATACGAGTACTTATATCTCGCGACAAGCTTTTATATTATAACATATAAATTGTGTCAAATGTGTTAAATTTGAAATGACGTTATGAATTAACGGTAAAAGTTTTAGTGCAAAAGTTTATTTTTTTTTCTTTTAGGCATTTAAATAAAAGCTTGTTTTCAAAGAATTTTTTTCTTAATTTTTTATACACACTTTTTCCATCGTAATGAGTTTTTCAATTTAAAAACACGATCACAGATTTTATAACACATATTTATTTTTAAATTCATTTTTTGAAACAATTCACTGTTATTTATACGGATCTTTCACATGTCATACCATTGCCGAGCATGATTTCACGCTACCATCAGATGTCGCTTTCGTCGTGCTCCCTGCGAATAGCCGATCATCAATGGACTGGTAGCGGTTTCAGTGGAGGGTAACGCAGCTACTCGCAAACAAACCTTCAGTTGCACAAAGCATCAACCGTGTACTGCCTTTGCCTTATTTCAAACTATTCATCTAATTTGGAACCGGTTGTTAATGCATTGCAGGGGGTGGCCCTTGACTTGCTCCAGGTCAAATATCGAATGCAAATTATAATGGACGTGATTTTCGACCACTGATCCCAGGCGAATGAAACTGCGAAGATCTTCTACAATGAAGTGCAACTTGAGATTAGGGTCGAAATAATTCACCGAGTGTAGTCGGGGAACAAACTCTTACGGCAAATCCACCCAACGTCAACAGCAGACTACGTTAGGGTGGACGTCTTTATTCCGAACATAGACTCGTTGCTACAGTCACTTCTACACGGTTTTTGGACCAACAACAGTTATCTTTTTTATTTTATGATATCAAGACATTCCCCAGTGAACTGAAGTTGTGGACACGATATTGGGCTGGGAGGAAAGTCGACTTTGTAACTGCATTACAGCAGCGGTGCTCAAACGGTCGATCTATTCAAAAGTACTCGCGATCGACTGGTCGATCGCGAGTGCTTTTTGAATAGATCTCGAGAAGAATTTCGAGTAGGTAACTAAACTACAAAAATTTATTACGTAATGAAATAACACTCTGCTAGCGGCAAAAGGCGGCTTTATCAGAGAAGCGCGCGGTACTGGTCGATCGCGAGAGCTTTTTGAGTAGATCACGAGAAAAAAAAAAGAAAAATTTTCTTGAAAAGAGGAAACTGAACTACAAATATTTATGACGTAATAAAATAACACTCTTCTAGCGGGAAAAGGCGGCTTTCTCAAAGGAACGCGCGGTACTTGTCAAAAAAAGCCGCCTCTTTTATTCTTGCCGCTTTTCTAGAAATTTCGGGCGGCGCGTTTGACGCATTCGAGACTTTCGTTCACGCCGATATAAATGTTGCACCTGCAGGAATTGCAGTCATTCTGAATTGTAACTGGAAGGCAATACTACGTCGATATAAAGTTTATTATTAAATAGTACTAAACGAGTGCAGAAGAAATCTAAAACGTATCATTTTAATAACGATTGAGAGGAAGAATTATTCTTTTGTATGGTGAAGGATAAGTGCATTTGTCTTATTTGTCGTGCATCAGTTGCAATACCTAAGCGTGGTAACTTAATTTAATATAAAACGGTTCCTAAAAACTATGAAAAGGATTTTCCGCCACAGAGTGAATTAAGAAAACGAAAAGAACGTGATTTGATATCTTGTTTGAAAAAAGAACAAACCATTTTCACAAGACTAGCCTAACAATCAAAAGCTGCTACGATCGCGTCATTTGAAATAATTCATATATTGGCGAAACACAAGAAATCATTCGAAGATGGATCGGTTGTGAAGGAAGCATTTATTGAAGAGGGTGAGACTTTATTTGGAGATTTTAAAAATAAAACAGAAATCATGTCAACTATAAGAGAACTTCAGTTATCTCGTCCGACTGTCACAAGGCGTATTGAACTCATGAGCCAGGACATGGCAGATAAACTGAAACGTGATATCATGAAATGTACATACTTTTCTTTACTGTTCGACGAATCCACCGATATGGCTAAGGAAGAATTTCTGACAATCATTCCTCTGAAAGGGAAGACCCGTGGCGAAGATATAATGACGTTTTCTTCAATTTTGTAAAAACTACAAGCTACCAATATATAAATTAGTGTGCATTACAACCGATGGAGCACCAGCAATGACTGGAAACAAAAACGGTTTTGTGGCATTGTGTCGAGCTAATGAAGATTTCCCTTAATTTTTTTAATTTCATTGCGTTATACATCAGCAAGTTTTGTGTTCAAAAGTTTTAAACTCGGAGGAAATTATGGGCATTGCAACCAAAATTGTGAATTCCATCCGTGCACGTAGCTTGCAACGGTGGCTCTTTAATCGCAGTTGGAAGATAGGGAGTCAGCTGAACACAGTGATTTAGTTCTCACACTGACGTCAGGTGGTAGAGTCACGGAAAATTCCTACAAAGGTTTCAAGAATTATTGCCCGAAAAAACAGCTTTTCTAGATGAAAGAGGTGATGACACTCACATGTTGAAAAACGAAAAATGGCTGACTGAACTGATTTGGCATTTTTGACTGACATCACAATGCACTTAAACACCATCAACTTGGAGCTTCAAGGTAAAGGAAAAACTATTATTGAGATGATTAGCGCAGTAAACGCATTCAAAAGTAAATTGCAACTTATGATAGATCAACTGAAAAGAAAGGGTCTGAAACGCTTTCCGTTCCTCAGTTGAATTATGATACGTATGAGGCTGAATTATCAAATATTTTGGGACAATTCGAAATGCGTTTATATGATTGCAGTAAATTGGCAAATATAGCCAAGTTATCATTTTTCATGTAAAGACATTGAGGAACTATCTACTCGCATAATTTCGAGGAAGACTGGTTCCATTCATTTTGCCACGCACTTATAATTTGGTTCTTAATGTAGTTTTTGAAGTCCACAAACGAGATTTTCGACTCAACGATTGAGTCCACCGCACTTATTGCCTCCCGGGCTGCTATATCGGCCTCTTCATTACCTTGGATACCGATGTGTGAGGGTATCCACACAAATGATACACTTCTTCCCGACGTTTGAATGTTATACATGGCCTTAAATATTTGTTGCACTAGGGGGTCTTTTGCGTACATATTATCTAGTGACCTTATTGCACTTAGAGAGTCTGAAATGAGTATTGCGGATCGGACGTTGTTTTCCTCTATTTGTTTGACACCCTGTAATATGGCATATAGCTCCGCTGTGTAAGTACTTGTATACTTTGGTAATTTGAATTTCGTAACCGACTGACACTGTACGATCGCAGCACCCACCTCGTCATTAATTTTCGATGCGTCCGTGTATAATCTGTCTCCTGGTAAATCACTGAGAATCGATTGCAGTTCTGTTTTTATGGTATTCGTGTTTATGTTGTACTTGTTATATTTTGTCAATGTGAGAATGCAGTTTGGTTTGTCGATAGTCCATGGCGGGGGCATTTGTTCCTCTATACAAAAATATGATATTGGGAATGAGATTCCGAATAAATCTTTGTATTGCGTTATTCTTTCATTGGCAGATGGTCTAGACCGTTTTTTTGTGATATAGAGATCATGAAACCGATTCGATGTGGGAGAGAAAGATGGGTTGTTTGAATTGAAAATAACAGACGATGCATAAGTGAGAGATAGTTATGCTCTTCGTAATCTTAGGGGGGGTTCTGAAATTTCACACAGTAGGCTGTCTATAGGACTTGTGCACTAAGCACCCAAAACTATTCTTATAGCAGTATTATGCAGGGTGTCTAGAGCTCCAAGAGTAGAGGGTGTGGCTGAGTCGTAGGCAATGGAACCGTAGTCAATTTTGATCTGATGAGTGTTCTATAAACTTTTAACAAACTTGAGGTGTCAGATCCCCATTTTCGATTGGACAAAATTTTAATAGATTCAGGCTTTTATTACAACTTTTATGATATTTTCGATATGTGGTTTCCAAGTTAAGTTTTGATCGTAAATCATACCCAGGAACTTAATTTGATCGAAAAATTCAAGATTTTTTCCAGCAATTTTCAGTAGAGGTGTGGAAAGAGGGGTTGATTTAGTGAAAAGAACACACTTTGTCTTCTCTGCCGAGAACTGAAAGCCAGTCATCGACGACCATTTAGATAGTTGGTTCAAATTTTTCTGTAAAATGCATGATAACTGTGAAACATCTCTTCCTTTCATGAACAGAACGACATCATCTGCGTATAATCTGCATTTTACCGGTGAAGTAATATGCTGGGATATACTGTTAATCTAACCTAACTTACACCGGCTGCGCATAGGACATACAAATATGACTCACAGCTACCTCATTTCGAAAGAACAGCGACCCATTTGTCAGCATTGTCAGGCGCTCTTAACCATCAAGCATGTTATAATCGACTGCCCAGGGTATGCAGCGAAAAGAAATAGTTTTCAAATTGGCAATAGTTTACGTGCAGTACTGAACAAAGATCTCACTAAGCTCATGAATTTTCTAAAAGACTGTGATTTATATAACTCAATTTAGCTTCAAATTCTATGTTGTTCTTTTTTTGTTTTTATTGATGGATGCGCTAATAACCCTGCGTGGTTGATGCGCTTATTCTAAATAAAAAAAAAAAAAAACTATCTACTGAAATAGCAAGTCAGTTTAATATGAACTCATGTTCTGTTGAAAATGAGTTGGTGCAAATTATATCAGATATACATCTCAAAGCTACAGCATCTGATACAAATTTCTGGTGTTTTATATCTGAAGATAAATATCCGTATCTAAGGCAAATCGCCCTTCAACTGACGACAATGTTTGGGTCAACTTACTTGTGCGAGTCTGCATTTTCTGAAATAAAGATAATTAAGTCAGAATACCGCAATCGACTAACTGACGATCATATGTTATCATGCTTGCGATTAACACTCAGCGGTTGCGTACGCTTCAACATCCAAAGTCACTCCTTAGTTAAGTTTAACACCATATGTAACTCTTTTGTTCTGTAACAACCAATTAACTCGCAATTTTGAATAACTATGAGTTTTTTCATCGATATTATAGAGAAGAATCTAACTAAACCTAACCCAAACCTTGACTAAAAGAATATATGTTGTGCGGAGAGCTAATATTTATATATGCTACAGTTAACGGTACACCCTACCTAGGTAGGTAGGTTAGGTTAGATGACGTACCTCGCGCTGCCTTGTACAACAGCCACAATCAAAAGGGCATTCAGCACTATGCACGGAAAAAAACATGGTTAAGGTCCACAATGATCTCCGACTGACTCAATGGATTAGCTTCAATATCCACCCATAGGAAGATGATAAAGAACATTGTAACTTTAAAAAGATAGCCCGTCAATAATTTACAGGAAAGTTCGTCTTCTTGTTTTAATTTAAATAAGAAACTGGTCGTATTACTCTTAATTCTTTTAAGTCATCCTTACCTCAGTTTACTTCCTCCACTACTCCCCACCCGGTTGATGTCTTGCAGCAATTTTTGCTAGAGCTGAAAATATCCTGTATTAACAGGTTTTTGAAAACTGAATTTTTACAAAAGTTTTACAGTTTTATTTCAATTTCGATTGTTATTGAGCAAGTTGATCACAGTAAAAAAATTCTTCAACATATTTGAACTTTTTCTGAATAAATTTGAATTTTCGATTATGTGCGTTCATTTCTTGGTGCAGTGTATTAATTAAATTACATAATTGTAGTTCACGATTTTCCTTTTATCCAAACACATAAAATCCAGAAATCACAGGTGTGTTCGAACTTAATCAAGATGCATATTATCATGAGCAATTGCGCCAACTTTGTAAATTGATTTTCTCTGATGAAATCTACTTTTCAATTACAATTTTCATTCGAATATTGGGTTACATCAGTCTAATTGAATTTGTCCACAAGTTGTGGCTAGACATGGTGTTGTCAGGTTACACAAAATTAATTTATCTACAGGAAGACCAAAATTTTACCTATGTATTGAAATACCTTTAATGTGTTCACAATAATGAATCATCTATTCCAGAAGGGGAAGGTATTTTGAGTTTTGGAAATCGAATATTGGTATCAAACTTAAGTTCTATCCTATCCGAATAAGTTCGGTAGTTAATTTAATTGTATGTTAAAATGAACACACTAGTATATTCAGAAAAGGTGTAGTGTAATAAAAGCTTATTGAACATGCAAATTTCCCTACCATGCCATACGGGGGTATATCGCAAAGTCCGGGATATTATGTTATTTTACATTGGGCTAGGTATAATTTTAATGATTGGACCAAAAAGAATTCCCCGTACATAATTCAACGTTACACTCGACAAACTGTGAAATTTGTCCTTGTTTTTCTTATAGTTATCGTTATCTGATATAGTTTTCCTCATCTATATAAAATAAACATTTCTCGTTACCCTCAAAACCTCCAGTCAGTTGTGGGATTTTTTTGTCAAAATGACAAAAATAAAACTAAAGTGTAAATGATTTGCTATCGGTGTTGCTTTCTAATCACCCTCCCAGTTATCTTCATCCTCTGATGAAGAATCTTCGCCAACTATATTCAGTATAACAAGGTTAATTGTGGCCTCTATAAGACGGTTTCTTCCTTAATCATAGGACTATGTATTGGTCCAGTTGTCTGCTGTCACATTTTTTATTGCGTTATCACTTATGGTGAGCTCCTCAGAGCAAAGAAATAAATCAATTGTCCTAGCAGAGTTCTTAGTTATTCTCGTCGGCTCGTCAACAGGCTGCACCAATGCAAAAGTTTCCATTATGTTAGTAAGATATCTGGCCTGGTAAGTATCCTGAAAGGGATCAATATTGAAATCATCGGCACATATAATATAGGTGTGAGTCAAAGGGATGTTACCCAAACACTCCTCTAGTTCCCCGTAAAAGTCCACATACGCCGAGCCAGCCTTATACAAAGCACCCAATGCGAGTGCTTCTCCGTTTACTTTCAATGTTAACCAGAGCTGCTTAGAATGAACTGATTGAAAAGGTATACTTTGAACAACCCTCAGAGCCACACGACAGTATATACAAATCCCACCACCCCCAGAAACACTTCTGTCCTAGCGAAATATTCTGTAACCTTGTATGAAAATATCCGTGTCGAGTATATCTGGCGATAACCATGTTTCGGAAATAATCACCAAATCAACGTCATTTTCAGTTACCCATTGTCTCAAATGGATCATAGAAGGAACGAGCGACCTAATATTTAGATGAACAATCCTCATAGCAAACAAAAAAGAAAACTATACAGCAAGAGAAAATAAACTTTTTTTTAAATTAGAAGAGATACTATTCACTAATTATAATTGATTTTATCCTTCAGGCGCTGCAGATATCTTTCATAAATGGGACATTTCTCATCTAGGGCATGGTGCCCAACATCGAGCTTAGTTTTGTATTGCACGTTATTTCTATGACAATTATAACATTTTGGTCTAGCAGATTTACAGGCACCAGACAGGTGCTTCCCAGAGCACTTATAGCAGATCTTGTTTTTAACATTACTGATTCTCGATGATAAAACGCCGAACACTTATAACATCTCGATATGAAAAAATTTTCGAAAACAGGACATTTATTGAATCCGATATTAATTCTCTCACAATACATAAATTTTTGAAATACCTCATTCTTGCACTCCAATACACAATAAGAACTCTTGCCATTTCCACACCTTCTTAGTGTCTTGAGATTCATTTCATCATTCTCTGTGAATATTTCATTTTGATTACGAATCGCCTCCAACAAATTTTCTTTCTTCAGATCATTATCGATATAAGCAACCATCACACTCGGATTTTTCATTTTAGTTTCCTCACACGTATACTCATCCTTCATGTTTTCCTCTACAGCTATCTTCACCTTATCTATAGCCTTTCTTGATCCACACTGTACAATTATTGAATCATTTTTACCATTCATAACTCTATCAACGCCAACTGCTAATTTGATTGGATCAACCCCAGCACGAAAATCCTCCTTTGTCTTCAAACTCTCCTGTTCACTCGTTGGGGAAATAATAAGTTTATGGCACACTGCAGGTGTCTGCTTAAGTTTTTCAGCAAAAGTTTCCATCCCAGAATTCCACAAAGGCTTAGAGTTCAAGACGTTCTGCTTTTCTTCCTGTAATGATGCAATTCTTTCCTCGAGCATGGATCATGAATCAATTGGAAAATATCCCCAGATCTTGCCGCGTCTTAAGAAGAATTCACTTCGCAAATGACAAAACCATAATTTTGGATGATGAAAAATATTTTACATTATCCCATTCTGAAATCAAATGTAATGCTGGTTTCTATACAAATAATATAGAAGACTGTCCAAACGAAGTAAAATTCAAAACAAAGAAAAAATTTTAAGACAAGGTTTCGGTTTGGTGTGCTATTTCTGGAACTGGGGTTTCAAGACCATATGTAGGGCATGTGAGAGGCGAAGCTGTTCATGCAAACCTATATACTGGAAGATGTCTCTCAAAATTGTTAGACTTCATCAATACTCATCACGCTGATGACGAAGTCATGTTTTGGCCAGACTTGGCGTCTTCCCATTATTCGCGAGTTACGAGAGATTGGTTAGAGGCTAATAACATCTCATTTGTACCTCGCAGAGATAACCCCCTAAACGTCCCACTATCAAAACCAATCGAAGATTTTTGGGGTGTACTGACAAGAAAAGTGTATGACAATGGATGGGAAGCCCAAAACGAAGAAGGTTTAAGACAGAGAATCTTTTAGACGGGAGGTGTTCGGACAGAATTGCGCGCCATTGGGTAGAATGGGTCTCTATCAATCTTTTGAATTGTGGAGGCTGTTACTTGATGTAGATCCATGAAGTATATCCTATTCATAAAGACTATCAAATATTCAACAGTTTAACTTTCTGCGGTTCTGCAAGTACAAATATTAAATCCTTTCTCGTCAAACAAAATCTTAATATAACTTTCAAAACTTCTAATAACCTAGGTAAACATATTAAAAATAATAAATCTCGTGTTGAAAACTCAAGTAAATCGGGAATCTATAAACTCAATTGCGGTTCTTGTGATAAAATTTATATCGGTAGGACCTATAGGAGTTTTGGCATAAGAACATCTGAACATAAACGTAGCTTCGATAAAAATAAATCTGATTCAAATTATTCAAACCACTTAATAAAATAAAACCATTCATTCAATAAAAACTTTGACATATTACATATAAAATCAAAAAGTTTAAAATTAGATCTCCTAGAAGCATTAGAAATAAATAGATACAAACATTCGGACAAGCTTTTGAATGAGCAGGTAGATGTAAACTATTCACCCCTACTTAACTTGTTTAATTAGTTTTTATTACCTTCCATACTAACTGTACAATGGCTCGGTGTGGATTTTCCTGTTATTCATCCAACTTGTTCTACGATTTGTTTATAATACCATACTCTTCATTCTGTTTGTCATTCTTGATAAAGCTGCTGTGTCAGCGAAACATCGTCGAATTGTTTCAAATAAAGTGTAGATTAAAGTTAAACCTTGTGTTTTTTATCTCATCTCTATCAATCCTTTAAATTCGATTTTATAGAGATTAGATATGAGGTGAAATCCTAATAATATAATCAATTTGATAAAGTTTTTTGCAGTAATTAATTTATCTATTCGAATTTTCTCCCAAGACTTTTGTGACACGTTATACAAAATTTGCATATTTTCCTTGAATGATACATTAAAATGAATAGTAACAAACATTGTGATAAAATTTCGGACCAGCTGTCGACGAAATCTGGAAAATTCAAGGCGATGGTACAATTTCAACCCATTGGTTGAAAAGTAAATGACCATGAAGGGATGCAAGTGAGTTGTTGTAAACAGCCCTTCTCCGCATTAATTAAATTGCTTTCCATTCGGTTTTGAACATCCAACAATTTGTCGTTACGTATGTAAACATGTTGAAATTTCATTTACTTGCTGTAATTGGATTGCACATTCTGAGGTTTCTGGGCTACCACTCTCGATTACATCATAGTTGGAATGCGATGGTAGTTTTTTAAATTGACAATCTGATTAATCTGTCGAAAACAATGAATTTTGATACACATTCTGTTAGTATAAACTGCTTCGGTAGTTATACTGTGTGTCCGCGACTTTATTTGACAGCTGATTACTTCATTATTTCATGAGGTAGAATAACAGTGCCGAAGGAAAAAATTAGCCTGCTTCTCCATACTATTTTTATGCTAAATACACTCCCTACAAAAATTGTTGCATCACCCTACTTTTACGATAATACTATATAAACTTTATAATGTATATAAATGCAGTTTTCGCCAATCAATGGGCCAAAGGGGTTCAAGGATATCTGTGATGTATCTTGCCGCTGTCATTCTTCCATTATTCACTAGGACTAACTCAATTCGACCATGGAAGGAAATGCCTCCCCACACGGTTTGCTGGATATTGCATTGCTGATACCGTTCCCCAGGTCGTCTTTATACAGGCATGCATCTACCATTTGATAATAGACTGGACTCGTCGGAAAAGAGAACATTCGACCATTCTGAAATACCCCGATTTGCATGTTCCTTCTCACACTGAATTCTTGCAACCCGATGCTCTCTGGAGACACGCGGGCCTATAGAAGCCACCCTTCGTCTGATATCGTCTTCTCTGAGCCTGTTCCTAACAGTTTGCAATGAAATATGCACATTTCTGGAAAGTGCAAGTTCATTTCGTAGCATTCTAGCTGCCCAGTGCCGAACTCTTAGTGCAGTTAAACGAAGCCAACGATCATCAACTAGTGTTGTTATCCGATTTCTTCCCTGTCCGGCACTTCTTCCATATTTCCCCGTTTCGTGGTACCGATTAATTGCTCTTGAAATAGTGCTTTGGTTATCATTCAACAAGTTAGCCACGTAACGTTGGCTTCGCCCCTCCTCTAGAAGTGTTACAATTCCTACCACTCAAATAGCGTTCAGGAGGTTCAGCAGCCATTACAATAAATTCCAAGATTCGAAAATCAACAAGAAACACAGAAAACTTGCATTAATTTAGCGTGAAAACTGAAGAGGAATTGAATGAATACTGATAGTCAAATAACCTCATTCTTGTTTCAGACGTGTTTGAGATCATATGGAAACAAATGTTACTACATAGATAAGATTTTTTCCCCGTATGTCCAAAAACATATGTTGACAAGAAAACTGCTATCCAGCTGCTTAATCGATTGTGGAATTCAGAATACCAGGTGATGCGACAACTTTTGTGGTGTGTGTAGTTATACATATCGTTTATCACTAATTAGAATGAAAAACTCAACCTTGCGTTTGTGAATGAATAACCTGCTCAAGATGTTGTAATGAAAGAAGCAAAACCCAAATATGAATGAAAATAACTAGGAAGTTTTTCTTCTCCTTCATGAACGGTGGCCTTTTGGGCAGCACTCAGTTCCTTTGGCCCTTGTGCTTGTCGTGGTGTGTTGTTGTGATCAGTCTAATAAAAACTTTCTGATTAAGTTTGCAAGGCTGTTGTATGGGGCTTGCTGGATCATTCGTGCACTAGGTGTTTCAGTGCTCAATGTGTCCAATTTCGTCACCTTATGAGCCTGACATTCCAAGAGTATGCGTTCGGTGGTATCATTAATTTTAGGCAATTACGGAACTGTGTGTGTCCCGTCAATAAACCTACTTCCATCCCAATAGACTTTTTATCGAGGGACAATAGTTCATATAACCTCTTCTTTGATTGCGGCCCTTTTATGAGCCTTTTTAACTATTTCCGCCCCGAGATGCTTGCCAAATAGTTCAGGGCCTCGGTGGTATTGCAGTATCAAAAGAAGGAGGTCATTTGGGTTCATGGGGTAGTCAGAATAGGTTCTGATCTCTTTGGCCTAATAGCTTCCTCATTTCCTTAGATTCCCTGACCGCAGAGTAACTCTGTTTGTAGTACTGAATTGTTGAAGTGCAGCTTTGAATTCCCCAATTAGTTAGGATGGAACCTTCGTATCTTTCAGATATCCAAGGGCGTTCTGGCTTTCAGAGCATATGTATATATATGCGTCTCTGTGTACCTGTGTAGGTTTTCCTGTACACATTGGAGAATCATAAATATTTCAACCTCTCTAATCCGAACACACTCTAATGTATGTATATATATATATATATATATATATATATATATATATATATATATATATATATATATATATATATATATATATATATATATATATATATATATATATAAGATAATCAGGTGGTGAATGTGAGAAGAGAATCTAATCTGCACAAGTAAAGCGAGTATTCAGACAAGATATTGCAAGTTCGGACACTTTCAATCTATGAAATTATTAACGGCGTTCGGATTATAGAGGTGGGTGATTTGAAAGTTTCGTTGTTCGGATTACTGGATGTGCAGATTTGAGTGTGTTCGGATTAGAGAGGTTGAAATATTTGCGATTCTCCAATGTGTACAGGAAAACCTACACAGTTACACAGAGACGCATACATCTACATAGCTCTGAAAGCCAGGACGCTCTTGGATATCTGAAAGATACGAAGGTTACATCCAAACTAATTGAGGAATGCAAAGCTGCACTTCAACAATTCAGTACTACAAACTGAGTTACTCTGCTTTGGTGGCCAGCAGGTCAGGGTATCTAAAGGAATGAGAAAGCTATTAGGCCAAAGAGATCAGAACCTATTCTGACTACCCCATGAACCCAAATGACCTCCTTCTTTTAATACTGGAATACCACCGAGGCCCTGAACTATTTGGCAAGCATCTCGGGACGGAGATAGTTAAAAAGGCTCATCGAAGGGCCGCAATAAAAGAAGAGGTTATATGAACTATTGTCCCTCGAATTGGTCGAATTGAGTTTCCTTTCCATGGTCGAATTGAGTTAGTCCTAGTGAATAATGGAAGAATGACAGCGGCAAGATACATCGCAGATATCCATGAACCCTTTGGCCCATTGATTGGCGAAAACTGCATTTATATACATTATAATGCTTGGTCTCATGCAGCTAGAGTAGTTATAGAAATTATGTAAATGCCGAAATTGATATTTATAATGGCCAGCCAGAAGTCCCGACTTGAATCCGATAGACATGTTTGGGACAACATAGGGTGGTAAATTCAGCAACGTAGGATGCCTTGTAGAACACTCCAACAACTTGAAAATCTGCTTCCTGAAATTTGGAACCAGTGACTCAAGAGTACATCCAAAATTTGTTTGAGGGGCTTCCGAGACGTATACTGTCACTAATTAGGGCCCGGGGAGGAAACACTCGATTTTGAAAAAGATTAGTAACCATTCGATGCTAATTGATTGGCCTCTTCGCGAAAGTTTGAAGATGGTAGAATTTTTCATTAACTAGAAAATTGTTGATATTTTCCATGATAAAGTCATCTCTTTTGAATGATATCTTCTCATTTTACATTTGTGAGGGATGTATATATATATATATATATATATATATATATATATATATATATATATATATATATATATATATATATATATATATATATATATATATATATATATATATATATATACAGTGTGTTCCAACGAAAATTTGACCACCCTATAACTCCGAAATGAGTAACATTAGCGAAAACACCAAGACACGTCGATTTTGTTTCGAGGGGAGCATTTTCGAAATAATTCGAAACTTGTCAGATCAACCCCTACCCCAGCAACCCTAATTTCGAAATTCATCATAGGAATAAGGGTCGAGTGGCACCTTACTGTAAAGGTCTGTCAATTCTCCATTCTGATTTGTCATTTTAGAATTTTAAATTAACATACAGGGTGTCCCAACCGAGGGTAAAGTTGAATTCCTGCAAATCCCAAATACTAAATGAAATCGATTTATTTTGGCATAATGCAAGCGCAGGTTTATGCTCGGTCTAGAAAAACGACCTACACTTGTGAATTTGGAGTTGGTGCAATCAACCCCTATTTCCAGCATCCCCAACTCAAAAATCATTCGATCGAAAATAGGTCAAGTGGCACCTCGTTGGAAAGGTATTTCAATTTTCTTCGAATTTGGTATTTTCGAAATTCAGAATCAGCATACAGGGTGTCCCGGAGCAGGAACACTGAAAACCCAAATAACTTTTTGAAACTGGTTCATTTCGGTATAATACGAGAACATGTTTATGTTTGATTCGAGAATAAGACTCTCTTGCGTGAATATGGAATTTTTGCAATCAATCTCTTCCATTCAGCATCCCCAACTCAAAAATCATACAAGTGATTACAGGTTGAGTGGCAAAGTTCCAGAAAGATTTTTCTATTTTCTGAATCACTGAGGCATTGGTTTCAGTTTGGCAATCGAGGTTTTCTGGCGTGAGGATCAGGATGAGGGATGATGGAGACACTGATTGGATGCTCATCTAAACAGGAAAACGAGATTTATTGAACTTGTATTCAATTGAAAACAAAAACTAACTTGATTATTACAACAATTGTTCAAAATGACCTCCGCCCACCTCCATACAGTTATACAGACGATTTTCGAACTCTCTTCTCACATTAGCGAAAACTTCAGGAGTCAAAGTCGGCATTCTGTGATAATCCTCATCCGCAGCTCCTCCAGGTTTTCTGGTCTTGTGGCATAAACTTTAGATTTTAGATGGCCCCACAAAAAAAAAATCTAGGGATTTAAATCTGGTGACCTGGCTGGCCACTCAACAGGTCCTCTTCTACCAATCCACCTTCCTGGGAAATTTTCGTCCAAATATTGGCGCACCCGAGCATCATAATGCGGAGGAGCACCGTCTTGTTGAAAACGCATTTCGTCCTCAGAAAGAGTTGGATCGTTCTGTAAAATTTCTGTCAATCTAGGATGTATGTGTTCCTCTAACAACTGTAGGTAGCCATTTCCATTCAGATTACCTCGATAAAGAAAGGCCCAACTAGATGATTGCCAAAAATTCCTGCCCAAACGTTCAACTTCTGAGGCCTTTGCGTGTGGGCCTCTCTAAACCAATGAGGATTCTGTGTGTCCCAATATCGACAATTATGTCTATTCACTTCACCACTGAGCATAAAGGTGCTTTCATCAGAAAAACAGATGTTATTCAGAAAATTTGGATTAGCGTTTAGGTTTTCACTTAGATTTTCACAAAACTGTAAACGACGATCTGGATCATCTTCGTTTATTTCATGCACTAATTTTACCTTGTAGGGGTGAAATTTGTGATGTTTCACGATTCTATGGACAGTTGTAGCTGATACACCAGTCAGACGAGATAGTTTTCTGATCGAAGTAGTATTCTCCATTTGTAGATGACCCACTACTGCCACTTCCGTTGCCTCATTTCTGACAGGACATGCCACTTCATGTTTTTGTTTGCCACCGAACCCGTAGCTAGGAATTTGTCAACCAAATATTTAACGTACTGGTGACTGACTCCTTTCTCTTTCAGGATGGTTCCTATCGAATATCCTTGCCGTTTCTTTGGCACAACTGTTATTTCGAAAATACGTCGATACAATTTCGACCCTTTCCTCAGTGGAATAAACCATTTTCAGATTAATTTCAACTGACGAACAACAACAATAATGAGGAACTGATCTGAATAATAATAATATTTCATTGCAAAATGAGAAATAACAGATGACTGCACGCCAGATGGAAATGAAAAATGTGAACATTTTCAATGCAGAAATCAGCTTTATTTATTCGTAATTGATGCTCAACACATCGTACTCCAATACTTTTAACAGTTTCGAATTAATTTTAGTTGATAATTTCAAATGACGATATTGAATTTTTCGAAAGCGACATCCTGTATGGAGAGCCGAACTGAATGAAATGCTTTAATCATTCTGGAATTCAAAACCTTTCTGAAGATATGCCACTTGAATTATTTGTATGATTTTCAAGTTGGGGATGCTGAATGGAAGGGTTGATTGCAAAAATTCTATAACCACACAAGAATGTCCTATTCTCGGATCAAACATGTTCTCGTATACCGAAATGAACCAGTTTCAAAAAGTTATTTGGATTTTCAATGTTCCTGCTTCAGGACACCCTGTATGATGATTCTGAATTTCGAAAATACCAAATTCGAAGAGAAAATTGCAGTACCTTTCCAACGAGGTGCCACTTGAAATAGGGGTTGATTGCACCAACTCCAAATTCACAAGTGTAGGTCGTTTTTCTAGACCGAGCATAAACCTGAGCTTGCATTATGCCAAAATAAATCTATTTCATTTAGTATTTGGGATTTCCAGGAATTCAACTTCACCCTTGGTTGGGACACCCTGTATGTTAATTTAAAATTCTAAAATGACAAATCAAGGTGGAGAATTGACAGACCTTTACAGTAAGGTGCCACTCGACCCTTATTCCCTATGATGAATTTCAAAGTTAGGGTTGCTGGGGTAGGGGTTGATCTGAGAAGTTTCGAATTATTTCGAAAAATGCTCCCCTCGAAACAAAAATCGACGTGTCTTGGTGTTTTTCGCTAATGTTACTATTTCGGAGTTATAGGGGGTCAAATTTTCGTTGGATATATATATATATATATATATATATATATATATATATATATATATATATATATATATATATATATATATATATATATATATGGAACATTTTTGCGAAGAGGCTCTTATGCTGTGTATGAATTTCTCCATGATCCCCTGTATCTTCATTGAAAAGTAATCGGATTTGGAAATTCGTTCACTGTAATCAGATAATTCTAAATACCTACCTTATGAGCTATAATTCGGACTAACTGATTAATTCGAAGATTTGAGGAGTTGACACCCTCATCTGAGGGGGTGCCTGAAAGGATGTAGTTCAAGCACCACTGCTTAAAGATATTCTCCCCGAAATACAACAGTATTTCAGTGGATGTTCATTCTAAATCGACATATTTTGCAATCACTGAAAATAACTCGTCTATAGACGAACCAGCATGTATATTCTTTCGAATATGTCAAAATTAAAAAATTATTACACATTTGTGTTGAGAATCGAAAGAGATTTCCGATGAGTTTTCACTCGACCTATCTTCCTCATTCAAAAAATTGAGTTGAGTGCACCCCAGCTTAGGGGGTTGATGTAAAATACGACCTCCAAGATGTCTAGGTAGTGTAACTCTTTGAATAGCTGACTTTGGGTGGAGCTTATGATGTTCACAAAGCATATTCGTCGTTTGACATTGTAATTCATTTAGATCAGTTTCAGACCATTTAATAATTCCAAAAGAAGATGTAAGAATAGGAACTGTATAGAAGTTGATAGCTCTGATAAGGTTTTTACTAGTTTAATGACTCTTGATGATAATTCTAAGTATGTTGTAATATAAACTTCTAATATTTTCTTTAGTGTTGCTATGGTTAATTGTCTCCTCTTGAACAAATCCAAGATATTTATATGTATCTCCTTGATGCATTGGCTCGATTTCGATATGGAAATCTTTATATAATCAGAGGTGATCTTTCCTTTTCAATAGAAAGATTTTTGCATGTTGGAAGCCCAAATTTCATATGAATATCATTGGAATAGTCTCTTTATTTTGAAACCGAAACTAGTAGCATTTAATTTGAAAAATGCTGAAATATATATATATATATATATATATATATATATATATATATATATATATATATATATATATATATATATATATATATATATATATATACTATATTAGCCATTATATAAAATAAATTTGACTTTAGAGCACTGACACTATGGAACTCGGGTTTCAAATAACAAATATGGAATAAATATACTCAAAACAATTTCTGTATATGCCCCCAACTCATAAGATTGATCATGAATCTAAATGCCCGCCCTATTCGAGTAATTATCGAAGCGAAAGTGTTTCCTTTTCTTAACCTACCATTATGTATATGACCTCTACCCCGGGCCTCTTTTATTTTGCGCTATAAACAACAAGTGGTTGTTTGTAATGAGATCCGATCAATGAAGGTGAAGTCAAATTCCGGTATTGCCGGAAGTGACAGATCTATGAAAGTTCCAGGTCAATAAGATATCATTCAAGATGCAATTAGGTTTTTGTTTCAGTGAAATTGATCAACAATTATAGGAGTTATAACTTTGGGGATTTTCATGGAACGCCTTATATAATAAGATAGTCGCAACAATTCCCTAATTCGAATAGTAACCCTTTCCTCAAATAACAGCGACATCAATACAAATACTACAAATATTAAAACTAACATAAGTATAAATATTGTAGATACTAAAAAAACAAACGTTATATTTAAAACTGAAGGTGATCTAGATCAGACAAGAGCGATAGACGGTTTCGATATCAGTGTGGGAAATAAAAACAGTTCGTAAGAATGCACAAAGATATGTTTAATACATAAAACCTACTTTGTTTACGGTATATTTGAGGAACGAAAATCCCTCTTTTATATTCCCCTTTTGATCGACAACTCCCCCTTATTTGCAAGCAATCAGAACCACCTGTATGAAATTTAACGTGTGAAATTCCATATCAGAAAATAAGCATTTGAAAGGTAAACAAATCTTATCGGAATTGAAAGACTACAATGAGTTATTTCTATGGATATATCATGTGCTGAAAATTAAAAATTTCAAATATTATTTCATTTTTAGGGTTTCGTATATCGATAGGGAAAATGGAAAGTTGAAATCACGTCGTTTTTATTCTGCCTGTTTAATCCTTTTTGGAATATTGAATGATCTACGAGTGTGGTCTGGATAGTTTTCGAGCTAACAAAGATATAAGACATTTTTTTCGGAATATTCAATTTTATTTTTCAATATAGTAACTCCACACACTTTCCCAGCGATGTTTCCATCTCTGTAATCCATCCAAATAGTACTCGGCGTTTCTCTCTGCCAAATAGTGGTTCACGAAGCTGATTGCCTCTTTATTTGACGAAAATATCTATCCCCCGAGAGCAATTTTGAAATAAGGGAACAAAAAGAAGTCGCTTGGGGTAAGATCTGGCGAGTAAAGTGGATGGTCAAGCAGTTCAACCGTAATTTGTGGATTTTTGACTTGGCAACCTCTGAGGTATGGAACTGTGCGTTGTCTTGGTGAAATAGGATTTTTTTTCTATGAATATGGCCGTTTTCCTGCAAGTTCTGCTTTTAGCATGTCAAGTAATGATGCGTAGTATGCTTCTATGATGGTTTTTCCTTTTTGAAGATTATCGATTAAAATAACTCCATGACTATACAAAAAACCGGCGCCATCACTTTCCCATCCTGAAAAATAATTTTTACTTCTCTTGGAAATGGTTCCCCCTTTGTAGTCCACTGTTTGGACTGTATTTTTGTTTCTAGCGTATAATGGTGTATCCAAGTTTAATCATGGGTAATCCTCTGAGCCCTCTGCTCGCTGAAATTTTCATGGATAATATTGAAAAAACTATCCAAGAACATCCGTTATTCAAACACTTTATGTATTGGCTTAGATATGTCGACGATATCATTTGTTGTTTCACTGGCATAAACAGACAATTAGAGTCATTCAAAACATTCATTAACAAAATTCACGATAATATCAAATTCACGTTAGATATAGAAACAGAAAACTCCATTAACTTTCTGGATTTAACTATTACTAAAATTAACGGCAAACATGATTTTTCTATTTTTCATAAGCCATCGCATACAGATATTACTATTCACAGCTCATCTACACATCCTTATCCACATAAATTAGCAGCTTACAATAGTATGGTACATAGACTCATTAATATCCCAATGTCACAAAATAATTTCATAAAAGAGCTAAATATAATTTAACAAATAGCAGTCAATAACGGTTACAGTCCAACTATGATTGAGAACATGATTTCACGCGAAAAATTTCAAAAAGCAATCCAGGAAGTATTTCCAAGTATAAAAAGTTCTAACACAAAATACAACAGCTTAACTTATATTGGTAATCCTAGTCTAAAATTAAAATCATTCCTCTCGCATTATAATTTCAATATAGCATTCCGAACTGATAATTCTTTAGGCCGACATATCAAAAACTGCAAATCTAAAATTGATAAAAGTAATAAATCCGGTGTTTATAAACTGTCTTGCGGGGATTGTAATAAAATTTATATTGGTAGAACTTTCAGAAATTTCAAAGTTAGGTTATTCGAGCACAACGTAGTTTTAATTATCATAAATCAGATTCCCATTATTCTAATCACTTATTCGAAGAAAACCATAATTTTAATGATAATTTCAAAATTTTACACAATGAAAATAACAGACAAAAACTCAATCTATTGGAAATTTTAGAGATTAACACAGAAAAGAATTCAGGTAGGTTACTTAATAGTCAATTAGATCTAAATCCTTCTCCTTTACTCAATCTTTTCAATTCATAAAGTAAGCAATTCCGATGGGTTTTCCAACATACCTCTTGTACCTTTTGTAATATTAAGTAGGAAATAAAACTAATATATAAAGAATAACTCTGTTTATTAGTTTGTATCTATCTGATGTAGCCACAGTGTGGTGAAACCGGTCATAGATTTGTTAATATAGTGAAAATCTAAATACTTTAGTTTTATTTCATTGAAAATATGTATCCAAGTTTCATCTATAGTTAATTAGCAGCATTAATTGGCGCCAAAACTCGAATTATTACTCTCAAACTGCACCATCATAGTGTTGGAAATGTTCATTCGAACACTTTTTTATCTAACGTGAGCAAACGCAGTGCCCAATGTACGGACAGCTTTCTCATGTGTAAATGATTAATATGTGACAAATACGTTTTTTCGACAAGTACATAACTTCTGATACTTCTTTTACTTTAATTTGGCGCTCGTCTAGCTCCATTTGGTGAACTCTGGTGATATTATCGATAGTTGCAGCTTATGGACGTCCCGAACGTTAATCGCCTCCAAAGTTCTTACGGCCACATTTAAATTCATCTGCCTAGAATTTCAATTTGGTAAATGTAAAGTAAAAGTGGTAAAGTGCAAAGTCCCCGTACACAGAATTCTACTCATCTTTAATTTGCAAAGACGTATTGCTTTTCAAAAACAAATATTCAATGACTGTTCGATACACGATTTTGCCCATTTTCACAAAAACATTCATATCAACTCACTGAAACTAATACTAACTACTGCCCGTCCAAAATGGCTGAAACTTTGATGAGTAACTGTCAACAGATGAACAAAGAAAGTTCACTAGTTATGAGTGCCACTATCTTGGAGGTCGGAAACTTTTCAGACCAACCTCGTACGTAGTGAAGGGTGTAAAAGTAATGAATATCGTTTTTCTGTAATTTGTTGAAGTTATGATGATTAAGACAGAGAATTAACTGTAACTTTTCTTAAAATTTATAATGAAGGGAAAAATCGTTTGAAATGGACGAAAATGATGTGGCAGATGTACCTTATGGAGATATAAAAACTGCTACTTTTTAATTTGCTTCTAAAAGGTGATAGAGTATTTTATGAATTCAAGAAAGCTATTGATTGCTATTTTATATATGTACTCAATGATTGAGTCATTATTGATTTTGTTTTTGTAATAACTATAAGGTTAAAATAATAATTAGTACAGAAAAGAGTCTGATTAGTTGGTACTTAATTTATGAATTAAATATTTGTTAGTTACTCTGTTTTACTATTTGTTGATCACTGACTTATAGACTTTGAGATTAAGGATTTATGTTGATAATACTCGCATATTATTTCATAAGTGAACAACTGATGTTGTTTCAAAAATTTAGTAAAATGGTTAACTTTATTTTAGGCCAACAAAGTGGTGACACAAAGTTGTTGCGCTTGTGGTTTAGCAACACTAGGTTGAAAAGTCTTGGCCTTCTCGAGAAGGGCTCATGAAATAATTTGTAGAAGCTCTCAACAAAAACGGAAACTTCCTTTTCCAAAAACTTAGTGCGAAAAAGATAAAAGCGGGTCATCTTTGATGGGAAACGTTCTGACTATTCTCAATATGTTGATCAACTAATGAACGCTTTGAAATACTTGGATGTAACGTGAGCATCAAGTTACACTTTCTTCACAACCACTTAGACTATGTTCCTGCTAATATTGGGAATTCAAGTGAAGAACAGGGCGAGCGATTCCATCAGGACCTTCGGACTATGAAGTCTACTAGAACGAACACATGATGGCTGACAATTGGAGCTTTAAGAACAGCTCACTGACTAGAACATCTGCAAGAAAATCTTTCAAAAAAGTTTTTGATCAATTGAAGTGTTACAATTTGAAGGCCAAATATTGCATTTTTCAGAGGACACAACTTTATTTTTGGGACATGTGGGGGGGTCAGTAGAAGTTTAACTCCAAGTTTGTGTGTTGCCCCTTGTCCCCCGACCGCTATCTTGGAATAAGGGGTGCAAACACCTTTTTATGATATCTCGTAAACTATACGTTCCACAAAAAAATTGTAGGGACATAATTTGTGGCAAATCGCTTTGCCTATGAATATCCTTGTATATTTTCTGCCCTAAATTTAAATTTAAAGAAATTATAAGCAAAAATGTGAGATTCTACAAAAATTTTGTTTTTGCTCCATAACTTTTTTCATCAAAATTACTTAAGACCAATCTTGTGGATGGTGTTATGAGGAAAATTTTCTATTTGATATTTTTGAATTTCATTCATTAAAAACGCTTTTACAGCGCTTCAAAGTTGACCGGGTTGGTCAATGTTCATTGGGATTCCGGTCAGAACAAAATGTTTTAGTTTTGTGTTTTTTTTTTCTATTGTAAACACATTCTCAAAAATTCGTTAAATCCCTATCTACAAATTTACGTATTCATTGCTAACTGTTTTTCTTACTATAGAACATACCAAATTATTGCTTTTTATAGTAATTTATAAGATGAGTGTTCATTTTCGAGAATGTTAAGCGGGTAGAAAAGGTCCGAGTTACCGACCTGAATCAGATGCAGATTCAATCATCGTCTCTGCTGCGCTTAATGCATCCCAATCTCATGATTTTGTGATAATTGTGGCAGAGAACATTGACATTCTTGTATTGCTCACTGTATTAGGTAGACGACAGCCCAACATTTACTTTTCTAAACCTTCAAAAGGGCGCACACCTGGTCACTTATGTACATAGCTCTTCAAGTTTTATGTATGGAGATCTTATTGCACAGAATTTGCTATTTCTTCATGCTTTCTCAGGATATGAAACAACATCAGTAGCCTATAATATGGGGAACTAATATTAATAAAACTTATGGAGAAACATCCTGGTGGCACTGCTGTATTCCTGAGTGAAGAAGTCGTATCATCTTTGCTCACACTTATTGGCAAACGTTTTTCATAGTTTTATACGGCGGTAATAAAGACGACTCGTTAGACGGCATGCAATACGAACGATTTGCCAAGACAGTGGCTAAAAATTCATTTAGTTTATCATCGCTTCCTCCCACACAAGATGCAGCTCGTTTTCACAGTCTCCGAGCATATCACCAGATTCAATCGTGGCTCGGAAGATATCAAAATCCTGAACATTGGGGCTGGAAAAAGCATGCAAACATTTGGATGCCAATACAAGCTTCCAAGTCTCCAGCACCCCCCGATCTCATGTCATCGACAAGATGTCTGTGGAGTAGGCTTACTGGGGATAATGAAAAAAAAACGGTTATAGACTCTACCTTTTAGGAGGCGGAGAAAAGAGCTAGCAGTAGTAAGAGTTCTTTTAGTAGTTTAGTTTATTGGTGCTTCATGCACACACCACAAAAATTGTCGCATCACCTGGTATTCTGAATTCCACAATCGATTAAGCAGCTCGATCGCAGTTTCTTTGTCAACATATGTTTTTGGACATATGAGGGAAAAAATCTTATCTATGCAGTAACATTTGTTTCAAAATGATCTCAAACACATCTGAAACAAGAATGAGTTCATTTGACTAACAGTATCCATTCAATTTCTCTTCAGTTTTCACGCTTAATTTCTGTGTTTCTTGTTGATTTTCGAATGTTTGAATTTATTGTAATGGATGGTGCACGTCCTGGACGCTATTTGAGTGATCATGAAGAGAGGCGAAGCCAACGGTACGTGGCTAACTTGTTGAATGTTAACCAAAGCACTATCTCAAGAGCAATTAATCGGTTCCACGAAACAGGGGAATATTGAAGAAGGGCCGGACAGGGAAGAAATCGGATAACAACACCAGTTGATGATCGTTGGCTTCGTTTAACTGCACTAAGAGTTTGGCACTGTACGGCTAGAATACTACAAAATGAACTTGCACTTTCCAGAAATATGCATATTTCATTGCAAACTGTTAGGAACAGGCTCAGAGAAGACGATATCAGACCAAGGGTGGCTTCTACCGGCCCGCGTCTCACCAGAAAGCATGAAGTTGCAAGACTTCTGTTTGCGAGGGAATATGCAAATTGGGGTATTTCAGAATGGTCGAATGTTCTCTTTTTCGAAAAGTCCAGGTTCTGTCTAGTATCAAATGATAGACGCATGCCTGTATAAAGACGATCTGGGAAACGGTATCAGCAATGCAATATCCGGCAAACCGAAAACTTCAGAGGGTGCTCAGTAATGGTGTGGGGAGGCATTTCTTTCCATGGTCGAACTGAGTTAGTCCTAGTGAATAATGGAAGAATGACAGCGGCCAGATACATCCCAGATATCCTTGAACTCCATGTTGTACCCTTTGCGAAAACTTCATTTATATGCATGATAATGCTCGGCCTCATGCAGCTAGAGTAGTTACAGAATTTCTGCAAAATGCCGAAATTGATATTTTGAGATGGCCAGCCAGAAGTCCCGACTTGAATCCCATAGAGCATGTTTGGGACAACATGGGGTGGCAAATTCAGCAACGTAGGATGCCTTGTAGAACACTACAATAACTATAAAATATGCTTTCTGAAATTTGGAACTCAGTGACTCAAAAGTACATCCAAAATTTGTTTGAGGGGCTTCCGAGACATATACTGGCAGTATTTAGGGCCCGGGGAGGAAACACTCGAATACAGAGTATAGGAACAAGTCAAAATTAAAATTGAAAATGAATAGTAAATATATTGTAAATAAACTGCAAATAAATTGTCAATAAATTGTTGATAGTTGTTGATTAGTTTCGGACTAAACACGATTCACATTGAAAAATTCACAAGCATTGTATAAAACTGCATTAAGCAGTATTTTCCTAAATTTATTTTTGAAATTTTTTATAGGTAACAATCTGAAGGACAACGGCAATTTATTATAGTATGAGAAAGCCAAAAAGTTTGGGCCATTCTGCGATCTCCAAAGTATAATAAAGGAAACTCTGACATCGTGTTTATTTCTAGTATCATAATTATGAATGTCTTCGCCTAGATTAACCGAAGAAAAACTTTTGTGCTCATACACAAGACACTCAAAAACATAGAGTCCAGGAAGAGTTAGTATATTCAGTCAATTTAAATGAGCTCTTGCAGCAATCTCTATATGCGATACCCACCATGATACGAACAGCACGTCTCTGTAGACTAAAAATTCTTTGCAATTCCGCAGCATTTCCCCACAAAATTAAGGCATACCTTAAGAGTGATAGCAATGAATAAGTCAAGTTGTAAGTAGAAATTTAACATAAATTTTTGAGAATGAATTTACAATAAAAATAAAAGATCATAAAACTGAGTTAAACATTTTGTTTTGATTCTCAATGAGCATTGACGAACCTGGTCAACTTTGGAGCGTGTTAAATGAATGAAATTAATAAAATTAAAGAAGAGAATTTTCTTCAAGACCATCCACAAGATTGGTCTGAAGTAATTTTTTCGTAAAATGTAGAAAAAAGTTATAGAGCAGAAAAGAAAACTTTTATAGAAATTTTCTAACTTTTTTGCTTATAACTTCTTCAATTTCAAATCAGGAGCAAAAAGTTATGGAAGCATATTTGTAGGCAAAGTAATTTGCTATAAATTATGTCCTCACAAATTTTTTGTAGAACGTATAGTTTACGAGATATCATGAAAAAGGTGTTTGCACCCCTTTTTACTTCTACATGTCCCAAAAATAAAATTGCGCCCTCTAAAAAATGCATAGCTCATGTAACATTTCAGTGGACTATCTTTGAATTCAAGAATCTAATGAAATAGGATCAATTTTAAACAAGTTGTTTCATTGTTACAAGAACCATGCCTAAACGAGAGCTGATACAGAAGTATCAAACACGAATTTGAAATCGCCAATGAGAATTGGGCTAATATTATGTGCCATAACTAGATCATCAGAATTGATGTTGTGCGGTGTTATTTGCCTATTTGAAAAGAAATTTGAAATGTTGAAGTAATATTGAAATTGTGCCTTCATTTCTTGGCGAAGTGAACAGCATATTTTTATACCTCAATCATTCCAGACTCAACCTTGATTACTGGTTTGATAACTTTATAGAGAAAATATTATCAATTTTCGTGGCTAAACCCCATCGAAAGGTATATTGGACTTCTCCGCTTTAGCTTGTAAATAAAATAAATACGTCAAACCTGACACGCACGAATTCACTCAACCGATATATTTTTCGACGCTTCGCTCGTTTTCTGATTATCATAAATTGATTCTTCTAATTAAGAGCTTTTAATGTTTGTGGTACCATATATTTCCTTGGCGAGAGCCAGATATAGCTACCATTCACTTCAAATCTATATCAAGTAAGTTATACCAATTTCGATTTCACGCAAATGGATATTCATTAAAACGGGGTTGTAGATTCTATTGAGTGAGGTCCATCAAAGAAATGATACACATGCAGTGATTACTTGCATTAGCAATAAATGAATCGACAATTGATAGAGATCAACACGTGATCTGGTAGGCTAATGGATTAATGAAAATTTACTATAATTTTGCGTTATTTGGACGATGTAAAAGGACAAAGCATTTGAGAAAAAATGTGAAATGTGGAATGCGAGAAAATGGGATTGGCTCATATCTGCAGACCTATAATCTATTGGGAGGCTACAGGAGAAATTTGAAAAATGATGTTGTTGAATTCTGCAAACAATCAAGACTGTGCAACAATTTAAACCTATCCACAGATAAAGTCTACTCCAAAGCCCGTCACTGGCTCCAAAAATTATTATTATTTATTATTGTGGACTTGTGCACTATTTCAGCTTTTAGCTGGATATAATTTACCTTTCCCAAACTCAGGAATCAAAGGGAATAGGCTCGATCACAATAAACTTGACATAAATTTTCTCACTATCCTACATGTATTGAGAATTACAACTTTTTGAATTCATCATTCATCCAGTTCTGTCTTAGTCCATTTGATTATTCCAAATGAGTAAAACAACACTGGAATGGCGTGGGTGTTAATTGCCTTGACTAGATTCCTCGAGTTCAACATTGATTTCAGCACAGTCTTCAGACGCTGACTGTATTCTGAACGAATTTTCTCCTCTAACTGTTTTTGGTCTAGCAATCTAGCTTGTTGGTATACCAGATATTTGTAAGTTTAGGCATCTCTCATACACTGTATAATATCACCATTTGGAAGTTGTTTTTCAGCATCTATGACTTCACCTCTTTGAATGTTCAAGGGTCATTTTCAATTCCGAATTTTATATGAACATCTGCCGGGAACCTACTGACAGTTTTCAGCAGATCATCCAATTGCTTCTTGTTCGAAGCATAACATTTGATATCATCCATATACAGTAGGTGGGAGATTATGATGTGATAATTCCTATCTGCTTTTATCCTAAATCCGTATCCTGTTCTATTGAGCATTGAAGACAATGGGTTCATAGCTAAACAGAACCATAGTGGACTCAAAGAGTCTCCTTGAAAAATTCCCCGACGTATGGGTATCTCGTCGGTTTCAATTGACTTATTGTTCATATTGACCTGCAGAGACGTGCGCCAGTGTGTCACTGTTGTCTTCAAGAATTCTACCAGGGCTGGATGGATTTTGTATATCTGCATTACTTCGACAAGCCAAGAATGGGCGGTACTATCGAATGTCTTCAGATAATCGAGAAAAGTTGAATGAATATTTCGATACCCTCCGTGTGCCTGTTTCATTATCACAGAATCGATGATGAGTTGTTCCTTGCACCCGTGGCGTTTCTTTCTACATCCCTTCTGCTCCTAAGCTAATATATTGTTGTCGTCAAGGTGTTGGTATATTCGATTGGATATGCATGAGGTGAGTAATTCGTAGAGCGTTGGCAGACGAGTGATTGGCCTATACTGAGACGGATCCTGTGTTCTATCGCACTCAGGCAGGATATATGTTAAGCCTTGAGTTAGAAAAGTGGGTGTCTTTCTGGGATGTTGAAGAACATACGTGAGCTGTTTCGCCCCATGGAGGTTATCAAACTACTTGTACCAGAAGCTGTGGATAGTATCTATACCTGTGGCCTTCCAATTGTTGGTCGCTCTAACTACTGTTGCGATTTCTTCCTCCGTTTTTCCTTCGAAGTCCATATGTTTGATGTCTAGGCGTTGTTTTTCATTCGTGATCCATTCCGCATTTTTATAGTGTTCTTTGGGGTTCGACCATAGCGATGACCAATAATCGGTCAAGCACTGGGCGCCAGGTACTTCTCATTAATTGTTGGTCGCAGTTTACTTTAATTCCCTTATGAAAATTGGCCTCGCTTTGGAGGAACCTTTAGTTTTGGGTTTCCTTTCAGTACACTTGATATATCTTGAGAGCCTCTTTGCTTTGCTTGGAGTTTCTGCTTCAAAGTGTCCATATACACGTCGATGTGATGTTTATGATCAGGGTGTTTTATGTTCGCACCAATTTTCATATAAATTTCCGTATATGTGATTTCAAGCGCCTTGAGAGTTTTTTGTTTCTCAGGAATTCTGTGAGGTGGCCGATTTCAGCTCTAATATTATCAATATCTTTCTCCAGTCGTTTTTGGCATGGTGGTTTTCTGACGCTTTTTGGCTCAGCTCGAATCAGAGTTGTGGAGACTTGTTGTTTGTGTAGTCGAAGAACCGGTACCGCTCCCCAGTAAATAAAAGTGTGAATCTTCTCCAAGGTGTTCTGGTCAGTGTATTCTTCAAACACTAAGTTTACGCTCGCTAGGATGATATTGGTGTTCTTATTTTTCTTGAGTTTGGACAGTTTAGGTCGTTTAGTTGGGTTACTACCACTGAATTCAGTTATTGCTCTGTTGAGTTCTGATCTTGTTAAATACATATATTCATTCTGCTGAGGAGGACGTTCCATCTTGATATTCGTTTCCGTGGCTTCGGTGTTATCTGTATCACTTTCATTGACGATAAGTATTCCGTTATGAGTATCATCTTCGCTTCATTATGACCTCTTCTCGTATGGTTTGCAGCGCTTCTGAAGTAAGTAGCCTGTTTTTGACGATTGTTCTTCGTTGATCCGAAATATCGGATATGTGCTGTAATTCCGGATATTTTTCTACGAATGCAAGATGTGAAGCGTATTTATATGCTGTCATTTCTGATTCTAAGTTTGTAATCTTGTAATAGGAACGCATAAGGAAGGAATTCATTTCTGGGGTCCACTTCATGCGTTTCCTAGGGAGTCCGGCTCTCGTGGTCGTTGGTATAATGGCTTGCGCCACCGTTGAAATATTAGGAGTTATTATTATTATTTTTTTTTCCACGCAGCTGCGGTATGTTTCTTATAGTGAGTCGGGATCAAAATAATCAACGATATACTCATTTGCCAGTATTCGCCGAACGGTGGCACAAGTTGCCAGAATAACAGCCTTTTGTGCTTTCTCAAGGACGTTGCGCTTTAATTCTCAACTGGTCTAGGGCACCAGGAAGATGTTGGTCGATCAACCCATTAGCAGATATAACAATTAGTCCTGTCGAGGGAATATATATCTTTGAGCTCAATGGCTAGATCTAAGTACTTAGGGAGCTTTTCTCTTTTCGCCTTCGCAACTTTCTCGTTTAGAGGAGTCGTCACGTCTATGAGATGAGCAGTGTCTGGTCTATTATTCCTTATATTTTTGTCCGTTATCGTTAACGTGTCCTAGTACACCTTGATCTTGTCATTCTCCAGAAAATCAGCAGGCTGGTAACTCTTCTTTCAACAGATTCTGTCCTCTACATATCTCCTGGTGTAATATACCAGCAACACGATTGTGACGGTCGAGATAATCTTTCGGTGCAAGGTAAGTACACGCCGAAATCAGATGTGTTATGGTTTCGGATGTATGTTTACAAAGTCTGTATTTATCATCTGATATCTCCTGTTTCAGGATGTACTTGCGATAATTATAATAATAAGCAAGAGTACCAAGGAAAATCCTATTTAGTTCTTTGAAACAAGAAAAATAAACGCTCTAATAAATCGAATGGAAACTGAAATTATGCAACAATCATTAAGTTATATACTGGTTGCCATATACAAGTCATATTTGTTCTTAAATGCGTTCAACGATCCTGAACTGACAATTTCATGAGGTAAATCATTCCAATAGTCTAGCGCTCGTTTTGAAATTTTCTTTTGCTAATTTTAAGCTATGACCACGCAATCGTAAATCCGTATTTCTCGGAATGCCTCCCCCAATGAATTTTTCTCAGTGCCCTGAACGTCACGATGAGATCCTCGCGACGTTGCCCCACATATTGCTATCCTCGTTCTCTATAAATACTTACATGTTCACGATCACAATAAATGATTATTTTCTGGTGTTTTAAATGACTTATTCACGTTACTACATTCTATGATTATATATACAGTGTGTTGCAACAAAAAATTTCCACCCTCTCTACCTCAATATGGAATGATTGTGGCGGAAACAGTTAAGAAACGCCATTCTTCAATTTGGGGGGTGGGGGGTGTTGGTTGATGGTTGTAGTAGGCAATATCTGAGTTGGTTCGGAGAATATTAAGTCAACCTCAAATCCTCACCTGAGTCAAGATTAATTTTCGGTAAAGTGGGTCGAGCGACTTATCTTCTGAAAGCTCTTTTAATTCTCTATTCAAGAATAGTATCTTTATGAACATTCAATATTACACAGAAAGTCCAAACACAGCGTAAGTTTGTTTTCCAATTAAAAGTTGTCACCCCTTCTATGTCGAGAATGACTGGTTGTAGCAAAAAAAGCTCGAACACGTCAATCTTTAATTGGCGGAGGAAGTAATTTCTGAGTTGATTTGGCGCATGTAAAATCAACTCTCTACCCTGAGAAGCGCTTATATAAGTCGAAATAGATATTCAAAAGTAATATCTTTATGAACATTAAATGAGATAAAAAACATAAGGTTTAACTTTAATCTACATTTTATTTGAAAAATTCGACGACGTTTCGCTGACACAGCAGCTTTATCAAGAATGCCAAACAGAATGAAGAGTATGGTATTATAAACAAATCGTAGAACAAGTTGGATGAATAACAGGAAAAACCCACACCGAGCCATTGTACAGTTAGTATGATAGGTAATTAAAAACTAATTGAACATGTTAAGTAGGGGTGAATAATTCACATCTACCGGTTCATTCAAAAGCTTGTCCGAATGTTTATATCTATTTATTTCTAATGCTTCTAGGAGATCTAATTTTGAACTTTGTGATTTTATATGTAATATGTCAAAGTTTTTATTGAATGAATGGTTTTCTTTTATTAAGTGGTTTGAATAATTTGAATCAGATTTATTTTTATCGAAGCTAGGTTTATGTTCAGATGTTCTTATGCCAAAACTCCTATAGGTCCTACTGATATAAATTTTATCACAAGAACCGCAATTGAGTTTATAGATTCCTGATTTACTTGATTTTTCAACACGAGATTTATTATTTTAATATGTTTACCTAAGTTATTAGAAGTTTTGAAAGTTATATTAAGATTTTGTTTGACGAGAAAGGATTTAATATTTGTACTTGCAGAACCGCAGAATGTTAAACTGTTGAATATTTTATAGTCATTATGAATAGGATATACTTCATTTATTGCTTTCTGATACAGTTTTTACGAATGATTAGATCTATCATATTCGGATGCTGTTTAAAGCTGCAACTTTGTGTTGGATTGGATGTAATGCATGGTACATCGGTTACTCAATTTACCTTTATCAGTAGAAGATTATAATAAAGAGTTAAACATCATCAAACAGATAGCCATTAATAATTCATATAATCCGGATATGATAGATCTAATCATTCGTAAAAACTGTATCAGAAAGCAATAAATGAAGTATATCCTATTTATAAAGACTATAAAATATTCAACAGTTCAACATTCTGCGGTTCTGCAAGTACAAATATTAAATCCTTTCTCGTCAAACAAAATCTTAATATAACTTTCAAAACTTCTAATAACTTAGGTAAACATATTAAAATAATAAATCTCGTGTTGAAAAATCAAGTAAATCAGAATCTATAAACTCAATTGCGGTTCTTGTGATAAAATTTATAACATCTGAACATAAACGTAGCTTCGATAAAATAAATCTGATTTAAGTTATTCAAACCACTTAATAAAAGAAACCCATTTATTCAATAGAAACTTTGACATATTAAATATAAAATCAAAAAGTTTAAAATTAGATCTCCTAGAAGCATTAGAAATAAATAGATATAAACATTCGGACAAGCTTTTGAATGAACCGGTAGATGTGAATTATTCACCCCTACTTAACATGTTCAATTAGTTTTTAATTACCTATCATACTAACTGTGCAATGGCTCGGTGTGGGTTTTTCCTGTTATTCATCCAACTTGTTCTACGATTTGTTTATAATACCATACTCTTCATTCTGTTTGTCATTCTTGATAAAGCTGCTGTGTCAGCGAAACGTCGTCGAATTTTTTCAAATAAAGTGTACATTAAAGTTAAACATGTGTTTTTTATCGCATTTATATCATGGATCTACATCAAGTAACGGCCTCCACAATTCAAATTTATGAACATTTAATATCATATAGTAAATTCAAGTAGAAGCAGTAATGATTGTGTTACATAAATGATTGATAGAAGTTAATCATTTAGTTTAGTGTTCTAATTGTTCAGTTTACGTGTAAATAAATTAGTTAGTGTTTTTGTAACGTTGAAGTATTTAATTTGAACCCACCAATAATTTCAAGAACTAAGAAACGTTACAATACTTTAGTGACACAAGCTTATGTATGTATGTGTTTGACTCCAACATGAAACTTTTTGTTATGCTAGTTTTATGGAAACTTATTCACTCTTCTTCCTGCAAAAACCAAAGTACTATGGTACTTCTTTCATGAGACAAAGTAACGCATTAAAACTTAACGACTAATCAGCCAGTCGCCTCTGCTATCGAAGAAACTTACTAGCACGAGCTAAAAGATGCTATCTTTCAATCCAAATAGACTTTCATTTTACTCCCATTAATATTAATACTTGTATGCGTGCAAACTGATCCCTTCGACTGGAGCAAAACGTGTTTTTTCGATCGTCGCGTATCTCACGCTCGGTGGAAAAATAGTATTGCCATACGTTATGAGGATACAAGAAAACGCGTTCTGGTTCGCGTTAGTAACGGTCATTAAATAATTAAAGAACTGTCGTCATTACAGATGCCTTATCAATTTGAATATGAAATTAAGAGCTTGTTTGTCTCTTTCAAAACTTCTGTCTAGCGCTGGATCAAGTTTACATGGACGCTCTTTCAATTTTGTATGAAATACAGTAAAAGCTCTTTATTCGCGCTTCCTACAATTGTGTTTTAACTGTTCGCGGATCTAATCGGTACATCAGTACATATATAATAACAATAATAATAATAAATTAAGCCTTAGGGGCTCAGTAACATTGTTTCTAAGTACGGGCTTAGCGAACCCGAGGTACCCAAGCTGAACCTGGCAGTAGGTATAAAATGCAACTTATCCAATGATGTACTATCTAAGAAATAAACGGGTGAATCGACATTGTACCACCATAACCTCTTGTCGCGTTCAGGATTTAGGAAGAGGGTCTTGTTCGGAAAATGAGTCACAGTCTCCCTCGGTTAGCGACGGAAGCAGCGTGATATCGAGTAGGGATACTGCAACACAAAACCAAGTGGGAAATAACATCAATAACTCCCAAACGACTCTTGATGTTTCAACGGCGGCGCAAGCCATTATGCCTACGACCACGAGAGCCGGACTCCCTAGGAAACGCATGAAGTGGACTCCAGAAATGAATACCTTCATTATGCGTTCCTATTACAAGATTACAAACTTGGAATCGGAAATAACAGCATACAGATACGCGTTACATCTTGCGTTCATAGAAAAATATCCTGAATTACAGCACATATCCGAGCAGAGAATTTCGGATCAACGAATAACAATCGTTAAAAACACGCTACTTTCTTCAGAAACGCTGCAAAGCTTACGAGAAGAGGTCATAATGAAAACTCAGAAGCGAAAATGATACTCATAACGGTATACCTGCTGGAGTCAATGAAAGTGTTACAGATAACAACGAAGTCACGGAAACGAATATTTACATGGAACGCCCTCCTGAGCCGAATCAGTAGAACGAATTTAGATATTTGTCAAGATCAGAACTCAACAGAGCAATAACTGAATTCAGTGGTAGTAACCCAACTAAAAGACCTAAACTGCCCAAACTCAAGACGAACAAGAACACCAATATCATCCTAGCAAGCGTAAACTCAGTGTTTGAAGAATATACCGACCAGAACACCTTGGAGAAGATTCACACTTTGATTTACTGTGGAGCAGTAGCGGCTCTTCGACTTCACAAACAACAAATCTCCACAACTCTGATTCAAGCTGAGCCAAAAAGCGTCAGAAAACCACCATGGCAAAAACGACTGGAGAAGGATATTGATAATATTAGAGCAGAAATCGGTCGCCTCACAGAATTCCTGAGAAACAAAAAACCCTCAAGGCGCTTGAAATCACATTTTCGCAAAATTTATAGGAAAATTGGTACGAACACAAAACACCCTGATCACTAACAACACATCGACGTGTATATGGACACTTTGAAACAGAAACTCCAAGCAAAAGCAAAGAGGCTTTCAAGATACGTCAAATGTACTGAAAGGAAACACCAAAACCAAAGGTTCCTCCAAAACGCAGCCAATTTTCATAAGGGAAATAACAAAACTGCGACCAACAATAACAGAGAAGTCCCTGACGCACAGTGCTTGACCGACTATTGGTCATCACTATGGTCAAAGAACACAATAGAGATGCGAAATGGATCACGAATGAAAAAGAACGCCTCGATATCAGACATATGGACTTCGATGGAATAATGGAAGAAGAAATCACAACAGTAGTTTGAGCGACCAACAATTGGAAGACCACATGTATAGATAATATCCACAACTACTGGTACAAGAAGTTTGATAAGCTCCATGGAGCTCTAGCGAAACAGATCACGTATGTTCTTCAACATCCCAAGAAAACACCCACTTTCCTAACGCAAGGCTTAACATATATGCTACCTAAGAGCGATAGAACACAGGAACCGTCTCAATATAGGCCAATCACTTGCCTGCCAACACTCTACAAAATACTCATCTCATGCATATCCAATCGAATATACCAACACCTTGACGACAACAATATATTAGCAGAGGAGCAGAAATGATGCAGAAAGAAACACCACGGGTGCAAGGAACAAGTCATCATCGATTCTGTGATAATGAAACAGGCACACGTAGGGCATCGGAATGTTCATTCATCTTTTCTCGATTATCTCAAGGCATTCGATAGTACCATCTTGGCTTGTTGAAGTATTGCAGATATATAAAATTCACCCAGCCCTGGTAGAGTTCTTGAAGACAACAATGACACACTGGCGCACGTCTCTGCAGGTCAACATGAACAATACATCAATTAAAACCGACGAAATACCCATACGTCGTGGAATTTTTCAAGGAGACTCTTTAAGTCCACTATGGTTTTGTTTGGCAATGAAACCATTGTCCTCAATGCTCAATAGAACAGGATACGGATTTAGGATAAAAGCAGAAAGGAATTATCATACAATCTCCCACCTGCTTTATATGGAAGACATCAAATTGTATGCTTCGAACGAGAAGCAATTGGATGATTTGCTGAAAACTGTCAGTGAGTTCTCGGCAGATGTTCATATGAAATTCGGGATTGAAAAATGTAAGATCCTGAACATTCAAAGAGGGAAAGTCATAGATGGTGAAACACAACTTCCAAACGGTGATATTATACAGTGCATGAGATATGGCGAAACATACAAATATCTGGGACACCAACAAGCCAGATTGCTAGACCAAAAACAATCAAAGGAGAAGATTCGTTCAGAATACAATCAGCGTCTGAAGTCTGTGCTGAAATCGATGTTGAACTCAGGGAATCTAGTCAAGGCAATTAACACCTACGCCATTCCAGTGTTGCTTTACTCATTTGGAATAATCAGATGGACTAAGACAGAACTAGATAATATTCAAAGGCAGACCCGAACGATGCTGACAAAGTACAACAATCATCATCCAAAATCGTCTGTGATACGAACAACTTTGAAGCGGAAAAAAGGAGGACGCGGATTAATAGATGTTGTCAATTTACACACCGAACAAATAAAAAATCTCAGAGAATTCTTCTCATCAAAAGCTTTCACTTCTGACCTCCATAGAGTGGTATCGTTGGCTGATAGGGAATATACACCACTAAATCTTGCTACCAGAGATGACCTGTTGAATCTACCGTTCCTATCAGATACTTAAAAACAAGAGCAATGGTCAAGAAAGGAATTGCATGGACGACATCACCATGAGATTAATCAACCACACATAGACAAAGAAGCCTCCAACAAATATTTGATTAAAGGAGAATTATTCGCAGAAACAGAGGGATTCCTTATGGCCATCCAAGACCAAGTGATCGCTACAAACAATTACAAAAAATTATAATGAAGGACGGAATATTACAAACAGATAAGTGCAGAAAATGCCATATAAGATCGGAGACTATACAGCATAATACGTCCGGATGCGAACAACTGGCCAATATGGAGTATCTTCACAGGCATAATCAAGTGTGCGACATTATCCACCAGAAACTTGCACACAAGTACGGACTTCTGAATACCCTCCAGCCATATTACAAGTATCAGCCGGCGCCCGTTTTGGAAAATGACTCTATCAGATTATACTACGATAGGCTTGTTATCACTGACAGAATGGTGACGAATAATAGGCCGGACATAGTGGTGTATGATAAGAGAGCCAGAACAGCAATGCTGGTGGATGCCGCCATACCGAATAATAACAACGTGCTGAACAAGTTCCAGGAGAAAAAGTCCAAATACACAGACCTTGCTATTGAGATCAAGCAGATGTGGCACTTCGAGAAAATAGATATTGTTCCTGTCATCGTATCCTCGACTGGGTTAATACCCAAAACTTTGCATGGTAGCCTTAAGAAATTAGAATTGCATAAGAATACCTATATAGAAATGCAAAAAGCTGTAATTCTTAATACATGTAGGATAGTTAGGAAATTTATGTCAAGTATATTGTAATCGAGCCTATTCCCTTTGATTGCTAAATCTGAGAAAGGTAAATTATATCCAGCTAACAGCTGAGATAGTGCATAAGTCCACGATAATAAATAATAATAACAATGTTTGTTTCGGTAACTATTAAACTCTGGACGTTGCAGGGATAACTCTAGCATAATGAAAATAAGACACAAATACAAAATCACAACCCTAAATGGTCTGACAACGTATAAACAATATACCACCTCGAAGGTATGACAACTAGGCAGTCAAACCTTGTATGAGGGGATTTAATGTTCTAATATTATATCCAAGTCTAAAAGAGAAATTCATGAATAAAGTAATCAATCTAAATATGTGCTGTTAAATTATGCATTCTAATTGTGGACATATGTGTTCTTTATATCAATAATTTGATGAATCATGGACCTCGGTGTAGCCAAGAACCTTGAGCAGGCGTACGAAAGATTTAATTGTTTTTGTCTTCTTGACATGTGAAGGTACAGAATTAAAAACTTTAGGTGCAAGAAAAGTACATGATATTTGCCCAATGGTTTTTTTTACAAAGGGCACATTTAACAAATTATCCCCATTCCTCGTATCATACATATGTGAACCATTGACATAATCGATGGAACTATTGAATTGAAAGGTAGGTAGTGCTATGTAGAATAACTATCGTACGTCGAACATTCCAGAGAGCTTGAAGAGGTCGTCAGAAGGATATCGGTAAGGTCTACTCCATATAACCTTTATAAGACATTTATGAGCAATCTGCAATCTTCTCAGGTGGAAATTTGTAATCCCATCCCAGTAACAGTAAGCTGTAGGTCAAATGTGGATATCCGAGAGCAAAATATACATTTTTGAACAATTCAACATCGCAGAAGTTCTTGAGGTTTTCGGATTTCGGTATCAAATACCTTGCTTTCGTTACCAGATTTTGAATATGGGCATTACGTCTCAAATCGAGGTCCAGTGTAACTCCTAAGTACTCAATCGCTTCTGTAGAACCTATACTGAATTCATCAACACCATCACAAACTAATAGAGACCGATAATTTGGGCGCGAAACGTTGTTTGAAAAGACTACAAATTTTGTTCTATTTGTGTTAACTGTCAAGAGCACACTATTAAAAAAGGCTAAAAACTTCGGTTCTCTGCCTATTTGAGCGTTGAAATCCCCACAGATCAGCTTCATATCATGTTGCGGCATGCTCTCTATTTGTCGGTTCAGTCGGTCATTTAGTTGGTTTGCTGTTAGGTTACTTTCCCTATTTGTAACGAGTTGTTTAACGCCAGATTCTTTTTTATCACACTCCATACAGCTTTTGTTTTATCAATTGAATTTAAAATATATCTAGCATTGTCTTGCTTTCTGGTGTCGGTGTAGCTCTTTCCTAGGCGTTGCTTCAGTACACGGAGGAGTTTCTTGGAATTATTGTCTCTCCTGACTTTATAAATGGTATTTGCTGCCACCACTGCTTTTCTTAGTCCTAGGGACGCCTCCGAAACCCCAGATATCTTTTGATTTTTCTTCATGCGTGTTCTAATTTTAGGAAATGACTTGTTAAAATTAGTGTAGATTTCAGCATCCGATTCCATGTAACTTCTGTCCAATTTATAGTTTTCAACTCGCCAATGCAATTGTCAATATTCTTCCGATTAATATCATACTTTTCTATATACGATTTGACCTCCATATTGTTTCGGCTCAGCTCCAGCACTTGAGCTCTATGGTCGGACAGATGGGGTTCAAATGTCTTACCCTTGTAAGAATCTTCAACTAAATTTGTGAAAACATTATCCAACCACGAGGTGGTTCTCTAAATACTAACGACAATCCATATGAGTGCATGATCTCTTCCTCAATCCTCACATTCTTACTCCTCTTTAAAAAATTAACATTATAGTCTCGCACAATGCACGTGTTAACACAATTATTCGCTGAGATTCTGTCCATTGCCTTCTCGAGTTTGTTTGCAAAAATATCTATATTCCCCTTTGGAGGTCTGTATATTGATACAATGATCAAACTTTCTTCTCGTATAACCACTGCCGCCATTTCTACATGTTTCTCAACTGAAAATTTTTTTAATTTAGGTATTTCAACACTGTCTACATCATCATGAACTATTATAGCACATCCTTTCGTTAACCGCCGTCACGTCTATTCCCACTTTCTTCAATTGTTCTTTTGCGTTTGTCGAAGCTCCAGGTCTATACCAGCTCAGGACATTCCGTGATCCAATATTCGTTATTCCATTGCATAGCTTTTGTCGTTTTCCTTTAGGATCAGTCTCTTTTCGAGGCGTACGTGTAGTTTTCATAACAATCTGGTCTTTTACGGGGGTACGTTGTTAGCCTTCCGCCCAACCCCCATTTTCAGAGGACCATATCTTCGGCTCTCGTTAGCTCTGACCCTACCTCCCTCTGGGGTTGAATACCCAAACTTCCTCGATAGGGTTACTCAGGTTTCTAGGGTTCATCGCGAGGAGATGAGAGTCGGAATTGAGTAGGAGTAGCTAAGCGACGCGATCCAAAGGATAAGTCGTAAATTGCGCTTCACTACCCCATTGAACCCCATCAATATTCTCTAGTGTCGAAATACCTATGGTTTTGGAAGAGGTTCAAATATGGTGTGGTGAAGAACTTCTTCAACCGCCTGCACTAATCTGGTAATCGTAAATAATGGAACCTTGAATGCTCAGAGGTACGAGACAGAAGAACATGTTGTAGCATTTGCGGAAAACATTGGTGAAAACTTTTTGTGTATGCATGACAACGCCAGACCTCATCAAACCCATATCATTAGGAAATACATTCAAGATCACGAAGATACTTGAATGGAGTGGCCTGCACGAAGTCTAGACCTCAATGCCTTCGAACCTAGCCAGCTACCGTGAATGAGGTTCGGAATAGACTGATCGAAATTGATCAGAATGTAATAAGGTCATTGATTTTGAGTATGATGGGGATTTCGATTGTTCTCCAGTATTCCATAGTTTTGGTGGATTACTGGAATGAAAATTATTCAACATATCTTAAGTTCTTCTGAATAAATTTGAATTTTCGATTTTGTGAATTAATTTTTTGGCGCAGTGTATTCATGGAAAATTGGATTTTCTATTGAATATTTTGGAAGAAGTGGTACCCGGTAATTGAATCATCAAGAAATATTACGTATCCCTACATTTTTGCCATGTATGTATATGAATGATTGCTATACGAGCAATATACATGCTAGAAATAAATGAGAAACGAGTAAAATGCAAATTTCGTTCAGCATGGTGAGACAACTGAATTATAACAGTGTTAGATTATTATATGCATCAATGCATTCAGTTATTAATGGATATCCATTATTTGCCTTATGTGTTGGAGTTGCAGAGATAACCACGAAACCGAAAAAAAAAGATAGGTCGCGACTACGGTGTAGAAGGTAACCTTTCCTAGAATATGTGTATTTTTTAAATTGTCGATACTAGGTTGTTTTAGGTATAATTATTCACGAGTGATTTAACTGAGAGTAATATTTAAAGTGCAGTAAATGCACGTGTTTGTGTACGGGGATATCTTTCAAGCTTGGAATATATAGTCCGGGATCTTGTACTTTCAGATCGATAGTTGACAATCAGAATGACCGCGAAATAGTTGAATTTGAATGAAACCTCCCTTTATCAGATTTTCACCAATTAATCGGAGATGAGAAAATTTTATGCATAAATGGTTCCGAAAAAACTTTTCCGAAACCAAAAAGATCCCAGATAGGAAAGGAATCTTGACTTCTCTGGAATGTGTCATTACTGGCGATGAGTCTTTCATGGTTGATTACGATCATACGCCAGAACATGGAGAGGCAGACTGCAACCCCTCCAAGACCCAACAAAGTACGAAGATCAAATGCAGGCTGATTCGCTTATTAGGAATCTTCCTCTAAGAGTTTGTGCCTCAAGGCCAAACAGTCAATCCAATGCTTTTACCGTGTTCATGCAAGTCAGAAAAAAGGGTCTTTCGTATGGGATCAACATAAAAGAACAATAGGTGTTGCATATAAACAATGCGATTTGTAACACTGCAATCTCAATAATTTATTTATTAAGTACAATATAAGGAATGTCTACAGCCGAAGCCAAAATGACATTCACTAGCTGAATATTAGTTACATAGAATCTAGTACTCTAAAAAAAAAGTATTATATAAGGCATTAATAGTGAGTTATATTCACAAAAAGAATGAAGTAAGAAATACAAAATGAATATTACAAAACGAATGATTGAATGAATTTGATGTTTGTCAACGAAAGAGTAAGCTTAATGTTCTCTTCAAAGAAATTGATACTCCTATGCGTGTTGTAGACACGTAGCATCTTATCGATAGGGGAGTTCTGTGCACTATTAGTTCTTTTAAAAGTTACAGAGAAGAGGTGCCTCCACGATTTCATAGGAACATTAAAAGTAACCATGTGCAAGATCTCAGGTACCTGAAGTACGCAGTTCAATACTTTAAACAAAACCAAAATATCAGATATAGTTCTACGATTTTCGAGTGACAATAAATTGAAATATTTACGGGCAGGAGCGTAGTCGTGATTCAGGATAACAAAGTTAGTTTTAAAGCTATGAACCGTATGAATCTATTCTGAATGCGTTCAAGTCGGTTGGAATAACAATCATAACGAGGGTTCCAAATAAATGAGGCAAAATTTAATTTACTGTAGATGAAAGCATAATACAAAGTGATAAGTGATTTCACATATTTAAATTCCTTACTTTTCCTGAAAATATAACCCATCATTCGACTTGAACTATTTGCTATGCGATCTATGTGTGCATCGAATCGAAATTGACACCCAAATCAAAAGCCGTGGACAGACGTCGCAACAATGAATTCCCATTACTGAAAAATGATAGGGGAATGGTTTCTAGTAAAAGTTATCGTAAAACATTTATTTAAATTCAAAAAAATTGGTTTTCTCTACAGTACTCAACCAAGTTATTCAAATCTAGTTGAAGATCAAGGCAGTCTCTTAAGAATCTGATATATCTAAAAACTTTCAGATCGTCTACATAGAGCAAGAATCTGGAATGCCGGAAACGCTCATCTATGTCATTTATATGAATTAAGAAAAGGAGAGGACCGAGATGAGTTCTCTGCGGAACCCCAGAACTACTAATGAAAGATTCAGATTTGAAACCAATTAAACTAACGAACTGTGACCTATTTAGAAGATACGATTGGATCCACTCAAGCAACCCACCACTTACACCTGCTTCGGCTAGTCTAAAAATGGGAATATCGAAACTTATTTTGTCAGTCTGAATTTGAGAATCCATTGCACTCTGCAGGTACTCACTATAAACGATCAAATTAGTTTCCAGAGTCCTACCCTTAAAAAATCCGTGCTGTTGTGGGATAATGAAAATTTTCACATGAGGGAAAAGATACTTATGAATTATGCGTTCAAATACTTTAGCAATGATCGAAAGTTTATTAATGGGTCTATAATTAGAAATATCATTTTTATCTCCACTTTTAAAAATTGGGACAACGGCGGACTCCAACCACTTTTTTGGAAATACACCATTAATCAGAGACTGATTGAACAAAATATGCAGTAGTTTACTTAATTTGTGAGCGCAATTTTTGAGAAAAATTGGTGGAATACTGTCTGGACCTGAACCCTTCGACACGTCAAGGGATAAGAGATCCTATCGGACCTCTTCCTCTTCTATGTGAATATTTGATAGTGCATTATTGCACTTTTTAACAGTTACACTACGACTACGCTGCTGACTTCCAGGAATATATACACTCTCGAAATAACGGTCAAAAAGATTGCATATCTCTTTTCCATCTGATGAAGAAATATCCTCATACCTCATTTCATTAGGTAGTTTAGAGCTGCCCCGTCCCAGAGACACATATTTCCAAAATGATTTGCTCTTCATTGGCAGTTCCCGCTCAATGTTAGAGGTGAATTTATTTAAATCGAGTTCAATAAGTTCGTTCGAATGAGCACGAAGCTGTTTGAATATATTGAGATCATTGACACTTTTACTAATTTTCATGAAATTTTTGCTTTTCTCTCATTGTAGCAATAGTACCTTTCGAAAAGAATGAAGGAAAACGCTTAGTGACTCTTTCTTAGGAACAACAGAACTGATTAGTCATTGATTTTCTCATAAAAAATATCCAGATTTTCATCAATTCCTTTAGAGCTGCTGTTGAGCAGAAACGCCAAATTCACCAGCGATAATGAACCATTGAAAGCTTCATAATTCGCATTTCTGAAATCGTAATAAAAATTTTGAATTTTCCATCATCTTCTCTTTAGACAAGGCAACTATAAACTCCAGTGTGGGATGTGATGTGTGTCCTCGTTTACAAATGGATGAGCACTTTTATGTATATTTGAGACAATTTTTTTATTACACAAGACTAAGTCAAGAATTTTATCGTTACTATTCTTCACATGATTGTATTGACTCAGTTTGACAAATGCAAGTGTGTCTAATACATCTGAATATTTATTTTCAATATAAGTAGGTATCAAATAACTCTTATCAGAGCTCACCCAATCAACCGAGGGACAATTGAAGTCACTACACACATAATGGAGTTTTCAGCCAGTAAAAACATTCCGGTGGCTCTTCAGTCTCCATAATCACCAGACTTGAGTCCTTGAGACTTTTTGCTCTTCCCGAGAATTAAAAATCAACTCAATGGAACTCATTTTGGGACACTCGAAAACATTCAAACAGCTGTAACCGACCAGGTAAAGTCTATTTCAGTATCCGACTTCCAGTAATGTTAGGATGATTGGAAGAATTGTCTTCAGCATTGTTGGCTTTCCAAGGGAACTACACTCGGAGGCAAAATTAGCGGAACACTCGAAAATTTAACGAAATTCGAAGTTCGATATTTTTCCTAATTCTCAACCGATTTAGATGATTTGTTCGGCAAGTTATAGATGAACTCTTCTGCTTTGTAGAAATTATAAGAGAAAACAAAAAAAAATTGAAAAAAATTTTATACGGGGGCAAAACTAAAAGTTTTTTTTTTTGTCAAAAATTCGTAACACCCTGTGGAATTTCGTGGTCCGAGTTGAAACGTACAATATCATGGTCTGTCAAGACACATCTTCCTATAGTAACGCCCTTCTTGTTTCATGCGTTTATCTCTATTTTTGCAAAATATATTTAATTTCAAGTGGAAAATCACCATTTTGGAGAAATTCCATTGAATCAAGAAATTGTCATTAAAATTCGTCTATCAATTTGGAATTTTCTTATTATCACTCAGGCGTGTTGAAATTGTCGTTTGCGATTTTTATGTTCGAATTGCATTAGTTATTGATGACAATTTGGTTAGTTTGGTGAAAATTAGGAATTCATAGGAGATAACAGTCGGTAGGTATTAAAATACACAACCGAATTCTGGGACCAACGATAAAACTTTTCATTTACACATGTGCACATCTTTTTTTATCAAATATGAAATATAACACACGTTTTTCTGTATATGACCACATTTGTACTTGTTTAAAGAATGAGAGTTTTCCATTCTTTGATTTGATACAAATTCGATCGGTTGCGGTGTTTTGTGATTCTTTTACTGTTTACGATTCGAAACGGTATTTTTCATTCAGAATGAGAGATTTACCACCAACCTCAGTAGCAAGGGCATTTACAGTGATCGAGGAAGGGCGCACCTACCGCTCAGTCGGTACCATGTTGGGTGTCTCGACGTCGGTTATCCATCGAATCTACCGACGTTACATGGAAACTGGATTATACGTGAGGAGGCGAGGACAAGGAAGAAATCGGGCAACCCGCGCTATATATGACCGTTTCATCGTCAATCAAACCATAAGAAATCTTCGTCTTACTGCTGTTCAGGCACGTAACCTTTTACAAGCAGTGGATAACATTAACGTCAGTGTGAGGACAGTCAGAAGACGATTAAATGAAGTTGGTCTGAGATCATACGCGCAAGCAAGAGCACCAAGACTCGATAGAGCCCATCGGGTAGCAAGATTGGCGTTTGCTAGGGAGCATGTAGCATGGACAATCAATCAGTGGAGACGAGTTTTATTTAGTGATGAGAGCCGATATTGTGTGAATTTCGTTGATAGTAGAAATAGAATATGGAGGCATCGAGGGGAACGGTACAATCAAGCGAACTTCGCAGGAACTGAGTAATACGGTGGAGGGTCAGTTATGATATGGGGTGGCATTTGCTTGGTAGTACGAACAGAACTGGAGATTATTGGCAATGGATCACTTAATGCCCATCGGTATATAAAAGAAATCTTGGAGCCCCATGTTGTGCCTTTTGCTCCTTACATAGGGGAAAATTTCCTTTTTATGCACGAAAACGCGCGTCCTCATACTGCGCGCATAGTGATAGAATATCTCAATGAAGTTGGGATCACACCAATGGACTGGCCGTCGCGGTCAACGGATTTAAACCCGATCGAACACGTTTGGGACATTCTTGGAAGAAGGGTTCGACAACGGAATCCAGGCAACGTTGAAGAGCTGACATTGGCTTTGGTGGAAGAGTGGGACAACATACCTCAACAGATGATAGACAACATCATTGGGAGTATGCGAAATCGTATGCGCGCTGTAATAAGAGCTCGGGGGGGTCATACTCGCTACTAAAATGTTTTTTTTTGTCGGTCATCATGAACATTTTTCACAACATGTTCATTTCATTTCCTGGCGAGTGTATCGCCAGGATACACACCTGCTCTCAATTTTGGACAAGAATGATAATTATTATAGAAAGTCACACAAAAAAATTCAAAAATAAATGTTCAAAATCAACGATTTTTCCAGTGTACTTCGAGTTTTCCCGGAGCGTGAAATTGGCCAGTGAATTTCAAAAATTTTCATTTCGTTAGGTTTCCGCTTCTCTATTTTTGATTTTATTTTTTGGCTAACCTCCGATGTTATGCACCTACGCAAGATTAAAAATAAATTCTTAAAATTTGTGACTTTTCGCTTCAAATTGGATATCTCTTGTAAAAATAGAGATAAATGCATAAAACAAGAAGGGCGTTACTGTAGGAAGATGTGTCTTGATAGACCATGATATTGTACGTTTCAACTCGGACCACGAAATTCCACAGGGTATTACGAATTTTTGACAAAAAAAACACTTTTAGTTTTGCCCCCGTATAAAATTTTTTTCAGATTTTTTTTGTTTTCTCTTATAATTTCTACAAAGCAGAAGAGTTGATCTATAACTTTCCGAAAAAATCATCTAAATCGGTTGAGAATTAGGAAAAATATCGGACTTCGAATTTGGTTAAATTTTCGAGTGTTCCGCTAATTTTGCCTCCGAGTGTACTTTGAGGCAGACAATAATTCATTGTAATTATATTTGAATAAAAACTTGAACGAAAAGAATATTCTGATTACTTTATTTACACACCTCGTATGTTGAATAACTGGTGGCAGTTCACTTCCCTGTTGTTACTATTTTCTTATTACAGATAATTCGGGTTCCTATAAGACTTATTTTCAGCTCTATTTTTAAAGTAATAATTATAATAATAAAAACTAACTAAAGGGCCTTCCATTAGAGACAGGTTGATATTGACAGGTTCAGGTTGCCATGTTATCTTGGTGACATATGTCAAATCTGATGTTTATTATTTAGTTATTTATGCCAAATCACGTAATTGAAATTATTGTGAGGGAAAGCCATTTGAGATGAGCGAACATTTGCATTGACATTTCTGTAGAGTGTCTTACGACACGCGAATAGTCAAAGTTTATGAAATAAGATAAGAAACACCACCAAGAGTTGTTTTACGTTACCATTTTGTTTTAATTAACTCCACTTATAATCATATAATGTGCTTCCATCGGTATATACGGCCGATTAAAACTAGAAAACACGATTGCAGAGACGGCTATGTTAAATAAAACATTAACAAAGTCAGTAGTGACTGATAAATGGCCAATTTGATCTGAGCATCTGCGATATGTTACGGTCTCAGTGCTCACATAATGTTACTCTGATGGTTGAATATCCATTTTACCTTAGATGCGGATAATTCACTAATTGTTCAGCTTAAATAAGATTTATGCCCGTATGCTCTGATTTATTATATTCAATTAAAGAACTGGAGAGGATACATTTTCTGAGAAATATTGGCGTTGTATAGATCGATATCCTGATCAACCATAACGTATAACGTTCAGTTTTTTATAAAGTTAGTAGAGCAGATGGCTACTGGAATCACAGTGGCGGGGAAAGACCAAAATTTGACGCGAATAAGAAGATTTCTGCGAAGTTTTCTATAGGGAAAAATGTTTCAAATTGTCGAACATTCATTCTTAAAAATAGAAACACTGCAATGCGGAAATCGTGAGGGATAATACCTTAAAGGTCCAAAATGAATTAAAATTCTGTGAAATCTTGAAATTTCAGCCCTTGAAAATTCTCTCAGTTTCTTAGAAATATCTTATGAACAGCTAGAGGTACAAAAGAACCGCATATAATAGTTGCAGGGAATAGTTTTTTCTATATAAAAATACAATGATAAAACATTAATCATAGCAGGAGACTTTAATGTTGACTTTCTACTACAAAAAGAAAATAAAGAATCCACCACAGTTATAAATTTAATGCTTTCTCACGGACTGAAAGTAGAGTCAAGGGAGCCTTCCAGAATTACTGCCACTTCTGTCAGCTGTGTGGACAATATATTTACAAATATTCAACAAAAGACGGTTGTACGGACAATCGAGCTACACATGTCAGATCATATGGCACAGACACTCAGTTTTCAATCATGTGAAGTTATACCTGAAAAAAAGAAAACTATTGAAAAAAGGATATTCAATACTGAAAAAACTTACCAATTGAAGAGAGAACTCTCTGAAGTTGACTGGAAGAACTTTCTGCACAACAAAAATGCGGAAGATGGTTTCAGTAGTTTCCACGAATTATTTGTTTCACTTCTTGACAAATGGGTGCCTGTTAAGGAGATAGTTATAGATCAAAAAGAGAAGAAAACCTCTAAATGGAACACAAAAGAATTAAAAGACATGAAGAATAAGTTGGAAGCTTTGCAAGTCGTTAAAACCGTACGAAGGGACGCAGAATCAAAAAAGGCATATGATATCTTCAAGAAGATCTACAATTTGAAAATCAATGAGAAAATCAAGGAAAATAACGAAAATCAGATACGCTAAGCAAGCAACAAATCCAGGGCAATGTGGAAAATCATAAAACCTGCAAAAGGAAAAAGCGAAGAAGAAAAAAGCAATTTAACGGCTGGAGAAATGAATGAATATTTAGCGGGAGTGGGATAATCCACAGCTGAAGAAGTTGATCAAACTTCAGTCTCATATGCGGATTACCTTGAAGACTTAAAGTTGGACACTAAGTTGAGTTGCTTTCTCTTCGACTGCACAGGAACAGAAATCAGGAAACTCTTTGCATCATTAAAAGGTAAAAATACAGTGGATAGCTACTATGTTTCCAGCTCTCACCTGAAGCTACTATCAAAAGAACTTGCAGAACCATTAAGCATTCTAATAAACAAAAGCTTTAAGGATGGCTATTTTCCTCGAGAACTCAAAAAATCAAAGGTAATCCCAATATTTTAAAAAAAAGGAGACAGAAGCCAATGCAACAACTATAGGCCAATTTCGATACTTCCTAGCCTGTCAAAAATCTTTGAACTGGCAATAAAAAATCGTATTGTTAAGTTTTTAGAAAAACACCAATTACTGAACGATGCACAGCATGGATACAGAGCGAAACGAAGTACCTCCACGGCATTAACAAGAGTCATTAAATCGATAACATCAGCGCTGGATAATGGAGAGATACTAGAAATGCTAAATTTTGACTTAAGCAAAGCATTCGACTCAGTAGCACATGAAATTCTTTTGTCAAAGTGATATTTTTATGGATTTAGAGGTATAGTTCACAAACTTCTCAAGTCTTATTTGCAGAGCCGTAGCCAGAGGGTGTTCTGGAAGGGCAATTTCTCGGATGAAGTGGAGGTCGAGTATGGAGTTCCCCAAGGATCAATACTTGGACCACTCCTGTTTATCCTCTATATAAAGGATCTAACAGTACCAGAATCAGAGTTTACTTGTCTTTACTGCGATGACACATCGGTGTTGATTAAAGGTAAAAGCCCACTGGACATAAGCACACAAAAACTGAAAGCTTTAAAATACATAAAAGAATGGTTCGCTGCGAACAAACTAAAACTGAATGAAGACAAAACGGAAGAACTTACTTTCAGGGCAGGTCCAAATGATAAGCAAGTAAAATTTCTGGGAATTACTCTCCACTCAAAGCTGAGCTGGTCTACCCACATAGATAGCATCTGCAGAAGAATGTCTAAAGCTCTATACCTCCTTAGAAAAATGAAAAGAGTTTCAACTTATGAAGTAGCAAAAACGGCTTACTATGCATGCTTACATAGTGTTCTTTCATCTGGGATACTTCTTTGGGGACAATGTTCTAAGCAAGCTTTCACATTGCAAAAAAAAGCCATCAGAATTCTTGAAGGCTTAGGCCAGAGAGAGAGTTGCAGACCTATTTTTAAAAAGGAAAAAATACTTACCGTACCATCTCTATATATTAACGAATGCATTAAATATGCTTACCAGAATAAGAACTGCTTGTTAAGGAATTCAGATGCACATGGATATAACACTCGTTTAAAAACAACTTTGTAACACCACTACATAAGCTGAATAAAACGCAACAGTTCTTCGATTACTGGGGCATCAAGCTATATAACAAATTACCTGAAAAAATAAAAGCTCTTCGAGAAGAAAAGTTCAATGCAGCGATCAAGAAGCTACTCATTGACGGATCGTACTACAGTATAAAAGAATTTCTTGAGGCTAAGTTTTGATAAGACTTGTTTGTGTATTTTGAGCGTAACTTGTTCTTTGTTTCAACTGTGATATTGTTATATACACTGTTATGCGTTTTCACATATTTTGTCTATTTTTAATGATAATTTAGTATTTTATATACACCCTGACGAGACATGTAATTTTTTTTTTGATGTCAATAAAAATTTCTATTCTATTCTATTCTATTCTATAAAAATGTTCTACCTGAAAAACGCAATCATTTTCTTGCAATGCGTTTTCAAAAATTTTCGGCCTAAAAATGTAAGTGATTATACACCGTTCGCAACTTCTTGCATGGTTCGCGACTCTAACCGGTGGAAACAGGAGAATGCGAACAGAAAGAAACAACATAAAATTGGTTCTGTCTATACATTTCGATGTTTTAGTATGCTATGTGAAATATTGTAAATAGAGAAAAATGATCCGCTCATCTCCGTTCTCGATTTGCAGCAATCTTGTTTTGTTTTCGAGCTTTTGCGGAGATCTCGATTCAAAGGGACTTCGGCATATGAAAATATCTCGGTTGCTATCAAAGTTATATGAAAACTATTTTCACATTCTACGGGCACTTTATTGAGTATAATGCAGGAATGTATTAAAAAATTTGTTTTGTTGAAAGGTTTTCGAATTATTATATAAACTTGTGTTTCTTTACATGTAACTCATAAGTGAAAATAAATAAAATATATGTAACATGCCTTAGAAGATTTCTCAAAGAATGTGTATTTTTGCAGAGATGAAAATTCTTGGAACATTCTATGGTTTTATCTAGTACTAGTGAGCCCATTATGATCGAATTTTATATCTAAACAGCTAATATACTAAACGCCTAATAAAGAAAAAACGCCTTATATACTATACGCCTAATATACTAAACTCCAAATATACTGAACGCCTTTTCATATCCAACTCTATCTATACTGAACGCCTCACTATATTCACTGATATTAATACCCAATAATTCTTTATGTTACATGGAACTCTCTCATATATTACCTCACACATCCTTAGGGTAACGTAGTTTCCAGTATTGTTTTATGGATACTGACTCATCGCTGTACAAATTTCAAAACTATTCAGTACTAATCCAATTCGAATAAATACATTCAATTTGAAAATCTCAACTTTCTCCAATTGAACTAGTATAAGATGAAATTAACATAGTTCCAACATTGATTCAAAAGAACAAATCACCCTTTAGGCATAGAAATTCAATCATCAACTTTAATATTAATTCACATTATCCCAAATTTTGGAACTAAAAATATATAATTATCTTTATTCAACAGTTCTGATGCGGATTAGATCAGATAAAAATCGAATAAGATTTGTGAGTTATAATGAACGAAAATATAAGTTTAAAACAAAACAAGTATAAGTAAAACTACCTATAACAAAAATTGTCAAATATACATAGCATTCTACAAGAAGTTGTTGAATGTTTTCAAAAATATGATTCACACAAGCAGCTATATGTTTCTTGTGACTTTCATAAATCTTAGATTGAAAGTTGTGGTTGTACAAAATGAAAGTTCGTATGCAACTTCTACATATTTGAACATCATATTTCCCACTATAAGACACCTACAAAAGAGAAACTTTCAACTTCAAATCAATGAGGTATAAGTATCATTCTTTCAACAGCCCTTATGAAATTTCCTGAGAAAGAGTACCAATGTGTTATGGAACTCATAATAATTACCTTTCATGCAATGACACAGAAGAATATCTGAGTATTCAGAAGTCAATCAAGTTCTATACCAACTCTGAAAACAATAGGTAATTTCGAGCCCTCTACTCCATCTCTTTTCTTTGGAGATGTATAACATCAACATGTAACTTTGCAGTTATTACTAAATATTTTCTTTACTTACTTTCATGATCGTACTATTAAGTGCTCTCATATAATAGGTTAAATATTATTATTTCATTTTCAAACCTTTCTACAGTGGATCTATTTTGAAGTTCCTCTTCACAGATTGATTGTAACCTAAAAATAAGTATTTCAAAAATAACTGAACTTGCATTGAAAATAACAGCTCACCTTCAAACCACTGACAAAATGATCATTCAATTGAAAGATAAACGGTTCGTACTTCTCATGTATTTCAGAAAGGATGTTAGAGCGTACAACTCAAACATGATCTCTAGGGCGATTGAAGATAATGAGAGTCTAAAGGTTCTCTGACGGAAAATGGCAAATGGTAAAAATAATATCTGTAAAGTAAAAATGAACAGAAATTTCGAAGGAATATTCAGAAAATAATTATTTATGGGACACAACGGGAACTGTAATTCTTCTTCTTCTTCTGTCGGGCCTCTAGAAGAGAAACAGCCTGCGTCTTCCATCTGTCTGGACGTTACGTATGATTGAATAATTTAATTTTAACTCTGATACACGCGAACTACACGAATGAAGAAAAGAAAAAAAAATTACCCCCACTTTCCGTACTGAATTTGGTTTCTCGAAACAATGTGAAGGATACGAATGCTCCCGAGGGGACCTCGTCTGGACGAACGTCAATATCGTTACAATTGTGAGCACGCCTCTTTTAGCCTTTTTTTTTCCTCAAGATTGTACTTCTTTTGTAAATAGGGGCTGGAAATTGGCGTAATATTTGCCTAGTAGTATAGCCACGCTCAAATAAACATTCAATGAAACGTTTATCCTCATTTGTTAAAACCATTGCTAATAATTTCTAACGTCAAAAACAAGCAACACCAATATAAAATTCGAGTTCAAACCAGATGTCATTTAAAACTCGATGACATTTCATCATTTTTTTCGGCCATTTTGAATTGGAACAGAAATCAAACTTTATTTTGGTTGTAGTTAAATGTAGTTCTTTGTCTTCTTAGAATATCGATGAAAAATACAACTTCAGGAGTGCCAACACCATAAGGAGAAAAAAATATTTCGATTTCATCTAAAAATCGGAATGAAAAAAGTTCTTCGAACTACTTTTTTTACCAATTCTTGGAAGATTTTTAAGATCAATATGTCAAATTGTTCAGAAAAGACTGAATTGTCGATTGAATGACCCATTCGAAATTTTTAGTGAAAAGAAAACGTTCCAGCGATTTTGAAATATTGCTCATTTTCGAAGGAGTCAGCCATATTATGACCGACTGTCAACATTTTTTCGCAAATTCTTAAAATTAAGCAAGTTCCACAAAGAAGTAATATATGGGAGATGTCAACCCAGATTATTGGGTCCATAATGATTCTAAAACATCTATAGATTATAATCGGCATGACTTGAAAGACTGAACTGAATTCGAGGAAATATCGCAGGTTATGTATTTTTTTTATAACTCCTTAGTCCTTTTTATGACCTTGATTGCTATGTAAAATCTTTTTCTCAGATTTGTTTAGACAAAAGAAGTATGATTGTTGAAATATTTTTCTGCTGGTTTTCTTTTTCCATTGTTACAGATTCCTGTCCCAAACCCCCTTTCTTTCACCCTTGTCTTCTTTTGGAAATCATGGAATGCAAGAGAGAATGAAGCGGCTAAGCAGAAAAATCTTTTGTACTCTTTTTGTACACACGACACACACACAACATAAACAAGACAAGCTATTGCTAATGCAATAGCGACAGGGAAACGAGTTTTTTCTTCAGGTTTTTTCACTCGTTCATTGACTCATATACAAGATAGTATGGTTCCCTTGTTACATTTCCTGAGCTCACACTTGTGCTTTTTCTGACCCACACCAAAATTATAGAGATAGACATTTTTATTGTAAATACAAATTATTCAAATTTTGTAAATCCTCTCTTCAAAAGTATATATATATATATATATATATATATATATATATATATATATATATATATATATATATATATATATATATATATATATATATATATATATATATATATAAATATATATATATTAGACTTCACCGGAAGTGAAATTTGGATACAATTCCTGAACAACCTAGTCCTTTGGCTTTCCACTGAAGCAAGAACGAATGATCTAGCTCTAAAATTGCGAAAGTTATAATGGAAAAAAATGTCTGGTTTTCTCTGGCGCACCCTATATAACTGATATTTTACTGACCAAATTATGAAAAATTTTTCGAAAGTGTTCCGATGAAATATATTTAGCTACAAAGTTAAATAAAATATAATTTGAATAACAATTTGAATCAAATTTAGTTTATATTTGTGGGTCGTCTTTGTCGTTGATGTTTTAGGAGCATGTCTTTCATTTATTTCTGAATTTATATTTGAATTCTATATACCACTGTCATTGATCAAAGTACAAACATGGACTGGAGCAAAAATGTGTTACAAAAAGAACTTCGCGAAAAGAAAATACAAAAAAAATAATTCCACTAACCGTATACGTTCACCATAATAAACAATATAAAGAAGTTTATTTACATTTTTCATTACTACTTTACGAAGAGATGACTAAGTTACTGCCTGAAAAGCTATTCAAAAAGCAATAAAAAACAGATTCAGATGAGTAGGCTCTGCTTCTTATGCAGTTTTTTCACATGAGTTACCTACACTCACGCCAAATAGGGTTAGTAACAGGTACGTATTGGAATTCAAAGACTGTCAAATTAACATTTCTCTATTTTTCTTGTTCATTAAATGTTGAAATTGATAATCTTAGGATTATACTTGGAAATAATGAGTTGCAAAATGTCATTTCCGTATATTACGCAGAAAGAAGTGTTTGTTTCGAACTATCATTGTTTCAATACCGAAATTTTATCAGGACCGTTTCTGTGTCCACCTACACTTGTATAACCCTAGAATATGTTTACGTTGGGTTAGGATGGCGCAGACAGCGAGTGAGGGAGTCGACCTGTCCCCATGTTAATATGTGCCATCGATTATTATGTTTTGTTTGTCGTCTGCTTTCTTTGCCCGACTACTCAGATTATTGATTGTAGCCGTCGCCAAATCAATTATTATTACACGCCCACATTCCTTAATTTCTGGGAATTTTTTTATGGAAATGTGAATAGTTTTGTTATTTATTGTCGGCTTTATCTTTTCGGCTAGGTGCATAAAGAAATATGTATGCGGTGACTAATAGACACGACAAACTTTGTCCTGTTCAGCTTTCAATATTAACCCTTAGCCGCCAATATTTTGCGTTAACTACGTTGTAGGTCCATGGTACCCAAACTTTTTCAAATGCTAAAATTTTTGTTTTTGTTTAGTTTTGTGAGATTCTTTCTATTGCGATTCAAAGAAAACATGACAAGGTAATAGAAATTTATTCATTAATTGCTACCACTGTAATAAATCAACAACAAAAAAATAAAAATGAAATATTCGAAATGAGAAAAATATTTCCCAAAATTTTGTGAATATTGAAAATAATGAAGAGAAAAATTAACGAGAAAATGACATAATTTGAAATTCTAAACTAGAACGTTTTCTATGAAATGAATTTTCAATGTGCAGGTACTTTTACAGCAATTTCTGCAATTCCTAAACACGAAACACATTCAGTAGGTCATTCTAGCTCGTTTACGCAAGTTACACATACTTTTGCACAACACTGTAAGCAAATGGCTCTTTTGCATATTTTGCAGAGGTAACTTGTCTTTCTCTTCAGTTTCGGATCACATAGATAAAACACTTTCCTTGCATTTCTAGGCAGCGTATCGGAATCATTTGGAATTTCTGGGACTTTAGTACTTAATACTCTATGAACTCTCTCATTATATTTTAGATGTTGGTAGTACCGAAATTATTTTGATGAAAGTAAAAGTTACTAACTATTTCCATCTCACTATTTTCATTCAAAAGAGAGAGAACATTAAATTTGACACGTTGGTGAAGCTCATTGCCGACATTGAATGGCGATCTAAGGGGGGTAGGAGAGGAGACTGGCTTCGCCCCCGCGTTTCCGGTCTTTTTCTCGAAAATCTAAGTCTCTAAATTCGTCCCAAATTCGAAAATTAAGTCGTAGAGTAACAATTTCCCTTCGCGGATCCGATCTTGAGATATGTAGGAATCGTTCGACACCCGAAACCATTCTCCCGGTAACCCCGTATGAGTGGGACGGATGAAAGAAAACCACTTATGACAGCTCGATGTTTGTTAATTTCTGGCCGTCAGAGATATTCGGAATGAGGAAAACGGAGCGAAATTTCGCAAAAGTCCGCCGATAGCACTTCGTTGAATCGAAGATTTTTTCAGTTTTCCGGTTGTTCAACCGAAATGAAACTATTGCGGCGCAACATGCGAAAGTCGAGACTTGCTCTTTGTCCAGGTTTCGTAACGAACAAACGATGTGGAAAAATTTGTATAGACATAAAAGTCCGACGAAATTATCCCCTCCTCTCGCTTTTTCGGGGCTTTCTTGGGAATTTTCGCTTAGATTATTGATTGTAGCCGTCGCCAAATCAATTATTATTACACGCCCACATTCCTTAATTTCTGGGAATTTTTTATGGAAATGTGAATAGTTTTGTTATTTATTGTCGGCTTTATCTTTTCGGCTAGGTGCATAAAGAAATTAGTATGCGGTGACTAATAGACACGACAAACTTTGTCCTGTTCAGCTTTCAATATTAACACTTAGCCGCCAATATTTTGCGTTAACTACGTTGTAGGTCCCTGGTACCCAAACTTCTTCAAATGCTAAAATTTGTGTGAGATTCTTTCTATTGCGATTCAAAGAAAACATGACAAGGTAATAGAAATTTATTCAATAATTGCTACCACTGTAATAAATCAACAACAAAAAATTAAAAATAAAATATTCGAAATCAGAAAAATATCTCCCAAAATTTTGTGAATATTGAAAATAATGAAGAGAAAAATATGAATAGCAGCGAAGTTCACTATTCCAAAATCAATAGTGTTTGACATGAAAAAGAACAAGGACAAAATAAGGAGATTTATATCCAAGTCGTATCAGAGAACAGGTAGGAATTATGGATGCAAGGGTTTTCACCAAAAGCCGAGTACCGAGCTCTCGGCAAAACGAAATTACGGCCGAGCGCTCATCTGGCACAATCGGGCCCTCGGTGCATCCCTAGTAGGAATATTATTTTAAACTTTTCCCAAATTATTCTATCCAAGGTTTTTTGTATGAAAAAGAAAATCATTAGATATCGCATTGTATAACTGGTTTCTTCAACAACGCAACGCACACGTACCAATTTCGACATATTGAGAGCAAAAGCCAAACAGTTTTATGAACAAATCACAGGAAAAAAAGATTTTCTGGCAAGTTCGGGATGGTTAGATAAATTCAAGCTTAGACATGGAATTCGTTTCTTGAAGGTTTGTTATTAAAACCTTTCCAGTGATGTTTTCCGCTGTGACCATTAAGGAAAAATTTCTATCGGTTGTTGAACAGATGGAATTAAGCAAAGAACAGGTAATTGATCGATGAAGCCTGAACTACGTGATAGTTGATATTTATAATGAATAATAAAATAAAAGAAGTTACTATGTTTTAACTATCACTAATTTATTGATGTAAAGAATGACAAAATTTTTACATTGGTTGGACCGGTTTCGGATATACGTCCATTATAAGCAACAAGCTAATGAAAACTGAATACTCATGTACAATACAGGAATTACCATCAATAAAATGCTAGTAGAGGTTACAGTAAATTGAACAATGGTGATTGGTAGGTAATTAAGTCTACCTGGTCGTTAAGGAGCTTAACCCTTTCTACCCTAGATGCCTTGAAACTTTCCATCGATTCAAAGAAATTGAGTTTATAAGAGTTATCACAGGAATGAAGAATGTTTAGCTGTTGAAGTTCTGGAAAGGGATGACATTCATTTAGACAATGTGCAGCTAAAGCAGAATAATATTTCTGATGTAGGAATGACCGGAAATGTTCTTTGTATCTAGCCTTGAAAGAGCGTCCTGTTTGACCTATATGAAAGGAATTGCATTCAGAACATGTTAATTGGTATACTCCTGATTTTTCGGAGTTTACCAATTAACATGTTTGAGTGTTGCCAGGCGTTGCAACTCTAGCATTTTGAATGATTGAAATGCTTTCGAGTTCATGAGATAATTTGTTCATTGATGCAATTTATTGTGTATACAGGATGTTACATAATAGTATGTCTCAACTTGAGGGAGTAAATTTATGTGCAATTTTAAGAAAAAAGTTCATATAAACATAGCTCCGCAAAAGCTTCGTTACGGAGCTACAGGGTGTTAAAATTTCCGGAAATTTTCAAAACTCCTGCAGTTTTTGAGATATTCAGCCCAAATTTGGAATGCAAGCTATTTTTTACAGCCTCCAACATTACAAGTCCTAAATTTTAGCTAGAATCTACAAGGTGTTTTCTTTTCAGGAGCCATGTCTTCTTTTGCCCTTTCAAACGTTTTTGCAGTACGCCACTGATCAGCGTACAATCAATTTTCGTCATCTTTATTCAATTTATGAACTTTTTCGACCCTTGTAATTTTTTCATATATCCAACCGTTCTTGAGAAAAAAATTATTAAACAATTGAATGCATTCGCTGAATTGAAAGCACTTCTAATTGAAAAATGACTAGTAGCCTTTGATTTTTTCCGTTTATTTATGTATATTGACAGTTGCTAAAGTTGAACCAGTGTCTGCTCGAATTGTTTATTAAATTAACGATTAAGTTTAAGACTTTTGAAGTTATTGCTGTAAGGAAAAATGGTTAATTTTACTAACGCCGAATTGGCTGATATCCATTACATGTACGGTCTGGCTGACGGAAACACAACAGAAGTTAGGCGATTATATCAGGTGCGCTTTCCAAATCGAGTAGGTTGAGGGAAACTAGTACTATTTCTACAAAGAATCATTTAAAATGTGCAACTCAAACTATGAGAACTTCAGATATTGATGAAGCAGTTTTGAATTGTATTGATTTGAATACTCATATGAGTACAAGAAAAATTGGAAATCTGTTGAATATTTCACATGTTCTAGTTTGGAGGATTCTCCACGACTTTTTATTGTACCCGTTTCATATTCTACGCGTCCAAACTCTACTTCCTCGAGATTTTCCTTCAAGAGTGAATTTCTGCCGATGGTTCTTAAATAAAATTAGAAAAAATGCTCATTTCGATGGTGAAATAATGTTCACAAACGAAGCTAACTTTTCGAGAACTGCTATCACAAATTTTCACAATAATCATTTTTGGGGTGAGGAAAGCCCCCATTTGATTGAAGAATCTCATCATCAAGAACAATTCTCACTAAATGTCTAGGTCGGAATAATTGGAACTTATTTGATTAATGAAATTAAGAAATAAGTCTAATTGACGAGTAGTTCCAATGAAACATACTAAGATGTCCTTTTCCTTGGGAAATCCTTTGAGTCCACTTTTAGCAGAGATTTTTATGAATAGTATTGAACAGAAAATTCATACACATCCACTCATTTCCAAATTTCTTTATTGGTATAGATATGTTGACGACATCTTAGTATGTTTCATTGAACTACTCGTCAATTAGACTTATTTCTTAATTTCATTAATTCCATCCATTTGAACATTAAATTCACGATAGAAATTGAACAGAACGATTCCATTAATTTTTGGACTTAAAAATCACTAAACAAAATAATAATCATGTTTTTTCGGTCTTTCGTAAACCAACACATACTGATACAATTATACATAACTACTCATTACATCCAATTCAACACAAAGTTGCAGCTTTAAACAGCATGGTACATCGGTTACTCAATTTACCTTTATCAGTAGAAGATTATAATAAAGAGTTAAACATCATCAAACAGATAGCCATTAATAATTCATATAATCCGGATATGATAGATCTAATCATTCGTAAAAACTGTATCAGAAAGCAATAAAGGAAGTATATCCTATTCATAAAGACTATAAAATATTCAACAGTTTAACATTCTGCGGTTCTGCAAGTACAAATATTAAATTCTTTCTCGTCAAACAAAATCTTAATATAACTTTCAAAACTTCTAATAACTTAGGTAAACATATTAAAAATAATAAATCTCGTAAATCAGGAATCTATAAACTCAATTGCGGTTCTTGTGATAAAATTTATATCGGTAGGACCTATAGGAGTTTTGGCATAAGAACATCTGAACATAAACGTAGCTTCGATAAAAATAAATCTGATTCAAATTATTCAAAACACCTAATAAAAGAAAACCATTCATTCAATAAAAACTTTGACATATTACATATAAAATCAAAAAGTTCAAAATTAGATCTCCTAGAAGCATTAGAAATAAATAGATACAAACATTCGGACAAGCTTTTGAATGAACAGGTAGATGTGAATTATTCACCCCTACTTAACTTGTTTAATTAGTTTTTATTACCTTTCATACTAACTGTACAATGGCTCGGTGTGGATTTTCCTGTTATTCATCCAACTTGTTCTATGATTTGTTTATAATACCATACTCTTCATTCTGTTTTTCATTCTTGATAAAGCTGCTGTGTCAGCGAAACGTCGTCGAATTTTTTCAAATAAAGTGTAGATTAAAGTTAAACCTTGTGTTTTTTATCTCATTAATATCATGGATCTACATCAAGTAACGGCCTCCTCAATTAAAAAAAAAACAAATGAATAACATACAATTCGAATAATTCAAATTCAATAATTCTTCACTCGCAAACGGTTGCAGATACGCAAAATTGTCAACAAAGTTTCTACATTGAACGATGATGACGAAAATTGATTGTACGCTGATCAGTGGCGTACTGCAAAAAAATTGAAAGGAAAAGAAAACACCTAGTGAATTTCAGTTAAAATCTAGGACGTGTAATGATAGAGGCTGTAAAAAATAGCTTACATTCCAAATTTTGGGCTGAATACCTCAAAAACTGCAAGAGTTTTAAAGAAAAAACAAGAAAAAAACACCCTGTAGCTCCGTAACGAAGCTTTTTCGGACCTATGTTCATATAAACTTTTTTTCTTAAAATTGCACACAGAATTGATTGAATGGGATCTTTGACATATACCGATGAACCTCTTCTACCATAGAATTGTGGATATTACTTGAAGAAAATAATGAGCCATGTGATATAAATTTGAAAAAAGAAAAATAATTATAATAATTGTAAAACAAGTTGGCTTCATTTCTTAGAAACCGATTGGCAAAAGAATTTTTCGAATATGTCCTAGCATTTTGCTCAAAAAAGGGTATATAGAATGTAAACGTATTCTTTCGCCTAACTTCAATAGGATTCGAGATTTCGTCACATGTCGAAATCCCAAATAAATCCAGAATTCCGAAATAACTCGAAAACTAAAAAGGATAACTGAAATCCGTTTTCACCAATGAGTTCATCTCGAAAATCGAATTCGAGAGATGACGGATCATTTTTCTCTATCTACAATATTTCACATAGCTGCCCTACTAACACATCGAATTTGGTCCACCCTGTACCTCTTCACAGAAATTTTTTCAGAAGCGATTTCTGAAGCTCCATAAAAATCAAAATGGTAAACCTCAGGAAATCCGTATTTAACCGAATGAATATTCAATATCGATACTATAAATCAGTTTTAAGAGCGAAGCCGATATGAAGCACTACATTGGTTATGTTGGCGATAATTTACCAGAGCCAATCAGAAAAATTCAGAGAGTGGAGTCGATAAATCAAAAACGGTCTTGTATATGTACCTTCGTATGACTGCAGAGAATTGTCGGATCCACTTTTAAAATGTATAATCTAACATGAGTTGAAAAAAAGACAACAAGAACTGAATGTCCGACCGCATCTTTCACTGGTTAATGATAATTTATGCCAGGTCTGAATACGGAATACTACTTAATTTTCTGTGCGATTTGCGTCTTCATTTTATGACATGTTCTTGTGGATTCTATCTGTATGCGAGATGGTACTTGCAGAGAAATTATTTATTTCGTAGGTCAACTAATTATGTAGTTTTTTTCCGGAAAATAGCATCGAATTGACTCCATAATATTGAAACGACACAGCAACAGGGTCTATTTGTTTTGTTTATTCGCTCAAATTATTCATTTATTTCTTGATATTCGATCTATTTGAATTTTATTGTCAATTGTAAACACTGTATTGTGTAGATCTACCTGGAAAACATTTTATAAAGTTCATCTGAATTCAAAATTACGGTGAAGAGACGGTCATTTGCCAGAATTATTCAATAATTCCATTTTAAAATCCATTGTGGTGGAATATCACGTATTTTTGAAGCATATCTTTAACAAAAAAAAATTGTCGGGGACATCGTTGAAATACAGGAAGAAACTGACAGGTATGTAAATGTCTCCGTCCAACGGATCTTTCGATATGCAAATTTTCATACACCAACGTTTCTGATATTTCGAAAATTATGTGAAGCCGAATTAAAAAAATCCGAAAAACCCCATTCTACGGCATGTAACACACATCAAATATTATCATTGAAAAAAATTACGATGGCTACTTCAATATTATCAGAAGATCATACTCATTTGTATAGACCGGATTATACAGGGTGCTTCAACGAAAACTAAACAGAGGCTATATCTACCAAGATATTCATTTCTGATCAAAACGCAAAAACATGTCATTTTTTGTTTTAAGGAAGACATCTTTTGGGGTACAATACTTGCCTGAGATATCAATCCCCTGAGCGGGGGTTGCAATCCTTGAACATTTTGAATAGGAAAGATGGGTCGTGTGATGACTCACAAAAAAAGGTGGTATCTTTGTCTACATTACCTTGAATGAATTTCCATTTTTAATCAAAAACTGTAAGAGATACAGGGTGAGCAACTGAAAGATAGGGAAGACTATTTCCCTGAGATTATTCAAGTTTCAGTGAGGTAAAATGGAACAGGTCTATGCTGATCAATGGCAGTCATCATCAAGTACCATCCTCATCTCGAATTTTAACCCCTGGAGTAGGGGTGACAACCCTTGAAAATTTGGAAGAGGGTAGATGGGTCGAGTGATAACTCGAAAGAAAGGTATTATCTTTGTCTGCATTCCCGTGAAGGAGTTCTCATTTTGATTGAAAACTAGCAAAAGTGTTTTTTTTCTTTCAAATTTTAACATTGACGACCGCAGTCTATGGAACTGTTCTTGAGTTGGATGCAGCTTAGTGTGAGTGGAAGGAATTGGTCATCATATGAAAATAACTATGATTTTTTTCATAGTTGGCCTTCGAAAGAGCATAGGCTTCCATGGCCTACCCACTTTGTATCCTCTACCTGTTTCTATATTCCTGCTTTTTTTGACAAAATCGCGAATAAAATGAAAACGAGCCATTTTAGGTATAGGAAACCTAACACCAATCAACATTCATTTCAAATATAATTCAAATGAAGTAAAAAAAATATATACTCATTTTTGACAAAAATGTTGCTTTGAAAACATAGTTTTATTGTCTTGACAAGTAATTTTGAGCACCCTGTATATAAATCAGCATCGAGAAGTATGTTTCCGATGCTGATTATTATTCTTATCCTACTCAAATCTGAATCAATTTTTTGGGCATAGAAGGTGATACTATAATTCCGATATTTTTATGAAAAAATCATAACTCAACGGTGGTTTATTTTAGATAGAAAAACCTTAACAAAAGAGGCTTGTAAAAACATGCCCTTTAATAAGAAAAATTAAAAAGTACACCATGATACTTAAAATAGAACAATTGTAGTCCATGTATGGTATAATCGTGTGTTACCACTCTTGAAATTGTAAATTTTAGATGAGTATCCCTTTACTCTAATGCAAAAATTTGAAATTGATACCCTGTATACGAAAGTTTCAGAATAGAAACAGAATCCAAGAATATTTTCAAAACATACTGTCTAAAAAAGATATCGTTGTAATCAAAAACCGAAAAATTACAACATATCAAAATTTCTGAAAATCCGACTAGATCAATTTTCACTAATTACGCGGAGGCCTTTGAAATATATCCAATCTTGCGTCACCGTGTATGTCAAAGCGAATAAATAATTTTAATATCTTTCTGCATAGACCTTGACACGTAATCCAGTGAACAAGTACAAGACCGTTATTACAATATAATGATGTATATACCCAGCACAAGTAGAAACTATCCCGTAGAGACTACTCGTGATTCGTATAATTTACCATTAATTTTTCTTGTTAATAACTAATTAAACGCCATCCATTATTAATCGGGTACATGCGAAATGTCGCAAAATATTTACGGGACCTCGGGTGGTCCACGGATTTTTGCGGTACGTCCTTATGTGGTCCAGCACGAAGCTACGGCATTCTTTTCTTCTCTGTTCTGTTTGTCTTTTTGCCTGCCGGAATAATTCTGAATTACTTTTATTTATTCGCTGTGGCCATGCATGAAACTCCGTGAAGTTCTTCCCGCGTTGTATATTCAATTTCGATTATTTGATTTATTTCCTTTTATGGGTGTTTTTACAAATGAGGGAAAACTAGCTTAAGATCTCGATCAGTACATACCAGGTTCGCACAAGAAGTAAATGCAAATGTGTGAAGACCGGATTGTATGCAAAGTGCATGTTCGCATATTTCATGCATTTTTCAGTATTTCTACATAAACGTCTGATTATTTGCATTTACTGAATATTATGGTTATTTTCTTACACTTAGAGATTGACACTGGGTTTTCCTACTAGGCCTAGAGTCATTAGCAGATGAATACGAGGATACACGGGGAACGGCCCATTGTATCAAGTAGGGCAAGGGTGCTCAAACTTGAACTGCTGGCGATCTACATCAATATTTTTAGACTACTTACGATCGACTCTGAGAGGCTGCAAGTATGTGTGATGCAGGGTTGTCGTACATACACGATACACCTTACCTACCTAGGTAGGGTGTAGCATAGCATATATAGATATTAGTTTTCCGCACAATATACATTATTTTAGTCAAGATTTGGGTTAGGTTTAGTTAGGTTCTTCACTAAAATATCAATGAAAACACTCATAGTTATTCAAAATTGAGAAGATATTGGTTGTTACAAAACAACAGAGCTACATTTGGTGCTGAACTTAACTAAGGAGAGACTTTGGATGTTGAACCGTGGCACTGAATGTCCTCAGCATACTTTTCATAAGATGGTACGCAACCACTGAGTGCTAATCGCAAGCATGATGACATATGATCGTCAGTTAGTCGATCGCGATATTTTGACTTAATTATCTTCATTTCAGAAAATGCAGACTCGCACAAGTAATTTGACCCAAACATTGTCGTCAGTTGAAGGGCGATTTGCCTTAGATTTGGATATTTATCTTCAGATATAAAACACCAGAAATTTGTATCAGATGATGTAGCTTTGAGATGTATATCTGATATAATCTGCACCAACTCATTTTCAACAGAACATGAGTTCATATTAAATTGATTTCATTAGCTAATTCCCCAATGTTTTTACATGAAAAAGGATAACTCATAAATGATGCTATATCTGCCAATTTACTGCAATCATAAAAAAGCATTTCGGGTTGTCCCAAAATATTTGATAATTCATCCTTGCTTTTAAAGACGGAAAATGTTTCAGATCATTTCTTTTCAGTTGATCTATCATAAGTTGCAATTTACTTTTGAATACGTTTACTGCGCTAATCATCTCAATAATAGTTTTTCCCCTACCTCGAAGCTCCAAGTTAATGGTGTTTAAGTGCATTGTGATCTCTGTCAAAAATGCCGAATCAGTCAGCCATTTCTCGTTTTTCAATATCTGAGTGTCATCACCTCTTTCGTCTAGAAAAGCTGTTATTTCGGGCAATGATTCTTGAAACCTTTCTAGGAATTTTCCGCGACTCAACCATCTGACGTCCGTGTGAAGAACTAAATCAATGTGTCCAGCTGACTCCCTATCTTCCAACTGCAACTTAAAGAGCCGCCGTTGCAAGCTACGTGCACGGATGAAATTCACAATATTTGTTGCAATGCTCATAATTTCCTATGTGTTATGAACTTTTGAACACAAAACTTGTTGATGTATAATGCAATGGAATGAAAAAAATTAAGGGAAATCTTTATTAGCTCGACACAATGCCACAAAACAGTTTTTGTTTCCAGTCATTGCTGGTGCTCCATCGGTTGTAATGCACACTAGTTTATATATTGGTAGCTTGTAGTTTTTTACAAAATTGAAGAAAACGTCATATATATTTTCGCCACGGGTCTTCGCCTTCAGAGGAATGATTGTCGAAAATTCTTCATTGGCCAACACAGAAAAGTATGTACATTTTGGAAAGTTGACAGAAAACTCCCCTCACTTGGGGACGTAACCCCCTGGAACAAAGAATTTCTACTAAAGATTCGATAACCGTGGCGAGAGAGATATGTTTACTATGAATCTCGTATGCGGCAAAAATAAATAATAGGTATATGATCATCTGAAGTTTAGAAGGAAAATCAGAGAAATAGAAAATAAAAAATCCAACGAAAACCACTATGTGACTTACCCCTGGATCCGTGCATCTAAAGGTGAGAAGGGACAGTGGATATTCTGTGGTTGGATTCAGGCGAAAATCTCATCAATTTTTGCAAATAGCGTAAAACCCTTTTTTTGGTTGAGATCCTGAACTCATCTGCCGGAGATGTGTGTGGCTTCACGCATGTCGGTTCTTCTTGGGGTAGCTACTTAGATAGCAATACTCGTTAGTAATGAAAATGATTAATTAACTTATTTAAAAATGATCACACACCTGAATATATAATTAGGGACATGAAATTTAAGAAATGTATTATTTTAAAATGAAAGAGAATGATATAAGAAAATAAGTACTAAATATGCGTTTTAATACGCAACACATTTCATGATCATGTTTTAGTTTATCTGCCATGTCCTGATTCATGACTTAAATACGCCTTGTGACAGTCGGACGAGATAACTGAAGTTCTCTAATAGCAGACATGATTTCTGTTTTATTTTTAAAATCTTCAACTAAAGTCTCAACCGCTTCAATAAATGCTTTCTTCACAACTGATCCATCTTCGAATGGTTTCTTGAGTTTCGCCAATATATGAGATATTTTAAATGACGCGATGGTAGCAGCTTTTGATGGTTTGGCTGGTCTTGTGAACATGGTTTGTTCTTTCTTCAAAGAAGATATCAAATCACGTACTTTTCGTTTTCTTAATTCAGTATGTGGCGGAAAATCCTTTTCATAGTTTTTATGAACCGTTTTATGATGCCTCTCTAAGTTACCACGCTTAGCTATTGCAACTGACGCATGACAAATAAGACAAATGCACTTAGTCTTCACCATACAAAAAAAAAAATCTTCCTCCCAATCATTATTAAAATGATACGTTCAAGATTTCTTCGCTGCACTCATTTTGTACTATTTAATAATGAACTTTGTATCGATGTAGTATTGCCTTCAAGTTACAATTCAGAATGACTCCAATTTATGCAGGCGCAACATTTATATCGGCGTGAACGAAAGCCTTGAATGTTTCTGTGAAACGCGCCTCCCGAAATTTCTAGAAAAGCGGCAAGAATAGAAAACATCGGCTTTTCCTTGACAAGTACCGCGCGTTCCTTTGATAAAGCCGCCTTTTGCCGCTAGCAGAGTGTTACTTTATTACGGAATGAATTTTTGTAGTTACACTACCTACGTATTAAAAATTTTTTTCTTCTCGAGATCTACTCAAAAAGCATTCGCGATCGACCGTTTGAACACCCTTGGCTTAATTGTATTATTTCGGAAGGGACCAACTTTGAAGGAGATATTTTAATTAACTAATAAATAATTTGTATGAAAAATAAATATTTTGTGTTTCATTGACTAATTCTAGATACTTTTTGACAGAATGTTTTGATTCTTTATAATCAGTATGCTTCCAAGATCGAAGTTCTGTTGAGATTGCGTGACGTAATTAGAAAAAAATACCTGTGATATACCTATATGCGAATTTTGGCTATTTTCAAGAATGAAAGTGCCACGCAAAGGGTGCCTGAGCTAAAAAAGGTGTTGTTGCGTGTTGTTATATCCAATTAGTATTATTCCGAAGGATGTCATGAGCCAGACAAAGTAGAATAACAACGGGAAGAAATAAAACTGTAGATAGGACAATCCTGGTATTCATCCAAGATAAAACACTTGTTCCAAACGATTAGAGTTCCGTGAATTGAGTAGATTATTAGAAGATTTATCTCATTTAATTAAAGCAAGCCTTAAAGCTTCCTAATACCCATTGATTAGGTCATGTTATATTTCAACAGATAAACTTAGTTTGAATTTATAAAAATGCTTAGGATTTATACCACAACTTCATGTTGATTTACATATCTCTTCATTTGTCGATTTCCACTTCGATGACGACAATTTAGGAACGCTCCAATTCAACAAGTGGAGTGTAAAGTTTAGTATTCAAGAAGAGAGATAAGCTCGGACAAATCGCTCTAGATGTCGAGATGGACATTCTAATTCTTATTGCCATAGAATATGGCCCCAAGTTCCGTATGTCTAGCGTGCCATCTATTAATTGTCCTTAATGGTTTAATTGATGAAACGTGATATTTATCTGGTCTCTTTTGCAATTGAAATGAACAGAACCACGTATACGACGATGAATAAATAATTGAGTCGTTGCCTTCAAATAAGTTTCTTATCAGTTTTTCGATGGTTTTAATAAACTCGTCTATGAATGTGAACCACCTACGAACTGAATAACTCTTGATTTTTCCGATTTGAACGCATAGGGCGTCCGCGCCCACTTCGATGCATTGTTTATGTGGAACAATGACACTCATATAAATTTATAAGTAGAAACTCTGCGGCTAATTACATGAGAATGTAAATTTGGCTCGGTCCGACCTCCTACAAGGTGTAATAAAATGTGTGGTTCAAGAGCAATTTTCGATTAATTTTTTTTTCAATTGATTCCTTGAAATAACCGATTTTGGCGAGATCTTTCCGAGCTCCCACCTTATTACCTGAATGCGAGGATTGTCTCAAAAGTATACGACCTACCCATATCTCTTTCCTGCATGTTTTGTGGCATACATATGAAGTAATTTCAAGAAAGGGTGAATTTCTTATTTTCGTTTCGCCACTGATATTTCTTCTTTCCATTTTCAGAATTTTTGGGATGAAAATCATTAAATGAATCAAATAATTATCTATAGGTGGCAGATGAACTAATTCATTAACGTTCTGGAAAAGAAAGCTAGCTCTTGATAGAGTTCTGTAATATCAGAGGACTGGGGCACAACAGCGTGAGGGGCCCTCTGTAATTTCGCCAGATCGGATGTTGCATGCCAGAAAGAGGACACGATGGAGGACAACGCTTTCGACCTTGCGTGGCTTAAAATCTGTTTGCAGGATAAAACACGGCTTTTATCCTCGCCAAACGATACTCACTTAACTAGACTTAACTTCAGTATCTAGGTGATAAGGTGGATTGGATTCAGACACATCATCCGGCCGCTGAGATCATTGTACTGGGTGACTTCAACGTTCACAACACCAACTGGCTCCGCCACTCCAATAGAACAGATGAAGCGGGAAGACAGGCTCAAACTTTCGCAATCATCCATAATCTAACGCAGCTAGTCGACGAAGTGACAAGAATACCTGATCACCCAACCGACTTCCCGAACACCTTGGACCTCTCTTTGATTTCAGATCCAGATGATTTTGGAATGGAGCACAGCTAGGCAACTCAGATCACAACCTTATATCTGCTACTGAAGCTATTGTGCTGCCGCTAAAATAGGAACCTAAACCTCCTAGATGCATTTGGCACTATAACTGTGCTAATTGGGATGAGTTGCGTGAATTCTTTTCATTCAGTGATGTTTGCCTTTCAGATCCTGACATCAATGTGTGCACTGAATCTGTTACAGAAATCATTCATGCAGGAATGGGTCTCTACATCCGTCATTTCATGAAAAGAACAACAGCACAAAAGCCACAAAGACTGCGAAAGAGCGTCTGGAGCCAAGACCAGAGCTTACAAGTCATGGAAGATGAATCTACAGAAGAAACAAGAACAACCTTCGTACGAATACGGAACGTATGCAACTAGACAACTGCAAGAGCAAAGGCCAATTTCAACGAAGGGGTTAGTAATGAACTACTTGAACAGGCAAGCGGGACTATGGCGAAGACTGTCAGTGCCAATTTCTGCAAATCTGCGTTTCCGCCTCTTGCTAGAGAAGACGGAAGTATAGCATCTTCTCCGGAAGAGAAAGCCGATCTCTGCTCTCTTGTTTTCAAAGAATTCTGTGCTGGATTCATCTAACGCAATACCACGGAACATTCCACCTATAGTTGAGGAAACGAAGCGGTAAAAACCACTTAACCTACTAATTTTTCCTAGCAAGATCAATCGCTATGAAACTTTCTGCATTCGTTTTGAAAAAGCATCAGAAAAGTTTGTGAACTTAATCGGGAGTTGTAATATGAAAATTGCATTTTCTGCATAAGAAAAAAAAATTTTCAAAGTGCATATAATATGAAAAATTTGCAACTCGGAAAATATCGACAGAAATGAGTTCCAATTTGTTACTCGGGGGGTTTTCTAGGTCGCTGAACACGAATATGATAACGGCGATGGTCCTCAAGAAGCATATGATTTATTTGTATGCAGATGCAAAAAATATATAGACCAAAGTAAAAAAATGAAGAAAATAAAGAGTAAGAACCGCAAGTTGAAACGTTGGATAACCTAAGGATTGATATTATCTATACGACATCGCGACTACTTAAGGAAACAATCAATAAAAAATTCCTCCCTTGATATATTCTTTTGAAAGAGAGAATTTACGGAAATTCGAATAATTGCTTATATCTGTAATTTTGGTGTGTGTCAGTAAAACACAATTGTGAGCTTAGGAAATGAACAGGGGAACCATACTATCTTGCGTATGATTCAATAAACGAGTGAAAAAACCTGAGAAAATAACTCGTTTCCCTGATAAAGTCTTAGAATACAAAACATTCAGAAATTTTCTAAATAATCTAATAAACACAAAAAATAACTATTATAAGGAGAAAATGCTTAATGCCGGGCAAAATTATAAAAAAGTATGGCAGGTAATAAATCAAGCTTCTAACTACACTAAGACTCCAACGCAAAAAACATAAAATTGGAAAACGATGAAGCTATGATTTTAACAGAAGGTAAAGAAGTCACAAACTGTTTCAACAGCTTCTGTTCAATACAGAGTATTGAAATTGAATTTTATTGAAAATTATTTATTATTTAAGGTCAGCCCTGGACATTATCTCACGAATATCTCAATGGTCGCACACCTGATTCATTGCAATTCTGGTAACTCCATTTATCAATTTATTAACCCATCTGTTCAATAATTTCCATGAATCCGAATCTTGAGTGAGGAACAAGATAAATCCTTTATGATTGTTTACTTATCCTCTCGTAAACTGACGCTCTGAACATGGAGTGTACTATGTATTCAAAAGAAATCGGTCTTTCATTTGAGTTGATCTGGGTTATTACGTTACATCGCATAAAATATGAAATAGAGCCCGACAGGATGGACAGGATGTATTTATTGTTAATTTCCTAAAATAGTCCCTAACTCAATTCGGAGGAAAACCAGAACTTTCGAAAAGTAGAGAATTATCAAAAATTCTTGCCTACCAATGAGATGTTATCACTACCCTCAACTTTTGTGTAATGGCCAATAATTTGTATTTAAAAATATCTTCCCATTCTTTGGGAAGTCACCGTATTTTGTTCAAAACCATTTACCCAGTTTTTGTATAGTCAGTATTTCGTACTATTTAAATAAACTAAGATATGTTCAACAATCTTTTCAAGAGTTACAATTCATATCTAGTGTACGCAAACACTAGTCGCATACTCCACGAGTCTCAGACACCTACGTCTCTCGCGTCATATTTTCACCGACCTATTGTATTTTTTCCGAAATATACCAATAGTGTCAACAAAACAGAAACACCTACGATTCTTTAATTGGCCTAGTAGGAGTTCACGAGACGTACAAGTTTAGTGAACAACTTCTTCACGAGTATTCGTCAAAAAATGGCAGTAGAAGTAGTATCTTTATTTCAAAAGTTGAAATTGAGCTCATCTCCGGGTCCTGATAAGTTATCGGCTAGCATAATAGAGAATGGTCACATGTACTTTTTAAAACCTTTAGTCCATGTAATCAATCTATGCTTCACACTCGGAACAACTATCAGGCAATTCAAGGAATCAGTTACGGTTAACGTCATGATTCTATAAATTACCGACCGATAACGTTGATCAATAACTTTGCGAAAATATACGAAAATTTTCTTAGATCGCGTTTATCAAATTTTCTAAGAAAACACGAAATTATAAGTGTCACACAGTTCAGCCTCCTAGAGTGCTTGAGTACAGAGGAAGAAAATTGGTAACCAACTGAGAGATCCTCTTCCCGTACTTCCCTCAGGGAACCGTGTTGGGCCCCGTATTATTTCTTATTTTCATAAACCCTTTGGGCAGTTTGGATTTCGATGCTAGTACTATATCATGACCAAATGACGAAATTGGCTAAGGAAAAGGATAAGAGTAAAGGAGAGATGAAGATAGAAAATGATGAGGAGCATCTAAAACAGACGAAGCATAAAAAGAGAGAAAATCAGACAATAGAGAAAAAGGATTAAATTTACCTAGCTACATGGAATGTCAGAACAACTTATGTGGAAGGAACATTGATAAGATTCACAGAAATCATGAAAAAATACGAAATCGATATACTTGCGTTACAAGAAACCAAACAACTAGGTAATTTTGTCAAAGAAGTGGGGAATTACATATTCTTTGATAGCGGTGGCGAAGATAGAAGGTTAGGGACGGGATTTTTGATTGATAGAAGCTTAAAACAAGAAGTAGTTGAATTCCTGCCAGTAACAAATAGATTATGCAAAATTAGAGTAAGAAGCAAGTACAGGAAGTTGACTCTTATAAATGTTCATTGTCCCACAGAAGAAAAAGAGAATGAAATAAAGAAAAAATTCTATGAAATGATAGAAGAAGAATACGACAAGACCCCTAAATATGATGTTAAAATTATTCTGGGAGATTTCAATGCGAAACTGGGACAAGAAGAAATATACAGGTCTGCTATAGGAAAGTACGGTAAGCACGAAGAAAGTAATGAGAATGGAAAAAAACTTATTGAACTAGCAACAGAGATGAATCTTCGAGTAGTCACAACCTATTTTCAGCATAAGGATGTCTATAAAGGTACATGGATATCACCTGATAACAGAACAGTTAACCAAATAGATCACATGGTTATAGAGAGTAAACACGCCAAGTATGTAATGAATGTTAGGAGTTTACGCGGAGCAGACGTGGACACAGACCACATGCTCGTAAGAGCCAAGATAAAATATAGGAAACCAGAACATCAGGAAAGTAAAAGAAATAAAGTTATCAAATATGCAGTGGAAAAATTGAATGATGAGAATATTAGGAAGGAGTTTCAGACCAAAATTAACAAAATAATTTCCAGTAATAAAGAGGAAAGCGTTGCAGATCAGTGGAGACAGTTGGAACAGATGATGAAAGAAGGAGCAGATATGCTGCTAAAAGATGATAGCAAAGCAGATCAAGGAGGTTGGTATGATGAAGAGTGCAGGAGAGCAGTACTTGAAAGAGAAGAATCGAGAATGAACATGATGAAAAACAACACAAAAGAGAACCAGAAGCTGTATAGGGAAAAGACAAGAAAAGCAAGAAGTACATGCAGGAGAAAGAAAAGAGATATATAGAGACTGAAATGAAAAATCTGGAAAACAACTATATGCGAAAACAGACGAGACAATTCTATAAAAATATAAAATATCAGAGGAGGCTCTATCAGCAAAATAAAATATTATTCTGCAAAGACAAAAACGGGCAGTTGGTAGAAGGAATAGAAGAAAGTTTGAAGAGCTGGAGTGAGTATTTCAGAGAGTTGTTAGACGGGGAAAGTGAAGAGACTAGTGAAAATGCGAACGATGAAGGGGCGTCCCTAAATGAAGCGTATGAAGAACCACCAAATAAGGAAGAAATAAGATCAATCATAAAATTGTTTAAAAACAACAAAGCGCCAGGTGAAAATGGCATCACGGCGGATATGTTGAAGATAGGGGGACAAGAAATGGAGGACAATATATATTTTATAATATCTAAAGTTTGGGAAGAGGAGAAAATGCCAAGTAGGTGGAAGGAAGCTCTAATATGTCCGTTGCACAAGAAGGGGGATACGACCAATTGCGAGAACTATAGAGGGATTGCCTTAATGGACACTATCTACAAGATTATGGCGATATCTATCAAAAATAGACTAAACGAAATAATAGAACCAAAGCTAGGACAGTATCAGTGTGGGTTCCGAAAAAATAGATCAGTCATGGATCAGATTTTTGTGTTGAAGCAAATTATAGATAATACTATTGATCAAAACATGATACTCCATATGCTTTTCATCGATTATAAACAGGCTTATGATAGAATAATAAGAAAATATATATATGAAGCAATGCATGAACTAGAAATAAAAGGCAAACTAATAAGGCTGGTGAGAATGACATTGACGGATACCACCTATAAAGTTAAGATGAGGGGACATTTGTCGGAATCATTCTGTGTTGATAAAGGCCTGAGACAGGGAGATACCCTTTCTACTACACTTTTCAATATCGTGATGGATAAAATTATAAAAGAGAGCAGTATAGCTAGCAAAGGTACAATATACAGTCAAAAGACACAAGTTTTAGCGTATGCAGACGACATAGTTATTGTGACCAGAACAAGAGAACATTTGGTGAATGAATTCAGGAAGTTAGAAACCGCTGCAAGAAGAAAGGGTTTAATGATAAATGAAAATAAAACCAGGTATATGATAGAAGGACAACAAGAAAATGAAAGGCACTCAAATCTGCAAATAATTAGTGAAGATAGGACATACTGCTTTGAAAAGGTAGAACAGTTCAACTATTTAGGTGTAACATTGACGAGAACAGGGGAGGAGAAAGTAGAAATACAGGAAAGGATAGCTAAAGGAACAAAATGCTTAGGAGGATTATACAGAGTACTCAGGTCCAAAAATATGTCGAAAAACGCGAAGAAGAAAATTTATCAGAAGATCATCAGGCCTGTGGTAACATACGGTTGCGAACTGTGGAAGTTGAATCAGAGGGAAAATATACATTAGAAGTTTTCGAGAGAAGAATACTCAGAAGAATATATGGTGGAAAAAGGTAGAAAATCGTTGGGAAAGGAGAACGAACGCCGAGCTTCAAGAATTGTATGGACAACCCTCAATAACAAATGTGGCTAGAGCACAAAGAATGAGATGGCTTGGCCATGTTTTCCGACTGGGAGACGATAGAACAATAAGACAAGTTTTGACAAGGGGAATAACGGGAAGAAGAGGCAGGGGAAGACCACGCACAGAATGGATCAAGATGGTGGAGAAAGATATCGCAGAGCTTGGAGTGAAGGACTGGAAGGGAGCAGTTATGAATAAAATGAAATGGAGAAGAACGTATAATGAAGCCATGGGCCTACTTGGCCTGTAGAGCTGTTTATATATATACTATATCATACGCTGATGATATAGTTATGAATGAGTCTTGGGATGGTGTTTTCGAGAAAACGGAACTTGTTCTTCAAAAAAATTATTCTTGTCTAAATAGAAGCCTACTGAGTTTTAACGCTGATAAAACAAAGTTCATAACATTTTCTGCAACAGTTGTGGGTCAACCGATTCAAAACTCGCTCAAAATTTACGATGAGGATTGCGAACTATAATACAACTGTTCTTGCCAGTCGGTAATCAGAGTGGAATCGATCAGATATCTGGGAGTGGAGTTCGATCAATACCTAAGATGGGAAAATCACGCGAATAAGTTGGCGCTGAAGCTGAGACCTCTGGCAGGTAGATTCTATAGGTTAAGAGATGTCTTGAACAAAACAAATATGATCATAACTTATAGCGCACTTTTAACTCTCTTGAGAAAGCTCAAAACTACGTATTAAAAGTCATCTTCAAAAAACAAGATTGTTTCTGACTGCAATGCTTTACAATTAAGCCAGTGTGATGAGTGCGAGGAGGTTATATTATCTTCAGAGCATTTTGTGGGTCAGAGAATACCTGCTCAACCCTCAAAGAGTGCACCATTATGGCACTAGACAAGCCGATCAAGTGCAGCTCTTTCTTTTCAGAACTTCTTTTGCAAAAAGAAATATTTTGTACTATCCCGCTGAATTTCATAATATATTACCTCGTGAAATAACCCAACTAAAAAGTCCGTTGAGATTCAAAACTGAAACCAAACTCTATATTAACCAAAATGAAGAGAGATTCGCTCGCGTTTTGTCGCAGTGATGATGTTTAAATTAATAAAGTAAATCTTTAAAATAAACTTTCTTCCTGGTCAGTCTTCCCAGGGTTTTCTATACCAGAAACAAGTCTTTTTCTTTCTGCTCCGACAATGTACTCACCATGTGGGGGGGTCGGTGTGATGGAGTCATACACAAAATTTAATTTTAGATGACAGGTCCACAGTACCTCAGCACATTGACTAACAGATTTGTCCTTATTACATTGTACTACTTTGTATCTGGTGTGTAAATAAATCTTTCTTTCTTCATTTCTTAGTACAGCGGTATTGAAGAACTCCGTTCAAACTCCCTGGCGTTTCGACTTAAGGCCGACGGGCGGTCACTTAATTCCTCATGGCATTGGAAATAATACGAATTCTGCTTTCAAATTTTGACCACATATTCTTGACTAGTTATAATAACAATTAATGCAATAAAAAAGTCGAGTTCCTGATCGGTCTAAAGTGGTTTTCCGCCTTAAAACAGTTGCATATTGAAATTGATCGATGAACCCGTTTCCCAGATACTTCTAATGGGCTTTTAGCACACATCCCTGTAGTTATTAGTCAAACTGGGAATTTCTATTTCTATTTCTTGTCAACTACAAATACGCTACTATTACTCCTGTATACTCATCAAACTGAAATCTATCACGATTGAAATTAATTTTAGTGAAATCTTGAAACTCTTTAATCCTTTATTTGGTGAGGAATTTCACCCAAGTAAGTTCTCTATTCTGAATCATTCTTTGATAGAGATTGTATATATTCCACAGTTTATCAATCGAATTCTGATATAAGCTACATGAATTATTTTCAAACGAAACAACTTCTTATCAAAGTTTACCGAAGAAATAGACACTGACTTGGAATTTTCAATCGTATCAAGTTGACTGACTCTGTATAATTCCTCCTACTTATAACGAGGGTACTCGATCTTTGTAACCATTCTAAGATAGATCACGTACAAAAGACTAACGTACTGTATCATGAATTTTTAATTTGCCGTAGAAAAACTTGTTTGATCAAAAAGCACGATATAATCAATCATGATTCTCATGAATCTTATTCGCGACGTTTGTAATCATGAAGAAAACAGAACCGAGATATGTGGATTCTATTTGCATTTGGAGACAGTTCAGCTATATTTATGATAACATACAGTTTGAGGACTTTACATGGAATAAAAAACGTAAAACGCATGCAAGTTTTTAACGAAATATCACGATTTGATTTTCAGTCAACTTTGTATGTAATACCTTGGTAATAAAGGGAATGCAAACAATCTTCTATGTTTTTCAAATGACATGATTTTAACAATGATTAATAATTCAAGCTTTAATCGCTTTGACATTACTTTTTGTCTTCGAAATATAATATACAAAATTAACTTGATCTCACCAATATTACGAAAATGTGAGAAATGGTTTTATCATTGATTTGGGCATCAAGAAGTAGGTGAAACCTATTTTAAATATTTTGTACATTGAGCTTGATTTAATTCAAATACTACACGAAATTTAGAGATTCGCAGTAACAGCTCCTGAAACTTTCATTGTAGTTTCTTCATTATCTAGTTTATCGCAATTTTCTTCTCCGAGTGCATAGTAACAACCAGTGTTTATGAGAGTCTGTTTGTTATATATACTATATAAGGTGCCAAACTTCAGGAGATGATAGTACAAGTTATTTGTAACAAAAAATGACCTATAAAATTTTTTTCGAAAAGCTGATAATTTTCGAGTTATTCAACACTTCTTGATTTTACGAAATTTGTTGCTTCTGTCTATAAAAATAAGAATATCTCTGTTATACTTACAGCTACATTGAATCTGACCATAACATACACTCGGAGCCAAATTAGCGGAACACTCGAAAATTTAACCAAATTCAAAGTTCGATATTTTTCCTAATTCTCAACCGATTTAGATGATTTGTTCGGCAAGTTATAGAACAACCCTTCTGCTTTGTAGAAATTATAAGAGAAAACAACAAAAATTTGAAAAAAAATTTATACGGGGGCAAAACTAAAAGTGTTTTTTTTGTCAAAAATTCGTAACACCCTGTGGAATTTCGTGGTCCGAGTTGAAACGTACAATATCATGGTCTGTCAAGACACATCTACCTACAGTAACGCCCTTCTTGTTTCATGGGTTTATCTCTATTTTTGCAAAATATATTTAATTTCAAGTGGAAAATCACCATTTTGCAGAAATTCCATTGAATCAAGAAATTGTCATTAAAATTCGTCTATCAATTTGGAATTTTCTTATTATCACTCAGGCGTGTCGAAATTGTCGTTTGCGATTTTTATGTTCGAATTGCATTAGTTATTGATGACAATTTGGTTAATTTGGTGAAAATTAGGAATTCATAGGAGATAACAGTCGGTAGGCATTAAAATACACAAACGAATTCTGGGACCATTGATAAAACTTTTCATTTATACATGTGCACACCTTTTTTTTATCAAATATGAAATACAACACACGTTTTTTTGTATATGACCACATTTGCACTTGTTTAAAGAACAAGAGTTTTCCATTCTTTGATTTGATACAAATTTGATCGGTTGCGGTGTTTTGTGATTCTTTTACTGTTTACGATTCGAAACGGTATTTTTCATTCAGAATGAGAGATTTACCACCAACCTCAGTAGCAAGGGCAGTTACATTGATCGAGGAAGGGCGCACCTACCGCTCAGTCGGTACCATGTTGGGTGTCTCGACGTCGGTTATCCATCGAATCTACCGAAGTTACAGGGAAACTGGATTGTACGTGAGGAGGCGAGGACAAGGAAGAAATCGGGCAACCCGCGCTATACATGACCGTTTCATCGTCAATCAAACCATAAGAAATCCTCGTCTTACTGCTGTTCAGGCACGTAACCTTTTACAAGCAGTGGATAACATTAACGTCAGTGTGAGGACAGTCAGAAGACGATTAAATGAAGTTGGTCTGAGATCATACGCGCAAGCAAGAGCACCAAGACTCGATAGAGCCCATCGGGTAGCAAGATTGGCGATTGCTAGGGAGCATGTAGCATGGACAATCAATCAGTGGAGACGAGTTTTATTTAGTGATGAGAGCCGATATTGTGTGAATTTCGTGGATGGTAGAGATAGAATATGGAGGCATCGAGGGGAACGGTACAATCATGCGAACTTCGCAGGAACTGAGCAATACGGTGGAGAGTCAGTTATGATATGGGGTGGCATATGCTTGGGAGTACGAACAGAACTGGAGATTATTGGCAATGGATCACTTAATGCCCATCGGTATATAACAGAAATCTTGAAGCCCCATGTTGTGCCTTTTGCTCCTTACATAGGGGAAAATTTCCCCTCCTCATCGTGTAAGAGTTGTCTTGAACGTTCTTGAAGAGAATGATATCGATCTTCTACCTTGGCCATTCTGCTCCCCAGATCTGAATCCCATCGAGCATGTGTGAGACACCCTAAAAATCTCCTGCGTTAAAACGTCTTCCATCATGAACAGGAGCTTCGATTAGCAGTTCAGGGGCTTGGAATGACTTAGGCCAAAATGTAATAGACAATTTAATACTGAGCATGCCGCGACGATGCCAAAGTGTCATTAATAACAGAGGTGGACCTTCTGGGTACTGAAAAATAAAAGTGCTTACATATCGTTTCGAAAATATTAGTTCAGGATTTTTTTTTTTGTGTTTTACCAAATTTCGTCATTTTCAAATTTCAAACTTTTTTTTTTATAATAGGTGCTTTGGAGAAGTCAAATATTATTTTGTTTTCGTGAGAATACATTATATACAATACATCCCTAGAATTTTTTGAGGTGTTTATATGAATAAATCCAAAAAAATACAAGTGGTTCCGAATTAATTCACCTAAAAACACACTAACAGCTCTCACACTGAAAAACGACTAAGCATCGGGCGTCTCACGAAGAGTCTCTTGTAGTTGCGGTTTGTCGCAAATAGAGGTTGTTGCAATTTACCCTTGTTACAATGCCCCGGTTTTCCCCCATCTCTTAAAGTTAAAATAATAGTTTGAGAACATACATAATCATACATTTTGTTCAAATTTTTAATCTCATCTTGATCCAACTGCTCAACGACATTTAGGAATTCATGATGGTGTAATACCAATATAATCTGAGACATTTAATTGAATGAATCTCATCGGCAGAAGCATTCAATGCCATTTTGGGAACTAGCTTCACCTTGTCTTCACAAATTAAAGAATAATTGTTGCGAAAATGTCTCGAGCGTATACAAGCTTTCTCTTGGAATTTTATTCATACAAATCAAGATCCTGTACAACATTTCACATAATTTGTTAAACAATTCATTCAAAAAAAAATTATATTTATGATAATATTCGAAACGAGAAAGCATGAGAGCAACAGTTACGTTCATTATAATTCCAGCCTCAAATTAAAGAACTTTATTAAAAATACCATACCGTTGCTACAGTAACCGGCATTAAAGAATTCATTTAAATGTTCTCCAGGCACCGGATATGGTAAAAACGCAGGCCATTGCGTTTCCAGTAAAGAACATGCGGAGGAGACACGCAGAAAAACCGTCTCGAGCACATACCAACAGAGCACAAACAATCTGTCAGTGACCTGAGAGGAGTACGTGATTCGAATGGGAACGGCGGTATTGCTTTCTTTCGATCTCTACTGCAACATACACCCGCCTCTCATTAATATATCGATGGGCAGGTATGGGCCAGCCCGAGATTTTGCTATGATATCGAACCACTTCACTCAGTTGAAGAAATTTCTCATTTTCTACATCACTTATGAGTTCTTCTTCTAAAAGAGAATATACCAACGAAATGATTAACTGAATAGGGATAAATATTATCTGGTCACTTACCTCTATGCAGGGTGATCAGCTTTTTATAGCACGACTTCAACAAGGATGTTCAAGTTGAAGAAAATTTTCTTTCTTTGTCGATGCTTTTTTTCTGAAACGTAAGTCTTATACGATTCGATAAACTATATTGTTGAGAAAATCTATTGAATTTTTTTCTTTAGTCACCTGTCCATTTCTCTACCCAAACTTTTTCGCAATACGCCCATGAATACTATCAAAAACTCTATTTGGTTTGATTTGAAAAATGTTAAAAAATGTATTCAACCTTTGAAATTACTACTAAAATATATACCATTATTCAAATTTCCGTAAATCCTCTCTCTCTCTCTCTCTCTATATATATATATATATATATATATATATATATATATATATATATATATATATATATATATATATATATATATATATATATATATATATATATATATATATATATATATATATATATATGATACTACTGAAATCACACTTTAATTGATATTTTATCGACAGATAACAATGAACACAAACTTGAGCAATAAAAAACAAATGTCCCTTAAATAAATGTTCTTAATGTAACCCATTTTAGTGAATACATAATCCGCAACGACAGCTGGCAGCTACTAAATTTCCGTGTCGCCAACCATTACATGCCTTTTGAATTCCATCTATTGATTCTTCTCTCGGTTCTATAAAAATTTCTTTTGAAGTATCCATAAATGAAAAAATCTACCAGAGTTATATCTGGAGTACGTGCAAGCTACGAGACCTAAAGTATTTTCTACCTCTCAGAATAATTTTTATGCAGCTAATTTCCAAATTCCAATGTACAGAACATTCATCAAGTTGTTGTGGTAATTCCTACCATGGATAGATGCGATCAGTAAGGCCTAGCTAAGCAGGAATTGAAATAAATCGAAAACTATTTATATGAATTAACAAATTTTAATGTTAATCAAATATTATTATCAATTACTTTCAATTATGAACAAAAAACAGCAACTTCTGACACAAATATTGTCAAAAGAAAATATCTCAAAACAAAAAGTTATTATATGCGATATTTCGCAATGTGTAGACACATCGTTTAGCGGGGCGTTGGTGAGGTAGCCTCTGTTTCGGTTCGTCAGGGGGCGCAGTGATATTTACATTATTGCGTTCTCTCCAACGAATTGAGATGAGTAGGTAACGGCATAGCCTTGTGTTATGAATAGGTAGACAACGCTGACGAGGTCAAACGAGACCGAAACTGCAGTCCATTGTTCCTATTCGTGACATCTGACCGTGCTGTACCACTTCCCTGTGGCCCCGGTTAACGGTGATTATGAAGAGTGGATCGGAAAACTAGCTCCTTCAAGGGAGGATATTTAACATTCTACGGAAGGTTGAATATTGTTCCTTGAAAAATAGTTTTCTTTGAAAAGAAAATATATTTGAGAACACTGTCTCTAGGCCTTATTCAACTATGGTAACATAATAAAGCCTAAGACTTCAATCTTCAAAATTGAATATAATAATTTTCTTATATTTGGTGATTGAGATCCGTATATAATAATAATGCAATAACCACAGGAATTAGGAAAAATCTGGTCAGTCAAAGGTATCATCATTACAAATAAACGCATTTATTCTGGTAGCACTTTCTCCATTTACAACATATCCTCATAGCAGCCTTTTGGTCCTGCCTACATCCGTGACAAAACCAACTCTTTCCATTATCTTTAGTGCTAATATTATCTCTGGTCTTTTATACTTTGAAGAGGGTGAAGGTATTTTCTATTTTATTTCAACAAATCAGTGTTTGGTAATTGGAATTTCTATATGATTGATGGTCTTTCTTGTAGTTGTTGGTGTTTTTTCATGATTTTCAGCTAGGCATGGCATGAGCTGTTAGACGCTGTTTTTTAACTTGAGCGAGGGTTACATTATTCTCATCATCAGAGGAGGAACTACGTTTACCTATTCTGTAAAACCTTTCAGATGGTTTTTTTGGGGTATGATCAATTCTTTGTTCTTACTTTGATATCGAAGGTTAGGGGGGGGGGGGCTTGGTGAACAGCGTCAGGTACAGGAGCTGGTGCTTCTGTCAATACAGCTGGAGTTAATGCCGTTTATGGAATAGCTTGAGGATTGAAAGGATTCGAAACAATCGCTTCAAGACCTCTCGTAATGTTACCATGTATAATGCATTTAGACCAGACAGTTATAAGGATAGTAATCAAGCGTGTCATACTGAGTTTTTTGTCTGGATTTTATTTCATGAATAATGAAAGTTTTGCATACCAGTGGTGTTCAAATAACTAAGAGATGGCTTCATCAAGTGTTAAAGTATAGATAGTGTTTGAGGTTAAACACTACAATTCTATATCGAGGGAATCTGCAACTTCCACGATGGATAAGTCTAAGTGACAAGCTGTCCCGTTAAATATGAATAGGCACATTCGTTGAATTTAATATCGGGTTAGGTGCTTCAAAAACTATTTGAATATTTCACTAGTCATATAGCTCTTTATAGATTTCCAACTAATTATCCCGGTGGTAAATTGTCATATAACTCATTGGCGATATGCTAGTACCAAGTGCATTGACAGTAACACTTTAGGTATGTTTCGAAGACTGCATATGAATCCTTATCTGCCAAAATAGTCTGCTGGTAGTTAATTCATGTAACAGATCTTCTCAGAATGAATTTTGAGATACCAATTATCATAAACTTTGTTCAGTTCATCTACGATAATTTTATATAGCTTTTTAGCCTTGTTTGGGTTCATAAACTGAGCCTTTCTACGTGATATATCCGGATGACACTTCACAAACTTCTTAAACCAATCCTTACCACCAACTTTATATTTTTGATTGAATGATGTCCGATCTCATTCAGCTCGCAAAATTTGAAGACTAAGCAGCGGGAATTTGAGATGTTAAACGTAATCCTATTTCAGCAAATTTCACAATTCTTCTCGCAAGCTCAGCCTCCTGTTTGTCACTAAGTAAAGGTTTCAGACCTAAATTTTTTTAATTGCTGGACTGGGGGGTTTCGTATAGTTCTTCTGGGAACTTTGTACCTTTCGCTAGCTTTGTCATCCACACTGTACTGCTCGAACTGCCGCCACCAGATTGTCTTCAGACCACTATGCTCGCTTGGGGGACATTGTTTTTCGAAATAGTCCCTAAATACAATGCAGCAATTAGAAAATAGTAATCACATTCCTCAGAGCATAAAGTAAAACAGTCACGTGATAATGCTATAAAAGGAGTGTTTTGTAGGTCTCAATAACCGACGACCACTTTGTCAAGGAAATTCAAAAACAACATTATTCGGTTATATTATTTCAACATCACAGGCATTTTAAGCATGAATCAGTAGAAAAACAAAGTTTAAAATAATGCAGAGTACTGTTATCTTACAAAAATTAATTATGTTTGATTTTACTGATATATTATAATTCGAGCTTAGAGTTCGTCGGCCACGATAAATGACGCCGCACTAGTAATAGCGTGCGAGCGAGCGAGTCTTGACATGTTTGGGGCGCCATCTTGGATTATTAGCTACCTATGACTTCGCTAACGAGAGGCGGGAATTATTTTGAGTTATATTTCTGTTACTTAGGGCTTATTACCCTACAGGCCTTATTGGCCGTACCTTTCTGGGCATATTCTGGATTAAGGAAGCTGTAAAGAGTTCACCATTCATTTGATGATGTAAAAAGACATTGTCCGAACAGGCGGTTATGATAAACTTCTAGTACTATGTCCACAATTAATTCTTTCTGAATCTTTTTTGGAGTAACAGCATGCTGGTTTTTATCTGCCTAAACATGCTGATTATAAAAATTTTACTTTTCAACGAATAAAGTATGTTTTTCGGAAAATTTTCTTCATCTTGAATGAATGGAGAATCCATCCACAAAATTTTTATCTTGCCAATGCATCACCTTCATGTAGACATAGTAGATGTTTGGTGACAGAAACTCTGCGACTTCTTGTTTTAGTATCTCTATTGGGTTGATCATGAATTGAATGGTTTATTTTCTCAGCATTCGGTATATGTATACAGAAGGAAATCGCCTTAAATAACGGGTTCTATCAACTATTGCAGTCATAATACAAAAAAGTGGGCAGTATATCAGTCGAGCACATCGAAGAAAAGAAAAAGAAGAAGAAAGAAGAGATTAACTTAGTGAGTGGTAGGCGTAACAGCTACAATGTACATAGAATCATCGCATAACATGTAATAACAGAGAGAAGCAAAAAGAAGAATAATATGAATTATCTATAGAGACATTAAAATTAACCAGTTCATAGAGATTGATCAACTGATTTTATTTCACATCTTATATGAGTACAGGAGGGATTCGAAATCAAATGTCAGAGTCAAATGGTAGATGTAACGTGCTCAAAGCTACACTGTGTTGCAATGAAGAAATTTGTAGCTCAGAACCCTAGCAAATGCATTCGTCAACGTGCTGAAATGTCGGTGTTTTCCGTAAACCACATTGCACCAAAATTCTACATATGATTTATTTTTTTATGTTTACACTTAATCGAATTATAGGATGCTGAAATGCCGAATGAGTTCAAATATAGCATAAGGAATGTCTGTGTTGAGTCTAGGGTTCGTGTAGGGCTTCATTTAAAAATCAAGCTGTTCGACCTGACTTGATTTGAAAACAAATCAAGCTTTTGTTTCCAGAATTCAAGTCTCTCACAAAAACTTGAAAATTCATGCTCCTTGAATCGCAAAACTTGAAAGCTCGAATCAGAACAGAATTGCAATAAAAATTAACTTCTTTATTTCTTTCTATAGTCAATATAACCAAGAATATAAGTTTGGATAATATTTTCAGGAATATATAAATTTCATCAGGAAATATTCAAATGAAATTCAACGTAAGAATCAGAAAAGAATTCGTAAAATTGTCGAAGGAAACACAAATACAGAATATGAACAAGAGTGGAAGTGAAATGTATATTTTCAAATAATACACAGTCAAAAATAACATACATAAATTTTCCATTAAACAACTGAAATAAACTTCTGGGAAAATAAAAACAACTGAATTAAAGTTCTGTTAGAGTAAGAGAAGAACCTACATTCAAACTTGAGTTGAAGATAATAAGAATAAGCGAAACTACATTCCCACATCATCAGATAGTGCATATTTCGCTGTTTTTGAATCAAGTTTTTGACGTGACAACGTCTTATAATTCGATGGAGCCGGCTGCACGCACGAAAAAACATGACTCATACGGCGTTACCTCGCTCTGAGGCGTTCCATTCAAGGGTTGAAGTGCGGAACGAGCGACAAAGAGGCACAATTAGCGCAGCGTACGACATCTGTCTCTCTCCTACTTAAGGGAGCGATGCGCGTGGATAGCTACTATGCAATAATACATTTACATGTTTTCGTCAAGTAAGAAGTGTAGTGAAAAGTGAATGTGGTGCCATTTGTTCATAGCGACTATAAAGGTAATGATTCTTTCGATATTAAATATATGTTATTGTCGAATATGCGTGCTTTCATCATTGAAATAAATAGCATCGGTCTGAGAGTGTAGCGATTGTAAAAAAAAATAAATGAAAATTGACATAATTGTATTAATGCGTACAAATAAATGTAACTTGATCAATTCAATTGTGATTTCCATTTACCCCTTCTCGATATCCATACGAAACATCTATCAAACAAATAAAATGAAAAATTTTCTTTTAAAAAATGCAACCATTCCATCAGTATATTCTTATGACGTTGTCACGTTTAACTATCGTTAAAAACCGACTTTACAGACAACTGATTTCTTTTTTTTAATGTTTATTAATATTTATATATTTTTTTATATATGAGTTTCGGGGAACCTCACCATTCAATCTCTATCCGACGGGATTCACTGTTTCTCCGAAAAGGTTCTGCTGAATAACGCCAAATGTAGTAAACCTTAATCGATAGATTATAATACTTATACTTCTGGCCACAAGATGACGACTCTACATACATTTTTTTTTCAATTTTTTTACAAGGAATATTGAGTTTTTAACGAATTATACCAAAAATATCTGAAAGAATCATTTCATCTGAAGCTATTCTATAATATAAAGAAATTTATTCAATCTTTTGTTGAGTTCTGTTGTCATAAACAGTTACAGTTGAATAACTGCTGGTTGATTTCTTCTCTTTTCCCTTTCAATTAACCAAATTCCTTAGCGGAGCTTATTATATCTACTTATTGAACTACGAAACGTATTGACTAGATCGAATGAACTAAGTTTTGAAATCCCACTGCTTCGCAGCCAATTACAAAATTCTGTATGATTAGAGACATTATCTACTTCTATTACACCTGTACGGGTACGTACAGATACAATAGTGCAATGTTATGCCCTTTCAAGCATCAAAGCTGGATGTCAAGTCAAGTTTGTGGCTTGCAAAGTCTAGTCGGTCGCATCTTTTATTTTTCAAAAGCTTGAATGTCAAGTCAAGTCACCCTTTTCGAAAAATTTTCAAGTTGTAGGATCGTTTTTATGAAGATCTAAATCTCAAATTGGTTTTTCGAAATGAAACGGCTCTTCTGCTATGAACCTGAGACAAAAATGCAGAGTTCTTGTTGAAAAAGCAGGAACTCATTTCACTGTAAACTAATTGTGAACAGAGCAACAAGTCCTTTTCGATCGGTAATCGTCTTCCTGTTAATCCGCCTTACTCACCAGATTTGGCCCCATGCGGCTTCTGATTATGCTAAAAAATAAGCTTCTCCTTCTTCTTTCTTAAGTTATCACTCCATCTTTTAAGAGGTCTTCCTGGACTTCGGCGACCTAACGGAGATTTATCCCTTGCTATTTTTATAATTTGAGAGTTGTCCATTCGGGTAATATGGGCATCTCACTCTCGCTTCCTCTCAAGTATCCAATTATTTATATCTGGTGTTCCACATTTCCTGCGAATGTTCTCACTCTTTTCTATGTCCCTTAAAGTTTTTCCTACAACCTTCCTAAGAACACTCATTTCTGCTGTCTCCATCATTTGCTTGGTAGTCGTTGTATCAGGCCTGGTTTCAGCAGTATATGACATTATCGGCGTAATAGCAGTTTTATAAATTCTCGATTCAGTTTAGATGTTATATGTTTATTGTACCCTATTGTGGTGTTAAGGCATCCAGCCACTCTTGACGCTTTCAAAGTTTGATTCCTTACTTCCTGTTTCACGTTTCCAAAACCTGACAATTCGATTTCCATGTATTGTAATTTCATGACCTGTTCAATTACCGTACAATCCAGCCCAAGCTTGCATCTTAAAGGTGTTTTCGATGTTGTCATACATTTGGTTTTGGTTGCGGAGATTATCATATTGAAAGTTTTTGCAGTTTGATTAAACGCATGCAGTAGTCGTTGTGAGTCCTCTTCCGATTCCGTTATCAAGGCTGCATCGACGGAATAGCATACAATATTGATCTCTTCGTCTCCCATTTTGTATCCTCTAAGTGGTCTTATCTTCTATATTATCGTATTCATGACAATATTGAAGAGAAGAGGGCTGCTCAATGAATCTTCTTGTCGAATGCCACCACGGATAAAACCAACTAGTTCTCCATTTATTTTCGGGAACGTTTTGTTATTCTTATATATGTCTTCGATAGTCTTTATTATATTATGTTTCCTCAGGTTTTTTTCAGTCGTTTATTGAATCATATACAAGATAGTATGGCTCCCCTGTTACATTTCCTGCGCTCACACTTTTTTCTGGCACACACCAAAATTATAGATATAAGCATTTATTGTAAATACAATTATTCAAATTTTTGTAAATCCTCTCTTTTCAAAAGTATATATATATATATATATATATATATATATATATATATATATATATATATATATATAAGTTGTAACAAAAATAAGCAGAAAAGGAACGTTTTGATATAACTATTCCTGGTGGCTTCGATTGAGTAAAAAGAATAGTTCTAGAAATATTTTGCTGTCATGATTCAACGTTGGGTTACCTACATCGTTAGCCAAGGACAGTACTTTGGAGATTAATTAAAATTTCATGTAACCTTTTTACAGTGTTTTTAATAAAACATTTCATATCATTTTGCACATCTTAATATGAAATATATTACGATATCACCACGTGTGTTAAGACACCTTGTAAAGACTCCACAAACACTGCATCGCAACCGAATTTGTCAGATACAGTATGTAGCGCTATGGTAAATGGTTAATTATAATGGTTTTTAATCTTTAATCTACCTATTGCTTTCGCAGCCTAGGTAGCTTGAGGTGGCACTTCAATACGTAGTTCAGTTGTAATCCACCTGCATGTTGTGAAAAAGCGTGCAACACTGATGAGTTTAAACCACAAGGGAACTACTGTTTGTTGCTCCTATTTATGACGTCCGACTGAGTTGTACCACTACCATTGTGGCCCTCATTGATCATGATCTTGAAGATTAGATTGGAGAACTAGGTCCTTCAACAGAAGGAGTACACTATTGTCCAACTGCTAGTCTGCTCAATGGACAAAAACACTGCCTTAACGCAAATGTAACCTGTAAGAGGTTAAGGTTTAAACATACGTTTTCTGGAATGCCCGCAAAAAAGTCATCGCAACCATGGTAAAAATGTACGAATTATGTTTTGGGTTGAGATTGTGATTGTTATCACTCGACCATAAGCGCAACTGTTTGAATTCTTCAAAGGAGTACTTGATTATGTTGTCGTAATTCGAGTGAGTTTTTGTACCGATTTGAAACCAGTGACCAAATATGAGTACAGCACAGCACATCAGAAACTAAAAAACAACCAGAACAGTGTTCTTTCTTCGGTGGGAAAAAGATGTCCTAGTTGTATCTAGTGGCCAACGAGTCAAGGCCGCAGTTTTTTGGAAACCACGCGATGTCATTAGTATTGATTTCCTCGAAGAGAGTAAAACCATCACCACCCAATATTATTCAGAGTTTTGGTACATATCTGATTTTTAAAGCAAAAAGTGTTGTTTCATGAAGAATTTGCTCACGTGTTTAGTCACCATTGTAAGAATTCATAAATTAGGCTACGAATTGCTTCCCTATCGAGCATATTTACCATCTGCGACTATTTCTTCTCTTCAATCCTGAAGACATGGCTGGCTGCTAAGAGTTTTGGTCGAATGAAAAGGTTATCGTTGGAAAGTCATAAATTTATGAACCTGTCCTCGTACTAACAAAATTGAGTGACATGGTTTAGATGAGATATCAAAATATTCTTCAGTGGATGGGCTGTGTTAGAGCTTTTTCACATTTTGTTATGGAAGAAATGCGAAGGTGTAGATCAAACTCATTCATATACAAAATTGTTTGAGTAAATTTCCTTAGAAACATGTTTCACTAAGTGAATAGGCTAGAATCTCCACACTTTATTTTAACTTCGATTTCTCCTACTCATTACCATAATTTAATTAGTTATTCAGTAGTAAACAGTTGAATTATTGCTTGAATCAATTAGAAGTGACTTGTTAAATTACAGATTTTTATATCTGTCAGAATTATTTCTTTTCATCCCTAGTGCAGCTCTGCACTTTCCTTCTGGGTAACTTTTAATTAGGTAAGCAATTAACACATTTAATACGACTATTTATATGATCGCACTCAATAGGCATTTGTTTTATAACCCCATATAACTAGATGTAGCTATTTGAATACTTAATTGTGAGTGGTTGGCGCTCTTCATAGGTCTTGAGAGACAGGTAGCCCACAAAACGCATTGCTTTCACCTGGAGCAATGGTTAATTAGGGATATTGTGCGGTTAGCACAGATGCCTGTGAACTGTCTGTCTGAATACTCTCATAAGAATATTGAAAGAATATTACAGCGGGTGGTATGAATCACGTCTATGGAGGTGTATAGACAATATGGTCTCTGGGAAATCCATTTTGTTGAAATAATGACGGTTTGATTAATTTTGCATAAGAATTTCTGCGAAATTGTAATTTCGACCTCACAGTTATCTTCAGATGGTTTATTCGTCGATTTGTTCTTCTTTGTTATTGCATCTATTGCGATTATATTACATCTGGAGCTAGATTATATTACATCTGGATGATGAAATAGATGAAATTTCAATGGAGGATCCAGCACACTTACTTAGGAAATAATTTGAGAAATTTTGTTGTTGTAGTTTTTTACTTACTTACTTTACTGGTTAGAAGGATCCATTCTTAAGGAAAATCGTATGACTAGCTTTAGAGTACAGGGCCTTAAGGTTGATTTTTTGGTACTGTCTATATTTTGCTAATTTTTTTGAACCTTTACTGGTTAATTCTTGAAGGTCAAGTCTCTCAAGTTAAATCTAGTCCAGACAGAATTATGAAGAGGGTGTCCCATTATCGATGTTTTGAACGGCAGATTTGTGAAACACTGCAAATATAGAAAAATTACCCTTCCATCACCATCCTTGATTTTCGAGGAAAATTCATAGGTGGAAACAGATGATTACTATCTTCTTCTGTTTTTGAGTTATTTGGGATGTCTGATATTCCGGGATTTTGCATTTGACAATATATAGGTTGCTATAATTTGATTGAGGAAGTCGTGACTTGATGAAAATCGATATACATATTTTCACCACACTATGGCTTCATCAGATACAAACTAATGAAAAGAGTTTTAATTATCATAAATCAGATTCCCATTATTCTAATCACATACTGGAAGAAAGCCATAACTTCAATGATAATTTCAAAATTTTACACAATGAAAATAATTCCCAAAAATTTAATGTATGGGAAATTACAGAGATTAACAAAGAAAAGAATTCAGGTAGGTTACTTAATAGTCAATTAGATATAAATCCTTCTCCTTTACTCAATATTTTCAATTCATAAAGTGAGCAATTCCGATGGGTTTTCCAACATACTTGTACTTGTACCTATTGTAATATTAAGTAGGTAATAAGAATAATATACAGGGTGCTTCAACGAAAACTAAACAGAGAGAGAGGCTATATCTACCAAGATATTCATTTCTGATCAGAACGAAAAAACAGGTCAATTTTTGTTTCAAGGGGAACATCTTTTGGGGTACTTGCCTGAAATATTAACCCCCTAAGCGGGGGTTGCAATCCTTGAAAATTTGGAAGAGGGTAGATGGGTCCAGTGATACCTCAAATGAAAGGTATTAACTTTGTCTGCATCCCTGTGAACGAATTTTCATTTTTGATTGAAAACTGTAGAAGACACAGAGTGAGCTACTGTAAAATAGAGGAGACCATCTATCGTCTTGAACTATTCAAGTATTAGTGCAAAAAAATGGAACAGATTCATTCCAGATCAAAGGCTGTCATCTTTGATCTAAATGAATTTATTCCAGTTTTTCGCATTAATAATCCAATAGTCTTGGGGCGATAGTCTTCTCCATTTTCCAGTGGCTCACTCTGTATCTTCTACGGTTTTCAATCCAAAATGAAAATTCTTTCACGGGAATGCAGACAAAGATAATACCTTTCTTTCAAGTTATCACTCGACCCATCTACTTTCTTCCAAATTTTCAAGGGTTGTCACCCCTGGTCCAGGGGTTGAAATTCGAGATGAGAATGGTACTTGATGATGACTGCCATTGATCAGCATGGATCTGTTCCATTTTATCTCACTGAAACTTGAATAGTCTCAGGGAAATAGTCTTCCCTATCTTTCAGTTGCTCACTATGTATCTTTTACAGTTTTCAATTAAAAATGGAAATTCGTTCAAGGCAATGTAGACAAAGATACCACCTTTCTTTTGAGTCATCACTCGACCCATCTTCTCAATTCAAAATGTTCAAGGATTGCAACCCCCGCTTAGGGGGTTGATATTTCAGGCAAGTATTGTACCCCAAAAGATATCGCCCCTGAAACAAAAATTGACCTGCTTTTGCGTTTTGATCAGAAATGAATATCTTGGTAGATATAGCCTCTGTTTAGTTTTCGTTGAAGCACCCTGTATATTATTCTTATTCCCTACTTAATATTACAATAGGTACAAGTTTGTTGGAAAACCCATCGGAATTGCTTACTTTATGAATTGAAAAGCTTGAGAGCTTGAAAAGGAGAAGGATTGAGATCTAATTGACTATTAAGTAACCTACCTGAATTCTTTTCTTTGTTAATCTATGATATTTCCCATACATTAAGTTTTTATCTATTATTTTCATTGTGTAAAATTTTGAAATTATCATTAAAGTTATGGTTTTCTTCGAGTAAGTGATTGGAATAATGGGATACTGATTTATGATAATTAAAACTACGTTTGTGCTCGGATAATCTAACTTTGAAATTTCTGAAAGTTCTACCAGTATAAATTTTATTACAATCCCCGTAAGACAGTTTATAAACACCGGTGCTCACTACACGCTTTAGTAAAAGAAAAATCAGTTATTTTCAGTTTATTTCATTTTTTTGGGTTTATAAGGTACATACATTTACTATCATTTTGAATAATTCAAATTAATTTTACCGCGAGAACATGTTGAGTTTTTTCAATACCTACTAGGACAGATGCACAGTGAGTGTGCTTTGATAAGTCGTCGAAGAAACCGTTCTCGAGTGAACGAGAAGACGTGACAAAAAGACCTGCTTTAGTCTCGCTAAAATTATTACGAAAAGTTCGCTTAATCGCTACAAATATCCATTCTACATTCGCTACATCTCCACTCTACACGAACATTAAGATTCTGTGCCAACAACCCCCTGGGCCCAGGAATTCTGAAGAACAGGAGAGTGAAAACTCAACCCCGCTTAATATTTATTCGTCATTTTCATATTCGCTATTTTCAATTATCCACGCTACCAATATTAAACAACCGGATTTATATTTATCACCTTCATCAATTTTAGATTTGCAGTTTTTGATATGTCCAAAGATGGTCGCAACGTTTGGTTCAAAAACAGGTCATGTAGCAACAATTTCAATTCAAAGAATGGTTGCTGCAGATTGGTATCCAACCATTTGTTTACCGCAAGTTGTTACTAAGCTTCGAGAAACCCACACTGAACGTGGAATCATCCTTCATCAAGACAGTGCAAGTTCAAAAACAATTGAATATTCAACGTAAGAAAACATTGAATTGTAACATCGTCCTGCATACAGTCTTCAGAAGAAGCTGTTGATGACTTCCATAAGGTCATTCGGAATGTAGCAGTAAACGAGTGGAATACCTGCTTTCAGAATCGGTTTGAACAAATGCAGCAGTGTTAATCTTCGAGGGGAATACTTCGAGAAACAATGAAATCTTTAAAAGCTCCCACTTGTTTAATTCTAGCTCTATATGCAAAACTTAATAGATATCCCCCGTATTTCCAGAAATATAACGAAATGTGACATCTAGTTTCATCATTCATTTGATTACTACCATGAAGTAAATGGAGCCCACTTTGAAACTATGTAGGCTGATTTTGATCCAGTTTAAATATCTATTCATTTGGAATTAGAAGATGAAGTTATTGGATAATCTTAAAAATAAAAGTCCATTACATTCGTCAAGAGAACTTTTCAACGGATTAGTTTATGTTTTCGGCATTGACAGACAACATCAGTCAACAATTTCCCACTTGTAGAGAATTTAAACTCGAAAGAGTTATGCTTAGCGATAATCGAAGGGCAGATGAACCAAGAACAGTGATCATTCAAGAAAAAGTGGATGCTGGGCGTAAGATTATATAAGAAGATTGGCATGCAACATATCGAGAGAATTTCCTGTTGGATACCGCATCGGTTGACCGAAGAACAGAAAGCTGCGATGTTGAATTGGTGTCAAAAAACTCTGAAATGTTCAAAAGCGTTCACAATATTGTCTACGTAAGTTTATTTTATTTGTATTTATCTTTAAGACTAGACACAAATATGACCAAGTAGTAATCAGACTCGTTTCAAACTCGTAGAAGTTTATTTTTTTTACTTTCATAAGTTATTTTTACAATAAACTTGTCATTATTTTTGAGGTAAGCTCCCTTGCAGTATTTCAGAGTTATTACCTAACAAATCAAGAAAATTTGTATAATTTCGAAACACCTAAATATGAAAAGTGGTGGTAGTTTTAGACTTGGGTGGACACACAAAATTGTTGACTTCTAAAAAAGTCTACATTCAAAAATAAACATGTATTTTTGCATTGAGGTACTGCACACCACTTATAAACTTTAGAATTCATTTTTAACACAAGAAATACGCAACGTTTGTTTACTTTGATGTCTAGCTGCGCTTAAGCAAATTTGACATTTACGTAAGTATGATGTCACACACGACGTCATGACACGGCGAACTGTTTTCGCGCAATATTTAAAAATGATTATAAAAATGGCCTAAAACTTCCAAAAACTTTAGTTTATTACCGAAATAAATATTTTGTTGTAAACAGTAGATGTGTATCCGCATTACGAAAAAGGATTTCAAAATCTTTCGTCATGCCTATTCTAGCTCTATATGTAAAACTTAATAGACATCCCCCGTATATCCAGGAATATAACGAAACGTGACAACTTGTTTCATCATTGATTTGGGTACTACGACGAAGTAAATGGAGCCCACTTTGAAACTATGTAGGCTGATTTTGATCCAGTTTGAATATCTATTCATTTGGAATTAGAAGATGAAGTGATTGGATAATCTTAAAAATAAAGAGTCCATTACATTCGTCAAGAGAACTTTTCAACGGATTAGTTTGTTTTCGGCATTGACAGACAACATCAGTCAACAATTTCCCATTTGTAGAGAATTTAAACTCGAAAGAGTTATGCTTAGCGATAATCGAAGGGCAGATGAACCAAGAACAGTGATCATTCAAGAAAAAGTGGATGCTGGGCGTAAGATTATATAAGAAGATTGGCATGCAACATATCGAGAGAATTTCCCGTTGGATACCGCATCTGTTGACCGAAGAACAGAAAGCTGCGATGTTGAATTGGTGTCAAAAAACTCTGAAATGTTCAAAAGCGTTCACAATATTGTCTACGTAAGTTTATTTTATTTGTATTTATCTTTAAGACTAGACACAAATATGACCAAGTAGTAATCAGACTCGTTTCAAACTCGTAGAAGTTTATTTTTTTTACTTTCATAAGTTATTTTTACAATAAACTTGTCATTATTTTTGAGGTAAGCTCCTTGCAGTATTTCAGAGTTATCACCTAAAAAACAAGAAAATTTGTATAATTTCGAAACACCTAAATATGAGAAGTGGTGGTAGTTTTAGACTTGGGTGGAGACACAATATTGTTGACTTCTAAAAAAGTCTACATTCAAAAATAAACATGTATTTTTGCATTGAGGTATTGCACACCACTTATAAACTTTAGAATTCATTTTTAACACAAGAAATACGCAACGTTTGTTTACTTTGATGTCTAGCTGCGCTTAAGCAAATTTGACATTTACGTAAGTATGATGTCACACACGACGTCATGACACGGCGAACTGTTTTCGCGCAATATTTAAAAATGATTATAAAAATGGCCTAAAACTTCCAGAAACTTTAGTTTATTACCGAAATAAATATTTTGTTGTAAGCTGTAGATGTGTATCCGCATTACGAAAAAGAATTTCAAAATCTTTCGTCATGCCTATTCTAGCACTATATGTAAAACTTAATAGACATCCCCCGTATATCCAGGAATATAACGAAACGTGACAACTTGTTTTATCATTGATTTGGGTACTACGACGAAGTGAATGGAGCCCACTTTGAAACTATGTACGCTGATTTTGATCCAGTTCAAATATCTATTTATTTGGAATTAGAAAATGAAATTATTGAATAATGTTAAAAATAAAGAGTCCATTACATTTATCAAGAGAACTTTTCAACGGATTAGTTTCTGTTTTCGGCATTGACGCACAACACCAGTCAACAATTTCCCATTGATAGAGAATTTAAACGCGAAAGGGTTCAGCTTAGCAATGATAGAAGGGCAGGTAAACCAAAAACAATGATCATTTAAGAAAAAGTGGTTGCTGTTTGTAAGATTATTCAATAAGATCGTCATGTAACATATCGGGAGAGTTTCCCGTTGGATACCCCATCTGTTGACCGAAGAACAGAAAGCTGTAATGTTGAATTGGTGTCAAAAAAGCGTTCACAACATTGTCAGTGATAACGAATCTTGGAGATATTCATACGAACCAGTTATTGGATAATCTTGAAAATAAAGAGTCTAATACATTTGTCAAGAGAACTTTTCAATGTGTCTACCATCCCCTTTTCGACTCAAGAAGAATGAAATTATATCATCATAATATAACTGACTTAATATGACAAATGTCTTGTAAAATTGTATAAAAAATATTTTGATGAACCGTTAACTGAATATACTCCTCACTCTGTATATAAAAACAATTCCATTAAAACTTATTTCATTCTCCAAAAAGAATGATACATTCTACATACCCTTTAGTTCAAGCGAATTTGTAAGAGTCTATTACCATTTATGTTATGAAACCTTTCGGTGAACAAAGCTTTCAGGATCGTCTGTGACAATATTCCATTGGGATTAGTTGGACTTCTACAGCTACACGCATTTTCGTCAGTCACATATTCGATTAAACGCAAAATTTGCTGGCTGTGGGCATATTCGCTCAGTGCGCTTGTGGCACCTTCGGTAGTTGCGCTGGAAGGAAGAGACTCGTGAGGAGACGCAAGAGTCGACATTGCACCAGGAGAACATGAGTAAATGAAAGTAATCACTTCGTTTCATGCGTTTGATGTCATCTGGTTTATCTCATTTAATCCTGTGACGTTCTTGGAACGTTTCTATATCGTCTTTATGACGTATAACATCGGAAAGTGGAATTATCTTGAAGCGAATTAACTAAAACGCGCATGACACACAATTGAACTATGAACAATAAGAATTTATGAAATATCTTTGAAAGATTTTATTCTTATTTGATATGCGCGTGATAATTTCGTTAAGGATAACCTATTTTTCAAAACATCATTGTAGATCAGATCAGAAATTGGAAAACAGAACGTTATCGAAAGAAATGTAAAATGAAACTTTGACTCCATCTGAATCAGAAGAAAGCATATATATCCATATATATATATGTATATATATGTATATATATATATATATATATATATATATATATATATATGTATATATATATATATATATATATATATATATATATATATATATATATATATATATATATATATATATATATATATATATATATATATATATATATATATATATACAGGATATCCACCGGACCGTCCGTTAAAAACTTTTTAAGTTCCAATTACAATATCAAGCTGAAATTTTATACGCGGCCATAACTAGCGATTTCCAATTGGAGTGAAATATTTTCGAAGTGATACCATTTCTGGTTATACCGGAAGTGGGTCATCACGTTGTTATTTCAAATGGCAACCTACCTTTTTCATTATACATCTAGAACCGACATTTGAGCAAGGCATAAAATACCCAAGTTGTTGGCACTTATCTGTCAAAACTTTTGACAGATTCAATTATTTTTGTTATAAACTCGATTTTTGAGGAACATTAAAAAAAATTGTAGCTCGTAGATCTTTTGCACTACAGACACAACTTTTGCTTGGGTGGATAGAAGAAGGATCAAGGAATTTTTTAAGCAATCTACACATGTCAAACGTTTATTGCGTTGTTTTGTATGCTTTTTTCAATTTGGCCTTTTTCAAACAGCAATAACTCAATATTTTCAAATTGCACGTGCCAATTTTTATATCGCCATCAGATGAAGCGTCAAATTTCAGATGGAATTGTATAAACATGTACTATACCTATCTCTTATAGTTTCGAAACAATTGGGAATATATTGAATTTTGATGATTTTGCAAGAACTAACAGAGAATGCTTTGAAATATTTGAATCAAGTAGCTGAACTGGCTACGCTCACCTGACAGGTGCCTAAAATTAATGTACTTGTCACTTCGTTCATTCGAATTTGATATTTAAACAAGAATAGTCGTTATTTCATATTGAAAACATCCAAAAAATACAACACATTTGGAATAAGACCACTGGTTATTTAAACGAAAATATATTTAATCTTCTTTTAATTCATTTTGGAATGTCGAAAAGTAGTGGGTAGAAATTGCAGGCAATTCAATAGCCAATTTCCAAATTTTGCATTAGAAGCAATTTTCTACAATTCGGATGAATAAAAATTGTAGGAACTAAGCGAAAACCAATTATCGAAGATAATTACATTAATACGGATAAATGATAGCAAACATTATAGGAGAAAACTAATTTACGATCTGAATAAATGTTCAATATGGGCCCCATTTTGCTCGATAAACTTGACAGCTCGTATACGAACATGATGAGTTGCCCTCCTAGTTTCCTCAGGATGATTATTACAAAAAGCATTATGAATGCGCTCTGGCAACTCTTCTTTACTTCGTACAGGAATAAGATACACTTCACTCTTGATTTTGCGCCATAAATAAAAATCAAGGGGCGTCAGGTCCGGAGAACGCAGAGGCCATAAATTTTGTCCTTGATTACCCCACCATCTATCCTCGAACATTTCTGTTAGCTGCCGATCTACAGCTCGTGTATTATGTGCTGGTGTACCATCCATTTGGTAATAGCAATCCCTCAAAATGTTAAGAGGTAATCCATCTAAAAACTTCGCTAATGTTCCTCTCAAAATTTCCAGGTATCTTTGTTCATTAAGATTTTCCTCATAAATGTGATAAGCCAACAAATCATTCATTAAAATTGCAAAAACGTTCACGCTGAATTTATTTTGGAAATCAATAACCTCAATGAAATGTGGATTTTCTGTGGCCCAAAAATGTATATTTCTCCTGTTGGTTATTCCAATTTCATTGAACTTGGCTTCATCAGACCATATAATTTCTTGCAGAATTGAATGAAGAATGAAAATGAGAGTATCGTCAAAATAGTTCACCTTCAATGCGACCACAGAACTGACGATCATCGATAGTGCAGTAGCATTATGCCGACGGGATAACGATATTTAATCGGAATATATTTCATCTTTATGTTTGTAAAACGACTGAAAGTGACTGAATCTGAAATAAAAATGAGAGAAAACCCCGAAAAACTTCGAAAATTCAGCATGGAACTGCACCAGAGCAGGTTTTTTTCGATTTTTTTGATGAAATTACCTCTGATCAGATGTTGCGATACCTCAAAAGATGCGGAATGGAATATCGTATTTGGAAATGATGATAGTTTTGATATACAGAGTGAGACTAAAAACAATTCCGAAAAAATAACTTTTTTCTTCAATAATTTCTTGTCGCTAGTGTATATATATATATATATATATATATATATATATATATATATATATATATATATATATATATATATATATATATCGATAATACCGAGTGTTCCAAGTGGAAAATGATATTATCAATGAAAAATTCAATACTCTAATACTCAGTAGAGATTGATATCAGTATTGGAGGTGTTTCAGCATGTTGATTTGAAAATGTGGGAATCACCCCCTACCCACAGCAACTCCGAAATTGAGAATTTTAATCATGTGACGCCTCTATGGAAATATCTGCTAATGCTCTGAATGAATTAGGTAAAAACTTTAGGTCTATACAGGGTGTTCAAACTGAGGAATGCATTCTGTTACTGTAAGCTGGGTATATCGGGCCCATCAATTCGAATTCAAATATTGTATTCGATGCAAAACGAACTCAAAATAGTTGTAACCAACAGACGATAAAGTAGAAATTGTTAATTGATAGTATTGATGATTGATTTATTTATTTTATGGAAATTCATTTTTGAAGTACAACGAAATGAGACACTTTTGTCACTTTTCCACAATTTATTCAATAATCACATTGTGTAAACAAAATTCAGGTCTTCCAATGGGTTCACCTCTTAGCCCTCTACTAGCTGATATTTTCATGAATAATTTAGAGGAAAACTCAATATTAAACAAAGATTTCGCTAAAAAACACATTACTTTCTGGTATAGATATGTAAATGACATTTTAGTTGGTTTTCGTGGTTCAAACAGACAAATTCAGCAATTTTTAAATTTCCTGAATAAAATACATCCGCCGCATTAGCTTCACTTCTGAATTAGAAAATAATAACTCAATTAGTTTCCTCAACCATCACAAATACAAATAACCAACTCACTTATAAAATTTACAGAAAGGAAACATTCACAGACGCATCGATTCCAATGGACTCGTTTAGTCATTCAAGTCACAAACTAGCTGCATATAACTCCATGATTCATAGAGCTTACTCTGTTCCCCTTTGGAGAGAAAATTTTCAAACTGAACTTAATATCATCAGAAAAATTGTCTCAAATAACAACATACCACAACATTTTCTAAATACAATCATTAAACGCAAAGAATAACGTATTACCTCTCAATTATTATATAGCATCGTAGAAACCCCGGAAAAAGATACACTAGTCTCAGATACACCGGCAAACTCTCTAACTAAATCAGTAACTACTTTTCCAAATTGAACATAACTACATGATTCTCAAGCGGCCCCAACTTAGGCTGATTATTATTCAATGCCAAACAGAAGGACGATAAATTCAAGCAATCAGGAATTTATCAAATCAAATGCAATGAAAGTCAGGTAGCCTATGTCGGACAAACAGGGAGAAGTTTTTAAGCTAGATTCAAGGAACATATTTCCTCAGATGAAAATTCGACAATATTGAACACATAAAATCAACTAACCGCTCGATATCATTGAACAATCTTAGAATCCTTCATAAATGGAACAAAGGGAGAACGATGAATTTGTTGGAAAGTTTGGAGATTAACAAACTATGTAAAAACACACAATTTATTACCCCCAACAGCCAACTAGAGCATAATGGATCCCCACTACTCAATATTTAGGATAAATTTCATCCTGTACTTGTACTTGCCTACTTATGTTTTAACACCCCTCTCGTGTCGAGGGAAGGGATCTTTAATGTCCAACACATCTCTGTTAGACAGGACCGACATCTTTACATCTCCTCCGAAAGATGGATGCTCAAGCGATTCCCAGAATCCGAAAAATCGAACCGACTTTGTGGGGATTGAATCCAGGTAACTCTGCGCAGGAGACGAGCATCATATCCCCTACGCCACCGAGTCGGCTTTTTTATATTGTTATTCATTTGAAAATGACCGTAGGGTCGAAACCGGTCGTGATTATTGAATAACTTGTGGAAAAGTGACAAAAGTGTCTCATTTCGTTTTACTTTTATTTTAATTCTTTGTCGAAATTTCTCTTTAAATAAACTCCTCAATCTTACTGCGTTCACTTTGTTGGGAGGGAAACCTTTTTCACTAGGAACTTGAAGAAATATTAATCCACGATCCATGGGTCATTCTGTATTTCGCTTGAATCAAAACGAATCCAAAGGACTAAGGCTAAATACCGAATAATAACAAGATCGAGTCGAAAATAAACTCGGAACAATGCTTGAGTCATTCCACCCCGGAGATCCACAGCCAGGCTACATCAGCGATGTCATCGGACCCGTTTCATTTTCTGTCTACTGCCTCCGTGCTATTCCCATTCACACGCAACACCCACACGAGGTCAACAATCTTTAACGATTATCTTATCTTTTACACATGAACTACTTGATTTCGAGCGCGAATTTTTCAGAGAAAGAGATTATATCTCACATATGCAGGTATATCCTCATTGTTTTTCACGTTTCGAAGGGCCTATTTTTGTTTTCGCAATATTTAGGTTGTGTATGAATTGAATTTATGAGATACTTAACGTATATCAACAAGTTCATGAATATAAAGATCAAGATCTTGGGTCTGCCAATTAAGATCACTGTTGACAAGGGCTACAACAGTGATGTTGCCAACATTTCTTCACGATTATAAGGTTTTTTTCTACTCTGATTGGGAGCAAATTGTAAATGGCTTTCTATTTGAATTGATTCCGACGTTCTTAGAATTATTCTGAAATTGATTCGAGAATGGCGAAGTCAGTTCTTGTTAAACTAAATTTAAGGAACGGTAATAAAATTTAGGAAGATTGGAGATAAAAAATTTAAGAACAAGTGTAAAAAAAATTACTATTACTGGTTAAGCCCAGTGAAAAATGAGCAATGAGACTAGACTAATTCAATAATTGACACTGAAATCTTGGAAGAAAAGTCAAGGTAGTTCTACTTAGATATTTAATTACATATTACAATTATGGTAAACAATGTCAACAAAAGCTTTTTCTTTCTATATATATATATATATATATATATATATATATATATATATATATATATATATATATATATATATATATATATATATATATATATATATATATATATATATATATATATATATATATATATATATATATATATATATATATATATATATATATATATATATATATATATATATATATATATATATATATATATATATATATATATATATATATGTGTTCAACGAAAATTTGACCCCTATAACTCCGAAATGAGTAACATTAGCGAAAACACCAAGACACGTCGATTTTTGTTTCGAGGGGAGCATTTTCGAAATAATTCGAAACTTCTCAGATCAACCCCTACCCCAGCAACCCTAACTTTGAAATTCATCATAGGAATAAGGGTCGAGTGGCACCTTACTGAAAAGGTCTGTCAATTCTCCACCTTGATTTGTCATTTTAGAATTTTAAATTAACATACAGGGTGTCCCAACCAAGGGTGATGTTGAATTCTGGAAATCCCAAATACTAAATGAAATAGATTTATTTTGGCATAATGCAAGCGCAGGTTTATGCTCGGTCTAGAAAAACGACCTACACTTGTGAATTTGGAGTTGGTGCAATCAACCCCTATTTCCAGCATCCCCAACTCAAAAATCATTCGATCGATAATAGGTCAAGTGGCACCTCGTTGGAAAGGTACTGCAATTTTCTCTTCGAATTTGGTATTTTCGAAATTCAGAATCATCATACAGGGTGTCCCGAAGCAGGAACATTGAAAATCCAAATAACTTTTTGAAACTGGTTCATTTCGGTATACGAGAACATGTTTGATCCGAGAATAGGACTTTCTTGTGTGGTTATAGAATTTTTGCAATCAACCCTTCCATTCAGCATCCCCAACTTGAAAATCATACAAATAATTCAAGTGGCATATCTTCAGAAAGGTTTTTGAATTCCAGAATGATTAAAGCATTTCATTCAGTTCGGCTCTCCATACAGGATGTCGCTTTCGAAAAATTCAATATCGTCATTTGAAATTATCAACTAAAATTAATTAGAAACTGTTAAAAGTATTGGGGTACGATGTGTTGAGCATCAATTACGAAGAAATAAAGCTGATTTCTGCATTGAAAATGTTCACATTTTTTCATTTCCATCTGGCGTGCAGTCATCTGTTATTTCTCATTTTGCAATGAAATATTATTATTATTCAGATCAGTTCCTCATTATTGTTGTTGTTCGTCAGTTGAAATTAATCTGAAAATGGTTTATTCCACTGAGGAAAGGGTCGAAATTGTATCGACGTATTTTCGAAATAACAGTTGTGCCAAAGAAACGGCAAAGATATTCGATAGGAACCATCCTGAAAGAGAAAGGGGAGTCAGTCACCAGTACGTTAAATATTTGGTTGACAAATTCCTAGCTAGGGGTCGGTGGCAAACAAAAAACATGAAGTGGCATGTCCTGTCAGAAATGAGGCAACGGAAGTGGCAGTAGTGGGTCATCTACAAATGGAGAATACTACTTCGATCAGAAAACTATCTCGTCTGACTGGTGTATCAGCTACAACTGGACATAGAATCGTGAAACATCACAAATTTCACCCTACAAGGTAAAATTAGTGCATGAAATAAACGAAGATGATCCAGATCGTCGTTTACAGTTTTGTGAAAATCTAAGTGAAAACCTAAACGCTAATCCAAATTTTCTGAATAACATCTGTTTTTCTGATGAAAGCACCTTTATGCTCAGTGGTGAAGTGAATAGACATAATTGTCGATATTGGGACACACAGAATCCTCATTGGTTTAGAGAGGCCCACACGCAAAGGCCTCAGAAGTTGAACGTTTGGGCAGGAATTTTGGCAATCATCTAGTTGGGCCTTTCTTTATTGAGGGTAATCTGAATGGAAATGGCTACCTACAGTTGTTAGAGGAACACATACATCCTAGATTGACAGAAATTTTACAGAACGATCCAACTCTTTCTGAGGACGAAATGCGTTTTCAACAAGACGGTGCTCCTCCGCATTATGATGCTCGGGTGCGCCAATATTTAGACGAAAATTTCCCAGGAAGGTGGATTGGTAGAAGAGGAACTGTTGAGTGGCCAGCCAGGTCACCAGATTTAAATCCCTAGATTTTTTTTGTGGGGCCATCTAAAATCTAAAGTTTATGCCACAAGACCAGAAAACCTGGAGGAGCTGCGGATGAGGATTATCACAGAATGCCGACTTTTGACTCCTGAAGTTTTCGCTAATGTGAGAAGAGAGTTCGAAAATCGTCTGTATAACTGTATGGAGGTGGGCGGAGGTCATTTTGAACAATTGTTGTAATAATCAAGTTAGTTTTTGTTTTCAATTGAATACAAGTTCAATAAATCTCGTTTTCCTGTTTAGATGAGCATCCAATCAGTTTCTCCATCATCCCTCATCCTGATCCTCACGCCAGAAAACCTCGATTGCCAAACTGAAACCAATGCCTCAGTGATTCAGAAAATAGAAAAATCTTTCTGGAACTTTGCCACTCAACCTGTAATCACTTGTATGATTTTTGAGTTGGGGATGCTGAATGGAAGAGATTGATTGCAAAATTCCATATTCACGCAAGAGAGTCTTATTCTCGAATCAAACATAAACATGTTCTCGTATTATACCGAAATGAACCAGTTTCAAAAAGTTATTTGGGTTTTCAGTGTTCCTGCTCCGGGACACCCTGTATGCTGATTCTGAATTTCGAAAATACCAAATTCGAAGAGAAAATTGAAATACCTTTCCAACGAGGTGCCACTTGACCTATTTTCGATCGAATGATTTTTGAGTTGGGGATGCTGGAAATAGGGGTTGATTGCACCAACTCCAAATTCACAAGTGTAGGTCGTTTTTCTAGACCGAGCATAAACCTGCGCTTGCATTATGCCGAAATAAATCGATTTCATTTAGTATTTGGGATTTGCAGGAATTCAACTTTACCCTCGGTTGGGACACCCTGTATGTTAATTTAAAATTCTAAAATGACAAATCAAGGTGGAGAATTGACAGACCTTTACAGTAAGGTGCCACTCGACCCTTATTCCCTATGATGAATTTCGAAATTAGGGTTGCTGGGGGTAGGGGTTGATCTGACAAGTTTCGAATTATTTCGAAAATGCTCCCCTCGAAACAAAAATCGACGTGTCTTGGTGTTTTTCGCTAATGTTACTCATTTCGGAGTTATAGGGGGTCAAATTTTCGTTGGAACACACTGTATATATATATATATATATATATATATATATATATATATATATATATATATATATATATATATATATATATATATATATATATATATATATATATATACAGGATATCCACTGGACCGTCCATTGAGAACTTTTTGAGTTCCAATTACAATATCAAGCTGAAATTTTACACGCGGCTAAACTAGCGATTTCCAATTGAAGTGAAAAATTTTCGAAGTGATACCATTTCCGGTTATACTGGAATTGTAGCTCGTAGATCTTTTGCACTACAGACACAATTTTTGCTTATGTGGATAGAAGAAGGATCAAGGAATTTTTTAAGCAGTCTACACATGTCAAATATTTATTGCGTTGTTTTGCATGATTTTTTCAATTTGGCCTTTTTCAAACAGCAATAACTCAATTTTTTCAAATGGCACGTGCCAATTTTTATGTCGCCATCAGATGGAGCGTCAAATTTCAGATGGAATTGTATCAGCATGTACTATACCCATCTCTTATAGTTCCGAAATAATTTGGGAATATATTGAATTTTGATGATTTTGCAAGAACTAACAGAGAATGCTTTGAAATATTTGAATCAAGTAGCTGAACTGGCTACGCTCACCCGATAGGTGCTTAAAATTAATGTACTTGTCACTTCGTTCATTCGAATTTGATATTTCAACAAGAACTGTTGGTAATTTCAAGTGAAAATTTTTGAAAAACACCATATTGATAATAAAATGGCTGATTATTCAAACGAGGATATATTCAATCTCTTTTTAATTCATGGCGAATGTCAAAAATTGCTGGATAGAACTTGCAGGCAATTCAATAACCAATTTCCAAATTTGGCGCCTATGAGTAAAACAAAAATTCGAAGGATTAGAAGCAATTTTCTGCAATTTGGAGGAACAAAATACATAGAAACTAGAAGAAAACCAGTTCTCGAGGACGACTACAATCAAATTAATACGCTAGCATATTTTCGTGCCAACCCACATGCGTCCATTAAGTCAGCATCAATGGATATTGGATTGAGTTATACTTCCATTCAAAGGATCCTTAAGAAACATAACATGCACCTGTATTGTTTTATCAGACTACAAAAATTGAAACCAACTGATCTTCCCAAGCGGCTAAATTTCTGTGAAAATTTATTAATTCGGCTTCAAGAAGATGAGACAATTCTGCAAAAAATTATATGGTCTGATGAAGCCAAGTTCAATGAAAGTGGAATAACCAACAGGAGAAATCGACATTTTTGGGCCACAGAAAATCCACATTTCATTGAGGTTATTGATTTCGAAATAAATTCAGCGTGAACGTTTTTGCAACTTTAATGAATGATTTGTTGGCTTATCACATTTATGAGGAAAATCTTAATGGACAAAGATACCTGGAAATTTTGATAGGAATATTAGCAAATTTTTTAGATGGATTACCCCTCAACATTCAGAGGGATTGCTATTACCAAATTGATGGTGCACCAGCATATAAAACACGAGCTGTAGATCAGCAAGTAACAAAAATGTTCGAGGATAGATGGTGGGGTAATCAAAGACCAAATGATGGTAATGTTTCATAGAGTACAATTGAAATATACATGTGTTACTAAATATATGGTTCAACAAAGAATGATCAGAACAGAAGGTGATTCTAAATTTCATATAATTCAAATATAGTATTAAAAGTGAAACCACCTTCTGAATCTAATAAAAATTAAACAGCTGTAGAGAAAGAAAGAAATCAAAAGTTATACAAAATACGAAACTATACATCAAGTCAGTCAGAGAAGAGTTACTTCACTTTAATATCGAATTCGATTGTTCAAAATTCAAGATCCCAATGCAAGTCAGGAGAAAAATATGATAATCTTTTCAAAAAACTCATAGCACTATAAATCAAGAAACCAACACTTAAATAAGCTCAACCACACATATCAAACAGAAAAGTCAAATATCCACATCTACATCAGATTCATTAATTTATCTACAAATCAGAGATCAAATCGCTCTGCTGAATAAAGGATTTAAATTAATCCCTTATAATAACTAACTCAGACAATATGAGGAATTAATTGAAGTTCAAGATGAACTAAACATCCAACGACACGAAAACACAATAAATAAATCGGTTCTTCACAAACACAACATCAATGATATCATTAAAAAATCCAATTCAAATCCTACTGAACAGAATTACTCTGAAACAATAAAATCTATTTCAACCAAAGCTCAGAATGAAGATAGATCTAATTCTTACGAAAGCTGATGACGGTTATAGTATAGTGTGCTTCAACTAAAATAAGAACCAGGAAAAAATGCAAAACATCATCGATACTTTGCACGAAACAGGAATCTCAAGAGAACCTACAAAGTAATTCATTAAAAAGTCGAACAAGAATTGGAACCATCGAATTATCTAGCACAGTCAGAATAAGACAAAAAAAACATATTCCAATAAACTCTGAACTTACACGAAGAGGAAAACCCCGCCAGGCCAGCTGTAACTCACATAAATACACCTGCAGGTGAATTAGTAAGCTTCTTTAACCACTAATTCATGACACTCAACGACTCTTATTCTCATTTCACCATTTTAAATATAGATAGATAGAACAATGTCAATTTCAAATTGTCTCATTCTATACAAAAGAATAAGTAGTCAAACATCCCAACACATGAATGTCTGCTCCTAATGAAAGAAATTCCTAACCAAAATAATACCTCACCTTTCATTATAGATGAATTTTGTCTCTTACAGTCCTGCTTGTCACAAGATTATTTCCAATTTAAATCAAAAATTTTCAAAGAAAACTCGGGAGTATACCCACTCAGACATTTATTAGCAGATATTTTCATGAACAATCTTGAAAAATGTATAATGGATAAAAAGTTAGCACAAAAACATATAACATTTTGGTACAGATACATAGTTGATATTCCTGTAGGTTTCAAGGCTCAAACAGACAAATAAACCAGTTTTAAATTTTCTAAAAAATGTATAGCAAAATAACCTTCACTGCTAAAATTGAACGCAATTCAATAAATTTAATTTAACAACATTCTTTTCGAGTGGTCCGAAAATCCAATTACTATTCAGTGCCAAACATAAAACTAATAAATTGAAACATATCAAAATTTTTCAATAGTCAACTAGAAATGAATCACTTCCTTCTATTCAACATTTTTTTTTATTTAGGAAATTTGCGTGTCTCGACGGCTATGGTCATTGACACGATGAAATTATACATTCATGTAAACATTAATTATACAGAAACAATAGAAAAGTATTGTAAAAATAAAACAGAGATTATCATGTCAAATGAGGTTATACAAGTTCGTGTTTTTCAGAAATTCGAACAAATTAGAAATCTGATATTCGGAGTTGAGCAATTCTTTTAGGTTTCTACTGGGGTTGTGTTGTGATCTGGCATCTCTGTCATTGTTGCAGTCTATCAAAATATGTTCTACTGATAGTCGACTGTTACAGACTTCGCATCCTGGATGGTTTTCTGACTCCATCAGGCAGCCGTGAGTAAGGCGCATGTGGCCTATTCTTAGTCTCCTTAATATGATTTTATTCTTTCTGCACATCGGGGGTAGTTTACAGGGTTTGAGGACAGGCTGCACTGGATGAAGTTTTGTGTTTGACCTGTTCCACTGGTTCTGCCACTCACTAAGGATTTGGTACTTTATGGTTGATTTCAGATAATAGAATAGTTGGATATCTATTATGGGGTATTCAACATTTAAAATAGACATAGATAGCATTCTTTATAATAACTGTTAGCTTTTGAAAATGATATAGCTGTTGGAACCGATCGTGTGTATTAGAAATGAACATTGTGGAAATCAGACAAAAGTGTTCAATTTCATTTATATTGAAATGAATTTCAATAAAATAAATCCATCAACATTCATTATTTATATTTATATTTAATGGAAAATAATATTCTTTCCAGAAAAAGTTAAGATGATTCAGTTGTGAAATTTTTATTTTTGGCCTTCTAAGTAGAGGCTTCCACAACTTGGAAACACAGCCTGACAATGATTGGGTGAGTCAATTTTGATGCTACAAATTCTACGATATGATTTTTTCAAAATTGTATACAATTCCTACCCAATGAAATTATGAAAGTAGAGGACACATTTCGTTAAGAAGAATTAATTGGGAAAATTCAATATAACTCATCTCTTGGATCTGAAATTGAATAAAAATAAAAAAGTATATTTGATGTCTGCAATTTGGCGAAGGAGCCAGGAAATACATACAAACCTCTGTTTCGATAAATTCGATAGTCACGACTATCATTTTTTGAATGAATTTCCATGAGGATTATTAGTTAAGAGAAATCTTATCTAAGCCATTTATAAGATGAAAATTATAAATTTCATAGACAATTTGGAAGTAACTTTGACAACTTGACTGAAAAATGTAGATATTTATTAAGTAGGTATCGTTGTTTGTGATTTCATAAGGTCTTGTGTTATTTACATTTATTGAATAAAACAAACAAAATGTATTTTTCGTAATTAATAGTACATAAATAATGTATGATGTTGTTCCATGCATATTTTATGAGTTAAACTGGGACCAATAACATACAGTTGATCTCCACCAATAGAAGATACTCTACATAGTTCCCACCTCTAAAAACTTCCTTAATGGTGTTTACATCTTGTGAAATATAGAGGCCATCGAATTTATTTCGTTTAATTTTCAATCAGATTATTAACACCGACTACATTAGATGATTTGGAATGTATAATTGATTTTGGAATAATTATTTCTACTCAAAAACTATTTTCAGCGTTGATTCCATTTATAAATAAGATAAAAAACACAAGGTTTAACTTTAATCTACACTTTATTTGAAAAAATTCGACGACGTTTCGCTGACACAGCAGCTTTATCAAGAATGACAAACAGATTGAAGAGTATGGTATTATAAACAAATCGTAGAACAAGTTGGATGAATAACAGGAAAATCCACACCGAGCCATTGTACAGTTAATATGGGAGGTAATAAAAACTAATTAAACAAGTTAAGTAGGGGTGAATAATTTACATCTACCTGCTCATTTAAAAGCTTGTCCGAATGTTTGTATCTATTTATTTCTAATGCTTCTGGGAGTTCTAATTTTAAACTTTTGATTTTATATGTAATATGTCAAAGTTTTTATTGAATGAATGGTTTTCTTTTATTAAGTGGTTTGAATAATTTGAATCAGATTTATTTTTATCGAAGCTACGTTTATGTTCATATGTTCTTATGCCAAAACTCCTATAGGTCCTACCGATATAAATTTTATCACAAGAACCGCAATTGAGTTTATAGATTCCTGATTTACTTGATTTTTCAACACGAGATTTATTATTTTTAATATGTTTACCTAAGTTATTAGAAGTTTTGAAAGTTATATTAAGATTTTGTTTGACGAGAAAGGATTTAATATTTGTACTTGCAGAACCGCAGAATGTTAAACTGTTGAATATTTTATAGTCTTTATGAATAGGATATACTTCATTTATTGCTTTCTGATACAGTTTTTACGAATGATTAGATCTATCATATCCGGATTATATGAATTATTAATGGCTATCTGTTTGATGATATTTAACTCTTTATTATAATCTTCTACTGATAAAGGTAAATTGAGTAATCGATGTACCATGCTGTTTAAAGCTGCAACTTTGTGTTGAATTGGATGTAATGAGTAGTTATGTATAATTGTATCAGTATGTGTTGGTTTACGAAAGACCGAAAAACATGATTATTATTTCGTTTAGTGATTTTCAAGTCAAAAAAATTAATTAATTAATTAATTAATTAAAATTAATGGAATCGTTCTGTTCAATTTCTATCGTGAATTTAATGTTCAAATGGATGGAATTAATGAAATTAAGAAATAAGTCTAATTGACGAGTAGTTCCAATGAAACATACTAAGATGTCGTCAACATATCTATACCAATAAAGAAATTTGGAAATGAGTGGATGTGTATGAATTTTCTGTTCGATATTATTCATAAAAATCTCTGCTAAAAGTGGCTTCAAAGGATTTCTCATGATCAAACCATTTTCACTACTGTAATAGATGTTGTTGAAAGAAAAATAATTTTGTTCAATGCAAAAAAAAACGAAATAAGTTTTGCGTTAGGTGGTAGGTTAACGTTTTTATGTTATTTATTAATTCGAAAGAATTTTTTTATAGAAAATTTTGATTTGAATGAACAATAATTTTCAATGATATCTATAAGGTAGTGCTACAATTTCACGGCTGGGGCTGTAACGTAAGATACGACTGGTCTAACGGGGTTATTTACTTTATGCAATTTAATGAGTGAATACAGTTGAGGTGGTTGAGGGTTTGGTGAAATAAATTTGTATTTATCTATTGCTTTAATTAAAGATTTTGCGTCATTTATTGCAATTTTAATATTTTTCTGGAATGTAATAGTTGGATCTTTGTTCAAAATTGTATAGTTTCCGGACGAAATGAAATTTAGAGTTTTAAATAGGTAGTCATTTTTATTTAACGCAATAACAGTATTACCCTTATCTGCTTTTGTAAAATAACTTCATTATATATCATGGATCTACATCAAGTAACGGCCTCCACAATTCAAATGTTGATTCCTTTTACTTGACAAAATAATACTATAAATGCATACCAGGTGTTCCAGAAATTTGTATGTATCAAATGTTATGAATTGAACCATGTTTTATTTTATTCTACTGAATGAATCTCCATAATCACATAAGTCAAGTAACACCAAAATAATAGCGTTGTAGATTTATAATTCATTGAAAATGTCGAGTTTTGTTTCAATGAGTGAGCATTTGCGGCAAGGATTAATTTTATTTCTTCTGGTGACGTTCAAGATGAAAACCTCGTGGGTCGACAAGGTTGAAAGATGCGAAATTGCAGAAGTTATTGGATAAAGACCCAATAGAAACTCAGAACAATCATCAGAAAGTTAAATGTAAGCCAAGTAGCCATTTGCGATTGACGACAAGCGAAAGGAAAGACCCAAAAGATGATTTAGAAGATCTTCTCTCAAATTTCAATCCCGGATTGAAAAAAAGAGTTAAATTTTGAAAACTTGTCGTGAAATTTTCTAAATTGATTTTTTGTTAGTTATTTCTTGTTTTTTTAGGACTTGATCTGTTTAATATTTTCCATTCTCGAATGAATTTTTCATTTTTACCTAGAGTTTGCATCAACGTGACGGACGTAGTTAAATGTTGATTCTTTCTTCCGGTTTGTCGTCCGTTGATTCTGGATCTGGATGTCGTTGACAACTTTTCGGCTGGGTTAGGTTAGTGTCTCTGACACTAAAGTTCTCGGAAGCTATGAAGCTTTGAAAATGGAGAAAGTGATCACCAGAATATATACAAACTATAGCATCATCAGACAATGACATCAATGTACCAACGAGTAGTGTCAGAGGCTTTAGCCCCGGAAAAATCCAGTGTACGGACCTTTGATAAGTAACACTGAGTGTTACTCATTGATAGTTTTTTTGTGTGAAGTGATGAACGATCGATTAGAATGCTGCTCTGAATATAAATATGATAAAATTGTCAGGTAATTATATTACATTTATATATACAAATAAATAAAATATGAAATGAGATTCTGAGCAGTAAAAACTAAAGAGAAACCTATGACCTTACCTCATTATTTTTTCGGAAAGAACCTTACGAAGAATATTACAAGATTTTATGACTGTTATCTTCTGTAACTGTTCAAATAAATTTTCTTTAGATCCAAAATCTCAATATTTTTGTGAAGATTCTTAGGAATAACACCTCTTGTAGAAATAATAATTGGTAGAGTAAATATTTTTCATTTTCCACATTTTTTAATCTCGTCGCCAAGCATCATATATTTAGAAATTTTTTAATGTATTTATTTTGTATACTATATGTGTCGGATATAGCAATATCAATTATATATGTTATTCGATTCTGTTAATCAGTAAGAATGATATATGGCCTTTTATGTTTTACAGCTCTGTTGCATAGAAATAAAGTTTATATTTCTCGTTTTCACAAATAATCTCAGATTTATATTTGTAATATTTTTTTTTCTTTTGGGAATGAGGACATGTGTAATTCCTAAACAAGGAATCTAACCTAAGCAAGGACTGAGCAAGATGATAATATATGAAAAACTGTTTCTGAAGAACAAAAACATCTACGGCAAGAATCATCTATATTTTGCTTGATGATGTGTTTTCTATAATTCCTCGTGAAAAATATTGTAGACACAACTTAATCCTTCTGAGGAAAGACCGTTGAACTCTCGACAATATTTGCGGATTAACTGACTGAAAGGCATCGACTATTCTCTGTCTCATATCCAACTGTGTTGTAGAAGGAATCTGGTAAACTATGCCCTCAATATATCTCCACAAGAAAAAATCTAAACTTGTAAGGTCCAGAGACCTAGCTGGCCATCTATCAGGACCACCAACTCCTATCCATTTGTTTGGAAATACATGATTCAAATGCTCCCTAACCTGATGTGAGTAATGTGCCGATGCTCCATCCTGTTGAAACCACAAATCTAGTCTTGTATGCTCTGGTACATCGGCAAGTAACATTGGTAGATGATTTTTCAGAATATCTGAATACATTTCACTATTGAGGTGCCCGTCGAAAAAGTGCGGCCCGATTAGATATCCATCTACTATAGGGGCCCATACATTCAAGGAACAACGATGCTGGTCATCTATTTGTCTCATGAGGTGTGGATTTTCCGTGGCATAATAATGAAAGTTGTGCCTGTTAACAAGCCCATTCTTGTGGAAAGTTGCCTCGTCCAAGAAAAGAACTCTGCTAAACATATTTGGATTTTCCGCTACTTTGTCACTTGCCCAATTGCAAAAATTGATTCGATTATCATAGTTTTGATTGTTCAGTTCCTGGTGCAGCTGTACATGATATGCATGAAATTTATTCACTTTCAAGATTTTCTGAACGGACGTTTGACTTATATCTGTTAACTGAGAAATCTCTCTTTGGCTTTTATATGGGTCCTCTGTCACTGTCAACAAAACTGATAACTGGTTGTCTTCAGCTATAGCAGTTTTTGGTTTTTCATGTTTTTTTGTAAGCGATATTACCCGTTTTGAGAAATCTAATTAGAAGTTTGTCAAAGCATCTTGCACCAGGATGTCTGTTATCAGGAAACCTTTGTGTATAAGCTCTAGTAGCCAACAGAGAATTTCTATCACACTCACCCAGAATAAAAATCATATCAACCATTTCTTCTTTGGAGAACTTCATGGCAGTCAATTGGGAAAATTGGGTTCAAACCTCACTTTAACAAAGTTTAATAACGAAACACTGATAAATGCAGAATATGATATGTCCGGACACCTGACAGAAGGCACAAAAAAAATATCAACACATACCTCCATTTACGTTTTAATCATCTTGATTTTATCATTCGTTGAAAGAATTATCTTGTTTAGGTTTCATTTTTTACTACTTGAATCATTACAGAAAAAAAACTTCTGTGCGAATAATGATGCATGTTGATGAGTTTGATACGGTTTGTAGAGTTTTCATCAAAAATTTTTACAAATAATCGAATATTTCGAAAATGATCGAAGGTAAGGTTACTTCTGCTAAAATATAGCACAATGTTTTATGCGTTGAGATGATAATAAATAAATAATAATAATGAATCTGGGGCAATAAGAAAACGAAAGGAGAAAAGTATTCATCCTCTCTGGCCGAAGGAGCATGCGATGATGTGACAGCCTATTTTCATGAATTTTCACGGAAAAAACTTTGTGACGAAACTACTCATCAAAAAAACTTATTACTAAAAGACATTATAGCAGAGTTTAGGCCGCTCCTGAATCAACAACAAAAAAGTGGTCTTCCAATCTGAAAAAACCCTTCTAAGATTTTTTTATAGAAAATTGCGACACTCTGTTTACTGCAAAATAAATTGCTCAAGTATATTCCTACTTTCTAAATACAATACCGTTCGAACAAAAATGAAATCTTCAAGAGGGTACGAGCTATAGAGCACCGCGCCACTGGTGAATCACCCAGTATATATGTATTTATTTTTACATTGCGGCCATACATGTAATCCGCTCTTTAATAATAACTGATGGCTAGACATAAAGAATATTAGAATAGATCCTTCCATCCTTTCAAATTTTAATGGATCTTTGAATTTTAACAGGTGCGTATACAGTAGGTCCTATTATTTGGGAGGGAATTTACATGTCCCCATGGAAAGGGTATCGTTTGCGGAGCGATGTGTATGGAACGTATTCATTTTACAATAACAGTCGTTCTATTAACTGTTAAAGTACTGCTACAAACAAAGATGATCACCCGATATGTTTTCGGAAGGTTTGATATTTTGAATACAACGGTAGTTGAATAGAAAATGAGGATAAAAAATATCTTTGAGTAATAGTTTCAGAGTTTAATAGTTATCATTCTACTAGTCGAAAAGAATATCAAAGTTTTAAATCAACAAATTTAAAGTTTTATATGTCGTAATATCCAGATCGGCTATATTCCCAAGACGTCAAATACAAACACCGAAAAATCTCTGTTAATTTCCAACATTCCAAAGCACCGGTGAAAGGTTTAGTACATATCAATATTCATAAATTTAACATAAATTATCATCAGTTATGCCTAAGATGAGAAAAAGGCGATAGCGTAAAAAACATAGATCCATATCCTCGAAATAATGGATCTTCAACTTCTTCAGGAGTAACAATCTATTGACATTTGCCGCACCATTAGCATTATCAGGCCTGCCACATGTTGACGATCACAGCTTGAGACAAACGAGCAAACAATTATAGTGTGCTCTGTTTAAGAGAACTTAAGAGAATTTTATTTTTAATTTGTTACATCACTTCTTTGTGTTAAGGAAGGATAAATTGATAAGCAAATGAATTATTTTTCTGTTAAGGTACTTGTAGAACAGTTTCATTTTATTCCTTATAAATGCTTTATACAGGGTGTTCCCACCCTGGATATCTAATTCTAATACCGTAGTGATTGGAGAAATTTGTAGAAAACGTCGAATGATTTTGTACGGGAGACATCTTTCGACGTATAATAGGGTCTTCAACGAGTAACCCCAGTTTCAACCCCTCAGAATTGAATAACACACAGAGGTCGAGGGATACCTGATTTGAAGCCTTTATATACCCAAGAAAAATAATTTTGACGAATCTTCATTGCAAAAAATAATAATTTATCTTAAATCATCTTGAATATTTTGGCCGTTATTGGGATTATTGATGAAAGGACAGAAAAATTTTAATATTGAAGATGAACCGCTCGAAAGCAAATACCCAGAGATTTTAGATAAGGAAAGTATATCTTCTTGTAATATTTTTTGAAAGCCTTTTTTAAACTACAACAAGCTCGGAAAAATTTTACTGTTTTATAACGTTTGCAATGAAAAGAAATGAAATTTCAACTCAAATGTTCAAAACGTCCAACTTTACTTCTATATAATTCTACAATCTTTACTGAAAACCGTCTCAAACACGATTCAACATATTGGGAGTTGTTCGACGCCACTCATCAATAATTCGCTGGAGTAGATCGTTCTCAGGCTGAGTTTAGAAGCTTTCGGTCAGAAGATGGGACAGGCCACTGTTTAGGACCTGTTCTTCCAATTCAACTACCAGGATATTGGGGATATTGCAAATTGAGGTATTGGCAAATTGCTGCGGCGTAGAGAAGAGGAGTTCGTCTTGTTGGAAATGCCATGGCAGTTCGTGTAAAACGGGATCGTGTTCTAGTTTTTCTGTTATCAATGGATCAATGGCATTTTCCAGGATATCGAGATGAATTTCGCCGTTTCAATAACCTGAAATATACAGAGCACCAATTAGGTTTTCCAAAATTCTTACCCAAACGTTTTGCTTTTTCGGATATATTCGCTTCTTGAATAAAATAATTTGTATGGAAAGAGGTATGTGGCGTTGCTAGTTGGACTGTCCGAGATTTTTCCGCGAGCCTATATTTCCTTTGGAACTCGATTCTTTCCAGAACGAAGCCTTCAGCTATTCGTTGCATTTACCATGAATGTATATATAAAAAAATGAAATATCAGCAACCTGCTGTCTTTGGGCGAGATACTGGAGATCATGGGATATCGCCAGGTGGTCGAAGAGACGTACTGCTCTCATATGGTCAGTATCCAATAGATGTAATGGATGCTTGAGTGCGGAGCTCCACACATGGGAGCAGTATTCCAGACCAGGTCGCATTTGTGCTTCATATAAAAGCATCAGCTTTGAAGTAGTGTTGAAAAGGAAACTAACTTTAGCAGAAGCAGATTTGGCGATATCTGCCATGGTCATGTCAGGAAACTCCGTTGTTAACTGTGATGCCTAGTAGGTTATCCGGCAGTGTGACCTCCGGTTGCACTCTGTTATCTTCCCCATCGAATAGACATAGTATAGGATTTTTTGGATGAGGAAAAGTATATGCGGTAACCCTAGATAAAAGTAACAACTGAAACTTTTTAATTGAATGAAATTTTCCCAAAGCTACACAGTGTCTATGGACATGGGGGTTCCAGCCAAATATAACTTATCGGTTATATACTGCGGTTAAGACCCTTCGTCACATCTATTCATATTGTAGTCCATTAGAGGATGCACCAATTGTCACAACAAGAAATCTAACCTCAGACTGAAATTTGTTCATTTCTTTTTTTTAGTGCTTTTCCCAGGAATAGGTGAACCTGTTACAACACATAAGTGGGCGCCTAGGAAGAATTGAGTTTTCTGTTTACTCGCTTCTAGAAGGGGGTTAAATTGTAGGATTCCACAGCTTACCGGCCCTGTAAATAAAGGAATTTTTAAAGAGAGAGGTTCGACGGGCCATATGATGAGAACTTCTGGCCAGCCTAGTGTTGCGGCAATACATGAGCTTTCCCGGAATAAGTCGTTCAGCTCGTTGGAGCATCTTCCGTGGAAGTATCTGTAAAATGGAGAAAGGTCAGCAACTTGTCTTCTGGGAGCCAGCGGTTGGAGATCGAGGGTGATCTCCGGGTGGAAGATGATGTGCACAGCTCGTTTCTGCACACTATCCAACATCTGCAACGAATGTTTGGGCGCAGATCCCCATACATGGAAACAATATTTCCAAAGCAGGTCGAATCTGTGACTTATATAGGAGCAACAGCTGAGATGAAGTGAAGTATCGCTTGGCTCTGAAAAAAGTTTAGCTGATGCAGACTTAGCTCTTGCTGATACAAGTCATGCCAGCAAAACTCAGAGTTGACGATTTTTCCGAGAAGGTGCATCGAATCTAAGGATGCAATTTGTTTGTCTTGTATCGTTAGAGGAGGTTCTCGCGTTGAAGCTCACCAGGTTCAACTGGCCCCACTCTGATATCCTCTGTAAGTCAGAGTTTAAGTTATTGATTTGTTGACATCTCTGACGATGAAATTCAGCAGCTGCAATCGGCTGTAGACTACTGAATGACGAAACCAGAGTACAATCGTCTGCAAAACCGAAGATCTTGTTCTCTGTAGATGACAGAAGATCGTTTATCTGCAATAGAAACAAGGTTGGCGAAAGAATGGATCCCTGAGGTACTCCTGCTTCCAACTCTCTATCACTTGGGACATAATGGGAAGAGGTTCAACCGGGCGGTAGTTTTGGGGTGAGGACTTCATTCCTTTCTTTGGGATCGGTTAAATTCTCACTATTTTCCACCTGCTCGGAAAAGTCTGGTTTTCATAAGAAATCTGAAACAGACGGTTAAGAATGGGTGCCAGTTCGGGAGCACAATTTCTCAGGATGATTTGCGGTATTTCGTCTAGACCAACTGCCTTCTTGCAGTTCAGCTGCTCGAGAGCCCATCTCACAGTGCGAACTCTGAACTCGATTTCTGCCATGGAAGAATTTGTAGGTGGAATGTTCGTTAGTATGAATCAAATGAAATAGAAAATATTTTTCGGTTATTAAGATTAAAACATTAAACGAGGAGAGGATTTCGTAAAGAAAAGAAGTTCATAAACAAGCATTGAGGATAGGAAAGTATTGAATCAATAATAATCAAATTTTCGGGGTATCGAAAAAGAGAAAAAGGAATGACTTGTTACATTTCTATAGATTTCCACTAAGTTTTTCAAAATGGCGAGCCATTTATTACCATTAGAACCACCTTAACTATCTCTAGAGGGGCCAGAATTTTGTTTAGGTATCACTCCAAATTGCCAAACAGACAATAAAGTATAGAATGAATGTAAAACTTTGCTCATTCTGGCTGTATATATACGGTTTAAAATATTTGAGAAAATGCGAATCGAAGCGTAATATCATCCTTACAGATAATTGTAGAGAGCATAAAAGAAAACTCTTGTAGATAACTTCATGGGTAAATATTGTTTAGAACTTACCTAGATGAAGAGCCTGACTCTGCTCGAAGGCGAGTTCAGATGATGGCAAAGTACATCGTCCCAGAATGCCTAACACTGCGCAAATTTCGTTTTGATGTTTTCGGTACCATTACCCTTGAACATAGCAAACTGAAGAAACTTTCAATATAATAATAACTTTTTCTAAATGCTGCACTCATTTGAAGAATAATCAGACATCATGGTGAGCTACAATAGTGTCAAGAAAGTGGTGGAAGGGAATGCCAAAACTAATCAATCAATAAGTCATTATTGAAACCACAATAGTGAATTAATTTATGTGAATAAGGTAAAGATCGAACTACCTTTATAAATGAAAAGATCATAAATTGATCGAGCAATCCGCGGAATTGTCGACTCAACGCAATGTCATCAGAGTCGATGGTTTTTTTCGACATTCGTCATAGAAACAAGAAATTTGAAATAATTAAATCATTGCAATGTAAAGAAAATGATTTTGTTATGTATATTAATCATGTTGAGCCAATGGAAAATACTTTAAATACCTCTTAGGATTCTTCTTTTCCAGTTTGTGAAAATACGGTGTGCGAAGAAAATACAAGCTGTCATCCAAAATATGCAGCAGAAACTGTAGCGTTTAGTGCGAGAGATCTACGAGAACATCCCAACCGTTGTCCATGAGATAATCCTGAATTCTTCTCTTTCATACATCCAAGCGAAAAAGGAGGGTATAATGGCACATTTATGGCTCCAAAAATGGAAAAAATTCTATCTAGTGATCTAAAAATATGCCTGGGGACCCTGATCTATATAGTTTCAAAATTTCTATCACAGTCTTAGGATATGATAAAATATGTCTCTCATTCCTCCTTTGAAGTGATCATAGAAGACCGCAGTATAAAAAAGAGTGAAATGAGCCAATTGCCTCAGAGATACTCTATCTGGTACACAAATGGATCCAAAACGACTCAGGGAATAGACACGGACATACAAGGCCTAACTTATAGAGCACCAGTAGCCATGGGTTCTTCTCTTTCAATCAGGAAGCAGAAACATTTGCTGTAAATTTGTGTTACAACGAATGGTATAAGGGTTATATAAATTGCTGAAAAGTTGGATAGATCACTCCCATAGGTTCAGTTAGATTCTGCGTTTACTAAAAGGCACACAGGCGGCTTAAACAGACATGCATTAAGCAAGGAGAAAAGTTAGCAGACTATTTCCCAGAAAAGACTCATCATCTGACATGAAGTTTGTGATTAACTATTTTGTAGGATAAATTCTCTGAATTCAAACACTGCAGAGAGAGATGATTTTTTAGTTCTTTTTAGAATCTCAAGTAGTTTAGGTTACGAATATTTTTGGAAACCGGTTGGATGAATACTAGGAGGACTCTGCATGATTAACTTCAAATGTTAAGAAGTGATGTTTATGACATAATTGACGCCGAACGTTATCTAAGACTGCAGGTATCTCCGTTTAACAGGTAAATCATATTGGACATGAATATTTCTATAGGTACATGAATATGACGCTCGTCCATAGGCGCAATCATGTGACTTCTTCAAAGGAGTACCCGCAATCCGAATAAGTTAAAGCGCCGTTTCGTAACCGTTGATGAAACATGGACATATCACAAAACACAAGAGGCTAAGAAAATCAAGAAGATGTTGGAGATTAATGTAGAAACACACATCCCAGGCTATCGGTTCCTTCATGTCATAGCTATTGTGACACCATCACCCGAATGGGTATTTCTAAAAGGACTTTCTGGGAAGAAGGCATCATGCTTGCCTTGTCACTGCAGAGGGTGGACATTCCCCTTCCACACCACATCAGGCTCTTTAGGTTGAGTTTGGCCTGGAATGTTGTCCAAGCAGCTGGTGGTAGGTTAGATCGAAATCAAAGCCTTAATGAGTCAGACCGACAACTGCACGCATCTAGTGCGGGAATGTCGTTCAATCCCTGCCAGACCTCTAGAAATAAATAGGCATCGTCTGATACGGCTTGCTGTCTTCTCTTGAAATGAGGCAGAGAGAAGGTGGACTTATTGCTCTCCCGAAAAGCAGGCAATGGGAATCACTGAAGCATAGCCTAAGCTCCGAATTCCCTAAGAGACAACAAGGATGGTAAATAACCGTTGGGTGGACCTAAAGGCATGGGAGTACTGACTGAGCGTCACAGGACTCAGATACTCTTGGCATGCCATCAGTCGATCTTCCACTGCGAGGATCAAGACTTTGCTTGAACTCTCCAGGCTCCAGGTAGTGTTCTTATTGCCATATTAACGGGACACTGTCACCTCAGATATCACCTAAATTAGTTAGGATTGATCGAGAGTACTTAGGCAGACTATTCGAGAAGAGTTAGAGTCAATAGAGCATGTCAGGTGCGAATGTCTAGCTAGAGACAGAATCAATCGTGAGGTACTTGGATCTCACAAAGTGGAGCTGACAGTTCGTCTTACGCATTCATCTACTAAGTTTCTTTTATCTTTATGATTGGAGCTAGGAGGTGAAATTTAAGTTAAAGTGAGCCACAATAAATCACTAGGTTGCGGTGGCGTGGCTTTCGACATTCAAATTTCTATATCTATATGTCTAAGGAAAAAACAGATTTGGTGACCACCAAAAGGCCAAGTTATATCTGTCAACCAACAAATTCACGGCCATAGTTTCTGAATGGTGGTAAGTCGGTATCGTTCTTATTTATCATCTTGAAAGGGGTAAAATGGTCTTTTGGATCGATTGGATATTGATCTGAAGCAAGAACGATCGAATTTGTCAACGCACAGGTGCTTAGTTAGTGTGGCAAATGCATAATTTAAGTTACGAAGAACCACTCTTTTCAGCATGCTCTCTCGATTTAGCTGCATGGGATTATTTCGTGTTTCCAGACCTAAAAAAATAGTCGAAGGCAAGAGATTTGGGTCGACTAAAGAGATCGTCTCTGTAACAAACGAGTTACTATTTTAGGGGCCTCGGGAGGACCTATTATTTAAGAAGAAGAAAAAAATTGGAAAACTCTTGACTAAAAGTATTGAAATGAAAGTGAATTATAATTGATGTTGAATCATTTTTGCCGATAAAATATCTTTTATCTTTTGTTAAATAACACACTGACTCTTTAAGCTAACGTCGTATTATTTATTATATATAAATAAATTTCAATTGCAGATATATTAACAATTGAAATAAATTAGCGACAATTGATATGGCAATAGTATAAACTGTCCGACAAATTTTTTGAATAAAGTAATACAGGGTAGTAGCAATTTTTACGAAAACTCTAAAAATTACACGAATATTGTCAGAATGATTTGTCAATTCCAAACTCCTGTATTTTTCAGATTCCTCCTATTATGCATAACCGGAGTAACCGGCTCTGAAATTGGACAGCGGTGGAACATTACCGTTTTCTATGCCTAATTAAAACGGCAACAACTCTGTGAAAACCTTAATGGTCTGGCGACCGCTGGGTTCCATCAGATCACTACCAGTCTCGACCAATGATTATCAACTTGTATCTGGAATTTGTTAGACTTTGTCGAATAATTAGTTACTACGTAAACGGCTGATTATAGAATTTACCTTGTCAGAATTCATAATTTTACAGAGTTGAATAGCTCGATGTACTTTTAGTTATTCGTATGATTTCGTTTGATCTGGTAATAATTTCTAGAAAATGAGAAAATGATGGAGACGTCTGACATCCATGGTCTGGAAGAGATATAGGAAATTCGTTTTTTTAATGTTAATATACATCGTTAATTTGAAAGTATAATTAGACTTTCAAATGATTTTAATGTGCCATCAGGTTAATCTATGTCATAGTGAGACTTACACTTACAAAAAAATGTTTCAATTATGCTTCGAACATTTTATGGTAGATGTGACCATAAGATATTATGGTTGATATACAGGGTATCACCCAAGCTCAATGATAATTTGGGACATGGTTCCTGAAGAGAGTCAAATAAGAACAGCATGGTCCAACTATTCTGTTTTAGTTTCAAAATCTAAATTATGTTAAAAATGGTGTATAGGGCATTATCCTCAACCCTCTTCATGAGTTTTATAATAATAGTAATAGGAATAACTATACATATTTCAGAGGTTGAGTAGTGGGGAGTGATTCAGTTCAAAAACTCATGAGAAACCACAAAAAAATCATTAATTGATTCAAACAAAAGTTCGAAAAATTGCATAATCTAGCACATTCAGGATTGGACAAGAGAAAACTTATTCCATTGAACCGACAAGCTTCAAAAATATACGCTTTAGTCAAATAAAACGAAATTGAAAACTCCGCCAGGCCAGTTGTTTTCGGAATAAATGACGAGTAAACACTTGTAGAGAAATACAACGAAACAAAGTTAACATTTTAGGTGTAAGATACCACTGCGAACAAGGAATAAATCACGTTAATTCATTAAGTTCAGACAACAAATGGATCATCAGGAATATCTTCCGTCAAAAGTTATTGTGTACTATAGAAACATTTCCACAATATAAATTATTTAAACTTAAGCTTAAGATTGGTATTGGCAGCCGTTTTCAGCAGTGATGCACTTTATTATTCCCCCTCCATTCCCAAAGTAATCGAAGTTTTCAAAATAGAAACAATTAGTATTAATTTAGATTCAAATCTTTCTTATTTATCAATGTATTCACCTTCTACATTTATATACAAATTCACACGCGCCAACAGGTTGTCAAACGACTCCTCTATCTCCTTTTTTGGAATGGTGTGTCATTTACAATGGCCTCAATCGAATCGTGCTGCTTTCCTTTCACCATCAAATGCAGCTTAGGGAACATATAGTAGTCGCACGGAGCCAGATCAATGGTGGATAGGGTGAATGTTGCAAGGCAATAATGTGGTTTTGTTCAAAAATTCAGTTACAACTCTTGAACGAGGTGATTATCGTGCAAGAGTCCAACTGCCGTTTTCTCGATATTCTGCCCGAATACGATGAATTCTTGCCAGCAATCGTATCATAACGCTCAAATAAAAGTGTGACCTTTGACTGTCTGGCCGCATGGAACAAATTCTTTGCTATTGAGGGGTGATTTATGGACAAAAGGCATCGTAGTTAAGAAATTTGTTGCCTATTGACATCAGAATCTTTGGAGGGTCAGGAAAACCCCAGAAATTCGTAACAAACACTGACAATCCATTGAATAATAAACTAGGTGAGTGCCCTTTCTAGATAGCAGAAGCAAAAGTTCCTGAAAATGAAGACACAAAAGCAACAGACTAATCTAAAAAGGTTAAGCCAAAATTATTGACACTTTTTCACCATAATATACAATGCCTAAGAAACAAATTTTTGGACAGTGAATGTTTCATTAATACCATGGAGGAAAAGCCGCAAATTATGTTTATAACACAAACATGGTGTATCAGGGAAGAACTCACGTCCATGCACATTGAGGGGGACCAACTAGTAGCTAACTTCAGTCGAAGCACCTTACAACATGGGGGGTACTGTATTTTTGGCCTTGAAACAGTAGCCCTTCAGGAGGTAACCATGCAAATTAATGCTATAGAAGGATATTTTGAATTCTTTTGTGCTGTGAAAGGTTAGAGAGATATATGATGCATTACTGTGCGGAGACTTCAACATATGTCTACTGAAAAAGAATAAAATTTCGGCCAGATTCATTGAATTGCAGGAGAGTTTCAATCTACACTGCACTATCCACCAACCAACCAGAGTAAGACAATTACCCAAATCACTTATAGATAACAAATTTGTCAATGATAATAATATAGTTGGTAAAGTCGTGATCTCAGGACTTTCAGATCATCGTAGAAATCCTTAAAAATGAAGAAATGCCAAGAAAACATCCTTGTCGTAGACTATTTTCCGCAAGCAAATTTGACGATTTCGCTGAAGCAATAGATGAGGTGGATTGGGATAGCCGAATCTTCTCTAGTAACGACACTGACATTGGATATGACATTTTGTCTATGATTTCACAAGTTTGAAAAAAAAAGTTGAGAGCTGTTTTGGTTTTTTTGTTTAATTCTTAAGTTTTGGGTGTGCTGAATTCGAAAATGACTTTCATTTTGTCCTAGCACGTCACGTTTTCTGACAATGTATTAGTTAAGTTATTATCTTAAAATAAAACGTAATTTTTTTTTAAATAAAGTAATTTATAATTGCGTATCAAAACTTATTTTCTTATCTAAAATACATTAATTAGTGAGCACTAAACATATTTTTGGTACATTTTCGCTTGTGGGAAGCATCTGGAAGGTCTCTTTTAAGCGTCCAACAGTAGTCTGCCATCATTGAGACGCTCCATCTTCCCTGGTATCTTTTTTCCATCTCCTCAATATCTTGGTGAAATCGTTCACCTTGCTCTTCACCCACGTCTCCTAAATTTTCTGGAAAATAGTCGAGGTGGGAATGAAGAAAATGTCTTTTTAAACTCATTAAGCAACCTAAAGCTTGAAATGCTTTTAATATTCTTTTGACGATTTGTTTGTAGTTAAGGTCTTTGTTATTGCCTAAAAATTTTGTTATAACTTCCTTAAAGGCAATCCATCCTTCTATTTGAGGATCCGTCATGGTTGTGACGAATAGTGGATCAGCCATAAGCCGTCTAATATCTGGTCCAACGAAAACACCTTTCACTTTGCCGCCGAGAGGCCAGGAAACTTTCATATTAAGTATTTGAAGCAATTTACATCTCTTGGAAGTGACTTTACAAATTGCTTCACCAATCCCAGCTTTATGTGAAGCGGTGGTAAAAGAACTTTATGAGGATGCACCAAAGTTTCATGCAGGACATTCTTTTCGCCAACTTCAAGCTCCCTCGCAGGCCAACACTTTTTGGTCCAGTGATTTGTTCGGTCTCTACTATCCCATAGACACAAAAAGCAAAGGAATTTGGTAAACCCAGATTGCTGTCCGAGCGCCATGCCCAAGATTTTGAAATCACCGCACACTTGCCAACCGTGGTCTTTATATTTTAATTTACAAAGAATCAATTCCAAGTTCTTGTAGGTTTCTTTGAGGTGTACGGAATGACCGACAAGAATGGAAGCATAGAAACCGCCGTTGTGAAGCCGAACTGCTTTAAGGCTTCTTTTTGAAGAATCTATAAAAATACGCCACCCTTCTGGGTCGTATGAGATCTTAAATGTATTCATCAAACCTTCAATATTGGTGCAATAAACCAACTCGTCCTCTTCGGCAAACTAGGAAGTAAACTGTTTCTCACGATATCTAAACCAGGAAGAAGACACTCCCGGTAAAAGGAAGTTCCTGCTTTTGAGCCTTGATCCAAGTAACTCAGCAGCGTTTTTGGGAAGATTCAAGTCTCTTACCAAATCATTAAGCTCGCCTTGGGAAAAATATTTTGGACTTCTGTCATCTTCAAATTCAAAAGTTGACTGGTCATCGGGGTACAGCACCATCTTCGTCAGAACTTGGAACCTCTTCCAAGGTAGCAGGGACCTGGGGCACTGGTATTTCGGTCCCATGAGAGATGGGACGAATAGCTAATTGCAGATTGGGGTATGAAATTGACTGCTTCCGTTTTGAATTATACCCTTTCACATTATACGAACAAAAGTAACAATCATCACTATGGTTCTTTTGTTCGCACCATACGATAGGAATCGCAAATCGCAAAGCTTTTTTCTTGCTCTTAAACCCATTTCGAAGGTCTTCAAAACGTCGTTTGCAGACTTTATGAGGTTTTTTATCCTGATCTCCAAGTTTGAAGCCAAAATACGCGAAGTATACTTTTTTTACAAAGTTCGTAATATTAACTTGTTGCTTTAATGTCATATATTCTCCACAAATGCAACAGAAACTATCCGAAGAGTTCACACACTTCCGCACAGACGACATTGCGTTATATTGAACCAAGATCTAGAAAACAATGATGAGTTAACACGTAATTGTTTCGCGCCACTTCTACACTATCGGAGCGCGCACGTTCAGGTTACAACATGTTTATACTTGTTAATGTAGGTAAAACAGAGTGTTCCTTATTTAGAAATTAATGATAGTTATGTCCTGTAAACATTTTAAAACAGTAATCAAAATAAAATTATACCTATCATTTATACTACAAGTTAATCCTTTTTTAGCCCAAAAAATCCGTTTTTTGTAATAAAATTTTGCGTTTTGTAAAATAACCTTACGTTCTGGAATTTTTCGAGTATGTTTTTTGTTTTCAGAACACCTAAATACATAGAAATCAGTTTATGTTGAAAATATCCAGGCAGCATTTTTGTTGCAGACCTGTGTTTTGATAGACTTGCTGAATATTGTATTTCCAAAGAAAAATCTCCGCCCGAATGTTGGACAAAAGAGCTGGATAACTGCAGGAATCAGAGTGTCTTGTACAACTAAATGCAAACTGTATGAATACAAAATAAAGGGTTTTGTATCTGAGGATAAAAAGTGTTGCTATATCCTGAAAAAAGTCATCACTGCAGCAAAACAGCAAAACAATCTAGAAAATATAATAAAGGCGGAGAATTCAAATAAAGCCACTTGGAATCTCATTAATAAGTATTCAGGTAAAAGAACTATTATTGATCACGACCTATTTGAAAATTTCAAAAACAAAGAAGAAACATTTTTAGTAAACGATTTCAACAATTTCTTCGCTGCGTCTGTAGCTGATGATACCTGTGCTGAAAAAAATGACATATCAGCCATACCTGAAAGATTCCCAGCGAGCATATTTATGGAACCCACAGATGAGCTTGAGGTGTATCAAATAATGAAAAATTTGAAGAACACTAACTATGTTGCACAACATTGCAATGCCATTATTGCACTTGGTAAATTTGACTCTCAGTACTGAAGTTTTTCCCAGTAAGTTGATGACAGCAAGAATCAAACCTTTCTTTATAAAAAAAAAGATCTCACGAGACTCTCCAGCTATCAATAGTTATATTACCAAACATAAGTAAAATATATGAGCATGTCATTCTCAACAGAATAGTAAACTACTTGGATACTCTTGCTCTGCTGAGAACTTCTCAGTATAGATTTAGGAAACACAGATCCACGGTCGATGCATTATACTTGGCAATAAATGAGATAGTTACCTCTTTGAATGATGGGTAATGTACACCTGCTATGTTTTTGGATCTGGGCAAGGCTTCTGACAGTGTCAACCATAAAAAGCTCTTAGAGAAACTGGAAAGATACGGTTTTCGTGGGGTGGCTCTGGGACTTATTAGATCATATCTTTGTGGCCGAAACAGATATTGAAGGTGAAGTAATTGAATCAGAGAATGCTAGGGTGTGTACCTCAGGATTCCATACTGGGGCCTCTACTATACATTCTTTATACTAATGATCTACCTGAAGAACTCCAGGGTAACATACAACAAACCGCTGATGATACCTCACTTGTGTTGTCTGAGCATAGCATCGAAGCTCTCAAGAAAAAAACTGTCGATGCTCCCCACACAATAGAAAATTACTTCAATAATAAAAAACAAGTACTGTGTTTTAAGGAATTTTACTTAATAATTGCGATTCGTAACGCGTTTCACTACACCGTAGCTTCTTCAGACGAATGATTATGCAGAAAAATGTAAATCAGAATATAACTATAAATGTTCTTGAGTAATTAAAACTTATTGGTCGCCTCCTCCTAAGTGGTTATTTATGACAGGTATATCCAATAAAATTAAGGAATAGATTGCTCCCGAAAAGATTCAATAGAGGTGAAGGGCTTAAATCGACTTGTTCATTGATGAGTCTACCTGAGTGTTTGTATTTATTTATTTCTAAAGTTTCCCAAAGATCTACCTTCCAATATTTATTATCTGTATGCAAAATTTCAAACTGTGGGTCGAAAGAATGATTATTTTCTAAGAGATGATTCGCGTAATTTGAATCTGATTTTTATTTGAAAAACTGCGTTTATGTTCCGATATTCTAATATTAAAATTTCTATGTGTTCTACCAATGTAGAAATTATCACGGTCATTGCAATTCAATCTATAAACACCTGATTTATTGTTTTTACCTGGTTTGGTTTTATTATTTTTAATATATTTGCCTAAATTATTATTAGTTTGGAAAGCTATGTTGAAATTATTGCTACTTAAGAATGATTTCAGTTTCTCACTTGTAATGCCAACGTAGGTTAAGGTGTTGAATTTTTGTTTCAATTTATCGACAGGGTAAACTTCATTCAATGCGATTCTACTTTGTTTTTTATTTAAAACATTATTTATTAGTTTGGGATTGTAACCATTATTTTGGCTATTTGTTTAATCAAATTTAGTTCTTTGTTGAAATTTTCTGGTGATAGCGGGATGCTAATCAATCTATGAATAAAACTATTGAATGCTGACATTTTATGTTGATATGGATGACATGACGAATTATGTATTATAATATCTGTATGTGACGGCTTATGGTAAATTGCGAAAACATGTTTTCCATTTTCATTCGAAATTGTTACGTCTAAGAAATTTATCGAATTATTGCTTTTATTTCGGTTGTGAATGCAATTTTTGGATGTAATGAATTAATATGATTTTCGAAAATTTTCAACTGTCTATCTGTTCCTGTGAAGCAAATAATGATATCGTCTACATAGCGATACCAGTATAAACAATATTTACTGAGTGGATGATTATGAATTAATTTCTCTAAGTTATTCATGAAAATTTCTGCTAACAAAGGACTCAACGGATTGTCCATGATCAAGCCGTCTTCAATAGTATAATATTTGTAATTGAAATGGAAATAATTTTGATCTAAATAAATTTTAATAATGAAAGAATATCTGATTTAATGATAGTATTGACATGATTCCTTTCTAATAATTCTTCAACTAAGTAATACGTATCTTTTGGAGGAATGTTGGGAAATAGATTCTTAACATCGAAAGAAATAAGTTTGGAATTAGGTGGTATAGTGGTATCTTTGATATTGGCAATAAGTTCGTATGAATTTTTGACCGAAAATTCAGATTTAAAATTGCAATGTTTTATTAGCAAGTCGTTGAGGAATTTTGAAAGTTTGAACGAAGGTGCCGTTACATAAGAAACAACAGGTCTAATAGGGTAATTAGGTTTATGAAGTTTTATCAACGAATATAATTCGGGGGATTGTGGATTGGAGTTAATGAATTTATATTTTTCTTGGTCTGTAATTAATGATTTTGCTGTCGAAATTATGTTTTTAACAACTTTCTGAAATTTTGCGGTAGGATCCTTAGTTGATGTTATATAGTTTCCGGCTGTTAAGAATTCTTCAGTTTTAGAAATATAATCGGTTTTACTAATCGCAATGACGGTGTTACCTTTATCTGCTTTAGTGAATACTAAATCGTTCTTGGTACTATTTTCACGAATTGTTTTACTATCTTATAATCGGAATTGCAATGAGGTGATAATTTCGAAAAGTCTTCTTTGATGATTTTTGCTGTTTGATGTTTGGCTAAAATATTATCTTTGGAGTTTTTGAGAATAATTTCGGAGTCTATGCCTAACTGTTCAAAATTAGTTTTATTATGTTTTGGATGTAAATTATGTTTGAATCCTTTTTCTAATAGATCTTTTGTGGTTGTGTAAAATCGGTATCAGTTAAATTAGTGAATCTTTCAAAAATTTATGGTCTGAAAATTTATCAGTTGAAGGTTTGGGTGGAGAAATTTTGAATTTAAGTGAATTCAATATTTTCTGTTGTTGCTGAAACTTTTTATGAATTAAATTTTTTTTGACATCGTATCTGGATTCATATACTGGTATCGCTATGTAGACGATATCATTATTTGCTTCACAGGAACAGATAGACAGTTGAAACTTTTCGAAAATCATATTAATTCATTACATCCAAAAATTGCATTCACAACAAATAATTCGATAAATTTCTTAGACGTTACAATTTCGAATGAAAATGGAAAACATGTTTTCGCAATTTACCATAAGCCGTCACATACAGATATTATAATACATAACTCGTCGTGTCATCCATATCAACATAAAATGTCAGCATTCAATAGTTTTATTCATAGATTGATTAGCATCCCGCTATCACCAGAAAATTTCAACAAAGAACTAAATTTGATTAAAAAATAGCCAAAAATAATGGTTACAATCCCAAACTAATAAATAATATTTTAAATAAAAACAAAGTAGAATCGCATTGAATGAAGTTTACCCTGTCGATAAATTGAAACAAAAATTCAACACCTTAACCTACGTTGGCATTACAAGTGAGAAACTGAAATCATTCTTAAGTAGCAATAATTTCAACATAGCTTTCCAAACTAATAATAATTTAGGCAAATATATTAAAAATAATAAAACCAAACCAGGTAAAAACAATAAATCAGGTGTTTATAGATTGAATTGCAATGACTGTGATAATTTCTACATTGGTAGAACACATAGAAATTTTAATATTAGAACATCGGAACATAAACGCAGTTTTTCAAATAAAAAATCAGATTCAAATTACGGGATCATCTCTTAGAAAATAATCATTCTTTCGACCCACAGTTTGAAATTTTGCATACAGATAATAAATATTGGAAGGTAGATCTTTGGGAAACTTTAGAAATAAATAAATACAAACACTCAGGTAGACTCATCAATGAACAAGTCGATTTAAGCCCTTCACCTCTATTGAATCTTTTCGGGGAGCAATCTATTCCTTAATTTTATTGGATATACCTGTCATAAATAACCACTTAGGAGGAGGCGACCAATAAGTTTTTAATTACTCAAGAACATTTATAGTTATATTCTGATTTACATTTTTCTGCATAATCATTCGTCTGAAGAAGCTACGGTGTAGTGAAACGCGTTACGAATCGCAATTATTAAGTAAAATTCCTTAAAACACAGTACTTGTTTTTTATTATTGATAATGGAATTTTACCAAGTAAAAGCCTCCCAAATTCAAATGAAAATTACTTCACCCAAAATCATCTCAAACTGAACACAGCGAAAACTCAGATAATTTGTTTTGGACATAGAAGAGCATCTGAACGGCTCAGCATTAGATGAGACACTAAAAACTGAAGACACAGTTACTTTCTTGGAAGTTAGGATTGATTCGAGACTGCCCTGGACATGCCAGGTTTAACCTGTCGTTGGAAATATAAGCAGAGCATATTATACGTTGAAGATCTATCAAAGAGTAAATAAAAAGGCAGCACTATTATCTTACCATGCAAATGTGGAATCTTACCTCAGATATGGTGTAATTTTTTGGGAGAACTCAATCATGAGCGAGCGAGCCTTCAAACTTAAGAAACGTTGCATCAGAAACCAGTATGAATTGAGCATGAGGGAGGGTTGTAAACCCTTTTTCATTTCTGGGAGAATACTTACTCTTTAGAGCTTTTTTATATTAGAATACTGCTAATATTTGAAAAAGAACATCAACTCATTTCATACTTGTGGTACAGAACATAATTATCCCACAAGGCACAGAGACAAACTTATTACTTTCAGACACAACTATACCTATTTGCAACAAAACGTAATATTTATCTCGAGTCAACTCTATAACAGAAACCAATGGACAAAAATTAATTTCGAATACGTCCCTGCGTTTTATGCAAAAAGGACCCTTAGAATGTAAAAATATTTTCTGCTAAACTTCAATAGCAACCGTCATTAGCTGAAATCCGTTTTCACCAAAGAACTTTTCTCGAAAATCGGGAGATGGGGATAATTTTTCTCTATCTTCAATTTTCCACATAGCTTCCGTAGTACAACATAGAATTCTTTGTACATCCCAAATTTCCGAAGTATTCAAATAATAACTCCCTTTCAATTGTTGTTATTTGCATACCTAATATCTTGTTTTCTCAAATCTTTATACTTGGTTTTCATTCTGTGCAATGATGAACGAGGGTTCTGAATCTCAGTAACAGTGATCTCTTTTAATTTAGTTCATTTTCTGGTACTAATGATAAAGTAATACTACCATGTGTACTTTAATACTAAATAACTATCAAATAGTAACGACTAAATCTATACGGTTCTCAAATTATGATTATTATTATATAAATATATTTTATTTGTCATTTTCAAAAAAATATAATTTTATAATAAGCGATCAGAGTCAAGAAAAATCATATCACCACGCTCGAGACATATAATTTATAAACGACCACCTGAAAATGTTCAAGATATTCATGAAATTTCTAATCGTAGAATTTTCTGTTTTCAATAATACATTCCAATATATTTGATCTCTAAAACATTCAATGGTGTTTACTTAAGCAAGGTAGGTATCCCAAGAACGTAAGGTGGAGGTGTTGTTTTATTTCTCCCGATTACTTGAATTATTGCCAAGAATTCTTTCACTCAAATTACCTCCATCATTTATGTGACTTTCATCGATACAGAGTCATGTTTCCAGCTAATGGTTATAGTTTATTTAATTGTGTCTACTTAGAACACCGACTTGTGTGAGCTCATGGTTAAATTGCAATTATTTCCATTTATTCGAACGAGTGTTATGTTCATTATTGAAGATTTCAAAAGCGAAGTATAAAAGATCATTGAACTTCTTCAGTTTCAAGTTTTTGAATGTAAATAACAATAATATAATAATTCTTCAAATTGTTCAGTGATCGACAATTTTATATTAGATCTTATGAGGTTCTTACTGTAATACTTTCTAAGTTTGAAGATTTCTACTAAATATTAGTTGAATTGTAAAGCATTTTATAACACAGTAGTTTTTCCGTTTTTTTTAAATCACCACTTGGGGTTGGAATCATGATAGAGTCTTTATTGAAAATCGACATATCCGGTCTGTTATGTGCCACTGGTCTGTCCGTCACCAAAGTTGTGTCACAATATAGCTTGTGCTTTTCGTTCTCCAGCACAGATTTGAGTTGGTACTTGTAAGCAGGTATCGCTTCGTTGCTCAGACCAAGGTTTTTACTATATTCTGATGATACAGCTTAGCCACTGCGTTGTGGCGATCAAGATAGTCTTTAGGGGCCAGTATAGGGCAGCCAGACGTAACGTGCTGTATTGATTTCTGACCTTTTCCACATTTTCGACATTCGACCGTTGGTGTGCCCTGTTGAGTTATATGCTTCATAAACATTCTTGTGAGGACTACTTGATCCTGGATTGCACACAGTCTGCCTTCAGTCTCAGGGTATAGATAGCCGGCCCTCAGGTAATTAAGTGACTCTCTCTTATCAATTTCTTTGTTATTTTTAGGTGGTTTGGATACCTTCCAGGCTTAGAGTGCACCTCTTCCGCAAGTTGGGATACTATGCGAGTTTCCACCCGATATGTTGGATTCGAAAGCTACAGGGCCGAAAGAACCTTGTCAGCAACCCTTAGGAGCTATAAAATGCTGAGTATTTGGTTGCAAAATAAGCTCTTAGATTTTCTACATTGTTTTTATGTAACATTTCCAGGGATGACAGTCGTCGGCCTTCTTGGCTGCGTGGAAGATATAAACGACTCACAGAAGTGTGTGGATGGTGAACCCCGTGTGCTAGGTAAGTATAGTTCTGATATTTGTATCCATAGCTTTCAGATCTGTAGGGGACCACTTTAGCACTCCAAAGGAATATGACATACTAGGTATGAGGTATGGCCCATGAGTTTATCGCCTGAAAGAGGGCCTTCGAGTTTAGTCTGGCCCTCAGTAAACGATTGATTGGGCAATATAATTGCTGTACTACCAAGTATCATCCATATATATATATATATATATATATATATATATATATATATATATATATATATATATAAACTTTGTCATTGTTCGTTGCTTTCTCGAAGTCCGGTAGCGGGTTCACCGTCTCGGTTCATAGAGGGCGACGTATGTACGAGATGCTTCCTTTCTGAAAACGTTAGGGTACCCCGATGTAGCTGGTTAGGGTGCTGTAAAGCGTTATGTGACACTGATGAGTAAATCGAGGTATGTGTTGACATTTTTTTTATTTGTGCCGGACATATCATATTCTGCAATTTACATGGTGAAGTTATTAGTGTTTCGTTATTAAATATTGTTAAAGTGAGGTTTCAACCCAATTTTCTCAATTGACTGCCATGAAGTTATCCAAAGAAGAAATGGTTGATATAATTTTTATTCTGGGTGAGTGTGATAGAAATTATTTGTTGGCAAGTAGAGTTTATGCTCAAAGGTTTCCCGATAAGAGGCATCCTGATGCAAGATGCTTTGAAAAACTTCTAATTAAATTTATCGAAACGGGTAATATCTCTTACAAAAAACATGAAAAACCAAAAATTGCTATAGCTGAAGACAAACAGTTATCAGTTTTGTTGACAGTGACAGAGGACCCATATAAAAGCCACAGAGGGAATTATCAGTTGAGTTAAACTTCCGTCCAGAGAATCTTGAAAGTGAATACATTTCATGCATATCATGTACAGCTGCACTGAACAATGAAGATAATGAAAATGGAATCAATTTTTGCAATTAGGCAAGTGACAAAATAGCGGATAATCCAAATATGTTTAGCAGATTTTTTCTCAGACGAGGCAACTTTCCACAACTTTCATTATTACTCCACAGAAAATCCACACCTCATGAGATAAATAGATCACCAGCATCGTTGGTTAGATATAGTAGATGGATATCTAATTGTGCCGCACTTTTTCGACGGGTAACCTCAATAGAGAAATGTATTTAGATTTTCTGCAAAATCATTTACCAATATTACTTGCCTCATATCGTTCTTAACTTTCGTGTTATGCTCATGTTCACGATTAGTCTCCACAAACAGGTCTCTATTATTGACTATGAACATAATTGCTTCATAAACATATACTCACAACAGTTAGCATTGATCTTTCCACAAAGTGAGCCCTGCATGGTTTTATTTTGCTCAGCTTAAGAATCAAACGGATACATCTCTTCTGCAACAAAAGGAGCCTCGAGATATCCGATGAATTCCCCCATATAACTATCCCGTATCTCAGCCTAGTATCAATATATGCATTGTATGCGGTAAATGCTGTGGAGACATTCACAAGTTCGGACAGTGTTCTTAGTGCATACACATATCTGGCCATATCATTTGCAAGTTGGTCTACACGATCACCCCAATCTAGTCGATAGTCGACTAGAAACACCCAGGAACTTATGGCTATTAGATGAAACAATGGCAGTCTTATATCCATGAGATATGGGTATGTGTTCTTTTCCATACGCAAACCTGACGAGTTTGGTCTTTTGACTGTTCATTTTAAACTCATTTTGAGAAAACCAGGCATCAAGGTCGACAAGCAGACAAGAGAAGTGTCGTCTGCAAATTGGACCATGAATTCACTTGTACAACCAGGTAAGTCATTGGTATAAATCAGGTAAAGGAGGGCACCCAAAACCCCCTATCAATAGTCAAAATGTTTGACTGCAGTGTCTTCCTAGTTGTAGGCTCTTTTCCAACAACACATTGAGATCTTCCTGATAAATAAGTCATAGGATTTTCTTTACTTCTATCGCTTATTATAATATATAATCTAACCTAACCTAACTGGAACCATATTTTTTGGAGGCCTAACCGTTATTGCTACAGTGAAAACACCTTCACAAATTTCTTCGGGTACTACTATGCTTTCAAAGTTTTTTATTATCTCACATCGTAGTGGAATAATTGTATAATAATTGAATTTGGATTCTAAGGGTACTGAAATTCTACGTTTTTGATTGAAAAAGAAAATTTGAAACTTTCATAATCTATTACAGCTGAGTATTATGTTAAGAAATCTGAACTTATTATGCCATGCATATCACATTCAAAGTCTTCCATTACGAGGAATTCGTGTGCAATAGTGTCTTGACAACAAAACAAAGTGGTCTATGCGTGTTTCATAGACTATAATAAAGCCTTTGACAAGGTTCGTCATGATCAACTGATAGACATCCTTAAATCAAAACATCTAGATAGTAGAGACGTACAGATCATGACTAATCTCTATTATGAGCAAAAAGCTATAATATGCATGGACAACCACACATCAGAAGATATTGAAATACAATGAGGGGTAAGTTATATCGCCGACACTCTTCAATGCATATGCTGAAGAAATACTTAAGAAAGCTCTGGAAAACGAAGAATGTGGGATAACAGTTGGTGGAACACGGGTAAACAACATAAGATATGCGGACGACACAGTAATCTTAGCGGAGAGTATCGAAGCTCTGCAGAGACTAATGACCAGAGTATCTACTTACAGTGAGGAATATGGGTTATCACTAAACATAAAAAAGACAAAATTCATGGTAATCTCAAAGAACAATCCAGTAAATGTTAGTCTAACTATAAACGGCAGAAATGTAGAAAGAGTGGAACAGTATACTTACCTTGGAGCAATGGTGAACAGCACAAATGAATACACCCAAGAAATAAGAATAAGAATAGAAAAAGCCCGAGCCAACTTCATAAAATGGACAAAGTTTTTCGTAGTAAAGATCTAAGTATGGCATTAAAACATCGTTTAGCTAAATGTTATGTTTTCTACTCTCCTTTATGGAGCGGAAGCATGGACAGTGAATGCCGCAATTCTTAAAAAGATTGAAGCATTTGAAATGTGGGTGTATAGGAGGATTTTTAGAATATCATGGATGGATCGAGTAACAAATGCAGAAGTTAAGAGACGCATAGGCAGGGAAAGAGAGGTTGCTAACACACTCAAGAAACGTAAATTGGAATATCTGGGCCATATTATGAGAGGTGAAAAATATAAATTCCTACAGCTGATTATCCAAGGCAAAATACAGGGAAACGAAGTATAGGAAGGAGAAGAATCTCATGGCTGAGGAACCTGAGAGAGTGGTTTGGATGCACTTTGAACCAACTTTTTAAATCGGCCGCTTCTAAAGTAAAAATAGCGATGATGATTGCCAACCTTCGACTTGGAGATGGCACTTGAAGAAGAAGAAGTGTCTTGACCTATCCTAAAAGGAACAGTACACGCGCCAAGTGTGGTCGTCGAGCGAGGGACGCCGTGAACCTTGACTCGCTTACTCTTATCGATGGGATAGTTATTTTTATGCAAGATTTGGAAATAATAGACACAGATACGCCAGAGTCCGGTAATAATTTTAATTCATTCGTTCCCAGTGACATTCTCACAAAGTTCAGACCATTCATACTTAATGCAATTGAACATTCATTATGTGGGGGGACGAAAAAACTCATTCACTATATTTTGTGCAGAATTTTTAGAGCATTTTTCCTCTTTTTTGGTTTCAAGGAAATAACCTCTTCGGTTATTTTGTCTGCCTGAATGGAGACTGATACTGTTCCTACCTCGATACTCGTTTTTAAACGAATGTCCTCTGTTGTTACTTTGTTTACTATAATTAGGTAGATAACTTCCCTTATTGAATGGTCGATGAGAGTTGAAATTATTTTGATTTTGATTGAATCTACCCCGTCCATGCTGATTTCTGAAATTACCCCTCGGTGGGGCTACCAATCTCTTTGTATTACGATCGCATAACTCAATTTGGAATAGTTTCGAGATTTTATGATAGTTCTCAATTCAGTATCCCGTAGGCCATTTGTAAAGGAATTTATCGCAATTTTTTCATTGGTAGCGGTCAAAATTTTTGCCGCATCCGACTGTGAAATTGTTAAATCTACCATCAGCTCCTCAATCATCCTACCAAACTCATTGACAGATTAACTATTCTGTTTTGCGTTATGCAATTCAACTGAAAGGGCTGTGGCTGAATGCTTAGTTAGAAGTTTCGATCTCATATCTTTGACATAGGTAGTGAAGAATTTTTTACCGTCTGCATTCAAACATTCATCGTATAATTCTTCTTCTTCACCGTGTAGAAGGCGTAGCGCCTGTTCAGTTCCGGTTTCCCTGCAGCAGTTCTTGTGAAGTTGATTGCCAACTGTCCCGCCATCGTTTTGGTGGTCGTCCAACGGGTCTTCTTCCGTGTGGTATGTTGGTATATACGATTTTGGCTATTCTATCTGTGGTCATTCTGTTTACATGCTGGTTCCATTCTCTTCTTCTTTTTCTTACCCATCTTACAATATCGTCTGTTTCACATTTTTCCCTTATGTCGGTATTTCTTTGTCTGTCATTCAATGTGTAACCGGTTATAGTTCTTAGCGTTTTCATTTCTGTTGTTCTTAGTATCCTTTTTGTTAGCGACGTTTCCGCTCTTGTTTCTGCCCCGTATGTCATAATTGGTCGCACACATGTTTTGTAGATTCTGGATTTGCATGGTATACTGAGGTGTTTATTTCTCCAAATTGGTTGTTTAAGATGTCCCGATACTGCAGCTGCTTTGTTCACTTGTCTCCTCACCTCATCTTCAAGGTATCCTGTGCTTGTTATTTTGCACCCTAAGTATTCGAATGACATGACTTGGTCTATAGTAGCGTTGTCTATTGTTAACTTGCAGCGTAGAGGTTCCTTAGCTATGGTCATGCATTTTGTCTTACTTGTTGAGATTTTCATATTGAAATTTTTTGCGCGTTTGCTAAAGGCGTATAACATTCTTTGTAGGTCGTCTTCTGATTCTGCAATGAGTACGGCGTCATCGGCGTAGCATAAGATGTTAATTTTGTAGGTTCCCATGCGGTATCCTAGTCCCAAGTTTTTAACGGTCTCTACAAGTTGGTCCATAACAGTATTAAATAGTAGAGGGCTAAGACTATCACCTTGGCGGATGCCCGACGTTGTTCCGAAATGCTGCGTTAGGGTGTGGTTTGTTCGTATTTGCGTTGTTGTATTAGTGTTCAGATCTTTTATGAGTCTTATATATTTTTTGGGTACCTCTTTGTTTTCCAGTATCTTGATTACATCCTTCAGTTGGACTCTGTCGAAGGCCTTCGTTAAGACTTTTATACTAATTGCCTTGTTATAAATAGTGCATCGACCGTGGACCGGTTTTTTCGAAAGCCTTGTTGCTCTTCGCTGATTGGCATTGTTGACGTTATGTCATCGGCAAGAATATTTGTAAACAGTTTCAAAGAGGTGCTTAATAAGGTTATTCCGCGATAGTTGGCAGGATTTGTTTTGTCTCCTTTTTTAAAGATAGGCACTGTTACACTTCTTTTCCATTCTTCTGCTATTTTTCCGTGTTGAATTATGATGTTAAACAGTTTTGTGTACTCTTCCCTCATGGCTTCTCCGCCATAATTGATCATCTCATTTGTTATCTTATCTTCACTTGGAGCTTTCCTATTTTTAAGTTTACTTATTGCCATAGCTACTTGCTCTTTCGTGATTGTTACCGGTTCATTTATAATGTCGTTTTCTTAGTCTTTTTCTGGGGGCTCTTCTTCATATTCTGATTCGGTGTAAAGATTTTTGAAATATTTTTCCCATGTTTCGTTTGTGATTGTTTTCAGTTGTATAGTTTCATTGGTGTCGTATAATTCGATAGCATCAATTAGCTGACGAATCGAATTTTCATCGCCACTAACTATCGATGGTAGTAAAGCAGAAGCTGTCTTTAAATAAAATGAGTCATTCATGTTTATAGGGTTCTCGATTTCTGCGTTATGACCTAAATGACTCAACCTATCATTCGAAATTGCACTAGATTCTTTTATTAAAATTTCAATACAAGAATCTTTTACCTGCTTTAACAATTCTGGGTCTCTCTTTTCTCATTAAATTGATTTTTCAATAGATTATATTCGTCTTTGATATTTTCTAACTCTTCTAATTTCCTACTAGTTACTTCCCAATTAGTTCTCCTGGCTTGATTATCTTTTGTCAAATTTCTTGAATTTACTTTCAGTTCTTCGAATATGTATCGAAACTGCTTACTTAAGTCCATTCGACGCTAAAATTTACTATTTACTAGAGCTTACAAATTTACCTTATACAATTCTTAATAATAATGACACCAAGTGTTAAAATATCAATTTTCCATATCCATTATTCTTATAGTTTTCCATATCCCTTCCATTCTTTTCTCAAACTTGTACATTGCTACTCGTGACTTCCATTCTGATTTTCTTTTCCAAAGCTTTTTTCATTCTTTTTCTAATATATCGAATCATGCCCATAACCAGTATAGCAATGATCAGGCATAACAGGACTTCAGTGGTTGTGAAATTTTTATTTTGTGTTAACTTGTCGGTTATTCCGACACTATTTCCTGCCTGAGCAATTATTATTTCCTCTTCTTTGCTGCTCCTACCACCCATTTTTCTTCCATTCAGGTTTCCATCAGTTCATTTGCATGCATTTTAAAAAAATGCAGTACCATAGTTACAGTTGAGATTTTTAAAATCGCCATATCTCCGGTAACAACTAAGATATCATTTGAATTTGGGAGGCTTTTACTTGGTAAAATTCCATTATCAATAATAAAAAAACAAGTACTGTGTTTTAAGGAATTTTACTTAATAATTGCGATTCGTAACGCGTTTCACTACACCGTAGCTTCTTCAGACGAATGAATATACAGAAAAATATAAATGAGAATATAACTATAAATGTTCCTGAGTAATTAAAAGCTTATTGGGTTGCTTCTTCTTAAGTGGTTATTTATGACAGGTATATCCAATAAAATTAAGGAATAGATTGCTCCCCGAAGAGATTCAATAGAGGTGAAGGGCTTAAATCGACTTGTTCATTGATGAGTCTACCTGAGTGTTTGTATTTATTGATTTCTAAAGTTTCCCAAAGATCTACCTTCCAATATTTATTATCTGTATGCAAAATTTCAAACTGTGGGTCGAAAGAATGATTATTTTCTAAGAGATGATTCGCGTAATTTGAATCTGATTTTTTATTTGAAAAACTGCGTTTATGTTCCGATATTCTAATATTAAAATTTCTATGTGTTCTACCAATGTAGAAATTATCACAGTCATTGCAATTCAATCTATAAACACCTGATTTATTGTTTTTACCTGGTTTGGTTTTATTATTTTTATATTTGAATTGTGGAGGCCGTTACTTGATGTAGATCCATGATATAAATGAGATAAAAACACAAGGTTTAACTTTAATCTACACTTTATTTGAAAAAATTCGACGACGTTTCGCTGACACAGCAGCTTTATCAAGAATGAAAAATAGAATGAAGAGTATGGTATTATAAACAAATCGTAGAACAAGTTGGATGAATAACAGGAAAATCCACACCGAGCTATTGTACAGTTAGTATGAAAGGTAGTAAAAACTAATTAAACAACTTAAGTAGGGGTGAGTAATTCAAATCTACCTGTTCATTCAAAAGCTTGTCCGAATGTTTGTATCTATTTATTTCTAATGCTTCTAGGAGATCTAATTTTGAACTTTTGATTTTATATGTAATATGTCAAAGTTTTTATTGAATGAATGGTTTTCTTTTATTAGGTGGTTTGAATAATTTGAATCAGATTTATTTTTATCGAAGCTACGTTTATGTTCAGATGTTCTTATGCCAAAACTCCTATAGGTCCTACTGATATAAATTTTATCACAAGAACCGCAATTGAGTTTATAGATTCCTGATTTACTTGATTTTTCAACACGAGATTTATTATTTTTAATATGTTTACCTAAGTTATTAGAAGTTTTGAAAGCTATATCAAGATTTTGTTTGACGAGAAAGGATTTAATATTTGTACTTGCAGAACCGCAGAATGTTAAACTGTTGTATATTTTATAGTCTTTATGAATAGGATATACTTCATTTATTGCTTTCTGATAGAGTTTTTACGAATGATTAGATCTATCATATCCGGATTATATGAATTATTAATGGCTATCTGTTTGATGATGTTTAACTCTTTATTATAATCTTCTACTGATAAAGGTAAATTGAGTAACCGATGTACCATGCTGTTTAAAGCTGCAAATTTGTGTTGAATTGGATGTAATGAGTAGTTATGTATAATTGTATCAGTATGTGTTGGTTTACGAAATACCGAGAAAACATGATTATTATTTTGTTTAGTGATTTTAAGTCCAAAAATTTATGGAATCGTTCTGTTCAATTTCTATCGTGAATTTAATGTTCAAATGGATGGAATTAATGAAATTAACAAATAAGTCTAATTGACGAGTAGTTCCAATGAAACATACTAAGATGTCGTCAACATATCTATACCAATAAAGAAATTTGGAAATGAGTGGATGTGTATGAATTTTCTGTTCAATATTATTCATAAAAATCTCTGCTAAAAGTGGACTCAAAGGATTTCCCATGATCAAACCATTTTCACTAATGTAATAGATGTTGTTGAAAGAAAAATAATTTTGTTCAATGCAAACGTCCAACAGATTCAATATTTCTGATTTGATTATGTGGTTAACATGATTCGAATTCAACATGTTTTCGATTAATATTTTGACATCACCTGGAGGAACACTTGGGTATAAATTCTCAACATCAAACGAAATAAGTTTTGCGTTAGGTGGTAGGTTAACGTTTTTTATGTTATTTATCAATTCGAAAGAATTCTTTCGTAGGTTACGGTGTTGAATTTTTGTTTCAATTTATCGACAGGGTGAACTTCATTCAATGCGATTCTACTTTGTTTTTTATTTAAAATATTATTTATTAGTTTGGGATTGTAACCATTATTTTTGGCTATTTGTTTAATCAAATTTAGTTCTTTGTTGAAATTTTCTGGTGATAACGGGATGTTAATCAATCTATGAATAAATCTATTGAATGCTGACATTTTATGTTGATATGGATGACACGACGAGTTATGCATTATAATAATGGAATTTTACCAAGTAAAAGCCTCCCAAATTCAAATGTTAAAGGAAGCTGATACCGGCTTTTTGGCTTTGTGGTATTTCAAAATACTACTAAGATGTGCAGTTCACACTCAGAATATATGGTTCTACTCAATGTGCTTGAAAAACGGATTGACTCCCAATTACATACGGTTGAAGACATATAACAACAGTGGACCAGCAAGAAGAGCAATCGAGAAAGGCCAACGCATATGGCTCAAAGAGAATATGAAGATCCAGTACAACAGGAGGGACGTTACCAACATATATTTGAAGGTAATCCATACGGAATTATTGTTTAGATTGCACCCTGTTGAGTTTGATATTTTAGACTCTGAATCCAGATACGATGTCAAAATTTTAATTCATAAAAAGTTTCAGCAACAACAGAAAAAGTTGAATTCACTTAAATACAAAATTTCTTCACCCAAACCTTCAACTGATAAATTTTCAGACCATAAATTTTTTGACAGATTCACTAATTTAACTGATACCGATTTTACACAACCACAAAAAGATCTATTAGAAAAAGGATTCAAACATAATTTACATCCAAAACATAATAAAACTAATTTTGAACAGTTAGGCATAGACTCCGAAATCATTCTCAAAAACTCCAAAGATAATATTTTAGCCAAACATCAAACAACAAAAATCATCAAAGAAGACTTTTCGAAATTATCACCTCATTGCAATTCCGATTATAAGATAATAAAAACAATTCGTGAAAATAGTACCAAGAACGATTTAGTATTCACTAAAGCAGATAAAGGTAACACTGTCATCGCGATTAGTAAAACCGATTATATTTTTAAAACTGAAGAATTCTTAACAGCCGGAAACTATATAACATCAACTAAGGATCCTACCGCAAAATTTCAGAAAGTGGTTAAAAACATAATTTCGACAGCAAAATCATTAATTACAGACCACGTAAAATATAAATTCATTAACTCCAATCCACAATCCCCCGAATTATATTCGTTGATAAAACTTCATAAACCTAATTACCCTATTAGACCTGTTGTTTCTTATGTAACGGCACCTTCGTTCAAACTTTCAAAATTCCTCAACGACTTGCTAATAAATCATTGCAATTTTAAATCTAAATTTTCGGTCAAAAATTCATACGAACTTATTGCTAATATCAAAGATACCATTATACCACTTAATTCCAAACTCATTTCTTTCGATGTTAAGAATCTATTTCCCAACATTCCTCCGAAAGATACGTATTACTTAGTTGAAGAATTATTAGAAAAGAATCATGTCAATACTATCATTAAATCAGATATTCTCTCATTATTACAAATTTGTTTAGATCAAAATTATTTCCATTTCAATAACAAATATTATACTATTGAAGACGGCTTGATTATGGGCAATCCGTTAATTCCTTTGTTAGCAGAAATATTCATGAATAACTTAGAGAAATTAATTCATAATCATCCACCCAGTAAATATTGTTTATACTGGTATCGCTATGTAGACGATATCATTATTTGCTTCACAGGAACAGATAGACAGTTGAAAATTTTCGAAAATTATATAAATTCATTACATCCAAAAATTGCATTCACAACCGAAATAGAAAGCAATAATTCGATAAATTTCTTAGACGTAACAATTTCGAATGAAAATGGAAAACATGTTTTCGCAATTTACCATAAGCCGTCACATACTAATATTATAATACATAACTCGTCGTGTCATCCATATCAACATAAAATGTCAGCATTCAATAGTTTTATTCACAGATTGATTAACATCCCGTTATCACCAGAAAATTTCAACAAAGAACTAAATTTGATTAAACAAATAGCCAAAATAATGGTTACAATCCCAAACTAATAAATAATATTTTAAATAAAAAACAAAGTAGAATCGCATTGAATGAAGTTTACCCTGTCGATAAATTGAAACAAAAATTCAACACCTTAACCTACGTTAGCATTACAAGTGAGAAACTAAAATCTTTCTTGAGTTGCAATAATTTCAACATAGCTTTCCAAACTAACAATAATTTAGGCAAATATATAAAAATAATAAAACCAAACAAGGTTAAAACAATAAATCAGGTGTTTATAGATTGAATTTCAATGACTGTGATAATTTCTACATTGGTAGAACACATAGAAATTTTAATATTAGAATATCGGAACATAAACACAGTTTTTCAAATAAAAAATCAGATTCAAATTACGCGAATCATCTCTTAGAAAATAATCATTCTTTCGACCCACAGTTTGAAATTTTGCATACAGATAATAAATATTGGAAGTTACATCTTAGGGAAACTCTAGAAATCAACAAATACAAACACTCAGGTAGACTCATCAATGAACAAGTCGATTTAAGCCCTTCACCTCTATTGAATCTCTTCGGGGAGCAATCTATTCCTTAATTTTATTGGATATACCTGTCATAAATAACCACTAAGAAGAAGCAACCCAATAAGCTTTTAATTACTCAAGAACATTTATAGTTATATTCTCATTTATATTCTTTCTGTATACTCATTCGTCTGAAGAAGCTACGGTGTAGTGAAACGCGTTACGAATCGCAATTATTAAGTAAAATTCCTTAAAACACAGTACTTGTTTTTTTAACTAAAATATCCCTATACGGTTTCTATAATATCCTTAGGCATGTTATTGTCAAAAACTTTCATTTGAAAAGTTTTTCTGATAGGACCCTTCGAATTGGGAAGAAGGGAAGGGATTGGAAATTTTTCTCGAAAATCGTGGACGGACATGGGGGTTATTTTTCTCTTTTTGCAGTATTCCATATATCTCCAGTACAAAAGCATCGAAAATGGCACAGCTTGTACAAACATCGTCTGAATGATGCATAAAATTTAATCATAAAGAGTTGAGCATAAATGTTCTCGCCAAATCTTCATTAATAATCAATTACAATCGCTGGAACTGTGCAAGGAGAGTAAAATAACGAATTCGCATATCTGTCGGCAATCATGATAGTGATTCTGGAAATTTTTCTGCACCTACCTGTTTTAACAAGTCAGTGTTGACAAGAAGAGAAGTTCTCGTCTATGCACATGACAAACACAGAACATACGGAAACACATAGAGAAAATGTTTCGAACGTATGGCCATATGCATTATACATTCAGTAAAATACGGATCGTTCGTGTGTTACAACAATTAAATCTATTTATCTACTTATACGGCGATGCTGCATCCCAGATTAATCGTAGAAAACTGGAAGTTTCGATATTTTATTTAACGCACGTAGTCAACTTACACGCAAACCTGCGTCTCATAAATTTGATTGTTGTTATGGATTTTTTTAAAGCCCGGTTTGAAATGTCGCGAGCGAAACGAGGAAATGACAGTGCCTGCATCGTAAACTCTTCCTCCTTTATGGACTTAGTTTCTCTGAGTTTGTGTTCGACGATAGCTCGCTACTCACCTCACTTTATCTCTTTTTGTTCAAATTTCTTGAATGTTAAAGATGTTATCTTATTTCGGTATCTACACTGGTACTAAGAGTAAGGGATGTTTTTTCATTCTAAATTCTTGGTAGGAGGCTATGCTTTCATGACACAAGATAATTCAATGTGTGTGTTCACCTACTTCCTAAAGAGGACCAAATTGTAAGTTATCGAATAGATGTTCTATGGAAGCGAGTTCCACAGCACAATAGCCCTGTAAAGAACAGAATTTTCATAAGGTTTGTAGGAGGCAGTGTTACTTGAAGTACCGCTTATTAGAGTTTCCCTCTAGCCTAGTTTTCCTTTGGAACTGGATTCTAAGTTCTTCAGAGCATATATCATAGAAGTAGTTGTAAAGATCAGCAACCTACATCTTGTAAGCGAGATGTTAGAGATCACTCATGATGTCAGTGTGGTCAATGAGGGGCACTGTTTTCTTCTATCATCTTCACTATCCAATATATGTAATGAATGTTTGGGTGCGGCGCTCCACATATGGGAACAGTATTTCGGACCAGGTCGCACCTGTGCCTTGAATAAAAGTATCAACTGTGATGAAAAGAAACTAAGTTTAGCAGAAGTAAATTTGGAATGGCTGATACATGGTCATACTAGCAAACTACGCTGGTGACTGTGATGTCAAGTAGGTGCATGTTCGTTTCTGAGAAAATTGTTATCGACCTATCAGTTTACTTTCTTATTCTTTAAAAATTTTAGAATAACTTCTTTATCAGAGGTTAGAACCATTCTTTAACAGAGCTCTGTTCACTGCTCAGGGAGGTTTTCGAAAAAACTGGAATTGTTTTGATCAGGTTTTAGGTTTATCCACTTTCATTGAGACAGGATTTCAGGGTAAACTTAAAATAGGCGCTGTATTTGTAGATCTCTCTTCGGCATATAACACAGTTTGGAAGAATGGTTTAGTTTATAAACTCTTTGAAGTAGTTCAATGTGGAAAAATTGTAAAGTTGATTGAAAATATGTTATCTGATAGAAGTCTTAGAGTTTTCATGGATGAGAAGAACAGTAGATTTTACACTCTGAATGATGGCCTACCTCAGGGATCTGTTCTTGCACCTCTTCTCTTCAATTTATATATGTCTGACATCCCTGAAACTTCCTCTACAAAGTTTATTTATGCTGATGATATTGCTTTGGTTTTTCGACACTATGACTTCGAAACAATTAAGCATACACTGACTTCTGATTTAGATATTCTGAACATTTTCTCCAAAAAATGACGTTTATGTCCAAATCCATCGAAAACTGAGGTTTCTTGTGTTCATCTGAATAATCATGAGAAGGATAGGCAACTAAGAGTATTCTTCAATCAATCACTATTAATTCATAATTTCACTCCAACATATCTTGGTGTAAAGCTTGATCGTTCTTTGACTTTCAAATTTCATATTGATAAATTATGTCAGAAGTTGAAAACAAGAAACAATATACTACATAAACTAGCTGGATCTAATTGGGGCGCCGGAGTCTCTACTTTGCGAACTAGTATATTCAGCAGCAGAATATTGCTGTCAGGTGTGGTTGAATAGTGCTCTTGTCAATAAGATTGATTCTCAGTTGAACTGTTCTATGAGAGATATAAGTTGATGTATCAGTTCAACTGCTACCCCTTGGCTTCCGGTTATTTGTAATATAGTTCCTTCCCATATTCGCAGGAAAGAACTTAACTCGTCTTGGGATAAGTATCACTCATTTCAAGAAGTTTTTCCTATAATGCACGATCTTCAAAATCCACCTAACCTGAGATTGAAGTCTAGGAAACTTATTTGGTCGATTGACTTTTTGCATACACAGGTGAAGGCTGTTGATCTTTGGAAAACTGAATGGCAGGAAGTTGATGTTTTTAATAAAGTTCTCATAGACGATCCTTCCAAAAGGGTTGCAGGTTTCGAAATAAGTAGGAAAAATTGGTGTACATTAAATCGTCTCAGGACAGGACATGGTCGTAATAATAGTATGTTGTTCAAATGGAATACTGTAGAAAGTCCGGCATGTGAATGTCGCGCAGCTGAAGAAACAATAAGACATTCATTCCTATTTACCATTTTACGGGTGGTTTTCAAGAAATTCATTACGTTTCAGATAATTTTATCAACTGGGTGGAGAACTTTAAGTTTATTTAGGAGATTAGTTTTTGCTCCCCCTTAGTGTTTTTTTTTCCTATGGTACACCATAGGAAAACACCATGTTGATAAGGCAAGGGCTACACCCATGTAGGGCTTCATTCCTAAAAGGTGTATGAGATGTTCCCTGTTGAAAAACAGAGGAGCATTAGTTAACTTCTTAGATTCAAGTGAGTTTAGACATATAAGAGTTAGGTATGTTTTGATGAAATATTTTTCTGCTGGTGTTCTTTTTCCATTGATACAGATTTTTCCAGTCCCAATCCCCCTTCCTTTTCACCCTTGTCTTCCTTAATTTCTGGAAATCAAGGAGTGCAAGACGACATTGAGAGAATGAAGCTGTTAAGCAGAAAAATTTTTGGTACTCTTTTCGTACACACGACACTAACACAACATAAACAAACAAGCTATTGCTAGTGAAATAGTGACAGGGAAACGAGTTTTTTCCACAGGTTTTTTTACTCGTTTACTGAATCATACGCAAGATAGTATGGTTCCCCTGTTACATTTCCTGTGCTGACACTTTACGGCCAATCGTAGGAGGCATGATGCGAGTTTAGATGCCAGATTAAGGAACAGGCAAGGTCTGTTTTTTCCGCTGGTATTCTATTTGATTGCTTGTTTTTACGATTGTATTTTTCCTGACACACACCAAAACTATAGCTATTAGCATTTATTGTAAATACAATTATTCGAATTTTTGTAATATATATATATATATATATATATATATATATATATATATATATATATATATATATATATATATATATATATATATATCATTAATAAGAAAAATAAGAGTTAATAATTCTGTTAAAGAATTTCAAAGAAATGTTTCTGATTCAATTTGTTGTTTTTTTCAATAAAGCACTCATTTATAATAAAAAAGTGTTTCATTATTTTGCCTTTACTCAATTTGCTTCATCTTTTGACGTTTATTGGTACGTAAGTCAACTTACTCCTGGTGTATGGTCTATCTAACCCGGACCAGAGGCAGATTGACTTAAAAGTAGTGTTCTGTAAAATGCACTAAGTTATCACCTTTTATACTTAAATATGAAGTAAATGTTATATTTTTATTAGTTGAATAGTTTTTCTATCGATTCATATGGTTTTCTTGTCTAAATATACTAAAACACAGAAAATATTCACTATTTAGTAAAAAACTAGTCAACCATCCCCGGTCTCCCCTACGCAATTTTGATATTTTATGAGCTCGTTTTTTACTTATTCCTTGACTTTTGACATAATGGACATGGAGTAGACATTTTTTTCCCATTCCTTGGAATCGGTTGTACCCTCGTAAAAGTGCAGCACCCCGCAAACGTCTGGCTCTCATATGAAATCTGAAACAACGATTAAGAGCAGGTGCTATTCACTCGAATTCACTTCATCAATGTAGTTTTTGTATATATTGCAAGATTCCAATGAAAAATTGAAAACGACAGTCGGCATGTATTAAAATTTCTTAGCATGTTAGAGGACTTGTAACCGTTCCCATATTGTGTGGCGACAAATTTATACGAAACACGGAGTACACGGCGATATGTAATTGGGTGTAGAAGTGACAGATTTAATATTATATTAAGCGTTACAACGGGCCGTTAATAAGCTTTACTACAGATTCTGCGAACTTATACAAAGTAATGAATATTATTCATCGCAAACTCTGAGAACTTGTTATTGAAATTTAAATTGTGATTCACATGTTTACAGTTTGAAAATACTCGAGCTCAATTTCAAGCTAACCTCAAAAATTGATGAAACCAGGTGAGATACGGTTTCAACAATTTCGAAGAATTTTTTTTGAGAGAAATATTGAATCACATTAGAGTTGATAATTAAATATTGTTTCTCGAAACAATATCTGATTGTGAAAAGTTAATAGAACGTTATACCAGGTGTTTGAAAGAGACATGGTAATATTTAAGGAGGTGATTGTTGAAGTAATTTCATGCAAAAAGTTCATATCAACATAGGTCCGCAAATACTTTGTTACCGTTTAACAGGGTGTTGAAGTTCAATCAATTATTTCAATTGAAAAAAAAATTAAGGTCTATTTTAAGGAAGAAACAAATAAAAGAAAATGAGAGACTCTTTCTGCATGTAGTAAAAACATTTTCTCGATCTTAGTAGCTTGTATTGCAGTCTAGTTTTCTTGTTTTCTTTTTGAGATTATCCCATAAATGTTCGATAGGATTTAGGTCTGGAGAGCAAGCTGGCCAGTCAAAATAGCGATTCCCACTGTTTCAAGATAATGTCGCGCGAAGAATAAACTAAAATAATAAAATCAGAGGTTGCGAAAGAAGAGTTTATCAGTACATATTATACTTGATCAGTGAAATGGATATATTTTAAGGTAGTCGTGTATAAAATACGTAATAGATTGGTTTTTGGTGTTGAACTATTTCAATAAGTGTTCGAAATGTTGCCCGTTTCTTTGTAGACACAACTCAATCCTTCTGAGGAAAGACCATTGAACTCTCGACCAAATTGCGGATCAGGCGTCGACTATTATCTGTCTCATATCCAACTGTGTTGTAGAAGGAATCTGGTAAACGATGCCCTTAACATAACCCCACAAGAAAAAATCTAGACTCGTAAGCTCCGGAGACGTAGCTGGCCATCTAACAGGACCACCACGTCCTATCCATTTGTTTGGAAATACATGATTCAAATGCTCCCTAACCTGATGTGAGTATGTGCTGGTGCTCCATCCTGTTGAAACCACAAATTTTGTCTTATATGCTCTAGTACATCGGCAAGTAACATTGGTAGATGATTTTGCAGAAAATCGAAATACATTTCACTATTGAGGTACCCGTCGAAAAAGTGTGGCCCAATCAGATATCCATCTACTATAGCGGCCCATACCTTTAAATACACTGACGAGAATCACTAAGCCCTACTTTGATAAGAATTCCTTTAACGCTCCTTATTCCATCATAATGATGCACTAGAATATTTCCAGATGAAGTCTTCTGAAAAGATATGTGTAACTGAATATTTTAACAAACGACACTAGAACACGACAAAACACGAATAGACTTGCCAACTTCTCCACGTGATCACATCACCTCACCCTCCATCCGGACTGTTAGGCACAGTTCGCCGAAATGATGGAGGAGAGAGGGACGCGGTATTATTGAAGTTTTGGTCGTTGCGTTGCAGTAAACAACTTGCCGTTATTTTAGGGAAACCCATAAATCCTATATTGATTATTGAATAGAAATGTATATGTATTATTAGCAACAAACAATTGAATATATTTTTCTGTGACACACATATTGTTACCAAATATTGTTCAATATAACTAAACACGGGATAATAAAGTGTATGTTACAGGGAAATAAATATATATGGTTTCGTGAAATGAATACTTTCGGAATAATTTCTGTTATATATAAGGATGTTCTAAATAAGAAACGTGTCCTCGAAATAAACAGAGTTGAAAGAAACCATTTGTTAGCTGGAAGAGAAAGATTTTTATTAGTGTACATTCAAGGACCAACTATGCTCGTGATCTATTTGTCCCATGACGTGTGGATTTTCCGTGGAGTAATAATGAAAGTTGTGCCTGTTAACAAGCCCATTCTTGTGGAAAGTTATGCTAAACATATTCGGATTTTCCGCTACTTTGTACCTTGCCCAATTGCAAAAATTGATTCGATTTTCATAGTCTTGATTGTTCAGTTCCTGGTGCAGCTGTACATGATATGCATGAAATTTATTCACTTTCAAGATTTTCTAAACGGAAGTTTGGCTTATATCTGTTATCTGAGATCTCTCTTTGGCTTTTATATGGGTCCTCTGTCACTGCCAACCAAACTGATAAGTGGTTGTCTTCAGCTGTAGCAGTTTTTAGTTTTTCATGTTTCTTGTAAGCGATATTACCTGTTTCGGTAAAATTAATTAGAAATTTTTCAAAGCATGTTGCATCAGGATGCCTCTTATCAAGAAACCTTTGTGCATAAACTATACTTGCGAACAAAGAATTTCTATCACACTCACCCAGAATAAAATTCATATCAACCATTTCTTCTTTGGAGAACTTCATGGCAGTCAATTGAGACAATTGGGTTCAAACCTCACTTTAACAACGTTTAATAACGAAACACTGATAAGTTCACCATGTAAAATGCAGAATATGATATGTCCGGACACCTGACAGAAGGCACAAATAAAAAAAATGTCAACATATACCTCTATTTACGTTTTAATCATCTTGATTTTATAATTTGTTAGAAGAATTATCTTGTTTAGGTTTCATTTTTTACTACTTGAATCATTACAGAAAAAAACTCTGCACTACATGAGTTGGATACAGTTTGTAAAATTTTCATCAAAATGTTCATAAATAATCGAATATTTTGAAAATATTCGAACATAAAAATAAGGTTACTTCTGCAAAAATATAGCACAATATTTTATGCGTTGACATAAATAATAAAATACAGGGTGTTCTTTTTAAAAAATCAAGAAATGATATTTTTAAAATTACAATATTCAATAATTTATTTGAGTCACTTTTGTATAAAATGAGGATAATCTATTTCAATTCATCAATATCTATCCTTGGGCAATAAGAAAACGAAAGGAAAAAGTATTCATCCTCTCTGGCTGAAGGAGCATGCGATGATGTGAGAGCCTATTTTCATGAATTTTTACGGAAAAAAAAATATTGTGACGAAACTATTCACCAAAAAATTTAAAGACAGCATAGTTTAGGACGCTCCTGAATCTTGAACTAAAAAGTGGTATTCCAATCTGGAAAAACCATCCAAGATTTTTTTATAGAAAATTGCGACACCCTGGTTACTGCAAGATAAATTGCTGAAGTAGATTCTTACTTTCTAATTACAATACCGTTCGAACAAAAATGAAATCTTCAAGAGTGTACGAGCTACAGAGCACCGCGTCACAGGTGAATCACACAGTATATATATATATATATATATATATATATATATATATATATATATATATATATATATATTAGTTTTGCCCCGTATCAAATTTTTTCAATTTTTTTGTTTTCTCACCGAACAAATCATCTAAATCGGTTGAGAATTAGGTAAAATATCGAACTTCGAATTTGGTTAAATTTTCGAGTGTTCCGCTAATTTTGCCTCCAAGTGTATATATATATATATATATATATATATACACTCGAAAATTTAACCAAATTCGAAGTTCGATATTTTCCTAATTCTCAACCTAATTCTCAAAATCGGTTGAGAATTAGGTAAAATATCGAACTTCGAATTTGGTTAAATTTCGAGTGTTCCGCTAATTTTGCCTCCAAGTGTATATATATATATATATATATATATATATATATATATATATATATATATATACACTCGAAAATTTAACCAAATTCGAAGTTCGATATTTTTCCTAATTCTCAACCGATTTAGATGATTTGTTCGGCGAGAAAACAAAAAAAAATTTGAAAAAAATTTTATACGGGGGCAAAACTAAAAGTGTTTATTTTGTCAAAAATTCGTAACACCCTGTGGAATTTCGTGGTCCGAGTTGAAACGTACAATATCATGGTCTGTCAAGACACATCTTCCTTCAGTAACGCCCTTCTTGTTTCATGCGTTTATCTCTATTTTATCAAAATATATTTAATTTCAACTGGAAAATCACCATTTTGGAGAAATTCCATTGAATCAAGAAATTGTCATTAAAATTCGTCTATCAATTTGGAATTTTCTTATTATCACTCAGGCGTGTCGAAATTGTCGTTTGCGATTTGGATGTTCGAATTGCATTAGTTATTGATGACAATTTGGTTAATTTGGTGAAAATTAGGAATTCATAGGAGATAACAGTCGGTAGGTATTCAAATACACAACCACTGGGACCATTGATAAATTTTTTCATTTACACATGTGCACACCTTTTTTTATCAAATATGGAATACAACACACGTTTTTTTGTATATGACCACATTTGTACTTGTTTAAAGAATGAGAGTTTTCCATTCTTTGATTTGATACAAATTCGATCGGTTGCGGTGTTTTGCGATTCTTTTACTGTTTACGATTCGAAACGGTATTTTTCATTCAGAATGAGAGATTTACCACCAACCTCAGTAGCAAGGGAAGTTACATTGATCAAGGAAGGGCGCACCTACCGCTCAGTCGGTACCATGTTAGGTGTCTCAACGTCGGTTATCCATCGAATCTACCGACGTTACAGGGAAACTGGATTGAACGTGAGGAGGCGAGGACAAGGAAGAAATCGGGCAACCCGCGCTATACATGACCGTTTCATCGTCAATCAAACCATAAGAATCCTCGTCTTACTGCTGTTCAAGCACGTAACCTTTTACAAGCAGTGGATAACATTAACGTCAGTGTGAGGACAGTCAGAAGACGATTAAATGAAGTTGGTCTGTAATCACACGCGCAAGCAAGAGCACTAAGACTCGATAGAGCCCATCGGGTAGCAAGATTGGCGTTTGCTAGGGAGCATGTAGCATGGACAATCGATCAGCGGAGACGAGTTTTATTTAGTGATGAGAGCCGATATTGTGTGAATTTCGTGGATGGTAGAGATAGAATATGGAGGCATCGAGGGGAACGGTACAATCAAGCGAACTTCGCGGGAATTGAGCAATAAGGTGAAGGGTCAGTTATGATATGGGGTGGCATATGCTTGGGAGTACGAACAGAACTGGAGATTATTGGCAATGGATCACTTAATGCCCATCGGTTTATAACAGAAATCTTGGAGCCCCATGTTGTGCCTTTTGCTCCTTACATAGGGTAAAATTCCTTTTTATGCACGATAACGCGCGCCCTCATACTGCGCGCATAGTGATAGAATATCTCAATGAAGTTGGGATCACACGAATGGACTGGCCGTCGCGGTCACCGGATTTAAACCCGATCAAACACGTTTGGGACATTCTTGGAAGAAGGGTTCGACAACGGAATCCAGGCAACGTTGAAGAGCTGACATTGGCTTTGGTGGAAGAGTGGGACAACATACCTCAACAGATGATAGACAACATCATTGGGAGTATGCGAAATCGTATGCGCGCTGTAAATAAATGCATAAAACAAGAAGGGCGTTACTGTAGGAAGATGTGTCTTGACAGACCGTGATATTGTACGTTTCAACTCGGACCACGAAATTCCACAGGGTGTTACGAATTTTTGACAAAAAGACACTTTTAGTTTTGCCCCCGTATAAAATTAAAAAAAAATTTTTTTTGTTTTCCCTTATAATTTCTACAAAGCAGAAGAGTTGAACTATATTTTGCCGAAAAAAATCATCTAAATCGGTTGAGAATTAGGAAAAATATCGGACTTCGAATTTGGTTAAATTTTCGAGTATTCCGCTAATTTTGCCTCCGAGTGTATATATATATATATATATATATATATATATATATATATATATATATATATATATATATATATATATATATATATATATATATATATATATATATATATATATATATATATATATGAGGTAAATAAGGCCCAAGGGTAATTTACCTATGACACTTCACTGTTTACGCACACGTGCACAATGTCGGTGTGAATGATTCCGTATTGGTCAGCAGACGCTAGCGCCGCTATCTTGTCAGTCAAGTGCGATGCTTTGATGAAGTGACTGGCTATTGTGCAATTTTATAATTTTCATACCAAGAAACTGTAAGTATTTAACGTTTTATTTAATAATGGACTAATAACGCTGTATTTATTACCTTAAGTATGTCTCGCGTAATACAAAGGATATGGCTTTTCCTAACCAGAGAATGATTTTGTAGGTTATTTGGATTATTTTGTAAAACGTGGCATGCGGTTAATAAGGCCCATTGTAACGATACTTGGGCCTTATTAGCCTCTTAATATTAAAGTATCAGATTGTATTGTTCGTTATTTTCTAGGTCAATGTACTATGTGAATTTTGACAATATATGTGTAATATTGTTACAGATTTTGATTAAAATGCCTCCAAAGAGAGCTCAGTGGACAGAAAACAATTTACGGGCTGCTATGGCAGCTATAAAACGAGGGCATCTGACGCAACGAGCTGCAGCTGAACGATACAATATTCCAAGACGAACTCTCCGAAATCATATAAAGTCCGAAAGTACTATTAAGCGCTTAGGTCGTCGTTCCGTTTTGACAATTGACCAAGAAAAGATCTTGTACAACGCATTATACGATTTTCTAACATTGGTGTACCTGTTACTCCGAAAGTCATACGGAGACAAGCATTTTATTTTGCGAGAGTTATGATATTAAGCATGATTTCAACAAAGACTCTGGAATTGCGGGCAAAGACTGGCTTAAAACGTTTTTGAAAAGGAACCCAGAAATTTCCAAAAGAAAAGCCCAGTTTATGAATCCAGGCAGAGCACAGAAATTAAACCGTCCTATTGTCGCTCAGCATTTCCAAGAAGTGAAAGACCTATATGAAGAATTAGATATTCTACAGAACCCTCAACGACTCTATAATATGGATGAAAAGGTGTAGACTCACTATTCATCATCAACAAACTGTTTTGGCGCAAAAAGAGCTCGTCGAGTCCATTTGATTGCACCTGAGCACGCGGAAAATGTTACGACAGCAATGTGTGTTAATGCTGTTGGTACTGCTATCCCACCAATGATCATCTTCAAAGGCCAAAGGCAAAAACCAGAATATAGTGATAACTTACCAGCTGGATCTCTCATAAAGATGGCTCCAAAAGGAAGTATGACCACGGAGCTATTTATTGAATTCATCAAGCATCTGGGAAAGAATAAAACGCAGGAAAAGTCTTGTTAATCTTTGATGGAGCATCCTCGCACCTGGATTATACAATTGTTGAAGAAGCAGACAAGCATGATATTGTGCTTTATTGTTTGCCTAGTAACACAACCCATGAACTTCAACCCTCGATAAATCTGTCAATAAGTCTTTTGAGCATCACTGGGATCAAGAAGCTATGACATATATGTATCAAAATCCTGACAGACGCTTGACAAAATCGAACTTCAACAAAATATTCTCAAAAGCTTGGTCGAGGGCACTGACTCATGAAAATATAATAAATGGATTCAGGGCTACTGGATTGTTACCATTCAACCCTGATGTATTACCAGATGAAGCATTTGCACCAGCGATCTTGACCGAACATCCTCCTCCACAAACTTCAACTATTATTGAGGCAAACATAGACTACCCTGAAGTAACGTCACGTTCTGACACTGTTTCACCGTCAATACTAAACAACGAAGAATGTACTATTGCTGGCATTGTTACCCCAGAAAAGCAAATTGGTGTAAGGGCTTTAACTGATATTGATACATCAACTCTTCCTGTGAAAGTACCACAAACTTTAACACCATCGCCTAAACCATCAACATCTGGTATTGTGACAAAACGTCCTCTTATTCTAAGTTCAGACTCAGAAACGGATATTGAGCTTGATGCTATACAGAAGATGTTGAATATAAATAATCCCACTAGAATCAATGTATATACCTCCGAAGAAGACTCAGACAATGATACTCCGCTAGCCAGTCTTAAAACAAAGGAAACTAAATCCCGTTTCAAGAACTTATGCTAACTCCAAACTATGCTGTTATCAAAAACAAACCAAGAAGAAAGGCCATCAATTATAGAGGTCAACGGATTACTAGGACCTTTTAAGAAACGGAGGAGCTAAAAGAAAATGAGGTAATAAAGGTGAAAAAGCCAATCGGAAAACTAAAGATCGTAAGAATAAGTCTGGAAAAGATAGCAGTAAGGTTAAGAAGTCAAAAATAATTGAATCTGAATGGTTCTGTCATGCTTGCAAAGAAGGTCGTGTTTCGGACATGCGACAATGTGCCCAATGTTTAAAATGGTACCACGAAGAATGTGTCGGACTTTCAACCGAAGATAAAGATATTTTTTATTGCTGTGTTTAAACAAAATACTTAACTATATTTTACCGTGTCAGTATGAATAATATGTTTGTTAATCGTTTTTATTTTTATTTTGTTTGCAGAAGATATTTTGTTTTGTTTTGAGTCTATTTTCTGAGTCTAGGAATATGCTTGTGATACTAAAGAACTAAGTTAGGTATTTTTAATTAAAGTCTGATTTTAAGTCTTAAAAATTAATATAAGATTAATTACATAGTTTTGTTTAATAAGAAAAGAACTGATTATTTTAATTTTCTATGTTAGAGAACATGTTGTGATTGTACCAAATACTTTAGTTAAGGCCACTAGTTCCTGGAAACTGAATTGTCTTGGATTACTATTGAGAGGGTAATAAGGCCCACGTTTAATAAATAAAGGAAAATTATTAAATAAGTAAAAACAACAATTTACTTTTATTTTAACTTATTTCTAGGTTAATTTAGGCGATTTACTTTAAAAATAAAGCATTTTTTATATGGGCTTTAATATACTACCGTAGTATAATAAGGTCCATGAGAGAAGTTTAAAAAGTGTATTTTCGTATTTAAAATATGCTTTTCTGAATTGTTTCTCACAATTTATTACAGCAACATGTACAAGCTATGTAGACAACATGTTTTTGACGTCCTATACGCATTATACTCAGATTTAAAGCAAATTTTTGTTAGGTGGGCCTTAATTGCCACCGGTACCTATATATATATATATATATATATATATATATATATATATATATATATATATATATATATATATATATATATATATATATATATATATATATATATATAATTTTAGGTTTCAAAATACTAATAATTATCTATCGACAAAAATATTCCACATTGACCTTCAAATCAACAAGATATGTATTTTACTCCATGTATGTTGAAAATTGTGATTTCAGAATCCATGGGTCTGAATATTTTTATATTCTGAGATATGGAACTATCTCAGAATTTAAAAATATTCAGACAATGCTGTTAACACTAATTTCTCATAGAATTTCTTCAGAAACCACCTCTCAAAGCTTGCCATAGAGCTTGGGAGACACCCTGTATATTTTAAATATCAATAGAAAGGTTGAATAATATTCCGTTGTAGAATTAAATATGGAATTAGGAATGACGATTATTGTAAAAAAGTGTAACATTTTCTGTGCATTTTTCAAGACTTCACATTTTCATTAATAATTTCTATAGAAGAATAAATGATTCAACTATTTTCACAACCCTAATTTGAACACTAGAAGTACGAAATTCACCTGACTAAGATTCGAGATTCGAGTTTCTATTGGGCTCATAAAAATAAAAATTTAAATCAACTGGCAATTCTTGAAAGAAGATAATGCACAATCATTATGTTGTTTTCTGAACGTGCTACGAATTTTCTTCAATTGCCAATGAAGAAAAAATAGAGAAAGGTTATATTTGTGACTTCGTGAGCTGATACCAAATTACAATTCTTTTCCGGCAACCTATAACCTCGAAAACGTTAAGAGGTCACCGGGTACCATAGATAATATTATAGAACTATTATTATCCAGTATTGATCCTTTGATGATACTAGATTGATAATTGAAAATATGTACAATCTTCCGACTATTCCGATCAAATTATAAAGTGATTTGAATGTTTATTCCCGAACGTGCCTATAGAAATCATTTTGGGTGTAATAAAAATAACTATTACGGTGCGGAGCTGAAAACAATGCTATAACATATATACAGATATTTTGAATAGCAACTTCAGAAGAAGAATGTTATTGTAATTTCCTAACCGACTGAACTTTGTTTTTATAAAGGATAGTTCACATTCTGATTTGAATGCCGTTAATTCTTCAAATTAACCCACCGTTTCTACTAGGAAAATATTTTGTACAGGGTGGTCCAAATTCCAAAATTGTACTATGTGAAATATTGTAGGTTGCAAAAATTACTGCTTTCGCTTGAACTCGATTTTCGACAAAAAATTTTATACGAATAAATACTACTGTTTCGAAATGAAGTATCATAACTCGGAAATACACAGGATGACAAGAGTTTCGGACATTTTCAGAAATATAAAAGTGCGGAAAATTTCCTTCTTTCCAAATAACAACGTATTTGTTTTCATTGTTGTAGTGCAAGGGTGCTCAAACTTGAACTGCTTACGATCGACTCTACGGAGCTGCAAGTATGTGTGATGCAGGGTGGTCGTACATACACGATACACCCTACCTACCTACCTAAATAGGTAGGGTGTACCGTAGCATATATAGATATTAGCTTTCCGCACAATATACCTTATTTTAGTCAAGGTTTGGGTTAGGTTTAGTTAGGTTCTTCTCTATCATATTAATGAAAAAACTCATAGTTATTCAAAATTGCGAGTTTATTGGTTGTTACAAAACAAAAACGTGGCACTGCATGTCCTCAGCATACTTTTCATAAGATGGTACGTAACCACTGATTCCTAATCGCAAGCATATGATGATGACATACGATCGTCAGTTAGTCGATTGCGATATTTTCACTTAATTTCATTTCATTCTCCGATAACGGAGAATTAATGATCAGTGTCTGCACTTTCAACGAGTTCCGAATCAAAAACACATTTTCGCAAATACTAGGGGTCAGAAATCAACAATTGACTATATTGCGACAAATAGAAATTTTCACCCATCACAAATATTAGAGGTCAGAACACTAAACTCTGCTAATGTGGGCAGCGACCATAGTCTACTGTTAGGGAAACTTAAAATCAAATTCATGCTGCAAAAGAATACTAAACCAACTGTAAAAACACGTAAAATAAACGTTGAATCATTACGGGACCCAACCATAGAAGAACTCTACAAGAACAGGCTTAATGGGAAAATCGAGGAAAACCCGATATCAGAGGAAGATGATGTCAAACGCAGCTGGGAAAAGATAAAAAACAACATACTCACTGCTGCATACGAAGCACTGGGCACTAGGATATCAAATAACAGTAAGAAGAACACAAACAGAACTCCGTGGTTCCGTATGGAAGTTGCAGAAAAGTGCAGGGAAAAGAAACATGCTTACCTCACATATCGAACATTAAGAACACCAGAATCGTACAATAAATATCAAAAAATCCGAAACGAGACCACAACGTTAGTACGTTCAATTAAAAACCAGTACTGGGAAACTTATTCTAAAAGCATGGAGAATGACTTCTACGGGCTACAAAAACAAATATGGAGACTAATCCGATCACAACGGAAAGAAATAAATGAGTTGGTTGAAACAAAGCATATAACCAGCGAGACCTGGATCGAGTACCTAACTGATCTATATTCGACAGAGGATACAGAAGAAGACCTAAGTACACCGGAAATAATAGTGAGCGAAGATGCTGAGGTGAATGTGGATGACGTACAGTTAGCCCTACAAAAATTAAAGAATAGGAAAAGCACTACTATTCTTATGTTTAAGAAAGGAGACAAGAAAGTACCTTCGAATTATACAGGAATAAATCTGTTGAGCACCACGCTGAAACTTACTACGAAGTGTATAATAAACAAAATAAATAGCCTCACCTCTTTCGCTGATAAACAACAAGGATTCAGATCTGGAAGATCTTGCACCGACGCCGTATTTGTTATAAGACAAGTAACAGAAAAGTCGATAGAATATAATAAGTCAGCATTTATGTGTTTTGTTGACTTGCTCAAAGCTTTCGACCGGGTCCAATTATCAGACATTATACATCTGATCTACAACAGGCAAATCCCACGTAATATAATAAAGATTATCGAAAATATATATACTGCGAACAAGATCCAGGCAAGATTAGACGGGGAACTTACCACACAGATACCAGTGAGAAGTGGTATTCGTCAAGGAGATTCGTTAAGCCCCCTTCTGTTCAACATCATCATGGACGAGATAATCAAAAAAGTAAGAGGAATGAGGGGCTACAAAATGGGGGACAAAAAGATAACTATCCTGTGTTACGCCGATGACGCTGTGTTGATTGCAGAAAATGAAGACGATTTACAGCGCCTCCTACACCAGTTCAACCGTACAGCCAAATCGTTTAATATGATAATTTCTGCCTCTAAAACAAAATGCATGACTACATCGAAAACACCATTGAGATGCAAGCTTGAGGTTGATGATAAATCTATCCAGCAGGAAATGAAATTTAAATATCTCGGCATAGAGATTTCGGGCTACGGAGATGTCGAGGCGGAGGTAAGGGAGCAAGCAACAAAAGCAACAAGAGTAGCAGGATGTCTGAATGACACAATATGGCGCAATAAGCATATCGGAATTGAAGCCAAGGCACGAATCTACAAAGCAACTGTAAGGCCCATTATGACATACACTGCAGAAACTAGACCAGAAACAACGAAAACCAGGCGACTACTGGAGACAACCGAAATGAAGGTTCTTCGCAGGATAGCCCGGAAAACACTGCTCAACAGAGAGAGGAGTGAGAATATTAGAAACATGTGCAAGGTGGACAACATTAACAACTGGGTATTGAACAGAAAACAGGAGTGGAATGACCATATAAACAGAATGGATGACAGAAGAATAGTGAAAATCGCCCGTGATAGATCTCCACTGGGGCGCAGAAGCGTGGGACGACCACGAAAAAGGTGGAGTGACAACTTGAACGTTCCGTAACAGACAAACGACCGAAGAATAAACAGGCGGTTTCGCCTAAAATAAAGTTGGAAGAAGAAGAATTTCATTTCAGAAAATGCAGACACGCACAAGTAGGTTGATCTAACATTGTCGTCAGAAATTTGTATCAGATGCTGTAGCTTTGAGATGTATATCTGATATAATCTGCACCAACTCATTATCAACATAACATTAAACTGTCTTGAAATTTCAGTGGCCTCAATGTTTTTAAATGAAAAAGGATAACTCATAAGTGATGCTATGTGAAATCATTCAACGAGTATAACAACAACATTCAAGGAAAAATAACCGAACTAACAACCAATTTGCAGAAAACGATTCAGAAAATTACGATCGAATTTTGTCACTTATGGAAAACAGATTGCGGAAAGAAGTAGAGTTAGTTTCCTTGCCAACGATGAAGACATTGCACTTACCGTCTTGAGTTACTTGTATGCCGTCTATACGGGGCTGAAGTTACAGATTTTGCGATAGCACGTACATCAATCAATTCAATTTTGTACAAAAAGAATTTTCACCCCTTCAAATTCTCATTTATATCATAGATGAATCCAGAAAGCGGTGGTTATCAACCTCCTAAAGATCGTCACAGGGTACAGAAGTCGTTGTGTCGTCAGCAAATAAGGGGTTAAGGCTCCTCTCTCAAGAGGTTGCTCGTTCAAGATGTTCCCCAAATAACATCACTGGACGTGTTTCGGCAAATGTTACCAATCACTACGGGATAAGAAATATACAGGGTGGCTCGATTGAGATGAAATATCCAGTACTTATATTCAACGGCCCTTAACTTGAAAAATATGACCAGTCATTTACATAATAAATGATAATAATAATAATAATAATAAAGTTTATTACAATTGATTTCATACATACAGAGTAATAAACAATGAAAAAGCAGAGGCTTAATCATTCCGAAGAATGTCTCGCCTGTTCGCCTTTGAGATAGGTATATTTTGTTAAATTTGAATTTATAATAACTTTATTTGCGTGGAATGTTTTTTTTTCTATTTGAAAGTAAAGTTATTTTCACAGCGCGTAATAACAAAACAAAAAGTCACTATGTTTCTCGAATTGTTCGTCACGATAGGTTTATTTTTTTTCTCAATCGGGCGTTAGTCAAATCCGGTATTTTAGTCACAATTTAGGGTCTTTAAGTCACAATTTAGGTTTTTTTTTCTCACATTTCAGATATTTTTTCCTTCTCTTTTTTTTTAAATCACTCCGCGAAATTTCTGAACTCGTGGTGCCAGATATTTGCTGGATCTTTGTCCTATTCTTTTATTCGAGCGTAGTGTTTTGTAGTCTGAGTCTTTTCCCCTTTTATCATATTTATGATCAATGGGGTTTACATTCATCTTACTCGTAAATACTTGAGTTACTAGTTCCAGAGCATACAACTGTCTAATCTCAAGCATTCCTGACAAAGCAAAACTCTCTTCACTCGAAAATATGCGCCCTTTACCATACATGATTTTCAGGATCCATTTCTGAAAAATATTTAGTTGTTCAACATGGCAGTCATACACTCCTCCCCACCCAACATTCCCATATGTAAGATGTACTTGCACGAATGCGTGATATAATATTTTCAGATGGTTTATATTCATTTCACTTTTGTAGTATTTGAAAATGCCCAGTAACCTCCGAAGTTTTTTTACCACATAACTACAGTAGTGATCCCACCTCATATGTCGGTCAAGCACAATGCCCATAAATTTTACTGTGCCTGAAGTGGCCTCACTAATGATAGTGTCCTAGTCGATATTCAGTGCGCCTTGCTTTGGAAGATTAGATTCGTAAGAGGTGAAAGGTAAGTAGACTGATTTTTCTGCGTTTAGTGTTAGTTTATGATGTTTCAACCACTTCCCTATTTCCGCGAAATCTTCTTCCGCTATTTTTTGTAGATTTTCCCATGTGCTGGCCTCATAAAGTACTGTGGTATCGTCAGCGAAACTCAAAACACTTCCACGAAGTTCCATTTGAAGAAGGTCGTTCACGTATAATATGAATAATAACGGGCCCAATACCGTTCCCTGGGGAACGCCGTAAGTAATCTGCCTTTCATCGCTTAAAACAGTTCCAATTTTAACCACTTGTTTCCTACCATTTAAATAACTTGTCAATAACTTCAATGCCACACCTCTGAATCCATATTTCTGCAACTTAGTAAGTAGTTTATCATGGGGAATGGTATCGAAGGCTTTAGATAAGTCTATAAATATGCAAAGCAGCGGTACGTTTCTATCTATGCGATCGTAAATATACGTAGTTAACTCCCTTATTGCGTCCTCAGTCGATATGTGTTTCCTGAACCCATATTGACTCCCCGATAATAGATTGTGTTTGTCCAGAAAGCTTGCCATTCGCTGTTTAATGGTTTTCTCAAAAATTTTTGCAATATTGGAAATGAGGGTTACTGGTCTATAATTCGACATTTTAGTTCTGTCTCCATTTTTATGTAGTGGCTTGATGATGCCGTTTTCCAAACACTCTGGAAAACATTCTATACTAAAACATTCATTTATGAGATCAGAAAGTGGAGTGGATATCTCCTTTCTTATCTCTTCCAGCGTTTCAGAGTGTAACCCATCAAATCCAGGAGCTTTATTTGATTTAAGCCCAGATATAACTTTTTCAACCTCCATTGGATCAGTGGAAGATAAAAAAAAAGTTTCCCTCAAACAAAATTTATACTCTTTAATATTAGTTGGCTCTTCTATCTTATTAGCATATTCTGCGCCTATTTCACTATAGTATTCATCGAAGCTATTTGCTATCGAGATTTTATCTGATATCATGATGTTGTGATGAACTTTGTTTTAACAACTTCAAGTTATCAATTCTGTATAATTTAGGAAAACCTTTGCCGTTTTTCCTTGTCAGGTATCACTTTACTAACGATAATAATAAATTTCGAAGTGTGATGCCTTATGATTCTATACGACCAAACGTTTCATTTATCTTCACCGTTCTATACTCATCGTCATTGAATTTGGTGTTAAGAAGAATATTTAGTTCCAATAAACTGATCACATCAGGCAGATTTGGAAGACCTCACTTTAAATTTCACCTGCCTAATCCTAGATTGTGAATTAAATAACCACTTGTTACAACTTCAACATAAGTATCATCGATTCCCAAATAACATATGACTAACTAATGAAGACAAGCCATTACAAAAACCAGTGGCGGAGTCGATTTTCAGTTGAATAAAAAATATACTGGAAATTTTAATCCAAAAAGATGCATCGATCATGTCCAAATTTTGGTTTAGGATTTTAGATTACAGAATTTTCTTCTAAGAATACTTTCACTAGTACTTTCCGTTTTTTGTTAATCTCAACTATTAAAAGCCCTGACAGCTGTTTTCGACCTACACCACGTTTTCCTTCTATTTTCCCCTTCATGATCAACTGAAGCAAGCGGTATTTGTCTCCTCGTATGACCTAGATGAAATATTTTGCGGCATTTTATCGTTGTGAATAGTTGTCTATCTGTTCTTACATGACCAAGAACATCTTCGTTAGTAATTAAATCGGTCCAAGGAATACTGGCCAGATGTAGCATTTGACCATTCGTGGCGAAGCTTGAGGTTAATGGTGTCATTTCAAAAAAAAGCGTTCTCATCATCTGAAAGCACTTTATTTCAGTATCGGGATCTAATTGCTCTGTCAGAATACTTTTCAAATACTTATATTTCTCAACTCTTTCAATTTGAGATTTATTCAGAAACAGTCTTTGTGCGGATCGCGGCTAAAAATCATGAACTTTGTTTTATTGGTATTTATGGTAAGATCATAACTTGTTCCCAGTGTATTGATTTCATTTAATAATTATTGAAGATCCCCAATTTTGTCACATAAGCCAACTGTGTCGTCTGCGTATCTAATAGTATTAAGCAGGACGTCATTTACCTTCACTCATGGTCCACATCCTCCTTAAATATTCGGTCTGAGTAGAGGTTGAAGAGTAGGGGTGAATGGATACAATCCTGCCGGACTCCCCGTCGTATCTGAAGACCAGATGTTATTTTTCCTTCTTTACGCACCTCCACAGTCTGTCCCTAGTATAGGTTCTCAATTATTCGTATATCTCGGCTGTCCAGTTGTATTTCCCAAAGCATCGACATCAGCTCAGAGTGAAGCACTCTGTCGAATGCCTTCTCATAATCTATGAAACAGGCAAAAACATCTTTACGCTGATCTTGACATTCCTAGGGCTACACAGGATGGTTTAATATGTGTGTCCACTCGCTTCTGGAAAATGACCGAATTGTAACTTATTGGAAAGACTTTCGACAGCAACGAGTTACTCAGCAGACCATCCCTCTGAATAGAAGAATTTTTATAGTGAATAGATTCTTTCCTGAACAATGCCTTTCAGTTCTTCAGATCAGTCACCATAATTGTATCACTTGGTCTCTCCAGCTGATCGATAATGGGTACTGCTCTCTTCTGGACCAGATCGCTTTGTACAAAAGCACCAGCTGTGATGGTCTATAATACAACTCAGCCCTGAAAAGAAAATTGAGTTTAGCATAAGCAGATTTGGCAATTGCTGATACATGGTCATGTCAGCAAACTTAGGTATTGACTGTGATGCCGAGTAGATGCATGCATGTTTGTGAATGCTTCTTGTTTGCTTCAAAATTGAGGAACCTCAACCATGTGTGACTCCCCAACAATTATAGTACTCTGTATGGAAAATAATGACACCAGGATACAGCAATCTGCAAACCCAAATATTTTATATTCGGCGGAGTGGAACAGAACATTAATATGCAACAGATAAACAATAGGTGAGAGTATGGGCCTTGGAGTATTCCTGCGTTAATCCGAAAAGATTCACTCGTCACACCATCACCACCCGAATCGATTTACTGAAGAGAAAGCTACTAATCCAACCAAGCAATTTTTCGAGAGGTCAGTTTATTTATCAAGGCTGCATGCCAAACATTCCGAAGCCTTATAAGATATCAACAGCTAAGTCTCTCAACTCGCCATGTTTTTTGATTCTTGAAGTCCATAAATGTCTACGGTAACCTTATTGCCGATGATTGATGATATTTTATGAGCTCATCGTTCATTTTTTTCCAAGACTTTGAACATGATGGCGATAATGCGATTGCAAGGTAATTTCGGGGTAGGCATCTTTTTCCTTCCTTTGAAATCTGTTGTACTCTAGCTACTTTCCAATACTCCCGGAACGTCTGGCTCTGATATGAAATCTGAAACAGAGGATCAAGTATAGTTGCAACGTCTGGAGCACATTTCTTCAAAACAGTTGGTGGTATTCTATGTGGACCAACTGCTTTCCTACAGATCAATTGTTGAAGAGCGAATCTTACCGAACACACTGTAAATTTCACTTCAGAGCCTCTAATCAAAGGCGGGAAGGATGATTTTCAAAAGTTATTATTAGTTCCACTGTTCTGCTCCTATTCACAACTCTTTTATGAAAGTGGGGTTTCCTTTTATTAATTGTTTAGCTTTAAACGTTCCTAAAAAGCACAAATTCAGCTTCAGTTTCATCTGTTTTCATCCAATTTTCATAAGCCGTGCTTTTAACTGCTGCAGTTTTTGATGAATTTTATGGAACCGAGCCTTTTGTGCGGTTGTTTTTTGTGGAATGCAGGGTTCCATGCCTGTTAGAATAACTTCATTGGCGGACTCAGTGTGGTCATTGATGTCAGGATCTAAAAAACAGACCACATCAAAGGCGAATAACGAGAAAAACTCCTCTAAGCTGTCTCTGTTGTAATGCAATATCTGTCTGGAAGGCATTGGATCTTTTTTGCCTGACTGTATGAGGTTACCTGTGGCAGAAACAAGGTTGTTGTTTCAATTGCCTATGGGTGCTGATACCTGAAAACGAAAATCATCTGGATCTAAAACAAGAAAGATCGATTATATTGTCTTCAATTCTTGTCGACTTATCGACAAATTTGTCTGGTTGCGTCTGATCGCGAAGATCTCCACTTGGCTTTCTTCATCGTCGGTCCTATTTGAATGTTGGAGCCAGTTGATGTTGTGAACCTATATGATCTCATCAGCTGAAGGATGCTGTATTTGGATTGTGTCTACCTTGTCTCCTAGATACTGAAACAATCTAGGGTAGTTGTTATCGTTAGGGATTCGATACAGATAACATAAAATTATGGTTTTGTTGTATGAATTATATGAAGATTTTAAACCATGCTAGGTTTGAAGTATTGTCTTCCAGTGTATCCTTTTTTTTCAATGCAAAGTCTGATCTAATAGGAACTCAAAGCCCTTCCTCAAACCGAAGCCTTAAGTGCCATTGGAACAGAGGTACGTCGTGCCTGTTGTTGGCATTATTTAAGTTTCCGTGAGAGCTAGGACATGAGTTTGCATGCAAGAGTTGGTGTACTACTCCCACTTTCATGTTGGTGTGTTCTAGTCTTCTTATGTTGTAAAACTCAATAACAAATCAGCTTTTCTGATCGGATTTCGGGGACTCTGTGCGTCCGCCAATGGACCGTTGTTAGTAATATTGCCATCATGAGCCCTCCCGAGCCAGTCTACCTCCGGATTTCATGCTTCCCACTTTGTAGACCAGACCATCTTCCGGGTTCTGAAACTTAGTCATAAATATAGCATGATGAGGTGATCAAAAAGTATAGGATAGAGGAGTGCAGCAGTGTAATTGTCAGCAATATCTGGATTCTACGGCTGTTAACTATTTAGTTTGAATGCGACGAGGGGGAAGAATTTTTGAAATAAGATATCTGCGCTTGGGTTTGTAAATGTTTATTTCATTCTCTTGAAAAGCAATAATTGAAATATTATTAATTTAATAGTAAAATTAAGAAAGAAGAAATCGGATGTCTGTAAAGTCAGTTTACTGACGAAAGTTCGATCTTTGTTTGATAGATATTTTGTATGGATATAAAGAAGGAGGTAAATGAAAATAATAATTGAATTGATCAAGGTACAACTATTTGTACGCATAAATACAATTATGTCAATTTTTATTTATTTTTCTTCAATGTACATAGTTTTTACAAGTATGAATGTGCTTTGAGCAATTTTTATTGACATTATTAACTTTTAAATATATGTGATATTTAAAGTTCTCACAATTTGTGTTATTCTGTTGAGAATAGGACGATGACATTTATATTTTAATTTCTGAAATCATAGCTACGCTCGATAGTTATTTCGATCGAATGATTTTTTACTCATCGTGAAATAATTCTGTTAACTTATTGTTATAGTTTTGTCAATTATCGCTACACTAGCGGACCGATGCTATTTGTTTTAATGATGAAAGCACGAATATTCGACAATATATCACTGAACATATATTTAATATCGAAAGAATCATTACCTTTATCCCGCAATTACGTCGCTATAAACAATTGACACCACATTTCCTTTTCACTGCACTTCATACTTGACGAAAACATGTTAATGTATTATTGTATTGCAGCTGTCCACGCGGACGCATCGCTCACTCAAGTAAGAGAGAGACAGATGTCGAACGCTGCCGAACACGGAGCCGACTGTGCATCTTTGCCGCTCGTTCCGCGCTCTCGCTTGAACTTCAAGCTTTAAATGGAATGCCTCAGAGCGAGGTAACGCTCCATGAGTCATGTTTTTTCGTGCGTGCAGTCTACTCCATCAAATTATAAGACGTTGTCACGTCAAAAGTGGTTCGTTGTTATGTGAAAGGTTGCACAAGTACACAGAAAAAGGATAAAAATCATTCATTTGGAGTCTTACTCAGTAGAGGCGGTGAAATTCGTATACCACAGTTATTCATTAGCTCTTATGGCCCTGTTCTTTGCTAGCTTATACTCTTTGGTTTCAACAGGAGTGGGGCCGTCTTCCACCAATCGATATTTATCTAATTTACTCATAAAAAACAACAAAGGCTTTAAATCGATCTAACATCCGCCATAACTTCTTGCATTTAGGACTTCATAACGATTAGAAAATTAATAGCACTAAATTCATTAGGTGGGTACCTTAGAACTCTATTATCTATCCTATTCATTCCTTTACATTGTTATTCTATGAAAATCGATCGACGAAGATCACTCACCTCAATTAAAAGGGTCTTTATGAAACATCATCCGATCATTATAGTACAACCAGGCATTCATCTGAAATTATAGCCTCTGAAAAAAATCGTTCCGAAAGCAGGTAGCGCCGAAGGCGTTCGTGATTTCATAAAAATTCCTTCATTTAAAATGTTTCACGTTCATTTTTTCTTGTTTTCAGTTTTTTATTTCCGTAGAAGAAGGAGAAGAGCAACATGAAATTATGGTGAATTATTGCACATTTCGAAACGTGATATTTTGGGTGAATTATAGATATCAGGCCTTGAGGTGGTGCAGTACCGGTAGGGCGCGGTCTATTCATGTAAAAGGAGAAGAGTGTTTTTGTTCAGTGGCTTAACCATGATATTAGCTTTATCCTAATATATTTGAAATATATCAACCTATAAACACAGTTTTCATTCTTTGCAAATTAATATCGGGGGTTATGTGAAAAACGCTCGTAGCTATAGCTCCGTCAATTATTGATCGGTTTGAATAATATGAGAATAAATATGGAATACCTACAAGTTTTCTCAAAAGGCATTTACTCATTTAAATATTTCTACCTATGTTAAAATGAAATAAACATTTGAAAATAGGATTACAATAGGAAAATAGAATCACAATAGGAAACCTAGAATCTAGCAGAGATGAAAGTTCAAAAGAATATCTGACGTAGAGTTCTCTGGATGATCGTTGCAAGCACAACACATCCTCAACACAGGAGAATTCTGTGAACAATTTGTTTTTCTGAAACTTATATGAAATACATCGAATTGAGTATTTTGAAAAGAAACATGATATCTGCCATTGTACGACGATTTTTGAAAGGAATTAAATTAAGGTATGTTCTAGCAGGAATATAATCGTGATTCACAATTTGCATATTAATTTTTCCACATATAAATCTGATAAACCGGTTCTGAATAGCCTCAATACGCTGAACATAATAATGATATTGCGGGTTCCATATTATACAGGAGAAAAGTATTCTACTACTAACATATGCATGGTAGAGCATAAGAAAAGATTTAACACTTTTTAATTCACGACTCTTCCGAAATATGCATCCCAGCAACCTATGTGAAACAGAGACAATGCGATCAACGTGCAGATCAAATAGCAATTTGGAATAGAAAATGACGACAAGGACCTTAATGCTGAAATCCGATTCAAAGGAGTTCCATCGATATCATAATTGAATCTTAGTACTTTCGAGTTTCTGGTGAAAGTTATTGTAGAACATGTTTTGAGATTTAAAAAGAGATGATTCCGAGTATAATAGTGAGAGAGATTTGTGATGTCATTCTGCATTTCGATGCAGTCATCGAGAGACTACTCGTCTGAAAATTTTTAAAACGTCAGCATAAAAGAGAAACTTTCAGTTTTGAAAGCTGGATGCGATATCATTAATGTAGAGGAGGAATAATAAGGGCCCAAGATTTGTTCCTTGCGGGACACCTGATGTTGCTTCAAACAGGTAAGATCTGAATGCATCGATAGAAACGTACTGACTTCTATCAGATATATTCCACGAACTCCAGCTTCTACAAGTTTATATATCAAATAAGATATACAAATTTTATCGAACGCTTTCGAAAAATCAGTGCATACACAGTCAGTCTGCATTTGGGCATCTAACCCTCGTGGAGGTACTTTGAAAAGCATAACAAGTTAGTTTCTAATGTTCGACCCTTGCTGCAGTGAAATTATGAAGTTCTTAACATGCGAATAAAGATATTTGAAAACAATTCTCTCGAAGACTTCAGCCATTATCGAAACGTTACTAATCGGTCTATAACTGGAGACATCGGACTTGTTTCCATAACTGGAGACATCGGACTTGTTTCCAGTCTTAAAGATCGAAACGACAGCCGACGTCTTCCACAAGCTGGGGAAAGCTCTGGTTTCTAGTGACTGGTTGAATACGAGAGCAAGGGGTTTACTCAAAGAGTGCAAGCAATTTTCAAGAAATATTCCAGGTATTCGAACGAGTTAAGGGCCTCAATAATCTCAGACTCACACACCTGCATTCTACTCAGTATATTGTTATCCTCATTTTTAATTAAAACATGGTCCAGATTTCTTGGTTTAATTTTCGGAATGTCTTCTTCTTCTTATGACGCCGTCTCCAAACGAAGGTTGGCGATCCAATCGGCAATAATTGTTTTCGACACTGTAGCTTTAAAAATTTCAGTGGACGTTCTTCCAAACCACCTCCATAGATCTTTCAGCCATGAGTTCTGGCGTCGTCCAACTGATCTTTTTCCTTGGACTTTCCCCTCAATAATCAGGCGAAGGGTCTCATATTTTTTGCCGCGCATGATGTGCCCGATGTACTGGAGCTCTCTCTCTCTTTGATGGTTCTCATCAACTCTCGTGATTTTCCCATTGTATTTAGGACGTCGATGTTTGTCCGTCTTTCCATTCAAGAGATACGCAATATTCTACGGTATAGATACATTTCTAAAGCGTCTATGCGTCTCTCCATTTCTGGAGAGTTGGTTGTTAATGCGTATTACAGCCTCCATTGCTTGCTTAGAAAACACCATACTTTTAGTTTTGTTAACGTTAACAGATTGTCCAAAGCGTTGGCTATGGTCTACAATAAGGTTCATGGCTCTCTGCAAGTTTTGAAGGTTGTTAGCTAGTACCACGGTGTCGTCTGCGTAGCGGATATTACTAAGTAGTTTTCCATTTATTTTAATGCCTGTGTCTTTGTTTTCAAGTGCTTCTTTGAATATTGCTTCTGAGTAAATGTTAAACAATAGAGGCGACAGCTCACAGCCTTGACGTACACCTTTTCGTATTGCTACCTGTTCAGATGTTAGCCCATTAACTCTCACTTGTGCAGTTTGGTGCCAATAAAGATTTGTAATAATGCTTAAGTCTTCTGCATCAACCACGGTATTTTTTAGAATTTCTGCCAATTTTTTATGTGAAACGCAGTCAAAAGCCTTCCGATAGTCAACAAAGCAGGCGTAAACATCGACATTCATGTCTCTACATCTTTGGGTGAGTACATTAAGAGAAAAGAGAGCCTCACGCGTTCCTACGCCATTTCTGAAACCGAACTGAACTGGATCGATTTCTCGCTCGCATTTGGTGTAGATTCGAGTATGTATAATTCGTAGAAAGGTTTTCAGAACATGCGACATTAGGCTAATCATTCTGTAGTCATCATAATTTGTCGCATTGGTCTTTTTGGGCAGGGTGACAAACACAGATTTGAGCCAGTCTGCTGGGATTTTACTGGCTCTATAGATATTATTAAACAGTGCTGTTAAGAGCGTAAGGCCAGCCCCTTCTTGCTGTGTCATTAGCTTAAGCGTCTCTGCATAGATTCCGTCGGGGCCAATAGCTTTACCATTTTTTTGAAGCTTTATTGCTCGTATAACTTCTTCCGATGTAATGCAAGGACTAGTTTCATTAAATTCTTCAGGTTGCGGGCTTTCCGTTCGATCTTCCCCAAAAAGTTCTTCAATATAGTTCTTCCATCGTTTCAGCTTTTCTTCGACCCCGTTCAGTAACTCGTTGTTGGCCCCCTTTAACATTCCACTGTTAGCTTTGTGTTGTCTTCCTGTTATCTCCCTGATCTTTTTGGAGATTTTCAATTTCTGTGCATTGGTTAATTAGCCATTGCTCTTTGGCCTCCCTACATTTTCGTCGAATTATTTTGTTCAGTTCTCTATATCGTTCGATGTGTTTTGTTTTCAGTTCTCTTCTATCGTGCATCATTTGAAGAATTTTGTCAGTCATCCAAGGTTGTTTTCTTTTTGTGCTGGTTAGTTTTATGTCGGTTTCTTGGGTGGCTGTAAGCGCTTCTCTCAAAGCACTCCACTGGCGCTCAATGTCAGTTGTTTCAGATGTTTCAGCAGCTTCCAGTCTTTCTTCAAGTCGTTGACTTACTTTTGCCCTTATTTCACTATCGTCTAAGCTCTTCACGTTGATATGTTCAACTTTTTCTGGCCGCTTAACTGGTATAAAATGGTGCATTTGTAGGTTCATTACAACCGGGTTGTGATCACTGGAAACGTCAGCGCCAGGAAATGTTTTGGTAGATTTCACAAATTTTCGCAATTCGGATCTGATGAGAATGAAATCTATTTGGTTTCGAATCAAATGCTCTTCTCTGTCAGCTGGAGATCTCCATGTATACAGCCGTCGGGGATGTAATTTGAAAAAAGTATTGGTGATTGATAAGTTGTGTTCAGTACAGAACTGCACAAGTCGATCACCCCTTTCGTTTCTTACACCGAGTCCAAAGTGGCCAGTGATGTTGCCTTCAGCTCTTGCTCCTACTTAAGCGTTAAAGTCCCCAAGCACGATTGTTATTTCACCCTTCTTTGTTAATTTCATTGCTTTCTCCAGGCTGGCATAAAATTCTTCAACTTCGTCGTCCGATTTGTCATTTGTTGGAGCGTAACATTGAATGGCATTTAAAACACGATGAGTTGGAGTCGAAATGTAGATAATCTTAAAATAATCTGCAAACAAATCGCATATCTCCCTTCCACCTCTAGCTTCTGTTGTGTTTCCGTCAGCCAGACTGTACATGTAATAGATATCAGCCAATGATGACGAAAATTGATTGTACGATGATCAGTGGCGTACTGCAAAAAGTTTGAAAGGGCAAAAGAAGACATGGCTCCAGATGTGGATTCTAGTTAAAATTGATGACGTGTAAGGATGGAAGCTGTGAAAAATATCTTGCATTCAAAATTCGGGCTGAATATCTCGAAAACTGCTGGAGTTTCGAAAAAAAAAACATTTTTCCGGAAATTTCAACACCCTGTAGCTCCGTAACGAAGCTTTTGCGGACCTATGTTTATATGAACTTTTTTTCTTAAAATTGCACGTAGATTTACCCCCTCAAGTTGTTACATACTATAATGTTATACCCTGTATATGTATGTATTTTTAACTTTTGTTCAATACTTGTTGTCAGTTAAAGATGGCCGACAGACCGAAATTGCAAACCTGATTTTCAGTCAAATCTCTTCCGATAGTATAATACATAGTTTTAATTTCTCATCATCATCATGATTAACTATCACGTAATAACGACGGAATCCTATTTGAGAGATATCCTCTTTGCCTCGAACTTGATTTCTCCTGAAAAGTCATTCCCCACGTAATAGACAAAATGAAAAAAGAACTAAGCATTCCCATTATTTGAACCATGAGTTCATACACAAATCTCAGGAAAAGAACTGCTAGTTTTTCAAAAATGTCAAAATTGAAAGGAATAAAAACGAAACATTAAAATCAACATAAATCTCTGCCAACTCTTGTCTGAATTAAAAGCGTAAAATTCACACCCACGCTGTTACAATCTGAATCGGTTTCTTCGTCATATTGATACGTTCGACACCAAAAACAATCAGACACCCACTAGTTGGCGTTGGAGAGAGCTTATCTATCCGAGGAAATCAAGTCTGACCAAGCCCATAATCACTAAATTTACATTCAATCAATAACAGACACGACGTCAATTAGTATGGAAAAAATACAACATAATTGGAGTATTAAATATATAACATGTTGGACGAACTACGATGATGTAAGTTATAGATGTTATCGACAGCTGTGGAAGTGTCTGATACTTGTAGGAGGTGCCGTATATGGTACATCGTTGTGTAGTAGATAAGAGCTGATGCCCAAAGGTAAACCTTATTTTTGGAATAATATCGTTGATAGGTATAGACAAAGACACTCGTCGTTAATTAGGCAACTTCTAACGTTTTTATGAATGTGTCGTCGTGCATTAGAGATTTTATACATATATATAGATATAGAAGACCCCGAAAAAAATGGATTACGCCAGCACTCCTGAAGAGTATATCCGATAAAAATAAATTATACAAAAATCTACTCAATAATCCGAGCGATGAACTAAAAGAACTTTATAATACATCTTAAAATAAGCTTACTAAATTAATAAAAGAATCAAAGAAAAAATATATTCAGTCATTTATAGAGAAGAATAAAAATAAATCTAAGGCAGTTTGGGACTTTGTGAATGACATTTGTGGCACAACAAGAAACAAAACGAGAATAAATAAAATCATCGATGAGGAGGGAAAGAATCTAAACGATAAAAAGTCCATTGCAAATGCCTTCAATAAACATTATAGCGAACTCGGCGCAAAATTTGCAGCGAAAATAGAGTCTCGAGTCTCCAATGAATTTCAATGTTCAGGTGAAATCTACCGATAAAACGATGTTTTTACATCCCACAGATTTTTTTGAGGTGCAAAAAGTCATAAAGGAATTAAAACCTAAAAAAGCACCAGGTTATGCGAAGTGAAACTTTAAGGGAAATCGCACAGGAAATTTCAGAACCAATTGCACACCTGATCAACCTTTATTTTGAGAAGGGCGTTTTCCCCGATGCTCTGAAACTTGGTATAATCAAACCACTATACAAAAGTGGTTCAAAATTCAATGTGGTAAACTATAGGCCAATAACAATTATGTGTATAAATATATGGATAAAAAGTTGCCGTCATTATGTGTGTTTATCGATCTGTGGAAGGCATTTGACACCGTATGCCATAAAAGATTACTGGAGAAGCTGAATAGTTACGGATTTCGGGGCTCCTCTTATGATTTGTTGAAAAGTTATTTGTCGAATCGTGAACAAGTCGTCGATATTGATGGGCAGGTGAGTGAAATTCGACATATTACTTATGGGGTGCCACAGGGAACTGTTCTTGGACCCATTCTTTTCACCATCTACATCAACTCGCTATTGATGTTGAAAATTGAGGGCGAAATTGTAAGCTACGCAGACGACACTGCTATACTATATCAGGCTAGTAACTGGCTAGATGTAAAGGAAAAAGCAGAGAACGACTTAAACATAATAAAAAAATGGTTTCAGTATAACAAGTTAACCCTGAATTCTGAGAAAACAAAATATCTGCCTTTTACATCTTACAGCAGCGGATTACCTGAGTTGGGGCCTCTTTTCATTGATTCTGAAACACAAGTTAGCGAGGGAAAATCAATCAAATATCTTGGCATTGTTTTGGATCAGCATTTGAGGTGGGACCTTCAAACTTAATTTACAGTTGACAAAATAAGACCTTTATTGAGTACATTTAAATATCTAAAGGACTTTCTTGACATGCCACAACTGAAAATACTCTATTACTCTCTTGTCCAGTCTCAATTAATATATGGTATTCTAGCATGGGGTGGCGCATACGACTGTCATCTGAAAAAAATTGATGTTATACAAAAATGGTTCTTGAAACTAATGATGCATAAGTGTAGAACTTACCCAAGTGATGCATTGTTTGGGGAATCTGGTATACTAGATGTAATACAACTGTATAGTTTCAGGATAATTTGCGATTTGAACAGAAATAGAGACACTATGTGTTCTGTTGATCATCATTATGGCACGAGGAATAAAAATATGAACTATGTCACTCTGCGAGCAGATAAGACTATCGGAACAAAAAATTTAGATTACTGCGGACCTACAATGTACAGAATCATTCCTGTCCATATTAAAACCATTAATAACCCAAAAACTTTTAAATATGTGCTGAAGTCTTGGATATTGAATAATGACCGTAGTGTTTTTCATAACATTATAAATGCATCGGCTATATGAAATTAACCTTGGGCTACATGAACTACTGTAATATACCAAACTGTGACATTTATACCAGATTTTGACAAACAAACTCGATTTTGACTTTGAAACCCGATTGTGATATTGAAACCCGATTGTGATATTGGAACTCGATTGTGATATTGAGACCCTATAGTGACCTTCCAACCTAGTTTCGAAAGATAATTTGAACTTTTCGATTGTAACCCGATATGGGCCCTTTCATTAAATCAATTCATTCTCGAATGTTATATACAGTGCTGACAGCAATTTCTGTTTACATCATACTAAAGGCTGTCTTGTAATTAGTGAAATGTACACCAACTACAGGTAATACCTTTTCTGAGGTATTACCTCAACCATTTGTTTATTTATAGAATTGAGTATCCTGAGGAATGCAATGGCATCTGTCAGGAATATTTGTAAAGATTTTTGTTGAAACTTGCAAATAAACACATATTATTATTATTATTATTATTAAAACTGAGCAAATGCATCGACTCTATGAACATCGGCAACTCTAGTAAGCCCAACTAATTTGAATCCTGGCTTTCAGACATTGTTAGGATTTAACCGTTGATATTTGATAGTTAAGGGGTTACATGGGTTTCACGGTTTCAAAAAATCGAAAATTTTTTTTTGTCCTATTAAATTCTATAACATCTCTAGAATATTGTCCTAAATTTTCAAGTTGATCCGACTAATAGTTTCGGAGATACAGCCTTGAAAAGGTGGACGCTTGAGGTCAGGTATAGGCTGAGGGCGCAATAGGTATAGCGCAGCTGCAGCTCATCTATTGTTAGCCGTAATTATTGTCCCTTTTTTTCTTTATAATAAGGTAAACTACTGGAAAATATTTTATTTGGGGATTTCTCGTTAAACTACGAAGTTCATTTTGAGTTTATAAGTGTTTGTTGTGAATTTTATTCGATAAAAAATGCCGTTTAAAGTGTCTAGCACCCAGATAACGGAAGGTGTTCGTAGAAAAGATAGACTTAAGAAGAGGAAACAATCGTTTAATTCAAAAAATTCTGAGGTAGATGATAATTCTTTCACGAGTACGTCGGCAAAAAAATTAAAAGGCGATGACAAACAGCACGTGCAAGAGGAAGCCACGCTACAATATTCGATCGCTCTGGTTTTTTCTACACTTTCGTGTTTTGTACGGTGTTCAAACATTATTGAAAGTGGAGGTGAAGAAAAATTTTGTAATGGAGAAGTAAATTTTAAACAATGCTTCAAATTCGGTCTGGGATTTAAACTTGTGGTAGAATGTGAACGATGTATGCCAAAATATATTTTATCATGTCAACAAATTGGCAGAATATATGAACTAAATCGGCGGTTCATTTTTGTTATGCGAGTATTGGGTTTGGATCTTGCTGGATGCAAGAAGTTTTGCGGTTTGATGGATCTAAGCAGCTCCTTTTTGAATCAATCAACATACGACTTTTATATTAATAAAATACATGAATGTATTACCATAGTTACTGAGAAACTGTTCTCCTCTGCTGCTACAGAGGAAAAGCAATTGACAAGTTTAGCAAACAACATGGAAGATACGACAGATGTGACTGTCTCCGGTGATGGGAAGTGGAGAAAGCGTGGTTTTGCATCACTTTATGGTGTCAGTTCTCTAATAGGATATCACTCAGGAAAAGTCTTGGATGTCATTGTTAGATATTCATACTGTAAACTATGTGAGTCTTGGAAAAAAAATTAGATACGGCAGAATTTGAAGAGTGGAAAGAAGAACACATCAAAAATGAACAATGTACCGCCAATCACACTGGAGCATCTGGAAACATGGAAGTATCTTCAATTATTGAAATATTTAAACGTTCTATTGTAAAACATGGCTTGAGGTACGTAAATTATATAGAAGATGGAGATTCTAAAACATACTCTGGTATTCTCAAAGCCAAACCTTATGGTGAAAATTTTGTTCTCAACAAGAAAGAATGCGTTGGCCACGTACAGAAGAGGATGGGAACCCGGTTGCGTGATTTAGTGAAGAAAACTGTTGAGGAAAAGATAGTCAATGGCAAAAAACTCAAAAAAAATTCTTTCTGGTAAAGGTAAATTGACTAGTAAATTGATTGACAAATTAACTGTATATTACGGTTTAGCGATAAGTAGAAACAGTGATTCAGCTGATAAAATGAGGGATGCGATATGGGCAACTTACTACCACTACAGTTCTACAGACAAAAACCGCAGCATCAAAATTGCCCTGAAGATCCAGACACGCACCTGGCAGCGAGCATCAGCATCAGGTACTCTCTCATCGTTCAAACACCAATATACTCCATTACCAGATGATGTTTTGACTGCAATGAAACTAATTTATGAAGACCTGAGTAAGGATGAGCTTCTGGATCGGTGTGTTGGAGGATTTACACAAAATAACAATGGAAGTTTCAATCAGTTGATTTGGAAAATTACTTCCAAAATACTTCCAGCTGGGTCGATAATCGTTCAAAATGCTGCATTAATCGCTGCTTGTGTTTTCAATGAAGGGATATCAGCATTATTATTACTTATGCACGGTATGGACCTAAAACTTGGTCCAAATTCCCATGAATATGCCGGAAACATGGATGAGAACCGGGTGACCGCAGCCGAAAAGAAATCTACCAGCGAGACTCGTGAAGCCAGGATTCGTCATAGACTGGAGCGAAAGGATGCCCTGGACATTGCAGCTGCAGCAGGTTCTCTACTTAATGGCCCAGGAATCGACGATTCAATGTAAGTTAGAAAAAAATTTTTTTTTCCCACTTTTATTGTCTCTTAAAACTTTAAACGCGTTTTTCTCCAAACTATGTTTTCAAAGTCGGTTGTCAAGATTTCTCGCGAACTACTCAACCGATCTTGATAAAATTTTACACAGGTCTTCGAGATATCATTTACAAGGTCTTGAACGAAGGTTTTTTTTTAATTACAACTATTTTAAAAAAAATGTCAAGAAATTTTCATTGAAATTTGCATTTTTTTATAAAAACGGCTGCCAAAAATCCAATTTTCATTTTTTTCCTTCGTCCAATACCTAGTTTATTGTCTTTACTATAACATGTATTTTTTATTTTTATTTCAGATGATCCTGAAAGAAGTTCTGCTGACAACGCGAAGGCACCTTTTTTCCGAGGGACTGCCGGAAATGGCGTCGTAATGACCGCCATTTTGATATATTTTTTTTAAATTTCACAAAATGTTTATTAAATATGTATCTTTAAAATAAAAAAAAAATTCATTAAAATATTTCATTTTTTATATGTAAAAAAATTATTGAAAAAAGGCCGTTTTTTGCCCGAGGAAACCCATGTAACCCCTTTTAAGCATGATTAAAAAACAAATTAATTCAAGGTTTTTTCACCACCAATAATCAAATTAAATTAATTGATTACTCTTACCGCGGTTTTCTCGTTCATTGATATCGGATAGTGTGAAAATCAAGTACGAAGTTATTTGAAAAATTATATATATCATATATTACATACAGGGTGGTTCTTAACTTAACACCTCGATTTTCAGGTTTTAAAATGAAAATATGGAGAATCGCTCGGACCCGTCAATTTCTGATTCGAGTGGTAACAACTTTTCTGATGTTTTCATTCTCGTAACTTCAATCCCCTACACAACCCCCTGCTTTTGAATAGGGATGAGGGATTTTGCGATAGCTCATTTTGAAGATCTTATCGAGTGCTATCTGACCCTAAATTTTCGCTTCAAAATTTTCATCGTTAACGAAATGGCAGCTAAAATAGTGGAAGACTACTTACTTTTGTGATTAGTTTATTAAGTGCTGAAAATGGGCACCACTCACTTTCATGCAGTAAAATAAGTTTTGCTCAAATCGTTCACGTACATTACTCAATATTTCTGGTTCAATGTGACGGCATTCATTGATGATACAAATTCGCAAATCATCTAGTGACTCAGGTTGGGTAGCTTAAATCTTAGATTTCAGGTGACCCCATAGAAGAAAGTCCAGTGGCGCCAGATCAGGTGATCTGGGTGGCTACTCAACATGTTCCCTTTTTATTATCCAGTCCTGAGGAAAATTTTCATCTAACAACGAAATGAGGTGGTGCGCCATCTTGTTGAAAAATGATCGTTTCATGGCCTTTTCCATTCTCCAATACTTGCTCGAGGGTTGGATAAATTGCGTTCTGTAATAGTTCTACATAAATTTGGCCAGTGATATTACCGGGTATAAAAAAAGGGCCGATGATGTGATTTCCATAAATACCCGCCCAAAGATTTAACTTTTGGGGATGCTGAGTATGCTCTTCTCGAAATAATCTTGGATTTTCATCTAACCAGTACCGACAGTTATGACAGAGCCGTTAAGGTAAGATGAACACATCCGAAAAACAGGTATTGAACGTTTAGTTTGGATTATTGTTAATGATTTCACTGATCACATGAACATGAATTGGCGATCAAATCATCCTCATTCAGTTCCTGAACCAATCGTATCTCAAAAGGGTGAAACTTATGTTTTCTTAAAATTTTCATGATTGTTGTGCGTGGAGCACTAGACACATTGGACAATTTCCTAGTACTGAGGGTCGGATCCATCGCTACGTGACTTAAAACAGTCACTTCCCACGCTTCGTCTTCTTCATACACCCCCTTTTTGTTGCCGACTCGGTAGCGTCAAATTTAGCAACCAGTTGCACAACGTGAGCAGCGGATACATTTTTCTCAGGATGTCGTTCATTAAATAAAGCCGCTGTTAATCACGCGAAGTCATTATTTCTAAAAAATAATTTTATCATTTTCACCCTTTCTTCTACGGAATACACCATTTTAATTTTACTACAAATTTACAATTGCTTTGGTCCAGTTTCAACGTTTCTCAAAATTCACGATAGACTAACGTGAATTAAGGTCTGTCTACGTTTTCGAACAAAAAATTAACAAATAAATAAAAATATTGCATACCTCGAGGTAAATTCAACATAAGCTAGCCATACACAAGCGTTATTTACTATATGGAAGTGAATGGTGCCCACTTTCAGCACTTAATAAATTAATCACAAAAGTAAGTAGTTTTCCACTGTTTTAGTTGCCATTTCGTTAAGGATGAGAATTTTGAAACGAAAATTTAGGGTCACAGAGTACTCGATAAGATCTTCAAAATGCGGTATCGCAACACCCTCATCCCTATTCAAAATCAGGTAGTTGTACTCACCCCCGTTAAGGAATTGAAGTAACGGGGATGAAAAAATCGGAAAAGTTGTTCCCCCTTAAATCAAAAATCGACGAGTCCGAGCGATTCTCCATATTTTTATTTTAAGACCGGAAAATCGAGGTGTTATGTTTTCTTGGAACAACCTGTAAATATGACTATGTCGTTGTTTGAATTGAAGAAACTGTTATTAGGTATGTAGTTCACAAATTATTGAAAGGGAGTTATTAGTTGAACACATCGAAAATTTGGGATTTACATAGATCTGTCTGATTCTATTCAGGTAGTTCAAAATCAGGTAGTTGTACTCACCCCCGCTAAGGAATTGAAGTAACGGGGATGAAAAAATCGAAAAAGTTGTTCCCCCTCGAAACAAAGATCGTCTGAGTCCGAGCGATTCTCATATTTTCATTTTAAGACCAGAAAATCGAGGTGTTAAGTTTTCATTGGACCACTCTGTATATATGACTATGTCGTTGTTTGAATTGGAGAAACTGTTATTAGGTATGTAGTTCACAAATTATTAGGGAGTTATTAGTTGAACACATCGAAAATTTGGGCTTTACAAAGATCAGTCTGATCGGTCTTTATCCGAAAGCTGTTATTGAAAAGTGATTTTGAAAAATTCAACTGATTCTCGATGATTGAGTTTTCTAGCCTCAGGAATATTGTGAAAAATTTGAATTATATATAGTATAATAGAAAAATAGTGGTCATATTGGATAAAGCGGTTAGCAAATTTTGGTTCATAATCATTTTTAATGAATGGAGTTTGATATACAGGTGTCCCAAATTTAATGGTTTTGTGGAAAAAAGTTATGTGAAACATTGGAGATAGAAAAAAAGACCGCCTCGGTCTCGAGAAAACCTGATTCAGTTATAGTTTCATATATTTGAGTTATTCCGGAATTTTCGATTTTCCGGGATTTGAGTAAATGACCGTATCTCGGGTACTAATTAATGTAACAAATATTTTCAATTTCATAGGCACATCTTTGAATTGACGTACAGGCAATTCTTCAAAATTTCTCCGGATTTATCCGATACTATGTATGATACTAACTAAAAAGATATACAAATGTCTAAATGAAAAAATCCCAGCCCTCTGCATATTTATAGATCTTGCTAAGGCCTTTGATACTGTATCTCACAAGAAACTATTAGATAAGCTTTACCGGTGTGGCTTCAGGGGAAAAGGATATGATTTGATGAAAAGTTATTTAACAGATCGCAAACAAATGGTGGAAATCGGAGAATATAGAAGCAGTGTGAAAGAAGTAACATACGGAGTACCACAAGGAACAGTACTAGGTCCGATCCTATTTACAATATATATAAACAATCTTCTGTTAATGGAAACAAAAGGACTAATTATATGTTTTGCAGATGACGCTGCTATTTTTTATGAAAGTAAATCCTGGAAAGAGTTAAAAAAATATGCAGAATGTGATTTTCTACAAATTAAAAAGTGGTTCGAATGTAATAAGCTGACTCTCAATCTAGAAAAGACATTTTACTTACCATTTGTATCATATGCATCTGGTCATTCCACCATCATACCTGCAGCGGAGAGTATAAAATACTTAGGAATTACCCTCGACAGACATATGAGATGGAATAAACATGTCTATAATATAGTTAAGAAGTTAAGAGGGCTGCTCTATAAATTCAGATATTTAAGGAAGATTCTTGACGTCAAGCACCTACGCATACTCTATTTTGCTCTCGTGGAATCCCACTTATCATATGGTATTATAGGTTGGGGGGGTGCTTACGAGAATCAACTAAAAAAGATCGAAACAATGCAAAAATGGTTGTTGAGGATTATTTTTGGAAGACCACTTACCTCTGATGGAGACGAACTGTATAGATTATCAGGAATAGCTGACATTCATCAGTTGTTCTCGGCTCACATTTTGTTTCACACATTTCAAGGAAAAATACAATTGAATTCAATAGAACATATTTATTCTACCAGAAACAAGAAAAATAGATTTGAAACCCCGAGAGCTGAGAAAAGAGTTGGGCAACGATACTTTACCTATTTGGCACCAAGAATATATGCCATGTTGCCTCAAGAATTAAGAACAGCCTATATGTATAAGAATTTCAAGAGAAAAATAAGAAGATGGATACAACGAAATGGCAGGCAAATCTTTTTTAATGTTATAAATCAGCTGCCTTAATCAGATATGTGACAATAAAATACCAAATTAGTGACTTTGATGCTGATAGTCTCTCTTCATACCGATAGTGACTTTTTATACCGATCGTGATCTTTATACCGACAGTGACTTAACATAGTGATTTTTCACACCGATAGTGACTTTCACACCGATGGTGACTTTCCCAACGATAGCGACATATCAAGGGACATTGATAGTAACTTTCTTCGTGGTGACTATGAAATTTCAATGGTACTAATTAGAAATGTTGGTTTTGTTTTTGTTGTTTGCTTATATTTTTATTTTTGTACTTATGGGAGAAATATATTGTTTATTTAAGTTCAATTCACGTACAGACATTATGTAATGTCTCTGTGATTAAACGTTTATTCAGACTTATAATAGTTATTAGGTAAGAAATTCATATTATTTGTTATACATTCTTCAAATCTGAATAAACTTTATTATTATTATTATTATTATATCATACAAACAGCGAATCAAAACATGTTATGAACTTTTGATAAAGCTGAGATTCGACCGTTAGTACTTTTGTCTCACTATTTCCTCTCTTCTAATGGTCATTCCTTAACCCCTATTTTCGACGTCAATTTAAATCTCATAGAATTCTAAAATTACTAAAAAAATTCATAATAAAGCATACCAACACAGCAATACTTCCAGAAACATAAAATCGTTTTCTATACATTTTAACTTGTAGTACAGTCTTCCGTTGTACTAATGAATCAATTCATATTCTAACTGTATTTAAACGGCAATTCAATTGTTATTTAGCATTATGACAACCTTGTAAACTGTGTCTTTTTATCAAGATTTGAATTGCTTGGATGATATAATCGAAAATGTTCATACTCTTTTGGTGTGTTGAAATGGTCCACAACTGACAAGAGCAAGGTACACGAAAACCAGGACCATACTCACGCAACACTGTATTCATCACCCACATTCATTGGTAAACATATTATATATGTAACGGGGTCAAGGGGGAAGAGGTCCTGCGTCTCTCGAAATGACTCAGAAGAACAATGTCGATAATCTCTTTAACAGAGCGATACTCGACGCCGACGATAATTTATCTGCCCTACAGCTTCCCAATCCGATGTTTCAGGTGGAAGCACGTTCAGTAGATCAGCTCTTAGTGGACAGGCACTGTAAAGCACTGGAGGTACGCGAACCATCTAAAAAACAAAGAAGTAGATGAGAAGGAGTCGCTGGCTTACCTAAGGGCAGGCTAACTATTTCCTGAAACAGGGGAGAAAATCTGCGCTATTCAGGATCGGCTGGTACCTACTAGGATGTACCTGAAACCCATAACTGGCCAGAACATCCAGACGGACCAATTCCGAACGTGTAGAAGAGCGGAAGAATCAATCCAGTATATAACATCTAGCTGCCCTCGCGCCTAGGGATTATCTCGATTGACACAACGCTGTTGCCAAAATATACTACCAGAATATTGCTTCGAACCTAGGATTGTGCAGAGAGATAAAACCGCACTATAAGTATAAGCCCCAACCTATTCTGGAGAACACCGAGGGTAAGCTCTATTGGGACACCACATTGGTGACGGATAGGCCGATCACCCATAATAGACCAGACATCGCGATTTTCAACCACAAAACTAACACTGCCACCTTGTTGGACATTGGTATCCCGCCCGACGAGAACATCAGTCGAGCATTCACCTAGAAGATCAGCAAGTACAAGGACTTGGCTTTTGATTTGAACTGTATAAATTCAAAACGGTGACAGTCTTACCTATCATAATATCTGTGAATGGACTCGTCGAGATGCATCTACAGGAGAACACCAAACGCCTGGATTTGAAAGAAGAGATCATTTCTAGCGCACAGAAGGAGGCTTTATTGGGTACAGCAAGGAATGTACGCAGATTCCTAATGAGCTCATAGTAAATCCATAAGGCTGCCTTGGTGAGCAGTCACCTGGCTTTAACCCGTTGGTTGCGATGATTAAATATATATATATATATATATATATATATATATATATATATATATATATATATATATATATATATATATATATATATATGCTAATTAGGTATAAAATATATATATATATATATATATATATATATATAATAATAATAATAATAATTTCTTTATTTCTATCACTCTACAGCATACGTATCAATAATATTCTAGTATGTTTACATAGAATATGGAACAATTAATACAATGAAACAAAGACGTAAAATTGAACTTAATATTATTTTTATACCTAATTAAGCAATAGAAAACCATTGAAGGTAGCCCTTGTGCATGGTTTTATATGCGGTAAGTATTTAACAAAGAAGCCTTAGTAAGAGAAATACAAAAGAAAAATTCGACCAATACAGAACACGAAAAAGAAAAATAACCATTCCCAGTGAAAACAATACAATTTTTTTTTAGGCGGTTGGCTTTGATTGATCTATCTGATTGGAGCATTTTTAATGTCAACCATAGATAACATCAATGAGCGTGGATTCGATAGTAGCCACTTTTTAACTTTTTCTTGAACAAATTTATAGAGACTAAATTTCTTAACTTTAAAGGTAGCATATTAAAGCTCTGGGCGCCAGAAATGTGAAACATCTCTGACCTACTGTTTTAGCCATTCTAGGAAGCAAATAACTTCCTGTTGCATATCGGGTCCGAAAACCATGAGAAATTAAATGATCCTCACTTTTATTGCTTACAAAATACACAAGCATTCTACTACAAAAAAGCTGCCTCAAATCCAGTAGCTCAGCTTCATGAAATAATTCGTCTGAGGGGTAAGTAATATTTCTTCCCAATATACATTTAATGACTCTTTTATGTAATACTTCTAATTTCTTTAGGTAGCAAGTATCTACACCACCCCATACAAGGATCCCATAAACCAACAAAGACTGAACCAATGCCGAGTAGAGGACCTTCAATTGAGTCACATCACAGAATTCCCTACAGTATTTGAACAGAGATAAGAGACCTCGTACTTTCCTTGACACTAACAATACGTGAGAGTCCCATCGAAGATGAGAATCCAACACCACCCCGAGGTACTTGACTGATCTTGTCTGTCTTATTTGAATAATATCATTCTCCACTTGAATATTTAAATGATTGTAATCTGGCAATGAGGTTATATAACTCGCAAAAGGTACATATACAGTCTTTTCAGGATTATAAGTGAGACCCTTCTCCTCAGAAAACTCAAGATCAATTCAAAATCAACTTCACACTTCTCCTTGAGAGATTTCCAAGAAATATCTTGGTAAAGGATAGCTGTATCATCAGCAAAAGATATTATTTCCCAGAAGTATTCAAGGCAAAGAGGTCATTAACAAAAATACAAAACAATATTGGTCCTAAACTGTCCCTGAGGGACTCCACATTGAACTATTGTCTCAGAGCTTCTGACACCGTCTATCTCTACAACTTGCTCTCTTTTACTCAAATAATTTCTCATTAACTTATGAGTTATATATATATATATATATATATATATATATATATATATATATATATATATATTTAATCAGAGCTATGGACACTCATATACGCACGATTCTCACCAAGTACGGTATTCATCACCCGCACGCCCCGTAAATCCACTCTACATCCCGAGACACGCTGGTAGAAGAGGACTAATAAATCTAAAAATGACGCATGATAAAAACATTCAGACTTCAAGAGAGTATTTCGAAGAGAAAACATCACCTTTCCACCGATCTATATGTGCATTCAACGAAGGCTACACACCTCTACGCTTGCCCGAAAATAAAAGGTTTTCCAATTGCCGATCACCAGCACAGTGAATTGAGGAGTGGATAGTAAAGGCACCTCATGGTAGGTTTCCAGCGCGCCTAGAAAGTAAGAAGGTTAATAAAGTAAAGTAAAGCCACTCACCTCTCTGAAAACCAGATACTTGTTCTCCGAAAGTGAAGGAATACTTATGGCGATTCAGGACCAGGTAGTTTCTACTCGCGCATACCTGAAAAACATTGCCAATAAAAACCTGGGAATTGGCCAGTGTCGCAAATGCTCACGCCATTTAGAGTCGATCCAGCATATAACTTCTAGCTGCCCTATATTGGCACCCACGGAATATTTGCACATGCACAACAATGTCGCTAAAGTATATCATCAGGAACTTGAACTTCAATTGTGTTTACAAAAAACAAAAATAGAAATCTATAAATAGGATCCGAAGAGCCTGTTGGAAAATGAAGATTACAAAATGTACTGGGATACTACGCTTCTTTTGATGTTTCAGGGTCATCTTCCATTTGTATTTCAATTTAGTGTACATTTTTAAACACTGCGTAAACAAATTAACGATAAATTCTATCATTTCAAATTTCATTCTTCATAGTCCACTGATTGTTAACATGTTTCTTTTCGGATAAATCCGGACATATGCCAATAATATAAGATGTTTTTTGCTGGCAAACCTAGGGTGGACAAGAATAGGCCAAAGGCTTGGAGTGCCCCCTACTGCTATTTTCAGAAAGATCTGCAAACAGGAAGACTATTAGTGATGAAGGTAGGCAAGGACGACCTTGATGAATAGTTGCGATCCATGACCGTTGTTTAAGATAACGCAAGACCTCACCAAGCTTATATTGGTAGAAACTTCATTCAAGAACACGAAATCACTTCTACAATACGGTCTCATCTCATAAAAATGTCTGGGGACATCCCCAAAATGACTGGCGAAACCAGCCAGCAACCGTGAATGAGATTCGGATCAGACAGATCGAACTTTGCAAGAAATGTATCAGAATGCTGTAAAATAATTCATTTTGAGTACGAATCGTGAATGTGCCAGAATATTCAGCATTATAGATTTTAGGGTTGACTTTGATTTTTTCCAAAAGTTTAACCTTTTCGTTATTTTAATCTAAATTTCTATGAATATCATTTTTATGTCGATAACTCTCAAGCATTTCATAGTGCTGGTGGATAAATTCTCGAACATATATAAAATTCTTCTGAATGAATCTGAATTTCCGATTTTGTACTTTAATTTACTGGCTCAATGTATTTCACATACGAATTATCAACATACGAGGTATGTCAATTAAGTTCGCGGAAGTTGGTAACTCTGCAGCGTTCGCATTGCTTCATTCGAAACCGAATTTATGTCTGTGTCAGCCTGTGCAAGTTTCGTGTTGATCGGTAGTATACTTCGTGTTTTATTGCTCTGTGAACATCGACCTGTTTTGACCCACCGTCGTGAAGATGAGTGATAAAATAACAGAGCAAAGAATAGTGACTAAATTATTGGTGAAACACGACGAAAATTCCGTGGAAATTATGAAACAGTTAACCGACGTGTATAAGAGAGATTGTCTGACAAAAATCAGCTGTCTACGATTGGACAAAGCGGTTCAGAAGCGGCAGAGAGTCAATGGAAGATGATCTGCTCGAGGGAGCTCCTTCCACCTCTCGAAACGCACAAAACCTCGATCGGCTGCACTCGCGAGTGCTCGAAGACCGTCGGATAAGCCTTAGAATGTTGGAAGATGAGTTGGACATCAACAAGGAGATGATCCGGCAGATGTTACACGAAGAATTTGGGATGCGTAAGCTGTGTGCGTAAATGGTTTCCAAAGTGCTCACAGTTGAGCAGAAAGAGCTCCGATTGCCCATCTGTCAAGACAGGATTTCTCGAATGAACAAATGTTATCACTGGTGACGAGTCGTAGGTGTTCGAATACGACCCTGAGACCAAAAGGCAGAGCATACAGTGGGGAGAGAAGGGGGGTGAGCGCCCGCCTCCAGCCAGAATGTCAAAATCGAAAGTGAAGTCCTTACTCATCGCATTTTTCGATATTAATTGAGTTGTACACCACGAATACGTTTCAACAGGTCAGACAGTCTACGCAGTATTCTACATTGAAGTTTTGAAACGTCTGAAGGCTCGTGTGTTTTGTGTAAGACCCTAATTGGTGGAGCGCGGATGGGTCATTCGCAGTTCATGATTACTCAACCAAAAACGGCATTCCAATACTTCGATACCCCCCACCAGTCCAGATCTGGCACCCTGTGACTTCCATCTGCTCCCACAGTTGAAGTCGCACCTCAAAGAAACAGATATGACGGAGTTTCGGAGTCCAAAGCGCCACAACGGAGGTTCTGAGGGACCTATATTCGGGGGGGTTCAGGATATGCTCCCAACAGTGGATTCAACGGTGGCGCCGGTGCCTCGAACTCGAGGCAGACTATTGCAAAGGAATATGAGTTATTTTCAAGTATTTATGTACTTTCCGGACCGTCAGGGCACTTTTCCGCGAACTCAATTGACATACCTCGTATATAATAATATTTGAGAGGCTGAATTCGGTTCTTTTTTTTCATAATGAAAATTTCCATGATTCATGTTTGGAATTGAATTTTAAATGAATTAAATAATAAGAATATTGAAGAATATTAGAGGGTTTCGTTTTTTGAAACATATCAGATGTCTCAAACTCAGTGGAATATTTCAGGAAATGACATGCATCCTCAAAAAAGGTTGAATTCGCCAAAACCGATTATTTTGGGACACCCTGCAAAGTTGTTTATTGATATTGTACTGAACAAGAGATATGGATACTTAAGTTTCGTTCAAATATACATAATGACGTTCGAAATTTAACGTTGTTAACATTCAATGGCAAGATTCTTCGTATGATAGTCTAACATTTCAACAGTTGATCAGTCTATGTTTGTAAATTTCTAATTAACTTCCGACCGCTGCATTTTCCTAGAAGATTTTTCAATAACCCCATCCTACCATTACCGATGCATCTTCTCCAAATAAGCATTTCGCTAACGAAGAACATGCATGAAAAAGACAAAACCTTCCGAGAAAAGTGCACCAATATTTCTACTTATATGCAGCTTAATGACATGAACGTTTTTGTATTCAACTACTAAAAAGGTAAAAATGACAAATACTTCGCGTTTTTCATTGACGTACCATGATCTCATCATCTTATATGAGCTCTGATTGGAGAAGAACAAAGTCGTAAGTAGAAATCATAGATAGAAATGGTCAGTATAAATTGTAGCTCTAAATTTGTATCAACTTAAGAAATTCCCGAGTGGAATATACACGCTAAAAGCACTTTATTTTTTGTGCTTTTATTCAGTATAAAAAATATTAAAATGAGAACAAGTTGAGAGAAACGACGAATATATTGGTCGCTACCCTAAATTAACAACAAACACGTAGGCTGATATAATCTACATAAATAAGAATTAAAATTCGACTAATAACTATACCTCTGGGCAAAAAATATCAGATCAGGTTATATCGAAGTGCTGGGTAATCATGGCCTCTAGCTATAAATAAATAACTTTTACAACACCCACACTGTCGGTTAATAACGAAATCAGGTAGTTTCAGTATGACCATCACTGGGCTTAGACCGATCAAAAAGTCAGAATTGGATGGAGTGTAGACTACACCTAAATGTAAAGTTCTTTTCTTTTTATTAATTCATATAAAGTATCAAAGTATTAAGTATAAGTATGAAGTCATACATTATGAGGATATCGAAGATTACTAAGTAAAAAATATCGCTGTTCAAGATGAATAATTTATTCAACTATAGCTATTTGAGCTTTCGCTTATCACCAAACAAGTTTGAAAGTTGAGTTTAAAAAATGATATTGAGTCGACCGTTACTAAGTGATATTTGATCATACAGTGATTGTTTGAAAAATCCGTAGGTTCGCAAATTAGTTTCCAACCTTTTGAAAATACGTTTGTCAGGCTGGTGTCGCACCAGGAACCCCTTTCGATGAAGGTAAACCATCATCTTCACCAATATGTCCGTTTTCGATGAACAATAAATCATATATTTTTCGTCGATTCTATATTCCATTTCGAAAAACCTTCCAAAATACCACAAACGCTTTATATGAATACAAAACTTCTAAAAATGTTGAAGTAATTAATTATTTTGACAATGATGAAGCGTTATCTGTGGTTCCACCAACCACAAATACACTTTGTTCTGTAACGAAATGTGATCTTTCCATGTTTCCACCGATACCATAGGGAATTATTTCCATATCATAATGAGAATTGGTTGGAAATGACTTTTAATTTATTGAAAAATACGCCATAATAATATTATTGCGTATTATTTATTCTCGAAAAGGAAAAACAAATACTCCACTCAACGCGACTAATCTCGCTATGGTTTGTATTGAAAAAACAAAAGTTTAACTTATAGCTCGAAAACCGTTAAGTAAAAAAAATTTCCGAATGTATCCCTAGGTTCTATTTAAAAAAGTACCTGAAGAATGTGCAAACATTTTTGACGTAACTTTATCAGTACCCGACATAGGGTCATTTGCTCAAATCTCGGAAAGTAGAAAATTTCGGAACAACTCACACAAAAAAGATAAAGAAAATTATTGAATATGTTTTTTTCGAAAGGGTGGTCATTTTTTCTACCTGCAGTGTTTCACATAGCTGACTCACAAAACCACCGAATTTTGGGACACCCAGTACAACACCCATGCCTCATGCGGAATTTGAACCTGGTCCATCTGGGAGAAAATTTACCAACTGATTTGTTAACAGAATATAAGGGGATATCATATTTCAAAGAAATTCCTTTGATCATAATACATGTTAATGTATTTCTCAAAATGATTGAATTGTAATACGTTAGCATCCTTTTTATCATAAATATGGTTCAACATTCAGAAAACTTCTTTTGAACTTTCTATATACAACAGCTCTTTTTTGTGCAGTATACGTTAAAAATCCCAATTTTGTTTGGGAAGTGTCTGAGTGGGTGTATTCAAGGTCACTCGAAATAGTTCTTTCAAACAATTATTTAGGTTCACTTCTGTATATTTTATATTCTACATCTTCAGGGAAACCATAAAGCTTTTGGGGTTATAATTTCTATAGGAAAAATTTTTGTGGAACCTCCAACACTATGAACTTCAAATTATTCCGTGACTATAACCACTGATACATGTTCTTGAGAATGTTCTATGGGATTAACCTCCATAATCTTCTTTGACAATAACAACCACAGAATATCTTAATTCTCCTAGTATAAGTAACCATTTTGATTCTGTCTGTCAGAATTTTAATGATGTTTAGGTGTATGTTTTATACCTTGTCGATATTTTCGATATTTTGTATAACCGTCATCTGGCTATTTTACGTGTTAGTCGGTAAAGGTGACCAAATCAATTTTAGATGGTTTATTGAGGATTCTCCTTTATATATGTGGAGTGCTCTTGGAAGTGGACTTGCGATTTCATTATCTGTGAATGGCGCAGCTATAGGAATATGGACAACAGGCGTCAGCATAATGGGTGCTGGAATTAGATCTCCAAGAATCAAGACGAAAAATTTAGTTTCCATAATATTTTGCGAAGCTGTAGCTATATATGGTATGATTATGGCCATTGTGTTAGCCAGTAACTTTCTAAAAATATCAGAAAATACACTCAACAATCCTAAACAGATGTATATTAACCAAATTGGCTCTTTCTTTCTCTTTGGTGCTGGTATAACAGTGGGACTCGTTGATTTTTTTTGTGGATTGTGTGTTGGAATAGTTGGATCTGGTGCAGCTCTTGCAGACGCTGCCAACAGGGTTTTGTTCATTAAGATTCTTATTATTGAGATATTTGCGAGTGCTTTCGGTTTGTTTGGACTTATTGTTGGTGTTATTATGACTTCAAAGGTATCTATGAAACAATAGTTCTAATCTAAATTGTTTTTAATTATCTTTATTAATGATAAGAACAACACATTTAAGATTTTCAAAATACTCTTGAAAGGTATGTAATTAGAAAGTGAATAAAATATTAATATTGCACTTTTGTTGATTGTGCCACCTCCTAAATAGTTCTACATGATATTTATAAAACAATTCAATATGGTATGCAAGCATTACAGTTGTAGATTCTGTCATTGAAATTTCGAAGTTACGAACACAAGAGGTGATGGGGGTTCAAATCACTCTTTCCTTCTTTTCGGTGAGTTTACACTATTTCAGATATCAATTCAGAATTTTTTTTCTTGTCGCTAGGGTGCTAGTTTTTGCATAAAATGAGCTTTAAAATTTTGCTTCTTCAGTTACATTGTGGACAAAAGCTTTTTTCTACCAGATCATCGAGATCCATCAGATAGAAACCACCACATCTCCATAGAATCAATATTATCAATATTCAAGATTAGTACTCTCAAGTTTTTGTGGAACAAGATTGTTGTGACTCGGCGGAAACTCAAATCATTAACCGTAATTAGAGATTCACGGTTCGACTTGAAAATCAAGCTGCTTAACTAGAAATTAAGTCATGCTTTTTGTACAAAAATTAGAGAATTCGAGCGTCTTGAGAAAGAAGAAAGGTTTTATCTTTGTCTGCATCCCCGTGAACGAATTTTCATTTTTGATTGAAAACTGTAGAAGATACAGAGTGAGCTACTGAAAAATAGAGGAGACTATCTATCGCCCTGAAGTATCACTGGATCGAAATATTACCCCTGCTCTAGGGACTGAAATTCGAGATGAGGGTGATTTCGGAAGATGACAGCATTTGATCTAAAATGAATCTATTCCAGTTTTTCGCACTAATACTCCAATAGTCTTGGGGCGATAGTCTTCTCTATTTTTCAGTGGCTCACTCTGTATCTTCTACAGTTTTCAATCAAAAATGAAAATTCTTTCATAGGAATGCAGACAAAGATAATACCTTTCTTTCGAGTTATCACTCGACCCATCTACCCTCTTCCAAATTTTCAAGGGTTATCACCCCTGCTCCAGCGGTTGAAATTGGAGATGAGGATGGTACTTGATGATGACTGCCATTGATCAGCATGGATCTGTTCCATTTTACCTCACTGAAACTTGAATAGTCTCAGGGAAATAGTCTTCCCTATCTTTCAGTTGCTCACCCGGTTACAGTTTTCAATTAAAAATAAAAATTCGTTCGAAGCAACGTAGATAAAGATACCACCTTTCTTTTGAGTCATCAGTTGACCCATCTTTCCTATTCAAAATGTTCAAGGATTGCAACCTCCGCTTAGGGGTTGATATTTCAGTCAAGTATTGTACCCCAAAAGATGTACCCATGAAACAAAAATTGACTCGTAATTGCGTTTTGATCAGAAATTAATATCTTGGTAGATATAGCCTCTGTTTAGTTTTCGTTAAAGCACCCTGTATATAGTTGTCATAATTTATGTACATTCATTTGTCTGAAGAAGCTACGGTGTAGTGAAACACGTTATGAATCACAATTATTCAGTAAAACTCCTCAAAAAATATTACTTGTTTTTATTTTCAATGAAATAAAAATAAAGTATTTAGATTTTCACTATATTATCAAAACTATGACCGGTTTCACCACACTGTGGCTTCATCAGATAGATACAAACTAATGAATAGAGTTATTCCTTATATAATCAAATTACTTGTTTTTGTTATTGATAATGGAATTCTATCAAGTAAAAGCCTCCGAAATTCAAATTTGAAATGATGTATAAATCTCAGCTTTTATTCTTCAACGCGGGAAAGTTGATTTATTGTGGACCTTATTACCAGATACCTAGCGAAGGCACCACTTCAGGGTTAGTAACCCCAAAGAATTATACTCTATACTAAATAAAACACCCAAAAAATGCAGCTATTTTACTATAATGTAGTTCTGGCAGGTGCTGGCTCTAGGTCAATAGCACAAATTTTAATGAAAACTCTTTATTGCCACCTCAATTCCACTTATCAAATTTTCTGAATTTTCACTTGAGAGAGTACAAGTTCAAGTCAAACTATGGTTTTTAAATATAAAGGCAATATCAACGACAGATATGGCAACCTAATAAAAATAATAAAACTCGAATCTTATTGCTAAGAGCGCCAGCTGGTGACAATTCCGGTAACTTTATGATCAATGTGTATATCCATCTACTCTGTATATTCATTCACCTTTCGTTTTGTAGTTGTAACTCGGCTTCAACTAGCATTTTATTTGAATTGTAAGCAGCATTTCTCTCTGGTATTCTTAATGTAATTATCCAAGCGTAGTTTGAAAACGGCAACCATTTCACCCATTCCGTTAAGTTATCGAACATAAAGCATCTATAATAAGAAACGTTACGATATCATTACCGGCGATAAGATGAAATTAGTTTTCGATGTATCATTATATCTACTTCAGATCATGTTATACGGTCGATACGGAACGGTTAACAAAAGTAATTGTGCGTGGCTACATTCTACGCCTGGATTAACAGAACTCGATGATAGGATAGGACAATATTGAAAATTTACTTCATACATTTTTCATTTATTTTCACGATACTTTTTAGGTTTATCACTTTCACGAGGAACATTGTTTTATGTGTACATAGGTACCTTTTATATCAAACGTTCTTTATGAGTTTCCCAATACTCTCGATCTTTTTCTTGTTTCACATCCAGATAATTTCCATTACAGGTCTCGTCAACCTGAGACAACTCCGACCATAGCCTCGTTTCTGCTACAGGTAACTTCGTATAGCTACGCAATGAAGATCCAACCTCATCCAGGAAGATATGGCATTACAACCAAGCCAGCTGGGAGGAGCTGTGATCTTGACATTAACGTCTACACTGAGTCCGTCACTGAGGTTATTCTTGTAGGCATGGACGTCTACATTCCAAATTCTACGAAAAAATATCCGCACAGAAGCCTTGGTTCTCTAAAAACAGTCAAAAAGCGGCCACAGTCAACAACAGAGCTCATAACAACTGGAGAAAAAATCCAACAGATGAAACTAAAATTGAATATGTGCATATCAGAACATTTGTAACTCTAAAATTAATAAAATGAAAACTAACTTCAATGATAGAATTAGGAATGGACTCTTCGAGCGGATCAGCGGAACTCGTTAGTTCTGGTCTATGGCGAAGACAGTCAGCAACAACTCTTGCAATTTATCTTTCCCACCTTTGATTGCGGATTACGGTTTTGTCACATCATCACTTAAAGCAAAGGCGGATCTCTTTGCAAAAATGTTTCCGCAAACTTATGTCTTAGATACATCAAACGCAGTGTCACCAAGCATCCCACATGTTCGATTCAATATTTCTGAAGTCAAATTCACAGTGCCTATGGTAAGGCACTTCTATAACAAGTGAACTGTAAGAAAGCAGTGAGTCTTGTTAGATTACCACCATTTGTTTTGAAGGAAAGTACTTCAGATTCAGCACATGTTTCCGGAGGGCTGAAAGATTACGAGAGCACAACTGATACCAATGAAAGAGAAGAAATGCCTACCCTAAAATTATCGTCTGTACGGATTGTTGCCCATTAGTTCATAAAATATCTCGAGTTACAGGTTATCTTCAGTAATCAAAAATACGGTTTCCGTAGACAACGAACAACTGGTGACCTCCTTGCATATGTTACTCATTTATTTGTGGACATCGACAATCGAAAATGATGGCTAATCAAGAGCCATTGCTCTTGATATCTCAAAGGTCTTCGACTGGGTTTGGCACGCAGCTTTGTTAGAAAAACTAATCGCATATGGACTGTCCAAAAAAATTGAGTCGTTAGATTAGTAGCAGTCTCTTCAGTAGATCGATTCGGGTGGTAACGAGTGAATCTTTCCATGTTAATGTAGGTGCTACCGGGATGGGGTCACACACACGATGGAAACACTGATGGTTAACACAAACACTTTTTGTAAACGTAAATTTAAAATGAAATTAAAACACGTGGTTTGTTCGTAAACAACGGCCGTTTGGCAATATGGTCGATGGCGTGGGTACGGAAAGCCGGCTCGTGGCGTGCTGCAGCCGGTTTTCTAAGACAGTGTGAATTCGAAGAGGTCGTTGAAGAGAAAAGTGAGGGAGTCTCCAAAATGCACGGATATTTAAACCAGTCCAGGTTGGCCCAGAGTATGTTTTGTACCTAGCCTGGTCGAAGGGCCTACTAGGCGATCTGTGATTAAGGAAGCGTGGTTAACACGGTAACACGCTTATTCGGAGGGGCCTAGAGCGATCTATGGTGCGATACCGTAGTGGAAACGGTAACATAGGAGTACACTAGGGCTCATACTCTCAGCAACTCTTTTTCTGTTGCAGATTAATCCACTCCACTTCACCGAGAACAGAATATTTGAGTCAGCGTCCCATAACAGCTAGGGAGTCACATCCACAAAGAAATCAACAGTGCATGTCACTGAATTCAGACTTGGAGAGGAATGGAACCGGTTAGACTTCAACGCGAACAAGAAGCAACCAACAACGTTCTCCAGAAAAGTAACTGCTATGAAAATTCCTCTAATCATGCAAGGACATGCATCTACTCGGCGTCACAATCAACACCGGAGTTGCTAAACTCAGTTTTCTTTTCATAGCTGAGCAGTACTTCACACCATCCTAGCTGATGATTTTATACAAAGCACAGGAGCGACCTGTTCTGGAATACCATTCCCATGTATGAGGCTCTGCACCTTAACTTTCATTACATCTACTGGATAGAGTCCAAAAGAGAGCCGTGTATCTCATCGACCACCCGGGGATCACACGTGATCTCCAGCCGCTTACATAAAGGCGGTAGGTTGCTGATTTTTCTATTTTCTACAGGTATGTCCTTAGCAAATGCTATGAAAAACTGAAAGGCTTGGTTCTAGAAAGGATCCTGTTCCAGGCTCACGAAAAACTCTCATCAGCAGCTAGCTAGACCATGTACCTTCCTCTATAAAATTTTTCTGTGCTAGTGTGCTGTGAAACTCGCTTCCATAGAACATCTTTTCGATAGCCTACAATTTGGCCCTATTCATAAAGCGAGTGAACACACGCATTAAATTATCTTGAGTGATCACATCGATGGTATGATAGGTAATGCCTCCTTCCAAGAATTAAGAGAAGAATAAGGGGCATCTCGTTGATGAAAGCTTGTTTCTGCAGCTCTAGTTGCAAAATTCGAAAGAAAAGAATAACAAAATACTAATTTCAAGGAACATTTTGATTCTTTCAAATGGACAATCAGAATATTCTTAACTTCTGATAGATAGATATCCAAATTCAGTATGGGCTGATTAACAGCCCTGAACTGCGATGTAGTGGTCTATTGCGGCAAACTCTGTCCTTAATTTTACCTACGAGCACCATCCTTATAAATATCCGTATAGAGGCCATAAGCTTTATGGGGTGAGAGCTTAGTAAGCTCAATCATCTCCAGTTTATTAGATCCATGTTACTCCAGCCTGATTCTGTCCCCAGATGGGAATTTGCACATGACGTGTTCAATTGATTCTATGTCCTCCTTGCATACTCTCCATGAATGGTTCTCGATCAATTCCAACTTATTCAAGTGATTTCTTGGCTCCTTGATATGGCAATTTGATCACTCAGGTCGAGCCTGGAGAGTTTGAGCCAAGCCATGACTCTCCCAATGTAAGGCCACTGATGACTGCGACCTGAGATCTTCAGGTCCAACCACCTATTTTCTTCTTCTTTTGCGGGCTCGAGGGAATCCCAAGACTAGGCTCCAGTCCAGTGAATCCCAAGGCGGCCAATGAGTCTGCCTTCTCATTGCCCTCAATGCCTGAGTGGCCCTGGACCCACACCAGATGGAGTTCATTTTTATCTCCTAGTTAAGCGAGAGTTGAATGACATTTATGCACAAAAAGAGAAGTGAAGTTGTGGAATACCTGACAAGCAAGAGGTTAGCACTGTAGGCAATGCCGAATTCTTCTGCTTGAAAAACATTCACAATCCCACCAAGACAGAAAAACTGTTTTTAGGCAGCACCTCTACCTAACATCTTGGATAGGTGTGGAGCCGTCTGCGAATAGGTACCCTCAATTAGATGGTCATTTGCCATTGCTGACTGCTACGAATGATAATCTGTTGTGTTGTTCTTAATTTAAGACTGTGAAGCGCCGGACACGAAGTTGATTATATTTGTTCTATTTCGGGAATGGTGAAGAAATCTGGAGTTAGATATTCTAGGTGCTCCTCTAATCACTAGGTGAGAAGGTGCAAGGCTTATAATCAATTCCATTGATCTAATTGTTGAGCAAAATACTCCAGTGATCATCATACAGGCTGTTCCCTGAAATTTAGAGAGCTTGTGTTTACTTTTAAGAGCTAAACAATTACCTAGCACTGCAGTTATATGTGAGAAGTGGTCTCACCACCATCACAAATAGTCACTGCAGTTGTTTTGGAGCGTGTACCTTTCTCTCCACAAGTCATTTGACATGCCTTTAAGAAATGTCTAGTCTTGTGTATTATATTTTACAGGTACGCATGCCATGTAAGCTATCCGGGAACCTACTGGATATTTTTCTTCCCTCACAATCAGAATGGTGAATAGCACAATAAGGGATTCGTGGGGGCTTATACAAAGTTTTTTTCCATCACACCACCCTTGGGTAGATGAAATAGCTTCCAGAGATGTCGTCGTCATCTCCGTCTACCAGAATGAGTATATCGTCGGCGTACGCTTGTACTTATACGTCCAAATTATTGCCAGATGGGACCACAACAATGGGGATAGTACTCCTCCCGAATCCTGATAGTAGTGGAACCCAAAAATTGTGCATCCAATTTCAAGCTGAGCTGAAAAATTTGTGGAAAATATTGTCACAATTGAGGCCTTTCCGGTTACACCAGAAGTTGGCTGCAAGTTTGTAATATCAAATGGCATGGTGTATTTGCCAGGAAATCGAATCATATAGGGTACTTTACGTTGACCTAGAAAGATAAAATTATCAATTAGCAATGTCTTTCAGCAAGTAAATAGGAAATAAACCCACTTTTTTCTGTTTTAATGGTTCGTAAAGTAACCTCTGTCCCAATTTTGTAAAGCTGATTGTTAGTGTAACGTTTCTTAATTCTTAAAATTATTTGTGAGTTCAAATCAAACACTTCAACGTTACAAAAACACTAACTAATTTATTTACACGTAAACTGAACAATTATAACACTAACTAAATGACTAATTTATATAACACAATCGATACTGCTTAATTTATCTCTAACACTTTGTCCACTTATTCGAGCTCTGTATTCCAACTCAATCTCTTCGCTTCGCGCTCTCTTCTTATATACAGGTACGAATTGTTCTAGAACATTTTCGTAACTTCGGCTCTGTTCCAGATCTTCGTTCAAGAACCTTCCGGAAACGGCAACATTGATTTCTTCGTAATACTTAAACCTTTAAATCTTTCTCGAAGTCTCCCGAAAGTGCCCTGCTCTAGTCAGTCCGCTGAGCGGTGACAGAGTCGGCTTCAGGGACGATTGGATATCGTTACATTATTTTTATGGCTAAATTGACCGTATATTCAAGGTTGGTCTGAAATGTTTCTGACCTACCAAAGATTCAAGACAAATTTTCTCATATTTTTTCTATTTTTTAATACAATCTCCATGTAACTCTACATACCTTTCCCAGCTATGTTTCAATCTTTGCAACCCGTCCAAATGGTACTTGCGTTTTACTCAGCAAAATAATGGTTCACAAAGGTGATTGCCTTTTCATTTGACAGAAATCTCTTTCCTCTAACATTTTCAGATGAGGTAACAGAAAAAAATCGCTTGGGGCTAGATGTAGAGGATGGTCAAACAGTGCAAACCGTAATTCATTGATTTTAGGCATGGAACCGCTGCTTCAGTGAAACAGGATTTTCATTTTCAGTAAACGTGGCCGTTTAACTACAAGTTCTTCTTTTGGCTTGTCGAGTAATGATGCGTAGTATGCCCCTATGATGGTTCCTCTATTTCGAAGATAATCGATTGAAATAACTCTATGACTATTCCAAATATCAGTGGAACCGGTTTCTTCTTTGCAGTCCACAGTTTTCACTGAATTTTTGTTTTTGGTTTGTAATGGTGTATCCTAGTTCCATCAAGTAATCGATCGACGCCAAAACTTGGATCAATTGCATACAAACAGCGCCAACTACGCGTTGGGAATGTTCATTCGAACACTTTTCTGAAATTACGTGTGCAAACGCGGCACCATATGCGCGGACAGCTTTCTCATGTGAAAATATTGATTCAATATGTGACAAACACGTTCTTCGACATGTTCATAGCCTTTGCAATCTCTCTTACTTTAATTCGGTGGTCGTCAAAATTTCACTGTAGTAAATGATGGTGCAGAGTCCTCATACACAAAATCCAAATCATCTTTTATGACATTTGTCATATGTCTCGAACGACGAATTTTTTCGCGAATTTTTCCCTTAAATTAAACAAGATCCACGAAGAAATAATATATGGGCGATGTCAACCCAAAATATTGGGTCCATAATGATTCTAAAACATCTTTAGAAGAAACAGAGAGGTAATTGTTTTGTTGAGTTTGAATATTGAAGAGTTTTTCTGCGATTATACTTCAAAATTGGCAAGCAAGAACAAGGAAGTGATAATGTTTCAAGAGTTTCACACTGCGACGGAAGAACATCTCCGCGAAAGAGGAAATATCGCAGGTTATGTACTTTTTGATTATCTCCTTAGTCCTTTTTATGACCTTGCTGGCTATGTAAAATCTTTTCTTAGTTTTTTTTTTTTTTTTTTTTTTAAATCAAAATGGTCTCTAATACAGAGAGACCTGAATTGGCTTTGACTGAAGTCATTAGCCATCATATGCAATAAAATTTGACTAAATTAATTAAAAGAACCGTGCGATTATATATTGATCAGTGATCCACAAAACTAAACCCTTCCCATTGGCGAACAAGATTAGATGATGCAATTACTCAGAGGATAGACAGGGATACATAACGCCAAGGGGCTCGTCAAGGCGATTTTGATCTTCATACACATACAGAATCAAGCCACGGATTGTAGGACAAAAATAAACACGAGGATAGGTAATACATAGGAATTAACACAAGTATTAGAATTTTAGATCAGCTGATCTTATATAATCATAAAGTTCTTTATACACGTTCAAGTTTTTCTGACACAATAAAAATTTAAATTATACGGTTGGTTAATTTTAATAATTTCCGTGATTTTTGAGTTCATTTCTACACACTGGTGACGAAAATTACTACAACCCAAGATTAGATGATCTAGGCTGCCGAACTCACCACAGCTACAAAAAGGGTCATCCCTAAGACCATTACGATGTAAATAGGATGGACATAAAGCATGACCACTCCTTAAACGACAAAAATTCTAATAAATTCTCTTGAACCCCGACGTTTTTAAACCAAACTACTGATGGTGGAATGTTTTGGATATTCTTATAAAAGGCTCCTCTATCGTTTTGTTGATATTCACTGCACCATCTACCAACGACAATTCTTTTAGATATTGAAAAAAGATCTGATGATGTGCATTTCGAAATTTGGACTCGATTCTTAGAAGCCAATTTCGCGGCTTGGTCCACTTTCTCATTGGCAATTATACCCACATGAGCTTTAACCCATATGAATCAGACGGAAATATTGTTTTGTTTAATTCGATTCAACGAAGAAAGAATTTTTTTATGAATAAATGTGAAGGAGGCGTCATATTTCATATTTTTTATTGAAAGGAGAGCACTTTGACTGTCTGAAAGAATGAGGAATTTTTTTTGTTGAAGACTGAACCAATTGTCCTCTATATATTCCAAAGCCATTGATATAGCATAGAGTTCACCGTTGAAAATGGAATATTTTTCACTTAAAGTTGAAGTTGAAGTTATATCTTCGACTGGGATGTAAATAGCTGCACCGACTGCTGAGAAGCATGTTTTGGAGGCATCAGTATATATGTGAAGAAAGGAAGAGAATCTTTTTTCTATATACATCATAAAATCCGTTTTGACTGAAATAACATCGTAGTTAGGAATATACACATGTACTCCTATAAGGAAGAAACTATAGTCGATTGTAAAATGGGTAGCTTATTTTCCCGATTAAGTTCCTCTGAGTGTCGTAGTAATGCATTGTAGGCTGTTATATAAACAGGATCTTTCTTGACAACCCAAAATTTGTGAGTCAAGGTTTTTAAAAAGTTCGTGGATGGAACATATGACTGAACTCGAAATTGACATCCTTTTAAGAAGAAACTTACTTGCTAGGATTTCACGGCGATGAGACAAAGGAGTTCCTGAGATTCTGCCAACACCACGTCATTCGGGGTACTCTTAAGAAAGCCTATACACAATTTCAGACACTTCCTTTGCAGTACATCTAGACTCTGCAAGTTGCAGGAAGTAGCACTGCCATAAAGAAAACAACCATAATCAAAAACCGACCTAACAAAACTACGATAGAAAAGCAGAGCGATATTTTGATCTGCACCCCAATAATTGTGACAAACGTATCTTAAAATTTGAATTCGTTTTTCAGCTCGTTGTTTGACATAAGTAATGTGATCCCCCCAATTTAATTTTGTATCTAGATAAATACCTAAGAATTTCACAGATTTTTTATGCTGAAAGGTATGATGGCCTATTCTGTAAGCATTGCGAAATTCAATGCGTTTTTGGTGAAAGAACACATTACCGTTTTGGAATCTGATAAAGATTGACCATGTGAATGTAGAAACGATGTAAATTCTGACATTGCTACGGTGAGAAGTTGAAGACAGCCTGCTATACTCTGGTTAATACAGTACAGAGTTATATCATCAGCAAATTGTACCAACTTGATATTTGGATTACTGAAAATTTTTGCAATCTGTGAAAATAAATTATAAATAGAATAGGTGAAAGGATGCCACCCTGGGAAGACCACGACTGGTGAACCTTGGACCTTCCAAAGTATTTTCAATTTTCAAGAAAATTTTTCTATTTATATATAAATTAAAGATGAACTCAGCAAGTCTAGGACTAATCCCTATTTCAATCATTTCTTGTTTCAGCACACCCAAACTAACATTGTCATAGGCACCCACAACATCGGCAAAGATGGACATTAAAATTTTTCCATCAGTATGAGTTAGATAAACATCATTAATGAATTGAATAAGACCGTCGGTTGTACACATTCCTCTTCGGAAGCCATATTGCGAGAGTGGAAATTTTCCATGGTGTTCCATCCACCATTCTAAACGAAATTTAAGCATTCTTTCAAACGTTTTCAGTAGGCAAGAACCTAAAGATATGGGCCGATACGAATCGGCCAAGGAAGGATTTTGTTTGGCTTTAGAATAGGCACAATAATATATGTTTTCCAGTCTTCTGGAATATTTCCTGTTCTCAATATGTCGTTGAAAATATGAAGAAGTATGAATTTAGATCGAGAAGGTAAGTTATATAACATCGAATATTGAAAATTGTCAATACCAGGTGTCGTATTTGAATTCGATTTCAGAGATCTTTCTAGTTCATGAAAATCAAAAGGTTTATAAAAAATCTGAATCATTAGTTGGAGAGAGCTGTATCTCCTGATGAAATGTACAAGGAGGTGTTAATTTAGAAAAAATTCTTGAGACCAATCCTTTAAAATTGGTTGGCTTTGTGACTGAATATTTCGAATTTTTTAATATTCCTCCATACTTCTTTGATTGGTGTGTTATTATTTAGAGTCGAACAAAATTTTTGCCACGCTTTTCTCTTTTCATTTTTTATGGTGTGCCTGGCTATAGCTTCTTTATTTTTGAATGCTAAGAAATTTTCGAGAGTTGACGATTGTAAATATGATTGGAACGCAAGTTTTTATTTTTATGGCACTTTCACACAATTCATTCCACCAATGTTTAGAAAAATTTTTGTTAATCGTTTCCTTATACTTGGGAATACTCATTTCGATAGCTTCGGACAAACTGTTTTTGAATTCTTCATAGCAGATATGCTCTGTATTTGTATATGTGTACTGATTCATTGTATCCGAAAACCTAACCCAATCTGCTTTACTTGTGTTAAAAATGCGTGAACGGCGCCTAATTGATTTCTCCACACGTATTAACAAATCACACCTGATTCCAAAATGGTCAGACCCAAAAGTATCGCTCACCGTATACCAATTCAATAGGGCCTTATTGAGCCAGAACAAAAGTGATATCAACTGCGGACTTATTTTGACCAGGGGAGTTAGTCTGGTAGGAGACCCGTCGTTCAGAATAAAAATTGGTTTTGCTCAGACGCTGAAAGTAAGTGAACGCCCTCCTGACTATCATGAACAGAACCCCACGCCGAATGATGAACGTTGAAATCACCCCAACAATGACTGACCCACTTAATAAACCGAAAAACGATTCCATTCATTTTCTGGTATTTTGGATTTAGGGGGTTGTAAATAGAAACAACCGATAATTTTGATCCATCAGATATTTTGATAGATACCCCGAGGCTCTCAACCCCATTAATAAGTGGAATGTCGATGTTCTCGCAAGCTATAGATTGTTTAATTAAAATTGCAACGCCACCAGAACAATTATTTCTGTCACTTCGGAAAATTCTATAGTTAGCTAATTTGAAATTAAGACTTGGTTTTAACCAAGTTTCGGAAATTAGACACACATCTATATCGTGTTGATATATAAAAATTCGAGAGATCCTTTATTCGATGATATTGACCGTGCATTCCACTGTAGAAACTTGATTTTATTGTCCATTGAAAATATTTTTCAATTTATGCATTATAACATCTTTATTCAAATTAGAAAATGTATTAAAAGAAGAACCACTGAAATCTCTTAAAAGTGACAGAACCACTTCAATTATAATGTTGATAATGGAGGAAACGTCCTCTGAATCTAGATTCAGAGGATTGGTGGCAATTTGAGAGGAACTATTAGATTCCTTGCCATTCAAACACACCCCATTCCCAGACGTAGATGGGATTGGTTTTATAATTTCTGCATGTTTTCTTTTGACCTCAATATTCGAATAATCGGGTAAATTTTTACGCTTAGTTTTCAGGAGAGCGGAATGTTTTTCGTTCCGAGAAGAATTGTTAAGGGAAGGAAAATGTGTTTCATTTCGCGAATAACTATTCAAAGGAGTTTCCACATGTGTAACTGAGGACAATTTATTTGCAAAACTATCTTCCACTGACTTGAGGGCATCCCTGTAAGATATATTTTCAAAGGCCATTTTTCTTTAATTTTTTTTGATTGGCGAAATAAGGGCAATTTTTATTATCATCGGATGAATGACTACCACCACAATGAACGCAGGTAAAAACCTCCGCCTTACAGTCATTTTGAGAATGATTTTCCCCACACTTGGGGCATCGAATAGCGCTTCTACACATATTTTCTACGTGTCCGAACCTAAGACATTTTTTGCATTGTATGACCCTCTGTATAAATGGAAACACTTCGCGAGTACAATTGAAAATAGCAACCCTGTCAGGTAAAGATTGACCCTTGAAGGTCACTAAAATGCTTGTGGTAGGAATAAATTTCGGAGACCCATCCTCAAAGATTTTTCTTGTCATTCTTTTAACCTCTAAAATTTTGAAGGAATTTCCTCCTACAGGTTCTATACAAGACTTAAGTTCGTTATCAGATATATCTAAATCAATCGCTTTCACCACCCTTGCCTACGAATTATAAATTGGGGAATATATGCTTCAAGGTTATTTGAAACCAGAAACTCTGAGTTCAAAAATTTATTCGCAATTAAAAAGACCTGAATGTTAACTTTATTCTGTTTTTCCACTTTTTCTATAGATAATATATTGTTAGAAATGTTTGCATCGTGTCTGAAAATAAGTTTTCCAATCGACATCGCGTGCAAATTCCCAATATTTTTATCGAGACTTTCGACAAAAACAATGAACGGGCCACAGTCAGATAAATCATATCTGATAGACACCTTTTTTATATTGTTGTTATTATTAGGCGTCTTTGGACTAGAAATAAGTTGAGATTTTTCCTTCGGTGATAGATCATTTTTATTTAATTCAATTGAAGAAGAAACAGAATCTTTATGGAACGAACTCACCGAATCAGAAACCACGTTTTGCATCGGAAAATCATCGCCAAATTCTTGCTCCTCTAGAATCATTTTAACAGCACCTGATATTATATCAGTATTTATAACACCTCCCCCTTTATCAGGGGGTTCCGAATTAGATGACATATTAAAAGATAATATGCCCGAAAACTACGAGATCAGTTAATGAAAGAATACGCGTTATCGAAACCAAATTCGCAGAGATAAGATTAACATCCGTTCGACACGAAATCTGGAATGCAACTGTAGTTTTGTTTAGACATATAAGAGGTATGATTGTTGAAATGTTTTTCTGCTGGTTTTCTTTGTTCATTGTTACAGATTCCCAAACCCCCTTCCTTTCACCATTGTTTCGTTTGGAAATCATGGAATGCAAGAGAGGATGAAGCGGCTAAGCAGAAAAATCTTTGGTACTCTTTATGTACACACGACACTTACACAACATAAACAGACAAGCTATTGCTACTGCAATAGCGACAGGGAAACGAGTTTTTTCCTCAGGTTTTTTTCACTCGTTTATTGAATCATATAGTATGAATCAGATAGTATGGTTTCCCTGAGCTCACACGTGTGTTTTTTCTGACACACACCAAAATTATAGATATGAGGATTTATTGTAAATACAATTATTCAAACTTTTGTGAATCCTCTCTTTTCAAAATATATATATATATATATATATATATATATATATATATATATATATATATATATATATATATATATATATATATATATATATATATATATATATATATATATATCTTTAGTTTGCATAGGCGTACTGGTTTTCAAAAATATATATTTAATGACAGCTCGATAATCTATTTTATTTTATCCATTTTCACAAAAACACTCTCATGACCTTACCTATTAACAACTAGTCGTCCAAAATGTTAGAAAATAAAGATAAAAATTCACAAGTTTTTATTTACGAGTGCTGTCGTCTTCGCGTAGAGGTCGGAGACTTTTCAGACCATCCTTGTATAACTAAGGCATAAAAAAATCATTAAAAAACTGATGGAAGTACTGAAATTCAATACTTAAAAGACTGCTTGTGATAATATCTTGGACTATTGTATTGTAAACTGAATCGTGATAACGTCCAATTAATCAATTGTGATCAGAATTTATTCCTCATGGAGAAACACAATTAATCAATTCTGATCACCAGAATTTATTCCTCATGGAGAAACATTTGAATAGTTCTTCTTAAAAATTGATTGTTTGCTGATGTAAAACGAAACTAATTAAACTCATTCCAACTATGACGTATGCGACAAAAGTCTTAACACAATTAACTCGTAAACAATGAAAGAAAATAACAACATACAACGTTCAGAATGTTCCAAAGCGAATCTAATTTGTTTCCTCTTAGGAACGACAATTGATTTCGTATCTTAGTATCTAATTATCTGTAGAGTAATACAACATTCAATTAATTTGCATTGAATTGAAGGCAGTAATACTTGGTTATGCACGAAGTTGGCGGTGCATAGTCCACCGCCGCCTCACAATGGCAACAATTATGTTTAAGTCAAGTTGAATGATCACCTACATTTCAGAGTGGTATTGGTTCTCATATCAGCGCAAATTGCTATTATATATGCATTATAGTCTGGTACGTTATCTACATCGTTTTTATACTCAGTTATGAGGTAGTTGGTAGAATATTCGTTGTGGTGATAGAAGTTAATGTAAAGGGATTCGTACTATGATAGTTCCATAAAAATTTTCGAAAAAGCTCGGAATAAGTTAGATGTTACAACATTTTCTTGTACAGAGGTCTCAAATTCGATGGTTTTGTGAGGCAGCTATGTGTTACATTGTAGATAGAAAAAATGACACCCCCTTTCTCGGTTTAGATTTTTGAGAAAACCTTATAGGTGAATGCCAATTTCAGATATCATTTTTTGTTTTCCAGTTATTCTCTACTAAATTAGTTAAGTAAAAAACATTTTCACGTTCTTCAGGCACTATTTTAAGGAATCTATGGATGTATTCCAAAAAATGTTTACCCAACGATTTTCGATCTACGAGGTAAAATAGATCTAATACGAACCAAACGCGGAATCGTTTGCGTTGAGTCGAGTATTTTTTCAATATGACAATAGAATTATTATGGTGAATTTTCCAAAAAGTGAAGAGTCATTTCCAACAGAACCCTGTTATTTAGAATTTTGCTATTCTCAAAATTCTCTATGGCAACATTAGTATATCTATGAACATGGAGAGATCACAGAATAATTTGAAAGAGCTACCGATGTCGAATAGGTGAAGATGAAAACCACAGACAACGTTTTAGTTTTGTAAGCAAGATTTTGTGATATCAGGAAAGGAGTTTCGTAGTATTAGAACGACAAAAAATATATTATATATCATAACTTCTTATTCAATTGGAAGTGTTGTCAATGGTAGAGCAGCTGGTGATTTTCATTTCAAAAGGTGTTCACGATTTTTGTGAGAACCGCTTATAGTGAAAACCAGTTTAGAGAAAATTAACTATTCATTGGGAAAATTGAAATCTGAAGCATTCTTGAAATTTCGTTTTCGAAAATGTTCAGACAATTGAAAAATACAAACACAATTTCAAGATAAATTTTTGATCAGAAAACTGTCGAGATATAACTAGTGCATTTTTCTCATTTCTACTATACTCATCGTATAAAAGATTCAGGTCTTCAAAAATATGAAAAATGAGGATTGATTGTAACGTGCTAAAATCACGTCACAACAATTTGAATTGAAACACCTGATTCCAGTCAACCCGCCATCTGTGTCACGCCACTGGCTAACAGTCTGATGCGCATAATCCGGCTATCAGATGATATGTCTTACAGGCTTCCGAACCTTCCCCAGCATTTTCTTTCTGCCGCAGACCTTCAAGCTAATTAGTTCTTGAAAATCCTCTTTAATTATATTTGAACTAATTCATTTATATAAAAGTTCTCTAGTGAAAATTAGAGATATACCTTTATCTTAAATACTGTGTAGTGATCAAAAATATTGGGTAAGTTGAATCATCTAGCAAAATGCCGCACTTAACCTTGAAAATCTGATTTTTAATTTTTCCTAACAGCATTTTTCCTATTACATGCTTGAATGCCTTATAGTAGCTATTGAAAATTCAATTTATCTGCTCTACAGAATTTGTCTTTTTCTCACGATGGATTTCATAATTGTATGTCTTCAGTTCCTATAATTTTTTTATAATGACAAGGGATGGATATCTCATTAATAGACTCGATTGAAATATTTTTTCTCAGTAGAAAACGACGAAAGTAACTCAAACTCCAATATTCAATCATTATTTCGTTCATTTTCAAGTTATTGTCGTGAAATTATCATGAGAATCATAATATTCTTTCAAATTTTCAAAATGGTTGCCAACGATCTGTAATTTTTGTAAATAGTTTTTGTAGATGCATCCTTGCTTTGTATGTAACTTATCTTTTGATTCTATGACCTACCCGAACAGCTAGCATAAATTTACTTTTTAGAATCTCTCTTACTTTTCCTGTTAATTCTTATCTTCAAATAATGTTAGACTCACATTATTTTGTTACTTTAAATTCCCTGGTGAAGCTGGCTATTACGTTAGAGCAAAGAATATCTTGGTGATATATGTCTAATTTGTGAAATTCAGTCCTAGATGTAGAGTCGTAGATAGAGATTTCTAGGGGGAGAGTCGTAGATAGAGAGAGAGTCGCAGATAGAAGAGTTGTAGATAGAGAGTCGTAGATAGAGTCATAGATAGAGTCGTAGATAGAGATTTCTAGGTGGAGAGTTGTAGATGGAAAGTCGTAAGTGGAGCTCAGAGGTTGAGATATAACTATATATATATATATATATATATATATATATATATATATATATATATATATATATATAGCACTCCTCAGGGACTGTGTTGGTATTGTTGTATTATCAGAAGTAAGTTGATCTGCGTTTCCAGCATAGAGCTTCAGGTCATCCATATATGGCAATATATATATATATATATATATATATATATATATATATATATATATATATATATATATATATATATATATATATATATAGTTATATCTCAACCTCTGACTAAGGTCCGTACACTGGATTTTTCCGGGAGAAAGCCTCTGACACTACTCGTTGGTACATTGATATCATTGTCTGATGATGCTATAGTATGTAAATATTCTGGTAGATTGATATATTCTCATAACATTTAACGTTATCCTAATATATAATTACTCCAGGATATGTTTTAATTATAATCATTGCCTGGCAATGGTATTAATTACCGGGTGGTGGATTTATATTTTTCATGAAATCAGTTTGATTGCATGAACAGATATATGGGCAACTCGTCGGGGTAAAACCCCTATATATATATATATATATATATATATATATATATATATATATATATATATATATATATATATATATATATATATATATATATATATATATATATATATATATATATATATATATATATATATAGAAAGAAGCATTTCTTGACATTGTTTACCATAATTATAATATGTAATTAAATATCTGAACAAAACTCTTTTCTTCCAAGATCTCAGTGACAAATATTGAATTAGAGTCTCATTGCTCATATTTCCCTGGGCTTAGCCGGTGAAGTTATTCTCGTTACATGATGAGAAAGCAATGCTAGTTTCGAAGGCGATGCTGGGATTGTCTTCTCAAATTCTATGTATGTAATGTGCAATTTTTTTTGACCGATTTCACAGTATTCAGTACGAATTTGGGTTAATCACAACCAGGAATCGAGTTACCAAATCCTCCCTAGTTTTCGGCAGCGGGAGGTGAATTTCATTCTTGACAAAACCCCATATGAAAAAGTCTAATGGGCTGAGATCAGAGGATCTCGTGGGACCTGAAACGAGACCCCAGGTGCCTATCCACTGGTCTCCCAGAATGTCGTTCAAATTTTCGATGGTACCTGCATTATGCGTAGGTGCACCGTCCTGCTGAAACCACTTTGTTTCGAGGTTTGCAATAGGAGCATTTTGCATATATGATTCAACAAATTGGGTAAAAATATTCAATCATGTATTAGCATTTACGGATTCATCAATAATATATGGTCCTATCAATTGATGCCCAACAATTGCCAAGCACGCATGGAAGCCGCAGCAACCTTTGATTGATGATTTTCATCTGTCCAGTTATGCGGACTATTTTTATTATTATAATAGGTTTTATTATAATCACTGCTTATCGTAACCTCATTGCTCTTAATAACGTTTCTTGAAAAATCTGCATTTCCGAGGATTTTCTCTTCGAACAATCGACAAATTAATTAGCAGTTCGAAATCTCCAGTGAAAAGCTCGTGATTCACTCTCATCCTATATGGTTATAGTTTTTAATGTTTTCTTATTGGAAACACGGACTTTCAAACACTGCTGCAATTACGTTTGTTTCAGTTTCTTCAAGAATTTCCTCGTTGAGAAAACGATTTGCTACTTTTAGACACCCCCCTCTCCCTGTCAGCTTCTAACGAATCGACATTTCACCTGACAAAATTCAATTGGGCTCTTCGATGTGCAGCGGTTAGGGATGGGCCTCGAGCTGCGATAGAAAGCCTCAAACCAAATTCCCTGAGACATTGTCGTATGGTTTCTGTGCTAGTTTGCACCTCACTGTTCTGTCAAAGCTACATTTGAAGATGTCTAGAAGTAGCAAATCGTTGTCTCAGCGAGGAAATTCTTGAATAATAGTCATGGATCGCCGGATCATTCTGGAAATAGTTAAATGAGACACACCAAGCATTCGATCCATTCTTGTTTAAGTTTAGCCTAGGTCATCTAGCACCATTGTTGTAGCACATTCTGCCGGGGTCAAATTTCGTGATTTCTGTTGCATTTACCGAAATTTGAAATTTTCGGGAAGAACAAACGTTACTCCCAAAAATTGATCAACCTAACCTGTTATCGATATGTGGCGGCTTCTTACAAAATCTCAATTTATTTCTACCATATTATTTCTCATGAGAGGAATATGTGCGTCAAGAAAACAGATGAAATTTGATTTTTGAACGTTCAGACATATCCGAAAAAACACATGTGAAAACAATTAGTTGCCTTTGAAAAAAAAAATTAAATATTTAAATTGAGCATTACTTTGTTGGCGTAGGGTAGAACTCCTAACTTGGACTGTTTCAAAAATTTCAGCTATCATGAGTTCAAACTCTTACGAACGAAAACCATATAATTTTATAGTGGATATTGTCGAGAAAACTCATAATCCACTCATTTGTAGGTGTAGACTACCATTTAAATTATGTGGATTTTCCAGTATGCTTCTACTTCTTACACTATCATTCATGACATGCATATATGTATATGAAATGTATAAATCATTTAACTAATAATGTAGGTAGCACAAAAGACGGAAATATATTATGCTAATTAAGCAACTGGTCGTTGGCAGGCATTTCATTTAATAAATAGATTTTCTAATACGCATCTGGTTTATCTTGGATCAGTTTATATCATTATTACGTTATGGCGTGCGTGGAGGAGCTCAACATTGAAGCTCTTTTCATTCTTTTACTCTCTCGAGGAGATTAGGTGAGAAATACATTTTCTGATGTTCGTTTACTAACAAGACTGACAAGTGGTCTTCAAGTTGTTATCAGCTCTAATGTGGGAAGACAGGCGAGGTTATATCACATCTACTACAAGGATTTTCATTTTCATAACTTGTGACAACTTATTCATACGTCACAATGTGTTCCAGATTAGCTGTCTATTATTTAAAACGAATGAAATTAATAATATCAAATTATTGGATAACCCAAGGAATCAAAGAATCCTGAAAAACAAGAAGGGAACTATATCTGAAAAAATTTAAGGAAAAATTTCAAATTCATACTTCAACACATAATGATGGCTTCTCAAAAAACATATCAAGCAAGCCTAAATTAAAGCAGATATGCTCTAATGGCTACCTGATAAGTGATTAGCAATTTTACAAAGAAACCGACACATAACGAAAAGGCCCTGGCAAACTTCAAAACTGATGGAGAAAATCCAATTTCTACTCTCAATAGGATGAACAGCTATTACATCTATATGTGGCCCCAGCTAGCTGGGAAAGCTTTCAAAATGAAAAACACAAAGAGCAATAATGATACCTTGTTATTTAATCCAACCACAACTGAAGAAATTTCCTATACAATTATGCCTTTGACATTTTAGTTGGTTTTCGTGGTTCAAACAGACAAGTTCAGCAATTTTTAAATTTCCTGAATAAAATACGTTGCCTCACCAGCTTCACTGCTGAAATAGAAGATAATAACTAAATTAATTTCCTAGAATTAACAATCATAAATTCAAATAATCATCTCAATTATGAAATTTACAGAAAGAAAACATTCACGGACCCATCGATCTCAATGGATTCGTTCGGTTATTTGAGCCGCAAACTAGATGCATATAACTCCATGATTCATAGAGCTTACTCTGTTCCCCTTTCGACAAAAAATTTCCAAACTGAACTTAACATCATCAGAAAAATTGCCTAGAATAAAAATATACCACAACATTTTCTAAATACAATTATTAAACGCAAAGAACAACGTATTACTTCTCAACTACTATACAGGGTGTTACATAATAGTATGTCACGTTTTGGGGGGGTAAATATACGTGTAATTTCAAGAAAAAGAATAATATAAACATAGGTCCACGAGGTGTTGAGATGTCCGAAAAAAATTGTTTCTTTCTTCAAAACTCCTGCAGTTTTTGAGATATTCAGTCCGAGTTTGTAATGCAAGCTTTTTTTCACAGCCTACATGATTACACATCCTAGATATCAACTGAATTTCACAAGGTGTTTTCTTTTCCGAAGCCATGTCTCCTGTTGCCCTTTAAAATTTTTTTGCAGTACGCCACTGACCAGCGTACAATCAATTTTCGTCATCTTCGTTCAACTTAAGAACTTTTTTGATACTTGTAATTTTTCGTATCTCCAACCGTTTTCGAGTGGAAAATTCTTGAATTTGAATTATTTGAATTGTATGATATTCGCTAAATAAAAAAAAGTAATAGAAATACTCGATAGGTATGCCCAAAATTTGCTTTCATTCTGATAGCTCATCTTCTGAGACTCAACTTATACAATTAATATCAAATTGAAAAAAAGGACAATTAAAAACTAAATAAATTCACCTGTAAGAATACAGGCCTCTGTCCTTTTTCGCATATTATCACGCACTCTTTGAAATATTCCTGGGGTATTTCTTATGGTGTCACAAGAGGTTATTATTCGATTTCTCAATTCTTCTACAGTGTTCACCGGATTGGTATGAACTAAAGTTTTCAGATATCCCCATAAGAAAAAGTCTTAACTATTTAAGTCTGGGGACCTAGGAGGCCATGGTTCTGGCCCACCCCGACCTATCTATCGGTTGTTGAATGCATTATTCAAGAATTTCCTAGTTTCTCCACTAAAATGTGCTGATAGGTCAAACATGAACCACATTATGTTTCTCACCAAAAGTGGCACATCCTCGAGCAATAAAGGTAATTCCTCCTCAAGAAATTGCCGATAGGCGGGACCGTTCAGTCTGTTAGGCAAAAAAAATGGCCCAATTAAATAATTTCCAATTATTCCGACCCTGACATTTAGTGAGAATTGTTCTTGATGATGAGATTCTTCAGTCAAATGGGGGTTTTCTTCAGCCCAATTTTTGAGAAAATTTGTGATAGCAGTTCTCGAAAAGTTAGCTTTATCTGTGAACATTATTTCACTATCAAAATGAGCATTTTCTCTAATTTCATCTAGGAACCATCGGCAGAAATTCAGTCTTGAGGGAACATCTCGAGGAAGTAGAGTTTGGACGCGTTGAATATGAAACGGGTACAATGAAAAGTTGTGGAGAATCTTCCAAACTAGAACATGTGAAATATTCAATTGATTTCCAATTTCTCATAGTGGATATTTGAAAATGTTCGCCTGTCTGGTGTTATTCAATTTGGAAAGCGCACCTGATATAATCGCCTAGCTTCTGTTGTGTTTCCGTCAGCCAGACCGTAAATAGATATCAGCCAATTCGGTGTTAGTAAAATTAGCCATTTTTTCTTACAGCAATAACTTCAAAAGTCTTGAAACTAATCGTTAATTTAATAAACAATTCGAGCAGACACTGGTTCAACTTTAGCAACTGTCAAAATACATAAATAAATGACAAAATCAAAGCCTACTAGTCAATTTTTTAATGAGAAGTGCTTTGAATTCAGCGAATGCATACAATCGTTTAATAATTTTTTCCTCGAGAACGCTTAGAGATACGAAAAAATTACACGCGACAAAAAAGTTCCTAAAGTTAACGAAGATAACGAAAATTGATTTTACGCGGATCAGTGGCGTACTGCAAAACAGTTTGAAAGGGCAAAGGAAGACATGGCCCTAGAAAAGAGAACACCTTGTTAATTCTAGTTGAAATTTAGGGCGTGTAATGATGGAGGCTGTAAAAATAGCGTGCGTTTCAAGTTTGGGCTGAATATCTCAAAAAATGCATGAGTTTTGAAGAAAGAACACTTTTTTCCGGTAATTTCAACACCCTGTAGCTCCGTGACGATGCTTTTGCTATGTTTATATGAACTTTTTTACTTAAAATTGCATGTAGATTTACCCCTTCAAGTTATGATAAACTATTAAGTAACACTCTATATATGGCACTTTGTGGAATCTTAGAATCTCTGAACGAGGAAAAAACAGCTATTGCTGTGGCACTAGACCTAAGAAAAGTATTTGACAGTGGTGACAAAAAGATTTTACTACAAAAATTTGAGCACTTTGGCATTCGAGGTATAGCGCTGAAATTGTTCAACAGCTACCTTTCACACAGAACACAATACGTTGTAGAAAGAGATAATTAGATAAAGATAACATTACCCTGTTGGAGGGATACCACAGATAATAGTACTGGAACCCCCTCCTGTATATTGTTCACACAAATGACATGACAACTGACGAAAGACCTACTTGTGCAATTTGCAGATGACACTGATATGTTTTTTTTGAGTTGGTGATATCACCAACTCAAAAGACAATGACGAGCTCCAGAGGAAATTATACTCTCGAAAACTACTCCACAGAAAATTATTTGAAGGTTAATTCACAAAAAACACAGCTGCTCAAATTCGCCTTTCAGAGGAATCAAGAAGATCTCATTGTTTGTTTGTTTGTTTTTCCTTTAACGTGCTCTATTTCTGCCTTTCGGCTAATGACACGCCGGGGAATTCTGTCACCTCACTAACCCGGGAATTTTGCCGAACCCCTCTCGTGTCGAGGGAAGGGATCTTTAATGTCCAACACATCTCTGTTAGACATCTCCTCCGAAAGATGGACACTCAAGCGATTCCCAGATTCCGAAAAATCGCACCGACTTTGTGGGGATTGAACCCAGGTAACTCTGCGTAGGAGACGAGCATCATATCCCATACGCCACCGAGCCGGTCAGATCTCATTGTTCTATAATGGAAGTAATAATATGTCAATAGAATATATGAAATTTCTAGGAGTGGCTATGGATGTAAGACTGGATTGGAACAATCATATTTCAACATTGGTAGGATAAATTATTTTCTGGTACAGATATGTAGTTGGTTTTCAAGGTTCAAACAGACAAATCAGCAATTTTTAAATTTCCAAAATAAAATACATTGTCGCATCAGCTTCACTGCTGAAATAGAAAATAATAACTCAATTAATTTTCTAGACTTAACCATCATAAATTCAAATAACCATCCAACTCATAAAAGTTACAGAGAGGAAACATTCTCAGACGCATCGATCCCAATGGACTCGTTCGGTCATTTGAGCCACAAACTAGCTGCATATAACTCCTTGATTCATAGATAGAGCTTAGTCTGTTCCTCTTTTGACCGAAAATTTCCAAACTGAACTTAACATCATCAGAGAAATTGCCTCAAATAACAATATACCACAACATTTTCTAAATACAATGATTAAACGCAAAAAACAACGTATTACCTCTCAATTACTATATAGCAGCGTAGAAACTTAAGCAGATTATTATTCAATGGCAAAAGAAGAACGATAAATTCAAGAAATCAGAAATTTATCAAATCAAATGAAATGAATGTCAGGTAGCCTATGTCGGACAAACAGGGAGAAGTTTTGAAGCTAGATTCAAGAAAAATATTTCCCCAAATAAAAATTCGCCAATATTTGAACACATAAAATCAACCAACCACTCGATATCATTAAACATCCTTTAAATCCTTCATAAATGTAACAAGGGGAAAGAGATGAATTTGTTGGAAAGTTTGGAGATTCACAAACTATGTAAAAACCCACAAATTATTACCCTCAACAGCTAACTAGAGCTTAATGCATCCCCACTACTCAATATCTAGGATAACTTTCACTCTGTACTTGTACTTACCTTCTCTTCTCTTATATTGTTGAAACCGGTCCTGATTATTAAATAAATTGCGGAAAAGTAACAATAATGTCTTATCTCGTTTTACTTTGAACGTCTGATAATTTTAGTTGTACAAAATACGTTAGGAAATATCGTTTACAGTGATTTTCTTATCACTGAATACCAACATGCAATTAACAATTTGAAAATATAACAAATATCCCATCTTTTTCACCATTCGAACGTTTTACATTATATCTTTTACCGCGATTATAAATAATAGAAATTAAAAACTCGTACCAAACCCTTTGTTAAATCGATCAAAACATAGCTGCAACATTCTTCTAATTGAGGTCGTTCGATCAACTGTTGCACCATCTCGTTATCCATTTGCATACCAAACAATGCATTGGAATTCAGACTTTACTAGAATGCGTGTGTGCAGTGTGTCAGTTAAAAATTGTGAATAAATACAGGTGTGGTTTATCGGACGTCCTTGCATGGTCGCCGGTAAACTCGTAAAGTATACGTATGACGTACTTCGCGTACTTTATTGATGTCTAGTTGCTAAATGGCGCAGAAATCCTCAATCTAATATTTCCTTGCAAAAATGATCGAAGGTATTATTAGATAGATAGAATCACCCATTGTGTTAGTAAATGCGTTTGAGTAGATAGTTATTATATTAATTTAACAATCGAAGTAATTAGCTGCAAGCTGTGTTAAGACAAAATGAAATGGTTGAAATAGGGTATAGCTCACTCAATTAGGGCTCTGGAACAAAACAAGCCTACCAACAGAACATCAAAATAGTGGAGTAGAAGGTGGTATTGTGGTCCCCTACTTTGTTTTTTAGGCCTCAGGTAAAAAATAAAAAACTAAGAATTATAGGACACACGTTAAAGTCGTCTTTATTAACTTACATATACATGTCTTTCAATAAAACAAACGAAATTAAAACAGAAAAATAAAAAACAACACTTTTCCCCACGTCTGTTTCACAAAACATGCAGTTCGTATCTGCGCTTTCCGGGGTCCTATCTGGATATTGACTGTTGTCATTCTCCAAATCTGTTTCTACGACTATATCACTTTAAGAGCTACTGCTGGATGATGACTTAATATCTCTTTGGCGTTGACGGGCTTTGTTGCTGCTACTTGTTCCAGCTTGACTACATCGGGTACCGCGCCTACGTCCACGACTTCTGCCACGAGTTTCTGCTGAAACAGATTCACGCAATTCATTCTTGTATGGAGAAGATGTGATTGCTTTTGCTGTGGTAGTCTTTCTTCCTCGATTTGAAGTTCCGGGGAATGGGCTGAATGCCCTCCGGCAGAACCAAACGAGATTGCGACTCTTGTGCTGCAGCATACACACCTGTCGCATCTTAATCAGCAACAGGACTTATATGGCGATCAGTTGGGTTTTGTTGGGAGTAAGATCGTTGTTTTTCATTTGATATTTCCGTCAGAAAATCGACTTATGTAAAAACTTGCGGATTGAATGGGTAAATGCCCGTCACACGAAAACCATTTACAGCAGTTTCCCCTATGGGGATCTTGAGATGTACCCGACCAAAAATCTCAGCAATATCGTAAGGCTTCAGCGTTCTTTCAGAATGCAGAAGAAACTACCTACGAATCTCCTCACTGTAGTGACTCTAAAGCGTGCCCAAAAAAGTCTTATGTAACGGCTGTAGCTTATGAGTCGTATAAGGTGGAAGACTGATAATAGTGACGTGATTTTCTCGCGACAATTCTAAATTGCGAGTGTGACTATAATGTCCATCAAAATTAAGCAATAGTGTGAACAAATTTGATTCGATCCAACCAGATGAATGAACTTTTCCAATCGACCCAGGTGGCACACCTTTCATTAAAATATCAGTAAAGTTTTTACTAAGACATATCATCATTGGTAGCACAAACATACCAGAAGCACTCATGCAGCAAACAAGAGTACATAGTGACCTGCGTTCTGCAGCATTCAAGGCTCCAATCTGTTTCTTCTCTTTTTTACCTATGATCTGTGGTATTTTAGATTGCACAATTGTCAACCCAGTCTTGTCTACATTAAAAATCCTGTCAGGGGAATAATTTTTATTCTTCATTTCAGTTTCCAATATATCGAAAAATTCTTCGACTTCTTGACGGTTAAAACCTGGAGCACGAAGAAGTCCCCATTTTTAGATATTTTATTTCTATTATAACCAGCATGCGATCTAAATGTGAGACATTCATCTAATATTACACCAAGATACTTAAATTCTGTGATTCTATCCAATTTACAATTATCTATATTCACAGATACATTATCACAGTTCAATTGATTCAATTTGTACCTAGTTCCTACAATCATATATTTACATTAGTCAATATTCACACTTAATCGATTATCACACAACCAAGCATACAGTAAACTCAGATCCTCATTTATTTTACGAGTCATCTCTTCTTTATAATCTCCGCAAATGAACAACATAGTATCATCAGCAAGCATAGTAATTCCACAATGCCTTATACATTTATCATATCATTCACATACAATAAAAATAATATAGGTCCTAGGACCGTTCCTTGAGGAACCCCATGCTTAGTAGGTAATTCTGAAGGCAAGTTATTGCCATATTCAACTCTCTGACATCTATCTTTTGAATATGATTCAAACCATTTCAATACTTTATTACCAAATCCAATTTTTCCAATTTCTTTATCAGTATATCTGTACATATTGTCTGAAATGCACGACGAAAATCTAAGAACACAACAAGAACTTTCTTTGCCTCATCTATTTTCTTAATCCATAAATTTGTATAACTGCCTCACATGAGTGATCTTCTCCAACCAAGTTATTCAAATCTAGTTGAAGATCAAGGCAGTCCCTTAAGCATCTGATAGATCTAAAAACTTTCAGATCGTCTGCATAGAGCAAGAATCTGGAATGCCGGAAATATTTATCTATGTCTTTTATATAAATTAAGAAAAGAAGAGGACCGAGATGAGTTCCCTGCTGTACCCCAGAAGTACTAATGAAAGATTCAGATTTAAAACCATTTAAACTAACGAAATGTGACCTATTTAGTAGATACAATTGGATCCACTCAAGCAACCCACCATTTACACCTGCTTCGGCTAGTCTAAAAATGAGAATATCGAAACTTATTTTGCCGAAGGCTTTAGAAAAATCTATGTAAGTAGCATCAGTCTGAATTTGAGAATCCATTGCACTCTGCAGGAACTCACTATAAACGATCAAATTAGTTTCCAGAGTCCTACCCTTGAAAAATCCGTGCTGTTGTGGGATAATGAAATTTTTCACATGAGAGAAAAGATACTTATAAATTATACGTTCAAATACTTTAGCAATGATCGAAAGCTTGTTAATAGGTCTATAATTAGAAATATCATTTTTATCTCCACTTTTGAAAATTGGGACAACGGCGGACTCCTTCCACTTTTTTGGAAATACACCATTAATCAGAGACTGATTTGCAGTGGTTTACTTAATTTGTGATAGCAATTTTTGAGAAAAATTGGTGGAATGCTGTCTGGACCTGAACCCTTCGAGGGAAAAGAGAACCTCTCGAACCTCTTCCTCTTCTATGTGAATATTTGATAGTACATCATTATTGCAGTTTTTAACATTTACACTACGACTACGCTGCTGACCCACAGGAACATATACACTCTCGAAATAACGGGCAAAAAGATTGCATATTTCTTTTCCATCTGATGAAGAAAAATCCCCATACCTCATTTCATTAGGTAGTTTAGAGCCGCCCCGTCCCAGAGACACATATTTCCAAAATGATTTGCTGTTCGTTGGCAGTTCCCGCTCAATGTTAGAGGTGAATTTATTCAAATCAAGTTCAATAAGTTCCTTCGAATGAGCACGAAGCTGTTTGAATATATTGAGATCATTGACACTTTTACTAATTTTCCATTTTTTATGAAATTTTTGTTTTTCTCTTATTGTATCAATAGTAATTCATCTAATATCACACCAAGATACTTGAGTTCTGTGATTCTATCCAATTTATAATTCTCTATGTTCACATGTACATTATCACAGTTCAACTGATTGATAAATTGAAGTTCCTACAATCATATATTTACATTTATCATTATTCACACTTAATCGATTATCACACAACCAAGCATATAAAAACTCAGATCCTCATTTATTTTACGAGTCAACTCTTCGATATAATCTCAGCAAATGAACAACATAGTATCATCAGAAAACATAGTAATTTCACAATACCTTATACACTTTATCATATCATTCACATTCAATAAGAATAGTATAGGTCCTAGGACCGTTCCTTGAAGAACCCCATGCTTAGTAGGTAATTCTGAAGACAAACTATTGCTATATTTAACTCTCTGACATCTATCTCTTAAATCATTTCAATATTTTATTACCAAATCAGTATACCTCTACATATTGTCTCAAATGCACGACAAAAATCTAAGAAGATAACAAGAACTTTCTTTTCCTCATATATTTTCTTAATCTATAAATTTGATACTTTTTCTTCACACGAGTGATCTCTGAAACCTGATTGATTGCTACCAATTACTTTTTTCAATCTAAAATAATTTATCAATTGTTCTCTGACCACCATTTCTATCAAATTTTCATATTGTGGACTAACATTTATCTGTCTAAATTCTTCTCCATTTACATGTGTTCAATACTTTTTGAACAGGAACTATTGTTGTGGTTCTTAAGTTTTTCGGAAAAACCCCAGTGGTCAAGGAACAATTGACAACATCTAACAATCTGTTGCATGACACATCAAATATATCATTCAAAATACTTGTACTTATGCCTTCACTTGTTCCCTTTTTATGTTTCATTGATTTGACTATTCTTTTGAGTTTACACATATTAACAGGTTCATATTCACAAAACTTGCCATACACATTCTGTACAATAAAATCACTTTTATTTATCCTAGGAATCTTTTGAACTATTCTACCTACACTATCAATAAAATATGAATTAAATTCACTGGCTATTGTTTCTTCATTAGATGAATGAACATTTTAAGTTGGATAATCCCCCATTGCTATTGTTTATTTTTCTTGATAACAATCTCTTGAGATGTTTCCACAACTCTGTAGAATTACCTTTATATTCATCAATTACAGAAAGGTTATAGTTATTTTTAGCAGCCTTAACTTGCATATTCACTCAATTTCTCACCTGTCTATATTTATTCCAGTCATCTTCCCTCTGTGCGAATGCAGCCACCTCAAACAGGTCATCACGTTTCGCGATCAACTTGCTGATGTTATTGTTGAACCACTTATTTCATTGTATTTTATACCTGTTTTGCATTGTTCATGAGATAAAAAACACAAGGTTTAACTTTAATCTACACTTTATTTGAAAAAAATTTGAGGACGTTTCGCTGACACAGCAGCTTTATCAAGAATGACAAACAGAATGAAGAGTATGGTATTATAAACAAATCGTAGAACAAGTTCGATGAATAACAGGAAAATCCACACCGAGCCATTGTACAGTTAGTATGAAAGGTAATAAAAACTAATTAAACAAGTTAAGTAGGGGTGAATAATTCACGTCTACCTGCTCATTCAAAAGCTTGTCCGAATGTTTGTATCTATTTATTTCTAATGCTTCTAGGAGATCTAATTTTGAACTTTTATTAGGTGGTTTGAATAATTTGAATCAGATTTATTTTTATCGAAGCTACGTTTATGTTCAGATGTTCTTATGCCAAAACTCCTATAGGTCCTACCTATGATGTTGCATTGGTCAACTGGCCACATAGTATCAATCAAATCATCTGAGAGCAGATCAACATCACTTTCGTTTTTCCACTCCAAACTTCGAATTTTGTCTTGAAATTCATCTAGCTTAAAATTTTTCCATTTTATTCTCAATATCCTGGTTTGCAATTCCATGCAATCGAGTGAGTTTGATTCCAGGAGAGCAGTAATTATATAATGATCACTAGTTTTTGGTGTCCTACGCATCTGACATTTTGTGTTTTTATTATTACTTATCACGTAATCAATAATTATTTTACTAGTATCTGTTATTCTTGTGTAATCTTTAATATGTTGTTCAAATCCACATCTCTATACCAAACTCCAACATTTTCTAGTATAAAATGAATCTCCAGCCATATCAAAATTGAAATCACACATCATGATAAATTCCTCATCAAATTCTATAACTTCATTGAAATAAGATTCCAGATAGTCTAGAAACAACCCATTTTTCACATTAACCTCTTCAACCCTTGCTTTATATATATATATATATATATATATATATATATATATATATATATATATATATATATATATATATATATAGGGTTTTACCCCGACGAGTTGCCCATATATCTGTTCATGCAATCAAACTGATTTCATGAAAAATATAAATCTACCACCCGGTAATTAATACCATTGCCAGGCAATGATTATAATCAAAACATATCCTGGAATAATTATATATTAGGATAACGTTAAATGTTATGAGAATATATCAATCTACCAGAATATATACATACTATAGCATCATCAGACAATGATATCAATGTACCAACGAGTAGTGTCAGAGGCTTTCTCCCCGGATAAGTCCAGTGTACGGACCTTAGTCAAGTAACACTGAATGTTACTCATTAATAGTTTCCTAACGAACGATCGAATAGAATACTGCTCTGAATATAAATATGACAAAATTGTCAGTTAATTATATTACATTTATATAAACAAATAAATAAAACATGAAATGAGATTCTGAGCAGTATAAACTAAAGAGAAAACCTATGACTCTACCTCATTATTTTTTTCGGAAAGAAACCTACGAAGAATATTACAAGATTTGATGACTGTAATCTTTTGTAACTGTTCAAACAAATTTTTCTTCAGACCCAAAATCTCAATACTTTTGTGAAGATTTCTAGGAATAACACCTGTTGTGGAAATAATAATCGGTAGAATAAATATTTTCTTCATTTTCCACATTTTTTAATCTCGTCGCCAAGCATCATATATTTAGAAATTTTTTCATTGTATTTATTTTGTATATTATGTGTGTCAGGTATAGCAATATCAATTATATATGTTATTTGATTCTGTTTATCATTAAGAATGATATCTGGTCTATTGTGTTTTATATTGTTTTTATTTGTGTTGCAAAGAATTGTTTTATCAAAATAAAGTTTATATTTGTCATTTTCACAAATAATCTCAGGTTCATATTTGTGAAATTTTTTCTTTTGGGAATTAGGTCATGTTTAATTCCTAGATTAAAATGAATAATATTAGCGACGGCATTATGTCTTTCTAAATAATCTGTTGAAGCAAGGACTGAGCAAGATGATAATATATGAAAAACTGTTTCTGAAGAACAGAAACATCTACGGCAAGAATCATCTATATTTTGTTTGATAATGTGTTTTCTATAATTCCTCGTGAAAACAACCTGATCCTGGATCGCAATTGCCAAGCCTTCTGTTTCAGCAAACAATTCTCCAGATACTAACCATTTATTCGATGCGATTTCATCAATATAATCATTTTTCAATTCTTTAGGGTGCTTTCCGTGTAATTCCTTCTGCATCCAACTTTCTCTTTTAGAATTATCATCAAATATATCAAAATCTACCTTTTGCATTGTCAAGTTCAGAGGTGTAAGATTATAATCTGAAGCAACAACAATATCATGTAATTTAGACGTTCTCTGTTTATCATGAAAATGGGAACGTAGATGAAAAATCTGTTTACTATGAAGATAATTCAAATCAGTTAATCCACGACCTCCAAGATGTCTAGGTAGTGTAACTCTCTGAACAGCTGACTTTGGGTGGTGCTTATGATATTTACAGAGCATTTTCCTCGTTTGACATTGTAATTCATTTAGATCAGTTTTAGACCATTTAATAATTCCAAAAGAAGATGTAAGAATAGGAACTGCATAGGAGTTGATAGCTCTGAAAAGGTTTTTACTAGTTAAATAACTCTTGATGATAATTCTAAGTCTTTTGTAATATGAACTTCTTATATTTTCTTTAGTGCTGCTATGGTTAATTGTCTTCTCTTGACAAAATCCAAGATATTTATGTGTATCTCCTTGATACATTGGCTCGATTTTGATATTGGAAATCTTTATATAATCAGAGGTGATCTTTCCTTTTCAATAGACAGATTTTTAGATTTTGGAAGCCCAAATTTCATATGAATATCATTGGAATAGTTGAAAGTAATCTCAAGTAGACTTTTAAATGTGATCTGGTTCCGGCATATAATTTAATATCATCTAAATAAATTAAGTGACTTAATTTGAATTCAGTTGATAGACTCTTTATTTTGAAGCCGAAATTAGTAGCATTTAATTCATGAGATAATGGATTAAGGCAAAGACAAAACCAAAGAGCACTTAAAGAATCACCTTGAAAAATGCCTCTTTTGATTGGAATTACTTCGGATTTTAACGATTGTTTTGAAATATTTAAATGAAGATTGGTTCTCCAACTTTTCACAACAAATTCAAGAAAAAGACGAAGTGTCTTATCAATTTTATGAATTTCCAAAATTTCTTGAGGCCATGAATGGGGAGAACTATCAAAAGCCTTTTGGTAATCAATGAAGGCTGTATGAATATTTCTCTTCTTAGTTTGAGCTTGATTCAAAGCAACAGAATCAATTACAAGTTGCTCTTTAGTACAAAGGTGTTTTTTCTACATCCTTTATATATATATATATATATATATATATATATATATATATATATATATATATATATATATATATATATATATATATATATATATATATATATATATATATATATATATATATATATATATATATATAATACGACCAGTTCTTGTATTGGTTGTCTTTACATGTTATATCATTCAGGCTCAGTTCAGAAAGATCAACACTATCATCAATATGTGTTTCAGTGAAAGTCATTATTAACGGCTTCCACTTATTAATGAGTTTAATCGGTTCATCTCTATTATTAAAATAACCACAACAGTTCAAATGCACAATAGAGTCACCCATTTTCTTTAATTGCTAATCGGTGATATCGATTTTTTGCCCAATTGCATTTAATATTCTTCTATATGAAGGACATTTGCTAGACATTTGAAGAAAATTGAATCGCGTAAAAATGGTACGAATTGATTCGTGAGACACAGAAAGTTCATTGCATATCTCTTTCAAACTCAAATGATAATTCTCAATTACCGTTTGCTTTACTTTATTGATGTTAACTTCAGTTGAAGATATTGATGGCCGAACAGAGCGAGTCAAATCTTCCACCACATCTCGGCCGCAGTTGAAGGAACTGTAACACTCATATGCAAGTGATTTTGATGAAATCGATTCACCATAAAGCCTACTGTAACATTGTTAGGGATTCGGCACACGAAATTCCATTTGCAATACAAAATTTTTTATTCGTTGTAAAAATTTCAAAACACACTTATAAGAACTGACGAAATCGGGCACTCTAAACAAACTAAATAACAGCATTAGTACAGAAATGTATATGATTAAATAAATGAATGAATGAAAAAAGCTATTGAATTCACTAAACTAATTTGAATAATATTTATTTAGTAATTATTCAGTTATTTCATCTTCTACATCCTAAATGAAATAGATATTTGGTTCAAGTATCAAACGTAATACTTCACTCTTCAGATAAAACTACATTCACATCAAATAGTTAACGAATATATATAAAAATAGATTTTACGTAGGAGTTCCATCAATCAACAGTAGACACGTTCAAGTAATGCAAACTTGTACATAAATTTCTATAAATGCAAAAATTGCCATTTGCAGATAATTCATTTCTCATTGCAGCTGTTATTGAAAGTGGTTGAATTATGTCTTTACTCTGCTGCAATAATTCCTACACACAATAAGAATAATAATACAGCTCAATAGTGGGTTCAATTTGCATCTATTTGTGAGTAATGCACCTGTATGCAATCATTTAGCTGCTTTAAGCTGTTGAGTTATGCCCATTTGGTAGGAAGAAATATCGAAAAGGTGCCTACGATCTTATAATCGTGTGGGTAACTATCGTCTACACCAACGATCTAATTCTGATATTTATCGCAGTATGCGGGACCAGTGGGTGGAAGGTGAAAGTTAGGCAGTTTTCAGTGGACACAACTAAACATCTCTTACATGATTTTAGATAATCGATCGGCAGATTTATGCGAATAGCTTAATGCTTGGCTGATAGTCTGTTTTCTTGTAAAATCGGGCTTCTTTGCGGAGTAATCTCAACTTGACCAGTCAAATGTTTACAATTTCATGTAAAAGCTGCCAACTTGGTTTTTTGATGAAAAAAGAAAGCAAAAAGGAGAAATTTATCAAATGAATAAATACACGGTGCGTGAAAATGACACTTTATAATTCTAACACGCGGGAGACATACCTAGTAAACCTATATCGGGTACGCTGAATCCAGTGGTAACCACCATTTTTGAAAGTTAGCTCTTGTTTAGGAGATATTCGCCTTTGAAGTTAGCTGATTTTAGTAGGGTTCGTCGCTTGTGACTTCAGTACATTATATGCTTGTAATTCCGAAACCGTTCGGAATATCGCTTTACTGTCTTCGGAAAAGTTTTAGCTATTGTCATGGCCAACAACTTTTCTGAATATACCAACATAAAAAACCTCATTCAAACACCGTTTCTTAACAAAATGTCCAGAAAACTCCATTTCTTTGCCATTTTTTCGTTAATTTTCGTCTAAATAATAGAAAAATCAAGGGAATTTCGCTTTAAAATCTTGAAATAAGAAAAGAAAACACATTTCCTATAGTTAAATCAAAAAATTTAAACGCACAATCATGATTTTAACTCAAATTTCTCACAGATGTCACTGTTAATACGTATTTATTAGTATTGTCACTGATGTTACTACGTATTTTGCTATGTATTTGTGTGCCATTTTCATAGTCTTAGTTCTGATATTTCTTAATTTGACATTTATTGTTGAAGTTTCTTTGTTTACACAAGTTATATATTTGGTAAAAATATCAAAAATGAATTCGTGCAGTAATTTTAATAAATTTTGCTACATTTGTGGAAAGTATACTAAGATGACAAGAAAGCATTCAATTTCTGAAGAAATTGCTGAATCGTAAACACAATATTTCAACCAAACTGTAATCAAAGATGTGAACTGGGCTACAAAAATCGTTTGTACTAGTTGTGTCATAGGATTGAGTGGATGGAAAAGAGGTAAAATGAAATGATTTATCAGTTATTTCAAAATTATATCTATTGAAACTATTTTTATTACAGGTGAATTCCAATCTATGCCTTTTGGCATTCCAGTAATTTGGATAAATCCTCAAGAACATAATCCAGATGACTGTTTTGCTTGTGTTAATTAAATTGTCGGATTGAACAGAGCGAAAAAACGTAAAGTTGAACTCAGAGGAACTCGGTTGGTTCAGTTGCCGTTACCACATTCGGAATCCATTCCAATACCGAAAAGACCCAGTCCGACAGAAGAGTACATTCCATCTACTTTTGATACTATTGGCGAAACGTCTGCATCGGTTTATGTACCATCAAATGTATCTCCACAATGTAATCATGCCGAATTTTCTCTAAAAGATCTGGATAAAATTATTCGTCGATTGTGCAGATTTGAAGGTGATAACTCTCTTGAGAGGAATGCAGACGGGATGTACGAAAAACATGTGTTTTATATGTTTATGGGATACTCGATATGCCGGCGACCAATATGCCAATAAAAGCTGGCCTATGAGACAAGGGATCAGATTGCGTCGAGAAAACGTCGTTGAAATTCCACTTGTGTCAAATAAAAGAAGGTTTGTGTGAAACTATATACGTACCGATCAACATTACTTATTAAATATTTAACACATATTAATCGAATTATTTTATTACAGGCATACTCAATGGACCTGATATTCGACGCTTGATGAGAGACCAACAATTTAAAAACAGTTTGGCGAATTTGCATCTCGTTGCTTGGGATTGCGTCAAAGGAGTAATCGAAAATGTACTTGGAATTCATCGTGACGAAAACTGGCGCATACACGTTGAAAATATGCTCGTTGCTTTCCATAACATCGGTGTCAAAATGTCTCTGAAAATTCATTTTTTACATTACCATGCAGACAAGTTTGTCGAACAATCACCATGTGAATCAGATGAGCATGGTGAACGGTTTCATTAGGTGACTTCTAGGCTTGAGCACTGGTATAGTGGAAAAAAACTTGATTCTCTATTAGGAGACATTTGCTGGAATTCACAGCAAGATGAAGATGGAGAAGAAGAAAAGTGAACATGAATTTAAATGTTTATTTGTTGAAAACTGTTGGAATTGGAATAAAAATTTGAGTTGAAATCATGATTGTGCGTTATAATTTTTTGATTTAACTATAGGAAATATGTTTTGTTTTCCTATTTTGGGATTTTAAAGAAAATTTCTTTGATTTCTCTATTATTTAGACGAAAATTAACGAAAAAATGGCAGAGAAATGGAGTTTTTTGGACATTTGGTTAAAAACGGTGTTTGAATGAGGTTTTTCTATGTTAGTATATTCAGAAAAGTTGTTGGCCATGACAATAGCTAAAACTTTTCCGAAGACAGTAAAGCGATATTCCGAACGGTTTGGGAATTACAAGCATATAATGTACTGAAGTCATAAGCGACGAACCTCACTAAAATCAGCTAACTTCAAAGGCGAATATCTCCTAAACAAGAGGTAACTTTCAAAAACGGTGGTCACCACTGGATTCAGCGTACCCGATATAGGTTTACTGGGTATGTCTCCCGTGTGTTAGAATTTTGAACTAGCACAGTGAATCAATTACAGTATAACTCCTCTAATCCGAACACACTCTAATCCGCACATTCAGTAATCCGAACAACGAAACTTTGAAATCACTCCCCTCTATGATCCGCACAATTTATTTTTTACCTCTATAATCGCCGTCAATAATTTCACCGATTGAAAGTGTCCGAACTTGCAATATCTTGTCTGAATTCTCGCTTCACTTGTGTAGATTAGATTCTCTTCTCACATTCAGCGCTTGATATCATGTCGCGTCGACATGAAACATTGCAGCAAAAATGCGAAATTTTGAAAGAATTAGATAATGGAAAAAGTGTTTCTGAATTTGGCAGAATACACTCAATTGGAAAATCTACAGTATGCGATATAATGAAAAAAGAAAATAAATTGAAAATTTAATATCTTCTTCTGATTCTGGTCCTGGTAAACGGCGTACGTGGTTTTCCAGTGAAAATCCTAATGTTGAAAATGCTTTATACACTAGGTTTATACAAGAACGATCTCGACATCACCTTTATTTGGTGATCTCATATGTGAGAAAGCAAGATTTTTTACACCAGTATAACAGGTAGAGATGATTTCAAGGCAAATCAAGGATGGTTGGAAAGATTCAAAAAAAGACATGGAATTCGACAACTTACCATATCAGGAGAGAAATTGTCCTCAGACGTTAGTGCGCTAGAACCATTTGAAAATAAATTTCTTCAAACAATACTGGAGATGGATCTAGTGCCAGATCAAGTTTACAACGCAGATGAAAGTGGGTTGTTTTGGCGAATTCTTCCAAACAAAACACTAGCTCATGCTGCTGAAGATTCAGTTCTAGGTCGGAAGATGAGTAAGGACCGTAATATATTCATAATATGCTTTAATGCATCAGTATTTCAAAAAATGAAATTGTTGGACATCGGAAAAGCCAACAAACCCCGAGCATTCAAGAACTGCTCCAATTTGCTTGTTTATTGTAAAGGTCAAAAAAAGTGTGAGTAACTAGAGAACTGTTTTATGAATTGTTCCATAAACAATTTATTCCTGATGTTAAAAATAAAATGAACGAGCTGAAGTTGCGACAAAAAGCTCTGCTCTTAGTGGATAATGCTCCTGGGCATCAAAAAGAAGGGAAATTATTCAGTGAGGATCTAAATATTCAGATCATGTTTCTACCTCCTAAACGTACTCCATTATTACAACTAACGGATCAACATGTAATACAGAATGTGAAATTGCATGATGGAAAATCTTTGCTAATAATAACGTTTCGAAGTTACTGAAGCAATTGGACCTCAAACATGGGGTATTTTTTCTTGAAAGGGCCTGGTCATCTGTGTCCCAAGAGTAAATTCAGAAATCATGGAAGAATTCATGGCCCACAAAAGATGATGATTATGACACAGGTGACCTGTTGCCTCTTTCACTGTCAAGAGAAAAAAATTATCTAGAGAAAGAAGAGAAAAATCGCGATCTATGCATGATGACAGATGTGCTAACAAATGTATCTGGTCAAGAATTAACAATTGAAGACATTAAAGAATGGGTTGATGGAGGTAATGAGAATTATCTGTCCGAAGCTGAAGTAATCAACAACATAGAAAGTGACGAGGATACAGAAGAGCTTGAAGAAGGCGATGTCACCATGACTTCAGTGAAACATAAAGAAGCTCTCTTGTGTTTCAACATTTCAACAAAGGCTTGGAATGGTGCACAGAAAATGATATCCCTCAGCACCAAATATTATTATTGAATAAATTGAGAGAGGTAGCTGCAAATTCTCATTTTCGTTCGTTAAAATAGAAAACGATCCAAGACTTCTTCAGAACCTAAAAAATGATCTATGAAATCTATCACTTTCCTAAGAATAAGTTTTTCTGTGAATCACAATAATTTTGAGTTTTTCAATGAATATTTTACGGTTTCTGATAAATATTTCACGTTTTCGATAAATATTTCATGTAAAGAGTACCAAAGATTTTTCTGCTTAGCTGCTTATTTCTCTCTTGCACTCCATGATTTTCAGACGAAGACAAGGGTGAAAGGAAGGTTTGGGACAGGAATCTGTAACCATGGAAGAAACTAGCAGAAAAATATTTCAACAATCATACCTCTTATATCTCCAAACAATTCTAAGAGAAGATTTTACATAGCAAGCAAGGCCATAAGAAAGACTGAGATAATCAAAAAGTACATAACCTGTATATTGATGCTAGATTTATTTTATTTGTCGTCGTAAATAAAAAAACGGCTGTCATTTGGAGAAGAAGAAAGTGCAGTTCCATCAAGACAATTTACGTGTGCACACTTGTCTAGTCGCGATGACCAAAATCCACGAATTGGAATACGAATTGCTAACCCATCCAGCGTATATCCAGATTTAGCCCCATGCGACTATTTTCTGTTTTCAATCCTAAAGAAATGGCTGGGCGGTAAGAAATTTGATACGAATGAAGAATTTTGAGAACATTGAGAAAACCCTATTATCTAGAGGAAAAAAATTAGAAAAACGCTATACTAAATGTATCGAGCTGAAAGGTGATTCTGTAGAAAAATGAAATGTCTATTTGACGAAAAATGTTGTTTCGTTCAAAAAGTTACTGACTTATCAAACCGCCCTCGTATATCTTCAAATAAGATATCCCAATATTTGTGCGCATTTAATCAACAAACCACACATACAAGAAAGGAAGTAGATTGAATCTGTTGGAAAGTTTGGAAATTTCTAAACTCAGGAAAACCCCACATTATACTTACTTTTCTTAATAGCCACCTTGAAATCGATAATTACCTCCCAACTTAAAAAAAATATCTAATTATCAATACTTGAAAATGACCGGTTGTGTATAGACAAATAAACATGGAAAACTGACAAAAGCGTTTTCTCTCATTCAAATTTCCAAAATGAATAAACGAAGATACTCATTTTTCGGTCAAAACAGACAGTTCGCTATTCTATAAACAAGCAATGCAAGTAAAGTGCGAATCACGACTGAATTTAGTGTTTTAATTTGTCATACGCTTCTTTTTTCCTTATATCTCTCGTCTTATTACCCACCGTTATCGAGATAATAGCTTTGTTTCAACCGTTTTCCGTTTCATCCATTCTCTTAGTCAATCGAAATATTTTTTTGTGATTTTTCAAATGATTTTATTCAAAGAAGAAGTTGTCAAGTTCTAATTGAATGATCCTTCACATCAGGGGTGCTCAAACTTGAACTATTGGCGATCTACCTCAATATTTTTAGACTACTTACGATCGACTCTGAGAGGTTGCAAGTAATAATCATGCAGGGTTGTCGTACATACACGATACACCATACCTACCTACCTACCTAGGTAAGGTGTACCATAGCATATATAGATATTAGCTTTCCGCACAATATACATTATTTTAGGTTTGGGTTGGGTTTAGTTAAGTTCTTCTCTATAATATTAATGGAAAAACTCATAGTTATTCAAAATTGCTAGTTTATTGGTTATTACAAAACAGAAGAGTAACATATGGTGTTAAATTTAACTAAGGAGTGATTTTGGATGTTGAAGCGTGGCACTGAATGTCCTCAGCACACTGTTATTTGTCTTACAGTGAGTTTTACCTGACTGTAAGTAATTTTTTTGTTGATTGAGACTGATTCTTTGTTTAACACTATTTATTTACACATATATACATTTAATGATACATATAACGTTGTACTGATAATGGACTGTATTGACGATATAATAAGATGATGAATAGTGAATGAATACAATGTAATGATCTTAGTTACGATTGATACAGAGTAAAGTTACAGTTTGAGTGTTACAAACTAAATATTAGATCGATGATGAAAGATAGATGATAGATTCATAGAAAAGTAAAGTGATGATAGATAGACGATAGAAAAATGATATCTCTTAGGTCTGGACATTTTCTTAAATACTGTAGAGAAGGGAGATAGTTTGGATTCTAAAATTTAAAGATTCTAAGAACAAGATAGGACAAGAACTTTACTGTAATGAAATTGCCGACAAGAGGATTACAATATTCGGTGTAGATGTATATCGAAATTATATGATTCAAAATTGTGCGGAATTTCTACAACAAAAGGAGAATTATAATATTTAGGTTAGGTTAGATTAATAAATTTTAAGTTATATTATATCCAGAATTGTTTAATCTTATCTTAAGGCACGCAACACATACTTTTCATAAGATGGTATGTAATCACTGAGTGCTAGTCGCAAGCATGATGACATATAATCGTCAGTTAGTAGATTGCGATATTTTGACTTGATTATCTTCATTTCAGAAAATGCAGGGTCGCACAAGTAAGTTAAACCAAATATCGCAGCAGGGCGATTTGCCTCAGATTCGAATATTAATCTTCAAATATAAGACACCAGAGATTTTTATCAGATGCTGTAGGTTTGAGATTTAATCTGCACCAACTATACAATATCAGAGGAGGCTCTATCAGCAAAATAAAATATTATTATGCAAAGACCAAAACGGGCAGTTGGTAGGAGGAATAGAAGAAAGTTTGAAGAGATGGAGTGAGTAGTTAAACGGGGAAAGTGAAGAGAAGAATGACATTGACGGATACCACCTATAAAGTTAAGATGAGCGGACACTTGTCGGAATCATCCTGTGTTGATAAAGGCCTGAGACAGGGAGATCCCCTTTCTACTACACTTTTCAATATCGTGATAGATAAAATTATAGAAGAGAGCAGTATAGCTAGCAAAGGTACAATATACAGTCAAAAGACACAAGTTTTAGCGGATGCAGACGACATAGTTATTGTGACCAGAACAAGAGAACATTTGGTGAATGAATTCAGGAAGTAAGAAACCGCTGCAAGAAGAAAGGGTTTAATGATAAATGAAAATAAAACCAGATATGTGATAGTAGGACAACAAGAAAATGAATGGCACTCAAATCTGCAAATAATTAGTGAAGATAGGACATACTGCTTTGAAAAGGTAGAACTGTTCAACTATTTAGGTGTAACATTGACGAGAACAGGGGAGGAGAAAGTAGAAATACAGGAAAGGATAGCTAAAGGAACAAAATGCTTAGGAGGATTATATAGAGTGCTCAGGTCCAAAAATATGTCGAAAAACGTGAAGAAGAAAATTTATCAGAAGATCATCAGGCCTGTGGTAACATACGGTTGCGAACTGTGGAAGTTGAATCAGAGGGAAAAATATACATTAGAAGTTTTCGAGAGAAGAATACTCAGAAGAATATATGGTGGAAAAAAGGTAGAAAACCGTTGGGAAAGGAGAACGAACGCCGAGCTTCAAGTATTGTATGGAGAACCCTCAATAAGAAATGTGGCTAGAGCACAAAGAATGAGATGGCTTGGCCATGTTTTCCGACTGGGAGACGATAGAACAACAAGACAAGTTTTGACAAGGGGAATAACGGGAAGAAGAGGCAGGGGAAGACCACGCACAGAATGGATCAAGATGGTGGAGAAAGATATTTCATTTTCAACAGAACATGAGTTCATATTAAACTGACTTGCTATTTCAGTAGCTAAGTCCTCAATGTTTTTGAATGAAAAAGGATAATTCATAAATGATGCAATATTTGCCAATTTACTGTAATCATACAAACGCATTTCGAATCGTCCCAAAATATTTGATAATTCAGCATCTTACGTATCATAATTCAACTGAGGAATCCTTGCTTTCAAAGACAGAAAATGTTTCAGATCCTTTCTTTTCAGTTGACCTATTGTAAGTTGCAATTTACTTTTGAATGCGTTTACTGCGCTAATCATCTCAATAATAGTTTTTCCTTTACCTTAAAGCTCCAAATTAATGGTGTTTAAGTGCATTGTGATGCTAGTCAAAAATGCCAAATTAGTCCACCATTTTTCGTTTTTCAACATCTGAGTGTAATCACCTCTTTCGTCTAGAAAAGCTTTTATTTTGAGCAATAATTCTTGAAACCTTTCTAGGAATTTTCCGCGACTCAACCACCTGACGTCCGTGGAAAGAAGTAAATTAGTGTGTTCAGTTGATTCCAATTGAAACTTAAAGAGCCGCCGTTGCAAGCTACGTGCACGGATGGAATTCACAATTTTTTTTGCAATGCCCATAATTTCTTCCATATCTATAACTTTTGAACACAAAACTTGTTGATATTTGATGCAATGGAAAAAAAAATGAAGGAAAATCTTCATTATCTCGACACAATGCCACAAAACCGTTTTTGTTTCCATTCATTGCTGGTGCTCCATCGGTTGTAATGCACAATAATTTATATATTGATAGCTTGTAGTTTTTACAAAATTGAAGAAAACGTCATTATATCTTCGCCACGGGTCTTTCCTTTCAGAGGAATGGTTATCAAAACTTCTTCCTTAGCCAACATGTGATTGAATACCATCCGAATAAAAATACATAGCTGGGCAGTGTCTGTCATATCGTTGGATTCGTCGAAGTGTAAAAAAAAAGTATGTATATTTCATGATATCATGTTTTAGTTTATCAGCCATATCCTGACTCATGACTTAAATACGCCTTGTGACAGTCGGACGGGATAACTGAAGTTCTGTAGCAGACATGATTTCTGTTAAATTTTTATAATCTTTATAATCGTAGCAGCTTTTGATTGTTAGGCTGGTCTTGTGAACATGGTTTGTTCTTTTTTCAAACAAGATATCAAATCAAGTACTTTTCGTTTTCTTAATTCACTCTGTGGCGGAAAATACTTTTCATAGTTTCAATGAACCGTTTTATGATGCCTCTCTAAGTTACCAAGCTTAGGTATAGCAACTGACGCACGACAAATAAGACAAATAAACTTACACTGGTCTACAATGGTTTTGTTGCCCTAGATATGAAAATGATTTTGGGTCTATTTATGCATACAATTCGTAAAACTATCAATGATTTTGTAGGATTTGCTCTGATTTCTTTCTGAATCTTTATTTTCATTTTACATAACAAAATCGTAAAACAAGAAACAAAATAACAGATATATTTATAATGTCAGTTATGTTTTGAGAAATTCGGATACATCGAAGTAAATAAAGAGGAAAATGTCGAAAATATATTTCATATTTCCATAAAACGCCTTTTATGAGTTTTTCAATGAAGTTGCTTTGCTCTACTATTCCACATACAAATAAAGCAAGGGTATTTTGTATATCCACTTTGTTGGCCAAGAAAAAAATAACCATTTTTAAATCCACACAGATCGGCCATTGATGCTCAGAGTATTTAATTTTCTCTAAAACTAATTTTACATTTTCATATTCTTCTTTGGGTTCCGTTGAATGGGCAATTGGAATTGATGCAAATTTATTTCCATTGTGCAATAAGACGCATTTTAAACTTCTTTTGCAACTATCAATAAAATGGCGCCATTCAGTAGATTTGTACTCTTTTAAACCCATGTCTACAAGCAGCTTCGCGATATAATTACAATACACTAATCCTTCATTTTCACTAAAAAATTGTAATAACTCTTTTTCTCGCGTTCTGTATGTTGTAATTGTTACTGTTGGTGCCAATAAATTTTTTTCTTTCAATCTTGAGGCTAACAGTTCTGATCCTTGTTTTGATAAATTGAGATCACGTATTTAATCACTGGGTTCATTTTGAGAAAATAACTTTGGCGTAGATGTTTCACCTTCCCATTCGCTTCCACTAGTAGATGGTCCCGATTTCTGTGAATTTGGTAACATCATTTTTTCTGAGGGCATTCGAATTACTTTTGAAATGTATATTGGCCGAGGGAGATTTTCACTGTGTAGAACCGGACATTTCGTAGACTGTAAGTCTGGGTATCTCCACGTTTGATTTCGATTAAAACCTTTAACATCTACTACGCAAAAGTAACAATCATCTAAATGATTCGTAGGCTCCATCCAGATCATAGGAATACCAAAGTCTAATCCAGAACGTTCAACTTTTTTCCACAACTGTAAAGACTCAACACAGGACTTACAAATTTTATTAGGAACCCATGGTTTACCTAATTTGTCCATTTTGAAACCAAAATATTCAACATAAGTCTCCTTGACAAAGTCTGTGATATTTCTTTTTTGTTTTTTTGGTATATAAACACCGCAAATATAACAAAATAAATCACTACAATATTTACACTTTCTTCGTGACGAACTCATATTTTAGACTAGAAGACAAATATATAAGAATTGACATTCAGTAATTGAAACAAAATATTAATCCATGACACTTTATCCAGATTTACGTGTATATGTACTTCAATATTGTCAAATAACTGAGATCTCAGCTGTTCTGAGAAGCAAGGGGTCTGAGAGTGGGGATCAAGTGATGTTTATATGCGCGAAAAAGTTGCGCAGAAGCCTAATCATGACTGGAAAATTAAATTTTAGTTCTAACAAGCTTATAATTGTTCAAAATATAAGAAATGCAAAAATCATGAAAATACGAGCACATTGAGAACTTTCATGAATATATTCGTAATCTGGGCAATTGAAAACAAAAAAATTTGCGATGATATCCAGGGCAACAATAAAAAATTTTTTTTTGTAGAGCTGTGTTATCTTTCTTCATACAAAAGAAAAGTTCTTCCTCTCAATCGTTAATATAATAAAACGTTTTAGATTTCTTCGCTGCACTTATTTTGTACTATTTAATAATAAACTTTGTATGGACGTAGTATTGCCTTCAAGTTAAAATTCAGAATGACTCCAATTCCTGCAGGCGCAACATTTATATCGGCGTAAACGAAAGGCTCGAATGTTTCCGTCAAACTATCTTTAGAATTTCTATAAAAGCGGCAAGAATGAAAAACGCGGCTTTACTTCGACAAGTACCGCGCGTTCCTCTGATAAAGCTGCCTTTTGCCACTAGCAGAGTGTCATTTTTTTACGTAAAAAAAAATCTACTGAAAAAGCACCGACCATTTGAGCACCCCTGCTTTACGTAATACACTGTGATTTATTATTCACAATATTTTTTTCATTAATATCTTCAATTGTAATAGCAATAAAAAAGATACCAAATATCATTACATTTTTGCCTCGCATGTAGAACAATGGAATGATTTGGTGTGCCACACAACCATTCATAAAACCAGTCAGGATACCAAATTTTCATTTGTTATATAACGCATTACTTACGCATCGTATTGCAAAAGAGATAATTTCATCAGGATCAGCAAGAAAATCGAAATCGCACACCCAGTTCTCATTCAGAAAGTGAAAGCGCAGGAAATACTAATAATTGAACCCATTTTGATCGAAAAAATAATGATGGGTTATATTCAATTCATGCACCACAATTATCGCTTCAGATTCAAATGAAAACTTCACCTTTTAATAGCCATACTTATCTTTTACGTGCGGACCTGCTGAAGAAATAAAAGGACTGTTTTTGTTACTGCATTCAAACATGACCGGGTGTTCGTCAAACCTGTTTTGCAGTGATAGTGTGGAACACCCTTCATTAAAGCGCCTCATAACTGAGCTCAATTTTTTTCAGATTACCGATTGTATTTCGCAATTTAATTCAATTAGAACAATGAAGTTATAACAAAAAGTTATTCTTGTAACGCCTCGTGTGTTTTTTGTTAATTGAAAGGTATTGTCTTTAAAATAAGGGTAAATGAAATTAGTTGAGTAAGTGAAAGTAATTTCGAGTTATGTTTAAAAAATTTCAATTAATCATATAAATTTTATTCGCTCTGACATAACAGACTTGACCTTTCAACTGTTAGAATAAGAAGGCATTGGTTCTAATATACTTGGAGATATCAACTCTTCGTTAGGACAGAAAACTAGTTGATACATTAGGTTGCCTTTCAAATTATGCGCTTGACAAAACAATGAGTAATTTAGGAAAAAAAGACTTTTTTTTATTTTATTTATTATTTTTCAAAGTAGTCTCCATGAATATCTTCATAATTTTGCATGCGCTTAAAGCAATTTTCGAAACACTTTTACCACCCCGAATGAGATACTTCCAAAAAATGGTTTTGGCAACCTTCAACTGCCACTTCTGCCGTCGAAAGTTGTTGCCCACACAGTTTTTTTGATGTGCGCAAACAAAAAGAAGTCATTTGTTGCCAGATTGGGACTATGAGCTGGATGGCAGATTAATTCAATGTTTTGGGTGTTCAAACACACTCAACCAAATTTATATGGAATCACCCGATATTTTGAATATTACATCAGGGATTTTTGAAATTTCAAAGGATTGTTAGAATTGATCCATTTTGAGATATTTCAATTGAAAAAAGAAATAAATTAATGTTTGTTTTAAGGAATAAACAAATAAAAGAAAATGAGAGACTCTTTCCGCATGTAGTAAAAATAATGAAAATTGTTTTCTCACGGAGTAGGTGTTTTTTTCTCGACCTCAGTAGCTTGTAATATTGCCTTGATACAAGCCTGAATCTGTGTAGGCATGCTTTGGATTAGATTTCGAACCCCTCTGGGGTGATATTCTGTCACTCTTCTGTGGTGACTTGCATGAGCTGTTGTGGGATACTTGGATTGTCTTGGCGCGATCTAATATTCCTTTTGACATTATCCGATGAATGTTCCAATAGGATTAAGGTCTGGAGAGCAAGCTGGCCAGTCGAAAATAGCGATTCCCTCTGTTTCAAGATAATGTCGCGCAAGGTTGCTGTTATGCGGAGGAGCATTATCTTGCATAAAAGTGAAATTCTCACCGTGGGCACCTCACCAGAGTCTAACTATGGGTTCCAGCACTAGGTCCACGTAATTTCTAGCCGTTACACTCGTAGGGAACGAAATCAAATCTGTTATGCGTACCAGCATAATGCCACCCTAAAACATCTCACTGCCCCCTTGGTATTTCGGAATTTGTGTTGCTGCTCGGAGTCCAGCTTGAACCCCGAATCTGCGGTCATCTGATCGAACACCAATTCAGGTCTCATGCGAAAAAAAACATTTCGCTAATTCTCAATATTCCAATTTTGGTGCTCGATTTCCCAATTAAGTCTGTTAATTTTTTGTTCTAGTCCAAATTTTATAGAGAACTTCAAATAAATTAATTTTTTTCATTTTCCCACTTTTCGATAATATTTGTTTGTTATTCTGATAATACTTTTTAATGTCTAGAAGTATCGGTTTTCCCAATAAGGTCGCTGGGATTTCAAAATACAATAACAATAGAATGCTTTGAGATTTTGAGTTGCTTTTTTTTTCTTTTGTAGATAATTTCATAAAATTAATTATGGAATTCAAGATTTTTTATATGGCCGCCTTGCCAGCGCCGGCAGAACCGCATTCTCTCAACCCAATTTTCCATTGCTCTCAGATAAACTGCTGTCTCTATTTCGTTGATAGCGCTCTCAATATTGATTTGAAGTTGATCCAAAGTTATCGGTTTGTTGGAGTGCGCCATTGATTATATGAAAACCTATAGAAAAAATCCGGTGGTGTTAGATCAGGCGATCGAGGTGGCCAATTGTCTGAGCCATTTTTGAGATAATTCTCCCACATAGCTTACTCTCCAGCAAAGTGATTGTTTCGGTCACTGTATGGCATGCGTTTTCGTCCTCCTGCAATTACATGTCATTCAAGTCTAATGTGAATTATCAATTTGTTCGAAGAAGAAGGAGTGACGTATGAATGCATCGATATCGCTCGCCATTTACGGTGCATACGTTTGCAATATCGTCACGAAAGAAATATAGCCCAATAACACTGCCAGCATGAATTCCGCACCAGAACGAAAGTATTTGTGGATACAAAGGCTTCTCCAATATGTCCCTTGAGTTTGACTCACACCAAAATCGTTTGTTTTGCTTCTTGACAAAGCCATCAAGCCAGAATAAGCTTTGCCAGTGAAGATGATTTTCTTGTGAGAATTGTTATCTTCGCCAAACTGCCGCAAAGCAAACACACGGCGCTTTTGGGAATCATCCGGCAATAGTTCTCGAGTAGGAAGGATCTTGTATGGATGCAGGCTCAACTCCCTCCCCAAAATAGTCCCAATTCTTGCGAACGACGTGGAATAGACTGATCCTTATTCTCGAGAACACTGGCCTTAACGACAGCAATATTCTCAGCGCTCCTTTCATTTCTTGATCTTGAAGGGAAATTTACATCCAATAGCGATAATTTCGATTCAAACTTTTCCACTAAACGCAGTATTGCTGACTCAGATGTGTGCAAGAGCACTGTTTTACATATCGCTTATTTTCGTAATGTTTGTATAATTTTAAGACGCTGTTCGTTTTGTGTAGTTCGGCATCATGAATTGTTGATGTTTCCTGAAAAACAAAAAGCTTGACAGATCGTTACCTCAAGAGGAGTGTCGCATGACGTTTTGAAATCCCAGCGTCCCTATCGGTAAACCCTGTACATACAAACAACCAAAGTCATTTGGAATCACCAGATCTTTTGAGTATTACCTCAGGATTGTTAAAATTGATCTTTTTCATCTTCTCACCTTCTCCGTGTTTTTTCACGGAGAAGGTGTTTTTTTCTTGACCACAGTAGCTTGTATTACCTCCTCTTGCCCTGATACAAGCCTTAATCCATCTAGTAATGCTTTAGATTTCCTCTGGGGTGATATTCTGCCACTCTTCTGTGGCGGCTTGGGTTACCCTGGCGCGATCTAATTTTCGTTTTAAGATTATCCCATATATGTTCAATGGGATTTAGGTCTGGAGAGCAAGCTGGCCAGTCCAAAATTTTCCCTCTGTTTCAAGATAATATCGCGCGAGGTGTCTGGTATGCGGAGGAGCATTATCTTGCATAAAAGTGAAATTCTCACTGTGGGCACCTCGCCAGAGTCTCACTGTGGGCTCCTGCACTAACTGTTAAAACTGCCATACTAACGGGGAACTGTAGCCTCAGGAAACACCTAAATAAATGAGGATTGCAGAATATATTATTTTATTTCGTTTCGTTTGAACTTTTTTAGTTCAGTTCGATTTCGAGAGTGGAGAACACATCGTCTCCGTGTTCTTTGTTACCGTTCAGTAAGACTAAGCAGCCCTTGAATTATCTAGATATGTATCTTTCGTTTTATCATTACGTAGGAGATCTGTGTATACCTTAGTCCTGGAGAACGCAAAATATTTTCCCGAAAAGTCGACTGAATGTATAAATAAAGATCTGTGGAAAAAAATTGGCTTAATTCTACCAGTTCGAAATAACTTAATAGAAAAATTGCCAACTAAGATTTTCCAGGATGTTTAGGGTATCAACTGATTTCATTTTGAGGGCTTCAACATCATGTTCAGATAAAACCAGTGAGATGTCGTTAGCATATTGCTATACATTCTTCTGTAGTTCTTCAGGTAAGTCAATGGTGTATATTATGTACAGGAGAGGTCCCAATATAGATCCCTGAGGAACACCCTTATAAACTTCAAGACTTTCTGACCCAATGACTTTACCCGCATCATTTGCCTCTGAAACATACTGCTTGCGGTTAGACAAGTTGTACCTCACCAGTCGCTGCACCACCTCACGTATCCCATATCATTCCAGATTTTTCAATAGTTTATTATGGCATACACTATCGAAGGCCTTGCTGAGGTCTAAAAACAAAACGAGAGTACACTTTCCATCATTCGAAGAGTTGACTATTTTATTAATTGCTGAACATATAGTATGGACAGTAGATATTTGTTTCCTAAAAACATATTGTGAAGTTTTCAGAACAGCAAAATTTTCCGAAAAGTTTCTTACTCTCTCATAGTTAACGTGCTCATATATCTTACTGACATTTGGAGGTATAAAAATCGGTCTGTACTTAGATAATGCTGTAGGATCTCCTTTTTTCTTGAATACAGGCTTAATTCTGGCTATATTAAGCTTACTAGGGGCATTTCCAGTGGAGAGTGTCAAGTTGATCAAGTGACTGAGCGGCGCTGCGATGATGTGGTCTACGCGTTTGAGGACCTTTATGTGAATCTCATCTCTTCCAACAGCATTGGTATTCGTTCTTCTTCTTACGGTGCCTTATCCTTAAGGACGTTGGCGATTACATTTGCCCATCATATTAGTCCATTGACGTAAGTTCTTAAGCCAGGAGTTGCGTCTTCTTCCCGGTCCCCTTTTGCCATTGATTTTTCCTTCGATAATAAGTTGAAGCAGTTCGTACTTTTGGTTTCTCATAATGTGACCGAAATATTGCGTCTTTCTTTCTTTTATTATCTGCACAAGTTCTCGATCCTTTCTCATCCTCTGCATAACTTCTACGTTTGTCGTATGACTCATGTAAGATATTCTCAGCATTCTACGGTAGCACCTAAGTTCGAACGATTCTATTCTTTTTTGTGTTGTTTCCGTCATTGTCCATGCTTCAACGCCATATAGCACGGTGGAGAAAACGTAGCATTTCAGTATTCGAACTCTTAATGAGATATTTAGTTGGCAGTTGCATAGTATTTTTTGCATTTTATAAAACATAGCTCGTGCTTTTTCCAGGCGTGTTTTTATCTCTAGTGAGTGATCCCAAGTTTCATCAAGGCTACTTCCTAGGTATGTTATTTTTGTTACTTGTTCTAATTCTGTTCCGTTGACCCTAATTCCGACCTTTCTGTTTTGGTGTTTGCTGATAGCCATCGTTTTTGTTTTCTTTGTATTTAGTTTCATTCCAAATTCTTTACGTGTTATCATCACTCGGTTCATCAGGCGTTGTAGTGCTTCAGCGCTATCTGCTAGAATAACCGTGTCATCTGCGTATCGCAAGTTGTTAATGCATTGTCCATTTATTATTATGCCATCCGAGGTATCCTGTAGTGCCTTCTTAAATAACTCTTCCGAACAAACGTTAAACAACAACGGGGAAAGAACACATCCTTGCCTTACTCCTTTCTCGATATTAATGTCTTCAGATGTCTCTCCATTGATTCTAATTTTAGCCTTTTGGTCTTGGTAAAGGTTTGATATGATTCTCAAGTCTTTGTCATCTATGTTACAAGACCTGAGAATTTCTATTAGTTTTTCGTGTTTCACCAGGTCGAAAGCCTTTTGATCCCTACATCTTTCAACAAGCACACGTATTGAAAAAAGTGCCTCTCTTGTTCCAAAGCCATTTTTGAAGCCAAATTGTGTTCGTCCCGTGTGTTCGTCCAATTTGTTATAAATTCTATTGTGTATTATTCGGAGGAACAATTTCAGTATATGATTCATTAGACTAATGATCCTATATTCCTTACATTTCCTGGAGTTCTTCTTTGGTAGTGGTATAAACACCGATGTCAGCCAGTCTTTTGGTATTATTCCAGTTTCGTATATTTTATTAAATAAGTTCCCCATAACATCGATGTTTTCTTATCCTTATAATTTCAATTGGGATATTATCTTCTCCAACAGCTTTTTTGTTTTTTAGTTGTTTTGTTGCTTTAATAATTTCCTCCTTTGTGATGTAGGGTCCAGACGCTACTTTCTGTACATCTATGCTCTGTCTCTCCTGGTCTTGAAAAATATCTTCTATGTATTCTTTCCATCTGTTTATTTGATCTTTTATATTCAGTAGGGGTTTCCCATGTTTATCTTCAACGAAAGATAAAGAGGATTGCTTCCACATTCCAGCTCCTTCTTTTATTTTTTTGTGTAAATTGAAAGTATCATGTTTTTGTTCTAGTTTCTCAATTTCTTCACATCTTTCGTTTAGCCAGGTAACCTTAGCTTCTTTGATTTTTATTTTGATATTTTTATGTATTTGTTTATATCCTGTTTCGTTTTTATTTCTGAATTTTCTTCTCTCTTACATCATGTCCAAGATTTCTTCTGTCATCCAAGATTGATTCTTTTTCCTGGTCTCCTGCTTAAGGTGCTTCTCTGTAACATTTTTTAGTGTTGTTTTAATCTTTTGCCAGTCTTCTTCAGAAGTTTGCGTCGGCTTTAATGGTTTTTCGTTTATATATCTATGTATTTCTTCCTTTATTTTATTGTACGTAGATTCCTCTTTCAATTTATCGGTGTTGATAATAGTTGCTTTCTTATTTCCTTTGGTTCTTTTAAATTCTATCTTTATCCTTGCTAGAAGAAGATTGTGATCGGTGGGAATGTCAGCTCCGGGGTATGTCTCGCATGATTTTACTGCATATTCGTTAAAATTTTTTTATTTGGTGAACCTCACATTCATCTGTAGGCTCCAAGAATATGCTAGCATGATGATCCTCATGTACAGTGTATACTTCACTATCAGCATTATTGTGTTTCTCACAACCCACATGAAATTTGTTGAAATCATTGACCAGGGATTTCTTATCTACATTTCGAAAGTTTTCAAAGATATTCTGATTAGATGCAGGTTTTACAAGAGTATATTTTAATGAGTTTCCAAGTAGCTTTGTTCTTATTCTTTCCATTTGATATATATTCCATATTGATACGCTGCTTTGATGCATTAATAACTCTTTTCAAAATACTGCAGTATTTTCTACAATGCTCTCAGAAATTCGAGTTTGATATCGGATAAATTGCATAGAAATAGGAAGGAAGGTAGGATATTAGTGGATAAATTTGTCCACAGAGAATCCTTGCATTTTCATAGCAACGCAACATTCACAACAAACAGCAGGGTTTTAATACTGTCAAGAACAGCCATTTTAGTACCTGTTGTAAAGTTTCTGCCGATATAAATTAAACTGTCTCGTTTTGGAAGCACCAGTGAAGTAGGAATAAATGATTCTATACAGAATTCTATCCCCAAAAATACAAGAAAAACGCACAGCTCGATTTGGAATCAATTCAGTATATTTTGCAAGGAACGAACGTTCGATTTGGATGTACAGCATTCTATTGAAGATATTGCAGAAATTCTTATGCATTGAGGTTTCAGTATGAAACAAATGAATGGACAAGATTACAAAGAATACGTTCTCAAAACAATGTGGAACACAACTGCGAAAATGATGCAGAATATGTATTTCGAAAAATTCAACATGAGTTTCAACCCCTTTACCGATTCAGCATTTAGAAAGGCTAGTGAAGCTCGCAATTCTAAAAGGAAAATGTTACAAGGGGATGTGGAAAAGCGCAAAGAAAGTTCCGTTTCATTATAAAGAAGAGAATTTGATAGCATGGGACGAAAATGTCCCTATAGATTCGTTGAAAAATTTTTTCCATATTGTTGCTTATGAATTAGCATGGCGTGGCGGTGAAGCAGAAACTTGCAAGGTACACTTTTTCAAAGAGGAAAAATTTAATAACGGAGAAGTGACTGGTCGTATTGAATATAACCCAGTATTCTCGAAAACTTGCCAAGCGGCTCAAAAGAATGCTGTGAAAGTGAATGGCTAATAAAAAAAGGAAAACCCAGATTTATGTCATGTGAGGTTGTTTCGTAAGATATTGTCGAAAAGACCCAATCATATTACAAGTGATAGATTATTTCTGGCTCCCAATCAATTTTGGAAAAAAAAAGTAGATCTAAAGCTTAGTACAAAAATATGCCTTTAGAATGAATGAAATATCCAAATGGACAAAAATTTCAGCAGAGAAAGTTATACTGGATATGAAAAATAAAAAGATCACAAATCATTCTCATAGATCCAGTACTGTTTCGAACTTATCTGAGTCAGGTGTCACTGAACAAGAATTGATCAAACTAACCAGACACTCTACGGCAAGCTCTATTAAGCCCTACCTGCAACTGAACAATGAGCATCATTTGAATCGAGTTTTAAATCTTCGAGAAACTTCTGCGAATGCTGAATCTTCCATAATTCCTCAGGCATAGTCTCATATAGAATCGACCCGGAGCAAAAAAATTGTATATAATAATTGCATTTTCAATAACTGCTCATTCCAATAATTACTAAACATGTTTGTAATGAATGCCTTATGATTTTCTCGTTGAGTTTGTGTGCATTTCTCAATAAAGTTCATTTTGTACGTTTTGTCATTCGCGGAATTTTCTCAGCAAATACCACTCGAGCTACTCGACAAAATCACTCGAGCTACGCCCTCGTGATTTTGTGCCTAGTTCTCGTTGAATTGAATATTACTTACGAATAGTTTTCGTTTATTTTCGCATGATATTCTTATACCTGTAGTAATCCAGTGGTTTTTTCCAATAATAGCACGGCTTCTTTTCCTTCGGAAATATGCTTAAAAGATCAGAAAAGATCGTCGAGAACGTGTCATACCCAATTTCAGCATCCTCACAAGAAGGAACTCTACGCCCCCAATCCACTTCGTCCATTGCTTCGGCAAGTTTCTTCTCTGAAAAAAATTCTATTATAGTTATACCTTACTGGTACTTCTATTCCTCATTTAAAGGGATCTCTGTAATTTGTGCGTGATGATACGAGAGAGCCGATATCATCACCCTACCAACTATGTTATTTTCCTCATCACTGACAAAAATGTTATCTTTCAGGATTTTGGACGTTCGTGTCACTCGGGTAGGTTCATGAATTGTTTTATGTAGATTCAAGCTCTGCAGAACATCAGTAAACTTCTTCGAAGCACGGTCTCTTTTCAATAAGCATACAATAAAATCCCCGCTCAGCAACATCTTATATTTTTTATATGAAGTTGACAACTCGTACAGATTTTAAAGTGCACCAAGAAATACATCAAGATTGCCCGAAAGGGGTCGATACGATGCAATCATGACTAATTTCTGATGTCTACACACAGCACAGGGAAACTCAAAATGATCCTCTACTGAGTTTTAGAGCTCTTTTGTGGGAAAAAACTTGAGTTGACTTTAATTCTGAAAACAAAACGTTGTTTTGAACTTGACTTAAGTCAAGGTTAGATTAGATATCCGCAGAACCGATACTATCTTTAGGACACGAAAGTCAAACGAAAGTGAGTCACTAATCCTCGAATATTCCCTCCACAGGTACTCACAGGTTTCGCAGAGGAGAGTTTGATGCGAAACGAAGTCAATCCCGTGAGATTTTGTGTGAAAATAAAAATAGTGAGCGATATTATGAAGTTTCGATCTGTCAGTGTTCTAGCGGCGATTTGGTAAAAAACTGAAATGAAATTACAATTGCACAATGAGGATGGACGATGTGTAGTCATATTTTCACAAAAAATATTTGAATTGTGGAAGCCGTTACTTGATGTAGATCCATGATATAAATGAGATAAAAAACACAAGGTTTAACTTTAATCTACACTTTATTTGAAAAAATTCGACGACATTTCGCTGACGCAGCAGCTTTATCAAGAATGACAAACAGATTGAAGAGTATGGTATTATAAACAAATCGTAGAACAAGTTGGATGAATAACAGGAAAATCCATACCGAGCCATTGTGCAGTTAGTATGGAAGGTAATAAAAACTAATTGAACAAGTTAAGTAGGGGTGAATAATTTACATCTACCTGCTCATTCAAAAGCTTGTCCGAATGTTTGTATCTATTTATTTCTAATGCTTCTAGGAGATCTAATTTTAAACTTTTTGATTTTATATGTAATATGTCAAAGTTTTATTGAATGAATGGTTTTCTTTTATTAAGTGGTTTGAATAATTTGAATCAGATTTATTTTTATCGAAGCTACGTTTATGTTCAGATGTTCTTATGCCAAAACTCCTATAGGTCCTACCGATATAAATTTTATCACAAGAACCGCAATTGAGTTTATAGATTCCTGATTAACTTGAGTTTTCAACACGAGATTTATTATTTTAATATGTTTGCCTAAGTTATTAGAAGTTTTGAAAGTTATATTAAGATTTTGTTTGACGAGAAAGGATTTAATATTTGTACTTGCAGAACCGCAGAATGTTAAACTGTTGAATATTTTATAGTCTTTATGAATAGGATATACTTCATTTATTGCTTTCTGATACAGTTTTTACGAATGATTAGATCTATCATATCCGGATTATATGAATTATTAATGGCTATCTGTTTGATGATATTTAACTCTTTATTATAATCTTCTACTGATAAAGGTAAATTGAGTAATCGATGTACCATGCTGTTTAAAGCTGCAACTTTGTGTTGAATTGGATGTAATGAGTAGTTATGTATAATTGTATCAGTATGTGTTGGTTTACGAAAGACCGAAAAACATGATTATTATTTCGTTTAGTGATTTTCAAGTCCAAAAATTAATGGAATCGTTCTGTTCAATTTCTATCGTGAATTTAATGTTCAAATGGATGGAATTAATGAAATTAAGAAATAAGTCTAATTGACGAGTAGTTCCAATGAAACATACTAAGATGTCGTAACATATCTATACCAATAAAGAAATTTGGAAATGAGTGGATGTGTATGAATTTTCTGTTCGATATTATTCATAAAAATCTCTGCTAAAAGTGGACTCGAAGGATTTCCCATGATCAAACATTTTCACTACTGTAATAGATGTTGTTCAAAGAAAAATAATTTTGTTCAATGCAAACGTCCAACAGATGCAATATTTCTGATTTAATTATGTGGTTAACATGATTTGAATTCAACATGTTTTCGATTAATATTTTGACATCACCTAGAGGAACACTTGGGTGTTTGATGTTGAGAATTTATACTTATACCTTTGAGTCCACTTTGAGCAGAGATTTTTATGAATAATATCGAACAGAAAATTCATACACATCCACTCATTTCCAAATTTCTTTATTGGTATAGATATGTTGACGAAATCTTAGTATGTTTCATTGGAACTACTCGTCAATTAGACTTATTTCTTAATTTCATTAATTCCATCCATTTGAACATTAAATTCACGATAGAAATTGAACAGAACGATTCCATTAATTTTTCGACTTGAAAATCACTAAACGAAATAATAATCATGTTTTTCGGTCTTTCGAAAACCAACACATACTGATACAATTATACATAACTACTCATTACATCCAATTCAACACAAAGTTGCAGCTTTAAACAGCATGGTACATCGGTTACTCAATTTACCTTTATCAGTAGAAGATTATAATAAAGAGTTAAACATCATCAAACAGATAGCCATTAATAATTCATATAATCCAGATATGATAGATCTAATCATTCGTAAAAACTGTATCAGAAAGCAATAAATGAAGTATATCCTATTCATAAAGACTATAAAATATTCAACAGTTTAACATTCTGCGGTTCTGCAAGTACAAATATTAAATCCTTTCTCGTCAAACAAAATCTTAATATAACTTTCAAAACTTTTAATAACATAGGTAAACATATTAAAAATAATAAATCTCGTGTTGAAAACTCAAGTTAATCAGGAATCTATAAACTCAATTGCGGTTCTTGTGATAAAATTTATATCGGTAGGACCTAGAGGAGTTTTGGCATAAGAACATCTGAACATAAACGTAGCTTCGATAAAAATAAATCTGATTCAAATTATTCAAACCACTTAATGAAAGAAAACCATTCATTCAATAAAAACTTTGACATATTACATATAAAATCAAAAAGTTTAAAATAAGATCTCCTAGAAGCATTAGAAATAAATAGATACAAACATTCGGACAAGCTTTTGAATGAGATGGTAGATGTAAATTATTCACCCCTACTTAACTTGTTTAATTAGTTTTTATTACCTTCCATACTAACTGTAAAATGGCTCGGTGTGGATTTTCCTGTTATTCATCCAACTTGTTCTGCGATTTGTTTATAATACCATACTCTTCATTCTGTTTTTCATTCTTGATAAAGCTGCTGTGTCAGCGAAACGTCGTCGAATTTTTTCAAATAAAGTGTAGATTAAAGTTAAACCTTGTGTTTTTTATCTCATTAATTTCTTCAATATTATTATTATTGAACATACTTAATCCACTTATTCGAGGTGCCTTGAAATAAAATACATAATTACCCACATGTAAGGGAAATGTTGATCATAATCTACTCGCAAACGGTGTTGTAAACAAGGTATAAGTTTTCAATGTAAGCACCGACAGCTATGTGAGCTTTTTTCCTGCAAAGCTGCATATTAATAGTAGGAAATGTAGTGGCGGTATGGAAATTTTCCGGTTTTCATCGATCAGATAATTAAAAGCGCGTTATCTGTATGATTTATGCTGGCAGCTTCTATTCAATCCGCAAAAAAGAATGCCCAGCCCTTTGCCGGCCAGCAGTGAAAGAGAAATAAGAGACGATGTCTCATGTTTATTAATGGACCGCAAACAGTCTGTTTGTCAATTTAATGAATTTATTAATTATGAAGTGCATGTTTTGCAATAACGTTCACTTCTTTGCCGACGTAAATCATCGGATCTGGGCATAATGCGATGTAGGCAGTACCGGGTTCGGTAAGTCAATGATTCTCCCAAAATTAGAATCGCAAGAATATAAAAGTAAGTTAAAATACTTGTTGAGACTTCAACTCACTATTTTAGTCCACAATATCTTTCTAGTATCGATTAACACCAACTAAAAAAAAAAACGTCAAGCGCCAGTAGAACTCACCACTCACTAATACTGTACAGGATCGTACGTATACACAGTATGTCGGAAAAGCTCCCGAACTTTTGAAATAAAATCAAAAATTACTTCTAACGAAATTTATTCCAATAATTTTTCAACATAGTCCCCTCCCCTAGAAATACACTCCTTTGAGCACTCCACGAGTGATTCGAAGGCTCTTTGGAACTTCTCTAAAATTATCGCTCTGAGACACTCGGTGCAAGCCGCTTAAATGCTCGGTACATCTCCAAAAAATCGTCCTTTCAGGTGCATTTTTAGCTTGGGAAATAGGAAAAAGTCTAGTGGAGCCAGATCTGACGAGTATGTAGCGTGGGTGATACTTGGAATATGATTTCCGGCGAGAAAACGCATCACACTCCACGATACCGGATCCTTGTACTCGGGTCTGACGCTATTAATCCACCGCTTCAAACGTTTCAACATTTCTACATAATATGCAGTATTCACGGTGACGCCTGGGGGCACAAATTCTTGGCGGATCAGACGTTTGGAGTCGAAGAAAGCGATGAGCATCGTCTTTACCCGTGATTTTTGTTGGCGGATGACTGCCGCTTCGTGGAAAGATCGTATTGAAACACCAAGTCTTGTCACCAGCCACAATTGAGGTTAGAAAGTCTGGAGTGGTCTCGCAAAGTTTTGAGTATCAGTATTAGTTATGATATCAGCTTGTATTGCTCCAAAAATAATGCTATAATGAACATTATTTGACTAAAGATGGTAGAACAAGGTCGAATGATCAAATACAGATCTGTCAATCTGGGTTAGCGAAGATCTGCCCTTAGGAGTTTGTTTTTTTTTCTGTTCTCGTTATGGGGGCGGTAAAACGAAACTTACGAAATAAAAATATTTTTTCTGAGATGGTCAACATGATCAAATGATCAAATATAAGTATGTCACTCTGGAATGCCAACAATTTCATCAATTTTCTCAACCATTGCGGCGCCAACTTCACGGTGATCAAATTACTGTTTTCGTTATAGGGGTTGGTGGAAAAAAACTGAAGGATTAAAATTATTTTTCAAGAGAAGGTCACACATGATAAAATGATCAAATTTAAGTGTGTCACTGTGGTTAACCCAAAAAGCGTCCATTAAAAAACGAAGTTTTTTGTTCATTAAGGGGGCTGATCAAAGGAAACTATAGGCTGGTGAATCAGGGTCAAACAGTAGTGAAACGCGAGGTTGAATTTCATCAATTTCCCCCAAAATTGCAATGTCAACTTCACGGTGATCAATTTCTTGTTTTCGTTATAGAGAATTGTAGAACAAAACTGAATGATTGAAATATTTTTCTAGAATTGTTCGAACGGGGTCAAAAGATCAAATATAATCATGTCACTTCGGACGAGCCAAAAATCAATCCTTAAAAAACAAACTCTTCTGTTTATTGAGGGAGCTGATCGAAGGAAACTATAGGGTGGTGAATCAGGGTCAACAGTAGTAAAACGCTAGGTTCAATTTCATCAATTTTCCCCAAAATTGCGATGTCAACTTCACGGTGATAAATTTCTTGTTTTCGTTGTGGAGAATTGTAGAACGAAACTGAAGGATTGGAATATTTTTCTAGAATTGTTCAAACGGGGTCAAAAGATCAAATATAATGATGTCAATTTGGACGAGCCAAAAATCAACCCTTTAAAAACGAACTCTTCTGTTTATTAAGGGAGCTGATCGAGGGAAACTATAGGGTGGTGAATCAGCGTCAAGCAGTAGCGAAACGCTAGGTTAAATTTTATCAATTTTCCCCAAAATTGCGATGTCAACTTCACGGTGATAAATTTCTTGTTTTCGTTGTGGAGAATTTTAGAACGAAACTGAAGGATTGAAATATTTTTCTAGAGCTGTTCAAACGGGGTCAAAAGATCAAATATAATCATGTCACTTTAGACGAGCCAAAAATGAACCCTTAAATTACGAACTCTTCTGTTTATTAAGGAAGCTGATCGAAGGAAACTGTAGGGTGGTGAATCAGGGTTAACAGTAGTGAAACGCTAGGTTAAATTTCATCAATTCTCCCCAAAATTGCAATGTCAACTTTACGGTGATCAATTTCATCTTTTTGTTATGGGGAATTGTAGAACAAAACTGAAGGATTGGAATATTTTTCTAGAATTGTTCAAACGGGGTCAAAAGATCAAATATAATCATGTCATTTTGGACGAGCCAAAAATCAACCCTTAAAAAACGAACTCTTCTGTTTATTGAGGGGTGCTGATCGAAGGAAACTATAGGGTGGTGAATCAGCGTCAAGCAGTAGTGAAACGCTAGGTTAAATTTTATCAATTTTCCCCAAAATTGCAATGTCAACTTTACGGTGATCAATTTCATCTTTTTGTTATGGGGAATTGTAGAACGAAACTGAAGGATTGGAATATTTTTCTAGAATTGTTCAAACGGGGTCAAAAGATCAAATATAATCATATCACTTTGGACGAGCCAAAAATAAACCCTCAAAAAACGAATTCTTCTGTTTATTAAGGGAGCTAATCGAAGGAAACTACAGGGTGGTGAATCAGGGTCAACAGTAGTGAAACGCTAGGTTCAATTTCATCAATTTTCCCCAAAATTGCAATGTCAACTGTACGGTGATCAATTTCATCTTTTTGTTATGGGAAATTGTAGAACAAAACTGAAGGGTTGGAATATTTTTCTAGAATTGTTCAAACGGCGTCAAAAGATCAAATATAATCATGTCACTTTGGACGAGCCAAAAATCAACCCTTAAAAAACGAACTCTTCAGTTTATTAAGGGAGCTGATCGAAGGAAACTATAGGGTGGTGAATCAGCGTCAAGCAGTAGTGAAACGCTAGGTTAAATTTTATCAATTTTCCCCAAAATTGCGATGCCAACTTCACGGTGATAAATTTCATGTTTTCGTTGTGGGGAATTGTAGAACGAAACTGAAGGATTGAAATATTTTTCTAGAGCTGTTCAAACGGGGTCAAAAGATCAAATATAATCATGTCACTTTGGACGAGCCAAAATTGGATCTTAAAGAAAAAGAAATTTTTTGTTTGTTAAGGGGACTGATCGGAGGAAACTAAGGGGTAGTCAATCATCAGCAAATTGTGGTGAAAATGAGGTTTAATTTTATTGATTTTTCAAACATTGCAGTGCCAACTTCACGATAATCAAATGTCTGTTTTCGTTATGAGGGGAGGTAAAACGAAATTGAAGGACATATTTTTCTACAGTTGGTCAAACAGGGTCAAGTGATCAGGTATAAATATGTCACTCTGGGCCAAAAATTGACCCTTGAAATAAAAAGAAGTTTTTGGTTGTTTTTAATTTAAGTATTTCGATCCTTGAAAAATAAGAAACTCTTTGGTCGTTGAGGAGGTTGATCAAATATTTTTCTAGAGATTGTCAAATATAATTATGTCACTCTGGACCAGCCAAAAATCGACCCTCGAAAGGAAAAGTTTTGTTTGTTGAAGGGGCTGATTGAAGGAAACAATAGGGTGGTTAATCATGGTTAAATGATGATGAAACGCTGGGTTAAATTTCATCAATTTTCTCGAACAATGCAGTGCCAACTTCACGGTGATCCATTTTTTGTTTTTAATATGGGGGTGGTAGAATGAAACTAAAGGATTGAAAATGTATTTCTAGAGTTGGTTAAACATGGTTAAATGATCAAATATAAGTTCGTCACTTTGGACTAGCCAAAAATCGACCCTTTTTTGTTTCGTTAAGGGGTCTGATTGAAAGAAACTATAAGGTGGTCATTCATTATCAAGTGGTAGTCAGATATGTGTCTATATTGCATAAAATTTCTCAAATATTGCGGATTCAACGCGGAGCTGTAATTAACAAAAAGAGCACGTTTCTAGTGTTGATCAATCGAGATAATACTTTAAAAGCTGCGGTGTTTATTGAAGTCAATGTTTAACACTAGAAATTACATAAATAAAAGTCCCTCCCTAATAATTCGGCCACCTACTGTACTCAAAAAATGACGAGAATTCGAAACCATTTTTCATTCGGCTTATAACTGAAGAATGGTCGTTAAAGAGGTTCAAACACGTCAATATTTATGGACGCCTCGTTCCCATTATACAAACTGGCTTACAATCAGGCATTTCGTGCGAACGCGACCACAACCAGAGGCTCTTTTTCTCTCTTCTGAGCCGCTTACAGATCTGAAAAATACGGAGATCGTAGATTTTATTTAATTGGAACAGCGGGCACTCTAGCTGTTGCCAATCCTACCATCTTGTGGCCGTGTTTACGAGCTCTCCCGGTTATATGTAATATTCAATATTGTGATTGGGTATTTATTGGACTGTGTTATGAAGCATAAACTATGGATTATAAGTGGACATAAAATAAACGTATTATGTACCACTTAGTCGTCGCCCTGGCTCCCTGCGATCCTGTAGACCGCAGTGTATTTGAGCTAAGTCTGGGTGTTGTTAAAGTGTAAAACTGTATGCTTTATAGTTGCTTCTTAGAGGTTTAAAAAGAATATATTTCTCAATTAAAAACATCATTGAAGCTGCATCAATAACAAATTGTTGTTTTATCATAATTTTATAGACTTTATTCAATAGAGAAGATTATAAATGGTATCCGAAACTGATTCAGCTATGCTCTAGTTCTTTCATATTTTGAGATATTTAGTTATCATGAAAACAAGATTACTATACATGGAATCCTCGCCTACCACTTGGTGGAACACTATGAACAAATGATTAATTAAAACACTAGGCTGAGGTTTCTCAATAATATATTCAAATACGAGATATATATTTTGGGTTATCAGCCGATTATCAAGACTTATACAATACTGAACGAGAAATGAGTAGTTTCATTCAAATTTGACAGCCTGTTCTAAATCAACAGGATATAGACATAAGTCTGTTTGCTTATTACAAATTTGCTCTTTTTGCCTACGAGTAGAAGTGATTTTCATCATCTTTAAAATGTTCAACTTATTCCCTTTATTACCTGGATATATATGTTCAATTCTTTCGAAATCTATGGAATGATTCTTATCTATACAATGGCCAGAAAAACCGGTAGAATTTTTGTCGATACATCTTCTAGTTAGGCCTATAGGGAAAGTCTTACGTTCAATGCTGTTTATTTTATATTCATTCATCCCTTGCCTCAACAATTTTCTACAAAATTGCGATGTCAACTTCACGGCGATCAATTTCTTGATTTAGTTATGTGGAATTATAGAACGAAACTGAAGGATTGAAATATTTTTTTAGAATTGTTCAATCGGGGTCAAAAGATCAAATATAATCATGTCACTTTCGACGAGCCAAAAATTGACCCTTAAGAAAAAAAGTTTTTGGTTCGTTCAGGGGGCTAATCAATGGAAACTATAGTATGGTCAATCACAGACGAACGGCGGAGAAACGCGAAGTTAATTTACACAATTTTCGTTTTCTTATTGCCGAAGGATAGCTCTATTGATGAATTGAAATAGATTATCCTCATTTTATATAGGCGTGACTCAAAAAATTATTGAATATATATATATATATATATATATATATATATATATATATATATATATATATATATATATATATATATATATATATATATATATATATATATATATATATGGAACACCCTGTATTTTATTATTCATGTCAACGCATAAAATATTGTGCTATATTTTTGCAGAATTAACCTTATCTTTCTCTTCGATCATTTTCGAAATATTCGATCATTTGTGAAAGTTTTGATGAAAATTCTACAAACCGTATCAAAACTCATCAACATGCATTATTATTCGCACCGAAGTTTTTTTGTCTGTAATGATTCAAGTAGTAAAAAATGAAACCTAAACAAGTTAATTATTTTAAGGAATGATAAAATCAAGATGATTGAAACGTAAATCGAGGTATGTGTTGACATTTTTTTTCATTTGTGCCTTCTGTCAGGTGTGTGTACGTATGTACGAGATGCTTCCTTTCTGGAAACGTTAGGGTACTCCGATGTACAGTAAAACCTCCGAATAACGGACACCCACGGGGATCAAAAAGTTGTCCGCTATTGGGGGGTGTCCGTTATTTGGAGGTTCGTGATAGGGACAGATGAATAAAAAATACTGAGACCAACAAATTTATACTATATTTTATTGTTTGAAATAATCTTGGATAGTGGTTTGTTTTGCTGTCTTCAATTTTTTCTTGAAAATTTCAGACTCACAGTCTAAAAGAGTTGAGGAAATATTTTTGGTTAGATGTGGATGGTTTATAATAAAAAAGTTTTCTATATCTCTCAATTTTTCACATACCTCAGGCAAACTAGAGATAGTGGTCACTAATGATTCTTCATCTTCACTATCTAAATCAATGTTCTCATTAGTCACTTCGAGACAACAGCTCTCAATAGAAACGTCATTGTTTTCTGTCAACACATTGTCATCAATTGAAGAATACACTTCCAAGTCGGCAAAAGTCTCTCCGATATTTGGGAACAGAAGCGATAGTGGGATGTTATCTTCATGATCTATGTCGGAATCGCGTACCGCACTGTCACTTTTATGGAAGCCGGCTTTGGCAAAACAGTTTTTCACTACTTCCGGTGATAGTTTTCTCACGCAGCAGCAATCCATATGAGTGCATTCGTTAGAGTTATGCTTTTCTCCACTTTTTCTAATGACTCTTCTGTATCCATAATCGATAGAAGTCTTTTCACGAGCAGGCTCCTATAAATTACTTTGAAATTTTGAATTATTCCTTGGTCCATTGGCTGGCAATATGACGTTGTATTCGGCGGTAGAAAAATTATTTTCACATTGTCTAGTGGAATACTTGAGTGCGATGTTGCGTTATCTAAAAAGAGAACGACTTTCCGCTTTTCCCTTTTCATTTTATCATCGAATTTCCTCAACCAAAAGGACATGATCTCCATTGTCATCCACGCTTTTTTATTAGAGACCCATTCTAGAGGCAATTTATCGACATGGGCCCCCTTAAAACATCTTGGATTCTTACTTTTACCAATAACTAATGGCTCTTCTTTTGACCTTCCATATTCGAACATAAAAGAACAGTCAGTCTCTCCTTGGCTGCCTTTCCTCCAGAGCACTTATCATTTTTAATGCAAAAGTTTTTGCAGGTAGAGCGCGGAAAAAAGACCTGTCTCATCAGCATTGTAAATATCCTTAGGTGAATAGTCCTGAAGTATCAACTTCAACTTCTGCTTCCATTCAGAAACATCCTGCAAGTTAACATGCGCAGATTCCCCACATATAGCTTTGAAAGTAATTTTATGTCTCTGACAAAATTTTTCTAACCAGCCGTTAGAAGCTTTGAAGTCATTCAGCTGCAAATTTTGGCGGCTTCCAGTGCTTTCTCCTGGATTAAGGGACCAGAAATAGGAATATTTTGTTGCGAACCTTACAGAACCAGTTAAATACGACTTGATCAATTGCAAGGCCATCAGTTTTGGGAACGCCCTCTTCTGTTGAAGATTTCCACTTGTCTGGAACAACTTTTTATTTCACTAGCATTCTTCACTATATCCCCTATCTGCGTTTTTCCGACGCCAAATTTTTCACTCAGCTTCCGAACACTCAATCCACTTTTTTCACTCTCATCAATAATATCTATCTTCTCTTTAATAGACAAACGTTTTCTCTTTGTGAAGCCATGATATTGCAAGAACCTACAATTTTAAACTGAATGGAAATCAAGGTCCTCCAGGTGGTTAGGATCTTAATTTTGGTGATAAGGAAAAACCGAGCATTTCTTGTTTCCAAATATTCTCGTTTTATTTCTATAGGTACCTATAAAAATATAAAAGGTACCTACCTACACAGAACTAAAATGACCATTTTATTATCCCTCAGTTCCACTAACCATCGTAAATCCTGTTATCCCTAGTGTTGACAATTATTTCAATATGAATAGCGTTGAGAAGGTCGTATGTCCGATAGAGAGAGGTGAATTTACTGGTTTATGAGCAAATTTTGAATCTATCAGATGTCCGGGTCCGTTTTAGGAGGTGTCCGCTTTTGAGAGGTATGAATGGCATGAAATATTCGTTTTGACATGTTGGGATTCTAAAACTGTCCGATATTCAGAGGTGTCCGCATTTCGGAGGTGTCCGTAAGCAGAGGTTTTACTGTAGCTGGTTAGGGTGCTGTGAAGCGTTATGTGACACTGATGAGTAAATCGAGGTATGTGTTGAAATTTTTTTTATTTGTGCCTTCTGTCAGGTGTCCGGACATATCATATTCTGCATTTTACATGGTGAACTTATCAGTGTTTCGTTATTAAACATTGTTAAAGTGAGGTTTGAAACCAATTTTCTCAATAGACTGCCATGAAATTCTCCAAAAAAAAAATGGTTAATATGAGATTTATTCTGGATGAGTGTGATAGAAATTCTTTGTTGGCAAGTAGAGTTTATGCACAAAGCTTTCTTAATGAGAGGCATCCTGGTGCAAGATGCTTTGAAAAATTTCTAATTAGATTTATCGAAACGGATAATATCGCTTACAAAAAATATGAAAAACCAAAAACTGCTACAGCTGAAGACAACTAGTTATCAGTTTTGATGAAAGTGACAGAGGACCCATATAAAAGTCAAAGAGAGATCTCAGTTAACAGATATAAGCCAAACTTCCATTTAGAAAATCTTGAAAGTGAATAAATTTCGGGCATATCATGTACATCTGCACCAGGAACTGATCAATCAAGACTATGAAAATCGAATCAATTTTTGCAATTGAATCCGAATATGTTAAGAACAGTTCTTTTCTCGGACGAGGCAACTTTCCACAAGAATGGGCTTGTTAACAGGCACAACTTTCATTATTACGCTACGGAAAATACATTCCTCATGAGACAAATAGATCACCAGCATCGTTGGTTTTTGAATGTATGGGCCGCTATAGAAGATGGATATCTAATTGGGCCGAACTTTTTCGACGGATACCACAATAGTAAAATGTATTTTGATTTTCTGCAAAATCATCTACCAATGTTACTTGCCGATGTACCAGAGCATATAAGACAAGATTTGTGGTTTCAACAGGATGGAGCACCAGCACATTACTCACATCATGTTAGGGAGCATTTGAATCATGTATTTCCAAACAAATGGATAGGACGTGGTGGTCCTGTTAGATGGCCAGCTAGGTTACCGGACCTTACAAGTCTAGATTTTTTCTTGTGGGGTTATATTAAGGGCATCGTTTACCATATTCCTTCTACGAAACAGTTGGATATGAGACAGAGAATAGTCGACGCCTTTCAGTCAGTTAATCCGCAAATGTTGTCGAGAGTTCAATGGTCTTTCCTCAGAAGGATTGAGTTGTGTCTACAAAGGAACGGGAAACATTTCGAACACTTATTGAAATAGTTCAACACCTTGTATACCAAAAACCAATCTATTACGTATTTCATACACCTTGAAATATCTCCATTTCTCTGATCAAGTATAATGATATGTACTAATAAACTCTTCTTTCGCAACCTCTGATTTTATTATTTTAGTTTATTTTTTGTTATTTTGAAAATGGTCGAAGATAAAGATAAGGTTACTTCTGCAAAAATATTGCATAATATTTCATGCGTTGACATGAATAATAAAATGCAGGATATTCTGTTGGAAAAATCATGATAATTTTAAAATTACAATATTCAATAATTTTTTTGAGTCACTCCTGTATAAAATGAGGAAAATCTATTTCAATTCATCAATAAAGGCTATCGTTGGGCAATAAGAAAACGAAAGGAAAAAAGTATTCATTCTCTCTGGTCGAAGGAGCATGCTATGATATGAGAGCCTATTTTCAAGAATGTTTACATAAGAAAAAATATTGTGACGAAACTACTCACCAAAAAATTTATTACTTGAAGACATTATAGCAGGGTTTAGGACGCTCCTGAATCTTGAACAAAAAAGTGGTCCATCAATCTGAAAAAACCACCCAAGATTTTTTTATAGAAAATTGGGACACCCTGTTTAATGCAAAACAAATTGCAGAAGTAGATTGTTACTTCCTAAATACAATACCGTTCGAACAAAAATGAAATCTTCAAGAGTGTACGAGCTTTCGAGCACCACGCCACTGGTGTTTTCCACTAGAACTCTGGAACCGTTAAGAATAGAGTGACGTGAGTGGTATTAAAAAAGATAAAAATTCTGCTTCTGTAATACCGGGTGGCCTGATATCGTTGCCACAGAAGAAAATCTACTTTTTGAGGAAAAACTGAAATTTGAAATTTTGACACCCCGCAAAAAATGATTTGAATTTTTAGATACAATCTTGTATTTTCGTGATAAGAGATGTTGAGCTAAGGCAATTGTCACTGTTCATGGCCTTCTAGAACAAAAGATGAAAATTGCTGAAAAAAGATTGCGTTTTGTTTTTCTTTTAAAAATATTTCAATATGTTAGTTTTGAGTGTGAACAATACACGTCGATAACGAAATCCTCCTCTTCAGCAGGTTGAGCCTCACGCAATTTTCGGTCAACTTTAGAGAAATAGGTTCAATTCGGATGAAGTCTTTCCGGATAGCGCTCTCTGTATAATTGTTCAGCTTGAACGCTACCTGCACTCTCCATAAATAAGGCGCATATCGATTTTTTCACTTTGGGTGTATTGATTCATACTCAAAACTGAATTCACTAATTCGCAATGTCAATAATTAACAACAATGGAATGAAAATATCACACTGATATTTTTATGATCACAGAATATTATAAGTATGAACAAAAAATTTGTATCGCCAACGCATTTATTGATGTTAGCGAATGAGGAAACTCTGCGAAAATTGCGTAGGTATTTTCCTATAGAACTCGGGAACCGTTGATAATAGAGTGACGTGAGTGGTATAAAAAAAAGATAAAAAAGTACTGCTTCTGTAATACCATGTGGCCCGATATGGTTGCCTCAGAAGAAAACCTACTTTTTGAAAAACTTCAAAACTTAAACACCCCCTAAAAAAGGAGCAATTCAATTTTTCGATACAATCTTGCATTTTCGTGATAAGAGATGTTGAGCTGATCCAATTGTCATTGTTCATGGCCTTCTAGAACGAAAGATGAAAATTGTAAAAAAAGATTATGTTTTGTTTTTCTTTCAAAAATATGTCAAAGTGTCGTAGGATTAGATGAACCATTCAAATAAGCAAAAAATTACAAGGTGTCCCATTTGAAGATCGAAAAATAATATCGTTTCCGGTATAACCGGATACGAAATGTTAAACATATTAATTATTCACCACTCGCGTTAGTAAGCGAAAAATCCGTTATTTTTAGTTTATTCAATGTTTTTGGGTTTATAAGGTACATACATTTACTATCTTTTTGAATAATTCAAATTGATTTTACCGCGAAAACATGTTGAGTTTTTTCAATACCTATCAGGACATATGCAAAGGGAGCTGTGATAAGGAGTCGAAGAAACTCCTCTCGAGTGAACGAGAAAACGTGACGAAAAGACTCGCTTTAGCCTCGTTAAAATTATCACGAAAAAATCGCTTAATCGCTACAAATATCCATTCTACATTCGCTACATCTCCACCCTACACGAACATTAAGATTCTGTGCCAACTACCCCCTGGTCTCAGGAATTCTGAACAACAGGAGAATCCAGGTGAGTGAAAACTCAACCCTGCTACATTTTTATTCATCATTTTCAAATTCGCTATTTTCAATTATTCACGCTACTAATATTAAACATTAATGTTGACTTCATCAAAATATTCCAAATAGAAAAAAAGTTACAGGGGTGGCCCTAGTTTCAGTTACACCAAGTAAATATTCTAAAAAAATCTAACCTGAATTAGTGAAGAGGATGCGGATTTCACCCATTTCCAAAAAAGATGGAAGAATGAAAAACAATTGACATATTCTTTCTTAAACTGAGGATTTCTGCAGAATTTCAAGTTTACTGCTTCTTTCGTTTGCGAAGAAAAAATTGGAAGCTCCAAATTTTTAAGTGATATAGTTTATTATTTGATTAAATTTTATTTTAGCTGAGAAGTTGGTCCGCGTACTTAAGAAACATCCTGCATAAATAAATGCAATAAATCTTACAGCAGATAACCTAAAACACTTCAGCGGACAAATTTCAAGTACTGAACTTAATGAAGATTGTTTTAAAGAGAATTTTTTCACCTCTACTAGAAACTTTCAGCCATTTTAGTGTTCTAGATTATCTGATTCGACAAATACGGCAACTATTGCAACTTGTAGTTCATATGCTGAGAAAAAAGTATCCAACGATAGACACACTTTTTTCCATCAACATACCTGTTCGTGCTAAGTTCCCTGAAAGCGACGGTAAGGCACGTGTCAACGGCAAGAGTGCACATTCACTCGGCGCTTTTACCAAGAACACTTAAGCACGTGATTGATTCCTATGTCATAACATCTGCTGGCGTCCCAGATCGTATTCAAATCAAATCCATGGACGTGACATGCCTCTCTACCAGACAAGTTTAAGTTTAGTTCAACCAGCAAACTGCAATTATATTCGAGCCCACTGCTATTTTCATATAATATGAATGTCATTTTGTTACTCTCCAGAATGTCAATCATTGAATATGATTGTATGATCTTCATACATTCTGTCAAAAAATTACAGGAATCAAAATGAAATGAAACACCTAAATTTTTATTTTTCATCCGAATTTCAAAGTACGCTCCTTCCGAAATAATACATTTACGCAATATATATATATATATATATATATATATATATATATATATATATATATATATATATATATATATATATATATATATATATATATATATATATATATATATATATATATATATATACCGGGTGTGACTGGAAAGAGGCTCGCCCTAAAACTTTTTTCCTATCCAATATTTTTCAATTAAATTTTTTGAAATTGATTAAAAATTCACTTCAAGTTGAATGGCACTGACAGTTCATCTGAAACGATTCCGGTTTCACCGGAAATGAGCCAAAGTTTCAATTTTTAAATGGCTCACCCTGTATATTTTTTGGGAAATCGAATGAAACTCTCTTTGTCTATACATTCTGTATATTAAAAGATGTATTTGCCGAATTTTTAAATCATTCTTGATAGATTTGTTCTCAAGTCTAGGTGGCTATGACGACTCGGCTGGTTCTAAAATTGTAATGCACACAAAGTATAAACGCAAAACCTTAGCTTTATTTTGGCATGGCGCACATACTCATCATCGTACATTCCAGATGAATAAAAATTTAACAAAACACATAAATAACGCAAAATACACAAATGGACCATAGATGGAATGTCATCAAATCAATTGCGCATAACTTCTCAACAGGTTTTCGAAGAGACCTCCATTCTGTTTTAAGGAGTCATGGAAGACAAGCAAGACTCCGAGTAGTAAGACAAATTCCGAAATACCAAGGGGGCATTATGCTGGGAGGCAAAACATTTTCGTTTCCTGCGAGTGTAACCGTTATCACCGTAATAATCAGGCCTGAGCGCTGTGACGTATCATGACGTCACACATCTCTAGTAGTCATAACAAGCATGCGAAACGAAAGCACAAAAGATGGCACAGTGTAATTGAGAAGCCGGTGCATGTCCTTTTGTTTTCTATATTTCATCCAAAAATCAGTATTTCTAGTGCTTAATTTATGTAGTAATGCATTTATAAGACATCAGGGTACAGTCTAGTGCTGTGTGTTTACCGAATAATTCGCGTCAATTATAAATTTGAACGAATTTTTGATATTTTTATTGTGAGAGTGTTAGTGTCTTTGAGATATTATGCCGTTTAGGTGTTGTGTTTCTAGTTGTTCAGGAAACTACGGTTATGGAGAAGCGCCGAAAGTGGCGTTTTTTTTCTTTCCCGAAGATATCAGTTAGAAAGTTAAATGGTTGAAATCTATTCCCCGAGCTCATTTTGAACCGTCTAAGTACAGTAAGGTATGTGATTTACATTTTAAAAGAGATGATTTAATCAGGGAACTACAAAATTTGATAAAGAAACTGGTAAGTACTCTACTGTGCCAGTAAAACGTCTTCACTTGAAAGAAAGGGCAGTACCAGCTATTTTTCCGAATTGTCCCACATATTTAATAAAACCACATCAAAATCGTAACGGGAGTGAAGAGAAATTTATTGAAATAGAAAACCTGCTCAAAGCTATTAATGAAAGTAGAACTGAATATGCACTCAGCAAAGATCTCATTTCTTCTGATAGTTTCGATAAACTTTTAGTAATTCTAGACCGAATGCCGCACAATCCTAAGTGGCTTAAAGTTATTGAAAAAGAGAAAGTTACTTCTTTTCGATTAGATTATACTCCAGGCCTCACAACAACCTATGGTATTGTTAACAATTCTAATTCAAAAATGGAAACATATTTTTACGGTCAGGAAATTTTTGTGAATATTAGAGGTGGGAGTACACCATGCGACATTAACAACTTAAAAATGTTGAAAAATTGCTTGAAGGTACTAGATTCTGAAACAGAATCGTTGAAGAGTTCCCCAAAGCTCATTGATAACGATGAAAATTTGAAACGTATAGTTAATCAGTTGACTACTATTTTGGACTTTATAGATGGCGAAAACTTAGGGAAAAGGAATTGTTTCAAATTCCTTTCCGAACAACTGAAACTAATAATAACACCAAAAGAAAGATATCGCTATTCAACTAGCACTCTAATTTTGTCTTCTATTATGCTAACTATAAGTTCGCATGCTTATAAATTCTTACGGCACTTAGATTGTTTGATTCTGATACATCCATCGACTTTAAATAATATTTATTATAAGTTTTTAATAGATCCAGCTAACAAAGATAGATGTTTTCCTTTCCTACGTACGTAATATTTCCAAACCTTTAGAAGAACACGAAAAAAATGTTATGCTGCATATGGACGAAATTCACATTCAACCCTACTTAGATTTCAAGGGTGGAAAAATTTTGGGGACTTCATATACTGATTCGTCTGCATGTACATCAGCCTATACTTTCATGATAACTAGTGTGACATGAAAATTCAAAGAAGTTATGCATATATTCCCCACATCGACAATTAAAACTGATACACTTTTTGACTTTATAAAAATAATCGTTTCAAAACTTGAAGATATAGGTTACAGAGTATTTTGTGTTATTAGTGACAATATTGGTATTAATAGTGAAGCCATGAATAACTTTTCCCTAAAAAAAGGACTAAGCGTAGTTTATTCTCATCCATCGGATAATAAACGACCACTCTTTTTATTCGACTCTGTTCACATACTTAAATGTATTAGAAATAATTGGCTAAATCCTAAAAGTAATAAGACTTTAATGTTTCCAGATTTCAAGAGTGGTGAAAAGAAAATAGCCAACTTCAATTCACTCATACAATTGCATAAATTAGAATACAAGAAACTTTTGAAATTTGGATATTCTTTATCACTCAAGGCATTATTTCCTAGTAGTTTCGAACGCCGAAATGTAATGTTAGCTTTAAAAATTTTCAGTCCATTTGTTATAGAAGCTTTATTGAAATTTGGAAGTTATTTAGAACATTCATCAGAAACAGCGGATTTTATAAATATTATAGTTACATGGTGGAAAATCGTAAACGTGAGAACTCCGCTGAAAGGACAGAGACTCAGAGATGAACTACAAATGCCAATAACTTCTAAAAATCCAGATGATATCAAATCGACATTTTTGAGCGATATAATCAATTGGCTGGATTGTTGGAAATCTTCTGATTCTCCCCATAAACTTACTCCTTAAACTCATGCAGCATTATCGCATACTCTACATGGCATGATAGAAGTTATTCAGTATTGTTTTAAAGAACTCAACATAAACTAAGTTTTGTTGGGGAAATTTCAGACATACTCTTTGGAACATTGGTTCGGAAAATATATACAATTATCAGGTGGTAACTATCATATTTCGATAAGGCAGTTATACGAATTTGAAAAAAAACTGAGAATTCAATCGCTTTTATCATTCACGTCTCAAAATTTTGGCAATATTTCTATAACTAGCGTTTCGGAAAATTTTGATGATTGTCATGAAGAACAGAAATTTTGTGGTAATTACTTTCACACAGATATTCATCTTGACGAAAACGATTTCGAATAAGTTCAATTTCAGATGACAGTTGTTACTTATTTGGCAGGATAATGCAGCTATAAGGTAATACAAAAAATTAAATGTCAAAATTAGTGTTCGACGAGGAAATGGTTGTCGAAGAAAGTTATAATTTGGAGGTCTATCTTTTCCACACGATATTGTAGTCCGTTTGGTTTTAGTTAACTACGTTTTATTCAAGAAATTAATTGAAAATTTCGAGGATGAATTCTTGAAACTCAATTTCAAGAAGGATTTTGTTGTGAGTTTTGTTTTCAATTGTTGAATGACAAATGAAATTAAAAACTATAGGTTACCTGCTTGTGAAACCCACAGACCGGATTATATTTTGAAACTAATTATAATAGGTACAACAAATACTCTTTTGAAGAATTATTGCGGGAAAACAAATGATAGATTGGGAAAAAAAGAAGGAAATTGAATACAGTTTCGAATAAATGAGTATCTGAGTCTCCTGAATATGTTCCTTTCTATATTCTCCCAGGCAATCTAGGTCTTTTGTGCTAATACTATTTCAAAATAAGAATTACTGAAAACTAAAAAATAAAAAAGATAATAGTTGAAGCGTCTACGAACGTCCGGGTAAAGTATCGAGCTAGCGCGTTATGACTACTAGCGAGACGGTGCGGTCCGAGCGCTCAGGCCTTATTATCACGGTGGTAACGGTGTAACGGCTAGAAATAACGTGGCGTTTGTGCTGGAGCCCATAGTGAAACTCTGCCGAGGTGCCCACGGTGAGAATTTCACTTTTATGCAAGATGAATGCTCCTTCGCATACCATCACATGCGACTATATCTCGAAACAGAGGGAATCGCTATTTTGGACTGACCAGCTTAATCTCCAGACCGAAATCCTATTGAACATTCATGGTATAATCTCAAAAGGAAAATTAGATCGAGCCAGGATAATGCCACAACAGCTTATCCAAGCTGCCACGGAAGAGTGACAGAATATTACCTCAGAGGAGGTCTAAAACCCAATCCCAAGCATGCCTAAACGGATTCAGGTTTGTATCAGGGCAGGAAGAGGTATTATAAGTAACTGAGTTCGAGAAAAAACATCTACCTTTGAGAAAACAGTTATTTTCTTTCATTTGTTTCTTTTTTAAAATAAACCTCAATTCATTTCGTTTTTCGATTGAAATATCTCAAAAAGGATCAATTTTAATAATCCTCCAAAATTTTCAAAATCCCTGAGGTGATATTCAAAATATCGGGTGATTCCATATAAATTTGGTTGTGTGTATATCAAATAGTGAAATTGCTTGAAATTGGAATTTTCCAAGCGATAGTAAAACAAGAAGGAAATTGTGAACACTATGCACACTACAACCTATTCGAAAATCTTTCTGTTCAAGGCTGATATAATATTCTAACGTGTTAATAGGTGTCAATAGCGACCTTTTCCAGAAATTTTTGGATACCAAGTATATTAAGCTCCTAATACATATATAATGATAATAATGATTAGGATTAGGTAGGTTAGGTTAGATGTGTACAAGGAATGAGATAAAGAGATCTCGATTGTTTGATGTGTTTTGTCGGTATTGAGCACCATCCGTTTATTGAAATTAAGTCGATAATAGAATTTGATTCACTGAATGTGATGCAATGAATGAATATTATACTGTCGTCTAGGACAAACCAGTGTAACTGTTAAGCTATAAATATTTCTCGAAATTCCAAAAAATTGATTCAACTTTCCAATATTCGAAACCGTTGAAAATAGGTATATGAAACCTAGATATCATACGAAAGGTATTAAAATATACAACTTATTCGACTCTTTAGATATAGGGTGTGGTATTTGAAAAAAATCGTGAAAGGAGATTTGAATGTGCCTAACTTCAAAAAACGTTTTCGAACATCCTGTGTAACATAGATCAACAGAATGTGTCATATTTTCAAGCAACAATGATAACTATCACAATAGTTATACATCTGCGCTTTGCAATCAATATAGAGGGCAGAACATTTTTGTTTGTCCTCAAATTCCAGAAAATGTCAAATATTTCGGAAACTATTTAGGATAGGTATAGAGAACTTCTAACAAACTTACCTTCATTCTTTCTCACAAAGTCAAAAATGAAACAAAACATAGGATCTCCTATTTAAAGAATCATAACTTTGGTATGTAATTTTATTATAGAACATCCTATATAGTCCAAAATATTTTTAGTTTGTAGTTACTACAGCACTACGATATGGACATATTTTCAATTTTTGTTTGCATAGAATCCGGTCTCTATTGAAAAGTGCTCGGGATAGGTAATTTCTTACGCATAAAAATCGACTGCTACTGAAAAACGAAAAACGCTATATTGTTATCTTAATTTTCTGTTGATCACTCAGGTGGTGTAATTGTATTGCTTCATCAATTTGCCCTAAATAAAGAACCCGTTTCAAACAAGTTTTCACAGCACCCTTCAGAAATAACCAAACAACAAGTAAGTGAAGCATTTCGCATTAATCCTCAGGCATATTTCAAAAATTAAAAACGATTAAGTATATCACTCCATTCTTGTGCTGCGTAATAAAATGAGTCCTGTTCGTGACAAATTCATTTCCAGTTAAGTAAAATATGTTACACCGCAGGTATTAAAAAGTGATAGAACACAACAGTCGTAGCCTTACTGTGAACCGCTCCGCGTGTAATTTTTCTCCTTCAATATTTATTAAGGCCATATGAAATTTAATAATGAGAGCCTGGGGATTAAGTCTAGTGTGGGAGTCGTCGGTAGTACTGATAAATAATCGTTTCATTCTGTGTATGACTGAGGTGAACATGTTAATAAAGTACGACTAACTGACCGCTACGTTTCCGGCAACCAGATTGTATCGGTGGGAAATGTCAATGGGTAATGTTGAAGATATGATCTGGAGATGATGTTTTGGATAACTTTGTTCAGGGAGTCCCATCTTCTATATTTTTAGTACAGCTACTAAGTGAAATGCTGCAATTTTGAAATATGAATCCCCATCTCCTACCCTGAGTTTCTAAGAAAATTCATTGGTGATCGTAGATATCTTCTTTTGCTTTCGACTTGTTCTGGATATTAAGACGACCCAGAACCAGGGTCTATTTTTTTTGTTGATTTCCTAAAACTATCCATATATTTCTTGATTTTTATCTCATTGAATTTTATTATCAATTGTGCTGTATTTTGTAGATCTACCTGCATAACATTTCATATTGTTCTTCTGAATTCACAATTACAGTGAAAAGACGGTCATTTGCCAGAATGATTCAATAATTTTATTTTAAATTCTCATTATAGTAAAATATTACGTATTCTTAAAGCAACAATTTATTGATGAACTTAATGTTTCAGACATATTTGTCACATAATTTATTTATATTTGAATAGAAAGTTTTCACCACTCAGCCTAATATATATCTTGAAAATCTGTAGTGAATAATAAGTTGGTACAGATACGTTGATGATATACTGGTGGGCAATAGAAAAATCAGTAGAATGCGCCACCCTAATAGTTTTCTATATAATCAGTCAAACGCTCTATTATATGCTGCATCTAGAGGACAGATTCGAGAAGAGGAAACTACAAGCAGCATTCAACAAGATCGTCAGGATAACAAACGCCCCATGGTACATAAGCAATGACCAAATCAAGAAGGAAATGGAAATCGACACACTAGAAGAAATCATCACACGACTAAAGACGAAGACAACCGACCAGATGGAAGACCACGAAAACAAGGGGATCAACCAAAAAATGGAACTACAACCGAGGACAACAGGAAAGAGGACATCTCTAGTATAATGAAAGAGGAAACAACAGGCCAGCATAGACACAACATAAAAGAAGGAGGATGACCAACCAGTAGGACCTCAGGACTAACCAGAGCTTAGGTTAGATCCTTCTAGTCATCATAGCATTGCTCAGATACTGAAATAGCTTACAGCTGGTCGGTTGATGCTGTTTGGATGTCTTCAGGTGTCCCAGAATGAGTTTCCTTGAGATGATTTTTATTTCTATGGGAGATGAGAAAGTGACAAGAACTCAAGTCTGGTGATTAAGGAGGCTGATGAGCCGCAGGAATATTTTACTGGCTGAAAACTCCATTATTGAGATTGCAATGTGACATTGCGCAACATCTAGTTGATTTTGATGTTTGGTAGCACAAGAAAAACTCTTTCGCGAAGTCATTCAAGGTCTTTTCGGTAGTGTTGATTAGCCGTTTTGCATTATGTCACAAACTTTTTCTGGGATCATTTAGGTCTTGGAAAAGATTTTTTGGCAACATTTTTGGCGAAATTTTTCGAACCTCCAATTGGGTGATACAAATCTGATGAACAGAGGTGTGATTCAAGTTCAATTGTTCCACGACCATTCTGACTGTCAACCGTCGATCTGAACGCCCTAAATCTTTGACTCTGTTAACATTTTCATCGATCTTTGCACTTGAAGATTCGTTCGAAATCAACACTCTTCCATTTGAATATTCCTCAAACCACCAATAACAGAATGATACAGAGCAATTGATGGGGAAAGTAATTAATACCACGCTCTCTGATCACTGGTCCAAGTTCTGCAGGTTAAATTGAAGGAAGAATCATCTAAGCTCAAACTTTCACACAAAAAATTTTATTCGATACCCAAGATGACACAATTCTCACAAACTCTCGCTTCTCAAGGGTGCCCAAAGAGATCTTGGATGATTTAATTTTAAACCAAAACTCTTAGAAAAAAATGCATGGCGAAAATTCTTGCATCAAATCTGCAATCAGAAAGTCATGCAAAACTAAACGAAATCCATATAAACAGGTGAGTCAGGGAATTATATCGAAGAGTAATTTCAATGTTTACTGTTGCTTCTTAAAAAGAGTTGTCAAAGAGGCAAAAAAGATGTTTGATAGGCGGTTCATTGAAAACGCAGCTAATAAAGGGCAACTTGGAAGTTATAAACAAGTACACGAATAAATTTCTGCAAAAAAGATGCTTGCTTAAAGATTTCAAAAAAGATAATGTCAGCAATTTTAGCACTGAAATTAACAAGTATTTCATAGACATCTGTCAAATAACACAAGGAAAAATATATAAACTGAGAGCGCAGGACAAAAATAGAAATGGTGGGGCAATGCTTATAAATCCTTCAACAACTCTGGTAATTTTGAATACAATAAAGTCCCTGAAAAACACAACTGCCGTAGGCATCGATGATATTCGAGTTAAATAAAAAACATATAGCACATGTCATTTCAGATTCCTTATGACATATCGTTAATATGAGTTTAGGAGAATCTTTTCAGATAAATTAAATTGTGCCAAAATACTGCCTCTTCACAAAAATGGAGATAGATCTGTTATAAATAACTATAGGCCCACAGCAATTTCAAAAAACCTCTCAAAATGGATTCAGAAATGAAATAAATACTATGAAAGCGATATATATGGCCATATGTGTCGTCCTTGAATCTCTAAACCAGAAGGAGCCGGTGGTTGCTCTGGCATTAGACCTTATCAAAGCCTTCGATAGCGTAGACAAATCTACTCTCCACAAGAAACTCGGGAGTTATGGGATTCGAGGAGTGGCACTAGAACTCATAGACATATTGTTTTCTATCAGAATGATACGACTATATGGGGCGATATGAGTTGAGCACGGTTATATGCTAACTTCCAGTAAGCTATCCACAAAAAGAGGAGTTCCCCAAGGCTCCATTCTTGGACCCCTTTTCTACATCATATATAAGAATGATTTGTCGGGACTTGTTGCAGATTTACTAGTTCAATTTGCTGATGATACGAACGTGATAATTAGTGGAGATGATGCCGAGGTTCTCAAAACAAAAACTTCAAATAATCTGAATATTCTGGAACAATACTAAAACTCAGTTGTTGAAATTTTGCTTTGACAGAAACAGTGAGACAATCTCGATTAACCATAATGATATCATTGAGTCAGTGAGTGACATACGCTTTTTGGGTATAACCATTGACTCCAGACTTGACTGGACTATCCACAGAGAGCGCCTCGCAGGATCTCTTATGCACTCTGCTTGATCAGCTCATTGGTGAATATTCAAACTGCTCTGATATCGTATCATGTTAATGTTAACAAAAGAAGTGTTTAAGATCTATTCTTAACCTGGGATTTACAGACAGCTGTAAAGATCACTTCATCAATCACAAACTCCTAACTCTTCCATCATATTCATCATTTTCATCATATAACGGAGCATATCTCCAGAAAAATTTAAACTATACACAAAAGTATTCAAAAGATGTATTCAGGCACTTTTGATTACAAAAGCTTTCTATAGCCTCCAGGAATTTTTGGACACAAGACTAGAAGGAAATCTATTTTCATATAACTAAAAACCACAAATACGTTTTTTGTTTTGCAGTTTTGTCTGTGTACTTTTTTTTGTTTTTTAAAGACCTCTATCCTTGCCTCAAACTGTTTGTATTGTGATGTCATTTGTTCTTGTTGTAATCTACGCCCAGAAGACACATTTTTGTTATAGCAAAATTTTGAACTAATAAACTATCTATCTAACTTATGTCCTTGACAATACACTTTCTCCATAGATCTACCAAAATTTTCCAAATGTTTCAATAGCAATACCGTTGCTCAAACTTGATGCCACTCATTTTTAGAACGAACAAAAAAAAATGTTTCTCGAAAATTAACGTTACGTACAAACAAATGATTGTAGCGAGTTCAAAATGATACTGGAGGTGTATCACATCCTCTGGTGGTGCTTACGCTTCTCATCTCACGCGTGGCCGGATCAGATGCAACAATGCCAGTCTCATTATTGCATCTACAAACCACGAATTTTTGTTGATAACATCTTTATTTGCGAGAATTTGGATTTACTGAGATGGCGAAATAAAACTTTCTGAAATTAATACTTCATCAATGAACTATCACTTTTCGAACATGCAACTTGTTAATTATTACTGAAATGGGCTAACACAACCTACCTTCGAACCAAATTGGCCCAAACTTGGGAGAATAATGGAAATACGTTTCACGATGTCGTTTGCGATTTTGAATCGTATTTAGCGATCTCGAAAACCCCCGAGTAACGAGTATGGGTCAATTCAATGAAAAATCGTCATAACACTCTAGAGGAAGACACTTGAAACACCCGCTGCGGGCACCAGATATTCTGCAGGCTCTTGACGATCTCGTATACGTGTTCAGCGACTCAAAAAACCCTCGAGTAACAGATTTGGTTTCATTTTCACGATTATTTATCGATTTTCAAAATTTTTATAATTGTCTATTTCAAAATACAATCTTGAAATGCATTTTTCCTGTGCAAAATACAACTTAGGATTTATTCATGATCTGATTAGTTTCTAGAGATTCTCACGAATCTAACGCACCAAACTACATTGAAATCCGTCTTACTGCGCAAACATCGATAGTTTATTCCTTAATGCCTCGATTATACGAGGCTGGATTGATAAGTCTCCGGCTTGACCAAGAGATGGTGCCACTAGGCCTACTTTGGAGGAGGCTTTCTACAGTACCATCCTTAGATGGCTTGTAGGTATAATTTCAGCCTAATCGCCATGTTAGTTTACGTGTGAGAGCACGATGAACAAGACGCGTCTGTGTTGTTTGTGAAAATAAAAAATTGGAAAAGCTTGGTGTCATCAAATACTTTTATTTGAAGGGGTTAACGCTGAAGGAAGTTGAAGAAGAGACTGATTCAACACTGGGGACATCCTCCCGGCATATTCAACCGCTAAGCAGTGGTTTAAAATGGGTCGTGTGAGCACGTTTTATGTTTCAGAGTTTAAAATATTTTGCACCAACATTTGCATATGGAAAAGCTCTGTGCAAGATGGGTGCCATCTTGGCGCATTCTTACCGCCAATTTGGCGATGTATAAGCATAATTGAAGCGAATTTTTGCGTCGATTACTGTTGAAGAAACTTCGGTCCACCACTACACTTCTGAAACCAAACAACAGTATAAACAGTGGATTGGAACAGGGGAACCAACTTCAAAGAAATCAAGAACAATTTTATGGTCAAACAAGGTTATGGCTACTGTTTTTTGGGATGCAAGAGGTATTATATACATTCAATACCTTGAAACGGGTAAAACTATCACTGGTAAATACTACTCAGACTTATTGCAACGTTTTAGCCACGAGGTACAAATTGAACGACTTCATTTGGCGAAGAAAAAAATTTTGTTTCATCAAGATAACGCACCAGCGCATTCTTCGCACGTTGCCATGGCTAAAATCTATGATCTGAAGTTCGAATTGATGCCGCACCCTCCCTACTCTCCAGACATAGCCCCGAGTGACTTTTATCTGTTTCCTAACCTCAAAACATAGCTTGGCGGTAAGAGATTTGCGGGCAATGAAGACGTAATCGAAGCTGTAAATGGATATTTCGAGGAACTTGACGAATCATGAAGATGACATTACTAGACTAGAATTCCGCTATTAGAAATGTATCAGCCTTGAAGGAGATTATGTTGAGAAATAAAAAAAAATTCTTAAGAACGTCGTTTTTCTTGGTGAGGCCGGAAACTTATCAATCCATCCTCGTATATGATTATTTGGTTCTTCGAATTTCTAAAAATACCTGGACATCAAAAAAACAAGAAAAAATTATGCTTGGGTAGAAGGTAGATAAGGGGAGAAATCACGAAAATTTCGGCCAAATTAGGTAATTAGGATATTATCAAAATCTCTATTAACATTTGTGTTGTATGAAATATTTGAAATACTAGTAGAGGACCATCAAGGAACTAAAATCCTATCAGTTAATCTATAAAGAATAAAGATTTTCTTATTCCTAATTGGCCAGAGAGAGAGTACATACCATTTAATTAATCGACGACATTAAACCTATTGGTGAAAATAAATCCTTTCGGAATATTTTCTTTCGAATTAAGTATCATCAGGATTTAAGTCACGTACATTTCTCACCTATGGCGATAAGCCAACAACATTCTTATAACATTCAAACACGGCTAAATCGTATTAGTTAGCATTAGATAACTCTAATGAACCGACATTTTGCGGATGGCTCTTTCCGACTTATAAGGTGAATAAGTAACGTTCTATTAGACAGTTTTAGAGGAATTGCATGATGGGCTAGACCAGATTAAGCTAAATGCGAATAAACGCGTTTTTGTGCTAGTTCGCCAGGTGTGGATTAAAAGAAAATCGGGAAAATAACAACTTATAATGGAATTGCTGAGACAATTCTATGTATGATTTAATTAAAATTGATGCAAAACTAAATACAAGGCGTCCACGCTAAACGACCCATTACAAGTATCTGGAGAACGGGTTTATCGATCAATTTCAAGTTTTGAAATTAGAGTTAATTTACAATTTTGTCATTACGGACGGCATGTTGAATTTTTTAAGTTGATTTATTGAAGATCTTCATTTTCAGGCATCTTGTATGAAGATTTGTCCTATATAAAATTAACCATTATTGAGCTAGGATTTTTTTCATCGAAATTATAATTCTTCTCTGTTCGAAAATATCGACTCAGATTTGAGTATGATTCGAATTTTTCTTAGTTCAACACGAAGTGTTGTTTTTGAGGGAAACGTACATTTCGATGTTATTTTATATACAGGGTGAGCAAAAATCATTTCTCAACTCAATAATAATAATAATAATAAACTCAGTGGTACCAACCCTACTAAACGACCTAGACTATCCAAACTCAAGATGAACAAGAACACCAATATCAACCAAGCAAGCATAAACTCAGTGTTTGAAGAATACACTGGCCAGAACACCTTGGAGAAAATTCACACTTTGATTTACTGTGGAGCGGTAGCGGTTCTTCGACTACACAAACAACAAGTCTCCACAACTCTGGTTCGATCTGAGCCAAAAAGCGTCAGAAAACAACCATGGCAAAAATGACCGGAGAAGGATATTGAAGTATTAGAGCTGAGATCGGTCGCCTCACAGAATTCCTGAGAAACAAAAAGCCCTCAAGGCGCTTGAAATCCTATATACGCAAAATTCATAGAAACACAAAACATCCTAATCACAAACAACATATCGACGTGTATATGGACACTTTGAAGCAGAAACTCCTAGCTAAAGCAAAGAGGCTCTCAAGATACATCAAGTGTACTGAGAGGAAACATCGAAACCAAAGGTTCCTCCAAAGCGCGGCCAATTTTCATAAGAGAAATAACAAAATTCCGACCAACAATAACAGAGAAGTATCTGACGCACACTGTTTGACCGATTATTGGTCATCACTATGGTCGAACCCCAAAGAACACAATAAAGATGCGGAATGATGATGTTGATATCAAACATATGGACTTCGAAGGAATAACGGAGGAAGAAATCGCAACAGTAGTTAGAGCGACCAACAAATGGAAGGCCACAGGTATAGATAATATCCACAACTTCTGGTACAAGAAGTTTGATGAGCTCCATGGAGCCCTAGCGAAACAGCTCACGTATGTTCTTCAACATCCCAAAAAAACACCCACTTTCCTAACACAAGGCTTAACATATATGCTAACCACACTAGAAAATACTCACCTTATGCATATCCAATCGAATATACCAACACCTTGACGACAAAAATATATTAGCAGATGAGCAGAAAGGATGCAGAAAGAAACACCACGGGTGCAAGGAACAACTCATCATCAATTCTGTGATAATGAAACAGGCACACGTAGGGCATCGGAATGTTCATTCAGCTTTTCTAGATCATCTGAAGGCATTCGATAGTACCGCCCATTCTTGGCTTGTCGAAGTATTGCAGATATACAAAATTCACCCAGCCCTGGTAGAATTCTTGAAGACTACAATGGCATACTAGCGCACGTCTCTGCAGGTCAACACGAACAATAAATCAATTAAAACTGACGAGATACCCATACGTCGTGGAATTTGTCAAGGAGACTCTTTGAGTCCACTATGGTTCTGTTTAGCTATGAACCCATTGTCTTCAATGCTCAATAGAATAGGATACGGATTTAGGATAAAAACAGATAGGAATTATCATATAGTCTCCCACCTGCTGTACATGGATGACATCAAGTTATATGCTTCGAACAAGAAGCAATTGGATGATTTGCTGAAAATTGTCAGTGAGTTCTTGGCAGATGTTCATATGAAATTCGGGATTGAAAAATGTAAGAAGCTGAACATTCAAAGAGGGAAAGTCATAGATGGTGAAAAACAACTTCCAAACGTTGATATTATACAGTGCATGAGGGATGGCGAAACATACAAATATCTAGGATACCAACAAGCCAGATTGCTAGACCAAAAACAGTCAAAAGAGAAGATTTCTTCGGAATACATTCAGCGTCTGAAGAATGAGTTGAACTCGAGTAATCTAGTCAAGGCAGTTAACATCTACGCCACTCCAGTGTTGCTTCACTCATTCAGAATAATCAGATTGACTAAGACAGAACTGGATGATATTCAAAGGCAGACCCGAACGATGCTGACAAAGTACGACAATTATCATCCAAAATCGTCTGTGGTACGAACAACTTTGAAGCGGAAAGAAGGAGGACGCGGATTAATAGATGTATTAGTGCAAAAAAATGGAACAGATTCATTCCAGATCAAAGGCTGTCATCTTTGATCTAAATGAATCTATTCCAGTTTTTCGCACTAATACTCCAATAGGCGATAGTCTTCTCTATTTTTCAGTAGCTCACTCTGTATCTCCTACAGTTTTCAATCAAAAATGAAAATTCGTTCACGGGGATGCAGACAAAGATAATACCTTTCTTTCGAGGTATCACTCGACCCATCTACCCTCTTACAAATTTTCAAGGGTGGTCACCCCTGCTCTAGGGGTTGAAATTCGAGATGAGGATGGTACTTGATGATGACTGTCATTGATCAGCATGAATCTGTTCCATTTTACTTCACTGAAACTTGAATAGTCTCAGGGAAATAGTTTTCCCTATCTTTCAGTTGCTCACCCTGTATGTTTTACAGTTTTCAATGAAAAATGGAAATTCGTTCAAGGCGATGTAGACAAAGATACAACCTTTCTTTTGAGTCATCACTCGACCCATCTTTCCTAGTCAAAATGTTCAAGGATTGCAACCCCCGCTTAGGGTGTTGATATTTCAGGCAAGTTTTGTACCCCAAAAGATGTCCTCCTTGAAACTAAAATTGACCTGTTTTTGCGTTTTGATCAGAAATGAATATCTTGGTAGATATAGCCTCTGTTTATTTTTCGTTGAAGCACCCTGTATATTATGAGATCAACGTTTATCACTCTTTTTATGACTATCGAATCAATGGGCAACAATGCAATTGGAATGTTATTTTGGGGTAAGCACTTGAATTTATTTCCAATACCACCAATTGTTTTGTTATAAAGCTGTATTCGCTGATACTGTTCTTGGACTTGACCAAAGCGTTTACCTTGTTTCCTCTTTTTGTTAAGCTTGGTTGCTACAGGTTTGCGGAACAGTATTTTTCTAATAAAGTCGTGCTTAGCTAAATTGATTTGTGTATATCTAAGGCTGTTGGTCAGAAAAACAACATGTGAGTGTTGGGGTGTCCCAGGGATCATTCTTATTTTTGAACTTTATGAATGATCTTGCAAATTATATGAACGATTGTACAAGCACCTTGTTTGCTGATGACACTGCGAATTCTGTAATCCTTGCGGAGGCTAACAGGCTGTTCAAACGGGTGCAATCTGATTCTATGAAGTCGTTTTCGTGGAATCAATTGGTAAAAATGTGCAAAAATGCAAAAAGAATTTTTTTCAGTTTGAGACATGCAGATTGAAGTCCTTGAAAACGCCTGTATTAACCGGAAAAGATTTACTCGTGACACCATCAACCACAAGCTCAATCGTTTGACTGAAGAGAAAGCTTCTAATCCATCCACGGAATTTTTCGGAAAGTCCATAAGTATGTTCATCGAAGCTGCGTGCTAAGCCCTCTCGAAGGCCTTTGAGATATCAAGAGCAATGACTCTTCATCTTTTTGATAAATTAAAAGTTCTACAAATTATTCAGAGGGTACAAAACTCAACTACCTAGAAAAATATTAGGTTTACAACAGAAATAGAAATTCTTCTTCTTCTTATTCTTTTAAATAGACCTATTGGTCTGTTGCTTGCCGAAGCCGTTTCTGGATGGTTTTTTGCGAGGTGGACTGCCAGTTTTCCTGCCACCTTTTTGGGGGTCTTCCAGGTGGGCGCTTTCCATGTGGCTTGCTCTTCATCATTATGCGCGGTAATCTGTTTTCGTGCATTCTTCGCGCGTGCGCATACCATTCTCTTCGTCTTTGTCTGCCCCATCTGACTATGTCTACTATGCCGCATTGAGCTCGTATGTCAGTGTTTCTTATCCTGTCCAGTCTGGTCTTTCCGAGGATAGTTCTTAGGGTTTTCATTTCGGCCGCGCGTAGCATACTTTTAGTTTTGTTTGTTTCTTGTCTTCGCGTGCTCCTATGCTGTAAGTCATGATAGGTCTGATGCAAGTCTTACAGATCTTCACCTTGCTATCTGTTCCCATGTGCTGGTTTGACCATATCACATCTCTAAGACACCCTGACAGAGCTGCTGCTTCAGTTATGAGACTTCTTACTTCTTTCGTCAGATCGTGGTAGCTGCAGATGTCCATGCCTAGATATTTAAAGACATTGACCTGTTCGATTGACTTGTCTTTCACAACCACTTTACACCTGACAGGTTCTCTGGAGAATGTCATGGCTTTGGTTTTTGATATTGAAATTACCATGTTGAGTTGTTGGCTGACTTGATAGAATTTAAAAAGCTGTCTCTGAAGATCGTTCTCCGTTTCTGCTATAGTAGCTGCGTCGTCAGCATAGCAGACCACAGATATTTTAGAGTGGCCCATTCTGTATCCCAAATCTAAGGATGTGACTTGTTGTATTATTTCATCCATCAAGAGGTTGAAAAGGAAAGGCTCAGGCTGTCACCCTGTCTAATTCCGCCTGGTGTTTTTATGTTAGGTGTAGTATGTTCGCCTGACTTGATCTTTGTCACATTTCCGGTGTTTAAGTTTTTAATTAGTTTGGTGATTTGGGACGGGGACTGTCTTTTTATTAGAATTTGTTGGATGTCTGTCAAGCGCATTTTGTCGAATGCCTTTGTTAAGTCTATAAAGTAGATTTAAGCAGGCTTGTTGAACTCTATTGATTTCTCGTTTAGTTGTTTCATTATGAAGAGAGCGTCCGTTGTTGATCTATTTGTTCGAAATCCAAACTGTTCCTCTCTATTCTCGATAAGTGATTCCTATTGGTCTTTTAGGATGCCAGTGAGCAGTTTCATGGACGAACTTAGCAGGGTTATACCCCTGTAATTTTCAGGTGATGTCTTTTGCTCCTTTTTGCAGATAGGAATAGTGATGCTGCTGCGCCATTCTTCAGGAATCTGTGATGTGTTTAAAATTTTATTGAAAAGAGTTAGCAGCTTCTCGGTGAGTTTCTTTCCCCCATATTTTAGCAATTCGTTCGGGATGTTGTCTGTTCCCACGGCTTTCCTGTTTTTTAGCTTTTGTATTCTTTTCCTCAGCTTTTCCTCTGTTATTAAAACATCATCTGGTGTTTCGTCTTCGTTCACCCATGTATCAGTTGTTTCTTCATCTTGGTACAGCTCTGTAAAATATTTTTCCCAGATGTCAGGTGATATGATTTCAGTTTGAACGTATTCATTTACTGGCTTTTTCATGTTTTTCAGCATCTTCCATACCTTTCTTTGGGCTCCATAAAGGTCGTGTTCCATTTCACTGGTAAACTGTGTCCAGTGTTCCCTTTTGATGGCTCTGATGGCTGCCTTAGCTCTGTTTCTATTTTCAACGTATCTCGTTCGATTGGTTTCTGTTGATGAACTCAAATACAATAGATAGCTTTTACGTTTCATATTTGCCAGTTCCTTTACTTCCTTACAGTACCATGACTTGATATTTTTGTTGGCGTTTATGTTGATTGTGCGTTCTCCCACCGACTCTGCTGCAGCTTCTGTTATGCAGGTTTTTATTTGTTGCCAGCCTTCTTCAACTTCATCTGATATGCAAATGTTATTCATAAATAGAAATTAATAACTCAATAATTTTCTTACACCTGACAATAACATAATCGACTAACAATTTCATTCGTAACATATATAGAAAACAATCCTTCACAGACGCAACTATTCCCATGAAATCATTCAATCATTTAAATCACAAACTAGCAGTTTATAAACTAAGTGCCTTTTCCATTTCACTGTCACCGACAGACTTCAAAATTGAAATGAATACCATCAGAAATTTGCCTTAAATAACGGAAGTCACCCTGATTTTATAGACAAAAGTATCCAACGTAAAGAAAAACATCAGATAACACAACTGTTATAATCCATAAAAGATACATCCTTGAAAAAATTGGCTAGTGTCAACTACGCTAGTCCTCTCTCTAATAACCGGAGCAAACAATAATTCTCCAATATGTGAACAAAATATTCAATAACATTAGATAATATCAAAATTCTTTATAATTGCGACAGAGGAAAGAAAAAGAATCGGTTGGAATGTTTGGAAATCATAAAACTTTGTGAAATCACTCCTAATAGTCAGCTAGAAATTAATACCTCTCCACTACTTAATATCAAATTAGACTAGCATCTATATAAGTAAGTTCTTTTCCTGTAGTTGACCATTTGAAAATGACCTGACGGTCGAAACCGGTCGTGTTTGTAAAAATAAAATTGTGAAAAGCATAAATATATTTTACTTCATCTTCATTGAAAATGAATTTCCATAAAATAAATCAATCATCAATCAATATTACTCATCGGATACGTAAAAAGTTAGATGGGCTTCTTTGGAATCCAAATGTTTAAAATTGATGTATATTCACCAAAATTAGCATAACGACTAAACCACTCGTTATAGTGTACAAATAAGTGTTTTATCAGAGGCTACTAAAAAGCTAAGCTACGCAAACGTCTGAATAAGGCACGGCGTTTAGCATTAACCGGGGATTTATACGACCCCCTTTATCCATTGCTGGGTTAACTACTGAATGAAAACGGTCAAACTGATACAGTGTCACAAAGTATACTCATCACAAATCTTAAAAAAAAGAACGTTTCAAAAAGATGCAGTGAAGGATATGAAATGAAAAGCAGGGTTAGATGGAAAATGGCATGTTTAATCCAGTCCTGGCATAACTTGCTATTTTCCTTTTAATTAAGAATGTTCGTTTATAGAGAAGCTTTATGACCATTATCAGTGTTGTTTGAACCATGGGAACGCTGAACTATAATGTAATGTGAAACTATAAACTCGTGTTCAAAGCTCATCACCGTTCAAATCGACCATTACTTGTGACTAAATCGATCGAAAAACGCCGATAAATCTTACCACAACCGACAGTGATGTCAGATATTGACAGTCATTAGTAGACGATATGTGGCTTCATTCGTTAGAGAAATCTTCCATTCGCACATAATTCCTTAAGCAAAAACAATAATCCTTAATGAATGGTATCGGAATTTTTACAGATAAATCTATTGTTGTACCCATACCTAGATTCATTGATTGTTATCATAGGAAAATCCATGTAAATGACGCTAGTTTCAAAAGGAAATACGAAACATGCCAATGTCCGTTGAATAAAAATGTGGTAGGAGCTATATTTGATTATATACAGTGTGCGAATGTTGGATTTTATTTCAATAACAAATAAAGAAATAAATCTTGTCTAATATGCCACTTTCAAAATAAAAGTAAATTGTTGTTTTTACTTATTTAATCATTTTCCTTTATTTATTAAACGTGGGCCTTATTACCCTCTCAATAGTAATCGAAGACAATTCAGTTTCCAGGAACTAGTGGCCTTAACTAAAGTATTTGGTACAATCACAACATGTTCTCTAACTTAGAAAATTAAAATAATCAGTTCTTTTCTTATTAAACAAAACTATGTAATTAATCTTATATTAATTTTTAAGACTTAAAATCAGACTTTAATTAAAAATACCTAACTTAGTTTTTTAGTATCACAAGCATATTCCTAGACTCAGAAAGTAGACTCAAAACAAAACAAAATATCTTCTGCAAACAAAATAAGAATAAAAACGATTAACAAACATATTATTCATACTGACACGGTAAAATATAGTTAAGTATTTTGTTTAAACACAGCAATAAAAAATATCTTTATCTTCGGTTGAAAGTCCGACACATTCTTCGTGGTACCATTTTAAACATTGGGCACATTGTCGCATGTCCGAAACACGACCTTCTTTGCAAGCATGACAGAACCATTCAGATTCAATTATTTTTGACTTCTTAACCTTACTGCTATCTTTTCCAGACTTATTCTTACGATCTTTAGTTTTCCGATTGGCTTTTTCACCTTTATTACCTCATTTTCTTTTAGCTCCTCCGTTTCTTAAAAGGTCCTAGTAATCCGTTGACCTCTATATATGTTTTTATGAGTCATATTTATCGAGAAGTACTGAATAATATAAATGAATTTTTGTGAGTCATGGTTCAGTTCAGAATTCTCAGGCAGGTTTCAACAGTATGCATGTCTTACTGAGTGGAATGAATTGGGATTTTGTCAGGGGTGAAATATCTAATTCTTCATATAGGTCTTTCACTTCTTGGAAATGCTGAGCGACAATAGGACGGTTTAATTTCTGTGCTCTGCCTGGATTCATAAACTGGGCTTTTCTTTTGGAAATTTCTGGGTTCCTTTTCAAAAACGTTTTAAGCCAGTCTTTGCCCGCAATTCCAGAGTCTTTGTTGAAATCATGCTTAATATCATAACTCTCGCAAAATAAAAATGCTTGTATCCGTATGACTTTCGGAGTAACAGGTACACCAATGTTAGAAAATCGTATAATGCGTTGTACAAGATCTTTTTCTTGGTCAATTGTCAAAACGGAACGACGACCTAAGCGCTTAATAGTACTTTCGGACTTTATATGATTTCGGAGAGTTCGTCTTGGAATATAGTATCGTTCAGCTGCAGCTCGTTGCGTCAGATGCCCTCGTTTTATAGCTGCCATAGCAGCCCGTAAATTGTTTTCTGTCCACTGAGCTCTCTTTGGAGGCATTTTAATCAAAATCTGTAACAATATTACATATATTGTCAAAATTCACATAGTACATTGACCTAGAAAATAACGAACAATACAATCTGATACTTTAATATTAAGAGGCTAATAAGGCCCAAGTATCGTTACAATGGGCCTTATTAACCGCATGCCACGTTTTACAAAATAATCCAAATTAGACTGCCATAGTGCATTTAATATATTTCAGGATAAATTTATTGATTCATTTTATCTTCATTCCCTGAGAAGGTCACAAGGGTGAGGGAGAGCTTGCTGGATGTGATTGGTTCACTGATGGTCTCCGGGAGATGAGAAATCGGCTAGATCTGGCTTCTGACATGTATGAGATATATAAGTCGGAAAATCTTAAGTCCTTGCATAAGAGGTTGAGGTTCATTTACCGCAACGAGATTAACAAAGCAAAAATTGATTACAATGATCGTATTATAGCTAGCTCATCGAACAAATCCAAGGCTTTTTGGAAATTTGTCAATCAACTCAGAAGTAATAATTCAAAGAAATCTTCTGTTACACTTAGGCCGGAGAAATTTAGTGAGCATTTTGCCTCTATTACAGATGTTATTTCTCGAAATATTCCTTATTTTCATACTGATTTTAAGAACTTATTTAAAAAGAGTATTTCTTCAGAGTTCAATTTTGAATTTTCTGAGATCTCAGAAATCAAGGTGAGAGATGCAATCAAATCGTTAAAAAATAGCTCTGCAGCCGATTACCATGGATTATCGGTTAACTTACTGAAGCGCTGTGTTAACCCAATCATTTATCCGTTAACAACATTGATCAACAATTGTATAAGAAGTGGAGTATTTCCGGAATGTTTGAAGGTTCCGAGAGTTCTTCCGACTCACTAGAAGGAAGATGTAGAGAATATTGAAAATTATCGTCCCATATCCCTAGTTCCAGTTTTTTCTAAGTTGATTGAGAGGCTTATGTGTCATCAATTAAGAGCATATTTTGAAAATAATAATCGCTTCTCAAGGAGCCAGTTTGGCTTCAGGCGGAAAAGGAGTACGATGGGTGCCCTGATTGATTTAGTGAGTGGTATTCTTGACTGTTTTGAGCAGGGTTTTCATTCTGTAGCGCTGTTTCTGGATATAACAAGAGCTTTTGATTGTGTCCATCACCATAACCTGATGTGGAAGTTGGAAAGGTACGGTTTACGTAGAAGGAGTTGTGATCTCATTAAATCTTTTTTAACTGATATATATCAGGTTGTGTTTTCAAATGGTGAGTACTCTGACAGAGTGAAGGTCATGACAGGAGTTCCGCAAGGTTCTATCATGGGTCCTATTTTATTTTCAATTTTTATTAATGACTTCCCTGATATTATTGATGATGCGGACAGCACTCTTTTTGCTGATGATACAACTCTTTCCATGGGATCTAAAGATATATGGAGTCTAAAGCATTTGTCGGACAGTTTACATGAAAGGGCGTTGGTCTGGTTTTCTGTGAAAGGGTTGCCAATGAACGGTGCTAAAACTCAGAAACTATTGCTGAGTTTGAGGCATACTTCTGGTCTTGCTACGGATTTTGCACGAGTACAGTAAAGCCTGTTGAGTGTTTGGCTTCTAAGATAAGTAAGAATGTATATGTTCTTAGACGTCTGGCTTCATTTGTTTCTTCAATGATTCTGAGTATGGTTTATTTTGCGTTGATCGAGTCTTCCCATAGATATTGCGTGGTAGTGTGGAGTAGTTGTTCTGGGCGTGAATCACTGTTTCGTCTCCAGAAGAGGGCTGTCAGGGTGTTGGGGGGTCTGGGGTACAGGGATTGCTGTAGGAGCACCTTCAGGCGGCTTGGAATATTTACCTTTCCTTCTCTTTGAGTACTTGAGTGTTTCGTGTATGTCCACAGCAACTTAGCAACTTTCAAAATAAACTCTGATATTCATTCTCACAACACAAGAAAGAAGTTTTATGTAAGAAAAGATTTCTTTGGACTCGGCAAAACACAGATAGTTTTCAGTTTTCATGCTGTTGATTTCTTCAATAAGCTACCCGATTTCGGACGGTTTCAAGAAAAAGCTCAGGCAGATTCTTGCTCGGGGGGTTTTTTACTCAGTCGATGAATTTTATAATGTCAACTTTTTGTGAATTTTTTATTGTCTACCGTTTGAAGGTTTCTCTTTTACTTGTATTCAAGTATTTGTATCGTGAATGTGTAATTCAATGTACTTTTATTCTATTTTAATTCAACTCATTTTAAATTGATAACATTCATCCTATTACTTTTTATATTTTATCTGAGTTTTTATTCATACAAATTCACTTGTTTTTTTTTCCTTTGATATGTATTGTAATCAACCCACTGACCTGTGCAAACACTTTTATATTAGGTGTAAGGCATTAATAAATGAATACTAAAATAGAATTATCCCAAAGTGATGATATTCTTGAGGAGCGGAGTTCCATTCGGGAACAATCTCGAACTTACCCCTGTGGTAGCCTTGTGCTCTTCTCTGTAGACTCTGATGAGATCATTGGTGTAATCAAGTCTGAGCATACGAAGTTTGTGGGACCCGATGGAATTCAACTGATCAAGTCTGTTGAGGATGAGATCTCAATCGTTTTGACCCATCTAATGAATGTCACATTTGAAAGTGATGTATATCCTGGAAAACTTGAAATAGCAAAGGTTAGAGCGGTGTACAAGAAGAAAATAGAAAATTACAGACCCATATCTATACTCATCAAAGATATTTGAAAGAGCCATTGACTACAGAATTGTTGACTTCTTGGAGACTTATAAGGTACTTTCAGAATACCAGAAAGGCTTTCGAAAAGGTAAAACTGCAGCAAGAGTCATATATCAAGCCATTACCAAGATACTTGAACGCTGGTAAAATAACAGCACTGCTGTGTATAGATCTCAAAAAAACCTTTGACAGCGTAGACCATGACAGACTGGCTGAGAAACTGTATGCAGTTGGGATTAGAGGTAGGCCACTGGATTTGCTCCGGTCTTATCTCTCAGGAAGTTCGCAATATGTGGTTGAACAGGAGCCATCAACTGGAAAGACGGCGGGGTCAGCAACATTGAGTGTTGTTATGGCGGTGCCGCAAGGATCGGTTTTGAGTCCGTTGCTCTACCTGATTTATGCCAACGATTTAACTGATTGTACGCCTGAATTCATGATCCAGTTTGCGGACAACACTTGCCTGATGCTGGGTGATCAGGTTTCATTGGATGCGACGGTAAACGCATTATTTGCTGATCTCGGTGCTTGGTTTTCCCAGAATGGTGATGAATCATCGAAAGATCCAAATTTTCAAGTTTGGATATTCAAGAGAATATATGCCGACAGTCTAGTGCCCTCAAGATTTTGGTTGTTTCAGTTGACTATCGATTGAATTGGAGTGATCATATAGAGTACTTTTCAAGTGACATGGCCAAATATATTCATGCTCTAAGAACGGTCACTGAACTGGTAAATGTATCCACAGCATTTGTGGTAAACAATGGATATGTTGATAGTTGGCAGAGGTACGGGATCGCTATATAGGGGAATTCCACTGATATCTTGAGGCTACTTTTGTTGCAGAAAATATGTATTCATGGAGTCCTCAGGGTAAGTAGAACAAAATCTTGCAGGACTCACTTTGCATAGAGATCCATACTAAGGAATGTGAGCCTATATGTTTATGAGGCAGTTATGTTTGTAATAAACAATAGAGATTTCTTTGAGGATGCCGAATGTGCACATTGTTATAACACAAAATGCAAAACAATGCTACCTACACCCTTGTGAAAATGTAGAATCATATTCCACGGGAGGCGCGAAGTTAGTCACGAAATAAACTGAGTAGAAAATTGAATACCTACCTTAGGCACAAACCATATTACACACTCCAGGAGTATTTTGCAGATAGCATTAGTCTGAGTTGATTCCTGTTTTGGCTAGATGATTGCTGATTTTATAGGATTAATAATAATATAATGTGAATAAGACATGCGTATGGTTTCTCCATAATGGATTGTAGTATATGAGAAATTGGTATTTGTTCTTTGCGTACAATAAAACTGTTTATGTGAGAGGCTGGAATATTATCATTAGATGAATTGAAATGGATGATTATGTGTCCTTTTTGACCAGCCATATAACGAAAAGAAGGACCCCAAGAAAAATAAGTTGTTTGGCTAATCTTTCTCATTTCAGAAGATACATCATTTGAGGTAGGTATGCATAATAAGTCATTCACAACGAAACACCCTGTATAATATTCACTCGTAGTTCTGGTATAATTTTAAATAAATAGCGTGGAAAAATTTAATTTCTCAAATTCATTAATAATTGATCACAACAATCATCTATTGAAAGACCGCACTCTCTATGAGAAATTTTTCAGAAAAACTCGATATCAATTAATTAGTTCGAGGCAGTTTTAATTAAAACCAAATCGAATATAATTTCAATAAATGATAATATAAACAAATAGTGATTAAGGCGCGCAGCTGAGTGTGAATAAATAATTATTTTGCGATATAAAAACAGCCAGCCAAGCAACATTCATAATTGAGTACGCACGATTTGAAACGATAATTTGCCGCGGTTCTGGCTATTATAGACGTTATCACACAGTGTATTACGAGAAATTATTAATTTCGCACATCTGTATACTGTTTGCGCCTTAGACGATTACCATTGGCGTGAATAAAGGCTGGCGAATTGGTAAATGACCCGCAGAGAATTAAATTTATAATTACTCCATCGTGCCATCTTGTGCTTTTGAATTCTTCCTCAGCTATTAGAGTTTACGAAATAAATTTTATTGATTTTGATATGAAACTTCTCTACTTTTTGTGACAATGCTCAGGCTACATTCAACATGTGGCAAAAGTTCACTGAGGACCTGACCACTTGTAATTACGGCCATAAAACCAACTAGCCGTCATCCCTAACATCAGAGAATTATAAATTTCCATCCCTAACATCAGAGAATGACAAATATTAATAGCAGAAGTATCAGGAAAATCCACGATTGATGTACTACTCCTCCGAGTCAAAGTGAAAGAAGCCTTTGGATAAGTGGCCTATTATTCTAATTTTTATTCTGAACTCTTGTGTCGAGGATATGTTTGTCGTGTGATATGCCACAGCTGTGTCCGCCCAAGATGATTTAATGTTTGTGTTCACTCGCTGTTTGAGGAGGGCCAAATTGAAAGTTATCGGAAAGATGTTCGATGGAAGCATAGCAGTCCATAGCACACTAGTCCTCTGAACCAACGAATTTTTATAGGGGTACGTGGCGATGCTAGATGACCGTCTGCTGATTGGAGTTTTCTGCAAGCAATTTTTATTAGATACTGGATTCTTTCTGAAACCCAAACTCTCAGTTTTTTAGAGCAATCACCATGGAAGTAACTTCAGAAAAAAGAAATGTTAGCAGCCTTCCGCCTTTGAGCTAGAGGCTGGAGATCACATGTGATCTCGATGAGGTGTACTGGTCTCTTCTGGATGTAATGAATGTTTGAGTTCTGAGCCCCAAACATGGGAACACTATCCTAGACCAGTCTCACCTGTGCTTCGTATAAAAGTATCAAGTATGATGGCGTGGAGTACTTCTTAGCGCTGAAAAGAAAAATGAGTTTAGCAAAAGCAGATTTGGTAATAGCTGATACATGATCATGTCAGCAAACTCTTTTGTTGACTGTGAAAGTTCGCATGATCAAAGGAAAATCTCCAGCAGTGACTTATCTGGAAAACTCTATTGATTGCGTACTGTTCGCGTTTGGTTCGACCAGGATCAATCGACCACTGATATCTCCTCCAAGTCTGAATTCAGTGACACTGAGAGTTGGTAGCTTTGTAGGTGTGACTCCTCAACAGTATTAGGAAGCTCATAAGGACACCAGGGTACAATCGTCCACAAACCCAAATATTTTGTTTTCAGTGGAGTGGAGTAGATCATTAATCTGAAACACAAAAAGAGTTGGCGAGAGGATGGGGCCATAGGGTATCTTTACAGTATCCTGAAATAATTAACTCGTTACCTCATCAACCACCAACTGAATCGATCTACTGAAGAGAAAGCTACTAATTCAACCAGGTAGTTCATATGCGATTAGTTTATTCGAGAAGGTTGCGTGTCACATCCTGTCGTAGGACTTCAAGGCATCCAGAGCAAAGGTTCTTGATTAGCCATGCTCTTAGATGTCCACAATTGCGTACTTTATCATGAACTCATCAAAATGTGTGATTGTCTGTGGGAATGCAGCAGGTGAAGCTGTTTCTCCTCATTAATGTGCAAGTCGGAATATTTATGATTAACGTAAATGGAAAATGGACCGGACTGAGTTCGCTATAATAGGACAAAATCTGGTTGGATTTCATGCCATGACAGCCTACTCAGGAGATGAATAAATATATTGAACATCTTCTGTCGGAGTAAAGCTGAGGTGATTATTGCTAAGCTACCAACTACAAACAAAACTTTTAATGATTTTCTGACCGAACCTGCTTGCAGTGATGAATTTTTATCTTCATTTAAACTCACACCTTCAATAAAGTCAGACAGAAACGCATCAATCAAAAAACAGCGAAATCGAAGAACGCTTATATTATCATAACTTCGAAAACCTGCTGATTTCACCCTTAACTAAACTAATGATCCATTCTATCAATATGGGGCAGTTTCCCTCTGCTTTAAATAGTGCCAAAGACTCATTTTAAATGACAAGGGTACTTCTGATGATTTGAATTCATTCCAGAGAGTCAGATCAACTTATTTCAGTTATAGGAACAATAAGTCAACAATAATGGCCATGGTTACCTCATCAACTATACAAGGAAAATCATGGAGGAAGGGCTGGACACCTACACATATGCATCCTTCTTCAAGTCAATATGTTTTTTATAAAGGAACAAATCTCAAAATACTTTATTAAATATGGTGTGCCACAGGTATCACTGCTTGGCCTTTTACTCCATTTAATCCACATGAATGACTTGTTTAAATTTTAGAATGATGCCAGTCTTATACTTTTTGCAAATAATACCCCCAATGTTATAAAATACCATGCCTCAAATCCCATTTCAATAATTACCAGTGAAATTTGGTCTAGGATTTCAGATTGGTTTGCAGCTAATTCATTGAGTCTTAATGCGTCAAAAATACAAATCCAGAACTTCACTCTGCGACAAGGTGATTTTGGTGTTCTATGAAAGTTTCTTGTGTTTCTGACTGTCACGCTTGACTCTGGACTGAAGCAATAGTATCCTCACTTGGAGCCATGGATCTCATTCGAATATAATACTTAAGTTTCAGAAAAGGTGCATCCGTATTATGACAAAACTAGGATACCAAAACTGTCACTGTCTTAGAGATTTTGAAATTCTCACTTTCCCATATATTTTTATCGCTAATTGTCTCAACTACATTGAAAGTAAGATCTCTAACTTTTCCCTACACTCTAATAACCACAACTATCTGACACGTAATCGTAGTGGAGTACTACCCGATTTTCACTTAATTCGCAGGACCAGAGGGGGTAACTATTATTACGTGAAGTACTTCATTGTGCTCCCGACAGCATAAGAAAGCTTGAAGGCCAAATATTCAGAAATACATTGAAGCAATATCTGAATAAATAAACTTTTTTTCCACTCAGGACTTTCTTTAAGATAATTTCATTAATTTGTAATGTAATTTGTATATATTTCATTGGGAAAGATTGTTTCCTTATCGCTGTTACTAATCTATTCTATTATTTTTCAGACAGATCAAAACGTTGTTTAATATGCTTGTCTGACATAACCTAGGTATCTGTGATCCACATTGATCTTTTGATATTCGATTCTTGTGAATTGTTTTCTTTTTTGACGTATAAAAGTACTATGTTTAACTATTAGGAATAAATGACTTCAACGAAGATTCCAGAAATCATAACACTGAACAAGCTGCAGAAACTACATCGTTCAACATGTGTATGCCTAACTGATATTAAGAGCATAACCTCCACCACTACCCTGGAGAGGATTTCGAATTCTAATCCCTCTCAAATCCAAGTGAAAAAGAGGGATTAATGACAGCATTATCGATCCAAGAAACGAAAAAAAATGCGTCGTGATCTAAAAAGACACCTGGAGATGTGTGACTTCTATATTCCTTCTGAAGATATATAAAACTGTTTTAGTGAAAAGGGAAAAATTCTCATCTGATATACCAGTCAACCAAAACTGTTCTAACTAATGTTCTAATTATCACCGAGGGAAATATAATATAAGCTTGACACTAATAAGGCCGCTGGGCCCGACGGAATACTTTCTATCGTGTTGAAATTATGTGGTTGTGAATTGACACCTATTCTCTGTGGACTTTTAACTTTGTCTTATAATAAAGGCAGTTTCCCTTCAAACTGGAAAACTTCCAGAATCCAACAAATTTCTAAAAAGGGGAAAAAACCATCCCTATCAACTGTAGGGCAATATCCCTTTTACCTGTGATTTCCAAAGTGATGGAAAAAGCCATCAATATCGATCAAATCAAATACTTAGAATCTGTTGGTATCATTAATGATCGTCAATATAGTTTGAGGCACCAGAGGTCCTCAGGGGATCTACTTGCCTATGTCACGTACATGTGGAAAGAGATCTATAGAGAAATTTGGGGAGTTTTTGGCTGTGGCTCTCGATATTTCAAAAGCTTTCGACTGTGTTTGGCATAGGAGTCTGCTAGGCAGACTGTCCTGTTATGGCTCATCCCAACACCTATGCCTATGGATTTCAAGCTTTCTTTCAGATAAATCTCTCAGTATGGTCTTGGATGAAGTTACATCTTGCACACTTGTCATTTATGCTGGTGTGCCTCAGGGCTCGATTCTAGCACCACCCCTGTTTCAACTTCATATAAACGACTTGCTTACTGTTACAGGTTGTAAGAGTCACAGTTTTGTGGACGACAGTAAACTCCACGCATCCTTCTGGTCGAGAAAACCTCTATCATCCTAAATTACTGACGAAATTTGTCTGCAACAGTGTGCTAAAATCAATAGTGACTTGAAGGCAATTCTCGATTGGGGCTCTGCGAACCTGGTGGAGTTTAATGCTAGCAAAACTCAAGCTTGTTTGTTTTCAAGGAAGGTTAACAGTACTGTACCTGATATAGTAATGAACAACGAGACTATCTCATTCACTTCCTCCATAACAATGCTTGGGGAAACCATTGGAGACAGTTTATCATGGCACGATCATGTTGTGAACACTGCTGAGTCAGCATCTCAAAAACTGTATCGTGCCAGAAGATACTTTGCTCCGTCTCAACTCTCAATTCTCTATAAATCTCAAATTCGTCCCGTTTTAGAGTATGGTTCCACGTGTGGGGTTCTGCCCCTAAACACACTTTGAAACTCCTGTATTCCATACAGAAGAGGGTGATTCGGAGACTGTGCTCTTACAGATTCCATCCCTCCACTACAACATCGCAGGAAAGTGGGTGAGCTCTATCTTTTTTACAGATATTTTTTTGGAAGATGCTCTGAGGAGATTTCTACGCTTGTTCCTCCGCCCATTACTGGTTCAAGGCCGACTCGCCAAACTAATGCCAACCATCCTTACGTGGTTGAAATTGAGACACCTAGAACGTCTTTATACCAGAAGGCCTATTTCCACAGAACAGTGCATTTTTGGAACTCTCTTCCACGTAACGTATTTCCCCATGACTACAATCAGCTAGCCTTCAAGCGGAACATTAACCGTCTCTTCTTTTCAGGAACTCGCGGTGTCCTCGAGACATAAAAGGATTCAGTTTCCTTACGCGAATATCTCTAATATAAAAAAAATAGCGGACCCAATGCAAGAAGCCCTGAAAATTGTGAATGAATGGCGTGCTGAAGAGGGTGGAGTATCTTCCCAAACGAAATACAGTACACTAAACCTGAGAACTACGTTTCTGAATTACAGTACCATAAAATTCTCTAATGAGGCTAAGTGAATAGGGTTAACCGTGAACAAAAACTTATCAAGCACATATCGATAAAACACCTTCTTGACCTACATCGTAACTACGGACATGTAGATTACATGGAAATACCTGGAGGCTACTGCCAAAGACAACTTCTCGGTTATATACTGCAGTTACACGGCCCTGGGCGTATGCATATATATTTTTTTCAGATGGTGGGCGAAGATTCCAGAAATCATAGCACTGAACAAGCTACAGAAACTGCAGCGTTCAACATACGCTAGCATAACAGGGACTTTGAACATAACCTCCACCAATACCCTGGAGAAGATTCCGTATCCTAATCCCTTCCAAATACAAGTTAAAAAGAGGGTTTAGTGAAAGCATTATCGGCCCCAGAAACTAAAAAACTGCGTCGTGATCTGAAAGGACACCTGGAGATGTGTGGCTTCTATATCCCTTTTGAATAACTATAAAACCGTTTTAGTGAAGAGGGAAAAATTAGCCAATTGTACTAGATCCTGCGTCCGATATAGCGGTCAATCAAAAATAATTGAGGAACCAAGTGTTGGCGTACCTAGTTCGAAGTTTAGAGTATCAGTATCATTAGATTCTTCTTCTTGAATAATGCAAGCAGAAACATAATAAATTAGTATTATTAAAAGGGTTCACGCAGGAAACTCAGAGGTTTTTAGATTAATTTTTCCTATGCGCGCTTCCCAGCAATAGGCGAACCTGTTACACGACATGAGTGGGCACCTAGGAAGAATTGAGGTGTCTGTTTACTCTCTTCTTGAAGAGGGCCAAATTGTAGGATGTTGGGAAGATTTTGGACGGAAGCGAGTTCCACAGCTCACCGGCCCTGTAAACACAGGAATTCTTATAGAGAGAGGTTAGAGGGGTTGCTAAATGTACAGCCATATGATGAGAACTCCTTGCCAGCCTAGTGTTGCGGCAAAACTTAAGTTTTCCCGGAACAAGGTCTTTCAGCTCCTTGGAGTATCTTCCGTGGAAGTATCTATAAAACAGAGAAAGGTCAGCAACTCTTCTTCTGAGAGCTAGAGGTTGGAGATTGCGGGTGATCTCCAGGTGCCCGTTTTTGTACACTATCTAACATCCGCAACGAATGTTTGGGCGCAGATCCTCAAACATGGGAACAATGTTCCAAAGCAGATCGAATCTGCGTTTTATATAGAAGCAACAGATGAGATGACGTGAAGTATAGCTTGGCTCTGAAAAGAAAACTAAGTTTAGCTGATGCCTACTTAGCTATTGGTGATACATGTTCTTGCCAGGAAAACCCGGAGTTGACCGTTATTCCGAGAAGGTGCATCGAATCTTTGGATGCAATTTGTTGGCCTCGCATCATTAGAGGATGTTCTCCAGCGGGTTCCTTTCTAGAAAACGTAGTTGCTTGTATCTTGCTCGCGTTGAAGCTCACCAGGTTCAACTGGCCCCATTCAGATATTCTCTGCAAGCCAGAGCTTAAGTTATTAATTTGTTGATATCCCTGACGCTGTAATCGGCCGCAGACTACTGAAAGACGAAAGCAGGGTACAATCGTCTGCAAAACCGAATATCTTTTTCTCTGTGAATGACAGAAGATGGTTCATCTGCAACAGAAACAAGGTTGACCAAAGAATGAAGACTACTAACATATTAGTAATTGAAGATCTGACCTGTCAAAGTTATTAGCGTCCTTATTCGGCAATACCTAAAGAGAGTTTCTGAAATGAACTAACTTTTCATCTGGTGGGTTTCAAACCACAAAAGCATAGAGGTACGAAAAGACCACAATTGGAAATAAAACAGTCAAGACAAACGTGTCAGCGAGAGAAAAATCATTTCAGTCAGATGGCTACATCGGAAATGAGAATAAGCAGAATGTACAATCTCCACTTTTTGGAGAGCTTTAGTACTTTTGAAGAAGATTTTCGAAGAAATATTTGCATCAGTTTTACAAAAATTCTAACCTTCAAATGTAACTTTGGTAAGCTAAAGTTTAGTAACCAGGTGCCCAATCAATTATCAATTGTTGGATTTCACGAGTATCGTTCAATCTTCGGCAATACATCAGTAATAGAACTACGATATTCTCCAAAATATATAGAGAGAAATATCAAAGTATAAAAGCTATTTCATGGAAAATGCTTCAAGATGCGTCGTGTATTATCAATTTATCTTGAGATTCAAAATAAGGTACTACCTTCGCTCTATTCAGTACTACGCGTTGCTATCTTTTTCACAACCTGCAGTAATCTGAAATTACACCGAAGTTATAGAAAGCTGCGCCACTGATAGTTTCAAGGATTTAATCAAACTCTATGAAATTTCCACACGAGAGTTATGGCCTGGATTTAATTAATATTCGTAAAAATTGTGGAGAAAATTGGTTGAATATTGTTGGGCGTTACTTGCACCTGATTAATTCACCCTCACAAAATACGGGTGTTCGGTGTGTCTGTCGGCACTTGCTGAGAATTAATTTTACCAGTGAACTATAGTACTATTGATAAGAAGATACATTCTGTCATAAAAGTACTGGGAATTAATTATTCAAAAAATCTGCTTAAAACGATTGTTAAAATTTTTGTTGTTGCTAAGTTGGCATAACTATTTTCTATACTGATGCGGAGTTTGAACGCGATCTGTAGATATATAACAAAGATGATCGATACTTTTCACAGATTTCGGAGCAATATAGACTGCTAATAAGGTTTGAGTTCCACTCTCTAATGCTCTCGGGGCAGAACGATTTTCTTCCTCATATGCTGCAGCTACCTTATTCAAATTTGCCAGTTTCTCAAAATCTTTTAAAAATGATTTTTTTCCCTTTTTAAAAAGCGCAGAAGTTGTGTCACAGCCACTTAATGCGTGCAGAAATGAAATATGAGTTTTGGAATGAGGATAATTATCAAAACTTTTAGTCGAGTATATCTCCGTTTTTACATTTCCTTTCCCAACTTTTTTAAAGAAAATTTCTTGTTTGTAAGACAGTGTCGCCCAATTAAAATGACATGTAAATCATATCTTGTCCTATTATAACTGCAGTTTTTTCAGACTGATTCTTCAATTGCAGTTTCAACAATAAGAACATCCGCATCATCTCTGGCTTGTTTAGTAGTAATATTTGCAGCTTATAATTTTTCAATCAACATATTAAGGAGCATATCTTCGTTGTTTCGATTTGATAAGAATTTTTCTTGAGTAACTGGTACAATCATTGTTTCACCGAAACATACATTTTTGGAAGTGCAGCACTTCTTCTCTGCTGCTCCATTAGGTGTTTTTCATTCGTGATCCATTCCACATCTTTATTGTGTTCTTTGGGGTCCTATCATAGTGATGACCGATAATCGGTCAAGCACTGTGCGTCAGGTACTTCTCTGTTATGGTTGATCGCAGTTTTGTTATTTCCCTTATGAAAATTGGCCGAGATTTGGAGGAACCTTTGGTTTTGATGTTTCCTTTCAGTACAGTTGATGTGTCTTGAGAGCCTCTTTTGCATGGAGTTTCTGTTTCAAAGTGTCCATATACACGTCGATATACTATTTGATCAGGGTTTTGTGGGTTTTGTGTTCGTACCAATTTTTCTATGAATTTTGCTTATATGGGATTTCAAGCTTCTTGTGGGCTTTTTGTTTCTCAGGAACTCTGTGAGTCGACCGATCGCACCTCTTATATTGACAATATCTTTCTCCAGTCGTCTTTGCCATTGTGGTTTTTGCTTTTTGGCTCAGATCGAATCAGAGTAGTCAAGACTTGTTGTTTGTGTAGTCGAAGAACTGCTACCGCTCCACAGTAAATCAAAGTGTGAATTTTCTCCAAGGTGTTCTGGTCAGTGTATTCTTCAAACACTGTGTTTATGCTTGCTAGGATGATATCGGTGTTCTTGTTCGTCTTGAGTTCAGGCAGTTTAGGTCGTTTAGTAGGGTTACTACCACTGAGTCCAGTTATTGCTCTGTTGAGTTCTGATCGTGCTAAATACATGAATTCGTTCTGCTGGTTCATCTCAGGGGGACGCTCTATGTTTATATTCGTTTCCATGGCTTCGATGTTATCTGTAACACTTTAATTGACGGTAGGTATACCGTTATGAGTATCATCTTCACTTCTGAGTTCCATTATGGCGTCTTCTCGTATTATTTGAAGCGTTTCGGAAGAAAGTAGCCTGTTTTTAACGATTGTTCTTCGTTGATCCGAAATTCTCTTCTCGGATATGTGCTGTAATTCAGGATATTTTTCTACGAACGCAAGATGTAACGCGTATCTGTATGCTGTCATTTCCGATTCCAAGTTTGTAATCTTGTAATAGGAACGCATAATGAAGCTTATTATTAATATCGTGGACTTATGCACCATTTCAGCTGTTAGCTGGATATAATTTACCTTTCCCAAACTCAGGAATCAGAGGGAATAGGCTCGATTACAATATACTTGTCATAAATTTCCTAACTATCCTACATGTATTAAGAATTACAGCTTTTTGCATTTCTATATAGGTATTCTTATGCAATTCTAATTTCTTAAGGCTATCATGCAAAGTTTTGGGTATTAGCCTAGTCGAGGATACGATGACAGGAACAATATCTATTTTCTCGAGGTTCCACATCTGCTTGATCTCAATAGCAAGGTCTGTGTATTTGGACTTTTTCTCCTGGACGTTGTTATTAGTCGGTATGGCGACATCCACCAACATTGCTGTTCTGGCTCTCTTATTATACACCACTATGTCCGGCCTATTATTCGTCACCATTCTGTCAGTGATAACAGGCCTATCGTATAATCTGATAGAGTCATTTACCATACGGGCGACGGTCGATACTTGTAATATGGCTGGGAGGTATTCAGAAGTCCGTACTTGTGTGCAAGTTTCTGGTGGATAATGTTGCACACTTGATTATGCCTGTGAAGATTGTCCGTATTGGCCAGTTGTTCGCAGCCGGACGTAATATGTATAATTATTATTAATATCTTGGCTGCCCCCCCTTCTTTCCTTGATTTTCACCCAATCTCTCTTCGTGATTCTTCCTCATAAACTCTGATTTCACTTCTCATTTTCCTAGTTTTTTCCCGCCTTTCTATTTGGTTTTTACTTTATGAACTCTTCTTTTGCACAATACTCTCTAGTCTTCCTCTTGCACCTCACTTTTGCACTGTCGTCTTTTGTCCCATTTACTCTTTTTCCTCGTGCCCTTTCTTCTGCTTTTTTGTAACATTTTGTTCCATATATTTATCCTACCACTTCCTCGTAAGCCCATTTTTCGCATTTTTCTATCATTCTTTCCTTCGGTTTATTACCCTGGAGCGCTTTCCTAAGACTTTCACAACGCATTCACCCTCTACATTTTCTTCCTGCACTTCTCTACTATCACTTAGATCTAACTTCTTACGTATTTTTCATACACCACCTTTCACGCCCGTGCTTCTGTCTCTTGTTTTTATATCGATCCCTTTCTTCGATCTTGACTGCCGTACCTCCTTTCCTTGAATTTCACCCAATTTCTCTTCGTTGTTCTTCCTCATAAATTCTTATTGCAGTTAGATGAAGAATATTACCTGACCGTAATGCGGCTTTTGAGGGTGCAAGTTCATCAAAAAAGGCCACGTTTGTGACTATAATTGTGAATTTATTTCTCACCCAACAAATACCACCGTATTCACCTGATACGGCTCCGATCAACTCTTTTCTTTTTCCAAAACTCAAATTGCCACTTCGAGGTACCCGTTTTAAATCGTTAGAAGACATAAAACGGAATTCGTTGCGATAACTGATGTCGATGCCAAAAACAACGTTTGAAAAATGTTTTGATGATTGAATCATTCGTTGGCGTAGATATATTATTTCGGAAGGGGCCTACTTTGAAGGTGGTACAATAAATTTGAAAGAAAAATAAATATGTTGTGTTCAATTGACCAATTCTCGATACTTCTAGTGCAATGGACTGGACCATTTCACCACGGTCTCTGTAGAAGTTAGGGTTTTCTTTCAGAGTTGAATTTCGCACGTAACAAGCTCACGAAAAAAGATGAAAAAATTGAATTATTCTGAAAACAATGAGAACAAGTATATTCCATTATCTCAATGTCCAGAAACAAAGCAATCCTCCAGAAGACTTCGGAGACTTCAACGATGCGTTAAAGTAAAAACTGGCTGACTGAAATTGAGATTGATCGCCCTCATGGAATCGATTGGATGTAGCATATGGGAAACTATGGGGAACCATTAACATATAAAGTACCATTCTATCCTTAGTTATTTATTTATATGTAATGCCATCGGAAGCTTTGTTACTTTCTTCTTTCGGAACCTATCTCTTCGCTATTAGTTACTCTCGAGTCAATAAAACCTTTTAGAAATAAGCGGTTTCTTCTACATTATAAGCACGTATTTATCGATAAAAAGTATATTTATCTATAAAGAGGAGGAAGATTTATTCAGTCGGCTGAAAACACGTGTGACTCACTTTAACAGGGAAGATTTCAAATTCAAATCATTCCATTTAATGAGGCAGTTTTCTATCTTCGAGCACTTTTATACTGAATATTCAAAATTTTAATATTACTGAATATCTAATTAACTCAACATTGATATGTTATATACTGATACCCAAAAATATAATTTTGAAATTGTTAGAGAAAAATGACAAAGAGAAAGTGAAAGAAATTTGATTTGCACTTATTCACTTTATTTGAACGTGTTTCTATGACACTTTGATCAGACAAATACAATTTAAAAACTAAGCTGAGGATAACAATATAATGATCTAAAACTTTGGATCAAGTACGAGTGAAGATACCTTAGGCAAATCAACGAAATAAAACCAGAAACAACTTAAGTAAACTGGGCGTCAAAATTTACCAGTTCATTTAGTAATATGTAGGAACCTTTAAATAGATTGCATGCTTTTGTTTTCGATATTTTAGTTGCCAATACTACGTTTGAAATTGACTTTTCAATATTGTTTACTCAAATAGAACTATAATGTTCTAGTTTTCACTATATTAACAAATTTAACACGCGTGTCACTACACTACATAAATGGTGCATTGTATATTACTTTTGATTATATATTACTATGGATCAGTCAGCCCTCATTGCACAAATGTCAATGAAACCATCTCCCAATTCCAAGATTCATGTAACCAAGCTGAAAATCACGCAAGTGCCACCCATTGTTCGGATCTGAGTCACCAACTTGTCAAGCTGGGGAAAGAAATAACATTGAGCATAGCAAGCCTCAACGATATTGCCAAAAGTAGAAGAAGAAGACTCTTAGGCGAATTCTCAACCTCAGTAGTCGGCGTGAATGACGAAGTATACCGAGACATCGATGCCCTAAATGAAAATCAGGAACGTCTCAACGAAACTAACAATAGACAATCCAAACTAATGGTCTTAGGCAAGGTGGAAATGGAAGAAATAGAAAAAAGAATGAATCAGAAATTGGAAAGCTTCCAATCAAAAGTCAATCACTGTATCAAAGCAATTGGTGAAATGGCAAAATGGTTCAAAATATCGGATACTAACCAGGCCCATATTGATCAGCTGATAAGCTTCCAAATGGAAAAAACTACCTAGAAGAAGTTGCTGCTAAATAAAGAAAACTTGCCAACGTCTGTTACCATAAAAGCCATATAACGGAATTCTTGGCCCCAGCAGAAATCACAAAAATAGTCCGAACAGTTTCCAGAAACGTACCAGCTACGTTAACGCTATCCAAACTAATACAGAGAATGGAGATAGGGCAAAACGATCAATTTATTTAGGTTTATGCTCATCTGCACATCATAGAAAATGACAAATTCGAAGTAATTAAGATAATTACAGTTCCCATGAAGAAATGGAACCTTTGTTGGCATACAAGTATCAACTCCCTTCTTAGCTGTCAACTATGATACCCAAAAATATTTTGAAATTCCGAACGACCAAGTTTTTCAAGCCTGATTAATTGCTGAAAACATTTATAAATGCGATCCGACCATCTTAAAATGTATGGATAAGAATCCCAACTGCATAATTCATCAGATCAACCGCAGAGTGGACGAACCTGTCTGCAGACACCCTGTACACTGTAAAAACCATTGCATAGAAGGAACTCCACAAACCAAACACTTGGCTTTTCATTGCAAACGTGCCATCTAGAGCAGCTATAATATGCGAGGGCAGACGGCAAGAAGTCACGAACCATCCATACTACAGAAAGATGCACATCAAACTTCATCGTATCTAGATACCGACAAAGAGCCAGTACTGAATGCTCCGGACACGATATACCATCTTAAAAACGAGGCATTTCATATCGACGAACAATTCACAACATATAGCTAGAGACGGGTTACCACACATTCGACTATATTCAGCGTAATTATAATTGCAACAATTCTGCTTACGATTTTCATCATTTGCTGGGCCATCCAACGCTTGCGACGAATTAGAGGTGCTCGGCAGAAATCTTCAAATTCAAGCGGTAATTTCATCCCTCGGAGTCTTCATCTGCGAAAAAATCAACAGAAGAAGTGGGCATGGAAATGCGGGCGCTATCCAGATAGGCGCAACGAGCACCCGCACTTAGACGACCATCCCCTACATCCCTTCTTAGTTTCTCATCATAGTTTCTCATCACAGATTAAGCATTTCTACAATTTCTCAAACTCAAACCAACATAAGGTGAAAAATACTTCACAAGTCGCCTAATCGACAATTCCAGGACCCGTAACTGGAAATATGCAATGAAATTCTGCAGGCTACCGTCTGATGGATTTCCCGTGCAAACGAACCACGGGCGGAACTCGGAGCAGCGACACCAATCTATTACGTCATGCAATTATCAATATAAAAGTAAACTTAAATTGTACAATAAACGATCACAAAACATTTATATTTTATTCAAGTCGTCACTCTGCCCAAATAATAACTGAATCTTAGTCTCTCATCACAGATTAAGCATTTCTACAATTTTATCCATCTTAGTCTCCTACCGTAGAGCCAGGCCCGCCGTAAGCGGGCGTGCAAGGCGTGCAATGCACGCGAGCGGCGCATTCAGGGGGGCGGCAAATCAGACAATCATCGACTAAAATTCAGACATTGTCACCTCACAATACTAAAAAGATTATCCTTATAAAAATAATATGATGAACGGCGCCCAAATATTTCTTTTATATCGTAGCATTACATAGCGCCATCTATTGAAATTCATGAGAACAAAGTTAATCCGTATCGTGCTCTATGCAAAATAGGAAATCCCACAGTTATCAGGAAATCCTTAAAACTATATACTCATTTCTTTGTTTTTATTTATTTAACACAAATGCGAAAGTGATGTGAGTGAACAACAAACTTCAATTATTTGGTTATAGCCCTAATGTGAGATCCGGAAACGGTCCAGGGTACTTAAAATTAATAATATTCTGTATATTTTTGTGCGAAGTGTGACTATAAAATAATTTAGAAAATTATTTATATTATCCGTCGGCGCAAAAATCATAATTATGGTAAGGGTCTTTGTTTAATTAATCAGCATATGGGCGCATTCATATAAACAGCAGGTATTCATGTAAAATTTAAAGGTTATTTTACTGAAAAACTTAAAGTAAAGATTTATTAAAAAAATGTATTAAAATTAATACAGAGTGTAACAAAAGTAACTTAAGTAACGAAAGGGACATTCCATCTAATCAATACGAACAAATTGTACTATGGGGTCAACTCTGAAGTCGCGAAAAAAAAATTAGTTATTCCATTACATTTGTATGTAGTAGGTATGAACATTTTTTTCGCAGTAGTATTGTGATTATTATTGTGATTTAAAGGGTATTTTTTCTGTTATAAAACTTAAGAGTGAAGATTTATAAAAAAAATATCAAAATTATACCTATACAGGGTGTAACAAAAGTAACTTAAATCCCGAAAGGGAGTCATTCCACACATAAATACGAACAACTTTTACCATAGGGTCAACGGTGAAATCACGAAAAAAAATAACTATTCCATACAAAATGTATGGAAAAGCTGATTTTTTTCGCGATTTCAGTGTTGACCCTCTAGTAAAGGTTGTTCGCAATAATGGGTGGAATGATCTACCCCCTTTTGGGATTTAAGTTACTTTTGTACAACCATATACTAAACTTTTCCAAGAAAATTCCAGGAACCGCAAAAAAGGAAAAAAATTTCAGGAGCTCAATTTCGACGGCAAAAACGGGAAAAAGATACAGAGAAAAAAAAACTAGCGGGATCTCTTGAGAAATTTTTTAGCAAACCAGAAAATAGGGACTCTGAATGTCAAGAGAATGTTGACGTAGATGTAGCTTCAACAAGCGCAGCTTTAAATCTAGAAGTTATGGAGGTATCTGAAGAGAAATGTGTTAGTCCTTCAGAAGGAGACTCCAGTGAAACTAAAAAAAAGAAAGTAGTGCTAAAGAACCTGTAAGCAATTTATCGTCATCAAGTAGCTGTTTAGAATGTGGTGATGATCCCGGTTCGTGGCCCGCCAGTATGACTAATGATATTGTTAATATTTTGGTTAGCCGTGGTCCCGTGCAGCTGTTTAACCACAATTTTCCTGCTAATATCGATGGAAGAAAATTTGCAAACAGTTATTACTCTAGAAATCTTCCTAATGGAGAAAAAATTAACAGAGAATGGCTTGTTTACTCTACGTCAAAAGATTCAGTCTATTGTTTTTGTTGTAAAATATTCAGTAAAACTGTAAGTAGTCTGTCAGCTCCAAGCGGTTTTTCCGATTGGCAACATCTGTCATCTACCTTAAAACGACACGAAACAAGCATTTCCCATAGCGAAAATTTAAAATGTTGGGTCCAACTAAATCATATGTTAAAAAATGAAACTACTGTAAATCAAATGCAACTGAGACTATTAGAATCTGAGAAGAAACAATGGTGTGATGTATTGTAAAGGATCATAGCTGTTATAAAATTTTTATCTCATCAATGTCTGGCGTTTAGGGGCTCGTCCAAAATATTATATGAGCATGATAATGGTAATTTTCTCAAAGCAATAGAAATGATAGCATCCTTTGATTCAGTTATGCGGGAGCATATTCACAGAATTCAAGCCTCGAAATTCGATTCAACTCGCATGACTCACTATTTAGGAGATCAGATTCAGAATGAAATCATTGATTTACTCGGCACGACCATAAAAAATTATATCCTGAACAAAGTCAGAGAATCAAAATATTTCTCTATCATATTAGATTGCACACCAGATGTAAGTCACACAGAACAAATTACAGTTATACTAAGGTATGTTGTTTTAAACAGTGAAACTAAAAATGTTACAATATGCGAAAGTTTTATTGGCATCTGTCCGATAACCAGCTCCACTATTAAATTTTGTTTTAGATTTATTTTCGCAATTAAACCTTGATATTAAAAACTTACGTGGCCAAAGTTATGACAATGGTTCTAATATGCGTGGAAAACACAATGGATTACAAAAAAAATATTGGAAATGGATAATCGTGCATTTTACTTTCCATGCTCGGCGCATAGTCTCAATTTGGTCGTTAACGATGCGGCAAATATAACGCACGACACGGTCAACTTTTTCAACTTAATTCAAGAAATTTACGTTTTCTTTTCGTCTTCTACCAAAAGGTGGTCCATAATTTGCAAGCATTTACCTGATTTAAAACTAAAGGCATTAAGTGTCACGCGATGGTCTAGCAGAATCGATGCAGTCAAACTTTTACGGTATCACCTCGAAAAAATATTCGACGCTTTACTCGAAATATCAGATAACAATTCGTCGGAATGGGATTGTACAACAACTCACAAAGCACATTCGCTTGCTTTTAATATTCAAAATTTTAGATTTATTTGCTTAGTTGTAATTTGGTTTGATATTTCAAACGAAATTAATGCTATAAGCAGAATGATGCAAAACCCCACAATAAATACTCAAATCTGCATAAATTTGTTAAATAAATTTCGAAAGGGTGTTAGAAGAAGCTACCACTGTGGCTCGGGAACTTAATGTTGATGCAGATTTTCCGCCTATAGATACCGTTCGTCCACGAAGAAAACCAACTCAATTTCAGTATGAACATAGTGATGAAGTCTTACTAGACCCTAAAACAAAATACAAGGTAGATGTTTTTTTTAGGATCATGGACCAAACCTTAACTTCTTTAAAACGTAGATTCGATAAGTTGGAAACTTTTACCGACTTTTTTGGCTTTTTCACCAATAATAACTCGTTTAGTTACTCCAAAGATGATTTAATGAAACATTGTAAAGATTTGAATGTGAAGCTAAAAGATAGTTCAAGTAGTGACGCAGATATTGACGGTATAGATATGTTTAATGAAATCAATGCTTTAAAGTTGCATTTAACTGAAAACCAGTCTAATGATCCACAAACCCTATTGCAATACATTTTTGCTAATGAATTAATGTCAACATTTCCGAATACAGCAATAGCGCTAAGGATACTACTTACATTGCCGGTTTCAGTTGCATCTGGTGAAAGGTCATTTTCAAAGTTAAAAATAATAAAAACTATTTGAGATCAACTATGCACCAGCAAAGACTAAGTAATTTAGCAATAATTTCAATTGAACATGAGATTCTAAATAGACTAGACACCGAAAATTATAGCTGATTTTGCCAACATGAAGGCAAGAAAGGTGCAGTTTCTGTAAAATAACTTAATACCTATACCTACCTACATAATATGTATAAACTGCACCTTTCTTGCCTTCATTTTTTCATTTAATGTCGTATTAGTGTATCTATCTTGTATAAAATAACCTAATATAACATAGTTTTTCACTGTACAGCATTTTTTTCTCACATTTTTATAAACACCTAGGTTTTGTAGTTAGATAGAGGCGGCACGATAGGAATTGCACACCGGCGTTCAAACCGCTAGCGGCGGGCCTGCGTAGAGCACTTAGACGACCATCCCCTACATCCCTGCGGCCAGGCCAACATTTTGGTTTCACCCCTAAAAATTCATCCACTCAAACCAACATAAGGTGAAAAAATACCTCACAAGTCGCCTAATCAAGAATTCCAGGACCCGTAACTGGAAATATGCAATGAAATTCGGCAGGCTAGCGTCTGATGGATTTCCCGTGCAAACGAACCACGGGCGGAACTCGGAGCAGCGACACCAATCTATTACGTCATGCAATTATCAATATGAAAGTAAACTTAAATTGTACAATAAACGATCACATAACATTTATATTTTATTCAAGTCGTCACTCTGCCCAAATAATTACTGAATCTTAGTCTCTCATCACAGATTGAGCATTTCTACAATTTTATCCATCTTAGTCTCCTACCGTAGACTAAGATAATTCACAACTACTCAAAATTTGAAGTTTAGGGAAACAAACCCATTATACACAGGTACTTGGCCAAATGGGAGAAAAATCCAAAAGAGTTGTTACTTTTAAGAAGTAAAAAGATTAAGTGTTGTTGAATAATTTGGGTCTAATTGACTATCAAGTAAATTTCAGACATTTTTCTGTTTATTGATCGCACTACTTCCCATAGTTTCAGTTTCAAACTGTTATTTTCATTATGTAAAATATCAACATTATTATTAAAAGTATTTCTTCAAACTTTCACTTAATAATAATCCGAAGTCACGAATTCAAAAATTCAGCATACTGAATACTTCCATATAATGCTAAACTTATATGTCCTCAAGGATTGACAAAGCTTCGAAAAATAATTATATGAATCCCACTATACAATCCAAAATTTTGAATCTTTTAGAAGTATGCTTAGAACAAAATTATTTTAACCTAAGTGATAGAAATTGCATGAACAACAACGGCTAAATAATGTAATAATGGGTAATCCTCTCAGTCCTTTACTAGCAGAAATTTTCATGGATAATATTGATTCGCTGTCACAAAACTGCAATTATTGTTTTATATACGTGGATGATATAATTGTTTTACAGGTACAAATAGATAATTAGATTCCTTAGTAACTTCATAAATTCAATTCATACTAATATAAAATTTATTTGAGAAATCAAAACTGAGAACTCCATTAAATTTTCAGAACTCATAATCACCAAATTTTACCATAGACATGATTTTTCTTTTTGCCATAAACCAAACCATACAGACATTATCATTCACAATTCTTTCGCACATTCACGTCACAATAAAAAAATTAAAGACAAATCCCAACCCCAGTTTCGAGAAGCACATCAGGAGACAACTTGTAATTCTTCTATATTTGGGTTCATTAACAATGAAACTCTGGCTTTCTATGTACCTAAGAAAGATCGCGCTGATTTATTGGTTTCTTTTATGCATCATACAAATGCTACTAACAATGAAAAGCCAGAAATGATCGAATATTATAATGAATCGAAAGGTGGTGTAGATTCACTTGACCAAAAACCAAAAATGAGGATTTACGAAAATTCCAATAATTGTATTAACAATAAATGCTTATATCTATAATTTTGGTGTGTGTCAAAAAAACACAAGTGTGAGCTCAGGAAATGTAACTTTCTTGCGTATGATTCAATAAATGAGTGAAACAAAACCTGAGGAACAAACTCGTTTCCTTGTCACTTCTTCACTAGCAATAGCTTGTCAATTTTTGTTGTGTTAGTGTCGTGTGTACATAAAGAGTACCAAAGATTTTTCTCCTATTAATCTTGCACTCCATGATTTCCAGGCGAAGACAAGGGTGAAAGGAACGGGGTTTGGGACAGGAATCTGTAACAATGGAAAAAGAAAACCAGCAAAAAAATATTTCAACAATCATACCGGACTTTTATAAGTCTAAGCACACTTGAATTTAAGAAAAGATTTTACATAGCAAGCAAGGCCATAAAAAGGACTAAGGAGATAATCAAAAAGTACATAAGCTGCGGTATTTCCTCTTTCGGGGAGATGTTCTTCCGTCTGAAACATAATCAATTCCTTGTGCTTGCTTGCCAATTTTGAAGTATAATTGCAAAATCCCTTTAATATTCAAACTCAACAAAACAATTTCCTCTCTGTTTGATCGAGAGAAGCCTGATGGCCAGGTTCGGTCTTCTGAGTGATACTGATTATGATCTATAGATATTCTAGAATCATTGTGAAGCCATTTGGGTTGACATCTCCCGTATATCATTCCTTCGTGGATCTTGTTTAATTTAAAGAAAAGTTTGCGAAAACATGTTGAAAATATGACGAAAAAAAAAAAGTTGGGAAAAAACAAGAAGATGGCCACAGGCAATATGGTTTCGCATCTCCGATATTGCGGGAGTGGATTCAAATATAATGTCTCGAGGAAAATATGCCCCGAGTGCAAGAACAAGTCAGCGTGTTGGAGGAAAAAAAAGGGAGAGTTGTTACTATGGTCCTTATTCAAAAAATCGAAAACAAAAGACAGCATCGTATATACTTATTGTAAGAATTATATTTGCAAAAATTATTTTCATGTTAAAACGTTCTGCCAACAGTATGTCGAAAAGTAAAGTTTGAAAGCGTATCTTTTATTTTTTCTCGGGAAAACTAAATCAAATTTTAGTTGTTGCAGGAATCACCAGTAATATCTTGTAGAGCCACCAGCATAGTCACAATGTTTTAAAGGATAAACATCTTTTTTCAGAAGCCGTTTATATAATTTGATATATTTTTGTAACCTATTGAAGTTGTTTTTCAATAAAAAATGTCATTCAACATAAGTTTTCATTTTTATTTTGCTAAGTGCTCTTAGGTAAAAGGACAGTAGTAGTATAGCATACTCATATGAAACAAAGTCTTTATTTTCATCAAAAGATCATCTAAACATTAAATAGTATTTGGATACAAGCCAACATCACAGTTTTGGCAGAGAAAATTTTCTTTTTTATGGCATATTGCACATCGTCGCTGATTTTTATTATAAACAATGAGATGATCGAGTCTGTCATGACGTAAAATCGTGTAAATTTTCAAAGGCTTTGGAAGGTCTTCTATTTTTCATTCTCTTGTTAGATTCTAATAGTTCAGTTGCTATAGATCTTCTGAATTCTAGTTGGTCGAGTTTTCCGCCATTGTGCTTATGTAAACGGCAGGAGTTTTGCACAGCCATGTCAATGCAATGAGCAAATGAAGGAAAATACCATTTTTTCCTGTGATACTAACTCTAGTGCCACGGTCCACTCCTCCCATATTTTCATTGTGAGATTTTATCAAGCCAGGTTGATCTATATAAATATATTCTTTCTCAGATTGGGTAAACCTCTTTACTCTATTTCTTGGAAACACTGTTGAAGCATTTGATGCTACATCCACACCATTGTTGTCATTCCATTTGGTGATGATGATTTCGTCATCCGCCAAAGTATGCTCAAAATAACCTCGATCTTTCTTTTTTAGTACACTTGAACTAGATAGGGGTGATGAGGGAATTTGTTTTTCCCTCATCGTTACAGTAGCTTTCAGGCCTCTCAATTTCAATTCTTTGAGCAACGAAAGTGGGGTGAAGTAATTATCAAAGTATAAATGAAAATTTTCAAAGGGCATATTTTTCAATATATCTGCATATTGTAAAATTGCTGATGCGCCAAGAGCCATATATTTGTCTTCATCTGGAAATGTACTTGCAGATCCTTGGTATGGGTCAAAATGAACTATATAACCTAGTCGGAGAGCACCAATCCAAAACTTATATCCCTATCTGATAGGTTTTCCACGTATAAATTGCTTTCCACTGTCTCGTCCAATATATGGTATCATTAACTCGTCTATACTATGATTTTCTTCGATAGGGGCTTGCTCAACAAATTTCGAGATTAGAATATCAAAAAGTGGTCGCATTTTCGCAATATTTTTTCTTCAAATTGAGGTTTGTATCATTGCAGTGAATGGAATCTATCACGCGATATTGCTTCACATACCTTTTATTGTTGGTGACATATTCTGCCAGAACATCTTTTTCAATAGAACTCCAATAAAACAAAGTAGCTAATTTCTTGTGATATCCCCGGCAGATTCTTCTAATGGGCGAAGGAGTTTGAGAATTGAAGGAATAAGATCGATCGTCTTCGTTCTACAAACTCTGAAAGAGATTTATCATCCTCGCTATCCATCATTTTCAGTTTGCTTCCGTACTTCAGCAGGAGCTCTGAGTTGGGTCCTGGTAAATTGTCCAATAAGACAGTGTTTTCATTTCCGGAGTCTTCATCTATATCGCAGTTATCATTGGCGTCCTCTAGAGGAAAAATTGCTATTTATTCTGGAACCTCATTCTCAATTTGTTCGATTTCTGCCATTACTTGAGTTGACTTTAAAGCTCTAAAACGATCTTTGTACCTGAAACAAAAATATTCCAATTGAGTTGACGGTAGTCGATGAACCTGTATTTGTGTGTATTCAGCGGAATATTGAGAAAAATAGGAGGTTATGCAGATGGAAATATTGGGCAGACTCTGTTGAACTCAAATATCAGATCAAATGAAATTATACTCTAAAAAAATGAAAGATTTTACTTACCACCAATGGCTAATCTCTATGAAGAGGACTCCAGCCTATTACAATTTTGTGGTTGGAGATTTCAATGCTAAGCTCGGTATGAAAGAAAATGACACCGAAGTATCCTTAGGGTGCCATGGAATTGGGGAACGGAATGAAAGAGGAACCATGCTCTTAGACTTTCTATTAGAAAACCGCTTATATGCGATGAATTCGTTTTTCCAAAAACCTCCGCAGAGAAGATGGACATGGTCGAGCCCAGGTGGTAACACCAAAAATGAAATTGACTTCATTATAGCTGACAAAATAGAAGTTATTGAGGATGTTTCGGTCCTTTCAATTTTCAACTGGAAGTGACCACAGAATGGTGAGGGCTAAATGTATGATCAATATAAAACGTGAAAGGAACAAACTCGTAATGACAGGAGGGGTTGAAAATAATAAATGGGCACAGGTATCTGATGAAGCGGCATTTCGTGAAACTTTGAGTGAGAAGCTTTTGTGCAATGAAAACATGAATATCGATCAGCACAACGACAACATTACAACATCAATAAAACAAGCTATGGACAAACATTGTAGCACTTTAAACAGGAAACAGGAAAGAATCAGTGAGACAACGAAACACATTATGAAGACCAGAAGAGAACTATTAAGCAAGGACACAGCAGACAAGAAAGAACTGAAAATACTTAACCGCGAGATATCTCGCCAACTTAGGAAGGACTCTCGACAGCACAATAAAAGCTTGGCAGTTCAAACTATAGAACAAAATAAAAGCATGAAGGTACTACGACGGACGACTTCATTGGGAAAACGTAACATTCACAAACTAATGGATCCATATGGTTCAATTATAACAAATAGAGCCGAAATAGTGAAGGTTGTCGAGGACTCTTACTCCAGTTTGTATCGAAGCCTGAATCGCGAGAACGAGGAAGACAATCGCATACCTCATGTTATGAATCAGGGTTCGAAGGACCTCCCAGAAAAAGCAGCTGATGAGGTCCGAAAGGCACTATCAGATATGAAAAACAACAAAGCTCCAGGGGAAGATGGAGTAGTTGCGGAGGCTTTGAAGATAGGCGGTGAAAATCTGATTTGTGAAATAACGAAACTTTTCAATAAATGTTTAACTGAAGCAAATGTACCAGAGTCTTGGCATAATGCTATAATAATAATTATGTACAAGAAAGGATACCCCACAAATCTCTCGAACTATAGACCTATAAGCCTTCTATCGCACTTATACAAACTCTTCACCAAAATAATAACAAAGCGCCTCATAAACAAACTGGACACCTACCAACCTCGAGAGCAGGCCGGATTTCGGGCAACATTTGGTGTTAATGATCATCTCCAAACTCTCAAGACTTTGATTGAAAAGAGCATAGAATACAACTTGCCTCTGGTTCTCATATTCGTGGATTACGAGAAAGCCTTCGATACCGTGATACGGGCGATTATGCTTAAAGCGTTGGCTGACTGTAGAATAGATCATAGATACACTGCCATCATTAAATATATATATGAGCATGCCCCTTCACAAGTGTGCCTTCACAATTCTACAGAAAAATTCAGGATCGGACGTGGAGTAAGACAGGTTGATACTATTTCCCCGAAGTTGTTCACAAACCTATTGCAATATATGTTCAAGCAATTGGAATAGGATCAGAGTGGAGTAAATGTGGATGGTGAGCGATTAAGTCATTTTCGTTTCGCCGACGACATCGTCATTATAGCAAACAGATTAGATGATGCAAATAAGATGCTCTTGCAGTTGTCTAAGGAATCCAGTAAAATTGGACTGAAAATAAATATGTCGAAAACTAAGATGATGACCAACTTAGTACCAAGCCAACCAGTTTCCATCGATGGTGCAATTGTTGAACAAGCAACGTCATACAAATATCTGGGGCATGAGATAACTATAGGCAGGGACAACCAAACAACAGAAATAGGAAGGCGAATAAGGCTGACATGGGCTGCATTTGGAAAACTGAGAGATCTGTTCAAATCAGAGATACCGATTTGTTTGAAACGTAAAGTATACAATCAATGCGTTTTACCAGTTTTGACGTACGGTGCAGAAACCCTGACCCTAACAAAGAAATCAGCTAATGAAATATGTGTTGCTCAGCGTAAGGTGGAGAGAGCTATGTTAGGCATAACACTACGGGACAGAATTCCCAACCATATCATACGCCAACGAACTAGAGTCCAGGATGCTCTCGAGAGAGTTGCTAATTTAAAGTGGAACTGGACCGGTCATCTAGCAAGAACCACGGACGGTAGATGGACAAAGCGTCTTTTCGAGTGGCGTCCCAGAGATGAAGCCCACAGAAGTAGAGGACGTCCACCAGCTCGTTGGAAAGACGATATCAAGCGAGTGTGTACGAACTGGATAAATCCGGCCCAAAATCGCGAGGAATGGAGATCGTTGAGGAAGACCTATGTTCAGCAGTGGACTAGGATGGTTGACAGATGATGATGATGAATGGCTAATCTCAAGTAAATTCTTCGTCCTCAACTCGTCTTAACTCGTTTGAATAGATCACTTGTTATGCTATACAGGTGGCGCCATATAGAATCGATTACTTCATTCGAAACGAGTTAGGTTGACAACCTCAGTCCTTTTAAAAGGACAGTAGGGCTAAATGGGTTAAGAGTTACAATTTTATGCCATGGTTGTTAAAGGTTAGGTTAGGTAAGATAAGAGAGTTGAGGAATACTTCCGGTAGAACTGGATGTGATAAAATGTTGATAATATTTTAGTTCCTGTGAATATTCCCGAACACTTTTCTTAACCAATTTTCATAAAGTTAATCTGATCAATTCCTGAGATTTTTTTACTATAATCTCCAGAAGGGAGATCTGTCTTCACAAGTTTTTGAGGTGGAAGATTTACATTACGAGACATTTTTCTATATTCAATATATTTGTAGAAATCGTTGTTATGAATCATATATTAATATTCATGTAACAAGTAACAGTAAATAAAGCTTCTGTTCCAAAAATATATGAAACTAGAGCTGTGTGAAATGCTACCACGATTTTCGATCTAAATCAATTTTGTGTATTTCATCTCAACCGCGTATCTCCAGTCTTATCTTCATGTAATGACAGCGCTCTGATTTCAGTGCGTAGAACTAGAAATTCCAATATTAGAGAAGCGTAAGTCATTGCGAAAGAGTAGTCCAAGAAGGCGTGGTCCTTATACATTCCCGTTTCCTGAGGCGGCCCATTAATAAAATTTTGACGCCCAACTCGGCTACTAGACGCTTGAATATAAATTAGTGAATTAATGCCATAATTTTGTAACTAATCTCGACTACGAAAGCCCGGGATGGAGTCAAGTAGAACTTATTTTTTTACTACTCTATCGGCTTTCTCGTACTCTTGGTTTCTTATACACTGCGCCAAGAAATTAACGCACAAAAGCCAAAATTCAATATATTCAGAAGAAATTTAGATAATGATAATAATAATAAGTTTATTCTTGAAATTGACTTAATTTTACATAAACGTTTTATAAAAATCGGATTGTTACATTTTAATGTTCAAATGAAAGATAAAGGAAAAATGATAGGTAGAATAAACTAGCCAAACCTCGAAGGTATAACTATATAGTGATACCTTGTATGGAAAGGGTTTTATAATAATAATAATAATAATTTTATTCACTCAATCACAATCACAATGTGTTTTAAATAACAAAATTTCAAAAGTATACTAACATAAACCATAATAGTTTTTAAACAAATAAATAAATAAAGCTACAGTAGAATGTCAAATTCTCAAATAAAATACGGCGAGTATCTGATCTAATAGGCATACAGGGTGTTACATAATAGTATGTCAAAGCTTGACGTAGTGCAATTTAGGAAAAAAAGTTCATATAAACATAGGTCCGCAAAAAATTCGTTACGGAGCTACAGGGTGTTGAAATTTCTGGAAAAATTGATTTTTTCTTCAAAACTTCTGCACGTCCTTAATTTTATTTAGAATCTACAAGGTGTTTTCTTTCTCGGAGCCATGTCTTCTTTTGCCCTTTCAAACTCTTCTACAGTACGCCACTGATCAGCGTACAATCAATTTTCCTCATCTTCATTCAATTAAGAAACTTTTTTGTAACTTGTAGTTTTTTAGATTCTCCAACCGTTCACGAGCAAAAAATCATTTATTTATTTATTTATTTTGACAGTTGCTAAAGCTGAACCAGTGTCTGCTCGAATTGTTTATTAAATTTACGATTAGTTCCAAGTATTTTGAAGTTATTGCTGTTAGAAAAAATGGCTAATTTTATAAGGCCGAATCGGCTGATATCCATTACATGTACGGCTGACGGAAACACAACAGAAGCTAGGCGATTATGTCAGGTGCGCTTTCCAAATCGAGTAAAACAAGACAGGCGAACATTTTCAAATATCCACTGAAAGTTGAGGAAAACTGGTACTTTTACTGCAAATAATCATTTAAAATGTGCAACTCAATCTATGAGAACTCCAGATATTGGGGAAGCAGTTTTAAACTGTATTGATTTGAATCCTCATGTATGTATAAAAAAAATTGGAAATCAGTTGAATATTTCACATGTTCTAGTTTGGAGGATTCTCCACGACTTTTTACTGTACCCGTTTCATATTCAACGCGTGCAAACAATTTCTCCGCCTACGAATTGGCATTAATATCATCAATTAATCAAGGAGCAGCGGCGGTTAAGATTAATTTCGGCGGAACGTTGATGTTTCATATTCAAGAAGAATCAGACTTCTTATTAAACCTTAAATGAACCGGTAAGTCCGTATTATCCAGATAAGATATTATGAATCAATTTGATTCTCATATCTGGGCTATAGAAAATACACATCAAACACGGGAGTGAAATTTACAACATCAATTAAGTTTTAACTTATTTGGTTTACTGTACAGAAACCGATTTCAATATTTAATTTATGAAAAATATCAAATGGTGCAGAATATTTAGAGGTTTCATTTACATTTGTTTCGGAATTCCTCGATAACCCCTGCTGAAAACACATGCTTCATGTTCGTATCCAAAGCCTCAATTAGCAGATGGCATTACGATATCACCCATTTAGATTTTTAACTATTGGGTGCCTGAAAACGAAGTTTAAATATAACTAAAATGTACGTCCAATTGATATCTAAGTTTGTGCTACATTTTGCCACTTTTTGAATCTGATGTGTCCTTAAGATTTTGAATTTTGATTCTCACTTAAAGAGTTGTGATTTGGACGGTGAGTCTTGAGCGTAGTCGTCATATTCGTTTTCCAAGTTCAAGAACTTTGTATTTGATTGTTCAGCATCCCAATTGAGAACTTTTCTGTTATTTTGAAGTGAAGAAGAGTGAACTGAATTTCACGTATTTATGTAAAGTAACCATAAGTCGTTGTGATACGTCGCCTACGGAGCAATTGACATTAAGACTATTAAGAGACAATACTATAGAATACAACTGAAGAATCAGACTAGCTTGCTCTTTGTCTGGATCAGGGAGGACACTTGTTGAACAATCCTTGTATAAATTTCGGTATTTCCATAAAAAATGCGCCACTGTGTTCTGACAAAATATAGAATATTTTAAAAAACTATAAAACCACTTTCAAAGAATATATTTGACATTTCTGATACATAAATAATAAACTTCGCAAACAATATTTACGTATTTTCAAATATATAGAAATATATTATCAAAATTTCCTATAAATTTGAAAATTTCGTGATATCATTCAATCTTTGCTCGTTCAATTAATGGCTCTATAAAACTAAAATCGTAAAAGTGGAGAAGAACAAGCAGTTAATTTTTATTTCTTCATTTTATCATTCGAATATTAAGTTTTCCTGGTTTGATGACTAAAACGAATCAGCAAATATTTATATGATTAGTTTAGATATTGAAATTTGCTGTTATATCAGCTGATAATAAAACTGTATATATGCACATAGGCAATTCTTTGATATCGGTTAGAAATTGAGTTTTTCTGATTATTTTTTAATAATGACGTACTCTAACTATGGATGGACATGAGTTCTTCTGGGTATTGATGAAATGAACAAACTTGGGAAGCTTGACAGTGGGGAACATAGATAGATGGTTGCGCAAATTTTGGACACTAATTAAAGTGTTATTACACGATCGATGGCACGGTATAGGAAAACAAACGGTGTGGAAGAACGTATATACTAATTTTTTCATCACTCAATACGATTACTTATTAAGGTACCTCAATCGTATAAAAGCAGCTAGAAAATATGGTCATATATCCTTTATTTCCAACATGAATGTTCCTAATAAACTGAATGCGACTATATATACTGGGTGATTCACCAGTGGCGCGGTGCTCTGTAGCTCGTACACTCTTAAGATTTCATTTTTGTTCGAACCCTATTGTATTTAGAAAGTAAGAATCTACTTCAGCAATTTATTTTGCTGTGAACAGGGTATCCCAAATTTCTATAAAAAAATCTTGGGTTGTTTTTTTCAGATTGGAAGACCGCTCTTTTGTTCAAGATTCAAGAGTGGCCTAAACTCTGCTATAATGTCCTCAAGTAATAAGTTTTTTTGGTGAGTAGTTTCGTCACAATACCTTTTGTTCTGTAAAAATTCATGAAAATAGGCTCTCACATCATCGCATGCTCCTTCGGCCAGAGAGGATGAATACTTTTTTCCTTTCGTTTTCTTATTGCCCAAGGATAGCTTTATTGAAAAATTGAAATAGATTATCCTCATTTTATACGGGAGTGACTCAAAAAACTTATTGAATATTGTAATTTTTAAAATATCATATCTTGATTTTTTCAAATGGAACACCCTGTATTCTATTATTCATGTCAAGGCATAAAGTATTGTGTATATTTTTGCAGAAGTAACCTTATATTTAATTCAATCATTTTCGAAATATTCGATTATTTGTAAAAATTTTTCATGAAAATTCTACAGACCGTATCAAACTCATCAACATGCATCATTATTCGCACAGAAGTTTTTTTCTGTAATGATTCAAGTAGTAAAAATGAAACCTAAACAAGATAATTTTTAACGAATGATAACATCAAGATGATAAAAAGGTAAATCGAGGTATATGTTGCCATTTTTTTTATTTGTGCCTTCTGTCAGGTGACCGGACATATCTGTCTAACCTAACCTAACCTAACTTAACCCAAAATTTCATTGAATCAGGTAGTTATGAAAAAATTGATAAAGATCCAACTAATAAATTCCAATTCATAGTAAAAAAAAAAGTCTATAATACCTACGAACCAAAAACATAAACTTTTCATTGACAATTTGCAATCGCCAAAACATTACTCCCTCGTCAAACTCCATAAACCAGGGCATCCCATTACACCTATAGTTTCATATTTTCAAGCTCCAGCTGCTAAACTTTCACGCTTTCTCATAGACATCATTCAACAGTACTCTAATTTTAAACCTAAATTCTCAATAAAAAAGCCGTTATTCAAATACTTCATTTATTGGTTTAGATATATCGACGATTTCATTTGTTGTTTCACTAGCAGAAATAGACAATTAGAATCATTCACACATTCATTAACAAAATTCACGATAATATTAAATTCACGTTAGAGATTAAAACAGAAAACTCCACTAACTTTCTGGATTTAACTATTACTAAAATTAACGGCAAAATGATTTTTTTAATTTTCATAAGCCATCGCATACAGATATTACTATTCACAGCTCATCTACACATCCTTATCCACATAAATTAGCTGCTTACAATAGTATGGTACATAGACACATTAATATCCCAATGTCACAAAATAATTTTATAAAAGAGCAAAATATAATCAAACAAATAGCAGTCAATAACGGTTACAGTCCTAGCATGATTGAGAACATGATTTAACGCAAAAAATTTCAAAAAGCAAGTATTTGCAAGTATAAAAAGTTCTAACACAAAATAAAACAGCTTATTTTGCTAATCCTAGTCTGAAAGTAAAATCATTCCTCTCGCATTATAATTTCAATAAAGCATTCGGAAGTGATAATTCTTTAGGCCGACATATCAAAAACAGCAAATTCAAAATTGATAAAGGTAATAAATCCGGTGTTTATAAACCGTCTTGCGTGGATTGTAATAAAATTTATATTGGTAGAACCTTCAGAAATTTCAAAGTCAGATTATCCGAGCACAAACGTTGTTTTAATTATCATGAATCAGATTCTTATTATTCTAGTCACTTACTCGAAGAAAACCATAACTTTAATGATAATTTAAAATTTTACACAATGAAAATAATAAAATCTTTGGGAAATTTTAGAGATTAACTAGGAAAATAATTCAGGTAGGTTACTTAATAGTCAATTATTACTAAATCCTTCTCCACTACTCAGTCTTTTCAATTCGAAATTATGGGTTTTCCACCATACCCTTTGTTCTTGTTCCTAATTTAATCATAAGTAGGAAATAAGAATATTATATAAGAAATAACTCTATTCATTAGTTTGTTTCTATCTGCTGAAGCCACAGTGTGCTGAAACCGGTCATAGTTTTGTTGATATAGTGAAAATCTAAATACCATAGTTTTATTTCATTGAAAATATGTATATCGAATTTTATCAAGTAACGACCTCTCTATCAAATTATGGAATGTCACACTGATATTTTTATGATCACAGAAAAATACTGCTTCTGTAATACTGGGTGGCCCGATATGGTTTTCTTAGAAGAAAACCTACATTTGAGGAAAACTGAAATTCAAAACTTTGACACACCTTAAAAAATGAGCAATTAAATTTTTTGATACAATTTTGTATTTTCCTGATAGGAGGTGTTGAGTTAAGCCAATTGTCATTGTTCATAGCCTTCTGAAACGAAACATAAAAATTGCAAAAAAAAGATTGAGTTTTGTTTCTCTTTCACAAATATGTCAAAAGGTTATAGGATGAGATGAACAATTGAAATAAGCAAAAAATTACAGGGTGTTCCATTTGAGAATTGGAAGTTGGTATCGTTTCCGGCATAACCGAAAACGAAATGTCAAACATATAAAGGTTATCAAATCCAAAATGTTGTCTTCTATCCGATTTCCAAATTTCATCAAAATATTCCAGATAGAAAAAAAGTTTAAGGGGTGGCCCAAGTTTCAGTTACATGTGGTATTTCGCTGTGAGTTTTTCGCCATAAAGGTCCACAATAGCAGTGTTACAACTCAACGATGACATGGAAAAGCAACCTTTTCCTTAGTACTCCGTGTTCTATCTAACCCATCCATATTATTCAGCAAAATTTCAACTAAAATTTGTATCGATTTGGTAAGAAACTACGTGGTAAATGTAAATGAATGGCGTCTTCTACTCTGGAATCGGAAGCTGCACTTGACATTACTTACTAATTGATGCAAGAATATTTTTCATAATTTATAATTTCCTCATCCATTTTTTAAGGTATTCAAATTAACAAATTCTACTTCACCTCAATATTTTCATTTATTATGAGTCATATTTCAATACATTATTCTCTGAATCAAATCACTTGAACAAAATCAAGTCCACAATGAAAAGAACGAGGTCGCTGTCCTATAATTACATATTTGGGGTACCTTAAGTTATGCGAAAGAGCTTGAACAACCCTTCAGTTCAACCACCTGCCCAGCACAGCATATATGAACGTAATGGGTTTGTATAATACAAGCATCAAGCAACACTCAAACATGAACTTCAATATGCCGTCAAATAAGATCGGTGAACAGCTGAGCTTTAAGATTATTGATCTGGACATAGTCGTCTCACGTAGGGAGCTTATATTAGACTAGGTACTTTTTGTACTTTGATTCGGTAGGAATTCCAGAATTAATAATAAAAAAAGTAATGTGTTCTTAGAAATTTTACTGAATAATTGTGATTCGTAACGCGTTTCACTACACCGTAGCTTCGTCAAACGAATGGATGTACAGAAATTATGACAACTATATATAGATAAGAATGAAAATATAATTACAAATGTTCTTAACTAATTGAAAGCTTATTGGGTTGCTTCTTCTTAAGTGGTTATTGATAACAGGTATATCCAATAAAATTAAGGAACAGATTGCTCCCTGGAGGATTCAATAGAGGTGAAGGGCTTGAATCGTCTTGTTCATTGATGAGTCTACCTGAGTGTTTGTATTTGTTGATTTCTAGAGTTTCCCTAAGATGTAACTTCCAATATTTATTATCTGTATGCAAAATTTCAAACTGTGGGTCGAAAGAGTGACTATTTTCTAGGAGATGATTAGCGTAATTTATCTAATTTTTTATTTGAAAAACTGCGTTTATGTTCCGAAACTCTAATATTAAAAATTTTTTGTGTTCTACACCTGATTTATTATTTTTATCTGATTTGGTTTTGTTATTTTTCATATATTTGCTTAAGCTATTATTAGTTTGGAAAGCTTTGTGGAAATTATTGCTACTCAAGAATGATTTCAGTTTCTCACTTGTAATGCCAACGTAGATTATGGTGTTGAATTTTTGTTTCAATTTATCGACAGGGTAAAGTTCATTCAATGCGATTCTACTTTGTTTTTTATTCAAAATATTATTTATTATTTTGGGATTGTAACCATTTATTTTAACTATTTCTTTAAATAAATTTAATTCTTTGTTGAAATTATCTTATGATAATGGGATGTTAATCAATCTATGAATAAAACTGTTGAATGCTGACATTTTATGTTGATACGGATGAAACGACGAGTTATGTATTATATCTGTATGTGACGGCTTATGGTAAATCGCGAAAACATGTTTTTCATTTTCATTCCATATTGTTAGGTTTAAGAAATTTATGGAATTATAGCTTTCTACTTCGGTTGTGAATTCAATTTTCGGATGTAATGAATTTATATGATTTTCGAAAATTTTAAGTGGATGATTATGAATTAATTTCTCTAAATTATTCATGAATATTTCTGCTAACAAAGGACTTAACGGATTGCCCATAATCAAACCGTCTTCAATAGTATAATATTTGTTATTGAAATGGAAATAATTTTGATCTAAACAAATTTGTTATAATGAAAGAATATCTGATTTAATGATCGTATTGACATGATTCTTTTCTAATAATTCTCTAACTAAGTAGTACGTATCTTTCGGAGGAATGTTGAGAAATAGATTTTAACGTCGAAAGAAATGAGTTAGAAATTAGGTGATATAATGGTATCTTTGATATTGGAAATTAGTTCGTTTGAATTTTTGACAGAAAATTCAGATTTAAAATTGCAATGTTTCATTAGCAAGTAGTTAAGGAATTTTAATGATCAATAACCACTTAAGAAGAAGCAACTCAATAAACTTTTAGTTACTTAAGAACATTTGTATTTATATACTCATTCTTATCTATATATAGTTATCATAATTTCTGTACATTCATTCATCTGAGGAAGCTAGGGTGTAGTGGAACGCGTTACGAATCACAATTTTTCAGTAAAATTCCTAGGAACACATCACTTGTTTTCATTATTGATCATGGAATTCTACCAAGTAAAAGCCTCCCAAATTCAAATGTTAAAGAAAGCTGATACCGGCTTTTTGGCTTTGTGGTATTTCAAAATACTAGTAAGATGTGCAGTTTATACTCAGAATATATAGTTCTACTCAATGTGCTTGAAGAACAGATTGACTCCCAATTATATACGGTTGAGGACACATAACAACAGTGGACTCGCAAGAAGAGCAATCTAGAAAGGTCAACACATATGGATCAAAGAGGATATGAAGATCCAGTACAACAAGAGCGACGTTGCCAACATATATTTGAGGGTAATCCATACGGAATTATTGTTCAGATTGCACCTTGTTGAGTTTCATAATTCAGACTATGAAGCCAGATACCATGTCAAAATTTTAATTCATAATAAGTTTCAGCAACAACAGAAAGAATTAAATTCACTTAAATTCAAAATATCCTCACCCAAACCTTCCAGAGATAAATTTTCAGAACATAAATTTTGACAGATTCACTAATTTAACTGATACCGTTTTCTCAGAACTACAAAATGATCTATTATAAAAAGGATTCGAACATAATTTACATCCAAAACATACTAAAACTAATTTTGAACAGTTAGGTATTGACTCCGAAATCATTCTCAAACACTCCAAAGATAATATTTTAGCCAAACATCAAACAGCAAAAATCATCAAAGAAGACTTTTCGAAATTATCACCTCATTGCAATTCGGATTATAAAATAATAAATACAATTCGTGAAAATAATACCAAGAACAATTTAGTATTCATAATCATCCTCTTATTAAATATTGTTTATAGTGATATCGCTATATAGACGATATCATTATTTGCTCCACAGGAACAAATAGACAGTTAAAAGTTTTCAAAAATCATATAAATTCATTACATCCAAAAATTGAATTCACAACCAAAATAGAAAGCAATAATTCAATGAATTTCACAGCCTCCCAAATTCAAAGTCCATAATTGTTCAAGTATGAGATACCTTCAATTACGTGTTATAATCATCAATGTTCATTGGACAAGTTCAAATCTGATTTTATTGTTGATGAATCTCTTAAAAATATGGGCCTGACCATATGAGGCGCAGAATTTTGCAGATTTATCAACACTTATTAAGCATGCAAAATGATATACGTATCATTCAAATATTCACCATAGCTGGTTTTACTTATGTCGACTCGATAGTCAAAGAGATGTTGGGATACGGTTATTTATATGACATTAATTTCGGCAATTTGCTTAAACTTTACCTCTCGAAATTCCTTATAAGAAGGAGTCCATTGGTATTTACCTGCTCAAATTACAATTCGTCGATATCCTTTTTTTAGTCAAATAAGCTGCATCAGCCATTAACAGTCATTAGTGGAGAGTAAATGTTGATTGATAGTACGAGGTAAGTCAATTAAGTTCGTGAAAGTTGGCAATCTACGGTGGTTGGTAACTCGTAGCGTTCTCATTGGTTTCATTGGAAACATAATTCATTTCTGCGTCAGCCTATGCAAGTTTCGTGTTGATCGGTTGTATACTTCGTGTTTTATTTTCCTCTAAACATCGACCTGTTTTGATCCACCGTCGTGAAGATGAGTGATAAAATAACTGAGCAAAGAATAGTGATTATATTTTGGGTGAAACGCGGAAAACTTCCGTGGAAATTATGAAACAGTTCACCGACGTATATAAGGAAGATTGTCTGAAAAATCAGCTATCTACGATTGGGCAAAGGGGTTCAGAAGCGGCAGAGAGCCAGTGGGGGATGATTCGCGCGAAGGAGCTCCCTCCACCTCTCGAAACGCGAAAAACTCGATCGGCTGCGCTCGCGAGTGCTTGGAGAAGGTCGAGTAAGCCTCAGAATGTTGGAAGACGAGTTGGGCATCAATAAGGAGACGATCTAGCAGATGCAACAAGAAGATTTGGGGATGCGTAAGCTGTGTGCGAAAATGCTTCCGAAAGTGCTCACAGCTAAGCAGTAAAAGCACCGATTGTCTATCTCTCAAAACATGATTTCTCGAATTGACGAATGTTATCACTGGTGATGAGTCGTGGGTGTTCGAATACGACCCTGATACCAAAAGGCAGTGCATGCAGTGGGTAGAGAAGGGGGGTAAGGGCTCCATGGAAGCCAGAATGTCAAAATCGAAAGTGAAATCCTTAGTCATTGAATTTTTCGATATTAATGGAGTTGTACATCACGAATACGTTTCAGCAGGTCAGACAGTCAACGCAGTATTCTACATTGAAGTTTTGTAACCTCTGAAGGCCCGTGTGTTTCGTGTAGAACCCGAATTGGTGGAGCGCGAATGGGTACTTCATCATGACAATGTTCGTCATTCGCAGTTCGTCATTTTTTAACCTAAAACGGCATTTCAACATTTCCAATAACCCCCCCCCCCCCCTAAAGTCCAGATCTTTCCCCCTGTGACTTCCATCTGTTCCCACAGTTGAAGTCGTACCTCAAAGGAAACAGATATGGCGGAGTTTCGCCATATCTGCATCACGACGGTCAGCGGCGAAGCTGAGTATTTCTCCCTTACAATTCAAGAATAATAATTCATTAATATATGTACTAAATAAAATTGGCCCTAACACTGTTCCTTGTGGAGCGCCATACTCTATCAGACCCATCTCACTGACCTCTCCACCAACCTGCACAGCCTGTTTCCTTTCCGATAGAAAACTCTTGAAAAACCCAGCTCAACCCCACCAAAACCCATGCCCATCAACCGACTCAAAAGAATACTATGTTCCACCGTGTCAAAGGTCTTAGTTAGGTCAATCAGAATACAAAGTGCTGCTCTATTATAATTGAAAGCTTTATAAATTTTATCGGTTATTGTAACAATAGCATCTCGAGGGGATCTATTTTCCCTAAAACCAAATTGATTATTGGACAGGAGATTGTATTGTCTGATGTATACTGTAGTACGGTTTTTGATCATTTTTTCAACTAATTCGGCTATGCTAGAAAGCAATGAGAAAGGTCTGTAATTATTCAACTGATCTCTATTACCGCTTTTATGTAAGGGTATCACTAATGCAGCTTTGAGCGCTTTAGGAAAGATACCCCGGCTTAGAATCATATTCACAACGTGAACAATCCAACAACAATGGTGGAACCAGAGTATTCATTCCGGCTCTCAGGACCTCGGCAGATATTCCATCAACCCCCGTACTTTTTTTATTCTTTAAATTCGATATTATGTTCTTAGTTTCTTCTTCGTTCGTCGGTGTGAAATGGAAACGGTGTTTAACTTTTTTCGTTTTTATTTTGGTAGTGGCCGTTTTTTCGAACTTTAAAGCTAATTCTTTTCCGATGTTTGTGAAATGGTGATTGAAAGCTTGGGCGATTTCTTTAGGGTTTTCTATTATTTTGTTTGGCGTTACAATTTTTTTGATTTTATTTCGTTTTGTTCTTGTCGGACATAATTCTGTAGTAATTCTCCACATTTCTCTCGCACTATGTACGCTTGATTTTAACCGATTTGTAAAAGTTGCGTTTTAAGGTTTTTATAAGACTATTGAGTTAGTTTCTGTAAGATTTGAATTAATTCCAGTGCTCGCGATTCTTGCTCCCTTCCCATCTCCTATAAATTTCATTTCGCCTATTTATCGATTTTAACAACTTATTTGTAATCCACGGCTTTCTTTTCTCTTTTCCTGATTTAACGATATATTAACTTTTCTGCATCATAAGATGTATTTTTTGTAATAATGTACATGTAATTTCTTCTACATCTGTTATTCTATAAAATTTTTCCCAATCCAACTGTTTGAGGTTGGATGGAGTAGTTTGAAATTGATTCTTTTTGTTTATCAAATTTTTCATATATAGGAGCTTTTGATTGAATTTCAGAAAATAAAATAGTTGGAAGTGATCGGTTATATGATTTTTCAATATAACAGGGACATAGTTTCTATATTTTTAACAAGAATATGATCAATATACGTAGCACTACTTTCCTGAACTCGAGTGGGTCTATTTATCAGAGAAACAAAACTTTCTTCGCTCAGTACATTTGAATAATCTTGAGTTTCCCGACTGTCATCTAGGAGATCTATATTTATATCTCCTGCTATTATGTGTTGGTAACTATTTCTGCAATATTTTCTTAGATAAGTCGCAAGATTTAAATTGAATTCATGAATTGAGCTTTTAGGGGACCTGCAAACTCCAGTTATTTGTAACTTTACGTTTTGTATACCAATCAATATCTTCAGTACATCAAGATCTCCCATTTTAACAACGTCAAACTGATAAGCATACTTTCTATTTATGAATACTACTACACCGTCATTCTGATTAAAATGACCGTTATTATAAACAAGATCGCAACCCTCAATATTAAATAAATTGAGATTGTATATATGGAATGTTTCAGTGAGAATTATACAGTCGACCTGTTTTCATAATACGAATGTTAAATATAAATTTTCCAATTTTCCGGTTAACTTATCACATTTTGATCCTGAATTGTAACGAGCAAGTTAAACAAAAAATACCTAAGTTTCTCTACCGTTTTTAAGTCGAACATCAATTTGAACTTGAATAGATTTTTCATATTTTCATTCATATCGCAATTGTTTTGGTACGCCACTGGTCGATATCTTCCAAATTTGTATATGAAAAGTCTCCAAAGAATCAGGAAGGAAGGAACAAGTAACCATCGCCTGGAAGTAGGGTAGAGAAACAAAAACATCCTTTCCTCTACCGCCCATACAATGCTAGTCGCAAGATGTTCGACAATGTATGAGGGGAGATTCATCTAAGGGTTCATCTATAACAAAAGAGCATAAGAATAATCGAAATCAAGACTGAATGCGGCGAAAATTGTAAATCTTCTTCATTGATCGAAAGAAATTACATCCAACTATCGGGTGCCCAAATTGACAGATGTTGAAGTTACGCTTATATGTCAAATGTCGAATATATTTCGTTTCATTTAGCACAAATTAAAATACCAATTTATTTAAGACTTTCTTTTAATGTTGCGCACTTTAATTACGTCATTTTATATTATATACACTTTTTAATAAATCCCAAATCCCGAAAATTCCTCTCAACTATTTTTGATTAACCAGCTAGTTTCATTCAAAAAGGAATTAATTATTTGCTTCTCTCAAACTCTAAACGATTTTCCCATAAGATAAAAAATAATTATTCCCAATTGTATTCCACAACGTTTGGTAATTAGTTTCAACAAATTCATCGATATTATTTATGTCTTATATATTCTCGAAATGCTGGAATTTTTCTCCACAACCAACAGATATTCCAGAGTCATGCAGAGTTGACAGCAATCGGAGGTGATATTAAAATTAATAAATAATGTCGAAAAATTCTTGTTTCTTCGTTATCATCCAATCAAAACATACCTTGTACGAGTTCATTAGTAAGAACACAGATTTAATTTTAGGGGTTCCATCTCTATAGTAATTAATATTATTTATGACCGTTTACAAATAAATTTATAATACATGGTAATGATCAATCATATGGATGGAAGTTCTTCCCAAGATTTGAATATTATCTAAAATCATAAGCGATGTTGAACATATTTTCTTAAATCTAATATTGCTTTTATCGAATATGAAATATGTATACATATTTGAATATATATTTATTTTAGATGACAGGAATGATAGTCTCATTGATATTCAAAATTGAATTATGAAAAATTTATCTACCAGAATATTATGGTGAATTTGGTAACCTTTTTCTTTAACTTTATTATATTAATCTTTTTTCAAGAAGCTATATTTTTTGCAGATACAGAAACAATTTAAGAGCAAGGGCGGCACTAAAGAGCAACTGTTGAACTTACTCAATTCATATTTTTATGCATGTGCCTCTTAAATTAAGTTCTTACTTCCAGAATCTCTTCTTTAATTTATTATAGCCTGAATAAGTGACATCACTCGAATTATTTTATAGAAGGGTATTACATCCATATCGCTTGAAACATATCTCTTTTTCTATACGTCATATTTCTTCTCTCTCATGTAACGTGATACGTCTTTATGATTTCACTCTCAATTTTCGTCCATTTATAGACTTTTGAATCGCTGCCGAAGAAATTTCACTTTAGAAATACCATATAGAAAATACAATTGAAAAAAATTTGTGTGATATTGCCAGATTTTTTCATTATTGCCGATTTTAAATACCATCAATATTTTGACTTCCATAGATTATGATGTTTTTTTAATACGCGTGAATTCGATTCTGTTTATTGGTAGTGATTTAAGCGATCACGTATCGATATTATGGGGTGATAGGAGGAAGAGATTTTTATAGAAAATTTGGCAACCACTTCGTTTGAATTTTCACCTCTCAGTTTTTCGTTTCATACTGGTTATCTTATCAAAGAAAAAATTATCCTGCTCTATTATTCAGCTTTTGTAGTTTCTCACGTAATGAACCGTCATGAAATCGCCGATAACTCGAAAAGGATGCCTCGTTTTCATCATTCTCAACTTTTGGGAGGAGTTAATGCCTGTCATGCCAATGCGGATGCCACCCAAGAAATCTAACCTAACCTATGTTTATATATAACCTTGCACGTAGATTTACCCCCTCAAGATGTGACATACTATTATGTAACACCCTGTATATAATATAATATGGTATGATAATATGGAAATGTGACCAATTCTTCAATTTCAATAATTGTGCAAATACTATAAATATTAATATTAATAGAATGTTTCAATAAAAACCTTGTTTTATTGTTTTTCAGATTTAATTTATTTGTTTTTGATTTATACTCTGCGGTCGAGGAGAAAATACAGTCTGTTACTGGGTAAGAATGGTTTCCAATCGTATCAAATTTTCGATTCTAACCTAGTTTAGAGAATATACTCTTCCAACATATCGAATGAACAGGAAAATTTTGAGATAAATCTCCTTTATTTAATTTATTTCCAGCTGAATAATTTATATAATAGTTCTGTGAATTACTTAAGGTAGTTTTACTCATCTTGAATCCAATGCTCTAGATTTTCTATAAATTGTTGTTCATTAGTTAAGTTTTCAAACAGTTCTAAATTATACATAAATTGTTGTACATTACTTTTTAATCTGTCATGAAAGCGCTATGTTATCGATGCGCATTTCTAATATGTTAAATAAGCGTTAATCAAAATTTCTTGTATTTATGCTTTGAAATAGATTTGCATCAAGAAACGGTCACTAGTTCCCATTTTATACGAATATTAATTGAAATTTCATTAAACATTGTCTGTCGGTAAATCTAATAAAGAAATATCAAGATATCATCCATATCCTCTTCAATCTTGATGAACTAATTTAAATGAAACAGTGCCATAAACAGTTAAAAGTTCCTTTTTCCGTTAGATTTAAAAATTATTTTCATTCAAATAGCGGAAATTGTATACTGAAACGTCGTGAATACGAATAATTAAAAAATCTAGAAGGTTGTCATTGTTTTATAACATTTAACCAAAAATGTGATTTGATTTGACGAAATTATCGATTCGCTATGATCAAAAGAATTGTTCGTATACGCCAAACAAACACTACATATTTCCTACTGCGTAGTTGAGGCTTGTTCAAACACCTGAACATATATCCTAAAATAATACAACCCATAATTTATTTATACTCAAGTGTCATCCCCACAGTACCAGAAGTAGCAAGGCAACACCTTACAAAAGACTACCTGGTGCGTACGTGATCCCTTGGTCTCCTAGGGGTGCCTCGAGGAATGAGGGTCAGAAGTTCACTCGCATTCCCACGGTACAACCCCTACTTGGAAATTGTCCCCCTCGAGACAGTGTCGTAATGAAAGTACAAGAAGTCCCCCTTTTTCTTCGATGCAAAATTTGCGTCGTGAATGCGTTGGGGAGGTTTCCCATCGCCCAGCGTGGGACCAGCTCAAGGTGCTGCCTCAACCACCCCCTTTGTGTTTACCCTTAATGCCTAACTTTGACCGAGTACTCTTCAATTAAATTCTGAGGTACACTTTTGTTGAGTGTACACAACTAATTATAATGAGAATTCGTATAAACTACCCACCCGTTCGGGATTCAATGGATTGTTTATTTATGAATCTCACCATTACCAAGCTATTCAACTGGTTTATTCGTTGACTCAATGTCTGATTATTGGTATTGACTTGAAAAATTATTAAAATGCATGATTTAAAATTGGTAAAAATAAAATAAAACCAGTAAATATGTCTTCAACTAAAAATTATGATGAAGTATGAGTAAGACTCGCGTCCGGGAGTTTGTAGGGTTTGAAGGAATAACTATAGTTATAGTTACAAACTTATTGGAAAAATTGATAAATATCATTGATATCATTTCTGAAACTCGGATGAAATTCAATTCTTCGAAAATTTATGAATAGGGCCGCACATCCGTCTAAATCGGTGATTCCCAAAATGGTCTATATCAACCCCCAGGGGTCTATGATAACTTGCAAGAGGTCTATGTCGGCGAAAAAAGATTTGGGAGTCTATGAAATGAAAAATGGGGGTCCACGACAGTGAATCTCAACACATACACTGATAGTACCTATTTAGTTACATCATACTATCCTATAATATGAGACATATACATTATTTATAAAAGTACCTATGAAGTGGAGTAAAAAATTCATTATATATGTTTATAAAATTTTGTAATTTGTGGGATGTAGGCATTCGCTTTGTGGTCGCAATACATTTTGAACTTGTAAAAACCTACACTTGATGAAATACCAGTATCATCTTGTTCGAGTAGTCTCAGAGCTTCGCTAACTTGTACAGACTTGTACAATTCGTCACTCTATAAATACGAATGTGGGACGTTTATTCATTTCCTGAATCTTGAAAGTAAAGTACTAAGAAAATATTTTAAAAAACACAGGTAGTTTATCACACAAATAACAGTGAATCAGTGTTATTCTGTTTGAGAGTGCCGGAGAAAAGTAAGTACCTTGTTTTTATTATATTTTAGTTTTGTACTCGTAGTTAGAAAAGATTGATAAATTACGCCAATCATGACTTCAGTTATTAATAGTTTAATATTCAATCATGCAGAATTACACGAGTACTCCCCAATAATTTCTTTTTGAAAGATTTTAGAAATCGGATATTATAATTACAGTGCAATCTCCGTAATTCCAAACTAATTGCTGCAAGGAGATGTTCGGATTATGGAATCTTTTCGGAAAAATCTAAAAAAATTTTCTAATATTCAGCTGCTTGTGTTTATGTATTAGTTAAAATGTACTTTTGACCAAAGATGACTGATGCCATGTCCGAATCTAAAAGAAATGTATATATATATATATATATATATATATATATATATATATATATATATATATATATATATATATATATATATATATATATATAATCTTTTGAAAAAGAGGATTTACAAGAATTTGAATAATTGTATTTACAATAAGTGCTTATAACTATAATTTTGGTGTGTGTCAGAAAAAACACAAGTGTGAGCTCAGGAAATGTAACAGGGGAAACATACTATCTTGTATATAATTCAATAAATGAGTGAAAAAACCTGAGGAAAAAACTCGTTTCCCTGTCGCTATTGCACTAGCTATAGCTTGTCTGTTTTAATGTGTTAGTGTCGTGTGTACATAAAGAGTACCAAAGATTTTTCTGCTTAGCCGCTTCATTCTCTCTCGCATTCCATGATCTCGAAAACAAGGGTGAAAAAGAAAACGAGCAGAAAAATATTTCAACAATCAAACTTCTTATATGTCTAAACAAATCTAAGAGATGATTTTACATAGCAAGCAAGGTCATGGAATGGACTAAGGAGACAATAGAAAAAATACATAACCTGCAATATGTCCTCAAATTCCTTCTCTGTTTGACCGAGAGAGCCCCGATGGCCAGGTTCAGTCTTCCAAGTGATGCAGATATATTATTTCTTCGTGGAACTTATATGATATAAAGAAAAATTTGCGAAAAAATTTTGACAGTGGTTCGAAAAATATGACAAATGTCATAAAAAGAAATGTAGACAGTACAGTGTTGATTGTTTGAAATTTGACTTCATTCCATCATTGTCGGACAAACAACTGCCTATGTGCCTTTTATGCAACAAAGTTTTGGGCAATGACGCTATGAAACCATCAAGCTACAGGATCATCTGAGAAGATGTCACCCTGATAAAAAAGATAAAGATTTGAAATACTTTCCAACAGTCAAAGATACACTTCAGAAGAGACCCACACTGGACAGAATGTTCGCTTCGACGTCACAAAGAAACGATGATGGTTTGCGGACGTCTTACAATATCTCGCTACTTATAGCAAAATCCGGAAAACCGCATACTATAGCAGAGAAGTTAATTTTGCCAGCCGTTGAAGAAGTTTCAAAAACTGTTTCACACAAACCTACATCTGATATCATTAAAAAATTCCCTTGAGCAATAATATTGTTGAAAGACGTATTGATGAAATGAGTTCTGATATTGAAAGCTTTTTGTGTAATTATTTGCAAACGACCCATTTCTCTATACAACTGGACGAGTCAACTTTACCTGGTAATGCAGCATTATTATTGGCATATGTTCGTTTTGTTATAGATCAAGAAATCTACGAGGAACTGCTCTTCGCAAGAACTTTGATGAAAGACACTAAAGGTGAATCAATATTTCATGTTTTGACGGATTATTTCATTGAAAAACCACTTTTATCAAATATAATATCAATAGCTACAGATCGAGCTCCTGCCATGGTTGGACGTTATCGTGGATTTATAAGCTATTTAAAACAAAATCTGTTAGGGGTGTTAGTAATACATTGGGTCATCCATCGACAACATTTAGTAGCGAAAAAATTTGAGTGTTCAATTAGTCATTGGTGCAGTAAACCGAATCCGAAGCAACGCGTTGAATACGCTGTTATTTGCACAATTGTGTGAAGAAAATGACGAACACTTTCATCAATTATTCCTTCACACTGAAGTACGCTGGCTGTCGAAAGGCTTATGTTTGACAAGATTTTTTGCACTTTTTGAGACTATTTTAAAATTTCTGGATACTAAAGATAAAATTTAAAAAGAAAATTTAATGAAGTAGAAAACAGACATCGCCTATTTAACAGTTTTGTTCGCAAAATATAATATGGTTAATTTTCAGTTACAAGGCGACAATTTGAATTTGATTAAAACAAAGTCCATCTTATCAGCGTTTCTTGCCAATGTTAAACTAAAGAAGCAAAATAGTGGACGGGGCGAATTTTCTCAATTCCCCAGTTTATCACAGACAAACTGCCAGGAAGACGACGTTCTAACCTACGTTCAATATTTAAATGCCCTCTATTCAGATTTCGAAACTAGGTTTGAGGATGTTTTGACCATTGTAATACCACCGTGGCTAATTTATCCATATGGTGACATAAAATAAACGAATGTCATAATACAAGAGGAACAGACTGAACTAAGTACAAACGAAGAACTTAAGATTCAGTTCAAAAACGGATATCAGCAATTCTGGCTGCAAAACAACATTTTTAATTTCCTTTCCATTGTCATACCTAGTGGAAAGAGGGTTCAGCGCTGTTACCAATCTTCTAAAGAAAAAAGAAACAGACTGGACATCATAAGCCGAGGAGATTTAAGATCAATCCTTACAAAATTGACGCCAAATGTGGATAATTTATTATTAAAGCATCATGCTCATCCTTCTCACTAAAAATATTTATTTATTGCTTAGTTTATTTTATGTTACGTATATTTTATATCACGATCACGATCTAGATCTGCCTATTTCAATCCACTGCTGGATGTAGGCTTTTCCCATATTGAACCATTTCTTTCTGCTAATAGCTTATTTCATCCAAAGAAGACCCGCTGATTTTTTAATATCGTCTCTCCACCTTTTGTATGGCCTGCCGATACTCCTATGCCCCATTCTTGGCCTCCATTCCATGAGCCTCTTGGTCCACCGATTGTCATTTCTTCGAGCTACGTGACCTGCCCATGACCACTTTAGTTGAGCTGCCCTCTCCATGACATCTGTCAGCTTGGTTTGTTCTCTTATTCAAGTATTTCTTATGCGATCTGATAGTTTAATATTTAATATTATTCTCTCGTGGGCTCTTTGGGTTTTCGTCAATTTTTGGGCCAACTTCTTAGTAAGACACCATGTTTCGGCTCCATATGTAAGCACAGTAAGAATGCATTGGTTGTAGAGGTTTTTCTTGAGGTTGTGGGGTATGTCTGATGTCAGGACATGTTTTAATTTGCCAAATGCCGCCCACGAAAGGGACACTCTTCGTGGAATCTCGTCAGTCATGTTGTCTTTTTTAGTAGTTAGTTTTTGTCCCAGGTATATGTAGTTTTCGACATTCTCTAGTTGTTGACCTTCTACGTGGATTACGGGGTTATTGTTTGTGTTAGTCATTATCTTCGTCTTGCTGATGTTCATTTCTAGGCCAACATTTTTTGAATGGTTGTTCAAGTCTAGGATCATATCTTGTAATTCTTGGACGTTACTACTTATTAGTACAATATCGTCGGAAAGCGTAGATGATGTAGAAGTTCGCCATCAATGTTGATTCCTTTCTTATGCCAATCCATTTCTCTAAAGATTTCGTTCAAAGCTGCAATAAATAGCCCCGGTGACACTGTATCTCCTTGTCGAACACCTCGTTTTATTGGAATGTCGTTGGTTTTATTCCATAACTGGACATGCATTATGGCGGAAGAATAGATGTTTTTTATCAGGTTCGTGTATCTGCTGTCCACTCTACATGCATTAAGAGAATTAAGGACTGCCCAAATTTCTATACTGTCAAAGGCCTTTTGGTAGTCTATAAAGGCTATATAAAGATCTAAATTATACTCATTGCACTTTTCTATTAGGTGTTTAATTGCATGAATATGATCCAGCGTACTGAACCCAGATCTAAATCCAGCTTGTTCACGGGGTTGCTGGAAATCTATTTTCCCGTTAATCTTTTGGTAATTATTTTGGTGAATAATTTATATAGCTGGGATAAAAGGCTTATTGGTCTATAATTACCTAGGTTTCTTATGTCGCCTTTTTTGTGGAGAAGAAATACTTCAGCCTCAAGCCATGCTTGGGGGACTTGACTTTGATCCAAGCATTTGTTGAACAATATTACCAGTTCTTGTTTTAGGCGAGGACATCCACATTTGAGCATTTCTGGAATTATGCCATCTGGTCCAGCCGCCTTGGAATTTTTAAGATTATTCAGGGCTGAGTTTAATTCATTAACAGTAATTTCGGGAATATCCTCAGAACCGACCGAATATTTTATATAACAGATACAAAATTTAATTTTGACTAGTTTTAATTTAATTTCAATTAATAAATGTATAAATTAACATGTGTTTTTACTCTAAGTCTTAAACACTAAACTTCACTACAGTTAGGAATTTACAAATAATCAATATCAGGTAAGTCTACCCAAACCCGAAAAACATGGCAAGGGGTCTACCATACAAAAAAGATTGGGAACCTATGGTCTAAATCATCAAATATATGCTGACATTCGTAGATATTAATTGTTTCAACCAGTAATTTATGGCATGGCTTTCGCTTATTATAATCATAAGTTTTGTATCTCTTGAAAAAAATATGTGAACCACTGAAAATAAAGAAAACTGACCCATCCTCTTTATTCCGGATTTCTTGATTTCTCAGAATTTTGGCATCTGCCAATATGGTTGCAATCAAAGGTTGGTGAGAATTATTTCGCAATTCCATACTTGTTGTAGTGAAATGCAGGGACGTATTTTGTTGTTTTTTTGTGTTGAATGGTTTTCGAATTATAATATAAACCTGTGTTTTTCAAAGTACATCATATATGAATTTGGATAAAAAGGAAAGGTATTTTTCTTTCTCTAAACATAGGTAACATTCCGGGCAAATTTTATCAGAAACATGAATTTTTCCATAAATGAAAATTCTTTAATACTGAGTTTAATCTTTATACCAAAAGTTTCCAATTCAAAGCCCACAATAATGAATTCAAAATTAATCCATTCTTCAATTTATATTTTTATTTACAAAAATGAACTGAAAAACTATTTAACTGAAGAATTCTCATGAATTTTGTAAACTTTCAAAATTTTACACATAAGAATGCTACATTCAGAATGGGTACGATTCTGATGCAGTTTCAGATTATTCATTGATCGTTTTCTGACAGGAGGCAACCTCACGAGTCTATTATAATGATTGAAACAGAATTCTATTGATCACTAGTTTTTCAAAGTTATAATAAATAAAATAAGGAGGAAATTACAAATTCATAGTTTCCAATCTCTGCATAACTTGGAACATTGATATATCCTTAGAATGAGGAGTTTATAGATAGTCCTTTTCTCCTTGATTACAGTATTGGTGTCATCAAAAGAAAAGCGTTCATAGTAATTTCATCTCCCCTTGCTCCTTCCACCTCCACCAATATTGAAAAATGTGTTCCTTCACATATTATTTTTTTCTTAGGATTCTAATCGTTCGAAAAATCCGAAAAAATTTATGAACACTGTTAACCACTTCACAAAACATGCAGAATTTTTCCTTGAAAAAATTTTTTTCTCAAAAATATTTTTGCGATATTCAATTGAAATTTGATTTCTGTTGATGGAAAGTACTTCTCAGAATTTTATTAGATTTCTTCTGATAGTGAATCATTTTCAAAAAAGCGAAAAACAGGATATTCTGAAATTTTGCGAGGAAAATTAAATTTTCCATGTCTGGGCGTGCGGGAAACAATGAAAACAGTTTAATATTAAAATTTCCTACAAACATAATATTCAACTGAAGATTTAGTTTTGAAAAATATTTTTATTGATGATTCAGATATTTTTTATATGAATTTGAGTTTTTAGTCCTTTTTACTGCGAGAACTCCACTTTCCTGCTTTTTGCGCTTCCGGGAAACAATGGAAATAGCTTATTGCCATGTTATCCTACGAACATAAAAGCCAATTGCTGATTATTCAGCTTAAAAACTTTTTTAGTAATGATTTTCAGTTATTTTTTTCAGTGCGGAACACTGAAATTTCCATACAAAATTAATTGAACATATTTCATTATTTTGTTTGTTGGTATTACGGTATTGATACCATGACATTAGAAGCAATGTAGAACACAGCAAAAAAATAATGACGACGATAAAGAAATGAAAAATGATTACAAAATAACTTAGAAAACTTTCGGGATAATGAAAAAATTGAAATTTCTGTTTGAGAGCATAACCTAAAATAATCAAATTTCAACGAAAACACATTTTTTGAAATATAATCTCATCTACAGGAAACAAAAATTTGGCAGAAATTGAAATAAATGGCAAAGATACCTCAAAATCGTTACTAAAAAAATTATTGGAGTTAAATGATCTCCAGTAGGCTTTTATGTTTGTAGGATAACAGTATTAGACTATTTTCATTGTTTCCCGTAAGCGTAAAAGCGAGAAAGTTGAGTTTCTGCACTAAAAGCGGCTGAAAAATAAAAATAATGGTAAAAATCCTCTACTAAAAAATCTTCAGTTTGATTTAATGTTTGTGAGATATCATAATATTAATATAATAAGATATATTATTCATATAATATTGAACTTTTTGAACTGAAAGACTGAAAATATCTGTATTTCGCATTTTCGTGGCGCATCATCAAGATAAATCAGAAAAAATTCAGAGAAGTCCTTTCAACAACAGACACCAATCTCCGTAGAAACAAGAACTTCATAGACATCCATTGAGCGTAGGGAAAACATTTTTGAATGAAAAATATTTTGTTCGGGCTCTTGCAGATGCCCAATAGTTACGAAAAAATTATGGATGTTTCGAGAAATGGTTAAAATGTTTATAAAGTTTTTCAAATTTCTTAAGCGATCAGAATCCGAGGAAAACTATAAAGGGCATATGGGAGGAAAGGAAAGGAGAGAGGAGGGACAAAATTACGATGAAAGCTTCATTTTGGATTACACTAATCATATAATCAGGGAAAAAAGAATTTCGTTAGTGAGGTGCTTTCGACCATCTCAACGGAGAGTACCCTTTGATCATGAATAAATGATTTTTTTTATTACGTAACAACGAATAAATAGTTTTCCATTTACTTGTGCTTCAGACATTGCTCATAGAATTTTATTACTCTAAGACACTAAAATGATTAATTCATTTCAACTTTATAAGCCAAAACGATTCTGAGAAAATGCGAATAAGTTCTATATCACAATTTGTTATATTGCGAATACAAATCTATAGTTTTCGGTTATTTTCTTCCTCTTTGGATGAAAGACATTGCTAGGTACAAAATTTCATATATTAATTTTCTTAGAGAGAAGTACATACAACCATTATATGAAATTTGTTTTGATGTAACTATAAATTTATAATTTCCGAATTTTTCCGTGGTAAAAGACATTGGTCCTCGTTAAATTGTAATTTTTCTACGTCAATGTGAGATATTCTAATAGTTTAGATTCCAATGCAAGTGCTCTAAGCAGCACAATGCAACATAAACGGCTGCAATTTTCGGTGACGTTGACTAAAAAGTTGTGATTGCAGATCAAAATTAATATAGAATTGAGGATCTGGTACAAATTCAACTCGATACGATTAATTGTTTCTTAGAAAAAGGTGAATATGTTAATTTCATTAATTGTTTTTGTTGTGAAGCAACTACAAACTCACAGTTTTCAGATTTTTCCTATATCTGTATAATGAGACATGCCAAATTTCGAACAGTTTAATAAACAGGAGGTGTCCCGTACGTTTTGAGACTCTTGACAGTCCCAAATCATGCCGCAAATGCAAACAAACAAAAAAATCCTTAACATTTGCAAGAGATGCCGATCTCAGTGCATTGACAGATAGACAGACATACAGAAAGACGTACTACGAAGTGATCCTATTGGGGTTCCATTTTTCCTCTTTGCTTATGCAACCCAAAAAATTATTTTTGTCGTATGTATTAGAATGAATGAATTGAATTCTAGTGGTCGTTACTTATCCATTTTGAATGAAAAATGAATGAAAATTTGATTCACATTTATTCATTATATGCTTTATAAGACGAATACAAATTAAAAACGTAAGGTAAATCACTCGGCCAAAACAAATCAAAATATACCAGTTCATTCAGATATAGTTGGAACGTTTATATCTATTGATTTTAAAGTATTTCTCGAAATTACTATCAAGTTTTTTATTAGATAACTGTAAGAATTCAAAATCGTGTTTGAAATTATCATTTTCTTCAATTAAATCGTTGGCGTAATTGGGATCATTTTCAATGTTCATTGACCCTTATTTTGAATTTTTTTTTGTTCGATTCTACCAATAAACATCACACTACAACTACCGTAGCTAAGTTTTTATACACCAGATTTTTTTCCTCTATCTATTTTACTTGAGATGTGTAAATGGAACTTTCTCACTAAAAGTTTTGAATTTTGCTTAACTTTCCCGACGCTGGTGAGGCTTTTATTTCCATGTTGATCTGAATTTTGGTTTCAATCCAAATTTTATAACTGAAATACTTAACGAAAACCGAAAACACAAGGCAATGGAATTGGTATACCCAAAATCTAAAGATCAACACAGGTATAGAAGCCAGTAAGCCATACTTCAAAACATTCATCTAAAATTTCCATTTACACATCTCTTTCTGAGTCAATAATAACATTGATAACAGTAAATTGTTTCTTTTTATTACCCAAAATAGAAAAAAGTACAAACTATGAATATTTATGCCTTAACTAATGTAACTCAATAGGGAATAAATCACTAACTATTGAGCTAGTCGTACAATCCTTCTCGGGTAAATACTCCATTTCAGCAATGCTGTTTCAGTAGTTGGATTCTGCATTAAGTTGCCTGTGGTTCATCAAGAATTCCTTCAGTTTTTTTATGAATTGTTTGAGATCTTTACTGTCTTTGATATCTACTGGCAAACTATTATAAGCTTGCGAGCACTTTTTTATAGGATTGTTCGGACCAACCTGGGTCCTCACTGGATATAAGTGTAAGTGAAGATTTTGGCTGGACTTGGTATCATAACCATGTATATGAGAATTTTTCAATTCAGTTGATGATTTGATCTTGTTACTTTATAAATTTGTTTACACTGCTCAAATTGCAGCAGGACTTTAAAGGTAGAAGTTTTAATCTATTATATATTTCTTATGCAACCCAAAAATTATTTTTGTCGTATGTATTAGAATGAATGAATTGAATTCTAGTGGTCGTTACTTATCCATTTTGAATGAAAAATGAATGAAAATTTGATTCACATTTATTCATTATATGCTTTATAAGACGAATACAAATTAAAAACGTAAGGTAAATCACTCGGCCAAAACAAATCAAAATATACCAGTTCATTCAGATATAGTTGGAACGTTTATATCTATTGATTTTAAAGTATTTCTCGAAATTACTATCAAGTTTTTATTAGATAACTGTAAGAATTCAAAATCGTGTTTGAAATTATCATTTTCTTCAATTAAATCGTTGGCGTAATTGGGATCATTTTCAATGTTCATTGACCCTTATTTTGAATTTTTTTTTGTTCGATTCTACCAATAAACATCACACTACAACTACCGTAGCTAAGTTTTTATACACCAGATTTTTTTCCTCTATCTATTTTACTTGAGATGTGTAAATGGAACTTTCTCACTAAAAGTTTTGAATTTTGCTTAACTTTCCCGACGCTGGTGAGGCTTTTATTTCCATGTTGATCTGAATTTTGGTTTCAATCCAAATTTTATAACTGAAATACTTAACGAAAACCGAAAACACAAGGCAATGGAATTGGTATACCCAAAATCTAAAGATCAACACAGGTATAGAAGCCAGTAAGCCATACTTCAAAACATTCATCTAAAATTTCCATTTACACATCTCTTTCTGAGTCAATAATAACATTTATAACAGTAAATTGTGTTTTTTATTACCCAAAATAGAAAAAGTACAAACTATGAATATTTATGCCTTAACTAATGTAACTCAATAGGGAATAAATCACTAACTATTGAGCTAGTCGTACAATCCTTCTCGGGTAAATACTCCATTTCAGCAATGCTGTTTCAGTAGTTGGATTCTGCATTAAGTTGCCTGTGGTTCATCAAGAATTCCTTCAGTTTTTGTATGAATTGTAATACCTAAATATTTAGAACTGTCCACTCTTTTAATGGTACAGTCACCTATCTTTAACTCAATAACAATAATGTTTATTTTTGCATAAGTAATATATAATTCGTTTTCGATGTGTTAAGTTTAAGTTTATTTTGTACAAGTCAAGCATTATACTTCAAAAGATCCTTGTTAATACTTTGCTCAAGTATTTTCATATCTGCCCTGCTGTAAACCAAGATCGTGTCATCAGCAAATGTGAAGTATCTAGCACTTTTAGACTCAAGACGTAAAGTTTATACAGCAAAGGACCCAAGACGGAGCCTTGTGGTACCCCACAGGTAACATATCCCTCCTCACTAAACAAATCGCTCAATGACACGACCTGCCGCCTACCGCTCAAATGAGACCTCAATAGTTTCAGGATTTTACCTCTTATTCCAATCCAGTAAAGCTTCTTCAAAAGTAACTCATGTTGCCTTTTTCAGATCTATTAATATACAAACGCTGTTTTTATGTAACTCCACTGAAATTAGGTTGATTAGATCCGTAACTGCACTCTGCGTACTACTTTCTTCAAAAAAGCCATATTGATTTCTTTCAGTAAGGTTGTAAAATTCGATATATGATAGTAGTCTCTTTTTGATAATTTTTTCTATAACTTTAGAGAATAGGGACATGACAGATATAGGTCTATAGTTCTCTGTTTGGGCTTGGGATCCAGTCTTATAAATCGGAATTACTTTGGTAATTTTGAGATTATCAGGAAGTTCCCCTGATTGCATGACATTATTAATCAACTTACATAAAATAGGTAACACTCCCGTAGAAATGCAGTCAACATCAGACTTCTTTATTCCATCGTAGCCCGCCGCAGTGCCAGCTTTCACTTTCGAGAGAGCTTTTTTGATTTCGTATTCATCTACAACTGTCAAAAATAGTGAACTGAGATTATGAATTTTTCCAAAAGGAATGGCATTTTCTTCCTCTAACGTTTGTATTATAGCAGGACCCACACCAACAAAATATTTATTGAATTCATTAATAATTTATATAGGATCAGTAATATATTCGTTATTTACTTCTAACATTCTTATTTCTCTATGATTTTAATTATTTTTAGATGGTATTAATTTATTTATTATTTGCCACTTCTTTTGTGGATCCGTACCTGCCTTATTTAGTTCTTTTTAAAATAATTATTTTTGAATTTGAATTTATCATTCTGTTTTTTATTTGTTTAAGTTTAAGATCTGAATTTTGGTCTTGTGGATTTAGTTTTTCAATCGGTATATTTCATCTCTTTCTTTTAGCAGCTGCAGGAATTCTTGAGTAATCCACATGTTTTTATTTCCAATTTTTATTGAAACCTCCCTTGTTGATTTCAATTTACAATCGTTCATCACTACTATCAGTTGTTCAAAGGATTCAATATTACATTGCTCTATAGCCGTCCTGAAACATGATTTGAATTTGTATTTATCAAGAACTTTTCTCGTTACATTACTTTTAACATTATTTATTCTCGCTACAGTTTTATGCAATGTAATATTCGTGAGCCGAAAGCAGTTAAGGCCTTATATCTATACTAACTATAATTTTTTTTACTTTTGTTTTAAGATTATATGATCAATTAGAGTCTTTCAAATTATTGTGATGCGTGTTGCATATTCCTCATCATTTTATTCATTATTTTGAATCCATTCATTTTTGTTGCATTCCTATATTCACTCACACTTGTTGATGTGTTATCCAACAGATCAATATTCATATCGCCAAGAACCATTACATCCTTATTTTGAAACTCACCGCAAATATCATCCATCAGATTCACAAAATTTTGAATATTGAATTTGGGAGGCTTATACATAGCGGCAACAATTAGATCAAAGCCATGCAATCTAACTGCAACTAAATCAATTGGACAAAAATCAGATTGAGATCAATATTCAGAGTACCTAAGCTCATCTCTTAAATAATTAGCAGACCCACCTCCCTTGGTGTTCCTACAAGAATGTACTGAGGAGTAGCCGAAATATTCAAAGTATTTTACCTGATTGCGGTATAACCATGTTTCACTTAGCACTAAAATATCCACCTGGTTGTAGTCCAAAAACAATTGCACATCCCCATATTTGTTATTTAAACTTCTTATATTCATATATGCAATACTCAATGTCCTAACATCCTCTTCTCTTTTGATCTCTATAACCTTAGTCTCTTCATTTTTCTACCAAATATCCCTTCGTTATCTATCCATGCATATTTTATTTCATTATTTTGTTCTAATCAAGCCATATTTTCAACCACTACTACATATCCGCATATTTATTTATTTATTTATTATACTTTAATATATCATAATTGTCATTATATGTGTGTAAAGTTGAACCGAAACCCTTATCCATCCTAATGTCGAATAAAAAATACATAACAATAATTTCAATTATTGAACAAAACATAGCTTTACATAAAACAGCATCAGAAATTTTCAATGACAATCCATAAGACGCGAAATGAAAACAATCAATCAACAACGAAAACATGAATGCCATCGCTACAAAAGGAGTTCCAATCGCCTTTTCAATGAACGCAGCGAAACGGCAAAGAGATCAACCTGAGTGTGTATTTTGTTCGCAATAGCAACCGAGCGATCTGTGAAGAAGTTCCTTGAGTAATTCGTTCAGCAAATTCTTTCCATAAACAATGGTGTAAACCTAGTTATTCTAATTGGAACATTGAAGTTGAATAATGTTAATAGTTCAGGACAATCTATTAGACCATTTAGAATTACACACATCAGAAATGCTTCTTCTACATTTAAATGATTTCAAGTTATATCTTTCACTCATCACAATTATTGAGTGCTCGCAGATAGTCAGTCCAGATCGAAACGCCAAGTATCGAAGACATCTTCGCTGCACCCTTCCCAGGCAATCTATGGAAACTGAGGTATGTGGGGACCAAACCATGCAACCATATTCCACCACCAAACGTACCAAGAAACAGTATAGCAGCTTCAGAACATCGGGAGAGAAATCGTCAGAGTTACGCAGCACAGAACCGAGCATTTAGAACGCCTTCTTCGTAACATTAGATATGTGTTCGTTAACATTCAGAGCTTCATGGAGTGTGATCCCCAGATCTCTGACAGAGCTGACATGGGCCAAAATCTGCCCGCCAACATCATACCGATATTCAATTTTCTCTTTGCATCGTGTATATGTGATAACAGAGCACTTGCTAAGGTTGAGATAGAGATGGTTCTGTTCCGTCCACTCATAAAGACTGTCTAATTGACTCTGCAGATACTCAGCATCAGAAACACTTTTAACAATCGAATAAACCTTCATATCATCGGCAAAGAGAAGGAAATCATTTGACAAAATTCGTCCAACGTCGTTAACAAAGATGTTAAATAGAAAAGGCCCAATGTGAGATCCCTGAGGAACACCGTAAGTCACACAAATCTCTTTTGAATAAAAGTTTTTGTACCGAACTATCTGCTTCCGGCAGTATAAAAAACTACGAATCCATTCTAGTAATTACCCCCTTATCCCCCTTATGGCAAAGAGTTTACCGATAAGCAGATTGTGGTTCACTTTATCAAACGCCTTGGAAAATTCGATATATATGGCGTCGAGCTGGTATCCCCCATCGAAGCATTTCACGATATCACTGGTGAAGAGAAGTAAGTTAGAGATTGTGGAGCGTTGCTTACGGAACCCATGTTGTTCTTTTATGATAACTGATGTGCACACCTAAGATAAATAATTGCTTATCACGCACTCCAATAATTTGGGCAACGCAGATTGAATGCATATTCCTCTATAGTTAGAAACAACTGATTTATCAACCTGATTTGAATATGGAACCAAAAAATTCAACTTCCAAAATGATGGGAAACCCCCACTTCTCAACGACAAATTAGAAAGGTCACATATCGGACCTACCAAAGTAAAAATACATTTCTTCAATATAAAAGTTGGGACTCCATCGGGTCCAACTGAAGTTTTGAGCTTTGACCCTCTTATTAACTCAAAAATTTCGCTTTAAGTGAACTGTATTGACGATAAATCCACCACATCATCATATTCAAATAGGGTGGCACGACATACTCCTTACTATACACTTTAGAGAAAAAAAATCTGCAAAAAAATTAACTATTCCACCTCCGTCTGATGAGCTTACACCCCCGTACTCCAAGGTATTCGGTAATTCATGCGAATACTTCTTGTGATTGATATATCTCCTAAAGTTCTGGGGACTCGACCTGATATCTGCCTCAACAGAATCAATATACCTGGAATACAAACAAGATCCAAGCTCATGACAAGCAGCTCCAGGCTCCCTAAATCGCAAATAATCTCCACGAGATCCCGTCCTCTTATACTGCCTCATACTTAGTTTTCTTCAATCACCCTCAGTTTTCATAAAACACCGACTTACTCAATTAGGCGAATTTTGTTCACCGAATCGAAAGCAAATTTGATCTGTTTATTTAATCACATGTCAAAAAGTGAGAAATACCAAGAGTTTTCGAAATTAGTGGTACGATTCTTTGCTAGAGAACATGCTTCCCCAGCTGACAGTGGTCGTGGAAGAAGTCACCACAGTTTCGATTATTCACGCTTTGAATCGAAGTGAAAAACATCTCGCCTGCCCGAATGTTTTATTATTCATTAATATTTATATGGATTTCATATAGCTGAGTTATAAGATCTAGATTCTTATGCAAATATCAGTATTTGCATGTCGTTAGTCAATGTTACATTTTCGTTCAAACAAAAGCTTGTAAATTCACACTACAAGTGCATGTTGAATGTTCAGTCCCATTTTAAAACTTGTTCCACTAACTTCTGCTTGGCACATTAGCAATAATATATTAATTATTCAGCTAATAAATTCTATGGAATGGCTTGGTGTAGGATGTTTCACATCTATAAAGAGGAAATAAACAACTCAAGACTTCAAATATGAGATCTTAAGGGTGAATTTCTCTTAAGTAATTCTCGTCATTATTTCAATAAAAATGCAGCTTTTCAATTTGGTTTTTTTGAGTGGAGAATTGAGTTTCGTTGATAAATTTGACATTTTTTCTTTATCTTAAGGAGCGTTTTCTAACGCAATCTTCACTTTGGAGGCCACAGATCTGAATAGGGACTTCGTACTCTTGTTGAACCACTGTCGTAAGTTCATGAGACAAGATGTTCTTTTCTGCTGGGCGCTCGTCTTCCTTCGAGTTTGTATTTTTCATTTCTCATAATGTGGCCGAAGTATTGGAGTTTCCTGGTCTTCACAGTGGTGAGTACTTGAGCGTCGCTGTTTACTCTTCGGAGAACTTCGTCGTTCGTCAAGTGGTCTCGTCATGAGATGCAAAGCATTCACCGGTACATCGCTATTTTCAATCCTATCCAACCCAATCCATTTATTTGTTCCATATAAACATAAATTGTTGTAGAACACGTCATCATAAATATAAAATACACAGAAACAAACAGTGTAAACAGAATGAAGACCTTACGATAAGAGACGAAATCTGCTGAGACAAATACTGTCCTCAAAATACTCCTGGAGAGTGTAGTATGGTGTCCTCCTAAGGTAACTATTAATCTTCTTCTCAATTTATTTTGTGGCCACCTTTGTGCCTCCTGTGGAATGTGATTATAAATTTTCACCAAAGCATAAACAGAGTTGTTCTGAAGGTAAGTATGCTGAAATCTGGGTAGCCTCATATCATTCTTAGCTCTTGTGTAATGCTCATGTTCACGCTTAGTCTCCACAAACAGGTCTCTATTATTAACTATGAACATAATTGATTCATGAACATATAGACTCACAACAGTTAGCACTGCTCTGTCCACAAAGTGGGCCCTGCATGATTGTGTTTTGCTCAGCTTAAGAATCCCACGAATACATATCTTCTGCAAAAGAAGGAGCCTCGAGAGATCCGATGAATTTTCCCATATAACTATCCCGCCTATCATCAATATATGCATTGTATGCTGTAAATGAACATTCACAAGTTCGGACAGTGTTCATACACATATCTGGCCATATCATTTGCAAGTTGGTCTACATGATCACCCCAATCTAGTCGATAGTCAACCGGAACACCCTGGAATTTAAGGCTATTAGATGAAACCATGACAGTCTCATAACCGTGAGATATGGGTATGTGTTCTTTTCCACATGCAAACCTGACAAGTTTGGTCTTTTGACTGTTCATTTCCAATTCATTTAGAGAAAAACAGGCATCAAGATCAACAAGCACATCGTCCACTACCGAATCCAGAGAAACCGGATCGGCGATCACCAGAGAAGTGTTGTCTGCAAATTGGACCATGAATTCAGTTGTACAAACAGGTAAGTCATTGGTATAAATCAGGTAAAGGACCGACCTCTGCGGCACCCCCTTTCAATAGCCAACATCGTTGACTGCAGTATCTTCCCAGTTGTAGGCTTTTTCAGCAACACATTGAGATCTTCCTGATAAATAAGACCAACCAACTGGTCATGGTTGACGGAGTCAAAAGCTTTTCTGAGATCGATACACATCAGTGCTGTTACTTTACCACTGTTTAAGTAAGAGAGAATCTTTCATATAGCCTAATATATAGCTCTTGTCATAGTCCTACCCTTTCTAGAGCCATTTTGGTTTTCTGAGAGTACCCTGTAAGTCTCGAAAAAATTGACAATTCTGTTGTAAATAACTCTTCAAAATATCTTGCCAATGTTACTGAGTATGGATATAGGTCTCTAATTCCGCATAAGCTGTTTGCTCCCCTTCTTGTACATTGCTCTCACCTTAACCATCTTAAGTTTATCAGGATATACACTACTGTCAAAAGTGGGACTTATCAGATATGCCAGAATAGGCGAGATCTCATCTGCAACCATCTTAATAAGTTTGACAGGAATTCCATCCAGTCCCACAGATATACTCAAGACATTGAGTTATAGTCCAGCCTTTTACTCCATACAGCATAATGGGAAAGACGTAACAGTGAACCATCAGCAGACTCAAGTCGGGACTGAGATCTCTGTTCGTGAGCAGCATCTTCATCTTCACAAAGACAGCTCTTACCTGTTCGATTCTGCTTTGTACTTCGGGTTTCATCTCCCATTTGCTGGTTACTAAGCAGCCAAGATATTTAAACTGCGTGCACCGCTCAATTTGACGTTTTGACGTTTATTTGAATACCATACTTTCTCCTGGTAACGGTCTAGTAGCGGTTGTAGACCTTCTGCCGACGAGCTAATGAAAACTGTGTTATTTGCGTACCTGATGTAGACAAGTATTCCATTCACTGAAATTCCTGCAGTCGCATTCTCCAAAGCCTCAGCCATTATTCTTTCCGAATAGAGGTTGAAGAGTGTAGGCGAAAGCACGCATCCCTGCCTCACTCCTCTTATGATTCGGATGTATCTTGTCTCATCAGAGTCCACGAGAACTGACGCCACTTGATTCCAATACAAACTTGCAATAGTGTCGTCCACACTAACATCCTTCAGTATTTCGATGAGTGGAGTGTGTCTGACCTTGTCAAAGTTTTTCTCGTAGTCGATGAAAAAAGCAAATACGTCGACGTTCTTATCAAAGCTTTTCTGCACGAGCATCTACAAGCCAAACAGCGCATCTCTTGTCCCAAATCCGTTCCTGAAGCCAAATTGTTCGCAAGAGATGTGTTCATCACATTATCTGTATAGTCTCTCAAGTATAATCTTGAGATATACTTCAAAGACGTGGCTTATGAGACTAACAGTGCGGTGGTCTTTTCCTGGCAGTGGGTTTCTTCGGCAAAGTGATGAAATGAGATTTCAACCAATCCACTGGCAAATTGCCTTCTCTGTACACTTTGTTGAACAGATTTTCGATATTTATTTCATTTCAACTGTCTTTTGACGGTCATTAATGTTAGACTAGCTAGATGTTGAGTAATTCCCTATTATTTTATGAAATTGACTCACTCTACTTTGAAGGCTAAATTATAAAAATGACTTAAATGGTAAAGTTGTTGTTAGAATAGGTGATTATTGATTGTACGCTAATCAGTGGCGTACTGCAGAAAAGTTTGAAAGGGCAAGAGGAGTCACGGCCTCGGAAAAGAAAACACCATGTACATTTCAGTTAAAATCTAGGACGTGTAATGATGGAGGCTGCAAAAAATAGCTTTCATTCCAAATTTGGGCTGAATATCTCAAAAACTGCAGGAGTTTTGAAGAGAAAAACCAATATTTTCCGGAAATTTCAACACCCTGTAGCTTCGTAACGAAGCTTTTGCGGACCTATGTTTATAAAAACTTTTTTCTTAAAATTGCACGTAGATTCACCCCCTCAAGTTGTGACATACTATTATGTAACACCCTGTATATTTTATGGAGTAGGGAAGAATCTTTTCAACACTATCAATTTCGCGTATAAATTATATTGAGAAAACACACGGTTAGCTTGTATCTCAAAAATTGTTGGGTAGACAAATGTTTCACCTAGAAGATGTGAAAATGTTTTTCACGTTCCTTAATTAGTACCCGAGATATGGTCATTTGCTTAAATTCCGGAAAAATGATAACTGAAAATGGTATTCACCAAGAAGGTTCTGTGGAAAATCGAGACCGACAGAGGGGGGATCATTCTTTTCTGTCTAGAATGCTTCACATAGCTGTCCCATAAAACCATCGAATTTGGGACCATAAATTAGTCATCACCAGTTATTTTTATGAACTAACCCTACTGAAATACCTACGTTCACCCATGCTGTTCCATAAAATTTATTCAATATTTGATGTTTAACATTCATAACAACAATAATACTGTTTTCTGTATAGTTCACTACTTGTTGATCGGATATAGAAACAAGGATATAAACAGTTCCTAAACCGCAGTTTGTAAATAAGGAAATGTTTAAACAATAGCATTCATGTTCCCTGAAAAACTTATGGTAGTTTTCTAGTCGTAAAGTCTGCGTTACACGATACCTATGTGTTGAACAAAATTTGCGATACTCTAGAGTTTCAGGTGTGAGAGTTGTGAATGCAATATTTACTGGCGTTAGCAAAGATGGCATCAATTTTATGATAGACAGGGGTGGTGTTTGCTTCCCACACTACGATTTCCATACCATGATCTATGAAATAAGCATTGGGTGATGGAAATGACATACACTGATAAGATTGAACTTGATGACTACGTTTACGAACATCCTTCGGAAATGTTCTACAGGTGGACAGATTTTAACGTTTTGGTACTATGGCTATGTGAAATATTTTGAATAGCGGAAAATGACGCCTCCTTCCTCTTGTTGTTTTCTGCGTTGTGACTTCATTGTTGCCAATAGATTTAGATATTTCTTTCGTCGTCGAGATTTTTATAAATGTTGGACATTTTTGGAGGCAGTTCAGTGCCAATATCCCGGTTGTTTTTGAAATTATGTAAACACCCTACTGGAATAGCATTAATATTTTCTTTTATATTTCCCCAAACATAAATGTCAAGTAGATTGAGATCCGAAGATCTGGGTCTTATGTCTTTATATGCATAGATACATATCATTTCTCCCTAATCAATCAATATAAGTTGTAGATACCTAATTAGTATTTAACCATTTCATTATAGCTACTCCAAAAGGCAGAGAGAGGTCGTCCAATTGTATCCATATCTTGTATCATGTGGTGAATCTTCGATATAGTTCTGAAGTTATTCGTAAGAAACTCAAGAAAAAAAATTGATTTCAATCATGAGGGTACAAAATATGGATATGGAACATTGTTATCAAAAACTCCAAACCCAACATTTACCGCAAATTCATTTTAGAATGATCTTGGTCGAGTTGTATTCCCAAACATCGATATTATGATAATTCGTTGCTCCACGTCTAGTGAAAGAGGATTCATCGGTCCAAAGAATTTTACGCGGAATGTAAGGATCTATTTTAAGAGCCACTGGAAAATCTCATTCTTTCTTCAGCATCTCCTGCGGAATGTAAGGATCTATTTTAAGAGCCACTGGAAAATCTCATCCTTTCTTCAGCATCTCCTGTACCTGTTGTAGGTGATATGCGTGCATGTGGTCATCTCGTAATGATCGTAATAATTGAGACATAGGTATTTGTAATTGCTGAGGTGACTTGCGAGAGCAGAGCCTCGGATTATCATCAAAGATACGTAGTATGCGATTGTGATTTCGATGGTTTCTGTTTTGTTTATAATTAACAAGGAGACCAAAGTTGAGAGTTTACCAGTTGTTGTCCTGTATGGATTACAAAATCGTCTGTAAAAATCAGACTGGATGTTCATTCAAAACTAGATAAAAAGAGCATCAATCAAATTACAATAACCTGAGAACCGACGAATCTTCTTCGCATCACAGTGTATCAAAAATTGACATGTTTTGCATCCATAGATCAACTTAAATTATTCACTGCATACGTAAAAGACAAAAATTAGATTTCTTAGAAGCCATCAAAATTTTCAAACTATAAAAAACAACCAATAGAGATAATCTCCTGAACAACCAGTACAGCCTGGCTTGTTCCATATTTGATATCTTTAAATAATACTTGTTTATAACATAAAGGGTCCAAAAATTTACAAAGAGTTAAAGATAAACTAGTTTTTGCCAATGATTCATCCTGAAAAAGGCAGATTTCTAAACTCCGATCTCAATTAAATTAACAATATTTAGAAACACCAAATTTCATATTAGTTAAGCTGCGAGCAAATCACAGTTGCCTTTAACTAAATAACTAAGCAAGTAACGGATGGGGGTACATAGTTTACATCTCATTTATTACAAAGGCGGGGAATGTGTACGTTGTAGGTAATTACACTCACTTATACATAATATTAATGCATTTATTGATTTGCATACCTTACAAATATATGTGTTACCCAACACAATAAACATAAAAACAAATACCAAATGGTAGTTAGGGCATTTAACTTTAGCCATAAGAATGATACTTTGGTTTACATAATAAATACTTCGTAATAAAATGATAATAACTAATACTAAGAAACAACTTGAGTACAAATAACTAATGATAAGTAAAACTTTAAGTGAGTAGTGTGGTATTATCCGATTACATACATACATAAACTCACGCCTTGTGCCAGAGGGGTGAGCACATGAAACATTATCATCTATGTTAGAGGGTGCTCTGGACCCCCAAAAACCCCCCTTATATACTTCCATGCGAATTACCATAATATCCATGTTTGGATGAATATAATTTATTTAGCAAACTCATTATTTCTCCGTTCTCTATTGATCTCTAAATTTTCTGCTATAGAAACTGGACCACCCTTTACATTTTTGCGAGTTCAGTTGAAAAGTAAAAATTTAATATTGGGTACACAGAACTAAAATGGTAGATTTAGTGTCAATTTCTACTATTTTATATAAATTTTTTGATTTTCTGGTTTTTATTTCATTTATTTTTTGACGTGACAACGTCTTATAATTCGATAGAGCCGGCTGCATTCATGAAAAAACATGACGCATGCGGCGTTACCTCGCCTGAGGCGTTCCATTTAAGGCTTGAAGTGCAAGCTAGAGCGCTGAACGAGCGACAAAGAGGCACAATCCGCCTCCGCGTTCGGCAGCGTTCGACATCTGTCTCTCGCCCACTTTAGTGAGCGATGCGTCCGCGTGGACAGTTGCTAACAATAATACATTTACATGTTTTCGTCAAGTATGAAGTGCAATGAAAAGTGAATGTGGTGTCTATTGTGCAGCGATTGAAGGTTATGCTATAATTGACATAATTGTAACAATAAGTTAAGAAAACTATTTCGCGATGAGTAAAAAATCAATTACTTTACTATTCGATCGAAATAACTATCGAACGTAGCTATGATTTCAAAAATTAAAAACACATTACACTCGGAACACCTTTTATTTCCTACTTTTCCTATCAATGTCCTATTCTCAACAGAATAACACAAATTGTAATAAGTTAAATATCACACATGTTTAAAAGTTGTAAATAAAAGTAGTAAAACAATTGCACAAAGCACATTCATACCTGTAAAAACTATGTACATTGTAAAAAAATAAATAAAAATTGACATAATTGTATTTATGCGTAAAAATAAATGAACTTGATCAATTCAATTGTGATTTCCATTTACCTCCCATACAGGGTGTTACATAATAGTATGTCACAAATTGAAAGGGGAAAATCTATGTGCCATTTTAAGAAAAAAATTCATATAAACATAGGCCGAAAAAGCTCCGTTGCGGAGCTACAGCGTGCTGATATTTCCGGAAAAAATGGGTATTTCCTTCAAAACTTCTGCAGTTTCTGAGATATCAGCCTAAATTTGGTATGCAAGCTATTTTTTACAGCCTCCATCATTACACGTCCTAAATTTTAAGTAGAATCTCAAGATGTTTTCTTTTCTGGAGCCATGTCTTCTTTTGCCCATTCAAACTTTTTTGCAGTACGCCACTGATCAGCGTACAATCAACCGTCGTTATCTTCGTTCAATTTAGAAATTTTTTCGAAACCTGTAATTTTTTCGTATCTCCAACCGTTCTCGATCAAATAATTATTAAACGATTGTATGCATTCGCTGAATTGAAAGTACTTCTCATCAAAAAAATGACTAGTAGGCTTTGATTTTTTCATTTATTTATCTATTTCGACAGTTGCTAAAGTTGAATAAGTGTCCGATCGAATTTTTCATTAAATTAACGATTAGTTTTAAGACTTTTGAAATTATTGCTGTTAGAAAAAATGGCTAATTTCAATAACGCCGAATTGGCTGATATCCATTACATGTACGGTCTGGCTGACGAGTTTCAAGAGAAACTGGGCGATTATATCAGGTGCGCTTTCCAAATCGAGTAACACCAGACAGGCGAACATTCTCAATATCCACAGAAGGTTGAAGGAAACTGGTACGTTTACTGCAAATAATCATTTAAAAGGTGCAACTCAAACCATGAGAACTTGGAAATCTGTTGAATGTTTCACATGTTCTAGTTTGGAGGATTCTCCACGACTTTTTATTTTACTCGTTTCATATTCAACGCGTCCAAACTGTACTTCCTCGAGATTTTCCTTTAAGACTGAATTTCTGCGGATGGTTCCTAGATGAAATTAGAGAAAATGTTCATTTTGATAGTGAAATAATGTTCACAAATAAACCTAACTTTTACTTTTCGATAACTGCTATCACAAATTTTCACAATAATCATTATTGGGCTGAGGAAAAACCCCCATTTGATTGAAAAATCTCATCATCAAGAACAATTCTCATTAAATGTCGGAATAATTGGAAATTATTCAATTGGTCCATTTTTTTGCATAACAAACTGAACGGTTCCTCTTATCGGCAATTTCTTCAGGAGATTTTACCTTTATTACTCGAGGATGTGCCACTTTTGGTGAGAAACATAATGTGATTCATGCATTACGGGGCACCAAGCACATTTTAGTGGAGAAGCTGGGAAATTCTTGAATGATACATTCAAGAACCGATGGATAGGTCAAGGTGGGCCAGAACTATGGCCTCCTAGGTCTCCAGACTTAAGTAGTTTAAACTTTTATGGGATTATCTCAAAAGTTTATTTTATACCACTCCTCTGTAGAAGAATTGAGAAATCGAATAATAACCTCTTGTGACACGATAAGAAATACTCTAGGAATATTTCAAAGAGTGCGTGATAATATTCGAAAAAGGACAGAGGCCTATATTCTTGCAGGTTGAGGACACTTTCAGCAATTTATTTAGTTTTTACTTGCCCTTTTTTTTAGTTTGATATTGAATAAGAGAAAATTGAGTCTCAGAAGACGTGCTATCAAAATATCTATTCTTTTTTTATTCAGCGAATAACATACAATTCAAATAATTCAAATTCAATAATTTTTCACTCGAAAATTACATGCGAAACCAATCTTTGTCTCTGATTCCTGTGCACGAGGTGTTCTATTTACGGCAGCTGTGGGTCAATATTCATGCATCCACGACGTCAAAACTAACAAAGCTTAGTTTTTAATTGTTCTTATTTTTTAGTTTGATATTGAATAAGTACAAGTTGAGTCTCAGACGACGAGCTATCAAAATAAAAGCTTTTGGGCATACCTATTATATTATTTTTTTTAGCGAATAACATACAATTCAAATTCAATAATTTTTCACTCGAAAACGGTTGGGATACGAAAAAATTTAGAGTATCGAAAAGTTTCTAAATTTAAAGTAGATGACGAAAATTGATTGTACGCTGATCAGTGGCGTACTGCAAAAAAGTTTGAAAGGGCAAAAGGGGACATGGCGTCGAAAAAGAAAATACCTTGTGAATTTCACTTAAAATCTAGGACGTGTAATGATGAAGGCTGTAAAAAATAGCTTAAATTCCAAATTTGGGCTGAATATCTCAAGAACTGGAGGAGTTTTGAACAGAAAACCAATTTTTTCCAGAAATTTCAACACCCTGTAGCTCCGTAACGAAGCTTTTGCGGACATATGTTTATATAAACTTTTTTTCTTAAAATTGCACGTAGATTTACGCCCTCAAGTTATGACATACTATTATGTAACACCCTGTATATCCATACAAAATATCTATTGAAAAATAAAATTAAGATTTTCTTTTGAGAAATGCAACCATTCCATCAGTATTTTCTTTTGACGTTACAAGACCACCGATTATTTCTTATAATTTGTATAGTTTTCAATTGTTATCGAAGCATTATTTCTTAAATCTCTCAAACGAATAATATAATCTTTATCCGTATTATTCATCAATTTCTAAGTTCTAAATTGTTTATATTCTTCGAATTCAAAGGTGGTAGTTTATTGAATATTCTGGGTCCACGGAAAAAGTGAGTTATCTGTCTGTCTTTACCCTTTTTGGGATCACTTATGAAAATTTATTTAAATATTTGGAAAATCTAGAAAAAACCTCGAGATCCATTGAAATTTGGATAGAATATTGTCAAGTCAGTTGATATTAAATAAATTAATTGGTCGGTAGCTTCATTTTTGGGTTCATGTATGTATATTTGACGTCTATTAAATCAAATTTAAGTTTTACTAATCATCTCTTTAATCAGCGACAGTAAATAAGCTCGAAACATAATCTGGCGGAGAAATTTTGTCAGACACAGTAGGATTAATAAATAAAACATTAGACTCCTGTTAACTTAACCCGACGTTTCAGCTGTTATTCGCATAATATATCATATGATTAAGTTCATAAATTCAGGAAGTACTATGCGTTCATATTAATATCTCCTAATGAGGGTTTAATATTTCAGTAATTTGAGCAGGCCATCTTTCTTCATCTCTCTTTTGGGCATTTCCGCGTTCATGTTCGACCACAGGACACTTTGACAGGGCCGTAAAGTTGGGAGTTTGTTAATCGCAGGGGCGGATGTACCCAAGTGAGTTATGATGCTGACATTCGAATAAACAACATTGACCTTGAAAGAATTAATGAAAAATGATACTTTGCTTTAGGCATTATCACTCATAAGTACCTTGATGTTTATTTTTATTGATAAATAATCGGGTAAGTTGTTGAATGGTTGAACATATATAGAATGTAGATTTTAAATGGAATGAATTCAATAAAGAGTCAATTTCTGTTTTTCTAGTCAGTGATCTTATTATTATTATTATGAAAGTGGGGTTAAAATACCGATAAAAGTCATAAATAATAATAATAATAGTTTTCCAAATAATTAATACTTGGAGCAAGTACAACTTCCTCAGGCAGTGAACATCACACATCGAACATCCAATTAGGAAGATGAAATTTTCCCTGCTGAATAAAAATTATCACAGCTCAACTTCAAACTGTGACCAAGTAGATGATCGTAGATGGAAAACGTCAATGGACAAGCATTGATGTAGAATGCCATATGTAGTTAACAAGCATCCTCTTTCCAATCTGTCAAGCTTAGGTGGTAAGCTGAAAATACACAATCAATCTTCGTATAATGGTCTATCCGCCCAATAAGAAAGGCCATAGAGCAGACGTGTAGCTTCACGCTATACTAACTCAATCCTCTTCCTATCGCGAGCCAATACGGGATGATGATCTTATATACATTTTGAGCAATTGCACTCCAATGTCTTTTGAAGGCTTCGAAAAATCTTTCCAAATAAAAAGTTTTATCTTCGCGTCTATTAGCATTTTCTATATGCGATGTCTATAATAGATCCCTCGTCATGGTAACACCAAGATCACAATGCACTAATCAGGAAGGAGCCATCAAGCTCCCAACATGTTGTACAACGCAAATTCAGGCATTTTAAAAAAAATCTTAACTTTTGGCAGGAAGGGATGCCTGTCATGCAACACTTGTGTCCGTCCAAGATGATTTAATGTGTGTGTTACTCGCTTTTTGAAGAGTGCCAAATTGTGAGTTACCGGAAAGATGTTCAATGAACGCGAGTTCCACAGCATACGAGCCCTGTGAACAAAAGAATTTGTAGGAAAGCTAGTTGGACCATCCGCTGAGAAAAGAGAAGATCAGCCACATGCCGCTTTTGAGCGAGAGGTTAGAGATCTCGCGTGATCACTGGGTGATCAATGAGGTGCACTATTCTACTCTAGACACTATCCCATAGATGTAATGAATGTTTGGGTGCGGAACCCCACATATAGGAACAGTATTCTGGACCATGTTTCACCTGAGCCTTGCACATAAGAATCAGCTATGATTGCATTGAGTACTGCTTAACCCTGCAGCAGATTTGGCAATAGCTAACGTATAGTCATGCTAGAAAACTCTGGTGTGATGCCGAGGAAATTCGACGTCGTTTCATGCTTTGAGGATGTTCTTAAGAAGCGATTTTTCTGGAGAACGTTGTTGATTGGGTCTTGTTTGTAGAAAGATTATTCAACTGGTCAGACTCTGATTCTGCAAGTGTGTATCCAGTGACATGATCTGTTGGTATCTCTGTCGGTGTGCCTCTTCAGCAGTTATCGGACGCTGATAAGGAGATGAGAATACCAAGGTACTGTCGCCGCAAACCCAAATATTCCGTTTTCCGTGGAGAGAAGCAGATTACTTATCAGCAACAGAAAAAGAGGTGGCGATAGTATGGAGCCCTTGAGAATTCCTATGTTAACCTCAAAAGATTCCGTGGTAACACCATCAACCACCTCCTGAATCGATCTACGGAGGAGAAATCTAACCAACCACCCAGTATCTACCGTCATCTCTAATCAAAGGTAGGAAGAATCACAAAAGTTGCCACTGACTGGCTTCGGCATAGACCAGAATTGACGAGTTTCACTGGTCTGCTCCATTAGTCTATCATAACTTTTTCATCGAAGTAGGTTTTCGCCGTATCAATTGTTTAGTTACAAATCTTCCTAAAAGTAAAATAGTTCTGTTGGACTCTTCTTCCACTTCTTGTAAACTCTGTTTTTAACATTGGCAGCTTGTTGATAGTATTTAGTGAACCAAGGTTTTTATGATTCGTTGAATGTATAATGGAAAGGTCCATGCCTGTAAGAATCACTTCGGTGACGAGTAGAGTGCAGACATTAATGTCAGGATCTGAAAAACAGAAGAGAAAAGACGTGAAAAACTTTCGCTTCTCCTTTCAGCTGGCTTGGTTGAAATATCCTATCATCCTGCAAGGGTTGGATCTTTTTTGCGTGACTGTGCGAAGTTACCCATGTCAAAAACAAAGTTGTGGTCGGAGTTTCCTAGGGGTACTGGGACCTGTAAACGGAACATATTTCGCGGAATGAGCCATTTTTTCTTCATTGTGAGACAATGTCGATATTTTTTCGTAACGTTTAACAATCAGAGTGCATTTGAAAAGATCTTGAAATTATCCGTGTTCTTTGAGGTACTACAGAAAGAAGCCTAGGTAGGTATGTCGTGTATATTAAACACAAAACCGCTTCCAGACCGACCCGTTGAGAATACCACCAGTCACCACCTGATGGCTTTGATGGTGATGACAGTTAGATATCAATAAGTTCCGTCCAATTCTGCAGACATTGCAATAAATTCATGCTAGAAAACTCTGGTGTGATGCCTTCGTTTCATGCTTTGAGGATGTTCTTAAGAAGCGATTTTTCTGGAGAACGTTGTTGATTGGGTCTTGTTTGTAGAAAGATTATTCAACTGATCTCACTCTGATTCTGCAAATGTGTATCCAGTGACATGATCTGTTGGTATCTCTGTCGGTGTGCCTCTTCACCAGTTATCGGACGCTGATAAGGAGATGAGAATACCAAGGTACTGTCGCCGCAATCCCAAATATTCTGTTTTCCGTGGAGAGAAGCAGATTACTAATCAGCAACAGAAAAGGAGGTGGCGATAGTATGGAGCCCTTGAGAACGCATATGTTAACCTCAAAAGATTCCGTGGTTACACCATCAACCACTTCCTGAATCGATCTATGGAGGAGAAATCTAACCAACCACCCAATATCTACCGTCGTCCGTAATCAAAGGTAGGAAGAATCACAAAAGTTGCCACTGACTGGCTTCGGCATAGACCAGAATTGACGATTTTCACTGGTCTGCTCCATTAGTCGTATCTTAACTTTTTCATTGAAGTAGGTTTTCGCCGTATCAATTGTTTAGTTACAAATCTTCCTGAAAGTAAAATAGTTCTGTTGGACTCTACTTCCAGTTCTTGTAAGCTCTGTTCTCAACTTTGGCAGCTTGTTGATAGTTTTTAGTGAACCAAGGTTTTTATGATTCGTTGAATGTGTAATGGAAAGGTCCATGCCTGTAAGAATCACTTCAGTGACGGGTTTAGTGCTGACGTTAACATCAGGATCTGAAAGACAGACATCTTTGAAGGGAAATATGTGAAAAACTTTCACTGCTCCTTCCAGCTGCCTTGGTTGAGATATCATATCGTCCTGAAAGGGCTGGATCTTTATTGCGTGGCTGTGCGAGGTTACCCATGTCAAAAATACAGTTGTGATCGGAGTTTCCTAGGGGGACTGGGACCTATAAACGGAACTTATTTAGTGGAATACGCTATTTTATTTTCCATTGTGAGACAATGTCAATATCTTTCCTTAACGTTTAACAGTCAGAGTGCATTTGAATAGACATTGGAATTATCAGTGTTTATTGAGCTACTATAGAAAGAAGCCTAGGTAGGTCTGTCGTGTATATTAAAAACAAAATCGCTTCCAGACCGACCCGTGGGGAATACCACTAGTTACCACCTGCTGGCTTTGATGGTGATGACAGGAATTGAGTAAACCATTTGACCTCCAAATTCCTAGATAATTTAACTAATTGAATAATCGTTCATGAGGTACCTTAACAAATGTCTTTTAGAAGTGCAGGTAAATATTATCTAGAGGCATGCTAGATATCAATTCTTTAGACATTACAATAAATTTGTCCTAATTGATCTCTCCGGGAGGATGCCATGCTACTGAAGAGGATTATGTTGTTTTTTAAAAGAAAAGAAACCAAAGACCGGTAATTATTATCTCCATTATAATAATCTCCGAGCAGGTGAGACTGATTTGTCTATATTTCTCTTTACGTCTGTTATTGCCCTTTTTTGTGGATCGCTATGACTTTTGCGGACTTCTTTGCATTGGGTGAGAATCTCACAAGGCATGAATATTGATAAGGGTAGAGAAAGGGAAGAATGTGTGGCGGTAGAAGAGGTGACTTCGAACGAATCAAGCTTCGCCTGTATAATTTCTAGGCTGAATATCACTGTGTCGAAAGTTCTCCTTGAAGAAAGCATATCTGTGCTCCGAATTTGATAACCAAATTCTTGGAAAAATTGGTTGTAAAAAACTCACCGTTCTGCGTTTTTACTCTGGGGACGGTAACATAGCCAAAGAAATTCTTCTTATCCTTTGAATTAATTGATATACTCTCACATTTCGATTGACCAATATGAGCAGCATTATATTACAATATCTGTAACTATTTGAGCGTCCAGAGTATTCTCTTGTAACGTATTAGATGCCAAACAGAGTTATCTAACTAGGGCTTTCAAGTATTTCGACAGTTCGAATAAATATTATTATTTAGAAGCGTCACAAATATGTCCCAATAATCATTAACTGACCCTACAGAAAATACATTCCGCTAATCAATAATATCAAGCAGTTTATTCCCAATCTGAACATGTAGCCTTTGGAATCTTCTTCATTTTTATATCTAATTGTAACTCGTAGAATATAATAACATGGTTCGGCTTCCAGATTGGAGGAAGCTCAGCTAGAGATGTCAACATATTAGTGGACGGGGTCAGTAAAAGAACTAAGATAGAAGGCTACTGGATAATGCGATATCTAGTCCTGTCTCCTACTATCCCGGCGCTTAGCATATCCAATGATGAAAAGTTACTTGAGTATATATTATAGGGTATAGCTGGGTTGGGCCACAAACTGAAAGAGATTATATCTCGACTTGGGTTTCAGTGAGCTTTTCTATTAATCATAGCCTTCAGCTATGGTCATGTGGTTGTCAACAATTCTTCCTTAGCCAACATGTCATTGAATACCATCCGAATAAAATACACAGCTGGGCAGTATCTGTCATTTCGGTGCATTTGTCGAACTGTAAAGAAAATTATGAACATTTCATGATATCATGTTTTAGTTTATCTGCCATGTCCTGACTCATGACTTCAATTAACCATGTGACAGTCGGACGAGATAACTGAAGTTCTCTAATAGCAGACATGCTTTTTGTTTTATTTTTAAAATCTCCAAATGAAGTCTTACCCGTTTCAATAAATACTTTCTTCACGACCGATCCATCTTCGAATGGTTTTTTGTGTTTCGCCAATATATAAGATATTTTAAATGACGCGATCTTAGCAGCTTTTAATTGTTTGGCTGGTCTTGTGAACATGGTTTGTTCTTTTTTCAAACAAAATAAAAATCACTTACTTTTCGTTTTCTTGAATCAATCTTTGGCGGAAAATCCTTTTCATAGTTTTTATGAACCGTTTTATGATGCCTCTTTAAGCTACCACGCTTAGGTATTGCAACTGACGTACGACAAATATGCACTTATCCTTCACCATACAAAAAAATTCTTCCTCCCAATCGTTATTGAATTGATTGAGTGTTATTTTATTACGTAATAAGTTTTTGTAGTTTAGTTACCTACTCATTAAAAATTTTTTTCTTCTAGAAATCTACTCAAAAAGCCCTCACGATCGACCGTTTGAGCACCCCTGACCTAGTTGCTACATTTCTGCGTAAAAGAACTGCAATGAAACAATGTATAGAATGTTACTCTTCCCAGGAGCATCCTTTTTTAAGCACTATAGTTCTTGACTCTCCAAACTTACTCAATTCTCATTGTGTCACCCTGTATATGAGCAAAATATTCAGTAATTTTCTCGTAACGATCACAACAATTAAAAACTTAATCCAATAAAAACTGTATTTATGGTCGAACGGAAAGAGTATTCCCAATTTTGGTTAATGTTAATTCTGGGCTAATTAGTGCTGCAAATCCAGTGACAACTGGTAGGCCGATGACTTGACTGGTGACGACGACGCGAACACTGAGTCCAACAAAGGACCCGTTGCATCATTAATCACAGATAAAGTTGTCCAGTGACCACGACCAGATAAAGCGAATTAATTACAGTATTTACGTCCAATTTTTTAAAGAGCCATCACAAATGATATTGGAAATTAGTCGTTTGTACTTCGTGGGAACCGCGCGAAAAGATTTATGGGATGCCGGCAAATCCGAGATTTACTACGGGTCTTGGCTAGCACCGGAGCCGGATTTGGTCTTCAGTGACACCGGATTTGTCAACGAAAGAAGAAGAAAGAAGGTGCATGCTCGTAAATTTGCCAGCGTAGGTTCCAGAGAAGGTGTTGATTAATGTTATAGAAAAAAGAGCAGATGAATGAATCATTTTGAGGAGCCAGAGGCACCGCCACTTGCACGTGATACTTGATTGGAATACAGGTGTTCGATTCCTGGATTGTTTCCTTTGGAATTTTCAAATTTTTACTTTTTTTTCTCTATTGCGCTGGTCGATTGGAAGAATTTAATTGGTTCATCAACGTTAGTTCCTTGACTGATATTCAAGGTGTTAAATAATAGTATGTCACAACTTGAGGGGGTAAATCTACATGCAATTTTAAGAAAAAAGGTCATATAAACATACATCCTAAATTTTAACTAAAATCTACAAGGTGTTTTCTTTTCCGGAGCCATGTCTTCTCTTGCCCTTTTAAACTTTTTTGCAGTACGCCACTGATCAGCGTACAATCAATTTTCGTCATCTTCGCTCAATTTAGAAAATTTTTGACACTTGTAATTTTTTCGTATCTCCGACCGTTCTCGAGCAAAATATTATTGAACGATTATATGCATTCGGCAGCGGTTCGGTCAGACATCAGAATCACTGTTAAGATCTGCTGTAAATAAAGTAATTGTATTTTTGAATTGTGGAGGCCGTTACTTGATGTAGATCCATGATATAAATGAGATAAAAAACACAAGGTTTATTTTTAATCTACACTTTATTTGAAAAAATTCGACGACCTTTCGCTGACACAGCAGCTTTATCAAGAATGAAAAACAGAATGAAGAGTATGGTATTATAAACAAATCGTAGAACTAGTTGGATGAATAACAGGAAAATCCACACCGAGCCATTGTACAGTTAGTATGAAAGGTAATAAAAACTAATTAAGCAAGTTAAGTAGGGGTGAATAATTCACATCTACCTGTTCATTCAAAAGCTTGTCCGAATGTTTGTATCTATTTTTTTCTAATGCTTCTAGGAGATCTAATTTTGAACTTTTTGATTTAAAATCAGGAATCTATAAACTCAATTGCGGTTCTCGTGATAAAATTTATATCGGTAGGACCTATAGGAGTTTTGGCATAAGAACATCTGAACATAAACGTAGCTTCGATAAAAATAAACCTGATTCAAATTATTCAAACCACCTAATAAAAGAAAACCATTCATTCAATAAAAACTTTGACATATTACATATAAAATCAAAAGTTCAAAATTAGATCTCCTAGAAGCATTAGAAATGAATAGATACAAACATTCGGACAAGCTTTTGAATGAACAGGTAGATGTGAATTATTCACCCTACTTAACTTGTTTAATTAGTTTTATTACCTTTCATACTAACTGTACAATGGCTCGGTGTGGATTTTCCTGTTATTCATCCAACTTGTTCTACGATTTGTTTATAATACCATACTCTTCATTCTGTTTTTCATTCTTGATAAAGCTGCTGTGTCAGCGAAACGTCGTCGAATTTTTTCAAATAAAGTGTAGATTAAAGTTAATCCTTGTGTTTTTTATCGCATTTAAAGTAATTGTAGCTAACATGATAGCTAACGTTGGTTGAACGAACACAACACGCGAAGAAGAATACATTAGCTGAATTGAAAGCACTTCTAATTAAAAAAAATCACTAGTAGGCTTTGATTTTTTTCATTTATTTATTTATTTTGACAGTTGCTAAAGTTGAACCAGTGTCTGCTCGAATTGTTCATTAAATTGACGATCAGTTTAAAGACTTTTGAAGTTATTGCTGTAAGAAAATTTGGCTGATTTTACTAACGCCGAATTGACTGATATCTATTACATGTACGATCTCGCTGACGGAAACACAACAGAATCTAGGCGATTATGTCAGGTGTGCTATCCAAATCGGATAACAACAGACAGGCGAAATATCCACAGAAGGTTGAGGGAAACTGGTACTTTTACAGCAAACAATCATTTAAAAGGTGCAACTCAAACTATGAGAACCCAGATATTGAAGAAGCAGTTTTGAATTGTATTGATTTGAATCCTCATGTGAGTACAAGAAAAATTGGATCAATTGAATAGTTCACATGTTCTAACTTGGAGGATTCTCCACGACTTTTTATTGTATCCCTTTCATATTCAACGCGTACACACTCTACTTCCTCGAGATTTTAATTCAAGACTGAATTTCTGCTGATGGTTCTTAGAAAAAATAACAGAAAATGCTCATTTTGATAGTGAAATAATGTTCACAGACGAAGCCATTTCTTCGAGAACTGCTTTCACAAATTTTCACAATAATCATTATTGGGCTGAGGAAAACCCCCATTTGATTGATGAATCTCATCATCAAGAACAATTCTCACAAAATGTTTGGGTCGGAATAATTGGAAATTTCTTTATTGGTCCTTTGCCTAATAGACAGTCCCGCTTATCGGCAATTTCTTGGAGAGGAGTCACCTTTATTGCTCGAGGATGTGCCACTTTTGGTGAGAAACATAATGTGGTTCATGCATAACGGGAACTAGCACATTTCAGTGGAGAAGCTAGAAAATTCTTGAATAATACATTCAACAACCGATGAATCGGTCGAGGTGGGCCAGAACCATAGCCTCCTAGGTCCCCAGACTTAAATAGTTTAGACTTTTTCTTATGGGAATATCTCAAAAGTTTAGTTTATACCACTCCAGTGAATACTGTAGAAGAATTGAGAAATGGAATAATAACCTCTTGTGACACGATAAGAAATACCCTAGGAATATTTCAAAGTGCTTGATAATATGCGAAGAAGGACAGAGGCCTGTATTCCTGCTGGTAGAGGACACTTTCAGCAATTTATTTAGTTTTTACTTGCCCTTTTTTTTAGTTTGATATTGAATAAGAGAAAATTGAGTCTCAGAAGACGAGCTATCAAAATATCTATTAATCTTTTTTCATTTGGAGAATAACATACAATTCAAATAATTCAAATTCAATAATATTTCACTAGAAAATTACATGCGAAACCAACCTTTGTCTCTGATTCCTGTGCAAGAGGTGTTCTATTTACGGCAGCTGTGGGTCAATATTCATGCATCCACGACGTCAAAACTAACAAAGCTAAGCTGTTCCTATACCATGAGGGCAACGCAAAAATCCCCTGATGAGGATGCAGTTTTCTGAAGGACTACATAGAAGCATTACCTCCGATAGTATCCAAACTTCTACTGTTCAGTGGTGGAGCTGCTGTCGTCAATATTTCCCAGTTCGTGGACACTCTTTTCTTTCCCTTGTGACCGTAACTTTGGAAGCATCAAACGTTTCACAAGAAAAGCTGATCAGATCTACACTCCTCAGCAGTATGGGGAACTCTTTCTACGAGTGAGCTGCAGGGGACGGTTTACTGTTCAGTATGAACGAACTAATCATATCTTCGCTTTCAAAGACGGAGAGAGAGTTTTATGATATCAGAGTACAAAGACATCGAGTACTCCCAACAAAAAAGGGAAGTTTATATCCCGTTTGGCGAAAAGTACGTTTTCCCTGTGAAAGACGACTCCAACTTATGAAGCTCTAGCTCTGCCAACTACGAAGGCATACCCACTAGGGAAAGTGCCAATAAACGACAAAATTTTTTTTAGTTTGATATTGAATAAGTGAAAATTGAGTCTCAGAAGACGAGCTATCAAAATATCTATTAATCTTTTTTATTTGGAGAATAACATACAATTCGAATAATTCAAATTCAATATTTTTCAATAGAAAATTACATGCGAAACCAACCTTTTCTCTGATTCCTGTGCAAGAGGTGTTCTATTTACGGCAGCTGTGGGTCAATATTCATGCATCCACGACAACAAAACTAACAAAGCTAAGCTGTTCCTATACCATGAGGACAACGCAAAAATCCCTGATGAGGATGCAGTTTTCTGAAGGACTACATAGAAGCATTACCTCCGATAGTATCCTTCTACTGTTCAGTGGTGGAGCTACTGTCGTCAATATTTCCCAGTTCGTGGACACTCTTTTCTCCTTTGTGACCGTAACTTTGGAAGCATCAAACGTTTCACAAGAAAAGCTGATCAGATCTACACTCCTCAGCAGTATGGGTAACTCTTTCTACGAGTGCGCTGCAGGGGACGGTTTACTTTTCAGTATGAACGAACTAATCATATCTTCGCTGTCAAAGACGGAGAGAGAGCTTTATGATATCAGAGTACAAAGACTTCGAGTACTCCCAACAAAAAAGGGAAGTTTATATCCCGTTTGGCGAATAGTACGTTTTCCCTGTGAAAGACGACTCCGAATTATGAATCTCTAGCTCTGCCAACTACGAAGGCATACCCACTAGGGAAAGTGCCAATAAACGACAAAAATTTTTTTAGTTTGATATTGAATAAGTGAAAATTGAGTCTCAGAAGACGAGCTATCAAAATATCTATTAATCTTTTTTTATTTGGAGAATAACATACAATTCGAATAATTCAAATTCAATATTTCAATAGAAAATTACATGCGAAACCAACCTTTTTCTCTGATTCCTGTGCAAGAGGTGTTCTATTTACGGCAGCTGTGGGTCAATATTCATGCATCCACGACAACAAAACTAACAAAGCTAAGCTGTTCCTATACCATGAGGACAACGCAAAAACTCCCCTGATGAGGATGCAGTTTTCTGAAGGACTACATAGAAGCATTACCTCCGATAGTATCCTTCTACTGTTCAGTGGTGGAGCTGCTGTCGTCAATATTTCCCAGTTCGTGGACACACTTTTCTTTCCCTTGTGACCGTAACTTTGGAAGCATCAAACGTTTCACAAGAAAAGCTGATCAGATCTACACTCCTCAGCAGTATGGGTAACTCTTTCTACGAGTGCGCTGCAGGGGACGGTTTACTTTTCAGTATGAACGAACTAATCATATCTTCGCTGTCAAAGACGGAGAGAGAGCTTTATGATATCAGAGTACAAAGACTTCGAGTACTCCCAACAAAAAAGGGAAGTTTATATCCCGTTTGGCGAAAAGTACGTTTTCCCTGTGAAAGACGACTCCGAATTATGAATCTCTAGCTCTGCCAACTACGAAGGCATACCCACTAGGGAAAGTGCCAATAAACGACAAAAATTTTTTTAGTTTGATATTGAATAAGTGAAAATTGAGTCTCAGAAGACGAGCTATCAAAATATCTATTAATCTTTTCTATTTGGAGAATAACATACAATTCAAATAATTCAAATTCAATAATATTTCAATAGAAAATTACATGCGAAACCAACCTTTGTCTCTGATTCCTGTGCAAGAGGTGTTCTATTTACGGCAGCTGTGGGTCAATATTCATGCATCCACGACAACAAAACTAACAAAGCTAAGCTGTTCCTATACCATGAGGACAACGCAAAAATTCCCCTGATGAGGATGCAGTTTTCTGAAGGACTACATAGAAGCATTACCTCCGATAGTATCCAAACTTCTACTGTTCAGTGGTGGAGCTGCTGTCGTCAATATTTCCCAGTTCGTGGACACTCTTTTCTCCCTTGTGACCGTAACTTTGGAAGCATCAAACGTTTCACAAGAAAAGCTGATCAGATCTACACTCCTCAGCACTATGGGGAACTCTTTCTACGAGTGAGCTGCAGGGGACGGTTTACTGTTCAGTATGAACGAACTAATCATATCTTCGCTTTCAAAGACGGAGAGAGAGCTTTATGATATCAGAGTACAAAGACTTCGAGTACTCCCAACAAAAAAGGGAAGTTTATATCCCGTTTGGCGAAAAGTACGTTTTCCCTGTGAAAGACGACTCCGAATTATGAATCTCTAGCTCTGCCAACTACGAAGGCATACCCACTAGGGAAAGTGCCAATAAACGACAAAAATTTTTTTAGTTTGATATTGAATAAGTGAAAATTGAGTCTCAGAAGACGAGCTATCAAAATATCTATTAATCTTTTCTATTTGGAGAATAACATACAATTCAAATAATTCAAATTCAATAATATTTCAATAGAAAATTACATGCGAAACCAACCTTTGTCTCTGATTCCTGTGCAAGAGGTGTTCTATTTACGGCAGCTGTGGGTCAATATTCATGCATCCACGACAACAAAACTAACAAAGCTAAGCTGTTCCTATACCATGAGGACAACGCAAAAATTCCCCTGATGAGGATGCAGTTTTCTGAAGGACTACATAGAAGCATTACCTCCGATAGTATCCAAACTTCTACTGTTCAGTGGTGGAGCTGCTGTCGTCAATATTTCCCAGTTCGTGGACACTCTTTTCTCCTTGTGACCGTAACTTTGGAAGCATCAAACGTTTCACAAGAAAAGCTGATCAGATCTACACTCCTCAGCACTATGGGGAACTCTTTCTACGAGTGAGCTGCAGGGGACGGTTTACTGTTCAGTATGAACGAACTAATCATATCTTCGCTTTCAAAGACGGAGAGAGAGTTTTATGATATCAGTGTACAAAGACTTCGAGTACTCCCAGCAAAAAAGGGAAGTTTATATCCCGTTTGGTGAAAAGTACGTTTTCCCTGTGAGAGACGACTCCGAATTATGAATCTCTAGCTCTGCCAACTACGAATTCATACCCACTAGAAAATGCCAATAAACGACAACAAGATCGAGGACTTGAAGAAGCTCATGAGCTATATTGTGGGCTATGAATCCTTTCACAACAAAATCCTTTACTGACCAACAGATTCAGAGACTGTATAATCGGAGCAACCTTTGTACTTTCTTTAACTAAAAGAATTTTAATTTCTCAGTTTTTTCAGAAGTTATATTATTACTAATGAAGTATTTTTGATTTACCTGCAAAATGAACTACTTTTCTAAACAATTCCTGTGCAATTGCAAATTCAAAAATGAGAGAATAACAGTTTTTCCGCAGAAATAGCGCATGTGAAAAATTTATAAAATTTCGTATCTGGCATTCTATTGAGATGATTACTACAGAAACAGAGCCATGTGTTTTTATACATATCTTGTTTACATCGCCAAATTTTTATAAATTTTTATCTTCGGAATTCTTAAATGGCCACGGTTTCTTGCTTTTTTCTCAAAATAGTAAAAATGTTACATGTCGTTTCTGTAATAACCGATTCAATTGCTGTTATCAATATGTGGTGGTTTCTTGTAAAGTTTCAATTCATTTCTTTCACTTTATTTCTCAATAGAAGAACACGCACTCGAAAAAAAACAGTTGTTGGCATATGTCCAAACATATCCGAAAAAATACGTGTTAATAATTAATTGCCAACCATAAAAGAAATTGGGAATATTGAAATTATGCGTGAATTTCTTGGCGAAGTGAATATTCACTTTCATTCATCTATTTATTTTCATATAGAATTAAACACCTACTGCTTTCCCCAGATCTTAAATTTATAACAATAAGTCAAAGAAGATTTATTCAATGAAAAATATTCAGCACATGAATGTAAATTCAAAATTACCAGTAATAAAGGATACACGCTCCGAATATCCCAAAACGATGCCCTGTGACCTTAAACTTATGTATAAAACATGCATAAGCTCAAATCCTAACATGAAGTAATTTATATCTGCGTTCACTTTGGTCAAAATTGCATACCGTAATTTATTTCTGCATTTAAAAAAGGCCAGTCTGAAAAATTGCGAATTTGACGTTGACTGATGCTTGTCTAAAATCTCGTTGCGTTCAGGGTATTTTCAATGAGGTCACTGATGCAAATAATGCGCGTGTTAACGTACCACGCCACCTTTGATTTCCATTCGGGATGCATAAATCGATTGGGTTCAATGCAGTCTACAAGGTTATACACGTGCTTTTTTTGAAACAAATTCAAATATGGATGATTGTGGCTTATTATTTAACACTTTAAATGAATAATCAAAAAGTTGACTACTGTCATCTTATTCTGTTTCAAAGTTTGAATTGAAAATGCATTAAATTAATAGAATGTAAACGTCAAGCTCAGAATAAATGATTTAGAATTCTACTTGATATTCAATTAGGTAAGTCACGGGATTTCTTCTCTGTTCAAAATACACTGTGTCAAGAAATTATGGCTCAATTTCAATATTTCGAATTTCTTTTTTTGGTAGGCAATTAAATATTAAAACATGTTTTTTTTTCAGATATGTCCAGACATATGCCAACACATGTTCCTCTCATGAGAAATAAATTGAGAATTTTGAAGAAACCACCACATGTTGATAACAGCAGTTATTGATAGAGTTTGCGTATAAAATTTGTTCGTTACAAAAATTTCGGTAAAAATATATGGCGAATCACGAAATTTGACCTGACAGAATGTGTTGAGGCAGTAGTAGATGACCTTTGTTGGACTTATGCAAGAAAAGGTCTGAGGCTTGCGGTCCCATTCGAGTGATGTCTAGAGTGAACCAAACAGGGTGACAGGAGACCTGAATAAGGACGAGGAATAACAGCGATCCGGGATCTTCATTTAAGAATTCCTTTGCAAAGGCAACGGTTTGTCACTGATAAACTCCTTCCAACAGAGCCTCTATAGATTAGTGGAGTACGAATTAGCACTGAAACAGTACGCCACGACCCAGAAAATTTGGTTTGAGACCTTGATTAGCAGCTCGAGGTTCAGCTCTAACCGCAGCACATAGAAAAGCGCGATTTCATTTTGCCGAGGAAAATGACAATCGGGTATTCACCAGTACGTTTTTGATGCTGTCAAATCCGAATACAAGCTCTTGTGAACTCCATGACATTCGGTTCGAAGGTCAAATCAAAAGAATCATGACCAAATATTCTGGAAAAATTCATATGTATGTTTTTAAGGCTGAAAAATACGAGTTCGAGGTTAGGTTATTCGCGAAATGTTTTCTAGAGAACACTCAAAGTAATTTCAAGGTCATTTGAAAGTCATATCGAGAAAACTAACACCGAAATATCTGAAAAAAAATCATAATTATGCTTTTCGAACCGCTTCGTTAAGAGTCAGAAAGAGTCAAAAGTAGACTCGTACACTCGGAGGCAAAATTAGCGGAACACTCGAAAATTTAACCAAATTCGAAGTTCGATATTTTTCCTAATTCTCAACCGATTTAGATCATTTGTTCGGCAAGTTATAGATCAACTCTTCTGCTTTGTAAAAATTATAAGAGAAACCAAAAAAAATTTGAAAAAAATTTCATACGGGGGCAAAACTAAAAGTGTTTTTTTGTCAAAAATTCGTAACACCCTGTGGAATTTCGTGGTCCGAGTTGAAACGTACAATATCATGGTCTGTCAAGACACATCTTCCTACAGTAACGCCCTTCTTGTTTCATGCGTTTATCTCTATTTTTGCAAAATATATTTAATTTCAAGTGGAAAATCACCATTTTGGAGAAATTCCATTGAATCGAGAAATTGTCATTAAAATTCGTCTATCAATTTGGAATTTTCTTATTATCACTCAGGCGTGTCGAAATTGTCGTTTGCGATTCTTATGTTCGAATTGCAATAGTTATTGATGACAATTTGGTTAATTTGGTGAAAATTAGGAATTCATAGGAGATAACAGTCGGTAGGTATTAAAATACACAAAAGAATTCTGAGACCATTGATAAAACTTTTCATTTACACATGTGCACACCTTTTTCTATCAAATATGAAATACAACACACGTTTTTTTGTATATGACCACATTTGCACTTGTTTAAAGAATGAGAGTTTTCCATTCTATGATTTGATACAAATTCGATCAGTTGCGGTGTTTTGTGATTCTTTTACTGTTTACGATTCGAAACGGTATTTTTCATTCAGAATGAGAGATTTACCACCAACCTCAGTAGCAAGGGCAGTTACATTGATCGAGGAAGGGCGCACCTACCGCTCAGTCGGTACCATGTTGGGTGTCTCGACGTCGGTTATCCATCGAATCTACCGACGTTACAGGGAAACTGGATTGTACGTGAGGAGGCGAGGACAAGGAAGAAATCGGGCAACCCGCGCTATACATGACCGTTTCATCGTCAATCAAACCATAAGAAATCCTCGTCTTACTGCTGTTCGAGACGTAACCTTTTACAAGCAGTGGATAACATTAACGTCAGTGTGAGATCAGTCAGAAGACGATTAAATGAAGTTGGTCTGAGCTCATACGCGCAAGCAAGAGCACCAAGACTCGATAGAGCCCATCGGGTAGCAAGATTGGCGTTTGCTAGAGAGCATGCAGCATGGACAATCAATCAGTGGAGACGAGTTTTATTTAGTGATGAGATCCGATATTGTGTGAATTTCGTGGATGGTAGAGATAGAATATGGAGACATCGAGGGGAACGGTACAATCAAGCGAACTTCGCAGGAACTGAGCAATACGGTTGAGGGTCAGTTATGATATGGGGTGAACGAACAGAACTGGAGATTATTGGCAATGGATCACTTAATGCCCATCGGTATATAACAGAAATCTTGGAGCCCCATGATGTGCCTTTTGCTCCTTACATAGGGGAAAATCTCCTTTTTATGCACGATAACGCGCGCCCTCATACTGCGCGCATAGTGATAGAATATCTCAATGAAGTTGGGATCACACGAATGGACTGGCCGTCGCGGTCACCGGATTTAAACCCGATCGAACACGTTTGGGGCATTCGTGGAAGAAGGGTTCGACAACGGAATCCAGGCAACGTTGAAAAGCTGACATTGGCTTTTGTGGAAGAGTGGGACAACATACCTCAAAAGATGATAGACAACATGATTGGGAGTATGCGAAATCGTATGCGCGCTGTAATAAGAGCTCGGGGGGGGGTCATACTCGCTACTAAAATCAAATGTCTTTTTTTGTTGGTCATCATGAACATTTTTCTCAACATGTTCATTTCATTTCACGAGTTTATCGCCAGGATACACACCTGCTCTCAATTTTGGACAGGAATGATAATTATTATAGGGTGTCACACAAAAAATTTCCGCTGCACCATTCAATCCGATCAATATGTACATGAGGTAGGGTGTCCAAATAGGTGTTGCATATTCTAAATGGCTTCTAACTGAAGTAAAGTATACTCAACTCTACAATATTTGTAAAATTAATTGTGATTCTCAATACAAAACGTAGCATTTTAAAATCTTTGCACTCAATATTATCAATATGAAATATAAATGTTATCTTCTCATCAAAAATATTACCCAAATCGCGAATACGGTCTATCTTAGGTATAATATACTCTCTCTCTGAAGTCTCTATTCTACCGGTACTTTTCGTGAAAGTTATGCGTTGGCATTAACTGACATTGATTTTGAAGTACCGTGAGGTACAGAAAGATGACAGACGATCCAAATCCTTTTGAATAATTAGCTGGTCAGCAGTAGAACAAATTCTTCCATAAACATTCAGATCATCTGCAAACATTTCATGATAGGTACCGCGAAAGCATTCATGGATATCATTCACGTATAAAATGAAAAAAAGGGGGCACAGATGTGACCCCTGGGGGACCCCAAAAGTTACCTAAAAAGTACTAAAACAGACACCATGCATTCGAATTATAACCTATTAGTCAAGTAGGACTCAATCCATCCAAGCAGAGAGCCACAGATACCAAAATCTGACAAAACTAATATCAATGTTTTATGATGAACCCTATCAGAAGCCTTGGCCATATCCGTATTGGCAGGGAGCGGAGTATATAGTGGGGACTGGTGAATCGATCGCAGCGTTCGATGTGGTCAAATTATCGTCAAATCATGCTTTTGTCATACATGAACACGTAAAAATTACATAAAAAATGGTTCATAATAGTTGTTGTGTTGTTGATTGCAAAAATACAGGCAGAAACAGTAAGTGTAAATTTAACACATTCCCAGTGGCTAAGTGAAAGAAATAAATGGATAAATGCTGTGAAAAGAAAAAGTAAGTACTGTTTAACCTAATTCAGTAGCATGCCAACTCGAGTAGTGTATATTCTACTCCAAAATTAATATTAAATTTGTAAATATAAAAAAATATTAACATTTAAAAAATTTGATTTATATGATTAAATGAAGAAGTGAAATTCCAATATTTATGATAATAAAGGAAAATAAGTTGTTAAAATAAATATAAAAATTTTGTAAGTAATGAGTTTTAGAGTAAAGTTGTATAATCTAAGCTCAATTTCTAATAAAAACAAATTTTTTAGTGCTGATGGATCACAGTGGATTCCAAAACTAACTGATACCATCTGTAGTGACCATTTCGTTAGGGGTCGAACGTCAGAAGAGGAAACAAGCCCAAGCTACATTCCATCAATATTTCCTTCTGTGTATAAAAAATCGAAGATCAATGAAAAGACATCTATAAGCAGGTATTAAATTAAAATTTTTTCATTGCTATTAAACTTGTGAATATTAATGACAATGACATAGTTAATACCATCCTATAAAATTGTTTTCAGGCATAAACTTTTCTTAAACCGACGACAAGCTAAAAGTCAAATGACTGCAATGATTACTGACACTGAAGCAATTCCACAGAATACGGATATTATTGTGAATTCAATTAATGATGTTGTAATAGACCGATGAGAACAATCTGATAAGGGTTGTCAAGTAGATTCTCTACCCAACTCTGACGACATTGGAAAAACATTTATCTGCAATAGATACATGTATGTGGGTGCTAACAAAAGTGATGCTGAGATTCAAACAGAAATTATGGAAACAAAACGACAAATTATTAATAGGAAGATGTACAAGGACAAAGAATGTAACACTCCAATTACAGATTTTGCTACCCAATCGAATCAAACACCAAATAATATTTTTCTAGGCTTTCATCAATTTCCAAAGATGAGCAGCTAATTGACTTGGCTGAAGTAAATTTTAATAATTTCCAGTTTTTATTGAAAAGAACTCAAATTTCGCCTAAATGCACAGTTTTTTGTGACATATATTAATTTTCAAATTCTTTTTTTACGACAATTTATTATTTTTTGCACGAATCTTTCATATGTCATACCATTGACGAGCATGATTTTACGCTACCATCAGATGTCGCTTTCGTCGTGCTCCCTGCCAATATGCCGCATCAACTTGTATACCCTCATCGAGAGTCTTCGATAAAAATCTGTGTAGGGCGCCAAATTAGTAGGTACTGACCTGCCTTTAATAAAGCCGTGTTGGTGTTCTGCTTGAACTTTGAACTACACAAATGAAAAAGCTGTTCCGAAATGAGTTAAAATAGATATCGGTCTATAATTATCAATACGTTCTTTATCTCCAAATTTGAATATCGGTATTATTTTGGCAAGTTTCCATTTTTCAGGAAAAACGACAAGTTGAAGAGACTTATTGAAAATTAGTTGCAAAGGTATGGCCAACGCTCCAGCACAAGTTCTTATGAAAATTGGACGAATGGCATCTGGGCCAGCTCCTTTACTGCAATCAAGGTTCTTGATCTTATTAACTTTTTCAGATATTTCAATGTAACTGAAACATATAGGTAATGCAGAATTGAATTTTCTTTCATACAGAACATTTGTACTGTAATCCTCAAATGCTTCCGCGAAGTACCTACCGAAAGCATCAGATATTGAATTTTTATCATCGAACTCTGATTTCATTATATACGGAATATCAGGACCCTTCTTCAATTAAGAAACATAAGACCAAAATGTTTTAGAGTTTCCAATGACACCCTGTTCGAGAGATGAGATATAACCGTTTACGCAGCTCTTCGAAATTCAAAAAAACTTGATGGGATTTGAATTTTTTAAACCCAGCATAGAATTCAGATATTTGTGTGATCAAATGAACTGTCTCTCTAGAGAACCAGGAGGGATATTTCTTGTTTTTAGAGGATCTTTTCGACACATGCTATTCTATGATAATATTTAGGGTAGAATAGAAAAGTTCAGTACACGTATCGACATCATTATCAGAGAAAAGATACTACTCGAGTTGATTCACTATTTATTGATACATAATCTGCACTAAAAAGTTTGTATACAGAGCGTACTTTAGAATCTGGTCTTTTAATCAGATTGAGGTAAGTAGCTTTTCAAAATTCCAATATCCGATATATTCGATACGATTAAATCCAAAACTCTATCATTGGCATTTTTTATACCGTTATATTGAGCTAATGAACAATTATCCCTGAATGCCGAATACTCTTCAATCTGAACTAAGTTGATCGCAAAACATAAATTAACACTGTCATATGTCCAAGAAAAATTAGTTAAATTGAAATCCCCAATCAAAAGGAACTTATTATCATCGTCACCTGATTGAAGTAATACATATGTGCATCTCGGCCAACATCAGGTGGGATATAGCACACACCCAAATAGAGATAAGAAGAACCAGACACACGAAATCTCAACCATATATCTTCAACTGCTGACGTGTTGATCCAATTTGTAAGAATTTCAACGACCATAATTCCACCACCTTCAGATCTGGAACTATTCGTTTCACACCTGTCCTTACGAAACACAGTATACTTGTTGTCACACATAATTTCACAAGAGTTAATTTTCGGGTTCAACTAAGATTCAGTCACTACAACAATGTCAAAATTACTATTAACTGATTTGAAGAACTCACTAGTTTTTGTGTGAAGTCATCTACAGGTTTGGTAGTAAACACTATAATTTGAGAGTACATGCGCTATAATAATGAAATGAGAGTTATAAAAAAGGGAAAGTTACTTGCAGGGAGTTTATATACGGTTTGGCGAAAAGTACGTTTTCCCCCTGAAAGACGACGCTAAATTATGGAGCTCTAACTCTGCCAACTACGAAGGCATCCCCACTAGGGAAACTGCTGATAAACGACAAGAAGATCGAGGACTTGAAGAAGCTCATGAATCTGACCTGGTGGGCGTAAACTAACCTAATCAACGACGCTGAAAATCCCATAATCCATTGCTCGTTTCCCATCACTACTCGTACATGTTGACCTGTGTTATAAGGAAGATTCAGCTATTGAAAAGGTTGGGAGGGAAATTACTTGTCTATGGTTGCAATTAGACATGAACCTTTGTGGTCACTACATGCCAGGACCGAACTTACTGAAGCCCTGTTGATTACTGAAACTATTTTTAGCTTTTTACAAAACAATGTTGCAGGAGTTCAGAAATCCTTTGGTTCAGGGGTGCTCTAACGATCGATCGCGAGTGATTTTTGGGTAGATCTATAGAACAAAAAAATTAATAATTAGGTAACTAAACTACAAAAATGCATCACGTAATGAAATAACACTCTGCTAGCGACAAAAGGCGGCTCCATCAAAGGAGAAATTTCGGGCAGCGCTTTTGACGAGAACATTCGAGACTTTCGTTCACGCCGATATAAATGTTGCGCCTGCAGGAATTGGAGTCATTCTGAATTGTAACTTGAAGACAATACTAGGTCAATACAAAGGTTATTATTAAATAGTACAAAATGAGTGCAGCGAAGAAATCTGAAACATATCATTTTAATAACGGTTGGGAGGAAAATTTTTCTTTTGTATGGTGAAGGATAAGTGCATTTGTCTCATTTATCGTGCGTCAGTTGCAATATCTAAGCGTGGTAACTTAGAGAGGCATCATAAAAGGGTTCATAAAAACTATAGAAGGGATTTTCCGCCACAGAGTGAATTAAGAAAACGAAGAGTAAGTGATTTGATATCTTGCTTGAGAAAAGAACAAACCATGTTGGCAAGACCAGCCAAACAATCAAAAGCTGCTACGATCGCGTCATTCAAAATATCTCATACATTGGCGAAACACAAGAAACCATTCGAATATGGATCGATTGTGAAGGGAGCATTTCTTGAAGCAGGAGAGAATTTATTTTGAGATTTTAAAAATAAAGCAGAAATCTGCTATAAGAGAACTTTAGTTATCTCGTCCGACTGTCACAAGGCGTATTGAAGTCATGAGTCAGGATATGTCTGATAAACTAAAAAATGATATCATGAAATGTACATACTTTTCTTTACAGTTCGACAAATGCACCGATATGACAGACACTGTCCAGCTGTGTATTTTTATTCGTATGGTAATCAATGACATGTTGGCTAAGAAAGAATTTTTGACAACCATTCCTCTGAAGGGGAAGACCGTGGCGAAGATATAAATGACGTTTTCTTCAATAATGTAAAAAACTACATGCTGCCAATATATAAATTAGTGTGCATTACTACCGATGGAGCACCTGCAATGACTGGAAACAAAAATGGTTTTGTTGGATTGTGTCGAGCTAATGAAGATTTCCCTTCTTTTTTTCATTCCACAGCATTATACATCAACAAGTTTTGTGTTTAAAAGTTCTAAACACGGAGGAACTTATGGGCATTGCAACAAACATTGTGAAGTCCATCCATGCACGTAGTTTTTAACGGCGGCTTTTTAAGTTGCAGTTGGAAGATAGGGAGTCAGCTGAACACACTGATTTAGTTCTTCACATGAACGTCAGGTGGTTGAGTCGCGGAAAATTCTTTGAAAGGCTTCACGAATTATTGCCTGAAATAACAGCTCTTCTAGACGAAAGAGGTGATGACACTCAGATGTTGTAAAACGAGAAATGGCTGACTGATTAGGTAATTTTGACTGACATCACAATGCACTTAAACACTATTAACTTGGAGCTGCAGGGTAAAGGAAAAACTATTATTGAGATGATTAGCGCAGTGAACGCATTCAAAAGTAAATTGCAACTTATGATAGATCAACTGAAAAGAAAGGGTCTGAAACGCTTTCCGTCTTTGAAAGCAAGGATTCCTCAGTTGAATTATGATACGTATGAGGCTGAATTATCAAATATTTTGGGACAATTCGAAATACGTTTATATGATTGCAGTAAATTGGCAAATATAGCATCATTTATGAGTTATCCTTTTTCATGTAAAGACATTGAGGAATTAGCTACTGAAATAGCAAGTCAGTTTAATATGAACTCTAATATGCCACGCTTCAACATTCAAAGTCACTCCTTAGTCAAGTTTAACACCATCTGTAACTCTTTTGTTTTGTAACAACCAATAAACTCGCAATTTTGAATAACTATGAGTTTTTTCATTGATATTATAGAGAAGAACCTAACTGAACCTAACCCAAACTTAGACTAAAATAATGTATATTGTGCAGAAAGCTAATGTCTACATATTCTATCGTACACCCTACCTAGGTAAGTAGTTATGTAGGGTGTATCATGTATGTACGATAATCCTGCTTCACTAATACCTGCAGCCTCTCAGAGTCTATCGTAGGTAGTCTGAAAATATTGAAGTAGATCGCCAGCAGTTCAAGTTTGAGCACCCCTGTTCAAGGAGATGATGCGATAGAACCGTCATCTCTAATCAAACATTTATCTTGGGACAAGTATCCAATAAATATAATGAATTATTGACTCAACTGTTGAACCCTCATTCTTTGTTGAGGTAGGAACAGAAATTTCAATCCATTTACGTGAGATTGGAGATCTAGGATAAACCCTGCTCAACCAATCCACCTGTCATCACGTATTTCCAGGGAAAACGAGGAGGAACATTTCATTTCGAGGTCTTTCTGGAAAATCTATATCAATAATCGTAAGAATTATTGGCCATTCATTAGTTTTTCAAAAAAATATGGACCAACTTCATAATATTTGTTAATGGATCATTTCTAGTATAAACGGCCCCTTCCCTTCTGAAATAGAAGGGTTCAAATTTGGTAGAGGATCCACACTTTTTCGAGGGACTATTGAATGGTCAGTAAATACTGTGGTTTCTAAGGAATTATTTTCAAGGACTTATAGAAAGCATCAAGGCGTAATAGATTTTCAGATTGAAGTAGGCATATGGACGGTATTTATTCATGACTTTCATTAAAAAAAAATCTGAGAATGGAAACTGTGAGTAAAGCATAATCAGAAGTGATCCTGCCAGAATTTATGATAGGAACGAAAGAAACACTACGAGGGATGTCTCTGATTTTTTGCATGCCGGGGCAGAGAAGACACCATTAATATACTTTCAGTATTAAAAATGAACTTCTATGATTTGTTAATATAAATCCTAAATTTCAGTTCTATACGTGGTGTGTTCAAGCCACTACAAAATGTCAAATTTTACAAGTCTTGAAACATGGAATGAAACCTCAAGCATTTTCGAACAATAGTTTTCTGCAAATTGCAAAGACCATTATCTCAACAAGAATATCTCGGCAAATTGGTTTATGATTTCGCCATTTTAGCATAACAGTTGTCCGTTGATATGAAGATTTGAAATGCGAAAGATTTAAGCTTATCGGCAATCTAAAGGCAGGACCAAAAACAATGATTAGATGTGGATGATGTGCGCAAGGTTTTCCTGGAAGATCGGCATGCTACATATCGAGAGAATCAGGCATCATTACGATTAAGCATTATCGAGAGAACCAGTTACTTCCGATTGGTATAGAAACCAACACCGAACGGGAAATCATCCTTCACTAAGCCAATGCAAGTTCGCACATATCCCGAAAAACAATTGAATATTTAATTCAAGAAAACACCGAAATACCTATTTTTCTATAATCAAGACAAATTGCACAACTCTACCATGGTTTAAACTCATAATTTGTAAACGTCTGATGATGATAGAAACATCGAAATAGCTTTTACGTTTGTGAATTAAATATTTTCCACCTAATTTCGTGAAATTCTTCACAAAGTAAACCAAAATCACCGTAAGATGATCAAATATCACTTAGTAACGTCCGACTCAATAACATCGAATTGTTACATCATCTTGCGTATAGTCCGGATCGAAGCCCCAAAGATATTTTTACTTTTTCCAAAATCAAGAACGGACTGCGTGGTCTTTGTGTTCAGTCTTCAGAAGAAGCTGTTGATGCCTTCCAGAAGGCCATTTTAAATGTAGCAGCAAACGATTGAAATAACTGCAACCAGAATCGGTTCGAAAAACAATAAAGCCTTCAAAAGCTCTAAATTGTTTAATTCTACCTTTATATGCAAAACGTGAAAAACATCCCTGGTATTAAACTAACTCTTATACATCGACGTGAATAGTGTTTTCAGGAAGGAGGTGAACATTGCGAACAAGTGAATCAAAATTCATTTTTAATTCGAGAACCGTTGAACAGGTATAAAAATCTATACACAAATTGATATTGGAAAAAACAGGATATGGTCAGAAGTATAAGGTAAAAGTATGAGGTTATGATGAAAAGTAATAGGTTAAAGTAAAAGCATACTATTCTTTTTATATTCATAATGACAACCTTATAATTGAGAGGATATCCTCCTCGCGAAAGTACAAGGTTAACACTGAGCGACAAGTTAGGACTTGTCAAAATCTCGCTGGTCATTCGATTATCGAATAAATTAAAAAATGGCACGACAGTGCAACAAGTACAATTTGTTTATTATTCCAAACCAACTCATTGCATTTAAAGTTACCTACTGCGCGAAAAAAATCAAAACTTATCAAACATATTTTATTAAAAATAAAAACAAAATGAATATTTAGTTCCAATCAAAATATACTTTGTGATAAAATTACGTTAGTTGCTTCATTCTTAGAACACGCCGTATTTTTTATGAATTTGTTATTAGTTGGCCGTTTTTTCAACTCGATAAGCTAAAATTCTTTTCATTTAATATTATACATCATTCCGATAGAAACTTGATTCTAAGTCGCTTAATCAATATTACAAAAGTGTGAATAATTTGTCAACATATTAGCCTTTTACATAAAGCGTTTAGGATGAGCTGAATAATTCTATCATTGATTTAAATTTAAAATTTCCAATTTCTACATAATTTGCGCATAAAAGCACCACTCAATTCACAACGCAGTGATGCTCTTTTGGTACGAACGTATTATTATAGCTTTTAAAGAATGAGCTACCAGATAATTTTATGAATGAAACATAGCGAATTAAATATTTTTGTCATTTATTTCTTGTATATTTAATATTCTAACTAACTGGTTAGTGTCTTCTTTCGAAATAGTTTCTGAAAGAACGATAGTACCTTTGCCAAGTCGATCAGAAAGCGGCATCCTTTTGCACGAAGCAACTAAAGAAGGGGTGCTGGAGTTTCAAGACCATATGTAGGGCATGTGAGAGGCGAAGCTGTTGATGCAAACCTATATACTGGAAGATGACTCCCAAAATTGTTAGATTTCATCAATACCTATCACGTTGATGATGAAATAATGTTTTGGTCAGACTTGGCGTCTTCCCATTATGCGCGAGTTACGAGAGATTGGTTAGAGGCTTATAACATCCCATTTGTACCTCGAGGAGATAACCTCCCAAACGTTCCACAAGCAAGACCAATCGAAGATTTTTGGGGTTTACTGACAAGGAAAGTCTATGACAATGGATGGGAAGCCCAATACAAAAAAGGTTTGAGACAGAGAATCTTTCAGAAGATACGAGAAACCGATGTGGATGTCGTCCAAAGACTAATGGGTGGTGTTCGGAGAAAATTGCGCGCCATTGAGCAGAACGGGCCGGTATCAATCATTTAAATACGATTTTAAAGAGTTTAGATATGAGGTGAAATCTTAATGATATAACCAATTCAATAAAGTTTTTTTCAGTAATGAATTTATCTATTCGAATTCTTTCCCAAGACTTTTGTGACATATGTTATATAGAAATTTCGCGTTTGTCAGCTATGAAATCCTAAACCACTGAACAGAGTTTGAAGAAATTTAGCAACTAACTTGAGAGTGGGTAGTTTCGATCACGATGTTGCAATATTTCTCTATCGTAATCATTAATTTTTTATATGACGAATAGTTTCAACTACCTATGAGTTCCATGAGTTTCATGGAGATGGCGATGCGAGCTAGTTTATCGATATAGCAATTCAATTCTTTAGTATCCGGATTGGATAAGTATCCATTCGGTGGCGATTGTTCCTATCTCATGGCTATTGCAGCATGGAAGCAAAAAACAAAGGGATGGGAATTGGTCGCAAAACATTGTGTATTTCCCAGGCTTCTCACTCTAAAGCTGGTGTGCTCAAACTTGAACTACTGGCGATCTACCTCAATATTTTAGACTACTTACGATCGACTCTGAGAGGCTGCAAGTAAGTGTGAATCAGGATTATCGTACATACACGATACACCCTACATACCTACTAACCTAGGTAGGGTGTACGGAAGCATATGTAGATATTAGCTTTCCGCACAATATAAATTATGTTAGTCAAGTATTGGGTTAGGTTTAGTTAGGTTCTTCTTTATAATATCAATGAAAAAACTCATAGTTATTCAAAATTGCGAATTTATTGCTTGTTACAAAACGAAAGAGTTACATATGGTGTTAAATTTAACTCTGGAGTGACTTTGGATATTAAAGCGTGGCACTGCATGTCTTCAGCATAATTTTCATAAGATGGTACGTAATCACTGAGTGCTAATCGCAAGCATGATGACATATGATCGTCAATTAGTCGATTGCGATATTTTGACTCAGTTATCTTGATTTCAGAAAATGCAGACTCGCACAGGTAAGTTGACCCAAACATTGCCGTCAGTTGAAAGGCAATTTGTCTTAGATTCGGATATTTATCTTCAGATATAAAACACCAGAAAATTGTATCAGATGCTGTAGCTTTGAGATGAATACCTGATATAATTCGCACCAACTCATTTTCAACAGAACATGAGTTCATATTAGACTGACTTGCTATTTCAGTAGCTAATTCCTCAATGTTTTTACATGAAAAGGATAATTCATAAATGATGCTATATCTGACAATTAACTGCAATTATAAAAATGCATTTCGAATTGTCCCAAATAATACAGCCTCATTCGTATCATGATTCAACTGAGGCATCCTTGCTTCCAAAAACGGAAAATGTTTCAGATCCTTTCTTTGCAGTTGATCTATCATAAGTTGCAATTTACTTTTGAATGCATTTACTGTGCTAATCAAAATTATAGATATAAGCATTCATTGTTAATACAACTATTCGAATTTTGTAAATCCTCTCTTTTTCAAAAGAATATATATATATATATATATATATATATATATATATATATATATATATATATATATATATATATATATATATATATATACAAAAAAGACTTAGAATTATCATCAAGAGTCATTTAAAAAAACCTTTTCAGAGCTATCAACTCCCATGCAGTTCCTATTCTTACATCTTCTTTTGGAATTATTGAATGGTCTAAAACTGATCTAAATGAATTACAATGTCGAACGAGGAAAATGCTCTGTAAATATCATAAGCACCACCCAAAGTCAGCTGTTCAGAGAGTTACACTACCTAGACATCTTGGAGGTCGTGGATTAACTGATTTGAATAATCTTCATAGTAAACAGATTTTTCATCTACGTTCCCATTTTCATGATAAACAGAGAACGTCTAAATTACATGATATTGTTGTTGCTTCAGATTATAATCTTACACCTCTGAACTTGACAAAGCAAAAGGTAGATTTTGATATATTTGATGATAATTCTAAAAGAGAAAGTTGGATGCAGAAGGAATTACACGGAAAGCATCCTAAAGAATTGAAATATGATTATATTGATGAAATCGCATCGAATAAATGGTTAGTATCTGGAGAATTGTTTGCTGAAACAGAAGGCTTGGCAATTGCGATCCAGGATCAGGTTGTTTTCACGAGGAATTATAGAAAACACATCATCAAACAAAATATAGATGATTCTTGCCGTAGATGTTTCTGTTCTCCAGAAACAGTTTTTCATATATTATCATCTTGCTCAATCCTTGCTTCAACAGATTATTCAGAAAGACATAATGCAGTCGCTAATATTATTCATTTTAATCTAGGAATTAAACATGACCTAATTCCCAAAGAAAAAATTTCACAAATATGAACCTGAGATTATTTGTGAAAATGACAAATATAAACTTTATTTTGATAAAACAACTCTTTGCAACAGAGCTGTAAAACACAATAGACCAGATATCATTCTTAATGATAAACAGAATCAAATAACATATATAATTGATATTGCTATCCCCGACACACATAATATACAAAATAAATACAATGAAAAAATTTCTAAATATATGATGCTGGGCGACGAGATTAAAAAATGTGGAAAATGAAGAAAATATTTATTCTACCGATTATTATTTCCACAACAGGTGTTATTCCTAGAAATCTTCACAAAAGTATTGAGATTTTGGGTCTGAAGAAAATTTATTTGAACAGTTACAAAAGATAACAGTCATCAAATCTTGTAATATTCTTCGTAGGTTTCTTTCCGAAAAAAATAATGAGGTAGAGTCATAGGTTTTCTCTTTAGTTTATACTGCTCAGAATCTCATTTCATGTTTCATTTATTTGTTTATATAAATGTAATGCAATTAACTGACAATTTTGTCATATTTATATTCAGAGCAGTATTCTATTCGATCGTTCACCACTTCACACAAAGGAAACTATTAATGAGTAACATTCAATGTTACTTGACTAAGGTCCGTACACTGGATTTTTCCGGGGAGAAAGCATCTGACACCACTCGTTGGTACATTGATATCATTGTCTGATGATGCTATAGTATGTATATATTCTGGTAGATTGATATATTCTCATAACATTTAACGTTATCCTAATATATAATTATTCCAGGACATGTTTTGATTAAAATCATTGCCTGGCAATAGTATCAATTACCGGGTGGTGGATTTATAATTTTCATGAAATCAGTTTGATTGCATGAACAGATATATGGGCAACTCGTCGTGGTAAAACCCTGAAATATATATATATATATATATATATATATATATATATATATATATATATATATATATATATATATATATATATATATATATATATATATATATATATATATATATATATATATATATATATATATATATATATATATATATATATATATATATATATATATATATATCAAAACTTATGTGTTTAAAATTTTTAAACACAAAACTTGTTGATGTTTAATGCTGTGGAATGAAAAGAAGAAGGGAAATCTTCATTAGCTCGACACAATGCATTTTTCGATAGTAGCTCACGAAACTATGGAGCTTTGCATAAAAAATCCAACACTGATGCACTCATTTCGCCTTTACATTAGTTTAGAATTTTTTTTTATCTTTTCGAGAATTGAAGTTCATATCCCAAATTCCGATGATTTTGGATGTCCTACAAATATTCGAATTATTTTAATACGTTGAATTTATAAGCAGTGACGTCTAATGGAATCTGGCCATTCTTTACCCATCTACCTGGATAGTATGATATTCCACTTTGATTTCATGGAGCCCTTAGGCAGCAAATTCCTCGTCTAATGCTTATAATTAATATGAAACTATGAAAAATATTTTTTAATTGAAGAGCGGGTGGCTTAGATCAGTTTCAGCTTGAAAAGAATTGATGATGTATCAATCGATCTGAAGATATTGATTTAATTACTTAATATGAATAAGTGCTGCTGAAAAATCAAGAGAATTCAATTTAAAGTTATGTCCACCTTATTATTCAGATTTGCATATTGCGTATTCAATACAGTCAATATGTCTATTTTTGAACTCGAATAATTCTTATCGCCTTCCAATGTTTTATGAACTTCAACACTTTTTCATTATAAGTGAGGATTCTGTAAAATCATTTATACAAAAACAATTTGTCTACAATTAATTCAATTAATAGGTAATAGATCTGCTATTAATCATTCGTTTCTACTGGTAACTTGTTTTTATTATGATTGTTGTTTTTGATAATACAGATAGCAAATATTTTCATACACATAATTTCAGAAGCATTCATTCCAATCAAATATGCCAAGATATCCAGGTGAGAAGTTATCAGATTTTTTTATATGGAAAAACACGCAAGTTTCATTGAGTCTACCCACTCATATTAAGAGACGTCTTTCCAGACGTCTCTATCGTTTATTTCATTGTTTTTAATATTACTGAGACATTTAATTTTCGTTCATATTCTACAATATTTTACTCATTTGAATGCAATCTGGGGGTACTTAACTTTGAATGGGCAGAGTAGAATATTGCTTGCTTAAGTATCGATAGTTAACAAAGTTACAGGTATTTGTCAAGGAGCTCGTTAGTCATTCTCATCTAGAACACACAACCCAATATCAATCAATTATTTTTGTTCAATAGTAATACTGTAGAATTTTACTTATCCTATTATATAAGAATCCATAGGTTGCCGAATTATTGTAATGTTTGGATTATTGTATTATACAGGTGTTACATAATAGTATGTCACAACATAAGCGGGTAAATCTACGTGCAATTCCTTGCCCTTTCAAATTTTTTTGTAGTACGCCACTGATCAGCGTACAATCAATTTTCGTCATTTTCGTTCAATTTAGAAATTTTTCGACACTTGTAATTTTTTCGTATCTCCAACCGTTTCCGAGCAAAAAATTATTAAACGATTGTATGCATTCGCTGATTGGATCCAATCAGATGGATAAACCTTTTAATCGATCCAGTAAAGTTTTTTCTATGAAATATCATCATTGGTGGAACAAACATAATTGGAATCAATTCAGTATATTCTGCAAGGATTTTGATATACAGCAGTCTATTGAAGATATTGCAGAAATTCTTATGGATTGGGGTTTCAGTATGAAAACAAGATTACAAAGAATACGTTGTCAAAACAATGTGGAATACAACTGCGAAAATGATGTAGATAGAATATGTATTTCGAAAAATTCAACATGAGTTTTAACCCCTTTACCGATTCAGCATTTAGAAAGGCTCGTGAAGGTCACAATTCTGAAAGGAAGATGTTACAAGGGGATGTGGAAAAGCGCAAAGAAAGTTCCGTTGCATTAACAAGAACTGAAATTGATAGCATGGCTCTGTACTGGGACGAAAATGCCCCGATAGGTTTGTTGAAAAATTTTTTCCATATTGTTACTTATGAATTAACATGGCGTGGCGATGAATCAGCAACTTGCAAGGCACACTCTTTCAAAGAGAAAAAATTTAATAACCCAGTATTCTCGAAAACTTTTCAAGGCGGCTGAAAAAAATGCTGTGATAGTAAATGGCTAGTAAAAAATAAGGAAGACCCAGATTTATGTCCTGTGAGGTTGTTTCATAAGTTATTGTCGAAAAGACCCGATCATATTACAAGTGATAGATTATTTCTGGCTCCCAATCAATTTTGGAAAAACAATACTTCTAAGGGTTGGTACAAAAATTTGCCTTTGGGAATAAATAAAATATCCAAATGGACAAAAATTTCAGCAGAGAAAGTTGGACTGGATACGAAAAATAAAAAGATCACAAATAATTCTCATAGATCCAGTGCTGTTTCGAACCTATCTGAGGCAGGTGTCAGCGAACAAGAACTGATCAAACTAACCGAACACTCTACGGCAAGCTCTATTAAGCCCTACCTGCAACTGAACAATGAGCATCATTTGAATCTTGTTTCAAATCTCCGAAAAACTTCTGCGAATGCTGAATCTTCTATAATTCCTCAGGCATCGTCCCATATAGAATCGACCCGGAGTGAAAAAAATGTTTTTATTAATTGAATTTCAATAACTGCTCATTCCAATGATAATTAAACATGTTTGTAATGAATGCTTTATGATTTTCTCGTTGAGTTTGTGTGCATTTCTCAATAAAGTTCATTTTGTACGTTTTGCGGAATTTTCTCAGGAAATACCACTCGAGCTCAGATTTGGCAGAATATTTTTCTAAGCTCTCGTGATTTTGTCGCCCAGTTGCCTGCACGTAAGTATTCGAAAACGAGCATAGAAAAATATCCGGCCAAATCTGAGCTCTTGTGGTACTACTTACGACAAACCCGTTCCCCAGATACTTCTTATGGGTTTTTTAGCGCGGATACCCTGTATTACTAATACTTTCATGATATGACGCAAAAATTGCTGAACAAATTTAATTAAAATTAGCCTAGCAGATAGTTCTTTAGGTTGATTAAGTATAATTTTCGTGTTAATCTAGGTAGTAGATTATGTTTGTAACAAATTTTATTAAAAGCCGCATATCCGTTTTCGATTATTCGATTTACACTAACCCATATAAACTTTCACAATTATATAATCGTAGGTTCCTAGAATGTCTGTCTATTCCGCCGAGAAGTATGATCAATTGTTCAACTCAACAATACGTAAATTACATTCGAAGTTCTGTTATTGAAGGATCGGAATCTTCCATAAAATGGATTTTATTCCAAACATTGTTATCCAAACATCGAAGGCGTACAATTTGTACGGACTTATGCGCGTTGTCGCAACTTCAGCATAAACGAAACAACCCTACTCGTCAAACCTTCGTGAGGGCGGGTATCGAGGGTGTGTATCAGACACTCCCCTACACTAAACGTGTGTTGTGTAGAACAGAAACACGTAATCAAAACAGTTCGTTATCTAGGATGATTTTTCGAAATGACTCGGGAGTACCATAAACATTAGAAATTTGGGGAAACTTGAATTGGAAGAAAAATGAGAGAAGAGAGAATGTTTCACCCACGGATAATCGCTGATATGTAAAGTAAATGAACTATACCAACTGGTCGATTATTGCTTGGCCTCAGAAAAAAACGCCAGTCTTTACTACCTGGCCATGCTGAGTAATGCGGCAACGTCGCATTCGTCGCATCAAGTCATTCTAAAATGTGTAAAACTGAATAGTTAATATTGAATGTTCCCTGTAAAACGTCTCAAGCTATCTTCTTAGGGGTGCCTTATCCGTTCCGGACATTGGCTAACATCATGGCAATTCTCACTTTGTTAACTGCTGCTCGAAACAGCTGAGTTGTAGTCAATCCGAACCAATCGCGCAAGTTCTTCATCCACAAGTGACGTCTTCTTCCAGGGCCTCTTTTCGCCTCAAGTTTTCCCTGAAGGATTAATTGTAGTAATCGATATTTGGAATTTTGGATATATGGAACATGACCTTTATGGAGCCCAAAGAAAGGTATGGAAGATGCTGAAAAACAGGAAAAAGCCAGTAAATGAACACGTTCAAACTAAAATCATATCACCTGACATCTGGGAAAATATTTTACAGAGCTGTACCAAGATGAAGAAACAACTGATACATGGGTGAACGAAGACGAAACACCAGATGATGTTTTGATAACAGAGGAAGAGCTGAGAAAAAGAATACTTCTTCTTCTTCTTCACCGTGTAGAAGGCGTAGCGCCTGTTCAGTTCTGGTTTCCCTGCAGTAGTTCTTGTGAAGTTGATTGCCAACTGTCCCGCCATCGTTTTGGTGGTCGTCCAACGGGTCTTCTTCCGTGTGGTATGTTGTTATATACGATTTTGGCTATTCTATCTGTGGTCATTCTGTTTACATGCTGGTTCCATTCTCTTCTTCTTTTTCTTACCCATTTTACAATATCGTCTGTTTCACATTTTTCCCTTATGTCGGTATTTCTTTGTCTGTCATTCAATGTGTAACCGGTTATAGTTCTTAGCGTTTTTATTTCTGTTGTTCTTAGTATCCTCTTTGTTACCGACGTTTCCGCTCTCGTTTCTGCCCCGTATGTCATAATTGGTCGCACACATGTTTTGTAGATTCTGGATTTGCATGGTATACTGAGGTGTTTATTCCTCCAAATTGGTTGTTTAAAATGTCCCGATACTGCAGCTGCTTTGCTCACTTGTCTCCTCACTTCATCTTCAAGGTATCCTGTGCTTGTTATTTTGCACCCTAAGTATTCGAATGACATGACTTGGTCTATAGTGGCGTTGTCTATTGTTAACTTGCAGCGCAGAGGTTCCTTAGCTATGGTCATGCATTTTGCCTTTCTTGTTGAGATTTCCATATTGAAATTTTTTGCGCGTTTACTAAAGGCGTATAACAGAAAAAGAATACAAAAGCTAAAACACAGGAAAGCCGCGGGAACAGACAACATCCCGAACGAATTGCTAAAATATGGGGGAAAGAAACTCACCGAGAAGCTGCTAACTCTTTTCAATAAAATTTTAAACACATCACAGATTCTTGAAGAATGGCGCAGCAGCATCACTATTCCTATCTTCAAAAAGGGGCAAAAGACATCACCTGAAAACTACAGCGGTTTAACCCTGCTAAGTACGTCCATGAAACTGCTCAATGGCATCCTAAAAGACAAATAGGAATCACGTATCGAGAATAGAGAGGAACAGTTTGGATTTCGAACAAATAGATCAACAACGGACGCTCTCTTCATAATGAAACAACTGAAGGAGAAATCAATAGAGTTCAACAAGCCTGCTTACATCTGCTTTATAGACTTAACAAGGGCATTCGACAAAGTGCGCTTGACAGACATAATAAAAAGACAGTCCCCGTCCCAAATCACCAAACTAATTAAAAACTTAAACACCGGAAATGTGACAAAGATCAAGTCAGGCTAACATACTACACCTAACATGAAAACACCAGGCGGAATTAGACAGGGTGACAGCCTGAGCCCTTTCCTTCTTAACCTCTTGATGGATGAAATAATACAACAAGTCACATCCTTAGATTTGGGATACAGAATGGGCCACTCTAAAATATCTGTGGTCTGCTATGCTGACGACGCAGCTATTATAGCAGAAACGAAGAACGATCTTCAGAGACAGCGTTTTAAATTCTATCAAGTCAGCCAACTACTCAACATGGTAATTTCAATATCAAAAACCAAAGCCATGACATTCTCCAGAGAACCTGTCAGGTGTAAAGTGGTTGTGGAAGACAAGTCAATCGAGCAAGTCAATGTCTTTAAATATATAGGCATGGACATCTGCAGCTACCACGATCCGGCGAAGGAAGTAAGAAGTCTCATAACTAAAGCAGCAGCTCTGTCAGGGTGTCTTAGAGATGTGATATGGTCAAACCAGCACATGGGAACAGATAGCAAGGTGAAGATCTATAAGACTTGCATCAGACCTATCATGACTTACGGCATAGAATCACGCGAAGACACAAACAAAACTAAAAGTATGCTACGCGCGGCCGAAATGAAAACCCTAAGAACTATCCTCGGAAAGACCAGACTGGACAGGATAAGAAACACTGACATACGAGCTCAATGCGGTATAGTAGACATAGTCAGAAGGGGCAGACAAAGACGAAGAGAATAGTATGCGTACGTACGAAGAATGCACGAAAACAGATTACCGCGCATAATTATGGAGAGAAAGCCACATGGAAAGCGCCCACCAGGAAGACCCCCAAAAAGGTGGAAGGAAAGCTGGCACTCCACCTCGCAAGAAACCATTCAGAGACGGCTTCGGCAAGCAACAGACCAATAGGTCTATTTGAAAGAATAAGAAGTCGATATTTGTCGTATCGCATTATGTGGCCAAGATATTGAAGCTTCCGTTCCTTTAGTGTTTGAACAATTTCCCTCTTCTTGCCCATTCTATTTATGATCTCCTCGTTAGTAACATGCTGCGTCCATGAAACTTTGAGAGTACGTCTGTAGCACCACAACTCAAAAGCGTTCAGTTTATTAATAATTGTCTCATTGGCAGTCCACGACTCTACTCCATACAACAAAACAGAGAAAACATAACACCTGAGCATTCTGATCTTAAGATTAAGTGTTAGGTCTCTGGCAATAAACATCTTTTTCATTCTTAAAAATGTCGCACTGGCCTTCTCAATTCGGCACAATACCTCTCCCTTTTAGTCCCACGAATCATACACAGTCGTTCCCAAATAGTTAATCGTGTGGACCTGCTGTACTCTCTCCCCGTTGACAGTGAGATATCCCTGTATGCCTATTCTTTTGGTTACGAACATATATTTTGTTTTTGATATATTTAAATTCAGGCCGTATCGTTCTGAGTGTTCTTTAACCCTTTCTACTAGTTGTTGCAGATCTGTTAAACTACTGGCTATGATAGCAGTATCATCTGCGTAGCGGATGTTGTTTATAGGTATTCCATTAACTTTTATACCTTGTTGACCTTCTACGGCTTCACGAAAGATTCCCTCTGAGTACAGGTTGAACAGTGTTGGAGAGAGAAGACATCCCTGTCGTACTCCACGACATATTTCCATTTCCTCCGAGATGTCTACATTATCCAATTTTACTGTCGCACGCTGTTCCCAGTACAGATTGGTGATAACTCTTATATCCTTTTCGTCGATATTAGATGTTTTTAATATCTGGATGAGTTTGTTGTGCCTGACATTATTGAACGCCTGGCTCATATCTCTGCATCTCTCAAGCTATGGCTCCTATGATTGTTCATCTTTTTCAATGAACGAAAAACCGAATTATACCTTCAACGATATTCTAAGAAACTGAAATATTTTCATTGTCGTTTCCAGAAATACCTGAAACTGACCTTTACTAGAACTTTTTGAATGGCAACGCCGCATTTTAATTTTTTTTCGATTACTTATTCCATTTTGCATCAAGAAAGCTATATTTTCCGAGAGAAATTAAATCTAAAAATATTGGAAGAGAATTCATCGTTGATATTAGCAGAATGGGGACTATTTGAATTCGTGATGATATTTTTCTGTCCTTGAAAGTATTTCGGGATAACACATCATTTCGTATTTTGAGTAAAAGAGTCGAAACGTAACGGAATATTCTCGTTTTGAGTCTTTTTCACTCACAAGTATAAAAAACGAGAATAAAATGAATGACATAGTACAAACCTATTTTCAATCTAACACAAATGGTTCTCGAAAATTTCGACTCTATCGCGGACGATTTCCAGATCTTGATAAACCAGAGTGCTGCAAATTATTCGGAATCGAAAGAAATTACGCAAATATGGTTCATTTCAAAATTCGAACACTCTCAAAAAGAAGATGAATGAAAAACGACTCGAATGTCTTGTTGAGTGTAGAACGGAATCCAGAAACATCTGTTTCAATTTGTTTTATACAAACATAAACATAAGCTTTGTGTTTTTCAGAAAGTTCAAGCTCGAATTTTTTTACTGATAGAGTGCATTCAGGTTAGGTTAGCAAATAGTAGCTCTAAAAGATGAGAGTGGCAGACAGATAAGAAATAGGAATGAAATAATAGAGGTGATAAAACAATATTATGAAAATCTATACAACACACCAATCGAACGAGCTCGAACATCAACAGACACTTAAGTACTGAACGTTGGATGAGAAGACACTCCAGAAATAAATGAAGAAGAGATCCTATTCATTTCATTTTTTACTACATGAATCATTACAGAAAAAAAAAACTTCTCTGCGAATTATGATGCATGTTGATGAGTTTGATACGGTTTGTAGAATTTTCATCAAAAATTTTACAAATAATAGAATATTTCGAAAATGATCGAAGAAACAGATAAGGTTTCTTCTGCAAAAATATAGCACAATATTTTATGCGTTGACATGAATAATACAGGGTGTTCCATTTGAAAAATTAAGATATGATTTTTTTTAAAATTACAATATTCAATAATTTTTTTGAGTCAATCCTGTATGATATGAGGATAATCTATTTCAATTAATCAATAAAGCTATCCTTGGGCAATAAGAAAACGAAAGGAAAAAAGTATTCATCCTCTCTGGCCGAAGGAGCATGCGTTGATGGGAGAGCCTATTTTCATGAATTTTTACGGAAAAAAAATATTGTGACGAAACTACTCACCAAAAAAACCTTTTACTTAAAGACATCATATCAGAGTTTAGGCCGCTCCTGAATCTTGAACAAAAGAGTGGTCTTTCAATTTGAAAAAACCACCCAAGATTTTTTATAGAAAATAGGGACACCCTGTTTAGTGCAAAATAAATTGCTGAAGTAGATTCTTACTTTCTAAATACAATACCGTTCGAACAAAAATGAAACCTTCAGTGTACGAGAGTGTACGAACTACAGAGCACCGCGCCACTAGTGAATCACCCAGTATAAGTCCAACCTAGGTCATCTGATACCGCCGCTTCAGCACATTCTGCCGTCTTCAAACTTTGTGATTTGCTTTGCATTATTACCTAAATTGAAACAGAACTAACGTTAATAACAAAAAATTGATCAAAAACTGTATTTACCAATATATGGTGGTTTGTTACAAACTCTGAATTAATTTGTTTCATTTAATTTCTCATGAAAGGAACACGTACGTTAAAAACAAATATTGAATCTTGTTTGCTTGTTTGTTATTCTTTTAACGTGCTCTATTTCCGCCTTTCGGCCAACGACACGCCGGGTCATTCTGTCACCTCACTAACCCGGGAATTTTGTCGAACCCCTCTCGTGTCGAGGGAAGGGATCTTCAATGTCCAACACATTTCTGTTAGACAGGACCGACGACTCTACATCTCCTACGAAAGATGGATACTCAAGCGATTCCCAGAATCCGAAAAATCGCACCGACTTTGTGGGGATTGAACCCAGGTAACTCTGCGCAGGAGACGAGTATCATATCCTCTACGGCACCGAGCGGCTAAAACATTGAATCTTGTAGGAATATATCCGGACATATCTGAAAATATCTGTAGTGAATTAGTTGCCAACCAAATCATAAATTCGAAATATCGAAATTGTGCGTTAATTTCTTGACGCACTGTAATTATTGAGTTGTCTAAGCGAGTGAGAAATGAAACTTTAGTACTCAAGTAATGCGAGAACACAATTTGCGATATCAGAACGTATTCGAATAAAATCAACAGGAAAGTACAAAAATATATCAAATCTATACTTTGCTTGTTCCATGCAAATTAGGAATCATCAACGGTTCGATTACAATATACAGTTTCGAACAAATGATATCACTTTATCATTATCATCCAATGAAAAAGATATTCAAGCAGATTTGCAGTTCTTGGATACTGAATTATCGAGATAATTTAGATAAGCAATTATAGTAGATAGCTATCGCGAAATTTTCAGATTCTGAAAACAAGAATTCATTCTTTAAAATTCCATGAAATATTACCTCAATTATATAGTCACGATAAGGCTAATTGAAAAAACAGCCTTCAGTCAACAACTGTTCAGATGTAATCTTCAAAATTTCGAATATCGATTAGTAGTGACGAAATTCCAGATCTAGAACGATAAGACGCGAGAATAATGGCAGCCGGCTCGAAATTGACCGAGAAATTGCCCAGTGATACAAAATCATATTCCAATAAAATATATACATACTCCCTAAAGTGAAGCAACTAAATGTATAATTATGCAAATGCCATCTGAAATACCTTTCTTTTGAACACTATAATCAATATAAAATATGGAAATTAATAAAAAGATATTATAGAAAATATTTAAATATTTTCCGATCAGGCGGTCACAGTGGCTGTAGAATTATGTCATTAAACGCATAACAACGACCATTTTATGTGCATAATTAGAAAGATCTTAATTTAATATAGGGCTATTAGGAAATTATTTTTAATTGTAGGCTATTGGGGCCAAATTAACCTCAACCTCAATAGCAAAACAAGTGACGCGCTCGTAATTATTCTAATTATACTACGATAAAAATTTACCCAATAATTAATTCGCAATGGTTGATTTTGTACATGTAAAGGCGATTTAAGTGGTTCTTCTTTCGAGTCGTGTAACTTAATTTGAATGAGGACTATTATCTTCAATATTCAAAGTGGAAAAATATAATTGATAAGATATTACAATATTGAAATATAAAATGTAATAGATTATTAAAATGTTTCGCATTTAATTGAAAATTATAAGCAGGGTAATCGACAACATAGAGAAGCGATTCTACCGTCTAATTATCTTATTAATTATATGAAACATTCAGTATTTCTTGAACAGAGCATGCAAATTTTGTGTTGTATTTTTGTGAAAAGGTGTCTTGATTTCTTCGAAATGATCGTAATTTTGGCCCCCTCCTGCTTCCCCCTCTTCCAAACATTAAAAAACGTGTTTCGTTCACATTCCATTTTTTTTCTCGGATTCTGATCGCTTGAGAAATCGGAAAAAAAAACATGAACACTGTTGACCACCTCACAAAAATGCCGAATTTTTTTGTAATTACTGGACCCCCCGAAAAAGCCTCAAAAATTTTTATTTCTCTACGCAAAATAGATATCTGGGCAAGTCTATTTTCAAAAACAATGTGTTACAAATAATAATTCAGGGGAAAATCGAAGGTTACCGTGGGCCGTCATCGAACATCATGGCTTAAGAACCTTCGCCAGTGGTTCGGACAAAGTACGACATCTTTATTTAGAAAAGCTGCCGACAAGTCATGCCAACGCTCTAGGTGGGCATGGCACGTGAGGAAGAAGACATGTCTGTGTGCGGGAAACAATGAAAACAGTGTAATGTTTTGATATATTACAAATATAATATCGAACTGAAGATTTGTCTATTCGAAAAAATAGTCCGATACAATGTCATCCAATAAATACAAAAGCCAACTGGAGATTAGGATCGATTTTTTATCATTTTTGCAATTTTTCTTACTCTTTCGCTGAACTTTTGCTGCCTGGAATTGAGATTACAATTCACAATACGTACTTCCGTCGAGATTCAATTATTTATGAATCTACAATTACAATATTCAACTAAGTAATTGGGTTTTGCAAGGAACCTAGGCTTTTAGTGATCTACTAGTAGGCGGGTGGATCTACCTTGTATATCGAACGCCTAGGCAGGCAGATCTACCTTGCACCCAAAACGCCTAGGCGGGCAGATCTAGCTTGTATATCAAACGCCTATGCGTGCAGATCTATCTTGCACCCAAAACGCCTAGGCGGTCAGATCTACCTTGCAATCCAAATGCCTATGCAGGGAGATCTACCTCTCATCCCCAAACGCCTACGCGCCCCGAACTACCTCGCGCATAAACTCCCTGAACTATTTTACGCCTTCAAACGTCCTAAATACCTTGCGCTCTAACATCCAGACGACGCAAACCACCTTGCACCCAGAACTACCTTGTTATAAACGCTCAAGCGCCTCACACTGCCTTATGCCTAAATCTCGGGCTCTTCGAACCACCCAGCGCCTCGACCGGTCAGACCCCCTGAACGTCCAGATGCCTCGAACACCTAGTGCCCAAAACCGACCTTGCGCTTTGAAGACCTGGGCACTCCGACCCTCCCGGCACCCGAGTTCCTAGAATCATCAAACGCCTAAGCTCCCTGAACGTTCCATCATCCGTCGTCTTGTATTACCTAGCAACTGAAAATGAACCTAGGCTTTTAGTGATTTATTAGTTTTTTAAGTTATCGATGGCTTAGAGTGAGAACCTAAATAGAAAACTTTTCAGAAGAGACAGAAAACTTCTCATCTTTCCTGTAAACCGATTTTCATATTTTTTTGTGAATTAGGACTTGAAATATGATTTGTTATTTCTCTTCGAACATTTTTGGAAAGAAAATTCACTAGTGTTTTTATTTTCTGAGTTACGAGATTATCATTCCAATCAGTCATTGAATTAAGCGTTTTTCAGTGATTTACGTGTTTTTCATATTGAAAAACGTTTTTATACGGGGTTGTCACGAGGGTCATAGGACTCAAATTCTCAGAAGGGCAAACACTTCTCAGGACTTTTTGCCAGAAATTAAATTGACAGTTGTTGAAACAAAAACATAATAAAATGAAAAACTTCTCTTGAAAAATTATTAAAATGGACGGAGTGAAAATAGAGATGAACTTAAAAAATACATCAGTCTCATTCTCAACCTGACAGATAAAGGAATGATACTGGAACATCTACTCTTATCACAGATCTTCCTTCTACTGTTTGATGCGTAGTGAGGTATTGAGTCCTGAAAAGGGTGCACGTTTCTTTCTTGGTAAAACGGTTTTCATCTCTTGTAGATGCTTGAATTTTGTCTCCTCAATTGAGAGGCGAGTTTTATAGAGTTTTGCATGAACTTCTGCTGATGGTTGTGCATGGTTCTTGGCAGATCCGAAAATGTGTCCGAAAAGAGGAGTTTAAATTTCAGTGATCCGCATCTAATGCATCTCAGATCTGTAACTACAGGATCACCTTTCTTCACGCCGGGCCTAATCGATGACACAAATTATAAGGCGCTGTATTTCCTGAAGAAATCAAAAGAGAGGCACTTTACCGAGTACGGCGCGGGATTGATTCTTGCACTTCGACAGGCATCGAGGTAACCAGCAGGGGAATATATTTCTCTGTTCCTTATTTTCTTCTTCTTGCACGGCGCCCATATGGGCAGCACTCGGGCCGTTTGGCTCATTATGCTTGCCGCTATTGAGTTGTTATTTGTCTTGCAAAAACTTCCTGATGAAGCTTGCAAGACTGTTGTAGGGGGCTTCTGGATCATCCGGGCGCTGGGTGTTTCAGTGCCTAAGGTGTTCAGTCTGGTTTCCTTATGGGCGGAGTATGTGTTCCGTTGTTTCGTCATTTTCTAGGTAACCACGACATTGTGTGGTTTCCGATAGTTTCATAACGTGTAGATCTTTATTGAGTTGGTGTCCCGTCAATAGGCCCACTACCATCCCAACAGACTTTTTTGTGAGGGACAGTAGTTCATGTACCCTCTTCTTCGATTGCGATCCTTTTATAAGCCTTCTTGACTGTCTCAGTCCCGAGATGTCTGCTCAGTAATTTTGGGCCTCGGTGGTGGTCCAGTTTTGAAATAAAGAGAGCACATTCGTCCACGGGATGGTCAGAATTGGTTCTGGTCCCATCGGCCTGATAGCTGTTGCTTTTTTAGCGAGGCTGTCTGCTATCTCGTTTCCTTCGATGTCCTGGGCACCAAATCAGAGTGACTCTGTTTGTAGCACTGAGTTGTCGAAGTGCTGTTCTGCATTCGTCAAACAGTTTGGAGGTAACCTTCGTATCTTTGAGATATCTAAGGGCGTTTTGGCTATCAGAGCATATGTAGATGTGTTCGTCTCTATAGATAGTTCCTATGTAGGTTTTCCTGTACACACCGGAGAATAGCAAATATTTTTGCGTGTGTTACGATGACATCTCCCAGCGCGATCATTATGTTTGCCCGAGGGCCGTGAAAGCCGATGTCTGTACCCGTCCCGGTGTTGGACCCATCCGTAATCCAGGTGGGGCCCTGTGGTGTGAGTAAGGCGTGGTCCAAATTTCTTTTGGTGGAATAACTACTTTGTAGGGTTCGTCAAAGTAGTAGGTGGCTCTTGTTTGATCTCCTCTTGTGAGAAGGACAGGTCACAGTTATCTGATTTTGTTCAGGGATGCGTAGTGTCCAGAGATTGGATTTCTGTCCCTCCACATACCTTCCTCCCACAGTCTCAAAGAGGCCCTCATGGCCACCTCTACCACCTCTATGTGTAGGGGAGGGATGCCCAGAAAACAGTCCATGGAGGCCGTGGGTGTGGATCTCAAAGCTGCCAGACATGCTTGCCTTTGGATCTTGTTGATTTTGCTCCGTTTCATCTCTTTTTCCAGTGCAGGCCACCATACGATGGCGACATAGGTCAGGAGCGGTCTTATCACTGTTGTGTACAGCCAGTATATTATTTTTGGTTCAAGTCCCCATCTGGGGCTGAATAGTCTCCGGCACGCCCAGAGTGTGTTTTGGGCTCTTTGCGCCTGTATTTCGATGTGATTGTCCCAATTTAGTTTGGCATCAAGCATCACACCTAGGTATTTCACTTGTTTTACTAGTGTTAGTTCCTCGTTAGAAAGAATGGGTGCCTTGAAGGGCGGTAGTTTCCTTTTTCGAGTGAATATAGTCATGTCTGTTTTGTTAGGATTTACAGACAAGTCGTTCTCTCTGCACCATTGTTCAGTCATTCGCAGAGCGTTCTGCGCAACTTCACATATGGTGCTGAGGTTTTTCCCACGAACAAAGAGGACGAGGTCGTTGGCATCACCCAACGCAAAGTGCCCAGCACCGGCAAGGGCCGCCAGTAGCCCATCCAGCACGAGGTTACAAAGAAGAGGAGATAGAACTCCCCCCTGTGGACATCCTTTCCACCCTGGAAACTGGACCATCCGCCAGATCCCGAAGCTTATTCACACAGGTGACCAATTCATTGGGCCTATAGCTGCATGTGAAGGTATCACCCCGGGCGACGGGAGTGAGGCCGCCTGCCACCTTACCTGTGATTCGTTCCAGACTTTTTATAGCTCTGTATCATAAACTTACTGCAGTGGCCGCTTTACGGCTGCAGCAGAAAGCCATTTCATTTGTGTGTATGTTTCAAAAGAACCTACAGTAACATATTTCCTTCATAATCATTTAAAATTTAGGGTGGGTGTAAACGGTTGCAGATTTTAAATTTATTAAATACATCCACACTTTTCAGTATTTGAAATATTTTAAGTTATTTCTGTAATCACTCGTACCTATGTGAATATTATAATTTGAACACTGACTGTGCTTCACCTCTCAGAAAATGTTACAAGGAACAACAATTTTCTCAGAAATAAAGGACCAGATGGCTCAAGTACATAGCTTTAAAGCATTGCTATCAACCAAAATTGATGTTTTTTCTTTGTCGTTTACTCCGCCTTCCCTCATAATGTAGGAGGAAATATATTTCTTTCAATTGCTTCATCAAAAGTTCAATAAAAGAAATTAACTTTTCATATAGAGCTACGTCTTAATTATTATGCATATATTAGATTAGATATTCATGAGTTAATTGATCGCCACCGATTTATGGCTTAAATTTTAGTTACTTTACGTGGGTTCAGACCTGAGTTTATTTCGTGCTTGTAGCACTTCTGTGGTAAGCAACGTGTTATGAATAAAAAATATTGTACATAATAATTCATATATAGCTGGAGATATCTCGGAAATATTCGGTGGGCATGTTTCAATGTCGTAATTAGGAACTTTTGAAAATATTTATGTGTTTGCGTGTTTCAACCCATAAACGGATTCATATTAACATACCGATATACTCGTTGATTGATCGAATTAACGAGGTGGAGAGCGTGAATAGTTAAAAGTTAAGATCATGTATAGAAATAGTAATTGATGTTCTGAATAAATCATCGTTTCAAATAAACTCTTTGATTGGAAGAATGTGCAATAGATAAATTATGTTTGAAATTCTCCTCTACCACAATTATCACTACGTTCTTTGATATGTGCGTAAAGGCGCCTTATCTTCTTCCAGATGATTGGATCAATCGGAGGCACTCTTTTTTGGTTGCAAACTTCGATTCATAATGACAACGCCACTTTCTATTGCTGGATCACGAACAATTTTCGCTGACTGAAATTGAAGCTATAGACGACCTTATTTTATCTTCGGATTTTTTTATCGATCGAACAGATGACCGTTAGCATTGAATGAGCGTGATATGGAAGCAAACGACTGTCCAAGACGAAACGATCAAGCATTTCTATTTTCACTTCAAGCAGTAAAACTGAATTTTTTTTTGTTTCAGAACTCGTTTTTCGTTTTAGGTAACATTATAAATTAGGAAGACAACGGCAGAGACGTATTACTCGACCACAATTTTTGTAACGAATGGAACAATGAAACAATAAAAAACGCAAAGCGTTATCACACGGAACGTGTGATAAGTGTAACGAAGATATCATTAAAAAACATAGTTTAGGCGTAGACTTAAAAAGGTGTATCATTTTTTTATTAGTTCATTTGACGACCCTTTTACAAAAGATTCCTATTTTTAATACATATGTTTGTACCGATGTACAGATTAGATCCGCGAATAAAGAAACCATTAGCCGCGAATATAGGAATTGGGTCACATTTTTTTTATCTGCGAAAAGGGAAAACGCAAATTTAGGAAGCGCGAAAAAGAAGGTTTAACTGTAAATGATTTGTGAAGCATCACGTAGAATAAATCTTGTAGTTCTCGGTAATGCATGAAGATACTTTATTCGACAACTTAAGAGGTGTGTTTAAGAAGAAGTTAGACTTTATTGTAGTTTTCAATAAATTTCGAATTTAAAACCCATTTTTCATGAATGAATTCCTAAATTAATGAAAAATCATTTTTAATTCAAGAACTGGTAAGAAAAGGTAGAGAAAAGCTATACCCTCGATAAGTTTTCAAATTTTATTCAGATTCAACCATTTAGTTCAGTTTGTGTTATTTCAAAAATGATGTAATTTGTATGTTTCCAAATTTGGACAATGAAAAATGAAGACTGTTGCAACTATAAAGGAAAAACATATTTATCATAAAAAGTGGAAACTCAGTAGAAATATTAATGATTTCAATATTTTTAAACTTTTGAGAAAAAGATCTAAGCAGCTCATTTCCATTGATATGACTGCCTTCGCCTCTTGAATAGAGCAAGAGCTCCCTTCTAATAGCAAACTGTTCTGGAAGTATGTATCATTAAGGAAAAATAATAATTGTTTGATTCTCATGGTTTATGAGAATGTTGCAGCATCAAAGGGAAAAGAAATTTGCGATATGTTCGCTTCTTACTTCAAAAGTGTTTACATCCCAAAAATTCAATCGAGTCAAGAAATTATAGATGTTCCAAATGAGAATAACAGTCTACTTCAAATTTTTCTGAGAAAGTTGAAGAGTTCCTCTCAGCACTCGATGTCTCCAAGAGTTCTGGTCCTGATTCAATTCCTGCTTTTTTTTCTGAAGAACTGTGCCTTCACATTGAAACCACTTCACATCTTATTCAATCAGTCGTTAGCACAAGCAGTCTTTCCTACTAAATGGAAGGAATCTATCATAATACCCATATTCAAGAGTGGCGATAGAACAGTTGTTTCAAATTATAGGCCTATAACTGAACTTTCTACAATAGCCAGAGCATTCGGGCGTTTATTTCTCAAATATTTGTTTTCCCACGTAAAGAACTTCATTATTCCGCAACAAAACGGATTTTTTAAGGTCAGGACTCTTGAGACAAATTTGGTTGTATATACAGAGTACCTTCATGGCCTGTTAGACTCTCAGACGCAGACAGACTCCGTCTACACCGCTTTCTCAAAAGCATTCGATAAAATTTGTATATCGACCCTAATCTATAAATTAGGTGCAGCAGGAGTTGACGGTGATCTTCTGAGTTGGCTTCAGTCCTATCTAGGGTAGAATGCAGTCTGTCTGGATCAACGGTTTTCAATCCTGAAATTGAAGCTACGGACGACCATATTTTATCTTCGGATTTTTTTATCGATCGAACAGTTGACCGTTAGCATTGAATGAGCGTGATATGGAAGCAAACGACTGTCCAAGACGTAAACGATCAAGTATTTCTATTTTCACTTCAAGCAGTAAAACTGAAATTTTTTTTGTTTCAGAACTCGTTTTTCGTTTCAGGTGACATTATAAATTAGGAAGACAACGGCAGAGACGTATTACTCGATCACAATTTTTGTAACGAATGGAACAATGAAACAATAAAAAACGCAAAGCGTTATCACACGGAACGTGTGATAAGTGTAACGACGATATCATTAAAAAACATAGTTTAGGCCTAGACTTAAAAAGGTGTATCACTTTTTTATTAGTTCATTTGACGACCCTTTTACAAAAGATTCCTATTTTTAATACATATGTATGTACCGATGTACAGATTAGATCTGCGAATAAAGAAACCATTAGCCGCGAATATACGAATTGGGTAACATTTTTTTTATCTGCGAATAGGGAAAACGCAAATTTAGGAAGCGCGAAAAAGGAGGTTTAACTGTAAATCATTCGTGAAGCATCACGTAGAATAAATCTTGTAGTTCTCGGTAATGCATGAAGATACTTTATTCGACAACTTAAGAGGTGTGTTTAAGAAGAAGTTAGACTTTATTGTAGTTTTCAATAAATTTCGAATTTAAAACCCATTTTTCATGAATGAATTCCTAGATTTATGAAAAATCATTTTTAATTCAAGAACTGGTAAGAAAAGGTAGAGAAAAGCTATCTATACCCCTCCATAAGTTTTCAAATTTTTATTCAGATTCAACCATTTAGTTGTTTGTGTTATTTCAAAAATGATGTAATTTGTATGTTTCCAAATTTGGACAGTGAAAATGAAGACTGTTGCAACTATAAATGAAAAACATATTTATCATAAAAAGTGGAAATTCAGTAGAAATATTAATGATTTCAATATTTTTAAACTTTTGAGAAAAAGAACAAAGCAGTTCATTTCCATGAATATGACTGCCTTCGCTCTTGAATAGAGCAAGAGCTCCCTTCCAATAGCAAACTGTTCTGGAAGTATGTATCATTAAGGAAAAATAATAATTGTTTGATTCTCATGGTTTATGAGAATGTTACAGCATCAAAGGGAAAAGAAATTTGAGATATGTTCGCTTCTTACTTCAAAAGTGTTTACATCCCAAAAATTCAATCGAGTCAAGAAATTATAGATGTTCCAAATGAGAATAACAGTCTACTTCAAATTTTTCTGAGAAAGTTGAAGAGTTCCTCTCAGCACTCGATGTCATACATATGTATGTACCGATGTACAGATTAGATCCGCGAATAAAGAAACCATTAGCCGCGAATATACGAATTGGGTAACATTTTTTTTATCTGCGAATAGGGAAAACGCAAATTTAGGAAGCGCGAAAAAGGAGGTTTAACTGTAAATCATTCGTGAAGCATCACGTAGAATAAATCTTGTAGTTCTCGGTAATACATGAAGATACTTTATTCGACAACTTAAGAGGTGTGTTTAAGAAGAAGTTAGACTTTATTGTAGTTTTCAATAAATTTCGAATTTAAAGCCCATTTTTCATGAATGAATTCCTATTAATGAAAAATCATTTTTAATTCAAGAACTGGTAAGAAAAGGTAGAGAAAAGCTATACCCCTCGATAAGTTTTCAAATTTTTATTCAGATTCAACCATTTATTTCAGTTTGTGTTATTTCAAAATGATGTAATTTGTATGTTTCCAAATTTGGACAATGAAAAATGAAGACTGTTGCAACTATAAAGGAAAAACATATTTATCATAAAAAGTGGAAACTCAGTAGAAATATTAATGATTTCAATATTTTTAAACTTTTGAGAAAAAGATCTAAGCAGCTCATTTCCATTGATACGACTGCCTTCGCCTCTTGAATAGAGCAAGAGCTCCCTTCTAATAGCAAACTGTTCTGGAAATATGTATCATTAAGGAAAAATAATAATTGTTTGATTCTCATGGTTTATGAGAATGTTACAGCATCAAAGGGAAAAGAAATTTGCGATATGTTCGCTTCTTACTTCAAAAGTGTTTACATGCCAAAAATTGAATCGAGTCAAGAAATTATAGATGTTTTAAATGAGAATAACAGTCTACTTCAAATTTTTCTGAGAAAGTTGAAGAGTTCCTCTCAGCACTCGATGTCTCCAAGAGTTCTGGTCCTGATTCAATTCCTGCTTTTTTTTCTGAAGAACTGTGCCTTCACATTGAAACCACTTCACATCTTATTCAATCAGTCGTTAGCACAAGCAGTCTTTCCTACTAAATGGAAGGAATCTATCATAATACCCATGTTCAAGAGTGGCGATAGAACAGTTGTTTCAAATTATAGGCCTATAACTGAACTTTCTACAATAGCCAGAGCATTCGGGCGTTTATTTCTCAAATATTTGTTTTCCCACGTAAAGAACTTCATTATTCCGCAACAAAACGGATTTTTTAAGGTCAGGACTCTTGAGACAAATTTGGTTGTATATACAGAGTACCTTCATGGCCTGTTAGACTCTCAGACTCAGACAGACTCCGTCTACACCGATTTCTCAAAAGCATTTGATAAGATTTGTATATCGACCCTAATTTATAAATTAGGTGCAGCAGGAGTTGACGGTGATCTTCTGGGTTGGCTTCAGTCCTATCTAGGGTAGAATGCAGTCTGTCTGGATCAACGGTTTTCAATCCTGAAATTGAAGCTACGGACGACCATATTTTATCTTCGGATTTTTTTATCGATCGAACAGTTGACCGTTAGCATTGAATGAGCGTGATATGGAAGCAAACGACTGTCCAAGACGTAAACGATCAAGTATTTCTATTTTCACTTCAAGCAGTAAAACTGAATTTTTTTTGTTTCAGAACTCGTTTTTCGTTTCAGGTGACATTATAAATTAGGAAGACAACGGCAGAGACGTATTACTCGATCACAATTTTTGTAACGAATGGAACAATGAAACAATAAAAAACGCAAAGAGTTATCACACGGAACGTGTGATAAGTGTAACGACGATATCATTAAAAAACATAGTTTAGGCGTAGACTTAAAAAGGTGTATCACTTTTTTATTAGTTCATTTGACGACTCTTTTACAAAAGATTCCTATTTTTAATACATATGTATGTACCCATGTACAGATTAGATCCGCGAATAAAGAAACCATTAGCCGCGAATATAGGAATTGGGTCACATTTTTTTTATCTGCGAATAGGGAAAACGCAAATTTAGGAAGCGCGAAAAAGGAGGTTTAACTGTAAATGATTGGTGAAGCATCATGTAGAATAAATTTTGTAGCTCTCGGTAATGCATGAAGATACTTTATTCGAAAACTTAAGAGGTGTGTTTAAGAAGAAAGAAGAAGATACTTTATTCGAAAACTTAAGAGGTGTGTTTAAGACGAAGTTAGACTTTATTGTAGTTTTCAATAAATTTCGAATTTAAAGCCCATTTTTCATGAATGAATTCCTAAATTAATGAAAAACCATTTTTAATTCAAGAACTTGTAAGAAAAGATAGAGAAAAGCTATACCCCTCGATAAGTTTTCAAATTTTTATTCAGATTCAACCATTTAGTTCAGTTTGTGTTATTTCAAAAATGATGTAAGTTGTGTTTCCAAATTTGGACAATGAAAATGAAGACTGTTGCAACTATAAAGGAAAAACATATTTATCATAAAAAGTGGAAACTCAGTAGAAATATTAATGATTTCAATATTTTTAAACTTTTGAGAAATAGAACAAGGCAGCTCATTTCCATGGATATGACTGCCTTCGCCTCTTGAATGGAGCAAGAGCTCGCTTCTAATAGCAAACTGTTCTGCAAGTATGTATCATTAAGGAAAAATAATAATTGTTTGATTCTCATGGTTTATGAGAATGTTACAGCATCAAAGGGAAAAGAAATTTGCGATATGTTCGCTTCTTACTTCAAAAGTGTTCACATCCCAAAAAATCAATCGAGTCAAGAAATTATAGATGTTCCAAATGAGAATAACAGTCTACTTCAAATTTTTCTGAGAAAGTTGAAGAGTTCCTCTCAGCACTCGATGTCTCCAAGAGTTCTGGTCCTGATTCAATTCCTGCTTTTTTTTCTGAAGAACTGTGCCTTCACATTATTGAAACCACTCCACATCTTATTCAATCAGTCTTTAACACAAGCAGTCTTTCCTACTAAATGGAAGGAATCTATCATAATACCCATATTCAAGAGTGGCGATAGAACAGTTGTTTCAAATTATAGGCCTATAACTGAACTTTCTACAATAGCCAGAGCATTCGGGCGTTTATTTCTCAAATATTTGTTTTCCCACGTAAAGAACTTCATTATTCCGCAACAAAACGGATTTTTTAAGGTCAGGACTCTTGAGACAAATTTGGTTGTATATACAGAGTACCTTCATGGCCTGTTAGACTCTCAGACTCAGACAGACTCCGTCTACACCGATTTCTCAAAAGCATTTGAAATTTGTATATCGATCCTAATTTATAAATTAGGTGCAGCAGGAGTTGACGGTGATCTTCTGGGTTGGCTTCAGTCCTATCTAGGGTAGAATGCAGTCTGTCTGGATCAACGGTTTTCAATCCTGAAATTGAAGCTACGGACGACCATATTTTATCTTCCGATTTTTTTATCCACCGAACAGTTGACCGTTAGCATTGAATGAGCGTGATATGGAAGCAAACGACTGTCCAAGACGTAAACGATCAAGCATTTCTATTTTCACTTCAAGCAGTAAAACTGAATTTCTTTTGTTTCAAAACTCGTTTTTCGTTTTAGGTGACATTTTAAATTAGGAAGACAACGGCAGAGACGTATTACTCGATCACAATTTTTGTAACGAATGGAACAATGAAACAATAAAAAACGCAAAGAGTTATCACACGGAACGTGTGATAAGTGTAACGACGATATCATTAAAAAACATAGTTTAGGCGTAGACTTAAAAAGGTGTATCACTTTTTTAATAGTTCATTTGACGACCCTTTTACAAAAGATTCCTATTTTTAATACATATGTATGTACCGATGTACAGATTAGATCTGCGAATAAAGAAACCATTAGCCACGAATATAGGAATTGGGTCACATTTTTTTTATCTGCGAATAGGGAAAACGCAAATTTAGGAAGCGCGAAAAAGGAGGTTTAACTGTAAATGATTCGTGAAGCATCACGTAGAATGAATCTTGTAGTTCTCGGTAATGCATGAAGATACTTTATTCGACAACTTGAGAGGTGTGTTTAAGAAGAAGTTAGACTTTATTGTAGTTTTCAATAAATTTCGAATTTAAAGCCTATTTTTCATGAATGAATTCCTAAATTAATGAAAAATCATTTTTGATTCAAGAACTGGTAAGAAAAGGTAGAGAAAAGCTATCTATACCCCTCCATAAGTTTTCAAATTTTTTTCAGATTCAACCATTTAGTTCAGTTTGTGTTATTTCAAAAATGATGTAATTTGTATGTTTCCAAATTTGAACAATGAAAAATGAAGACTGTTGCAACTATAAGGGAAAAACATATTTATCATAAAAAGTGGAAACTCAGTAGAAATATTAATGATTTCAATATTTTTAAACTTTTGAGAAAAAGATCTAAGCAGCTCATTTCCATTGATATGAATGCCACCGCCTCTTGAATAGAGCAAGAGCTCCCTTCTAATAGCAAACTGTTCTGGAAGTATGTATCATTAAGGAAAAATAATAATTGTCTGATTCTCATGGTTTATGAGAATGTTACAGCATCAAAGGGAAAAGAAATTTGCGATATGTTCGCTTCTTACTTCAAAAGTGTTTACATCCCAAAATTCAATCGAGTCAAGAAATTATAGATGTTCCAAATGAGAATAACAGTCTACTTCAAATTTTTCTGAGAAAGTTGAAGAGTTCCTCTCAGCACTCGATGTCTCCAAGAGTTCTGGTCCTGATTCAATTCCTGCTTTCTTTCTGAAGAACTGTGCCTTCACATTGAAACCACTTCACATCTTATTCAATCAGTCGTTAGCACAAGCAGTCTTTCCTACTAAATGGAAGGAATCTATCATGATACCCATATTCAAGAGTGGCGATAGAACAGTTGTTTCAAATTATAGGCCTATAAGTAAACTTTCTACAATAGCCAGAGCATTCGGGCGTTTAATTCTTAAATATTTGTTTTCCTACGTAAAGAACTTCATTACTCCGCAACAACACGGATTTTTTGAGGTCAGGACTCTTGAGAAAAATTTGGTTGTATATACAGAGTACCTTCATGGCCTGTTAGACTCTCAGACTCAGACAGACTCCGTCTACACCGATTTCTCAAAAGCATTTGATAAAATTTGTATATCGACCCTAATTTATAAATTAGGTGTAGCAGGAGTTGACGGTGATCTTCTGGGTTGGGTTCAGTCCTATCTTGAGGGTAGAATGCAGTCAGTCTAGATCAACGGTTTTCAATCCGATTATTCCATTAGTACTTCCGGTATGCCTCAAGGAACGCACTTGGGACCACTCTTTTTTATCATCTACGTTATCGATATCGGGGGTTGCTCCAGACATTTTGAGTTGTTACTTTATGCGGACGACTTGAAGGTGTTCATGCCAATCGGGTGTTGGGATGACTGTCTGAAGCCTCAAAGCGATTTGAATAATTTATCTAACTACTGTGAGGATAACCATCTTTTCCTGAATTTGTTCTATGCTGTTCTATTTTATTCACTAGAAATCACTCATCATTCACGTTTTCTTATAATTGACTGACGCACACTCAAGAAAGTGTATTCGATCACAGTTTTGAGTGTGACTTTTGATTGTAAGCTTCTCTTTGATGCACACATCAGTCGGATTGTAAGTGATTCCAATCGTATGTTGGACTTTATATTTCGGAAGGATAGAGAATTCAGGAATGTTAAATCTTTTCTCATTCTCAACTATGCATAGGTTTTCACCAAAGTTAATTTCGCGTTTTGTATATAGAATCCTCGATACATGTGTTACTCCAATCGCATTGAAAGGGTTCAGAATAAATTGATTCGATTCGTTTGCTATAGAATAAGTTTTCAGATTACTAATCACGACTATACACCTGCTCGAAGATATCTAAACTTATTGTTTCTAGTAAATCGCCGGATTGTTTCCGATATTTTGTTTCTGTTCAAAATCGTGCATTAAATCTTTCAAGCACCTGAGGTACCTCATATGATTTCATTTAATATTCCCAGTAGATCACTGAGAAAGTATGATCTTTTCTCAATCAGTTTCAAAAAAACAAACTGTGCACAAAATTTCCCAATCAGTAGAATGGTGCACTCTGCCAATCTGAATTCTCATTTAGATTTGTGTGGAGTCTCTCTTATCTCCTTGGAAAAAAAAATGTCGTTCAACTTTTCTGTGATTCACTCTTTCTTTCATTCATAACTTATCAGTGATGTTAATCGCAGTAAATTCAAATAACTTGTGTTACTTAGTACTTTTCCTGAATGTTTTGTTTTAGAATTAATTTGTATTGCTTACTAGACTTTTTTATGTATTTTTTCAGTGAATGTCGTTTTGGCTTCGGCTGTTGACATTCCTTTGTTATAATAAAATAAATAATTTTTCTATCATTCGCTTTGCTTTCAATCAAAAATATTCTTTGAGAAAATTGTAATCCAGTTTGTGTTATTTCAAAAATGATGTAATTTGTATGTTTCCAAATTTGGACAATGAAAAATGAAGACTGTTGCAACTATAAAGGAAAAACATATTTATCATAAAAAGTGGAAACTCAGTAGAAATAATAATGATTTCAATATTTTTAAACTTTTGAGAAAAAGAACAAAGCAGCTCATTTCCATGGATATGACTGCCTTCGCCTCTTGAATAGAGCAAGAGCTCCCTTCCAATAGCAAACTGTTCTGGAAGTATGTATCATTAAGGAAAAATAATAATTGTATGATTCTCATGGTTTATGAGAATGTTACAGCATCAAAGGGAAAAGAAATTTGCGATATGTTGGCTTCTTACTTCAAAAGTGTTTACATCCCAAAAATTCAATCGAGTCTTTCCTACTAAATGGAAGGAATCTATCATAATACCCATATTCAAGAGTGGCGATAGAACAATTGTTTCAAATTATAGGCCTATAAGTAAACTTTCTACAATAGCCAGAGCATTCGGGAGTTTAATTCTCAAATATTTGTTTTCCCACGTAAAGAACTTCATTATTCCGCAACAACACGGATTCTTGAGACAAATTTGGTTGTATATACAGAGTACCTTCATGGCCTGTTAGACTCTCAGACTCAGACAGACTCCGTCTACACCGATTTCTCAAAAGCATTTGATAAAATTTGTATATCGACCCTAATTTATAAATTAGGTGTAGCAGGAGTTGACGGTGATCTTCTGGGTTGGGTTCAGTCCTATCTTGAGGGTAGAATGCAGTCAGTCTAGATCAACGGTTTTCAATCCGATTATTCCATTAGTACTTCCGGTGTGCCTCAAGGAACGCACTTGGGACCACTCTTTTTTATCTTCTACGTTATCGATATCGGGGGTTGCTCCAGACATTTTGAGTTGTTTCTTTATGCGGACGACTTGAAGGTGTTCAGGCCAATCGGGTGTTGGGAGGACTGTCTGAAGCTTCAAAGCGATTTGAATAATTTATCTTACTACTGTGAGGATAACCATCTTTTCCTGAATTTGTTCCACGCTGTTCTATTTTATTCACTAGAAATCATTCATCATTCACGTTTTCTTATAATTGACTGATGTACACACAAGAAAGTGTCTTCGATTACAGATTTAGGTGTGACTTTTGATAATAAGCTTTTCTTTGATGCACACATCAGTCGGGTTGTAAGTGATTCCAATCGTATGTTGGGCTTTATATTTCGGAAGGATAAAGAATTCAGGAATGTTAAATCTTTTTTCACTCTCTACTATGCATAGCTTTTCACTAAACTTAATTTCTTGTATATAGAATCCTCGATACATGTGTTACTCCAATCGCATTGAATGGGTTCAGAATGAATTTATTCGATTCGTTTGCTATAGAATAGGTTTTCAGATTAGTAATCACGACTATACACCTGCTCGAAGATATCTAAATTTATTATTTCTAGTGAATTGCCGTATTGTTTCCGATATTTTGTTTCTGTTCAAAATCGTGAATTATATCTTTCAAGCACCTGAAGTACTTCATATGATCTCATTTAATATTCCCAGTAGATTTCTACCTATGATCTTTTCTCAATCAGTTTCAAAAAAAACAAACTGTGCACAAAATTCCCCAATCAATAGAATGGTGCACTCTGCCAATCTGAAATCTCATTTAGATTTGTGTGGAGTCTCTCTTATCTCCTTGAAAAATAAATGTCGTTCAACTTTTCTGTGATTCACTCTTTCTTTCATTCATAACTTATCAGTGATGTTAATCGCAGTAAATTCAAATAACTTGTATTACTTAGTACTTTTCCTCAATGTTTTGTTTTAGAATTAATTTGTATTGCTTACTAAACTTTTTTATGTATTTTTTCAGTGAATGTCGTTTTGGCTTCGGCTGTTGACATTCCTTTGTGATAATAAATAAAATAAAATAAAATAAATTAATAATTTTCCTATCATCCGCTTTGCTTTTAATCAAAAATTTTCTTTGAGAAACGTTTAATCCCTATAAATTTACGCAGTTAACATTCAATTCATTCAACAAAGTCAGCCAAATTCCGAAGAATGATCAGCCAATTTCTCATGTCATGACAGCTGGACCAGGTAGTCTTGATGAGTGAACGATATGAAAAACAACCCCTCTGCGAGGGAGCACCTCTTAATAGTTCTTACGTCACACATGATATCATTCGAGGAAGATTGCAATCTCAGATAATACCTACGACGACTTTCGTTCTCTTTACGTCAGCTGACTTGGCACACCTGGTTGTCGTTCCGGATTCTCCCCGAGTTGCACTGCTTTATTTTCCCGCCTCTGCCAAATCGGAAGTACAAAAGGGAACTCAGCTTTATCTTAAAGCTCATATCTCACCTGTAGTACTTTTTATATCAGACAGCGTGGGAAGTGTGGGGTATAAGTAAGACTTAGGGTATGTCGATGTAATTCTGCATAATTCTGTCTGAATTGTGCAAAGAGGGAGCAGATGGTTCTCCGAATATTCTCCGACTTATTTTGTGAGAAACCATTCTGAAAATGTTTAATTTTTGAAATTCATTTAATAGAGTAGGATTGGATATAGCTATTCTGAAATGTTGACTTTTCAAAACTATCAAAAATGTGCTCATATAGGGTGTCTATGCTTAGAGGCCCATAAAAAGTATTTGGGGAAGAGGTTTATATATAATGTTTTCAGAGCGGTTCTACTTTCAATAAAACCAGACATAGACTACAACTCTATTTGTTGTTATTGTTGCTATTTTAATGATGCGCTTTTTTTTCATTTCATCTTCTGTTAAGATTTGCCTAAAATTAATCACCATTGAACTATGGTTTTCTGAGGGTAACGCACTTTCCAATGTTATATTATATACAGTGTGCTCACTTGCTAACTTACACAAAAGGTGAATCTCTCTCGGAAAATTGAATCATTTGGCCGTGGAACATACAAACTAACAGAGTGAATTCAATTCCGTTGCTAGTTTTCATGTTCTATAATGTTCTGTGCAAAGTTCTATGAAGTACGGTCTCATTTTGACGTTTGGAGATTATTTGAAGATAGCAATAACACTAATTTTATTTTTGTACTATTCTTTCGTTAAAGAAAATGAAAAATGATAACTCAAACGAGGATATTATGAATTTGTTCATCATTCATGGACCACTAGATCAGGAAAGATTGGGCATCATCATTTGTTAAGATTTGTTCTATCTAAAATTAATCACCATTAAACTATGATTTTCTGAGAGTAACATACTTTCCGATGCTATTTCAGATACAGAGTGGTCACTTGCTAACATACAAATAGAATGAATTCAATTCCGTTGCTAGTTTTCATGTTCTACGAATACTCAAATGAGGATATGATGAATTTGTTTATCATACATGGTCAATGTCAACAAATAATTGCTTGCAGAACATTTAACGAAAAGTACCTTACGACAAAATTTTATTGTAATTTTCTGAAATCGTTTCTGCAAATTGGACGCAAAATCGGGTAATTTCCGTTAAATGTTTCTTACGTTCGACTTATTACACAGGTCTACAAAAAAATGTTTTCGTTAGGTATCGCTAATTCTCCGTTATAATTTGGTTTATTAGCCCGCTAGATGTCGAGCAAAGCTACTAAAATCTTGAAGGTACGTTCAGGTTTGTACCGATCGATCATAACTTAAAAAATGTATCAATTTCTTTATTGAATCAATTATATCGATATGCTGCCGTCAAAAAGCTGTTGTGTAAATGATCCGAATATATTTTGTTTTATTTGTGGTGAATATGTAGTGAAATCTAACCTAACCTATAACAGATTCAGTGAAGTAGACATACGTTGATTATTTTAATATAGAGTTAACAGCTCTGAACCGTGGGTTCTAAACATTGTGTGTAAGTTGTGTAGTGAACTTTAAAGATTGTTTATTGACAGTTTTAAGCGAAGTTTAAAATGTATTTTATTGGATATTGGTGAATAATCATGCAGTTGTGCCTATTGCTCATTCAACGAAATTAGAAGAAGAGTATCACACTTGTCTTAAAAAAAAACTTAAATACTTGGAGCACCAATGGTTTATATGTGTTGATTCAAAAATGGTCAGCTTTTTATTAGGTCAACAAAGTGCGTACACTGAATTTCCATGCTTCATATGTTTATGAGTCAGCAGATCAAAAACAGACCATTTGATCAGGAAAGATTGGCCTTTGAGAAATAACGTAACGGTTGGCAAACATAATATTATAAACTAGCCTTTAGTTTCTAGAGATAAGATTTTTTTGCCTCCATTGCACATCAAATTAGGACTTACGAAGCAATTTGTTAAGGCATTAGATAAAAGTGATTCGTGTTTTATATATACTTGAAGGAAGTTTTTCGGTTTAAGTAATGAAAAACTAAAAGCTGGTATATGGTCCACAGATAAGACTTTTAGTGAAAGACCACGATTTCATACATTCGATGAACGAGCAGGACGTGGAAATCTTTTGTTGCTGTTATAAAAATTTTTTTAGGAAACCAGAATGCTGAAAATTACAAAGACATGGTTTAAAACCCCTCAAATGGCTTCAAAAATCTTGGATGCAATATGAGGATAAAAGTACACTATCTCGATAATCATGTAGACAAGTTCCTGGAAAATCTTGGAGCATATAGGGAAGAACAAGAAGAACGCTTCCATCGAGATTTAAAGACGATGAAAGATAGAGACTAAGGTTGATGAGATCAGCATATAATGGTAGATTACTCTTGGAGTATTACACGGGAATGTCCTGTAGAAAAGCTTCTAACCTATAAGATAATGTGTAATAAAATGTAATTAAACGTTTTGAGTTGAATGTTCTTTTGTTTTCACTGAATTAATTAAATGCTTTTCAATTTTACACCCTTGCTAAATATCGAAAAACTACATGTAGCTTTAAAAAGTAAGTATCGAATTTTTATTAGGATATCGGAAATCCAGGAAAACAGTTTTACTTTTAGCTGCACCAAAATCATTGTAGACATGTGTTATTGATTAACTTTGACTATGAATGAAGAATAAATTCATGATATCCTTGTTTAAGAATTCACTTGCCATTTTATTCAACAACAAATCAATGCACAAACAGTTATTGCTATTTTTAAATGAAATTTCTTGAGGGCGAAATTCACAGAACCTTACATAGAACTTTGTGGAACATGAAAAGTGGCATTGGAATCAAATCCACCTTGCATGTTTCTATGCGCTACGGCCTGATGATTCAATTTTCTGTAGGAACTGCAGGTTTTTCAAAAAATTACGAATGAAATGAAAAACGAGCCATTTTAGCTGCATCTGATGGAAAAAGTTTGAAGTTGTAGTGACATCGCTTACAGATAATTTGATTGAGAAGGTCTTTACTTGATGAATAAATTTTCATTTTAAGTAAATAAAATATCTTGTTCAAAGTTACAACAGTGTGACCTTAATAATTACTATAATTTCTGATTTACACTTCGATATAATTGATTTTAAGTTTATATTATCAACGCTTCATACCTAATAAATTTGATAATACAGCCTTAGAATTCATTAAATCAAAGTGTAAATCACACAATATAGTATTTACTAAGACAGATAAAAATCATACTTTTATAACTATGAACAATGTAAATTATTTACATTATACAAAGATTTTATTGACTTTGAAAAATAATCCGGAAATCAAGAATGCTCCCACTAATAAATTTCAACCCAATAGTTAACACTTCTCAGAGAATGCCAAATCTGTAATAACGAACAAGTTGATAATCAGCAGTCACCAAAATTTTATTATCTATAAACTCCATAAAGCTTCCATCAAACCAGATGCCTCATCCGTTACAGCTCAGCAGTCAAACTTTCACGTTATCTTATAGACATCATTGAACATTCATGCAATTTCAGTTTAAATTGAGAATTCTACAAATCTAAATAATTCAACATACTATACTACCATATAGTGCTAAACTTATGTCCTTGGATGTAGTCAATCTCTATCCTAGTGTTCCAATTCACGATCCATTGAAACTGATTAACCAAACTCTGAAAAATATTGATATGAATCCCATTTTATAATCAGAACTTATGAATCTTTACAAATATGTTTAAATCAAAATTATTTCAACTTCATTGAAAATTTGGATGAACAACAACAGCTTAATAATGAGTAATCCTTTTGTCCCTTACTAGCAGAAAGTTTCATAGATTTTCATTGAGAAAATAATTCATAATCATCCACTGTCGAAACACTGGATTTATTGGTATACGTGAACGACCTTCTTCAAATGGAACTTCGTGGGAGTGTTTTGAGTTTCGCTGACGATACCATAGTACTTTATGAGGCCAGTACATGGGAAAATGTACAAAAAGAGCAGAAGATTTCGCGGAAATAGGGATGTATATGAAACATCATAAACTAACACTAAATGCAGAAAAATCAGTCTACTTACCTTTCACCTCTTACGAATCCAATCTTCCAAAGCAAGGCGCACTGAATATCGACAAGGACACTATCATTAGTGAGGCCACTTCAGGCACAGTAAAATTTTTGGACATTGTGCTTGACCGACATATGAGGTGGGATCACCACTGAAGTTATGTGGTAAAAAACGGAGGTAACTGGGCATTTTCAAATACTACAAAAGTGAAATGAATATAAACCATCTGAAAATAGTATATCACGCATTCGTGCAAGTACATTTTACATATGGGAATGTTGGGTGAGGAGGAGTGTATGACTGCCATGTTGAACAACTAAATATTTCACAGAAATGGATCCTGAAAATCATGTATGGTAAAGGGCGCATATTTTCGAGTGAAGAGATTTTGCCTTGTCAGGAATGCTTGACATTAGTTGTATGCTCTGAAACTAGTAACTCAAGTATTTACAAATAAGATGAATGTGAACCCCATTGATTATAAATATGATACAAGGAAAAGACTCAGACTACAAAACACTACGCTCGAATAAAAGAATAGGACAAAGATCCAGCAAATATCTGGCACCACGAGTATATTCGCGTATACCAGTAGACTTGCGAATCTTGAAAACTACAATTGTTTCAAAAGGAAGTGGAACTTTGGATTCGTTGTGCCGGAAGAACAGAAATAGACAACTTAATTAATCAGCGGATAAACGAAAGTGCCTAGTTTAAATACTGAATTCAGAAATTTCGCGGAGTGACTTAAAAAAAGAGAAGGAAAAACTATCTTAAAAGTGAGGAAAAAAAACCTAAATTGTGACTTAAATACCTAAATTGTGACTAAGATACCGGATTTGACTAACGCCCGATTGTGAAAAAAATAAACCTATCGTGACGAACAATTCAAGAAACATAGTGACTTTTTGTTTCGTAATTACGCGCTGTGAAACTAACTTTAATTTCAAATAGAAAAAAACATTCCACGCAAATGAAATAATTATAAATTTAAGATAACAAAATATACATATCTCAAAGGCGAACAGGCGAGACATTCTTCGGAATGATTAAGCCTGTGCTTTTCATTGTTTATTACTCTGTATATGAAATCAATTGTAATAAACTTTATTATTATTATTATTACTGGTTAAGATATGTGTATGACAAAATATGTGATTTTAGAGGTAAAAATAGGCAATTAGATGCCTTCAATAGATTGATAACTTCAATGCACCCTAATATAAAGTTCACTTTGGATATGGAAACTGACAACTCCATAATTTCTTAAGATATAACTATAATCTAAATTGACCAGAGGCATGATTTTCGCATTTTCCATAGACTTTTTTCCATAGACCGTATACAGATATTATTATTCACAGTTCTTCCGCACATTCACATCACATTACCATAGTCGCTCATAAGAATATGGCTCATATATTTATCACGATACGAATGTCAGAAAATAGTTTCCTGAAAGAGCTCAATATTATAAATAACAGTATGATAAACATAATATATTAATCCAGTCTAAATTTAGAATCTATATTCTTATCTCATAGTTTGAATATAGCATTTAGAACGGATAGCTGCTTAGGCAGATATGATGAAAATATAAATTCAAAATTCGTAAACGTAACGATTCAGCAGTTTATAAACTGTCTTGTGAAAAATGTGATGAAATTTATATCAGTAGAACTTATAGAAACTTCAATATTACGTTAAGAACACAGTTTTGATGAACAAGAATAAGATCCTCACTATGCAAATAATCTTGTAGAGGAAAACCACACTTTTGTTTATAATACATAGAAACTGTACCTTTGCGAACCAAATCTCTATAACGCACAGCATTAATTTTCAGGATAACATTATAAGTTTCTAGTGACCACCAAAGCAAATTCACATAAACACAAATAGAACATCTATCTGAGTTTTTTGTGGTTTCCGAATTCTTCAAATTCTTAGCCAAGAATATCAAGACTTCACAAATTAAATTTCAACTAATTTATAAAGGAGAAAGTTTTCTTTAACTGAATACCGCAAACATGTTAATTTTGATTTAGATCATTTAACTTTTTCTAGTTAGGGTGGCTTTATTCTTCAATGGGGTACAAACTTAGGGGTTCTTGTCCAATCCCTTTATGGGCTTAGATTATATCCATAATGAACCAGATGGCATTCTTCGTTCCTGGATAAGAATCTATAGCTCTTGCTGGTTATATAGATAGCACAGCATACGCCTTCGGTAAATGAGTGTAGTTTTTTCTTCTTTATAAACCCACTCATTCTATCTTTTTCAAAGTGACATGTATGCGCCCCCCTTAGTACCACTGCAAAGATTTTGCGACACTTCTTCTTGCAATAGAGGATTAATATGGCTTCTTTGGTTTGAAGTCTAGAAGCATTTGGGATTGTCTTAGTCCGTTAACATCTTCTCAGCCCTTGCGATTCACATTTGTGTATTGTGTCGAACCTGTTGAAGTTCCATTGGGATCTTGGACCTACGAAAGGAATCTATGTTCGCTTTTTCTGAGTTCATGCAGTATGTCGTTGGCGATGGACCTTCTCAGAGTTCATCAATATCTTTTCAGCGCAAGTAATTCAAGTTCGTACAACGTGCCGACCTTATTGGAGTCTCATTGTGATCTCGGGCATACAAAAAGAATCTATGTTCGCTCTTTGCGAGTTCATCCACTATTTGTAGGTTAGGTGAGAAGGTTGTCATTAAAGTACAAAAATATGTTGAATATTTGAAGCTGTTCATATTGACGATAGACATATCGATCATAGGATCGAATCGGTCGGGTAGAATCGAACACTTGTTTTTCGGGTAGCCATTTCATGAATGATGAATTTTTGGATTTTATGATTGAAATAGTGAAATTATGAATCCCAGTTGCTCTGTCATGTCAAGTCGTCTGCTTATCTTTATGTTAAAGTCGATTTTGTACTGCAATACGGAAGAAATAAGTGAAAATCTGATGTTTTCTTCACAGAAAATGCCAAAATTCAAAGAGAGAAAAACAACTAGAAGAAGTTGGGATAAAAATACCATGAAAAGAGCGATCCGGAGTGTTCAGGAGAGAAATCTATCTATAAGAAAATCTGCTAAACGGTATGGTGTTCCAAGAAATACGCTCCAGGATAAAATAAAAGCGATATGTAATGGAGAAGAAACAGAGTTCAAGCCGTAATTAGTCAGGTTGGAGCACACGTTTTCCAACCATCAAGCTCTGCAACTTCATGAACATGTTAGCGATCTAGATAATCGGCTGATGCCACTTACAACAGCGGAGTTTCTGAAACTGGCTTTCCAATTCGCAGTGCAAGTAAAAATTCGCCATAGATTGAACAAGGGAAAAAAATGGCAGGAAACGATTTTTACTACAGCTTCTCCAAAAGATTCCCAGATATTGCTCTCAGAACTCCAGAGTCAACCAGTATCGCGAGAGCCGTAGATCGTTAGTATGATCAACTGATGTTTGCTATGAGTGTGACTGGTCACTTTGTACCTCCTCTACCCATCTTCCCGAGAAAACGGATTGATAAAGATGGTCGATTGATGAGTGAAGCTCCACTGGAAAGCATAGCTATTCCACATGAAAGTGGATGGATGAATGGTTAGTTATTCCTGAAATGGCTCCAGCACGCACAGCCTTCGAGTGAACACCCACCCTGTTTTTCTGATTCTCGATGGACATGGGAGCCATAAAGAATTGGCAGTGATAGTGTTTGTTCATGTTAATCACATTCATATACTCAACACACAACTCACAAGGTGCAACCGTTAGACCAGGTATTTTTCAAGCCGTTCAAGTCTGCATTCAGTTCAGAAAGTGCCATGTGGATGAAACAAAACCCAGGAACGAGAATTTCTGACAATGACATCGCTTCCCTTGTCAATTCGGCTTTCACAAAGGCAGCTAGACTGGAAATAGCATAAAATGGGTTCAAATGCACCGGAATTTTTTCATTCAATAGGGAGATTTTCACTGATTTGGATTTTTCGCCGTCTTCAATGACCAATATCGAACAGGAACCAGTTATGGATGAGATTTCTGAGCAGCCATCAACCAGCATAAGATCCATAAGTTTCAATCCACAGCCATCCATCAGCGACATTCAACTATTTGTACCCAGCAACCATCCACCAGTGGTACCCAGCAGTCGACCACTATTCAGGCATCACAGGGCAGAGCCAGTTCATCTCCTATTTTGAATGCATTGCTTCAAAAATTGTCCCCTCTCCCTAACGCCTCAAGGAAGCGTCTTGAGGCCCGTTCTCGAAAAACCCAAAAAAGTGATATTCTGACATCCTCTCCATTTAAAGATGCACTGGTAGCAAACAAGGCCGTAGCCAATAAATCCAAGACTGCAACTGATAGAACAAAAGCAGCAATCAGTCAAATGAGATTGAGAAAGAATATCCAGAGTTTAACTAGGAAAGAAAAAAATCATGATACAGAAAGCATCATTTGTGAGGAAACCTTCGATGAAGACTGGATTCAGTGTCACAAGTGCGAAAAATGGGCTCATAAAGAATGTGTGGACATTGATCCATCGTCATCTTTCTACTATGGTGATGTTTGCAAATCGACATAGTCATATTTTTTTGTGTCCCCAGAGAAGATTGTAACGAATATTTAACAGTGCCTTCTAAACTTCATTACAGGTATAAAAATGAGAATTTTTTTTCTTATTTCATTAGTATTGAGAGGAATATGTTTTGTTCATCATATCGATTGAGTTTTTTGTAATCCTGATTTTACTTAAGTGGCCGAGAACACTCGACTCTCCCCTACTCCTCGGAATCCCTATAAGCTCTTCTCTGTTGTTCAGTAACAGATTGGACCCTGTTATTTGATTACGGCAATAATAGTGTTTACAAGGTATCATCTACTGTTCAAATTCTGGCATATACACAAGTCCCACATATTTATCTGTAAACCTCGTACATTTTGTTCGTTGTTGTTGGCCTACCTCGAAACCTTGAAATGTTTTTCAAGAGTGAACTGTTAGGATCAAAGTAATTTATTGTTATTTATGCCTAAGTCTCAATTATTTCATATCAAAATTGCTTACTTCCAAAAGCCTTATACATTAGAGTTTTCTAGAATCTCTTAATATACTTACGAAAGAATGATTACCAGATAACTATGATCAATATTTATAAGAAACAGAATGTTACCTATAACCGCTACTTTTATTGTGAATTCTTCATTCTTATCCATCGCTAATTTTACTGTCGGACTTTGACGTCAATAAACCTCTACGGTTATCATAACGAGGGAACACAGTTTCAAATATTTCTACCAGTTCAACGAATTCTTCAAAGCGATCAGTGGCAAGATTACGAATTCTTCAAGATTTGGTTATTCGAATTCAACACTTTCCAAGCGAAGCATTCATCAAACTATTTCATTTCGTAGAACGTATTCATAGAAATTTCCTACTGGTTTATTTTCGTCGAGGGGGATGTGGTTTCTCTAGAAGACCTTGACGAGTCAGATATTCAACAATTTGAAGCGAGTACTTCTGCATTGCTAGAATATTCACCAATATTGAATCATATAGTGTGTGTGATCTCTATGGATATCACTGACATTTGTCAGCACTATCACTTCAATAACACAACTTGATGTGTAATGACAGTTTCCCGTTACCAGCATCACTTCTTTACAACAGATCTGTGAAGCAACTAGTTTTTCTTATTCGTTGTGCCCAGAGTGACTAAGCTTTATAAGTTCCATTCGTATGAAATCCAGTTCACGATGATTTTGATCGAAGAATTGAGTTTTGTTAACGATTGATCAATTAAAATCGGAATATTATAAAAATAATTTCTTTTGTGGTGAGTGCGGTTTCTCCATTGGATATGTTAACAAGCGAAATGGGCAATACTGAGGCACATTCTGCAAAAATTGAATCGAAACTAGCAGTGCTCTAGTTAACCACGATCTGGAAATCTTTCCGATCAAGTCGAAATGCTCGAGCTCTATTTCTGTATTGAAAATAGTCTTCTATGATGTCTCTATTCATTTTCGTCTTCGATGCTTCTGTTCTAATTTCTCGTTAAAAGAAATAGAAATAGTAATAGAATCATATTCATTATCAACACTACATAATACGTCAAATAGACAAAATAAGTGTGTATATTGAAAGGTAAATCACGTAGACTAAACACAAACTGGCATCAACCAACAACAGCAGACAAAATGAAGTAGATGCCACGGATATACTACCATTACGACACCAAAAGATACTTCTCAATGGTGTAATAGCTTCCCCGTAGCAGCATGTCCTTCACTTTAGCTTTAAACTTGAACACTTTCAGACATCCCATCGGATTTGGCGCTCTAGGCCTTTTTTCCATGATGAAATCTCCTGTCGGTAAATATTTGATGAGATACATACTTTCCGCGATAAACTTCGCGAGGAGTCTACATACGTAAACTTGAAATAAGAAGAAATATTCAAAAATCCGTAGATCAATGAATAATTCGTGCTGACAAGAGCTACTTCTCAAATCTGCTCGCAATGCACGCAGCCCCCAAGAGCCACAATAGTGCAACTAAGCAGGATGCCGAGAGTCGAAGTGGCAGACTGCATTTCCGTCCTTATTAGGAGCTTATCAGTGTCGCATATCGATTCTCAGCATCCTGGTTCAGGGCTGCGAGCATTTGAGAAGTAGTTTTGTTTGAATTATTCATCGAATATTTCTTCTTATTCAAGTTTTCGTGAATTTATCGACATCATAGAAGACTATTTTCAATACAGAAATAGAGCTGACAAGAGCTACTTATCAAATCTGCCTGCAATGCTCGCAGACCCTGAACCAGGATGCTGAGAAGCGATATGCGACACTGATAAGCTCCTAATAAGGACGGAAATGCAGTCTGCCACTTCGACTCTCGTCATCCTGCTTAGTTGCACTATTGTGGCTCTTGGGGGCTGCGTGCATTGCGAGCAGATTTGAGAACTAGCTCTTGTCAGGAAGGATTATTCATTGATCTACGGATTTTGAATAATTCGTCTTATTTCAAGTTTACATAAATAGACTCCTCTAGAAGTTTATCGACGATAGTGAAATAAAGACAAAAGTAAGTCGACGACTTGAAGAAAGACTGGAAGCTGCTGAAACATCTGAAACAACTGACGTTGAGCGCCAGTGGAGTGCTTTGAGAGAAGCGCTTACAGTCACCCAAGAAACCGACATAGGACTAACCAGCACAAAAAGAAACAACCTTGGATGACTGACGAAATTCTTCAAATGATGCACAATAGAAGAGAACTGAAAACAAAAAACATCGAACGATATAGAGAACTGAACAAAATAATTCGACGAAAATGTAGGGAGGCCAAAGAGCAATGGCTAATTAACCAATGCACAGAAATTGAAAATCTCCAAAAAAAGCATGATCTATTCAACATGCACAAAAAGATCAGGGAGATAAGAGGAAGACAACACAAAGCTAACAGTGGAATGCTAAAGGGGGCCAACAACGAGTTACTGATCGAGGTCGAAGAAAAGCTGAAACGATGGAAGGACTATATTGAAGAACTTTTTGAGGAAGATCGAACGGAAAGCCCGCAACCTGAAGAATTTAATGAAACTAGTCCTTGCATTACAGCGGAAGAAGTTATACGAGAAATAAAGCTTCAAAAAAATGGTAAAGCTATTGGCCCCGACAGAATCTATGCAGAGACGCTTAAGCTAATGACACAGCAAGAAGGGGCTGGCCTTAAGCTCTTAACAGCACTGTTTAATAACATCTATAGAGCCGGTAAAATCCCAGCAGACTGGCTCCAATCTGTGTTTGTCACCCTGCCCAAAAATACCAATGCGACAATTTGTGATGACTACAGAATGATTTGCCTAATGTCGCATGTTCTGAAAACCTTTCTACGAATTATACATACTCGAATCTACACAAAATGCGAGCGAGAAATCGATCCAGTTCAGTTCGGTTTCAGAAATGGCCTAGGAACGCGTGAGGCTCTCTTTTCTCTTAATGTACTCACCCAAAGATGTAGAGACATGAATGTCGATGTTAACGCCTGCTTTGTTGACTATCGGAAGGCTTTTGACGGCGTTTCACATAAAAAAATGGCGGAAATTCTAAAAAATACCGGGGTTGATGCAGAAGACTTACGCATTATTACAAACCTTTATTGGCACCAAACTGCACAAGTGAGAGTTAATGGGCTAACATCTGAACAGGTAGCAATACGGAAAGGTGTACGTCAAGGCTGTGTGCTGTCGCCTCTATTGTTTAACATTTACTCAGAAGCAATATTCAAAGAAGCACTTGAAAACATAGACACAGGCATTAGAATAAATGGAAAACTACTCAGTAATATCCGCTACGCAGACGACACCGTGGTACTAGCTAACAACCTTCAAAACTTGCAGAGAGCTATGAACCTTATTGTAGAGCATAGCCAACGCTTTGGACTATCTGTTAACGTTAACAATACCAAAAGTATGGTGTGTTCTAAGCAAGCAGTGGAGGCTGTAATACGCATTAACAACCAACCTGTGGAACAAGTGAATTCGTTTCGGTATTTAGGAGCCACGGTGAACGGCCAAAGTGACCCGAAAATAGAGATCAAATCTCGAATCGAACAAGCCCGTAAAACTTTCGTTGGCATGAGAGACCTTTTCGTCAACCGCGGACTTAATCTTCGGCTTCGTATGCGACTACTTCGTTGTTATGTTTTTCCTGTCCTTACATATGGATGTGAAAGTTGGACTTTTAATCCAGGAATGGAGAGACGCATAGACGCTTTCGAAATGTATCTATACCGTAGAATATTGCGTATCTCTTAGATGGAGAGACGGACAAACATCGACGTCCTAAATACAATGGAAAAATCACGAGAGTTGATGAGAACCATCAAAGAAAGAAAGCTCCAGTACATCGGGCACATCATGCGCGGCAAAAAATATGAGATCCTTCGCCTGATTATTGAGGGGAAAGTCCAAGGAAAAAGATCAGTTGGACGACGCCAGAACTCATGGCTGAAAGATCTACGGAGGTGGTTTGGAAGAACATCCACTGAAATTTTTAGAGCTGCAGTGTCGAAAACAATTATTGCCAATTGGATCGCCAACCTTCGTTTGGAGACGGCGTCATAAGAAGAAGAAGAAGTTTATCGCCGAAAATATTTGTCTCATCTTATCTAAAAAATGAAGCGTTTTTGAAACAAATATTTTATACAAAAGTTGTAGAGTTTTAAGTTATGCATCAGATAGCGATATTAGTGAAATTGAATCCACCAATTTTCATTACACATTCATTCAGCCTGATTCAATAGCTTTTCAAAACACTGTAATGAAATAGTTTTTCGTAAAGTATGTTTGAATTATTTGAAAATTACAGTAGCGCCGGCATTAGCATATTCCAAATTGTACCGCGTAGAGGTTGCACGGTCGGATTTACATCTCTTTGTGTGATATATAACTTAAAACCCCTTCAACTTTCGTCTAAAACATTTTTGGCGTCGTAGTGGTCCTAAAAATTACAACCATCATCTAAAATTTCCGAAATTTTAGGTTGCACCTCATAATGAACATGAATATTTTGATAGATTACTCGTAATATATATAGATACCATTCAACATATCTTTGAAATTTGTTGCCCTCTTATGCGTAGTACCAATTATACTCATAACAGGAAAAACTGGATTACTCCAGAAATTGTTTTGGCCAAATGTGACCTACAAAATCTTCATTGGTTACATTCTAATATAAAAACTCAATCCTCTAATGATTTATATAAGAAAGCCCTCTTATGCGAACATTAAATTCACGAGTTGAACAGACCAATTTGGATACTCATATACATAACAGGAAAAACTGGTTGCATTGAACAGCATGGTACATCTCAATTTACCTTTATCAGTAGAAGATTATAATAAAGAGTTAAACATCATCAAACAGAATAATTCATATATCCGGATATGATAGACCTAATCATTTAAAAAACTCTATCAAAAAGCAATAAATGAAGTATATCCTATTCATAAAGACTATAAAATATTCAACAGTTTAACATTCTGCGGTTCTGCAAGTATAAATATTAAATGTGACCTATCTTAATATAGCTTTCAAAACTCTTCACTTAGGTAAACATATTAAAATAATAAATCTCGTTACATTCTAAATCAGAATATAAATTGCGGTTCTCAATCCTTCTAAATCTGAAATTATATATAAAAGAAACCATTCATTCAATAAAACTTTGACATATTACATATAAAATCATCCTATTTATATCTCCTAGAAGCCTTAATCCTAAGAACCAAATACAATTTTCACTGTTATTCATCCAAACTTTATTGATTCTAATCTGTAAATAAAAATTCAAGTGTAACTTTAAACCTTGTGTTTTTATCTCATTTATATCATGGAATCAAGTAGTAAATAAAACCTATTATAAATCCTTAATCCTAAGAACCAAATACAATTTTCACAGTGAACTTATTGATAAATCTGAAAACGTGTGGAATCTAGTAAATACTATGACTGGTCGAAAACGTATGGAACAAAATTCTATTGCACTGGTTATTGATAATGTTACGCATAACGATCCCAAGGATTTGGCTGAGATTTTCGCTAATCATTTCACTACAGTTGCCGAATCTTCCCTCAACAGTTATTATAAAGACTCAATGTCATCCTCATGTACGACGTCACGTATATTAGACACAACCTTTTCTTCCACCCAGTCCTGGAGCATGAAATCCATGATGTTATAAGATCACTCAAAACAACAAAGGTTCTAGTGTTGATTTCATCTCAGCACGAATTCTGAAGATGATAGGTACCGATATCAGCCGATATTTCGCTCATGTTATTAACCTGTCAATTAGCACAGGCGTATTTCCTCGTATTCTGAAAAAGCAATCGTCATTCCTATTCATAAAAAGGATGATGTACACGATATCATGAACTATAGACCTATATCTATCTTAAGTGTCTTTTCCAAGGTTTTTGAAAGAATAGTGTTTGATAGAATGATGAAGTACCTAGATAAATTTCAAATACTTGATACTGCACAACATGGTTTCAGAACCGGCCGCTCGACTCAAACTGGAGCATTGCAGTTCGTGGAGTTCGTCTATCGTTGCCTTGATAATGGTCAATATGTTGCTGGATTGTTCTTTGACTTGTCTAAAGCGTTTGATAGTCTTGTTATCCAGTTTATATTGGATAAATGTTATAATCTTGGATTCAGAGGCGTGTTCTTGAACTGGATTCATAGTTATCTGGAGGACAGAACTGCCTCAATCAGGGTTCACTACTCGTTCTCAAATGAACAGTACTGTAAATTAGGAGTACCCCAGGGTTCTGTCTTGGGGCCACTTCTATTTCTGTTATTCATCAACGATCTGCCACCAAATTTGAAGAAAATATTCTACAGAAAATCTAATATTCGCAATTTATTATCAAAAATAATCTGGTTGATACTGTTCGCTGATGACTCTTCCATAGCTATTACTGCTGAGACTCTTGAGGAGCTTCAAAAGTTATGCGAGCTGCTGGTGGAGAGTTTCGTAGAATGGTGCCATTTTAATGCTATTATGATCAATGTCAACAAGACGGAATGCATTCACTTCACTCTGTCGTCTTGTGATCAGGGTAGCATAACAATAAGGTATTTAGATACAGTCATCTCTTCGAAGGACACCACTAAATTCCTCGGCGTTCACATCGATAGGAATCTGAAGTGGAGTGCACATATCGATGCGATTTGTAAGAGGCTGAATAGTTCCTATTATGCCCTAAATAGAATCAAGAGTTCACTACCTCTAAGTTCCCTTGTGAACGTTTATTACAGTGGTATATAGTTCCTCAGACGTAGGTAGAGTTTTCATCATCCAGAAAAGAATTCTGCGAATGATGTTCGATACAGCTCCACAATCTTCATGTAGACCGTTGTTCCTGAAGAATGGTATCCTCACATTGGCGTCTATTTTCATTTTGAGATGCCTCGTTTATATTAAAGAGAATAAAAGTAACATGACTAAACTTTCTAATTTTCATTCCCACAATACTAGAAATAAGGAAACATTATGTATCCCTAAACACAGAACTTCTAGATTTGAAATGTCGCCCCTGTACCAGGATATCAGATTGTTCAATCATCTTCCACGGCATATACAGGGTCTAAGTGTAAATAGATTTAAGGTAGCAGTTAAGAATTTACTTTTAGCAAAATGTTTTTATACTGTGAATGAGTTTCTATGTGTTGATTTAGATAATGTCTAAATGTCTTTTCTATTGACCTGTCCTATACATACTTGTGATGTCTTAAGGATCAATATATTATTATTATTATTATTATTATCTCATCATTATACCTTTCCCAGAAACGTCTCGATTTTCAACCGATATTTTTTAACCATATCTCAAAATTTTATTGCTGAATCATGTCTTCAATCCACATCTGCTTGAAACAAGGTATCTTTTCTCCTGGAACTTATTCAGCGTTTTATTTTTGGTATTATTATTATTATTATTATTATCAAACACCAATCGTTCATGTCTTCAATTAAAATTTTTCAAACACCAATCGTTGCAATTAAAACGCTTAGCTTATCTCTTATCAAATATTCATATTCTTACGAAACACATTTACTTGTACCATTAAGTTTACATTTGAAATTTCAATTGTTTGAAGGTTAAATTTACAAGTTGCGTGGGCAGATTGTTTTAATTAGTCAATTCATGATCTTTGACTTCTTACGTGCGTCAAACGATACTTCTATCAATAACGCAATTCTGTATTTCATATATACAACAAAATAACTACGTATAATAATGATAGATTTGGGGATATCTATAATAATGTTACAGAGGTCAGTTGCGATTACGTTTAACACTTTAGAATATCATTTCGGACTTTTTTATTCATAATTTTCAAGGAAAAGTAAAGCTTCGTCTTTAATTTTTGATGATATAATGTAATAATAACATAAAATAAAAATGGTATTACATGGCAGTACTTTTATCGAGCAAATATTGGGCTGTTATGACCACAGCTATGACAGACGGTGAAGTGTATGAATAATTAATTACCTCGAGAAAGTTTTTCCTATGAGATGTTGAATTCTTCCATCTTGACGTATACCAAAACATCACTGATGCTCTTTTAGGGACAGTCGAGGCACACTTTAAGTAAGACGTCCATAAGTCCGCAGCGGACGTATTGCACGCATCGTACGCAACAGATTTTTATATGCTCCGTATAAAATATAATGTAATAGCAACCACCTATCCGCATCGTACGACTGACCTGTCAATAATAACTATACATAGTTTCTAGAAGGGACAACTTTTCTGATGCGTACCGTTAAGTTACTGCAAAATGTGGCAAAAGGGGACACTTTTGATCCGAAATTCGTATATTATGTACTCGAGACAGCTGTTGAACCAAATGAGATGTGTGGTGGTACGATCTCTTCATGCAGGTGGGTTATCCTAGAAGGAGCTACACTGCGCCAAGAAATCAATGCACTATTTCAATATTTCAACTTTCTTTTTAGGTGGACTAATTACACTGGTCTACAATGGTTTTGTTGCCCTAGATATGAAAATGATTTTGGGTCTATTTATGCACACAATTCGTGAAACTATCAATGATTTTGTAGGATTTGCTCTGATTTCTTTTTAAATCTTTATTTTCATTTTACATAACAAAAATCGTAAAACAAGAAACAAAATAACAGATATATTTATAATGTCAGTTATGTTTTGAGAAAGTCGAATACATCGAAGTAAATAAAGAGGAAAATGTCGAAAATATATTTCATATTTCCATAAAACGCCTTTTATGAGCTTTTCTTCTATAATTTTTCAGGGGACAATCTCTTTTCAAAGACCAGCAGTAATCTGCCATCATGTGACAATCCCATCGACCTTGATACCTTTCTTCCATCACTTTTAGATCTTGATGAAACCGCTCTCCCTGTTCCTCACTATAATTTCCTGAATTATCCGGAAATTTATCTAGATGATTGCGGAGATAGTGTAACTTAATACTTACATTTGCTCCTAAAGTCTGAAAGTTTGTCAGCATATTTTGCACAATTTCTTCATAATTTGCTGCTTTATGGTTACCTAGGAAATTTTCGACAACCAACACAAAACTTTTCCAAGCTTTACTTTCCGGAACAGTCATAACTCTGAGTCTTTCATCAATTGCCGTATTTGAGGACCATCAAATATTCCACCTTTCAATTTTTCCATACTAAGCTTCGGAAATTTTCTGCAAATGTAATTAAAACAATTTCCATCTTTGTTCAACTCTTTTACAAATTGCTTAATCATACCTAACTTAATATGTAATGGTGGAAGTATGATTTTGTCTCTGCTCACCAGCGGCTCCCTTATTACGTTGGCTAGACCGACAGTTGAAGAATTTCTTACAGGCCAAACATCTTGTTCCCAATGAAGTTGCTTTGCTCTACTATCCCACATACAAATAAAGCAAAGGTATTTTGTATATCCACTTTGTTGGCCAAGTAAAAAATTAACCATTTTTAAATCCACACAGATCGGCCATTGATGCTCAGAGTATTTAATTTTCTCTAAAATTAATTTTACATTTTCATATTCTTCTTTGAGTTTCGTTGAATGGGCAATTGGAATTGATGCAAATTTATTTCCATTGTGCAATGAGACGCATTTTAAACTTCTTTTGCAACTATCAATAAAAAGGCGCCATTCAGTAGATTTGTACTCTTTTAAACCCATGTCTATAAGCAGCTTCGCGATATCATTACAATACACTAATCCTTCATTTTCACTAAAAAATTGTAATAACTCTTTTTCTCGCGTTCTGTATGTTGTAATTGTTACTGTTGGTGCCAATAAATTTTTTTTCTTTCAATCTTGAGGCTAACAGTTCTGATCCTTGTTTTGATAAATTGAGATCACGTATTAAATCACTGAGTTCATTTTGAGAAAATAACTTTGGCGTAGATGTTTCACCTTCCCATTCACTTCCACTAGTAGATGGTCCCGATTTCTGTGAATTTGGTAACATCATTGTTTCTGAAGGCATGCGAATTACTTTTGAAATGTATATGGGCTGAGGGAGATTTTCACTGTGTAGAACCGGACATTTCGTAGACTGTAAGTCTGGGTATCTCCACGTTTGATTTCGATTAAAACCTTTAACATCTACTACGCAAAAGTAACAATCATCTAAATGATTCGTAGGCTCCATCCAGATCATAGGAATACCAAAGTCTAATCCAGAACGTTAACCTTTTTTCCACAACCGTAAAGACTCAACACAGGACTTACAAACTTTATTAGGAACCCATGGTTTACCTAATTTGTCCATTTTGAAACCAAAATATTCAACATAAGTCTCCTTGACAAAGTCTGTGATATTTCTTTTTTGTTTTTTTGGTATATAAACACCGCAAATATAACAAAATAAATCACTACAATATTTACACTTTCTTCGTGACGAACTCATATTTTAGACTAGAAGACAAATATATAAGAATGGACATTCAGTAATTGAAACAAAATATTAATCCATGACACTTTATCCAGATTTACGTGTATATGTACTTCAATATTGTCAAATAACTGAGATCTCAGCTGTTCTGTGGAGCAAGGGGTCTGAGAGTGGGGATCAGGTGATCTTTGTATGCGCGAAAAGTTGCGCAGAAGCCTAATCATGACTGGAAAATTAAATTTTATTTCTAACAAGCTTATAATTGTTCAAAATATAAGAAATGCAAAAATCATGAAAATACGAGCACATTGAGAACTTTCATGAATATATTCATAATCTGGGCACTTGAAAACATAAAAATTTGCGATGATATCCAGGGCAACAATAGAAAAAATTTTTTTTGTAGAGCTGTGTTATTATTAAATGTTTTTTTTCGGATATGTCCGGCTTCTAATTTCTTCCATGCATTTCTGTCTCTAGCAGGTCTTCCTACACCTCTCTTCGTTGTTCTTGGTCTCCAGAATGTTGTTTTATTTGTCCATTTATCTTCACCCTGTCTAGCGACATGTCCATCCCACTGGTACTTAAGGCTTGCCACCCGTTCCATGATATCTGTTATTTTGGTTCTGTTTCTTATGTCATCGTTTCGTATTTAATCCCGTAATGATATCTATAGCATGGCTCTCTCCATAGTTCTCTGCGTAACTCTAAGTTGGTCCGCCACTTTTCTCGTTATGGACATGGTTTCTATTCCATACGTAGCCACAGGGATTATGCAGCTATTATAATATACTCTTCTTTTAAGAGAAATTGGTATGTTTCAGTACTTCAAAATGAAACTAAGTTTCCCAAAAGTGACCCATGCTAGGTTGATTCGGCGTTTCATTTCGGCAGTTTGATTTTCCTTACCGCTTTTCATTGCGAGGTCTAAATAGTTTTAATGGTACACTGTTTCCAAGATGACGTCGTCGATTCTGATGTTGCTATTACTCATAATTTTTGTTTTGTTCAAATTCATTTTGAGTCCTGCTCTTTTGGAATGATTGTTAAGCTCGGTCAGCATTGATTTCAATTCTTCTTCGCTGGAGCTAATCAAAAGAATGCCATCAGCCAATCTCAAGTTACTCAGGTACACTCCGACGATATTCAGCCCCTTTTTCTAGTGCTAGTGTGAAGAGTTTGGGAGAAATGGTATCGCCCTACCGAACACCTTTTGTAGAGGTATTTTATCTGTTCCTAAATCATCGTCTATCTTAACATGAAAAATGGCATTTATATAGATGTTTTTGATCAGTGTAAAGTATCTCGAATCGATTCTTGCATCGTCCAAAGCACTGAGAAATGCCCATTCAATACAAGATGTATAGCAATATTATACTCGGTAGTTCTTTCTATTAATGTTCAAACACCTGTTTGAAGGTGATCTATGGTCCCGTAGCCTCTTCTGAACCCCGCCTGTTCAACTGGTTGATATGAGTCCATCTTCTTTATTAATCTGTTAGTTACAATCTTCGTCAAGAGCTTATAAATATGGGAAAGCAGACTTATGGGTCGAAAGTTTTCAATAATCGTGCTGTCACCTTTTTTGTACAACAGAATTATCTCAGCATTTTTCTATGATTCTGGTATTTTTCCATCAACTAGGCATTTATTCAGAACTCATTTTAAGACTGGTTCAAGGGCTTTCCCGCATATTAGTAACATTTTAGATATTATACGATCCTCCCCTGGAGACTTTCGTTGTTTCGTCTATTTGAGTGCATGGCTGATCACTGGCGAAGTTATTTCAGGCAAATCTCCAGATCCAACGTTCAAGATGTTCTTGTGTATACTATCAGGACGTTGCATGGTCGAAGTATAAAGTTTTCTATAGAATTTGTGTATTTCTTTTGCAATTCCTTCTTTATCTGATATAAAAATTCCATTTTGGCTCTTGATATTTGAAATTTTTGTTTGCCTTGGCTCAACCTGGATTTCAGTACTTTCATATTTTTATTATTTTCGATGGTTTCTGATATTTGTTTTACTTTAAACTGTCTCATGTCTGCTTGTACTTCCTTCTTCTTATGGTTATATCTACTTTCAACACGATGATGCTGCTTCTCATAACGCAGCTTTGAATGCGAACTGGATGATCAATAATTTTTTTGGTGATCAATGGATAGGGATAAATGTTTCTGTTAGGTGGCCAGCACGCTCACCTGATTTGACCTCTCCTAAGAACCTTCTGTCTAGATATCTCTTCAGATGCCATTCTGAATGCAACACGTACCGTATTCAGAAGATACCAATTGTGTATTCAACTGTATTTTCGGCTTATTGAAACAGATTTTCATCTCCAGTTTTCTTAATTATGATAAACTTGCAGCACCCTGGTTATCACGATCTGGAAATTGTTTTCGATAGAGTCGAAAAGCTCGAGCACTATTTATTTCGAAAATAAACTTGCATCATGTCTGCATTCTCTTGATTTTTATCTTTGATTTTTATTAATTCTTCTTGAAAAAGACACAAAACGAAATAATAACAAGAATTAGGGGGTAGGTACCCAATCTATCACCACATCTCGATAATGAATGCGAATGACATCCATTTTAATTCCATCAAGATTGCTCTATAATTTTGAATGGTATTCTGTCACAAACATTACTTCACTATATATATGACGTTTTCCTCTATTTTATAAGAAAGTACAAGCTACCAATATATAAATTAGTATGCATCACAACCGATGGAGCTCCAGCAATGACTGGAAACAAAAACGGTTTTGTGGCATTGTGTCGAGCTAATGACATTATACATCAACAAGTTCTGTTTTCAAAAGTTTGAAACACGGAGGAAATTATGAGCATTGCATAGCTGGAAGATAGGGAGTCAGCTGAACACACTGATTTAGTTCTTCCCACAGACGTCAGATTTTTGAGTGACATCACAATGCACTTAAGCACATTTAACTTGAAGCTTCAAAGTATTACTATTATTGAGATGATTAGCGCAGTAAATGCATTCAAAAGTAAATTGCAACTAAAAGCTAGAATTCCTCAGATGAATTATGATACGTATGAGACTGAATTATAAAATATTCTGGGACAATGCGAAATGCGTTTTTATGTTTGCAGAATATTGGCACATATAGCATCATTTATGAGTTATCCTTTTTCATATAAAAACATTGAGGAATTAACTACTGAAGTAGGAAGTCAGTCTAATATGAACTCATATTCTGTTGGAAATGAGTTGGTGGAGATTATATCAGATGTACATCACAAAACTACAGCATCTGATACAAATTTCTGGTGTTTTATATCTGAAGATAAATATCCAAATCTAAGGCAAATCGCCCTTCAACTGACGGCAATGTTTGGGTCAACTTACGTGTGCGAGTCTGCATTTTCTGAAATTAAGATAATTAAGTCAAAATATCGCAATCGACTAATTGACGATTATATTTAATCGTGCTTGCGATTAGTACTCAGCGGCTACGTACCATCTTATGAAAAATATGCTGAGGTCATGCAGTACCACGCTTCAACATCCAAAGTCAGTCTTTAGTTAAGTTTAACACCATATGTAACTCTTCTGTTTTGTAACAACCAATAAACTCGCAATTTTGAATTACTATGAGATTTTTCATTGATATTATAGAGAAGATCCTAACTAAACCTAACCCAAACCTTGACTAAAATAATGTATATTGTGCGGAAAGCTAATATCTATATATGCTACGGTACACCCTATCTAGGTAGGTAGGTTGACAACCCTGCAGCATCTCAGAATTGATCGTATGTAGTCTAAAAATATAAAGAGAATGGAAATTGAAAATGCGAGGGTCTTTATTTCATCTTTCTTGGAAAATACAGCGTTTTGATTGATACTTTTGAAGCAGAAGTTACTGAAAATTGAATGAGTAATCGATAACCCCATACAGTTTTGTATGGGGTTATCACTTAAAAAGTCCAAGTGAAGAACAACTTCCGGTATTTACGGAAGGGACAGACCAATCAAAATATTTCAGGATGTTAGAATAACATTGTAGATGCTGTTCGGTTTTTGTATCATTGAAATCGGTCAACAATTGAAGGAGCTATCGCTTAGGCGTTTTTGATGGAACACTCAACATATGCTATGAAACAAAAATTCTCTTTTAACTCTAGAGTGCAGTCAGATATATACTTATTGTTATTTTTCGACGTTTAACTTCATATTTATTCATATGATAATATCAGGACTACCGTTGAAAACGATATCAGTTAGTTGTTTATTGCAAGAGATTGTATTTATAAGAATATACATAAATATACATTCACAATTGGTTTTTTGCATGGCTAGTAGATTCCAAAATTGAAAATAAACCTCGATATATATTTCCATAAGTCCAACTGTGGCTTGTATTACTCAAAAAAAGGATTTTCATATCTTCTGTGACTATCAGCTTATCAGTGTCATACATTTTCCTTTGTCAAGTAAACCCGTTTTTCAAATCTTGTTCCTGATTTTTTTGTAATTTAAGTGCTCATTTGGGAGATCCCTGCTAAGAATGAAGCTTCTGGAATATGTTCAACAATATCAGGGGTTCACAAAAATGATTGTGTTGTTTTAAAATCTACAATTCAAATAGGTTGGAATTCATTTGATCATTGGGATAATATCATATTCTACAAGGGAGACTTGCCGATGCAAAATAATCGATTTAGATCTTCAAAATTGATGTGATTTATAGAGAATTTTGATTATTCAAGTTAAACGGCATTCTATGACATTAATTAGTTGAAATGTGAATCGCGATATAAGTATTATGTGACTAATATGGCATATTTAGTGTATAAAATTATGCCATTTTCAGTTCATTAATGCTGTTCCGATCGGTAGAATGGTTAATATTCGTCAAACCGAAAAAAATAACACTGATATCAGGATGAAATTAATGAGTAAGGAAATGCTATTTTCTGACTTATATGATACAAAAAGAGGTGTTAATATTCGTAAATATTCGTTATTATTCATAGAGAGAAAAAGTGATATGTAATGGGTTTGAGTACTGCAGCTATGTGAAATATCATGAATAGGGTGTGCGAATAATTCGAATTTAGGAATTATTCGTATCGAATCGAATAGTAGCCAATTAACGAATAATTTCGAAATTTTTGAACTATTTATCAATTTTTCACATAATTTTCAAATTTTAAATGTTCTAACCTGCGATTCGTCATACTGTATGTATAATATAATTTTTATAATTTGATTGAGGAGGTCGTTACTTGATGAAATTCGATATTCATATTTTCAATGAAATAAAACTATAGTATTTAGATTTTCACTATATTAACAAAACTATGACTGATTTAACCACACTGTGGCTTCATCAGATAGATACAAACTAATGAACAGAGTTATTCCTTATATATTAGTCTTCTTAGCTACTTATTATTACAATAGGTACAAGTACAAGGGGTATGTTGGAATACCCATCGGAGTTGCTGACTTTATGAATTTAAAAGATTGGATAAAGGAGAAGGATTTTGATCTAATTGACTATTAACTAACCTACCTGAATTCTTTTCTTTGTTCGTCTCTAAAATTTCCAATAGATTGAGTTTTTGTCTATTATTTTCATTGTGTAAAATTTTGAAATTCTCATTAAAATTATGTTTACTTCTAGTAAGTGATTACAATAATGGGAATCTGATTTATGATAATTAAAACTACGTTTGTGCTCGGATAATCTAACTTTGAAATTTCTGAAAGTTTTACCAGTATAAATTTTATTTCAATCTCCACAAGACAGTTTATAAACACCGGAATTATTACCTTAATCAATTTTAGATATGCAGTTTTTCATATGTCGGCCTAAAGAATTATCAGTTCGGAATGCTATATTGAAATTATAATTCGAGAGGAATGATTTTAATTTCAGACTAGGATTACCAATATAAGTTAAGCTGTTGTATTTTGTGTTAGAACTTTTTATACTTGGAAATACTTCCTGAATTGGTTTTTGAAATTTTTACGTGAAATCATGTTCTCAATCATACTTGGACTGTAACCATTATTGAGTGCTATTTGTTTAATTATATTCAGCTCTTTTATAAAATCATTTTATGACATTGGGATATTAATGAGTCTACTTTTGTAAGCTGCTAATTTATGTGGATAAGGATGAGTAGATGAGCTGTGAATAGTAATATCTGTATGCGATGGCTTATGAAAAATAGTAAAATTATGTTTGCCGTTAATTTCAGTAATAGCTAAATCCAGAAAGTTAATGGAGTTTTCTGTTTCTATCTCTAACGTGAATTTAATATATCGTAAATTCTATGAATGTTTTGAATAAATCTAATTTTCTGTTTGAGCCAGTGAAACAACAAAAGTGTTTGAATAACGGATGTTCTTGAATAATTTTTTTATTACTATCCATGAAAATTTGAGCGAGTAGAGGGCTCAGAGGGTTACCCATGATTAAACCTTGTTGATGAGTCTCACTGTATCACAACGCCCTTCAAATTAATAAAGTCAATCTGGTAATTCAATCAGAAATCCTACACCTTATAGAAATTTGTTTAGAACAAACTTATGCATGCGTTGGCTTATGAAAAATAGAAAAATCATGTTTGCAGTTAATTTTAGTAATAGTTGAATCCAGAAAGTTAATGCAGTTTTCTGTTTCTATCTCTAACGTGAATTTAATATTATCGTGAATTTTTTGAATGAATTAATGGAGTTACCCATGATTAAACCTCTTTTTACTATTATATAATACTCCATTGAAGTTAAAATAATTTTGTTCTAGACAAATTTCTAAAAAGTGTAAGATTTCTGATTGAATTAGCAGATTGACTTTATTGATTTGAAGGGCGATGAAGAAACACAATCAACAACGTTTTCCAGAAGAATCACTGCTGGAGAACCTCCTTTTATCATGCATGGGCATTGATTTGCCTAAGAAACGCATATGCAGCTATTCGGCATCACAGTCAACACCGGAATTTGCTGGCAGGACCAGATGTAAAATCTGCTTATGCTAATGTCAATTTTCTTTCCAGGGCTAAGCCTGAGGTGTTGATATTCGAGAAAGAGAAAAAACGTGTTATGACATGGGTTTTATTACTGCAGATATGTGAAATATCGTGAATAGAGAAAAATTGACCCCAATTCGTTCTGACTGAAGAATTCATTGCTGCAATCAGATTCAAGGTAGCTTTTTTTATTGTCGCATTAATAGGTTGTTTTTGAAGTTTTGTAATAATGGATTTGACAGTTTGTTACGTACGATGCGGAATTTGTTTTGTCTAACGGTTTTTGAGTTATAATGCGAACTTCAGAACTAAAACGTCGAAATCTGTACACTCAAAAATATCATCTGCAGCCCTTGCAACAATTAAATCTTTCTATTTTCAACAGGTAATTCCATGGTAAATCCTATAAAGAACAGAAAGCCGTAGTTCTGGAAGAAATCCAGTTCCAAGGACAAACTAGGTTCGCGGAAAACTTCATCAGCTTGCCGCTAAGCTAGCAACGCCATGTACCTTCCTCTATAAAAATTCTTCCATTTACAGGGCTAGTGTTCTATGGAACTCGCTTCCCTCAAACAATTTGGTCCACTTCAAGGAGCGACAGGTATCGCCTCCTACCAAGAGTTGAGAATGAAAGAAAAAAAGATGATCTGAAAATATTTTATCTTTCATGCCTAGAAATCTTTTTTAGTACGGTATTTGTATCCATGTTAAAAATTCGACTCAAACTGAAACTTCGATTTTGTGTAGAAGCTCTGTATTCCATAATGAAATATGTTGATTTGAGTTCGATTGAACCTCATTGCTCTAGCCAAGAACACAATACTCAGGTCATGCAACTAAGTTCAATATCTAGGGAGTGAAGTTTAGTAAATGCCCATGCACATTTGGCATATGCTCCAACCGATGAAGTCAACATATACTTCAGCTTTTATGGCAAAATTAAATTATCTGTGACATTTTATTCCTCATTCCAAGTCTCCTGGATGCCAAATGAAAGTCGTGTTTATGTTAGGAGAAATTTAGGTTCAGAACATTCCGTTTTATGGTATTAGCCAATAAGCAGTCAAAGCTGCCCTGCTCAATATTGGTGAGGTGCAGTGGTTCGACTTTAAAGTGTCAGTTGAATCACTTCAAAAGCACTTCAGGACTTCAGGAAGTTTATATATCTTGTACTCGAGACTACTCTTGAAGCAATTGGGCTGTAATGATGTTACGATCTCTTCTGGTTTGTATAATAAAAATCAATCTTAGATGATATTGGAATATCTTTCAAGTTATTCGTTTTATTGAAATGCAACCAAACTGACTGATAACATTTGGGCTACTTTATGACTGCAAGCTCCCTGCTTGCAGATTCTATCCATAATTGTTTCACGGAATTAAAATGTTATCCTTGTGTTTGTAATGAAAAAGAAGACATCAAATTGAGTTCAAAGATGTTCATTAAATATCGTCCCTCCAGGGTCAACATTTTCTTATACTTCGAGATCGGACGCTGCATTTGATATTACTACTTGATAACGTATTGAAGTAAACTATGAATGATAGTTCTCGAACATTTAAAAACAAAACAAGCGTATCAGAAGTGAGTTGAACAAATTGCTCCGATTTCGTAACGATTATGAGTTACAACGACAATCCATCAAGGCAAACATTGAATGGCCTTATCGCTCTTTAATTCGTTTATTTACTCTTTATCGTATATAATTGGAAAGATAATTGGCCAAAAAATGATATGTTCTTGATTTCGTACAATTATTCTAATTTGGGAAGTACCTAGAAAAGTACTTATTATTATTACTATTTGTGATTTAACTCTAACTGTTTGAAATAAACATGTAAACAGTAGAGTGATACTTTAAATCTAATAATATAACGTTTGAAAGTAACCCATTTTAGTTTGTATTCGTTTTTCAACTAGCAAGATATGACCTCAATTAGATATCATCTATTTAGAATCTCTTTAGCAAAAATACTTAAGTTATTCATCAAAAACTGAATTTTTCTACTCAAGCCAATCGGGTTGCTCTGAAAAAATGATTTCACTTTACAGGGTCTCCTAAAGAACGCCGATCGCAATAACTTCTCTGTTTTTCATCCGATTGATTTTTGAAGGGCTACACTGGCCAACAAAATTTAGAGTTCCTTTCATCACATAAAAACTTATACCAAATTTCGAATATACTATGGCCATCAAACAGTAATATGTCAATAGTGAAAAATTGACACATCAGTTTTCTATAAAAAGTACAAAAAACACTAACATATTCCATCACCTCAAATCTCTGTGTTTTATTTAGATACGCATTAAATGTTTAAATATGACGTCACCCATTCGATTAACATGGCAGTCACTTTTTATGATTCTTTGTGCGCCTCCACAATATTTGGTAACTGGACACGCAAGTGCGTGTTTGCTTGGTCCTGCTGGAAATGTGGCTTCTGCAAGTCAACATATTTTCCACCATAACGTGTTTAAACAATTGCCACTAAGTCACTAAGCAGGAGTGGGGGCAAATGTTATTCTCCTTTGTCAATCTAAAGGTTCTGGATCATCCTTGAGTAACTATCGACCCATTTGGGTGACCGCCTTGGACCCTCACCACTCGGTCACTGCGCTCTAGTCTTTTAAGTCGCATCTATACTTTACTCCAAGATGAAGGAGACTTTTAATAAAGGTGTTGCTATTTTTTTTCATTGAATCTTTAAGAGACTTGCGATTCGAAGCATGTGATTTGGCTCATCCACCCTCATTAGTTTTTATGAAGTCTACTAAGGTTTTCACCACATGAGGATTTATTTTCAAGGAAAATATCAATGTGGTTTACACAGAATATTTATATAATCAATCTGTGCTAATTTAAAAGTCACTATTACTGCTTTGGTGAGAAAAGTGAAGTGTCAACATTGATACGGTTTATTACAAGTAAAAAAATATGTACAAATTTTCGGAGCTTTACTCCTTGGACTTTTTCTTTCCAGTATTTCATTCATGCTTGTACAAATTTTCAGATTTTTATTTTTTCATTTGAATTTGGGAGGCTTTTACTTGGTAAAATTCCATTATCAATAATAAAAAACAAGTACTCTGTTTTAAGGAATTTTACTTAATAATTGCGATTCGTAACGCGTTTCACTACACCGTAGCTTCTTCAGACGAATGAATGTACAGAAAATAAGAATGAGAATAGAAATATAAAGGTTCTTGAGTAATTAAAAGCTTATTGGGTTGCTTCCTCTTAAGTGATTTTTTATGACAGGTATATCCAATAAAATTAAGGAATATATTGCTCCCCGAAGAGATTCAATAGAAGTGAAGGGCTTAAATCGACTTGTTCATTGATGAGTCTACCTGAGTGTTTGTATTTATTGATTTCTAAAGTTTCCCAAAGATCAACCTCCCAATATTTATTATCTGTATGCACAATTTCAAACTGTGGGTCGAAAGAGTGATTATTTTCTAAGAGATGATTCGCGTAATTTTAATCTGATTTTTTATTTGAAAAACTGCGTTTATGTTCCGATATTCTAATATTAAAATTTTTATGTGCTCTACCAATGTAGAAATTATCACAGTCATTGCAATTCAATCTATAAACACCTGATTTATTGTTTTTACATGATTTGGTTTTATTATTCTTTATATATTTGCCTAAATTATTATTAGTTTGGAAAGCTAGGTTGATATTATTGCTACTTAAGAATGATTTCAGTTTCACTTGTAATGCCGACGTAGGTTAAGGTGTTGAATTTTTGTTTCACCCTGTTGATAAATTGAAACTGAAATCATTCTTGAGTAGCAATAATTACAACATAGCTTTCCAAACTAATAATAATTTAGGCAAATATATAAAAAATAATTAAACCAAACCAGGTAAAAACAATAAATCAGGTGTTTATAGATTGAATTGCAATGACTGTGATAGTTTCTACATTGGTAGAACACATAGAAATTTTAATATTAGAATATCGGAACATAAACGCAGTTTTTCAAATAAAAAATCAGATTCAAATTACGCGAGTCATCTCCTAGAAAATAATCACTCTTTCGACCCACAGTTTGAAATTGTGCATACAGATAATAAATATTGGAAGGTAGATCTTTGGGAAACTTTAGAAATCAATAAATACAAACACTCAGGTAGACTCATCAATGAACAAGTCGATTTAAGCCTTCCACCTCTATTGAATCTCTTCGGGGAGCAATCTATTCCTAAATACTTGTTTTTTATTATTTTTATTTTTTCAACATTCCTTGCATTCATCTAAACTTTTCTTGTTAAGCGAAAACTTATACCGACTTTTGAAGGTACCAGGCAACCAAACAATAATACATCAATGAAAAAAATTGACAAATCAGGTTTTTTGTTTCATTAATTCATGTATTTCTATAAAAAGTAGAAACATCACTAACAAATCCTTCGCTCCAAATCTCTGGTTTTATTTGAATGCATATTAAACGTTTTAATATACAGGGTGGTCCAACGAAAACTCAACTTCTCGATTTGCCGGTTTTAAAATGACAATATGAAGAATCGCTCGGACCCGGTGATTTTTGATTCAACTTTTCCAATTTATCCCCGTAGCGGGGATGAAAAAATGTGCATGTAATGGATCAGCCAATTCAGCGTTAGTGAAATTAGGCATTTTTTCTTACAGCAATAACTTCAAAAGTCTTAAAACTAATCGTTAATTTAATGAACAATTCAAGCAGACACTGGTTCAACTTTAGCAACTCAATCAAAATAAATAAATGAATGAAAAAAATCAGAGCCTACTAGTCATTTTTTAATTAGAAGTGCTTTCAATTCAGCGAATGCATACAATCGTTTAATAATTTTTTGCTCGAGAACGGTTGGAGATACGAAAAAATTACAAGTGTCAAAAAAATTTATAAATTGAATGGAAATGAGAAAAATCGATTGTACGCTGATCAGTGGCGTATTGCAAAAAAGTTTGAAAGGGCAAAAGGAGACATGGCCTCGGAAAATGAAACACCTTGTGAATTTCAGTTAAAATCTAGGACGTGTAATGATAGAGGATGCAAAAATAGCTTGCGTTTTCAATTTGGGCTTAATATCTCAAACTGCAGGAGATTTGAAGAAAAAACAATTTTTCCGGAAATTCCAACAGCCTGTACCTCCGTTACGAAGCTTTTGTGGACCTATGTTTATATGAACTTATTTTCTTAAAATTGCACGTGGATTTACTCCCTCAAGTTGTGACATAGTATTATGTAATACCCTTTCGCACCTAATGATAGGAATTTTTATTGAAGGCTCATTGAACACATGCTATTTAATATCCTCAAAACAGCTCGAAAAAACAAATATCTCAACTATTTCAAGATTTATATAGGAGGGACTAGCATATCTCTTCTTGCCTGAGACAGTTCTAGATAATAAAGCACTGTAGACCATTCTAGATGGTGTGGCCTAATGATTAAAGTGAATCTAGAATCTGTTCTCAAAAAAAAACGAAGGCTTTGTAGTTCTAAATGAAATTACTCGAATTTTAAGAGATGAAGTCGTAGAAGAAAATTCGATGAATATAGAGTTATTTAAAATTAAAAACATCAGTGGATGAAGAAAGAAGCTTTTCAATGTATGAAAACATGCATTCAGATGGAAGAATTAAATTTCTCGTTGAAAATTTCAGAAAATATTCAATTATTAGATGGTTTTATTTTGAGATAGAATGAGAAATAAATTACGAGTAGAAAAAAGATATTAATTTTATGATAATATACTGGGTGATTCACCAGTGGCGCGGTGCTCTGTAGCTCGTACACTCTTGAAGATTTCATTTTTGTTCGAACGGTATTGTATTTAGAAAGTGAAAATCTACTTCAGCAATTTATTTTGGAGTAAACAGGGTGTCCTAATTTTCTTTAAAAAATCTTGGGTGGTTTTTTCAGATTGGAAGACCACTTTTTTGTTGAAGATTCAAGAACGTCCTAATCTCTGCTTTAATGTCTTCAAGTAATAAGTTTTTTCGGTGAGTAGTTTTGTCACAATATTTTTTTTTCCGTAAAAATTCATGAAAATAGGCTCTCAAAACATCGCATGCTCCTTCGGTCAGGGAGGATGAATACTGTTTTACGTTCGTTTTCTTATTGCCCAAGGATAGCTTTGTTGATGAATTAAAATAGATTAGTAACTCAAAAAAATTATTGAATATTGTAATTTCAAAAATATCATACCTTGATTTTTCCAAATGGAACATCCTGTATTTCATTATTCATTATGTCAACGCATAAAATATTGTGCCATAAGTATGCATAGGAATTCTTCTTTATCTTCGACCAATTTCGAAATAAAAGCAAAAATATACTAATATAATAAAATCACAGGTTGCGAAAGAATAGTTTATTAGTATATATCATTATACTTGATCAGAGAAATGGAGACATTTTAAGGTAGTCGCGTATGAAATACGTAATAGATCGGTTTTTGGTAAGATGATCTACAAGGTGTTGAACTATTTCAATAGGTGTCCGAAATGCTGCCCGTTTCTTCTTCTTCCCAATCCTTTTGAGGAAATACCGTTGCAGTCTCGACAACATTTGCGGATTAACTCACTGAAAGGTGCCGACTATTCTCTGTCTCATATTCTACCGTGTTGTAAAAGGAATCTGGTAAACGATGCCCTTAATATAACCCACAAGAAAAAATCTAGACTTGCGAGGTCTGGAGACCTAGCTGACCATCTAACAGGACCACCCCGTCCTATTCATTTGTTTGGAAATACATGATTCAAATGCTCCCTAACCTGATGTGTGTAATGTGCCGGTGCTTCATACTGTTAAAACCACAAAACTTGTCCTATATGCTCTGGTACATCGGAAGTAACATTGGTAGATGATTTTGCAGAAAATCGAAATACATTTCACTATTGAGGTACCCGTCGAAAAAGTGCGTCCCAATTAGATATTCATCTACTATAGCGGCCCATAAATTCATGGACCAACGATGCTGGTGATCTATTTGTCTCATGAGGTGTGGATTTTCCGGGGCGTAATAATGAAAGTTGTGCCTGTTAACAAGCTCATTCTTGTGGAAAGTTGCCTCCTCCGAGACAACAACTCTGCTAAACATATTTGGATTTTCCGCTACTTTGTCACTTGCCGATGTGCAAAAATTGATTCGATTATTATAGTCTTGATTGTTCAGTTCCTGGTGCAGCTGTACATGATATGCATGAAATTTATTCAGTTTCAAGATTTTTTGGGTGAAAGTTTGACTTATATCTGTTAACTGAGAAATCTTTCTTTGGTTTTTATATGGGTGCTCTGTCACTGTCAACAAAACTGATAACTGGTTGTCTTCAGCTGTAGCAGTTTTGGGTTTTTAATTTTTTTCATAAGCAACTTGCATCAGGATGCCTCTTATCAGGAGACCTTAGTGCATAAACTCAATTTGCCAACAAAGAATTTCTATCACACTCACCCAGAATAAAAATCATATCAACCATTTCCTCTTTGGAGAACTTCATGGCAGTCAATTGAGAAGATTGGGATCAAACCTCACTTTAACAATGTTTAATAACGAAACACTGATTAGTTCACCATGTAAAATGCAGAATATGATATATTCGGACACCTAACAAAAGCCACAAATAAAAAAAATGTCAACACATACCTCGATTTACGTTTTAATTATCTTGATTTTATCATTCGTTGAAAGAATTATCTTGTTTGGGTTTCATTTTTACTTCTTGAATCATTACAGAAGAAAAATTTTCTGTGCGAATAATGATGCGTGTTGATGAGTTTGTAGAATTTTCATCAAAATTTTCACAAATAATCAAATATTGCGAAAACGATCGAAGATGAAGATAAGGGTACTTATTATGGCACAATATTTTATGCGTTGACATGAATAATAAAATACAGGTTGTTCCATTTGAAAAATTCAAGATATGATATGTTTAAAATTACTATATTCAATAATTTCACTCCTGTATAAAATGAGGATAATCTATTTCAATTCATCAATAAAGCTGTCCTTGTGCAATAAGAAAACGAAAGGAAAAGAGTATTCATCCTCTCTGACCGAAGGAGCATGCGATGATGTGAGCCTATTTTCATGAATTTTTACGGAAAAAAAAAATTGTGACGAAACTACTCACCGAAAAAACTTATTACTTGAAGACATTATAGCAGAGTTTAGGACGCTCTTCAATCTTCAACAAAAAAGTGGTCTTCCAATCTGAAAAAAACCACCCAAGATGTTTTTATGGAAAATTGATACCACCTGTTTACTGCAAAATAAATTGCTGAAGTAGATGCTTACTTTCTGAATACCGTTCGAACAAAATGAAATTTTCAAGAGTGTACGAGCTACAGAGCACCGCGCCACTGGTGAATCCCAGTATAAGTCGATTTGTAGTACACGTATTATTTTTTCATTTGATGTTTGTCAATTCATTCTGTATTCCTATTATTTCATTATTAAAACTTTCATGAATGCCTACTTTCTTTTTTGGAGTGAAATTGAAAATATACATATAATTGAGAAAACTTGCATAGAATGCGGTATCTAATTATCAGACATTGCAAAATACTTATATTATTTTAGTAAGATTTTAAATAATATCATACGAAGTTTCTTCCACATAAGATTGGGTGTCTCCATGGGACGTCCTGTATAATATTGCGTATTTATTCATCAATAACATCATAGTGGGCGTTTCATGGGGCAGCTATCAAATATCATCTTTAGAATAATTTTCAAATATTAACAGGAGGAATATACATTTCATGGTTTTTGCGAAGACTTAAACAACCATTTGCGTATTAAAATTTGTATTAATAATCTTCTTATTTAGCCAAAGTAGCTCATTAGGTATGAATGTTGAATAATAATATCGATAATAATAATTTTCCGGCTTAGTTACTTGGATCCCGCAAAAGCAAGTGGGTGGAATTATTCCATAAATTGAAAGCAGTAGGTCAATTAGTGTCCTATCATTTTGGTACAATAACCCATAAATACTGTGGAAGAATCGAGTTGGGTAATTTAGGTAACATTTGCACAATAAAATGTGGAAATAAATATAATATTATACTGAAACCTGCCTTAATGGCAGTTAACGAAATAACTTCAAGTATGTTCCAATAAAAAACAAGTGAATACATAATATTTCTTTAGATGTGGGAATGACGTTAAATAAGACAATTATTGAATGTTTTTCTGGACAATATTGACGAAAGAATATTAAATTCATATTTTACTTATGACAATGATAATGGAGTACAGTAGACTTGTGTTAATGTGAACTTTACTATGAACGTCTCAATAACGAGAACACAGAATCTTTTGCATTTACGCTCAGAAATGTGAACAATCAGCACCTTTTAGTGAACAGTAATTAACTTGTTCAGACCAGCAGTATTACTGGGATAAAAAGAAAACTATCGCTCTATCAAATACACATGTACTCATTTTGCGTTTGTTGGAGTGCACAGACAGAAGTGCTCAGTGTTTGGGAATCGATTTCGCTGATAAAATAAGGTCTTCAATCTTAAGTTTACATCGAAGAAACGCAAGTTAATGTTATAATTCGAAAACCATTCAATGAAAAAAATTGAATACATGCCTGCATTTTAGTCAAAAACGTGTAGCCAACTCTACGTTCCTTCTGTCCGTTACATTCTAAGACACAAAAGCACACAAAAAATTCGCATAAGTTGTAAATTTTCTTCATGAAAGTAGATCCAATCATTTGTCCTTAAATATACCGCCATCACAATATGTTTCGCCATCACATAGTTGTGATTCCATAATAAATCCTGTTGTGTTCTTCTTACATTCCATTCCTTGATAGTAAGACCATATTCATGTTTTCTTTTCCAACAGAACAAGAAATAGTAATTTCTGCACTCTCTAACCGCTTTCTTCTGCAATTTAAATATACGTACACCTGACTATTCTATGATCGAATTGTGCAAATCGAATTTTTCTGATCAGGAAGATGATGGAGGAGAGTTTTCCAGCTATTAAGTCTGTATGTGGCTCCCAGGTGAGAGAGTCATCGATGGTAATTCCCAGAAGATTCACTGTTCGAGGTAACGAGGCGCGATCCCCAGGAGTAATCATGATTGATTGAGTTGTTCGTCTATTGAGCAAAAACTTATTACCATGAAACCACATATGCGCCTTCAAAACCGCAACCTCGCTGGAATCAGTCAGTGACCAGACATCAGTTCTAGAGGCTAGGTTAGATTGGTCGTCCGCGACCAAAATGTAATCAAAGAGATCCAAATAGTTCGAAAGATCATTAATATAAATGAGGAACAGTAGAGGCCCCTGGATAGAACCCTGGGGAACCTTGGATTTACCGACATGAATTCGAAGATGCCACCACGAACCGAAACGCACTGAGACCGACCCGACAAGTAGGAGGCCAACAGCCTCAATGGTATTCCTCTAAACCGTCGTATAGCTCCAGGTCAGTGATGGCACTATCCTCCAAGCAAGACAAATCTTCTCAATAACGCAGAGAACAGCTCCAATTGTAGACCGACCACATCGAAAACCGAATTGAGCCGAGGCAAAAACCAAATTCTTTCCAAGAAAGTTCATGAATCTAGTTTTCAATAGATGCTCAAATACTTTTGCTATTATCGCTATGGGTCTATAGTTGTTCAGATCATTAGGATCGCCTTTCTTGAAAATCGGAATTACCTCAGATCTTTTGAAAACGATAGGAAACACGACCTCTATTATATCTCACACGAATTTGATAATCTTACTATTCATTCCATACACGAAGAGATGAAGAATTTGAGAGTCTTACAGTAGCACTCCGCAGCTCCTCAACGGTAATAGGGGTGAGGAACAAGGTGGAACCCGTAAATTTTGTATATTCCGTGATATCTGGAAGTGATTGCCCGAAACCGGATGTTGTAACTTCCTCAACCAGCTGTTGACCTACCTTAGAAAGTATTCATTGAATTCCCTTGAAGTAAGAGAATCTGGAATTATATTCCTTTCCCCTTTGTCTCGTTCATCATTGATAAGACGCCACGAGTCCCTAGCTAGATTACTAGATCGCTCCAGGTATCTATCCCTCGCAATTTTTTTCGATTCCACTATGCGTTACATGTAAAAATTTCGAAAATTCATAAATCCTGTCTTTGATTCATGGTCACGCGATACATTCGAAAAAAGACGTAAAGTTCTCAAAAATTCTCGTAGTTTCGACTACTCCGGCGTAAACCAAGTAAGAGGATTGCTTTGTGAGATGTTTTCCTGTAAAACAGATATCATCAGCTCCGCCGAGTTTTCGACATTATGACGACTGACTAAAGACCAATCCAACTCAGATAGCCTATGAAGAAGTATAGTCAAACCGTTGTTAGATATAATTCGCTCAAAGTGATAGGAATTCTCACTACGTTTCATGCAGTATGGCATATTAAAAGTTAGAACCTGGGAAATGTGATCGGAAAGCCCTGAATTGATAACACTGGCGCTGAAGCTGCTAACAGGGAGATTTGTAATCACACTATCGAAACGATTTGCCGAGTTGCCGAATTAATAGAAACTCTAGTAAATTCTTTGATAGCAGGAATCAGAGAAAAAGTCTCAGATAAGTTGAAGATTATGATTTTTTCGAATCTATGGCACTGAGATTCCAAAATGCCCTCAAGACTACTCAAAAATAATTGAAAATCACCAGAAGGTAATTGGTATAACAGTATAATTAAACAGTTAATACTGGACAAAAACATACCACAATATGTAGTTCATCCCTCACAAACACAGAAACACCAACATGCTGCCGATGTGTTCTGCTATAGTAGGAAATCATCCTATATCCAGAGATGTTGATCATCTGTAGATCCTCCGGAGAGAGCCAATGTTCCGATATAGCAACAATATCATATTTAAAGTCACAGATAGAGAGGTCATCATCCACTTCATTTGAAAGCACTGTATGTTCAAATGCATAATACTATGTTTTTCACATTGGAAGTCAGTTTATCAGAATAAGAAGGTAATGGAACACCCTTTTCCCCATTAATATATGAGTTCTGTGGAGGCTCTACATGTCTAAAAAATTTCCTCCACTTTGAGTTTTCTGCGATATTAAGTCTCGTGTTGAGTTCCTATTCCAGAAATTGTAGCGCCTCACGCGAACGGCGATAGTACCTAATTTTTCAAATGGAAAATCGACCTCAAAGGTGGATGTTTCGCCCGAGGTTTTAAGTTTTTCAATTTTAAGCTGGTTGCTAGAGAACTTTTCCGGTTCAAGATAATCTAGGATCATATCAGTGGTGGCTTCTTCATTGGAAATACCTCCAATGTACAACCACGCTTTATCTGATATTGAATCTCCTTCAAAATATGCTCCATTTGAAGCGATACACATGTGCCAACGTTTTCCAATCATCGAAACATTTTTATAGGCCTTTTCAGGAATGGCCTTCAGCTGCATCTGCGAATTTTTTTTTACGACATCTATGGAATCAAATCTGGTTTCCCGGAGCGGCAATTTTAGTCTGGAGAAAAGGAAAAAGTCACACGGAGCTAGATCTGACGAATGAGTCGAATGTTCGATGGTATCTATTGAGTGTTTGATCTTGAAGTTAATAACTGTGGTTTCAGGAGAGATGTTGAGATCACGAGCTATCTCTCTAACACTGGCATGACTATATTTTATAGCACCATTTCCTTGATTTTTTGGACGTTATCGTCGCTTGAAGAGGTCGAAGGTCGTCCAGAACGGGGAAAATCTCTTCATAAGCCTTCTCTAGTAACAGAGAAGGCTCCAAGGGTGATTCTTAATTTTGTAAGGGATTTAGACCTACAGGGAAATGAATAAGAAGGGTTACGAACAAAAGACCAATTTGGTCGCAGTTCGTAAAGGTTTGCAAAGCCAATAGACCCCCACGAATGTAGTGTAATGTAATGTAGTAATTAAGGAGAGTCCTACGACGATACAAAAACTTAAAATAGTTGAAAATACTCAATGTCAATTTCCGAATACTTTCTTGTCACACAGTATAGCGCACTTAATGATAGAAATTCTCTGCGAAGGCTTCACTTGCTGCTTTAATATCCTCAAAACAGCTTGAAGAAACGAATAACTCAACTATTTCACGATTAATACAGGAGGTACTAGCTTTTTTTTGGCTGAGACAGTTCCAGATGAAGAAGCACCGTTGTACATTTCAGACGCTTCGCCCTATATGTTACAATTTAAAAAATTTTTATATCAACCTTATTTATATAACATTTTTGATCGCGGCCTAAATAGAGGGGCAGAAGAAACCAATTTCCTATAAAAGTGAAGTAAAAAGTAGTTTTGAAAGCTCCACTGAGGATTCAGTTTTATGGAGAAAAAATCCACCTCCTCCGCAACCTATAATAATCAGATAGTGAACCTGGTTAAAAGCGAACAATTTTTCCAAAATAGAAGGAGTCATATCCGTAATGAATGAAAATTAAGTGCGTACTGAATTTTCAAAAATCAAGCAGCATCAAAGAGCTTCCTAAACATTCATGTTTCTTAAAATGTAACTATGGTTTCATCGCTCCAGCTCTCGAAAGCTTAGGAAATACATCTTTAGATTTAGTTGCAATTGTGGAAATTTCAAAAACTTAATTCGTGTTTGAATGTTAGTCGTCAAATCGGTCAAATGATTAAAGTGAAGCCAGAATTAGTACTTCAAAAAGAAACGAAGGCTAAAAATTCTTAATAAATTTGCTCGAACTTTAAGAGATCGTAGAAGAGAATTCGTTGAATATAGAGTTAATTAAAAATTTCAAAAGCCCCAATAACATCAATGGATGTAGAAAGGGCTTTTAATGTATGAAAATATGTATTCAAATAAACTCATTTTCTTGTTGGAAATTTCGAACAAATATTCAATAATTAGATGGTTTCATCTTACGAGTATTTTTTCCATGGTAAAATTCGCAGAGAACCACTGATGTCCACTGGTTTCAATAGCTGTCGCAAACAAAATCTTGACAGATCGCGCTAACGTTTGGCATACTAATTGAGGACAATCCTACCAACATACAGAAACTTGCAATACTTAAAAATACTCAACGCGGGCAATTTAAAGGAGAATTTCTGGATACTTTTATTGTCACACAGTATATGTCCATAATTTAAGGAAATTCCGAATAAATTTGTATTCTATTTAGATAATTTATTAATAGTTCTGATACATGTGAAATTGAAAAAAATTTCCAAATGATAAAATAGATGATTATAATGCATGCATTCTTCTGGACGTATAAATTCTCACATTTTGAATAATGCAAATAATGGAGTATTTACGATAGTTTTTATTTGATTTTTGTTAGCCAGTATTTTCGATATTTTCTTAATGATTAATAATGAATAGTTTTCGTTTGTTCTTATCATAAGTGAGTTTCATTTTAAAGAGGAGAAAATTTGGGATATTTTGTCTAAACCACCAAACTAGATGAAACCACAGAATGTTCTGAGAATTTTATTTCTGGAAAAATAAACTTTTGAAGAAATTTGTCAAGAATGTTATGAAAATTTGGAAAGACAAAGATAAGTTTATATTATATTTCGAAAACCATTCAACGAAACAATTTTTGAATACGTCCCTGCATTGTTCTCAAAAGTACCCGTAGAATGTTGAAAACGTTTTCACCCTACTTTGATACCAACCAAGATATTAGCATATGCCAAAATCCAGGAAATTCCAGAAAATCCGAAAAAACTCGCATTCTGTTTCACTAATGAATTGAGTTTTTTTATGAGAATACTGGCATGGTCCTTCCATCTTAGCTGATCGTCTAGATATATGCCCAAAAACTTAACAGAGTTGGACAGTGTTATACCATTTACTAAAATTTCTGGAACTCTTGCTCGAGATCGGCCACTGCTGAACGCAAGAGCCTCAGTATTTTCAATATTTAGTACCAACTGATTTCTGACGCACCAGTCATTTGTGCTGGTCAATATTCCTGACTGTATTTGTAATCTCCTTGGAGGAGACAAGGACGTTGACATCGTCCGCAATATCAAACACGTTACAATCAGCGTCGCTAAGAGGTTCATACATGAGATGATCTGGAAGGTTATTAATATACATGAGAAATAGAAGCGGTCCCAAGATTCTCCCCTGTGGAACCCCCGTCTTCACATGGCGGTCCACTGAATAATACGTATTCTCGCTTACAATTATTGCCACTCTCTGCTTTCTGTTCGACAAGTATTCTTTGATTAAGGCTAACTAGTTGTCTCTGATACTGCAAGCCTCCAGTTTATTGAGCAGTACGTCATGCTCCACGCAATCAAAGGCCATACTAGCTACCATACTCATTGAGTATGACCCAGCATGCACGATAGGAATGAACTCTGGACTCTGTGCAGGCTATATCATTGAAGTGATTTCGTGATCTTGAAGGTAGTTCCTAACGATATGAGTTTGGTTAGGTCTTGCGTTATCATTTATTATTAGAAAGTTCAGAATCATGTTTGCCGCAAATGTTACAACATGTTCTTCTAAAACGTCCGTAACGTACCTCTGAGGATTCACGGATCCCTTATTTACGAAGACCAGATCAGTGTAGGCGTTCAAAAAAATTCCTACCCACGTCAATATCCAACCTGCAAAACCATAAGTAGTTAAAAAGTTGCAATGGGCATAACTAATATGTCGACGACTATACACTAGAGAACGTCGATCGTAATGAAAAAGGCAAAATCTCGACTCATCTGAGAGCAAAATCTCTCTCATAATCGGACTCTTGGTCGGCCTCGAGTTGTGAGACCAAAACGCTTGTCAGGTTGTATCGTTCATTTGCATTCCACTGTTTTGTCGAAGCTGCATTTAAAGAAGAGTAGCAGTAGCAAACCGTTGTCTCAACGAAGTCTTCCTGTACTTGCGGATCATTCTGGAAATATATCTAACCTAATACTGTCTGGTCAAATTGCTTGAGTTGCGTTGCATTATTATCGAAAATCAAAATTTTCAAAAAGAACAAACGCGAGAATTGATCAACAGCTGCTGTATCACTAAGTGGTAGTATCTTGCCAAATCTCGATTTATTTCTTTCATTTTATTTCTCATGACATGAGCGAACATGAGTGCCAAGAAAAAGCATCGAATTTTATTGGCATATGTCCGAGCATACCCGAAGGCCGGCTCGGACGCGTAAAGGATATGATGCTCGTCTCCTGCGCAGAGTTACCTGGGTTCAATCCCCACAAAGTAGGTGCGATACTTCGGATTCTGCAACAACTGCATCAGACTCCTCTACACTTGTTTCAGAATTTAGTTCATCATCACATCAACTCGAATATCAGGATTGGGGGTGACTTGCGTTGTATTTTGTAAAGAATATACTCCATCGTCATTTATCGCTGATGTATTCAAAATAGATGCAACATTGTTACTCGACTATTCTTGGATTGAAGAGGTGCTGATATACTCAGCTGATGGCAATTGTGAGCTAAGAGGTTCAGGTGTTCTGTCTGCAATATTTGTGGATTCTGCAGGTTTAAACATGTAGTCTGGAAAAACATCAGGATTAGAGAGCCAGATGCTTATCTTTTTTCAAGGTATTACTTGCATTCTGAACAGTTGCGGCTTTTCCATACGCTTCATCGAACAAATCCCCAATTGGTTAATGGTAACAACGCGCCCAGGATGGTTTTTCAGATACTTTGGAATTTCTTAGTTGGAATAAGTTTTTAGTGAGTCGGCTCTGTGGCGTAGAGGATATGATGCTCGTCTCCTGCGCAGAGTTACCAGGGTTCAATCCCCACAAAGTCGGTGCGACTTTTCGGATTATGGGAATCGCTCGAGTATCCATCTTTCGGAGGAAATGTAAAGCCGTCGGTCTTATCTAACAGAGATGTGTTGGACATTAAAGATCCCTTCTCTCGACACGAGAGGGGTTCGGCAAAATACCAGGGTTAGCGAGGTGACAGAATTCCCCTGCGTGTCATTGGCCTAAAGGCGGAAATAGAGCACGTTAAAGGAATTAAAACAAACAAACAACATATCCGAAGAAGCATGTGTTAATAATCAGTTGCCTTCCAAAACAGAAATTTGAAATATTGAACTTGTGTTTAAACCTGAACACAAATGCAATGTACCCTACCACAGTCTTATCTAATCAAGGTTTCATCTTGGATTCTCTATCACGCTACCTTGTACATCTATTTCTGTAACTGATTGTATATTTTTTTCTTTCAGGAAGCAAAAATAAAAATATAGCCATCGAGCCACTAAAATTAAATCCAAATATTGTCATGAGTAGATAGCATTGTCTAATCATCCTGTACTATCTTAAAAAAAGAAAACTTCTGACAATGTCTCGTTTAATATTCAACTTCACACTCCCAATGCAAATAATGTCCTTTGAAACTGCAGGAAAACCATAAATAGATGTAGGAACAAAGTTTATAGTCTTGTATATTTGAAATATTGTCATTATGAAAAGACAGTTGTGGGTGTTAAAGATACATTCTGATGTCGCAGAGTACGTCATTATCCTTAGAAATAATTATATGACCTATAGCAGGTGTTGGTAGTGAAATTTCAGAAATAAACTTCGAATCATATGCATGCATTTTTTTTCTAGTAAACAAAACAACAAATAAAGCATCTCCTTCATTCTCTCTTATACAGGGTCTTTCATTCGAAAGTTGACAAACTCAAATGGAAGAAATTTTATCGATAATCACTATTTATGACCTCTTAAGTGGAGACGTGGTAGCCCAACCAATATAATACTGATAGGTGGCCAAATAATTCACAACCTCTAAAAAAGTATGCTTCCTATTAAACTGAATCCTCGCTTTCAATTGGGCAACGCGTGAGACGACAAGCTTTGAGCAGCTTCAGGTGCGCATGTGATAAGCCTCCAGTAGGAGTTTGAACTCGCTACAATCATTTGTTTGTTGATAGTGTTAATTTTCGTGAAACAGTAATTTATTGTGCGTTCTTAAAATAAGTGGCATCAATTTTGAGCAAGGATAGACTATCAAATTTTATTTCAAACTTGGACACAATGCAACAAAAACATTCGAAAAACTTCGGCAGGACTATGGAGTAAGTGTTTTCTCAAAGGATCTGGTTTTTCGGTGGTTTGAGGCTCTTTCAGAAGGGAGAGAGTCGATTGAAGATAAACCACGGAGCGGAAGGCCTTCAAGTGAAACACCGATGGAAATGTCCGAGATCTTGAGTGCACAGAATGAAGGTAAATATCAAAAACTCACTGAAAACTCGTTACCCTCCTTATTCATCAGACATGAATCCTTTAGACTTTTTCCCCTTTCCTGAGAATAATAAATCACGTCAGGGGAACTCATTTTAGAACACTTGAAAATATCCAAACACCTGTAACCGACCAGCTGAAGTCTATTACATTATCCGAGCTCCAGCAATGTTATGATAAGTGGAAGGATCGTCTGAAGCGCTGTGTGGCTTTACAAGGGAACTATTTCGATAATTATTTTATCGATAATTACTTTGTGAATATATTTGAATGAAAAATTGAAAAAATAAGTCTCATAACTTCAATTACATATGTCGTACAATAAAGTACGACCTGTAAAAGTAAGATTTTTCCATGAACTTTGTGGACAATTGAGTGCCGCTCATATCTCTTCAATTTTTTATTCAAACTTTCATTCTTTATCCAAAGGCAATGTACTCGCACGTGCACACGAATTACGAAATGAGTTTTGAACTTATTTACAGACAGAATCACACAATGACATTAACAAAAATGAAATTGGCACATCTTTGCGACATATCTGAAAATTGGAAATAGCACATCATGGTATAGGCTCCATGAATTAGTCATTTGTAACAAAGTTTCGGATGCTAGGTAGATGGTCCGGTCTCTAGAATGGGATGGATTTTACAGATAAAACATGATGAGCTCTATTGCGACGAAATTATACGGAGGTAAACTCGTTCCCCAGTTGGATCTCCGGGGTTGAACTCGCTCGGGGGGTCATGATGGTAATGCGACTAACAACAGTCCTCTGGAAGACGCATGGGGTCCCCTAGAAACTGATGAGAGAAGCCAATTCGTTATTATGAATTGCATTCAAGGCATCTGTTTGAGGTAGGGCTTTACGTTTTGCCAGAGCGTATGTCGCATTGGAGGATAACGCTTTCGACCAAGCATGGTTCAAAATCATTTTATACAACAAAACCGAATTTCTATCTTATCTTTATCCATCTCCTAACGATAACAACTACCCTAGAATGTTTCTGTATTTAGGCGACAAGGTAGACACTATACAGCATCCGTTAGCTGAGGTCATCATAATGGGACACTTCAACGACCAAAACATCAACTGGCTCCAACACTCAGATAGGATCGATCAGAGCAACTCGTTGATGAGCCAATAAGAATTTCTGACAATATAAATGGTTTTCCCAATATTCTCGATCTCTCCTTGTTTCAGAACCAGAAGACTTCCGTTAACACGTCTCATCTCTCTTAGGCAGCTCCGATCACTACCTTGTTTCTGCAACATCGTACAGCCACGTAACGAAGATCCAACGCCTTCCATGAAGGTATGGCTTTTTGAAAGAGCAGCTGGGAAGAGCTGCGCGAACTTTTTCGTTGTTTTCCTTCAATGACGTCTGTTTTTCATATCCTGACATCAATGTCTGCACTGAGTCCGTCAATGAAGTTATTCTTGTACACTCCAACAAAGCTGCCACAGTTAAAAAGAGAGCTTATAAGAATTCGAAGAAAAATTAAACAGATGAAACTATAAATAAATATGTGCGTTTCAGTAACATTTGTAACTCAATAATTGATGAAATGAAAACCTATTTCAATGAAAGAATGAGGAACAGGCTCTTGGAACGGAACGGTGGAACTCGTGAGTTATGGTCAATGGCGAAAGCAGTCAGCATCAACTACTGCAAGTCATCCTTCACGCCTTCGAATATATAAATTGCAAAAATGATTTCGCAAAATTCTGTTTTAGATTCATCAAACGTAGTGACACCAAATATCCCACACGTTCAATCGAATATGTCTGAAGTGAAGTTCAGAGTTCGTATAGACAGGTGCGTTCTTCAACAACTAAACTGTAACAAAACAGTGAGTCTTAATGAAATACAACCGTTTTGAAGGAAATCCAGTGTTAGCAACTGTTCTTCATCTTCTATCTCAGATTTCGTATGAGAGTTGAACGTTTCTGGAGTATTTGAAAGTTTCTAGAGTACAACCGATTCCATCGAATGGAAAGAAATGCCCAACCCAAAACTGTCGTCCAATCGCATTGTTGCCGTTGGAAAGAGTTACAGCGTATTATCAGTGATCAACAACACGGTTTCAGTAAACAACAAACAATTGGTGACCTCTTTGCATGCGTTAAGTATTTGTAGACGTCAACAATCGGAAAGCATAGCGAATCAAAAGATATCTTGAAGGCCTTCGATAGGGTGTACCACGCAACTTTGTTTAATAAAGTAATCGCATATGGACTTTCCGAAAACTTAAGCTGTTGGATTAGTAGCTTTCTCTTCAGTAGATCGGTTTGGGTGGTTGTTGATGGTATAACGAGTGAATCTTCTCAGGTTAATGCAGAAGTACCCCAGCGCTTCATAAACTCGAGAACACTTTTTCTGTTGCAGATGAATGATCTCCTCCACTCCACCGAAAACAGAATGTTTGGGTTTCCAGACGACTGTACTCTGATGTCCTCATTCGTTAGTCAGAGTTCTATAACTGCTGAGGAGTCACACCGACGAAGATAACAACAGAGCATGTAAGTGAATTCAGATTTGAAGAAAATATCAGAGTGGGGTCGGTTGAACTTAGTCCATTCCAAAGTCGATGCTGGAGAACCTCTTCTAATCACGCAAGGTCAATGGCAACATGGCAACAAACAATGAAATATCGTCTAAGCTCGCTAAGCTCAAAAAAGGGTATCTAATTGATATAATAGTGACAAAACGGATTCCTACTGGTGTTTCCGTGAGTAGAGAACTCCGTGAAAAATAATGAAAATGTTATTTTTGATGATGCGAATGGTGGTTTTCCCGAAAATAGTGATAGTAACCTCAAAACAGCGGTAGAAATGTTGACACTTAAAAGTGAACTGAAACTGACAATAGTTGAATTAAACTTTGCTCAAATTTTAGAAAAGGAGAAATAAGACAAATAGTTATAAAGAAATGATTATTAATCTTCTAAATTCATATCCCAATAAAAGCATAAACAAACCAAAGTGCAACGTTGCACTTTGACGTGACTAGAAACGCTAAGTCAAATTCTAATGTGACTTTAAAAAGTACCAAGGGTGTAGAACGGACACAAAAAGTAACTCCTGCAGTAACTAACACAGTAATTCAAGGTAGTGGACTCTCCACTACGAGATCTGCGGGTGCTGTCCTAAGGGCATGGTTACATGTAAGTCGCGTCAATACAAATGCTAATGAGGAAAACGCAGAAGCTACCTCGGAAATTAATTTCCTGGCAGAGAAGGTCTCCTGGATGAACTGAATAAGCCTGAGATATGGCCTAGCGGAATTGTGGTCAAGAGATTCAAGTTTTTTCGGAACAAGCCCCAGCAAGAAAACCAACATTGGGTGCAATAGTATTTTGAGAATATTCAACTTCAATGTTCAATCAATAGTCAATAAAAGTAACATCCTAGCATACTACACGAACAAAAACTGCGCAAATATACTTTGTATTACTGAACACTGGCTTAAAAAATCCAAAACCCCATTTGTTGATTTAGAAAATTATGAAATTATCAGTCTATCATGAAGGAAACATTACAAGCATGGTGGAGTACTTATAGCTGTCAAAAACCATATCAGAGCAGTCACAATACAAGGACTGGATAACTCAATTATAAAAAGGATCTAGAAGTATCTGGTATTCACATACTACATTTAAATCTGGTAATTCTGGTGACTTACTGGTCTCCTAGTGGTGAACTGGCAATTGGTGAGTATTAGTACTAAATATAGACGCGCAAAAATAGCTCTAGCTGACGACTTCAATATTGATTTTATGAGCAATTCTAAAGAGCTCAATGTAATGAAACATTTGTTTCTTACATTTGGAATGAAACATGTTTTTAATGAACCATCAAGAATAAGATCATGTATTGTTAATTTAGTGGTTACAGAGGATATACTTGATTATTGTACTACTAGAATAGACGAGCCACACTTGTATGACCACTACGTCCAGTGGTTAGATATAGGGTCTCGACAATTGATCTTTCCTGTTGAAAAAGAAAAAATTATTAAATGTTGAAGACTATCTGATAAAAGTACTAACCTTTGTCGGTCTGAACTTCGAGACATAGATTGGGAGAACTTTTTCAGCGATAAAAATGCCAAAAATGCCTTTACTGCATTGAGCTTTGGAAGCACTTATATGATGAATATTACCCTGAAATTGAGAAAAAATTTTAAAAAAAAGTTAACTATGTCAATGCACATCTTGAGAAAATAAGATCCAAACTTGATAATAAGCGAACTGCAGATAGAGTTCAGAGGTCAGAACAATCAACTGAGGCCAACAAACGTTGTAAACGTCAATAAATATCTACTCTGGACCAAATTAGAAAAAAAATGAAGACTATATTAAAGCCGCTCCGATTCAACCAAAAGCAATCTGGGAAGTAATACGTAAAGAAACCAATCCTCCAAAACGTGAAACATATATGGATTTGATTCCCACTGTTTCTGAATTCAATGAATTTTCGTGAACATTGATGACTGAATATTGCTCAGGAAATGGCCACATCAAAAAATAACACTGTGTCGAGCGATCAGCCAAATATAAACAATCTTGAAAACAAGAAATCATTTTACTTATTCGACTGTTCAGACACAGAAATTAAATGATTAATTGTTTCATTAAAGCCGAAGTCATCTAAAGATATGTCCGGAATGAAGATGAGCTTGCACTTCCCTTGACATCATTGATTAATAAATGTTTCAAAGACGAATATTTTCCCAATGAGCTTAAGCTCGAAAAAATCATTCCTGTGCAAAAAAAAGGTGAAAAAACTAAATGTGATAATTATAGGACAATTGCTCTGTTGCCAGTGATGTCCAAAATTTTCGTGGCTATTAGAGACCGAATGGTTAACTTTCTTGGAAAAAACAATCTGTTCAACAATGCACAGCATGGGTTCAGAAAAAAACAGAAGTACCACTTCTGCAATTCGGGGTACCCTTGATATAATTATGAAGGATTTGGATAAGGGTGACAAAGTTTTAATGTTGAATTTCGATTTAGGCAAGGCTTTTCATAGCCTGTTCCATGATATACTTCTGAATAAGCTCAAGCTCTGTGGTTTTCGTGCCAAATACACAATTTATTGAGGTCATACTCATTGGCTGGAAGCAGGTTGTACTGGTTGGAGATGAAAAATCAGGCATTCTGGAATTGAAGTGTGGGATCCCCAAGGTTCCATCCTTGGCCCTCTCCTTTTTCTGATTCTAATCATTGATATTGACATACCAGGTAGAAATGCTTTTCTCTATTGTGATGATTGTAATGGTTTAGTTTCTGATTTTACTGGATCTAAATAATGACGTTTAATGAGATTCAATTATAGAAAGGCTAGTTGAAGAAAATTACAATTGACACTACCTATTAATACCTATGCCTAGCTAGATCAGATTCCTTTAATCTCAGTGTGTGAGATCTTCGTCTAGAACCTAGGTCCTAGATATAGCCCTAATAATAATACTCATCACTTCAATGAACTAGCTTTATTACAAGATGAATATCAAAATCACAGTATCTGATTAATAATTTACTAACTCTAAGATAAATAATACAAAAAATACTTTAACTAAAAAGATTAACCACTAACAATAAAAGGAGTCTCAGAGGAGATGAATTCAAATTACGTTTTTCAAATTCTCAATTTGAAATAATCTGAGCTTTTCAACAAATTGAAACTCAATGATAGAGCTCAGTCAACAATTAACGAAGATAGAAAAGAATTTGATCATTAAGAGAAACACTTAGCTTTTTAGGAATGAGACTAATTCCCACGATGATTGGATTTGGTCTTATACATCAGTTTTCTGGTATCCCTGTATCTTACAGGTTACCTGTTTGGCTAAATATCGTTCGCAAGGTGACTGCCCTAGGTGGCAAGAATAGTTTCCTCAAGACGAGGTTACCCCAGTCGTAAAATATTAAGGTTTGGCATAAAGATGACTCAAAATATCTTGACGGTGAAAAAAAATTTTTAACAATATCATATCTCTCGGATATCTTTTTTTAAAATGGACAGAATGAATTTGACTTACCCTTGGAATAGCAGATATCGATCTAGGTTGATTTACAAAAGAAAATTCGAAATCTCGCTAATTGAATTGTTTTTCGAGGAAATCCGGCAAAATTACCGACTACTTATAACGCCTCAGACGATTGTAATTTATCCAGAAAATCAATGAATACTAAATTTCTATTACTGAAAGTTTTTCACTCCAATCGCTACAACACAGCTCCAATAAAGTAACAAACGATTCCAACGATTTCTAAATGGAAAAGAGAAAGAATCTAATGAATTCCGAATTTATATAGACTTGGTTCTATCAAAAAACTATTGATATTCAAAAAAATTAATAAAAAAGCGACATTATTTTCTTCACAACAATAAAGTGGAAACGAAACATAGAATGAGTTACTGTTTTCCGTTCTCCCACAGAAACAAGAAATCTTCTTTCAAGTACTGACTTCACAATTTAACGGCGAACAACCTAGATCAATAGCAATTATTGAAAGTTCAAGCAAAGAACAACAAGAAGTAATAAATGATACCAGAACTTGGTTCTCAAAAAATAAGTTGAAATTGAACGGAGACAAAGCTGAATAACTCACCTTTGGAACATGAGACGAGATTGCATCAGTGAAGTTTCATGGTGTGTGGAATGATTCAAGAATCACCTGGGCGACACATATCGAGAAAACATGTGAAAAATTGTCACGGGTACTTTTTTCTTTGCGAAGAATCATGACTGTTAGTACGCAACAATCATCGAAAATTGCATACTTCGCTTACTTCCATGCTGTAATGTCATATGGTATACAGATATGGGGATTATCATCTGAAAGAGATAAAGTTTTCTTGTTGCAAAAGAAGGCTCTGCGAATAATTTTCAAATTAAAAACTAGAGACTCATGTAGGCCAATCGGCAGGAAAATATACTCACCTTATCGTGTGTGTATATCTATGAAGTTCTAAAGCAGGTTCATGCAGATAAAAATGACTATCCAAAGCGGGGTGATCTCCACTCATTTAACACAAGAGGCAGATAGGATCTGGCGATCCCTCTCCACCGAATGAAAATGACCCAAAACTCGTATTTATACTGGGGGGTCAAAATGTATAATAGGTTACCTGAAAATATCAGAAACCAGAAGTAAAGTCAATTCTGTAAAAAACTGAAGAATTTTCTCTTGAGCGGGTCTTTTTATTCACATGAAGAATTCATGGACTCAAATTTTAATGTATAAATATTTTAATAAGTATGTATACATAGTTTGTAGAATTATCTGTTGTACCTACTTGTGACGTGTCATGTTATCTTTGATGACAAATTTATTTATTCTATTCTACCGAATTTCTTCAGAAACGAACATTCATTTACTCGGTGTCACAGTCAACATCGGCGTTTGCTGGCATGACCAAGTATCAGACATGGCCAAATCTGCTTGTGCTAAACACAGTTTTCTTCTCAGGGCTAAGCAGTAATTCTCGCCATCACAGTTGATGATGTTATACAACGCACAGGTACGACCTGGTCTGGAATACTGTTGATACTGTTCTCATATGTGGGGCTCCGCACTCAAATATTCATTACATCTATCGGATAGTCTCCAGAAAAGAGCTCTGCGCCTCAACGACCAACCGGAGTTCACGCGTGATCTCCAGCCGCTCAATCAAAGGCGGCAGGTTGCTGATCTTTCTCTTTTCTAAAGGTACTTTCATGTTGAATGCTCTGAGATATCTTTGTTCCATAAAGAATCCAGTTCCAAAAAAAAATAGGCTCGCTAACAACTTTTGTTTACAGGGCTTGTGTACTGTGGAACTCGCTTTCAGAGACCATCTTTCTGATAACTCACAATTTCGCTCTCTTCTACCATCTTGGCCGGCTACAACTCTGACATGATAGGCATCGCCTCCTCCCAAGAGTTAAGAATAAAAATAACTAAAATTAAAAAAAGTCAAGTATGTACTGACTGTTCTTCTGCATTGTAAGAAATTTAATCCATATAAAGTCTTGATACCTCTATAAAATTAGTATTTACACCGCATATGTCATCATCATTAAGCAAACATTTAAATATATATTTTCCAGAAAATTTGAAGCAATATGACTAGGTTAGAAAGCCTTTTCAATCCTCGAAATTTCCACTAGGAGGTGTTTGACTATTCACAAATCAATTAGTGATTTTGAACTCACCTATCACTAAATATAAATATAAAACAGTCTAATAAGTGAAACTTACTCCACCGAGCAGAATATTCAATTGAAATCAATCAAGTTTTTCCTTTTGCAAATTATAGAACAATATATTTAAAAAAGAGCAATCGAATGTTAATGAAATACAAATTGCCGTCGAACGAATGGAAACGAGAGTAAATATTTGGTGTAAAACCACACATTATATGCTTATTAATAGTTCATAAATATTAATGTAGCATTGATTAATAACCGTATTAATTAAATACCTGAAGCTCCGTATGATCGTTTGGGTATTAGAAAATTAAATTACACCCACTTCATTATAAGCGGGAACTTATCAGCTTCTTATTGGAATTATTCAGTTCATTAATATCTGCCAGTATTGCTGGATAATAATTACTAATCAATTAAATCTTTCAATCTAGATATATGTTAGAGTTTTAACGGAAAATCATAAGAATTTATTTATAAAATTAAAAGTACGATATTATGTATGATTTTATGATGTGAATACTAGATAAACTTTGCACCGTAAACTGATATTAAAACATTGCGCTCCCTTCAACAGATTTGTATATTGCTGCTACAAAAGGCACACTATACAAGAAAACCACAATTTTCGCTCCAATCATTGTGCGTCGAAATCATATTTTGATGCGACATTCAAATGCGCTAGTACAAAAACAGAAGCTATTGTAGTGAAGGTTTTGGCGCGTACAACGATCCACAATTATATTACAATTTTAAACGAAGCTTCAAACCATGATAACAAGAAACTACATCTTTTTGTTGTGAGTTTATTCTACCTTATAAAGGGGTGTAAGTAAAAATTTTAGACCTCCAAGATAAGCCGAGTATTGACAGATAATAATTTGATAAAAAAGTCGTGTCATTTTGTGTGGACAATATCAATTTAGGGGTTGTAGCTAGGCGAGGAACTAATAATGTATGAGCAAAGTTACAATTGTATCTGAAAAAACCGTTGATGGGCATTGCCCATATAATTCAATAAAATCTGCTGCAGATAGTTCATCTTCAGATTACGAAAGCATTATTGTGTGAATATATTTTAACGTTTCTTAGTTCTTGAAATTATTTGTGGGTTCAAATCAAACATTTCAATGTTACAAAACTCTAAATAGTTTATTTACACGTACACTGAACAAATATAACACAAAACTAAATGACTAATTTATATATCACAATCGATACTGCTTAATTTATATCTAACACTTTGTCCACTTATTCGCGCTCTGTATTGAAAAAATAATTTCTGCGCTTCGCACCCTCTTCTTATATACAAGTAAGAATTGTTCAAGAACATTTGCGTAACTTCGGCTCTTTTCCAGATCTTCGTTCGAGAACCTTCCGGAAATAACAACACTGATTCCTTCCTAATACGGCGCGCTGAAACGTTCGAATCTTTCTCGAAGTCTCCCGAAAGTGCCGCCGGGTGGTGATTGATAGGGTTGGCTTTAGGGACAATTGGATATCGTTACAATATTTATTTTCTTATATTTACACGGTACGAAATGAGTTTTCCTCTGAAGCTGGGTAGAACATCACCAAACGTCTACATTAAAACCAGGAGGCTTGTGCTTATGCCTATCTTGGAGAGAGTTCTGAAAATGTACCTGCTGTTAGAATACTATTCTTTAGATTTTGGAAAATGTCTCAAATTCATGAAAAACTCTTTTGAAAATACTTCGGTTTCATTTTTTAGACTCTCAGTCAGCAAATATTCATTAAGCTGTATTGAAGGTTGAAGATCAGACACTGAAGAAATGGAGATAACTTATTGGGCAGATTTAGGTAACAGCAACTGATTGGGAAGATATTCAAAAACCTCTGGATGTATTGATTGAAAAGTATACAGTGTGTTCCAACCAAAATCTGCCACCCCCTCAAGATGGACCGATTTTGGCGGGAAAAGCTAAGTTATATCAATTTTTGATTGGAGGGGGACAAATTTCTGAGTTGGTCAGGATTGTTAAATCAACCCCCTACCCAGCGCAGCAGTGAAAATTCATTATAGAGAAAGTGACATATATTTGGAAAAGTCTTTCAATTCTCTATTCAAAAATACTATCGTTATGAACATTTAATATCACTCAAGAACATACAATGAAAGTTTGTACTCCAACAAAAATTTGCCACCCCCACTATGTCAATAAAGACTGATTGTAGTGGAAAAGACTGTGATATATCAATCTAATTTCTAATTCAATTTTCTGAATTGGTCTGGAAAATGTGAAATCTCTCTACCCTTAGGAGTACCTAAGTCAAATTCATTACAGGGAAAATGGACCGAGTGGCATATCTTTGGAAAGGTCTTTCAAGAGAATTTGTTATTCCATCTATGTCAAGAGTGAGTAATTGTAGCGAAAAAAACTGAGGCACGACAACTTTTGATTGGAGGGGGATCAATTTCTGATTTGGTTCGGAGTATGTGGAATCAACCCCCTACCTCTGCAGCTACTAACTTGAAATGCATTATTGTGAACGTGGATCGATTAACATATCTTTTATCATTATCTACCTGAACGTTTAACATCATACAGTCAGAACACAACAAAAGTTTATTTTCCAACGAAAATTTTACGTTGCTTGAAATGAAATTAAGTTCTCAAAATTACTTCATTCAACTATGCAATTCTAATTATCTGCCATCATTTTCAAGTGAGAATTCTTGTACTCAGCACTTCTAAATTTTTAATTCTCAAGAAGATGTAATAATTCTCTAATAATGTGTAGGAATTATTGTGGATATTGGCATATCCAGAATCTATTGTAGGACCTTTCATCATCGAAGGTAATATCAACAGAGACACCTATTTGCAGTTATTGGAAGAATCAATAAACCCCAGACTCGCAGAAAATGATAAAATTTTCACAAAATGGGATACGTTTCCAGCAAGATGGTATTCCTGCACATTTCGATGTTAGTGTGCGACAACATATGAATCCAAATTTCTCACTTGAATTGGCAGAAGATGAACAGTTGAGTGGCCAGCCAGGCCACCTGATTTGAGTCTTTTCGATTTCTTCTTATGGAGGTCACCTTAAATCGAAAGTTTATGCTATACAACTTGTAAACTGGAAAGAGCTACTGAGAATAATCGCCACCTAATGCAGGCTTTCGATATCAGAACTTCTTCAAAATGCAGAATATTCGCGAACCGTATCATTGGAAAGAGATACGAGGACGTCATTTTGAGCTTTTAATTTGATTTTCGGCATTGTCAATTTCTCGTTGAAATACAATCTTTTTTGTGTTCGAACTGTCTGTATGCTATTGTAACGATATGCAATCGTCCCTGAAGCCGACCCTGTCACTGCCCAGCGGAATGACGAATTGCGATGCACGTTCGAGAGAATTCGAGAAAGATCTAAAAGTGCCCGCGAGCCTAAATTACGCGGATCTTCTTGAACATTCAAGAGAAGAGACCTAAGAAGAGACATCTCGAAGCGCGGAGAATTCAGTTTGAATAAAGCGCGAATAAGAGGACAAAGCGTTTGAAAAAAATTAAGCAGTATTGATTGTGTTATGTAAATAAGTTATATAAGTTAATCATTTAGTTTAGTGTTTTTAGTGTTTCAATTGTACACTTTACGTGTGAAAAATTAATTAGTGTTTTCGTAACGTCGAAGTGTTTAATTTAATCCCACCAATAATTTCAATTACACTACACACATTAAATGTTCATGAAGATACTATTTATGAATAAGGAAATGAAAGACATTTCCAAAGATATATCACTCGACCCACTTTCCCTATGATGAATTTTGATTCGAGTGTAGCTGAGACTGGGGGTTGATTCAACATGCTCCGAGTCTACCCAGAAATGAATCCCCCTCCAATTAAAAATTTAGTCGCAAGTTTTTCCGCTACAATCCGTCGATCTTGAGGTAGAGAAAGTGGAACACACTGTATATTCACTGTAATTTACATTAATTTCAAGCTACGTCATTTGCCAAAAACAACCTAATAGGACGAATTAAAAGTCTCCACATAAATTCGTTGGTTAGTATTCAATCGCTTTCGTACCAACAACCTTCAACGCGGAAATTTTCGTATTTTGATTGAATATATTTTATGTCTGTCTTGTACAACTGTTCCAGTAGAAAGAGTCTTCACCCTTATGAATGAATTGTGGATGTCTGAAAAAAATTACTCACGGGTTCCGGTTCTGAAGGCGACGTTGATAACTAAAGTCAATATGACAAAAACTGGCCAAGAATTTCATTCTTATTCAGAATCGTAAACAACTTTAATAAAGCAGATTTGTTTTTCTGAAAAATATAAAAACAATTAAAACAATATATATATATATATATATATATATATATATATATATATATATATATATATATATATATATATATATATATATATATATATATATATATATCTGTTTTAATTTATTTACTTTCAGAGCAACTTTGCTATGAAAAAATTGGTTGAGTGGTACTGGCGATTGAATTTTTTCACAACTTGTTATTATAAAATAATTTTCATTAATATGAATATTAATATAATGAATATCGCTTTAAGTTACACTATTTCTAAATGAAGAAAGTCAAAAAGTTTCTTTTTTCATTGTTAACCCTCTAATAGAGGTATAAAAACTAAGGTCACGTTTGGAATTAAAACTAAATGGTCAGGTTATGTATAACTTAACCTAAAGTACTATTAATTAAATGTTTTCGGTCCCCATTTGAAGTAACATTCCTTCCACTCCTTCCATACCCGGAATTGCTGCAATACGACCCTGCACTATTCCTTATTTTATATCATCAAAACTTTTTCGATATAACAATCGAGCCTAAATAATTTTTTTCATCAACTTCCATGCAAGTTTTGGGAGAATTTGCAAATTGAGTCCAATGACTACAATTCAGTTGTTATTTTATATTCAATAAACATTAAGAAGCAGGTCATGACTTCTGTTAAACGATTTGGCATCATCGAGATATTAATCATTGACGTCAATAATGAACACATGACATTTGATCTCAAGTCGTATGATGTATTGCTCTTGAAACATATTATTTATGTTTTTCATGGACAAAAATATTTTGGTAATATGTAACGACAAGCATTGAAACTATATTTGGTAGAATAATCCCATAATGCATTCTTGTACAAGACCATCTTACTCGACAGAAGCTATTCGGTATAAACGATAAATTTCCTGGTTTTGCTCTAGATATACCAATTTTTCCATTTATAAATGAAACTTATCGTTAGTTATGATCAAGAGTAGATATAAGATTTTGATTTTTTTTTGATGTTCCAAATATTTCATTCATGGAAGACTTTTCTATGAAGAATAAAACTTAGAATAAGCCAACTACGTAGTAGCTATCGTTTGTTTATGACGAATAGCGGCTTTCTTCAAACGGTCAAGGATCCACGGCCATATAACCAATCCACATATCCTTGTATTACTAATTGATAAAATTGAAATAATTCAAAAGTATTCTCTTTGTCGGTTCTTCTTACTCTCTTACAAGAGGAAACCGGAGTCATTGTGACCGCATTCGCACTGCAATTGAAGCGATGGCTCGACTGGCGAAGAGGTTTTTTCAATTTAGCTCTCTGCAGAATAAAATGAACAGAATAAATCCATAAATCCAACAAAACTTATCTTTACTAGCTTTGAATATATTTCAGACTCCTGTCAGGGAACTTATACGTCATCTTAACCTAGAAAAATCAAATTTGGGAGAAACATTTACTCTAAAAACTATTAGTGAAGACAAACACGTATCGTTCTGTTTTTCATCAGCCCTATTTGGTGATCATGGACGAAAAGTTGTGAGAGAGATATGCAGCACGCTTGCGAGAAACATTAAATCCATACTAAAACTGTATTTAGGATATCACCGAAGGAGGATAATTCCTCCATTCGATCTTTCTTCTGATATTTATCCAAAACAACAAAGGCTAGCTTATGTTACTTGATTTTCTGTTCATAACGAAATACCGAATGGAAAAGTTTTCTGTTTTGAATAACTTTACCTTCCAAGCCTCTAAAAAGAAAGGATGATTTTGTTATAGCCCTCTTTCCATCAAATGCCTAAGTCAACAACAATCTATTCGCATATCCATTCTAAGCGAATAGCTGAGGTTGGTCCAACCATTGGATCACGGCTTCATAGTTAGAGTGTAGGTATTCGAAAGGCTAAGACAGGCTGTTTGGAAGAAAGCCGCGTGATTCAATCAAGTACAACTCAAGAATAAGCACTCACTTTAATCATTTGTCCAGGAAGGAAATCCTAGCTGCAGACGAATCTGTCGGAACCATGGGAAAGCGTCTTGCTGATATTGGTCTTGAAAATACCGAAGACAACCGAAGGAAATATAGACAACTTTTGTTCACCACCGACAAAGAACTGGGTAACTACATCAGCGGTGTTATCCTCTTCCACGAAACCGTTTACCAGACGTCTGAAGATGGAACACCATTCGTTGAATTGTTGAAACAGATAGGAATTGTTCCTGGAATCGAAGTAGATACCTACAACTCAAGGTCTCCATCTTATGAAGCAATATTGGAAAATGCTAACGTTCTAGCTCGTTATGCATCCATCTGCCAAGCTAATAGAATTGTACCAATTGTTGAACGTGAAATTCCACCTGATGGTGATCATGATCTTGAACGTTGCCAACAGGTAAGTGAGACAGTTCTTGCTTTCGACTACGAGGCCCTTGCGGATCACAATGTCTTCCTTGAGGGAACTCTCTTAAAATCAAATATGGTGACATCCGGTCAAGTTGCCGCAACTAAGGCCATCAAAGAACAATTCACCAAAGCTACAGTGACTGATCTCTTGACTGATCAGCTGTTCCTGGAGTAACTTTCTTTTCTGGAGGTCAATCTGAAGAAGGAGCAACTCTAAACTTGGACGCTACGAACAGGTATGAAGCAAAGAAACCATGGACCCTTTCCTTCAGTTATGAGCGCGCCTCGCAAGCTTCTGTATTGAGAGCATGGGTAGGAAAAGATGGGAACGTAGCTGCTGGACAGAAAGAACTCTTAATCAGAGCTAAGGCGAATAGCCAAGCTTCCCTTGGCAAATATGAAGCTGGAAGCCCCCAGGGTAAGGCAGGCGAAACAGGATTGTTCATCAAGGACCACGCCAACTGAATAACGAATACTGGTTCTGGTAGCACTGAAGGTGAAATCTCGACTTCCTTGAGAGTTTTGAAAATATGTTCCAAAAGCTCCTATATATACACTATTTTTCCAGAAATCATTGTTTTAATAATTATGTAAAGCTTTTTCAGAGGTTGTTACTATATTTCTATTGTATATACACTGAGTAAATTATCACTGAATTTTTAGTCAATACAGGGATATCCACCGGGACCGTCCGTTAAAAACTTTTTGAGTTCCAATTACAATATCAAGCTGAGATTTCATACGCGACCATAACTAGCGATTTCCAATTGAAGTGAAATATTTTCGAACTGATACTATTTCCGGTTATACCGGAAGTGGGTCATGACTTTGTTATTTCAAATGGCAATCTACATTTTTTATTATACATCTAGAACCGACATTTGAGCAAGGCATAAAATACCCAAGTTGTTGGCCCTTATCTGTCGAAACTTTTGACAGATTTAATTAGTTTTGTTATAAAATCGATTTTTGAGGAACATTTATAAAAATTGTAGCTCGTAGATCTTTTGCACTACAGACACAATTTTTGCTTGGGTGGATAGAAGAAGGATCAAGGAATTTTTTAAGCAGTCTTCACATGTCAAATTTTTATTGCGTTGTTTCGTATGAATTTTTGTATATACACTGAGTAGATTATTACTGAATTTTTAGTCAATACAGGGATATCCATCGGGACCGTCCGTTAAAAACTTTTTGAGTTCCAATTACAATATCAAGCTGAGATTTTATACGCGACCATAACTAAGTATAAGTGAAATATTTTTTAAGCAGTCTGCACATGTCAAATGTTCATTGCGTTGTTTTGTATGATTTTTTTCAATTTGGCCTTTTTCAAACAGCAATAACTCAAGTTTTTCAAATTGCACGTTCCAATTTTTATATCGCCATCAGATGAAACGTCAAATTTCAGATGGAATTGTATCAGCATGTACTATACCCATCTCTTATAGTTCCGAAATAATTTGGGAATATATTGAATTTTGATGATTTTGCAAGAACTAACAGAGAATGCTTTGAAATATTTGAATCAAGTAGCTGAACTGGCTACGCTCATCTGAAAGGTGCCTAAAATTAATGTACTTGTCACTTCGTTCATTCGAATTTTATATTTCAACAAGAATTGTTGTTAATTTGAAGCGAAAATTTTTGAAAAACACCAGATTGATAATAAAATGGCTGATTATTTAAAGGAGATATGTTTAATTTCTTTTTAATTCATGGCGAATGTCAAAAAGTGGTGGAAAGAACTTGCAGGCAATTCAATAACCAATTTCCAAATTTGGCGCCTATGAGTAAAACAAAAATTCGAAGGATTAGAAGCAATTTTCTGCAATTTGGAGGAACAAAATACATAGAAAATAGAAGAAAACCAATTCTCGAGGACGACGACAATCAAATTAATACGCTAGCGTATTTTCGTGCCAATCCACATGCATCCATTAAGTCAGTATCAATGGATATTGGATTGAGTTATACTTCCATTCAAAGGACCTTAAGAAACATAGCATGCACCCGTATTTTTTCATCAGACTACAAAAAATTGAAACCAACTGACCTTCCCAAGCGGCTAAATTTTTGTGAAAATTTATTAATTCGGCTTCAAGAAGATGAGACAATTCGGCAAAAAATTGTATGGTCTGATGAAGCCAAGTTCATTGAAAGTGGAATAACCAACAGGAGAAATCGACATTTTTGGGCCACAGAAAATCCACATTTCATTGAGATTATTGATTTCCAAAATAAATTCAGCGTGAACGTTTTTGTAATTTTAATGAATGATTTGTTGGCACACATTTATGAGGACAATCTTAATGGACGCTTGATTTTTATTTATGGCGCAAAATCAAGAGTGAAGTGTATCTTATTCCTGTAAGAAGTAAAGAAGAGTTACTAGAGCGCATTCATAATGCTTTTCGTAATATCGATCCTGAGGAAACTAGGAGGGCAACTCATCATGTTCGTATACGAGCTGTCAAGTGTATATGGGGCCCATATTGAACATTTATTCATATCGTAAATTAGTTTTCTCCTATGATGTTTGCTATCATTTATTCGTATTAATGTAATCATCTTCGATGATTGGTTTTCGCTTAGTTCCTACAATTTTCATTCATCCGAATTGTAGAAAATTGCTTCTAATGCTTCGAAATTTTATTTTACTCATAGGCGCCAAATTTGGAAATTGGTTATCGAATTGCCTGCAAGTTCTATCCACCACTTTTTGACATTCGCCATGAATTAAAATGAGATTGAACTTATCCTCGTTTGAAAAATCAGCCATTTTATTATCAATCTGGTGTTTTTCAAAAATTTTCACTTCAAATTACCAATAATTCTTGTTGAAATATCAAATTCGAATGAACGAAGTGACAAGTATATTAATTTTAGGCACCTGTCAGGTGAGCGTAGCCAGTTCAGCTACTTGATTCAGATATTTTTCAAAGCATTCTGTGTTAGTTCTTGCAAAATCATCAAAATTCAATATATTCCCAAATTATTTCGGGACTATAAGAGATGGTATAGTACATACTTAACTGTTCCATCTGAAATTTGACGCTTCCTCTGATGGCGATATAAAAATGGGGACGTGCAATTTGAAAAAATTGAGTTGTTGCTGTTTGAAAAATATATAATAATAATATACATTTGACATGTGTAGACTGCTTAAAAAATTAAATTTAGTTGCAGCCCCAAGACGTAAACTTGTGGAATACCTGAAGTAACCATTCGAAAGACTGAAACCTGCTTACTTCTCCGCCAATGTAATATAGTGGAATTCTACCCCTCACCTCGCACTCAATGCATCCGGCCGCGAAGTATTACCGGCGGTAATGAAGTAACAGAGTATATACTGGTTCTTATGTCGGAGAGAAAGCATCGGAAAAATTGGAGCACTACATATTTGCTCTGTGTGATTTACTCCGGGTAATACACACCCAGGCAATATATTAGGCATTAGATGCGATAATGAACGGCAACCGAGGTTCACTTAATTGCCCTTGCGGTATGAATTATAAGCACCGGCCAGCCAGGTGATGCTGTTCATAAATAAAATATTAAATTAAAAACATATGTGGATCGACGTTTGCGCCGAGCATTCTTAAGAACCCGTGCGATTAAAGAAAGCTTACAATGTATATAATAAGAATTGGCACCTGCCAAAGTCCCGTCATTTTCTCAGATATATTGCGAATACAACTTGAGGTTTCAGAAAAAGTGCAGGAGTAGGCTTCTATTCAGTTTTATACTAGATTGCTCGATATTATAGTTTCAGAATAAAAGAACATATCCATCAAATGAAAAAAAGATAAATTATAGCAGTAAAGTAATCGTAAGATGAAAGAAACAGCTTTCATTTTCAATAATTCTGACAAGTTTTCATTTTTGAGATTCAGGAGTAACCGGTATACCGGGTGGTGCACCACATTCGCAACGGAAGATTAGACATATTACACGGCCGATCTTGAAGTTTTATTTTGGGCAGAAGCATTTCGATTAGTAACAACAGACATGCTAAGTACCGTTCGAAGATTATTGGATGACAGGTCAACATTGTGTACCGTTCAAAATGGATGCCATTTTGAACAACTTATATAAAAGATAATATTGAAAGTCTTCCTGTCTTTATTTTATCAGTGTTTGGTTTTTAATATCTGGTTTGAATTATGAATTAATGTGATATTATAAACTCGATTTTTTTACTCAATAGTTTTCTCTTTTGAGGCAACATTCGGTAATTGGAGTGAAAATTTGGAATGTTTTTTGAAATGCGATACTAATTGGCTTAACTTTCTAATATCTTCGAAAACGTTGGAAAAAAATACAGGAAACCTAGGATTTATTCGAAAGGTGTTAAAATACAGGGTGCTTCAACGAAAACCAAGATATTCATTTCTGATTAAAACGCAAAAACAGGTCAATTTTTGTTTCAAAGGGGACATCTTTTGAGGTACAAAACTTGCCTGAAATATCAACCCTCTAAGCGGGGGTTGCAATCCTTGAACATTTTGAATAGAGAAGATGGATCCAGTGATGACTCAAAAGAAAGCTGGTATCTTTGTCTACATTGCCTTGAAAGAATTTCTATTTTTAATTGAAAACTGTAAAAGATACAGGGTGAGCAACTGAAAGATAGGGGAGACTATTTCCCTGAGACTATTAAAGTTTCAGTGAAGTAAAATGGAACAGATCCATGCTGATCAATAGCAGTCATCATCAAGTACCATCCTCATCTCGAATTTCAACCCCTATATCAGGGGTCACCACCCTTGACAACTTGGAAGAGGGTAGATGGGTCGAGTGATACCTCGAAAGAAAGGTGTTATTTTTGTCTGCATCCCCGTGAACGAATTTTCATTTTGGATTGAAAACTGTAGAAGATACAGAGTGACCTACTGAAAAATAGAGGAGACTATCTATCGCCCTGAGCTTTTCAAGTATAAGTGCAAAAAAATGGAACAGATTCATTCCAGATCAAAGGCTGTCATCTTCCGAAACACCATTCACATCTCAAATTTCAACCCCTAGAGCAGGGGTAACCACCTTGTGTTATTTTTAAAGCAGAAGATAGGTCCAGTTATAACCTTCTGAGAAAGGATTTTTGTTTGTCTCCACAATGGTGTGCAAGTTTTCGTTCTTCATCAAAATTACTGGGTTAGCAGGTGAAACATTGGAATGATTATAAAGGATTATGAATCTTGAAAAAAGCGATAAAACCAATCTCCCCTCTTCCAAATTTTCAAGGGTGGTCACCCTTGGTCTAGGGGTTGAAATTCGAGATGGGATGTTACTTGATGATGATTGCCATTGATCAGCATGGATCTGTTTCATTTTACTTCTCTGAAACTTGAATAGTCTCAGGGAAATAGTCTTCCCCATCTTTCAGTTGCTCACCCTGTACCTTTTACAGTTTTCAATTAAAAATGGTAATTCTTCAAGGCAATGTAGACAAAGATACCACCTTTCTTTTGAGTTATCACTCGACCCATCTTCTCTATTCATAATGTTCAAGGATTGCAACCCCCGCTTAGGGGGTTGATATTTCAGGCAAGTTTTGTACCCCAAAAGATGTATCCCTTGAAACGAAAATTGACCTGTTTTTGCGTTTTGATCAAAAATCAATATCTTGGTAGATATAGCCTCTATTTAGTTTTTGTTGAAGCACCCTGTATAAACATGAACTGGTTGACATTCTATCTTCCTATCGACTATACAGGATGTCTACTATAAAAGGTGCCTAACTTGGGGAGGTGATAGTACAAGTCATTTGCAACCATAAATGTCGCATAACATTTTTTCGAAAAGTTGATAATTATCGAGTTATTTTACTCTTCTCGATTTTACGAAATTTGTTCTTCTTTCTATAAAAACCAGCATATATCTGTTATTCTTAAAGCCTCATGAACAACCTGCATCCAAAAATAAAATTCACTTCTGAAATAGAACAGAACAATTTGATCATTTTCCTAGACCTAACAATAATAAGGACAAATAATAAACACCAGTTTTCAAATTATCATAAGCCTTCTCATACAGATATAACAATTCATTATACGTCGGCACATCCTTACTTACCAACATAAAGTTGCAGCATCTAACAGCTATATACATAAACTCTTGAACACACCGATGTCTAATGATAATCATTTCATAGAATTGAATTTGATAAAACAGATCGCAATGAATAATGATTATGATGCAAATTTAGTTAGCAGCATACTACATAAGAAAAACAAAAATTAGCTTTACAACATATACATCCAATCGGTGAACACCAAGACAAGAAATTCAATAGTTTAACATATATAGGCAATATTAGCAATAATGTGAAATCCTTTCTAAATATTCAAATTTAAATAAAGCGTTCGAAACATCAGCATTTAATAATATATTTTAGTAGAAATCATCGTTTGCTTGTATATTGATATTCCTCTATCTCTGGAACGATATCTCTCCTGATGGATTGATGTCGAGTTTTCTGATGTTTTGGTTCTGTTATTCATGTATGGATACATTCTTGGCATTCGGAAAGAGCTGGAGTCGGGGAACCGAACACTTTGTTAACATGTAGACGTATTGGCAGAATAATTGGGACCGACTGTTGAATTGATATTGATAGGTTTCAGTCCTTTCTTTCTTTACAAAACCAATAACAATAGATGTCATGCAGTAATGCTCTCTAGGGGTGGAAATATTTGGTATTACCAGAGATTTAAAGACTTTTTCGCAAAAGTTTTCTGTTCTTTGTTCTTCTGTTTTATTTCAATTTGTATGAGTACTAATTTAATTTCGATTGTTCTGAAGTATTCTTGAGTGGAGGTGGATTACTGGAAAAATAATTTCAATTTTTTGTGTTACTTTCTTGGCACACTGTATAAGAGTATCTTGGTGACTAAGAATTCTCAAAAAATATCTTCAAAAGAACTATTGTTTCGTGGTTCATCCAAGCTCCAAACTTCAGTGATTATAACAGAAGCATAAACTAAAATACTTAACATTTTTTCTGATCAAGAAAATCTTTTATAATAAATCGTGCATAAATTACTATGCCGACATTAACGACCGTGAACTTTGAGCTCCAGATCATTATTTTCAATAGAACCTTAAGACGGTTCATATTTACTTAGCTAACAAGCACCTGACGGTCAGCAACCGAGATCTAAGGTAGCTTTGGTGATGAATGTGAGGGTGAGCCAGACCCCCTTCGGTGTCGATTAAATTCTTATCCGAAGAGCTCAAAGGTCTACAGATAAAGTATTTTCTTGATCCATTGGTTTATTAATGAACGTAGATTAGGAATTTCATATTTCCATATGAAATAACGTGACGTGATGTTATCGAATATATTTCGAAATTGTATCAAAATCGGTGAGATAAATATTATATTTGTCAATGGATAATAATCAACGTCATAGGTTGGAAAATTATATCAACAATTTTATCGACAACAGCAATAGCAGTTTAAATGATACTGGATAATGCAATTCAATATAATAAATTTGATATTTAAAGTGACATTTTTCACTCGTTGACATTGCCAAACTTCTTATCGCCAATTGCGGAAAATGTTACTTTTGATCAACGAAGGTTTCAATATTTTCAAAAGATATTCTTTCAACAATTGCAATCATTTGGTTTGGCAAAATCCACATAGTTCCAGTATTGTGTAAGAAAAAATGAATACGACTGCTTCCACATCTCTTTTACCTAAAAAGATCTAAATCTTTCCTAGATGTCGAGGATATTCATTTTCTAAATGTAAAAGCTTCAGCATGACAAGCAAAGATAAATTTGCAGATTCCGAAATAATATTAGGGAAAACCACCCTTAATTTGCGACAAACCAAAGGTATAACAACTATGCTTCCTAAACAAACAGAAGCACTTCGTTCAGACATTTCATGCTTTTTAGGTTGTCGGCCGGTGCTCAGTCTTTGTTTGACCTTACAGCTAGTAATATGTTTTTCGGAAACGTAAGCAAATTTAAATATCTAGGCCAAAAAATCACTATCGGAAAAGCAAATCAAGAACTCGAGATTGATGAACGAATAAGAATGACCTGGGAAGCTCACTCGAAAATAAAGGATGTGATTCAGATGCGTATTCCACTACGTCTGAAAGCTGATCTCTACAACCAGTACCTCCTGTAATAACATACGGCGCAGAAACGTGAGTCTTCACCAAAGCCATCCTCGACAAACTGAGAGTAAAACACAGAACAGACCCTATTGAGAAGTAGAAACTCAGTGCTCCGACATAGGAAACAATATGACCGTCTCTGCATAGAAACTAGCGCTACACGTGCCATTATGGGAAAATAAACCGAAAGGCGCCGTTTTTTGAATTCTAGATTTCCCACGATCGAATTTAACTCGACTGAAATGGGGTATATGAACTACACTCGGAGGCAAAATTAGCGGAACACTCGAAAATTTAACCAAATTCGATGTTCGATATTTTTCCTAATTCTCAACCGATTTAGATGATTTATTCGGCAAGTTATACATCAACTCTTCTGCTTTGAGAAAACAAAAAAAATTTTATACGGGGGCAAAACTAAAAGTGTTTTTTTTGTCAAAAATTCGTAACACCCTGTGGAATTTCGTGGACCGAGTTGAAACGTACAATATCATGGTCTGTCAAGACACATCTTCCTACAGTAACGCCCTTCTTGTTTCATGCGTTTATCTCTATTTTTGCAAAATATATTTTATTTCAAGTGGAAAATCACCATTTTGGAGAAATTCCATTGAATCAAGAAATTGTCATTAAAATTCGTCTATCAATTTGGAATTTTCTTATTATCACTCAGGCGTGTCTAAATTGTCGTTTGCGATTTTTATGTTCGAATTGCATTAGTTATTGATGACAATTTGGTTAATTTGGTGAAAATTAGGAATTCATAGGAGATAACAGTCGGTAGGTATTAAAATACACAATCTCATTCTGGGACCATTGATAAAACTTTTCATTTACACATGTGCACACCTTTTTTTATCAAATATGAAATACAACACACGTTTTTTTGTATATGACCACATTTGCACTTGTTTAAAGAATGAGAGTTTTCCATTCTTTGATTTGATACAAACTCGATCGGTTGCGGTGTTTTGTGATTCTTTCACTGTTTACGATTCGAAACGGTATTTTTCATTCAGAATGAGAGATATACCACCAACCTCAGTAGCAAGGGCAGTTACATTGATCGAGGAAAGGCGCACCTACCGCTCAGTCAGTACCATATTGGGTGTCTCGACGTCGGTTATCCATCGAATCTACCGACGTTACAGGGAAACTGGATTGTACGTGAGGAGACGAGGACAAGGAAGAAATCGGGCAACCCGCGCTATACATGACCGTTTCATCGTCAATAAAACCATAAGAAATCCTCGTCTTACTGCTGTTCAGGCACGTAACCTTTTACAAGCAGTAGATAACATTAACGTCAGTGAGAGGACAGTCAGAAGACGATTAAATGACGTTGATCTGAGATCATACGCGCAAGCAAGAGCACCAAGACTCGATAGAGCCCATCGGGTAGCAAGATTGGTGTTTGCTAGGGAGCATCTAGCATGGACAATCAATCAGTGGAGACGAGTTTTATTTAGTGATGAGAGCCGATATTGTGTGAATTTCGTGGATGGTAGAGATAGAATATGGAGGCATCGAGGGGAACGGTGCAATCAAGCGAACTTCACAGGAACTGAGCAATACGGTGGAGGGTCAGTTATGATATGGGGTGGCATATGCTTGGGAGTACGAACAGAACTGGAGATTATAGGCAATGGATCAGTTAATGCCCATCGGTATATAACAGAAATCTTGGAGCCCCATGTTGTGCCTTTTGCTCCTTACATAGGGGAAAATTTCCTTTTTATGCACGATAACGCGCGCCCTCATACTGCGCGCATAGTGATAGAATATCTCAATGAAGTTGGGATCACACGAATGGACTGGCCGTCGCGGTCACCGGATTTAAACCCGATCGAACACGTTTGGGACATTCTTGGAAGAAGGGTTCGACAACGGAATCCAGGCAACGTTAAAGAGCTGACATTGGCTTTGGTGGAAGAGTGGGACAGCATACCTCAACAGATGATAGACAACATCATTAGGAGTATGCGAAATCGTATGCGCGCTGTTATAAGAGCTCGGGGGGTCATACTCGCTACTAAAATCAAATGTTTTTTTTTGTGGCTCATCATGAACATTTTTCTCAACATGTTCATTTCATTTCACGAGTGTATCGCCAGGATACACACCTGCTCTCAATTTTGGACAGGAATGATAATTATTATAGAGTGTCACACAAAAAAATTCAAAAATAAATGTGCAAAATCAACGATTTTTCCAGTGTACTTCGAGTTCTCCCGGAGCGTGAAATTGGCCAGTGAATTTCAAAAATTTTCATTTCGTTAGATTTCCGCTTCTCTAATTTTGATTTTATTTTTTGGCTAACCTCCGATGTTATGCACCTACGCAAGATTAAAAATAAATTCTTGAAATTTGTGACTTTTCGCTTCAAATTGGATATCTCTTGTAAAAATAGAGATAAATGCATAAAACAAGAAGGGCGTTACTGTAGGAAGATGTGTCTTGACAGACCATGATATTGTACGTTTCAACTCGGACCACGAAATTCCACAGGGTGTTACGAATTTTTGACAAAAAAAAAACACTTTTAGTTTTGCCCCCGTATAAAACTTTTTTCAGATTTTTCTTATTTTCTCTTATAATTTCTACAAAGCAGAAGAGTTGATCTATAACTTTCCGAAAAAATCATCTAAATCGGTTGAGAATTAGGAAAAATATCGAACTTCGAATTTGGTTAAATTTTCGAGTGTTCCGCTAACTTTGCCTCCGAGTGTAGTCTAATCGATGCAGATCATTTCTGCCTCAATTAGACTGTTCAAAAATTGAGAAAATAATGAGTATTTTTCCACAATAACACTTTTATTTTAAAATAACAAAAATCTCTTGAACCGTATATACAGAAAACATTTCCAAAAATAAAATAAATTCTTAACACATGCAAATAAAAATATAAATCACATATCACAGAAACCAGGTACGTTCTAATATTCAAAATAAAAAAGCAATTATGAAATATTTTTGTCAGCCATAATATTGGTCCTCCATTACTACCAGTGGTTCCCCGTTGGGGAGTAAACTGCTTTCACTGGCAGTTACCCCATACTGCTTCTGAAAATAGAAAAAACGCAGTAATCACTTAATAAATTCAATTTACTTACCATCAATTTTCAAGAGAATTACTAAACTTGAGCCCAAGACACCAGCAACGGAAACACCTGAAAAGAAAATGATTTTGGAAGCACAAACCGCGAAAATAAAAGGGTTTAGAGGGAAACTGAAAATTTATTTATTAGCGATTGAAGTTTGATCGACAGAGTTTGACACTTGACGTGGTTAAATTAGTGCCATCTATATCTATAATGGAGTACTAGATAGATAGGTGAGGGGTCATAAGGGGCTGTTGAATGTTTTGGTCGGTAAGTCGACCTTCTTATTAGGGTCTGTTCTATGGAGTAAAACAACGGGCGATAGAGAGAAAGATCTTAGGAATCACATTGAGTGATCGTGAAATGAATGGATAAGAGAGATGACTGGTGTAGAGGACGTGGTGGGGAGGTATGCCAACTTGAAATGGAAATGGGCTGGATATATGGCTAGACACCCGGAAAACTGGAGTGGAAAAATAATAAGATGGAGGCCGTGGGATCAGAAAACTGGAAAAGGACGACCTCGAATGAGATGGAGTGATGACCTCAAAAGAATTGCAGGTCTAAACTGGTACCAGGTAGCAAAGAGTAGTGAATTTGAAGTCACTAGTAGTGTTTTCGATTCATTCATACGTTTGTCATAATAAAATATTAACTCAACTTTTAAAGTAATCAGAATGAATACAATTGCAACTGTTCACAGTATTTATTGGAAATATTCTTTCAGTTTTTCAATATTTGGTAGTAAGTGATAAATTTTTTTTTGAAACATGTAGCAAAATGTTTCGGCTTCATTTTATTTCAGAATGAGAGATCGTTTTATTATTCTTAACTCTTAGGAGGATATTAGGCTAGGAGGCGATGCCTGTGGCAGCCCATGTGTGTGTTCATTCTCTTCTTGAAGAGGGCCAAATTGTAGTTATCGGAAATTAGTTCAATGAAAGCAAGTTCCACAGCACTCCAGTCCTGTAAACAAAAGAATTTTTATAAAGAGAGGTACGTACACCGTCCCTTATGAGAGTATTTCGTGATCCTAAATTTTCTTTGGAAATGGATTCTTTCTTGAGCCAAACTTTTTAGTTGTCAAAAGCAATCACCATGGAAGTACCATTAGAAAAGAGAAAGATCAGCGACCTGCCGCGAGAGGCAGGAGATCATCCGTGATCTTCTGGTGGTCGATGGGGCGCCCTGGTCTCTTCTGGAAACTATCCAATAGTATAGTATCATATGGGAACAGTATTCCATACCAGGTGGCACTTGTGATGTGGTGAAGTAATGCTGAGTTTAGCATAAACGGATTAGACAATTGTTAACACATATTCTTGCCAACAAACTCCGGTATTGATTAGAGGAAGTTCTCCAGCAGTGACTTTTCTGGATAACGTTGTTAATTGCCTGGTTCAACTGACTCCACTCTGATAACTTCTCCAAGTCTGAATTCAATGACCTCCCTCACTTTTCGGCCTGATCACACCGCAGTGAATTCTTCTTGCAGTGTGGATTCCAGCCATCCGTTCCTTTCCGATTTTCTGATGTACCCACGAGGCATATTATGGAATCTGGAACAAACAATTATGATTTGTTCAAAAAAATTATTTGCTTGGGGTAACAACGCGCAGCACCGGACTGCACTGCATTACCCCTACGTAATCCTCGGTATAACGCCAACCAGCATCGAATCACATAACCTATTCATAGGCGATAATAAACTTATGATATTTGAATGTAAATAGCAGGCTAATTATTTAGATATATTGTGTGAAATCTGTATGCGAAATTTATATAAATACAATTAATATTGGACACTTACCTCTTATTTAAGTTTGAATCGAAATTACTTGGAAATGATGGGAAACACACCACTCACCATAGCATATAAGCACGTTGTGCAATTCAGCCAGCAGTAACAGCGGTTATTCGGGAGTTTACTAGTAGATGGCACCACAACTCTGGAGCTTAAAAAATTATTTGGTGGCTGTGATCAGACTGTGCGTGGTATTACCCAAGGCACGGTATTTCCCTTATTACTTCTAGTGAAAATCATTATGCTCTGGAAAATTCTATTCGTCCACAATTCATATTACAAGAAAAAATTCCAGGACCATTTTGAAAGAGGTAGTCCTCCAGGAAGTACTGGTACTGGCTCAGGGTGATTATGAAGGCTGATGAATTCTATTTTTTCATGGAGAATTTTGTATCCTTTGAGTATTCATCTTGATAAAAACATGTACTCCTACTTCTCGACAATCGCGAGTCTCACGTAGTATGAAGACAAAGAAATTCGCAAGAGAGATCGTTGTGTTCATGCTGTCATTTCTACTGCATTGATTCCATCGTCTTCAGTTTCTAGACACAGGTGTTAATGGGATACTTAAGAAATATTTTTTCAATTTTCAAGATGCGTTGATAAAAAGTAATGGCGGTAAGTCTATGAGAATTGGTAACATTCCTTTCCTTGTAGGAGATGTTTTGCCTTTAACGTTGATGCCTACCAATATAATGAAAAATTAAAAAATTTCCGAAATCGAACCTTTCAAAACAAATATTGTCACAGACGACGACTTTCCCCCTGCTTGGGTGACAGATCGTCCAATCCAAGTATCCACTCCTGAAATTGCAGTATAGCCAATTGAAACTCGAAATTCAACACCGGTGAATAACGAAACAATTTTCCAGCTTGATACTTCATAGACTAATAGCCAATTAGTGAACTTAATTAATATGCCCTAAGGTTGGGAAGAATTTTTACCTGCCATTGTTCGGTTCACACTTCCAAAGCTGCAAAAGAAACATCGAGAAGCAGAAAACAATGAAATTCGCTGTATAAGAAGATACTCCTGAAAAGGGTGGTTTAGAATTAGATCAAACAATTCAAAATCGAAGAAAGTTAAAAAGGAAGAACAAAAAAGAAAAAGATTGTGAAAAGAAAAGTCTCAAAAGTCGGGAGTGGTTCTTTTGATGAGGATAAGGACCGAAGTTAACATGCAAAATAGGTTGATAGAGCAATGGATAATGTGCAAAGATGCAAAGTCTGGTAATATTAAGCCTGCACTAGCATCTGTGCAATTTACGTCTTCTATAATTGTGATTCACTTTCACACTAATAGTAAACATTATTAATATTTTTCTTGTATCAAAGAATACTTTATCAAGGTTTTGTCACTTATATTGACCCTGATGAAGAACTGTTTATGTGTTTCAATAAATATATGAAATTGTTTCGATAATCTACCATTGTTACCCCAGGAACCATCTTATGGTCCATAAGACATGAATATAGGATATAAACATTTTGCGGAAGAATTATATCCCATAATTCAAGAATTTTGGGGAAAGTGCGCATCGGATAATAATAATAATTTTATTTCTCATCAAGCATACATGAGACGTCAAAACTCATTGATATAACTCACAGAAACAACATAAATCATGAAAAGTTATATCACAATTTATCACAGATCATCAAGAATTCTTCGATCGAATAACAAACATTCGCCAATAAGAAACGTTCAAAGGTCTGCTCGAATTTTCCTGGTTTGACTCACGGATTGATGATGGTACTGCATTATACAGTTTTCTGCCGATGTACTGGTAGTTTTTTTTTCGGTGAGAGTAAGTCTATGGTAGGGTATTACTATGTCCTCTTTTCGACGCGTATTGTACCATAGTAGTGGGCGTTCTTATGTGCCATGTAAGAATTTCTGCGATCATGAACAAAAGCAGGATGGGATTAAAAGTATGTTATATTCTAGAAAAAGATCCCGACAGCTTCGCTGTTTACTAATGCCGGATATGGTTCTAATGGCTTTCTTTTGCTTTAGGAAAATTTCCGGAACATCTGTCGTTGCACCGCAAAGAAGAAGGCCATAGGTGGCTACACTAAGACATTCAGCATGGTAGGTGAGAATTGCTGCTTTTTCCCGCACTATTTGATTTATTCTCCGTAAAGCATACACCGCAGACGACAACTTCCTCTACAAATTTTCAATATGACAGGCCCACGACAATGTACCTGTCAAGATAAAATCCGAGAAGTTTTATCGGTTCGTTCACTTTGTCAAGTCTTCTATTTCAGACAATCAGTTCCTGTGTCTTTTCCATGTTAGACATAATTTATTTGCTTCGAACCGCTTTTGAGCTTTTTTCATCGAAATTTCAGATTTGACATTGAGGTGTTTTCTATCTAGATGTTTCTCTGTAAGAGGTCGTACCATCTGCCAATATACACACTTTTTCGGAGCTTACATTCAAATATAAATCATTCATCAAAAAAGAAACAGAATGGGTCCCAGAATCGAACCCTGGGGTACTCCAGTACTGACCTCCTCCCGAGGGCTTAAACAGTTTCCTATCTCGACAGATTGAAACCTTCCCTCTAGATACGATCGGAGAATAGCACCGACAACATCTCTGAACCCATATTTCCCGATTTTGAGAAGATGAATATTGCGATTTATGCATTCAAATTCCTTGCCCAGATCACAGTATTTAACGCATGCTTCCTCTTTGCCTTCCAAAACCTCCATCAGAAAGTCAATTATATCTATTAATGCAGTAGTGGTGGACCTTTTTTCTCTAAAACCGTGTTGAGAGTCGTTTACTACTTCGTTTTTTTCATAAATTCTATGATTTGATTTTTCAGTAGTGTTTCAGAAATCTTAGAAAAGGTGGGTAAAATAGATATCGGCCGGTAATATCCGAAGTCTTCTTTATTTCCTTTTTTGTGGATGGGAATAACCTCTGCCACTTTCAAGCAATGTGGAAAAACACCTTGAGTGAAACATAAATTTATGAGGTCACTGAGAGGTTTAGCTAGTATATGTACTATCTTTTTGAGAAGGTTTACGTTCGTTCCATAAATATCGTATGTAAACTTATTTTTCAAACTTGCGACAGCATTAATTACCTCTTCTGGAGTAGTTGCGCGAAGAAACATTGAATTTGCAATCGACGACCGAATTCCCTCCACTGCATCACTCGTACGATCTATACCATTATCGATCGCCGACCCGATGGTCACGAAGTATCGATTCATCAAGTGATGACACCACGAAAAAAGCACAATATACTCTACAAATAAAAGCTTATTCTTCACCTTGCTGCAGTAAAATAATTTTTCTATTCTTTCATTTGTATACTAAGAAATAAAAGTTTAAAAAAGTATCTACACGCACATAAAAACGTTCCACTATCTAAAATTTGTCTTGGTTTGCAGAAGTTGTGAGCATTAGATGTCCGGCCTTGTATCAACTGGCGAAGGGTGCCCCGCAGGGCAGCCGGTGGCCCCTTCGTCTCACATGCATTAATCTTACACCGCAAGAGGTCTTTCCCGTTCCACGGAAACACTCATTTACATCTTGTCGAAATCTAAATACGTTCTCTGGTTTGTTGAGGTCTAGGCCCTCAACTTCGGCGCCGGAACTAATTGAAAAAAATAATGTGGCTTATACACTATTTCATTTAGTCACTACGTTTAAGAACAAGCGTATAGGATTGACGGGTTTTCAACCTGCGTTTTATTTCATAAATAAGTCTAATTAAATCTCACTGAATTCGTGTGGATATTTCGACAGTCGAGAAATGTGATTGAATACTAGTGGCTGTTACTTGATGTAAATCCATTGTAAATGATAAATGAAAGAGAATTTGATTCATACTCAATTACTATATTTGTAACGGTTTCGACGACACAGCTCCTTCATTAGACAGATACAAAATGAAATCTGAAGAAAGGTACAACAATTAATACATTATCTACAACACTGGATTCAATGTGAGTAATACCACCCTCGATAATTGGTGTCATTAGATATATATGTATGTGATATATAATAACCTTGTTTTTGGGTCTTCATTTTACCATCCATTCAGCCCCTATTAGCAGAAATTTTATGGATAACTTATAAACTACAATATATAACAATTCTTCAGCTAAACAGTTTTTATATTGATTTCGGTATGTGGACATTATCGTTGTATGTTTTATTGGAATTTAATTTAATTTAATAATTTATTCATCCTTTGGGCCATAGATATTATGTATGGGACAAGTCATCCCAATAAAATTAACGCAGATACAATCAATAGATCTTACACTAACAATTTGGAACAACAACAACAACAATACCTAATCCATTAATTCCACAAAAAGGGTATACAACAAGTCAAATAATAGCAATACAGAATGTAAATGGAACGATACAATTAAACAATCTTACACAAACAAATTAGTGTCACAGTTCATCGTTACACGAATTAATTCAAGTAAACAGAACAAAATGGACAACTCACAATCACCACAGGAAGTTTGAGTCATTTAACTACTCTCTAACACCATAGTAGGCCTTACTTTGGAGATTCGCCTTGATAGATCCGTCTCATACGGACATCGTGATTCAAAATGAGTCGTTTCATCCTGTTCAACATAAAATAGCTTTCCACTGCATGATCAGCAGATTATTAAATGTTATCTTCCAACTGCATTTTAAAGAGCCGTCGTTGCGAGCTACGTGCACGGATGGAATTCACAATTTTTGTTGCAATGCTCATAATTTCCTTGCTTTCCGTTGATGTATAATGCAATGAAACGAAAAAAGTTAAGGGAAATCTTTATTAGCTGGACACAATGCCACAAAACCGTTTTTGTCTGCAGTCATTGCTGGGGTTCCATCGGTTGTAATGCACACTAATTTATATATATTCGTAGCTTGTAGTTTTTTACAAAATTGAAGAAAACGTCATATATACCTTCGTCAAGGTCCTTCCCTTCAGAGGAATGATTGTCAAAAATTCTTCTTTAGCCAACATGTCATTGAATATTATCCGAATAAAAATACACAGCTGGGCAGTGTCTCTCATATCGGTGGATTCGTCGAACTGTAAATAAAAATATGTACATTTCATGATATCATATATTAGTTTATCTACCACGTCCTGACTCTTTACTTATTTACGTCTTGTGACAGTCGGGCGAGATAAATGAAGTTCTTTATAGCAGACATGATTTCTGTTCAATTTTTGAAATCTCCAAATAAATTCTCACCCGCTTCGATAAATGCTTTCTTCACAACCGATCCATCTTCGAATGGTTTCTTGTGTTTCGCCAATATATGGCTTCTAATTGTTTGGCTGGTCTTGTTCTTTCTTCAAACAAGATATCAAGTCACGTACTTTTTGTTTTCTTAATTCACTCTGTGGCGGAAAATCCTTTTCATGGTTTTCATGAACCGTTTTATGATGCCTCTCTATGTTACCACGCTTTGGTGTTGAAACTGACGCACGTCAAATAAGACAAATGCACTTATCCTTCACCATACAAAAGCAAAATTCTTACTACCAACCGTTATTAAGATGATATGATTTAGATTTCTTCGCTGCACTCATTTTGTACTATTTAATAATAACAAATAACATGACAAAAGTTTCTAATGTTTCCGTCAAACGCACCGCCCGAAATTTCTAGAAAAGCGGCAAGAAATAAAAAACGCTGCTTTTCTTTGTCAAGTACCGCGTGTTCCTTTGCTAAAGCCGCCTTTTGCCGCTAGCAGAGTGTTCTTTTACTACGTAATAAATTTTTGTTGTTTATTTACCTACTTATTAAAAATTTTTTTCTTCTCGAGATCTACTCAAAAAGCAGTCGCGATCGACTGGTCGATCGCAAACGACCGTTTGAGCACCCACGGCTTAGGGTATAAAATTCATGACAATGGTCATACCATACAGCAAAAATCCAAAAGTTGTACACCGCCTATAGACCACCACAACATTTTTGTCCATCTATGGGCAGTTTTATTCCATATGTCACAAAATACTAATCGAAATATTCGAGCATGTAACGAAGCGTTGTAGTTTATTGTTCGTTATAAACTCCTTTTTTCATTTTTATTTGATCTTCACATGTTGCTTTGAAACCACAAATCTAAGATACGTCGGATCTCTCTTAAACGGAGTGAATGACATGCACGGTAATGCCCATATAATGACTGGTCAGAATAAAGTAAATAAATTGATTCTTAATAATTTTTCAGGCAATTAAAGGTGGTTCTTGTGGGGCCTGTTAACTTTTACCAAAATTCAATCAGACCATTTCCGCCGTGACGTAATTTGTCAAGTCGTTGACTTGTGTAAATTAGAAATAACCGCCCATTTTTTCCTCGCGACTTTTCTGGTAGTTTTTTTAAACTAACTAATTCCTCTACGACGTTTAATGATTATATACCGAGTTACACTGGATTTGGGACGTTCGACGTTTGACCTATGAATGGAAAGATCGAAAATTCAGTTCAAATTTAGGTATGTTGAAAATTATCTTACCAATAATCCATCAGCATTAAGGAATGCTTGAGGATAATCGAAATGGAAATGGTATTCATAGAAATTGAGATAAAAATAATAATGAAACTTTTGGAAAAATCAAAGTCGAAAAAAATTCTGTTAATACCGGATATTTATACTTCTAGCAAGTACTACTACTTGACATCTATGATTAATACTCAAAATCAAATTCTCATACATTTCGTTCCAAATTTTGATCAGGCTATTCCGAACCTCATTCACGGAGCTGGCTTCTTTCATTGGCTTCTTAATCTTCTATTGATAATGTCCCCGACATGGTCGATGGGATTGAAGTCTGGGCTTCCATTGTAGGGATTTCGTGATCATAAAGATAGTTCCTAACGATATGTGCTTAGTGAGGTCTGGCGTTATCATGCATAATAATAATAATAATATTTATTCAAAAATTGTACACTAATATATAAATAAATGTTGTTGAGACATCGTAACATACTGAGTGCTCAACATACAAATTTAACACGAAATAGTTTAAAATAATGATATCTGTTGAAAAATAAATTAATGAGAAAGGTAAAAAAAATTAATAAATGATGCCACCCCGAAGGTTAACTGCAGGTAAGCAGCACACCTTGTGTGAGGGTATATCCTTAAAACTAAATAAATTCTGCATAAACAGAAAGTTTTTACCCATGTTTGTCGCAAATAATTCAACATGTTCTTGGGATATATCTGATGTGAGATCAAGGCGAGCGTTCTAAGAAATTCATCCCCACACCATTATTGAAAACTCCGCCTGCACAGCGGTTGGGTGAATTGAGTAGCTCAGTAGCTGTGTTGCCGGTCCTAAGCCCGGATAAAGGAGGAAGGTTCTTAGGTCAGGTTAGCTCCCTACCTAAGTTAAAAAGCACTACTAATAATAATAATAATAATATTTATTTATCCAACAAGATACAGCGGTATATAGGACATGTCATGAGAGAGTATCATCCTCCATAAATTCTTTAATAGAAATATGCCTTTCTCAGAAGAAAAGACTTAAGAACAGATTTGAACACTTTTGTAGGCTTAACTCTCAGATGGTGAGGTAAAGTAATGAAAAATTTGATACTCTGGTATGTTGGAGAGTTCTCAAATTTTGAAGTACGATGTTTCGGCAAGAGAAGAGTTGACTGACTTCTAGTTGCATAATCGTGATACATAGAGAGTTTCGAAAAGTTAGCCTCATTATCCTTTAAATACACTAAACATCTATAAATATACACACATGGAAATGTCAAAATGGCATTCTCAATGAAAACAGATTTACATGACATTCTGGGGTTTATATTGAACATCATTCTCAGAATTCGTTTCTGAAGAATGAGAACCCTATTTACATCCACTGAATTCCCCCATAATACAACATTATAAGACAAATGACTATGAACAATACACAATGTAATACACTGTCATCAGGGACGTAACTGGCAGCGAATCTTTTATTTTACATAAAGCAAACTAAGCTTTATTCAATTTCCTACACACATGCTCAACCTGTTCTGACCATGTCAGTCCACTGTCGACATGAATACCAAGAAATTTTGTGCATGATTTAGATGTTAAAGCACTGTCCACAATCAGATGTTTCTCATCAGCATTTCTCAAACCAAAGAACAAACATTCTGTTTTACCAACATTTAAAATTAGAGCATTATCATGACACCAACAGTTGAAAGAGTTAACAATTTTTTTACAAGCACTTGCCAGCTCCTCAGGACTCCGCGCTGTGACACCAAATGAAGTGTCATCAACAAAAATAATGATTAGCATTAATATCTCTACTATAATATGATCTGGTAGATCATTAATGAAAAGAAGAAACAACAAAGGTCCCAGCACGGACCCTGAGCAACCCCCAAGTTTACATTGTAATCACTGGACCAACTGTCCTGTACCTTAACCCGAAAAACTCTGTCTGACAGGTAACTTTTTATCCAATCCAGAAAAACACCTCTAAATCCTAAGTTGTACAGTTTATTCAGAATGAAATTTAAGTTGAGGGTATCAAACGCTCTGGAAAGATCAAAAAACAGGCCTGCTACATATAGCCCCTCATCCAGGCTTTTATAAACATGATCTACGAAAGAAATCGCAGCTGACTGCGTAGATCTGCCTTGCCTGTAACCATGTTGACAGTCTGTCACAAGCTTGAACTTATTTATGAAGTCCATCATCCGATCAAGAACAATCCTCTCAAACACTTTAGAAAACACACTCAAAATAGATATAGGTCTATAATTGGCAATATTACTGGTGTCGTTCCTTTTGAATACTGGAGTAACACCAATTTACCTTAAGTGCAGTTGGAAACTTACTTGTAGAGATAGAGAGATTTAGAATGAAAGACAAATGGGGAGCAATTTGCTCAGCTATACACTTCAAAATTTTTGAAGAAATACAATCAATACCAGTACTTTTTTTGATTTAAGTAGTCTAATGGTTGATATAATCTCACCTTCCGTAACCGGAAAAAAAAGAAATTGCAACTTTTCATTATTGACGATGTGCAGCATTGTGAAATGTTATTCCCGAAATGCTGATGAAGACATTTGTTATTTACTGATGAGAAGTATTCTCCAAACGCTGATACAATCATTTTAGGTTCTGAACAGATTACACCATCAATACATAATGAAAATTGGTTTTATATGACGACGATTTACCTAATTCTTCATTAACAATGCTCCATACAGTTTTATTCTTGTTGTGAGCTGTATTCAAACGGTTTTCCATGTACTCATATTTGGTTTCCTTAATAAACATCTATAATTTTTCTTTGCCTGCCTGTACTCTAGATCTAAGCTCGTGGAATTTAAGTTCACCTTTAACCAGTATAAATTTTTCAAGTCCATACTTGCTCGCTTAACTACATCAGATACCCAAGTTTTTTTACAGTTACCAATCGTGAGACGTTTTAAGGGGCAACATTGATCCAGTGAATCCCTACTGGCTCACAGAACCGGAAATTTGCCTCGGAACAGGACTGATCAACCTACGACGACCCATGCGAGAAAAAGGATAAAGAAATGGAAAAGGAAAACCTACTACGTGTTGCTACTTGGAACATAAAGTCACTTAACAACAGGGATCAGGAAATACTGAAAGAACTTAACGTTAACAAAATAGATATCTGCGCTCTACAAGAAACCAAGAAGAAAGGCAAGGGCCAGATACAACATGCTCAACACACAGTGATCTATAGTGGAGTACAGAAGCATGACAGAGCAAAGGAGGGTGTTGCCCTAGTGATCCACACGAGGTACCGAGACTGTTTACAAGAATGTGACTATATATCCTCTAGAATTTTAGTTGTCAAAATGAAAACAGAAGACCAAAGGTTAAACATATTGTCAATTTATGCTCCCGAAGACAGTAAACCGAAATCTGAGAGAGAGTCTTTCTTTGAACAACTTCAGAATACAATTGACTCTTTACCATGAGTCTCAGCCGATGATTATCCTTGGGGATTTTAATGCCCGTATCGGTAATGATATAGTACCAGGAATTAAACAAAGATTCAACGAAAACGTGTTAAACGATAACGGAGAATTAATGATCAGTGTCTGCACTTTCAACGAGTTGCGAATCAATAACACATTTTTCGAACATGAAGAACAGTACAAATATACATTCGCAAATGTATGTAGGGGTCAGAAATCAACAATTGACTATATTGTGACAAATAGAAATTTTCACCCATCACAAATATTAGAGGTCAGAACACTAAACTCTGCTAATGTGGGCAGCGACCATAGTCTACTGTTAGGGAAACTTAGAATCAAATTCATGCTGCAAAAGAATACTAAACCAACTGTAAAAACACGTAAAATAAACGTTGAATCATTACGGGACCCAACCTAGAAGAACTCTACACGAACAGGCTAAATAGGAAAATCGGGGAAAACCCGATAACAGAGGAAGATGATGTCAAACGCAGCTGGGAAAAGATAAAAAACAACATACGCACTACTGCATACGAGGCACTGGGCACTAGGATATCAAATAATAATAATAATAATAGTAAGAAGAACACAAACAGAACTCCGTGGTTCCGAATGGAAGTTGCAGAAAAGTGCAGGGAAAAGAAACATGCTTACCTCACATATCGAACATTAAGAACACCAGAATCGTACAATGAATATCAAAAAATCCGAAACGAGACCACAACGTTAGTACGTTCAATTAAAAATCAGTACTGGGAAACTTATTCTAAAAGCATGGAGAATGACTTCTACGGGCTACAAAAACAAATATGGAGACTAATCCGATCACAACGGAAAGAAATAAATGAGTTGGTTGAAACAAAGCATATAACCAGCGAGACCTGGATCTAGTACCTAACTGATCTATATTCGACAGAGGATACAGGAGAAGACCTAAGTACACCGGAAATAATAGTGAGCGAAGATGCTGAGGTGAATGTGGATGACGTACAGTTAGCCCTACAAAAATTAAAGAATAGGAAAAGTGCCGGACAGGACGGAATTAGCAACGAACTACTCAAGTATGGCGGACAACGTCTTACTCAAGAGTTGACAATTTTAATTCAAAAAATCCTTTACCATCACAGGATCCCAGATGAATGGCGTACAAGCACTACTATTCTTATGTTTAAGAAAGGAGACAAGAAAGTACCTTCGAATTATAGAGGAATAAATCTGTTGAGCACCACGCTGAAACTTACTGCGAAGTGTATAACAAACAAAATGAATAGCCTCACCTCTTTCGCTGATGAACAACAAGTATTCAGATCTGGAAGATCTTGCACCGACGCCGTATTTGTCATAAGACAAGTAACAGAAAAGTCGATAGAATATAATAAGCCAGCATTTATGTGTTTTGTTGACTTGCTCAAAGCTTTCGACCGGGTCCAATTATCAGACATTATACATCTGCTCTACAACAGGCAAATCCCACGTAATATAATAAAGATATCAAAAATATATATACTGCGAACAAGATCCAGGCAAGATTAGACGGGGAGTTTACCACACAGATACGAGTGAGAAGTGGTATTCGTCAAGGAGATTCGTTAAGCCCCCTTCTGTTCAACATCATCATGGACGAGATAATCAAAAAAGTAAGAGGAATGAGGGGCTACAAAATGGGGGACAAAGAGATAACTATCCTGTGTTACGCCGATGACGCTGTGTTGATTGCAGAAAATGAAGACGATTTACAGCGCCTCCTACACCACGAATATGATAATTTCTGCCTCTAAAACAAAATGCATGACTACATCGAAAACACCATTGAGATGCAAGCTTGAGGTTGATGGTAAATCTATCCAGCAGGAAATGAAATTTAAATATCTCGGTATAGAGATTTCGGGCTACGGAGATGTCGAGGCGGAGATAAGGGAGCAAGCAACAAAAGCAACAAGAGTAGCAGGATGTCTGAATGACACAATATGGCGCAATAAGCATATCGGAATTGAAGCCAAGGCACGAATTTACAAAGCAACTGTAAGGCCCATTATGACATACACTGCAGAAACTATACCAGAAACAACGAAAACCAGGCGACTACTGGAGACAACCGAAATGAAGGTACTTCGCACGATAGCCGGGAAAACACTGCTCAACAGAGAGAGGAGTGAGAATATTAGAAACATGTGCAAGGTGGACAACATTAACAACTGGGTATTGAACAGAAAACAGGAGTGGAATGACCATATAAACAGAATGGATGATCTCCACTGGGGCGCAGAAGCGTGGGACGACCACGAAAAAGGTGGAGTGACAGACAAACGACCGAAGAATAAACAGGCGGTTTCGCCTAAAATAAAGTTGGAAGAAGAAGAAGAAGACCATTATTGAACCTCCACCAATCTATAGGTAGGTCAAAAATGGCACTAGGCATATGTATGAAACATATGCCTAGTGCAACTTTTTTGTACACTAGAGAACGTCGATCGCAATGACAAAGATAAAAACTCGACTGATTTGTGAACAAAACTTTACTAGTAAACTCATAACCAATGAAAATCATCCCTGGAACAATTTAATCGGGCTCTTTCATGTGCTGTGGTTGAAGCTAGGTCTCGAGCTTCATTCAATATACGATTTTCTGAAGACAACATCCCTGCTTTTGCACTAACAAGACTCCATCCATTACATATGCTAAAAGTGAGCATCACGGAAGCTCAAAACATATCGAAATCTTTCATAAAGTTCTACCATTTATCAAATGTCGTCGCAAAATTGGATCTGTGGTGTAATTTGTGGACTGGCAAGAGTATGAATGAGAACAACTTGAAGGAGCTCGAAGTAATTGACCTTTTGAAGTAAACTGATATTTTCTATCCATCAATCAGGCACGCCTTATAAATTTTGATAGCTTTGCCGTCAAGTACTGCTTCTATAGAACACTAAGGAGAGTTAAGACATGGCTAAGAAGCACTATGAGTGGGGAAAGACTGAGTGCGTTATGCTTAATAAGAGTACACAGAAAATTCGTCAAAGCTAATAGGAAAAGTATTGAACAGAAAGTGTTAGAAAAATTCTCAGCTAATCCGAGGAGGTGATTACTAGTGTAACTTTATAATAAATAATAATTATAAGACTCTCTTCATCCATCTCAACCTCAATTCATCAAAATAGTGAGTGACTGCCGTGTGCGTGAAATGTGTTTATTGTCAAATTTGAGTTTTGAAAAATATGTTATATATACTTAATACACTCGGAGGCAAAATTACCGGAACACTCGAAAATTTAACCAAATTCGAAGTCCGATATTTTTCCTAATTCTCTACCGATTTAGATGATTTTTTCGGCAAGTTATAGATCAACTCTTCTGCTTTGTAGAAATTATAAGAGAAAACAAAAAAATCTGAAAAAAATTTTATACGGGGGCAAAACTAAAAGTGTTTTTTTTGTCAAAAATTCGTAACACCCTGTGGAATTTCGTGGTCCGAGTTGAAACGTACAATATCATGGTCTGTCAAGACACATCTTCCTACAGTAACGCCCTTCTTGTTTTATGCATTTATCTCTATTTTTACAAGAGATATCCAATTTGAAGCGAAAAGTCACAAATTTCAAGAATTTATTTTTAATCTTGCGTAGGTGCATAACATCGGAGGTTAGCCAAAAAATAAAATCAAAATTAGAGAAGCGGAAATCTAACAAAATGAAAATTTTTGAAATTCACTGGCTAATTTCACGCTCTGGGAGAACTCGAAGTACACTGGAAAAATCGTTGATTTTGCACATTTATTTTTGAATTTTTTTGTGTGACACTCTATAATAATTATCATTCCTGGCCAAAATTGAGAGCAGGTGTGTATCCTGGCGATACACTCGTGAAATGAAATGAACATGCTGAGAAAAATGTTCATGATGACCCACAAAAAAACATTTGATTTTAGTAGCGAGTAGGACCCCCCGAGCTCTTATTACAGCGCGCATACGATTTCGCATACTCCCAATGATGTTGTCTATCATCTGTTGAGGTATGTTGTCTCACTCTTCCACCAAAGCCAATGTCAGCTCTTCAACGTTGCCTGGATTCCGTTGTCGAGCCCTTCTTCCAAGAATGTCCTAAACGTGTTCGATCGGGTTTAAATCCGGTGACCGCGACGGCCAGTCCATTCGTGTGATCCCAACTTCATTGGGATATTCTATCACTATGCGCGCAGTATGAGGGCGCGCGTTATCGTGCATAAAAAGGAAATTTTCCCTTATGTAAGGAGCAAAAGACACAACATGGGGCATTAAGTGATCCATTGCCAATAATCTCTAGTTCTGTTCGTACTCCTAAGCATATACCACCCCATATCATAACTGACCCTCCACCGTATTGCTCAGTTCCTGCGAAGTTCGCTTGATTGTACCGTTCCCCTCGATGCCTCCATATTCTATCTCTACCATCCACGAAATTCACACAATATCGGCTCTCATCACTAAATAAAACTCGTCTCCACTGATTGATTGTCCATGCTACATGCTCCCTAGCAAACGCCAATCTTGCTACCCGATGGGCTCTATCGAGTCTTGGTGCTCTTGCTTGCGCGTATGATCTCAGACCAACTTCATTTAATCGTCTTCTGATTGTCCTCACACTGACGTTAATGTTATCCACTGCTTGTAGAAGGTTACGTGCCTGAACAGCAGTAAGACGAGGATTTCTTATAGTTTGATTGACGATGAAACGGTCATGTAAAGCGCGGGTTGCCCGATTTCTTCCTTGTCCTTGCCTCCTCACGTACAATCCAGTTTCCCTGTAACGTCGGTAGATTCGATGGATAACCGACGTCGAGACACCCAACATGGTACCGACTGAGCGGTAGGTGCGCCCTTCCTCGATCAATGTAACTGCCCTTGCTACTGAGGTTGGTGGTAAATCTCTCATTCTAAATGAAAAATACCGTTTCGAATCGTAAACAGTAAAAGAATCACCGCAAGAACACCGGAACCGATCGAATTTGTATCAAATCAAAGAATGGAAAAATCTCATTCTTTAAACAAGTGCAAATGTGGTCATATACAAAAAAACGTGTGTTGTATTTCATATTTGATAAAAAAAGGTGTGCACATGTGTAAATGAAAAGTTTCATCAATGGTCCCAGAATTCGGTTAAGTATTTCAATACCTACCGACTGTTATCTCCTATGAATTCCTAATTTTCACCAAATTAACCAAATTGTCATCAATAACTAATGCAATTCGAACATAAAAATCGCAAACGACAATTTCGACACGCCTGAGTGATAATAAGAAAATTCCAAATTGATAGACGAATTTTAATGACAACTTCTTGATTCAATGGAATTTCTACAAAATGGTGATTTTCCACTTGAAATTAAATATATTTTGCAAAAATAGAGATAAACGCATGAAACAAGAAGGGCGTTACTATATGAAGATGTGTCTTGACAGAACATGATATTGTACGTTTCAACTCGGACCACGAAATTCCACAGGGTGTTATGAATTTTTGACAAAAAAAAACACTTTTAGTTTTGCCCCCGTATAAAATTTTTTTCAAATATTTTTTGTTTTCTCTTATAATTTCTACAAAGCAGAAGAGTTGATCTATAACTTGCCGAACAAATCATCTAAATCGGTTGAGAATTAGGAGAAATATCGAACTTCGAATTTGGTTAAATTTTCGAGTGTACCGCTAATTTTGCCTCCGAGTGTATTTGTCTCCCGCACTCGAACCCCCCGCAGTTTTCCGCGCTCAATTTTCGACTAATTTTCATTACAATCATGTGCCTGCCCCCTCTTGCTGAACTTCTGGTTACGGCCTTGTTCGAAGATATCCCTAATTTTTCTGACTTTTTGTAGCATGAAAAAGTAGAAATAATCGAATCATCATCCATTCCCAATTCAAACGTCATTTATTATTTTAAAATTAAATGAAGAAAAATCAAATGTAATCTCTATGTAGATTCAATGTCAGTTCGACGACGGCAACGAGTAACCTTGCCGCTTGTTCGAGTTCTTCACAGCACCTGTTGCAGGTCTGCAGGGGTCGAGCAAGACGCATTGCTAGACTCGACCTTAACTAACTTCAGGTCAACAATATCACGTTTAGCTGCAAGCTTCGATCGAACTGCAGGCTGTCCCGATCTAATATGTTTCTTTTTTATGCTTCAGTAACCAAAGGACAATTTTCAAGTGACATTTTCAACCCATGTAAACGAACCTGTGAATATATAATATTTTTGGTGGCCATCAGTTTTCGACGAATAGATTGAAAACGATTGCGGATATCGAAAATTGAAATATTCAAATTTGCGATTCATTAAAATGATTCTGTTTCAGAATTACCGAACCATCTACTTTCGTTGGAATATCATTCAAAATAGAAGGTGTATTCTAACTTTTCAAGACACGCAGAATGTTAGATCATTATTATTTCGTTCAAAAGTAACTGATAGAATATTTTCAGATTTCTTCGTTATCTGTAGAAAACGAAAAAAACGGAAAATTTATAGGATCATTCAGTTGTCCGTCTATCCAGTGGCGTAGTTAGCACCTGGGGCGGATCTTGTAGGTGTCAACCTAAAAATTATTCACTGTTGAAATAAAGAATAAGTTCAAGTTTCATTAAAATGTTACAAATTATTTTCAACGATAAGTGATCTAAGTACAAAATTAATATAGTGCTTCTAGGCTTAACCCTTGCAAACTCCGAAACTGCTTCTTTCTGAGAGCAGTTAGGTGGTGAGGGTTGGTGATTTGGTTTCGACTGGTGCCTTGGCAATTGGAAGGGGAGTACCTCAGGGGTCGATTTTAGGGCCGCTTTTATTTTGCCTCTATACATCGGTCCTCGAAAAGTATATTCATCATTGCAAAATTCGAGCATATGCAGACGATACTCAGCTAAGCATTAAATTCTTGACTGATAGGTTAAGTGAGACAGTGAGAAATATGAATGAGGACCTTCAGAGCATCTATGATATATCAAGAAACTTTGACCTAAACTTAAATCCATCCAAAACCAAAGTTCTTCTTTTTGAGCCAATGAACCAATGCTCTCGCCTTGTGGATTCTGTTAGAGTTGAACTAAATAATGTATTTCTTGAAATTGTTGGATATCACGAAAGTTTGGGACTTATCATCGAAAGTATTCGAACAAAGCAATTGAGACTTTGTGAGACATTAGTTCTGTCACATTTCAACTTTTGCTTGCCTGGACTACTCAGACTTGTATCGTATAAAAAAGATCCAAAATTGTTTGAGATTCATATATGGCATTAGAAAATTTGATCATATCTCTCATAAATTATATGAGACTGGTTGGTTGAATATAAGGAATAGGATGACATTTCAGATTGCATCTCTGACCCACTCCATTTTAACACTGGGGAACCAAATAGTCCCTATAATAGAATGTCCCTCACTATTCAGAGGCATAATTTTAATGTCAGACGTAACTATTACACCATTACTGCACCTCAGCAGTACTCCTCCTACAAAAGTATTAAAGTGTATAATAGTGTCTTAAACTTAATCCGTTCAAGGAACGTGTTCGTGAGTGGTTGTTTGAGCGTCAGTGCTCGGGCAATCATATAGTTGTTTGAGCGGTGATACTCGGACAGCCGCCAGTGTCTTATTTTTTATATTTTCTTTTTTTTCTTAGCAACGTATTTAACTTTGTTTAATCATCATATATAGTACTTGTGTTTTTCAAAATTAATTTTTGTGTATAAGTACTCGTGAAAATTGATAGGGAAATTTGCCTTTGTGGTCCGCAGAAGTTAAATAAGCAGACTCCGTCTAATGGAAGTCTATATTTCGCTTCTTTAGTTCAGAAATAAGCTACATTGTTTTGTTGAATAGTTTCTTTCCTACTTTTTTGTTTTCATGATTTTCAGTAATGAATGCTATTTTTCTGAATAAAGTTGTATTATTATTATACATTTATTATCGTGGACTTATGCACTATCTCAGCTGTTAGCTGGATAGAAATTACCTTTCCCAGATTCATCAATCAAAGGGAATAGGCTCGATTACAATATACTTGACATAAATTTTCTAACTATCCTACATGTATTAAGAATTACAGCTTTTTGCATTTCTATATATGTATTCTTATGCAATTCTAATTTCTTAAGGCTATCATGCAAAGTTTTGGGTATTAACCCAGTCGAGGATACGATGACAGGAACAATATCTATTTTCTCGAGGTGCCACATCTGCTTGATCTCAATAGCAAGGTCTGTGTATTTGGACTTTTTCTCCTGGAACTTGTTCAGAACGTTGTTATTATTCGGTATTGCAACATCCACCAACAGTGCTGTTCTGGCTCTCTTATCATACACCACTATGTCCGGCCTATTATTCGTCACCATTCTGTCAGTGATAACAGGCCTATCGTAGTATAATCTTCATAATAAATTTTTTGAAGTTGTTTGTAGCTATCACTTGGTCTTGAATGGTCATAAGGAATCCTTCTGTATCCTTAAATAATTCTCCCTTCATCAATCATTTGTTGGAGGCTTCTTTGTCGATGTGTGGTTGATTAATCTCATGGTGATGTCGTCCATGCAATTCCTTTCTTGACCATTGCTCTTGTTTTTCAGTGTCTGATAGGAACCTTAGATTCGGCAGGTCGTCCCTGGTAGCAAGATTTAAAGGTGTATATCCCTTATCAGCCAACGATATCACTCTATGTAAGTCAGAAGTAAGAGCTTTTGCAGAAAAGAATTATCTGAGATTTTTTTTCTGTTCGGTGTGTAAATTGACAACAAAGTTGTTCGTATCAAAGACGATTTTGGATGATGATTGTTGTACTTTGTCAGCATCGTTCGGGTCTGCCCTTGAATATCATCCAGTTCTGTCTTAGTCCATCTGATTATTCCAAATGAGTAAAGCAACACTGGAATGGCGTAGGTGTTAATTGCCTTGACTAGATTCCCCGAGTTCAACATCAATTTCCGCACAGACTTCAGACGCTGACTGTATTCTGAACGAATCTTCTCCTTTGATTGTTTTTGGTCTAGCAATCTGGCTTGTTGATATCCCAGATATTTGTATGTTTCGCCATCCCTCATGCACTGTATAAGATCACCGTTTGGAAGTTGTGTTTCACCATCTATGACTTTCCCTCTTTGAATGTTCAAGGTCTTACACTAGTCAATCCCGAATTTCATAGAACTCACTGACAGTTTTCAGCAAATCATCCAATTGCTTCTTGTTCGAAGCATATAACTTGATGTCATCCATATACAGCAGGTGGGAGACTATATAATAATTCCTATCTATTTTTATCCTAAATCTGTATCCTGTTCTATTGAGCATTGAGGACAATGGGTTCATAGCTAAACAGAACCATAGTGGACTCAAAGAGTCTCCTTGAAAAATTCCACGACATATGGGTATCTCGTCGGTTTTGATTGATTTATTGTTCATGTTGACCTGCAGAGATGTGCGCCAGTGTGTCATTGTTGTTTTCAAGAATTCTACCAGGGCTGGGTGAATTTTTTATATCTGCAATACTTCAACAAGCCAAGAATGTGCGGTACTATCGAATGCTTTCAGATAAACGAGAAAAGCTGAATGAACATTCCGATGCGCTACTTATTAAACATTATTATTATAAATCACATCATCAACATTTATATTTCGTGTTGCTTCATGATCAATGATTGAAATGTCTAGGTTATTTAATCTAGTTTCTGTCATTCAAGCCCGCAAGTAATTTTTGATTAACTTTATTTCACTGAAACTCCTCACGAGAAGCAACTGATACGCATATTATTATGAATAACTTTAGTGTGATCATTAGATTCAGAAGAGATTCTGTGAAATCCTATTCCACAATTAATTTCAGATACTTCGGAGGTACCAAAGTAGGACCATTGGCCGATTTTCAGTATCTTTTCAGTCTTGGTGTCTCTGATAGGAGTTCTGTTTCTGATACCCAGTCGTAAAGACCAGTAAATTTCGATAAAGCAAATTTTAAGTCTTTAGTGTTTGCCAGAATCAGTCTTCAACAGCACAACCCCAAACAACGAATGGACTTTGATGTTGTTTCAGGTTCAATATTGCATCAGTCAAGTCGTCTCCGTGGCGCAGTGGTGACAAGTCTCTGCTGTGACAGGGCAGGTCACCGGTTCTGGCCTGGTTGCTGTCTTTGTCCCTTATCTGGTTAACACAAATAATTCTATTGGAATAATGTCGTAAATGACAAATTCACGGCCTATAAGGTCAAGGAAGGACCGGCGTGGAAAAGTATGTCCACCTCCCTCCTTCCTTTTTAAAAAATTATTAAGAATCATAGAACCAAAGTTTTCCTGATCCATGGATTAGGGGAGGAGGAATTGGAAATTAGCCAGCAATTGGCTCGGTTTCTTTTAGGAAGGGCATTGTATTACTAACACCGCTAACTACCCCAGAACATATAGAAGAGAGAATTAAAGAAGCTTTTCAGACAGTACCACCAGAAATGCTTGTGGAAGTGGGAAATTCTTTTGAGAGAAAGTGTTTTTTTGTATTGGGAAGAACGGCGTCTATTTCGAGCTACTCATGTGAATATGAGTTAATGATTATTCGTTTTCATTGTTAGGATTATGTTCTTCGTACAACGTATTTTGACTCATTGAGATATTTTTAAGTTCAATGATTTATTTTCTCTAGGAAAATATTATTTTATTAAAGAATATGCTTTCTGAAAGTTAAACTGAATTCCATAATTAAGGGCATTGGGTATCCATACAGCATGTACGAGGTTGAATGGATAAGTCTCCGGTCTGACCAAGAGATGGCGCCACTAGACATACTTCGGAGGTGGCTTTCTACAGTACCATCCTTAGATACCTTGTAGGTATAGTTTCAGCCCGATCGCCATGTAAGTTTACGTTTGAGAGCACGCTGAACAAGACGCCTCTGTATTTTTTGTGAAAATGGAAAATTGGAAAAGCGTGCTGTCATAAAATACTTTTATTTGAAGGGGTTAACATCAAAGAAAATTAAAGAAAAGATTGAGTCGATACTGGGGACATCCTTCCCATCATATTCAACCGTTGCAGTGGGTTTCCAAGTTTAAAATGGGTCGTGTGAGCACCTCTGATAATCCTCGCTTAGGACGCCCCGTTGAGATCGCAACTCCAGATATGATCGAAAAAAATCATGAAATAGTGCTGGAAGACCGCAGATTAAAAGTGCGTGAGATAGCTGAGACCTGTAAGATATCATATGAACGTGTGCAAAATATTTTTCACCAACATTTGCATATGGAAAAGCTCTGTGCAAGATGGATGTCGTGTTTACTAAAATTTGATTCGAAAAACCATTTCCACCGCCAATTTGGCGCTGCATAAGCATAATCCAAGCTAATTTTTGCGTCGATTCGTTAGTGTTGACGAAACTTGGGTCCACCACTACACTCCTGAAACCAAACAACAGTCTAAACAGTGGAACAAGGGAATCAACTCCAAAGAAGGCAAAAACAAGGTTATGGCTACTATTTTTTGGGATGCAAGAGGTATTATATACATTGATTACCTTGAAAAGGGTAAAACTATCACTGGTCATTACTACGCAGACTTATTGCAACGTTTTAGCCACGAGTGTAATGTAAACGACCTCATTTGGCGAAGAAAAAAATTTTCTTTCATCACGATAACGCAGCATCGCATTCTTCGCACGTTGCCATGGCTAAAATCTATGATCTGAAGTTCGAATTGATGCTGCACCCTCCATACTCCCCAGATCTAGCCCCGAGTGACTATTATCTGTTTCCTAACCTCAAAACATGGCTTGGCGGTAAGGGATTTGCGGGAAATGAAGAAGTAATCGAAGCTGTAAATGGGTATTTTGAGGAAATTAACGAATCAGTCTATAGAGATGGCATTACTAGACTAAAACACTGCTATGAGAAATGTATCAGCCTTAAAGGAGATTATGTTGAGAAATAAAAATGAAAATTCTTTGAAACGTTTTTCTTGGTCAGGCCGGAAACTTATCAATCCATCCTCGTATCTGGAGAACAGGACTATCGATCCATTTCAAGTTTTGGCATTAGAGTGGATGGATAATGATCTACAGATTTAATAACTTTGTTAATTTTTTTCAATTTTTCATTGAAGGGCATCCTTTATCGAGCATCTTTTGTTACGATATTTTTCATAAACTAAATATTGATTGGCATTGGTTCTTGTGTATTAAGCTGAATACTTTAAAGCCAAAACGATGTTGAAAATTTTGCTCCCGTGTTTCAAGTGGATTTTCGTTGGTCCAAATAAAACAATTAGGCCTAGTAAGAATACAATATCTCGAAATTTTGGACCCATCGGTCCATATAATATTCAGTAAGAAGTCTGAGTTTTCTTGAATGTGAACCTTCAACATTTAGCAGAAATTAATCCTCACCAACGTATCTCCAGGATACATCGATCATATTAATGAAAATTTGTAGAGGTGGAAATTATTTTTGTCCGAAATTTCATTAATTGATGTAGGTGCTATTCTCAACAACAGCACGTGCAGAACCATACTGATTGGCATAAAAATAACCTGAGATTGGAACTGCAATGTCTTCATCGTTGGTAATGAAACTAACTCTATTCCTTTCTGAGGTAGATTTTTTGTAAAATAGCGAATAAAATGAAAACGAGCCAATTTAGGTTATACAGTAAATAAAATGGGTTCTTGTATTTGAAGAAAAATGGTTAGGTTAGATGCTTGAAAAAGGATGAACTTTAATAAAAAAATTGAAAAGTACACCATGCCACTTCATATAGTAAAATTGTAGCTGATGTCTGGTATAACCGGAAGCGATAGCGCTTCGAAAACAATTGCAAGTTGTATATCAGTATTAATTTACTTCAATGCCAAAATTTGAAATTGAACGATAAACTCGATACCGAGATACCTTTAATGGGACACTCGTTTTTTATTATTTAATATCTCTGAAATCATTGAAAAAGCTATACGAAAGTTAGGTATCATTTGAAAGATAATAACGTACTTGTGAGGAGTATTAGATATAGAGTCTACCATTAAAACCAAAAATGAGATATGACATGGTCTAACTCTTACAAAAATTGTTGTCGATCTTACATGTGGACGATAACAATTTTTGTAGTTAAACTTCTTTCAAATTCCATTTTTGGTTTCTTTAATAGCAGACCCTATATCTAATGCTCCTCACAAGTACAAAAGTTAGGTATCATTTGAAAGATATGAAAATAACGCACTTGTGAGGAGTATTAGATATAGGATCTGCCATTAAAATAACCAAAAATGAGATTTCAAAGAGGTATAACTACAAAAATTGTTATCGACCATCCTGTAAGATCGACAACAATTTTTTAGTTAGACCTCTTTCAAATCTCATTTTTGGTTTTAATGTTAGACCCTATATCTAATACACCTCACAAGTACAAGTATTAGATATAGAGTCTGCTATTAAAAAAACCAAAAATAAGATTTGAAAGTCAAGCATATTAAAGAATCGACACTAGTCGCCATATTGGTACAAAAATTACAGCAATGAAATCAAAATTGAAGGTTCGAAATGGTATTGAAAAAATGGTCAAATTTCAGAAAATGTAAAATAATTCAAAAGCTATCAGAGTAAGTCATGCTGGAGGAACTCACCTTTGTTTGGTTACATGAAATTGAAAATGAGAAAAATTTTAGGATGTAGCATTTGAAAAACCATAACTTTGATATGTTACTTAGTCACTGAACACCTTGTATAGTTTAAAATATATTTAAGTTGTAGTCCTAAAGACAATACATACGATCGCCCAGAAACAATTTCCAAAATCCTGTAAAAATGAATCGATATAAATGAAATTTGGATATCCTTTATATCAAAATGATCATAATGGTTCTTATCTGTATATTTATTTAAATGAAAAGGAATTACGTAAATTTGAAAGAGTATATTTGTATTATATGAAACTTTTATGAGAGTCAAAATACGATCGGACAAAAGCGCATTTTGTTGAATGGAAAAACAACATACTAAGCATTCAATGATCGCCTTTAAAGTGAAAGAAAAAGTCTAGGTAATGAAAAAGTGTCAGTAGGTACTTTGTACTTTTTGGCTTAGGATAAAAATGATAACTAATCTACTTGAAGAGCACTTGAAATACAATAACATTGTCCCCATCCGATATCAATAATCGATTGAGAGGTTTACTATCACAATTACTCAAATAATATGTCAGTTTCAGAATATCGTGATCAATGCAACAATGAATTGTATTTAATTTCTTGAAAAGGACAAATAGTAAAATGTGTGACATAAAAAATCCAGATGTTCCATTTCTACTTGAGATGAACGAAGTGATCCCTGGTAGAAGAATCAAGATTTTCGGTTGTGTGTTCCACAGTGATCATTTTCTTGTAGATTTCAGATGTGGCCCAAGAAAAACTTTGTATGATGAAAACTTACAATTGCGTCTGAATTGTGTGTTTATGCATAGACAGTTGAGTTTTAACGAGGTTATTGGATTCATGAAAAGCAATTTCATGGAATATCAAATTCCCTTGCCGATAAAAGACTGTGGAAAGTTCAAAATGGAAATAATTTTCTTTGAGAAAGGGATCGCTGTTTTTGTGAATAATGTGAAAATTTGTGCTATTCCTTATAAAGGCTTAGAACTGAGTAAAATGACCCATTTGAGTGTACGAGGAGAGGTGAATTTATTGAGAGTGTTTACGTTGGATGATCCAAGGGTTTTATGAAAAACTGTACATGTAGGAAAATTTGAATGATAGTTTTTGATATATCTTATATTCCTGGGGGTTTTTTATGACGAAATGTTATGTTAGATTGATTATTTCCATATGTCTAGTCAAATACACCCACTTTGGTGTAAAACATAAGTAAATATTCACTTAGGTTGAAAGAAATAAAATACTGTAAGTAATGTTTAAATTATTTGTATTATTCATACCTTTTTTCGAGAAAAATTAAATATCGAATTCTCAAGAAAGAAAAAAAGCATTCCTCCAATTTTGACAATAGAAGTAAGTAACACTTTGTATACCTAGTAGCTTTCATAAAAGTTTCACTTTTCATCATCAAATTTCATTGATATTTGTCGATGAAATTATTTTAAATATTGTGATTATTTTATACATAATTTTTTACGAATTTTTGGTTCAGTAAGGGGGAAGTTAACCTTATTTTTGGGCTCATAACAAGCCTGTTTTTGTATAGGTCCGTAACAAAGTTCTCGCTGTTTTTTTTTATGAAAATACAACAAATCATTCAACATATTGCCATTCGCTATCTACAACTTTTTCCCATCTTTCTGGCAGAGCTCGAATACCGTGACGGAAGAAGTGTTCGTTTTTTGAGGCTATACACGAATCACGTCATTTTTCGAGGTCAGCGTCTTCGAAGATTTTTGACCTTTCTTCACGGGGGCGGTCATCCACATCGAAATCGCCGTTTTTGAAGCGACGGAACTAATCCCGGCACGTTGTTTCACTTAAAGCAGCATCTCCGTAAACTTTTTGGAGCATTCTATGAGCTTCAGCTGCTGTTTTCTGCGAATGAAAGAAGAAAATCAACACTTCCTACAAATGACGATTATTTGGCACAAAATCAGACATTTTCTTATAACTAAAAGTATATGACGCAAAAACAAAATCACTAATGTGTCACTGTGTATTGTTTACCATATGTCTAAGCTTTGTTCAAGACATTCTTGATATGTAAAAATCGACCAGCACTTACTGATGGAGCCACCTGATAGTTAAACAAGCTAACCATCTGCAAACTTCGCTAACGCTTCCTAAGTTTTCCACCTCTGGTTCAAGGTCACGAAGAATTCGTATTCCAGGCATATTCGATGAGCTTCAGATCTGGAGAACGAGGTGGAGGCGGTTCATGATGAATTATGTGATAATGTAGACTATTGACATTTCACATTGCTAAATTAATCCGAACAATGTCTTCAGTGCACAAAGTAACTCATTTTGGATACATTTGAATAGTAAATCCTTCAATACAAGAGGAGTGGAGTGTTCACAATAATGTGCTATATTATTATGAATCTAAATATTCCTGAAACAAAATCGCCATGACCCTCTTCGTTTCAGAGAAACAGGGTAATTTTGAGTATTATCCGCGAGTTCAACCTTCGATGTATGAGACCTCACAATAAAAATGAAAAAATATATTAATCGTATTTCACACTGTCTGTGCCTCCTTTGAATGTTGCTCAGCCAATTTTCTTTTGTCTTTTCTGGCTGCTCTTTTCACTCTTTTGTTCATCTTCTGACTTAATCGTTGTGCTGCTGCTTTCGTTTCCATTGCGCTGTCAAAGTTTCTCCTTTTATTATAAGATTCCATGTTTCATATGATATCCATTCCCTCCTCTTTCTACTGTACCCAGTATGTCTTCAGCTGTCTCTGTGAGTACCTTTGCTAGGCTTTCCCAATCTTGAATATTTTCTGTTCTTGTTTTTCTCTTTATTTCTTCTTTGAATGAGTTACGTTCTTTCCTGTTCTTCAGTTTGTCAACATTGTACTTTGGTCTCTTCAGTCTCATTGGGTTTTGGTTCCTTGCCAGCTTGAGCTTCAAAACGCCAATAAAAAGATGGTGATCACTAGGTATATCAGCTCCTCTCTTGTTGCTGACATTTTGAAGGGATGAGCGCGATTTTCTCGATATGGATATGTGATCTATCTGGTTCTCGGCTAGTTGGTCAGGTAAAGCCCAAGTAACTTTTTCTGTGGGGGAATAGGGTCCCTCCAATGACGAGGTTATAACTATTACAACCGGAACTTCAGAAAGGGTGAACCGGACGGAAAACCTAACGACAACTCTGGCCACGACTAGGGAAAGAATAACAATTGGATGTTGGAATGTAAAAACGCTGTATGAACCTTTTAAGTTAGCACAAATTGTGAATGAGTTCAATAAATGTGAACTGTCTCCTAGGTCTCTCAGAGGTTAGATGGTTAGGAAATGGCGAGCATAGAGCTCAAACAGAAGAGTCTCTTTTGTATAGTGAAAAAGAAAACGGAAGCCACGAGAGTGGCGTGGGTTTGCTACTGAGCAAACATACATGACAGAGCCTCATATCTTGGAAACTAATCAACGACAGAATATTACTGGCCAGGTTGTACACCAAGTACAGAAAAATAACTATTATCTAATGCTACGCACCCACAAACACTTCCCCACAGAGGGACAAACAAGATTTTTATGACCAATTAGACAACAAGTTGCGAAAGGCGATAAAATGATAGTTATGGGGGACTTAAACGCAAAGGTTGTTCACGACAACGCATACTCCGAAAACATTATAGGAGTAAATGGTCTCGGCGACATGAATGAGAACGGTGAATACTGTAAAAACTTCTGCTTCAATTATAATCTCGATATGATGCCTTCTAAGAGACAACCAAAAATCTAAAAATTCCGATTGAAAAATTCACATCTTCGGTTGATTTCAAGTGGCAATGATGTGAGAAAAAATTGTACGGAATTTAATTTTCTACAATAAAAAAAAGAATTTTGCTTTTGAAATAACAAATATGGTCTGAACGAGTGCCACAGCATTGAAAATATTTTCGGAACATAGTTCGAATAACATTCAAGATAACAACAAAATATTTTTGAATTGTGGAGGCCGTTACTTGATGTAGATCCATGATATAAAAGAGATAAAAAACACAAGGTTTAACTTTAATCTACACTTTATTTGAAAAAATTCGACGACGTTTCGCTGACACAGCAGTTTTATCAAGAATGAAAAACAGAATGAAGAGTATTATAAACAAATCGTAGAACAAGTTGGATGAATAACAGGAAAATCCACACCGAGTCATTGTACAGTTAGTATGAAAGGTAATAAAAACTAATTATACAAGTTAAGTAGGGTGAATAATTCACATCTACCTGTTCATTCAAAAGCTTGTCCGAATGTTTGTATCTATTTATTTCTAATGCTTCTAGGAGATCTAATTTTGAACTTTTGATTTTATATGTAATATGTCAAAGTTTTTATTGAATGAATGGTTTTCTTTTATTAGGTGGTTTGAATAATTTGAATCAGATTTATTTTATCGAAGCTACGTTTATGTTCAGATGTTCTTATGCCAAAACTCCTATAGGTCCTCCGATATAAATTTTATCACAAGAACCGCAATTGAGTTTATAGATTCCTGATTTACTTGATTTTTCAACACGAGATTTATTATTTTTAATATGTTTACCTAAGTTATTAGAAGTTTTGAAAGTTATATTAAGAATTTGTTTGACGAGAAAGGATTTAATATTTGTACTTGCAGAACCGCAGAATGTTAAACTGTTGAATATTTTATAGTCTTTATGAATAGGATATACTTCATTTATTGCTTTCTGATACAGTTTTTACGAATGATTAGATCTATCATATCCGGATTATATGAATTATTAATTGTATAATTGTATCAGTATGTGTTGGTTTACGAAAGACCGAAAAACATGATTATTATTTTGTTTAGTGATTTTAAGTCCAAAAATTAATGGAATCGTTCTGTTCAATTTCTATCGTGAATTTAATGTTCAAATGGATGGAATTAATGAAATTAAGAAATAAGTCTAATTGACGAGTAGTTGATGAATGAAACATACTAAGATGTCGTCAACATATCTATACCAATAAAGAAATTTGGAAATGAGTGGATGTGTATGAATTTTCTGTTCAATATTATTCATAAAATCTCTGCTAAAAGTGGACTCAAAGGATTTCCCATGATCAAACCATTTCACTACTGTTATATCGAAAACATGTTGAATTCGAATCATGTTAACCACATAATTAAATCAGAAATATTGAATCTGTTGGACGTTTGCATTGAACAAAATTATTTTTCTTTCAACAACATCTATTACAGTAGTGAAAATGGTTTGATCGTGGGAAATCCTTTGAGTCCACTTTTAGCAGAGATTTTATGAATAATATTGAACAGAAAATTCATACACATCCACTCATTTCCAAATTTCTTAATTGGTATAGATATGTTGTCGACATCTTAGTATGTTTCATTGGAACTACTCGTCAATTAGACTTATTGCTCAATTTCATTAATTCCATCCATTTGAACATTAAATTCACGATAGAAATTGAACAGAACGATTCCATTAATTTTTGGACTCAAAAATCACTAAACAAAATAATAATCATGTTTTTCGGTCTTTCGTAAACCAACACATACTGATACAATTATACATAACTACTCATTACATCCAATTCAACACAAAGTTGCAGCTTTAAACAGCATGGTACATCGGTTACTCAATTTACCTTTATCAGTAGAAGATTATAATAAAGAGTTAAATATCATCAAACAGATAGCCATTAATAATTCATATAATCCGGATATGATAGATCTAATCATTCGTAAAAACTGTATCAGAAAGCAATAAATGAAGTATATCCTATTCATAAAGACTATAAAATATTCAACAGTTTAACATTCTGTGGTTCTGCAAGTACAAATATTAAATCCTTTCTCGTCAAACAAAATCTTAATATAACTTTCAAAACTTCTAATAACTTAGGTAAACATATTAAAAATAATAAATCCCGTGTTGAAAAATCAAGTAAATCAGGAATCTATAAACTCAATTGCGGTTCTTGTGATAAAATTTACATCGGTAGGACCTATAGGAGTTTTGGCATAAGAACATCTGAACATAAACGTAGCTTCGATAAAAATAAATCTGATTCAAATTATTCAAACCACCTAATAAAAGAAAAGCATTCATTCAATAAAAACTTTGACATATTACATATAAAATCAAAAGTTCAAAATTAGATCTCCTAGAAGCATTAGAAATAAATAGATACAAACATTCGGACAAGCTTTTGAATGAACAGGTAGATGTGAATTATTCACCCCTACTTAACTTGTTTAATTAGTTTTTATTACCTTTCATACTAACTGTACAATGGCTCGGTGTGGATTTTCCTGTTATTCATCCAACTTGTTCTACGATTTGTTTATAATACCATACTCTTCATTCTGTTTTTCATTCTTGATAAAGCTGCTGTGTCAGCGAAACGTCGTCGAAATTTTCAAATAAAGTGTAGATTAAAGTTAAACCTTGTGTTTTTTATCTCATTTATAACAAAATATTTCTTCAGTCGGTCATTCCTTCTCCTTATACATTAAGTCCCACCTCGTGTGGTCACCCTGTATATTATAAAGTATATAGGATATATATATATATATATATATATATATATATATATATATATATATATATATATATATATATATATATATATATATATAGAGTATATATTTTTCTAATTTGATCTCTCGAAAATTTGGAATAATTTGCTCTTCAAGATGGATGATTATGTACATTACAAAATTCACGTAACTCTCTATAGGTATGTAAATATACCACACTATATTCGTGTAAGCTGAGCTGCATCGAAAATTATTCCATTATAATGCAAAAGAATTTCATTCCAGATTTCGCGGCAAAATGGTCCGTTAAAAAACCGAGCCATTGAATAACATACCCTCGTCTGAAAAGAGAGTGAAAGTTCCCACATAAGAATGGGGCACGTGGATTTAGGACACATCAGAACGCCGCACAACAGAAAGGAAAAGACGGAACCCTCGAGTCTATCTCATTATATTATTGTGCACCTTTTAAGTTATTTGTGTCGAAGAAAACGTTACATTCGAACTTTATCGGGCTAGATCGGTTTATCTCAATCTTATAATGAAATATGAAATTTTGTGTACCCTAGAAGTTCAATCTGGATGTTAAATTTTCGGAGAGACCAACAACAGATTATGATATAACTAACCGTTTACGAGTTTTTGCATTTGAACTTGTGAGCCATGTACTTGTCGAAAATCTATAATCATAATCAAATAAACCAGTTAAAAAGTTTTAGAATTTTGACTAACAATTAAAATTGTGACGCGTTTCACTACACAGTAGGCTTTTCAGATAATTAATCATGCAAGATGATGATAACCTTCTTATGAGTGCATTATGGACAAGAAATATACATAGAAAATCTCAAATCAACTAATAACTACTCTGGGTAAAACCAAAAAGCTATTGTGAAGATTGTTCTTTCAAGAGATTTAAGGGCTAAAGATTTAAACCTATTTGTATTGATATTACCTGAGTTGTTGTTCTTATCGATTTCTAAAATTTTTCAAAGATTTTTTCCAATAACTGTTATCTTTGTATTTTCAATGAAATAAAACTAAAGTATTTAGATTTTCACTATATTAACAAAACTATGACCGGTTTCACCACACTGTGGCTTCATCAGATTGATACAAACTAATGAATAGAGTTATTCCTCATATATTAGTCTTATTTCCTACTTAATATTACAATAGGTACAAGGGTATGTTGGAAAACCCATCGGAGTTGCTTACTTTATGAATTGAAAAGATTGAGTAAAGGAGAAGGATTTAGATCTAATTGATTATTAAGTAATTGAATTCTTTTCTTTGTTGATCTCTAAAATTTCAAATAGATTGAGTTTTTGTCTGTTATTTTCATTCTGTAAAATTTTGAAATTATCATTAAAGTTATGGTTTTCTTCGAGTAAGTGATTAAAATAATGGGTATCTGATTTATGTTAATTAAAACTACGTTTGTGCTCGGATAATCTAACTTTGAAATTTCTGAAAGTTCTACCAATATAAATTTTATTACAATCCCCGCAAGACAGTTTATAAACACCGGATTTATTACTTTTATCAATTTTAGATTTGCAGTTTTGATATGTCGGCCTAAAGAATTATCAGTTCGGAATGTTATATTGAAATTATAATGCGAGAGGAATGATTTTAATTTTAGACTAGGATTACCAATATAAGTTAAGCTGTAATATTTTGTGGTAGGTTTAATCATGGGTAATCCTCTGAGCCCTCTGCTCGCTGAAATTTTCATGGATAATATTGAAAAAACTATCCAAGAACATCCGTTATTCAAACACTTTATTTATTGGTTTAGATATGTCGACGATATCATTTGTTGTTTCACTGGCACAAACAGACAATTAGAGTCATTCAAAACATTCATTAACAAAATTCACGATAATATTAAATTCACTTTAGAGATAGAAACAGAAAACTCCATTAACTATCTGGATTTAACTATCACTAAAATTAACGGCAAACATGATTTTTCTATTTTTCATAAGCCATCGCATACAGATATTACTATTCACAGCTCATCTACACATCCTTATCCACATAAATTAGCAGCTTACAATAGTATGGTACATAGACTCATTAATATCCCAATGTCACAAAATAATTTCATGAAAGAGCTAAATATAATTAAACAAATAGCAGTCAATAACGGTTACAGTCCAACTATGATTGAGAACATGATTTCACGCAAAAAATTTCAAATAGCAATCCAGGAAGTATTTCCAAATATAAAAGTTCAGACACAAAATACAAGAGCTTAACTTATATTGGTAATCCTAGTCTATAATTAAAATCATTCCTCTCGCATTATAATTTCAATATAACATTCCGAACTGATAATTCTTTAGGCCGACATATCAAAAACTGCAAATCTAAAATTGATAAAAGTAATAAATCCGGTGTTTATAAACTGTCTTGCGGGGATTGTAATAAAATTTATATTGGTAGAACTTTCAGAAATTTCAAAGTTAGATTATCCGAGCACAAACGTAGTTTTAATTATCATAAATCAGATTCCCATTATTCTAATCACTTACTCGAAGAAAACCATAACTTTAATGATAATTTCAAAATTTTACACAATGAAAATAACAGACAAAAACTCAATCTATTAGAATTTTAGAGATCAACAAAGAAAAGAATTCAGGTAGGTTACTTAATAGTCAATTAGATCTAAATCCTTCTCCTTTACTCAATCTTTTCAATTCATAACGTAAGCAACTCCGATGGGTTTTCCAACATACCTCTTGTACCTATCGTAATATTAAGTAGGAAATAAGACTAATATATAAGGAATAACTCTGTTCATTAGTTTGTATCTATCTGATGAAGCCACAGTGTGGTGAAACCGGTCATAGTTTTGTTAATATAGTGAAAATCTAAATACTAGTTTTATTTCATTGAAAATATGTATATCGATTTTCATCAAGTAACGACCTCCTCAATCAAAATTGTTATCTTTGTGTAAGATTTAGAATTTTAGTTAAGAGGATACTTATGTTCGGAGCGATTTGCTTAATTCGATTCAGATTTCTGATTTAAACAAGAAATTAATAAAGTGAGAGAAAGGCTCGTGAACGGACTGTTCCTTAAAAGCTTGAATCTCGAAATAAAATCTACAAACATACTAAAGAAATTCATGTATATTATTGCTATCAACCACAAAGTTCTATGATGATTATCGATACATCGGGTTAGGTTACGGAAGTCATAATTTGTAAATCATCTGCTGATGAGATACTTTCCTCTATCAAACGTTCTCCTATCGGAAGCAATGCTCTATTTCATAGCTCAGAGAAAAATTGGTGATTACTGAACCCTGAAGTGGTATGTATGGCCTTTAGATTTTGTTGAAACACTGCCATTAAATATCCATCCTAATTGAGATGACCTTGACATAATCTCACTGAGGCTGGAACAAAGATATTGGTGTTCAAGTATACCAGAACTCTCGCGAGGAATACGATTTAAAAGACCTCTATTTATTTTATTCGAATTCTTTAAATCAATCCCCAAGAGTTCATCACAATTCATACATATTCAAGTGTCTTCTTCAATCTCGATAAATGTATTATCCAATTCATTTCTAAAGCGGACAGCGATTTCAACCCTATCAGCATTGGAATTCCTCATTCGCAAAGTTCTTGGATGAAAACGATAATTACACACAAAACAATTCATATTCTGAGTAATTATAGTCTAGTTGAGATCTTAAATTATAAGAAAAACTTCACAATTCAAGATACTAAAACTACGATCATTTGTTTAATTATGTATATTGACAAATAACAATTAAAAACTATTATTCTATGGGCCTGCATAGCCCATTATTTTATCATAAAAATAATATACATGTCTTCTTATCAACCCCGCTTCCTCAATCACACGCTTTTTCCTTAGAAATCACAGACCAAATATTATATATATATATATATATATATATATATATATATATATATATATATATATATATATATATATATATATATATATTGATTAAATTGACGAATAGAGGACTGTTTGTCCCCTTCCTATTTCATGCGGAAACCCTGCTTCTTTCTTTCGTAAAGATACTCGCAATATTATGATCGAAAATATATGTTACGATAACATAAGAAAAGTTAAATAAAAGACTTTACTTTGGGTGTACAGGAAGATGAGAGAGAAAAGAAAAGGAAAGCAATGACAGTTTTTTATTGTCTTGTAGAAGAATTTTCGCCCTCGTCGATAGGAAAGTTTTCTACGATTCGGCACTTTCACACACACGCCGGATCCGGTTTTGAACTGTGAAATAGTAAAGATACGATTATTGTTAACACTTTTGAAAGGACAATATTATGATCGAAAATATATATTACGATATATATAAGAAAAGTATAAATAAATATACTTATATATTTGGGTGTACAGGAAGATGAGATGCAATCAAACTGAAATGAAAAATATGACAGTTTTTAATTGTACCATTGCCAGAAGAATTTTCGCCCTCGTCGATAGGAAAGTTTTATATCAATCTACGATATATACGGCATCAATGTACCAACGAGTAGTGTCAGAGGCTTTCTCCCCGAAAAAATCCAGTGTACGGACCTTAGTCAAGTAACACTGAATGTTACTCATTCATAGTTTTCTTTGTATGAAGTGATGAACGAACGAATAGAATACTGCTGTCAGCCAATTATATTACATTTATGTATACAAATAAATAAAATATGAAATAAGATTCTGAGCAGTATAAACTAAAGAAAACCTATGACTCTACCTCATTATTTTTGTCGGAAAGAAACCTACGAAGAATATTAAAAGATTTGATGATTGTTATCTCCTGTAACTGTTCAAACAAATTTTTCTTCAGACCCAAAATCTCAATATTTTTGTGAAGATTCCTAGGAATAACAGCTGTTGTAGAAATAATAATATATAGAATAAATATTGTTTTCATTTTCCACATTTTTAATCTCGTCGCCAATCATCATATATTTAGAAATTTTTCATTGTATTTATTTTGTATATTATGTGTGTCAGGTAGAGCAATATCAATTATATGTGTAATTTGATTCTGTTTATCAGTAAGAATGATATCTGGCCTATTGTGTTTTACAGCTTCTTGCGTAGAATTTTTTATCAAAATAAAGTTTATATTTCTCATTTTCACAAATATATATATATATATATATATATATATATATATATATATATATATATATTGTGAAAACTTTTGAACAATTTAATACAATTGTTTAAAAATATCTTTTTTCAAAATTTAAACTTACCTACTTCCTTTCTACCTTCCTTCCTTACTCCTTGGCAACACTGCTCAACATCAAGCGAGCAGAGAAACTGCATACGACACAACCGACAAGAAAGAATACGCACGCAAGAACACGAACAACATTTTTCTTAAACTTTTCTTTTCATTACGAAATAAAATCACCTCCTTTCAAAAAGTGTTAACAATAATCGTATTGTTGGTACTATTTCACAGTTCAAAACCGGATCCGGCGTGTGTGTGAAAGTGCCGAATCGTGGAAAACTTTCCTATCGACGAGGTATATATATATATATATATATATATATATATATATATATATATATATATATATATATATATATATATATATATATATATATATATATTGTCGTTAGTCTCGCTAAAACTCGAGAACTGCTAAACGGATTAATCTTATCTTGGTCTTGAAATGTTCGTGGAGGTCTAGGAAGGTTTAAAAGGTGAGAAAAATAACTGCCTTGGAAAACCATGAAAATAGCCCTTTTTTATATCCCCAACGTTTTCTAAATAATGTGTAGAGTCAATTTGAACTTTATTGCTGTTACATAAAGTTCTATATCTATATATACAAAAATCGATTGCTGTTCGTTAGTCTCGCTAAAACTCGAGAACGGCTGGAACGATTTGGATAATTTTTGTCATGAATTATTTGTGGAAGCCCAGAGAAGGTTTAAAAGATGAATAAATATGAACATGCTCGGAATACTATGAAAACAACATCTTTGTTTTTTCTTTGATGTGTCGTTCAGAAATCAAATTGAAAGCATAATTTAAAATGAATAACTAATTAGAATTTTTATATTTTTCTAACTACATATTTATTCTTAAGAGGTAAAAAATAGAAAATCTTGGCTAACTACAGTTGATAAAGTTGATAAATATTAAGTCATTTGTTTTGATATTTTGTCACAATTTAATTTAAACCAACTAATTTGTCGATCCATCCTCCATGTTGAACGATATCTCAGACAGAGATTGCATCCTTCTATCTTTGTGAGTGACGATTACCGCTACGTGCGCGAGAACTTTCTCTACTTCGGTGAGTGACAATGAAGTAGATAGGCTTAGAATGCAACTAGTTCGTGTACATCAAACACAATAACAGCGACCACGTCATAATGAAATTGAGCAATTCAGCAAATGCAGTGCTCTTGTGATTCTGAAACGAGCTGCATTCCACGATGATCCGGCAATAGATTATGGTGCCGACAAATCGTTAGTTTGATAATAATTTGTAAATATTTTAAGGCTCATAAAGGGACCGCCACCGAAGAAGAGGGTATATGAACTATTGTCCAGACTGAACACCTTGGGGACTGAAACAACCAGAGCCCGGATGATCCAGGAGGCCAGCTACAACAGTCTTGCAAGCTTCATCAAAAAGTTTTTCAAGACACAAAACAAAATAATACAAGCTCAATTGCTTAAACGGCCTGAGTGCTGCTATAAAGGCGCCGTGTAAGAAGAAGAAGTAAATGGTGAATCTACTGGCAGAGTAATATTGCCACAATTGGTCCCACCACCAGATCCTTTACGCCCTTTACTTTCTGGGATTGGAAATGATTCTAAGCACTTCTTGGTCAACATTCAGAAATATAACAGCTGTTTCCAGATTACATCGTTTGGCGCTACACATATTATACAGGACTGTTTCATGCCCACCTTCATGGTATTAAACCATAATATTTTTCTATACTATTCAAGTTTGTATTAAAATATATATCGGAAATAATTATTGGACAAATCTTTAAAAATTACAGATACATGGACAAATTTATCACTTACTGGGGTGCTGTTACCACTACAAGATGCGTATCATCAATATTTACTAATTTATTTCATATGCAATTCAGATGCGGATGTTGATAAGCGTTGAGCTCACAATCCAACATTGACGAGAACCATTGCCCAAGAATTACGAATGATTCTTGATCAGAACAACAATTTAGTAAACATGTTCAAAATATCATTGGATCTTATTCATTATGGATTTCTTTTGTTTGCTTTAAGTTTATTCTATACAAAAGTTAGGGTCTTTTATTTATCGATTATCGATATGATTATAATTTTCTCTTTGCCAATTTTCTATTCATTTCAGTGAAATCATCTTGTATACCTGTTGTATCGAATAGGAGTAAATAATGGATAATATATATAATGGAAAAGATATATTGAACAGGAATTGGAATATGAATACAATTTCGTAAAAATGTAAAACTGAATAATTGCAATCGGAAACAACTGTTGCTAGGATATATCTAACTATGTAACTAGATTTAAGTATCGTTTTGATATTGAAGAAACACAACAATACCCAAATTGTTCGAGGTACTGCAGTTTATTCTCGAGCTGGCAATATATCGATATTGTCAGTTTAAGAAAGAAGGCCTAAACGCATAAACATTTGTCAAATTGTACAAAACAGCTTGCAAACAAGGGTGCTAAATACATGACTGACCATTGGTCAAAGAATCCCCATATTAAACGGTGTTAGCCTCCTACAAAATAAAAATACAAATCGAACTGTACTCGATTCACCAGAGCGTGTTGTGTACAGTTAACCAAAGAAGTATTCTATTTATTTGAACTTCAACATCAGTAATACTTAGTTGGTCTGGATATTTTCTTAGGTTCTGAACTGCTGTCTTGGTTTGCTCTTTTACGAGTCGTTAGAGGGTATCGTTGGGATGTATTGTTTGTTATGAAAAGATCCCGTAGGCACGCGTACAAATAGAATAAAAAATAATTTATGTACCGAAAGGAACATATGTTCGTGTTTGAACAGATAACCCTCAGATTTTACTAGAGGTATTTTATTACATGATTTCGATATCATGAAAAAGTCTTTTCTCATCTTCATTCAATCATCTGAATGCGACGAATGAAATTTATTTCCTACAAAAATGTTTTCATTTCGTTTTCAACCGAATCACTATGATTCGATATACAGGGTAATTCAAAATTAGTTTTGAAATTGTTAAGGGCGAATTTTCAAACAATTTCTAGAAAAAATGAAATTTTAGTTCATCTTTCGTTTTGTCTTCCAGATAAGAGCTACAGGTGCCCAGTAGTAATGAAGACAATGGCTTTTAATCGAATTTTTTGTAGATTCTTATATGCAATAGCTTTTTCCATCTTAGTTGCAACGGTATTAGTGATAGTATCGTAGAGCTAGTCTATATCTGTTTGTCTATGCTTTGGCATTTTTTGTTGGATATTATTTTTTTCAAGTCTCTGTATAAGCTTTCATTTTTAATTGGCTGATTCTTGGAAAATGAAATAGATTGGATCGTTTCTATGTGATATGTAATTTGTATTATGAGGATTGCAAATATTACTACGTAAAAAATATCACTGTTTTAGATGGAAAAGTTTATTCATTTACAGCTATTTCGAGCTTTCGTTCATCATCAAACAAGTATTAGTTCAAATCTAAAACACAAAATTTGCAATTTTCGTTACAGTGAAATGGGTTAACAGAACAGTTAAAATACATATTAGACATTAATATTTGGTATTAATTTATAATTGTAAACTAATATAAATCTCAAATATTGGGGAATAACATAAATCAGGTCGTAAGTAATATTTGATTATAGTATGTATTGCGTTTATCTTTGAATATTTCTAAGAAATTTAGATAAATGAGTTTTATACCTTTTTGTGCTTTGTATAGAATCTGTAAATTGTCTGTTGATGGAAAAATATGGTTGTTTTTCATGCTATGTTGTGCCAGAATACAATCTGTTTCGTTTTACAAAAATGTGAATGATGTTCTTTATATCCAATTCTAAACGAGCTGCCTGTTTAACCAATATAAATTCCGTTACAATTGGGATATGTTAGCTTATACACTCCAGAAATTATCTAATATTTGAGTTTTATCTCTTGCATCAAAAAATATATTTGATAGTTTGGTTGTGGTTTTGTAGACAAATTTTACATTGGGGATTTGGATGTTATTTGCATTTTGTTATTTTTTTTATAAATTGTGCTGAAATAGGATAATGAGGAATTATAATAATAATAAGTCGATTAAAACTGACGAGATACCCATACGAATCTTTGAGTCCACTATGGTTCTGTTTAGCAATGAACCCATCGTCAATGCTCAATAGAACAGGATACGGATTTAGGATAAAAACAGATAGGAACTATCATACAATCTCCCACCTGCTGTAAGTAAGTTCTCGGCAGATGTTCATATGAAATTCGGGATTGAAAAATGTGAGACCCTGAACATTCAAAGGGGGAAAGTCATAGATGGTGAAACACAACTTCCAAATGGTGATATTATACAGTGTATGAGGGATAGCGAAACGTACAAATATCTGGGATACCAATAAGCCAGATTGCTAGACCAAAAACAGTCAAAGGAGAAGAGTCGTTCAGAGTACAGTCAGCGTCTGAAGACTGTGCTGAAGTCAATGCTGAACTCGGGGAATCTAGTCAAAGAAATCAACACTTACGCTCTTCCAGTGTTGCTTCACTCATTTCGAACAATCAGATGGACTAAGACAGAACTGGATGATATTCAAAGGCTTACCCGAACGATGCTGACAAAGTACAACAATCACCATCCAAAATGGTCTGTACTAAGAACAACTTTGAAGCAGAAAGAAGGAGGACGAAGATTGATAGATGTTGTCAACTTACATACCAAACAGATAAAAAATTTCAGAGAATTTTTCTCTGCAAAATCTCGCTCTTCTGACCTCCACAGAGTGGTATCGTTGGCTGATAAGTGATATACACTTCTGAATCTTGCTACCAATGATCACCTGCTGAATCTACCGTTCCTATCAGATACTGAAAACAAGAGCAATAGTCAAGAAAGGAATTGCATGGACTACACCACCATGAGATTAATCAACCACACATCGACAAAGAAGCTTCCAACAAATGGTTGATGAAAGGAGAATTATTCGCTGAAACAGAAGGATTCTTTATGGCCATCCAAGACCAAATCATCGCTTAATACAATTACAAAAAATTTATAATTAAAGCTGGAACATTACAAACAGATAAGTGCAGAAAATTCCATATAAGATCGGAGACTATACAGCATATCACGTCCGGCTGGGAACAACTGGCCAATACGTACTTTCTTCACAGACATAATCAAGCATGCAACATTATCCATCAGAAACATGCACACAAGTACGGACTTTTGAATGCCTTCCAGCCATATTACAAGTCTCAATAGGCGCCCGTATTGGAAAATGACTCTATCAGATTAAACTACGATAGGCCTGTTGTCACCGACAGAATAGTGACGAATAATAGGCCGGACATAGTGGTGTATGATGAGACAGCCAGAATAGCAATGCTAGTGGATGTTGCCATACCGAATAATAACAACGTGCTGAACAAGTTCCAGGAGAAAAAGTCCAAATACACAGACCTTGCTATTGAGATCAATCAGATGTGGCACCTGGATAAAATAGATATCGTTCCTGTCATAATTTCTTCGACTGGGTTAATACCCAAAAGTTTTTATGAAAGCCTTGAGAAATTAGAATTGCATAAGAATACCGAAATAGAAATCCACAAAGCTGTAATTCTTAATACATGTAGGATAGTGAGAAATTTTATATCAATTATATTGTAATCCAGCCTATTCCATTTGATTGCTGAATCTGGAAAAGGTAAATTATATCCAGCTAACAGTTGAGATAGTGCACACGATAGTAAATAATAATAATAATCAGAAACATTATTTCTGAGTACGGTCTTAACGAACCCGAGGTACCCAAGCTTAACCTGGCAATAGGTATAAAATGCAAATTATCAAATGATGAACAATCTACGGAATGAACGGGTCAATCGACATTGTACCACCATAACATCTTGTCGCGTTCAAGATTTAGGAAGAGGTTCTTGTTCGGAAAGTGAGTTTCAGTCTCCCTCGGTTAGCAATGGAAGCAGCGTAATATCGAGTAGGGATACTACAACACAAAACCAAATGGAAAACAACATCAATACCACCCAACCGACTCTTGAGGTTTCAACGGTGGCGCAAGCCACTATGACGACGACCACGAGAGCCGGACTCCCTAGGAAACGCATGAAGTGGACACCAAAAAATTAATTCCTTCATTATGCGTTCCTATTACAAGATTACAAACTTGGAATCGGGAATGACAGCATACAGATACGCGTTACATCTTTTGTTCGTAGAAAAATATCCGGAATTGCAGCACATATCCGAGCAGAGAATTTCGGATCAACGAAGAACAATCGTTAAAAATAGGCTACTTGCTTCAGAAACGCTGCAAAGCATACGAGAAGAGTTCATAATGGAACTCAGAAGCAAAGATGATATTCATAACGGTATACCAGCCGGAGTAAATGAAAGTGTTACGGATAGCATCGAAGCCATGGAAACGAATATTTACATAGAACGTGCTCCTGAGCCGAATCAGCCGAACGAATTTAGATATTTAGCAAGATCAGAATTCAACAAAACAATAACTGAATTTGGTGGTAGTAACTAAACTAAACGACCTAAACTGCCGAGACTCAAAACGAACAAGAACACCAATATCATCCTATCAAGCATAAACTAAGTGTTTGAAGAATACAATGACCGGAACACTTTGGAAAAGATTCACACTTTAATCTACTGTGAAGCGGTAGCGGTTCTTCGACTACACAAACAAGTCTCCACAACTCTGATTCTAGCTGAGCCAAAAAGCGTCAGAAATGGACCATGGCAAAAATGACTGGAAAAGGATATTGATAATAATTGAACTGAAAACGGTCGCTTCACAGAATTCCTGAGAAACGGTAAACCCTCAAGGCGCTTGAAATCACATATACGAAAAATTGGTACGAACACAAAACACCCTGATCAAAAATAACACATCGACATTTATATGGACACTTTGAAGCAGAAACTCCAAGCAAAAGCAAAGAGGCTCTCCAGATACATCAAGTGCACTGAAAGGAAACACCGAAACTAAAGGTTCCTCCAAAGCTTGGCCAATTTTCATAAGGGAAATAACAAAACTGCGACCAATACTAACAGAGTGCTTGACCGATTATTGGTCTTCGTTATGGCTTTTTGTAATTAGGGGATGGAAATTGGCGTAATATTTGCTTAGCAGTATAGCCACGCACAAAGAATTTTGCTTTGTAAGGTGAAGGATAAGTGCATTCGTCTTATTTGTCGTGCGTCAGTTGCAATACCTAAGCATGGTAACTTAGAGAGGCACAGTTCATAAAAACTATGAAAAGGATTTTCCGCCACAAAGTCAATTAAGAAAACGAAAAGTACGTGATTTGATATCTTGTTTGAAAAAAGAGCAACCCATGTTCACAAGACCAGCCAAACAATTAAAAGCTACTACGATCGCGTCATTTAGAATACCTCATATATTGGCGAAACACATTCGAAGATGGGTCGGTTGTAAAGGAAGCATTCATTGAAGCGGGTAAGACTTTATTTGGAGATTTTAAAAATAAAACAGAAATGATGTCTGCTATTAGAGAACTTCAGTTATCTCGTCCGACTGTCGAAAGCTGTATTGAAGTCATGAGTCCGGACATGGCAGATAAACTAAAACATGATATCATGAAATGTACATACATTATATGACAGACACTGCCCAGCTGTATATTTTTATTTGGATGGTATTCAATGACATGTTGGCTAAAGAAGAATTTTTGACAATCATTTCTCTGACGGGGAAGACCCGTGGCGAAGATATATATGACGTTTTCTTCAATTTTGTAAAAAACTACAAGCTATCAATATATAAATTAGTGTGCATTACAATCGATGGAGCACCAGCAATGAATGGAAACAAAAACGAGCTAATGAAGATTTCCCTTCATTTTTTCATTCCATTGCATTATACATCAACAAGTTTTGTGTTCAAAAGTTTTAAACACGGAGGAAAATATGGGCATTTCAACAAGAATTGTGAATTCCATCTTTGCACGTAGCTTGCATTGGCGGCTCTTTAAGTTGCAGTTGGACGATAGGGAGTCAGCTGAACACACTGATGTGGTTCTTCACATGGACGTCAGGTTGTTGAGTCGCGAAAAATTCCTAGAAAGGTTTCAAGAATTATTGCCCGAAATAACAGCTGTTCTAGAAGAAAGAGTTGATGACCCTCAGATGTTGTAAAACGAAAAATGGCTGACTGATTTGGCATTTTTGACTGACATCACAATGCACTTGGATCTTCAAGGTAAATGAATATTATTGGGATGATTAGCGCAGTAAACGCATTCAAAAGTAACTTGCAACTTATGATAGATCAACTGAAAAGAAAGGATCTGAAACATTTTCCGTCTTTGAAAGCAAGGAATCCTATGTTGAATTATGATACGTATGATTCTGAATCATCAAATATTTTGGAACAATTCGAAATGCGTTTTTATGATTGCAGTAAATTGGCAAATATAGTAAAAGCATTGAGGAATTAGCTACTGAAATAGCAAGTCAGTTCAATATGAACTCATGATCTGTTGAAAATGAGTTGGTGCAGATTATATCAGATATACATCTTAAAGCTACAGCATCTGTTACAAATTTTTGGTGTTTTATATCTGAAGATAAATATCCGAAACTATGGAAAATCGACCTTCAACTGACGGCAATGTTTGAGTCAATTTACTTGTGCGAGTCTGCATTTTCTGAAATGAAGATAATTAAGTCAAAATATCGCAATGAAAAGTATGCTGAAAACAGTGCCACGCTTCAACATCCAAAGTTACTCCTTAGTTAAGTTTAACACCATATGTAACTCTCTTGTTTTGTAACAACTAATAAACTAGCAATTTTGAAACTATGAGTTTTTCATTGATATTATAGAGAAGAACCTAACTAAACTTAATCCAAACCTTGACCAAAATTAAAAATGCTACGGTACACCCCACCTACGTGGGTAGGTAGTATAGTGTATGTAAGACAGCCCTACATCACACATACTTGCAGCCTCTCAGAGTCGATCGTAAGTAGTCTAAAAATATTGAGGTAGATCGCCAGCAGTTCAAGTTTGAGCACCCCCGATGTAGACTATGTATTCATTATTCAGAAAGTTGCCAGAAATGTTTGAAGTAATTCACTTTCGAAATTATCATTTTGTAATTCAAATTTGAATCTAATGTATCTGTGTAAAAAAAATTTGACAAATTGAGTTAACAATTTTTTCACCTACTATATCGAATAGAGAGAATGTTCAAACCCTTCTGTTACTGCACGTGAACATGGAGTATTTAAAGTAAGAAATAAAATTTAATTAAAAAGTAATCACTAGCAATAATTCATCGTTATCAAGTCAGAATCGAACTTCTGATTTTACAACTGAAAGCGTAATTATGATATAATTTCCATATATAATTCATAGAGAAGAAAAATAATGTTGAATTTATCTGTACAATACTTAATCCAAATGAATTAATGGGCTAACTAAAGGTTCCCCCTTTGAATTATCGCCGCTGGTTGAAATACAAATCAAGCAGTTTTTGACACACAGTAGGAATAGTCGTTCTTTCCGCAAAGAAACCTTTAGGCAGTTTAAACCACTCATTGGCGGTAATTGAAGTGAACAGTCTCGGACTCTGAACAATAGAAGAATAAGGAATTATGTTAAACAACACCTGAATGTATTCAGGCTTTTATATTTTTATTCATAAGCAGGAATTAATGAAAAGAAATCGTTGTTGGGTGTGTCATACTTCGGAAAATGATAAACTTTCAATGAATGATCAAGTTGGTGTTGATATAAATATCTGATATATCATAAGTTCATGATTTATTTATACAGGGTGTTCCTCAAGGTCTTTGACAAACTTTGAGAGTTCACTCCAGATTTTTTAAATTCGAAGATATGCAGCTTCAAAAATGTCACCCTCACAGTTACTGAAATCACAATTTTCAAGATACGAGAGCGATCCTATGGTGTTACTATATACGGAATGAAATGAATGAAGTGCACTAGTGCACTTTACATAATCCCACTATATAACTCCAATTCCTACCTTTCACTTTCTTACTCCAATCAAACTATTCAGCGATCTTATCCTCAACTCCATAATTTCTTTTAGTCAGACCGCTCGAGCATCTGAGTGCTACGGAACGAATTTTTGGCACAGTCCGTACTGTCTGCTGCCATGGGCCCAAAACATCATGTTGCCTTACGTAGGTCAGTCCACTCGAACATATGAGTGCTTCGGAAATAATTTTTGTCACAGCCCGTACTATCTCCGTCCGCGTAAACGTATTGACATTTAAGTCACTCTCTAATCTCAGCATCCTTTAATTCTGCACTATGGAGACTATAACCTACGGGCTGGACCTCCAAGAGGAGGTTTTTAGTCGGTAAAAATCCGACATTGGCCCCGACCCCGGGGTGCATCTTTTCGAAGATTTTCCTCCTCTTTGTCTAAAAAAAAATGAATGATTCCCATGCGATCTCTGCACCCTAAATAACAATTTCAAATCATAATTTCAGTGATTCTTAGTGACCGTCATCATGCCTATTCTTGATAAACAAATGCGAGAGACTGGCGACAATTGGATTTCAATCTGTTATAGCTTTTTGGTTCTCAGGGAAAGGTATAATTGCGAATTTATTGGGAAAAATGAGTTGACTTTGTATTCGCCCTATTATGGTCGCATCATATTAGACTGAAGTTAAACTTCATAAAGTGATTGTGGACCGATTTTGACACATGGTTACATATACATATAATGTTGGCAAAGAAATAACAATAGACTCATCGACACTGTAGAAATAGATTTTATGAGAGGAGCATGTCGGATCTGCAGGTTGCAGCACATTAGAAATGAAGAAATAAGACACACTGAGTCTACAGCAGCACATATAGAATTGAAGCCAGACAGTTAATATAGTACGGACACGTCAAGAGAATGGGCAGTGAGAGATGGCCCAAAAGTGCCTTGGAATATGTACCAAACAGTAGAAGAAAAAGAGGAAGATCAGCAAAATTATGGTTACAAGGGATACGGAAGACTATGGAGACTGAGCACTGAAAATGGCTAGTTAGACCAACAAAAATGACGATCGAAATGCGGGAAATCTACAATATTACAGAAATATCCATTACGATTCATACGAAATTGTTCTATACCAAACACGACTCGAGGAAATGATCAACCTGAACCCTATAGTAGACACAGACAACATAAACGCCGCATGGAATAAAGTGAAAAACAACATAATTAACAGCGCAAAAGAAGCCATTGGGGAACGAAGAATCAATATAAACAGTCATAGAAAAGATAAACCATGGTTCACACAGAAAATCAAAGATTTAGCAAAAGAAAAGAAAAACGCATATATCAGATATGTCAATCACAGAACACCAGAAGAGTACCAAAGATATAAAACAAAAAGAAATAGAACAACGAACAAAATTAAAGAACTAAAAAATATATTGGGAAAGATTTACAAATGACATGGAACACGACTTACGAGGAGCACAGAAAAAGGTATGGAACATGTTGAGAAACAGGAAAAAACCAATCACCGAAGAACTGCAGATCAATGTAATAAAACCAGAAGAGTGGGTGAAATATTTCCAGAACTTATACCTGGGAGGTAATGTTAACGGTAACAATGAGGAACGAGAAATCGAACAACAAAACACACTCTACGAAGAAACAGAAAATGACATTATCAGCCTAGAAGAAGTACAACAAGTAATCCATAAATTAAAAAATAGAAAATTACCCGGTCCGGACAACATAAATAACGAACTAATTAAATATGGGGGAGCAGAAATAACAAAACTATTCCAAAAAATTGAAAACAACTAGGACATACCAGAAGAATGGAGAGAGAGCATTACAATACCCATATACAAAAAAGGCGTGAAGACAAACCCAGCAAATTATAGAGGCATCACACTCCTTAACTCTGCATCGAAACTACTCACTAAAATTCTATCGCAAAAGATATATGATAAAGTAGGTGTGTCTGAAGAACAACAGGGATTCCGACCAAATAGATCAACAACGGATGCAATTTTTATATTGCGGCAACTGGTGGAGAAGTCCATAGAGTTTGACAAACCGATGTTTATATGTTTTATAGATTTGGAAAAGGCATTCGACAGAATTCGAATGAACGATGTGATCACTATCCTTAGAAATAAAAACTTAAGCAATAAATACATAAACATAAACAAAGGACTAAATAACTCTAATGAGACGAAAGTAAAAACTACACAGGGACTTACAAGCGAGATCAAAATTAACGCAGGCATTAGACAAGGTGACAGCCTCAGCCCATGTCTATTTAATTTAATCATGGATAAAATAATAGCAGGTGTTAACCAAATGAACCAAGGCTATAGGATGGGTAACAAAACTATGAGAATACTGTGCTACCCAGATGATGCTTTACTAATAGCCGAGAATGAGAACGACCTACAACGCCTACTACAAAAGTTCAAAGTAACAGCAGAAAAATATAACATGGTAATATCAACACAGAAAACCCAATCGATGGTAATAGCGAAAGAACCAATTAGATGCAAACTAGTAGTGAACGACCATATAATAGAGCAAGTTTCACACTTTAAATATCTAGGAGTAGAAGTATCGAGCGATAGGCAACTATTACAAGAAGCAAAACAGCAGACAATGAAAGCATCGAGAATATCTGGCTTCCTGAAAGATGTAATCTGGCGGAATAAGTACATAAGCACAGAAAGCAAAGCCCGAATCTATAAAACCAGTGTGAGACCCGTGATGACATATGCGGTTGAGACAAGAGCTGAGACAACAAAACCAAAACAACTAATGAGGGCAACAGAGATGAGAACACTAAGAGCTATAAGAGGTATTACACGCAGAGATAGAATAAGGAATGAGGATACGCTAAGGGAGCTAGGTGTCCAGGATGTGGTGAGGTGGACAAGAGCACGTCGACGCCTATGGAGAGATCACGTAGACAAAATGGGCCCCGAACGTATGGCAAAGTGGGCAAAAACACAAAAACCCAACACTAGAAGACCCATAGGAAGGCCGAAAAAGCGATGGCATGAGTGTTGGAGCTCCGGTTCGCAGCAGGGGCTGTAACAGAAAAACAGGACATCGTCCTATTTAAAGAAGAAGAAGAAGAAGAAGAAGAAGAAGAAGACTAAATTATTCTTAAAATGTATCTTACCACTAATCTTTAGATGATTGTTTCATTTTTATTTGTAAGCATTGTGGAAACTTTGTGTTTTAGAGATGTCAGTTTTCGGAGGTTATGAGTGTTGAAGTTTTCTATGGTGCTGTTTTCTTTGTGGACTTTTCAGGTGTTTCTGGGATCTGTTTGTACCGTGTTTTCTGTATGTACTGTGATTGTTAACCTTCTCGAAACGTGTTTCTTTTGTGCCCTGTTTTGTAGAAGATCTATGTATATGAAGCTTAGTGTCTTTATGTCTTTCCGGTCATTTACTGAGTTGTCTATGTGTTTTTGTAAGTGTATCATCTCAAATGTTTCTCTCTTTTTTCTGTTGTGTTCTTTGTCAAGAATTTTTGTCTGATCATAGTCAAATTCGTGTTTTTCTTGTTTTTTGTGTTTGTTTAGTGCAGTGCTGTCGTTTTTTGCGTATTTATGGGGTTTGAGACGTTCTTTGAGGTGTTGTTCTGTTTGTCCAATGTAGATCCCGCAGTTCTTGCAGGGTATGGCGTGCACTATGTGGGTTTCCTCCATGTGCGGTATTTTGGATTTTAGTTTTGTATGCACGTGTCTTATTTGATTCATGGCTGAGTAGGCCATTTTGAAGTTATAAGATTTGAGGATGTTCTTGATGGTTTCTGTTAGTTGAGGTATGTAAGGGATAGTTATGTATCGTATGGTTTTAGTAATGTCGATTTTCTTTTTTTGTTCTGTGTTGTACAGTTTATGTGTTCGTTCTTTGATGATTTTGTTTGTTACGTTTTCTGGGTAGTCGTTCATTCTTAGTAGGTCTTTTTTGTCCTTTACGTCTTTTCTTAATTGTGGTGAGGTGAGTTTCAGTGCTCTGTCAATATATCCTTTTATAATGCATTTTTTTGGGATGGGTGATGGTTTGAATGTAGTTTAAGATGTTATCTTCGTTTATTTCTTTTCGGTGCCATCTCGTTAGTAATTTATTGTCTTTTCGTGTTATTGTTATGTCAAGGAAGTTAATGCTGTTATTTTTCTCAATTTCTAAAGTGAATTGTGGAATTCATTGTAGGTTTCAAGAATTAGTAAACAGTCGTCTACATATCTTTTGAATAATGTTATGTCTAAATGTGTATTATTCAAAATTGATTCTTTCAAATATTCCATGACCATTTGCGCTATTACACTAGATATGGGACTCCCTATTGCAATTCCATCTATTTTTTGAAAAAAAGGTTATCGTATTGAAAATAGTTTGTACCTAATATATATTGTAATACTTTAATAAATTCTTCTTTTGGGATGGAGGTGTGGGTTTTGATTTCAGTCTATTTTATATTAATTATTGTTGGTATATGGTTATTGGGATGTTAGTGTATAGGAAATAGCATCTAGGGAATACATTTTGTGGTTGTATGGTACATTTATAAGGTCCAGATGTTGTTTCAGATCCGTAGAGTCTTTTGTGTAGTATTTGTTTCTGTTCATACAGTTCTTTAGTTTACTTGACAAATATTTTGATAGATTGTACAAAGGGACAGTATGTTTGATACAATAAAATATTCTTATAAACTTTAAACACCAAAAAACAAACTCAATATCGATATATATATATATATATATATATATATATATATATATATATATATATATATATATATATATATACACATCTGTTTTAACTTTCCCAATATATTAATGCAGTAACCGAAAACAACAAGTTACCCAAAAAATTCTTGTTTCATTAAATAGTAGCACCATGTCTCGAAAACTGCACCGCTCTATCTCTACTGAAAGCACAGATATCTCGCGAAACCGAATAAAGAATAATGACCTCCTCCAAACGTACTATATGAACAATCACAAGAAGTACTGACCTGAGTCACAACGAATTATAAGTACGGACACAGAGTTTTAAAGAATGCGTGGCATTAGCTTTCTTTTTTCCCGTTCGGTTACAACTGTTAGAACTGATTTTAATTAGAAATAATATTGGCGATAAATTCTTCAGATATGATTTAGTTTCTCCATTAATTAAATGCGTAACTGATCTGGCGGAAATATAAAGTCAGGCTGTTATTGCCCCTTCATTCTGATGATTTATTACTAATTTTTGTTGAACAGTAGTTAACACCTCATCTGTAATTCGAATGTAATTTATCCTAGTTAGTAGACGATCCTACCTCAAGGAATTCAGAAGTAGGTTTTGTAGTTTTATAAAAATCGCTCGAATAGATCAATTTTTTCACTTTCTGCCTTTTTGAAATTTTTCATATCCTCAATTTTCTGAATTTATTCGTTTGAATTTGGGAGGCTTTTACTTGATAAAATTCCATAATCAATAATAAAAAGCAAGTACTGTGTTTTGAGGAATTTTCCTTAATAATTGCGATTCGTAACGCGTTTCACTACACCGTAGCTTCTTCAGACGAATTATGTACAGAAAATAAGAATGAGAATATAAATATAAATGTTCTTGTTTGTTTTCTCGGTGCTCCCCTAAAGCAGTAGTAATACATAAATTACTGATGGTTCCCAGTTAGGCTAGTGAACATTTCCATTTTAGGAGAATACGAATGTTCGGTGGGACATATATGTCAGTAGCTAAAGGGTTAAGACATATTCTGATTTACCCTCATTTCTGGCGAACAGCTTCAAAAATGATAAGAAAGTAGGACGTTCTATTATGAAAACACAACTTTGATATAAATCTCTGAAATGGAGCACCCTGTATATCAAAGATAAATTAAGGGCACTTAGTAAATTTGTATCTAATTTTTTTCTTCATATACTTCTTCAATATATTCGATGATGACTTACAATTGGGTTCACCAAAAAAAAATAGAGTTACAATTGTTGACATTGACTGTGGTCATGCCTGCAACTTTCAGATCAAGCGTGTAAGTCTTGTTTCGTTCAGTTCTTCGCCACCGTTCTCCTTAATCATTCGATCCCGATTCACGCGGGAAAGATAAGTACTTCAAACGAAAGAAAGATAATGAAGAGCATGCTTACTCTGCGATTATTATTAATTGGGTTTGGCTTTTTATTTGCCGATGCAAACCGTGAAAAAATCACGATTTAGCTATTATCGGTTAATTAAATCGATGACAAGGATTGTAGAAAGATTCATTAAATGATTGAACTACATGATGTTTTGTCGAGAAATGGAAAGCCCTGACCGACGGAGATAAAAGTGATAGAAGATCGATCATTTCTTACACGAATTAGTTTAACTTCTTACATCGCAATATGATAGAGAAAGACGCGGCGCGTAGATGGTGCAATTTTCGACCTTAGTGAACTATTTTTTCACATTTTGTGATGCCTTATTTCCTGCAAGATTCTCGAATACCATACTGTGCAAATGCTAACGGCTATTAGGAATCTATTATTCAAAGTAACTAACTGAGTGACTGATCAACGCCGAGGCCAAACTACTGAAGCTAGAAAACTGATATTGTGACCATGGTTTTCTTTTGTTACTATAGGTCCACTAAAAAGGGATTTTGCGAAATTCATCCCCTAAAGAGGTTGAAGGAGTTTATATATAACCTTCGATATTGTTCTTTGACATGATTTAATAAAATGCTAATTCAATATTTTCTAAATTTCGATCACTTAAGCGGTAAAAAGGGGTATTAAACTTAGTAAAGGGAAAAATATTAAGTGAGCATTTAGGTTTAGAACTCAGTTGATGTAGTAGTCCTCAAAGAAAATAAGTAAACACAAGATTTTTCGATATTCAACCCTTCAGGGGTGTTGAAGAGGGGTATGAATAAATGAGTCAGACTCTTGCTTGACCATCCAGTTTTGTCACGTACTTTTGCTGCGATATTAACATAGAATATTGTAGTTCTAAAATTGTATTGAATATATTTGTGAATACTTTAATGAAGGAAGCGATCAAGCATCATATAGTCTAGAACAGGGGTGCTCAAACTTGAACTGCAGGTGATCTACCTCAATATTTTTAGACGACTTACGAACGACTCTGAGAGGCTGCAAGTATGTGTGATGCAGGGCTGTCGTACATACACGATACACCCTACCTACCTACCTAGGTAGGGTGTACCGTAGCATATATAGGTATTAGCTTTCCGCATATACATTATTTTAGTCAAGGTTTGGGTTGGGTTTAGTTAGGTTCTTCTCTATATTATCAATGAAAAAACTCATAGTTATTCAAAATTGCGAGTTTATTGGTTGCTATAAAACAAAAGAGCTACATATGGTGTTAAACTTAACTAAGGAGTTACTTTGGATGTTGAAGCGTGTCATTGCATGTCTTCAGCATACTTTTCATAAGATGGTACTTAACCACTGAGTGCTAATCGCAAGCCTGATGACATATGATCGTCAGTTAGTCGATTGCGATATTTTGACTTAATTATCTTCATTTCAGAAAATGCAGATTCGCACAAGTAAGTTGACCCAAACATTGCCGTCAGTTATAGGGCGATTTGCCTTAGATCTTCAGATATAAAACACCAGAAATTTGTATCAGATGATGTAGCTTTGAGATGTATATCTGTTATAATCTGCACCAACTCATTTTCAACCGAGCATGAGTTCATATTAAATCGACTTGCTATTTCAGTAAGTAATTCCTCAATGTTTTTACATGAAAAATGATAAATCATGAATGATGCTATATTTGTCAATTAACTGCAACCATAAGAACGCATTTCGAATTGTCCCAAAATATTTGATAACTCAGCCTCATATGTATAATAACTGAAGAATCCCTGCTTTCTAAGACGGAAAATGTTTCAGATCCTTTCTCTTCAGTTGATCTACCATAAGTTGCAATTTACTTTTGAATGCTAATCATCTCAATAATAGTTTTTCCTTTACCTTGATGCTCCAAGTTAATGGTGCTTAAGTGCATTGTGATGTCAGTCAAAAATGCCAAATCAGTCAGCCATTTTTCGTTTTTCAACATCTGAGTGTCATCAACTCTTTCATCTAGAAAAGCTGTTACTTCGGGCAATAATTCTTGAAACCTTTCTAGGAATTTTCCGCAGCTCAACGTTCGTGGGATGAACTAAATCAGAAATCTTACCTAACCTATACTATCATCTCGTTTCATGAAATGAATGACATTCGCAATTATTTCCCTGGATTGCCCACTCAATTTTATCCCTTTCAAATTAGTAACGAACTCCATAGTCACCAAAACTTAGAAATATTGAAATGAAATTGGCAAATTTCGGTTCTGTTCGCTTGGCTCTTCTCAAAACTTCAAAGGTACAATAAGAACTGAGCTCTTGGCCACGTCAAAGTTAACGCGCAACAAGGGGAGGAGCTATTTCATCCGCACAGATGTTCTTGTCGACCCGTAACTCTGCATTATAACTCAAAAACCATTGAACAAAAAACTCCCCATGTAGTTCGAATCTACGTTAAAAAGTGTCGGTAGAACGTCCGAACCCTTTATACACAATTCCATTATTTCAGAACAACGGAGATATTGGTTGGTTCTGAAAATTTTCAAAATCGAACGAAAAATTTACCTTGAATCTGTGTAACCACAAAACTCAGGGTTATTACGCCCTGACCAGATGTGAACAGGTCATAAAATTCCATCTATTTTCTTGAAAGATTTTGAAGGCATTTGTGAAGATTTGAACTCATTCAACTTGAAATTCATATTGGTGGGGGGGTTTAATTTAAATTATCTAGTAACTGATGCTTACTCGACCAGATTTAAAAACTTAATAAATATATATGGAATAGGTCAATATATGAGAGAGTGTACTACGATTACTAATACCAGTGCTACTTTGATTGACTTTGCTCTCAGTAACATTGATCATTCGTGGGTTCCCCACGAACCAAAATTAACTGATCATTCTTTGGTTTCGGTTTCTGTATTGGATGATATAATTTATGATTCTTCAGCATTACATGACTACTATCGAAAGTGCAGTAAATATTGATCGAATTTGTTAAGGTCTTATAGAAAATGACTGTGTGATTTGTTTTCCGATAATTTTGTTTTGAAAACTGAGTATGTGGTTGACCGAGTGGTACCTCTTCAATCTGGTGAAGCTGTTCACTCTACTAAACTTTCGTGGTATCATTATGAAGTCAAAATTCAAGCGATGTTAAGAGATGTTAAGGAGGAAAAAGCGTGATTATTATTTCAATGAGATTGATATGAGTTCGGGAAATCCCAAATTAATGTGGAGAACTATAAAATCGATCATCTGTAGTGGTTGTGTGCCTAAGAATGGTGCCGATGGTGTAGATTTTATTATTGATGGCCGTATTAAAACTGTGGGAAAACCCATTGTGGCTAATTTGTTTAGTCATTATTTTGAAGAAAGTCTTAAATCAATAGTGGTCTCGATTAATTTTGTTGGACATGGCCAGAACGTTGTCAAATGTAGAACTTCTTCTGATTTCAAAAAACTAGGGTTATCTAATCTCTCAAAAATTGTTAATAGCATCAAAAATAAGTCGAGCTGCAAAGGATTTGAGGGGAACTTTTGTAGTTATAGTAGATGTCATTCTGCATTTCATAAATATATCTCTGGAGTATGCCAGATTTCCAAGTAAATTAAAAAGAAGCACTATCGTGCCAGTGCCGAAGATTAAAGGTCAAATAAGTCTGATGAGTTTCGGCCATGCGTTGAAAAGGCTCTAGAATTAGCAGTGCACAAGCAACTCATGGAATTTTTGGACACTAACAACATCCTTATGAGTAATCAATCCGGTTGCAGGAAACATCATTCTTGTGAATCTGCCCTCCAACTCGCAGTTCATACATGGACCCAGGGAGTTTGTTGTTGTTTTCCTAGACTCACGCAGGACCTTCGAAACTCTCGATAGAAAGAAGTTGATACGAAAGATGAAAGCGATTGGTATAGATGGCGTAGTATGGAAATGGTTTGAGGATTATTTAAATGATCGAAAACAGATTACTAGATTTCAGGATGCTTACTCCTCACCGATAACGACCAAATATGGTGTTCCACAGGGGAGTGTACTAGGGCTGTTACTCTTTTTGATATATATCAACGATATCAATGCCCATCATGCTTGTGACTTTGTCAAATTATTCGCTGATGATACACTGCTTGCGGTATCAGACAACTTAGATACATATTAACAAGATGAACGCCTCTCTAACTATTTTGCAGCCAATGGACTCAAATTGAATGTTTTGAAAACTAAAGCAATGATTCTAACTACACCATTTAGATACAGACAAATAAATCTTGATAATTGTTCACTTTCTATTGATGGTGAGGCCATTAAATTTGTAAGGGAGTTTAAGTACCTTGGTTTTGTGTTGGATAATATTTTGAACCTTGATGCACACTTGGAATACATAACTAAGAAGATCTCAAAAATGCTTTACTTTTTCACCCGAATTTCAGGACATACTGCAGCCACATTTGGATTATTGTAGTACCTTGTTGTACAGTTTTGATAAAAATAAAATGCTGAGGCTGCAGAACTCCAAAATAGGGAAATGAGAGTCATCTTAGGTTGTAACCGATTTACACCCATATCATTCATGATCAGTGCACTGGAATGGTTGTCTATGCGACAAAGATACTACAGATCAGCGATGATATTCGTTTTTAAGATTATCTACAACCTCTTGCCATCTGATCTAATCATTTACAGGGGCTCTACTCATGAATACAGTTCAAGACAAGAAAATGACTTTCATCTACCAAAATACAGACTTTCTGCATCCCAAAAGGTGTTGATGTACAAGGGTCTGCAAAATGCACGCGCTGATAAATGAATTGAAATGGATCAAAAGTATTTCTATCTTCAATTCAAGACCTACTGAGCATATAAGAGCAATGTGTTATTAGTATCAATAGGTGTATGTTTTTCTTTCCTTCTTCTTTTTTTTGAATACATATTGTTTTATTTTTCGGGCTAAACAATATTTGTAATTATATGTATATTAGGATGTATCCTATGAATGAAATAAATTTATTATTATTAAGAATGGCCGAGAAAAGTATAATTATCTCTTCAGCATAGTTACATTATCTATTCAACATTCAGCACAATAACATCTCATCCAACCAAAAACGTAATAACGCACTATACAATAATCAAGCATACAACAGTAATCTTAGTTGCATGTAGATATCTCATCATATTAGTGTAGTGAGTTCAATATACAGTAGAATTCGGTAATAACGACGGCCAAAGGACCGGTGATATTACGTCTTACGTTAGTACGAAGTCGTGCAAAAAAGACAGGTTTTTCAAATTTTTCATTCACTATATTTGAAAAAATACAGACATAACGTACATACATATTAATATCAAACATTGAACATTTTCGAACATTAAAACTATTTTACCTTTAAATCAAAATATTTATTGAATAATGTGCGCGTAACATAATGTATCTGTCTATATAACTAACAACTTATCAACTCATAACTTAGTTATAGTTTGCATTTATCGCCCTACGAAGGGAAATGTTTGTTGCTCAGATAGATGCTGCTCTAAACAGAATATCAAACGAGTCTTTTCAACACATTCTGGTAGCTGGAGACATCAATGTAGATTTCCTGAAAGATTCCAAAGAAAAAGTCAAAATAGAAATCTTATGGACAGTTATGGTCTCCACACTGTATTTCACGAACCTTCCAGAGTTACGAAGACATCCAGCACTTGTGTGGATGATATTTTCACCAATTTGAAACCTGGCGTCCACTATCAATTCTCATCACAGTTCATAAAAATTGGGAAGCTAATTAAACCTAGGGATAACATAACTTATAAATATGTAAGAATGATTAACGATCCTAATACTCACCTTTTTAAGGAAAACTCCGGATGACAGACTGGCTACAGATTACTCAATATGAGGATGCTGAGCAATGCTAAGAGGAATTCCATGAGATTCTTCATTCTCATTTTGAAAGCTGTTTCCCTGTGAAAAAAATTGAAATTAATAAAATGAAACCAAGGCCTATCTGGAATAACGAAGAGATAAAGAACATAAAACATAAACTTGAAGCAGCAGAAATAATCATGAGGGTCAAAAAAGACGAGAACTCGACTGAACTTTACAAGCATTTGAAAAACGCCTTCAAATAATCTATTGAGTCTTCAGTAAGAGAACAAGATGCGAAATACCTTAAGAAAGCTACAAATAAATGCAAAGGGGAGGAAGTTATCAATTCGAAAATCAAACATAATAGCACAAAAGACGAAAACAAGAGCACATTATCACCTGTGGACTTGAATGAGTTTTTCTTGAATATTGGCAAAAAAATTTCACAGCAGGTAAATTCCACTTCTGAGACCCAATCTACGAAATATTTGAGAGGGGCCAGGAACAGTCTGGATACAATGCTTTTGCTCAATGTTAGCCCAATGGAAGTCTAAAAAGAAATGAATAAATTGAAATCTAAAAAAACCATAGATATATACGGTATGTCAGTAAGTCTCCTGAAACAAATTGCGAATCTATCTAATCCGCTATGCCAGGTTATTAATAAGTGCTTCAAACAAAGAGTTTTTCCATTTAAACGCAAAATCGCCAAAGTGGTGCCGATTCATAAAAAAGACAACGTGAATGAATGTTCGAATTACAGGCCAATATCAATTCTGCCAGCGATCTCTAAAATCTTTGAGTCGCTCCTTAAGTCGAGAATCACAGGTTTCATCGAATCGAAGAATATACTGAATAACGCTCAACATGGATTCAGAACAGAAAAGTCAACAATAACAGCAATGACAGAGATAGTTGAGGGCATACTTGAAGCTTTTGAAGAAGGTGAAATAGCGCAGCTTCCCTGCTTGGACTTGGCTTGGCTTTTGATCGTGATGTAAGAGAAATACTCTTAGAAAAAATTCAATTTTATAGTATCAGACGACTAACTTTGAGTATACTCAAATCATACCTACAGAATAGATATCAATCAGTATTTTGGAACGAAAGGACATCTCACAACAAGTTGGTAGAGTTGGGAGTTCCTCAGGACTCAATACAATGTCGATACAGATGTAACTGCTCTTTATGCTAATGACACGAACTATTTAAACCGAATGAAGACTCAAGAACAAGTAGAGAAGAGAACAAAAACAACAATAGAACAGGCTCACAACTGGTACGAAGTTAATGGACTAACATTTAACATAGAGAAAACGCAAAACTTACTTCAATACACAAAAGCTAAGTGTAATGGACCTAGCCTTAGCTTGCTTGGAATTGAGTTAGACAGCTCTCTCAGTTGGGCTCAACATATAGAAAACGTGTCCAGAAGATTGAGTAGCGCAATTCATTCGATATGAAGAATAAAGCAAATAGATGATGAAAACGCAGCAATACTCACCTATCATGCTGAGTTCCATAGTTAGGTCTCCTATGGCATCCTTTTGTGGGGAGCAGCGGAAGAGGCATCCAAAATATTCCTTAAACAGAAGAAAGCTATCAGAGCTATTGCATGTATCTCAAAAACAACCAGCTGCAGAGGATATTCAAAAAAATATGGAATACTGACCGTTCCTGCTCAGTATACTATCACATGTCTATGCCACATTCAGGAGAAGAAAACAGCAATACTTAAACATTCCAACCATCTTTCCCACGAAACAAGATCTCGGGAAAAGTATGTTTTGCCTCATCATAGGATTAAAAAAACACAGAATAGTTTCAACTTCTTAGGAATCAAAATGTATAATGTGTAACCAGAGTATCTCAAGCTATTACCTGCTGAGAAATTCAAAGATGAAATCAAAAAATACTTACCTCTAATGTTTTTTATTCTGTCGAAGAGTTTCTGAATTCAGAATATTCGTGAAATGTATCGTCTGTAAATAAATCGTACGTTGTCTTGCTGTTCTGTTGGTGATTATGTTTTAAATATGTAAAAAAATTTAACTTTTGAAAAATTTGTCAATGTGGATATCAATTTTGGATATTTTATATTTATGCACATTCACTTACCTACTTTTATCATGACAATTCCTTGTAAATATTGAAGGATTTCAATAAATAATAATAAATAATAAATAATAAACAAGGAATATCTAAAGCAGAAAGTCTGTAATTTTTATTGCTATTAGTTTTATTTCTATAGTATTTCTATATATATATATATATATATATATATATATATATATATATATATATATATATATATATATATATATATATATATATATATATATATATATATATATATATATATATATAGGGGTTTCACCCCGACGAGTTGCCCATATATCTGTTCATGCAATCAAACTGAATTCATGAAAAATATAACTCCATCACCCGGTAATTAATACCATTGTTAGAAAATGATTATAATCAAAACATATCCTGGAATAATTATATATTAGGATAACCTTAAATGTTATGAGAATATATCAATCTACCAGAATATATACATACTATAGCATCATCAGACAAAGATATCAATGTACCAACGAGTAGTGTCAGAGGCTTTCTCCCCGAAAAAATCCAGTGTACGGACCTTAGTCAAGTAACAATGAATGTTACTCATTAATAGTTTCATTTGTGTGAAGTGGTGAACGATCAAATAGAATACTGCTCTGAATATAAATATGACAAAATTGTCAGTTAATTATATTACATTTATATAAACAAATAAATAAAATATGAAATAAGATTCTGATCAGTATCAACTGAAGAGAAAACCTATGACTCTACCTCATTATTTTTTCCGCAAGAAACCTACGAAGAATATTACAAGATTTGATGACTGTTATCTTTTGTAACTGTTCAAACAAATTTTTCTTCAGACCCAAAATCTCAATACTTTTTGAAGATTCCTAGGAATAACACCTGTTGTGGAAATAATAATCGGTAGAATAAATATTTTCTTCATTTTCCACATTTTTTAATCTCGTCGCCAAGCATCATATATTTAGAAATTTTTTCATTGTATTTATTATGTATATTATGTGTGTCGGGTATAGCAATATCAATTATATATGTTATTTGATTCTTTTATCAGTAAGAATGATATCTGGTCTATTGTGTTTTACAGCTCTGTTGCAAAGAATTTTTTATCAAAATAAAGTTTATATTTGTCATTTTCACAAATAATCTCAGGTTCATATTTGTAAATTTTTTTCTTTTGGGAATAAGGTCATGTTTAATTCCTAGATTAAAATGAATAATATTAGCGACGGTATTATGTCTTTGTAAATAATCTGTTGAAGCAAGGACTGAGCAAGATGATAATATATGAAGAACTGTTTCTGAAGAACAGAAACATCTACGATAAGAATCATCTATATTTTGTTTGATGATGTATTTTCTATAATTCCTCGTGAAAATAATCTGATCCTGGATTGCAATTACCAAGCCTTCTGTTTCAGCAAACAATTCTCCAGATACTAACCATTTATTCGATGCGATTTCATCAATATAATCATTTTTCAATTCTTTAGGGTGCTTTCCGTGTAATTCCTTCTGCATCCAACTTTCTCTCTTAGAATTATCATCAAATACATTAAAATCTACCTTTTGCATTGTCAAGTTCAGAGGTGTTAGATTATAATCTGAAGCAACAACAATATCATGTAATTTAGACGTTCTCTGTTTATCATGAAAATGGGAATGTAGATGAAAAATCTGTTCACTATGAAGATTGTTCAAATCAGTTAATCCACGACCTCCAAGATGTCTAGGTAGTGTAACTCTCTGAACAGTTGACTTTGGGTGGTGCTTATGATATTTACAAAGCATTTTATTCGTTTGACATTGTAATTCATTTAGATCAGTTTTAGACCATTTAATAATTCCGAAAGAAGATGTAAGAATAGGAACTACATAGGAGTTGATAGCTCTGAAAAGGTTTTTACTAGTTAAATGACTCTTGATGATAATTCTAAGTCTTTCGTAATATGAACTTCTAATATTTTATAATTGTCTTATCTTGATCAAATCCAAGATATTTATATCTTTTGAAAAGAGAGGATTTACAAAAATTTTAATAATTGTATTTACAATAAATGCTTATATCTATAATTTTGGTGTGTGTCAGAAAAAGCACAAGTGTGAGCTCAGGAAATGTAACAGGGGAACCATACTATCTTGTATATGATTCGATAAACGAGTGAAAAAACTCGTTTCCCTGTCGCTATTGCACTAGCAATAGCTTGTCTGTTTATGTTGTGTTAGTGTCGTGTGTACAAAAACGGTACCAAAGATTTTTCTGCTTAGTCGCTTTATTCTCTCTTGCATTCCATGATTTCTAAACGAAGACAAGGGTGAAAGGAAGGGGGTTTGGGACAGGAATCTGTAACAATGGAAACAGAAAACCAGTAGAAAAATATTTCAACAATCATACTTCTTATATGTCTAAACAAATCTGAGAAAAGATTTTACATAGCAATCAAGGTCATGAAAAGGACCAAGGAGATAATAAAAAAATTACATAACCTGCGATATTACCTCAAATTCCATCTCTGTTTGACCGAGAGGGCCCCGATGGCCAGGTTCTGTCTTCCAAGTGATGCCGATTATGATCTATAGATGTTTTAGAATCATTATGGACCCAATAATCTGGGTTGACATCGCCCATATATTATTTCTTCGTGGAACTTGCTCAATTTTAAGAAAAATTTGCGAAAAATTTTGACAGTCGTTCGAAAAATATGACATTTGTAAGAAGTACGGACTGCATTATGCAAACGAGACATAATACTTTTCATAGTGTCATCATCAAAATTAGAATGCACAAATAGATTCAATACTTCTGCAGCTTTTAGAGCTTCAGATACACTCGGAGTAGGAAAATTTTCTTCTGGGCCGTCGTCGACATCATTATCATCGCTATCTTGGCTGTTGACATTTTGTAGAATATTTTCGTCTGTTTGCTCCTCACACGTACAGAGCTCTTGCCCAGACAGAGAGCGGCACATCATCATCATCATTGTTGTCGGCAGCATCACTGATACATTCTGCAATACCAGGACCGTCTCGGATAAATCCAGCATGTTTATAACAGTTGAAAATCGTCGTTGACTTAAGCTTGTTCCAGGCGTCGTAAATCATTAAAATGGCATCCAGTATTGTGATCTTCGGATGTTTGGTACTGCTGGCGTCTTTATTTGCATCAAGACTGGCGACAAGTTTTAGAATCAGGTTATTAGGAAAATTTCATTTTAACGCTCGAATCATTCCATAGGTTGTAATATAGATGTTGTATTAGGCGGCAGGAAAATGAGAGTTATGCTTTTCAAGTCGCAGATTGGGGGATGACATGGACAATTGTGAACCAGAAGCAGGATCTTTCCTTCGCTTCAGTGAGTTCACGGTCCGAATTGCGTACCCATTGAATAAAAATATCAGATGTCATCCAGGCCTTGCGATTGCTCTCATAATCTACCGGCAGAGCTCGCACATTTTTAAAACATCTTGGACTCTTTGATTTTCCGACAATCAACAACTTGTTTTTTATCGTACCACTCATGTTAGCAGTAACCATCACCGTTATTCTTTCTTTCTAAAGATTTCCTCCTGAGCACTTCTCGCCTCTAAATTTTAATGCCTTATCTGGCGTTAATTTTATAGAATAATCCAGTTTCGTCCGCATTAAATATTTCGTTATCACAAAAATTTGCGCGCAAATTAGGCCAAACTATGCTTTGCCACTCGGTCACATCGCTCTGTTTAATAGACAAAGACTCTCCAGCAATTTTTCCGGTGACAATATTGTGTCTATTCTTGAAACGGTTATCCAACTGGCCGAACAATCAAAATTGAGAATGTTCAGCTCTTTAGCAAAAAAAATTGCTTTTTCTTGAAACATAGGTCCATTTACGGGATTCCCCCGATTACGTTGCAGCCTAAACCATTGTCAAAGTGCCAAGTCAACATGTTCATGACACGACACCCTCACGCGTTTATGTTTTAAAACGTTAAAAGGTCCTACGACCTTTGTTTAATGCGAACGTCCTACGACAAACGTAGAAGTTATGCAGAGGATGAGAAAGGATCGAGAACTTGTGCAGATAATAAAAGAAAGAAAGACGCAATATTTCGGTCACATTATGAGAAACCAAAAGTACGAACTGCTTCAACTTATCATCGAAGGAAAAATCAATGACAAAAGGGGACCGGGAAGACGCAACTCCTGGCTTAAGAACTTACGTCAATGGACTAATATGAGCTCTGTAGAATTGTTCAGAGCTGCAACAAAAAAAATAAGATGGGCAAATGTAATCGCCAACGTCCTTAAGGATAAGGCACCGTAAGAAGAATAAGAAAGGTCCTATCTTGTGTTTGTTTTTCTTAATTGTGGATATTGTCGAATGACTCACACCGAACTCCTTCGCAATCGTTACATTCGACTCGCCGGCTTCTAAACGTTGTATTATAATACTTTTTTCTTCAATGGAAAAACTTTTTCGTTTCAAAGGAGCCATTTTTATAAGCACTAACGTCACTCATAACTCGCAAATTATGCACTGATGTGAATAAGCAGTTGAGTCCGATAGTTTCTCACCTACGATTTGTTTATTTGTTAACACGACAAAGCTTGTCGTCGTTGTAACCGGACATTTTCTTGTGTATTTCGTCGTTAAAAGCCGTCGGTCGTTGTAAGCGAAGTCGTATAAAACGGATGTATTTTCGATAGCGGCTGATATTGACAAAACATATGTTTAGAATTACGTCGCTAAAAACGGTTGGTTGTTTTATGCGAAGTCGTACTAAACGAACTACACTGTATGTATATAATACAAAGCGTTCTTCTCCATAAGTAGAACCCAACGTGGCTAAAACCAAGCCATTCCGTAACAATCTCTTTGCGGCAATGGATTTTCCACGCTAAAATAACACTTGGATGAGAGGTCATTTTCCACTAATCACAATATTTCACATAGCTGCAAAACGAGTAAAATCAGTCCACCCTGTATATTAAATTGATACTCTGTATAGGCAAGAATGTTGAATCTAGACCAGGTAAATATAAACTAAAAAGTATGCCTTTAATCAGGCATTCAATAGACGGCATACGCCAATTTACGTAGATATATAGTGCGTGGCGCCTTCAGGCTATTCTTATTGACTTAGAGAACAATAATAATTGTTATACCTTAGGTATTCAAGACCAGATATGGAAAAATTAACCTCTGGCAAATTAACTACTGAGATTATAAAATAGTGTACAATTGCACCGCTTCAAAACAAGCACTTAGAGAAGTGTGGGAGACCTCAGGCAAAATTGGTAGATTTACGTACTATTGCAACATTCGTGGGAAACAATCTGTATGAGTTTGCATGATACTTCTCAATACTCAATTAATTGCTGACGGACTTGAGTTGGGGTAGATTTTCACCCACGTCAAGGCAACATAACTATTGCGAACAAATATAGATAGTATACAAAATGTTTTTCAATTCATCTTTACTCCTTATCTTTATATTAAACAAGTTCCACGAAGAATAATATATGGGCGATGTCAACCCAGATTATTGGGTCCATAATGATTCTAAAACATCTATAGATCATAATCGGCATCACTTGTAAGACTGAACCTGGCCACCGGGGCTCTCTCGGTCAAACAGAGAGGGAATTTGAGGACATATCGCAGGTTATGTATTTTCTTTATTATCTCCTTAGTCCTTTTTATGACCTTGATTGCTATGTAAAATCTTTCTTAGATTTGTTTATAATCATTTCATGTATTCAGTGTTTGAAATCAGTTAGTTGACACTTTGTTTCTGTTGTAAGCACAAATAAAAGATTCAAGTTTTGTTATTCGACCATGGAAAGACGACATTTGACTAGAGAAGAGATGTTACGAGCCGTTGGAATGCTCCAAGCTGGGAGCTTATAACGGGAAGTATCCAGGGTTCTGGGAAGTAGCCCAAGTGTCATAAACCGTTTATGAAACAGGTAGCGTAGAAGAACGCCATACAGGTCGTTTCAGGATTACTACAGTCGCCCAAGAGCGATTTTTGGTTTTACAGGCCAGAAGAGATCGTACTACCACAGCATCTCAATTAGCTCAAGAGCTGTCACGAGTTCATAATGTACAAATTTCCGACCAAACTGTGAGAAATTGACTGTACGAAGGTCAACTTCACTCCAGACGTCCTTTAAGAGTTCCACAACTGACCCATGGAAATCGCGCTGCTCGTTTAGCTTGGTGCCAAGAACACGTAAACTGGAATCAAGAGAGGTGGGCCACAGTTCTCTTCAGTGATGAATCTAGATTTAGTTATTATCCCGATTCGGGAAGAATTCGAATATGGAGGGAACGTGGAAAGCAAAACCGTCTCCAGCATGCTCGAGAAGTTGTTAGACAGGGAAGCGGATCAGTGATTTTTTGGGGAGGTATACGCCTTGGTGGAAGAACTGACCTCGTTTTTATACAGAACAACCTCACGGGAAATTCTTACGGAAATAAGATAGTTTCACCTGTAGTGGCACCGTATCTCCAAACAATGGGTCAAAATCCACTCTTCCAACGAGATAAAGCCCCTCCTCATCGTGCAAGAGTTGTCTTGAATGTTCTTGAAGAGAATGATATCGATCTTCCACCGTGGCCATCCTGCTCCCCAGATCTAATTCCCATCGAGCATGTGTGGGACACCCTAAAAAGAAATCTCCTGCGTCAAAACGTCTTCCATCATGAACAGGAGCTTCGATTAGCAGTTCAGGGGGCTTGGAATGATTTAGGCCAAAATGTAATAGATAATTTAATATTGAGCATGCCGCGACGATGCCAAAGTGTCATTAATAACAGAGGTGAACCTTCTGGATACTGAGAAATATAAGTGCTTCCATATCGTTTCGAACATATTAGTTCAGGATTTTTTTTTGTGTTTTACCAAATTTCGTCATTTTCAAATTTCAAATTTTTTTTCTATAATAGGTGCTTTGGAGAAGTCAAATATTATTTTGTTTTCTCGAGAGTATATTATAAACAATACATCCTAACAAAAACCGAAAGATTTCTATAAATTCGAATCATCAAATTCATATTTTAAAGATATTGGTAAGTGTTCCCTAGACTTTTTTGAGGTGTTTAGGTCAAATTGATTGATATTTACAAAAAAGGTTGAAAGAACACATAGCAGACTGCAAAAATTTTTGGAATAGACCACACTCCACCGCTTCGGTTGAACATAAAATAAATCAAGGACACAATTTCAACTTTGAAAATGCAAAGTCTTGGGAAAACAGAATTTCAACGGTAAAAGAATTTTTGCAGAAATGCTCTATATAAAAAAGAATGAGGGTAGGGCCGTAAACAGACGATCTGACATTGATCTTCTCAGCCGTTCTTATTTTAACATTATTGAAAAATTAAGAACGAAATGAAATTCAAACTAATCCTTTTTGGTACTTACTTGACGTGTTCTACCATATAGCTTTCATGCATACGGCTGACATAATTTTCGAGTAAATTCATTTCTTTTCAGTATCGTTGCGAATTTCAGAGTATGTGTGTTGTTTCGATTTCAAATTATGAATTTTCCATTTACGTAATGTTTTGTCGGTGTTTATTAGTTTTCAGACTATGAACTTGTATTAAATGTAAGTAATTTTAATCAATATTCATTTTAACTGTTTTAGATCTCATGTTTCTCTTACCCATGTAATTAATTTTATATATACATAAACATTTTTTGTTGTTGCTGTTGAGAATACCACTAAGAGGGTTTATATTTGAACCATGCTGTTTTTTTCATTATAGCTGCCCTGAAGAAGACCCAATAAAGGTGTAGAAACGTCGAGTGATTTACAACAATAAGTTCTGTTTTTCTTTTGATCCTTACTCCAAACAAACCTACTGTATGGTATCTGCATCTCACTTTCAGATTCAATTGTAAACTGAAGTCTTTCATTAAAAGAATTAAGAACATATATTTTAAGAAAGATTCCTCAGTTTTCGATCCGAGCATCCACGCAAACAGAAATTCAATGTTGTTCAAAATCTCATACACAGAGCGATCAACTTATGGAGTGAAACGTACAGAGATATCAATCTTAAGTACATTCTTAAAGTTCTAATAAAAAATAATTACCCTATTTTCCTGATAAAGAAGTTAATCCATAGATATTCAAGACCAACTTTGAAAGCCGAATCTATTAATAGCAACAATCAAACTGATTTCGACAAAATTCCATATGAGAGGTCTATCTGAGTGAATACAAAAAATTTTTGCTAGAAACATGGGCAACATAAAAATTTGTCTGAAAAGTGGGAATACTCTCAAAAATTCTCCTTTTTACAGGAACCAAAGTAACAGTACCGATTCAACAACAATCAAATGTAATATATGAAATTCCCTGTTTGTCCTGTGAGGCTTGCTACATAGGACAAACTAGTAGATATTTACAAAAAAGATTGAAAGAACATATAGCAGGCTGCAAAAATTTTCGGAATAGACCACACTCCACCGCTCTGTTTGAACATAAAATAAATCAAGGACACAATTCCAATTTTGAAAATGCAAAAATCTTGGAAGTTTCTACGGTAAAAGAATTCTTGAAGAAATGGTCGAGGAAAAAAAGAAGAGGTTTCTTATTTTACCATTATTGAAAAATTAAGAACGAAATTAAATTCAACTAATCCTTTTTGGTACCTACTTGACGTGTTCTGCCATATTGCTTTCATGCATAGGGCTGACATATGATTTTCGAGTTCATTCATTTCTTTTCAGTATCAATTTCATACTGTGTGTTGTTGTTTCGATTTCAAATTATGAATTTTCCATTTACGTAATATTTTGTCGGTGTTTATTAGTTTTCAGATTGGGAACTTGTATTAAATGTAAGTAATTTTAATCAATATTCATTTTAACTGTTTTTAAATCTCATGTTTTTCGTACCCATGTAATTTATTTTATTTATACATATACGTTTTTGTTGTTGATGTTGAGAATACCACTAAGAGGGTTTATATTTGAACCATGTTGTTTTTTCGTTATAGTTGCCCTGAAGAAGACCCAATAAAGGTGTAGAAACGTCGAGTGATTTACAACAATAAGTTCTGTTTTTCTTTTGATCCTTACTCCAAAAAAACCTACTGTATGGTATCTGCATCTCACTTTCAGATTCAATTGTAAACTGAAGTCTTTCATTAAAAGAATTAGGAACATACATTTAGAAAGATTCCTCAGTTTTCGATCCGAGCATCCACTGAAACAGACATTCAATGTTGTTCAAAATCTCATACACAGAGCGATCAACTTAAGGAGTGAATCGTACAGAGATAGCAATCTAAAGTACATTCATAAAATTCTAATAAAAAATAATTACCCTATTTCCCTCATAAAGAAGTTAATCCATAGATATTCAAGCCCAACTTTGAAACCCGAATGTATTAATAGCAACAATCAAACTGATTTCTACAAAATTCCATATGAGAGGTCTATTCTTTTTGCTAGAAACATGGGCAACATAAAAACTTGTCTGAAAAGTGAGAATACTCTCAAAATTCTCCTCATTACAAGAATCAAAGCAACGGTACCGATTGAACAACAATTAAATGTAATATATGAAATTCCCTGTTTGTCCTGTGAGGCTTGCTACATAGCTCAAACTGGTAGATATTTACAAAAAAGATTGAAAGAACACATAGCAGGCTGCAAAAATTTTCGGAATAGACCTCACTCCACCGCTTTGGTTGAACATAATATAAATCAAGGACACAATTTCAATTTTGAAAATGCAAAAATCTTGGGAAAATAGAGTTTTTACGGTAAAAGAATTCTTGAAGAAATGGTCGAGGAAAAAAAGAAGAGGGTTCTTATTTTACCATTATTGAAAAATTAAGAACGAAATTAAATTCAACTAATCCTTTTTGGTACCTACTTGACGTGTTCTAACATATTGCTTCCATGCCTAGGGCTGACATATGATTTTCGAGTTCATTCATTTCTTTTCAGTATCAATTTCATACTGTGTGTTGTTGTTTCGATTTCAAATTATGAATTTTCCATTTACGTAATATTTTGTCGGTGTTTATTAGTTTTCAGATTGGGAACTTGTATTAAATGTAAGTAATTTTAATCAATATTCATTTTAACTGTTTTTAAATCTCATGTTTTTCGTACCCATGTAATTTATTTTATTTATACATATACGTTTTTTGTTGTTGATGTTGAGAATACCACTAAGAGGGTTTATATTTGAACCATGTTGTTTTTTCATTATAGTTGCCCTGAAGAAGACTCAATAACGGTGTAGAAACGTCGAGTGATTTACAACAATAAGTTCTGTTTTTCTTTTGATCCTTACTCCAAAAAAACCTGCTGTATGGTATCTGCATCTCACTTTCAGATTCAATTGTAAACTGAAGTCTTTCATTAAAAGAATTAGGAACATACATTTTAAGAAAGATTCCTCAGTTTTCGATCCGAGCATCCACTGAAACAGACATTCAATGTTGTTCAAAATCTCATACACAGAGCGATCAACTTAAGGAGTGAATCGTACAGAGATAGCAATCTAAAGTACATTCATAAAATTCTAATAAAAAATAATTACCCTATTTCCCTCATAAAGAAGTTAATCCATAGATATTCAAGACTAACTTTGAAACCCGAATGTATTAATAGCAACAATCAAACTGATTTCGACAAAATTCCATATGAGAGGTCTATTCTTTTTGCTAGAAACATTGGCAACATAAAAACTTGTCTGAAAAGCGAGAATACTCTCAAAATTCTCCTTTTTACAAGAATCAAAGCAACGGTACCGATTGAACAACAATTAAATGTAATATATGAAATTCCTTGTTTGTCCTGTGAGGCTTGCTACATAGCTCAAACTGGTAGATATTTACAAAAAAGATTGAAAGAACACATAGCAGGCTGCAAATATTTTCGGAATAGACCTCACTCCACCGCTTTGGTTGAACATAATATAAATCAAGGACACAATTTCAATTTTGAAAATGCAAAAATCTTAGGAAAATAGAGTTTCTACGGTAAAAGAATTCTTGAAGAAATGGTCGAGGAAAAAAAGAAGAGGGTTCTTATTTTACCATTATTGAAAAATTAAGAACGAAATTAAATTCAACTAATCCTTTTTGTTACCTACTTGACGTGTTCTGCCATATTGCTTTCATGCATAGGGCTGACATATGATTTTCGAATTCATTTATTTCTTTTCAGTATCAATTTCATACTGTGTGTTGTTTTTTCGATTTCAAATTATGAATTTTCCATTTACGTAATGTTTTGTTGGTGTTTATTCATTTTCAGACTGGGAACTTGTATTAAATGCAGTAATTTTAATAAATATTTCTTTAGCTGTTTTTAGATCTCGTTTTTCGTACCCATGTAATTTATTTTGTATATACAAATACATTTTTTGTTGTTGCTGTTGTGAATACCACTGAGATGGTTTATATTTGAATGATGTAGTTTTTTTATTATAGTTGCCCTGAAGAAGACCCAATAAAGGTGTCGAAACGTCGGCTGATTTACAACAATAAGTTCTGTTTTTCTTTTGATCCTTACTCCAAAAAAACCTACTGCATCTTCAGTTGATCATAGCCTCTAGACTTATTTTTAGACTCCATTCGATCGTATTTATTAATTATCTTTTGAAAATATAATAATAGGAAGATCAAAACATGTAACTCAAATATCTTCCGCAAATTTGGCATTTTATCAGCACCTATTTCGAGAATTTTAATTGATGTTAGCGATTATCGGTGCTGTAAACGTCCTAGCCTGCTAAAATTACAATAGATGAGATTGGGTCCCAAATTCCCACGCGATAATCCAAGCCTTATCCTACCTCTGCTCAACGCGATCTGCGGGCTACTCTTCGTTGCACCGTTAAAGTGGGTGGTGGGGCAATTGAGTCAGCGGAGGCCGAGCCGCAGTTAGCGAATCACGATACGATACCCACCACCGGTAGCATACAACTCTCGGTGGGTGCAAGGGAACCCAGGAACCTACGAGAGTTCAGTTCAAACTTTACGTCGCTGTGTTAAAAACGTGCGTGCTCAACGACACTCCGCAAAGAGACGCACTTGAATTTTTATATAAATTGCCGCATGTCTGACAGTGATGTGACATTCGTTCAAGTGGACGTTTTATATTTTTATTTATTTCCTTATTTATTCCAAACGGAAGTTTTTGGTGTATATTGGTGGTGGTTGTTCTTTTCGAGATTTTTTCAGTGATTCTAAACAAATTCATTTGTAAGTAGATTTTTCCTTGCAATATTTCTTACGTCGAGTATATTTTATTGGATGACGTCAATGTGAATTTGTTGACAAACAAATTTCATAATTGTGATTGCGGTTTACTTACGTAAATGAAATTTTTAAGGTCAATGCAGGTCGCTGAAATTCGCACGGTTAGTTTTTATGGTAACTCCATAAATTTGACTGACTAACGAAAACAATGTTGTGATTCTTTTAATTTCGTTGTGTGCAAGGACTTTTTGGGAAATAAATTCGTATGGAAGTCTTCGAAAATGTTCTCCTAAATATTTTAGAGCTAAAGCAGCATTTGGAATAACATATCAGATTGCAATATATAGAATTCTAGTGATGTAGGTTATGGGCGAAATATCTTATTCCAAAGATGAAAAATACTAAGTTCCATTTATAACAACATTCATTCTGCTTTGAAATTAGCTCAAACAATTCTAACGAACTTATTATTTCGAAAAAACTGTGTACTTCTTACCAGATTTCATCCGATTTCTGTCTTTGAAAGTATTACATTCATAAATAGAGAATTTTAAATATTCTACCAAAAACAACATTCACATAATATTTTGGATGTGATATACAAGGAACCCACCTTGCCCTTTGAATTAATGTCAAATATACATAACCTACCTTATTTCCGAAAAACTAATAGTTAATTTGAAGTTGTGAGATACCTTTCTAAATGAAAGGAGAATAGTTAACTATTATACATTCTAAACTTTTCTGTGAGCATCAAGTTACAAATATACAAAATCCTTAAGACAATTTTCATTGAATTAATTCATTTACGATAATATTCCAAGCATTGAATCTTTTCTGTCCGATTTATTTCGTACAAATGTTCACCACATTTTTATGAGGAAAATATGCAACCAGTTTATTCACTATATCGTTTTAAATTATCTCGAATCTGTCCAGTTCTGATCAGAACAACGTTTGATGGTAATTACTAATTTTTCTCGGTAGTTAAATAGAAATATTTGACAGTCTTCTTACAATTTGTTGAAATTCAAATTTCAATTGTTCCTGATTCCAAATTAAACTTCAATATGGAATGAACGTGTATCGTTAAGGAAATTAGGATAAAGTATGACACAATTTTTTTGGTCAAACCTTAAATTGAAAAATCAGATATTGCCAATGGATTTTTTATATAATTTTTTTTGATAATTCGCCATATCAGCAAAGTTATTTTAAAATAATATCTATGTAAAATGCTTGTTTATCACGCTCTCTGGCTCGATTTGTGGTTGCATTGTAAACGGAAGTCTGGGAGATATAACTTTTATTTTCGCGGTCTTTTTCCTTCCGATGGGACTGCCCGTTGTGCTTACGTAATTTATCAACTGAAATTTTGTAATAAACCAAACGTGACTACCACAAATAATTCCCATAGAAGATGTGTTGAATTTTTGTTTCGCGAAAACGCCATTTTATATGTTGTACGAACGCGCACGAGTAGACAAATAGAAGTTTTGTAAAATGTCTGTTCAAATGTTAGCTTAAATCAACAAAGTGGTATTCAAATAAGTTTATCTTTATCGAAACAGTTGCATTTCAGTGCGCTGTGATCCGTTGAAATCAGTTTATGTTACATATGTTACTGAGATTCTATTGATTTTTCTTCGCTTTGTAACCAGAATTATTGGTGATACTTTGTTGTATTAAATATAGGTGAGTTGTACGAAATATTTCAATATAGAAAGCCATGTGAGTGACCCAATAATATGTATACAATCTTGCATTACCATATCCAGTAATATATTTTAATTTCTTTCTAAATACTTGCTTAAATGGTCTTAATGATTGTGCTTTAATTTTGGCACTTTCTAATTTGCGAACGTTAATAAAGTTTGTATGTATTCATATATCAAATTATTACTAATCTAACACGCCTACATTATTCTTAAACTCAATAATTTGTATCCATAAAATTATAATTAAGAAATTAATTCATTTAGCGGTTAAGTATCTATTCTTTTCTACTGTATCCATGATTGTTATAAATACCAATTTATCTATTGTTACTAAAAATTAACACTGTCTTTTATATTTGGGCTTAGATATTCAAAGTAATTGTTTGGAGTCAACAATAATTCAAGATTTATGAGTTAATTAAGAAATAAGTCGAATCAGAATCTGAATAAAAAAAATTGCTGTTTCTTACAGTCACTTCTGGACAATATTTTATGAAGCGTTTATTTCATATTTTTCTGGGGTATATTCCGTAGTAACAAGTGGAAACTTACTTTTTAGTGATTGGATATCAAAACTTATTTACAACTGTCACTAAAGATGTTTTATTAGATGATTGAAAAGTCTATTGTAACTTTGAATGTTAGGAGATCATCTAATTGGACCTTATTTTTTCCCACAAAAAATTCAGTTCTGTCTGCCACAATTTGGTTTTGGCTAATAGAGGCATATCCTTGAGACCCTTGTGTATTTCATCAATAGAAAGAATTCGCTCCCGGAAATAAATACTATGCACTATTTTTCGAATGTTGATCTTGAACCCTTGTTCAATTACCGATCCCCTGAAGATAGTTTTGCTAGTTTCACTAAACCATTTTCAGATTTTCGATCAGCAAGAAGTTTGTAAATGGTTGACATTCCAATTTCCGTAATTTTCACACAAGGTATTTCATTTTTACCTGGTCTTTATTTATTAAAAAACAATTCATCATTAGTTTCGTTATATTTGTAAAAATTGATGCTGTCTTTATAACTGGGCTTGGGTACTCGAAGCAATCGTTTGGAGTAAACAACAATTCAAAATTTATGAATAAAAGAAATAATTCAAATCAGAATAAAAATAATAGAAAAATCGATAATTATTTTCAATAACCCTAATCTCTGATTTCCTTAATTCTGTCTGGTCTACAGCTTTATTGAATTCTTATAATTGATTGAGATATTTTCATTCTTATGAGGATTTATTTCCATACGAGGCTTTTCTTCAAATCGCATTATAGTTGTACTTTTTCGCTGTTTATTCTGGAAAATATTTTGTGAGGCAGATTTTTTAGGGTATCCTTCGTAATGATAATGTAAAAGTCTTTTGCAAGTTACTCCTTGAAGATTGGGTAACATAGCGTATTAATATTTGTTAAAATATGTTTTATCAATGTGAATTGCATAAATAAAAAAACTGTTGTTGATAAAAAAACTGTATTGCAACTTTCAATGCTTATTTCGTACTCCTACTTATTGGAAACTAGAATGAATGATTTTCATGAACGGTCTTCTCTTTTTTTCTGTAGACTAGTGATTGCAAATTTGGGTATTTCGATTATCCAGTACAGCATCTTGCTTATACATCTATTCTTGTGTGTATATTTGAACTATTCTCAGAAAATAATACAAATTCTCTCAACTTTCAATTGAAAGGACTCATATCTTTTTCTGTTCTTTTTCAAACATTTCTCTTTGAATATTTCACTGCACGCTTAAAGTTTATATGATATCTTGTTTTTACTGTAAAAATGTTTCTGAAAATGGGGAATGGTTAAAATTAATCAACTTATATCTTTTCTTATATACGAGTCAATAAAACTAACCTTATTCCATTTATGGGAACAGAATCGAAAGGAACCATAAAAAACTTTGCTTTCTTTATGAAATTATTTCATTTGGAAATACAATAAAATTGAACTACTGAAATAGGGTCGTCAATAAAATGATTTATTAGCCTGTTTTTCCTTTGGGCTTCCCCATAATCCTGTTTGGTGCGATGAAAAATTATATGTTAAAATTACTTGCATACTTGAAAAGAAATTTGAAAATTTAAAATTGCGCGTTAATTACCATGCGCAATGTACTACATTTTCAAACTATATTGTAGTAGGTAGAATTAAAAGAGAATAAAACAATTTATCAATTAATAACTGAAACTGAACGTAAAGATAATGTACCCAATTACAAAACAATAACAAAAACGACAAACAAATAAATCATATTACCGTAAAAGCCAATCGGAGATTCATTGATGATGAATTCGAGATCACACGAGAGTAATTTGTTTTTAATTGGGAATATTCGAAAAGAATAAATCAGTCGATGGTCGTGACTCGGACTCAAGCACGAAGACCTAAACGGATTAACGAGGAGGCACGTTTTCCATAATTGCTCACGACGCAGACACATAACACCGTCTATAACACCTTTTATTAGTGTCCTGGGTGTAAATAATACACCAATATGGTGTTTGTTTACGAAATGGTTACTTATGCAAATATTTTCTGCTCGAATTAGGTGGAAGGAACATTCTCAATTTAATGCTTTTTTGTCAATTTCATTAGAATGCTCGTCCTTTATGAATAGCTTTTTTGCGAAGAAAGCATATACCATTCAACCATTATATATCGAATGAAAAAGAGAATAGGCAATAAAAAATTGGAAGAATACATACTGCCAAATGTTGATGAGTCAAAACACGATTGGAAGAAAGCACAGTATGATCTCCTCTAAAGTCTAAGCTCAAAAAAATGAGAAGAATCAGAAGAACCATACGAATTCTGTATAAGATGATGCATAACCTGCTACCATTTTTTCACGATAAAGGTCCTACGTTCATTATAAAATGAATAATTCCGCCCCATGACGGAAAAAACATTTTTAATGAACAAACATAACAACATAATATCATATCTTTCTGATCAGAAGGATCAAATAAAGAGATCCGATCTTCCCGGTTTTCCAAGTGATGCTAATTATGTTGAACTGCAGAAGTAGAAACATTATGCGCCCTAGAAGATGATGGACTTATGAACATTTAAACCCACAATTTTAATAAGGGAAAAAACATTAAACTTTCCGCAGAATGTTTGGTTTTTCTATCCACCCTTCATAATCATCGTCGTACCCTTAGTTTTCATCATTTTCCGGTGGCGCTGGTATTAATCTTTCTGGCAGTTCGTTAGAAGGCGTCAATTGTATATGTACAAATATACATGTACTAGATGCGCTGCAACGAATTGAAATGAGTAGATGGCAGTCTTCCTGGTGTTGTGCATGGGTGTGCAATACTGACGAGTTCAAAGCAGACCGACTCTGCAGTCCATTGCTCCTATTCATGACTTCCGACCGGACTGTACTGTCTGGCCCTGGTTAACGGTGATTATATTGTATCCGCCAATATTTTGCATCAAGTATTTTCATTAGCCCATTAACACCTCAATTTCGGTAGAATGTCTCTCCATCAGAGAATATATTATTATTAACAAAATTAGCATTAGGATTATTGTCATGTAATCAATTCCAAGTCCACCACATTAGGATTATTATTATTATTATTATTCACTAACTGCATCCATCTGTCAAGAACATCCTGGCTGTTTTTGTTTTCATTGCATATTAATAAAGATTCTTTAAAACCGTTTTAGGTCCACCAAATTTTTAGCCACTTTTCGGCTTTACAGAAAGAATAGAATTTCATTGATTAGAGAGTACATACATCAGTGGATGATTGACAAACATCTATGTTCCATGGCAGAAAATCTTCTTCTTTGTTGTGATATTCAAACGTCTTTTTTTGCCAGTAACTAGTGTACTATATACGAAGTATTTATAGAGTATTAAGAGTTCAAAGAATTTTACTTCATAAAACATCAAACTTTATTAATATTTAACAAGTTGATCGTTTCCAGTTAATAAAAAATTAATCGCACAGCATCGGAATATTTTGCAGTGAATCTAATGATGTAGTTTCGCTTTCACGAAGCATCTCACATAAATCATTACTGCAACAGTCGTTCTTTTGCTGCGGTTCGAGTAAAGCTGAACAGAAGCTGTTTGCCCTATTGAAATACTTTTCTCTGGGCGAATAAGAAAAGCAAGACTGTGAAGGTAATAGTTAGTGTTGCATGAAGTCGCTGAAGAATGCAAAATTTAATGCGACTCCCGTATGTACCACCGCTAAAAGATATGATCTGATAACGATGCAGGACTGAAAATGCCGCGAAAGATGAAATTACCACGCTTTGTACCATGGCGACTTTTTTTGTATCGACAAGAAGCTGACGTTGCGTGTTATGTATAACAGGTTTTTGTAATGGACGATCCAACTCTGCTACGTTGGTAGATTATCTCCTGTGATGGTAAATACCAGATAATATCTGGTCTTTAAAAATGTTTTGCAGGATGGTACAGTAAAATAGTTTTCTCTTGTATATTACCCTCTGTGTTTGAACTTGTCCCTGTCTCAGATACTTGATGTTGATTGATCTTTCTATCAAGTACCGCGTATATTATTGTAAACAATTTTTTTCCAAAGAAACGTTTGCAGATGAGGACATTATTACTCCTTGATGATATAGTAATCGTATTTTACTTTGTTTTCTAGATATTAATCATTACACTGGTCTACAATGGTTTTGTTGCCCTAGATATGAAAATGATTTTGGATCTATTTATGCACACAATTCGTGAAAGTATCAATGATTTTGTAGGATCTGCTCTGATTTCTTTTTAAATCTTTATTTTCATTTTACATAACAAAAATCGTAAAACAAGAAACAAAATAACAGATATATTTATAATGTCAGTTATGTTTTGAGAAAGTCTGATACATCGAAGTAAATAAAGAGGAAAATGTCGAAAATATATTTCATATTTCCATAAAACGCCTTTTATGAGCTTTTCTTCTATAATTTTTCAGGGGACAATCTCTTTTCAAAGACCAGCAGTAATCTGCCATCATGTGACAATCCCATCGACCTTGAAACCTTTCTTCCATCACTTTTAGATCTTGATGAAACCGCTCTCCCTGTTCCTCACTATAATTTCCTAAATTATCCGGAAATTTATCTAGATGATTGCGGAGATAGTGTAACTTAATACTCATATTTGTTCCTAAAGTCTGAAAGTTTGTCAGCATATTTTGCACAATTTCTTCATAATTTGCTGCTTTATGGTTACCTAGGAAATTTTCGACAACCAACACAAAACTTTTCCAAGCTTTACTTTCCGGAACAGTCATAACTTTGATAAAATCTGAGTCTTTCATCAATTGCCGTATTTGAGGACCATCAAATATTCCACCTTTCAATTTTTCCATACTAAGCTTCGGAAATTTTCTGCAAATGTAATTAAAACAATTTCCGTCTTTGTTCAACGCTTTTACAAATTGCTTAATCATACCTAACTTAATATGTAATGGTGGAAGTATGATTTTGTCTCTGCTCACCAGCGGCGCCCTTATTACGTTGGCCGACAGTTTACCGACAGTTGAAGAATTTATTACAGGCCAAACATCTTGTTCCCAATGAAGTTGCTTTGCTCTACTATCCCAAATACAAATAAAGCAAGGGTATTTTATATATCCACTTTGTTGGCCAAGTAAAAAATTAACCATTTTTAAATCCACACAGATCGGCCATTGATGCTCAGAGTATTTAATTTTCTCTACAACTAATTTTACATTTTCATATTCTTCTTTGAGTTTCGTTGAATGGGCAATTGGAATTGATGCAAATTTATTTCCATTGTGCAATAAGACGCATTTTAAACTTCTTTTGCAACTATCAATAAAAAGGCGCCATTCAGTAGATTTGTACTCTTTTAAACCCATGTCTATAAGCAGCTTCGCGATATCATTACAATACACTAATTCTTCATTTTCACTAAAAAATTGTAATAACTCTTTTTCTCGCGTTCTGTATGTTTTAATTGTTACTGTTGGTGCCAATAAATTTTTTTCTTTCAATCTTGAGGCTAACAGTTCTGATCCTTGTTTTGATAAATTGAGATCACGTATTAAATCACTGAGTTCATTTTGAGAAAGTAACTTTGGCGTAGATGTTTCACCTTCCCATTCACTTCCACTAGTAGATGGTCCCGATTTCTATGAATTTGGTAACATCATTGTTTCTGAGGGCATGCTGTGTAATTATCATTCACTGCAAATTTAGGCCTATGAGTTCACAGTACTGATAATATATATAAAATTATTCCCAAATTATTAAAATTACTTTTCCATAATGGATTTGAAATTGCAAGGTGAAGCCATTATGCAAACAGAAACACGAAATTTAAAATTTCATCTCTTATTTGCATAGTTATGTGAGACTATCTTAAAGTGACCATTAAATATACTTTTTCTGATATTTAGGTTTATAATGGCTAATTTAAGTATACCACATAATAATTTCGTCGATTCCATGAATATTCAATTTCTAACATTTAATTATTTCTATAGTCTCAAATATTAATATTTCTTCTAAGACACTATCTGATTTATTTCGCCTCCCCTCCAGAACGATTAATATTAAATTAATTAATATAGTATTCCTTCGAGAACAGTGATAGGATGACAATTTTTCTTAACGATAGGATTATACAATTCGTTTTGTGGTAGGAGTAATAAGCAGATTTGTATTCAGATGTTCGGTTGTGTCATTTGTAGAATGTGTAATCGTATTCGAAAAAGTGGAATAAATAATGGCTTCACTGGTCATTTGTCAACAGATACATCGGAATCGAATACTTGCTAGCTGTTGGATGCTTGAAATTTAGAAATAAATAGCCTTTAACCTTACAAGGTCGTTTCCTTTATGTGTTATTGGTTTTTTTTAACTTCAAAAGAAGTTTTATTATTATTCATAAGTGGTTTTGAAATTCTTGGATTCAGTGTGGAATGAAACACTGGTATTATCCTTTTTTTTGTTTTTAAGGAAGGGCGCGGACAGTTCTATTTCTTGCTTTCACTGACTTGGATTAGTCAGTCAGGCAATAGTTCAACAATTCGATGTTAGTTACTAAACTTATGGAGATATACATCAGCTATACCTCCGTCGGACTCAAACCGGGCGCTGTATTGGTACCAAGCTGAATCACCTTCCTGTAACTACATGCAGTGCAAAAAGACTTCGTGCAAAGATGAAATGCTCGAAAATCAAGAATAACGTCTTGGTTTATCTTCCTTTTCGTCCGAAACATTCAAATTTTCTCTCTTCGTTCTCACGATTTTTCTTATGGCTTGTTTGAAGGTGAATGTGAATTTCATTTTCATAAAGTACAAAAATGTTTCTTTTCTCTTTGTTGTGAATTATGATGAAAATTTGTGTGTTTTTGACGCCTATAGAAATATAATGAATTCTATCGTGGCGCAGCGAAACATCGATAGATCCTTTTTGATTCGCTTCCCTGGCAATGAGTTTATTCCTGCAAAATTGATGAAATTCATATCACATCTGTTAAATCTGTCAGTTACTCTGGCAAATTTCCACTCTTTCTGAAGGAGACAACTGTGATATCTATATATAAGAAAAACCATTGGAGGTAGCAAACTAACGTTCCATCTCTATTTTGGGTGTTCTTTCCAAAATCTTCGAAAAAATTGATGATGAATTAATTAAATTGACATAATAGTATAATAATTCTCAGCATGGGTTTTGGTCTGACTGGTTGTTACTTTTGTAGAACATGTGTACTTGATCATGGACTATTCGTGGAGGGTCTACTTTTTTAACCTGACACGATTATTTGCCTGTTACATAAATTTTTATTATCTAAATTGTTTATAACTTAGGATTCAGATGTACCTTTCTGGACCCAATCGACACTGTTTTATCAGACGTATGAGGATTAGGGTGCGCTATAAACTGTCAAAGGCGATGTCGGCTGATATTGGAATTCCCCAGGGCTCTGTTCTCGGTCCACTTCTGTTCCTACTGTTCATAAGCGATGTTATTATATTAATGCCGATATATCAGTGATTTTTGCTGAGAAACACTTTTGTTGTTAACGGCGAGTAGCCCAGGGGAGCTTTCGGAGAGGTGCACACTCATGATGGACGAGTTCCGCAGATATAGATGCCTTCGTATTGAACTACGTAAAACAGTTTCTATGGAGTGCCGATTACTGCATCTCTGTATTTCGTGATTAACTTATTCTGTACACCCCAGATGTCCAATTGGATTAATATGTATTATTGTTATTACTCCTAAGTGAGAAATGCCTTACATTCAGCCCTAGTTTCATCTGAAAGGGTGAATTTCATCCGTTTCTGTTTTTTTCTTTATCTTGTAACGATAAACTATACTCAGAAAACGTTGAGCACATGACGGGGGTACTCCTATTGTTGTGGGCTGAAATTCTACAAGGAATTATGGACCATATTACTTACAGTATGCCAGGAAGAATTCTTTTTATTACCAACTTTATCTTCAAACTCTTCATCACAAATGTTTTCGCCCAAGAGTTTTGAATTAAAAAGTCTTTTTTCTCTCTTATATCCCTTAATATCATTTTGACCCTAGTATTCTGAATTTTCAATTTGTTACATCTGTATCTATCTTCATTCCTTTATTTTATATTGAATCAACTTTCAATTACAAACCGATACACAAATTATAGCTCAATTTTCTTAATCTTCACTTTTCAATAAAAAACAAAACAATAATTCTTCATCAAATCATGAATATTTTAATATTTACTTATAATTATGTCAAAATTTTACTTTGTTTTGATCACAGCAGAGTATCAAATTCTTTATCAATCATAGAATAATGAAAATGTCAATTCTTTACGAGTAGTAGAGCTAGTGGACGATCTAAGTTTCAACTACCAATAATCATAGAAACATGGCTTCATGTTTTTTATGGTCTAAAATTGACAAGTCTAAATTATGTGGAAGTTTGGTGTTAGTGAAATGAAAGTTTCTGAAAACTAAGTGACTCAATCCTTTTTGTAGTATCAATTTGTACATAATAATGCACAGACTCGTTCGAATATTTTTCAATAAGTTTCACAAACTTCAAGTTTGGCTTTGCAGTCATCTAACAATTATACGTGAGTATCTAATTTAGATTTTCAACGATAACAGTCATTATATTTCATCATTACCCTGAATGTTACATATAGCCGCAGAAAAAGTCAGGTAGCATTCTATAACTGATCATAACTTGCGTAAACGGATTCGAAGACCATAATATTTTTAATGCTGTTGTTTATGCCGATGAAATGAAAACGCTTGACTTGGTTTATAATTAAGCGGTGGAGATAACCGCCAAACATCTTAATTATTTTCGTCAGATCATGAGAGATATGTAGTTTAGAAACTATTTAACAGGAAGCGCCAATGCTGTTATTAGACGGAGTGGGTTTTTTAATAGCAGCTAGAAAATATCTGACTATAATTTAATTTCTCCTCGCAATGTTATTATAAGATTTATAAATGGGATATGTCAGATTATTATTCGATTTTTCCGTGTTTTCAATCGCAATTGGGTAAATATCAGTGGATGGAATGTGTTTTATTATTATTTATATTATGTTTGGATTAATTTGCTCATCACTTTGACTAGCTGACTCAACAAATATTGTTCTATACAATTTTCAATAAAATCCCAGGTTTTCCTCCAGATTTCACTCTTTAATTTTGTTATTAATGAAACTCAACGATCGAATATAGAAAAATCAACAAGTTTTATCATTTCTATCATTAGTCATGAAGCTTTTCCTAATTTTCCAAAGTAGTTTTCGTAACTTTCTCGATTAGCGTTAATATGAATAAAATAAAACACTTCATTCTGATTTCTACAATGCACCGGTTTCGAGAGTTACGTCATTTTCTAATGTCTAGAGCTAACAATTATGAAAAAAAATTACTAACTATACCTATTTCAAATGTAAAGTAGTGGAGAGTTATTCAATTCTTGTTGACCATTGAAAGTGGTGAATTTTGGGTTTTACAAAATTCGTTAATTTGAACTTTCAACAGATTCATTGTCATCATTTATAGAATTTGTGGGGATTCTTTGAATTATCTAAAGTAATTATGATTTATTGATTCAATATTTCCAAAAATTACGGATCTATGATTTCAAATCTTCAAAATTTAACTCAAATCAGTAAGATTAAAACCAGTCTTTCCATAATAAAAGGTGATGATTGGAAGTTCTAGATTGACATTATCCATAAAATTAAGGAATAACTTAATATTTAAACTTGTCCAAAAGTTTTTAGAAAATCATAATGAAAAAAATTATGAATTTCATTCTACATAACAGGTTAGGTTAGGGAAAAAATCTTAGTTATTTAAGTTTGAATATTTAGTTTAAACTTAACCAGCTTTTAGTGATTGTTCACAAATTTTTTTCTCTGAACCATTTTTGTAGTAGGTAAATTCCTTGATTTTAGCCATCGTAATGATTAATGTATGACGAAACGAGTTTCTTTTCTTCTTCAAAAACGGTAATTATAAAGTTCCATGCTCCAAATAAAAAACGGTACCTTTATAGTTAACCTTTAGTTCGTCTTTTTGTCTTTCAAGACTCCTTTTTTTGGAAATTTATACCGAGTATCCAGGTCTGCAATTTTTGAAGCAGTGGAAAAAGAATGCAGTTCTGCATGTAATGTTTAGCGGCGCATTTCAGCGCTCGCAGAGAAATCAAACCTTATAGACCTAGAAATACAGTTACAGGAAAAAATACCGAACCTTTGAATCTGTAGTTACATCACGAAAACATTTTGCTTCGCCTTTTCGCATGAACGCGTAAATATGTGAAGTCGAGATTGGTTCTCAGTCCTTGGGAGCTGTGCAAAAATCGAATTTTTCAGTGAAAGCAATATGTCGTATTTTGCAGCATATTTTGATTCTCGCAAGAACTCGTAGGTGTTTCAAGTTGAAATTGGTTTATTCCGCTAATCCAAAATATAAAACCCTGCTCGAAGGACAAATTTCGAAAACCTTTCAATTCGTAGTTGCCTAACAGAACAAATTATTTGTTCCAAGTTATTCTGCTCATATGCAGGGATAATGATGTGGCTGAGGAGCCTTAGGAATGTTTTTACTGGTTAAAAACATGTCACATGGTGCATTGTCTTGATGCAACACCCAGTTGGTTGTTTGGTCGTACACGAAATACACTTTCTCGAGTCTTCATTCTGACTGTCAACCGTCGATCTTAACGCACAAAATTCCGGAATCTGTTGACATTTTTATCGGTGTTTGCATTTGGTTCAGACCACTCTTGACAAAACACTCTCTACATAGTCCTGCCGAAGTTTCTCAAATGTATCTGATGCGTTGTGTTCAAGTTTAAAGTAAAACTTGATAGCTCCAAATTGATGCCACTCATTTCTAGAACGCACAAGAACAAACTGTCTCACGAAAACTAACGCTAGGGACGAACAAAGGATTGTAGTGAGCCTTTAGTCTCACGCGTTGTCGTCTTATTACTTTTTTCACAAACCTCGTAAGTATAATACTTGAAAACCATGTAACAAATTACTATTTGAAACAATCAACAAATCGGCGACTATGTCAGAAAATTTGGATGTTTTGGACAGTTGTGCAACTGTGTTATCGCTTGGCGATATATCAGAGACTTTTGAGTTATCTGGTTTTATAGAGCAATTTCTAGGTTTACACCAATGATATTCATCAATTCACATAGTTTTTTTGAATTGTGGAGGCCGTTACTTGATGTAGAAAAATATTAAAATCGCAATAAATGACGCAAAATCTTTAATTAAAGCAATAGATAAATACAAATTAATTTTACCAAACCCTCAACCACCTCAACTGTATTCACTCATTAAATTGCATAAAGTAAATAACCCCGTTAGACCAGTCGTATCTTACGTTACAGCCCCAGCCGTGAAATTGTCGCATTACCTTATAGATATCATTAAAAATTATTGTTCATTCAAATCAAAATATTTTCTATAAAAAAATTCTTTCGAATTGATAAATAACATAAAAAACGTTAACCTACCACCTAACGCAAAACTTATTTCGTTTGATGTTGAGAATTTATACCCAAGTGTTCCTCCAGGTGATGTCAAAATATTAATCGAAAACATGTTGAATTCGAATCATGTAAACCACATAATTAAATCAGAAATATTGAATCTGTTGGACGTTTGCATTGAACAAAATTATTTTTCTTTCAACAACATCTATTACAGTAGTGAAAATGGTTTGATCATGGGAAATGCTTTGAGTCCACTTTTAGCAGAGATTTTTATGAATAATATTGAACAGAAAATTCATACACATCCACTAATTTCCAAATTTATTTATTGGTATAGATATGTTGACGACATCTTAGTATGTTTCATTGGAACTACTCGTCAATTAGACTTATTTGTTAATTTCATTAATTAAATCCATTTGAACATTAAATTCACGATAGAAATTGAACAGAACGATTCCATAAATTTTTGGACTTAAAATCACTAAACAAAATAATAATCATGTTTTTCGGTCTTTCGTAAACCAACACATACTGATACAATTATACATAACTACTCATTACATCCAATTCAACACAAAGTTGCAGCTTTAAACAGCATGGTACATCGGTTACTCAATTTACCTTTATCAGTAGAAGATTATAATAAAGAGTTAAACATCATCAAACAGATAGCCATTAATAATTCATATAATCCGAATATGATAGATCTAATCATTCGTAAAAACTCTATCAGAAAGCAATAAATGAAGTATATCCTATTCATAAAGACTATAAAATATTCAACAGTTTAACATTCTGCGGTTCTGCAAGTACAAATATTAAATCCTTTCTCGTCAAACAAAATCTTAATATAGCTTTCAAAACTTCTAATAACTTAGGTAAACATATTAAAAATAATAAATCTCGTGTTGAAAAATCAAGTAAATCAGGAATCTATAAACTCAATTGCGGTTCTTGTGATAAAATTTATATCGGTAGGATCTATAGGAGTTTTGGCATAAGAACATCTGAACATAAACGTAGCTTCGATAAAAATAAATCTGATTCAAATTATTCAAACCACCTAATAAAAAACCATTCATTCAATAAAAACTTTGACATATTACATATAAAATCAAAAAGTTCAAAATTAGATCTCCTAGAAGCATTAGAAATAAATAGATACAAACATTCGGACAAGCTTTTGAATGAACAGGTAGATTTGAATTACTCACCCCTACTTAACTTGTTTAATTAGTTTTTATTACCACTCATACTAACTGTACAATGGCTCGGTGTGGATTTTCCTGTTATTCATCCAACTTGTTCTACGATTTGTTTATAATACCATACTCTTCATTCTATTTTTCATTCTTGATAAAGCTGCTGTGTCAGCGAAACGTCGTCGAATTTTTTCAAATAAAGTGTAGATTAAAGTTAAACCTTGTGTTTTTATCTCATTTTATTCACATAGTGTTTTGACGTCTACTTAATTTTTGCGATGTGTATTGGTACACTCGAAACTTCCAAACAGTCCGGAAACGTTTGGCTCTCGTACGAAATCTGCAACAGACGATTAAGAATAGGTGCTAGGTCTAGAGCACATTCCTTGAGAGTTGGTGGTATTCTATCTAGACCCACTGCTTTCTTACAGTTGTTGAAAAACTCTCCTTGCCGAACGCAATCTGAACTGGACTTCACTTAATGTTTGACCATGATTGACGAACAAATAATTCCGTTTTTTCCCCCGAAAAATCCCTTCATCTGAAGTGAAAAACTGATAAACGTTTGACCATATTTGACTATCTAGAAACATTCTTTCGTTCATCCATCCTACATAATGAAAAGACGAACTGTTTCACAATGTTTGACCATCTTTTGAATATATTTTACCCCTCAGCTTTGTTTTGTTGTTGTCTTCAAAATGATGAAAAAAATTCCTCGTTTCCCTTACATATTTTTGCCTACGCGAAGTGATACATTTGCAGATAATCGTTTGGAAATATTTGACTATCTCTTGGGAAAATTTTTCCATTCTTCAGCTTCGTTCGACCGCCCTCCATAACTGAAAAATAGCACTCGTGCTCGAGTTGTACTCGCACTTGGCGGATTTCTTTCTTCGATATCTACTTTTGATAAAATTGTAGCTCGTAAAGTTGGGATTATGAAGTTTAACCTTTTACTTTGCTTCCAAATAGAAATTACCAGTTCTTATGATGTGAGATAGGTAAGATTTCGCAACCGGACACACTAAGTCGTAAAGAAGATATGTTTGTTTATGCTTTGTGCCATCCGGTGATAGCCTCTTATAATAATAAACCATCATTAGCCCAATACTGGTCTCCAACATATGAAAAGACTAAGTTGTGATTAGTTCCCGCAACCGGCAAGCCTGTCGTTCACATACAGAGATATTCACACACAAATGAGATGTCTGCGTATTTTATTATTATTGAATACATAAAGTGCGGCTAAGCTGTTATATTAGCCTTAAAGCTTAAAGTACCAGTTGACATGTTTCTAAAAATATTTCCACATCTATACACAATTCGGAGAATACTATGTATAATCGACCGTTTAACATGTACTTTGCTCTTGAAGATTTCTCTAATACCATTGCTATAACTGATTAAATAGAGATTCCACTCATAACGGAAACGGGTATTAGAAATGTCTCGCTGCAACAGCGAGCATTTTTCGCATTGCGAAATGGGATGAGTGTCTTTTTTCTCTTAATCCGAACCAAGTTTGCAACTTGACAGAAATTTTTATGCTCTGGCAGATGTGCGTGATGCATAGAAGAGTTCCGGTGGACGTTAAGCTTGTTGGGATTTTATGCAGGAAAACGTAACGATATCCAGTTTAAATTGAAAGTGTGATTATCATCTTAAGTATTGAACTCCTCGTTTTAAATGAAATTGGAAAAATGTTGTGAGTTGATATCGTTCTATTGGTGTACTACCTGAAACATTCTCATATCATTTAAATATACTTCCTGATTTTTCTTTAGGTCTTAGAGATTTTTTTTTCAGTTGGTATTACACAAGATGAAAGGAGGACAAAAAAGACACCTACAAATATCAATAAATTCTTAAGATAATGGTTCTGTTATATTTCTGATATGAGACAAGCTGTCAAGTGCGCTATGCCAAGAGATTATTCGGATTATATCTCTGAAACCGAGTCGATCATTATACGTTATTTCACTAACTTTTGGAAATATATCGAGAGTATCTACAAAGATGGTGGTATCCCTGAAGCTGTGACATACAATGATAGATCTATTGTTAGTGGTTTGGAGATGTGTAAATCTTTTACAGAGGTTTTTATACATAATTATACCTTGGCTCATGATACCCAGCCTGTATACTTATGAATGACCTGATGGGTGGGTTATATTTTCAATCAGTGTGTCTAAGAAGCTATTTCCCACTCTTCGGAAACTTTAGTAGTAGTAACAATTCATAAATAAGTCTAGTCCAAAATTTGACACCATCTATCAATAGTTTTTTCCCCAAAAGTTTTCGATAAAATTCGGCAAGGATGGGGATGGCTTCTTGGTGGATTACATATCTGCTGATTTTAAAAAGCATTCGATAGGCTTTTGATTACAGCTTTATTATAGAAGTAAGAGCTCCTTTATGGCATCCCTTTGAGGTTTCATCCGGTGTTAGCCACCTAGGTCCAATATAATTTCTTTCATTTATGAATGATCTGAATGAAGTTTTGAGCGACTGCAAATTTTTGGTCTTTGCGGATGATTGTGAGATTTTTAAACCTGTTCGGATTATTCTCTAAAAGGAGAAGTGCAAACATGTTAAATTTTCTGGTTCCTTCGTTTAACGTATATGACCAACGGTATTCCCTCGGAAACGGTTGGTTCCTTTAAGGATGTGGGTAATAAGTTAGGTTCTAGGTTATCCTTTACTGAACACATTGATTTCATAGTGGCTTGGGCGAACAAATTGCTTGGTTTTATATCCAGATCAACCAGATCTTTTTCTTATACTTTCACTGACTCGAGATTGAGATCGAGAGGAAAAAGATAGAATTTATTTAACTGTTGTGTTTCCGGAGTGGAATTTGTTTAGGCCATTTCTCCCTGCCTCATCTTCTTTATCGTATATATTACTTCGATGTCTTATTTACTATACGTTCTTACATGAATTTCTCAGGCATTTTAAAACTTATTTCTCCTGGCATCCCTCCAAGAGTGATTAGAAATAACAACTTTTTAAAAACTGACTTCCATCGCACAGACTGTGATGGTCAATCACCTCTTAAGAGAATTTGTGGCAGGATAAATTGTTTAATGAGATAAATGTCTTCCGAGATACACTTCGCGAGGAGTCTACTTATGTAAATTTGAGACAAGAAGAATTATTCAAAAATCCGTAGATCAATGAATAATCCTTCCTGACAAGAGCTAGTTCCCAAATCTGCCCGCCATGCACGCAGCTTGATAAATTGTTTGTTAGGTGTTGGTACCTTCAGAGGCAGCATCTCTGTTCTTGGAACACCTTAAGAAGATTCGTTTTCAATGTATAATGTTGTGTGAATTGATTAATATAATGTATTATTGTTTATGTAGTTCATACACTTTTAAATGATGTTTTTTATTTCTTCCGCTGTACCTATATGTATACTTAAAAGCTTTATTATAAAAATCTTTGACTTGTCATTAAGGAGTATTGGAAACGAAGGTTCACTTCTGTTGATGACATTTGGCAATGCTTATTTAGAATTTAATTATTGATCACCTTTCGGTGCAACTCATTCCAAAGTCCTTGGAGCGAAGCTCCTGTTTATGTCTGCAGTTTTGCCCCTGAATATTTTATAATTGCATTAGTTCTATGCTTTGACACATTGGAATTTCTACAGCTACGTACATACTGACTAGAAGTTGGTCATTACTAATGAATAACCAGATTCAAATTAAACTGTTAACTTCGAGTAAAATCTCGGGTACATTTGAGAGTGGTCGTATGTGATTTTTGTTGTTTATAGTGCAATTTAATCCTCAGATATGTATCAGTAACACTTAAAACTGTCAATAACCAATAATTAGTTGCAATTATCAACAATTTACAAGTTTCACTCCCTCTTTTCGTTTGATTTCCTAAAAGCGGTGATGTTATGGTCTGTAAATATAGGAGGGGTTGTAGACTTGATATCAAGTTAAGCTCAGGCCTAGCTTTTATTTTCAAAATTTAGGTCAAGTCAAGATAGAAATTCGAGCTTCTTAAATCTCGAAACTTGACAGCTTGAATCAGAACACATTTGCAATAAAACATTGAACCTCCTCTTATATTCAATAAGAACGAGAATAAAGATTTAAATACAACTGATTATTTGATCGGAATATGTTCGAATGAAATTCAACGTAAGAGTCTGAAAATAATTCATAAAGTTGTTGAAGGAAACACAAGTACAAACAAGAGCATGAGTGAAAGTGAAATGTATATATACATGTTTTTGTACTGAAATATTTTTTATATATTTATATAGATTTTTTTATATATACGAATTTTGAGGAAGTTCCTGTACTCCCCCTACTCTCGAGAAATCACCGTTCAATCTCGATTCTCGGGGAATCACCGATCAGTCTTGATTTTCGGGGAATCACCGTCCAATCCCGATTCTCTGTGATTTACTCCGAAAGGGTTCTGCTGAATTTCGCCAAATGTAGTAAACCTTAATCGATTATTATTATTCTTACACTTCTTGCCGCTAGGTGACGACACTACATAAATTCCTTACAGTTTCTTATATTTTTTTACAAGGAGTATTGCGTTTTTGAAGAATGATATGAAAAACCTCTGGAAGAATCATTTCATTTGAATCTATTCTGTATTATACAGACATCTATTGTGGATTGAAGGCGACATCAATATTTTGTTGAATTTCTTTAGATTTCTGAAATGACTGCTGGTTGATTTCTTCCATTTAAATCAACCCAACTATCAAGAAGCAAAAAAATCTGTATGACTGGAAATACTACCTCTATTGCACCTGAATGGGTACGACAAAAAGCGATTAGTAAGTGAACTTTTTATGCTCTTACAAGTAACAAACTATCAAGCATCTTGAAAAAGCTTGACGTAAAGTCAAGCTTTTGGGTTGTAACATTTTCAAGCTGCTTGACTTGATGAAATCCTTAGTTTGAATATTAATCGTATATGTCATTAATATCCGGTATTAACAGATTTTTGGGGATTGTTTACATCATCTAACTGAATAAATTTGAATATTCGATTTTGCGCATTAGTTTCATGGCGCAGTGTATGTGTTTTCGTAAATTCTTTTTCTTCTTATTCTTTTAAATAGACCTATTGGTCTGTTGCTTGCCGAAGCCGTCTCTGAATGGTTTCTTGCGAGGTGGGCTGTCAGCTTTCCTGCCACCTTTTTGGGGTCTTCCTGGTGGGCGCTTTCCATGTGGCTTGCTCTCCATCATTATGCGCGGTAATCTGTTTTCGTGCATTCTTCGCACGTGCGTATACCATTCTCTTCGTCTTTGTCTGCCCCATCTGACTATGTCTACTATGCAGCATTGAGCTCGTATGTCAGTGTTTCTTATCCTGTCCAGTCTGGTCTTTCCGAGGATAGTTCTTAGGGTTTTCATTTCGGCCGCGCGTAGCATACTCTTAGTTTTGTTTGTGTCTTCGCGTGCTTCTATGCCGTAAGTCATGATAGGTCTGATGCAAGTCTTATAGATCTTCACCTTGCTATCTGTTCCCATGTGCTGGTTTGACCATATCACATCTCTAAGACACCCTGACAGAGCTGCTGCTTTAGTTATGAGACTTCTTACTTCCTTCGCCGGATCGTGGTAGCTGCAGATGTCCATGCCTAGATATTTAAAGACATTGACTTGCTCGATTGACTTGTCTTCCACAACCACTTCACACCTGGCAGGTTCTCTGGAGAATGTCATGGCTTTGTTTTTTGATATTGAAATTACCATGTTGAGTTGTTGGCTGACTTGATAGAATTTAAAAAGCTGTCTCTGAAGATCGTTCCCCGTTTCTGCTATAATAGCTGCGTCGTCAGCATAGCAGACCACAGATATTTTAGAGTGGCCCATTCTGTATCCCAAATCTAAGGATGTGACTTGTTGTATTATTTTATCCATCAAGAGGTTGAAAAGGAAAGGGCTCAGGCTGTCACCCTGTCTAATTCCGCCTGGTGTTTTTATGTTAGGTGTAGTATGTTCGCCTGACTTGATCTTTGTCACATTTCCGGTGTTTAAGTTTTTAATTAGTTTGGTGATTTGGGACGGGGACTGTCTTTTTATTAGAATTTGTAGGATGTCTGTCAAGCGCACTTTGTCGAATGCCTTTGTTACGTCCATAAAGCAGATGTAAGCAGGCTTGTTGAACTCTATTGATTTCTCCTTTAGTTGTTTCATTATGAAGAGAGCGTCTATTGTTGATCTATTTGTTCGAAATCCAAACTGTTCCTCTCTATTCTCGATACGTGATTCCAATTTGTCTTTTAGGATGCCAGTGAGCAGTTTCATGCACGTACTTAGCAGGGTTATACCCCTGTAGTTTTAAGGTGATGTCTTTTGCCCCTTTTTGAAGATAGGAATAGTGATGCTGCTGCGCCATTCTTCAGGAATCTGTGATGTGTTTAAAATTTTATTGAAAAGAGTTAGCAGCTTCTCGGTCAGTTTCTTTCCCCCATATTTTAGCAATTCGTTCGGGATGTTGTCTGTTCCGTAAATTGGATAATGGAAACTGTTCAATTTCAGTAATTGAAAACATATTGTTTCAATTGATTATCGTATAGAGTAAAAAATATATAACTCTCAATGAAGTATAATGCATGAAGCAAGGAACAATAAGTTGAATTGGAAGAATGTTCAATGAAGTCAGGACGGCTCATAAAACTCGTTTTATTATGTGACTGTCTCGTGATTCTTCGTAAAATTTGAACGTAGCCTCGAGTCAACCTTACTAACCTTCCTTTAATAAAAAAAGCCGATCGAGCATACGTAACCACGAAAACCAAATTGCCCGTTTATTCGGGACCACCTGTGATTATGCTATTTTAATTACTGGGCCGATCCGATATACACTAAAGATAAAAAGTACTGGGCATAGATGAAAACAAAGGAGATTAACCATAGAAGTTTCGAGATATGCCCGTTTTGTATTCAGGAGCAACGGTAGCCAACTTGATTATATCTCCGGGTGTTTCGTGAGATAGTCGGGGGGGCTCTCTGGTACATGGAATTTTCAGCAGATTAGATACGGTCCCTCCCACGCCCGTATTGAGTAACGTTTACAATATGTTCAGGGATCAAATTAACATCGATCGGTCATTAATCAAAACGAAGTTGAACGGAGAAAGAGCAAATCGATTTAAGTCGTACAACATAATTAGATGTAAATCATTGGAAAAGTCGATAATTATCTCGGTTATTATTACAAATTGTCTTTGTTCATGAAAGTTTTGTTGTCTGTGTGGGATGCTGCTCGTATGCGAAATCGGGAGCAGATGATGTATATTATCCGGAGCCCTACCCAATATACGCCGCCGTTCTCGTAGGTGAAAAAAATGGGGGCCGCACCACAAATATTTAGATATTTTATTCGTATGAAATTTCTTACTGTGGTACGGGATCGTTCAAAAAGTGATCAGATATATTAAGTTGAAAAATTTATATATATATATATATATATATATATATATATATATATATATATATATATATATATATATATACGTATTAAACGACACAAAAGATCTACTAAGAACGAACGACTACCCAGAAAACGTAACAAACAAAATCATCAAAGAACCAATCATAATGTATATTTTTGTAATGATGTAGATTAAATACTGAAGAAGGGATGAAATATATATTCCTCTATATGACAACAGTATTTATTTAGATTGTGCACTTCATGAGACACTACAGAGGGGTAACTTTTCGCCCCTATAAATCTACAGGCATCTGCATTCTTCATTCACTGATGAGCCTCCACATACCACATTGATCAATTGGCCTCCATTTGTATAAATATTCCATCAACACATATTCGCATATGCCTCCTGCGGTGTTGCCAAATACTTCTTCAGAAATTCGCTGAGTAGGGGAAATGGGGTAACCATTATTCGTTCGCGCTATGAAATATGATATTGTGAGATAGTTTTGAAGGCGGGTTTGCGTCAACGTTCATTTCAAAGAAAGTTCGCCGAATACTATAGTATATCTGTCGAACCAATATGCCTCCGAGCTGAAACTCGGATATGAGACGCTAGCATTGTATTAAACTCGTATATAAGGTGTATGAGACGCTTTGCATATATATATATATATATATATATATATATATATATATATATATATATATATATATATATAAATATCCTCCTTGAAGGAGCTAGTTTTCCGATCTACTCTTCATAATCACCGTTAACCGGGGCTGTACCACTTCCCGATGGCCCCGGTTAACGGTGATTATGAAGAGTAGATCAGAATCTCATATTAGTAACCTTTTGTTTTGTAATGAGATATATATATATATATATATATATATATATATATATATATATATATATATATATATATATATATATATATATATATATATATATATATATATATATATATATATAGGTGCTTCAACGAAAACTAAACAGAGGCTATATCTACCAAGATATTCATTTCTGATCGAAACGTAAATACAGGTCAATTTTTGTTTCAAGGAAGACATCTTTTGGGCTACAAAACTTGCCTGAAATATCAACACCCTAAGCGGGGGTTGCAATCCTTCAACATTTTGAATAGGGAAGATGAGTCGAGTGATGACTCAAAAGAAAGGTGGTATCTTTGCCTACATCGCCTTGAACGAGTTTCCATTTTAATTGAATACTGTAAAAGATACAGGGTGACAACTGACTATTTCCCTGAGACTATTCAAGTTTCAGTGAAGTAAAATGGAACAGATCCATGCTGTTCAATGGCAGTCATCATCAAGTACCATCCTCATCTCGATATCAACTCCAAGAGCGGGGGTGACCACCATTGAAAATTTGGAAGAGGGTAGATGGGTCGAGTGATACCTCGAAAGACAGGTATTATCTTTGTCTGCATCCCCGTGAACGAATTTTTATTTTTGATTGAAAACTGTAGAAGATACGGGGTGAGCTACTGAAAAATAGAGGAGACTATCTGAGCTATTCAAGTATTAGTGCAAAAAAATGTAACAGATTCATTCCAGATCAAAGGATGTCATCCTTAATCTGAATGAATCTATTTCAGTTTTTCCGCACTAATACTCCAATAGTCTTGGGGCGATATTCTTCTCTATATTTCAGTGGCTCACTCTGTATCTTCTATAGTTTTCAATCAAAAATGAAAATTCTTGTACGGGAATGCAGACAAAGATAATATATTTCTTTCGAGTTATCACTCGAACCATCTACCCCCTTCCAAATTTTCAAGGGTTGTCACCCCTGCTCCACGGGTTGAAATTCGAGATGAGGATGGTACTTGATGATGATCAGCATGGATCTGTTCCATTTTACCTCACTGAAACTTGAATAGTCTCAGAGAAATAATCTTTCAGTTCCTCACCCTGTATCTTTTACAATTTTCAATTAAAAATGGAAATTCATTCAAGGTAATGTGGACAAAGATTCCACCTTTCTTTTGAGTCATCACTCGACCCATCTTCCCTATTCAAAATGTTCAAGGATTGCAACCCCCGCTTAGGGGGTTGATATTTCAGGCAAGTATTGTACCCCAAAAGATGTTCCCCCTTGAAACAAAAATAAAAATTGGTTTTTCAATAATATCTCGTTGATCTTCTGTTCGATTCCGTTGAAAATCGGTAGTGATATTCAGTGTAACAAGAGGCTAATTTGACTCCTGTGGGTTTCAACTTTCAGTGGCGTCGCGGCAGACAGGTCAACCAAAACTTTCTATGAAAAAACAGCACGCCACTATTTTTTTTCAACTTTCATAATTTTTTTCAGACTGATACACAAAATACAACTTTTTAGTTCAGTGAGTTTTTTGCGTATCTGGTTCAGTTTTCGAGTTATAAAATAAAAACCACTCCGTAACCTGTCCGTGATAATAAGTACAGAACTCTAAAACTCGGAACAGAGGTAAATTTTTGACCAAGACACAGGAAAAAAGTTGTTTAGAATTATTCAAAGAACAAGATAGCTCAAAATTAGAAAATTTAACTGGTATACTAAAATCAGTATTAACCGTGCAGGTTAGTACTGTGGATTCCTCATTTTAGTAGTAAGTAGTAAGCCTGGGTTATTTGAAAACACCCTGCATTTGTAGGATCTTCAGAAGAAATTTGGAGAGCAGAAATGATGAAGAAGAGCACGCCAGCGGTCTAAAAAAGGTTTCCTTCGCAACAATTCTTACTTATTTCAGTTCAGTTTTCATATTTCACATTTTACTGTTCTTTCCCCCACTTAAATAGTAGTTATTGCAAGCGTCACTGCAGTTTACAAATGATTTTTGTATATTGAACTGAATCACACAGTGGTTATTCGACACAAACGTTTTTAAAGTAATGCAATAAGAACAATAATTACAGTTGTGATAAAATCGAGAAGAAAAACATCTTTCTAACTTTAACACAGCACTGTATATTACTTTCACTATAATCTGCGCCACGTGAAGGATGTCTTGTCAATGTTCCATGTTGAATCTTGTCCATTTATCATGAAACCTATCTATTTTCTCAATCAACCATAATGATAGTGGAAATCACAAATTCCCCTACAAATATGCATTTATTAGCCATTAGCAAATCTCACGCACACTAGATTATGCCGAAGTCAATAAATTCTAACTTTTTACTATCTTGAGTATTACTAATTAAGAGAACCGCAGTAGTTTGAATATACAGCGTGGGCAGTTGTTACTGGTAGCAATTAAAATATAATATGGACTACTCCATCGAACGACCGGCGTATACGCCGGGTACCAAGGTCCTGAAATATTTCAAATTCCGAATATGGGAACTATATAAGGAGTTTAATCGACGACAGGGTTGTACTAAATATAATATTGTAATGTAACAGGGTGTAAAAAAACTTTTTTTACATTTAGGTAATCAGCTCATAGATTCATGATTGAATTTTGTTTTTTTTTCCAGAGTGTTCCCTTTTCGTTACTCTCAGAGTTGTTAGAGGAATTTCTGGTACAGAAAACAATCCTGGTAAGTTTATTTCAAAACAATATCTGTTGATTTGGTTGATGTAGTCAAGCATTTGTTTTCCGAATTCAACTCAAGAAAAGCTATTTTTTACTTCAAGCTACTTGAATGGCATATATTGAAAGCTTGAATCAGAACACAGTGTATTGAAACATTGAACTTCCTCTTATATTCAATAGGAGGGAGAATAAAGGTTTAAATAATACTGAATATTTGATCGGGAGATACTAAAATGAAATTCAAAGAATCAGAAAAGAATTCATAGAACTGTTGAAGGAAACACAAATACAGTTTAAAATGAAAGCAAACTCTTGTTCCACCTAATTGTTTCAAACACTCCCAGAAGTGTTAGCAGCAGAGTTAAACTGTTTCTGCTCTGCTGAATCTCCTGAGAGCGTTTGTACAGCTCAACTTGCTACAATTAACTTTCCCAACAAACAACGGACTTCTCATAAATAAAACAACAAAGAGATCTTTAAACTTCTCTCTTTAAAACATTCCAATGTTTCGACACCAGATATGTGTATTCCTCAGGAAACTACAAATAAATTTGCACTTGGAGTGGAACAAACCGAAAATGGGACGAAAAACATACATTACATTACTTACATTGATTAAAACTTTAAAATGTAGGTTATACAACTTCAAGTTAAAATTACTAAAAATTTTTCGCTCAACAAGAGAAAATAAAAACTACATGTAAGTAATAAAACTTTAAGTTAAAATTATTAAAATCTCTCGTTCACAACCGGTGAAAACGCAAAAGAAATAGATCGAGGAAAGAAATTTTGTTTTGCAAAAGACCTTATGTTAATTATCCGTCATATAAATTTCAAAATACACTGTTACATAAAAAGAAGACGTATTTTCTATGTCAATACAAAGTTCATACGCAAGAAAAAGAAGAAAAATCAATGCATACAACGCGACCTCAAACAATATCTAACCTATAAAGTTACGATACGTCAAGCTAAATATGAACGAAAGAATCATGAAATTAAGGAGACCAGGAGACAGACTTTTGTTCCTCTCCAAGTGTAAATTTATTTGTAGTTCCCTGAGGAAGACACATATCTTGGGTCGAAACGTTGGAATATTTCAAAGAAAGAAGTTTCAAGATCTATTCGTTGTTTTATTTATGAGAAGTCCGTTGTTTGTTAGGAAAGTAGATTGTTCGATGTTGGTGGACTTGGAATTGATTACATGACAACATGCTGTAATTTCGAATGTCTGTTCAGCGAAGTGGTTAGAGTTATTAATTTCGAAATTTTATGCTTTGGCGTTGCATAGATTGCATTTCCCCATTTATCATGTTTACTGTTATTTTTCGCGTCTTGTCTGACAATAAAACATCATAGTTTTTACTCATTTGCTTTGGTATTGGTTCTCTATCTGTTGAGACTGTATCAGTTTTTCTCATAAAGATCTACTTCCATTTTCAAAGAGATGTCAGAAAAATCACTCATTTCACTTCCCTTCGATTGTCAACACTAAAGATGTATTATACCTTCCTTGTTTCCTCTTTTAGTGCGGTCTGCCGTATTGGTATAATGATAATTGTATAACAGTAACAGTATATTCAGGAGAAATTAGTGAGAAGCGCTTCCCCCTTCTATTTAAATACGGGTTTCGGAAGTCCTTGGACTTCCTTGACTTTCGGTTCTCGGGAAATCACCCTTCAATCTCCATTCTAAGGGATTCACTCATTCTCCGAAAGGGTCCTGCTAAATATCTCCGAATATAGTTATTCTATATCGATAGATTATTATATTTTCACTTCTGGCTGCTAGATGACGACACTATATAAATTTCTTTCAGTTTTCTATATATTTTTAAAATGATTATTGAGTTTTCAATGAATGATACGAAAAACCTGACAGAATCATTTCGTTTCAATATATTCTATATTATATAGAAATTTATTGTAGGTTGTAGGCAACATCAATATTTTCTTGAGTGTTTTTGTTCAATACAGAAATTCTTCACATTTCTGGGATGACTGCTGGTTGATTTCTTCCCCTTTTCCTTTTAATCAACCAAATTGCCTACTTGTTGCGTAGCGAAACGAATTGACCAGATCGAACGTATTGAGTTTTCAAATCTCAGTGTTTCGGAGCCAGTTAAAAAATTCTGTATGACTAGACGTGATACCTACTTGTATTTCACATGTACGGGTAGAGCAACAAGCGAACCTACCTTTATGCTAGTAAACATGGCTTCCTTCATTAATTGTTCGCGTGTTGTATTTTCTGGGAACCTCGCGACGCGTGCAAATACGCCTACTATAACTAGAAACATCTGAATGATTTCAAGCATAAATTCAGCGTGACCATCTCTGGTGTGACTCTGGCCTAAGATAGATGCATCTGTTCGAAAATAAAGGTCTAAGATTTCAGAGAACTTAAATCTTACCTAACCTAGACTTGCCCCTGTTTAGTTTTGATTATATCATCCACTACTTGCCAAAAAGCTTTTCCAAAAATTACTCCCCTTTTTTGCATTTTTCGAATTGGTTTTTAACAGCGTGAACAAATTTGTGCTTCCGTTGGGCGAAAGAAATGGTTGTGTACTAGTGGCAGTAACTGTTCGTTGATCTTGATTCTCAAAACACTTCAGCCACGGATGACTTTTGTCGGTTTTTCTTCCCCTTGGAACTCACAACTAGAAGATTGTCGCTTATTTTCTGGCTCGTATGAATGATTCCAAGATTCGTCACGTTTGACAATGTTGCTTTTAGACTTTCCACAGTGAAAACGGGCCATAGTTCTTTTGACATCAATTCATCGTTGCAGCTTTCTCCTCTCGATTGAAAGAGGCTGCATCAAACAGGAAATTAATTTTTTACACGTGGGTCTTTGAAATCTGCAATAATGCCTAAACCTCTCGATATGTTTCATGCCGATCTTCCTGGACAATCTTGCGCATAGCATCTTTTCTTGACTGGCCATTGTTTCTGGTGCATCTGCCATTAGATCGTCGCTGAGTCTAAGTCATTTGCGTTTAAATTCTTCATACAAACGAGCTTAGATTTCGCCGAGAACAGAAACCAACTCGCCGAGGCATTCGTTTGAGGTGATTGTCTCTGGAAATTGTAGAAAATTATTATAACTTGTCAACTTTGACAGTTTGTTGTAGCTTAAACACATCACGCATAGAACTGAAATGGTGGATTTATATAAACAAGTCATAGAAGCTCACTTGTTTTACTGACAGTTGTTTGATTGTGTTCTCTATGTTCCAGTAGGCAAAACATAAAAGACATCCCTCGTATGTGTGACCTTTTGTGTGTTCTAGGAGAGAATCAACGCAAAATCTGAAAAATCAAAAGGTGTTTTCCTCGACTACCTTTCGTTTCCATCGAATACCGTTTTGTCTACAATGAATTTGTCCAAATAGAAATTACCACCTCCCACACGAGCACACGTTAGCTTATTTCAACAAAGCCGAAGCGGGCCCGAGTCATTAGTATGCTAAACTTAACAGCTCTCTCCTCGATTGTATTATGTCTTATATTTGCTTAGGTGCTGCCTTGGCTAGCGACTCTTACCGTATCGGCCTCTGAAGGTTGTTCATTTGTCCGTCTGTCGGTGTATGTCATTTTTGTTTATTTTCATCGGTCGCAAGGTTTGCATAACAGTGGTTTTGTATTTATGTAGTAACGTTAAGATCAATATCAGGATTTGATTCTACAATAATCAAATAGACAAATAAGTAACATGCACAACGCCTATTGATTTCGTGCTGCATGAAATATCATACGCGTTAATTTTATTGTCAACGCAATAATGTTTTCGATCGAATTTCACCTTGTAATAAGAGTAAATCGGTAAAAATTGTTAGGTAACAAAGCAGCGTTATACAAGATGTCCCAGAATGAACTATGGATAACTCAGGATCTGATATATCTCATCAAAATAATGCCCCAACTTTATATAAAATTCTTATGTTGGATCCACCCCTGAGATACTCTCCCACACAGTTGAGGAAATTTTTTCTTCAAATTTCGAATTGGCTTAAATTTGTTCAAATCTGATGAAACTTTCATTTTTTCTTAGTTCGCGAAGAGAAACGAGAAGAAGTGGCTACAATGGGTGTTACGAAGTATAATTATCAAGATATCGAATACACTACGCCAAAAAATTAACGCACGAAATCGAAAATTCAAATTTATTCAGAAGAAGTTCGGATATGTTGAACTATTATTTTTCCAGTAATACACCATCAGGAATGTTTGGGAACAATCGAAATTGAAAGGGTATTCGTAGAAATTGAAAAAGAAAACTAATAATGAAAGATGTAAAATCTTTCGAAATAATCTGTTAATACCGGATATTTCCATGCCTGGAAAAAATTAATGCATGACATCTACTGTTCATCATCAAAATCAATGACTAAAGGAACCTGATTTCGTTTCAAATTTCGATTAGTCTGTTCCGAACCATTTTGGATTTGCTGGCTCCTTAATCTTCAATTGACAATGTCCCCATGTTCGATTGAAATTTGGACTTCGTGCACGCCACTCCATCGAAATGATGTTTTGATCTTGACATGAGCTTGGTGATGTCTGGTTCCATTATGTATGACCAAATGGTCTCACCCATGTTTGCCGCAAATGGTATAACATGCTTTCTAAAATTTCTAACTCTAACCATTATGGAACCTTCACCAAAACCATGAGTAGGGAAAACACTTCTGTTACGAAGGAACGCACGGACATTTCTTAACTCTCGGATTTCTAGACCGGTTCATAAATTACGTATTAGGCACCTCTGATGAGTGATGTAATAAGTGCAATACTTTCTCACACTTGTACTACTTGCACCGAATCGTTATATATCAGCAGATTTTTTCTTTTACGTACAACTTAAACCAAGAGAAACATCATGAAACAGGTTCTTATGGTGGATCCAGAAATAAAACTCCAGAAGATGGACGACAGGAGATCTAGATAACTGTGATAGTTCCTGCCGACCAATACATCAATGATGGTAGCTCGTGTTCAAATGCTTTCTAATTACTAAGCTAAAATACAATGTACCTCCATGGTGCATAAACTATATCATCTTCCAAACTACCAATGAGTTCTAGCAAGTTGTTTTGAGGAAATTTCCGTCCAGTCACCATTTAATCGTGTTCTTCTCATTAGAAATAAATTGAGATTTTGCATGAAACCACCACATATAACAGCAGTTGTTGCTCAAGTGAATGTAATGTTGTCCTTGTTGAAAATTTTGATTTTTGGATATGAATGCAACGCGAATCACGAAATTTAAAACCGGCATAATGTGCTCAAGCAGTGGTATTAGAGGACCTAAATTGGATTTATACAAGAAAAGGTCAAAGGCTTGGGGTGTCTCATGCAACTGTTTCCAGGATGATCCGCAGGTTCAAGGAGACTGGTAGTCATGAAAGGAGACCTGGGTAAGGCCGCCCTCGACCAACAACGACGATCTATGACCATTATCTGAGAATTTGCTCGTTGAGACAACGGTTCGATAGTGCTACGCACGTTCAATTGCAGGTTCGACAAAACAGTCCAGTGCAGATTACAGGAATGTCAGAAGAACATGTTGTACCATTTACGGCAATGCATGATAACGCCAGACCTCACCAAGCTCATAGTGTTAGGAACTACCTTCAAGACCACGAAATCGCTTCAATGGAGCGGCCTACATGAAATCCAGACCTCAATCCCATAAAACTTGTCTGGAACATTCTCAGTAGAAGATTAAGAAGCCAGCAAAGTCAGTCAGCTACCGTGAATGATGTTCGGAGAAGACTGATCGAAATTTGGAACCAGATGGATCATAATACTATAAGGTCATTGTTTTCGTTTATGAATCATAGATGTCATGCAGTAATTTCCGCCAGAAGTGGAAATATCCGGTGCTTCATCCCAGAAGATGATTGATGACACAAATGCAGCATTTTGTTACTGCTGATCTAAAAGCAATTTGGAAAATGTTAACTTGCTGGAAAGTATTCTGGAGACAGTGCTTGACCTTTTTTATGTGATAGAAGTTTCACCAGCTTTCAGAATATTTTCTCTCACATGCGCCCAAATGAATGGAAGTCGAATAAACCCGCAAACAATAAACAACGTGACAGTTTCTCTTCATCAATGATCTTCATTGACAAAAGATTGTCGATTTGGTTTCTCTTCGGAAATCTCTCTAATCATGCTAGACCAAACAGACGCATATTCGAACGTCTACCCCATTTTATTTATTCTATATCTAATTCAATGTATTGAATTGCATAATTTCAATAATAGAACAAAATAGAAACCAAGATTCTTGGGAATTTCATCAGATTTGGAAAAATTCCAGATAATGGGGGGATAATAGGGCTTTATAAACGTTAGTTATAGTTCATCCCTTGTCCACTTATGTAACCTTCGTAGCTTGGGAACCAGCTCGTCCTGCAGAAATGTTCGCTCATTATTGTAAAAAGGGGAAATTCAACAATGAAGCATTGGGTATTGACTCCGGTCTCAACAATTCTCGTCGTGTTATAACCCGGAAATTCATTTTCGTGATGTATCGATATTTCATCGCCGTCACTTCTAATCGGGACCGTCCACTCGAACAACCGAACGCTCTTTATGAATGACTACATGTGGAAAAGCGGCTTCACAACGCCGAACGGCGACGTTAAACGCCTGAATATGCATTATATCCAGTGCCGTTGCGTCCGAGGTAATTTATCGCGTAGCGTAGAATTTCACACACAAAACACATTTATAGATACTCGGAATAATAATTTTCACATGTAAATATAACGATGACACGACGCGTTTTCGGTTTCTTTTCTACACCGTGAATTGTAAGATTAAACGACGATAATTGCAGCTCTATCTACGTGTCCTCGCGGGCACGTTTCCCACGGTGAGGCGAGTCCGAAGATGCCTATCGACGGTGTGTGCTAGCATGTTAATTTTTTCTCGAAATTTTGATGACAAATTAATGCGAATTTATTGCGATAGAAATTGATATTAGACATAAATAATGCAGATGAGGTTATTTTTCATAATTTTGATTTGAATATCTGGACGGAATCAATATACTGTTGCTATATTGACTCGTTAATGGAATTGGTGGATTCTGGAAAATAGCGGAGAATTGATTACGTTGTTTTTCGATTAATGTAAAAAACTGGTATTTTGTGTCTATATAATGGTTTAATTTGAACAGAATTTAAACTAGCACTTAGCCTATAAGTGATTGCTATTGGTGATTATAGCCTAGCCATCATAGCAAAATGAAAATGCAGCATATAGTTAAGAAAAACAAATTGGTCCACTTCTTTGTAACAGGACGTTTACATGGATAGAGCTCGTTAGTTCACGTTTTCTCCCTGTAATAGTAATATTACAGTTTATTTCCATTAGCCAACAATCAATACTCACCTCCAGACATTTGAGAGGCAGTTACGTAGATGTGGAGGATACTCTCAGTCTTACTCTCATTCTAATTCAAGCCATTATCCTCACAGCACCCAGACATACAAAGAAATAACCTATTTGCTTCATCTGTAAGTTCATTTGGGCATTCAACGGCTTTAAGGTCCGATATCATATGCGTAGAGTTTCTGAGCTGCACTCATCCGAAAAATCAACCAAGAAATTAATGAATAGAACAAATAACATCGGCCCAGGGTACTACCATGCGGAACACCACCGCCCACAGGACATAAGTTGGACCATCTGAGACCTCCCAGAAGGAAGCATTTAAACTACTCCAGAGCAGCACCTTGCACTCCATAGTTCTTAAGTTTGCTTAGTAGCTTTCTCAAGCATCATCATTCATCATTCGATTTCTGAATCTGCTTAGAAAGTTTTATGTCCCTTATATTTGTGGCAAAACTGTGACCGGTTCAATAAAAATCGATGAAAATTTTTTTCTCATTTTTTTAAATTACTACCAAATATTCGATTCTACCTCTTTCAATATTTACAAGGTGTATACCTATACCAATGTCGAAAAATGTAAATACATATCAATATCTAAAGAGGAGCACGGACAGCAGATAATCTAAGTTCTTCGCGAAGGTTGAGTGGCTATAAGAAGTCAAGTCTCTGGGAGAAACGTGAGAAGACTGATTTCTAGTGTTGATTTCCATTTCTCCTGCTATTGGTAACTTGTCACCAGCTGATAGTTAAGTATGCATTTCCATCTGTATAATTCTAACCAAAATGAAAATGAGCTTGTTTTTTATTTGTGAATTTGAAGGCGTTTTGTAGAAATGAAAAGAATAAACATTAACGAATATTTGTTTTCGGTTATTTGACTTTAAGTTCATTATTATCTCTCAGTTCTTCATCCATAAGAATAAGTGAAGATGAAATTTTAGTAGTAATTTTGATTGGTGAAATTATTTCTATCTAAACGATCTCAGGTACGACAAAAATGCAGGAGACATGAAGAGTTTGAGTTTGAGAAATCATTGTCACTGAAGATATTCACTAGCGTACTGAAGAGAAGTCGGGAAAGGGAAAAAGAGAAATAACTCAAGAAGAAATACTACCCTGTGATTTGTCAACGCCGAAAAGTGTATCACAAAGAGTAAACTACGTTTCAAGTTTGAAGCTATTATCTCGAGATTTGATAAATTTATTGAAAAAACACCCTGTTTTTCGAAAAAGAAGTGCTTACGGTTTATGAGATGGAATCGGTTCGAAGTACGCTTTGTATTTACTGTTGATGTCCTGCTACAAGAAGTAGAATAACCTTTATATATACAACCAAATTTATATGGAATTACTCGGTATTTCTAATTATTCATTGTTTTCAACCATGGATCTTTGTTTTTGTTGTAAAAAACTGGATAGTATAATAAGAAATGTTGAATTATCACCACATGTTCGGGATATTGAACTCAGTCGTCACTGAGATTTGAAACTGTGAATTTCAAAATTTAAAAAGCCTATAATCGTAATTGAAAATGCCTTTTAGAATATATACAAACTATAGCATCATCAGACAATGACATCAATGTACCAACGAGTAGTGTCAGAGGCTTCCGCCCCGGAAAATCCAGTGTACGGACCTTAGTCAAGTAACACTGAATGTTACTCATTAATAGTTTCCTTTGTGTGAAGTGATGAACGATCGAATAGAATACTGCTCTGAATATAAATATGACAAAATTGTCAGTTGATTATATTAGATTCATATATACAAATAAATAAAATATGCAATGAGATTCTGAGCAGTATAAACTAGAGAGAAATTCTATGATTCTACCTCATTATTTTTTTCGGAAAGAAACCTACGAAGAATATTACAAGATTTGATGACTGTTATCTTTTGTAACTGTTCAAAGAAATTTTTTTCAGACCCAAAATCTCAATAATTTTGTGAAGATTCCTAGGAATAACACCTGCTGTGGAAATAATAATCGATAGAATAAAATTTTTTCATTTTCCACATTTTTTAATCTCGTCGCAAAGCATCATACATTTAGAAGTTCTTTCATTGTATTTATTTTGTATATTATGTGTGTCGGGTATAGCAATATCAATTATATATGTTATTCGATTCTATTTATCAGTAAGAATGATATCTGGTCTATTGTGTTTTACAGCTCTGTTTGCAAAGAATTGTTTTATCAAAATAAAGTTTATATTTGTTGTAGGATTTTGATGGCAATAAAATTATCTATCTATCTAAAATAAACCTTAATTTATTTATTTTTCAATTGAGATATCTCCAAAAGGATCGTTTCTAACAATCCTTCGAAATTTCCAAAATCCCTGAGGTAATATTCAAAATATGGGATGATTCTATATAAATTTTGTTGTGTGTAGAAACTTGATCGACTCTTTTTTATTTCGTTTTATATGGTTTCTATAATTAGGACACTCATGATGATATAGACGATAGGATCTGTAGTGTTGATTTTACCTCTCTTAGTTTTGTGGGTTAAACAACGCAAATATCGTAATTCAAGAAAAATTAAGGTTCTGGAGAAAAACAAAGACATTAATCGATAGATTCATATATCAACGTTTAGAATGCCGGAATAAAACTATGTATTTTCTTATTAACTGTATCAATAAGACCGTTCAATTGCTTCGCATTTTTCACGGTCTTCGGACAACTGAAATCCGCTCTAGCGAGATGTAATTCGATATCGGAAAATTCCGGGTAACGGTGAAGAGACGGCGCTTCGAGGAAATTCAAGGGCTACGCGCGTCTAAAAATATGAGTGCATCGAAGCGTCGCGTCGAAGGTCGCCCACCAGGTCCCTTGGTGCGACCTTGACCCAAGCAGTCGACGGCGGCAAGGTAGATATGTGAATATCGGGAACGCGTTGAAGCGCGATCGATATCCGGTGACCGAGAACGTTCAACTTCCTTTCGGGGGCTGGGTTCGGCAAGATAGAGGGCGAGGAGACGGAGGATTCAATGTTAGCACGGTTTTTGGCGGAGTATCCGCGATTTTCTGCTTACTGTGTTCATTTACATCTAATCTAAATCTAAACCAATGGCTTTTAGACAAAGTTGCAATTTGGGCGATCATGTACTAATGAATGTGTCAATTATTTATTAAATAACCGAGAGTAATGTGCAATATGAAATATGGAAACATTTGAAACAATATAGCTTCTAGAGTGAGAATTTTAGGAGAAAGTTGGACAGAGAAAAAAGCCCAAGAAACTGACTTCTTGTCTACATTTTTAAGATCACTTAAACTGATCTGACGACTCTGATAATTTAGGTTTGAAAAACTTCATTGAGAAATAAAACGATTCACCAAGTTTCGTTAAAACCGGTTCGATTGTTTTCAAACAATAAGATTGCACTCACTCAAATTAAAAACTTAAACTAAAACGAAATGAGACACTTTCTCCACAATTTATTCAATAATCACGACCGGTTTCGACCCTATGGTCATTTTCAAGTGAATAACAATATAATAAGTAAATGAGTACAAGTACAGAGTGAAATTTATCCTAAAAATTGAGTAGTGGGGATCCATTATGCTGTAGTTGTATTTTGAGGATAATAAATCGTGTGTTTTACATAGTTTGTTAATCTCCAAACTTTCCAACAAATTCATCTCACTCCCTTTGTTGCAATTATGAAGGATTCAAAGATTGTTCAATGATATCGAGTGGTTAGTTGATTTTATGTGTTCAATTATTAGATTAAAAAACTATGTAAAACACACAATTTATTACCCTCAACAGCCAACTAGAGCATAATGGATCCCCACTACTCAATATTTAGGATAAATTTCATGCTGTACTTGTACTTGCCTACTCATGTATTATATTGTTATTCAGTTGAAAATTACGAAACCGGTCGTGACTATTGAATAAATTGTGGAAAAGTGTCTCATTTCGTTTCACTCTAAAAATGAATTTCCATAAAATAAATAAATCATCAATACTATCATATAGAACAACTTGTCGAGCAGAATTCGTGCTTCAACAAAGAATGTCGGAAGCGGAAAGTGATTCCTAACTAAATCAAGTTCAAAATGTGTATTGAAAATGAAACAACCTCTAAAATTAAACCAAAAATGGAACTTATCTGGCTCAAGGAAGAAATTAAATAGTGTTATAAGGAACGTGATGATTTAAAGCTTCACATCAAATCAGTTCAAGACGAATTATTTTATATTTTACATAATATTGAATTTGAATGCCTTGAATATGAAAATAAGTGAGATTTCAAAAGAAAATTACGAAAATCTGCATAAAAAACTTTGAACCTTAGAAAACGAAAAAGAAAAACAGAAACCTCAGCAACCTATGATCCAAACAGATATTATCGAACGATCAGATATCACTTTTCATCCTAGACTCATAAATCTATCGAACAAATTCTTTGATAAAGTTTCTTGATCTGCTGAACAAAGGACCAAAATTCACCCCGGAAAACGGCAAATTCAAAACAGACAAGGAAATAACCGGAGTGCAATCAGAGCTGGGCATCCAAAAACACAAACTCACAGAAATTATCAAAAAATCTGACATAAAAACTAACAATCAGAATCAGTTGAAAATAATAAAGTCCATATTGAACGAAATCCAAGCCAAAGATCTCATAATGACTAAAGCTGACAAAGGCAATAGTATAGTATGCCTTAATAAAGACCTTTACGAAGAAAAGATGCAGGATGTACTAAAAACAATGGATATCACCGAAATACCAAAAGATCCAACCAAACTGTTCGCAAAAGAAATCAAAAAACAGCTAAGTTTGTCAGAATACCTAGCCCACACAGAATGGGAGAAGAAGAAACTAATTCCAATGAATGTTCAAGCTTCAAAAATGTACGGATTGATTAAACTACATAAGGAAGAAAAATCTACAAGACCTGTAGTGTCATATATAAACACACCAATCAAAAATTTCTAGACCTCTCGAATTTTCAAGCACAATACACTATCTCCAATTCTGTAGATCTCATACATAAACTTTTCAATCTCACAATCTCCCAAGGTATTAAGTAGGTCTCTTTCGATGTCAAAAATATGTACCCGAACATTACAACGAATGCGTGTCTTTCCCTTGTTACAGATATCTTATCCGAATCTAACACACCGCCATATATCAATAATGAATTTAGCAATCTTTTTCAAATATGCCAATCTCAAAGTTACTTTCAATTTCAATCTAAATTCACCTCTTAGCCCTCTACTAGCTGACATTTTCATGAATAATTTAGAGAAAAACTCAATATTCAATACAGATTTCGCTAAAAAACACATTATTTTTTGGTACAAATCAGCAATTTTTAAGTTTCTTGAATAAAATACATTGCCGCATCAGCTTCACTTCTGAATTAGAAAATAATAACTGAATTAATTTCCTCGACTCAACCGTTACAAATTCAAATAATCAACTCACTTTTAAAATTTACAGAAAGGAAACATTCACAGACGCATCGATTCCAATGGACTCGTTCAGTCATTTAAGCCACAAACTATCTGCATATAACTCCATGATTCATAGAGCTTACTCTGATCCCCTTTCGACAGAAAATTTTCAAACTGAACCTAATATCATCAGAAAAATTTTCTCAAATAACAACATACCACAACATTTTCTAAATACAATCATTAAACGCAAAGAACAACGTATTACCTCTCAATTACTATATAGCATCGTAGAAACCCCGGAAAAAAGATACACTAGTCTCTAACAAAATCAGTAACTACTTTTCCAAATTGATCATAACTACGTCATTCTCAAGCTCCTCTATTTTTCAGTAGCTCATTTTGTATCTTCTACAATTTTTAATCAAAAATGAAAATTCGTTCACGGGGATGCAGACAAAGATAATACCTTTCTTTCGAGGTATCACTCGACCCATCGACCCTCTTCCAAATTTTCAAGGGTGGTCACTCCTGCACTAGGGGTTGAAATTTGAGATGAGGATGGTACTTGATGATGACTGCCATTGATCAGCATGGATCTGTTCCATTTTACCTCACTGAAACTTGAATAGTCTCAGGGAAATAGTCTTCCCTATCTTACAGTTGTTCACCCTGCATCTTTCACAGTTTTCAATTAAGAATGGAAATTCGTTCAAGGCAATGTAGACAAATATACCACCTTTCTTTTGGGTCATCACTCGACCCATCTTCCCTATTCAAAATGTTCAAGGATTGCAACCCCCGCTTAGGGGGTTGATATTTCAGGCAAGTATTGTACCCCAAAAGATGTTCCCCCTTGAAACAAAAATAAAAATTTGTTTTACTTCTCTGAAACTTGAATAGTCTCAAGGAAATAGTCTTCCCTATCTTTCAGTTGCTCACCCTGTATCTTTTACAGTTTTCAATTAAAAATGGAAATTCGTTCAAGGCGATGTAGACAAAGATACCACCTTTTTTTTTGAGTCATCACTCGACCCATCTTTCCTATTCAAAATGTTCAAGAATTGCAACCCCCGCTTGGGGGTTGATATTTCAGGCAAGTTTTGTACCCCAAAAGATGTTCCCTTTGAAAAAAAAAAATTGACCTGTTTTTTCAGATTCAGAAATGAATATCTTGATAGATATAGCCTTTGTTTAGTTTTCCTTGAAGCACCCTGTATATTCTATAATCTAAGAGACATCTTAAACAGGAGCAGCATGCTCCCGATTTACGACTCATTAGTTGAATCGATCTAGAATTATGGGCTGATTGGGTGGGAATGTACTGGGCCACTTGGAAAATGGTTCAAAAAGCTATACTCAAAATCATTCTTAAAAAAAAAACGAGATGTATAGCATGAATAAAATTTTTCGAGAGGTAAATCATGAATATATGACAAGACATAAGGCCAAGAACTGTATACAGGTTTCATGGAACTTATTTACAACGAAGTTTCTTTTATTTCGGACTAAAATTCTACAACCTTCTCAGTTCACATCGGAAAAATATCAACATAAAAAACAAAAATCATAGCAAGGAAAAAAAACTATTTCAATTAGATAAGGAATGATTGTCTCCTCTGGCACTATCGTGCCAGCAATTTTCAAACTCAGTAAACAATTTTGACATAATTTAGTTTTAAGGCAGACCTTATAAGATGGAAGTTTTTGTATTCGTGTACCTACCAAACGATGTATTCTCAATTTATTCCTTTTGGTTGATCAGTGAACATACAGGCTCCAAAGCCTAGGTTGCACTGTTCACATAATGCTTTTTAATATTTGATGATTTGAGAGAATTGTTATTGATTAATTAGTGAATTTATAATTGATTTGGGAAATTGTTACTTACTTACTCTTGTATTCAGAAAAACCGAGAAAAAATTAACTTTGTATAAATATTATCTTCGATGCAAATACAATGGTGTATACCATATTATTAGATAATATACATAGTGTTTCCTGCTTAGTTCTTGAATCCTCAGCTTAAATGGGGAAGATTCATCAAATAACATATTTTTTTATGGTCCTCCTTTACGAGATATGGCTGCTTAAAGTGGAGATATAGAATGTGGTCTTTAATGTTTTCTTCGCAAACACGAAATACAATTTTCTTGAAATTCTATGTTTGAGATGGGTTCCTATGTCTCTATTCTTAATTCAACCACCTTTTCTGGTAATGGCTTTTTTAACTCTATTGTTTTTTTATTAAAACTTATTTGGAAGGTATAATTTGACCATGAAATTATTATTTCATGGTCAAATTGTAAATATTCGAAATCTATTTATAATCCCTTTCTTAGTTTTAAACTTAAACAGAATATAAAAACACGATTCTATAGAATTGCAATACTAAAGATCAAGACGTACTTTTTCTCTAGACAGTGCATTTTTGTTACCTCGGATTCAGTAATCGCCCGAGTGCCAGTGACTTCAATTCCTGTAAACTGACACCCCTAACGCTTGTGTAGTCACCCGGCCTTCGCCTGACAAAATGGGTTAGTAGGTTACTGGAAGTGGTTATTATCCTTTCTCGCTTCCGAGGTGTAGGATTATCGAAGATTTCGGAATTACTTTGTTCCTACATTTGATTATACCACTTGTACCCTTCCCCTACATGTTGGATGAAGAGACAACGGTTAAAATGTATAGAACTCTCACCATTATAATTCTATCAAAGCCGGATGTTTGATAGAATGCACCGATTTGTAACTACCGTTAAGCAGATTTGGATTTGCTTGTGAATAAAATGAATTGATATACAGGGTGTTACATAATAGTATGTCACAACTTGAGGGCGTAAATCTACGTGGAATTTTGAGAAAAAAAGTACATATAAACATCCGCAAAAGCTTCGTTACGGGGCTACAGGCTGTTGAAATTTCCGGACAAAAATTGGTTTTTCTTCAAAACTCCTGCAGTTTTTGAGATATTCATCCCAGAGTTGGAATGGAAGCTATTTTTTAGAGCCTCCATCATTACACGTCCTAAATTTCAACTAGAATCTACAAGGTGTATTCTTTTCCGGAGCAATTTTTCGACACTTGTAATTCTTTCGTGTCTCCAACCGTTCTCGAGCAAAAAATTATTAAACGATTGTATGCATTCGATGAATCACTCCTAATTAAAAATGACTAGTAGGCTTTGATTTTTTCATACATTTATTGTTTATTAAATTAACGATCAGTTTTGGAACTTTTTTTGATTTATTGCTGTGAGAATTGGCTGATATCCATTACATGTACGGTCTGGCTGACGGAAACAGAACAGAAGCTAGGCGATTATTTCAGGTGCGCTTCCAAATCGAGTAACACCAGACAGGCGAACATTTTCGAATATCCACAGAAGGTTGAGAGAAACTGGTACTTTTACTGCAAATAATCATTTAAGAAGTGCAACTCAAACTATGAGAACTCAAGATATTGAGGAAGCAGTTTTGAATTGTATTGATTTGAATCCTCATGTGATTACACGAAAAATTGGAAATCAGTTGAATATTTAACATGTTCCAGTTTGGAGGATTCTCCACGACTTTTTATTGTACCCGTTTCATATTTAACGCGTCCAAACTCTACTTCCTCGAGATTTTCCTTCAAGACTGAATTTCTGTCGATGGTTCTTAGATAAAATTAGAGAAAATGCTCATTTTGATAGTTAAATAATGTTCACAGACGAAGCTCACTTTTCGAGCACTGCTATCACAAATTTTCACAATAATCATTATTGGGCTGAGGAAAACCCCCATTTGATTGAAGGATCTCATCATCAAGAACAATTCTCACTAAATGTCTGGGTCGGAATAATTGGAAATTATTTGATTGCGCCATTTTTCTTCCTAACATATCAAACGGTCCCGCTTATCAGCAATTTCTTGAGGAGGAGTTACCTTTATTGCTCCAGGATGTGCCACTTTTGGTGATAAATATAATGTGATTCATGCATGATGGGGCACCAGCACATTTTAGTGGAGAAGCTAGGGAATTCTTGAATAATACATTTAACAACCGATGGATAGGTCGGGGTGGGCCATAACCATGGCCTCCTAGAACCCCAGACTTGAAAAAACCAGCTGAATCACGTACCAAAATTTAAACAGTGGGTGATGGAATTAAATACCGATTAAAAACATGCATATTCTAGAAAACGCATGCAGGTAGAAGTAGCAAACATCAACTTCATATCTGCCTATTTCTCGAAAGTGTGAATAGTTTCATCATGATATAGGGCACAAATGGAAAAGGAAAAATGCTCCCTTCATTTTCAATTAAGATTTAATCAAGATCCGTTGATCTGAACAAAATCTTAATATTTGAGAATCATGATCTCTTCAATTGTGTTGGTGGATATTTTAGCGTTGGTGCGTTATATGAAGAAAATGTTAATTTGAATTTCTTTAATACAAGTTATTATCTTCGAATGTATTCAAAATATTCCTTCGAATATTCCGCGAGTTATTTTTAAAAAATTTGAATTTTTCGTATGTGAAAAATTGACTTGAAAAAATGTGATGGCAGCTTGAGTTTATATCATTTACATACTGAAATGTTGATGAATCTGGACGGGATCATCATTGCCCTGTCAACGAAAATCCTGGTAAATATACTCAATAATTACTTTCTCATAAGAAACTTAAAAAATGTTCACTAATTTTTCATCATGAAATACGTAATTTTCCAAGTCGTTGCCAAGAATTTTATATTTAACTATTTCCTATTAGTTCATTGATCTTTTCTCAATTATGAGTTGTTCCCAAATATTGGGGTAATTGAAAAAATTTTTCGAACATCAATGCAATTTCTAGAAGAAATCAGACAAATGTGTTTCATTTTGTTTAATTTGAACAAACCTAACCTAACCCATCAACGATATCATTGATAAAAAACGTCGCCACGCCAGTTGTATCCTACATAAACACACTTGCAGGTAAATTAGTAAAATTCATGAATCAAAGTCATAAAACTCCCCATTTCCATGCGCAACAGATCATTTTTAATTCTGTAGACTTGATAGATAAACTTTCGACAATTAGCAATTTAAATTTTGACATGAAAAATATTTAACTAAACGTTCGCTTCTAATAAAAGAAATCTTCAACTAATATACCATTTCACCACACATAGATCATTTTTGAATTCTTTTTGAGACCTTCTTGTCACAAAATTATATCCAATTCATAAAAATTTCTCAAAGCTCAGGACTCCTTATGGGATCCCCACCCTTATTAGCAGATATTTTAATGAACAATCTTGAAAAATCTATTCTTGTGGGTTTTCAAAGCTCAAACAAATAAATAGATCAGTTTTTACATTTTCTAAATAAAATTCATAATAAAATAAACTTAACTGCTGAAATTGAACGCATGAGTTCAGTGAATGTCCTTAACATAACCATCATTAAGCTACATAATAATCTCACCTATAACAGATATAGAAAAGAAATATTCACAGACTCAACAATCCCAAAGTAGTCTTTCAACCACATTTCACATAAATTTGCCGCTTATAATTAAATGATTCATAGAGCCTTTTCCATTTCCCTATCCATAACTGACTTCAACACGCAAATCAGTATCATTAAGAAATGTGCATCAACTTATAATATTCCAGTTCACGGCATTAACAGTATTATTTAACAAAAAAAAAATAAAAGGAAATTTCACAATTACGATATCCTATTATAGAAAAAACCAGAAATAGGTATGTCTCATTCACATTGACCGTCTCTCTAATAATATCAGCAATTACCTTTCCAAACTTAATTCAACAACCTCTTTCTGCAGAAGTACCAACACCAATTACTAATGAATGCCAAACAAAATACTAATAATTTTAGAGTCTGGAATGTACAGCTTACGTAGGACAAACAGATCGAAGTTTTCAATCAAGATTCATAGAATATCTCTCCTCAAATAACAAATTCCCAGTTTTTGAACTATTAGATCTACAAATCACATAATTGCATTAAATAATTTCAAAATTCCCCACAAATACAATAAAGGGATGACAATGCATCTGTTGGAAAGTTCGGAGATTAACAAACTTTGTAAAAACCCAAAATTCACCGCTCTCAATAGTCAACTAGAATTGAATCACTCCCCACTACTCAACATTTTAAATAGGTATAGTTACCATATTCTGTCTCATAACTATTAGTTCTAGACATTTGAAAACAACGTGACTGTCGAAACCGGTTGTGTGTATCAAAATTAAGCATAGTGGAAATCAGACAAAACTGTTTCATTTTATTTATATTAATGAAATTTTTGATATAATTTGTTCAGATAGTTGAATTATAGTATAAAAAATAACCGTGCGCATTCGCCATTTTGCATGCGTCAAAATGTTAGTATACTCATTGTAATCATTCCTTGGATTGGTTCATCTGGTTCTGGTATGTAAAATTATCCATACATGAAACTCAATATTTTAATTGAAAATCAGTTAGTTCAGAAAAGCATTCAGTTACACATAAAATTTCCTGAATAGTAGATGATTTCTTAAAAACTGAAGAAACTCGTTCAGTTCTGAATTTGATTGTTTTCAAGAATCTGAAATTTAATTTTTAATATGATATTTTACTGGTGATATAAAACTAACATTATCGAAGAAAATCTTGGAGATAAATTGACATGAATCAAACGTCCGACGTCCTCGACATATTTACGACATGTTTACGGTTTTATTACCTGCCTAATGATAACATCAACTACTAGACCAGTCTCCTAAATCTGAGAATCTCGTCCCGTAATAAATGAGCCTTATAAAATGCGACACATATATTACGGTTAGATTAAAGTCGAAATTTTTACAGACGTCTCCCACGTCAAAATATAACGTAAATCACGGGGAATACGCCAAGTCCCGAAAATCCTCGTTTAAAATGTCATCTTTTCGGGGGCTGGTATGACAAGCACGCTTGTCTCGTCGCGATGCATCGTTGTCCACTATGCCGGGAACAGCTGATGCGTTATTTTTCACGTGACGGTTCTGGCGTCATTCGCAGGAACGTATTAAGTGAAGGTTTGACAAGAAAATTTCAGTGAATGAATTTGAAACTCTGATATAAATATTGAAAACATTTACATGCATAAAAATCGGTATAACAAAAAGGTTTATTGTACTTACCTATAAGTAAGTATTCAGAAATATCACTCTTCAAATCTGCTTTAGGTCATTATCTGAAATTTTTTCGATTCATCTTCAATGCAATATCTTTCATTGTGTACTCAAAAGATTCAAGAGCATGTAATAAGTGAAATGTATCCTTAATCACGGTTTTCGGTTCATTTTGTCTTCGAATTTCGTGAAGCCTAGTTAAAAGTAAATCTTCATCTCTTCATTGTTTCGTCGTGAAATATTATGTCAACACTTTCCTATCGTTGTTCTTTCCAGTCGTTCCCAAGCTGTGAATAAATGTAGAGAAGCATCTTTCATTGTTATTGTCTTAAGAGCATCTGCTAGTCTATTGCGTGGATATAACAGAGCTAAGCAAGCTTCTTCTGTAATAAAGTTTAGTAAGTCTCAATGCATTCGGATCCATTGATTGAATGAGGAATGTGACATCAGGGGCATAACTATGACAAAAATATCACCGTCAGGTGTTTTTAACTTCTCTGCTGATGGATGGGATGGAACATTATCTTACAGGATGGCTTTGGTAGGTTAGGTTATTTTTCCATTTTTCAAGAAAGTTTTAAGCTGTAAATATTTTTGTCTGCTAAATTTATAAGGTTCAAACGATATATGAGTAACTCAGCTTAAGAGCAAACTGAAAGAAGCAGTTTACAAGAATTCCTTTGGTCATCCTGTAGTTTTACTTTTTTTCTGTAAACGGGAGGATAAATGAACTTTTTAAAACATTTAGGTGCTTGAGCGTTGTTTCTCGTTCGATATTAGAAGTTTCGTTTTTTTGTGTACATCCCTGAAAGTCGCTACAAAAAAAAGGTGTCAATATTCGTTCCCTACGAAGCAGTTCTCGAGTTATCCCGAGTCCAGACCGTTGAGATGCACACATTTGTGTATCACCTATGAGGTAAGAATACTTTACGATATATTCCGATCGAGGAAATTGTGTAGGATATTTCATGCATACAAAAAAAATGCAACGAGAAAATAAGATTATGTAATATTAAATTCAACATGATAATTGCTTGTTTCTTCTCCTGCTCTTAAATCCTTATTGATTTTCAATGAAGCTTCGTCTGGTGCAGCTGATTCAACATCAGTGATATTAGTGCGTAGTAGGTACAGATTGATGAACGAAGAAGTTAACTTCTGCACCCACGATGTACGTGCCTTTGTTGCAAAACTTGTTTTGTGTCTTTTATCAAGTACAAGTATAGCTAGGCCGTAACCTCAATCCTGAACACAATTCAGACTTTACTTCCAGCTGCTGCAGAGAAACTACTGAATGCAAATTTTCGTTATTGAAAGAAAGGCTGCACGAACAATTTTGGCTGCAAAAAAGTTGAATTTTTTCGTTAATCAGTACCAGTTGTCAAGGCCACTCTTGCACCAATGCTGAATCAACTACAACAAATTTGGATTAATTTGAAATTGACTTTACTGGCAACACAAATTGAGAATGGAGAAGAAGAAACAATGAGTGATGTCGAATTTCATTCTAATGCAGTTTTCTTTGTGCTACAATTTTCACTCTCTTATTTGAAAATTGTTCCATTAAATTTTCTCGGTGGAAACATATCATGAAGTATGTCTATTGGAAAACCATGTTGAGAAGAACGTCAAATACGCACCTCGTAAGGGAATATATATTTTTTGAAGTAATTTATACGATCTCCAAACGTTGGCTTATTATTATCAGGTGAAACAAAGTAGACAATTATAGCTATTATATATCCAATGTTGACGTATAGATCAGAATACTGAAAAATATCGAAGGAAGCGTATTTATTTATATATATATATATCACACTTTCACTTGTACGGATGAAGAAATAAACTTCAGAAATGGGTCCAACCATCACGCTGAATCAAAATTAAAGATTTTCGCATAACAGGGGAAAGTATAGACTGTTCGTGGAGTCCAGACCTGCCCAAAATCAGATCAAGTTCTATTTAAATGCGTCTGAGTACTAAATTTAAAGTGCCGGTGAGAGCAGCCATCAAATCGGCCAGGTGGACTATATATGAAAACGTTATGTAAAACGTTTACGTCACTCCACTCCGTGTACTACTCCACAATGTTCATCTGTCACATAGATCAAAAAGCTAACGTTTCTGACATTATTAGCTCAGACATGGTGCGAGACTCCTAGCTCCTGTCAGTGCCAATGAGGTAGGTACGGGAGATGGCATTGCTATCTTCGAGCCGCCTCATTCCTCTCAAAAACTTCTTCAGTTTGTAGATACTAGTTTTGAGTGTGATTCATCGAATTTCAGGCATTCGACATCATTGAAATTTCTTTCAAATTTGGTATTGGGAAAAAGTAAGAAATTGCCAAATCTGAGCAGCAGAAGTAGAGTACTAGGAAATCTTTCTAGTATACTTGAATTCTTGAATAGGAAAAAGTATTTCTAAAGAGCGTAAAAATTCAACAAAACATATCTGCTAGAGCTAGTTAAGAGATTTAAAAAAAAACAACAAATCTTGTTGGAGAAACAGTGAATGGTTCCTATCCATCAATTCTGGTAGGTTATGTTGAGGTGTTTCCTAACTTCCAATTTGAATGCACTGGAGTACCCTCATGCATGAACCACATGTTCTGTTAAACTATTTCAAAGAAATTCAAATACCTTTCGCTATTCAGACAAGGCGCCAAAACAAATGGTCTAACGAAAAATTGAGCAACATATTGAATTGAACTGTTGCTGATGTCGGGTTTGGTAAATTTTTTCCTCAACCCCTGTAAAGAGACGATGTATGTTATGCAACAGAGGAGGCCGCTCAAGATGATTGCCGAGCCCCATAGCACTGTGCAAACAAAATAATTTTTATAGAGAGAGGTACTTGGCGTTGCTGAATGAGAGTTTTCCGAAAACCTGGTTCTTTGGAACTGGATTGTTTCCGGAACAAAGCCTTTCAGTTCTTCAGAGCATTCGTCATGGAAGTATGTGTAAACAAGAGAAAGAGCAGCAACTAGCCGCCTTTGAGCGAGATGCTGGGGATTACGCGTTATCTCTGGATGGTCGATTAGGCGTACTGCTCTTTTCTGGACACAATCCAGTAAATGTAATGAAGGTTTGGGGGCGGAGCCCCACACAAGCAGGTCGCAACCTACGCTAGGTATAAAATCATTAACTATGACGGCATGAAGTAATGCTTATCCCTGAAAGAAAAATTGAGTTTAGCAGAAGCGGATTTGACAATGGCTGATAGATGGTCATGCCAGCGGACTCCGGTATAGAATGTGATGCCGAGTAGCTGCTTGTTCGTTTCTTAGAAAATTCGATGTTCTTGCATGATTAAAGGAGGTATTCCAGCAGTGACTTTTCTGGAGAACCTTGTTGATTGCGTCTTGTTCGCGCCAAAATTGACTAAGATCAACCGGCCCCAACTCATATCTTCTCCAAGTCTGTATACAGTGACATGCTCTGTTGGTGTCTTTGCCGGTATGCAAAGACATCGGGGTACAGTCGTCAGCTAACCAAATATTTTGCTCTCGGTGAAGTGGAGCAGATCATTAATCTGCAATACAGAAAAAGTAGGTGAGAGTATGGAGCCTTGGGGTACTTTTCCATTAACCTAAAATCTAACCTAACCTACCTAAGTCGATCTACTGAAGAGAAAAATATTAATGTGGATTCGTAATTCCCTCTCCCGCACGTGGTAAGATCTCTAACATATATAGCGGTAGCAACAGACGTTTGTCCGGTGACGCCAAAACAATTATTTTTTCGGACTGTTGATTTCAACGTAACGGATGGTGTTCTTACTTCTCCGATGATAAGCACAAGCATAAGTGGAATGCTCAACTTTGGGGTGAATATTTCAGCAGTGGTGTGTCATCGAAGTGTTACTTAGAGTTGGGGCATTTCTTATTTTGGCTTTTCCTGTTTGATATGCAGAAAACGTAGAATGCATATTAGCTCAAGTCTAATGATAACTTATAACGCTCTATCTGTTCTCCTGGGCTCACGTATTGTCGCGATCACGAAGCGGACAATGATAAAATAGCCAATTTTACGCAAAAGTGCTAAATCAGACACATCAAGTTTATAAGCGTCGTTTCTCAGTTATTTCCGGCGACGCCGTGATTTGTGGGCGACCTGCGGTTACTATACTGCGTGGCTACGGAAAAAAAAAATCTCGTGTGCATGTCTAGACCAGACAAGTTGTAGCCGTGTGTTTTGACTCACCTGGTTTATATAAATTACCATTATTACGCTAGATTAATATCTTTATCTTAGTCCGCTGACTCGAGTGTCAACCGGAATAAATGCGTGGGTTTATCTACAGCTTTACGGCATATTTCCACAATAAAATTACACTTTAATAATCTGCCGTGTTCATATATGTCAGGAGTAATCTGCGATCGAACTGTAATGGGGCAGCCGTGGACAGATATCGCTGATCCCACGACAGATATGATCTATTATATTGTCCTATTTAACGTTCTGTCATAATTGATAACTTCTAGATCGAAATTTGTTTTATAAATGGGTTTGTTGATCTTTAACTTCCTCATGATTTTTTGCATACACGCCTGAGTGGGAATTGAAATATAATCGGCTCTAATCACTTCGACTTTTTCATTATATAATCGTTAACAGTTGATAGTGATCACCTGATCACATAGCTTCTCCGTCGTCTTGTAAAGCTGTAATCAGAATAACACAAATATGCTATTCACTCTCACTGATTCTTTTGTGGATGGTATGGAAGTATATTTGGCAACGTATGCAAAGGTGAATGTAGACTATAACACTATTATTGGTGACATAAATATAGATATATTAGAAAAGAATCCATCCCAGATGACACATTATCTTAATGTTATGAGTGAGTTCAATTTCTATTCAACTATCAATAAATATACTAGAATTCAATGTGATTCGACGTCTTGTCTTGATCATTTGTTCATGTGGTTCAAAAAGGCTGAGGATTTAAATTGTATCAGTCCTATAGTCTTACATACAAGTTTGACGGATCATTTCTCATGTGTTATGAAGAAAAATATTCCAATGCAGTCAGAAATAAATGATATTAAACTCGTGGAGCATGTTGATTTCGCAAAGTTAAAGCGTATTTCACAGAATGATACTCATTGGAATGATCTTTATGCCATGGGAAGTGATGTGGGGAAAATTACACAATTTTCAATTGTTGCTATAAAAAGATCTTAGCAAACGAAGATCGAGACATAGAGAGATAAAACGTGCAAAGTAGATTACTAGTGAACTGGTTAAATCAATAAAAACAAGAGATTCATTATATAAAAGTATGATGAATAACCCTTGGAATGAATTCCATAAAAATAAGATCATTCAGTTCAGAAAAGTAAATATATTAGTATCAAAAAAATGAAAACTGAGGATGAAAATATGATGGCTAATCACTTCAATGATTATTTTTCAAATGTGGGTTCGAGATTGGCTGAAAGGGTTCCATTTAGTTTGCCGCCGGTTATTCCAAGTAAAAGTAAACCAAATATTCTGAAATAGAAAAAATAATTAATAGTCTCAAAAACAGAAAGGCTCCTGGATGTGATGGTCTGACGGCAGAGGTCTTGAAAGAAGTGGCTCAAATCATATCGGAACCATTATGTCATGTTATCTATAAAATAATAGAAACCGCTGAATGCCCGTCTCAGTTCAAGCTCGCTGTCGTACGACCGTTATATAAAGGAGGAGTGCGAACTGAATTTTCTAACTATAGACCAATCTCGGTTATGTCTAATTTGGCAAAAATTTTTGAGAAGGTTATAAAAAAACGATTAGGTGAATTTCTGGACAAATTTAACGTCATCGCTTCAAATCAGTATGGCTTTCAAGAAAATAAATCCACACAAGATGCACTTTCAAGTATAACTTCAAAAATATATAAGGGTCTGGATAATAGTAGAAAGATTATGTGTGTTTTTTTGGATCTCGAAAAGACCTTTGACACCGTCTACCACAAAAAATTATTGGAAGCCTTGGATGAGATTGGAATAAGGGAGAATGTTCTATGATTAAATATGGTGTTCCACAGGGCAGCGTGCTAGACCAGTACTTTTTTTGTATTATATTAATAGCTTGCTTCAGCTGAATCTGAATGGGACTATAGTCAGTTCTGCAGACGATTCCACTTTAATAGTTGAGGGTGATAGTTGGAATGAAACAAAGGAAAAGGCGGAAGAGGATATGAGAGTTATAGAAAGATGGATGAATGCAAAGCTGCTTACAATCAATTTTGATAAGACTAAATTCTTACCTTTTTCATGCTACAACCGCAATATGCCATCTTTTAGAACTTTAGATGTTTCTGAAAAAAAGGAAGTAGGCCAAGCTGTCACTTATAAGTGTTTGAGAATTGTTTTTGATAGCCATCTACGTTGGGACCATAATATTTGTAAGGTAGTTGCAACTCTTCGCGGTGTGCTGTACAGTTTCAAATACCTCAAAAATGTTCTCGATCAAAAAGCTTTGATAGAAATTTACTACGGACTTGTATACTCTAGATTATCCTATGGTATTCTGAACTGGGGAGCTGCAAGGGCTGAGCATATAGCTTGTATCGAGGTTCTACAAAAAAAGTTTTTAAAAATCATCTTCAATAAGGAAAATACTTATCCTACTTCACGTCTGTATGATGAAGCTCGGATCTTGGATATTCGTCAAATGTTTGCATTCTCATGTATAATACATTTGTTTCGGAATACATACTTACTGGAGGAGTTTCATCTTACCTATAATACCAGACGGGAACATACATTTTATGTGACACCTCGTGCAAATAAATCCATTGGCCAGTTGAATTTTTCTTTCTTGCGGCCTAGACTGTTTAATGCTTTGGCATTGTCAATGAGAAATGTTACTGACATGAGGAAGTTTAAATTTGAGCTAAGAAGATTATCCTTTGTAATGGTAGGGATAAAATTCATGTGATCATAGAGTTGAGAAATTAAAATAATTTTTGTTGAATCTGAGTTTTTCTGTTTGAGTTTTGTTTTCACTCTTAATTTTTTTTAGCGGATCAGTGTCGGTGTGTAAGGTTTACCTAAGGAAAAAATTAGATAAGTACACTGCAGACAGCCATATGACTGCAGTTTTATGTTTATTTTCTGAGTTTATTGTCAACAACCTGGTTTTTACAACTTATGTACACACAAAATTGTATAGAAAAATGAACAATATTATTATTATTATTACTCTAAAAACAACCACTCAATTCCTTTGAATATTTGCGGCATTTTCTCGTATCCTATGTACGGCTATGTACGATCTTCTATGAACAGCTCAAACCAAACGCTTCATAGCCAATAGGGATGCTTACTTCAACGTTATCCCTCGACAGCGACGATTAGCGGCAATTACGTCATTGCCGCCTATTGACGAATATAAATCGACTGTACTGTTTCAATATACCTTACGTAAACAAGCTATGGACATTGGCTGAAGGAATTTGCGGTTAGGTTAGATTTTTTCATTTATGTCCTGCAATAACTTTAGTATTCAGTAAGTAAACATGGAAATTTGTAGAAAATTAACGAAATAAAGTGGAAATTGGGAATAATAGACGGTCCAAACTAGAATTGACAGTCAAACCTGATTCAAAAAGTCGTGTTAAGAATGCATGAGAAAATTCAATTCGAACATTCGACTTATAGGTCAAATCAATAAAAATACAATTTATTCCCAAAATTTATTCATGTGTAGACTCCTTCTACAATGATACAATCATTCCAACTCTTCTCTAAAGTTTCTATGCCTTTCTTGTAGAGCAATTTATCTTCGACCTTAAAATAGGCGTCTTCGCCCAAGCCGAATCTCTTCTCTTGGAGCATCTCTTCCAGATCAGCAAAGAGCCAGTAATTGAAAGGTGACAGATCTGGAGAATAGGGAGGATGCGGCAACAATTCCAAACGTAAATCGTTGATGCTTGACATGATTTCACCGGCTTGTGAATAATATTCTGTGAGCTGCTACAGTAAAGAGTTGAAAACAAGCTGAAGTGTAAGCTGCATTAAAGGAAGAATATATCATCGGCTTATTTTGTTCACTACTAGGCGCAAAAACTGAATTTGATTTTTGGTCAGGTAGCCTCTTAAACCATAGATTTTTTTTGATTTATCTGAAATTCCAACTTTTTTTGCTACTCCTGTAAACGCATTGCTTTCTTTGATAAAGTGGAGCGGAATTTCAAAAGTATAGTAAATGTGGTTTAAGAATATAGAACAAAAATAATTCAATAGTTGAAGGAAATCGAGAAAATCTTTGATGAAAAGATGTTATATTGTATATGGAATTCTCGCTTATTACTTGATGAAACATAATGAATTAATGATTAATTAAAACACAAAAATACATTGAAATATTCGACGTTTGTTTCGGGTTATCAGCCTATTGTCTAGAGTAAATACTGAAATAAAATTGAGGAGTTTTACTCAAATATAACGACATTTACAACAGGAGTTAGGCCGACTTCTGTTTGCTTACTACAAGTTGGATGTTTTTTTTTTGCGAGCGGACGTGATTTCCATCATCTCCATTATGTCCAAATTCTCCCCTTTATTACCTGGATACCTCTCGAAATATATGAAATGATTTTGATGTATACTGTGGTTAAAAGGACTACTAGAATTTTGTTCTGAAAAAATGCATCTTGTATGTTCATTAAATCTCTTTTGGATAAATCTTCTGGTTTGGCCTATATAGAAAATCTCGCATTCACTGCAGTATATTTTATTTACCCCTCTTTTTTCCAATAATTTCATTTTATTTACTCAAATTCGTTTTATTAGTACTGGTGGCGTACTAATATTAGGAATATAATTATTTGGAAAATTTCTGTTCAATTTCTTAGCGTGCAAAGGATAAATGCTCCGCAGCAAAATTTTACTTTTTTGTTTCATCAAGGTGTCAGTTAAATTCGGTTCATAGCCGTTATTCTTAGCGATCAATTTTATTGTTTGAACTTTAGTCTCGAAACCAACAAAACAGAACTTGTACTGTTTTTTCTGTTTATTGTATAGATAAAAACAATTTCATATAGTTCGAGAGAATTGATCCTATACATCTAGGTAATAAAGGGAAGAAGTTGGATATTTTAGAGATGATGAAAATCACGTCCGCTCGTAGGAAAAACCAGTCATTTTGTAATGAGCAAACAAACTTGGGTCTATCTCCTGTTGTCAATGCTGTTATATATAGGTAAAACCACTGATTTTGTCTCAGTATTGCGTTAATTTCATATTTTTTCACACACGTATTTTTGTTGTCAGTTCAGCGAAAAGAGCAGTTCATTTCTTTGAATTTTTCGTATTCCATGATAGAAAATTGTTCGTTCCCATGAAATCTAACCTAACAAAACTATGAAGATGCATCATTTGGGTATAAATCGAATGAACAGAGCGGAAGTTTTTTTCAAGGAGCAATCGGAAAAGCAGCTTCTTCATGAAAGGATATTTTACATTCTACGAAAGGTTGAATATTGTTCGTTGAATGAAAATTCTTCAAGGTTCCTTGAAGTCAATCTTCTTCCAAAAAGATTTTGGAGGTGTCAGCCTCTAACAAGAAGAAATCGCGCAGCTCGTTTGGGATAGGCTCGAAATCATGAAACTTGAAAACTGGTCCAATGTTATTCTCTCCCAGTGCAATTGTGCAGACAACTAGGTAATATTCAAAGGCTTGAAGAACTCCAAAAAGTACACAGCTACAGATTAGTAATTTTGATTTTTTGGGGTGAGTTCTTTGTCAATTGACAAAAATTAGAACATTAATTATTTATTTTCATAATTACATTCTGCATAAGTGACGTCGAATACATTCGAGAATGCAAGATAGCGTGAAATCCCCTGTCCTGAAACGACATTAATTAAGAAGTGTTGTTTTTGAAATGTGTTAAAAATCGAAAAAAAATGTTTTCCTGTATATCTGCCGTACTCCATATTATGTTATCAGTGTACCTGTCCCTTTTATCAAGTGCCAGCTTATAGATTTTGAACCAGGAAATATTTTTACCGACTTGCTAATCGATAAGAACATCACAGTTTCAATCCGGGCTTTATCGAAACCGATGTACCATAAAAATAAATGGTTATATCTAAACTTTCTTCCTGTAGTCGATCTCCTGAAATCTTCCGCCTTCAATTCGAATTTGCGACGCCTGTTTACACCGATCGCTTCGTGACACTACAGCTAAATCGATCGGACTGTTTCCAAGTTCCAAGTTCAATCGGTTTCTCCGATACGGAGTAACAGTTGCCGCGCAATGTTAAGGTCATCCATGGGGTTACTCCGCCGGCACGCATCTCTCCCGCCAACGTCATGGCACGTGGAGCTCGCGACCTTGTACCCAGCCCTTAGGACTGGATGTCAATGTCAAACCTGCGCGCTTTTCCGTCTAGCCCCGCTTCAAGGTTTCAGCTGTTATGTTTTCCCTTTTCCAGGGATTGTTCGGGGGTAGCACGTGCATTCGATAGGGAGTTTTTATGGAAAGTGGGTCTCGAGTGTTCGATATCGGTTATTATGTTGTACGCTGTGATTCCAAATTGTAGAAAGTATTGGCGTTTAGTTTCTCATTGGGTGAGGATTATTTAGTCAGGTTTTCGAATTTGGGAAACGGAATAAATCACACGAAGGTAAATCTGAAGAATAGGGTGAATGGGAAATTGATGAATCGATAGGTTTGGCGTTTTGGCCTCAATCTTAAATATTATTTTCTATTTCTTTCAGATGTATTTTACTGCCTTATTCTCGGGAAGCTAAAATTACACTTACGTCCAGTACTTTAACTGGTGCTTGGCTCAAGTGCGTAATGGCGAAGCAGAATTTTATTCACAGTCTTCAATCAACGTAGAAATTCTGCTTTTTGTGCTGTATTTTCAATTCGTGCCGATCTTAGAGCCATGGCAACAGTTGAGGTAACCTCATGGTGTTATGGTGAGGTCAGATTGTATACTCAATAAATCGTATGATTGGGGTTCAGAAGCTGGAGATTTTGCTGTATGCCTCCATAGCAAGATGAACCTGCTACCGGGTGGAATCCGGCTTTTCTTTCTTCGAAAGTGTGGACATTGTTTCTGTCCTGTGATTAGTCCAAGAAGCTGATTGAATTCATTATATATGAAGATAGACAGATATTTCTTTCCATAGTGTAAAAATACAGAAGGAGGCGATGAAGACAGTTATTTAATACGTGGTGGTAACTCTCTCATCGATCTTCATAATTTGTTATATCATTTCAAGGAGGTGAAAATTACGTTTTTCTTCAAGTATACACACTAATGTCTAAATGTTTTTAAATTGCTCTTGGATGTGATGGGATTTTGATGCTTGAGTGAATCAAATAGAAAGAGATTTATTTTCAAGGATAGGTTGCATCTTTTATTAATATATTCCCAAAATAAATGAAATCTAGTGAATTTTATTGTGGCAGAGGTTACGAACATGTCAAAAGAACATGATTGTCATATTTCAAATCAACATTGAAAGCTTTCCGCGTGATGGCTGCCGCGTTTGCTCACGTTAGACCAAAAACGTGTTCGAATGAACATTTTAAACGCGCTGTTCACTCAGTTTAGCTCCTACTGTGGATGTAACTTGGATGAACCAGTCCAAACTGTGGACCTCAAAGAGTAACCGGTTCCAAAAAAAGCAAGAACCTTTTTTCGTTTTCGGCTGGGAAAGTAATGTCCACTGTTTTTTGGGATAATCCTGCAGTCTTGTTTCATCATAAGGTCGGAAAAATTTTCAAACAACCCTCGTACGTTATGTTTCAGAACAGTTCATTTAAAATTAGACATATCGTTACACTTGTTTCCACCTCGTACTTCTCTACCTTATCACAAGATTGGACTGCTATTTCTCTTTTTCTTTGGGTTTCGTTAGTTTACTGATAAAAGCACACTCTGGCCACAATTCTGGCTGCTTGATATGCTGAGGCGTTTTAACTATGAATGATTTGTTAATATCTGGGCGCTTAGAAGATGAATTAAATTAGCTGTCCATTTACAACTGTTAACTGAAGCAACATGCGTGCAAAGTACCTTAAACTTTACCAAACTCCTCAAACGACCTAACAATTTTCGCGATAGTAATTCAACAGGAAAACTGGCGCATCCGAGCGATTCAGGAATTTGAACTGCAACGTTTAATTGCTAATTCAAGATAATTCCTCATTACTCCCTAAGAATTAATTGATCAAAATTAGTAAGGATATGGTAAAACGAAGGAAATTTTATACTCGAAGATAGGCATTCCTAATTTTATTGAGGGGCAAGCCATAGTAGTAAGTTCGGACGCGAAATCGCGATAATATAGAACGGGCATTAATAGCTTGATTACCATTTTGTCGACAAAAATGAGTTTACTGCAAGATACAAGGAAGAGATAACCGAAAAGAAGCCGACAAATGTCCGTTCGAAATATTTATAGAGGTCGTTAGAGGACGGAATGTATCTCTCGACTTTATATCAATTCGTTTCGATCGTTTTTCGAATATGTATGTATCTCCATATTGTATAATAATCCCATAATTGTCAAATTATGAATTCAAATTTCGTCTTAATTACTAGGAATTAATGGGGACGAATTCTAAGGCGACACGCTGGGAATGTAATATTTGGGGCAAGCAATGAGTCTTGTCTCAATTTGCCAGATCTATTAATAACTGTGTTTACAAATTTTCTACCGATTTGTTTCACTTCGGACTTAGCTGAAGGTGTCGAGTGATGTGCGATGATGACGGTCGCGAACTGATCTTGTTATTCGAAACGAATAATAAATGGAGTTAAGTTGTATTGTATTTTGATAATTTTTAGACACAGTGTACTAGAAAATTCTCTCCGGAGTTGCAGAAGCTTTCTCGTATATACACACACACCGCAAAAATTGTCGCATCACCTGGTATTCTGAATTCCACAATCGATTTGGCACCTCGATCGCAGTTTCTTTGTCAACATATGTTTTTGGACATATGAGGGGAAAAAATCTTATCTATGTAGTAACATTCGTTTCCATATGATCTCAAACACGTCTGAAACAAGAATGAGTTTATTTGACCATCAGTATTCATTCAATTTCTCTTCAGTTTTCGCGCTAAATTAATGCAAGTTTTCTGTGTTTCTTGTTGATTTTCGAATCATTAAATTTATTGTAATGTTTGCTGAACATCCTGGACGCTATTTGAGTAATCATGAAGTGGTAAGAAATGTAACACTTCAAGAGGAGGGGCGAAGCCAACGTTACGTGGCTAATTTGTTGAATGTTAACCAAAGCACTATTTCAAGAGCAATTAGTCGGTACCACGAAAAAGGGGAATATGGAACAGGGGCCGAACAGGGAAGAAATCGGATAACAACACCAGTAGATGATCGTTGGCTTCGTTTAAGTGGACTAAGAGTTCGGCACTGTACGGTTAGAATGCTACAAAATGAACTTGCTCTTTCCAGAAATGTGCATATTTCATTGCAAACTGATAGGAACAGGCTCAGAGAAGACGATATCAGACCAAGGGTGTGGCTTCTACTGGCCTGCGTCTCACACAGAGCATCGAGTTCCAAGACTTCAGTTTGGGAGGGAACATGCAAATTGGAGTAACCCAGAATGGTCGAATGTTCTCTTTTCCAGATTCTGTCTAGTATCAAATGATAGACGCATGCTTGTATACAGATGACCTGAGAAACGGTATCACCAATGCAATATCCGGCAAATCGAAAACTTCGGAGGGGGCTCAGTAATGACCTAGGGAGGCATTTCTTTCCATGGTCGAACTGGGTTAGTCCTAGTGAATAATGGAAAAATGACAGCAGCCAGAAACATCGCAGATATCCTTGAACCCCATCTTGTACTCTTCGGCCCATTGATTGGCGAAAACTTCATTTATATGCATGATATTGGCATCATGCATATAATTTATTTACAGAATTTCTACAAAATGCCGAAATTGATATCTTAAGATGGCCAGCCAGAAATCTCGACTTGAATCCCATAGAACATGTTTGGGACAACATGGGGTGGCAAAGTCAGCAACGTAGGATGCCCTGTAGAACACTCCAACAACTAGAAAATCTGCTTCCTGAAATTTGGAACTCAGTGACTCAAGAGTACATCCAAAATTTGTTTGAGGTGCTTCCTAGGCGCTATTGCACTAGCAATAGCTTGTCTTTTTATGTTGTGTTAGTGTCGTGTGTACATAAAGAGTACCAAAGTTTCTCTGCTTAGCCGCTTTATTCTCTCTTGCATTCCATGATATCCAAACGAAGACAAGGGTGAAAGGAAGGGGGTTTGGGACAGGAATCTGTAACAATGGAAAAAGAAAACCAGCAGAAAAATATTTCAACAATCATACTTCTTATATGTCTAAACAAATCTAAGAAAAGATTTTTACATAGCATGCAAGGTCATAAAAAGGACTAAGGAGATAATGAAAAAATACATAACCTGCGATATTTCCTCAAATTCCTTCTCTGTTTGACCGAGAGAGCCCCGATAGCCAGGTTCAGTCCTCCAAGTGATGCCAATTATGATCTATAGATGTTTTAGAATCATTATGGACCCAATAATTTGGGTTGACATGGCCCATATATTATTTCTTCGTGGAACTTATTTACTTTGATGAAAATTTCTGAAAAAATTTTGACAGTCGTTCGAATATATATATATATATATATATATATATATATATATATATATATATATATATATATTCATCTGTTTGATTTACCCTATCAACGCGGCCTCTCCTTTCACATCTTATTTCTCTAGTTTCCTTCTCCATGAAAATAAGATCTGTTGAAACTGCCGCCAGCTCTGCATCAGGCAGCTGTTATTGGATATACTGTCGGAGTTTTTTCTTGAGAGAGTTTGTTAGGTATCGTTTTCTACTGTAGAACTTCCTGCTCAGTTGTTTCTTTAAATCCACACATACCTTTTGAATTTTCTTCCAGTGAAGTGCTTTTAACACTAGATGAGAATTGTCGAATAGCAGAAAATATGCTACTGAAAGCAAGAATAAATAGTGTAGGACTCAACACGGACTCCTGTGGAACGTCATTCTCATCTACGTACGATCTGGTGTTTTTGACGTTGGTAGTGATTTTGGAGGTGTGGTGTTGATAAGTTATCAATAGATGAGAAAACGTTGCCGTGAAGGTTGAAACTTATTAAAGTGCCAAGAACAACTGATTTCAGGAGCCGGTCGAGCCGCTTACTAAGTCAAAAATAGCAGCTATTAACTCGTGGTTATTTTCGCGGGGAGAAGCATTGTAAGATTGGAGAATTACTAGATTATCGGTAATGCTACGATTACGTCTGAACATTTACTGTTTCTTTCTTTTAATATAATGTTATTTGAGAAACCATAGATCCTTTTGTTTATGAGTTTTTCCGTAGGTTGGCACATTGCTCAGGTGAGTGCAGTTGGTCTTAGGAGTTTGAAATGATTGCTAGTTTACCTTACTCACGTGTAGAAATAATTATTTGTTCCCGCCGAAACTGGGGAATTGTCCTCCGGGTCCTAATTTTGTTGAATATTTTCAAATGGCAGCTGAGATTTTGCATGTTGAGAGGGTTATCGCTGCGTGAACTGAGCATTGAATGATTTTAGTTCTCCATATGATTTCGGTATATGCAGATCCTGAGGAGTGATCGGATTGAAAAATTCAAAAACTATAACAAGAGGTATCAGAAAGTCCACAATTGGTACCAGAAGCATCTCAGCATTTTTGGCGAGGTGCTAACGTACCACATGCCTTATAATATCACCTAAAGAGAATTTGGACTGATTGATAACGACATATAATGATTCTGCAAAAAGGTGCAACTGTATTTAACTCCTGTGCTCTAGGATTCTTCCTCAGATGATTGAAGGAATAGTATCTCATTACGGCTAAGAATATCCATTCTTTAAGGATATACCTTGAGGGAAATGCACGAATGGGTTGCAATGGTTAATGTTTAAGCGGTATATGAATATGCATGAAATACGGACCCACCACTACTCTTTAAAGATTATATTGAGTATCTTAAGTTTGCTGTAGTTGTAATTTCAATTGAGATAACACACAATAAGGGATAATGAGCGAAAAGTCCCACGACTTGTTTCAATCCAGTCGAAGAAGTTACTGAATGGAAATACACTCGAACGCTAATAAATCTTACAAGTATAGATAACTGGCGACAGATACATATATTTATCATGTTTGAAATAAAGAAGCTGCGAAATCCTCAATGACTCGCTGAGGAGTTGGTATAATTGGATATCCGCCAATACCCAATTAATGTAATGAAACAAAACAGGAATAAGATCGAATACAGGTTTTAATGTGACAATGATATTAATGAGATGAAAACTGATTTCCATTTGTTATTCGCGATGATTCTCCATCGATAAGCTGGATGAGCCACAAACGTTGCACGGGCTAGGCACTATAAATCTGATTTTTATTGCAGGATCAGCATTTCCATAACTTGTTGACAGTAATCAGCTTCTGCTTGTGCTTCTGATAAAACTTCCTCTTTCTATATGCTCAACCTGAAGAAAGAAAATTTATTGTGAATGGTAAACAGAATGAAGAGTAATGTATTAAAGATATTTCTGCAACCTTTCTGGAAATACCTTTTTTTAATTGACATGTGTGTAGTTTCACGTTAAACGAGATTCTACCTGCATGTTTCAGTTGTATTAATTCTTTTACAGTAAAAAGATAGCGTTATGTTAAAGTTTACTTGATCCACGCAGATTTTAATGAAGAAGGAAAATTTTTAGTAGGCAGTGATATCTCTTTTTCTTTTGTCTTGTTTTTCTGCTAACTTCTATAAAACACAAAACGGATTTTGATGCGAAAAATTTCTTCCTAAAGTGGAGAATTTCAAAGATTTGAATTTTGTCCGTTAATTTCTTGGCTTAGTGTGGTACGCAACTTATATATTCCTTTTAACTTCGGAAAAATATTGACGTCTAGGAACTGAAAAGGAAAACGAGCTGGTAATGCAACTGAAACTGTTTAATATCTTTATTCAATATTATTTAAATTTTTTGATTGTAAATGAGATAAAAAACACAAGGTTTAACTTTAACCTACCCTTTATTTGAAAAAATTCGACGACTTTTCGCTGACACAGCAGCTTTATCAAGAATGAAAAACAGAATGAAGAGTATGATATTATAAACAAATCGTAGAACAAGTTGGATGAATAACAGGAAAATCCACACCGAGCCATTGTACAGTTAGTATGAAAGGTAATAAAAACTAATTAAACAAGTTAAGTAGGGGTGAGTAATTCACATCCACCTGTTCATTCAAAAACTTGTCCGAATGTTTGTATCTATTTATTTCTAATGTTTCTAGGAGATCTAATTTTGAACTTTTGATTTTATATGTAATATGTCAAAGTTTTATTGAATGAATGGTTTTCTTTTATTAGGTGGTTTGAATAATTTGAATCAGATTTATATTTATCGAAGCTACGTTTATGTTCAGATGTAGCTCTTTATTATGATCTTCTACTGATAAAGGTAAATTGAGTAACCGATGTACCATGCATTACATCCAATTCAACACAAAGTTGCAGCTTTTAACAGCATGGTACATCGGTTACTCAATTTACCTTTATCAGTAGAAGATTATAATAAAGAGTTAAACATCATCAAACAGATAGCCATTAATAATTCATATAATCCGGATATGATAGATCTAATCATTCGTAAAAACTGTATCAGAAAGCAATAAATGAAGTATATCCTATTCATAAAGACTATGAAATATTCAACAGTTTAACTTTCTGCGGTTCTGCAAGTACGAATATTAAATCCTTTCTCGTCAAACAAAATCTTAATATAACTTTCAAAACTTTTAATAACTTAGGTAAACATATTAAAAATAATAAATCTCGTGTTGAAAAATCAAGTAAATCAGGAATCTATAAACTCAATTGCGGTTCTTGTGATAAAATTTATATCGGTAGGACCTATAGGAGTTTTGGCATAAGAACATCTGAACATAAACGTAGCTTCGATAAAAATAAATCTGATTCAAATTATTCAAACCACCTAATAAAAGAAAACCATTCATTCAATAAAAACTTTGACATATTACATATAAAATCAAAAAGTTCAAAATTAGATCTCCTAGAAGCATTAGAAATAAATAGATACAAACATTCGGACAAGCTTTTGAATGAACAGGTAGATGTGAATTACTCACCCTACTTAACTTGTTTAATTAGTTTTTATTAACGTCGTCGAATTTTTTCAAATAAAGTGTAGATTAAAGTTAAACCTTGTGTTTTTATCTCATTTATATCATGGATCTACATCAAGTAACGGCCTCCACAATTCAAAAACTTTTGATTGTCTCAATTATTTATTAGTTAAATCATAACGTTCAGTGTATTTCAATAATTTTGTTTTTTTCAGATAACAAGTTTTATAAGACGCTAACTAAGATGAGGTAAGTTTGATTTGTTAACGGCGCAAAACCTGCCAGTACTTTTCTAAAATAGTAGACCTTATCATATGTTTCAATTCGCCATCAGTTTCATTTTAAAATTAGTTAGAAAAATACCGAAATTGCTAAATTATTGAGAGTATTTCTTCGTTGTTATAATCCTTGCGTGTATTATGAAACTTGATCAGTTCAAATTATTTCTCGGAAAAACTGCGGATTTTCATCAGATTTCGGCAAAAATCGACTAGATATTGAAAATCTCTTTGCTGAAATAACTGGGATGTTCTCAATTTCTAAGCTTTATATCTTTTCTTATTTTGGATACTATGCACTCGACTCTTAGATACTCTTGTTTTTATTTTGATTTGCCTGAAATCGTAAGATTGGTAGATACACTACCTATTACATCAATTGGTGCATCTTTTCCATCAACTCTTCTGATTTTTTCTTGGAACCTTGAATGTACCATGGTTCATGAGTTTTTCCCGCAATTCATCATTATAGTTATTTTAGTTATAACATTTAATCATATTGAACTTTTCAAAATTTTCGTACTGCCTGGTCGCTTCGTTATTACGAACAATACTATGTTCATACAATAATTGTAACTTGATGGAAAGCATTTAATGATTCATCTGAATTGTCAATGCAAGATTTAATTATGGAACTGTTATAATGAGAGGACAAAACATATTTGAGCGATACCAATCATTATGTGTTCATTCTGTGAATGGATATAGAATTACTAGATCAAATTAGGAAAAAGTGATACGATTTTCGTTTTTTCATGAAAACACACCTTGAATGAATGAATTGTCTGCTCAGGTGATATAGTTCTGAAAAAATATGCCTATTGTTCATATTCAAAAAACGCAAGTTTTCTTTATACCTCAGAAACCATTCGATAAGAAGCAAATTCCGCACGTAGTTCGATTATACATGAAAAAGGGCATGTAAAATGTCAAAACCATTTTGACATAACTAAAAAATAACCGAGATGTTGGAACTTAGCTGTTAAGAAAATTTTCAAAATGTCCCAATAACTCTGTAACGACAACAGCTAGCTGGAATCTGTTCGTGGCAATGAATAAACTATGGAAAAATAAGACGTAGATGGGGAGTGTCCTTTATTCACTATATTCCACATAGCTGTAGTATCGAAACTTCGAAATCTGTCCTTTTTGTACATTACGAGCAGTGAGAATGCTCATCATAAAAACTTATCGCAAACATTTTAGGGATTAATTATTTTAGTATAAGTCGTTTGTGGGTTCGTAACAGGTAAACTGGCGACCTCAAATGTCAACACAAGACAATTTTCTAAGACTTAATGCTTTGAGAAATCCCACTCACAAAGGGGGTCATCCGAATGTACATTTTAGAAACGGACACTACATACAAATAGGTAACCAAACTGAGGAACAGAATGCAGACTGCTAATCTACATATCAGACGTTCATTGAGAGTTCCCATAATGTGGAGGAAATTGCCAGGCAGTGGAAGTTTGGGCTAGAAATCACATCACATGCGGAGGTGCAATCATGATCTGGGGTGGTACAAGCATTGGTGGAAGAACCGCGAACTATTCGTTCGTCATTAAGCAGCTACAAGCATGAAAAAACATTCACAAACATGAAAAAAGTTCCTACCAGTAGACAGCTGAAAGTTTCCCTCAGGATCAGATTATTGTGTGTTACCTCCTATGCGGTGTCGAAGCGTGGACTCTTACAGACAACATGAGCAAGAGACTGGAAGCCTCCGAAATGTGGGTTTATCGAAGGATGTTAAAAATTTCATGGACCGACCGAATCACAAACATTGAAGTCTTACATCGATTGAATAAGGAAACAGGATTTCAATACAATCAAAAAGAGGAAATTGGAATATTTTGGTCATGTTATGCGTTACGACAAATACAATATGTTACAAATAATAATTCAGGGAAAAATCGAAGGTTACCGCGGACCAGGCCGTCGTCGAACATCATGGCTTAAGAACCCTCGCCAATGGTTCGGACCAAGTACGACACCTTTATTCAGAAAAGACAAAATTCAAGTCATGCTTTTGATCGCCAACGCTCTAGGTGGCATGGCACGTGAAGAAGAAGCAGCTATAGATATATATTATTTTGCCTATACTGCATGGATAGTCATGGGACATGCAAGGCAGAAGAATTTTATAACCCATCACATAACATTGTCTTTCAAACAAGATATGAAGTGTTCCATGCTCCGCTACAGGAGTGAATACCATTATTCAAGAAACCATTGACAATTCAATGTCAGTACACCGAATCTATCTAGAGTGGCTTTAAATAATAGCCAAGGTCATACCCTGTAATGAACTTTGAAGAACCGCAACCTTACAGCAATTGACTATATTTTTCAATGAATACTTAGATTTATAGATGACCCTTAAATTCTTTTGATGTTATTCGGTTTATTTACTTCATTTCAACCTCAATTTGTCGAACAGTTGAAATAATTCCGTCCCCTATCACGAAAACTCTCGTTCTCGATTTCAAATCCGATCATAAAATCACATCTGAGACGGCGATCTTGATGAGATTCATTAAGTTCCGAGTTGTTACGGTCGGTCGACTTCCCCCCGTCGCATATCTCAAAGTCGTTGGCGTATGGATGCCGTAGAAACGCCGTAGTTATGTACGATGCGACAACCACGTCGAATATGATCGTTTTTACGGTAACGAATAACATTTCAACGAACAGGAATTACCTCTTCTTCTCGCCATTCCAGTTTCCCAAACCTGTAAATTCTTATTGTTTTCAATTGATCGGATAACGGCCGCGGCCCGACGAGAATAACAATTTTCGAAAAACTGGCAAAAATTCGAGCCGGGATCGACGTGCCGCTGCAACTTTATGTTCGGACGATGAAAAAGTGGAGTACGCGTTTCTGATGCGGGTCGGTATGTAAGTTTCAGGAACTTATAAGTACCAGGGTCGGTATTTAAGTATTATATCTTCAGTAGGATGTTTAAATGATTTGTTGATGTTTTGAGATTATTGGGGATAAACATAGCATGTACGAGATATATGAAACCAATTCGGAGTGAAATTCAAGCAATTTTGCCTTGTGAAAGAATACTTCTTTCTGTAGTTCTAAAACCCTAAATATGGGTCAGCCCCAAGGATCGTCTGCTTGGGAGCCCACTGTTGGTTCACAGACAGCTCCAAAACTGTCCAATGTGTTGGATCTGGTGTATATGTGCTGCCAAGGAACAGTCTGCAACTGTTTTTCAAGCAGAATTATTCGCCATTGATCACTGTGCTAATCAAGATGCATTGGCATCCGACAAGTGCACGTCACTTATTGTGCAGAAATGTCGAAGATTCTGGAAGAAATGAATAGGCTCCGTCTGATGTGGGTCTCGGGCCACTAGGGCATTGAGGGCAATGAGAAGGTGGACTCATAGACGGCTCGCGGAACTGCCTTGGGATTCATCGGACCGGAGCCTGGACTTGGAATTCCCCAAGAATGGAAAATAACCAGTGGTTGGACCTGAAGTTACAGTAGCCCTGGCTGAGCCTCACATACACTCTCGGGTTAGTATCAGTGGGCCTTCCACTTCGAGAACCATGGCTTCTTGAACTCTCTAGAATAGACCTGAGGGCTTTAATTTCCATACTATTGATTCACTGTCGCCTCATGATTCACCTACATAAGTTAGGATTGATCGTGAACCCTTCATGCTGTCTGATAGGAGGATATAGAATCGATTGAACAATAGCACGTAATGAGCGAATGTCCAGCTGGGGACAGAATCAGGCTTTAGGACCTTGCACCTAACAAACTGGAGCTGACTGACGGATTATTGAGCTCTCACCTTCGAGGATTATAACCTTCACAAGAAGTATGGAGTTTGTAGGTGAAATTTAGGCCAATTGTGCCACTTGGTCGCAGTCGCAGGGCTGTCAATCAGCCCGTCACTCAATATTAATATATTATCTTTAACCTAGAAAAAAACGGAACCCTTATAGGATTATTTAGTTGTCTATCTATCTGTCAGTCAAGAGTCTTCTCAGGAGCACTATGGAGTTTAAGTCAACGATATCTTGTAGCTGTTATAAAATAAAATATATTTTGCGGCATATTTCAGCTCTTGCAAGGGAATCAAACACTATGGGGTCCTTCTCGTTGTCCTAGAAACATGAAATTTGACGACAAGCAATGCCTTATGCTACAATTACAGTTGATCTAACCTAACCATGAATCTGTAGTCATCTCACGAAAAAAACTTTTCCTCAATAATGAACTTATTCCCCTTCTCTCTGGAACTCCTAGACGTTTCAAGTTGAGATGAATACCGTAAATACAGATCTGGAATTCGTTGAAGCTGTGAAAATATCAAAATTTTCAGTATAAGCAAGCTATGATTAGCCAAATGGCCAAATAGATTGAATTCTGCTTCAAATTTTCTGCCAACTAGAGTATTCTCCATATTTGGCCCTCAGTAATAATTAGCTAATTGCAGACCTCGAAAGAATGCTTCAGAAAAAGAGATTTCGCTTCAATGCAACAAGATTGCTGAAATTCCACTCATTTCGAAAGATGAGAAAAAACTTTCTACAGAAAAAGGGCGAGAGAGTATTTCTATTATTTCTAAATGATTCTTAACGCAGAATTTGAAAAAAAAGTGTTTGGACGGGTCATACTCGGAATTTATCGAATGATTTTTTATTTTGAACTTTTTAATGTTTTATTCACTTCTTAAAACCGGGCATTCAATACAGAAACCAACTACTAATAATCTAATGGGAATTTTATCGGAACGCTAACTTTTTACCATAAAATATTACCATTTTATGAACAGGAAGGAATTTTTCCTTATCGATGATTCCGAACGAACTCCTACCGATCAAAAAGACACTTAATTTTTTGTCTCGATCAACACCCAACCTCGAACCATGAATAACACATAAATTCCAAATTCACCAGATTCGAGCCTATCATTAGCAGTCGCCCCTCCTGCATCTCGACCGTTCAGTTCGATAGAAATGTGGAAAATGCAACTGTTCTTCCTCGTGACCTTTCGCTTCGGACTACCATTTGTCAACTACCCAGAAATTGTCCGAAATTCCATTAAAAAACAAATGCCGGAGATTAATTTGTGGGCCATAAATCAGGTCGCTCACACTATCGAGTTGTCCCATTATCACGCCGACAAATTTCGAGCGAGGTCTCTGGATACATAATGAAAGGCTACACGTAGATTTTTATGAGGTTTGCGGGCGACAGTTGAGGTTTGGATATATCTACCTGTAGCTTCGAGAAACTGTTGATGGGGGAGTAGTAGGCGAGGGACTTTCGGCTCGATTGAATTCTTCGTTCGTTCAAGAAGAGCTTCTCTTTGTTGCCTGTCACACAGTACCGCCGCCAGAAGACAAATTTATTGTCTTGTCGGCTACAGGACCGTACTGAAGGGAATCTTCGTTTAAACTGGATACAATACCGTACGATATAAAGGAGAAAACAAAACTTCAATTCCAGAAGCTCCACATTTTTTTCACGAACAAATGTTTAACATTTTCATACATTTTTCGTGGACACCTTGACCACTCGAAGTTCCTCCGAAATACTAATAATTCTGAGTGTATCTATAGAAAGTTTCCTGTAATAGCGAACTAAACAGAAGGTCTCAATCGAAAAAATGGCAGAAAGTTCCTATCGATCTTCAAGAATGACGAAAAAGTTATGATTTTTACAATTTATGCGACTTTTTCGATTTGATTTGCAATTGTCTTGAATTTTTGAGGGTGAGAATATTTTGGCGCATTGGGCTGTCACTGTGTTTTCCATCACGTTATGATACTATTGTTTGTGTGTTTTTTCCTTTAGCATGTTCTATTTCTGGTAATGACACGCCGGGGAATGTTGTTACCTCACTTACCCGAGAATTCTGCCGAACCACTTTCATGTGGACGAAAGGGATCTTTAATGTCCAGCACATCTCTGTTAGACAGGACCGACGGTTTTATATATTCTCCGAAAGATGGATACTCAAGCGATTCCCAGAATCTGCACACCTTCATTAATAGTTCTGCATTTCCTCATAACTCGTCTTGACGAAATAAATTAGAAATGAAATTTGAGGGATACTTTACCATATCTCTAAAGGACCTGTTGGAGGCTTCAGAAGAATGGAAAATCAGCTCCATATCTCGAGTTATGGCTATTACTTTCTTCGTATTTAACGCCTTAATCGCGACAGCTGACAGAACTCACATCTATTCCAGAAGTTCTGAACGGTAAGAGTAGATAAATGTCTTCGACAGCGTCTACCAGCGCCGATCCGATGAAAGCATCAGACCAAATCTACTCTTCCTATATTCATCACATCACCGGACAAGTTCGTTCAAATAATCATCGGTGTCCTATCAAATCGACTATAAGAAGTCCTAACAAGTGTCCCATAAATATACAGGCACCATCAATTAAGATATCAGTACAGGGACTTTGATAACTCACGATATTTATGGCTTGCTTATGCCAACCCTGAGTGATAAACTAGAAGCCTATCTTTAATATATAAAACTTTAGAAACACCCGTTGTGTCACCGAAAATATCGGTGCCATAAACAGCTAGAAGCTTTTAATTGGTCGTGATAGACCCTTTCAGAAGTCCTCATTTTTTCTACGAAACGAGAAACAATATGAGATAAGAAAGCATGCAGTAGATTCATAATGCTCTCTATTTCTCTTGAATTCTGTATGGATATCGTTTGAAATATTGTAACAATCTAATATTTTGTATTATACTCAAGTCTGATTTTAATCAAACACGATGGTATGTCAGATTTTCTCTTGCTTGTTGACGAGTTCGAGAGAGACAACCAGGTGTTTCGATGGGGCCCCTTTCGGAATCAAAAGTCGGTAATTAGAACTGGTCCCGGTCGACTGGCATGCCGCTGGACCAGAGAAAGTCGTGGGTGTAAAATCGAACGGAATTCGGGCTCGTTACCAGAAAGTCTTGAGACGTTATCTATTTGTATTCCTTTAACAGTGCATTTTTCGAATAAAGTTTACTCATATTATTTTTCTATTCTTACGTGGTTTCTAAATGATCCTCTATATAAACTGGAACACTCTGTATATTCAACTATACTGAGAATTTAAAATTTTCAAGATGTTGACTACGAGAAACCAAATACAAAAGAAGGGAAACTAAAGTCGATGGAAGAACGAATTTGATTATGACGTAGTACGGTACAGACTTTGTATCAAAAAAGTGGTAGCTTAAAGATATCATTTGCAACTACTTAGAATCAAAAGAGAAGCATGCAAAATAGAGAAGTTTGAGAACCGCTGTACCAAATCAAAATATTTCGGGAACTTATTTAAATTACAAAACGATTATGACAACCTGATATGAATTAACGCCTCTTGTTAATTTGAAGCTATTTTCATCAATCAAAATCCTAATAAAAAGTCTTGTTAACTCACGAATTATTATAAAGTTTAATTTTGAGTTAATTTATGTATGGGATTCAGAACCGCATTTTTTCGCCGTAGCCAGCGCGTACAGACAATTTCGGTATGTCCAAAATTCGACGCTTTAACTTTAGAACCCTTTAAAAACTTCCGGAAAGATGGTCCGATTGAATAATCAAACGGACGGCAATTTAGTGGCCTGCTGGTATATTATCAGTCGATAAATCCAGTGATATAGACCTTGTTTTGTGCACAAGGTGTCACGAACCCTCATAAATTATTAGTTAGTCAACGCTCAGGTAAGTTACAGTGGCAGACCGCCAATGGGACACGAGACGAGGCCGTGCTGCTGCTTTGCGGCTATCAACATGCAACCGGTTGATGTTGATACCGAGAGCAACTAGTTTACGATCTGCTGAAAGAGCGAATCGTTTGCCAACGACTTGGAAGATTTGTCAAAACGTACTCGAAGACAATCTATCCTGGATGAATATTAATAAAATTGTGCGGTTCGCCGAAATCCCCATCGCGAGAAAACCGGTGAATCTTAACCGAATTTTTCGAAATATGATAACTGGAACTGGTTTTTTTGAATAATATAGTGTCGGGAAGAATTAATCTCATCATCATAGATGATGCTGTGGTAATTATGTTTTCGAAAAAAATTATCAGTTGCTTATTTTGATAATAAAATGAATGCAGTTATTCATCAAAATCCATTTTGTCCCCTTCAATATACTGGCTATTTGCTTCTTGTACCAACGTTCGATCTAATCGTCGAAACATTTTTTTAACTCTGTTTTTCGCCATTGGAGCTGTCTTATTACTTTCGTCTATTTCGCGACACCTTATAACAAAGCAATAGTATGAAAAAGGAGGTTCATTTTTTCTTTAACATAATTCTTCAATTTCTTCAAATAATGGACTTATGAATTGTTCTAAGATCATGGGGCACCTGATAAACAGGAATTGGAAGCTACATGCATAGATAATCTTTTCACAAATATAACGCGTGGTGAAGTTTCTGTTTTCCAACCTCATATATCAGATCATACAGCCCAGAGTTTTTTATTTCAGATTAGTGGTCGTCAGGTTAACATTAGAGATAAGAAATTTATACCTAAGTACACCGACCGGATTTTGTTCGTGCTCTCGGGTCTGTTAGGTTAGATTAATGATGATGTTTATAATTTTCCTGATGGGAATGGATGGAATGTGGGTTTTCTTCTCTGGTCACTTCATGAACAAGTTTGAAAGTTTTTTTCCAAGGGTCCAGGGGCAGTATCTTTTCATCGGGGTAAAACGTATCAAACAGAACGAAACATAACATTAATTAAGAACAAATTAGATTATCTATATGTGGTTTCTAAATTTAGGCCCGAGCTTGGAAATTTATATAAGGCTATCTAAAGTAAATATGATATAGAATTCACAAAATCAAAACAACGGTACTATGCTGAAAAGATCAGAAATTCAGGAAATAAGGCAAGAACAACCTGGCAAATTGTGAACAACGGTAAGTCGAAGTGTGTAATCCTCCCCTCAGGAAGTTGTTAACAATTTCAACAAATATTTCATAAATGTCGCACCCAATCTGTGTAGGGATCTACCCAAGTGTAAAAATCGGGCGGTCTTGGATCGTCACGAGAGGACTTTCTCCATGCCCCCAGTGGCTTGCGATGAGGTAATGGGGATTGTTTAAGGGTTGAAAAACAAATCATCATACGGTTATGATGAGGTTCCGATCAATCTTATTAAGAAACCACTTCATGTTTTTATACAACCTCTCTCTTATATCATCAATAAAGCATTCGAGGAGGGCATTTTTCCTGATGCTCTGAAAGTTGCAGTGGTGAGGCCTCCATATAAAAAGGGCTCACATGAGGATATTTCCATCTACAGGCCAATAAGCCTTTTAACATCGGTCTCAAAAATTTTTGAAAAAATAATGCTGAGCGACTTCTTAATTTTTTCAGAAAATTAAAAATTTTTAGCATAAGTCTTTGAACTTACACAGCCTCGGAGGCAGCAGAGGTGCCGCTGGGTATTTTCCTCGGTTTTTCTAAGGCTTTTGATTGTGTGGAGCATAGGAGGCTGTTAATGAAGCTGAAAGCTTGCGGTATTAGGGACAAACAACTCAAACTTATAGAGAGTTATTTAAAGAATCGCAGGCAGATGGTTGAAATTCAGGTTGGAAGTGGGGTTTTTCGATCAGAAGAAAAAAATATTTCAATGGGTGTTCCGCAAGGATCAATCCTTGGGCCTTGTTATTTTTAATATATATATCAATGACCTCCTTGATACAATAAAATTCCCGAACTTCATTTTACTGACGCTTCAATTACTCTCGACGCTTCCATGCTTGTTGTTGATCAGGCTTGCACTGCTGTAAAAGAGTGGAGAGATGAAAATCGGCTTTGTCTGAATATGAACAAAACTGAATGCGTTGTTTTCTAAACTGATAGACCTGATAAAATTGTGCCTCCATCCATTCAGATTCAGGACTCAAATATCTCGATTAGTGAGTCGCCTAAATTTTTGGGTTTACCACTGGACGCCAATATGAAATGGAGAAAATGTGGAGTATCTGAAGGGCAGGCCCAACACTGTGATATACTTTTTGAACGTCTTGAAACACTATGTCGATGCAAATACTCTGAGGATAGTGTATTTTTCCAACTTTGGATCACTTGTAAACTATGATGTAGCTTTTTCGGCGGGTGGCTCGTTTTTAGATAGGATTTTCGTGAGGCAAAAACTTTAAGAACAATTATTCACATGAGCTATTTGAAGTCATGTAGGGGAGGCTTCAGGAAGAATGGTATACTCACCTTAAGAGGGCTGTACATTTTTCGTTGTCTTATTATGTTCGTGCGAAAGCATGGCTACCATTTTGAACAATTTCGCAATACAAATAATACCAAGCGAAGCCTGACTCTCACTGAAAATAGCATGCAGTATCGTTGTTTGAAAATCTTTAATGCACTACCTAGGTTGTATCAGGAAGTACCAGGCCGGAGCTATTTGGTAATGGGAAAAGCGCAATCTCCTTACAGAATGTGAACCCTACACCATGAATGAGTTCTACGAATGTTGTGAGGGCAGGAGGGCCTAATCTAATTGAATTGTTCTCGTTTGAATCAGTTCTGGTTTTGTGTGGCATTTTATTCATTTGTATGATATTGACATTTTAACGTTTTTAGTTTTGTTACATCGATTGTTTGTTACAAAATATATGAAACATATATATATATATATATATATATATATATATATATATATATATATATATATATATATATATATATATATATATATATATATATATTCTTTTGAAAAGAGAGGATTCACAAAATTTGAATAAATTGTATTTACAATAAATGTTTATATCTATAATTTTGGTGTGTCAGAAAAAGCACAAGTGTGAGCTCAGGGAATGAAACAGGGGAGCCATACTATCTTGTATATGATTCAATAAACGAGTGAAAAAAACCTGAGGAAAAAACTCGTTTCCCTGTCGCTATTGCACTAGCAATAGCTTGTCTGTTTATGTTGTGTTAGTGTCGTGTGTACAAAAAGAGTACCAAAGATTTTTCTGCTTAGCCGCTTCATTCTCTCTTGCATTCCATGATTTCCAAACGAAGACAAGGGGTGAAAGAGAGGGGGTTTGGGACAGGAATCTGTAACAATGGAAAAAGAAAACCAGCAGAAAAAAATTTCAACAATCATACTTCTTATATGTCTAAACAAATCTGAGAAAAGATTTTACATAGCAATCAAGGTCATGAAAAGGACTAAGGAGATAATAAAAAAATACATAACCTGAATTGTTTCCTCAAATTCCATCTCTGTTTGATCTATAGATGTTTAAGAATCATTATGGACCCAATAATCTGGGTTGACATCGCCCATATATTATTTCTTCGTGGAACTTGCTTAATTTTAAGAAAAATTTGCTAAAAAACTTTGACAGTCGTTCGAAAAATATGACATTCAGTCTAGTCTAGTAGTCTAGTTCCTGAAAACATTCGAAAAACTTCCACAGATCCTTTTCTGAGATAATTTTACTGGAAACTCTTGACGGGACAAGCGTTCATTGCTTTCATGAATATAATGCTCAATAGTAATCCTAATATGGGCAATTATCAATATTTCATAACAACGACATCTTAGTTTGGACACAAATGTGGTTTATAGAAAATCTCCACTTGTTTCGGGAGTACGCATTCACGGCTCGACTTGAAAGTCAAGTCAATCTTTGGTTTCCAGAATTCAAATCAAATCGAGCTTTTTCTCTTGTTAAGATGGCACAACTGTTTTCTATACTGAGTTCGAACAGTGCTCGATTTTATCAGTTCTCACAAGTGTGTTCTACGATTTTTACAATGGATAAAATTATCGAACATAGAAGTTGTCTCAAATTTTGTATTGCAAATGGAATTTCGTGTGCCAAATATCTTAAGATGTTACAGAAGGCTCACGGTGAGTCTACTGTATCAAAAACACGTGCATATGAGTGGTACAGTGCATTCAACAGCGGCATGATGTGTGTTTGACTCGTTTCGGTTGGCCATCTACATGTTCAACTGAAGTAAACATCAATATAATGAAGGAAATTCTAATTGAAAATCGTTTGTTTGAGGGTGTCTGACGAATCAATTCGTAGCATTTTAAACGATTGTTTGGATATGAAATGCTTTGCCGCTTGACCTGTTCCAAAAGTACTGAATTTTCTTCAAAAAGGAATCGCGTAAAGGTCGCAGTTCCGACCCCATATTCATAAAACGCATTGTAACTAGTAATGAGACATGGGCTTATGAATTTGACATACAACTCATTATTTTGCACAACGATAATGCACCATCTTTCATGGCTATATTAAGCGTGTTCACAGCCACCTGCAGAAAAATAGACGCGGTTTGTTTTTCACACGGGTGGAATCGTCTATATTAATCAAGATTCTTCATCGTGGTATCATATTTCAAAGATGTATTTCACCTAATTTTTCTCCAAACGCCCTGATTCGTAATATTTTCACCGGTGCTAGGAAATTCCCAAACTGTAATTGAGATATTGGAACTGAGTCCAAAATGTCTATAGATAAGAAGTTAATCAAGAAAATGTTATAAATCTAGTGAAGGAATGTGTAGGTTATTGGGAAAAGTTCAGGTTAACATATCACTCCCTAAATTATTACACTGTATTCCAGGGAAAATTTAATTCCTCCACTCTAACTAAATCATATACGAATTGTGGCCGCTTCACCTTTTGAACAAGCGTATGTTCACACGAGTGAAAACCTATCTGTGTTCTGTCTTTTACTTCGTAGTCAATTTCAATTTCAACAATTCCTGATTACTCAGAAAGAAGAATATCAATTTTCTCTAACCTCTATTCAAAAAAAGCAAACTGCAAGCGTTGTAGTTAAAAGGAAGTCGTTACAATAAAAAGTGGATGTGAAAGTGCACAGATCATTTTGTCATTTCCGAAGTCTGGACTAGTAACAATCTTGAAGATATTACCGCCCACACTGAGTTCTTCGAAAGCGGTCAGATATAGCCATAATATCATTGAGATCACTCCATTTCATCATGCGACTCGAGCGTCTCTCATCACGCCAAACACGTCCAGTACGAGGGTTCGAGAAAAAAATGCGGCACTCCTTTCGAGATCGATATCGACGGATAGAGCCGCAGATAGATCGCGATTAAAATACGCACTCCCAAGTATTTTCTGCCGATCGTCCGTTTAATTGCCGCAATAATTTTTGCAGAAGAATGTGTCGGTTATTAATAGGAGGCTGCGTATTATGGATGACCATAAACGGTCAGAAAGATATATTTCAGATAGAAAGTTCCCGGTAACTGGTGTCGGACCGTCGGCGAACGCAAGAACCCGAGGAGAAGACAAATTATGTGTAGATATTAGTAGAGCACGCGTTGGTAGTTGTATAGTAGCTGTATGTGTCTGATGCGGGTAAAGATAATGTCTGCAGGATCGTACACGGCGCGAGTTTGTTAGTGAACGATCGAAAGGAAACAACTTCCACTCGAATGCGATCGTTAAAGGGTTTTTCACTTCCTTATTTGTCCCATCGCACCTTTTCTTATCTGGCCGTTATCTGGTTGGATTTTCAACTATGCGACTTTGACTAATGCTCCCGTTTCGTTCGGCGTAGGGACCGATGGTACTTCCGCTCAGATAGAATGATAGATTTCGGTTTGAGTTGAATAACTGAATAAGCAAAAGAACTCGAAGAATTTTTCATTAAACACGCCTTTTCCTGAAAAGCTATCAGTCGTCTTCGTTTGTGGAACGTCGGCCCAGCTGGTTCAGTTCCTTGTATAATAAATTGTGAGTTATGATGATACTTTTTATCTACCTGTATACTGAAAGGCTCTTCAGCAATCAAAACATTGAGCATCAAAAAAAAAAACCTTTCCTCATTCTTTTTGAACAACTAACGCTAATGATGGAAAGTTTTGTCTGGTTTACACAAAAAATCTACATTCAGTAATGTTTACTCATAGGAGTCTTCCAGTTTGAGATCATGACGATACTTTGACTGAATCAGACAGCTAACAGAACTGAGTACAACTAATGAGCGGATTACGGTCTATTCTGACAGTCGGGTTGTTCTGGAAGCCCTGGACGCACACAAGAACCATAGATCTAACCATTTGTTTCTTGTAGTAGGAAGTTCCAATTATTACTTTCATTATCAATGATCACCCACCAACTGCAATAAGGTGGTTTACGCTATAATGCTCAACGTCCTGGAGTTTGTTATAAAATTTTAAACGAATTATTTATGGTGAGGTGTAACTATCGTCCATTATAGATTTTCCTTCCATTAGGCAGCAAAGCCATAATCGTGAAAGAATTCTATCTCCTCTACTGTGGACCCTATTCGTCGACGACCTGCTGGTGAGATACCTGCTTTTGTCAATGAACTATTGAGGGAAATCGGAGACAACGATATCAAACGTGCTTTAGGCGGTATTGAACTCAATATAAGGGTGATGTATCACCCTCTAAAAAATATTTCTAGTACCTTTTAAAAGAAAAAGAATATTGTATGGATTGAAGCCATCAACTATCTGTGGTGAAACCTTCTCGTTCTCGAAGTAAGGTAAAACTAAAAGTAATCCTACATAAGTAACTTAGCTACGATCCTCACTTGGAAATAGTTTGTAACAAAGCCAGAATATCCTTCAAGACCTGAGAACGCATGTGTGGAATGACATAGGACGTCAATCCAATGCAAATACACTGACCATATACTATAGCAATTAGATTATTAAAATATTTAAAGACAATCAAGCAACAATGAGATATATGGAACTGCCAAATTATTCTGGACAGACTTGCTGGGAACACAACAGACTCACCATAATGTGGGTGGATCATTAGGGTTACTCAGGTAACGAAGAGGCAGATCAACTGGCTTCAATTTCTGCCTCACTACTCCTAATGAGACAGGAATCTTGTTTAGGTGTTCCACTTCAAAGTGCTCAACGGACGATGACGTACAGGATGGAAGTTGAACTTAGCAGTCTCTGCTTTGAAACGAGTATGATCAGAGGACCTTTCCTTGAACATGATAATCGATTTCTTTCAAAAGCTTGAATTGTCCAAGGATATATGAATCGAGTGAACCTGTCGCTCCATCAATCAATCCTTCTGGCTTTGGGATTTACTTCCGCATTCATGTGCCCTTTCACTAGCCCGGAGTATCTCTTGTAGCGAGTGCCTTCTGGTATTTTATGGAACTACCTCTTCCAGAGTGGCTACTTTCATCCAGGCTGTCCCTATTCGCATCTAACCAATATATTTTACCACAACCTCCTAGTAAACGTAACCTTACCACACTATAACGGAAAATGATCAGTTTCCGCCTTCCTTAAGATCCTGCACCAAACCATACCTCAGCTCTCGTCTTCTGAATTACTACTACAGCGCTGACAATGAAGAATTTCCGTATGGTATTTCACGCATTCCGCTGCCATGACTCTCATTCTGCAATTTGCTTCACCAGTATGTCCCACTTCCATTCTATTCCATCTCAAGCGCCCTTTATTATCCATGAAGAAACAGTTGCATTGTCCCTGATTGATACGCTACATACCCACGTCCCGAGTCTTTGGAACCGCTTATTTACGTTTTCTCTAAATACACCTTACCTGACTACTGTTCGCAATCCACTGTCTGCTGAGTACCTCAAGGTCTTCCGCGAAACTTAACGTAGTTTAACCTATTTCTTCCTTACTTTGTTAAAATAAATCTCAGACAGCAATAATAAAATAATTCCTGCCTTTGCTGGAGATCCCCTCGCCCTCTTCCTGATATTTATAGTAACAAGGATGGTAACCATGGGAAATTGATTTTCTAACATTCTGCGTATCGTTTCTTCTTCGCATACCATATGTTTCAACTTTTGTTCAATCAGTCTGTCGTTCACTACAGATTCGCTTTCCGCTGAGTATGCAGTAACTCTTGGTTAACAGGTAACTCTAACGCATTCAACTATCGTTGGTCTCTATCCACAACTCGCAATGTATTCAGTACTCGACATAGGAACTTAACAATTCACAAGCTTCTTTTGAAACAGCAATAGGTGTCGTTCTTTCTACCATACAATCCTAAGAAATTTACCATAACTAGTGTTTATTGGTACCTGGTTATTTAATCTATTTGTATTTTGTAATTAGTAGTAGGGTTGCTGCATTTATATATCTATCGAGTACCTTGAAATCTTCATGTTCGATGGTGGTGCTAAAAGAACTCACGGTAAATGGTAACGGATATGGTGAAGACCTCCTGTTCACAATGGAGTAATTGTCAGACCTCCTAATGTTTAATTAATATAAATTAATGTTGTTTATGTCCTTGATTGTTATTCTTACTCAGGTTGCCTGAAACTGAATTAGTTCCTTTTTTTTCTGAAATAAAAAGGCATGTATACAAGAGACGTAAACTAGCACCCTCTATTTATTACTGTAATCATCATCATATAATCTGATGTGGAAACAGAAGAAAGATATTTGAAATCAGCATCAACATGAATTATTCCACCAGCAATAGTGGTTATCATGTTCATCATCGTAATTATTCGAGGAGTGTTCAAGCTCATCAATGGAATTCTGCTTGAACGTTTAGAAATTTTCTAGAAAGTGTTTCCGACCTTTTTTCAATTTGGCGATCTTACTAAGTAAGATGAAGGATGCCATTGCTTTATTATGAGATGATATACGTCCAACAGTTCACGGTGAAATCTGAACCGAATGTTATATAGTGAGGAATAAGCGGCATACCATGTACTATTATAATATCTGTCATTTTAGTCACCTCGAAAATTGTATAAAACGTTTTTATTACTTTGTACATCGTTTGATCATCTTCAGGACTCCTACTTTAGATTTTACAACTCTCTTATCGTTACACGAATCAGGCCGTAAGACCTCCGTATTCACACAGAATGATATGAAATTCCTTGTACCATAACGCGACAATCCTAAAAACTGGCTTATCTACTCGCAATCTATGGCGACCGGACAGAAATATGTCACGATAAAATATGAAGCGTCATCGAGTCCATCTTCATCTGACGGGAATGGCGGACGTTTGGGCCGAGATATTTATATTGTTGTCTACAAGTTGGTAGTTTATTATGTGTTTCGAATGAAGTTTGTTTCTCAGAATCAACTGGTGTCGGTTCATTGAACGCGAGAAGGTAACTCGACTAGAGCCGTAAGAATATCAGCAAGACGTAATTAGAAAAATTTCTTCGCGTGATATTGCTGTAGTTTAGGTAGATTTTATATGCAACCCTGAGGAGCCCTAACAAGACCGAAACTGAAGCCGATAGTTTCAAATTGTGATGCCCAACTTAATTGTATGTCAGGTGTCAGTGCCGTTCATTTTTTTCTTAATTGAAACTTTAGGCATTTAGAAATCAACAAAAATGTCGCTATATTACCGCATATTATTTTAGTATTATTAAGGGAAAACTAAACCGAAGCAACCCATTAACATGCAATTACTCATCATTTTTCCTTTCTTGAAGGGGGTGCTAATTAAATAAAGTTGAAAGAAAAATGGACATAGTCTCCCCCAAAAGCGTTTCTTCCCTTTGTTAATTCATAGATGAATTAAATCATGGAGGATGCGATTGCGTGATACTACTGAGGCTGCAGGAGCCTCGACGGAACTGGTGAGCTTGCCAGATAGTTGAAAAATTAATTTAGGTAGTCATCATGAATTGTTCAATGAATGATGAGCCATTGTTCAACCAATAATTTATAAAATGAATTATAACCCTTTTTTGTTGAAGCGTCCTAGAAATGATATTCCTCAACAAAGAAGATCATAAATACGTATCTTTTGCAGTAAATACAATTCGCGAAAAGTGAGGTAACTAACGTTAAATAACAAAATAGCTGAGAGCACTCAACGGATAATGACAGTCAACATTCGAGAAGAAACACTGATTTAATACATTCAAAATAATTCACTGTATGTAGTTATGTGATAAACTTAAGTGCTGAAAAACGAAATAAAAGATTTCATAGCAATAAAAAGCCACAATAGATATTGTTCGCTGACGTTTTTACTACTATTCTCGGGCAATATATCATTTGTCCTGCACAACTCGTTTCTGGTTATTTCGTTGTAAATTTGGAACGCTGTCCGACCATATGGATTGGTGTACTTCGTTAGAAAAAGCACGGTTGAATCACACACCTGGAATTAGAAGAAAAAGTTTATACAAAATCACAGCATCAAATTTAAGGTACATTGCTTACTTCTTGGCTACTGGTTGAGTTGTTTCTCTTTGCAAATTAGAGGAATTGACGAGTTTGGCACGCTGATGGTTGAAGTAAAGCAATCTAAATTGCTTGATATCAACAAACATCGTCATCAGTAAGCAGGTTAGGTTAGAATACTTCTGTACTGCCTCATCCATCAGGGCTGTTGTGACGTCACGTTGGTGTGTTTGAAATTAGTAGAGGGCCATTCGATCATAGCCGTTAGTAGATAGATGGGGACTAGATTTTTTTCATGTATTTGTCCGTTAGAAATAAACAATTTACCAAAACTGGAAGATTATGGTCTCAATGATTATGTTATAACGTTGAACTTGGTTAAGATACGGTCTACGGTACTCCAAATCTTTCAGTTGAGATTAAAATCACCATTCCTTCTGTGTAGGATTCCGAAGATTTTACATGCTGATAACAAAGATACCAAATCAATAACCGAGATTTCTCAAAGCAGTTCGTGATTGATTGGGAAAAGGCCAAAGAAAGAGTGATACTTATCCTATGTCTTTTTCAAAGCGGATATGAGTAATATTGAACAAGATAGAACAAGAACAACTTAACTGTAGAACAGTAGAGCAAGAGAAGCAGTTTCAAGAGTGTGGACGCCGGCAGCTCATGTGACCCAGCTTATTATATTGTTTCCCATGTTTGGGATAGAAAATCAGTCAGAGAAGAGTCATTGAAAAATACCCCCAATTATCACTGATATCAAAAAAAAATAGCCCAACGAATTGAAATAGAATGACATATAGATCACGTCGTCAATATTCAATAAAGCTTAAGAAGAAAAGAAGTATCAACAGAATTTAATTATTAATATTCCTATAAAAAATCCATATGAGGTAATGAAGAGAATAAATGAAATAGCTTTGTTTTGTTTATAAAAAACATTGAGGCATTCATTCCGTGACTAATAATTTAAATGTTTTCTGATTGCCATTCATTCTTGGAGAGCCTGTAAATGAGATTTTCCCTAAGAACTAATTACATTGAATTTAATTACTTTCCAAGGACCTCGTGCTTTCAAAACACAATATTCTGAATATTCTCGGATTAAAACAGACAGATTACTAGTAGAATATGAAAAACTGGACAGTTAAGTCTAGTAGTAAATATTATGGTTTATGGTCATGAGAATATATGAACATGAAGTATGTTGTATAAATTGAATAGTGAAAAGGATGCCTAAGCTAGATGGAAGTCTTCTTATCATTCGATTAGAATTCGAACTACTATATTATGCTTCAACTTTTCCCCTCAACATACTTCGAATGTTCACAATTTTGGGGTTAGTAAAAATGTAGAGTAAATACATTGAAAATAATGAAAGATTGGCTGCACAATTGGCAAATCACGTAGAAAATATGATCGAAATATCGATTCCGCTTCGGCCACTGTGACCATAATAATTAAATCTTTCATGTGTTTCCGATCATTTTCTCCTTTTTACAATAAAATTGAGAAAGCAAGTTCTGCTAATCTTGTAGAAGTATTCGAAAGATGGTAGGATTTTCTCTAGTGTATCTTGTATTATATTAGTAAGTCTTACAAATTCTGTTCATTGGTAACGATGTAACACCTGTTTTAATTTCGAATTGTTTGCTACAGTTCCACTTAATAATTATGGAACGCAACCGGAATATCCTTTAATCGTATATCTGAACGTAGCCCTGGCACTAATTCTATAGTTCAGTAGACATAGAACAGAAGGATAACAGAACTGAAAGGCGTATTTCACTTCATTCTCACAATATCGGTATGTAAAGACAATGATATGGAATGTGACGTCATCTAAGTCGTTTTTCAATGTGACTTGTCCAATTGTTTATAATAATTACTTATATAATACTTGACGTTGGAGGTCGCACTAGAGACTCACAAAGACAAATTCCAGTTTTCGAATTTATGAACAAAATTTAACATAATGCAGAACCATCTTTAATCCTCATTAACTTCGTGTTCAATAATGAGATAATTAATTATATTTTTTCTACTTGGCGCGAGCAGTTAATTAGTTTTTCTCGCTTTTCTGGCGAAAATTTCAATTCATTATTCATACAATATGTTCTGTGCAAAGCTTTGAATAAGATTAATATGTAATTGGTGTAAATCTCCGGTTATGAGGTTTAACGATTCAATTTTTGCATAATACCAATACAAATCATAATTAATTGTATAAGATATAGCTGTGAGTTATGTTGGACACGCCAATAAAACCGAGGAGTGTAACAGGTACTGTACACCATACAGATGGGTAATCAATATGGATATGTACAGTGCTAATCGAAATTATCGAGAACTTTTTAATGTAAAAAGATTAAGACAAAAGACGTAGACCAATAACCCTGATACTGGGATACCCTAGTGGGACAAATCACTGAAAAGTTGAAAAATCGAGTGGGAGAAGGCAGATAGAATACAACGCGATGTAAGAGATGTTCACAACGAAAACTTCCTTTGCGCGTTTACCGAAAAAGTCAAAGACGACGATCACATTGAAAGAGTGCTGTGATGCATCTTCTCTCTTCTACACTACTAAGTGTTTTCGAGTAGATCGAAAACTTACTTCTAGATCAAAATCCAGCACTTCCGTAAACATTGACGTTTTCATCCGAAAATGTTTATTTCTATCTGAAATTGTGTTGAATTAGCTTTCGAAATTGTCTCCGTCATAACCCTCTCGATCTTTCATAGAAATTAACGAAATTCGACCTGTCAAAATTGGGCTTTCTATTTCGTCGGCTCTATTAATGTGGGGTTAGCAGCAGATATCGTTCGCATATCCGATGATTTCTATGTGCCTCCTCCTTTAAAGAGAAATCGTCTCTTCACGACTTGGTTTTGCGACTATTGAGCAATTTCAATGGCATTGATTCCTGAAGAAAATACCAGAAATTAGAGCCTTTGACTTTTGTACCCCTTGATCTTACCGGATCCTCGAATATTTCAGGTTATATCCGGTTATTAAACAGATATTCTCTACTGATTTTTATTAGGATTAAACCGCCGTCAACTGAATATACAAGGTTAGGTTAGTTGACACCTGACAGTTCCCGTCAGATTGTGCTATCAGTGTGACATCTGCATTACCTTCACAATTTTTTTCACCTTTACTGAACACACAAGATCAGTAGGAGAAAGTAAAATAAATATTCTTCTAATTCTATGAGGAATACCAAACTATTTTTTAATGAAACATTAATTAGTTGTGTGAAAAGTGATGTATTTTGAGTAGAACTGATGTTTCTCAGTCTCGATAGACTTTTAAAGGAAAAATTCTCAGTATTTCCTTTATTTTCTTATCAAAGTTCCTTCTCAGTTCTCAGTAATACCTAGTAATTCCTCAATATGGTAGAGCAGTATAATATCCACATCAATTTCATTCCAACAACATATAAATATTCACAAATTTTATTGAAGTTTCAATCTATATTAAGCTTCATTAATAAAAGTCATAAAATGGAGATCATGTCATTTAATGATAAGTCCCTTTAAAATCGTATCAGCGTATTCAGCGGACATCAATAAACGAGTATAATTTATCTTGGCATAATGCGGTCCCCCATCGACTCTTCGAACAGCAGGATAACGTACCTAGAGCACAGAATGAGATTTTCTGCCTCCCGCTCGAGAATTTTGATGACCAATGTCGATTATTGCTACCTCTCGGTAGGTTTCACATTCATATATTTAAAATGGGCTCTTACAGCATTGCGTAGTTATTCAAGTTACGTTATTAGGATCGTATAGTCGTTTATTTCAACTCAGAATTGGCCTACTGGCTGTTAACTTAAATTATTTACTTACAATGAAAGTTATTTATTGTTTAGAAATAAGTGAAATGCTCTGAATATCGGTTAAACATTCGTCTCAAATTGTTGAGAGTGTTTCAAAATGTTTCATTCAATTCTATATAATCTCGGCGTGTTTTTCGATAACAACGAGGGTTGATCATAAATCCTGTAGAAAAGAAAGTGAAACATATTAATTTTCAAAAACATGACTCTACTCCATGATAATATTTATATAGAAATTTCCATTCTTCCTGATCCAATCGACAATGGTCCACAACACTTTAATTTGAAGATGTACAATCATATAGGCAATTCATTCTACACAGTGCCGATAAAATAAAGCACAAAATCGAAAATTCGAATTTATTCAGAAGAAGTTCAGATATGTTGAGGATTTTTTCCCAGTAATTCGCCAGCACCAAGGAATATTCTAGAATAATGAAAAATGTGAAACTTTTAGTGAACTCAAGTCGCCAAAAACCTACAATTCATACTTAAAATCTAATAACACTCTGATCCATTTCGGTCCAAATTCCGATTACTCTGTTCTGAACCTAATTCATGGTAGTTTTGTATTGAAAATGTCCCAGATATGTTTAATAGAATGAGGTTTGGATTTCGTGCTGGCCACTCCATTGTCTTGAAAATAGCTTGTTCCATTAGTTTCATTATTTACGATGACCAGATCACTGCGGGTTCAAAGATTCCTGTCCACACCATTATTCAACCTCCACCAAAACCATATGTAAGTAAAAAAATGTACTGAGTATATCTCGCATTTCGACTTCTGTAGAACTAGGCCTCAAACCGTATTCCGTGAGATGTTGCATCGTTTCAGTGCTAATTTGCACTCCAGTGTTTTGTCGAGGCAACATTTGGAGGTGCCTAGTAGTAGCGAACCGTTGTCTCAATGAGGAAATTCATAAATAAGGTTATGGATCGACGTTATTGCTCGGCGTTGCCCATGTCTCCTCTCTTGTTCAATTCTAAAAGTTCGAATGGTGAAATTCAGTAGTCAGTTTTAGTGGTTAATGATAACTTCTCCCCTCTGAACCTGGCTGCTCAGGCGTCCCCTGAAACGAAGAAATCCTTGAATACCCTGGAAGAAGAATGGAAAAGCAGAGCACTGTATGGAAAATTTGCATCCGCATTGAATGACAGAGATGTGAGTGCAGAACTATCGACTACTTAGCTAAGACAGGGCCGCCTTATGGTGTAAATGGAAGGGTTCATTGATGCGATCCAGAACCCGGTGGTTCCCACCAAGATATATCGCAAGTACATCGTGAAACAAGAGATATCAGATGATAAATGCAGACTTTGTAAATCATCGGAAACCATAACACATCTGATTTCGGCGTGTACTAACCTTTCACCAAAAGATTATCTCGAAAGCCCCAATCGTGTTACTGGTATAGTACACCAGGAAATATGTAGAGGACAAAATCTGTTGAAAGAAGAGTTACCATACTATAAGTACCAGCCTGCTGATTTTCTGGAAAATGACAAGGTCATGGTGTACTGGGACAAAGAAATAACGAATAATAGACCAGACGTTTTAGTTATCAATAAGTTAGGAAAGCTGTTCATCTCATAGACGTGACGATTCCTCTAGATTTGCGAAGGCGAGAAGAGAAAAGCTCTCTAAGTACTTGGATCTAGCCATTGAGCTCAAATATATGTATTACCTCGACAGGGCCATTGTTGTCCCAATTGTTATACCTGCTAATGGGTTGATCGACCAACATCTTCCTGATGTCCTAGACCAGCTGGGAATTAAAGCGCAACACAGCGTCCTTGAGATAGCACAAAAGGCTGTCATTCTGGCAACTTGTGAAAACGTTCGGCGAATACTGGATAATGAGTAAGTCGTTGATTGTTTCGATCCCGACTTACTATAAGAAACCTACCGCAGCTGCGTAAAAAAAATAAGTTCTTTATTTCCAACAGGTAAAACCCAATTACAGGAAATACTATACATATTGGCAAAATTATGAAAATTAACATGAAATCATGAATCATGTCTCATCACCAGTTACAATGCGTTGCATGAGTGTGGGGTAGGTTAGATTTCAACCCTTACGAGATTCAATTTTGGTGAAAATTCATGCCCAAATAATCATCTGAAAGGGTAAGATTTGATTCGTGAGACACAGAAAGTTCATTACTTATCTCTCTTAAACTTAATTGACGATTTACCATTTCGTTCACTTTATCGATGTTAACTACATTTAAAGATGTTAATGACCTACGTGCACGTATTTATGATAAAGTCGATTCACTGTAAGCCTTCTGTATCATTTTCAGCGATTCGGCACAATTCTTTGTTCGATATTTTTATCCATTGTAAAAATCGTAAAACACTCGTGAGAACTGACAAAATCGAGCACTGTAAACAAACTTAATAATAGATCGTGTTCAAACTAAAAAACAGTTGTGGCAACTTAGCAACAACAACAATTTTGACAATCGTTTTGAGCAAAGTTTTAAATAATCAGTTTCCGGTACTTTTTGACAGAATTTATGTCTGGACATATCCGAAAAACAATAATTAGTTGTCTCACAAAAAAGAACTTTGAAATATGGAAATTGTGCGTTAATTTATCGTTGCAGTATTTATGCAGATATTTCGGATAAGGTCAATAAGCAAGTGATGGTTACTGTTGTCGCCTTGATGTTGCACAATTCCGAAGCTCTTCTCTTACAAATGTAAACCTATTGTGAATAAATTTCATATGGAAACCTGTCTTCGACTAACAATCTTCCGATATATCGATAAGTGAAACGAAACTTATTAGCCAATCCATTTGCGGCGGATTAGAAACAAAACAAATGATTCTAATTATGGCGTAATTGATAAAGAAGTTCGAAATACGGGAAGTGCTAATGATCGGAATTTACGAGATGAAAGATAAATGGAAAGCATATATTTGATCATTAAGTAAATTCATGTGAGGATTAATACTTAGGTTATTTACACGTACGGCGATAGAAAACGATTTTTCCTCCCTCGGCTTATAGCGTCGATAGCTTCTCATTTCCTTTTTCCTCGATAACTGCCAATTTGTACTTCGAAATGGGTGAGTGGATATTGATAATTAATGATGAGTGTAATATATGACGATACCCTTTCTTGACCGTGAACAAAAGTTTCAAGAATTGATTACTTGACTTATAGTTCATTAGCCTGAGAAAAATGAAAAAAAAGCAAAGTGCGGGCCGCACACGGTTCCGTACAATGAACAATTCGTTCTCGCATTTTCGGAAATTGCTACCGCCGAGTTCCCGGATCGTAGAAACACATCATTGATGCTTCTATAAATTTTCATTTTGTAAGAAAACTTGATATGAGAAATTATATTTCAATCGGTTCCTCTTTCGTGTGCTTTGGATGTAGCTCTACCAAACTAATCTTTCTTAGGAGGCATGCTTGACGACGAAAATGAAAATTATATAAACTTACAATGAATTTCACGAAATATCTATTTGAAGAAATTTGTGGTTAGAAATCTTCGCCGATGTTCGCCCAACATATTCCAAAAGTTTCATCCCGATCGGTCAAGTTTCGAAATGCATAGGGAACATACACACATACATTCATTTTTGTATATTTTGCAGAAACTTCTGGTCAGAGAGCTTCGCCGATGTTCACACAACATATTTCCCGATTTACTAGTTGTACTCTGAAAACAATATCTGCTTCATAAGCTCTGGATTTCAAACAAGTCCACAAAAATAATCTGGAGAGGTTAGATCAGGTTACCTAAGGGGCATGCAACAGGCCCACCGCGACCAATTCACCTATTTTCATAGTTTTGGCTCAAGAAATTTCGTACATCATTTGATAAATGAGGTGTAGCAGCATCGAGCAGAAACCAAATTCCCCAAACATTTATACTTTCTAACAGATTTGGCAGAATATTGACTAATAATCCTTAATCCATTTCATTCAAAGAAAGGTATTATCTTTGTCTGCATCCCCGTGAACGAATTTTCATTTTTGATTGAAAACTGTAGAAGATACAGAGTGAGCTACTGAAGAATAGAGGAGACTATCTATCGCCCTGAGCTATTCAAGTATTAGTGCAAAAAAATGGAACAGATTCATTCCAGATCAAACGATGTCATCTTTGATCTAAATGAATCTATTCCAGTTTTTCGCACTAATACTCCAATAGTCTTGGGGCGATAGGCTTCTCTATTTTTCAGTGGCTCACTCTGTCTCTTCTACAGTTTTCAATCAAAAATAAATTCTTTCACGGGAATGGAGACAAAGATAATACCTTTCTTTCGAGTTATCACTCGACCCATCTACCCTCTTCCAAATTTTCTTCCTGCTCCAGGGGTTGAAATTCAAGATGAGGATGGTACTTGATGATGACTGCCATTGATCAGCATGGATCTTTTCCATTTTACCTCACTGAAACTTGAATAGTCTCAAGGAAATAGTCTTCCCTATCTTTCAGTTGCTCACCCTGTATTTTTTACAGTTTTCAATTAAAAATGGAAATTCGTTCAAGGCGATGTAGACAAAGATACCACCTTCTTTTTGAGTCATCACTCGACCCATCTTCCCCTTTCAAAATGTTCAAGGATTGCAACCCCCGCTTAGGGGGTTGATACTTCAGGCAAGTATTGTACCCCAAAAGATGTCCGCCTTGAAACAAAAATTGACCTGTTTTTGCGTTTCGATTAGCAATGAATATCTTGGTAGATGTAGCCTCTGTTTAGTTTTCGTTGAAGCACCCTGCATAATAGATGGAGGTAACAACGTAACAGCATACACGAAGGTGTAGATAAAATGTCAGGTTCTCTAGGAAAGTTTGGTATAGTGCGCAGTTCCGAGGTTGATGTTTCCCAGTAGTACATCAAGCGTTTTCGTGACAAAAACGTCAATATGAATAATATAATACGAGGGATGGCTGAAAAGTTTCCGGCCTAACAAAGTTCCTTTTTTATTTTTAGACAGCCTCCTTGTATTGCCTCTTCATTTCACGAGAATCTCTGTCTCCGAGCGCGATTTTTAGATGAGGAAACAAAAAGAAGTCGCTTGAGACTAGATCTGGCGAAGAACACGGATGGTTAAGCAGTTCAAACTGTAATTCGTGGATTTTCGCAATGGCAATCGATGAAGTGTAAGATGTGTTGTCTTGGAGAAACGAGGTTTTCTCTTTCTGTAAATGTGCAACTTCTGCTTCTAGCTTGTCAAATAATGGTGCATAGTACGAACATGTGATCGTTTCTTTTTTTTGCAAATAATCGATCGAAATAACTAACTAAATAATGACTATCGTAAAAAATAGTACCTTCACTTTCCTAGCCGAAGAAACAGTTTGTGCTTTGCAGTTGCAGTTGCAGTCTACTGTTTGGACTGTATTTTTATTTCTGGCATATAATGGTATAAAAAAAACTCACTAGCTTTTATTCAATTAGAAACTTTTCAAACCATCCTTGTATACTAAATGATACACTGACAATTGTTAATAACATAAATATGGTCCTAAATTCACTCCAAGCATTACCACTTGTCTCATTTGTATTCCAATAAACAATATTTTACAGTAAATAAGTCAAACATTTCATAACAAAACCAAAAGTTCACATCTGTTCTCGCGAAAGGTACATACTATATAAACAGCGTAATACCCGCAGGAGAAAAGCCAAGAAGGCTTGTTCGAGACCAACGACCATCAAGATCGGCCACACACGTACGCCATAAATCTGTGCATACCATCCATCAAAGTTACCACTGAAAATATCATCACTTCTATTGTTTCGAACGAACTGGCGTACGGCTGTCTTCTCCAAATGAATATTGTAATGTCGAGCTGTAGTTGATTGCGCTGTGTCAACGCAGGAGGCTGTGCGAAAGTGCGTTCGTGTAAACTCTATAAATACTACTACCTATATGGAAGTTTTCCATATAACCAGGTGTTATACGTATAATGACATTTTTGCGCAGAGTATTGAATTCAAAGAAATAGGAAAAATTCGACTAAATTAGAAACATTGAACAGAATATAATTCGTGAATTGATGGGGGAATCACCACAAAATATCGATTTAGCGCCTTAAATGAAGTTTCCTCTATTTTTAAGTGTAATCCAAATCACCTTCATCATTTGCCGTTCACCCACCGAACCCCATTCTTCTTTTCACAAGCGATTGACCGCATGGCACTTCACCGCATCATAATAACGCAGGGCATCACCTTCATCGTCTTCGACAAAGCAGCACACAACAACGACAAAAACTCGCCGTAAACGTGTTAACAACAATTTCACAGACGATCGGTTACAGTTGGCTGTGCACTTTCGAATTGGAAACAAACGAAGAACGGAAGGAACGTTTTCTGAAGGCTGCTGACGCCCCACGGCCACGATCTGTCTGCGGTTTCAGACCTTGCGGAGAAGCTTTTTTTTGCGGCCATTGTGTTCGAAAAATTAATGCCGTGGCGGTGGGAGTCGGCGCGGTCTTCGGGAGTATATTAGGCACTCTGGATATTTCGTCGGAATTGTCAATCAAAACTCCTGTATTGACGTAATTATAGTATTGAATACTTTTATTTGGTATTAAGTGCTTAAACTGGACTCCGGAATTTTTCAAATGTCGCTATGAATCATAGGCGCAGCGCCGCGTAATATTAAACAATTGAACAAGCGATTATGCGTGCTAGATGCGCAAATGTAAACCTAACTACATATGTTTACCTCACGTGATTCAATAATAGCTAAAATTTGTTCTCGGGTTGAAATGAGCTTATAGAAATGTAACAAACTTTGCGAATGACCCTTGTAAATATATCCATATTATTTTTACTTTGAACTGAATAAAATACATGAGATGCGTTTCCTAATTTATTGTTCAATAAATTTTGTTTTTGATAAAGAATAGTTCAAGAAGAAATTTTTTGACTTGACATGAAATTCAAGCTTCTGATATATCAAAGGTTTGACTTAATGTTGCAGCCCGAAAGCTTGATTTAATATCAATCTTTTTCAAGCAGCTTGAAATCTTTTTACTTGTAAAAGCAAGTTCACTTACTACTCGCTCGTTGTTGTATCCGTACAGGTGCAATAGAAGTAGTTAGTATATCTAGTCATACAGAATTTTTTAATTGGCTGGAATCTTAAAACATTAAGTTCGATCTAATTAATTCGTTTCGCAACGCAACAAGTAGATACAAAAAGCTCCGCGAGGTAATTTGGTTAACTTAATCAGAAATCAACCAGCAGTCATTTCAGAAATGTAAAGAATTTCTGTATTCAACAACAACACTCAACAAAATGTTGATATCACCTGCAACCTACAATAGATTCCTAAATACATTTCCCACAAAAATTGTCGCATCACCCTACTTTTATGACAATACTATATAAAGTTTTAGGTTGGTCATTCAAGAGTCGCTTGGTAACTTTCAGAAGTGTTGAATGAGAAGATATCATTCGAAAGAGATGACTTTATGATGGAAAATATCAACAATTTTCGAGTTAATGAAAAATCAAAAATTTCTACCATCTTCAAACATTCGCAAAGAGACCAATCAACTAGCATCGAATGGTTACTAATCATTTTCAAAATCGAGTATTTCCTACCCGGACCATAATTACTGCCAGTATACGTCTCGGAAGCCCCACAAACAAATTTTGGATGTACTCTTGAGTCACTGAGTTCCAAATTTCAAGAAGCAGATTTTCTAGTTGTTGGAGTGTTCTACAAGGCATCCTACGTTGCTGAATTTGCCACACATGTTCTGTAACTACTCCAGCTGCATGAGGCCGAGCATCATCATGCATATAAATGAAGTTTTAGCCAATCAATGGGCCAAAGGGTACAACATGGAGTTCAAGGATATCTGCGATGTATCTGGCCGCTGTCATTCTTCCATTATTCACTAGAACTAACTCAGTTCGACTATGGAAAGAAATGCCACCCTACACCATTACTGAGCCCCTCCGAAGTTTTCGGTTTGCCGGATATTGCATTTTCGGTTTGCCGGATATTGCATTGCTGATACCGTTCCCTAGGTCATCTGTATACAGGCATGCGTCCATCATTTGATACTAGACAGAACCTGGACTCGTCGGAAAAGAGAACATTCGACCATTCTGGAATACCCCAATTTGCATGTTCCCTCGCAAACTGAAGTCTTGCAACTCGATGCTCTCTGGTGAGACGCGGGCCGGCAGAAGCCACCCTTGGTCTGATATAGTCTTCTCTGAGCCTGTTCCTAACAGTTTGCAATGAAATATGCTCATTTATTCCTGGAAAGTGCAAGTTCATTTTGTAGTATTCTATTCTACAGTGCCGAACCCTTAGTGCAGTTAAACGAAGCCAACGACCATTAACTGGTGTTGTTATCCGATTTCTTCCCTGTCCGGCTCTTCTTCCATATTCCCTTGTTTCGTGCTACCGATTAATTGCTCTTGAAATAGTGCTTCGGTTAACATTCAACAAGTTAGCCACGTAACGTTGGCTTCGCCCCTCCTCTAGAAGTGTTACAATTCTCACCACTTCATGATCACTCAAATAGCATCCAGGACGTTCAGCAGCCATTACAATAAATTCAAAGATTCGAAAATCAACGAGAAACACAGAAAACTTGCATTAATTTACCGTGCAAACTGAAGATAAATTGAATAAATACTGATTGTTACATAAACTCATTCTTGGTTAGACGTGTTTGAGATCATATGAAAACAAATGTTACTACAAAGATAAGATTTTTTTCCACTTATATGTCCAAAAACGTATGTTGACAAAGAAACTGCAATCGAGCTGCTTAATCGATTGTGGAATTTAGAATACTAGGTGATGCGACAATTTTTGTGGTGTGTGTAATATACAATAGATTCAAATGAATTAATTCTTTCAGAGGTTTTTCATATCGTTCAAAACTCATTATTTCTTGGAAACTATATAGAAAACTGAAAGGAATTCTGACTCGTGTTGTCACCTAGCGGCCAGAAGTCCAATAATCTATCGATTGAGGTTTACTACATGTGGCGATATGCAGCTGAACACTTTCGGAGAATGAGTGAATTCCTGAGAATCGGGAGTTACTGGGAGCATAGGGATTTTCCCGAAAATCGTATATAAAGAGAAATACTTTCCCCATGCTTACTCATCACACCAATACAGCAGACCGCTCTTAAAGAGAAAACTAAATACACGCATGGACATAAAATGAGTGATTTTTCCGACATCTCGTCGAAAATGGAAGCAGATTCTTATGAGGCCAACGGTTCAGAATATCCAGACGAAAACCATTCTGATCCTGATATAGTCTCAACGAAAAGAGATCCAATACCAAAGAGAAATAAGTGTTGAAATATGAAAGTGTTGGATTATTTTATTATTAGACAAGACGTGGAAAGTAAAAAATAAATAATATAAATAAATATTATAAAGTGTATTTATGCAAGTGCCCACAGCGAATGATGATATGTGGCGATATGAGATAGATAAATACCTGAGTGACTTCCGTACAGAAAGCTCGCAAGACATTTTAGAGTGATGGAAAAGGCCCGAAGCTATATTTCCAAATTTGGTGAATGGGGCAAGAGATTTTCTGGTTGTCGGTTGCCCTTTCCATTTCCACTCATGGTAAACCTATCTGTGATATTTTTAATTTTTAGAATATCTGCTACTATGATTATCACCAAACCTAACAATTTTAGGTATCGTATGTTTGCATAGTTGAACGCTGTTTGCATAGTTGAACGCAGCCACAACAGAATTCTATGGTCTAGGTCAGACGGACGTTTTCGTTACTTTGATTGTCTAAATATGATGTACTCATATGGTTGTTTATGATATTATCTAGTTTGTGGGAAAGAAAATCTATAGTTAGTTTGTGATTTGTTTATTAGAAAGAAACCTGAAATTAAATGGCCAAACTTAAAATATAACTGTCGGTCATTGAAAACGAGACATTTAACCGTGAATGCCGTCTAGTAGCAGGTATCTAAATAGATTGTGCATTCGTTAATTAATGTATAACAAGAAAACTCAAATCTGAATAGTAGGCCATTCTATAAAAGTGAGTAGGAAAAAGAAGTTACTGACGTACATGAGTTATAAATAATGCAGTTTATTCACAAAAGTAACCATTTATCGCCAGCGGAATATATTCGTGTCCACCGATCACTTTCAATAAAAACATTTTATTTTGGTCATCATCCTTGCGTTAATAGAACCCGACGTAGTTTGTTCCAATGTAAAACAACAAACGAGTCCATTTGCGTATGTTGTAGCCGAGATAACGTGTAGTTTCACTTGTTACGAAATATTTTATTTTACATTTATCGCGTTTGCCTCTCGAATACAGCCTAATTGATACCAAATTGATTTTTAATACTAGATGGAAAGAATTTGTGGCCTGCGGCAGTGTTTGGTTCAATTTGGAAATTTTGATTGCAAATAACTAACGGTCCCCGATCGGTTATTGTTCGTCGTACCTCGTTTTGTCTTCAATTGTGTATGAGATGCGGGATATGTAAGATAAGATTCAGTGAAACCTGAAATAAGTTTCCTGTGGAAACAGACTAATTGTTGCCGGAAAAATATTTGAATAGCTGATGTTTCTTTTTTCATATATATATATATATATATATATATATATATATATATATATATATATATATATATAAAATGTAAAAATCTTTCTATTGAAAAGGAAAGATCACCTCTGATTATATAAAGATTTCCAATATCGAAATCGAGCCAATGCATCAAGGAGATACATATAAATATCTTGGATTTTGTCAAGAGAAGACAATTAACCATAGCAGCACTAAAGAAAATATTAGAAGTTCATATTACAAAAGAATTAGAATTATCATCAAGAGTTATTTAACTAGTAAAACCTTTTCAGAGCTATCAACTCCTATGCTGTTCCTATTCTTACATCTTCTTTTGGAATTATTAAATGGTCTAAAACGGATCTAAATGAATTACAATGTCAAACGAGGAAAATGCTCTGTAAATATCATAGGCACCACCCAAAGTCAGCTGTTCAGAGAGTTACACTACCTAGACATCTTGGAGGTCGTGGATTAATTGATTTGAATAATCTTCATAGTAAACAGATTTTTCATCTACGTTCCCATTTTCATGATAAACAGAGAACGTCTAAATTACATGATATTGTTGTTGCTTCAGATTATAATCTTACACCTCTGAACTTGACAATGCAAAAGGTAGATTTTGATATATTTGACGATAATTCTAAAAGAGAAAGTTGGATGCAGAAGGAATTACACGGAAAGCACCCTAAAGAATTGAAAAATGATTATATTGATGAAATCGCATAGAATAAATGGTTAGTATCTGGAGAATTGTTTGCTGAAACAGAAGGCTTGGCAATTGCGATCCAGGATCAGGTTGTTTTCACGAGGAATTATAGAAAACACATCATCAAACAAAATATAGATATTCTACCGTAGATGTTTCTGTTCTTCAGAAACAGTTTTTCATATATTATCATCTTGCTCAGTCCTTGCTTCAACAGATTATTTAGAAAGACATAATGCCGTCGCTAATATTATCATTTCAATCTAGGAATTAAACATGACCTAATTCCCAAAAGAAAAAATTTCACAAATATGAACCTGAGATTATTTGTGAAATGACAAATATAAACTTTATTTTGATAAAACAATTCTTTGCAACAGAGCTGTAAAACACAATAGACCAGATATCATGCTTAATGATAAACAGAATCAAATAACATATATAATTGATATTGCTATACCCGACACACATAATATACAAAATAAATACAATGAAAAATTTCTAAATATATGATGCTTGGCGAAGAGATTAAAAATGTGGAAAATGAAGAAAATATTTATTCTACCGACTATTATTTCCACAGCAGGTGATATTCCTAGGAATCTTCACAAAATTATTGAGATTTTGGATCTGAAGAAAATTTGTTTGAACAGTTACAAAAGATAACAGTCATCAAATCTTGTAATATTCTTCGTAGGTTTCTTTCCGAAAAAATTATGAGGTAGAATCATAGGTTTTCTCTTTAGTTTATACTGCTCAGAATCTCATTTCATATTTTATTTATTTGTTTATATAAATGTAATATAATTAACTGACAATCTTGTCATATTTATATTCAGAGCAGTATTCTATTTGATCGTTACCCACTTCACACAAATGAAACTATTAATGAGTAACATTCAGTGTTACTTGACTAAGGTCCGTACACTGGATTTTTTCGGGGAGAAAACCTCTGACACTACTCGTTGGTACATTGATATCATTGTCTGATGATGCTATAGTATGTATATATTCTGGTAGATTGATATATTCTCATAACATTTAACGTTATCCTAATATATAATTATTCCAGGATATGTTTTGAATATAATCATTACCTGGCAATGATATTAATTACCGGGTGGTGGATTTATATTTTTCATGAAATCAGTTAGATTGCATGAACAGATATATGGGCAACTCGTCGGGGTAAAACCCTATTTATATATATATATATATATATATATATATATATATATATATATATATATATATATATATATATATATATATAAAGCTGTTGGTGCATCGTTCTCAGTCCATAGAGGGGTTCCTTGTATACAGGGTGTTACATAATAGTATGTCACAACTAAAAAGGGAAATCTACGTGCAATTTTAAGAAAAAAAGTTCATATCAACATAGGTCCGCGAAAGCTTCGTTATGGAGCTACAGGGTGTTGAAATTTCCGGAAAAACAGTTTTTTCTTCAAAACTCCTGCAATTTTTAAGATATTCAGCTCAAATTTGGAATGCAAACTATTTTTTGCAGCCTCCATCATTACACGTCTCGAATTTTAACTAGAATCTACGACGTGTTTTCTTTTCCGGAGCCATGTCTTCTTTTGTCCTTTCAAACTTTTTTGCAGTACATCATCAGCGTACAATCAATTTTCGTCATCTTCGTTCCATTTAGAAACTTTTTTGACACATGTAATTTTTTCGTATCTCCAACTGTTCTCAAGCGAAAAATTATTGAACGATTGTATGCATTCGCTGAATTGAAAGCACTTTTAATTAAAGAAATGACTAGTAGGCTTTGATTTTTTTCATTTATTTATTTATTTATTTATTTTAACAGTTGCTGAAGTTGCACCAGTGTCTGCTCGAATTGTTTATTATATGAACGATTAGTTTTAGAAATTTTGAAGTTATTGCTGTAAGAGAAAATGGCTAATTTTACTAAAGCCGAAATGGCTGATATCTCTTACATGTACGGTCTGGCTGACGGAAACACAACACAAGAGTAACATCAGACAGGCGAACATTTTCAAATATTCACAGAAGGTTGAGAGAAACTGGTACTTTTTCTGCAAATAATCATTTAAAAGGTGCAACTCAAACTATGAGAACTCCAGATATTTTGCAAGCAGTTTTGAATTGTATTGATTTGAATTCTCTTGTGAGTACAACAAAAATTGGCAATCAGTTGAATATTTCGCATGTTCCAGTTTGGAGGAATCTCCACGACTTTTTATTGTACCCGTTTCATATTCAACCCGTCCAAACTCTACTTCCTCGAGAATTTCCTTCAAGACTGAATTTCTGCCAATGGTTCTTAGATAAAATTAGAGAAAATGTTCATTTAATAGTGAAATGATGTTAACAGACGAAGATAACTTTGCGCGGACTACTATCACAAATTTTCACAATAATCATTGTTGGGCTGAGGAAGAGCAATTCTCACTAAATATCTGGGTCGGAATAATTGGAAATTATTTGATTGGGCCATTTTTTTGCCTAACAGACTAAACGGTCCTGTTTAAGGATGTGCCACTTTTGGTGAGAAACATAATGTGATTCATGCATTACGGGGCACCAGCACATCTCAGTGGATAAGCTAGGGAATTCTTGAAAATACATTGAACAACGGATGGATAGGTCGGGGTGGGCCAGAACCATGGCCTCCTAGGTCCCCAGAGTCTCAGATGACGAGCTGTCAAAATAAAAGCAAATTTTTGGGCATACCTATTTCTTTAGGGTGCATTAAAATCTACAGTTTACTCTTCTCCGATCGACATCCGAGAAGAGTTACATATAAGAATTTTAATTTCCGCCAACTTCTTCAAAAATTACCCTGAAGTAATGCCAAGGGTCCAATCTAATTTTTTAAATAGGATTAACTCTTGTATTTAGTAAAATGGTGGAGTTTTTGAACATTTACTATAGTTGAATGAAATTTTGGGTGTAAACTAATTGATCGTTATTCTGAAGTAATTTGTTTTTTCTTATTTAGTTTCCAACAGGCCAACCTGTTTTCATATGCCAATATGGCCAACATGATCAAATGTGATATTTCTGACATGAAAGTGAAAAACTGTTTTTGTGATTGAACCGCTCATCATATCAAAATTTTTCAAAATACAAAAAAGTTTTATAATTAGTCTGGCTACTCAATGTCTGAAGCAGTTTTGCTCTAACGCAGACAGTTAAAGAATTATGGATGATTAAAAACACGTTCGAGTTTTTAGGGACACTTGTGAAACGTCAAGGTCATTGAGTGGATCACCAAAAAACGTGAATAACGCACCCGATTACGCATACCAAATATGGTTTATATCGATCGAGTCGTTCTCGAATTATTTGAAAAATAAGCGAAAAAATCTTTGGATTTGGTGACATCTAGCGGCGAAACGAAGAAACTTTCCATATAGGTAAGTTGGCCTAAATCGACTTATTTCGCGCTGAAGAATCTGTGGTATAACGTTGTACACGCAATTCACGGACACCCTGTATATAGGCTGCTAACCTTGGTGTTGAGGTCGCGTCGGTCACATATATATCTAATTCATCGATTATTAATGTAAAATATGCTGTTATGATTTAACATAAAAAATATGGAAATTATGGAAAAATTATACATTAGATGGCGATTAGAGATTGCATATTCGATCGTTATCTTTTCGAAAAAAGGAATAACTCATGAAAAATTACTACATCTTGTCCAATACGGACCATAGCGGTTCTCCAGTATCTTAATCATCCGTTTATCATTGATACAATCGAAGCGAAGAAAAATGGATCTGACCTCCTTTATCGAAGTTCTAGTTTCGATATGTTCTTCCTGCAGTTAGTTAAGTGGTCGGGACATTTATTATTATAAACGACGATGTTCGATAACACGAAATAAATCTGTGTCAATCAATAAAAATTAAGATAATAAAAGAATCAATTTGCAATTGAAATTCGCTTTATCAGAAACTGTTCTCTGAAACACCTACCAAGTTTCCCATGGTGGAATATTAGCATAAATATACATAAAATGCGTATGTTTCAACAAGACGACGTAGGTGTCGCTGCGTTCCAGTTATCAGCCGTCGAAGGGGTCTAACACTAATGTATGCGCAGAATGTTACATTTTCAACTTGCACACTGTAAATTACCGCTTTGTACAAACATTTATGGAGCACCGGGAGATGCTAATTTACATAACCACTCGAATCGCACAAACTTCATTTAGAAGCGGACACTGCCTGATCCGACACTCACTATAATTTTCATGGCAGCTGCATGAAATATCAATTATCGGGATCGGTCTCTGCCAGTTCGATGAGATGGTACGGGGGTCGTTGAAAAAGAACTTGAAGATCCGAGAGATGGCGCTCGTATCATAGCAAATTGATTTGTTCTTAATTAGCTGACAAGTTGGCATTGATACTGTCACATTGTCAAGCGGTTTCGTTGCTTTTTCGAATTGTTTCAAACGATCTTGAAAACTCGCAAATGAGATACACTGAATATTGGAGGAGTAGAAGTATGGTTCTGTTATCAATGAACCCACTCGAAATAACTCTTCAGTGTACGAAAATTCTCCAATGTTTTTCGTTACGATGATTGTCCGACGCCTACAGGGTGTCCTTAAAGATTTATGACAAACGCTGAGAGGTGATTCTGAAACAATTCTAAGACAAATCAGTGAGTAAAATATGGTCGTAGTCTTTTAAATTTGGAGATATTCAGCTTCAGAAATTTGATTCTCACAGCTCTTGAAACAATTGTTTGTTGTGTGTTGGCAATTTTCAACACACGAGGGCGATTCTGTAGATAAATGTCTTTTTCAAGAGACCAGCGTCAATTCATATTTTGCCGCAGGATTCTGCAGGAACATGCTCAAGATTCAGATTTCATTTCTAACATTTTGTGGTTTGATGAATCGGATTTCACAAGTGATGGTATAAATAGTTTCCATAATGATCATTTATGGGCCCTGCAGAATCCAAATGCGGTTAGGGATAGACGTTTTCAAAGGAGGTTCAGTAACATTTGCGGTGGCCTTTATGATAATAGCTACTTACACATTCTACAGAACAAGTTAATTTTTTCTTTAATTTTCTGAATTGAATATGAAGTCAAATACATATTCAATTCTTCGTCTTCACAATAGGAAAAAATTCGAGTTTCTATCTTCAACACCCTGAGTCATCACTGCGAATATTTTAAATATTTTAACAGGAAGGAATTCTCAATTACTGAATGTTGTAGTGGTTGCCTCCCTCCCCCAGGATGCTGCTACGTGAAAATACTTCTGTGACAATGAGAAAACCGTTCATTTTCAAGAGAGTTATACAAAACAAATAAGGAAAATGTTAAAAAAAATTGTAAAATTGAATGAAATTCTTTGCAGTTCGATCTATTGCAAATAGTTCACTAATAGGTAGTTTATTATGAATTCGAGGAATATTTAAGGAATATATGGAAAGATAACATACGTGACTTCGTCAAGGACAAAACTGTGATCTGTAATTACATATTGAAATAATCAGTTTTATCTTTCTACTACTATTGCGGCCTTGTCAGCGATGAGTTCCTCATGCATAGTAATGACTTTCAAAAATAACAAATGGAAAATATTCTTCAGAATATAATATAAGAATCTTCACTTTATTCTTCAAGAATATTCTCCATTTTGAGATATGAAAAATTGAGAATATTCTTTTAGAGAATGACCTTGAATGAAATAGATGTTTTGAATTATCTCAGCTGCAACAAAATTATATTTATTTCCATTTGGCCAATTTCAACTTGCAGCTCTTTAAATTGTAACTACTTCACTAATTGGTACTTTATCATGAATAAGAGAAGTATTTAACGTCAAGTGATGGGAATGTTTTGGTAATAAGAAATGGAGAATATTCCTCGAGAATATTCTCCGTTCTGAAAATGTTCGTAGAACGACATACCAAATCGGACTCAAAATCCTACAACAGTTCGTTTAAACTCAGAAGACACATTAAACGAATATTTTGGCATCTCTCTGCTGTAACTACAATCTTACATTGGTGTGCATTTAGTTTTTCCAATGGATATTCTATAAGTCAAGTCAAACGAAGATTGCCGAAAGTCAATTAACTTTTGGTCAAGGGTGGTTATGAATAGACTTTTATTTTGATTATTTTTTATTTTGATTATTATTTGATTAGAACATGAAATGAACTCTTTAACAGACGTATCGAACAAAATGATTGAAAAAATTAGTCAAAGTTCTCATTCCTTTCTGTTGTATTCGGTATTTTTTGTTCGGTAAAAATCAATTTACGTTTACTAAAGACAGTCGAGAATATTCTCGCGTCATCGAGAATATTATCGCGAATATTCTAGTCATCGAGAATATTCTTGCCAATGTTCTCGTCATCGAGAATATTCTTCTATCCCTCAAGAACCAATATTCGATAATTTATGAATCACTGAAATTTCTCTCATCCCAATTTCTGTTTCAGGAATTTCAAGATTATGTAAGACTGGTGCTTCAACTGATGAAAAGTAAGTTTTTTTTTGTAATACAACCAATTCCGATAGTGATTCGAATCTGAAAAATATAACCGAGTACCTGGAAATTGAAATTAAAGCTTTGAATAAATGGACAGTTCTTGAAAATTTGTTTTGAAGCCATTTTATTTACCAAAGATTGGTGGATATTTATTTTAGAAATTACATTGTCAAATTAGCTTCTGCTTCAATCAACACATTCATGTAATGTCGTTTTGCACACCATGAACTTTGATTTCAATGTATAGCCATGGGAAACATTGTTCAACGGAAGAAGTTCCAAGCAGCCCCATCCTGCTGAAACTATGTATCTCAATTGAAAAAAAAATGATCAAATTCTTGCAATATCTTTGGGTTTAATGGTTACTTATAGCGATAATTTTTCATTAACTGTGCCTGAAAAGTGGAAGAGCTCCTTGTTGCTGAAATGAGTATTGTCGATTCGTTCGTTCGAAAAAAGAACACATTGTACGGTACGAATCGACTCTGCCAAGTTTCCACTGTTGTCTAGTTATGGGATTTTAGAAAATGAAGTCCATTAATGGACAGGAAACTTATTCGTGCAATCCTCAATTTCCCAAGTTCGACCAATATCAGTCAGTAACTTAACAAACGTGCGTGCTGAGTATAGATTTGAACAGAGAAGATAACAATCACATTAATTCATTAATTGCTGCTTACTTATGAATATGTCGTGCTCCAGTTACGAAAACGAGAACGTTTTTCCTCTGTAAATGAATAAAACAAACCGTGACAGGTGATGCGGTAGAAAATACATGGGCTTAACAAGAATGGCTGGGAATGAACAAGAAACGACGACAATTTCATGTTAATCATTTTAATTTATGACTAATTAAAGGCGAACACGGAACGGAATTTATTAGACTTCCATGAAATTGATCGTTGGGAAAAATTGTGCGGAACCGATAGCATAAGCGATTCGAATTTGAAAATCTTCAGTGAATTTTAGACATATATATATGTATAATGTAAGAGGGTGACATAAGATGCTGCACTTGGACCCTTTTGGCCTCCTCTACATCCTGCAGAAGGCTAGATTTCCAGTCTCTCAATTCATCGAAGAACGAAGCAATGTTTTGGGTTTTTCTGTAGTTGGTCAGGATTAGCTAGTTCTCCCCAAGCGTATATTCCTGATGATGAGATTCACCTTCAAACGCTATTTCTCTTGCAAATGCTTTCAGCTAACATTTTTCTTCCGTTTTTGAAGATGATAAAAAACCAGTCCTGTATAAAATTTTCAATACTTGTAACAATGATTCATCAACATTTTTGACGATATTTCTGAGGCTGATATCCGGAGGAGGACTGAATGTTTCCATCCTTTTTCATGAAGTTTTGCGGTGCCTCTTTGGTAAAACCTTTACATGTAATTTTCAACAAATCTCTCAAAAAAGGAGTTTTTCCAGATAAATGGAAATTCGCCAAGGTGGTACCAATTCATAAGTCGGTAACAGCAATGTCATCAGCAATTATTGACCAGTTTCCATCCTTGATCAGTTCGGCAAAATTTTCGAGTCCCTCGTAATGGAAAGACTTTTTCGGTTATCTAATTCTAAATTATTTGAAAATCAACATGGTTTCATCAAAGGTCGATCGGTGTTAACTAGCTCATACCCCTACGTTGATTATATTTCAAAGTCAATGGATGATGCCATACAAGTCGATGCAATCTTTACAGATATGGCAAATGCATTCGATAAAGTGCACCATAATACTAGGAGATTTTGGATTGACCGGATCTCTTCTCGAGTGGATTGCTTCACTTGGATCAGAGAAATCTTTCGTCGTTATCAATGGGGTGTCCTCTGGACAGGTTAAGGTTACCTCCGGTGTACCTCAGGGGTCTCATTTGGGACCCCCCTTTTCTTCATATACATGAATGATATTTCTCATTGTTGTCTCAATACACATCATACGCTTTATGCGGATGATTTGAAGGTTTATGAGAAAATTCGAAAGACTGATGACGTTCTGGCTTTCCAGAAGGATTTGGATCGATTGGTTCATTTTTGTTCGGAAAGATATTTTATATTGAATATTCAGAAATGTCAACACATCGCCTTTACTAAGGCGGGCTTAGAGTGGGGAGGGTTAATAAGGTCCGGGATTTGGGTATCATTTTGGACTCAAAGTTATCATTTGAACTACATAGTGATTCAGTAGTGAATTCATTTTAAGAATTTCCAAAAATTTAGGTAAGAAGTAATTTGGAGTATGCGACACAGAAATGGTATCCTCTCTACCTCAAGTATGTCGAGAGAATTGAAAGATTGCAGAGAAAGTTTCTTAAAAATCTCAACTTCAGATTCAACCCTCACACTCCCTTCAACTATGTTTCATCTTTAAAGAGACATAAATTATTGAGCTTGAAGGGACGAAGAGTGTTCTTGGATGGAGTGTTTCTGTTCAAGATCATTAGTAACACTTTCGATTCTCCGTTAGTAGAGTTTTTAACTAAAAATTGTCTCCCAAATGTTTGGAATTTTTAACGTTTCCACATCTGTTTGTTATTGTTCGTATCTTTCTCGAAGTCCGGTAGCGGGTTTGCCGTGTCGGTCCATAGGGGGCGACTCTCATACGTATGTACAAGGTGCGTCCTTTCTAGAAATGATAGGGTACCCCGATGTAGCTTGGTAGGATACTGAGAAGCGATAGGCGACACTGATGAGCTCCTAATAAGGGGGAAACTAGTGTCTGCCGCTTCGTTTCTCGGCATCCTGCTTAGTTGCACTATTGTGGGGCTTGGGGGCTGCGTGCATGGCGGGCAGATTTAGGAACTAGCTCTTGTCAGGAGGATTATTCATTGATCTACAGATTTTACAGATTTTTGAATAATTCGTCTTGTCTCAAGTTTATATATATATATATATATATATATATATATATATATATATATATATATATATATATATATATATATATATATATATATATATATATCATGATTAGCACTGTATGCTCATTCATTCTTACTGTAGTTCACTTTTTATAGTGTCTCATAACTTTTGTTAATCTTTCGAAATATTTTTGTAACTTCTGCGAACCTCAGCAATTGGACATACGTCTGTTGAAGTTCCTATTGATAAATAAATAAATAAATGAATAAATAAACGTAGAGTGGTCGATCGTTTTTTCTACGCTCGCAGAGGGGCGTGTTATTTTCTTCCCTAACCTGGAGATATTTCCTTAATGAACAATGCCCAGTTAATAGACCTGTCATCTGTTGTAGTTTATACCTTGATATTAACACAGATTTTTCTGTGGTTGTTACAGCGGAAAATTCTAGAAGCTTTCTGAACTTTTCTAGGATGTATTCTTTAAGCATTTGTACTACTCAAATATTTGTTTGTCTCGATGGCAGATCGGAAGACTATAGGATATTTTTCCTGCTTGCCCTCGTAGATGTTTGGCCCGCTTTGATGTTGCCCTTGCACTGTTCTAGTTTCTCCACTCACTTTATTGGTGAAAACAGTTCTGGTAACGAGTGTAAGCAAGATCTATCTGTTGATAGTGACCCTTCGACTTTAATCTCTATGGGGATTCCACGAATTAAAAAAATACGACTGCCAATCGATAAAGATCGTCATTTAATTGTATGTAAACTAGAATGTGAGCTTGGAAAATCGTTTGATGGATTTGTCGCATAAAATACTTGAAGAGATTATAACTATATTATTCGTGGGTTTATGTATATGATCCCGAAAGTAAACATCAATCATTTCAGTGGAATTATCGTTGGAGATACGGCCGAAAAAAACCCTTCAAACTGAGGGTAATGTCAAAGAAAAGGTCTTATATCTACGTCAACTTCTATACATTCGTGCATCGCTCAGGGTGCCGATTAAACGACGTCTTGGGAGAATGTTGTTAAATCCTTTGGAGACTACTGCATGGAATGCCACGAATCAGACAATGTAAATTCATATCGGGGAATCGCTTTGTAAAAACTGAATAAAGGATACTTCAAACTAATTGTAAACTACGTTTATAACCACACAAGTAGCGACGAACCAGTGTAAATTCTTCAGGAAACCATCATCATAGTATAGAGATCATATCAGATTAATGTTCTTTCGAAATTTTTCTAAAGATACCGACTATAAATTTCCATGTTAATGGTCAACCATAAAAGATGAAACGGAAATTGTACATCCTCTATCTGAATCAGCGGGGAAACCTATTGATATTTCGTGAATGTCTGGAAATCAATTATGAACAAGTTCATTACACGATCTGCGTAAAAATGTGTCCTTGACGGCAAGTTTCCATACTTATATCATGACCGACTGAAATTCTTCATGCTGTGTCAATTTGCTGCGTATTACGTCGACTCAAGAGAGCAGCCATCTAGATATGACATCTCCCATGATTATATCAAATTAAAGAGTCAATAAATAAAGCTGATAAGACGCGTAAAATGACAGCGTATTTGGAAAACGCGGATAATTACGCTTAACGACAAGAAGTCGTTTTGATTTCGTATTTTTCTTTGGGAATAAATATTTGCCACTAGCTGACCCGGCAGACTTCTTATTGTCCCAATCGATAGATAAAAGTAGTATAATAAACGAAAAATATAATATTTTTCGCGCTTTGACCCCTGCCGGTCATCCAGCCAGATACTATCCTCGTCGAATCTGCTGGACAACGCTCATTGACAGCAGGCTATGTTCATTATCAAGAATTAGATTTTCTGCACTTATCTGTTTGTAATGTTCCGTCCTTCATAATAAACTTTTTGTAGTTGTTTGTAGCGATCACTTGGCCACAAGGAATCCTTCTGTTTCCGCGAATAATTCTCCTTTCATCAACCATTTGTTGAAAGCTTCTTTGTCGATGTGTGGTTGATTAATCTCATGGTGATGTCGCCCATGCAATTCCTTTCTTGACCATTGCTTTTGTTTTTTAGTATCTGATAGGAACGGTAGATTCAGCAGGTCATCTGTGGTAGCAAGAGTTAGAGGTGTATATAATAATAATCTGAGTTCCATTATGACCTCTTCTCGTAAGCTTTGCAGCGTTTCTGAAGAAAGTAGCCTGTTTTTAACGATTGTTCTTCGTTGATCCGAAATTCTCTGCTCGGATATGTGCTGTAATTAAGGATATTTTTCTATGAACGCAAGATGTAACGCGTATCTGTATGCTGTCATTTCCGATTCCAAGTTTGTAATCTTGTAATAGGAACGCATAATGAAGGTATTCATTTCTGGAGTCCTCTTCATGCGTTTCCTAGGGAGTCTGGCTCTCGTGGTCGTAGGCATAATGGCTTGCGCCGCCGTTGAAACATCAAGAGTCGGTTGGGAGGTGTTGATGTTATTTCCCACTTGGTTTTGTGTTGCAGTATCCCTACTCGATATCACGCTGCTTCCGTCGCTAACCGAGGGGGACTGTGACTCACTTTCCCAACATCTAGATAATAATAATAATAATAATTATTATTATTAAGAATAATGGAGGGCTGAGGAGCAAGTCCTATAAAAGCACAAACACAAAACAAATTCTGAGAGATACAGCAACTAAACTGAGCGAAAACAAAAACAAAAGAAAAAGATTGAATACGTTCTAGGCCTAAAAATTAATTCTAACAAGTATGCTTATAAAGTGAAATAACACTAATACTAAAGTAGGTAGCGGAGAGTTCACGAGAAAACAGCCCGATCGAGACCATTTTCATAAATATTGGTCGACGACGCGTCGACCAACTCATCCCCTAAACTATTCCAGACATCGAATACCCTATTACTAAAGAAATATTGGCGTTACGTTGTTTTGAAAAGCACCTTTTTCCATTTCATTTGATGGCCTCGCAGACGGGTATCAGAGCTGAGTGTGAACAATCCTTCTTTCTAAGTGCGCGATCAAAAGCTCTTGAAAAGTCCAGGTAGATCACATCATTGGTCATTTTAGAGTCAAGGGATTTGGACCAGTTATTCACACAAGACAGTAGGTTAGTCGTAGTGGACTTTCCCTTAACGAACCCTTACTGTTCTTCGTATGACATTATGACGATTCAGGAACATGGTAATTTCGTCTGCAATGATTGATTCCATTATCTATCTAAGGAGTAGAATGTAAGCTGATAGGGCGATAGTTGCAAGGGTTCAGTTTATCGGCATTTTTGTGAATAGCAGTGATGGAAGCAACCTTCCACGAAGAAAGCAAACAGAAGTGTTCGAAAGAATAAATCGTAATCTGGGTAGCAAAGGATGGTACACCTTTTCGGCTGTGAACGATATATTTGATATTGTGTCCAAGTGACAGCAGCTGGTGAAGGGTGCCATCAGTAGGTTCATCAGTGAAAGTCTCAGCATAGGATTCACCGAACACCTCCGCAGACTCAGCATACGTTCTCACTCTACTTTGCAAACCAGCTCTAATATATTTATATAGGTATGATAAAACTGTTCTCCTTAATTTTTGAAATAGAAAGCCTCTGCCTTCCATTGAGTTTCAATTTGCTACTGTGACCAAATATCTTGGTGTCGACTCTCATCTGTCTTGGGATGTACATATCCACTTTGTATGTAAACAATTCAACAAAGGATTTTTTGCACTTTTACAACTGAAGTCGAGTGTTGATCGTGATGGTCTCAAAAGTGTTTACTACTCTATAGTTCATAGCTATTTAGATTATAATGTTTTGCTTTGGAGCAATTCTGTTCATTGGACCAGAGTCTTCATATTACAGAAGAGAATTCTTCGTTTAATGTTTGGCCTGGCTCCATCAGAATCATGCCGTAATGTTTTCAATTAGCAGCAAATTTTGACCTTTCCTTCTGTATTCGTTCTCAAGGCTGTATCTTTCGCAAAAAGGGGGCTCAATGAACTGCAGAAATTAAATCATTTTCATAATTATGGGACACGAAATTGTGATGTCCTGTCAGTCCCTATGCATAACACCACAATGTACAGAAAATCGCCTCACTTCTCTGCAATCTACTTTTACAATAGATTGCCAGGTGAACTAAAGTCAATAAGAAACTACGAAAGGTTCAGAACTGCAATAAAAAAATTTTTGGTTGAAGAGCACTCTACTCCTTCGAAGAAGTATGGATAAGTTATTGTAATTTTTATCACTTTTGCAATGATATTGATGTTTTTTCCTTGTATTTCGATGTTTTTATTTTGTGGGCAAACTGTACCGAGTATTTATTTCAAAAGTAAGAAATAAATTAATTTATTATTCTATTCTAATATGATCACTAAGGTAAGCACAAACTCCCCCACCCCTACGATCTTGTCTGTCACATCTGTAGATAGTATATCCTTTAATGTCAACCAGAGAGTTAGGAATTTCATCGTTCAGCCAAGTTTCCGTAATGGATGATGATTATATGAGGTTTGGACACTTCTATAAAACAGAGTAATTCATCAGACTTGGACAGTAAAGAGTTTAAGTTTGTATAAAAAGCGACAGACCGATTGGGGTACGAGTAACATTTGGTGATTTAATTTTGATGCTAGAATACATTACAGATACTGACATTTATATGAAAATATAATAAAATAAACATTTCAATTGCATAGAAAACATGTGAAAGCATTAAAGCTTCAAAGAATTCTGCGATCTACATGAAATAGCCTTATAAAAGCGTTGAAGTTCTTACGAATCTTAATTACAATTAATTGGGCGTACAGCGAATGAAACAGGAAGAAATTGTTGGCGGCAGACCCCCTTCAAACCAAATGATCTGGGTGGGCTGACGGACCCATCGACGAATGAAATTTTTTCATACCCCTAATTAATTGCACATCCCGAACGCTGCTCATAAAAAGCGATCATAAGCGTTTTTCCTCAGTGGCTGCTGGCAGCAAAACGCCGCAATTTGCTACATAAAACAAACAGTTTTTACTACGTCGCTCCTTATACCGTCGGCGATCGCTGTAATTCACCTTGATTTATGTTAAAAATGGGCTCTCGGTATCTAAATTCAACGCGGCAGAGCAGGCCGTTAGTCCATATGCGTAGTGGCAATGTCGACCATATGGGGAGGCCGCGGGATATTTCTGCGAACACTTTCCACCTGACTAGAATTCCTACGATTCCAGTATAATTATCGCCACTGTTAATTACGAATAACACCAGCTTAACCATATTTGTACAGCTCTCGGAAGAGTTCAGCTATTTTTATTGTTTCGCTTCGCTCATGATTTATCTCAAATTGTGCCCTTCCCCTGCCAGGAGATTTCACGACATTTCTTTCAGGTACTGACTGTACGCTGAGCGCAAAAAATCTTGTACGGCGTTACCGATATGGAGACGAATTGTTCGAATAAGATCACGATTCTATGGCATACTTGTGAAAAACATAAAAATAGTTGGTTTCGCGAACGACCTGTGGCTGAATATAAATTTCGCTGAAAGGAACTGATCAGTTCGCCATTTTTAGCATTAACATAAACGATTGCTATTTCAGGGTACGCTGAGCAAGATGTCTTGAATTATCTGTTTTTTCGCGACAAAACCTTTTACGTTACGTACGAAGAAGTTTCCTCGAGATTTAGGTCAAATTTAATTTAACTAAGTTCTTAGAATCTATAATTACGTAGTCTAACCAAATGTGGAGCTAGGCTTCTAGCGTGAAAAACACAAACCTCCAAATTTGTAACCATTATACATATACACTGGTGAGCAAAAACTTCAGGTCATTTCGAAATACACATCACAAAAATTGTCGCATCACCAGGTATTCTGAATTCCACAATCGATTAAGCAGCTCGATCGCAGTTTCTTTGTCAACATATGTTTTTGGAAATATGAGGGAAAAAAATCTTATTTATGTAGTAACATTTGTTTCCATTATATCCATTATATCTTTCATCAATTGTCGTATTTGGGGACCATCAAATATTCTACCTTTCATATTCAGCTTAGGAAATGTTCTTCAAATGTAATTCAAACAATCTCCTTCCTTGTCCAACGATTCAACAAATTGCTTCGTAATTCCTAACTTGATATGTAATGGTGGATGTATTATATATTTGGTCTCTGCTACCAACGTCAGTATAATTACATTGACTTAACAAAAGTTGAGGAATTTGTCAAAGGCCAACACCTTGTTCCTAATGAAGTTACTTTGATTTACTGTCAAAATCAATCATTTTCAAATCGACATAAATCGGTCATTGATGCTGCGAGTAATTAATTTGTAATAATACACACCACAAAAATTGTCGCATCACCTGGTATTCTGAATTCCACAATCAAATAAGCAGCTCTATCGCAGTTTCTTTATCAACATATGTCTTTGAACATATGAGGGAAAAAATCTTATCTATGTAGTAACATTTGTCTCCATATGATCTCAAACACGTCTGAAACGAGAATGCGTTTATTTGACTATGAGTATTCATTCAATTTCTCTTCAGTTTTCACGCTAAATTAATGCAAGTTTTCTGTGTTTCTTGTTGATTTTCGAATCTTTGAATTTATTGTAATGTCTGCTGAACGTCCTGGATGCTATTTGAGTGATCATGAAGTGGTGAGAATTGTAACACTTCTAGAGGAGGGCGAAGCCAACATTACGTGGCTAATTTGTTGAATGTTAACCAAAGTACTATTTCAAGAGCAATTAATCGGTACTACGTAACAGGGGAATATGGAAGAAGGGCCGGAAAGGGAAGAAATCGGATAACAACACCAGTTGATGATCGTTGCCTTCGTTCAATTGCCATAACAGTTCGGCGCTATACGGCTAGAATGCTACAAAATGAACTTGTACTTTCCAGAAATGTGCATATTTCATTGCAAACCGTTAGGAACAGGCTCAGAGAAGACGATATCAGACCAAGGGTGGCTTCTATCGGCCCGCGACTCACCAGAGAGCATTAAGTTGCAAGACTTCAATTTGCGAGGGAACATGCAAATTGGGGTATTCCGAAATGGTCGAATGTTCTCTTTTCCGACGAGTCCAGGTTCTGTCTAGTATCAAATGATAGGCGCATGCCCGTAAACAGACGACCTGGGGAACGGTATCAGCAATGCAATATCCGGAAAACCGAAAACTTCGGAGGGGGCTCAGTAATGGTGTGGGGAATCATTTCTTTCCATGGTCGAACTGAGTTATTCCTAGTGAATAATGGAAGAATGACAGCGGCCAGATACATCGCAGATATCCCCATGTTGTACCCTATGGTCCATTGATTGGCGAAAACTTCATTTATATGCATGATAATGCTCGGCCTCATGCAGCTAGAGTAGTTACAGAATTTCTGCAAAATGCCGAAATTGATATTTTGAGATGGCTAGCCAGAAGTTCCGACTTGAATCTCATAGAACATGTTTGGGACAACATGGGGTGGCAAATTCAGCCACGTAGGATGCCTTGTAGAACGCTCCAACAACTAGAAAATCTGCTTCCTGAAATTTGGAACTCAGTGACTCAAGAGTACATCCATAATTTGTTTTAGGGGCTTTCGAGACGTATACTGGCAGTAATTAGGTCCAGGGGAGGAAACACTCGATTTTGAAAATGATTACTAACCATTCGATGCTAGTTGATTGGTCTCTTTGCGAATGTTTGAAGATGGTAGAAATTTTTAATTTTTCATTAACTCGAAAATTTATGATATTTTCCATCATAAACTCATCTCTTTTGAATAAAATCTTCTTACTTTACACTCCTGAAAGTTACCAGACAACTCTTGAATGACCAACCTAAAAGTTTATATAGTATTGTCGTAAAAATAGGGTGATGCTACATTTTTTGTGGGGAGTGTATTATCTTCAACCATTAAAGAGGCTTGCATACATGTATTATGATATTTGTGTTCTAACACATTCGGCATTTGACAGTTTTTCAGCATCGTTTTTGATAACTTCGTGGAATTAGTACTTTTGCTGCATTGAAAAATCTCAATTTTGCTATTCTGTTTGGAACCATTTTCTCTGACATGAAAAATATGGAGTTTGTTAAAGTCACGCAGAGTTTAATTGATTGGTTAAAATACATTTCGATGCTATAGTAGTAGCAAGAATTGTTGCGTTGTTACAAGATGGCCGGAGGCTACGTGAAACGGCTAGAATTGTAAGAAAGAGTCTTTGTGCAGTTCAGAAAGTGAACCAACGGTATCAGGAAACAGCGTTGATAACCAAAATGACTGCTTCGGTCGAAAAAAAATACCACCCAAAGGATGACCGTGTTTTGGTGTCTACAAGTTCGCGCAAAAGATTATTATACGCGGTTTCGCATTTTACAAGAAAAGTAATGGGGGGGTTTCAAGCAGAAGGACTCAGTGTAGAAACTAGTTCAACTACAGACATAGAGTTGGAAGATTGTTATTGTTCAAAATCACTCGGCGTGGGACAATGGAGATTGAAGCAGGGTTAGATGTTCTCTGATGAATGCCGGTTTGGATCAATGGTTTGGATAGGGGTCGAAGAGTATGGAGGAGACCTGGAGAACGATACGCTTCGATTTGTATCGATGAGATGCTTCTTTTTAGTGAAGGATCGTATATGGTTTCGGCGGATATTACTTTGGAATGGGTACATAGTTGGTCTTCATGGATGTCCCTTTGACAGCTCAGAGGTTGGTTCTTGGAGATGCAATACCATTTATGATAACTATAAGTGATGGTGGTATTTCGCAAAATAATGGGAGGCATACAGTCAGAAACGTTATTGAATCTTGATGAGAAGTCAATAAGGCGTTTTGAATGGCTTGTCCTTCATCTCGATTCAAATCCCATTGAGCATTCCACAACTCCAACAAATGCCCAGCACCTTAGAAAACAGTGTGAGTGGAACAATATCCCCCAAAATGTTATTCTCTATTTAATCAACAGCAAGCATTAGGAGATAGTACTCGTTACTAGATTAGTACAATCCACACTTCCGATGTTCTTTGCCAACATTTTTCGCTATATTATACCTTCACTTCAGTGACCTCTTTTATTTATAAATGAATCGTTCAAAAACCAATAGGAGATATTATTCCTCAAGATTCTCCATTGCAAAAATGTACTAAAGAGAAGTATTGAATGATTCATACCAAAAGGGTCGAGGTTCGGGTCAAATATTACGAGAAACACTTTATAAGTGTCCACAATGATTCAATTTTTTTCTCGTCATTGTATATTTTCACGCACAAATTCTGCAATAAGGTCCCAGCGTAATTTTATGAATAAGTATATTAATTAAGTTGAAGATATTTATAAAACTCATATTCAGTTCAGATGATTTTCTGAACTCACGTTACAAGTAACAAACAAACTCTTCAAACTGGTGCATAATTGAATACGTCTCAGAATTATTACAAAGTCAATGAAATTGTTAGTACAGATAATTAATTAACGTTCAACGAAGCAGATCATAACAATTTATAAATCTTTCCGTTATGTTGATAGTTCTGAAAACTTAATAAATGATTAAACCTAAAATAAAATCTTAGCAGAATGCATTGAAGCATATAATTATATATGATATATATAATAATATATATAATATATGATGGGGTATTTGCGGTTTAGAGAACTTTCTTACTTCATAACAAATTTTAAACTAATTTGGATTTGCATGATAGTGATATAATATAAATGATAAAATAATCTAATTATTGATTATTCTTATGATTTACCCACTTAGTCAGTTCATATCAAATTTTAAATTTTGTGCTTGATTCACAAATTTTACTTCACTAATTTCAGAGTGAATAATAATTATAATAATTTTGAAATTAGTCGTGGTAATACCTTTTGTCATTTTGTTGGTTATTATAACTCATTCATAATGAAGTTAGTATCGATTTCTTCATAATTCACACTATTCTGTTCTTCAGATAATTTAAGGCTTAATTAATTCAGAGCTCAATTACTCTATAAAAATTCAGATAAATTCAACTACTTAGTGCTTATATCTCACATGAGATAAGAAGTGATATCTAATTAGCATTTTTGATATATTGTCATTTTCCATAGTTTACAATCTATGCAGCATAATTTGAAAGGTTGATTGCTTCCAGAACTTAATTACTTCATTTATAATAAATCTTGAACTTACGCCACGATCAGTTTGTGAATTGTCCAATTTAAACTTTTCAATATATTGATAGATTCTAAAACTTAGTTATTTGATTACTACTGTAGAAACAACTTACTTAATTTTATTAATTAGAATACTTGAATCTATCGATAGTTTACATAGGTTGCTTAGTTACTTAAATTCATATATATATTTTAGAATCGAGGATACCCAGAAGTTACCTAATTATTCAACTTAGAAACCTTAAATTAAAATGAATGACTTCAGAATTTGTCTGCCATGCTATTCAATAAAGTTTGTTGATGTTGTTCTTATTAAGCTCTTCATATTTACATATTTTTGAATTTCCCTACCAAACCGGTAGCAAATGTTGCGTTTACACATGCAAACGATAGTTACGGTCCTAATTAGCCGCAAATTAAGTACACAATTATTGAGAATATGAGGAGAATCACAAATTAGGGGAAATTGATGAACTTCATATTTTCGTTGTAAGGAGAAAACGGATCATTTTCATGGCACTTTTACTCGAGCGACCACGTAACGGCTGTATATGAACCCAGATAATATCCATCCATTAGGCAACAAAGCGTATAATTTACGTCCTGCTCAGAGATTTATGCTCCGACCAAAAATAGCCGTATCCGATTCTATACGGTGAATACTTTATTAAGTCGATGTAGGCACCTTTTGTGGACAGTTTCAATATCCACGTTTAGTCAATTTTCAGGAAAAAAGTGCAGATTTAGAAGATCTACTCAAATCTCTTTAGTGAATGGGAATAAGTTCTGTCGAAATTATATTATCCGCACTACTATGATAAAGAAAAACTTATGGCTGTTTGAAAAATCTTAGTAGTTAAAATCAATTTTCCTTTTTAGTTCGCTCTGACATAAGCATATCTCTTAGTTATTTTAGTTTCACTCAGTTTTTAGTGATTGCGAGGGTGTGTGCTAACTTCGATGCTGAGTACATGTTCCTCGATATGGATTGACTACATACTGTATGGTGTTCACTTAACTCTTTCGTGTAATGATGGGTATTTCATACAACAAATAGATTGAATCAAAAGTTACTCGTTAATATTCTGATCAGGATAATAGTTCAGTCCTTGATGATCCTTAACAAACATAATGGCAAACAAACATACACGGGAAGTTAATAATATCAAGAGTTCTGACTTATCAATCAGATTTAAGAAAGTATTGTATGGATAGTATGTTTAAAGATGATGTACTCAGTGACAAAGAAGTATCCGGAAATTGCCATTTAAATTGCGTGCGTTGAGTATTTTCAAGTATTTAATGTTTCTGTATGTTGGTAGAACTGTCTTTAATTACTATGCCAAACATGAGCGCGATCTGCCAACGAGTTTGTTTACGACTGCTGTTGAAACCAGTCGACCTCAGTGGTACTCTTCGAATTTTACAATGGAAACATTTTGAACAGAGAGTTAGTCTCAAATTATGTGTTTTGAACAAAATTCTGTGTGCTAAATCGTTGGTAATGCTAGAAAAGGCTTATGGAGACTCTGTTTTATCGAAAACACAAGTGTATGAGTGGTACAAAGATTTAAAGACAGTCGGGAGATTTTCCTCGTTCCGGACGACCTTCGACCTCTTCAACCGACGATAACGTCCAAAAAATCAAGAAAATGGTGCTCGAAAATCGTCATGCCAGTGTTCGAGAGATAGATCGTGATCTCAACATCTCTCTTGAGACCGCTCGTTTGATTTTGGTGAACCGATTGGGCATGCGGCGCGTTGTCCATAGGCTCATTCCGATAGAGTTGAATTTTCTTCAAAAACAGTATCGGATGCGATCGTGCGAATATTCTGATCCTACGTTCATTGGAAGGATCATAACTGGTCACGAGACATGGATCTATGAATACGACACACTTACAAGCCAACAATGATGATTAGAAAAAACGTTGACACGTGTATCGCTTCAAATGGAGCATATTTCGAAAAAGATTCAATAAATATTGAGGCAGATTAGGACTTTTGCGTTCATTTCGAATTTCAGGATACTTTTTCATCACAGAATATGCCTTAGAAATCACGTGCGAAGGGAAGCCTCTACGCCGTGCGACGAGGTGACGCTGGTGTCGAGTTTGATTACCAAACGTTAATATGCAGAAAAAAAATGGATGACAATGCTTGGTCTGATCTTTATAAAGTAGAAAAAAAAATAATACAAACTTCTATTAGAGAGAACAAAAAAGAACTTCTATAATATCAAAATTCAAAAAAGTTGTAATAAGCAAAACGAAATCTGGTCATTAATCAGAACTAATATCGGTAAAACTAGGAAAAAAAGGGAAGATTTTAAAAATCAGTTGTCCATTCTCCTTCGTGTTTTCTGAAATCTGAAAAGATCAAATGGAGAAAAAGTATTGTTTCATCTCCTTATAAAGTGAACAACGAAACCTATGTGAACATTTTTCCATTTGTGTACCTTTTTCATGTAGATTTTTGGCGGTATGTGTATATTCGAAATTGACAATGGTAATTTTGACCTAATGACAATTATCAGGTTGAGTTCATAAATTAATAGATATAGTTCGACAGTGTTACTTATGGAAGGAAAATTATATTATATGATTATACAGATAATGGGTATAACTATGAATAATTGGAACAATTTATTGAGTATTTATGATTCAACCCGTTCAATATAAGTAAACAAGTAGGCCAGACGTGGAATATTTCACTGTTACATATGAGAGATTCCATTAGAGCTTTTTTGATCTGAAAGAATTTCTAATAAATCATTGCAATTTTAAGTTGACTCGAAATTTAACTAGACAATTTATGATAAAGCAACTCCAATTATAGTTAATATATTAAACAACATATTGGTTGTACGACGTCCTCATTATGGACGCACCCATACCGTATACCATCCCACGAAATGCGAAAATTTGACACTTGACGAATGGTGGAAAGCTCTTCCCTGCTTACGTATAGCAATACCGCCCCCTATGAATCGATGAGTGAATTATATAATTATTTTCCTTAAAGTTTTTCACTACATCTCCGTTAAATGTGAACTATTCTCAACATTTCGAATCAATTATCTAAAAGACTTAGTAGTGACAATGTCCGTCGTTATTTTCCAAATTTACGGCGCGTATAACTCTGTAACATGTTCATTCGAAAAACTAATTATAACTGTTCCGTGAAAGATCAAGTTATGTATATTTTATTGAATCGTTGGAGGTTAGAATTATTGATGTAATATTCGAGTTCACCTTAGTCCAATCGAAGAAAACATACGGTTTATATAAATAAACCATGGGAAGTAGCTATAAAACAGTTGGAGAATACCTGGAGGTATGATTCCATTTGTATATAATGGAAATGATATGTTTTGTCAATGAATATTCTTTCGTAAGTGCTATAAAAATCTGTGATATTTCAATATAATATTGCCATGTCTACCAACGTATAATATAGCCCAGTCCAATTAGACCAGGGGTGCTCAAACGGTCAATCGCGAGTGCTTTTTGAGTACATCTCGAGAAGAAAGAAGTTTTTAACAAGTAGGTAACTAAACTACAAACATTTATTACGTAATGAGATGCTAGCGGCAAAAGGCGGCATTTTCAAAGGAACGCGCAGTACTTGTCAAAGAAAAGCCGATTTTTTTATTCTTGCCGCTTTTCTAGAAATTTCGGGTGGCGTTTTGTAACTTGACGGCAATACTACGTCGATAAAAAGTTTATTATTGAATAGTACAAAATGAGTGCAGCGAAGAAATCTAAAACGTATCATTTTAATAATGATAGGGAAGAATAATTTTTCTTTCATATAGTGAAGGATAAGTGTATTTGTCTTCTTTGCCTGGCGACAATTGCAATACCTAAGCGTGGTAACTTAGAGAGGCATCATAAAACGGTTCATAAAAACTATGAAAAGGATTTTCCGCCACAGAGTGAATTAAGGAAAAGAAAAGTACGTGATTTGTTATCTTGTTTGATAAAAGAACGAACCATGTTCACAAGACCGTCCAAACAATCAAAAGCTGCTACGATCGCGTCATTTAAAATATCTCATATATTGGCGAAACACAAGAAACCATTGGATCGGTTGTGAAGGAAGCATTAATTGAAGCGGGTGAGACTTTATTTAGAGATTTTAAAAATAAAACCGAAATCATGTCTGCTCTTAGAGAACTTCAGTTATCTGGTTCGACTGTCACAAGGCGTATTGAAGTCATGAGTCAGGACATGGCAGATAAACCAAAACATGATATCATGAAATGTACATACTTTTCTTTACAGTTCGACGAATCCAACGATATAACAGACACTGCTTATTCGGTATTCAATGACATGTTGGCTACGGAAAAATTTTTGACAATCATTCCTCTGAAGGGGAAGACCCGTGGCGAAGATATTTATGACGTTTTCTTCAATTTTGTAAAAAACTATATGTTACCAATATAGAAATTAGTGTGCAATGGAGCACCAGCAATGACTAGAAACAAAAACGGTTTTGTGACATTGTGTCGAGCTAATGAATATTTCCCTTCATTGTTTTCACTCCATTGTATTATATATCAACCAGTTTTGGGTCCAAAAATTTTAAACACGGAGGAAATTATGGGCATTGCAACAAAAATTGTGCACGTAGCTTGCGATGGCGGCTCTTTAAGTTGCAGTTGGAAGATAGGGAGTCAGCTGAACACACTGATTTAATTATTCACACGGACGTCAGTTGGTTGAGTCGCGGAAAATTCCTAGAAAGGTTTCAAGAATTATTGCCCGAAATAACAGCTTTTCTAGGCGAAAGAGGTGATGATCCTTGAACACCATTAACTTGGAGCTTCAAGATTAAGGATGGTATTTGTTGAGGTTCAGGTCAGAAACTCACAATGATAGCTTTGTCGCATGTGTGCATTATCGTGGTGCGAAATTCATGGGCTTTCTTTCCACGAAACAGATCATGGAAGTTCATTTTAGTACTGACAGTTGATTAATTGTGTGCTCTATGTCCTAGCATGCAAAACATAAAAGACATTACTCGTAGCTGTTGGCGTCAAAAACAATCTCATTCAGGAAACACGATAGTTTAATAGATTTTCTCAGTATCCTCTTAATGTGAGTGACATACAGGGGTGATCATTTAATACAACAGTATTCTATGGTGGAAGGAACGATAAAAACATACAGAATAATGAGTAGGCGGATATTAGAAAAAGATCAAGTTGATCTGTAGATAAGAAAAAGCGATTTGTTCACGCGAACAACTATAAAATCAATGTGAAAAGAAAAAGATAAAAAAAAAAGGGATCCAATTTAAATTCATACGATAAAATTTCATCTGTACATCTCTAAACATCAAGTAAACATAATAAGGGGCGAAATCCAAACTAAAGGCATTACTTTTGATCTTCAATTCACGTATAAACAATAAATCAGACCACGCACAGATAATATGGGACTCACAATTAAGGTTATTGCATATTCTCAAAATTCGAAGGATTTAAATGTTATTTCCATTTCGTTTTCATTGAAAGCAATTCACTTTTACTCTCGCAGAGCGCGTAACCATGACGAAATCGAACCAATCGAATGACAGTAATTTTCATTCATACAATAATTCCATGTAATAATATACAATAATGAATTAGGAAATTTGATTTGATTGAAGTAAAGTCCAACCTTATTACTTACTCTATTGCCACTTAATTGCTTGGTCGGTGACCAGGTGTATTAATTGCGATTAGAAACGGTTCTCTTTATCTCATTGGAGTTGCCAGCGAACCTTTTGTTCGCCCAACGAGCTATTTGTAACGCAATGTCCTTCGAAATTATTAATTTGTATCGAATAATGCTGTACCTGTAGTCGAACAAGAAATGGATTATTTTCTTAAAACTTGCCTTTCGAATTGAAACGAAAACTTTCATGAAAATAATAGAATTACTAAATCATAAGTTATTTATTACTTAAACGATTGTTAGTTTACTGTGGTTCAGATAAAATTATTTTTATAATAATGTAGTGCGATTAATATAATCACATGTGGCATACTAGTTTTGTAAATGAAGTAATGAGACTGACATAGCTTCCGATCCGGTACGTGTCAGACGAGAAGCTTTAAGAAGAGTCAGGTTAGATTGCAATAAACCATATAACTTCCTCTTATATTCAATAAGAATGGAAAGAAGTTTTAAATAATACTAATTATTTGATCAGAATACTTTAAAGTGAATTTTATTGTAAGAATCTGGAAGAAATTGTTGAAGGAAACACAAATCAAGAACAAGAACAAGAGTGAAAGTGAAATGTATTTTTTCAAATAAAACACAGTCATAGCATCACAAAAACAAAATAACTCAATTTTCTGTAAAACTAAGATAAACTCCTAATAAAATAAAAACAACTGAATTAAACTTCTGTGAAAATAAAAGAATATCTATTGAAACTGAAGTCAAAAAGAATAAGAATAAGCTAAACTACATTCCCATTCAACTTCACATAGTAGATCGTTCATTGCTTTTGAACCAAGAGTTGAGACATATCAACATCCTAACTAATTTGTGACTCAATCTGTTTCGAGTCTTGGTAATAATCAACCTGCCTTTCTTTAGGAGCAAATTTATAGGAGTGGCCAAAAATATCCCGCCATATTCGCCAAATTTGAATATATATATATATATATATATATATATATATATATATATATATATATATATATATATATATATATATATATATATATATATATATATATATATATATATATATATATATATATATATATACATATATACATATATATCAATTTTCTCGAAGTTAGAAATTACTTCAACCTGCAATTCCTTTCTCCAACTAGAATTTAGAAATGTTTCCATCTTATGGAGAGTGTTCAAAATTAAAGCTACAGAGTACATCCAGTTGCACTTCATATAAAGTTTAACGATTCTATCCGCAGCCTTCTGTATGCTGGATATTAATCTTTCATTGATTTCATCTCTTTCTGGTTGATTGTCAAACTCGAGAACCGATTTTTCTTATTTAGCTACAAGCATGTTGATGCCAATAGCTACAAGAGGAAGTGTACAATAGGTTCAGCCTTCTAATATTGTTGAAATAGTTTTGAAGGTTTTGAGTTGTCGTCTACACACTTTCTCTATTAATGGCCAATCTGTTTGTGACAACCTGAATGATTTCAAAATATTTGTTTCAGTAGCATCGCACAGTATATTTAATGGCCTTTCGAATTTTGAAGCCCATTGCATCATTTCGGCAATGATGTCAAGTTTTAGCATCGTCATTTCCGAAGTGGCACTATTTTCGAAACATTTCGCAATCGTTATGTGAATTTTTCAAGTTTTTGGCTTTTTGGCTAAAGTATGAATTTTCCTAACTGGCGAATTTATGGTAAACTCTTCCTCATCTTCAGCCGTGTCAGAGAAATTTTTTCCAATACTATAGTCAATGTCAGCATCGAGTGTTTTGATGAAATTCCTTGCTCCTATGTGAAAAGCAAGTGAATTCAACTTTATGCCCTTACAAGTATTAAGCTTTCATACAGCTTGATGAGGCTTGATGTCAAGTCAAGCGATTGACAGTCAGAATGATCGGGAAACAGTTGAATTCGAATCACACATCAATTGGAGATGGGGAAAATTTGTTCTAAATTTCTCCGAAAATCATTCCCAAGACCAAAAGGATCTCAGAAAGGAAAGTAGTCTTGACTTTTTAGGACCGATTGAAAGTGATTCCGGTTCATTACTTGTGAAAACCAAACAACAGGACATAGAGCAACACAGCAATCTCTGGAAGATCCAAAAAAGCACGAATAAGCAAGTCAAAGAGCACAGACATGCTGTTTGCAGAGAATCGTGCACATAGAATTTGTACCTCAAGGCCAAATGGTAAAGAGTATTTTCTGTGCGATCAAAGATCAAAAACAACTTGGTATTGCATCACAACAATACACCATGTCACGCTGCAATCTCAATGCTGCTCCACCAATGCTATGTGTGGTTTTCCAAGGAAATTATATTGAAGGAGACAATACTGTAATGATATTTTAATAGAAAATTTGAAAAGAATATTGTGATTACTTCATTTGAATGCCTCGTTGATGAATAACAACCCTAACATTTCTTTTTGAAAGGTTCTATTTCTTATGGCCCCCAGACTATGCAGACCCTGTATCCTGTTATCTGACGAGAAAACATTTCCTGATTTTATTTAGGTAGTACTATTCAAGTTACGAATGTTGGATGTAACAACCGGAAGGTTCAACAACAATACCAATAAATTCAATAATCTGGCTCTTTTACCTGTCCTACATCAGTTTCGATGTTTTCAAAACGTTCCTCGACTATTTCTCGATTTAATTAAATCGGGCGTAACGAGACAGTCTATCTGTTTACATCTTCAATAAGATCTCCTTATCAAAACGATCATCTGTGGTGTCGAACGTACACTGCTGGCACAGCGTCGGTGGGCGTAACTCACGTCGATAAATCGGTACAAATACGCGCAATTCGATATTTACGTTACGAAGAGACCGGAGGTAACGACTGGAGAGTTAACGCCGTTTATTCTTACATTGGTTGTCGTATGCGGACCAAATCCAATTTCGTTCAGTTTTGTAACGTCATTGTGAGTGAGATGGAATATCCTACCAGAACACCAAAGCAAAGTTAAAAATATATTCAACCTAAACAAGTCGTTCTGCCAAATTGGCCACTATTTTTTCTGATCTACTAGACAGAATATGTTATGGGTTTTCAATAATGCTTCTTTTGCTTTCCAATGCAGCATTCCCTTCCACTTTTACCCCTATACACCCTCTATGTACACACGAGTACTCCTGTTCCTGCATTTTATTTTGGCTTTACACTTCAATGGTGAAACTAGAAGATAATGAAATGAGAAAACTCAACCAGGAGTTGATCGAAGAATCGGATTCAGCTCTTATAATGATCACTGACGAGATTGCATTTATAGCTAGTACGCACAATGCAATACAGACGAATGCTGTTCTGAAAATCAACTACTGCCCGTAAGATGGCATCGCACCATATGAATTACACAAAACTTCCGAAGAATTGAACATCAAGTTGAAAATCAAACTCATTCGAGTTTCAATCGGAATTTAGAGAACCAACACTGGTTGATCATTTTGCCAGAAAAAGAGCGATGGAATAAAATCACTTCGAAAATGAAGATGAGGTACATTAACACCTCAAAGGTAAATTTGATCTTGCAAGTGGAGATGTCTAAAAAACTTACGAGACGAAGGATTCGAAGATCGCTTTCCACACGATTTGAAAAGGAAGGAAGGTAGAAAAATCCTCTTTAGAGGGAACAGAGCAGAAAAATGGTATCCTGCTCCACTGATATTAAAGTGAACTATATTAGGTTGATAGAGGCAATAGAGCATTTAAAATTACAACAAACGAAAACAGATTTGAGGGTTTTGGTGCAAGTCAAAACATCACGAAGCAAGACAGAAACCAGAGATCATGGCGCACAAACCGAAAAGGGTATTCGGGAAAGATTCTAATAATCTTCTATCAAATTGAAGGAGAAAAATTCAATTCATTCCTGCTCCTTCACTTTCCTTCAGCAGTTTGTAGAAAGGCGCGGACAGGACATCATTGGATGTCAACCATGAACAACAATTTCCTACCAAGGCAACCAATGAACTGAATTTGGAGTTCCTTAGGGAACAAACCGAATTAGTTGAGCTATTCAGACGAAAATGAAAAGGAGACTTGTGCTGAATTCTCATGGCGAGTTTCTACCAGTAGTAGGAACAAGTTTAACTTTGCAGATGCCGAATACCAATAGTACCAATAACATCAGCATGGATGATCACAGGTATGAGAGAATATAAATAGTAATACAACTCTGTGGAATTGACGAATTGACATTGTCCTAATTACCGAGAATTTGAAATTCAAATGAACCGATCGTGTTTGTTGAGTTGGTAGACCGTACACTTGAGCAAAAATTTTGCGTTTTGAACTGAATCAATTAAAATCTTACAGAAAGCCTTTGGGGAGTTAGATAAATTGTTAAATACTCATACAGCTTCTCCGAAAGAAGTGACCTTCAAGCAGAGACCATTGAAAATTGCTGATTTTGGAGACCCCTAGTGATTTGTGGTTATAATAACCATACGGATAATTGAGCGAGACGTGTCATTGATGTATGAATATGACGTGCAAGCATCATAATCAACAATCATCAATGGCACCGAGATGTCCATTGAGAGTTCTTGCCCTCGGGCAGAGCACCCTATTCATCTGATATGGATCTGATCTCTTCTCCATACTTAAAAACCACTCAGTGGTACAAGATTCGAATCCCTTAGAAATCACAAAACGAAATGTGATGAAGGCATCAGAGTTTCGACTACTGAAAATGCATGGATGATTGGATTGAGCATTGGTTCGTACATGAAGTTTCTTCAAATGGATGATAATTTGAGAAAGATAAAATAAATTCGCTAGAGAAAACACCATTGCTTCGCATATTTTCTCGATAATGTGCTTGTATCATTCTAATCAAACCCAGCAAGACTATGATACTAGCAAATCAAAAACCTCAAAATCCTCTTCCATTATCGTTCTAGAAATTATTCAGAGATGTGGCACCAACTAGCATTGACATTTACCTTCCAAAGCATCACTTATAACTGAAGTGCACGTTTATATAATGCAATATTTATTAGAACGGACCAACATAGTGGCCTGGGTGTGGTTACGAGCTCCCTGTCTGTCAGAAGTATTAACTGTCTACCTCACCACTATTGCCTCTGATCTCTACAACTTATTACCTCGCCATGTATCAAAACTCCGAGGTATTCATCAGGGAAAATATTTCCATTCGTAACAAGTTATGAGTTGGTTAGTTAATTGAATGCAGAATTTAATGGGGCAACGGTTAAATGGATGAATTTTGCAACTGTTCAACTTATCATATGTCCGCTGTCTTCTGGGTTGTACGAACACAATTGAAATGGAATATACTGTTTCTCCCATCTCTTTCTACCTCTAGAACAGCGCAAACTAGATAAATTTGATGGTGCACATTTAATATTTACCTACTTCACCTTTCAATCTAGAAAATATATGAAACGACGTTTGAATTTCAAATAATATCGCTTTGGTTATTTTCGAATAACTGAACTCTGAATCACCCAGAGGATATAAACAATGAATAATACAATGAACCAGAACATTAGCATTTAATTATTTCACGAAATGAGTTTGGAACTCATTTTGAAATACATCGTTTGTATTGTATTGATTTCTTTATACATTCTAACGTATTCAAACAGTAATTAATAAATTGTTGCATGTCTCGGAATGTATCTATAACAATAGATTGCTAACCGAAATCACTGCCAATTGATATATATTCGATTTATGCAATTACTCTTTAATTGAGCAATTTTCATTGCAGTGAATCTACTCCATAATAATAGTTATCATACGAATATATTGGTAAATTGACATCTGTATATCTGATCTCAATTGACCGCTGATGCCAATTGAACTTAGAATTAGAAGTCTCAATAGCAAATATCAATTTGTATTAATTTAAATACATACATACAAGGTTTTGAAATGAAATAGTGAGACTGGTAACGTCGCTTCGGATCCGGCAACGTGTGAGACAAGCGGCTTTGATCAGCGTTAGGTGCACATGTAATATGCCTCCAGTATGAATTTGAACTCGCTACAGTCATTTGTTTCTTCGTAGCTTCAGTTTTCGCGAGTTTCTTGTTGTGTGCGTTCTACAAATGAATGGCGTCAATTCGGCAGGCTCATAGAGGAAGTGTTTTGCGAGGACCCAGGTTTTAAAGCATTTTTAGAAGGCAGAAAGGCGATTGAAGATGAACCACGAAGCGGTCCGGGATCTTGTGCGTTCAAATCGACGGTTGACAGTCAGAATGATTGGGATAATACTCCATGTCACAATGCAATCTCACCAAAGCAGTTTTTAGCAACTAAACACACTGATTGGTGGCTTCTCAGCCAGAAACTTGAGTTCTTGTGGCATTTTCCTCTCCCTGAGAATCAAAGTCACCTCAAGGGAACTTGTTTTGGGACACTTGAAAATATCCAAACTGGCTGTAACCGACCAGCGGAAGGCTATTCCAGTTTCCGAGTTTCAGCATTGCCGAGACCGTCTGCAGCTCTGTATGGCTTCCTAAGGGAATGATTTTGGGAAACAATATTGTAATTATATTTCAATGAAAAATTTAAAAAATCAGACTCATTACTTTATCAATACACCTCGTAAAGAGAATAATGTATCTAGAAAGAAAAAGGTGATAAAACATGTCAAGCAAATCATTTGAAAATAATTGATATATGTTATTTCTACCACTTACTATGTTACAATATTCATTCTTTCCAGCACCCTTGCGAATATAAACGTTTATGCTTTCAACGAGAAAATAATCATCATCTTAATACTGATTTTAGAAGTGTACCACTTTATACAAGGCTACGCTGTTTATTTTGAGATGTCACATATCTGAAGAAGTCAGAAACCCTCACTCCTTATTAGTAAAGGTTATATGTCAATTGAGTCGCTGCTCCCGTAGACTGAATGTGATAACGACTGTGCGCAATGATCTACAATGCCCCCCCAAAAAAACTTATTCAGAAGATGTTTGTTGAATTATGTCTCCAATAATCCACAAGTACTAAGCAAGTCTGTTCCGAAACTCATTCACGGCAGCTAGGTGCTTTTGCTGGTTTCTTAATCTTGGGTTCACAAACATTTTTGAAGAACATGTTGTACGATAATGAAACTGAGGCTGTAACAGGTGGAGCTAATCATACAATGAACTACAATGCAACAAAAGGGGGTGTCAATACTGTGTATTCGCACTCCTGGAGGAACACTACAACACTCACGGAGCATCGTGTTAGGATTGACCAGCAAAACGATACGATACAACTCCTGGAAACTCAGCATAATGCCCTATCTACTGAGGTGACTTCTGTCGGTTCCGAGATAAACTCCATCCAAGAAATGATACACTTCAATAGCTCATCTGACATTGTCCCTCATCTGAAATTATCGAAAGAGTGAAAAGGTCCCATAACATAGTGGTCAGGGGTGCATCAGGTATTGATTCATCACGTTTCACAGAGATATCTAAGATAATTGCTCACATCGACCCTGGTGCGGAAAAACAAATCGTGGATATGGTTCATCTAGGGTCAGGTAATAATATTATATGGAAAGTAACATTCAGTACTTCAAGTGCAGTATCGAAGATATTACGCAACAAAAAAACGCTACTCGGAAACACTGTTTACAAGAACGTAAGAATTTCGGATGACCTAACTCAACTTCAGTATGAAGACCTCAAGAAGCTTCGCGTTGAATTGAAGAGAAGACAGGATGCAGGTGAAACTCACTTAACCATAAAGTATATAAAAGGAATACCAACCATTGTATCATCCGAAACTATTCCAAAAAACTCCCAACTACAGTAAGGGAATGGTCCTTTCTATATACAAATACCATGTCGTTATCTTCAAAGTACCTTGAACTTTTGGGCCTCGTTCAGATACAGCAACCGTCTTTGATTTTTATCACGGAAACTTATCTGCATCCTTTGATATCGGACCAACAGGTAGCCATAGCAAATTATACAATTTTTCGAAATGATAGCCGGACGACTGTTGGACATGCTGGAGTATGCATCTATGTTCATAACAGTATCATAAATTCGTTCACTGTGGATGTCTCTTCGTTGGATACTCCGGGAATTGACAATATCTTCTTAAATATTCGAAACAAAGATTTCAGTATTTATGTCGGTTGTGTGTACCGACCTCATCAGTCATTTTTTCGATGCTAAGATGGCAGAACATCTGAGAGTCATGTCTTCAGAAAAAAAATACCCTATTTGTTGGAGATTTCAATTGTCGTGATATAATTTGGCCAATTACTTTATCCAACATGCCTTCCGAGCTGTCGACCTCTTATACTATTGCTTCGATTTTGTTAGATTCCAACTTGACCCAAATTGTTGATAAACCTACTCGCTTTCGCCCTGGTAATAAACCTTCTCTACTGGACTTGATTCTGGTGAATGACGAAAATCTCTTATCACCTGTGAGCTATTTAGCCCCACTTGGAAAATCAGATCACGTCGTTGTGAAGTCCAGTATTCAGTACGTTCCTTCTTCTTCGAGTATACAAACTCATAAAGTTATATCTACTATCAACTACGACAAGCTGAATAGCATGCTTGGTGCAGTAGACTGGAAAGATGTTTTGAGTGGGAATAACATTGATGTTGTATGGAAATGCTTTTTGGACTTGCTAAACTCTAAAACCAGTGAGTGCACAACTAAGATGAAAATTTTTTCCAACCCATCAAAACCATGACTGAATAACAAAATAATGAACATGATTCGTCAGAAAAAATCTTCGTGGCAGAGATACCTCCGTTATAGATCCGATAGAGATTACGAAATTCACAGATATTTTTCGAATGCGTTGAGGGTATCAATAATAGAATCTAAACGATCATTCGAGGATAATCTTGCGAGAACCAAGGACAGAAAAAAATTTTTCAAATACATCCGCTCAATAATGAACGCAAAAGTGTCGACACCCATGCTTCGCAACTCAGGTGGTGAACTTTGCACAAATAACTGCGAATCAGCAGAAGTGCTCGCAAAGTCCTTCTCAGCATCTTTTACCCACGATCTTAATGGTTCCTTTACCAGCCATTCAATCCAATCGATGTTCTTTGGATCTATCACACGTTACCTTCAGTTCAGCAATTATAGAGGAACAATTGAACAATCTGAGTGATTCAGCCCCTGGTGCGGATGGTATATCTTCTACTCTCTTGAGGAAAAGTGCATCTACATTGGCAACACCGCTGTCTATCATCTTCATCATATCTTTCGAAACAGGTGCTCTTCCGGATGATTGGTTGGTAGCAATAGTTACCCCAATTTACCTACAAAAAAGGAGATAAATTCTCAGCAGATAATTACAGACCTATCAGTCTTGTATCGATTGCTTCGAAGATATGTGAAAGAATAATTCACCTCCAAATGCTCGATTTTCTCTTTTCCAATAAATCGCTTCCTGAAAACTAGCATGGTTTCCTTCCCGGTCGTTCAGTGATTACAAACCTGCTTCTAGGTATCAACGATTGGACAAAGGCTGTAGACTGCGGGATTCCAATTGATGTAGTTTATTTAGATTTTTCGAGAGCTTTTGATAGAGTCCCACATCGACGACTGTTGTATAAGATTGAACACCTTGGCATAAGAGGTCGGCTTTGAGAATGAATTAGAGCATTTCTACTTGGGAGAATATTTCGCGTTAAAGTTTCGAATGAAAAGTCTTCACTCAAGCCGGTTTCAAGTGGTGTTCCTCAGGGTTCCGTTTTAGGTCCATTTACTATTCCTACTGTATACTGCTGAACTTCCTTCTATACTTTCTTCCACCTGCTCTCTCTATGCTGACGATACAAAACTATATAATAATCCATTTTCTGACTTCCACACTCTTCAACAAGATCTCGATCATCTGTCCAGGTGGTGCACCGACTGGCTTTTACCCTTGAATTTGGATAAGTGCAAGGTCCTGCACCTTGGCAAAAACAACCCCCATTGGATGTACAAAATCTCTCGAACTGCTCTGATCACCACATCGAAGCAAGTTGATCTTGCAGTTATCATCTTCTCGTTTCTGCTTCAGAGATCTTTCAATGGTTGTCAGCCCAAAACTTGTAGTCTCTTGTATAAAACTTATATTCGTCCATTAATGGAATTCGCAGGTCCTGTGTGGTCTCCCATTTACAATTACGAGACGAATTCTCTCGAATCTATTCAGCGGAGGATAACAAGAATTCCGTACGGGCGTCGACGACCAAGTTATTCCGAACGCCTCAAAATATTCGATCTTCAACCTTTCAATAATAGACGGCTTCGAGGTGATCTTATAATTGTCTACAGGGCCTTGAATAACAGGTTCGGTGCAGATTTATCTCCACTTCTAACGATCAATCACAACAGACGTCTACGAGGCCACAGACTGAAATTGTATCGAGAAAACTTCAAATCCATCCCAAGACAGAATTTTCTTTCCAATCGTGTATTTACGGCATGGAATGATCTACCACCACATGTAATTTCTTCTTCTTCTGTCAATGCTTTCAAGAATGCCTATGATTCATGGATATTATCTGAAACAGGCAACTGAAGATTTCTAAGTACCTACAACATGTTTTTGATAAGCAATTATTGTATTTCATTTTGAGTTTTCTGTAGGTAGGTTAAATGTTTGATCTACTTGCTTTTGAGAATCTTTTTATTTTGTTTTCACCAGATTAGAATAGCCTTACCTATTTTTTAAGTCATTTTGTGTTACTTTGTTTTTACTGCTTTGCAACCTGTTAGACATAATGTATATTATGATTTTTGAGTTATATAGGCATCACGCCTCAACTCTAATTTATATTAAATAATAATAATAATAATAATAAAATATTTTTGGTCATGTTTCTTACATTTATTGTCATAACTACTATTGAAAAATCAATAATCGGTAGAAAACACTGTTGCTTAAATATGGGTTAAAAATTGATCATTGGAACGAAGCCAAAATGCCGCCGTGCGTCCGTCTGTGTGTACCAGCACGGCGCGCCCGCCGGAAGGTTAAGGAATCCTCAGAATAAACTACTACTGCTTTGGCCAGAAAGATAAAATATAACACATTGTGTCAATTTCACGTTTCCCTGTGTTTGGATACAACCTCATACGATGCCAGAAGACATGTTATAATTGTGTCTGTAACCGACGAACGAAGTCTACATAACGGTCGTCGACGTCTGTAAGGAAACATCCACGGATGGCGCGACGGAGGATGCAAGCGAAGACGAGAAGATATGCGTTACAGATCGGGTTCCTATACTCAAGTATAGGTATCCATTAGACCGGCCGCCTCCATTAAATAGTGATTATAGTAAATACCGCCGTTGGTAGCAATGAGGCACCTGCAAGTAAGGAGATCTTGGCTACCAGTCGCCCGTCTTGTCGTGTTCGGCTACAATTTCATAAAAACAACCAACTCCGACCTGAAACACGACGTCAGTCGCCGTTTCGTTTTTTTTACCATCGTCCTGATCACCGACTAATTATGCACTAGTCGGCGTATGAATTTTTTGTGGTCGACGTCACAACGGGAACATATATGTCTAGTAGAAATTGGATCAACCAGGTGAACACTTTCGTTCGATTTCTGGGAAATTGACGTAACCAATCCACATCCGTTCACTTTCAATGGTTTTGATGTTATTAAGGGGCCCGTAAATGTAGTGGGTGTTTCTTGAGGTATGATCACAGACCAAAATTCTTTCTGTTTTCCGTCATTCACGTCCAGAAGGTTCAAAGAATTCTTATTTTTTAGTTCAATTGTATACACACAACCAAATTTATATGGAATCACCCGATATTTTGAATGTTACCTCAAGTATTTTGAAAATTTCGAAGGATTGTTAGAATTGATCCTTTTTGAAATATTTCTATCGAATAAAGATAAAAGAAGGTTTATTTAAGCAAGAAACAAATAAAAGAAAATAAGAGACTCTTTCCGCATGTAATAAACAAATTGTAAAGTGTTTTCTCAAGGAGTAGATGGACCTCAGTAGCTTGTATTACCTCCTCTTGCCATGATACAAGCCCGAATCCGACTAGGCATGTTTTGGATTAATTTTTCGACCTCCTCTGGGGTGATATTCTGCCACCCTTCTGTAGCGGTTTGGATGAGCTGTTGTGGAGTTCTCGGATTATCCTGGCGCGATCTTATTTTCCCTTTGAGATCATCCTATGAATGTTTCACATAAAAGTGAAATTCTCACCGTGGGCACTTCGCCAGAATCTCACTATGGGTTCCAGCGCTAGGTCCACGTAATTTCTAGCCGTTACTTTCGCAGGAAACGAAATCAAATTTTTTTTGCCTCCCAGAATAATGCCGTCCCAAAACATCACACTGCCCCCTTGGTATTTCGGAATTTGTCTTGCTACTCGGAGTCTAGCTTTGTTCTTCAGCAGTGATCTTCCTACGACTTCTTCTAGGCCTAGTTTGCAGATATTATAGCTCCACGTATAGGGCGTAGGTTTTCAAAATCCGCTATATCCCTCTGTGTCACCCCTTCTTCAACGCGAGCAATTATTCGACCCTCATCGGACAATCCAACGTAAGGCATTTTGAATTATGATTATAGACTTTTTTACATTTTGAAATTCACAGTTTCAAATCTTAGTGACGACTGAGTACAATATCCCGAACATGTGGTGATAATTCAACATTTCTTATCATACCATCCATTTTTTTATAACAAAAAACTTCATTCTTCACAAGTAGTCAAGGATCCATAGTTAAGAACAATCAATAATGTGATATATCGAGTGATTCCATATAAATTTGCTTGTGTGTATATTATACAATAGCAATTATTGCCAATAAGGTATATTTGAGATTCAACTGTGGCACATAGCGAAAACGTGTAAAAATTTCCCCTGATGAAATGAGACCTAGTTTTTTGTGTGAATTATTCAACCACAAATTAATTCATTGAGGCTCACTAATACCGTCACTATTATCTTCAGCCTCTAAATTATCTACCTAGTCCTAGTCATCTCCCATATTATTATCTGATCCATCCAAAGGATCGTCTTCTCCCATTGTTTTTTGAACTTCAAGTTCCAGCTCCTTGCCGGTCAAGAGCCCATTTCTTTGATCCATTTTCTAACAAATTGAATCAATCAATTCAGGCTCACTAATATCGTAACTATAATATCAAGCTCCAAACTATCTACCTCTTTCTAGTCATCCCCCATATTATCATCTGATCCATCCAAAGTATCGTCTTCTCCCATTGTTTTTTGAACTTCAATTGCCAGATCCTTGCCGGTCAAGGGCCCATTTCTTTGATCCATTTTCTAACAAATTGAATCAATCAATTCAGGCTCACTAATATCGTAACTATAATATCAAGCTCCAAACTATCTTCCTCTTCCTAGTCATCCCCCATATTATCATCTGATCCATCCAAAGTATCGTCTTCTCCAATTGTTTTTTGAACTTCAAGTGCCAGATCCTTGCCAGTCAAGGGCCCATTTCTTTGATCCTTGATTTATAATATCAAGCTCTAAACTATCTACCTCTTCCTAGTCATCCCCATATTATCATCTGATCCATCCAAAGTATCGTCTTCTCCCATTGTTTTTTGAACTTCAAGTTCCAGCTCCTTGCCGGTCAAGGGTCCATTTCTGTGATCCATTTTCTAACGAATATAATCAATCAATTCATGAAAAAGATGAATAACCTCAATCTTACTTACAAAATAGAGTCGCTGCTTCTTATGTGAAAATACTAATAATACTAATACTAATTATTCGTAAATTTTACGACGATCGCATTATAACTCAGTAACTGGGCCAGTGATAACGATGTGCACGAGAGTATGTGTAACATACAGCATAACACTAATTAGGAAGGTAATCACTCGTTGAACCTGTTTCAATCACCCCCTCTTTGCAAATCCGAAGAAATCCGAGCGTCGTAAAAATTACGATACGAGATTAGGATATTTGACATTTTTTATTGCAATTTCCATAGATAAATTTATAAATTATATTTCAAGAAGAATTTTCAATACGCTAGAAACATGTGTCAATTCAGAAATGTGATGGTACCAGCTATTTTTCTCGAAGAATAGATAATTTTCTACTGATCCGGATAATGTGACGAAATTAAATGAACTTGGAAATTAAATTATAAAAAATATTGAAACTGCTTAACGTTCGAAAATGCCTATAAATGATCGTGATTTCAATAGTCAATTAGTCGGCTAGAATTTGACTGAACGAAAAATTTAACGACTTCTATTATACCCTGGGAGTTTGCTACCTTATTTTAAGACATTCTGTATATACCCCTATTATCTCCTACCGCAAGACGCGTTTCAAAAAATTATTATTCGCATTTTATTTGTATTTAAATGAACCCGTACAAATAAACTGAGTCGTCGGGCGTGCAATAACATTAATAATCCTCATTACTTGACGATTCATTGACAGGTATCAAATTTTATTTTTCGAATGCTCATTCACAGCAATAAAAGCCGAAGCTAGATGGGAAATTGATAGATGAATAGTTACGGCGAATTACCACTCTCTTCACGATTTAGTACATCAACTGTATAATAGAAGTAAATATTCCCAAAGAGATATTTCTAGAGGCCGACAGGTGTTGGAGTCGACATAACGGCCTGGCCATTAAATTATGAAGTTTCTAGTTTTCCCAATAGACGACCGAATGTAAATTAACGATTTAGAATCTGGTTGTTTCGTCTAAGATACAGCGCCAAATTTGAATATTTTTTATATCTCTTTCTTACTCGTACCTCGTTAGTAGTGATGTTTTATAATTTTTTTGTGTTTAATTTCTTCCGTTCATTATCATAAATTTGTAGTTTTCTGAACGTGTTATGTTTTAATTTCAGATTCTTTGTCTCCGTCCAATTTGGGATCAGTCTGGCACTAATGGTGAGTCTCAATCATTTTTTCAACACTTTGTCTTGTCGAGATCGAGTAAAGTGGTGGCTTCATCATTGAAATATCAAAGACCAAAATCAATCAAGTAGTTTCAACTGCATTAAAGCCTCATACGTAGGTTGCCTTTTGAATTTTGCTCCTCTGGCACTTTTATTTTTGACATCTCCCATCCGAGAACATTTTCTAACATAAACGTACTGAAAACACTTTAAGGTACGAGTGAGCTTCATTTTTTTTAGTTATTTGAAAATTTTAACTCGGACAGAAAATGGAATTAACACGTGAACATTTTCGTGCGTGATTTTTACGATTTTCGACGTAGATTAACTGCTATCAACTTGCTTAGACTTTTGGTGATGAAGCTCCACACTTGGCCACACTGTGAAACGCTGGTATAACGGATCCTATGCAATGCGCGAAATGATATACGATGGTCACCATGTGACTTACCGTGAGATTGAAATAACCCTTAACCACCAGCGTACATTCAATATTGAACGAACATTTGGCTGTCAAAAAGATTTGTTCGCGTTGGATCCCAGACAATTGCTCAAGAGAAGGTTCGTGTCGTTCGGTCCAAAGAAATGTTGAAAAAATTCCACCGCGATGCTTCAAAAGACGTTTACAAAATCGTTACAGACGACGAATCTTGGATGTAGTCTGTTCACGTTAAGTTTAAAGTGACGTCATCAACCAGTTTTCTCGGATGTTGCCAATGTTTCCCGAAATTCCTAGTCAGTGCGACAATGGTATAGAATAAAATTCTTAATTTCTTTATTTTTGATTTTCGTGCAAAACCCTCTGACAGGTCGATTTTTATATCCAACTCGTAATTATTTGGAGGAAATTTTTTTTTCTTTTTCAATTCGCAAGATATGACGTCATCGACCTTTCTTTAAAAATCACAACCCATATTTTTTTCATCATTATTCTACAAGGATTATTTTTCTCGGTGTTTTGATACCCATTGTAGGGATCTGAGATTCGTATTTTCTGAAACACAGGCTGCTTCATTCAAGTGGTAGTGGTATGAATTTTTCTCAAAATAAATTCGATTGTCACTATTTTCTTGAGAAAACTGAAAATCTTATCTATACCTCTTGAATGGAGCATCCTGTATATCGAAAACTTTGCATCTCAGACCCCTAGTGTGGGGTATCTAAACATTCAGAAAAATAATCTCTGTACCTTTCAAAGAACGTAAAAAACAATTTTTTGTCGGTCAAAAAATTTCGAGAAGAAAATAAAAATCGATCTGATGATTATAATGGATCTTCAGAATACTAGTACTTACCTGTAAATTCAACAAATGAGGCATAATTCAATTGAATTGTGTTCACCTTTCTTTAATATAAAAGCAGGAAAAAAAAGAAATTTTCATTATGCACTTTGTTCAATAAAGGTTTTGAGCACTGGCTATCTCATTGAATTTGAATTTAGTCTACTTAGCACTTGCAGATTCAATTAAGGAGCACAGATGAAAATATCCAAATACAGAAATCAACAAAATCATTTATTTAATGATATTTATACGAAGGAAAGGTTGAAATGTTGAAATTAATTGAAAAATAAATACTCCATTTCATTCTGAAAGTTCGTCTAAAAATGTTTCACTGTCACTCATTCTCGTCCATATTTATTATCAAAGGGGGAACATCTTCAAGATCAAAATGAAGTTCGCGTTCCCACTAATATTGAATTTCTTTTTCTGTATGCTCAATAGTTTTACTCCATACCTCTGGAGTAATTTTCTGAAGAGCATCTTTCCATACAGAAAGAGAATGTTCAGTGGAACTCCCTACATGGTCCCTATAATAGTTTTTGGTTATACTCCAAATATTTTCAATTGGGTTGAAATATTGATTATGCCTTATTCCTGTGAAACATATTCAAATTAAAAACAACTCCTTGAAATACAATCCTATTTGAATTCAGTACTTACATTTTAACTAGATTCAATAATTGTGGTTTCAAATCACTTTCATCATAAGCAATATTACTGCTTCTTAACCATTCTTGAATCTCAACCTTTTTAGTTGCTGTTGTGGGTGGCTGTTTGTTTAATGAACTTGCATTATCGAGTATAATTGTTGAAGGCTTTTCCAAATTCAACAATAGTTGGTGTACAAACCAATGCTTGAAGGTTTCTTGATTCATTTCCTCGTGGTAATCACTGTCCAAAGTTTTTGAGGAAAAAACAAGTTCTGCACTAGGAATGAGACCGTGCCTGTTGGGGTACAATGAATCTGGAACGAGTATCAAATTTATAATATCTTGAAATAGTACAAACAATAGTTGATAGCCTCACCTGGTTCCACCAACTTTTGTGTCATTCACACTTTTGATATGGTCATCTGGCCACGAACAACCGATAGTACCATCCTTGAAAATCCATGTTTCGTCAAGATAGACGAATTCACGTAATCCTTCAATTTTTATACGATTATATGATTGCAGAAAATGTAGTAGTTCCATCAAACCTCTTCTTGGATTATCTTTGGAATACTTAAATCCAATGTTTTGTACAATTTTCTACCCATATCGTGGAGCTTCTCTTTTAATGCAGACAACGTAATATGTTCCTCTACAAAGAATATAATATTAAACTTGATTTAAACAAAGGTTTCAATGACTACTTACTGTTCTGGAACTTGTCATAGATAGTATTTCTTATGGGAGTTCGATACAAATCGTCAATATGTACTACAGGTTTCTCACGATTCCTTTTTTTTCTTGGACTTCTCAATGGATCACAACTCTTTGTCTTTGCCATAATATTGTTTATGGATGAAATGCTTACTTGTAAAGCACTTGCTACCCTCTATAAGCAAAAAAGTTCATAGTATGTAGATGTGTAGACAATTTGGAAACCAACATATAAACAAGTTAAGTTGTATCATATTATTTCTTTTTAAGCTCTTGGCATTTTCACCATATATATATATATATATATATATATATATATATATATATCAGCAGAAGAAAGCGAACTAAAATAAATAATTAAAATACGTCAACGCCGCATTTGAATGTTAAGTGTCATAACCAAATGTCACCATATGTCACTAATCCATTTGCGCGAGACTAGTTATTTTGTTCTAAGTAGATTTTTTAAATAATCAATTCCCGGTACTTCTTTCCAGAATGTTCAAGGGATGAATTTTTCAGATTTGTTGGTACTTTTAATTGAATATATTTGGCTAATAGCTATAAGTAATTGTTTTCGCTTCACAATTAGTTAATTAAGTCACGATCAAAACCGTTGTTGGGAGTTATATTTCTATTAAGTTCTGTTTCAATTTTCAATACTTTTTCGACAAAATGTATTATTAAAATACTTCATTCTCAACCATGAACCATGACGCTTCGATAAATTTTCACTGTACCCTATTACCCAAAATATTAAATTCATTTAAACCCAAATCCAATGTGATTGGAGATTCTCCCATGAGATAGTCTTTAATATCTCGTGTTTTCAGAATGAACGACTACCATTTCATTTACGGTCGTCCCAGGACCGCAATAAATTCCCCCTCTAATTATTTTATATCATTATGAGACACCCACACTGGCCCAGATTGTTGAAAAGTTTTATTACCCCAAAAGTAGTAAAACTCGAATACAAGATGTAGATGTACGAAAATTTATGTGTCGACCATCCTCGGGGCGATATTTGTGTCATCATTTTGTCGAAATCGGTTCCCGTGGATATTTACGCGAATGCGTTTCGAAGAATATCATCGTCATTGAACGAAGTTATTGAACTTGTAACCCAGACCCAGATGAAGAAGGAACTGGAAGCGAATTTGTTTCTAATTTAATTGCTGATATTTATTTGGAAAGAGTGAAAAGTTTCTAAATCGAGCATCATTCGAGTTTTACGTCAAGATTTGATATAGAATACCTGCGTGTGCGCAACTACATAACGCCAGTTGAGCGACACACACATATACAGTACGTTCCAACGAAAATTTGCCACCTCCTCTAGCTCAAGATCGACAGATTCTGGCGGAAAAGCTGAAAAATGTCAGTTTTTGATTGAATGACGAATTTCTGAGTTAGTTCAGAGCATGTAAAATCAACCTTCTACCCTCAGCAGCAGTTAAGTAAGAATTCATTATAGGGAAAGTGCGTAGAGTGACATATTTTTAGAAAGCTTATTCGATTCTCTATTAACTAGTGTCTTTAGGAACATTTAATATCATACAGGTTGTTCAAACAAATCGAAAGTTTGTATTTCAACGAAGACGACTTTGCCGTCCCTTTATACAAATGATTCTCGAATTCTCTTCTCACATTTTGAATGAACCATTTTCAACGTCATTTTGAAAACTTAATTCGATTTTAAGGGTGGTCACATGTTCCTTGGAAAACGAACATTTGCTTTGTTTGGATTGTTTGTATGATATCAAACGTTCATTGAGCTGAAATTTTCGAATAGAAAGACATATAATGAATTTTGATTCAGGTGTCGCTGAGGACAGGAAAGCGAATTTATATACTCAGAAATTGGTTTTGCAATCAAGAATTTCCGCCAAGATCAGTTCATCTTGAGACAGAGCTTCTCGTTGGAACATACTGTATATGTATACCTCACTATGAAATATATAATTGTCGATTCTTCAAAACAAATTCTTAATATTTCTTCATCAAACACTAATGACTTCTTTCTCATAATAAATTTCGGAGCTTGAGTGTTTTAAAACGAAACACGCGTTTCTTCGTAACAAAAATCATTTATCCTTGATGATCCTTGACATCCTCTCTGTTACCATAATATTTGGTGAACTTTTTTGTCGCGATAATGATATTATCGATTCGATTCCAAACTTTTTGTATTTCACTCTCAAAATTGTGCGAATTTTGTTTCACTTTTAGAATATCAGCATTTGAGATTTGCAGCTGTTTAAAAATTATATCAACGTGAGACATTCTAACGTGAAAACGGTCAACCGAAATGTAAAATCCCTTTGTTGCAATTTATGTTTGTAAGCGCCAGCTTGTTGAATTGTAAAATCTAACTTGATATATTCTTCGTTGCGTGAATTCTCCGTAACGCTGATCGTTTCTGACATAAACTCGGTATTTACTTCAGTTTGGTGAATTTCTTTCTTATTCTGCAAAACAAGGAGATTTGAATGTATGAAACTATATTAATTTCGCAAGAAAGGAAACGATGGACTTTGAATTGGATAGAGTCTTAAGCTAGATGGCACCAACCTGAACTCCACAATAAGTGGATGCATTTGTTGATTCATTGCCCAGTTTCTTACCAATCTAAACATTACTATAGAATTGAAAATATTCTGTGAAGCATCAGAAATATTTGTAGAGAAAAAGAGATTGTCCTTCTGTTTGTAGGACCCGTGGATCCTTGGATCCTTTAACGCATGATTATCAAATAATTTTTTACTACGACGTGAATTAACTTGCTTCCCTTTTGTCAAACTTCAATTCCAGACAATCTTATCAATATGTTAAATAAGACATATAATACAAATTAGGCAAATTACAAATGCTAAACGAGTAGCGTAATAGCTTCGCTCAGACGCAGCCAACCGTGTTAATTTAATATCAGATCCATAATACAACTGCACAATTAATGTTTTAATGACTGTCTTAAGTCTTGAGATATCATTATTTCCGACGTTAGTCTATCCAGTACTCTCTAAAGGTAATGTTTCGTTATGCGTTGGCGTACCGAAGGAGTGGGGGGGGCGACGTTAATCAACCCGATACCGCTTATGACGTTCCTGTAACCGTGAAGTTATTTTAAAAGTATGATGGTATTAAATATCGAATGTTTGATCTCATTAGCGGAATTTTTTCCATAATTTTATTCATTTTGGTCGTCATTGCTTTTGATTGCCAATACTGTTTTACTTCGATGACAGATCTGAGTTCCGCTCTTCGTATAATTTACAAAATATAGCTTCACTCCCCAGGTGAATTGCACATTTGACGAAAAGTTATATTAGCTTGCTTTTGTATGAACATAAGCCGAATATTACCAGAAGTAAAAGTTTCCCAATAAGTATTTCCAATTCAAATATACTTGAGCTAATGGAGTTTTGGACGTTTGGTTTTTGGAAATTGAAAGAACATGAAAAATTTGCAAAACTGAATGCAGTATTCATTTGGATCGATGAATTCTTTTATTCTTTTCGAAATTATGTTAGGTTGTTCAAGTAGACCATTCTGAAAGTCCAATTTCAGCTGACATCATTTATACCGATGTCTCACCAATAACAAGTTTAATATTGACATTCTTCCACAGAGAACAGTCAAGTTGGGCCGAATCTCATCATCGTGGTATCCAATTGACTACGCCAAAATGTGAGATTTATATCTCACCAAATTCTAGTCTCAATCGGTTCATGCTATCGCAAGTACTGTGTGCCACCGTCCAGTTGAAACCACATGTCAATCAATTTGAATTCTTTCATTTTGAGCAAGAAGAAGTTCCTAATCATCGAAGGCTACATTACTCCATTAACCGCTTTTATCTGTTTTTGCAACCGCTGTATTTTGTATGACTTCAGACCGATGTCCCTGCCTGAAATATTCCAGGAGGTCGAGCAACAAATACCCAATTGCTGCGCACAGAACAAGGAATCAGTCCATCACAATGTCAATATTTCAATGAACATTTACGCAACATTTTCGCCAACTAAGTTGGCATTATCAGGAGATTATAGTACACTAGTGTTTTTAGTGTAATAAATCGCCAAAGGTTCCATTCCCCAACAAGTTGAATGTGAGTTAAAATAACAAGAAAAGCGGAAAAATGTTGACGAAAAACTTAAAAAACCCATATTTCTAATTTACTGTAAGGTCCGCTTCATGCATGATGCCCTGTACAACTAAATATCAGGAATTTTCTTCAATTCTCTCTAACTTCTCGATGCGACTTAAGTCGTTTTTACGATTTCCATTCGGATGCTACGCGACTCGACGACAAACAGTACACATAGGCCGCGGTCAGTTTGTCATACGTGTATGGCAATGCCGCATTGGCATATGGTTCGTTTTCTGGGGAGCAGTCAAGGAAAGTGGGTGGTTTGGCTATTCATGTAACCGGCACATAAATTTCGCCCTATCCATTCAATTCGATTGCGATTGTTGTACGAAGAGACGCTCGATAATTGAATCGATACTCCCTCGATCGTATTTACGACTATATTCTTGTATGTATATTCTTTGCGAAAGGCTCGTTGGTGCATTTCAAATTAGCTCTACGACACACGGAGACTGAGTTATGAAACTAGTGTGCGTCTTGTAACGACGGTAGTTGGTCGGAACGATAGACGATCCTGAATACATGGTACATATATTCTAGTTCTAAATATGATCACCTCTTATCTTATTCTTCCTGAGAATTTTTCTCGAAACATATTTCTTGTATGTATGGTGCACTTCGGAAGAGATAGCTAGTTGAATATTCGATTGATGATTTCTTTCATTGTCAGCGTGAGGATCCAGAACAGTCTATGAATAATAAATTTCATTTAAATCCGTTCAACTGTTTTCCCCGATTAAGTAGTGAACATTCAAACTCTCAAACTTATGCTGTTAACATATCATATTAATCCTACGAAAACGGCAGTCAAAAGGAAGGTGGTATCTTTGTCTACATTGCCTTGAACGAATCTCCATTTTCAATTGAAAACTGTAAAAGATACAGGGTGAGCAATTGAAAGATAGATAAGACTATTTCCCTGAGACTATTCAAGTTTTAGTGAAGTAAAATGGAACAGATCCATGCTGATCAATGGCAGTCTTTATCAAATACCATCCTCGTCTCGAATTTCAACCCCAGGAGCAGGGATGACAACCCTTGAAAATTTGGAAGAGTGTAGATGGGTCGAGTGATAACTCAAAAGGAAGGTATTATCTTTGTCTACATTCCCGTGAAAGAATTTTCATTTTTGATCGAAAACTGTAGAAGATACAAAGAGAGCCACTGAAAAATAAAGAAGACTATCGCACCAAGACTATTGGAGTATTAGTGCGAAAAACTGGAATAGATTCATTTAGATCAAAGATGACAGCCTCAGAGTGATAGATAGTCTCCTCTATTTTTCAGTAGCTCACTCTGTATCTTCTAAAGTTTTCAATCAAAAATGAAAATTCGTTCACGGGGATGCAGACAAAGATAATACCTTTCTTTCACTCGACCCATCTACCCTCTTTCAAATTTTCGAGGGTGGTCACCCCTGCTCTAGAGGTTGAAATTCGAGATGAATATGGTACTTGATGATGACTGCCATTGAACAGCATGGATCTGTTCCATTTTACTTCACTGAAACTTCAATAGTCTCAGGGAAATAGTCTTCCCTATCTTTCAGTTGCTCACCCTGTATCTTTTAAAGTTATCAATTAAGCATGAAAATTCGTTCAAGGCAATGTAGACAAAGATACCACCTTTATTTTGAGTCATCACTGCACCCATCTTCCCGATTCAAAATGTTCAAGGATTGCAACCCCCGCTTAGGGGGTTGATATTTCAGGCATGTTTTGTATCCCAAAAGATGTCCCCTTTGAAACAAAAATTGACCTGTTTTTGCGTTTTGATCAGAAATGAATATCTAAGTAGATATAGCCTCTGTTAAGTTTTCGTTGAAGCACCCTGTATAGTATCCATAATTATTTAGCTGTGCAACGGCGCACACGTTAGTGACCTACGGCACAGCGTGACAATAATAGGAACTCATAAGATTTCACCTATCCAAAAATAGTCTAACGTCCTAGAGAAATATTTCCTTCAATAAGGGCTTGAGCAGGCAGGTGAATGCAAAGTGAACTTAAATTTTTCTCCTTTTTCTAAAATTGCGGAACCCTTAAAATAATTATCGAACTACTTTGAATTCTTTCTTTCTTATGCGCTTCCCAGGAATAAGCGAACCTGTTACCCCACAGGAGTGGGCGCCTGCGAAGAATTGAGGTGTCTGTTTACTAGCTTCTTGAAGAGGGCCAAATTGTAAGATGTTGGGAAGATGTTAAACGGAAGCAAGTTCCACAGTTAAACGGCCTTTAAACGAAGGAATTCTTATAGAGAGAGTTTTGAGGGGTCGTTAAATGTACCGCCATATGATGAGAACTCCTTGCCAGCCTAGTGTTGCGCCAAAACATGAGTTTTACTGGAACAAGTTCTTTCAACTCCGTGGAAGTATCTGTAAAACAGAGAAAGGTCAGCAACTTAACTTCTGAGCGCCAGCGGTTGGAGATCGCGGGTGATCTCCGGGTGGTCCATGAGGCACACAGCCCGTTCTTGCACACTTTCCAACATCCGCAACGAATGTTTGGGCGCAGTTCCCCCATACATGGGAACAATATTCTCTTATATAGGAGCAACAGCTGAGATGACGTGAAGTATACCTTGGTTCTGAAAAGAAAACTAAGTTTAGCTGATGCCGACTTAGCTATTACTGATAAATGTTCATGCCAGCAAAACCTGGAGTTGACCGTTATTCCGAAAAAGTGCATCAAATCTTTTGATGCAATTTGTTGGTCTTGCATCATTAGAGGAGGTTCTCCAGCGGGAACCTTTCTAGAAAATGTAGTTGCTTGCATCTTGCTCGCGTTAAAGCTCACCAGGTTCAACTGATCCCACTCAGATATCCTCTGTAAGTCAGAGTTTAAGTTGTTAATTTGTTGACATCTCTGACGCTGAGATTCTGCAGCTGTAATTGGCTGCAGACTACTGAAAGACGAAACCAGTGTACAATCGTCTGCAAAACCGAAGATCTTGTTCTCTGTAGATTACAGAAAATCGTTTATCTGCAACAGAAACAGGGTTGAGCAAAGAATGGATCCCTAAGGTACTCCTGCTTGCAACTGGAAACAATCAGATGTCGACCGCAACTTGTATTGATCTATTTGAAGGAAAGCTACATATCCAACCCCGCAATTTTCTGGGAAGCCCATATGCAGCAAGTTTATTCAACGAAGCTGCATGCTAATCCCTATCGAAAGCTTTGGAGATGTCGAGGGCTATTCCTCTAGATTTCTCTCTCAGTCTCACTCAGTCTCAGTCTCAGTCAGTATATCGCATACGCGATATCGTAAAAACATAGAGTGGCTTATTAAAAACTGAATGAAAAGTTAACATGAAATATGATTTAATCTCTATCAAGTGCTGTGTTTCGTTGGCAATGCGCTTATCGCAAGCTTGAATTAATAACTGGAAACATTTATAATAGGTTCTTTCGAAATTGCTTTTAGTTCCTTCTTTGTCGGGGTCATTTCAATGGCAGAAAAAAGGTTGAAACGTTTCCCTTCATTATTTTTTTGGGGAGAGACAAAATTATATAGTGCTAAATCTGGTGATTCAGGCGGATCTTGGTAGGCAGAATGAAATTTATTGGCTAAAAACTCTCGACTTGTGGCACGGTATATTGTCTTGATGAAAAAGAAAGTTGTTGAATCATTTTTATGTGTTTTGGTTCACACATCGTCTGTCAAGAATTTCAGAACCCTTTTGTAAAATTCGGAATTTGTAGCTATTCCCCTTACAATGAACTCTTATCGGTTTATTCCCACATAATCCAAAAACAGTGGCGATCAACTTGATATTCACCATTGACCAGTTGCAATTTTAGGGCTAGTTGAGTCTGGTTTTCCATTAAGAACTCTGAATTTTTCTTACTGGATCATAGCCGTAGACACAATGTTCATTCCCAGAAACGATTTCAAATCTGCAAACTTATTCTCTCTAAATTTATGCAAACTGAAACACGATTCTCTTTTTGTTGATTAGTCAAAAGCCACGAAAAAATTTGGCACCTAATTGTGTGATCTATTAATCAATGGTTAGAATACTTCGCAGGTCCTCGTACAAGATGTTGAGTTCTTCAGTAAACTCACGAGGCTCTCTGGCTCTTTCTTCTATCTGAAAATCTAACCTAATCCTTTTTTGAGATCCATGTTTTGCGGCTGACACGGCAAACACGACCTCTCTATAACGGCTCTAGGAGCCTTGTCAAAGCATGTCTCTTTGAAATTTGTGAATTATCTGTAAATCCAAGTCCCCAATGTAAAACATCAAACAATTCATTAATACTAAGAATTCTGAATAAATGATGTATCTTATATCGTTTTACAAGTTTTAAAGTAAACGTATCGAAAGGTTTTTCCTCGAACATGGCAGATAGTTGCGTCTAATAGAACTAGATCCGAAAGAACCAGGCGCAACGGAAATATTCATCACGGCAATCCTCGTCGACAACATAAACGAACGCCAAAAGAAAAGTGTAATTTATACCGTAGACCGCACTACTTATCCAGGCGATACACACGTCGTCATTTTTTTTTGTGCGCGCACAAAATTGCGAAGCCGAGAACAGCACAACAGATCCTCAATAATAAACGACGACATGATATATAGATGCAGGGATATGTTTTATTGAGCCACCTTTACAACGACAACAAATGGCCGATTCGACATATTAATGAATGTTGAATAATTGATAACTTCGTCGGCATTGTGAGAGTGTTACAAAAATGTAAAGTTGATTGTGTGAATCTACGAACTTTGTACAGGCAGAACCGTCGTAAGTTCCCGCATGACTCTGTCGTTCGACCATTCCCGCATTGTTATCAACTTTGGAGGAAGGAATACCTTTAGTCTTCAAATGTATGTTTCTCGTTTCTTTCTGATACCGAAATAGCTTGGAAATAGCTGTAAGGTATCACCCGTACTTGTGCTATTTCGATTTCAACTTTCAACTTGCATACGAGGATTATCGCAAATGTTCGACGTCCGCGCCAGAACGTCCCTCTGTGGAGCATGGACATTACCATTAAGTCTTCACGAATTCAAATAAAACAATGGTATGAACGCTTCAAAGAAAGCCGTTCGTCTGTTGATAGCGACCCAAGCTCTGGACAGTGCTCGTTGGAAAACGTGTGCGATTTCAGTTAACTCTATGGCAACAAGAATGTGATCTTACAAACGTTTTCGTCTGGCATCTTAGGAATTCGTTGAGTTTAATATTACTTCTTCCAGAAAATATTTAGAAAATTCGTATTCTGGCTCCTTCATCTCTGCATTATTTCGAATTCGGTATTATAACAAATTTTACGCTTCTTCCTATTTATCTTCTATTATTTATTATCTTAAACGGTAAAGACTCAAATTCATGCTAGAGATGCAATATTTATTCTCCATTACATCTACCTTCTGAAGTGTTATTAAATAAAGATGAAACATCCAGTGGAGATCGTTTATGAATTCGTTCTTCTCGAAATTTATCATAAACTGAAGTTAACATCTTTCCTTTACTCCTAGATCATAACAAGAGAGTAGCCTCTCTATTATCTTTTGCTTTTATTTTAGCGTAGGTCTGTGCGGAAGGAATTTGCTCATTTATTTTAGTTAGGATTTCTCCATTTTCTCCTTTTTCGACTATTTGGCATCATAAAACATGAAACTATTCCAATGACTTCTTCTGCCGCACTGCAAAGTCCGAAGGCACATTGCCATAGGCCACCCTCGCCGCACTGCAGCAGATGAGTGAGGAACTTATTACATACTTCACTATCAGTGGCGTAACCCAGAGGAACCGAAAGGGGTAAATTAATCTTATTTCACCAACATACTTCTCAAGAAAAAACACGAGGAAGAATTTTGGTTAGGAAACTTTGACATGCGATTTTATGCATTCTCAATCGATAATTCGTGAATTGTCAATAGACTCAGTGGTGTAGCATAGCTTTCTTGCCATCCTAACGAAAAAAGAAATATTGACTGAATGAGGTACAGAAAAGAAAGTACGATCTGTCAAAGACGCCATCTATATGTCATTTCATTGGTGAAATACTTTTGCCATTTATTTCTATGGATTCATATTCAATTGAAGACACAACAAAAATGGTGCATAAATAAAAATACAAATTGGGAATTTCAAAGATCATTTCGTTGCGAATTATGCATAAAAACTGGAATTTACTCAGATTTAATTTAACCAACACTCGAGCAAACTGACCATATTCTCGTCGTATTCACTGATTCGCCCCTAGAGCATAGTGCAATTGATGGCCAATTTTCATGAAAAACCATATTTAGCAATGAGGCGCATTTCGTGTTGACGATGGTCAAGCAATTCTGCCGCATTTGGGACAATTAGAATACACGTTAATATCCAGAGCAGCCTATGCATTCCCTAAAAGTGACTGTTTGATCGCTTGGTGATCAAAAGGCACCAACAGACCTTGATTTTTCGAAAATTAAGACGGAAGCACACTTGATATCAATTCCATCTCATATGATACTGCACTATTTTTCGCTAAGTTGTTGCAGTTTACTTGAATAATATTCATTTTCAACAAGATGGTGCAGATTGCCGCACGCATAAGAATACCGATGGGTTGGAGGTTTCTTCTAAAATCGCAAAATTATTCTATTTCTTAGGGGAATTTCTTCTGAAAAAAGTTTACTTTAATGGAGCTCCACTATTCGCCGGAATGAATTCTTTAGAAACGATCCTATCGAAAAATATTATCAAAGATTTTCACTATCGGATCGACCAGTCTTGGTGAACATTTGAGTGATAACAATTATCCTGCATAACTGATTTGCTTTTACTTTCTCATGCCACATTAAGTCATCTCCATATGTAAAAAATGTTTTCACAACGATGGGACCACAAAAAAACTTAACAATGGTTCGTTCACTGCAATAAGGAATAAATATGAAGTTATCGACATGGTCCGAAAAACTTTTGCTGTTTCTGCTAATTCATCGATTTCCAGTTGGCAGATTGAGAAAGAAACAGAACTGAGGCAACGAGCGCTTGTTATCATCTTGAACAATATATATAAAACTCAACAAATAAAAATACGAGGGATGTCTTTTAAGTTTTGCATATTGAAAGCTTTTAAAGACATTTTTGTTTTTCGAAATCCAACCTAACCGGCTCTGGAAGCAGTTATTCCAATCGTTTGCTGCTAAATTCAAAATGGCCTTTTGGAAGGCATCAGAAGCTTCTGAAGACTGAAATCTTTGACCACGCAGTCCATTCTTGATTTTGGGAACAGTAAAAAATCGTTGGAACTTAGGTCTGATCTATATGCAGGATGATGTAACAATTCGATATATTCTTGCGTTGAATATTCAATTATTTTCCGGGCTGTGTGTAGACTTGCCTTGTCTTGGTGAAGGATAATTCGTCCTTCAGGGTTGATTTCTCGAAATTTACTAACTTGATGTTGAACAGAAGTTTTTGCTACATGAGCTGTTTATGAAAGGAACGCTGCAACTTTTTTTTGGTCTATTTAGGCCACAAATATTGTGAAAGCTTTCGGTTCTTCAGTCAACAGTTATCCAAAAGGAAACTAATTTTTTCGTATTGAGTTCTCCCGATATGTTGCATGCCAATGTGACCACTGTGTTTGGTGCATATGTGTTTGATCGCCGCTGGGCCTAACCATTTTGCATTTAAATTTTCCATATAAACGGAAAACTATTGATTGGTATGGTGCTTCAATGACGCAAACAGAAACCAAGACATTCTTGTTGAGATAAATTTCTTTAGAATCGTAGAAATTGATTGCGCGAAATGCTCACGGTTCAATTCCATTTTTCAACTCACTTGTCCAACTTTGACAGTTTATTGTGACTTATTAGATGAAATTAGAAAAGAGTTATACAAACTTAGATTTGTCATGAAAACACTTGAACGGGTAAACAGAATATACATGATTTCAAAAAGCACTAAACATATTCCTTTGTCTCATAGGTTTAATGGATCGCAAATATAAGTCGGAAACCGTTAGACAAAAGAGAATTATCTGCATATCCATTGTGTTCAAAACTGCTTGCAGAATGTCAAAACTTTAGGAATAACCTCAATATAAACCTTGAAGTTCTCTGCTTTGCTTTAGTTTCACTTGCATATATTTTACATAAGTAACCTACTGAAAACTCTGAGTCACAGTGAGAACTGTATCAGCCGCCCTTAGTTAAAAGGCAGTTTCTCTACATTCGACTGCTTTGTAGCAAACGCCACTAGTAATTCGCCGCTTTGCATATTATCTATAATATGAAAGAATGATCTTAAGATTTTCTTATTTTGTTCAATAGCAGATATACGCACAGGCATCACGCTGCGACAATAGTGCTATAAAATGGTCGAATGTGGAGATACTGTGTTTTAGGTTAGGACGGCAGCATAAATGTTATATGCAATATCCTTCTACCTTGATATCCTTAAAGCATTTATATGCATAACGCCTTTAATACTAAATTCCTCTGATATACTGACGCCTAGTACTTATTAGTATACAATTCTCTGCACATTTATCTTGACATAGAATTTACATATAACATATCATCACAAACTTCTTCGATGATTAACATAATTCGAATCTAATTGTATCCATTGAAATTGTGTTTATGTTCGGAAATGCGGGTTTCAAATTTTTTGTTGAATTAATTTTTTGCAGGTGTCGCATGAATGAAAATAATTATTTATTGTTCAAAGTTAAATTGTACCTTTTGCGCCACTGCTAGAGGATCGTACGAGAGAACATTTTACGCGAATGCATCCACCCCCGCCGCAATGCACCACGTGGTCACGGCGGCGGCGGCACTAGAACATTTTCTCTATCGCGTCTCATTACATTGTGATATCAGTCCGTTCAAGTGCTGACCAGTGTTCAAAGTATATTTTCGAATTTTGAAATCAGCTTTTAGTCTTTAATATTACGGTGTTTCCTTAAAATCGTCTCAAAAGATTCAGGTGGCAGGAGGAAGTTCTATTGGTGAGGAAAAAGTTTAAAGATATTTTGCTATATTATTGAGATGAAGGGAACGAAGCTCCTTATACTGTTTTCTCAATTCCCGGATATAAGTCGAAATGAAATCTTTTTCACTTTTTTTTTCAATGCAATAGTGAAAGATGTAAAAACAAAATAACTTTATGGCTTAGGTATACTTTTAAGATCTACTCTTTCTGACGTTCCAATTTGTTGTGCAAACCTACATGGTGTTATTTTTTAGAGTCATATCATGTTTTACGCCGCATATCTTTTTCGTGGCACGCCGCAGACAGTTCTTATTATAATAAACTGCCGTTTGAAAACATTTTTGTTGGTGCAAAATTTGGATTGATCGTCATGTAGTTTTCGAGTGAAAATATAAAATCTTAGCCAGTATTCTCCTTCACAAGGCTTTTATTGAGCACATAAATGAGACACTCATTCATGTCTACTTTTTATGTCGTTGAACAGAATATGCTGCCTGAAAAATTTCGCAAAAAACGTTGGTTGCAAAAGCTGGAATATTCTCTTTTTATAAAATTTATATCTATTTTTATGAGCGCTCTATTCTTAGATACCCTTGTTGCTATTTCAATTTTCCCATTTGAAATCGATGGGTTGGCTGTTACACTACTTATTATATCAATTGTTGCATCTTGTCCCTAAACTACCCTTTCTTCTTTTGGACGTTGAATGTTCCATGGGTCATGAGGTTTTTCATTAATTCATTGAATATGCTTTCATGTGGTTGTCGCCTTTCAGGAAAACTATCAAAATAAACAGCTTATGCAGCATCATAATTATTTTAAATATAACATTCAATCATTATGAATTTTTCAAAATGTTCGTACGGCGTGGTAGCTTCGTTGTCACAAACTATACTATATTGATCTGAATTGCCATTGCAATAATTAATTTTCGAACCGACAACTTATAATTCCTTAGCTACTTCAATCATTCCGTGTGAATTCTGTGAATCGACATAGATTAACTAGATGAAATTAGGGAAAACTTATACAATTTTCAGTTTGGATGAAAAATTGAGTGCACATGTGATAAATTTTTAAAAAGAGTTCTATTCAACGAAACCAAATTTAGCTTTTGTTCATATTTAAGAAACCCATGTTTGCATTATAACTCAAAAACCTTTGGAAAAAAATTTCTCACCTTGTTCGATTTCACATAAGAAAGTACATGTAGAATGTCAAAACTATTTTTACATAACTTCAAAAACAACCAAGATATTGACACTTTACTAATTCCGGAAATTTTAATAATTTCCAAATAACTAGATATGAAAAAAGGTAGCTTGAATATGCTTGGGGCAGTGAATTCCTCACGGACAAAGAATATGTCAAAAGGGGAGATCATTTTCCTCTATTCATAATATCATTATATTTCACATAGGTGCAGTATTAAAACGTCGAAATCAGTCCACCCTGTACAGATGGACAAATTTCAAGGTTGTATTATGGCATCTCGGTGAAATTATTTTTCTTTTTTGTTTCTTTAATTCTTTCAAGTGCTTTATCTCTGCCTTTCGGCGAATGACATGCCGGGGAATTCTGTCACCTAACCTGTAAATTTTGGCGAACTTTATTCGCGTCGAAGGAATAGATCGTTAATGTCCATCACATCTCTGTTAGGCAGGACCGCCGGCTTCATATCTCTTCCGAAAGATGGGCGCTCGAGCGATTCCCAGAATCCGCAAAATCGCACCTACTTTGTGGGGATTGAACTCAGATAACTCTGCGCAGAGGACGAGCGACCTTACCTCTGGGCTACCGAGCCGGCTATAAAGCCTGTTAATACTTAACTAGTTTTTTTTGTGAATGTATGGTTCTTGTTAACAACTTCAGTTTGATGCGAAAACGTACTTGCATTTGCGAATCAAATTGACGTTATTCTACTTTCTCGGAAAACAGTATCCTCAGTTATCTAATTCCCGTCTATTCATGATATAATCTCGAATTCATAAATGCTCAACAATTTAATGTAAAAAGCATGAGATGCGGTTCGTAGGAGTGTCTCGTTACGGAAAAGAAGAAAAGGTGAATCTCACTGTAGCCTTGGGTGTGTAGCGGAGGAAAGAATTTCCGATCGCGGCCTTACGTTGTTGTTTTCTTTTTACGTTCGCGTCTCAAATATTCATTCATATTCAGTATCGAGGTCAGTCATCAGGTGCAATAACATGTCCACCATCATTACGATGCGTTTCAATATTTATCGCCTGAAACTACACAGAACCGCATCTGCTACACCGAAATTTATAGATACAATCTAGTGCGAGTGCAACGTCGAGCGATCAGACGGACCGTAACTTTCTTTTGTATAATAGCGGAGAATTAAAATTTTCTCTTTTCATATGAAGGAAGTTTATAATATTCTAATATCATTCATCTCTTCATGAACAAGTAGAGATTTTTTTCAGAGTATTATCACTTCAATAACCATAATACTTACCAATTCATTCGTAACCTTGAAGGAGTAAACTGGAAAAGATTCAAATTGTCACGTGATGCTGAACTCTGTTTTGAAATTTTTCATCGAACTATCATCGATATCTCGATACCCAAAGAAAAGAAAATGGCTACTACTAAAAAAAACTAATATCGAAATAGCCCCATAATCAAAGAAAAATAACGTCGAAGCACATCACACTATTTTTGAAGTCCGTAGGAAAGACTGGTCCTTCCAGGTATACAAGGAAATAAGAAAGAGATATAAATGTGAAATTGATGCTCAAATTAAAAGGGGAAAATCTAGAACCAATTGAAAGCTCGACAAATAGAAACAGCACAATTTGGAGAGTAATAAATGAAAATATCCAAGGATCTAATTCAGGAAGAGAAACAACTCCTGTAGATGCCACTATGATGAATCAATATTCAGAGGATGCAGTGGGAGGAATTCTTATAAAGAGTACGACTTCGATGTTTCTCCGCGCAACTACTCCGGAAGAGGTGATGAACATGGTTGCAGAAATGAAAAATAAGTCCACATGCGATATGTATGGAATGAATGTCAATTTATTGAGGACTATAGTACATATAATAGCTGTGCCCCTGAGTGACCTAATCAATTTATGTTTCTTTATATTTTTCCAAATTGTTTGAAAGTGGTATATCCTATATACAAAAAAGGTAATAAGGAAGACTTCGGATATTACCTACCATTTCAAAGATACTCGAAGCACTAATGAGAAATCAAATGGTAGACTATGGAGAAAACTTCAATAGTTAACGACACTCAACATGGTTTCTGAAAGAAACGATCGACCACCACTGCCCTGATGAAAATAATCGAGTTTCTGATGGAAGCTTTGGAAGGCAAAGAGGAAGCAAGCGTTAAATGCTGCGATCTTGGAAAAGCTTTTGACTGCATGAACCGCCACATTCATCTTCTCAAAAGCGAAAAGTATGAGTTCGGAGATGTTATCGGCAAAATTCTCATATCTTATGTAGAAGGGAGGTTCCAGTTTGCTGAGTAGGAAACTGCTTAAGTCCACAAAAAGAAGTCAGTACAGGTGTACCCCAGGGCTCAACTATTCGGCAGTGTAGCATCTCTCAATGATCTCGTAACGCTCGATCACAACCGGAGTCGGCAGAGGCAGAGCGGCACTTTGTGTGTCGTCATAATCTGGATAGCCCAGACCAGAATAACTATAAAAGTATCATTTTGCCTTTCCGAAATGCGACCAGGTTAACACTGAACTAACCAATTTAAATACAATGTCTACATCAAGAATCGAATTTGTACATTTATATACTCTTCTTCCTCACGATACAATCATTCCAACGCTATCCTAGCATTTCTATGGTTTTCTTGTACAAAGATTTGTCTTTAGCATGAAAATAGGGATAGTTTCTGCAATAACCTCTTCGTCCGAGCAAAATCTCTCTCGTTGGAACATCAAATCATTCATTCATTCATTCAAATCAGCTGAGCCAAAAATCGCTCGGTTCCAAATCTGGGGAATGTGATGGTTGCAGCAACAATTCCAAGTCCAAATCGTTGATTTTACCGACTTATGGATTGGTGCCTATTCTTGGTGAAACAATGTTTTTTCCTTCACAATATGAGGTCGTGTAGGGCTATACATAGAATAGTCACGGTTGATCGTCTGACCTTCCTTCAGTTAATCAATGAACAATATTCCTTGTGTGTCCCAAAATACAATTGCCATAACTTTGCCAGCGGATTCTAAGATTTGGACGCTCTCTAGTCTCCAATCAGATACTCTTTCAACTCTTTCAAAACTTAGAAAAGTGTTTTTTAAGCAAAAATTTTCGTGTGAAATGTTGAATACGATGTCTTTTCATTTCTTCAGAAAGGCAGCTAACTCCCCTTTCACTTTGACGTCATCCATAACAATTTTCAATGTTTTTTTCATATTTTGTTCTTCTAGAGCGGTTCGCGTCTCCGGTGGAGATACAACCATGTTTGAAACCAACATACCATCGGCAGATAGTTGTTTGTGACGGAGAATTTTCGCGGTGACACTTTTCAAGCAATTCCTCGTTTTGTAGAGTGTTTTTATCCATCAAATAGCAGTGTTTTATTAAGGGATAAGACTCGTTTTGATTCGTTGTTCACAAATTCACATAAGTAGCGTCACTTCAACGTCAACATTTCGAAAACTACTAATCGAAACGTCAATAAATTTTGACACGTTTCTTTTTGAGGTTGATATTACCTGAAACAATAACTTATTCAATATTTCCGAAGCCATCTATTTTTTCGTTCCGGAACTTCTTACATTCTATCTCTCTCATGTAACGTGGCTCTTCTCAAATTTAACTCTCAATTCTTGTCCATTCATCACTGTTTTCTTCATTATTGCAGTGCAAATCGAAAAGCACTAAAGTTTGAAGAGCACCCCCAAGTTTTTCAAATATCCCAATTTTATTCGAATGGTATTTTTATCTTTCGCATATACTATTCAGGTTTTCGGTTCCTACCAAAAAAAGTTTTATCAAGAACTGGTGAAAACCTTCGCATTCAAATTTTTAAGTAGATTTGGCAATTTTTCGCTGTTTTTACCCTCAATTTTAGGTTCGTCATTGCATTGAAAAAGAACAGAAAATTGAACAGAAACCTACTGACGGAGACATTCTTGTTGAGAATATTATCTTTGAAAATTCTAGAAAATTATTGTGCGAAAATGTTCAAGGTTTAATTTCATTTCACAACTAACTTGTCGACTTTGACAGTTTGTTGTGGCTCAAGCACAACACGCATAGAACTGAACCTTCCTTCATACCTCCAAAAAGGACTATTTTTTCGTCTTTAGTGCTCCTTCGATCCTTTCAACAAAAAGTCTACACATCAATGATGAATTTGCCTTATTGATGAGTAGATTTTCTAGAAGAAATGACGTTAAACTTATTGGATGAGAAGATGCATGCTCATCTGGATCTGTTCAACTGTTCATACCAACTATGTATGCATACTTGATGTAAAATCATTGATCCCAACTTTTTGTCAACCAGGTCTTGTATTTCTTTGAATAGCTTCAACTGCGTGAAATATTAATACCTGAACATTTTCAAATGTCACAATTTCAATAACATCCTCATTAAAAGGAGAAATTCTCCTTCGATTTCAGATGAACTTTTGCAAACAACATCGTATTTCTGGAATTCCACAGCTACTGAATATAATCAATTAGGCCGTACTTAATCGAATATTTCGCTGATGTATTAAGTAATTTCGTCGGTTAATTATGAAAATAATTACACCGACAACATTCTTGGGCTGATTGTACGAGATGCAGTCCCAGGATCTCGCGGAATTCTTACGCACATCAAGAGTCGAACTTCCCTTCGGATAATTACCGGCTTCTTTTTTGATTATGTCGCAATTTTATCGTGGATTCGTGGAATTTCAAGGAATATGTTAATTTATCTATTCTTACGGCGTTTTTTGATGGGACGAAACGGTATATTGGGAACTGCTCCATTACAGGAAAGAGGTTTCAGGCACATTTAATTATCATATTCTCTTACTCGAGAACCCTTCAACCGTGAATGCTACTAGATTGGACGCGTGAAATCCTGTCAGATTTCGGCGGCGACGATTCCGTGTGATGACCGAATGTTCAACGGAGGGGAAAAAGAGAGAGCAGGAATCAACTATTCCCATTTCTGGTGGATTCTTCGGAAAAGTTGTGCATTTTCAAGGTGCCGATGAATCTATTTCAATTTAATGAAAAATTATAATGTCAATAATTCAGATTTTTTCGTTACTAAGTACGAGTAAAACACAAATGAAATTTTTAACTGTTTTCAATGAGAAAAAACAAATTGAATTAGTAGATCACTGTTACCGCGGTTTTGAACTATCTTTCATTGTTGGACAGTATGAAAATTGATCATTTCAAATTCACAAACAGTATCCATCTGAAAATAAAATAAAAGTTCGAGAAAAAAGGAGAACCATCAAATATCAATTTCAGATCTATGAATTTCCCACTAAGATAGCGAAATTAACATTTTTAGAAAACCTATTAGCACATATACACGGTGCTTCAACGAAAACTAAGCAGAGGCTATATCTACCAAGATATTCATTTCTGATCAAAACGCAAAAACATGTCAATTGTTGTTTCAAGGGGGACATCTTTTGGGGTACAAAACTTGCCTGAAATATCAACCCCCTAAGCGGAGGTTGCAATCCTTGAACATTTTGAATAGGGAAGATGGGTCGAGTGGTGACTCAAAAGAAAGGTGGTATCTTTGTCTACATTGACTTGAACGAATTTCCATTTTTAATTGAAAACTTTGAAAGATACAGGGTGAGCCACTGAAAGATAGGGAAGACTATTTCCTGAGACTATTCAAGTTTCAGTGAGGTAAAATGGAACAGATCCATGCTGATCAATGGCAGTCATCATCAAGTACCATCCCCATCTCGAATTTCAACACCTGGAGCAGGGGTGACAACGTTTGAAAATTTGGAAGAGGGTAGATGGGTCGAGTGATAGCTCGAAAGGAAGGTATTATCTTTGTCTGCATTCCCGTCAAAGAATTTTCATTGTTGATTAAAAACTGTAGAAGATACAGAGTGAGCCACTGGAAAATAGAAAAGACTATCGCCCCGAGACTATTGGAGCATTAGTGCGAAAAACTGGAATAGATTCATTTTAGATCAAAATCTGTCATCTTCCGAAATCACCCTCATCTCGAATTTCAACCCCTAGAGCAGGCGTAATATCCCTATTTTCCTACTATCCTCTATTTGATATTTCAGGCAAGTTTTGTACCTCAAAAGACGTCCCCTTCAAAACAAAAATTGACCTGTTTTTGCGTTTTGATCAGAAATGAATATCTTGGTAGATATAGAAGACCTTCATCTTCTTATTGAAAACATTCAGGGTGGAGAGCGTTCAATATCTCACTCAATCCATGTAGACCTTCATGCCAAGAAACATAGGTGATCTTCTAACTATCCCAGATTTACATTAGGAATCAACAGATTATCATTATTACAATAGTATTGGTGGTGATCTTTATCATGCAAAAAATGTAGATTTTCGTAAACAATGTAGCCTGCTCCAGGATAACCATAAGTAGTTGGGTGAGGACCCTAAATTTAGTAACTGAGTGCCTACAAGACTCACACCTAATAATAATTTCCTGATAGGAGAAAACATCACTAGCTGCTGACGAAGCACCCCACAAAACCACACCATATCTTATATATAAAGAACATCCACTTTCTCAACATTCCTCAAAAATAAACAAGATTCAACATTAGCTAACCACGGCATTCAATATGGCCTAGTATTAGTGAATTAATAGTTCTACACATTGCCCAAAGGATAGAAAACTCATTTACCTTAAATAAGTGGAAAGTTTCAAGTCACTCTTTAATGGAAACTTTCAGGTAATGAAGGACCAGTCTGAGCTATGTAACTTCCAAATTTTCAATGTATTCAAATAATAATTCCTTTCGATAGTTGTTAAATACTGTCATAATATCTGGTTTTTCCTACTTCAAATAACGTCCTATTCATATATATTTGAAGTCACTTGTTACATTGTTTTCATACTGTCCGACAATGAACGAAAGCTCGAAACCGCGGTAACAATAATCTATTAAGTCAATCTATTTGTTGGTAGCAAAAACATTTCAATTCATTCCTTTTCGATTTTCTAAACTCATAACATTTGTCGAAAAGAAAATTAAGCGTTCCTAGCCTATACTGACGCATGTCTTTGTTTTAATATCATGAACCAATAGCTTAACATTCCAGCTGCAAGAATAATCGTCCATTTGAAACTTCGTTGGTAATCGAAACTCAAAACTAGTTGTTTTTACTTGCAACTCATATTTCAATTATTAACGCCTATAACAGGGAAGCAATAAAATACTCTTTTATTTACAGAAAGAAGGTTATGGTAGAAACTTATCTTTTTCCTATTCCTATTTCTTTGTAAATTATTGCTCATCACGTAACCATTGGAATACTTAAAAATTCTTCTCTTCTTTTCAGGTACCGCAGTACAGTTAGTTATTTGTCAGAAGCCTAGTGTTACTGAAAGCATCGTCCAGAGCATGCCCCCATCTCCAACCGCAAAGAAGGCCATTCAGGACTGCACTAAGGCTCCGCGGCCCTTTGCCGCCTCGAACTAATGACTATGGCCGAGACTGCTATCGAAACCAGCGCCACCCATGATAAGGCGAATAACAATCATCCGCTCGTAATCAATCACAATGTGCACAATCATCGTCCGATCGTCAAGCAGAGAAAACGCAAGAGATTAAGTCAAGTATTGGACAAACTCACCGGCGGAGGATGCGGCGGAGACTCGAACGAACCCGACTTAGAAAACGGCTCCGTTGAAAATATCAACAACAACTTACAGCACCTGAACAACAACAACCAAGAGCCCGGTCGCGAGATGTGCAACGAAAACCAGATCCATCCGAAAACTCCGAAACACGGCGCCGACGAGTTTAAATTCGATATACCGGATAAACTAAGAATAGTTGGATCGATTAATGCCAGTGAAGACGAAGATGTTTTTAGTCCTACAAGTTCCAGTAACAAATCTCCACATAGTTCCACGGAATCTCCTAGAATAAGTTTCAGTCCCTTACGTTTAAAAGAGGAAGATACGAGTTATAGCCCACCCCTTCAAAGACCACCAACGTGTCCATGTTATCAATGTTTTTCTGGTATTGGTTCCGGTCAGCATCCATCGCCACTTCATCCGTACGATCGCTTTTTTCCTGCTCCACCACTGTCGCCTTTAACTCCAGCATCACCAGTTTCTCCGGGTGTTTACAATTTCGAACGTTACCTTCACTCCAAGTACCTGCCCGATTTTTTCCGAAGAAGGAGTCATTCAGATTCGGATCTTCCATTTTGGTTAGAGAAGAACGACAGAACTCGTGGTCTCACGTCCGCCCATCCTCTGACAATCTCAACGAATTTTCATAGCAGACCCCTCGAATTAGACCCTAGTGTACCCCAAGAATCTCCCTTAGATCTGTCAATGAAAACTGCACGAGAAAGAATGAATAATTTGGAATGTTTCATTCCGCCGCCGTTGCAAATGCTGCCTCCGGGTTTCCTACCGCCTAGAGGTGGAGTGTCTGTTCCTGTTGTCAAAGGTGATGTAGCGTCACCTACGACGAAAGAATCAGTAGCGTCACGTTATAATTTGGAGGTTTCGCCTGTTGTCGAAGAAATGCCGCCAGGTTCGGACGTAGCCTACGTGTGTCCTGTATGCGGACAAATGTTCAGTTTACACGATCGTTTAGCAAAGCACATGGCATCGAGGCATAAGAGCAGGCAAAGCTCTGGTGAAACCACGGCCAAAGCTTATCTTTGCGAAGTGTGTAAAAGGTCTTTCGCACGAAGTGACATGCTCACAAGACATATGAGACTTCATACAGGTATAAAACCGTATACGTGCCGTGTGTGCGGGCAAGTGTTTTCCAGATCGGACCATTTATCTACACATCAACGGACGCATACAGGGGAAAAACCGTACAAGTGTCCTCAGTGCCCATACGCGGCTTGTAGGCGTGATATGATCACAAGACACATGCGCACGCATGCCCGTTATGAACCCGATACTTTAGCACAAACTCAATCTCCAACGGTTAAAAATGAGCATCAGAGAAACGATTGATTTTTGATTGTTAAATGATGTTTCAGATTAATGGCAAGAAGCCAAAAAATCGGACTGCTAAGATGTTGATATCTCCTTGAGTTCTTCTTCAGTTTCTGTTTGTTTGACAACCATTAGTTCATTTGACCTTGAATATTAATGTCAAGAACACGTCGAGGTTAAGAAATATTTTTCAACACTTAAACCTGAATCCATTTCAACGAATCATTTCAGCTTTGAAATTACATTTACTTTTTAAGTTAATTTCACCGAATAGATCATTGAAGTCATTTTTTCGGCAATCAAAATACCTACATTTCAAAAGAGAATACTGTTTCGGAAGAGTCAGATTCAGAAAAATATTTCATAGCCAAAGTTTGAAGTAAAAGATTTTTGAAATCTATTATCAGCTTTCAAAAATCTAACCTTGCCTAAGCACAATTTTCAAGGTCAAACATAAACGCATCAACATTTAATTTCAAGTGGTTTTTTCCTCAAAGAAAGTACCAAGTACTTTTCTTAAAGAAGAAATATTAACTCAAGGGATAAATTGTTTGGTACACGAGATAGTCCGAAAGATATTGAGTATTTGGTATGAAATAAACAATTGTTTTGTATCAAAAAATAAATTTGTAAATATGGAACACAAGTATTGTTTCTATAATTCTTACATTCAAATATGCATCAACATACCATGAAATTATTGGCTTCTTTCCAACTAATTGTCTCAATTGAATAGCAGGCCAGTGTTCAACCGTAAAGAACAAATGCACCTTCGCACCATTTTGTGTAGATAATTGTTTTGTGCCAAATGTATAATCGTTCCAATATGGCCAGTGGCAACTATGATGCCAGAATATCACTCGTTTTTTTGTACACCAGCTGTAAACTCTATACCAACTATATTATTGCCATTTGTTCCTCTTTTTGGAGGTCGTTGTATAACAACAAAAATGTTGTTATAGTTTATTGAATGATGGAAGCTCAAATATACAAACACAATAGATATGTTTATATAAAGTTGAAGTTTATGGCTCACTGGATGGAGCGAATTTTCGTGTCAGTTGACATTAAAAGTTTTTTATAATACAGCATGGAAAAAATTTCGACTTAGGTATTAGGTAGTTTTCAAGTTTAATAAAATATGCTCGAACAGCACAGTTATTTTTATTTTTCCACTTTCTGACAATTTCTTTGTTTTGTTTTTGACATGGACAGCAGCCTACTTGATTATTCTGATTATTTTTCGGATTCAGAGTTATGGTTGTAGGTGCTCACATCTTTCTCATTTTCAGTTAAATAATATACAGTCTTCGAGATTAGAGACATTGAAATGGTTTTAAGAAGATAATTATATCAGAGTCAAATTATTCTTTTCAAAAAAATTCTAATATAGGTAAGACCAAGTGATTAGGTAAAAATCTGTATAGTTTAAAGTTAAACTCTTGAATATCTTATCAGTTCTGTACGAAGCTCGCGAATTTGCTACAATTCAGAGGAAAATGTCATAGTTGGTTGATGAGAAAAGAAAAATTGGAAAAACGATTGGAAAAAACCGTAATATTGGAAACGTAAAAATGAACTAAACGAATGGGAAAAAAGGATATCATAATCATTCTTCTCATTTTTCAAATTTTCTGCTTTACGTAAAATACACTTTCGTTCTGCTTTTAGCAAACGCTAAACTATTATTTATTATTTTGTTGAATGTTTCTTAGTGGATATTTATATTAATCATAATTATTGCACTTTTTAGAGTAAAATTTTCAAAAATAAGCTTGCAATTTGCTATGAAAATAATCATTTTACTTTATATTTTTAATGAATATAATTAATCACCGAAAGTTTTTAAAATGCTCAGAAAAGTCATTTAAAAAGAAGTTATTGACAAGTTTCTGAAAGATGTTGATAGAAAAAGTGCAAATAAATTCTAGAGGTGGAAATATTTGTCAAATCTTCCTAATATCAGCTGAGGAATCACCGCCTCTGATTGGGCATCAGCCAGTTGAGTTTATAGGCTAGTTCGAACGTTTTCCATGAAATTTGAAGGCCTAATTAATAGGTTCATTCGAAATTTTTTTCACACTAGTGAATAAAACATGGAGGATTCATAGAATTTTACAATAAATTTCATAATCGTGTGTTTGTTTATTTGATCTACATCTGTTTACCTTAAAAAGTATTTCTAAAATATAATTTTTGGAGTACATGTTACATCTCCTATAATATTGAATGATGCTCATACTTGATGAATAAAATTCTCAAAATATTTCCGCTAGAAGGACATGAAGTCGATATTGAAAAGCAAAAGTAGGTGATTTAGGGACTAAGAAACAATTATTTTTGTTCAAGAGATAACTTGTAAAATTGTATGAAACTGATGAATAACATGACGAATACTGTGATATTTGGACATTATGTTGTAATTTATTTTGTGAATATAATTAGGTTGCCTATTTTTGATATGAAATTTTTACGAAACGTTAGGGGAAAGATTGAAGATATCTCTTTTTGGTCGCTTGACTTCATGTTGAGACGCTCAATTTTACACTGGGCATTACTAGAAATAAATCTGGGTGATTTTTGGAACATTTTCAAATATTGGTAATTTTGTCCAGAAACTTATATCCCAACCTTGTTCACAAAAGATATAATTGTTGTTCTATTCAAATTGTTACCTGTTCCATGTTTGTAAATCTTGTTTACTTCAAGAAAAAAACAAAGTTGTGCCACATTTTATGTTTTATATTGATGTTTAACATACTTATCGTACTTTCATTTCGAAAACTGTACATTGAAGTGTTCAATTTTGTTAACAATGAACGTTAAATAATTGTTAACGTGTTTAATTTATGTATATTATTTATTTTCTCTTCGAAAAGTGATTTTAATTTAATGCATGTACAAAAGACATAACTACTTAACTATTTAATTTGTTAATTTTTGTATTTAAATTTTCAAACTGAAGGATTCCATGAATTCGTTTTTTATAATTTTTGTTATTGGTCAAGAAAATAAATATTGATTTTGAATGATTGGTTTTATTCTGAGCTTCGGTCAATTTCCCTAATTTTAATATGACAGTCAAACCTGCTTCTTTCGCTTCGTTTGACCACACAAGGTCATCGTATTCGATCTTTGACCATCTTGGACCATAGGAAAAATATTTTTTCAGTTTCGTTTGACTACCCCCATAACTCAAAAAAAAATAGTCACTTTGTCTTTTCAACACAAGCGACATAAACATCTCAAAAAAGTCTAGGGAACACTTCTGAATATCGATATATCGTATCCAGAACGATCAATATGGATGATTTTTTTTAAGAAATGAACACCTGCATCAATTTCTCACCAAATTATGTAGAGTGCCGCAACAGATTTCATTTTTTTTTATAAAAAACTAAAAATGCAGCAGATGCGACGCTGCTTTATAATCATTTCATGTATTCAGTGTTTGAAATCAGTTAGTTGGCACTTTGTTTCTGTTGTAAGCACAAATATAAGAGTCAAGTTTTGTGATTCGACCATGGAAAGACGACATTTGACTAGAGAAGAGATGTTACGATCCGTTGGCATGCTCCAAGCTGGGAGCTCAAACGGAAAGTATCCAGGGTTCTGGGAAGTAGCCCAAGTGTCATAAACCGTTTATGGTCGCGTTTCAATGAAACAGGTAACGTAGAAGAACGCCATACAGGTCGTTTCAGGATTACTACAGTACAAATTTCCGACCAAACTGTGAGAAATCGACTGCACGAAGGTCAACTCCACGCCAGACGTCCTTTAAGAGTTCCACAACTGACCCATGGAAATCGCGCTGCTCGTTTAGCTTGGTTCCAAGAACACGTAAACTGGGTTCAAGAGAGGTGGGCCACAGTTCTCTTCAGTGATGAAACTAGATTTAGTTATTATCCCGATTCGGGAAGAATTCGAATATGGAGGAAACCTGGAAGGCAAAACCGTCTCCAGCATGCTCGAGAAGTTGTTAGACAGGGAGGCGGATCAGTGATGTTTTGGGGAGGTATACGCCTTGGTGGAAGAACTGACCTCGTTTTCATACAGAACAACCTCACGGGAAATTTTTACGCAAATGAGATAGTTTTACCTGTAGTGGTACCGTATCTCCAAACAATGGATCAAAATCCACTATTCCAATAAGATAATGCCCCTCCTCATCGTGCAAGAGTTGTCTTGACCGTTCTTGAAGAGAATGATATCGATCTTCTACCGTGGCCATCCTGCTCCCCAGATCTGAATCCCATCGAGCATGTGTGGAACACCCTAAAGAGAAATCTCCTGCGTCAAAACGTCTTCCATCATGAACAGGAGCTTCGATTAGCAGTTCAGGGGGCATGGAATGACTTAGGCCAAAACGTTATAGACAATTTAATATTGAGCATGCCGCGACGATGCCAAAGTGTCATTAATAACAGAGGTGGACCTTCTGGGTACTGAAAAATATAAGTGCTTCCATATCGTTTCGAAAATATTAGTTCAGGATTTTTTTTGTGTTACCAAATTTCGTCATTTTCAAATTTCAAATTTTTTTTATAATAGGTGCTTTGGAGAAGTCAAATATTATTTTGTTTTCTTGAGAATACATTATATACAATACATCCTGACAAGAACCGAAAGATTTCTATAAATTCGAATCATCAAATTCATATTTTACAGATATTGGTAAGTGTTACCTAGACTTTTTTGAGGTGTTTACTTGTATTCGATCGTTTGACCATGTCTCACAATTTTTCGATTTTTCTTCTTTTCGTTAGACCTCGTTTCATGAAAGAAAAAATTTTGCAGAAGTCAGTTTTGGAAGACCGTAAAGATATTTAAGTGTTCGACCATTTTTTCAAAATTATATATTTTCGGGTTAGCAAAAATCGATCTACGAAAAATCAGAAAGAGTATTTTATGTTAAGAAAGGTGATCGGTGAAATGAAGTGTTAAAAATATTCATCTAGAGATGGTGAAACGATCAAATACCATACAATACAAAATACAGTAGACTCGCGCTAATGTGAAGTCAAAAAATTCGCGGTGTTCGTACTTTCGATATATTCACACCAATGAATGTAGGAGTCAACTAAAAAATCCATTCCATATTCAGTGGCTCGCTCTGTATCTTCTACAGTTTTCAATCAAAAATGAAAATTTCTTTCACGGGAAAGCAAACAAAGATAATACCTTTCTTTCGAGTTATCACACGACCCATCTACCCTCTTCCAAATTTTCAATGGTTATCACCCCTGCTCCAGGGGTTAAAATTCGAGATAAGGATGGTACTTGATGATGACTGCCTTTGATCAGCATGGATCTGTTCCATTTTACCTCACTGAAACTTGAATATTCTCAGGGAAATAGTCTTCCCTATCTTTCAGCTGCTCACCCTGTATCATTTACAGTTTTCAATCAAAATAGAAATTCGTTCAAGGCGATGTAGACAAAGATACCACCTTTCTTTTGAGTTATCACTCGACCCATCTTCCCTATTCAAAATAATCAAGGATTGCAACCTCCGCTTAGGGGGTTAATATTTCAGGCAAGTATTGTACCCCAAAAGATGTCCCCCTCTGTTTTGTTTTCGTTGGAGCACCCTGTATAATAAATGTTTATTTACTGAACACCAATTCCCCCCATCATCATTACTACCCTTTTCTTTCATTACTTTTTTTAATCATTTTTTTTATTTCTTTTTCGTTATTGGTTTAGTAGTTCACCAATTGTTGGGAAATTACTGACAAATCATAAATTAACATATATTGGCACATTACAAAGGAATAAAAGGGAAATGCATTACTGCCATTCAATACATGCTGAGACAGGAGATGTCAAAAAAAAACAGTTATCATTACAAACTATACTATAGATCAACTCTGCAACAATTACAGTGTTGCTAGAAATACCCTTCGGTGGCCTATGGTTGTGTTCTATGACTTACAGAACATTGCAGGGATAAACGCATTATGCGTATTCAAATATAATCGCTCAGTTTCCATAGTGATTTCCTTGAACAATGTGCTTAGCAATTCGTAACCCCAAATCGAGTTTAGGGAAATAATAGAACAATTACCTGCAAAAATGAGGCGCCACGCCCGACATCTATTAGGCATTAGTGAGGTCTTACCCCCTCCCCCTCAGAGGCCACAAAATTATGTTGGACGTTGCTGGATATATCCTAGAAGTGACATTAAATCGACACGAAAATATTGTGCGAAATGCTACATGTATTCTTGTAAAAACCATATGAAGGAAATAAGTGTGAATTGTGTAGGTGAACAAAGTCAACTCTTTTCAGGGGGAGATAAAAGGGGTGAAGTTTGTAGTTTTTTAGCTTGTAAACATTTTTTCATTAGCTTGTTATCTGTTCTTTTCAGTTTCATACCACATGTTTTTTCACGTTCATATATTTTTGAGTACGTGGAAAATGGGGCTTTTTGGTTTTTTTCAATTCCACAGAGAAAAAATCAATAATTTTCATCAGAACTGAAACAACTTCAATCACAAATGATCAAAAGAACTACTTAATTTCAAATAGATGATATTGATTCTTTATATCTAAATGAAAATGGTCTACAATTGTAGACCACGCGAGTGAATACGTTCGAAAAGAGGGCGCGAGTAACCGAAGGTTAAATGTCAAACTATAACGTTGAAATTTGGAAGGAATATCAGTGAGAGACGTAGTAACCTAAAAAAAATAATGAATCTCGAATCGTCTGACTAAAAGCACCAGCCGGTGACAATTCCGTAAACTTTTTGATCTAGTTGGTAGGTCTTTCCTTCATTTCTTTTCTTCATATAGAAATGAAATAAGATGCCGAGGGGAGCTCGCTCGCCCAGATTGTTAGCTTTGAAAACCTCTCACGATATAAAATCGATAACGTTTGTTACATTTTCCCAGGCCAATGATCAAATGTGAAAATACGAAGACCGGTGGTCTACATACGACAAAATATCTATCATAGATCGTTCGACATGATAAATGTTCTTAATTATCGACTCATTTATTTCGGGTCTTGCCTTAATTATTGCTTGTCGTTGAACATTGAACACTGCCTTAAGCTGTCAGAAATTAGATTGATTCGTATTCTGATTAAAATCAATATTTCGTCATTGTCCTCGTTGTTTTGTCAATGAGCAGTTATGAATTTCAATGTGCCTATTATATTCAACATGGATATTGATGACTTTATTGGGAAATATTGAATAGGTCGATATTTTATAGGTGGGTGAATATAAAGAAATACAGTGGCCCTCCTAGTATTTAGCATATTGCATAATTACATTGTATCGTTAATTGCCGATCTATATGAAGTAAAAAAGAACCAGTTCAAATAAAAGTTGTTGTCCACTCACATGAAACTGATGTTAACACAATAAAAAAAACATTTATTGAGGAAATCTCGGATTTAAGTAATTACGCCCTCACAGCCAACTACGACTTTTACTTAAATCCCCTAACCCGCAGCCACACTAACTTCGTATTTTCAAATGACAACCGTCATCTTATGGTAATTCTCTTTAAAGCTCTATGAAGCTTCTAGATAACCGTTAAGAAAATTCCAGAAAAAAACGATTGCCTTTCTAAGTACAGTATTCGCAAGTTTATTGCAAATTAATCAGGAGCTGAGTTTCCAACCCCCCAACCCGAAACCGATACCGTGAGATGATGTGGCGGTGTGATGAGAATAATGGGTATTTTAACACTCTGTATCTAGAAGCATATAGGTTTACCCTGTAGTGGTTGCCCTATGTTTCGTAACAACAAATGTTGATGATTTTCTATTTTTGTCTCCATTTAAAAGGTTTTGAATGAAAGAATAAAATATTTGAAGCATTAAATTTATTTGAGTACCAAAAAAATAAGATGAAAAGGGACTGGAACAATATAAAAAAACTACAACTTCATTTTCATAAAAGCTGAAGAAAGTGATTAAATTAACTAACTCAATCGGCATCCTAGTGATTGTTTTGGAAGCATTCCGAACACACTAAAGTGGCATGCTCAAGGCACAAGAGTATTTTACAACTCTTGCAAAAATATCTCATGGGTCTGTTCTTCACTCTATCGCACACTACACACCGTTCTCCTTGGTTTTCTGTCGGTTCTGGTCGTTACTGCTTCGCCAAGTGCTCTTCAGTTGAATTTTTCCTTTTGAGGATTTCATTCATTCATGTAGTAAGACTTCTTGGTAGGTTCTTTGACTACCTTCGAACCTCCACATAGGGTTTTATGAGCTCAAAAGCAAGATCACTCAAAAATTCCCTACGCTTAATTTTTGAATTTGGATTATTACTCTTGAAGATGATAAGGGAATTTATGCCGCCAATATTCAACAGATAGTAAAATAATACCATTGGCCAACTTCGCGTATTACGTGCACAATTGTATGTAGAACATAACTGGTCGACAGTCATGGTGCATACTAGAGACAAGTAATACATTTTTACCTCGTTTTGGAATATAAGAAACGAGTGTCACATTTCATGAAAAGCGAACATTGAACTTTTTATTGGTCTTTTCACAGGACAAGAAAAATCAAGTGGCAACTCTCGTTAATTTTTTCTGATAGTTCCGACCACAGCGAGCTTGAAATCCTTGAATTTTTCCAGAACATCAAAACTTGTGATCCAGTTATCCACAGTTACGTTTGTTCCAGTTCCTTTTATTAGTTCGCATATTCTTTCCATTACAAATTGTGGAGAATTGCTGACTTCATACGACCCTGGAGGCTGTTGTCCAACATAAACTTCCTAATTTACCGTGTAATATAGCCTTGAATCACATAGCGAACATTTTGATGACGTTTTTGTTAGGCTTGTTAGGTATGTACTGGCGAAATGCACATCGTCCACGAAAGGCCTCCAGCTTTTCATCCACAGTTACATAATGAAGAAGAGTAAAACCGTTTTTGCAACAAAAATCTCAAAAACATCTCTAATTGGGGTAAGTTCGTCGGTTGTTCATCTCAACTGTCTAGTTTCCAAATCATCGAAACGGATGTGTCTCAAAATAAATTTGAAACGCCGTCTGTCGAAATATTTCAACACTAGTGCCGTCGGTTTTCCACAAATTGTTGGTATTCAGGTTGTTACTCTTCAGTACTCCGGCCAAGTACAACAATCCGAAGAGTGCTCTCATTTCCGAAATGTCCGTCTGTTTCGAATCCCTTTCACGGGAGTAATTCATGGAGGTTGGTTCAATATGTAAACACCTCAAAAAAGTCTAGGGAACACTTACCAATATCTTTAAAATATGAATTTGATGATTCGAATTTATAGAAATCTTTCGGTTTTTGTTAGGATGTATTGTATATAAAGTATTCTCAAGGAAACAAAATAATATTTGACCTCTTCCTATTATAAAAAAAAAATTTAAGTTTGAAAATGACGAAATTTGGTAAAACACAAAAAAAATCCTGAACTAATATTTTCGAAACGATATGGAAGCACTTATATTTTTCGGTACCCAGAAGTCCATCTCTGTTATTAATGACACTTTGGCATCGTCGCGGCATGCTCAATATTAAATTGTCTATTACATTTTGGCCTAAGCCATTCCAAGCCCCCTGAACTGCTAATCGAAGCTCCTTTTCATGATGGAAGACGTTTTGACGCAGGAGATTTGTCTTTAGGGTGTCCCACAAATGCTCGATGGGATTCAGATCTTGGGAGCAGGATGACCACGGTAGAAGATCGATATCATTCTCTTCAAGAACGGTCAAGACAATTCTTGCACGATGAGGAGCGATGAGGAGGGGCATTATCTTGTTGGAAGAGTGGATTTTGAACCATTTTTTGGAGATACGGTACCACTACAGGTAAAACTATCTCATTTGCGTAAACATTTCCCGTGAGGTTGTTCTGTTTGAAAACGAGGTCAGTTCTTCCACCAAGGCGTATACCTCCCCAAAACATCACTGATCCGCCTCAATAAATGGGTATTGCAACTGACACACCACAAAAAAGACAAATGCACTTACCCTTCACCATACAAAAGAAAATTTCTTCTTCCCAATCGTTATTAAAATGATACAGTTTTAGATTTCTTCGCTGCACTCATATTGTACTATTTAATAATGAACTTCGTATCGACATAGTGCCTTCAAGTTACAATTCGGAATGACTCAAATTCTTGCAGGCGCAACATTTATATCGGCGTGAACGAAAGTCTCGAATGTTCCCGTTAAACGCGCCGCCTGAAATTTCTACAAAAGTGACAAGAATGAAAAACGCGGCTTTTCTTTGACAAGTACCGCGCGTTCCTTTGATAAAGCCGCCTTTAGCCGCTAGCAGAATGTATTTCCTTACTTGATAAAAATTTTTTCTTCTCAAGATCTACTCAAATAGCACTCGCGATCGACCGTTTGGGCACCCCTGGTCTACAGGATAGTGAAACATCACTAATTTCACCTTTAGTGAAACTAGCTCATGAAATGAACGTAAACGATCCTGATCGCCGCTTGCAATTTCATGTAATTCCAAGTGAAAATATCAACGATTATCCATATATTCTGTTTAATACCTGTTATTTTCACGAGAGTACACTTTCTCCCAATGAGCTTTTGTTACTCTACGTCTTTACCATATAGACTATACATGTTCCTGAAACATCACCAATTTCACTCTAATAAACTGAAACGATATAGAGTAAAACGATCCTGATCGCCGGTTGAAAGTTCGTGAAATTTCGAGTGAAAATATCAACAATAATCCACATATTCTGTATAATACCTGTTTTTCTGACGAGAGTACCTTTACTCTCAATGTTGAAGTGAATAGGTACAATTGTCGATATTGGTATCTTCAGAATCATCATTGGTTCACACAGGCATATACACAAATGACTGAGAAATTAAATGTTTGGGCTGGAATTTATGGAAACCACCTTTCTTCATCAAAGGTTTTCTCGATGAAGACACTTATTCCCTGCTGTTGGGAATAAATCCCATGCTCATCGAAATTTTGAAAAATGATGAAACTTTTTGAGAGAATGAGTTACGTTTTCAGCAAGATGGTGCTCCTGCACCTTTCGATATTCGTGTACGACAATATTTGGATGCAAATTTCCTTGGTCGGTGGATTGAAAGAAAAGGAACTGTTGAGCGCCAGCGAGATCACCCGATTTGAGTCCTTTAGATTTCTTCTTATGGATGTCATCTTGAATCGAGAGTTTATGCTACACAACCTGAGACCTTGGAAGAGCTGCGGAGAAGAATCGTCACTGAATGCGGCGAAACTTCCGAGGAATTTATGATACAGTACACCGACCTGTATAGGGAAGATTGTCTGAAAAAATCAGCTGTCTACGATTGGGTAAAGCGGTTCAAAAGCAGCAGAGAGTCAGTGGAGGATGATTGGCGCGAGAGAGCTCCTTCCACCTCTCGAAACGCACAAAACCTCACCGACTGCGCTGGCGAGTGCTCGGAGACCGTCGCTTAAGCCTTAGAATGTTGGAAGACAAGTTGAGCATCAACAAGGAGATGATCCGGAAAATGCTACACGAAGATTTAAGGATGCATAAGTTGTGTGCGAAAATGGTTCCAAAAGTGCTCACAGTTGAGCAGAAAGAGCTCCGATTGTCCAACTGTCAAGACATGATTTCTCAAATTGACGAATGTTATCACCGGTGACGAGTCGTGGCTTTTCGAATACGACCCTGAGACTAAAAGGGAGAGCATGCTGTGGGTAGAGAAGGGGGGTAAGCACCCCACGAAAGCCAGAATGTCAAAATCGAAAGTGAAATCTTTACTCATCGCATTTTTCGATATAAATGGAGTTGTACACCTCGAATACATTCCAGCAGGTCAGACAATCAACACAGTATTCTACATTGAAGTTTTGAAACGTCTGAAGGTCCGTGTGTTTCGTGTGCGACCCGAATTGGCGAAGCGGATGGGTGCTTCATCTTGACAATGCTCCAGCCAACTAGTCATTCGCAGTTCGATTTTTTAACCAAAAACAGCATTCCAAAACTCCTTAAGTCCAGATCTGGCCCTCAGTGACCTCCATCTGTTCCCCCAATTGAAGTTGTTCCTCAAGAAACAGATAAGACAGAGCTTCGGAAGTCCAAAGCATCACGACAGCGGTTCTTTGGGACCTGTCTTTAGGTTAGGTGTGCTTCCAACAGTGGGTCCAACGATGACGCCTAAAAATTCATTGCACCAAAATGTTCACGTGTTAATTCCATTTTTTGCCCAAGTTGAATTTTTCAAATGACTATAACCGAAACAAAACTCACTAGTACGTCAAAGCGCTGTAAGTACGTTTAGGTTAGATTTTTGGAACAGTAAATGTGCCAGACGCGCAAAGTTTAAAAGGCAACCTACGTAGAGGGAGTGGCAGTTTTTTGTTGGAATGCAAACTTTCGTTGTGTTCGGACTTTCGTCATGATACTAAATGTTCATAAAGATACTATTTTTGAATAGAAAACTAAAACACCTTTTTGAAGTTATATCACTCGTCATATAATCAATATAATAAATTTCGACTTAGGTACTGCTGAGTGAGTGGGTTGATTTCACATGTTCCGAACCAACTCAGAAATTGGTTATCCTGCAATAAAAAATTGACGTGTCTTAGCTTTTTCCGCCAGAACCAGTACATCTCAAGGTAGAGGGGATGGCAAACTTTTGGAGGAACATAGTGTATATTGCATGTCACTTTGTACACGGTTTTTATACTGTCCGACGATAAATTAGAGTTCGAAACCGCCGAACAGTGATCTATTAATTCAAGCGATTTGTTGGTAGTAAAAACATAGTAAAATATCAATTTGTGTTTGAAGAAAGGGGCAAAACAATACCCCTACTTTTTCTTCCATTCTATCACCAGAATTCCTACCGCCAAGTTATTCCCAATCGATTGAGCTTAACATTTAGGAATGTATTTGTGAATAAAATCGAAAGACCTCAACGAAATGCCATTCGACCCATAAACTTTGAGTTACTGTTTCGAATCATTCACTAAAACGGTTCCTCTTGAATCAAAAATTGATCTGTACTGACCTTTTTCGCTTCGACAGCTTTTTTCAGAGTTATAAAAGTAGCCCAATTTTCCTTAGCTGACATAGAACACAGCACTTTAACTCCTTCTTAGTCGTATTTATTCAACAGTATAGTTATTGAAATTGTTCTTGGCGGTTTGGCATGAACGCCTCTCGATTTATGTGACGCATGTAATCCCGTTCGTCAATACCAACGAAATTACATCTCTTATTTATCGCTGCAATCCACATGAACTGAGAAAGCTGCCTACAAATCACGGAAATATCCCATGGGTGAAATTCAATAACAGCGTCGGAAATACCGAACGACAGCTGTGATTGATATCAAAATTTCATCGACCGTTCGACTGATAAATCAGGCAATTCATTTTACAGTATTGAGTATACTTTGTACGGCGAATTATTTATTGGCTTATCCTTACAGGTAGATTCCTCATTATGCCCGCTTATAGGGAGAATGTAAACATTCTCAAAAATATTATATACGTAGTAAATTTCGCTTTATTAAATCTTAAGCCGCCGGCTTGGAATCGAATACGTTGACCGCCGATTTCCTCCGCGTTTCACGACTGATGGTCTCTCGTTTAGTGAATTTTCCCCTGAGGAGCCCACATTCGATGCCGAACAGATAGATGGAAACGAGCGATGTAGCGATAATGTTAAGTACACAGGCGATAAGAAAAGTTTCTTGTCTGATAAAATTATAATTTTTCAAAGGTTTTCAAAGTTGATGTAGTGTGATTCATTAGTAACCTCAAAATATGCTCATAAAAATGGAGACGGTATCAATCTCGACCTGATAATTTCTCCTAGAAAATACCCACTCGGCACAGAGTTTCACAGGTGAAAGATGATCATTATTTCATTTACTATAGAATTAATAGTTTATAAAAAAAACAGAAAATGAAAACGAAATCAATTTTAAAATTATTGTCACGTGAAAGAGGGCAATGTTTGAGAATATCAGTGCTCCGAGTTTGGGTGAAATGTTCAGTTAAAGAGGAAAAATTCTCTTCGTTCATAAGTGCGTGTTTCAACGAACGAATTATAACGTTACCACCATAATAATAAGGCCTGAGCGCTCGGACCGCACCGTCTCGCTAGTAGTATTAAAGCGCTAGCTCGGTACTCTACCCAGCCAGGCGTTCGTAGGCGCTTCAACCATTATAAACATTGAAAACATTAATTTTTATTTAGGTTTTTTAATTTTTACAATTTTTTTGTTAGTTTTTAGTTTTTAGTGATTCTTATTTTGAAAAATCATTAGCACAAAAGACCTAGATTGCCTGGCAAAATATAGAAAATAATATATTCAGGAAACTCAGTTACTCATTTATTCAATACTGTATCCAATTTCCTTTTTTGTTCTTTCCCAATCTATCATTTGCTTTCCCCAATAATTGTTTAAAACAGTATTTGTTGTACTTATTATAATTAGTTTCAAAATATATTTCGGGCTGTGGGTTTCACAAGCAGGTAACCTATTGTTTTCAATTTCATTTGTCATCCAATAATTGAAAACAAAACTCACAACAAAATCCTTGAAATTGAGTTTCAAGAATTCATCCTCGAAATTTTCAATCAATTTCTTGAATAAAACGTAGGTAATTAAAACCAAACGGACTACAATATCGTGTGGAATAGATAGACCTCTCAAATTATAACTTTCGTCGACAACCATTTCCTCTCGGAACACTAATTTTGATTTACAAAAGTCACATTTGATTTTTCGTATTACCTTATAGCTGCAATATCCTCCCAAATAAGTAACAACTGGCATCTCAAATTGAACTTTTTCGAAATCGTTTTCGTCAAGATGAATATCTGGCTGGAAGGAATTATCACAAAATTTCTATTCTTCATGACAATCGTCAAAATTTTCCGAAAAGCTGGTTATAGAAATATTGCCAAAATTTTGAGACATTAATGATAAAAGCGATTAAATTCTCAGTTTTTTTTTCAGATTCGTATAACAGCTTTATCGAAATATGATAGTTACCACCTGATAATTGTCTATATTTTCCGAACTTATGTTCAAAAGAGTCTGTCTGAAATTTCCCCAACAATACATAGTTCATGTTGGGTTCCTCAAAACAATACTGAATAACTTCTATTATGTCCTTTAATGTATGCGATAATGCTGTATGAGTTTGAGGAGTAAGTTTATGGGGAAAATCAGAAGATTTCCAACTATCCAGCCAATTAATCATAGCGCTCAAAAATGTCAATTTGATATCATCTGGATTTTTAGAAGTTATTGGCATTTGCAGTTCATCTCTGAGTATCTGTCCTTTCAGAGAAGTTTTCTCGTTTACGATTTTCCACCATGTAATTATAATATTTATAAAATCCGCTGTTTCTGATGAATGTTCTAAATTACTTCCAAATTTCAAAGGAGCTTCTATAACAAATGGACTGAAAATTTTCAAAGCTAACATTACATTTTGGCTTTCGAAACTACTTGGAAATAATGCCTTGAGTGAAAAAGAATATCCAAATTTCAAAAGTTTGCCGTGTTCTTATTTATGCAATTGTATGAGTGAATTGAAGTTGGCTTTTTATTTTTCACCAGTCTTAAAATCTGGAAACGTTGAAATCTTATTGCTTCTAGGATTTAGCCAATTATTTCTAATACATTTAAGTATGTGAACTGAGTCGAATAAAAAAAAGAGTGGTCGTTTATTATCCAATGGATGAAGATAAACTATGCTCCGTTTTTTTTTGGGGAAAAGCTTTACTATTAATAGCAATATTGTCACTAATAACACAAAATACTCTGTAACCTATATCTTCAAGTTTTGAAACGATTGTTTTTATATAGTCAAATATGTATCACTTTTAATTGTCGATATGGGGAATATATGAATAACTTCTTTGAATTTTGATGTCACACTAGTTATCACGAAAGTATAAGCTGATGTACATGCGGACGAATCAATATATGAAGTCCCCACAATTTTTCCACCTTTGAAATCTAGGTAGGGTTGAATGTGAATTTCGTCCATAAGTAGCATGATATTTTTTCGTGTCCTTCTAAAAGTTTAAAAATATTACGTGCGTAGGAAAGGAAAACATATCTATCTTTGATAACTGGATATGTTAAAAACTTATTACAAATGTTATTCAAAGTGGATGGATGTGGCCGAATCAAACAATCTGAGTGTCTTAAAAATTCATAAGCATGCGAACTTATAGTAAGCATAATAGAAGACAAAATTAGAGTGCTAGTTGAGTAGCGATATCTTTCTTTTGGTGTTATTATTAGTTTCAGTTGTTAGGAAAGGAATTTGAAACAATTACTTTGCCCTAAGTTTTCGCCATCTTTAGATCCCAAAATAGTTGTCAAATGATTAACTATACGTTTCAAATGTTCATCGTTGTCATTGAACTTTGGGGAACTCTTCAACGATTCTGCTTCAGAATCTAGTACCTCCAAGCAATTTTTTAACATTTTTAAGTTGTTAATATCGCATCGTGTATTCACTCCTTTAATATTCACAAAAATTTCCTTACCGAAAAAATATGATTCCATTTTTAAATTTGACTTGATAACAATATCATAGATTGTTGTGGGGCCTGGAGTATAATCTAATCGAAAAAAGTAAAATTTCTCTGTTTCAATAACTTTAAGCCACTTAGTGTTGTGCGGCATTTGATCTAGAGCTACTAAAAGTTTATCGAAAGTATCAAAAGAAATGAGATCTTTACTGAGTTCATATTCAGCTCTACTTTCATTAATAACTTTGAGCAGGTTCAGTATTTGAATAAGTTTCTCTTCCCTCTCTTTACTATTTTATGTGGTTTTGACAAATATGTGGGGCAATTCGGAGAAATAGCTGATACTGCCCCTTCTTTCAAGTGAAGACGTTTTACTGGCACAGTAGAGTAATTACCAGTTTCTTTATAAAATTCTTTTGTTTCCCTGATTAAGTAATCTGTTTGAAAATGTAATTCACATATCTTAGTGTACTTCGACGGTTCAAAATGAGTTCGGGGAATAGATTTCAGCCATTTACATTTCAAATGGAAAGTACTGCCACTTTCGGTGCATCTTCATTACCGTAGTTTGCTGACCAACTAGGAACACAACACCTGAACGGCATAATATCTCAAAGACACAGAAGACAGAAAACAGAAGGACATGCACCGGCTTCGATTACAATGTGCTACCGTTTCGCATGCTTGTTATGACTACTAGAGATGTGTGACGTCATGGTACGTCACAGCACTCAGGCCATATTATTACGGTGGGAACGATTATAACCATAGACACCATTCAAAAGAGCAACATATGCTGAAACGACAAAATATGAACTCCTCTGTTTAACGAAAGGCAGAGCAAGATGTATGTGAAAAACCGTCAAAAAACAGACAAGAATGTGCCAAAATGAAGTTGACCTTACATGTTCAACGAAGAATGATCTCTACTGCGTGAGGAATAGTATATTCTGTAACTAGATTAGAATGAAAAAAAAACTATACGAGTGGGACAAGTATAGAATTTTTCATTCAGATTTATTGAGCCATTTATTTCTACATTTTATTGATATTGATAATTATAATATTTGAACAATTATTGAAACTAAAATGGACACAATTTCAGTTATATTTCTCATAACGGGTTGATTATTCGAGATAGATTGAACAGTCGTTTAACATAAAGAACTGGAAGAAGAAGGGACTGTTGTTGTTTATGTTGATATCAACATAAAATGTCAGCATTCAATAGTTTTATTCATAGATTGATTAACATCCCACTATCACCAGAAAATTTCAACAAAGAACTAAATTTGATTAAACAAATAGCCAAAAATAATGGTTACAATCCCAAACTAATAAATAATATTTTAAATAAAAAACAAAGTAGAATCGCATTGAATGAAGTTTACCCTGTCGATAAATTGAAACAAAAATTCAACACCTTAACCTACGTTGGCATTACAAGTGAGAAACTGAAATCATTCTTAAGTAGCAATAATTTCAACATAGCTTTCCAAACTAATAATAATTTAGGCAAATATATAAAAATAATAAAACCAAACCAGGTAAAAACAATAAATCAGGTGTTTATAGATTGAATTGCAATGACTGTGATAATTTCTACATTGGTAGAACACATAGAAATTTTAATATTAGAATATCGGAACATAAACGCAGTTTTTCAAATAAAAAATCAGATTCAAATTACGCGAATCATCTCTTAGAAAATAATCATTCTTTCGACCCACAGTTTGAAATTTTGCATACAGATAATAAATATTGGAAGGTAGATCTTTGGGAAACTTTAGAAATAAATAAATACAAACACTCAGGTAGACTCATCAATGAACAAGTCGATTTAAGCCCTTCACCTCTATTGAATCTTTTCGGGGAGCAATCTATTCCTTAATTTTATTGGATATACCTGTCATAAATAACCACTTAAGAAGAAACAACCCAATAAGCTTTTAATTACTCAGGAACATTTGTAGTTATATTCTCATTTATATTTTTCTGCATAATCATTCGTCTGAAGAAGCTACGGTGTAGTGAAACGCGTTACGAATCGCAATTATTAAGTAAAATTCCTTAAAACACAGTACTTGTTTTTTATTATTGAAACCAATTGATTTGCAATATTTATTCGATTCTGCAAAAAAGTTTCTGTGTATTCTCCTGCAGCTTGATGAGATTTCCAGCCTCCATGTCTTTTTAGTGTTGTTATATCCGCACCTCAAGTACGGCGGAAACAGTGGCCCGTATATTTTCTGGATTTTTTAGATTCAAAATGTGACATGTGTGAGCCAATTATTCATTCCAATTACTGGCCATGTGCATTTTTTTCGGAAATTAAGGAAAAAATTTCAAAGGTAGAATTACAGGAAGTCAGAGCCCACCTGATGAAGAGGAAACATAAAATGGATCCACTGTAAAAGGGTTGGAAAATAATATTTAACCTATTGTGTGGGACTACTTAATAGTACAATCATGCAAATAAACAAAGAAATATTAATTAGTAACAGGATAGTTACATATAAACCTAATACATCTCCGAAGGAAAGAGATTGAGTAGAGGGCTTCAAATTCACCTAGGATTCATATCATCAAAATTTATTTTTGGAACTATTGTTTTCATAGTTGGCATCATAGTTGACTTCTGAATACTCCAATATTTTTCTGTGTCATCTCAATTTGTACAAATGGTGATTATTGTGAGTTCCTTATATCCATAATACATTGTTACTGTTTCTCGAGAAATGTTATCAAGACTGTTGAATGAATAACAGGTATTTTAAGTAGGAATCATAGTTGACTTCTGAATATTCCAATATTCTTTTATGTCATCTCAATTTGAACAAAAAGTAATCATTGGAAGTTCCTTCTAATCATAACACATTGTTACTGTTTCTCGAGAAATTTTATCAAAGCTGTGGAATGAATAACAGGTATTCCTCATTGATTTAAAGCTGTTTCTCTTTTATAGGTATCTGATAGTGGGAAACATGATGTTCAAATCTGAAGAAGTTACATACAAAGTTTCATTTTGTACAATCACAACTTTCATTCCAAAATTCATGAAAGTCGCAAGAAACATGATGCTGCTTATGTGAATCATATTTTGGAGAAAATTCAACTACTATTAAGTCCGAAACAAAGTCTTCGCTGTTTTTTTATGAAAATACAATTTCATCATGAAAAATGAATCATTCAAAATATTGTCCAGCGTTAGCTACAACTTTTTTCCATCTTTCAGGCAGAGATCGAATACCGTGCAGGTAGAAGTGTGATATGTGAGTAACTGCTGATCAGCCAGACCATATGCTACCGAACGGAACAAGTAATAATCGGATGGTGCAATATCTGGGGAATGTGGCGGATGGGGTAGGGCTTCCCATTTGAGCGTTTCCTAGTAGGTTTTAACGGGTTTGGCAACGTGAGGCCGAGCGTTGTCATGCTGTTGAATTACTTTTTCGTGTCTGCTCGTATTGTGGCCGTTTTCGAGCAGTGCTTTACTCAATCGCATCAATTGAGTTCGATACCGTTCCCCAGTGATGGTTTCGTTCGGTTTCAACAGCTCATAATAAATAACACCGACTTGATCCCACCAAATACACAGCGCAACTTCCGCAGCGTGAATATTCGGCCGAGGCGATGACGTAGAAGAAAATCCTTCCTTTTTTGGCGCTGGAGCAGTTGTTCACATGCGAAAAAACGACGCTCAACGTCTCCTTGCTTCAAATTATAAGGAACCCAAGTTTTTTGCTTTTGAATCATTCCCAACGCATGCAATCGCTTGGAAATAGCCTGGCAGGTAACTCCTAAGGCTGAAACAAACTCTTCTTGCGTTTGGCTTGGATGTTCGTCGAGCAATGCCTTCAATTCAACGTCTTCAAAGATTTTTTACTTTCCTTCACGGGGACCATCGTCCACATCGAAATCACCGTTTTTGGAGCGACGGAACCAATCCCGGCGCGTTGTTCCACTTAGAGCAGCATTTCCGTAAACTTTTTGGAGCTCTCTATGAGTTTCAGCCGCCGTTTTCTTCGAATAAAAGAGGAAAATCAACACTTCCCGCAATTGACGACTATTTGGCATAAAATCAAACATTTTTTTATCACAACTGAAAGTATATAATGCTAAAACAAAATCATATGTGGTTTGTTTACCATATGTTTAAGCTTTGTTCAAGACGTTCTTGATATGTAAAAATCGACCAGCACTTACTGCTGGAGCCATCTATTGACAAACTGCGAAAACTTAGTTGCACACCTAATACTCAGACAATGCTATGTATATTTGACAATTTTGGTAAAGGTAATTTATGGTTTAATGGTGTATTTTTACTATAGGTATTTCATATAATTGTGTAAAATGTGTACGTTCATTACGCTATATGGAAATATGAAGTTCCTTTTATGGAATTTCTTCCTTTCTTTTCATTTCAGAACATGAATTGAAGAAAAGTAAAATTGAATAATAGAAAATTCATTTATGGGGCCATGTTTACACAGATTTTCAAATACTCAGTTTATTCATTTTAAAAATTCTTAGATGTAGATTATTAAAATTGGAATTAGAAGACAGAGATGTGGAAGATATATGACTAGAAGTCAAAGGAAAAGTAGTGAGCACAGTGGCAGAGATGAGTGAAACATTGGTAAGAGATAACTCTAGAAAGTGGAATGACAAAATTGAGGAAGAAATAGCAGAGAAAAAAGTTCTATAGAAGAAATACTTCACACAAAAACTCAAAAAGAAATTATATGAAATACAAGAAACAGGCTAGAAGTAGAGAAAATAGAAAAGCAAGCAAATGAAAATTGTGTGAAGATTTCGGTGAGGATCTAAGAAATTAACAGTTACAAGAAACAGTTTTACTGGGACTGATATATAGTTAACATCATTGTATTGTATATACAAGTTCATTATGTAATTTACCTATTTGTGGATGCGAGTTGATTGGTTGTTACAAAACAAAAGAGGTATATATGGTGTTAAACTTAACTAAGAAGTAAGTTGGGATGTTGAATCGTGGCGCTGCATGTCCTCAGCATAATTTTCATAAGATGGTACGTAACCATCGAGTGCTAATCGCAAGCTTGATGACATATGATCGTCAGTTAGTCGCTTGCGATATTTTGACCTAAGTATCTTCATTTCAGAAAATGCAGACTTTCACAAGTAAGTTGACCCAAACATAGCCGTCAGTTGAAGGGCGATTTGCCTAAGATTCGGATATTTATCTTCAGATATAAAACACCAGAAATTTGTATCAGATGCTGTAGCTTTGAGATGTATATCTGATTTAATCTGCACCAACTCATTTTCAACAGAACATGAGTTTATATTAAACTGACTTGCTATTTCAGTAGCTAATTCCTTAATGTTTACATGAAAAAGGATAATTCCTAAATGATACTACATTTACCAATTTGCTGCAATCATAATAACGCATTTCGAACTGTCCCAGAATATTTGATAATTCAGCCTCATATGTATCATAATTCAACTGAGTAATCCTTGCTTTCAAACACGGAAAATGTTTCAGATCCTTTCTTTTCAGTTGGTCTATCTTAAGTTGCATTTTAATTTTGAATACGTTTACTGCGCTAATAATAGTGTTCCCTTTACATTGAAGAGTGTCATCACCTCGTCTAGAAAAGCTGTTATTTCGGGCAACAATTCTGGAAACCTTTCTAGGAATTTTCTGCGACTCAACCACCTGACGTCCGTGTGAAGAACTAAATCAGTATGTTCGGCTGACTCCCTATCTTCCAACTGCAACTTAAAGAGCTGCCGTTGCAAGTTACCTGCACGGATGGAATCACAATTTTTGTTGCAATACCCATAATTTCCTCCATGTTGGAAACTTTTGAACACAAAACTTGTTGATGAATAATGCAATGGAATGAAAAAAATGATGGGAAATCTTCATTAGCTTAACACAATGCCACAAAACCGTTTTTGTTTCCCATCATTACTGGTGCTCTATCGGTTGTAATGCACACTAATTCATATATTGATAGCTTGTAGTTTTTTACAGAATTGAAGAAAACGTCATATGTATCTTTGCCACGGGTCTTCCCCTTCAGGGGAATGATTGTCAAATATTCTTCCTTAACCATTATGTCATTAAGTACCATCCGATTAAAAATACACAGCTGGGCAGTGGGTAGATTCATCGAACTGTAAAGGAAAGTATGTACATTTCATGATATCATGTTTTAGTTTATCTGCCATATCCTGAATCATGACTTTAATACGCCTCTTGACAGTCGGACGATATAACTGAAGTTCTCTAATAGCAGACATGATTTTCTGTTTTATTTTCAAAATCTCCAAATAAAGTCTCACCCGCTTCAATAAATGCTTCCTTCACAACCGATCCATCTTCCGATGGTTTCTTCTGTTTCGCCAATATATGAGATATTTGAAATTACGCAATCGTAGCAGCTTTTGATTGTTTGGCTGGTCTTGTAAACATGGTTTGTTCTTTTTTCAAACAAGATATCAAATCACTTACTTTTCGTTTTCTTAATTCACTCTGTGGCGGAAAATCATTTTCATAGTTTTTATGAACCGTTTTATGATGCCTCTCTAAGTTACCACTCTTAGGTATTGCAACTGACGCACGATAAATAAGACAAATGCACTTATCCTTCACCATACAAAAGAAAAATTCTTCCTCCCAATAGTTATTAAAATGGTACGTCTTCGCTGCACTCATTTTGTACTATTTAATAATAAACGAAAATCTCGAATATTCCCGTCAAACGCGCCGCCCGAAATTTCTAGAAAAGCGGCAAGAATAAAAAACGCGGCTTTTCTCAAACAAGTATCGAGCGTCCCTCTGATAATGCCGCCTTTTGCCGCTAGCAAAGTGTTATTTAATTACGTAATAAATTTTTGTAATTTAGTTACCTACTTACCTAAAAAGCACTCGCGATCGACCGTTTGAGCACCCCTGCTCTAGATTCTTTTAAATGTACTACTTATTTAATAAAGCCACTGTGTATTGAAACATGTCATAAGTTTGTGAATATAGTGAAAGTTTGAACAACATTCTTTAATTCAATTGAAGGAATATTCATCTCTACTTGGTTATCCCTGATAAATAAGACGTTAACTCCGAATTCAGGCTGCTATTGTTCATCACGTTAATGTGCACGAGTCCAGTACTTTATAGCAATACGTCATCTTTTGTTAGATTACGTTAAATCAGGTTAAATCAAGATTGTCGTGGTGGTTCATATTTGCGGACTAGCCCTCAGTTGGTAATAATTATTACCTATTAAACGCCAAAATTCTGTTCCTGGAACAATATTTTTACTCATTCCACTAATACCAATATTAGTATAAATCCTTAGAAGATCCCCAATTTATAAACACAAGCGATAAAATGCATTTATAATTTAACCGAAGATTTCCAATAGATTTCAAATCGAGTGAAATGTTCGACCGTTATCAAAGCAGCGTGACTTTACGAGCCATTCTGTACGTGCATGTTACCTATGCAGATTCGAACATGATATCGAAAATATCGTTAATTTTCTCCGGCAGCATTGGAACAACGATCAAGATCCAACGTTTCGCCGTATTTCGTCGGATTTCCTCTTGCGCAGCTAGCCGCCACCTAATCTTGGCGAGGGTGATAATTTACAGGTTTATCGATAGGGAATATACACAATCTTTATCTTATTGCATGGATTTCAACTCTTACGTTTATGTATTACTCGGCGAGTTATTTCTTCATTGTTAGAATCGGATGAGGGGATTTTCTAAGGCGTAATTCATATTGATGGAGGATGCAGGTATTCGTAAGGAATGTGATTTATCAAATTATAGTGTATCTGAATTCATTCAAGCAATGTTAAAGGTGAAGAGAAATACGAAGCTCCTCCGATAGTTTAGTAGATTTTCATTGAGATGATGCAAATACCAATATGATCACATGTTTTCTATGAAGTTCCAGTCTGTAACACGCAGTCCAAATTTTCGCCAAGAGATATTTGAAACAATAAAGCACTCTTTTCTTAGTAGAGACGATGAAAGATGAATTGAACAATTTCCAAGAGGACAATGTTTGTTGAATGCCATCTACTGCTGGATGAACAAATTCAAACATGGCCAACCCTGCTCTGATGATAAGAAGCACATTCAGCAACACCATTCAAGGTAACGTCGTTAGATATCTATATTATTGAAGTCGTAAGGCGTTTTTCGGGAATAATCCGAGGGGATAACGATAGTTGGAACCGGGCGGAGAAGACGCGAGGCGACGACTAGTTTCTTCTGGAGGGGAAGAGTCTGAGAAAGGTCCGTGCCAAATTTGGAGCCCCTAGCTCGAACGACAGACCCCTGAGGATTGTTCGAAAATTTTCGCCGAAACGTCGCCGAGAGCGAACGGAAAGTCGAAACGGCGGGATTTCTTCGGAATCGGAAACTTCGGTCTTTCGGAAGGCGATCAGAACGATCGATGGAGCGAAAATTCCCAAAGAAAGACCCGAAAAAGCGAGTGGAAGGGATAATTTCGTCGGACTTTTATGTCTATACAAATTTTTCCACATCGTCCGATCGTTTCGAAACCTGGACAAAGAGCAAGTCTCGACTTTCGCATGTTGCGCCGCAATAGTTTCATTTCTGTTGAACGACGGGGAAACTGGAAAATCTTCGATTCAACGAAGGGCTATTGGCGGACTTTTGCCAAATTTCGCTCCAGTTGCCTCATTCCGAATATCTCTGACGGCCAGAAATTAACGAACGTCGAGCTGTCAAAATAAGTGATTTTCTTTCATCCGTCTTACTTATACGGGGTTGCCGGGAGAATCAATTCGGGCTTAGAACGATTCTTACATATCTCGAGATCGGATCCGCGAAGACAAATCGCTACTCTACGACCTAATTTTCGAATTTGAGACTTACAATTTCAAGTAGAAGACCGGAAACACGGGGGCGGAGCCAGTCACTCTCCTTCCGCCCCTTAGATCGCTATTCAATGTCGGAAGTGAGCTTTACCAACGTGTACAATTTAATGCTGTCTCTCTCTCTTTATAATGAAAATAGTGAGATGGAAATAGTTAGTAACTTTCACTTTCACCAACATAATTTCGGTACTAACATCTAGAATATAGTGCGCTCCTTTCTGAATGACAATATGGGACGGAATGAAATATCCATTACATCTAATCGAATCTAACCTTATTTCAATTAGTCTTATATTCGATCTGTCAAAATAAGTAATTCCGAATTTTATTTTAATGAAAACTTTGACGAAACTTGAAATAAACTTTCAGAGGTAAGTGCACGTAGTTTGATGTTTATTTAATCCATTTTATGTATATTTTGTTCAAGGAAAGAAATGACAAACTTTCAAAATTCATAAATTTAACATTTTCTGGTTATTCTAACCTAAATAATGTGATCCAAATGGAATGTTATAATAAAAAGAAGTCAAGGAGACTTACAATAATGTGTGAAACGTAAGTGAATGTAATTTGAGGTTTATTTATGTATTTTCATGCATATTTTTTCAGCATGCTCAAAAACGTACTCAGAATTCACATAATCAATTTTTCTCTCATGGTAAGGTTAGGTTAGATTTATTCTAACCTCTATGCGTTGATAGATTTCCTGGAATTACTATATATATTCTTTCGAAAAAAGGAGGATTTACGAAAATTCGAATAATTGTATTTACAATAAATGAAATGTGTGTCAGAAAATGTAACAGAGGAAGCGTACTATCTTGGGTATGATTCAATAAACGAGTGAAAAAACCCGAGGAAAAAACTCGTTTCCCTGTCGCTATTGCACTAGCAATAGCTTGTCTGTTGATGTTGTAATAGTGTCGTGTTTACATAAAGAGTACCAAAGATTTTCTGCTTAGCAGCTTCAATTCTCATCTTGCACTCCATGATTTCCAGACGAAGAAAAGGGTGAAAGGAAGGGTTTGGGACAGGAATCTGTAACAATGGAAAAAGAAAACCAGCAGAAAAATATTTCAACAATCATACCTGACTCTTTTATGTCCGAACACACTTTCAATATTCAAACTCAACAAAACAATTCCCTCTCTGTTTGACCGAGAAAGCCCCGATGGCTAGGTTCGGTCTTCTAAGTGATGCCGATTAGGATCTATGGATGTTCTAGAATCATTATGAACGCAACAATTTGGGTTGGTATCTCCCATATATTATTTCCTCGTGGTTCTTCTTTAATTTAAAAAAATATGCGGAAAAATTTTGACAGTCGTTTCAAAAATATGAATTACTACGATTTTTCAACGAATCAATTGGGATTATTTTACAAAATGATGGGATATCCTTTGAGTTGCTATTAATAGATATTGAGCTCTTTTGTATAATATTTTTCTGGAAGGAAATCGATAGGTCATTTAGAGTATGTATCATATGAATATTGAAAGCTATCCACTAAAGGCTAAATCTGTATTACAATATTTCAAACTTGATGTCAATAAGGCCGTGCCATTTCAAATTGAATTTTCATTTCAGTTTATTCAAGAGGAAGTACGTTTTTATTCTACAATAATCCAAATGTGAAAGTGAAAGAGATTGAATGTTTGACAATATTCAATTTTGAACCAAAGAAAATAAGATCTCAATTTTGCACAAAAGTTGATCATTGTGAGTTCCTTCTATTCATAACTCATAATTATTGTTTCTCAGGAAATTTTATTAAGGTTGTTGAATGAATGACAGGTATTCCTCATTGATTTGAAGTTGAAAGTTTCTCTGTTATAGATGTCTGATAGTGGAAAACATGATGTTCAAATATGTTGAAGTTGCATACGAAGTTTCATTTTGTACAACCACAAAATCCAAGATTTATGAAAGTCGCAGGAAACATGCTGCTGCTTATGTGAATCAAACTGATTCAACTGCTACTTGGCTGCAATTTGACAATTTTTGTTATAGGTAGTTGTACTATAGGTATTTTATATAATTGTGTGAAATGAGTACGTTCATCATGTAATATGGAAATATGAAGTTGTTTCAATGTAATTTCTTCCTTTCATTTTCATTTCACAGTATATTATAAAGTTTCATAAGAAGTAAAATTGAAGACTAGAAATTATGAGAATAAGTTTACATGAAGCTGACATTCTCGAAACCAACTGCCAACTCGACGGTTAAGGATCTAGGAAATTAACAGTTACCAGAAACAGTTTTACTTAAACTGATATACAGGGTGCTTCAACGAAAACTAAACAGAGGCTATATCCACCAAGATATTCATATGTTTCGAGGGGGACATCTTTTGGGGTAAAATGGAACAGATACATGCTGATCAATGGCAGTCATCATCAAGTACCATCCTCATCTCGAATTTCAACCCCTGGAGCAGTGGTGACAAGCCTTGACAATTTGGAAGAGGGTAGATGGGTCGAGTGATAACTCGAAAGAAAGGTATTATCTCTGCTGCATTCCCGTGAAAGAATTTTCATTTTTGATTAAAAACTGTAGAAGATACAGAGTGTGCCACTAAGCGGTGGTTGCAATCCTTGAACATTTTGGATAGGGAAGATGGGTCGACTCAAAAGAAAGGTGGTATCTTTGTCTACATTGCCTTGAACGAATTTCCATTTTTAATTGAAAACTGTAAAAGGTACAGCGTGAGCAACTGAAAGATAGGGAAGACTATTTCCCTCAGACTATTCAAGTTTCAGTGAGGTAAAATGGAACAGATTCATGCTGATCAAAGGCAGTCATCATCAAGTACCATCCTCATTTCGAATTTCAACCCCTGGAGCTGGGGTGACAACCCTTGAAAATTTGGAAGAGGGTAGATGGGTCGAGTGATAACTCGAAAGAAAGGTATTATCTTTGTCTGTATTCCCGTGAACGAATTTTCATTTTTGATTAAAAACTGTATAAGATATAGAGTGAGCCACTGAAAAATGACCCTGAAGTAATTCGAAGGGTCCAATTTAATTTCTTAAAGAGGATTAACTCCTGTATTCAGCAAAATGGTGGAATTTTTGAACATTTACTATAGTTGGATGAAATTTTGGGTGTAAACTAATTAATCGTTATTCTGACATGATTTTTTTCTCTTTTTTAGTTTCCAACTGGCCAATCTGTTTTCATATTTTTAAATAGCCAATGTGAAAAACCCATTAAATTTTTTCTTCGAATTTTTCGACTTTTATACCACTCAACAATGAATTTCCTACAACAAGAGGTTGTCAAGCATGATAAAATGACAATCTGCCAGACTACAAAAACAAATCAAAAGCCAACATGGTCAATATGTGATATTTTTGACTCGGTGGGTGGTTGAAGATGTGAAATCATGAAATTGAAAAACCGTTTTTTCAATATGTGATATTTTTGACATGCTAGGTAGTTGAAGATGTGAAATCATGAAATTGAAAAACCGTTTTTGTGATTGAACCGCTCATCATATTAAAGTTTCTGAAGAGACAAAAAAGTTTGATAATTAGCCTAGCTACTCAAGGTCTGAAACAGTTTTGCTCAAACGCAGACAGTTGAAAAATTGTGGTTGATTAAAAACACTTGTAAAACGTCAAGGTCATTGAGTGGATCAATAAAAACGTGAATAATGCTCCCGATTACGCATACCAAATATGGTTTCTATCGAACAAGTCGTTCTCGAATTATTTGAAAAATAAGAAAAAAATCTTTGGATTTGACGACCTCTAGCGACTAAACGAAGAAACTTTTGATATAGGTGAATCTAACCTAACCTAAATCGATATATTTATCTATGGTATAACGTTGTACACGCTACTAAATTATTAGAAGATTATAATAAATAGAAATGACGTTTGACGTTATTCTCATTCAACATCTACCCTTCCAATCGGAACACCCGATATTAACCTAAATCATACGATGTGAAAAATGGCGTACCTTCTATTCAATCTTCATTTTCTACCCGGTCTTATCTGGTGAGTCGATAGAAGAACGAAAAATAAATCAATGATACCCAAGAAATATTCGCATTATATGTCTTCCCGATGCTCATTAATAAATACTTGAATGTAATTTATATACGCCTCTTCGGAATGTCTAAGATATAAGGGACTTTTTGCCCGACATTTCATATTTACATAGATAGGAAAATGTGACATTGCGCAAAATTATGGTTCAACTAGCCGCTTTGAAAAAATTCTCAATTGAACAGGTACTGGTTCACTTTTAACTGTAGCATATAGTATAATTGAGATAAACAGGGCCGGTTTGAGGGCTCTGATTTCTATTCGGAGTGAAGACGCCTGTTACTCCTAACCTCGTAAATTCTACTGTCATTAGAGGATCTGGTGGTTTCAGTAGCCTTTTGCAGGCTGCTCCTAAAGGTAGATTATTGTTTTGGATCGAAGCCTTGCTCCAGACACAAATATCAATGAAGTGGTGAATTATGTTAATAAGCAGTTCTCTTTAAGAGATTTGATGGTATATGATTTGAAGTCAAAGGGTAACAGACGATCCTTCAAAGTAGGATGTAGTAGTATTTCTGAGCCTGAGTTTCTGTCCCTTGTCTATGGCCAGATGGTGTACTTGTGAAGCCATTTCGTTTCCTTCAACAAATACTTAGTCTTTCCACAAATCTTTAGAACTTCTAATAAAAGTGATCTATTTATAAACTATCAAAATGTGCACGGTCTCAGGACTAAAATGGATAGTCTTCGATTGTCCATTATAACTGAATCTTATCCGGTAATTGTACTGTCCGAAACGTGGTTGAACGACAGTTTTTGTGACTCTGAAAGTATTGATGATCGATATACTCTTTATCGTCATGATCGTGACCCGGATTTTCGTGGTAAAAACCGTGGTGGCAGTGTCCTGATAGCCGTTGACAAAGCAATCCATTCATTCGAGTTGTCAGCGTACCGTTCACGACGTGAAGAGCTGTAGATTCAAATAAGTCTTCCAAATAAGATTTTTCTTCTGTGTGCTGTGTACATTTCTCCATCATCGGATTCAACTGTGTACAGTGACTTTACGGAACTTATTGAGACCATAATGCGGGAACATAATAATGTTGAGCTGTGTACTGTTGGTGATTTCAATCTTCCGGGGCTCCATTGGACCGACTGCCGTAATGAAGATGATGATGCCTATGGTAGCATACCAACTAATATATCTAAAGCCTCAGAAGAAGCTTATGTGATTCTTGCAGCTTCCTCAATATTTTTCCAGCAAATCGTATAAAGATTGTAAAAGGTGTTATCTTGGATCTTGTGTTACACAATGTCTCTCGTGGCGGTCAGGTATCTGAAGTGGAACCACTCCTGACAGTTGACACACATCATCCACCTCTATTAGGAATGCATCTGGACGCCTCATTCGATAAATTGAAACAGAATGTATTCTTCAAGTACGATTTTACCAATGCCCCATATGATGAAATCAATGACTTTCTTTACGATTTATTTATAAAATTTTAGACGCTAGGTTACCGATTGATTATGATCGTTTCTCTCATGTTAGGCACATGGTTAAACGTGCACTATCTACATTGCTGATACTGAGTCGAATATCGTACATGATCCCGGTAAATTCTGGAAATTTATGAAGAATATCTCAAAAACAGTGGTATTCCAAGATCTATGACCTAAAATTAGAAGTCTATTGTTGGTGGGCTGAATATTTGTAAATCATTTGTAGAGGCCTTCGGTAGCAACTACTTTGCTGACACTTATGGCCAGTCTTCCCCTGAAGGTTATGACAATTCTGTGTCAGAAATTATCGATAATTTATGCTTAGGTAATATAAACACCTCAAAAAAGTCTAGGGAACTCTTACCAATATCTTTAAAATATGAATTTGATGATTGGAATTTATAGAAATCTTTCGGTTTTTGTTAGGATGTATTGTGTATAATGTATTGTCAAGAAAACAAAATAATATTGGACTTCTCCAAAGCACCTATTATAAAAAAAAATTGAAATTTGAAAATGACGAAATTTGGTAAAACACAAAAAAAAATCCTGAACTAATATTTTCGAAACGATATGGACGCACTTATATTTTTCAGTACCCAGAAGGTCCTCCTCTGTTGTTAATGACACTTTGGCATCGTCGTGGCATGCTCAATATTAAATTGTCTATTACATTTTGGCCTAAGTCATTCCAAGCCCCCTGAACTGCTAATCGAAGCTCCTGTTCATGATGGAAAACAATTTGACGCAGGAGATTTTTTTTAGGGTGCCCCTTACATGCTCGATGGGATTCAGATCTGGGGAGCAGGATGGCCACGGTAGAAGATCGATATCATTCTCTTCAAGAACGTTCAAGACAACTCTTGCACGATGAGGAGGGGCATTATCTTGTTGGAAGAGTGGATTTTGACCCATTGTTTGGAGATACGGTACCAATACAGGTAAATCTATCTCATTTGCGTAAGAATTTTCCGTGAGGTTGTTCTGTATGAAAAAGAGGTCAGTTCTTCCACCAAGACGTATACCTCCCCAAAACATCACTGATCCGCCTCCCTGCCTAAAAACTTCTCGAGCATGCTGGAGACGGTTTTGCTTTCCAGGTTCCCTCCATATTCGAATTCTTCCCGAATCGGGATAATAACTAAATCTAGATTCATCACTGAAGAGAACTGTGACCCACCTCTCTTGATCCCAGTTTACGTGTTCTTGGCACCAAGCTAAACGAGCAGCGCGATTTCCATGAGTCAGTTGTCTGGAGTGGAGTTGACCTTCGTGTAGTCGATTTCTCACAGTTTGTTTAGAAATTTGTACATTATGAACTCGTGATAGCTCTTGAGCTAATTAAGATGCTGTGGTATTACGATCTTTTCTGGCTTGTAAAACCAAAAATCGCCCTTGGGCGACTGTAGTAATCCTGAAACGACCTGTAGGGCGTTCTTCTACGCTACCTGTTTCATTGAAACGCGACCATAAACGGTTTATGACACTTGGGCTACTTCCCAGAACCCTGGATACTTCCCGTTGTGAGCTCCCAGCTTGGAGTATGCCAACGGCTCGTAACATCTCTTCTCTAGTCAAATGTCATCTTTCCATGCTCGAATCACAAAACTTGAATCTTTTATTTGTGCTTACAACAGAAACAAAGTGCCAACTAACTGATTTCAAACACTGAATACATGAAATGATCATAAAGCAGCGTCGCATCTGCTGCATTTTTAGTTTTTTATAAAAAAAAACTGAAATCTGTTGCGGGACTCTACATAATTTGGTGAGAAATTGATGCAGGTGTTAATTTTTTTTCAAAAAATCATCCATATTTATCGTTCTGGATACGATATATCGATATTCAGAAGTGTTTACATACGAGCCTGTTGTTTTCTGTAGACAATTTTGTTCAAAATTAAACGATAGATGTATATTCTTCTTTTTCTTTTGAAGAATGTGCAATTGGCAATGACCATAATTTATTTCCGTTGTGTAAGAGAACACATTAACTCCGTCTGGACGAATCTATGAACGAACGCCGTTCAGTACAAACTTCATTTTGTAATCCGCCGACTCGATGGCGTAGAGGATATGATGCTCGTTCCCTGCGCAGAGTTATCTGGGTTCTATTCCCACAAAGTCGGTGTGATTTTTCGGATTCTAGGAATCGCTTGAGAATCCATCTTTCGGAGGAGAGTAAAGCCGTCGGTCCTGTCTAACAGAGATGTGTTGGACAGATAATGTCCGAGGATTTACTTGACACACCTGCCTTACGGCCCATGGTCAAGGTCATCATCAGACTAGCCATGGCTACCGGTATTGACTTTGGGTCACAAGCCCTCCAACCTAACTGGCTGAAGCGAGGCTCTATCCAACATCTACCAACTTTGCAGGCTGGTACCCGAGTTGAGAACGCAACTCACTCGCCGAGGTTACGCTGGGCTCTAGCCCAGCGCGGGCTTTCAACCACTACCACTACGAGTCCAACCTCATAAATGGGGCAGAACAGGAAATCACCTGTGGGCAGTCATCGTGGAGTCCAGATCATAGTTGTTTCTTACAGGAAGTTTATCTTTTATTATTTGTCCATAAACGTAGAAACCCAACGCATGTTTTATAAACTTTTTGAGGTACCCAAGGCTTATCACGCAGTTCCAGTGGATGCCCAAAGTAATTTTTGTAAGCTACACTTACGAACTCTGTCACATTTAAACGATATTCTCTGAATATATAATTTCACAAGTAAACAGGACAGGCTGGTTATCATCAGCCAAGGTATAATTATGTTTGAAAAACCTCTGCCAAAGACCTAAACACCTCCCAACCACCTAACATCTGTCATTGTATGTCATAGAATCAGGGATACAATCCGCTTTGTAAAAGCTCTCGATATATTTTCATAAGATAGTAGAATGTTATACTCGGTTTCGGCGGTATATTCAAATAATCTTTGGACATGGCGTACTTAACTGGACATATATCAGAAAAACGACGGCAATCCAAACGCGATCTGGTCCTTTCAAACAATTCAAATAAATGACTTAGTTTGGCGGCTAACCTATGAGGGAAAATCAGTGCAATTCTTAAGAATGGGTGTCTACAATTCGTTGGGAAATAGTGACAGTTCCTTGTGTTTTACCTAAAAATTTGGCAAAAAGTGAATGGAGCCTAGATAAAGGGTTCTCTCGAAATTGATCTTTGCATAAATAGCTTCGTGCGACTTGGTTGTGGAGCATTGTGACATTTTTAGAATTACCATGACGGCAAGATTCTAGAATGAATCTACAGAAGTAGAAACGTGATAAACGGGATCAAATACTCACGTCTTTAATATTTATAACCTGAATTTCTATCTCCAGAAAATTTTGAACCCTCTGAGATGATTTTAATTTTGCAAAAAATGTCTTCAACCCATTCAATTCTAAATAATAAGTTTGATCCCTCTTTCATGTTCATAAACGTTTGTATCTCGTAAAGAACAGGAAGTCCATTTAATGTAACAACAAATGGGTAGTTGAATATGTATCAAACAGAGGTTTTTTTTTCGAATTGGCTGTCGATAATTCAAAACGATTTGATGAATTATTACTGACAACGTGCTGTCCACACCGATAGCGCTTACCTTCTATGGAAAATATCAGTTATTCTTCAAGAAATTATAGAAGTTTTTCTGAAGATAATTTGTTATTGAGTTCCTACCTTGAAGTATTTTTTCTCTTTGATAAAAAACTTATTACCATTCTATAGTTAACAAGATATTTATTGATTCAAGTTACTCTTGAAATAGTTGTATCATTCAAGGAATCCAATGATAATTGGGGTGGAGATATTTGAGAGATACTGGCTGGCGCATTGAAAACTTTCCAACTTAGTTAATGAATTTAAAAGAAAAAAACTCAATCGAGTACTAATTTATGTCTTGGGAAAAAGTTTTTTCATGCATAGTTTCCGCCATTCGTGGAAGATCTAGTTGCCGTGATCACCAGATGTCATATATGATTTATATTGAGTATTCCTTCTGTCAAAAGTCTCAATAAGTTCGCTAAAATGGCTCACAAATTAGAACTTCGAAGAAGTATTTACAATTTAGTTGGGCGAGTTCCTAAGCGTGAAATCATCAACATTTTTCGTGGTCAGAATATTTCTAAGACAACTATTTATCGGGTAATGAGTGAATGTGAGCAAGGAATATCATGCTTGAATTTGCCAAAAAGTGGTAGACCGAAGGCTCTGAATGAAATCCGCAGGAATAGGCTCTTAGAAAGAGCAAGAGACACAGTAGGAATATCATCACGAAAATTATCCAGAAGATTTCGTAATTCTCATGAGACAATAAGGCGAGAATTACTGGATGTAAATATCATAAAATATCAGAATCAGAATCAATTGGAAAATATCCCCAGATGGTACCGTGTCTTAAGAAGAATTCACTTCGCAAATGACAGAACCATAATTTTGGATAATGAAAAATATATTACATTATCCCATTCTGAAATCAACTGTAATGCTGGTTTCTATCCAAATAACATAGAAGATTGTCCAAACGAAGTAAAATTCAAAACAAAGACAAAATTTGAAGACAAGGTTTTGTTTTAGTGTGCTATTTCTGAAGCTGGGGTTTCAAGACCATATGTAGGGCATGTGAGAAGCGAACGACCTAGAGTATGCTGACGATATGTGTATTGTTAGGCAAGCATTTCAAAATACTGCGCGACAACTTCAAGCGCTAGCCGACGAAGCCAAGAAGATTGGACTGCAAATTAATATACTAAAGACCAAATTCATGAGGCTGAACAACAACTGCAGCAGTTCCATTCATATAGGAGACGAGAACATAGAGGACGTCAACGAATTCACCTATCTTGGCAGCACTATCATCTGGAGTGGGGGAGCCGAAGCTGATATAAGACACCAACTACTATATAAAGTGAAGCCAGTTTTAAGAGAATCTAGCAACCTTAGTTCTACAGTAAAAATTTCTAATTAAACTCCTCAAAAAAATGGATGTCACGCCCAATGTTATATACCTTTTACGGCTATAAAAATACCGCTAGATTATAAATGAAAGATTGTAAAGTGTCATAACCATTTCTACTTACAGAAACACATAATGACGAGCAAATTGACTAAGTTGGGAGTAATATAGAAGAAGAATCCAGTGACAAAGATTGACATGATTGTTTTTTTTACATTCAATTATGTGAATAATGAAAAAAAGACATAAAAACATTTTTTTTTGAATCATCAGTTTAGGAAACCCCCCATATAATTGTCAGAATACCATTGTGGATGATTAGGACATCATTCTGAACCGCCTGTATGAAAATCTGACGCGCTCGAGTATTTGAAGATCACGACCGATTTCTCATCATCAAAAATCAGTCAGAACTTTTGTCCGCGTCCAAATCGTCAGTGATTTGAATAGGACGCTTTTTTGAGTTTATTTAACATTCCCTCTAACTATCTGACACGCTCGAATACCTTTTTTTGTTTCTACTGCTTTTTACGGCCACTACCCCTTAATTAATAGTCAGATTAAAATTTTTTTATTATCAGAAAGACATTGCGCATTTTACACCTAACCAAAATACCTTAATCCCCACGTAAGGAGTTCATCGACCACCTAAAGAAGGAAGTGGTAGAGACAAATTTAAATCACCAGACATTGATATCGGCCCTAATGGAATAAGATCTATAAATCTAATGTAGTGCCTCTCAGTACTACAGCTGAAAATATAGAAGGTACTAGTGATGAAGGCTTCAAAACAGTAAAAAGAAAACGCAAAGTCATTGTTGGTACTGGCCAGAGAAAAAAATGCGTCAAATCATCCAGCTTGGACGAAAGATTCCTTGGAGTAGAAAAGAGAGCATCCATCCATTTAGGAAAAGTATCTCTCTCGGCAAAAAAGGAGTCAATAGTCAAATATGTAGCTACAACCTTCAATAATAAAAATTTCTTGGTAGAACAATATCCCATTCGTGAGAATGCAAAAAGCAGATCGTTCAGGGTTGAAGCAGACTAACTGTCTAACCCAAAAAATTGGCCAGATGGAGTATATTGCCAGGTACAAGTTCTTTCGGGCCCCCCAAGGGGAAAAAACAAACAGAATTGAAGACTGAGGAGTCAAAAGAGAAGTCTGATTCACTCAAAACAATGCATATAAATATACAAAGTATAAACAACAAATCTGATGAATTGTCTGTCAACCAAAACGAAAAAAAATTGACATTCTTGCCGTAAATGAGATAAAAACACAAGGTTTAACTTTAATCTACACTTTATTTGAAAAAATTCGACGACGTTTCGCTGACACAGCAGCTTTATCAAGAATGAAAAATAGAATGAAGAGTATGGTATTATAAACAAATCGTAGAACAAGTTGGATGAATAACAGGAAAATCCACACCGAGCCATTGTACAGTTAGTATGAAAGGTAATAAAAACTAATTAAACAAGTTAAGTAGGGGTGAGTAATTCAAATCTACCTGTTCATTCAAAAGCTTGTCCGAATGTTTGTATCTATTTATTTCTAATGATTCTAGATCTAATTTTGAACTGTTTGATTTTATATGTAATATGTCAAAGTTTTTATTGAATGAATGGTTTTCTTTTATTAGGTGGTTCGAATAATTTGAATCAGATTTATTTTTATCGAAGCTACGTTTATGTTCAGATGTTCTTATGCCAAAACTCCTATAGGTTCTACCGATATAAATTTTATCACAAGAACCGCAATTGAGTTTATAGATTCCTGATTTACTTGATTTTTCAACACGAGATTTATTATTTTTAATATGTTTACCTAAGTTATTAGAAGTTTTGAAAGCTATATTAAGATTTTGTTTGACGAGAAAGGATTTAATATTTGTACTTGCAGAACCGCAGAATGTTAAACTGTTGAATATTTTATAGTCTTTATGAATAGGATATACTTCATTTATTGCTTTCTGATAGAGTTTTTACGAATGATTAGATCTATCATATCCGGATTATATGAATTATTAATGGCTATCTGTTTGATGATGTTTAACTCTTTATTATAATCTTCTACTGATAAAGGTAAATTGAGTAACCGATGTACCATGCTGTTTAAAGCTGCAACTTTGTGTTGAATTGGATGTAATGAGTAGTTATGTATAATTGTATCAGTATGTGTTGGTTTACGAAAGACCGAAAAAACATGATTATTATTTTGTTTAGTGATTTTAAGTCCAAGAAATTTATGGAATCGTTCTGTTCAATTTCTATCGTGAATTTAATGTTCAAATGGATGGAATTAATGAAATTAACAAATAAGTCTAATTGACGAGTAGTTCCAATGAAACATACTAAGATGTCGTCAACATATCTATACCAATAAAGAAATTTGGAAATGAGTGGATGTGTATGAATTTTCTGTTCAATATTATTCATAAAAATCTCTGCTAAAAGTGGACTCAAAGGATTTCCCATGATCAAACCATTTTCACTACTGTAATAGATGTTGTTGAAAGAAAAATAATTTTGTTCAATGCAAACGTCCAACAGATTCAATATTTCTGATTTGATTATGTGGTTAACATAATTCGAATTCAACATGTTTTCGATTAATATTTTGACATCACCTGGAGGAACACTTGGGTATAAATTCTCAACATCAAACGAAATAAGTTTTGCGTTAGGTGGTAGGTTAACGTTTTTATGTTATTTATCAATTCGAAAGAATTTTTATAGAAAATTTTGATTTGAATGAACAATAATTTTAATGATATCTATAAGGTAGTGCGACAATTTCACGGCTGGGGCTGTAACGTAAGATACGACTGGTCTAACGGGGTTATTTACTTTATGCAATTTAATGAGTGAATACAGTTGAGGTGGTTGAGGGTTTGGTAAAATTAATTTGTATTTATCTATTGCTTTAATTAAAGATTTTGCGTCATTTATTGCAATTTTAATATTTTTCTGGAATGTAATAGTTGGATCTTTGTTTAAAATTGTATAGTTTCCGGACGAAATGAAATTTAGAGTTTTAAATAGGTAGTCATTTTTATTTAACGCAATAACAGTATTACCCTTATCTGCTTTTGTAAAATAACTTCATTTAGTTGAGATTTTTGTTTGATGGCCTTTAAAATATTTTGTTCTTTACTCGGTTTAAAGTCAGCTAATGATTCATTTTTATAATGTTAGATGCTAAATATTTAAGGTGAGTGTTATTAGGAATATTTTTCAGAGAAATTTCAGTATCTATGCCAAGTTCCTCTAAATCAGATTTTATCTTGTTTGATTGAATATTGTGTTTGAAACCTTTCTCCAAGAGATTTGTTTCATCAGTTGTGAAATTAGTATCAGAAAGGTTAACGAATCTATCAAAAATTGATGGTCAGAAAATTTAGTTTTACGTGGAGTAGGTTTCGGTTTTCGTGACCCGAGAAACTTTAATTTGCGGTATTGGATGGTATATTTATTATGTATTATTGATCTAATTTTGAATCTATTGTTGTAATCTAATGAATCGAATTCAAGTGGATGAAGTCTGTACAATAACTCGGTATGAATTACCTTGAGATAAATATTGTAGATGTCTCGCTTGTGGAACAAAATCTTGCATTCTGATTTGATCCATATCTTCTGTCCAGAGATAACTGCTCTTCGAGCTGCATAACTGTTGTTGTTGGTCTTGAGTTTGATGTATTTAGGACACACTTCACTCTTCAAACACGTGGATAAAAACCACAGGTTTTGGGATGTTATAGCATTTTTGAGTAACAACTTAAAATACCAAAGAGCCAAAAAGCTTGTATTCGCTTTCTTCAACATTTGAATTGTGGAGGCCGTTACTTGATGTAGATCCATGATATAAATGAGATAAAAACACAAGGTTTAACTTTTATCTACACTTTATTTGAAAAAATTCGACGACGTTTCGCTGACACAGCAACTTTATCAAGAATGAAAAATAGAATGAAGAGTATGGTATTATAAGCAAATCGTAGAACAAGTTGGATGAATAACAGGAAAATCTACACCGAGCCATTGTACAGTTAGTATGAAAGGTAATAAAAACTAATTAAACAAGTTAAGTAGGGGTGAGTAATTCAACTTGAATTATTCTGAAGAACTCGAAGCGGAATTTTTTGGTGTTTCTGTCATAAGAAATTGTAAATGTCTCAGTGTTCCACTATATAGTAATGGTGAGTGCAGAAGTTTTCTTTCCAGAATCGAAAAACTTCTAAGTGATTTCTCACAACTATATGAAAATCTAGTACTTTTGGGAGATTTCAACATAGATTTCGGGGTGAGTAATAATACTAAATTACAAGAGTTATTGACTTTTCATCTTTTAGGCTGCGACCTGTTGTGGAGGAATTCACATGTGTAACAGTGAGTTCAGCCACCAGTATTGATAATAAACTATAAGAGTTCTCGTTTTAATGTGGAGGTCCAAGACCCCAGCTTGTCGGATCATCAGGCGTAGATTTTCAGCCTACTGCAAGGAAATGGAAAGATCGCCAGATGTATTCATCAATCGTATAATTTGTCAGGGGGGGTTGCTTGGCCTGCGATCAAGACTCAAAAACGTTGACTGGTCACAGATCAGACCCTGAAAATGCCGCTGAACAAATAACACAAATTTACTCAGATCCAGTGCAGGAGATATTTCCTCTGAAAAAGTGTAAGGCTTCAAGCCCGATAGAGCTTTCGACTAAATCAGCAAATTTTGCCAGAGACTGTCTTTTAACAGTGAAACTAGTCAACCTAAAAGAAAATTAGTACCAACCTCACAGCAAATAATTTTAATAGGTATTTCTCCACAGTGGGGGCAAAAATGTCCAAAGACTTGGTGTCTCCTTTAGATGCCGATCAATTAAACAAAATTCGGTGTGGTGGAGGTCAGATTAGCACTACATCTTTTTTTCTTAATCTCACAATTGTAGATGAGGTTAAATCCTATATAAGTAGGCTATAAAATTCGTCATGTTTCGACGTAGACGTGTGATCTTTTCAAACCTGGAATCTTTCCTAGAGTTTTCAAGTTGAGCAAAGTGTTGCCTGTTTTCAAAAAGGGTGACCCTGACAATGCCGGTAATTACAGGCCGATTTATATAATTCCCAATTTAGGCCAATTGTTGGAATCAATTCTAAACGATACGTTGAAAAATATGAAATATTGTCACCTTCGTAATTTGGTTTTAGATCAAGAAAGTCGACGATTTGAGCGATCTCTAAACTCATTTCGAAGATTGTTGATGCCTTGGAGAGAGGTGATCAGGCTGCATTGCGTCTGTTACATCTGGCCAAGGCATTTGACCTTGTGATGCACTCTATACTCTTGAGTAACTCTTATCGCTGTGGTATAAGAGATGTGCCATTGCAACTATTGTCCTCTTACTTGAGAGACAGGTATATGTGCGTCTGCATGGAGGGCCCTACCTCTGATTTCCTGCCTATTACAACAGGTGTACCCAAAGGATCTGTACTTGGGCCGTTACTTTTTTCGATTTATATCAACAACCTAAAGTCTTTTCTGAAATCAGTTGGTGGCGTTCTCTTTGCGGATGACACTACCATGTTTTGTTCCAATAAAGACCCTCAAAGTGATATTCACGTATGCGAGAATGCCATTAATCAAGCTGAGACTTCAACATCATTTCTGCTCAGAAAACTTCAATACTCGGGCTATGAGAAGGCTAGCTTGCTTACGATTTATATTTCGCTGTTTCATTCAGTAATCTCATACGGTATTGTCTTATGGAGAAATTGTTCCACAATGGAAAAAATTTTCGTCCTTCAAAGGGAAGCAGTTCGAATCGTAGCAAGAGCCGATTACCGGGAACACTGCAAACCCTTTTTTAGGAGACTGGGTATAATAAGCTTCCCATCTCTTTATGTCCATAATTCACTTATTGACCTCCACGCTAGACAACAAGAATTCAAAACCCATAGTTCGAATCACTTTAAACTAACAAGACAAAGAAACCTTTATATTGAACCACGATTTAGGCTTACAAAATCTGCAAAGAACACTCCTAATCTTGAATACTGTTATAAGCCCCCATTGAATGGAGACAACTGAACGCTAAGCAGTTCAAATTAAAAGTAAAGAGACTTCTGTGCGAAATGTGTCTGTACTCACCAGAGGATTTTCTAAATAGATGTTTGTCCTGTATCTGTTTTGTCACCTTGTGTTTCAAATTTTTTATTTATTTGATTATATTTTTATGGGGTGGAACAGAACCAATTTGTTATATGTATTATTTCTGCTCTATACCCACACTTTTTGACTTGTCATAAACTTAATGTAAAATGACCAATAAAAGATATATATATATATTGGGTGATTCACCAATGGGTGTGTAAACAGGGTGTCCGAATTTTCTATAAAAAATCTTGGGAGGTTTTTTTTAGATTGGAAGACCACTTTTTCTTTAAGATTCAGGACCGGCCTAAACTCTGCTATAATGTCTTTAAGTAATAAGTTTTTTTGGTGCGTAGTTTCGACACAATATTTTTTTCCTTAAAAATTCATGAAAATAGGCTGAGAGAGGATGAATACTTTTTCCTCTCGTTTTCTTATTGCCCAAGGATAGCTTTATTGAAGAATTGAAATAGATTAAACTTATTTTATACAAGAGTGACTCAAAAAATTATTGACTATTGTAATTTTAAAAATATCATATCTTAATTTTTTCAAATGGAACACCCTGTATTTTATTATTCATGTCAACGCATAAAATATTGTGCTATATTTTTGCACGAGTAACCTTATTTTTATCTTCGATCATTTTCGAAATATTCGATTATTCGTACAAATGTTTGATGAAAATTTTAGAAACCGTATCAAACTCATCAAGATGCATAATTATTCGCACAGAAGTTTTTTTTTCTGTAATGATTCAAGTAGTAAAAAATGAAACCTGAACAAGATAATTCTTTTAACGAATGATAAAATCAAGACGATTAAAACGTAAAGCGAGGTATTTGTTGACATTTTTTTTCATTTGTGCTTTCTGTCAAGTGTCCGGACATATCATATTCTACATTTTACATGGTGAACTTATCAGTGTTGTGTTGTTAAAGTGAGGTTTGAACCCAATTTCTCAATTGACTGCCAGAAGTTCTCCAAAGAAGAAAAGGTTGATATGATTCTTATTCTGGATGAGTGTGATAGAAATTCTTTGTTGGCAAGTAGAGTTTATGCACAAAGGTTTGCTGATAAGAGGCATTCTGATGCAAGATGCTTTGAAAAACTTCTAATTAGATTTATTGAAACGGGTAATACCGCTTACGAAAATCAAGAAAAACCAAAATTTACTGTAGCTGAAGACAACCAGTTATCAGTTTTGTTGACAGCGGCAGAGGACCCATATAAAAGCCAAAGAGAGATTTCTCAGTTGACAGATATAAGTCAAACCTCCGTCCAGAGAATCTTGAAAGTGAATAAATTTCATGAATATCATGTACAGCTGCACCAGGAACTGAACAATCAAGACTATGAAAATCGAATCAATTTTTGAAATTGGGCAAGTGACAAAGTAGCGGAAAATCCAAATATGATAAGCAAAGTTCTTTCTCGGACGAGGCAACTTTCCACAAGAATAGGCTTCTTAACAGGCACAACTTTCATTAGTACGCCAAGGAAAAACCACAAATCATGAGACAAATAGATCACCAGCATCGATGGTCCTTGAATGTATGGGCCCCTATAGTAGATGGATATCTAATTGGGCTGCAGTTTTTCGACGGGAACCTCAATAGTGAAATGTATTTAGATTTTCTGCAAAATCATCTACCAATGTTACTTGCTGATGTACCAGAGCATATAAGACAAGATTTGTGGTTTTAACAGGATGGAGCACCGGCACATTACTCACATCAGGTTACAGAGCATTTGAATCATGTATTTCCAAACAAATGGCTAGGACGTGGTGATCCTGTTTGATGGCCAGCTAGGTCTTCGGACCTCACAAGTTTGAATTCTTTCTTGTGGGGTTATATTAAGGGCATCGTTTACCAGATTCTTTCCTCAACACAGGTGGATATGAGACAGAGAATAGTCGACGCCTTTCAGTCAATTAATCCGCAAAGTTTTGTCGAGAGTTCAACAGTCTTTCCTCAGAAGGATTGAGTTGTGTCTACAAGGAAACGGACAACATGTCGAACACTTATTGAAATAGTTCAACACCTTGTTGATCATCCTACCAAAAACCAATCTATTACGTATTTACTACACGACTATCTAAAAATATCTCCATTTCTCTGATCAATTATAATGATATGTACTATTAAACTTTTCTATCGCAACCTCTGATTTTATTATTTTAGTTTATTTTTTTATTTCGAAAATGGTCGAATATAAAGAAAAGGTTACTTCTGCGAAAATATGGCACAATATTTTATGCGTTGACATGAATAATAAAATACATGATGTTCCATTTGAAAAATCAAGATAAGATAAGATGAATTTTTTTGAGTTACTCCTGTATAAAATGAGGATAATCTATTTCAATTCATCAATAAAGCTATCCTTGGGCAATAAGATAACGAAAGGAAAAAAGTATTCATCATCTCTGGCCGAAGGAGAATACGATGATGTGAGAGCCTATTTTCATGAATCTTTACGGAAAATACGAAAAATACGGAAAAAAAAAATAAAAAAAAATTGTGATGAAACTACTCTCCAAAAAAACTACTATATATATGACTATCCAATAGGTCCCCATGACGCTTGAGTAACTGCAGATTAAGCATTCCAGGGTCTCCTACTATGACGCTTTTCAATTACCATTTCCTTCACCACGTCGATGTTAACTTCAGTTGAAGATTTTGATGACCGACCAGAGCCAGAACATTCACCCTAAGTCTTCTGTAACATTTTCAGCGAATCGGCACACCAAACTCCATTTACAACACAAAATTCGAGATAAACTCTTCATTCGTTATTTTTATCCATGTAAAAATCATAGAACACACTTGTGAGAACTGACAGAATCGAGCACTGTCAGCAAACTCAACGGCAGATCGCGCACAAATTTGGCGTCAGTATAGAAACAGTTGTGCCAACTCAGCAACAAAGAAAATTTTGCCAATCGTTTTAGCGCTTTTTTCAATAACCAATTGCCGGTACTATTATGACAGAATATATGTCCAGCCATATTCGAAAGATAAGTGTTAATAATCAGTTTCCTACCAAAGAGAAATTTGAATTACTGAAATTGTGCGTTAATTTCATTGGGTAGTGTATATTATATTAGGTTAGTAGAATGGTAGGATTTTATCACCCCAAAAGAGAAACAGAGCGGAACCTCAGAGAACTGGATTGAAACTTTGGGATGCCTCAAATTGTTTCTTTCATTATAGATTAAACTCTAACCAAATTCGAAATTGAAAGTGTTTGTGTTGGGTAGAAGTCCTACAGTGTATCCGAATATTTCTACCATTTGTTTATTATATCAAATCAGTCCTCGAGCTGTGAATCTTAAGTTTAAGTCGAACCTGCTTCACAGATTCTGTTTGTACAACTTACTGAAAGAGTGTTTTGAAAACTTATTAACTATTCACTTTTATAAGACATTCATTTTATCTATAAAACCTTTGGATATAGTTAATAAGCTTCTGTGCATCACTTCCAGGAAGAACTTTCTTAAAATCATGTAAGCATTGATTTATACAGTTACCAGTGAAAGTCCTACATCCCTTTCAATTCCAATTCAATATGCCAAGTCGATCCTGGCAACAGTTATTGCTACCTTTTAAATGTTGCGCGCTATAATCGAGATGATCTCATATAAATTACATACGGACATTCTAGCAAAATTACGTTCATTTCCTACTGTTTGGATGAAAGGAAGGGAATTCTTTGAACGCATTTACCTTATTTATTTATCTGGGCGATTACTCGTATTTATTCGCCAGTATAAATTTCAAAATGGGCGCAGTTCTGGACCCAGCGTTGCGATATGTCTCTGCCGCGCCAGCATGGTGTCTCATTAGAGAGCTAACGAAATATTCGATGTCTTGAAAAAAATGAAGAGCAGTAGTTGATTCATTGAATACAATAAATCTTTCTTCGAGTTGAAAAATGTTTACGGCAATTAGCTCAACAAGTGTTGTATGCTTTTATTGCTATTGCGAAAAATAATCTGCCTAGAAGTTTCCGTTGTTCATTCAGGATAATCCTCTTGATTATGACCGGTATTGCTTGCTGGTAAATGCTACCACCGAAAGCTATGTGCTTCCATATAAAACGAATTATTTTATTTCTACAAAACTGCTTTACTTTCATTTGTACACTCGTACTTATATGTATGGAATTCCCTTTTAAAATTTGGTAAAACATAATGAATAAATGATTCGTTCATCACTTGGCAAAGGTTTCACAGAAACAATCCCCACAAAAATTGTCGCATCGCCCTACTTTTACGACAATACTTTATAAACTTTTAGGTTAGTATTTGAATTGTGGAGGCCGTTACTTGATGTAGATCCATGATATAAATGAGATAAAAAACATAAGGTTTAACTTTAATCTACACTTTATTTGAAAAAATTCGACGACGTTTCGCTGACACAGCAGCTTTATCAAGAATGACAAACAGAATGAAGAGTATGGTATTATAAACAAATCGTAGAACAAGTTGGATGAATAACAGGAAAATCCACACCGAGCCATTGTACAGTTAGTATGAAGGGTAATAAAAACTAATTAAACAAGTTAAGTAGGGGTGAATAATTCACATCTACCTGTTCATTCAAAAGCTTGTCCGGATGTTTGTATCTATTTATTTCAAATGCTTCTAGGAGATCTAATTTTAAACTTTTTGATTTTATATGTAATATGTCAAAGTTTTTATTGAATGAATGGTTTTCTTTTATTAAGTGGTTTGAATAATTTGAATCAGATTTATTTTTATCGAAGCTACGTTTATGTTCAGATGTTCTTATGCCAAAACTCCTATAGGTCCTACCGATATAAATTTTATCACAAGAACCGCAATTGAGTTTATAGATTCCTGATTTACTTGATTTTTCAACACGAGATTTATTATTTTTAATATGTTTAGCTAAGTTATTAGAAGTTTTGAAAGTTATAAAAAGATTTTGTTTGACGAGAAAGGATTTAATATTTGTACTAGCAGAACCGCAGAATGTTAAACTGTTGAATATTTTATAGTCTTTATGAATAGGATATACTTCATTTATTGCTTTCTGATACAGTTTTTTACGAATGATTAGATCTATCATATCCGGATTATATGAATTATTAATGGCTATCTGTTTGATGATGTTTAACTCTTTATTATAATCTTCTACTAATAAAGGTAAATTGAGTAACCGATGTACCATGCTGTTTAATGCTGCAACTTTGTGTTAAATCGGATGTAATGAGTAGTTATGTATAATTGTATCAGTATGTGTTGGTTTACGTAAACCATGATATTCAACAGTTTAACATTCTGCGGTTCTGCAAGTACAAATATCAAATCCTTTCTCGTCAAACAAAATCTTAATATAACTCTCAAAACTTCTAATAACTTAGGTAAACATATTAAAAATGATAAATCTCGTGTTGAAAAATCAAGTAAATCAGGAATCTATAAACTCAATTGCGGTTCTTGTGATAAAATTTATATCGATAGGACCTATAGGAGTTTTGGCATAAGAACATCTGAACATAAACGTAGCTTCGATAAAAATAAATCTGATTCAAATTATTCAAACCACTTAATAAAAGAAAACCATTCATTCAATAAAAACTTTGACATATTACATATAAAATCAAAAAGTTTAAAATTAGATCTCCTAGAAGCATTAGAAATAAATAGATACAAACATTCGGACAAGCTTTTAAATGAGCAGGTAGATGTGAATTATTCACCCCTACTTAACTTGTTTAATTAGTTTTTATTACCTTTCATACTAACTGTACAATGGCTCGGTGTGGATTTTCCTGTTATTCATCCAACTTGTTCTACGATTTGTTTATAATACCATACTCTTCATTCTGTTTGTCATTCTTGATAAAGCTGCTGTGTCAGCGAAACGTCGTCGAATTTTTTCAAATAAAGTGTAGATTAAAGTTAAACCTTGTGTTTTTTATCTCATTTATATTAGGTTGGTCATTCAAGAGTCGCTAGGTAACTTTCAGAAGTGTAAAATAAGAAGATATCATTCAGAAGAGATGTGTTTATGATGGAAAATATCAACTATTTTCGAGTTAATGTAAAATAAAAAATTCTACAATCTTCAAACATTCGCAAAGAGACCAATCAATTAGCATCGAATGGTTACTAATCATTTTCAAAATAGAGTGTTTTCTCCCCGGGCCCTAATCACTGCCAGTATACGTCTCGGAAGCCCCTCAAACAAATCTTGGATATACTCTTGAGTCACTGCATTCCAAATTTGCAGGAAGCAGATTTTATAATTGTTGGAGTGTTCTACAAGGCATCCTACGTTGCTGAATTTGCCACCCCATGTTGTCCCAAACATGTTCTATGGGATTCAAGTCGGGACTTCTAGCTGGCCATCTTAAAATATCAATTTCGGCATTTTGCAGAAATTCTGTAACTACTCTAGCTGCTTGAGGCCGAGCATCATCATGCATATAAATGAAGTTTTCGCCAATCAATGGGCCAAAGGGTACAACGTTCAGGTATATCAGGGGTTCAGGTATATCTGCGATGTATCTGGCCCCTGTCATTCTTTCATTATTCACTAGGACTAACTCAGTTCGAGCATGGGAAGAAATTTCATGAGTTAAATTTTCGATACAAGGTATTCAAACTATACAACGATATCATCATATAATAATTGAACAACCTTTTGAACCGGAGATATTTAAAATGAATGGTAGTAAAGATTGATATTAGTATTCAAGAAGGTGTTTCAGCATGCTAATTTTAAACTGTAGGCATCAACCCTCTACTCTCAGCATTCCAAAACTAGAGAATTTGAATCGTAGAGTATCATGCGACACCCCATTGGAAAGGTCTCTTGTAGCTCTACACGAGTTTGGTCAACACTTTGCATTAGCGGTCTACAGAAGGTTCTCGAACCGAGGATATCATTCCGATAGCTAGCTGGATACTTCAGAGTCATCTTATTTAGTTCATTTTGAAATCTCATTTTATAGGAATGAAATTTATGATGCTTCACTATACAGTCGACAGTTGTTCTTGATAAGCCAGTTTGACGGGGTTATATCCTAATGGACTGAGTGTCGTCCATTTGTAGATAATCCAATACCGCAACTACAACAGCTTAATTTCATACAGGGATTGCTATTTCATGCTTTCGGTTCGCCACTAAGACAAACTGCCTGAAATTTTTTATCAAACATTGGAGCTCTCTGGATGATTTGTATTAAATATTCTTGTTGTTCCTTTCACGCATCTGTTGAATTCGATTTCTACTTTTCCCTCAATTGAGTACATCATTTCGAGTGTATCTCGTAACTAATTGGAACAACAAATTGATTAATGAATTATGACAATAATGAAATTATGGATTAAAAATGGAATTGTAGAACATGCTTACGAAATTGATGTTAAATGTCAAGTAGATCTTCTTCTTATTGAACTCTTTCGCTATCATCGTTCTGCAGTTTCTAGTTTCAGTAACCAATTAAATCGAAGAATACCGTCGAATGAATACCAAGGCACCCAGCTGTCTAACGAAATAAAAGACTCGATTGGAGCACTTTTTGTAGACCCATAATGCACAATGTGCTACTTGGGATGAGCAGCGTGAATTCTTTTCGTACTTCCCATTCAGTGACGTTTGCCTTTCAGATTCTGACATCAATGTGTGCACTGGATCTGTTACAGAAATCATTCATGCAGGAATGGATCTCTACATCCCTCATTCCATAACAGAACAACAGAACAAAAGCCGTAGTTCAACAAAGACTTTGAAAGAGCCTCTGCAGCCAAGAGCAAAGCTTACAAGCCATGGAAGATAAATCCAACAGAGGAAACAAGAGCAACCTTCGTACGAATACGGATCGTATGCAGCCTAACAACTGCAAGAGCAAAGGCCAATTTCAACGAAGGGGTAACTAATAAACTCCTTGAACAGGCAAGCGGGACTGGACAATTCTGGTCTATGGCGAAGACAGTGGCAATTTCTGCAATTTCCGTCTCTTGTTAGAGAAGACGGTAGTATAGCATCATCTTCGATCTCTTTGCTCTCTTTTCTCAAATAATTCTGTGCTAGATTCATCTTACTCAATACCACCGAACATTCTACCTACAAACTCATCCATAGCAGAAATCAAGTTCAGAGTCCGCACTGTAAGACGGGCTCTCGAGCAGCTAAACTGCAAGAAGGCAATTGGTCTAGACGAAATACCACCAATCGTTCTGAGAAACTGTGCTCCCGAACTGGCACCCCTTCTTAACCGTCTATTTCAGATGTCTTATGAAAGCCAGACTTTTCCGTGCAGCCAGAAAATAGTGAGAATTCATCCGATCCCAAAGGAAGAAAAGAAGTCCTTTCCTCAAAACTACCACCCTGTTATACTTCTTCCCATTATGTCCAAAGTGATAGAGAGAGTCATAAATGATGAACTCATCAAATATCTTGAGTTGCAGGGAATTATTAACGACCGTCAGTATGGTTTTCGCAGGCAAAGATCGACAGGAGATCTGCCCGCCTACGTCACTTATGTTTGTACATCTACGATGGAAAATCATGGGAAATCTAGAGCAATAACTCTCGACATCTGTAAAGCCTTCGATAGGGTTTGACATGCAGCCTTGTTGGATAAACTTGCTGCATATGGGCTTCCCGAAAAATTTCGGGAATTCAAATAGATCAATACAAGTTGGGGTCGACGGTATGACATCTGATTCTTTCCAGTAGCAAGCAGGAGTACCTCAGGGATCCATTCTTTTGCCAACCTTGTTTCTGTTGCAGATAAACGATCTTCTGTCATCTACAGAGAACAAGATCTTCGGTTTTGTAGACGATTGTACCCTGGTTTCGTCTTTCAGTATTCTGCGGAATCTCAGCGTCAAAGATGTCAACAAATTAATAACTTAAACTTTGACTTACAGAGGATATCCGAGTGGGGTCGGTTGAACCTGTTGAGCTTCAACGCGAGCAAGACGCAAGCTTGCTCGATTTCTAGAAACTACGTTTTCTAGAAAGGTCCCCGCTGGAGAACCTCCTCTAATGATGCAAGTAATACTCACTCATAGCGTATCCACGCGATGCTTCACGTCCCGAGCTCTCTTAGAATATGCTGCAAGGAATAGTGAAACAGCATCGTGCAGCTAATGGTCACCGTCACTTTCCCTCTAGGTTCAACTTCCATCTAGCTTTATGCTGGACAAGATCCAAGACATCTGCGACCTTTACCAATAGAAAATCAAAAGACAGGACGATGAACTCTTCAAGGCGACTTCTGGCATCATTTCATAACAGAGTTTTTCATGGCAGGTACTTTCCGAACTCAGGGATATCCATTTAAAAAGTAGGTTCTACTCTCTGACTTATATTCAACTACGGTGATACTTTCTGGTATCACTCAGGGTCACTTCCAACCACGGTTGATGCGAACTAAGGATATCTGCAGGGGCTTAAATTGAGTTCCGTGAAGGGCGCGAAACGAAAGCAACGAGCTGAAACTTTTGTCGAAATAATCTTGTATCGGATAGTACAATAATTTAACAACCAAGAGTTTGCAGCCTAAAAATCTAGTTTCTGAAGTACAGGTTCATAGATATGTTTGCCGGGAGGAACTTATGATATAAGACATCGCGATTATGATTGGTCATCGACATCCACCATAAATGTTGTCAGGAATGAGTCAGCTGTAGAACGATAATTTGCTTGATTTGTAGGTTATTTACAAAAAGAAGATCACAGTAGCACAAGGGCATGACGTTGAAAAATTTCGCTCATAGGAACTCTGCCTGAATAAAAACTAGATCCTTCAGACACTGAATTTGAGTTTACTCACAATCGGATCCACGCTATACGTCACATCACAAGCATTCAACCTCCGCCTAGTTTTATACTGGACAGTACCCACGGCAGCTGTGATGTTTACAAATTGAAAATCACAAGATATTAAGGTAAACCTTGAAGGCAACGCTTATCAATCTACACCTGGTAGGTTGTTGACTCCTTACATCATTTCATAACGGAGTTTAGATTCCCACGACAGACACTTTCCGAACTCAGGGTACTACTCCCTGATTCATATGCAACTACGTTTTACGGTGGCATGTTTGGGTCAGCTCTTATCTCAGTAGATTCGACCGAAGGATATAAACAGGGGATTTGATGAAGTTCTATCAAAGCCTGAAAAACGGGAGCAATGAATTAGCTCATCAAGCTTACGACTATAGTGTTTCACCAAAACTCTAGGAATGGTCTCATAGTAGTAGATTTCTGGTAGAGAATAATCCCAGTAACTGAGGTAGAATGGACGGAAAGTTTCGTTTCACTAAACTGAATCTGATCATCCACATAAGACAAAATACGAGAAAGGTGGCCTTATATATTATCCTTGAGGAACTTCTGTCTTACCAAATATATGCAGAATGCCCTACGGAAATTCCCTTCCAACACTCCAAATTTTGATCCTTTAAGAAGCTCAATTTTTGAAAGGATAGTTGAAGGAACATCAATGCAATCAACAAGTGAATATTCATTGTGCCACCTTCTCAGTTTGAATATTTCATTGCCACGGTGAGGACAGCCATTCAAATGCCACTTGGAGTGGGGAACATTTGGGAAAATGGCTGCCACGATTGTGGCTTCAGCCATTCGATATGACAGATTATCACAACAATTCAGCGTTCTCTAAGAACAGGAGATATAACCACAGGTAAGGGATATTTCGAATAGCGAAAAGTAGAAAAGGGCATCGATTCCGGCTCTGCTAGAAAATAATGAGGCAATGGTTCTAACTGGATGCAATAATTGAATCATAACAACCGATGGGTAACGATAACACTGTTGTCACAGTAGCCGGAGTGATTGATTCCTTATTGGACTCACGTACGCTGGGTAAATTGCTAGTGCAGCCGGCTACTCTATCATCTATTTTCATGCCTGCGCCTTCATAATTATCCACGTAAGAACGGAGGAAAGTCAACTAGGTGGAAGCGAGGACTTAAATTATTTCGTCTCGTTGTTTTTAGCACCTACTATTTAATCTGTGCGTGCGTAGAGCAGCCGAACATATGGTTAGATCCATCTTAAGTACCTGTTACGACATTTATAGGATAGATCCTAGGAGATACTGCTTATTATAATGAGGATGTTTGTGATGAGATTTCGTGTGAAGAACTCGTGATTCGGTTCGGTATTGAGACGATGATATTCCGATTCTTTCCTCGTGTTCATTAATCTCTCGTAACGGCTGACGAAATGCTGATCTATTGGAATACTTTTGAAATTCCTCTTCGGTCGATCTAAGCGACCGAAAATATTGATTGGAAATCAAGAGATCAGTAGTCGGCTATACGAGAGAAATTATTCGTTCTTTCCCAGAAGTACCGGCTGTTAGTATTCCAACATGTTTAAAAGTTATAAGTGTAAAAAATGTTTCGCTAATTCAAATATGTTTAATTTGACCATTTAATTATCTGTTAAAAATAATACATTTTAAAAATTTGATTGAATAATGTTACTTGACGAAAATTGATATAAATTTTCTAATTAAATGCTGTTCAAATTTTCATTATATTTAAAATTTTATGAAGAGTTTTACCCCATTGTGACTTCCATTATATCAGTAGATGCGGGTACTCAGCACAAAAGGAGGAAAACCAAGCAGAGTTGCTTGTCTCAAGAACTGATGAGATTAAGTAATAAAGACGAATTTAGGGTTTAGGTTAAGTTATTTATTCTGTTTGTTGACGTCTCGTACTTTCAATAGATTGTTTCAATCTGTCATTTTTATTAGGTAAAATATAAACTTATTGAAATTATGGCTTTCTTCTAGATGATGATTTGCATAGCGAGAATCTGATTTTTGTTCGCCAAATCTGCGTTTGTACTCTGATAACCTAATACTACATTTCTGAAAGATCTACATATTATGATTATGATGGGGCTCAAAAGTTGCATGACCTGAAAAAAATATCACCCTATATATTTTCGCAACTACGGAACACATAATAATAATGATAACAAAAAGTAATTGGATGTTCATATGAAATTCGGGATTGAAAAATGTAACACCCTGAACATTCAAAGAAGGAAAGTCATAAATGGTGAAACACAACTCCCAAATGGTGTTATTATACAGTGTATGAAAGATGGCGAAACGTACAAATATCTGGGATACCAACAAGCCAGATTGCTAGACCAAAAACAGTCAAAGGACAAGATTCGTTCAGAGTTCAGTCAGCGTCTGAAGACTGTGCTCAAGTCAATGTTGAACTCGGAGAATCTAGTCAAAGCAATTAACACCTATGCCATTCCAGTGTTGCCTTACTCATTTGGAATGATCAGATGGACTAAGACAGAACTGTATGAGGACACGGACTGATAGATATTGCCAACTTACATACCGAACAGATAAAAAATCTCAGAGAATTCTTCCCTGCAAAAGCTCGCACTTCTGACCTTCACAGAGTAGTATCGTTGGCTGATAAAGGATATACACCTCTAAATCTTGCTACCAGTGATGACCTGCTGAATCAACCGTTCCTATCAGATACTGAAAAACAAGAGCAATGGTCAAGAAAGAATTGCATGGACGACATCACCATGAGATTAATCAACCACTCATCGAGAAAGAAGCTTCCAACAAAAGGTGGATTAAAGGAGAACTATTCGGGGAAACAGAAGGATTCCTTATGGCCATTCAATACCAAGTCATCGCTGTAAACAACTACAAAAAATTTATAATTGAGGACGGAACATTACAAACAGATAAGTACATAAAATGCCATATAAGATCGGAGACTATACAGCCTATTACGTCCGGTTGCAAACAACTGGCCGGACTATCTTCAGAGGCATGATCAAGTATGTAACATTATCCACGATAATAAATGCAGGCGCCGGTTGATACTTGTAATATGGCTGGGAGACATTCAGACGGCCGTACTTGTGTGCAAGTTTCTGGTGGATAATGTTGCACACTTGATTATGCCTGTGAAGATACTCCGTATTGGCTAGTTGTTCGCATCCTGACGTAATATGATGTATAGTCTCCGATCTTATATGGCATTTTCTGCACTTATCTGTTTGTAATGTTCCGTCCTTCATTATAAATTTTTTGTAATTGTTTGTAGCGATCACTTGGTCTTGGATGGCCATAAGGAATCCCTCTGTTTCTGCGAATAATTCTGCTTTCATCAACCATTTGTTGGAGGCTTCTTTGTCGATGTGTGGTTGATTAATCTCATGGTGATGTCGTCCATGTAATTCCTTTCTTGACCATTGCTCTTGTTTTTCAGTATCTGATAGGAACGGTAGATTCAGCAGGTCATCTCTGGTAGCAAGATTCAGTGGTGTATATCCCCTATCAGCCAACGATACCACTCTATGGAGGTCAGAAGTGAAAGCTTTTGCAGAGAAGAATTCTCTGAGATTTTTTATCTGTTCGGTGTGTAAATTGACAACATCTATTAATCCGCGACCTCCTTCTTTCCGCTTCAAAGTTGTTCGTATCACAGACGATTTTGGATGATGATTATTGTACTTTGTCAGCATCGTTCGGGTCTACCTCTGAATATCATCCTGCTCTGTCTTAGTCCATCTGATCATTCCAAATGAGTAAAGCAACACTGGAATGGCGTAGGTGTTAATTGCCTTGACTAGATTCCCCGAGTTCAACATCGATTTCAGCACAGACTTCAGACGCTGACTGTATTCTGAACGAATCTTCTCCTCTGATTGTTTTTGGTCTAGCAATCTGGCTTGTTGGTATCCCAGATATTTGTATTTTTGGCCATCTCTCATGCACTGTATAATATCATCGTTTGGAAGTTGTGTTACACCATCTATGACTTTCCCTCTTTGAATGTTCAGGGTCTTACATTTTTCAATCCCAAATTTCATATGAACATCTGCCGAGAACTCACTGACAGTTTTCAGCAAATCATCCAATTGCTTCTTGTTCGAAGCATATAATTTGATGTCATCCATATACAGCAGGTGGGAGATTGTATGATAATTCCTTTCTGCTTTTATCCTAAATCCATATCCTGTTCTATTGAGCATTGAGGATAATGGGTTCATTGCTAAACAGAACCATAGTGGACTCAAAGAGTCTCCGTGAAAAATTCCACGACGTATGGGTATCTCGTCGGTTTTAATTGATTTATTGTTCATGTTGACCTGCAGAGACGTGCGCCAGTGTGTCATTGTTGTCTTCAAGAACTCTACCAGGGCTGGGTGAATTTTGTATATCTGCAATACTTCAACAAGCCAAGAATGGGCGGTACTATCGAATGCCTTCAGATAATCGAGAAAAGCTGAATGAACATTGCGATGCCCTACGTGTGCCTGTTTCATTATCACAGAATCGATGATGAGTTGTTCCTTGCACCCGTGGTGTTTCTTTCTGCATCCTTTCTGCTCCTCTGCTAATATATTGTTGTCGTCAAGGTGTTGGTATATTCGATTGGATATGCATGAGGTGAGTATTTTGTAGAGTGTTGGCAGGCAAGTGATTGGCCTATATTGAGACGGATCATGTGTTCTATCGCTCTTAGGTAGCATATATGTTAAGCCTTGTGTTAGGAAAGTGGCTGTTTCGCTAGGGCTCCATGAAGCTTATCAAGCTTCTTGTACCAGTAGTTGTGGATATTATCTATACCTGTGGCCTTCCAATTGTTGGTCGCTCGAACTACTATTGTGATTTCTTCCTCCGTTATTCCATCGAAGTCCATATGTCTGATATCGAGGCGTTCTTTTTCATTCGTGATCCATTCCGCATCTCTATTTTATTCTTTGGGGTTCGACCATAGTGATGACCAATAGTCGGTCAAGCACTGTGCGTCAGGTACTTCTCTGTTATTGTTCGTTGCAGTTTTGTTATTTCCCTTATGAAAATTGGCTGCGGTTTGGAGGAACCTTTGGTTCTGGTGTTTCCTTTCAGTACACTTGACGTATCTTGAAAGCCTCTTTGCTTTTGCTTGGAGTTTCTGTTTCAAAGTGTCCATATACACGTCGATGTGTTGCTTGTGATCAGGGTGTTTTGTGTTCGTACCAATTTTCCTATAAACGTTGCGTATATGTGATTTCAAGCGCCTTGAGGGTTTTCTGTTTCTCAGGAATTCTGTGAGGCGACCGATTTCTGCTCTAATATTATCAATATCCTCCTCTAGTCGTTTTTGCCGTGGTGGTTTTCTGACGCTTTTTGGCTCAGCTAGAATCAGAGTTGTGGAGATTTGTTGTTAGTGAAGTCGAAGAACCGCTACTGCTCTACTGTAAATCAAAGTGTGAATCTTCTCCAAGGTATTCTGGTCGGTATAATCTTCAAACACTGAGTTTACGCTTGCTAGGATGATATTGGTGTTCTTGTTCGTCTTGAGTTTGGGCGGTTTAGGTCTTTTAGTTGGGTTACTACCACTGAATTCAGTTATTGCTCTGTTGAGTTCTGATCTTGCTAAATACATATATTCGTTCTGCTGATTCGGCTCAGGACGGCGTTCCATGTTAATATTCGTTTCCGTGGCTTCGATGTTATCTGTAACACTTTCATTGACTCCAGCAGGTATACCGTTATGAGTATCATTTTCGCTTCTGAGTTCCATTATGACCTCTTCTCGTAAGTTTTGAACTACGTAGATTGAGTTTTTTTCTCTTAGGATTTATGTGTTCAACTCCTTCAGAGTACAGTAGGCATCAGGTCCAAAAGTTATGAGGGGCTGCACCATCCGATTCCAGCAACATTTCCAAAGAGGATCTTTTCGAAGAATTATTTTTTTTCTTAGAGCATTCTTCATTTTTATGGGATTTTCAATCTCTTTCAGATCATCTGACATTGAATTGAATATTTTGGTCACCATGTATTCGTTCGATTCATGCCCCCTTGAAGAGGTTTGATACCCATGTTCTATCTTTTTTAGTTCTTTTCCCTCCTTTTAGATCGCATCGACTGCCAAGTTCAAATAATACATCTGCCTGATGTCAAGTATCCCCGCTTCCTCATACAGCAAATCCATAGAATACCGCCTATTTCTGTTCAGGAATACTTTCAAAAAACTTTTCTGGATTATCTTAAGCGGATTCAAGTATGAGTTCGCAGCAGTACCCCAACAGAGCAGACCATAGCGTAGATGAGACGGTGACAGAGAAAAATAGAACGCTCTGGCGAGTTTCTCATCTATTACGTTCTTCACTAAACGAAACGTGTACAGGACAGATCTAAGTTTCTTCAGTTATCCCAAGGTAAGTCGTATTTTTTTCTCTTTCAATAACTAGTCTTTCATCTTCACTTTCATTTTCAACCTCCAGTGTTTCGTATTCAAGCAAAGAAGAACTTTGAAGTCCAAAAGGTTTAAAAGTGTTTTGTCGATGTTAACGGTAAGCTTATTAATAGCAAACCAATCCAGTAATGTACCCAGTTCATGTTGTATCTGAATTTCCAGTGTGTCCCACGAAACGTTCTCAAAGAACACCGAAGTATGGTCAGCGGAGGTTATTGACAGGCTCTTCAAGTTCAACCGAAATATATCATTCATATATACCAAAAAAAGGGAGGGGCCCAGTACCGAGCCTTGTGGAACTCCGCAAACAATAGGTAAGGAACCACTACACCAGTCTCTGATACGAACGCACTGTTTTCGGTCCAGCAGATAAGAACAGAGCTCCTCAAAAAGGATTAATATTATATATTATATATTCAGCAAAATGGTGGAATTTTTGAACATTTAATATAGTTGAATGAAATTTTGTGTATAGACTAATTAATCTTCATTCTGAAGTGATTTGTTTTTTCTTATTTCATTTCCAACTAGCCAACCTGTTTTCATATTTATAAATAGTCATTGTGAAATTTGAATATTTTCTCCGATTTTTCCGCCTTTTGTAGTACTGAACATTGAATTTCCTATTTGCTTGATCCGATTTAGCAACCTAGAAAACATCATTTTGTCAACAAGAGACTACAGAAACAAATGTAAAGCCAGGTCAATATGTGATATTTTTGACTTGCTAGGTGGTTGAAGAAATGAAATCAGGAAATTGAAAAACTGTTTGTTGTGATTGAACCGCTCATCATATCAAAATTTCTCAAGGGACAAAAAAGTTTGATAATTAGTCTAGCTACTCAATGTTCAAAACAGTTTTGTCTAAACGCAGACAGTTGTAAAATTATGGTTGATTTAAAACACGTTCGAGCTTTTAGGAACACTTGTAAAACGTCAAAGTCATTGAGTGGATCACTAAAAAACTTGAATAACGCACCCAAATATGGTTCCTATCGATCGAGTCGTTCTCGAATTATTTGAAAAATAAGAAAAAATATTTGGATTTGGCGACCTCTAGCGGCCAAACGGAGAAACTCTTCATATAGGTAAGTTGGTCTAAATCAACTTATTTCTAGCTGAAGAATCTGTAGTATAACGTTGTTAACGCAATTCACAGACACCCTGTATATATCAATCATGCCCGTGGTCAATTTTGGTTTTAATTAAATATGAAAAGTTTATGGAATTCTCAGTTTCCATTTGCAAAGTGAACTTTAAATTAGGGTGAATTGAATTTATGAAGGTACTCACGGAATCTAATTGGCTATTCGAACCTGTGAAATTACACACGAACTACATGTCTTCATAATACATATCTAAACCAATGAATACAGTGTCTCGATAACGGATGATTATGAGTGATGTTCTCAATGTTATTCGTGAAAATTTCTGCTAGTAAAGGACTGAGAGGAATACCCATAATTAATTTCATTAGTTCTCATGTATATATATATAGTTGAAGTCGAAATAATTTTATTCTAAACATAATTTCGAAAGATTAATAACTTCAGATTGTATAATGAGATTCACACAGATATTCTGCAGAGCTTGGTTAATCAATTTCATTGGATCGTGAGATGGAACTCTACGGTAGAGATTAACTACATCCCATAATATGAGTTTAGCATCATATGGTAGTGCAGTATATTGAATGAGCGCTTATGCAAAAGAATCTGTGTTCATGTTATTGAGCTATTCACAGTTACGAAACTTTGAAACTATCGGAGATATCCTGGTAAGTTGGGAATTCCGGAATAACTCGAAAAGAAAAGATAATGGCTACGTTCTGTTCTCAACAACGAATTTTCCTCTAAAATTGCGGATAGAGATTATCGGATCATTCTTCTCCACCTGCAGTATATCACATAGCTGCCATACTAAATCGTCGGATATTCTATTCCAGTTTGACTATATTGATAACAGCTACCAATGGGAATGCGCGTTAATTCAAATATATAGTTCATTCCTAACTTGTATCCGTTTATACATTCCTTATTAACTGGTCAAGAAAAAAAGAGTCTCTTGAACCTAATGATGTTGAATTTACAAGATTACGGGAAATTCCTGATTCAGGGAGGTGCAATTACTCCAAAGACAGCGTCTGAAATACAAAGTTGCACATTTATATAACCGCAGGAATAATGAATAATGAATTGATGCCTGTTACAGGCACGTAATGGACGAAATTCGATCCAAGTTAAAATACAGAGGTGGGTAAATGGTAAACTTTAATACAACTGTAAGCTGTACAATCAATACTAGAAACAAAAAGCTTGAAAAAAAAACACAAGTTTTAATGTCATTGAGTGGGAAAGAAACAAGAAAACTGTTAGATTCTTTACAGGACACTGCCTAGCCTTGAAACCAAAAATAGTTCTTATAAAAATATGAAGAATTGGCAGATATTACCATTTCAAAATTTCTCGTGTCCGAAATAAAGGCTGTTAAAAGCCGGCTCGGTGGCGTAGAGGATATGATGCTCGTCCCCTGCGCAGAGTTATCTGGCTTCAATCCCCACAAAGTCGGTACGATTTTTCGGATTCTGGGAATCGCTTAAGTGTCTATCTTTCGGAGGATATGTAAAGCCGTTAGTCCAGTGTAACAGAGATGTGTTGGACATTAAAGATCTCTCGCCTCAATAAGAGAGGGGTTTCTTTTGAATTGATTCTGATGATGTGTACTGACAAAAGCATGTGGATTTTCGACACTGTACGCGCGTTCATTGTGAAGATTAGTGATGCCAGACCCAGTAAAAGTGCATTCTTCAGTATATAGAATTTTCCTACTGAAGTGGAGATCCTGAGTTTTCTTCTCTTGGATAAATCGGTAGAAAGTTAGGCGATTTTCAGGATCGTAAAGAAAGTAATTCTTGAACTTTCTGAACGTGATAATGATGAAATAATTGTTCCTTCAAGACATCATGAATCATTATTTTAGGAACGGATAACTGTAAACCTAAACGCCGCGTGCTTAATTGTGGGTTTTCCTCAATCATGTACAAAATTTGTTTTTCGCGTTCTACCGTCCTTACTGTTCGTTGTCGTCCTCGATCCAAATTTCTGGGCTTGAAGCAAACCATTCTCGCGGAGGCGCCTCTCCAAATTTCCGAACGTTATATTCTCTCGGACGTGAAAGCGTCCATTGCTTCGACAAAATCCGTATACCATAACCATATCAACCATTTCAGAGTTACTGCACATCTCCGTGGCTAATAGTGATTAAAAAATTACCATAATACCTAGTTAAGAACTTAAGGAACTCTGTTGTGTCAACAATTGGTTTCCAAGCCTAATAAAATGACAATCTGCCAGACCACAGAAATAAATCCTAAGCCAACATGGTCAAATGTGATATTTTTGACTTGCTAGGTGGGAAGAAATGAAATCATGAAATTAAAAAACTGTTTTTTGTGATTGACCAGCTAATCATATCAAAATTTCTCATTAGACAAAAAAGTTATATAATTAGCCTAGCTACTCAATGTCTAAAACAGTTTTGCTCAAACGCAGACAGTTGAAAAATTATGGTTGATTGAAAACACGTTCGAGTTTTTAGGGACACTTGTAAAACGCCAAAGTCATTGGGTGGATCACTAGAAACGTGAATAACGCTCCCGATTACGCATACCAAATATGGTTTCTATCGACCGAATCGTTCTCGAATTATTTGAAAAATAAGAAGAAAAATCTTAGATTTAGCGACCATACTGAAGCAGGGACTTACAAGCGAGATCAAAATTAACGCAGGCATTAGACAAGGCTATAGGATGGGTAACAAAACTATGAGAATACTATGCTACGCAGATGATGCTTTACTAATAGCCGAGAATGAGGACGACCTACAACGCCTACTACAAAAGTTCAAAGTGACAGCAGAAAAATTTAACATGGTAATATCAACACAGAAAACCCAATCGATGGTAATAGCGATAGATCCAATTATATGCAAACTAGTAGTGAACGACCATATAATAGAGCAAGTTTCACACTTTAACTACCTAGGAGTAGAGGTATCGAGCGATAGGCAACTATTACAAGAAGCAAAACAGCAGGCAATGAAAGCATCGAGAATATCTGGCTTCCTGAGAGATGTAATCTGGCGGCATAAGTACATAAGCACAGAAAGCAAAGTCCGAATCTATAAAACCTGTGTGAGACCCGTGATGACATATGCGGTTGAGACAAGAGCTGAGACAACAGAAACAAAACAATGAGGACAACAGAGATGAGAACGCTAAGAGCTATAAGAGGTATTACACGCAGAGATAGAATAAGGAATGAGGATACGCTAAGGGAGCTAGGTGTCCAGGATGTGGTGAGGTGGAAAAGAGCACGTCGACGCCTATGGAGAGATCACGTAGACAGAATGGGCCCCGAACGTATGGCGAAGTGGGCAAAAACACAAAAACCCAACACTAGAAGTCCCATAGGAGAGCCGAAAAAGCGATGGCATAAGTGCTGGAGCTCCGGTTCGCAGCAGGGGCTGTAACAGAAAAACAGGACATCGTCCTATTTAAAGAAGAATAAGAAGACTGAAGCAGCTCTGAACGAAATTTCACCGATAATTCTAACAAAACCAGTCAATTAATTCACAAATATGAATCTCGGACCTCCAAACTGTACGGCCTCATAAGAAATCACAAAGACATTGCCCCAGTACGTCCAGTAGTATCATTCATTAATAGCCCAGAATATAAAATGGCAAAAAAATTGAATGTAATATTCGAAAATTCAACAAATTTCACGCCTAAGTATTCTATGAAAAACTCAATTCAATTAACACAAAAATTGATACAGGTTCAAACCCCAATCAAAACATATTTAATCAGTTTGGATGTAGATAACGTTTTCCTACATTCCAGGTGACGATTACCTTCCATTGCTCTAAGACATCCTAAAGAAATCACACCGTTTTTCAAGATGATTTCATAGTTTTGCCTACAATAGAAATATTTCAAATTCAATAATAAACTCTATGAACAACCTCACAGTCTACTGATCATCATTGAGCCCTTTACTAACTGACATTTTCATGGCGTAAATTGAAGAAATCATATTCAATTCCTCCAAATCAAAATTAGTAAATTTTTGGTATAGATATGTAGAGAATATACTTGCATGTTTCATAGGAACCGTTAGACAACTACATCAATAGCGTTCATCCCAAAATTAAATAGAGAGAGAAGTCGTTAATCAGATTCACTTTCCAGGCATAACAATCACTCATATAGATAACACACTAAGTTTTGATATATCGAAAACCCACCTTTACTGATATTTGCATCCCTTTTGAGCAAACATACCCAAAATCACATAAATACGCTGCATTTAATTCAATGATTCATAGGGCCATTATCCGAAGAAAGTATGTCCAGGGAGGTATCAACTATTAAAAAATAGCTAAGAACAATGGTTCTTCTTCAAATATAATAAACAAAATGATTCGAAAAAAAAACAAACACAAATAGCATATCGTAATATTTACCCACATATAGAATCGAATGATGCAGATAAATATACAGGGTGTTACATAATAGTATGTCACAACATGTAAACATAGATCCACAAAAACTTCGTTACAGAGCTACAGGGTGTTGAAATTTGTTTTTTCTTCAAAGCTCCTGCAGTTTTTGAGATATTCAGCCCAAATTTGGAATGCGAGCTATTTTGTACAGCTCCCATCATTACACGTCCTAGATTTTAACTGTCAGAAGGTGTTTTCTTTTCCGAGGCCATGTCTCCTTTTTCCTTTTCAAATTTTTTTTGTAAGCCACTGATCTGCGTAAAATCAATGTTCGTCATCTTCGTTCAATTTAGAAACTTTTTCGACACCTGTAATTTTTTGGTATCTCCAAACGTTTTGGAGTGAAAAATTATTGAATTTGAATTATGTGAATTAATTGTATGTTATTCGCTGAATAAAAAAAATGATAGAAATACTCGATAGGTATGCCCAAAATTTGCTTTTATTTTGAAAGCTCGTCTTCTTAGACTCAACTTATACTATTCAATATCAAAATCAAAAAAAGAACAATTGAAAACTAAATAAATTGCTGGAAGTGTCCTCTACCTGCAAGAATACAGGCCTCTATCCTTCTACGCATATCATCACGCACTCTTTGAAACATTCCTGGGGTATTTTTTATCGTGTCACAAGAGGTTATTATTCGAATTCTCAATTCTTCTACAGTATTCACTGGAGTGGTATAAACTAAACTTATGAGATATTCCCATAAGAAAAAGTCTGAATAATTTAAGTCTGGGGACCAAGGAGGCCATGGCTCTGGCCCACTCCGACCTATCCATCGGTTGTTGAATGCATTATTCAAGAATACCCTAGCTTCTCTATTAAAATGTGCTGGTGTCTCGTCATGCATGAACCACATTATGTTTCTCACCAAAAGTGGCACATCCTTGAGCAATAAAGTTAACTCCTCCTCCAGAGATTGCCGATAAGCGGGACCGTTAAGTCTGTTAGGCAAAAAAATTGGCCCAATCAAATAATTTCCAATTATTCCGACCCAGACGTTTAGTGAGAATTGACCATCATTATCACCATCAAGCAGCTCGTTCTGTCCACTGCTGGACATAAGCCTCCCGTAAACTATGCCACATCCTTCTGTTCTGTGCCGTCTGTATCCAATTCGTCTGGATGCGTTTTATATCGTCAGACCACCTTGTTGGGGGACGTCCTATACTTCTTTTTGCTTCGTGTCTTGGTCGCCATTCTAGAATTTTCTTGGTCCATCTTCCGTCGGTGGTTCTTGCCAGATGTCCGGCCCATTTCCACTTAAGTGTGGCGGTCCTACTAATAGCATCCTCAACCCGACTTCTTTGCCTGATTATGTCATTTGATATTCGGTCTCTAAGGTATAATCCGAGCATGCATCTCTCCATGGCACGCTGGGCCACTCGAACTTTATTGGCCGATTTCTTGGTCAGAGTTAAAGTTTCCGCGCCGTAAGTCATGACAGGCAACACACACTGGTTGTAAACTTTTCGTTTCAAACAAATTGGAATATCTGATTTTAAGATATTGCTCAGTTTACCAAACGCTGCCCAAGTAAGACCAATTCTTCTAAAGATTTCACAGGTTTGGTTGTCTCGACTTATTTTGATTTCATGTCCAAGATATTTGTAGGCTTGGACTTGTTCAATTTCAGCATCACCTATCTGAATATTTCCACTTGTAACGAGATTGGTCATATATTGTGTTTTAGACGCGTTCAGCTTTAGTCCAACCCTTTCAGAAGCTTGTTTGAGCCTTTCAAGCATTTCTTCTACATCTTTTGCAATTTCGGTTCTAGATGTGAGTGAGAATTGATGGCGATATAAAAAAAATATAAAAATTGGCACGTGCCAATTGAAAAAATTGAGTTATTGCTGTTTGAAAAAGGCCAAATTGAAAAAATCATACAAAACAACGCAATAAACATTTGACATGTGTAAACTGCTTGAAGAATTCCTTGATCCTTCTTCTATCCACCCAAGCAAAAATTGTGTCTGTAGTGCAACAGATCTACGAGCTACAATTTTTTTAATGTTCCTCAAAAATCGAGTTTATAACAAAAATAATTAAATCTGTCAAAAGTTTTGACAGGTAAGTGCCAACAACTTGGGTATTTTATGCCTTGCTCAAATGTCGGTTCTAGATGTATAATAATAAAGGTAGATTACCATTTGAAATAACAAAGTGATGACCCACTTCCGGTATAACCGGAAATGGTATCACTTCGAAAATATTTCACTTAAATTGGAATTCGCTAGTTATGGCCACGTATAAAATTTCAGCTCGATATTGTAATTGGAACTCAAAAAGTTTTTAACGGACGGTCCTGTTGGATATCCCTGTATAATACCTGCTTTTATCACAGTTACTTTATTGCCTCTTGTTTGCACCCTCATTAATTTTGTACCTACCGATTTATATATGTATGTATTTTCAACTTTGTTTCAATAATTGTTATCAGCTGAAGATGGTCGAAAGATCGAAATTGTAATCCTGATTTTCAGTAAAATCTCTTGTGATAGTATAATACATAGTTTTAGTTTCTTATCATCATCATGATTAATTATCACGTCGTAACGGCGGAATCAATTTACTATTTGAAAAAGTTCGTTGAAGACTCATTTTATCCTTAGTTTATTTCTCCATTAAAACTTTGATGGAATTTTAATTCGGAACAATTTACGAACGAAAACGAAAAATATTACTCATATACGTTACATTTACGTTAATTTACAATTTAACCGGCATAACATTCATAGAATTAGTGAACATATTAACATCATCGAACTGAAACTGAACATTTCATAATCGTAAAATTTTTATTGCTCGCATTTTTTAATCAGACCAACACCTGCACCAAACCGTTCTATTTTAATTGAATAGATCGTATTTCCACAAATTCATTGTGAGATCGTTTTAATGTCGGACATACCGGAAAATAATTCCACTTTCAAAACTCACGTCGAATCAAGTTAATGAGACAAATTGATCCAAAGTGTTTATGCTTGTATGAAATTTGGCACGAGATGTTATTGTTGAATTTGAAATGAATGGAAATTTTAGTATCGGCGTAAAATTATGTACTGACATTAATGAAGTGAGAGTAAATGGTACGTGATATATTGGATTCATTTATTTTGATAATAATTGGCATTAACGACTAAGTTTATAACTCACGATTAAGTTTATATCATCTAAAACGAACTTCCTGTAGTAAAAGACATTGAAAATAATTGTTAACAATATCTTTTCGAATCATATCCTTTTTAGAAATAACCAGTATAAAACTTGCGACTTTATCTACGTTTCATCACATATCGGGATCGAAGGTAACGAACAAGCAGATACCGCAGCAAAAGAAGCAGCTATCGCAGACGACGCAGTACCCCATAGACTACCAATCGGCACCGACATCATAAACAACATCAAAGGAAAAACAAGCGACTCATGGGGAACCAACTGGAAGTTAAATGAATCCCACTCGAAGCAGATAAAAACAGATCCAATGGGAAAGTCATTGTTCCCCAACAACCGATGCGACCAGATCAAAATTTGCAGACCAAGCGGCCATTCCAGGTATCTGGAGACAACCTCCCTATCTGTGATCAATGCGGAGGGAGAGTAACCATAAAACACATCATGAGTGCGTGTAAAATGTTTCGTGGTCAGAGAAAAGAACACAACGTGAGTGGAAAACTTAATAGTGCCTTGGCAATGATTTCCAAGAATTGAAAAACACTTTCTCTTTCTTAAAAAGTGTTAATGTATAGAGACAAATATGAAAATGTACTACACGAAAGCAACGCCAAATTAGCCAATGATCCTCAGAAGTCGAAGCTGTTATCTTTTAAATAAAAAAAAATTAAAAATACGGGACCAACGATTTTGCATCCTTTTCTGTATTTCCAAAAATAGAAATGAAAAGGATATTCAAAATTCCGAACTTGGTTTAACCAGGGACTTTCACTTTATGAAGTAGCCCGTACAGGACTAAATAAGAAAATGTGACCTCGAAGAGGTGCAGTATATTGCACATTCATATCGCATATTTGCGGACAAATAGTAAGGTGACTTGAGTTTTATAGTTAATTTGTCATTCAAAATATGTGGTGGGAATTTTTGTTTCCAATTACGCAGCCTATGCTGATAATGTGCTGGTAACGGAAATCCTATAGAACACTTAACCGAAGACAGGAAATAGTCAACCGAAAAGTTCCGAATTCTTTAATAAACTCCCAAATAATGGAATATTGCTTCACTATGTGATATAAATTTATATACAGTGTGTTCAAACAAAAACTTGCCAACCCCCTCTATCCCAATATGGACTGATTTTGGCGGAGAATAATGGGGCACGTCAATTTTTGTTTGGGAGAAATCATTTTCTGAGTTGGTGTGGGGCATGTAAAATCAACCCTCTACCTTCAGCAGCACCAAAGTCACAATTCATGATGGGGAAAATGGGTCGAGTGACATATTTTCGAAAAACAACTGATTTTCCAATAGCATTCGCTTGGTTTCGAATAAAATCATAAAATCGCAAGCTTCTTCAATTCTTTGGATTAGGTTCACCCGGTTAACTCTTCACCATAGGCAAAACTCTTCAGATAACCCCACTAAAAATAGTCCGAACCCGTAAGGTTTAAGATTGCTCAATTCAGTTATGATGACTCCCTCTTTCTACCCAATGTAGTGGAAATACATCATTTAGTTGCTTCACCATAATTGTAAAATGGGTAGGTGCACCGTCGTGCTGAAAGTACATTCTTCTTCTGTCGATATTAGCATTGTCAACAAGATAGGGTGATTATTTCCTCAAAAATTTAAATAACTGCATTCGTTTAATGGTCCTATCTGAGGACATTGAAGAATCATCTAAGTTGACATTTTTTTCTTCATGAACACCTCAAAAAAGTCTGGGGAACACTTCTGAATATCGATATATCGTATCCAGAACGATCAATATGGATGATTTTTTTTAAGAAATGAACACCTGCATCAATTTCTCACCAGATGCAACGCTGCTTTATAATCATTTCATGTATTCAGTGTTTGAAATCAGTTAATTGGCACTTTGTTTCTGTTGTAAGCATAAACAAAAGATTCAAGTTTTGTGATTCGACTATGGAAAGACGACATTTGACTAGAGAAGAGATTTTACGAGCCGTTGGCATGCTCCAAGCTGGCAGCTCAGAACGGGAAGTATCCAGGGCTCTGGAAAGTAGCCCAAGTGTAGCAGGTAGCGTAGAAGAACGCCATACAGGTCGTTTCAGGATTACTACTGCCACCCAAGACCAATTTTTGGTTTTACAAGCCAGAAGAGATCGTACTACCGCAGTATCTCAATTAGCTCAAGAGCTATCACGAGTTCGTAATGTACAAGTTTCCGACCAAACTGTGAGAAATCGACTGCACGAAGGTCAACTCCACTCCAGACGTCCTTTAAGAGTTCCACAACTGACCCATGGAAATCGCGCTGTTCGTTTAGCTTGGTGCCAAGAACACGTAAACTGGGATCAAGAGAGGTGGGCCACAGTTCTCCTCAGTGATGAATCTAGATTTAGTTATTATCCCGATTCGGAAAGAATTCGAATATGGAGGGAACCTGGAAAGCAAAACCGTCTCCAGCATGCTCGAGTAGTGGTACCGTATCTCCAAACAATGGGTCGAAATCCACTCTTCCAACAAGATAATGCCCCTCCTCATCGTGCAAGAGTTGTCTTGAACATTCTTGAAGTGAATGATATCGATCTTCTACCGTGGCCATCCTGCTCCCCAGATCTGAATCCCATCGAGCATATGTGGGACACCCTAAAAAAAAATCTCCTGCGTCAAAACGTCTTCCATCGTGAACAGGAGCTTCGATTAGCAGATCAGGGGGCTTGGAATGACTTAGGCCAAAATGTAATAGACACTTTAATATTGAGCATGCCGCGACGATGCCAAAGTGTCATTAATAACAGAGGTGGACCTTCTGGGTACTGAAAAATATAAGTGCTTTCATATCGTCTCGAAAATATTAATTCAGGATTTTTTTTGTGTTTTACCAAATTTCGTCATTTTCAAATTTCAAATTTTTTTTTTATAATAGGTGTTTTGGAGAAGTCAAATATTATTTTGTTTTCTTGAGAATACATTATATACAATACATCCTAACAAAACCGAAAAATTTCAATAAATTCGAATCATAAAATTCATATTTTAAAGATATTGGTAAGTGTTCCTAGACTTTTTGAGATCAGAAAGATCAATGCATGCAGATCTATAGTTTCAAATTTTTAAATTTTACTCAACAGTTCTGATTCGTATTAGATCAGATAAGAATCCAAGAAGATTCATGAATTATAATAAAAACAAATATGAGCTTAAAACAGCAAGATGGAAGAATTAATTCTTAAGTATATTAATGAAATATAAAATAAAAGTTCTTTTCAAATCAAAATTTCTTGGGAGTATCCAAAAGACAAAAGCAAGAAATTAGTAATCAAATAAAGGAACACAACTGAATACATAGTAATTTCACCTTATGTGATTGCCAAATACGTAACTATTTGTATAAATTCAAATTGAACAAAATTCACACAATTTGCTAACGTTATGGACCCTCATATACAATACAATGATGTTAACTATATATCAGTTTCAGTGAAACTGTTTCTTGTAACTGTTAATTTCCTAGTTCTTCAACTGTCGAGTTGGCAGTTTGTTTGGGGAAGTCAGCTTCTTATAAACTTGCTCTCTAATGAGTGAAATTTCTATTCTTCAGATAAGTGTTCCCTAGACTTTTTTGAGGTGTTTACATAAAAACTAAAAAGAATTGAGCTTCTCGCAGGGTTCAAATCATTAATTGAGAAGGTACTTTCAAAGAATGTTCAATTTAAAATGGGAAACTTTCGAATGAATATAATAATTTCTTGGAACAGCCACTAAGATATTTCGAAATCGTGATAATATCTGACTATTGCGTACAAAGAAATCGACATATTCCACAGGTGGGTAGACGATGTCAGAAATTCGAAGAAAAATTGGAGTCATATGTTGACCGAAACTAAATATTCTATTTACTTGGAATAAATGTATTCATTCTTTTGCTTTGGGTGGTAAATGAATCGAGATAAGATCATATTTATCGTACGCTTTTACTCATATTGAAATTGTTTTACAGACCCTGGTATGGGAAAAATTTATTCTCATACCTTCGAATACAGTTTGTTTAATCGGCACCTTAACACATGGGTCGGTTGCTAGTTTCACAGACGAGGAACTCGGGAATCGGTATTTAATGAAGCGGTTCAATACTGAAATCGTTTCCATTTCGGCTAGCGGATATAAGGACGAAATCCAATGTCGAAACAGATTATTTATCTCAACATCCCTGACGGGTTGTTTTCTAAAATCCTCTATGTCTAAGATGCTCAAACGGGGGATCGCGAGTGCTTTTTCAGTAGATCTTGAAAAGAAAAAAAATTTATTACGTAATAAAATAACACTCTGCTAGCGGTAAAAGGCGGCATTATCAAAGGAACGTGTGGTACTTGTCAAAGAAAAACCGCGTTTTTTATTCTTGCCGCTCTTCTAGAAATTTCGGGCGGTGCGTTTGACGGGAACATTCGAGACTTTCGTTCACGCCGATATAAATGTTGCGCCTGCAGGAATTGGATACATTCTGAATTGTAACTTGAAGGCAATACTACGTCGATACAAAGTTTATTATTAAATGATACAAAATGAGTACATCGAAGAACTCTAAACCGTATCATTTTAATAACGATTGGGAAGAAGAATTTTTCTTTTTTATGGTGAAGGATGAGTGCATTCGTCATATTTGTCGTGCGTCAGTTGCAATACCTAAGCGTGGTAACTTAGAGAGGCATCATAAAACGGTTCATAAAAACTATGAAAAGGATTTTTCGCCACAGAGTGAATTCAGAAAACGTAAAGTACGTCGCGTCATTAAAATATCTCGTATATTGGCGAAACACAAGAAACCATTCGAAGATGGATTGGTTGTGAAGGAAGCATTTATTGAAGCGGGCGAGACTTTATTCAGAGATTTCAAAAATAAAACAGAAATCATGTCTGCTATATGAGAACTTCAGTTACCTCGTCAGATATGACAGACACTACCCAGCTCTATATTTTTATTCGGATGATTTTCAAGGACATGTTGGCTAAGGAAGAATTTTTGACAATCATTCCTCTGAAGGGAAGACATGGGCGAAGATATATATGAAGTTTTCTTCAATTTTGTAAAAAACTACAAGCTACCAATATATAAATTAGTGTGCATTACAACCGATGGAGCACCAGCAATGACTGGAAACAAAAACGGTTTTGTGGCATTGTGTCGAGCTGATGAAGATTTCCCTTCATCTTTTTCATTCCATTGCATGATACATCTACAAGCTTTGTGTACAAAAGTTTTAAACACGGAGGAAATTATGAACATTGCAACAGCAATTGTGAATTCAATCCGTGCAAGTAGCTTGCAACGGTGGCTCTTGAAGTTGCAGTTGGAAGATATAAAGTCAGCTGAACACACTGACTTAGTTCTTCACACGGATGTCAGATGGTTGAGTCGCGGAAAATTCCTACAAAGATTTCAAGAATTATTGCCCGAAATAGCAGCTTTTCTAGACGAAAGAGGTGACGACACTCAGATGTTGGAAAACGAAAAATGGCTGACTGTTTGACATTTTTGACTGATATCACAATGCACTTAAACACCATCAACTTGGAGCTTCAAGGTGAAGGAAAAACTGTTTGAGATGATTAGCGCAATGAACGCATCAAAAAATTAGTTGCAACTAATGATAGATCAAAAGAAACGAAATAATCTGAAACATTTTCCGTCTTTGAAAGCAAGGATTCCTCAGTTGAATTATGATACATATGAGGCTGAATTATCAAATATTTTGGGACAATTCGAATTACGTTTTAATGATTGCAGTAAATTGACAAATATAGCATCATCTATAAGTTATGCTTTTCATGTAAAAACATTGAGGAATTAGCTACTGAAATTGCAAGTCAGTTTAATATGAACTCATGTTCTGTTGAAAATGAATTGGTGCAAGTTATATCAGATATACATCTCAAAGCTACAGCATCCGATACAAATTTCTGGTGTTTTATATCTGAAGATAAATATCCCAATCTAAGGCAAATAACCCTTCAAATGACTGCAATCTTTGGGTCAACTCAGTTGTGCGAGCCCGCAGATAATTTAGTCAAAATATCGAAATCGACTTACTGACGAACAGATGTCATCATGCTTGCGATTAACACTCAGTGGTTACGTACCATCTTATGAAAAGTATGCTGAGGACATGCAGTACCAAGCTTCAACATCCAAAGGCACACCTTGGTTAAGTTTAACACCATATGCACTCTTTTGTTTTGTCACAACCAACAAACTCGCAATTTTGAATATTTATGAGTTTTTCCATTGGTATTATACAGAAGAACCTTACTAAACCTAATCCAAACCTTGACTGAAATAATGTATATTGTGTGAAAAGCTAATATCTATATCTGCTACGGTACACCCTACGTAGGTGGGTAGGTAGGTAGGGTGTATCGTGTATGTACGACAACCCTTGCATCACACATACTTGCAGCATCTCAGAGTCGATCGTAAGTAGTCTGAAAATATTGAGGTATGTTAGATCGCCAGCACTTCAAGTTTGAGCCTCCCTGCTCTATGTGATCATTATGCATATGAAAAGTCTCTGGTTAGAACCAACTCGAATGTTTAAAATCGCTTTCAGATCTCTTTCAAAATACAGAAATGGATGTAAAATCGTAGGTCATGTGTTATAGCGATATCGAATTAAATGCATTGGTGTAAGAGACCATCGTCTGTTGTTTCGAGCAACATTACAAGAAGCTGTTGATTCATCTGTTACATCGGTTCTTGTCTTAGTTGAGTTATAAAAGTAAACAATTTTGGGAATCTTTATATCACCAGTATTGTCAATAGAATTGTTATGTTGAAGCGATGGAGGAAGCAGGACGTTTTCGTTGTTTTTAGTAAAGTATGACACAATGGTTATGTTTTTTTGGCTACCAAAGAGGCTTAATTTTTTAGGACAACCATTAGTTGTGAGCAGCTCCGGAGGAATTTTCTTTTTGTTTTGTCATAGTGTACCCACTGAAGTAAGTTTGTGATTTTCGAGGAGTTCTTCGACGATATTTCGATTGGTTCCTGAGATTGGTTCCATCATTTAGAAGCTATGTATTCCTCAACTACTCTGGCTACTTTCCTGCGTTCACTTCCATGTTTATTGTATAAAAAAGTTTAGAGTCAACCAAAGTCCATATTCTTATGCCGTATTTTTCTGGTTTAAGGAGTTTCGACCGTAGCACGGAACTAAATCCGCATCTGTCGCCCTCTCGGCGTCTCCGAGGCCAAACTATTCGCTCAATTGATTTCAAATTTTCAAGCAATTTCCAATAGATCCCAAAGAATATACTGTACGATTGTGAAAGCAATCCATCAAATAGAAAAAAGTAGAAAAATCGGGAAAGTCTAAAATGTTCGAGAAAAAACTGCTTACTTTGGGTTCCTTTATCTCAGTTACGGTAAGGTCCACTGCTTTCCGACTTCCGCAAAATACTGTGATGGTAATGAACTTCATCTACATCATAAAACCTTTTGAATTTCAAGTCTGAAGAAATTTGACACCATTTTCCCATAACTAGTTTCTGGCGGCAGCACAACGCACGGATTTTCACGATTCAGTCACCATAAAATTCGTTAGAATTGAAATTTTGAAATTCTATTTGACTAAAGTACACGCGAATAATTGTTCTTCCCATTAAAAGAAAAGCAGAGCACTATCTCTAATAGTTTCTGAGATATTGGAACCAGAACTGGAAAAAATGCAATTCTACAGGAAAGCAGTTTTTTTGAAGCAACCTTACGCGCAGGGGTGCCAAAGGCCGGTTGAGTTGATTGTTACTACAATTTTTCCACACTTTTCGTACTCAAGGATGTTCGAATATTAGATTAAGGCACCATTAAATTATTTCAGAACTACCTCAGCCCAGGTTTCAATGCTGAGGTTATGCTGTCAGTTTCAGTACCTTTCAGATTCAAGTCACTATTTTCGCCGGTGTTCGGTTATTGTTACTTCGCGCTTTCTTATAAACGTGATTTCCGTGTTATTTACTTACTGAAAATGGGCCATCCCAAATCGTGTTCAAAAATTTGAAGAGGAAACCTCCGTTGGATCAAATTGACCTCATCAACTTCCAGTGCTTCCACGAGTTCCGATTCCCTACCAACTCCCGGTCCTTCCTTAGGTTAGATTTCTTATTACCCACATATTCCCACTCCTTCCCCGTGTACTGATTCCCGACATACTCCCAGTCCTTCAGCTCCCAGGGTTTCTGTGTCTACAAATTGACCATCCACTGACAGGAAGGTAACAAAAACCGAAGAAGAGTATAAAATATTTGACAGTACTGATATACATGACATTGTGAATATTGAAGATTTCTGTAAAACTTTTCTCAGCATGGTTGTGTGCGTTTGTCCTGAATGTGAATTACAACTACGCTTGGTGAACGTAGTGGATGTGCTGTTCAAGCCGTGATCACATGCGTTGATTGTGGTTACGTTTCCTAATTCATAATAGTCTGAAAATGTCCATGCCTTCTCGTACAGGGGGGAACCAAGAAGTATACGACGTCAATTTACGCTTAGTTTACGGTATGCGGAACATAGGTAAAGGCATGAGTGCTGCTGAAGAATTTGGTGCTGTTATGAATATGCCTCGACCTCCAAAATTCAACAAATATGAAGCGATTCTCAACGTTGCATCAAAAAAAGTGTGCCAGGAAAGTATGGATACTGCCAAGGGAGAAGCTGTGGCTCAAAACTCTGGAGAACGTGATATAGTAGCTGCTTTTGACTGTTCATGGCAAAAGCGAGGTCATACATCGCTCAACGAGGTGATAAGTACTAGCAGTCCAAAATTATAGATGTTGAAATTCTTTCGGAGTACTGCAGATGCCCTCAAAAGACGGGACAACTGCTATGCGAATTATAGTTGCAGTAGTGGAGGTATGGAAGCAGAGGGCAGCAGAGCCATTCACGAACGCTCGAAATGTCTTGATGTACAGTACGTGTACTATTTGGGTGACGGAGACTCACTTGCCTACAAATCAATTGCAGATTTACAGCCGTATGGTCCTTCTAAGAAATTGCAAAAATTAGAATGCATTGGGCATATGCAAAAAAGAATGGCGACTCGGCTGCACACTAAAGAGGCTTCAAGCTAAAAAGAAACTATCCGATAATAAGCCTCTAGGTGGTCGAGGGAGGCTTACTGATGTCGCAATAGACAAGATATAGACATTTTATCGTTTAGCTATCAGACAACACACTAATGTAACTCTGGAAGTAATGAAACGAGATGTGTGGGCATCATATTTTTATCTTTCCTCCTATATTTCCAAACTTCCTCATGGCCTCTCTCCTGACGGTAAGGAGTCATAGTGTAAATATAAGAAGGCCATTGCTAATGGGGAATCCGAGGACCACAACGCCAATTTCCACTTGCCTGGTACATTTTGTGACGTGCTTAAGCCCATATTTAGGTTAGATTGAGTTGCTCTGAGCTACTCCGCAAATGCTTTCACGGGAAAACCCAAAATTGCAACGAAAGTTTTTAGAATGTTCTTTGGGCCAAGATGAAAGATTTTGTCTGTATTGGGAATCATGCCTGGTCATTTGAATGAAAAAGCGGGGATTGCATCTTTGGAAATGTCGAAAGAAGCAAGGCAGCAGAGATCACGAGCGCTGAAACGTCTGGAACACCATTGGGAGGAGTAAGAAGGGGAGAATCCACTGACGCTTCATTCAAAAATTCATTTGAGTGACTTCTGGTTCGAATTTTTTTACTTTTCTTTTTAAACGTCCTTAAGACTATGTAGAATAATTTAAAATAAAAAACTGGAAAACGAAATTTTGGTCATTTTTGCGGTCGAACCATCTTAATTGGAATCTACTGTCGAAGCGCACAGCGGAGTCGAAACGATTCCAACTTTTCGTGTAGAATTACAAACTCTTTAGGGGTGTAAACAAAACGACAATAATTTACAAACTTAATAGGGGTAAGATTGTCGTTTTTCTGTCTTTTTGTCATATTTTCAATATTATCAAACAGGTGAACTAAAACAAGAATATTTTGGCGGACAGTGTAACTGAAAAAATTTGCATACCTATTCCATTATTTTTCGAAAAGTCTCCCAAATTTTTGTGGTTTTCCCTAAACACACCAGCGAGATAAAGTAAACTGAACACGGCTTTCATTTCAACTTCATTCGTATTCTGATAACAATATTCTTCTCCATACATTAAAGCTTTTCTGTAATTTTTACTCTGATATATTTTGTAACATCTGATACATCTAGTCAACAATAAACATTGACCAGCAACTGAAAAAATTTTAGAATTGCGTGCACTTCGCTTATATCCAGGGGAATGCTTTATAATATTTTCAGCCCTTGTTCGTATTTTAGTATTAGAGCAATTTTCAACCATTCTGAGCCATCCTTTCCTTTAAAATATATACCGTGAATTTGATCATCACCTGGGTTCACGTTAGTTCCAATTGTTTCTTTCTGGCTATTTATCTCCGCATCATTAATTCATTCCAAAGTTGCAAACGTCGTTTTTGATTGTTTAAGAAAGAGTATGAAAACATATTTCTTTGCACAAGCCTAAATATCAAACACTCCGTACACTCAAAATTTACTCAACGGAAAAGTAGAAAAAAGGTTACGTAAACAGTTAGGTGGAGTTCGCGTCACATAGTGCAAAAGTATGTCTTATTAGAAGCTACGCAAACGTCTAAATTAGGCAACAGTGGTCTATAAGACCCCACCTATCAGTTGTTGGGTTATCGAAACACAGAATATTAATCTAGAAGATATCTAGAATATATATATATATATCTATAGAAATCTAACAGACAATAACTATTCATATGGCGACTATGATATTTTCCAGTTATTAGGAGCAAATTCTTCAATATCGAGAAAGAAGTGTAATGAACTGGTTTCCGGTAAAAAGTTCATTGGAACAAAAATGAAAAGAATTATCCCTAAATTGATTCAATCGATTCATAACATCACAATAGCATTTACAATATTTTCACAGTTGCTAGACCTGAATATTTAGTATCAATTTCAATTCTATACATATAAGTGTTCCTAAGAAAGGTGCTTTCACAGACATACAAACACACAGGCGGTCAGATAGACAGCCAACGAAGTGATCCTATAAAAATTTCTTCTTTCCTCTACTGATCCTAATTATATAAAGTGTGAATAAATGAGTGCGAAAGATTTCAAACCATTTTATGAAGAAAAGTTCCCATAAAATACAGGGTTGTGAAATCTTCAAATTTTTCCCTCATGATTACTACAGCTTTTCAGATAATCAGTTCAAATTCGGCGCATAGGTGCTTTCTTAAAATCTATATAATCAAATCATAGAAACAATTATGAAAATTCACAGGGTAGTACTTTTTCAGAGGTCACGTGTTGTTTCTACCTCGACGACTTCTTTCAGTACGCCAAGGCAATTTAAAAATTTTCTTATTAATTTTGAACTGATTTCGAAATTTATTTCATCTCTTGCGTTTTTTCCCTATCTGTCCCAGTTTTCGTGTGAACAATTGATCAATATTATGTGTTTGATGAAAACATAATGTAAAGGAAGCGATCATAAAAAGTGGCCCCTTTCAAATATTACACAGGAGTTTGTTTGTTTGTTTTTCCTTTAACGTGCTCTGTTTCTGCCTTTCGGCTGATGACACGCCGGGGAATTCTGTCACGTCACTAACCCGGGAATTTTGCCGAACCCCTCTCGTGTCGAGGGAAGGGATCTTTAATGTCCAACACATCTCTGTTAGACAGGACCGACAGCTTTACATCTCCTCCGATAGATGGACACTCAAGCGATTCCCAGAATCCGAAAAATCGCACCGACTTCGTGGGGATTGAACCCAGGTAACTCTGCGTAGGAGACGAGCATCATATCCCATACGCCACCGAGCCGGCACTCACAGGAGTCTAGACGTCAATATTTAGATCTTTGTAGTGCAAGAAATAAGGAATTTTAGAATTAGCTGAAATTTAAAAAACAAATTTCAATTGCCCAGCGTGTACTGAAAAAAAGTTGTAGGGGTAGAAAGGACAAGTGACGTCTGAAAAAGTATCACCAGTAGATTTTCATAATTATTTATATGATTTGATGATGTAGACCAGGGGTGTTCAAACTTGAACTGTTGGCGATCTACTTCAATTGTTTTAGACTACTACGACTCTGGGAGGCTGCAAGTATGTGTGATGCAGGGTTGTTGTACATACACGATCCTACCTACGTAGGTAGGGTGTACCGTAGCATATACAGGGATATTCACCGGGACCGTACGTTGAAACCCTTCTGAGTTCCAATTACAATATCAAGCTGAAATTTTATACGCGGCCATAACTAGCGATTTCCAATTGAAGTAAAATATTTTCCAAGTGATACCATTTCCGGTTATACCGGAAGTGGGTCATCACTTCGTAATTTCAAATGGCAATCTACCTTTTTTATTATACATCTAGAACCGACATTTGAGCAAGGCATAAAATACCCAAGTTGTTGGCACTTATCTGTCGAAACTCTCGACAGATATAGTAATATTTGTTATAAACTCGATTTTTGAGGAACATTTAAAAAAATTGTAGCTCATAGATCTTTTGCACTACAGACAGAATTTTTGCTTGGGTGGGTAGAAGAAGGATCAAGGAATTTTCTAAGCAGTCTACACATGTCAAATGTTTATTGCGTTGTTTTGTATGATTTTTTCAATTTGGCCTTTTTCAAACAGCAATAACTCAATTTTTTCAAATGGCACGTGCCAATTTTTATATCGCCATCAGATGAAGCGTCAAATTTCTGATGGAATTGTTTCAGCATGTACTATACCCATCTCTTATACTTACGAAATAATTTGGGAATATATTGAATTTTGATGATTTTGCAAGAACTAAGCATTCTCTGAATGCTTTGAAATATTTGAAACAAGTAGCTGAACTGGCTACGCTCACTTGACAGGTGCCTAAAATTAATGTACTTGTCACTTCGTTCATTCGAATTTGATATTTCAACTAGAATTGTTGGTAATTTGAAGTGAAAATTTTTGAAAAACACCAGATTGATAATAAAATGGCTGATTATTCAAACGAGGATATGTTTAGTCTCTTCTTAATTCATGGCGAATGTCAAAAAGTGATGGAAAGAACTTGCAGGCAATTCAATAAACAATTTCCAAATCTGGCTCCTATGAGTAAAACGAAATTTCGAAGGATTAAAAGCGATTTTCTGCAATTTGGAGGAACAAAATACATAGAAACTAGAAGAAAACCAATTCTGGAGGGCGACGACAATCAAATTATTACGCTTGCGTATTTTCGTGCCAATCCACATGCGTTCATTAAGTCAGCATCAATGGATATTGGATTGAGTTATACTTCCATTCAAAAAAAACACAACATGAACCTGTATTCTTTTATCAAACTACAAAAATTGAAACCAACTGACCTTCCCAAGCGGCTAAATTTCAGTGAAAATTCATTAATTCGGCTTCAAGAAGATGAGACAATTCTGCAAAAAATTAAATGGTCTGATGAAGCTAAGTTCAATGAAAGTGGAATAACCAACAGGAGAAATCGACATTTTTGGGCCAAAGAAATTCCACATTTCATTGAGGTTATTGATTTCCAAAATAAATTCAGCGTGATCGTTTTTGCAATTTTAATGAATGATTTGTTTGCTTATCACATTTATGAGGAAAATCTCAATGGACAAAGATACCTGGAAATTTTGAGAGAAACATTAGCAAATTTTTCAGATATTACCTTAACATTCTGAGGGGTAGCTTTTACCAAATGGATGGTGCACCAGCACATAAAATACTAGCTGTAGATCGGCAGCTAACAGAAATGTTGGATAATAGATCGTGGGGTAATCAAGGACCAAATTTATGGCCTCCGCGTTCTCCGGACCTGACGCCCCTTGATTTTTATTTATGGGGCAAAATCAAGAGTAAAGTCTATCTTATTCCTGTAAGAAGTTAAGAAGAGTTACTAGAGCGCATTCATAATGCTTTTCGTAATATTGATCCTGAGGAAACTAGGAGGGCAACTCATCATGTTCGTATACGAGTTGTCAAGTGTATGGAGCAAAATGGGGCCCATATTGAACGTTCATTCAGATCGTTAATTAGTTTTCTCCTATGATGTTTGCTATCATTTATTCGTATTAATGTAATTATTTTCGATGATTGGTTTTCGCTTAGTTCCTACAATTTTTAGTCATCCGAATTGTAGAAAATTGGTTCTAATGCTTCGAAATTTTATTTTACCCATAGACGGTAAATATGGAAATTGGTTATTGAATTGCCTGCAATATCTACCCACTACTTTTTGATATTCTAAAATGAATTAAAAAAAGATTAAATATATTTTCGTTTGAATAACCAGTGGTTTTATTCCAAATGTGTTATATTTTTTGAATATTTTCAATCTGAAATAACGACAATTCTTGTTGAAGTATCAAATTCGACTGAACGAAGTGACAAGTATATTAATTTTAGGCACCTGTCAGGTGAGCGTAGCCAGTTCAGCTACTTGATTCAAATATTTCAAAGCATTCTCTGTTAGTTCTTGCAAAATCATCAAAATTCAATATATTCCCAAATTATTTCGGAACTATAAGAGATGGGTATAGTACATGCTTATACAATTCCATCTGAAATTTGACGCTTCATCTGATGGCGATATTAAAATTGGCACGTGCGATTTGAAAGAATTGAGTTATTGCTGTTTGAAGAAGGCCAAATTGAAAAAATCATACGAAACAACGCAATAAACATTTGACATGTGTAGATTCTTCTTCTATCCACCCAAGCAAAAATTGTGTCTATAGTGAAAAAGATCTACGTGCTACAATTTTTTTAAATGTTCCTCAAAAATCGAGTTTATAACAAATATAATTAAATCTGTCAAAAGTTTTGATAGATAAGTGCCAACAACTTGGGTATTTTATGCCTTTCTCAAATTTCGGTTCTAGATGTATAATAAACAAGGTAGATTGCCATTTGTATTTATTTGTAAATAAATAGTAATTCAGTAGAAAAAATATATATGTCAAATAGATCCATTAAACAATTCATCTTTATTTTTGTTCATTTTTCAGTATAATTTTACTACTTGGGTCAAATCTGACCCAAAGCACGTTTGTAAAATTAAAGACCTTACGAAGTTTACAATAATTCTCAATTTATTTCTTTTTTAAATTGAAATATTTCAAAAATGATCACTCCAATTGGAAATCGCTAGTTAGGTCAAGTTTTTAACGGACGGTCCCGGTGGATATCCCTGTATAGTTATTAGCTTTCCGCACGATATACTTTATTTTAGTCAAGGTTTGGGTTAAGTTAAGTTAGGATCTTCTCTATAATATCAATGAAAAAACCCATAGTTATACAAAATTGCGAGTCTATTGGTTGTTACAAAACAAAAGAGTTACATATGGTGTTAAACTTAACTAAGGAGTGACTTTGGATGTTGAAGCATACTTTTCAAGAAATGGTACATAACCACTGAGTGCTAATCGCAAGCATGATGACATATGATCGTCAGTTAGTCGATTGCGATATTTTGACCTAGTTATCATCATTTCAGAAAATGCAAACTCGCACAAATAAGTCAAGCCAAACACTGCCGTCAGTTAAAGGGCGATTTGCCTTATCTTCGGATATTCAGTTGCAGATATAAAACACCAGAAATTTGTATAAGATGCTGTAGCTTTGAGATGTATATCTAATATAATCTGTACCAACTCATTTTCAACAGAACATGACTTCATATTAAACTGACTTGCTATTCCAGTAGCACCTTCAAGCTCCAAGTTAATGGTCTTTAAGTGCATTTGGTAAAAATGCCAAATCAGTCAGGCATTTTGCGTTTTTCAACATCTGAGTGTCATCACCTCTTTCGTCTAGAAAAGCTGGCAATAATTCTCGAAACCTTTCTAGGAATTTTCCAGGACTCCACCAGAAAACTGTTTTTGTTTCCAGTCATTACTGGTGCTCCATCGGTTGTAATGCACACAAATTTATATATTTGTAGCTTGTAGTTTTTCACAAAATTGAAGAAAACGTCATATATCTTCGCCCATGTCTTCCCCTTCAGGGGAATGATTGTCAAAAATTCTTTCTTAGCCAGCATGCCACTGAATACCATCCGAATAGAAATACACAGCTGGGCAGTGTCTGTCACATCGGTGGATTCGTCGAACTGGGAAGAAAATTAAGTACATTTCATATTATCATGTTTTAGTTTATCTGCCATGTACTGACTCATGACTTCAATAAGCCTTGTGACAGTCGGACGAGATAACTGAAGTTCTCTAATAGCAGATATGATTTCTTTTTTATTTTTAAAATCTTCAAATAATATGAAATATTTCAAATAACGCGATTGTAGCAGTTTTTGATTGTTTGTTACGCTTAGGTATTGCAACTAACGCACGACAAATAAGACCTTCACCATACAAAAAAAAAGTTCTTCCTCCCAATCGTTATTAAAATGATACGTTTTAGATTTCTTCGCTGCACTCATTTTGTACTATTTATTAATAAACCTTGTATCGACGTAGTATTGCCTTCAAGTTACAATTCAGAATGACTGCAAATTCCTGCAGGCGCAACATTTATATCGGATGGAACGAAAGTCTCGAATGTTCCTGTCAAACGCGCCGCCCGAAATTTCTAGAAAAGCGGCAAGAAAAAAAAAACGCTTTCTTTGACAAGTGCCACGCGTTCCTTTAATAAAGCTGACTTTTCCCACTAGCAGAGTGTTATTTCATTTATGTAGTTTAGTTACCCACTCATTTAAATTTTTTTTTTCTCGAGATCTACTCAAAAAGCACTCGCGATTGATCATTTGAGCACTCGAGATGTAGACTTTAGAAAGCCACCAATGTGCCTAATTTGAATTGTTTATCTGAAAAATTGTAGTATTCATAAGATAAAAACTGAAGAAATCTTGAAGATTTCAACTCCCTGTATTTCTGTGACGAAGCGATTACGGACATAAACACCTCAAAAAAGTCTAGGGAACACTTACCAATATCTTTAAATATGAATTTGATGATTCGAATTTATAGAAATCTTTCGGTTTTGTTAGGATATATTGTATATAATGTATTCTCAAGAAAACAAAATAATATTTGACTTCTCCAAATTATTATAAAAAAAATTTGAAATTTGAAAATGACGAAATTTGGTAAAAATCCTGAACTAATATTTTCGTAACGATATGGAAGCACTTATATGTTTCAGTACCCAGAAGATCCACCTCTGTTATTAATGACACTTTGGCATCGTCGCGGTATGCTCAATATTAAATTGTCTATTACATTTTGGCCTAAGTAATTCCAAGCCCCCTGAACTGCTAATCGAAGCTCCTGTTCATGGTGGAAGACGTTTTGACGCAGGAGATTTCTTTTTAGGGTGTCCCACACATGCTCGATGGGATTCAGATCTGGGGAGCAGGATGGCCACGGTAGAAGATCGATATCATTCTCTTCAAGAACGTTCAAGACGTTGGGAGAGTGGATTTTGACCGATTGTTTGGAGATACGGTATCACTACGGGTAAAACTATCTCATTTGCGTAAGAATTTTTCGTGAGGTTGTTCTGTATAAAAACTAGGTCCGTTCTTCCTCCAAGGCGTATACCTCGCCAAAACATCACTGATCCGCCTCCCTGTTTAACAACTTCTCGAGCATGCTGGAGACGGTTTTGCTTTCCAGGTTCCCTCCATATTCGAATTCTTCCCGAATCGGGATAATAACTAAATCTAGATTCATCACTGAAGAGTGATGTGGCCCACCTCTCTTGATCCCAGTTTACGTGTTCTTGGCACCAAGATAAACGAGCAGTGCGATTTCCATGGGTCAGTTGTGGAACTCTTAAAGGACGTCTAGAGTGGAGTTGACCTTCGTGCAGTCGATTTCTCACAGTTTGGTCGGAAATTTGTACATTCTGAACTCGTGATAGCTCTTGAGCTAATTGAGATGCTGGGGTAGTACGATCTCTTCTGGCTTGTAAAACCAAAAATCTGTCTTGGGCGACTGTAGTAATCCTGAAACGACCTGTATGGCGTTTTTCTACGCTACCTGTTTCATTGAAACGCGACCATAAACGGTTTATGACATTTGGGCTACTTCCCAGAATCCTGGATACTTCCTGTTGTGAACTCCCAGCTTGGAGCATGCAAACGGCTCTTATTATCTCTTCTCTAGTCAAATCTCGTCTTTCCATGGTCGAATCACAAAACTTGAATCTTTTATTTGTGCTAACAACAGAAACAAAGTGCCAACTAACTGATTTCAAACACTGAATACATGAAATGATTATAAAGCAGCGTCGCATCTGTTGCATTTTTTGTTTTTTAAAAAAAAACTGAAATCTGTTGCGGCACTCTACATAATTGGGTGAGAAATTGATGCAGGTGTTCATTTCTTGAAAAAAATCATCCATATTGATCGTTCTGGATACAATATATCGATATTCAGAAGTGTTCCCTGGACTTTTTTGAGGTGTTTATGTTCATGGGACTTTTCGTGATAAAATGGCTTGAAGAATCACCTCGTGAAATTCTTCGCACTTATTCATTTACTCCTGTATACAGTCAAACAGAATTCCCTTCTTTTTATGTCGCTCGAAAATGTTCGAATAGAACTCGTGAAAGCCAAGAGTATCCTCAGTTTCTTCCGCAATCTTATTCTTAATACTCAAATTAAACGAGTTCTTTTCGAGCACGTATACCTCAACTTCCTATTGCACAAGCGAAAACTTTTCTTCACACGCCACAGTTACAGTTTTTTTTGCTCCGTACCACTTGAAATGATATTAATCTACCGAATTCGTAGCCCCGCGATCTCGTAAACCAAATATCGAAACGTGGAAGGAGTTCAAGTTACGCCTCCCAAATAAATTTAAATCGTTTTAAACTAGTGTAATGAATGTTAATTATTAGACACAACTGCGTCATACATAGATCTTGATAGAAACAACCTGAAGCACCAAACTATAATTACCACTTTGTGAATAATGTAACGGTGGGTCGTTGTTTCGACACTTCGGGCTATGACGCCCGATGATCACTAATTCCGATAATAATAGGACATTTAATGAGAAACTTGCTAGATTCGGTGAGGAGAAAATGATAATTTGAAACTGTTACGCTTTTGATTGTTGTATTTTTGGAGTTGTATACATATTCATGGTCGGAGTATGTGCGTAATCATAAGATATGGCTTAGTGGAGGAGGGAGAATTATAAAGAATTCAATAATATGTTAATAATATAGAGCTTGGTTAATAATGCAGTATAGCTTGATTATTCCACATTTGGGGCCACCACACACAACTTGATACAAGTCACATCGAAAAGAAGAAAAACGAGTACTATAAGTTTGTTCCAACTGAGCTAAAAACCGTTCGAGCGTTTCCTCGCAAGCGTAATAGACAGAAAAAGTTCCAACTACAATGATTTTTTTTCTGGAATAGTTCCGAAACTGTTTTTCCCCTTTCCGACAATTTCTTCTCCTTAAGTCTGGTGGCTTGAAGGTGATTTGAGTTGAATAAAGAAAGACTTTGTTTCAAATAAACCCAACTCGATGAATTTTATAGATTGAAAATTAGGGAAATTATTAGTTGATTTCTCTTCTTCCTCTTCACCGCGTAGAAGGCGTAGCGCCTGTTCAGTTCCGGTTTCCCTGCAGCAGTTCTTGTGAAGTTGATTGCCAACTGTCCCGCCATCGTTTTGGTGGTCGTCCAACGAGTCTTCTTCCGTGTGGTATGTTGTTATGTACGATTTTGGCTATTCTATCTGTGGTCATTCTGTTTACATGCTGGTTCCATTCTCTTCTTCTTTTTCTTACCCATCTTACAATATCGTCTGTTTCACATTTTTCTTTTATGTCGGTATTTCTTTGTCTGTCATTCAATGTGTAACCGGTTATAGTTCTTAGCGTTTTCATTTCTGTTGTTCTTAGTATCCTCTTTGTTACCGACGTTTCCGCCTTGTTTCTGTCCCGTATGTCATAATTGGTCGCACACATGTTTTGTAGATTCTGGATTTGCATGGTATACTGCGGTGTTTATTTCTCCAAATTGGTTGTTTAAGATGTCCCGATACTGCAGCTGCTTTGTTCACTTGTCTCCTCACTTCGTCTTCATGGTATCCTGTGCTTGTTATTTTGCACCCTAAGTATTCGAATGACATGACTTGGTCTATAGTGGCGTTGTCTATTGTTAACTTGCAGCGCAGAGGTTCCTTGCTATGGTCATGCATTTTGTCTTACTTGTTGAGATTTCTATATTGAAATTTTTTGCGCGTTTGCTAAAGGCGTATAACATTCTCTGTAGGTCGTCTTCTGATTCTGCAATGAGTACGGCGTCATCGGCATAGCATAAGATGTTAATTTTGTAGGTTCCCATGCGGTATCCTAGTCCCAAGTTTTCAACGGTCTGTACAAGTTGGTCCATAACAGTATTAAATAGTAGAGGGCTAAGACTATCACCTTGGCGGATGCCCGACGTTGTTCCGAAATGCTGCGTTAGGGTGTGGTTTGTTCGTATTTGCGTTGTTGTATTAGTGTTCAGATCTTTTATGAGTCTTATATATTTTTTGGGTACCTCTTTGTTTTCCAGTATCTTGATTACATCCTTCAGTTGGACTCTCTCGAAGGCCTTCGTTAAGCCTATGAAACAAAGATATGCTGGAGTGTTATATTCAAGAGACTTTTCTACTAATTGCCTTGTTATAAATAGTGCATCGACCGTGGACCGGTTTTTTCGAAAGCCTTGTTGCTCTTCGCTGATTGGCATTGTTGACGTTATGTCATCGGCAAGAATCTTTGTAAGCAGTTTCAGAGAGGTGCTTAATAAGATTATTCCGCGATAGTTGGCAGGATTTGTTTTGTCTCCTTTTTTGAAGATAGGCACTGCTACACTTCTTTTCCATTCTTCTGGTATTTTTTCGTGTTGAATTATGATGTTAAACAGTTTTGTGTACTCTTCTCTCATGGCTTCTCCGCCATATTGGAGCATCTCATTTGTTATCTTATCTTCATTTGGAGCTTTCCTATTTTTAAGTTTACTTATTGCCATAGCTAATTGCTCTTTCGTGATTGTTACCGGTTCATTTATAATGTCGTTTTCTAAGTCTTCTTCTGGGGGTTCTTCTTCATATTCTGATTCGGTGTAAAGATTTTTGAAGTATTTTTCCCATGTTTCGTTTGTGATTGTTTTCAGTTGTATAGTTTCATTGGTGTATTTGTGCTGTTCTTTGTGAGGAAAAAAAGTGTTATTAATTCGCAACTCGTTCTGTGCACAAAATTCCGTCAACATTTCGCGTTTCTGTTAATTACGTCTTCGTTATATTTTTGTTTTACCCCGTTTACTACTTCGCTACCTACTCTAGCGTTAAGGTCTCCTAATATGATTATCTTTTCTTTAGTTGCTATTTTATCTAGTTGTGATTGAAGACTTTCATAAAAATCTACCGCCGCTTCCTCTGGTTTGCTTATGTCAGGTGCGTATACTGATAGGATATGTAGCGGACGGTCGAACGACATTGTGTCTTTCAGGATTCTATCGCTAACATATTCTACGTTTACCATATTTTCTTCGTATTTTTCATGTACTGATAGTCCTACTCCCGATGTTGCTCTTTGGTCTTTTTCTACTCCAGAGTATACTAAAATGTAATTGTTTAATTTTGATAATCCTCTTCCCTTCTTTTTGGTTTCGGCAAGTGCACATATATCTATTTTGTGTTCGTTCATTTCAGGGATTATTTCGTGGTCTTTGGAGAATAGAGTTTTTATGTTCCAGCAGGCTATTCTTACTTGATGCTTCTTCCTGTAGAGTTTATTCCTATTTCGCGCGCGGGTCGTATTCCGTGTTTACTGTCCTTGTTCCGAGGCTGCATCTTCGGTGCTTTGAGCAATGAATTGTTTTACCCTTGGCAGGTTGCTAACCTTTCCTAGGAACCCTCCTCCTTGATCCGGGCTTGGGACCGGCATTAGCACTTGCTGGACTACTCAATCCCTCCAGCTTGTACCAAAGGCGGTGTACTGGCCGACAAGATTTTCGTAACACAAAGCAGATCTTTATCTTTTCAATGGAAATATTCTTCTAATAATAGGAAGAAGATTCCAGAAGTCTTAACATGTACCACTTTTCAATAGCTCAATAAGATCCTCTCTCACGCGCAGGTAGTAAATGTAATGAGAAGATGGATAGCTGGAATGAATTTTATACTAGAACCGTGTTGTTTACAATAGTATACAAAAAACTAAGATTATAAATCAGTCTTATATTGAGATCTTAAGTGAGAAGTTCTCTGCGTGTATAGGAGCATGTAGTTTTCTACAAAATTGAAGAAAACGCCATATATATCTTCGCGCATGTCTTCCCCTTCAGAGAAATGATTGTAAAAATTCTTCCTTAGCCAACATGTCATTGAATATCATCAGAATAAAAATACACAGCTGGGCAGTGTCTGTCATATCGATGGATTCCTCGTACTGACTCATGACTTCAATACGCCTTGTGACAGTCGGACGAGATAACTGAAGTTCTCTAATAGCCAGACATGATCTCTGTTTTATTTTTAAAATCTCCAAATAAAGTCTTATCCGCTTCAATAAATGCTTCCTTCACAACCGATCCATCTTCGATTGGTTTCTTGTATTTCGCCAATATATGAGATATTTTAAATGACGCGAATGTAGCAGCTTTTGATTGTTTGGCTGGTGTTTTAACTACCGAAATGTCAGGTCAGACGCGCCCCAATTGCAAAATCTCTCCTGACAAATTTCGTCATATTTGTGGATACTTTATGGTGAAATCACAAGTCAAGCCATTTTCTCAAAATGTTAAAGAAGCCCACTCCTTATATTTTTGTTTTAGGAGATCAAGAACAAGCAGTGGGTTCCCCATGTGTGCCTTGTAGCATGTCAACGGTACAGTGAATGAATGAGAAGAGAAGAAGCATGCCTTTAGCAGTTCAAATGGTATAGCGAGAATCCACTTATCATTTCAATGATTGTTATTTTCGTCTGTCAGAGACTGAAAGGTATTCGAAAAAGGCAAAGAGCAAGATGGACTATCCAAATTAGGAGTATCCTGAAATGCGCAAAATGTTGTTTTGGAAGATACTGGGATCAATGCATCATAACCGACCTCGCTTTTCTTCCAGGTCATTCTAATTCTTCAAAGCGAGCTACGGGTCGACAAAAGATCTCTGCGGGGGAAATAGCTCCTCCCCTCGTTGCGCGTTAACTTTGTCGGTCACATGGCCAAAAGCTCAGTTTTCAATGAAATTTTGAAGCTTCAAGAAGAGACGAGTGAACAGGACCGAATCCTGCAAATTTCATTTCAATATTTCTAATGAGGATGGAGTTCGTTTCCAATTTGAAAGTGAAGAAATTGAGTGGGGAATCCAGGAGAATAATAGCAAATGTCATTCATTTCATTATACGAGAGGGGATACAGAACGAATCTGTAAATTCTTTGAAAAGGATTCAAGAACGTGTAGCTGTCGCGACACGAGCAATTTCGAGCGAAATGAAGAAGTTTGAAGATGGCGAAAATAGCAGTTTTTCAACTCCCGATAAACAGAGAAGAAAATCAGCCAAGAAAACAGATCTCGATGACTCCGATAGAGCTCGGCTCCGTAGGTTCGTCGTCAATTCTTACGTTGTCGATAAGATCGTACCGAAATTAGAGCGAATCCATCGAATGTTCGTCAATGAGAATTAATATGCAGGATCACGAGAGAGCATTCGAAAAATTTGGAGAGGAATGAGGTTCCGTTGGATTAGGACTATTCTGTACTTTGGTTTCCCACCCAAGAGTTAATAAGTGACCAAACTACTTTTGATTTGTTTTTTGCTCTCTTGAAAATTCTTATGTTGTGCGCTTTTTTGGCAGCAATTAATGTATTTTTATATTTTTTTCGTAAAATGCATCATTATCAGGATGAGGATTGTTTATTTTTTGGCGATATAATAATTTCAATGTATGGGAAGGGATTTCAATTCCTTGTGTGACCCCAGCTCTTACAAGAGATTCCTTTTTACCTTTCATCTTCTGGATTGGAAAAGAACAATCAATATAGAAGGATAACACAGCTCTACAAAAAAAATTTTTTTATTGTTGCCCTGGATATCATCGCAAATTTTTATGTTTTCAAGTGCCCAGATTACGAATATATTCATGAAAGTTCTCAATGTGCTCGTATTTTCATGATTTTTGCATTTCTTATATTTTGAACAATTATAAGCTTGTTAGAAATAAAATTTAATTTTCCAGTCATGATTAGGCTTCTGCGCAACTTTTTCGCGCATACAAACATCACCTGATCCCCACTCTCAGACCCCTTGCTCCACAGAACAGCTGAGATCTCAGTTATTTGACAATATTGAAGTACATATACACGTAAACCTGGATAAAGTGTCATGGATTAATATTTTGTTTCAATTACTGAATGTCCATTCTTATATATTTGTTTTCTAGTCTAAAATATGAGTTCGTCACGAAGAAAGTGTAAATATTGTAGTGATTTATTTTTTATATTCGCGGTGTTTATATACCAAAAAACAAAATAGAAATATCACAGACTTTGTCAAGGAGACTTATGTTGAATATTTTGGTTTCAAAATGGACAAATTAGGTAAACCATGGGTTCCTAATAAAGTTTGTAAGTCCTGTGTTGAGTCTTTACGGTTGTGGAAAAAAGTTGAACGTTCTGGATTAGACTTTGGTATTCCTATGATCTGGATGGAGCCTACGAATCATTTAGATGATTGTTACTTTTGCGTAGTAGATGTTAAAGGTTTTAATCCAAATCAAATGTGGAGATACCCAGACTTACAGTCTACGAAATGTCCGGTTCTACACAGTGAAAATCTCCCTCGGCCCATATACATTTCAAAAGTAATTCGCATGCCCTCAGAAACAATGATGTTACCAAATTCACAGAAATCGGGACCATCTACTAGTGGAAGTGAATGGGAAGGTGAAACATCTACGCCAAAGTTATTTTCTCAAAATGAACTCAGTGATTTAATACGTGATCTCAATTTATCAAAACAATGATCAGAACTGTTAGCCTCAAGATTGAAAGAAAAAAATCGATTGGCACCAACAGTAACAATTACAACATACAGAACGCGAGAAAAAGAGTTATTACAATTTTTTAGTGAAAATGAAGGATTAGTGTATTGTAATGATATCGCGAAGCTGCTTATAGACATGGGTTTAAAAGAGTACAAATTTATTGATAGTTGCAAAAGAAGTTCAAAATGCGTCTTATTGCACAATGAAATAAATTTGCATCAATTCCAATTGCCCATTCAACGAAACTCAAAGAAGAATATGAAAATGTAAAATTAGTTTTAGAGAAAATTAAATACTCTGAGCATCAATGGCCGATCTGTGTGGATTTAAAAATGGTTAATTTTTTACTTGGCCAACAAAGTGGATATACAAAATACTCTTGCTTTATTTGTATGTGGGATAGTAGAGCAAAGCAACTTCATTGGGAACAAGATGTTTGGCCTGTAAGAAATTATTTAACTGTCGGTAAAGCCAACGTAATAAGGTAGCCGCTGGTGAGCAGAGACAAAATCATACTTCCACCATTACAAATTAAGTTAGGTATGATTAAGCAATTCGTAAAAGCGTTGAACAAAGACGGAAATTGTTTTAATTACATTTGCAGAAAATTTCCGAAGCTTAGTATGGAAAAATTGAAAGGTGGAATATTTGATGGTCCTCAAATACGGCAATTGATGAAAGACTCAGATTTTATCAAAGTTATGACTGTTCCGGAAAGTAAAGCTTGGAAAAGTTTTGTGTTGGTTGTCGAAAATTTCCTAGGTAACCATAAAGCAGCAAATTATGAAGAAATTGTGCAAAATATGCTGACAAACTTTCAGACTTTAGGAGCAAATATGAGTATTAAGTTACACTATCTCCGCAATCCTCTAGATAAATTTCCGGATAATTTAGCAAATTATAGTGAGGAACAGGGAGAGCGGTTTCATCAAGATCTAAAAGTGATGGAAGAAAGGTATCAAGGTCGATGGGATTGTCACATGATGGCAGATTACTGCTGGTCTTTGAAAAGAGATTGTCCCCTGAAAAATTATAGAAGAAAAGCTCATAAAAGGCGTTTTATGGAAATATGAAATATATTTTCGACATTTTCCTCTTCATTTACTTCGATGTATCCGAAATTTTCAAAACATAACTGACATTATAAATATATCTGTTATTTTGTTTCTTGTTTTACGATTTTTGTTATGTAAAATGAAAATAAAGATTTAAAAAGAAATCAGAGCAAATCCTACAAAATCATTGATAGTTTCACGAATTGTGTGCATAAATAGACCCAAAATCATTTTCATATCTAGGGCAACAAAACCATTGTAGACCAGTGTAATATAGTCACAAAGTTGGCAAAACTATCATGTACTGATGTACTCCCATATACATCATGCCAGGTTTCCTTAGACAGGTGGAAATAAAGTGTATTATAGTTATGAGTTGTGAAGAATCGAGAGTACACAGGTTGGGTTTTCATAAATTCTCCATGGATCTTGTAGGTTATCGATTGTGTGGTATAAAATTAAAATCTATTTGCGCAAACTTCGTTATCTATAATATCTTTTTCTGCGGAATTACAACAAATATAATCGATACAACTATTTTTCCTAGTATCGAATCTTGTGATTTCGTGGATTCTACTATACAGGGTGTCTACTATAAAAGTTACCAAACTTCAGGAGATAATAGTACAAGTCATTTGCAACAAAAAATGTCGCATAACAGTTTTTCGCAAAGTTGATAATTATCGAGTTATTCTTCTTGATTTTACGAAATTCTTCACTTCTTTCTATAAAAACATGATTATCTCTGTTACTCTTACAGCTACATCAAATCCGACCATACCATCGGAAAGAGCATTGAATTTGCTTCAAGATGGGTAAGTAATTATGGTAAAAAATCTTATCTACCGGGTGTTGTAAAAGGCTAAATGAAAAAATTGTAAAATGAACAAAATTAGTGGTATTTTCTTCTCAGCTGTACCACCGGAAACTGCTCTATAAAAGTAGCTGTTTTTTCTTGATAAAAACTACTAAATTCAACTGGCTTCTGAACTTCAGAGATAACTATTTTTGTTTCAGCAATATCTTGGGTAGGAGTAATGAGAACATAAAATTCGAAAACGCAAATAACTTGTTTTACTTAATGAAATATGAACAGGAACTGAACTTATCTATCTCTATTTTGAATGCACTTAACACATCTTTTTCCTAAACTATCAACTACTCTTAGAAGTTCAATGTGTTTTTGACCGATTTCGTTGCAACAGATTCGAATCCTTTCAATTAATTGTTACCGAGTATTCATGGGAATTCTATAAACATTGGTCTTTAATGAGCCCCATACATAAAAATCAAGCGGCGTAAGGTAAGGGCTTCTGGGTGGCTATCTCACCGGCCCGAATTAACCTATCCATTTCTCTCCAAATCTTTCAGTCATCCAGTTCTGGACCATTCTCGAATTATGAGCCTTCCATTTGAAATCACAGATGCTGCCGAGTAGCTATACGCTTTCCTTCCAGAACGATTATTATTTCGTTAGTTAATAGATTCGAAAATTCGTTGGAATTGAGACGATGGGTTATAACTGGCCCGACAAGCTGACCCCTCCTCAAACTCAACAACACATTTACTCTAATCTCATGCTGAGAGTGTGACACAATAGTGCCATTAGGATTTTCTGTATCCCATATATGAGAATTTCTCAAATTCATCATACCACCTTTGGTAAAAGTTGCCTCATCCGTTCATAGAATTTTATTTGATCCTCAATCCTGTAATTTATTCATGTACCACCTACAAAATTGCAACCTCACCTCACTATCTACTGACAAGGTTTGGAACCTTACTCAGATGGTAAGGATGTAAATTATTTCACTTGAGAACTCTATGAACCGTGGAATTATGAAGTCTCAATGTAGAACCAGTTCTCCGAGTACTTGTTGTAAGGTCCTCACGAACAGCCTGCAATATTGCTGGTGCTTGTCTCCATTGGTGAGCATTTCCACCACCTTCTCTAATTCTTAAACCACTGAATGAACCAATTTCACCGGAGTGCCTAAACACTTCAATAAATATCTTTTCTGTTTAGAAAGCGCAATGCATACCCCGCACCGCCCGGGAATTTCCACTCGCGAAGCCATAAACAAATAACATATCTCGATATTCTATGTTTAAGGAACTAGGCATTTTTGTTTTTTCGATAAAGAAAATGACACCGTTAAAGAGAAAATATAAACTTTAATTCATTGATTCATTGAATAACAGTTACTGTCAAATTCTCAATATTTTTATTTCTTCTAGAATCAAGTAATACAAGCCTTCAGTGATTTATTCTTTCACGATTCTTTTTCTAATTTCTTTTTTTAATCCGAGAAGAATTAATCATTCCTACTTTCTTAAACATTCAATACCCAGATATGTTTTTTATTTATCGCTCATTATTTCCGAAAAGTCATTTGTGGAATTGTTTAGAGGCTCCGATGAAACTAGCTCATTAGTGATCGACGAATTAGATTACTCCTACTCTTATCCATGATATAGCTAGGAAAAAAATAGTTAGCTCGAAAGTTGATATACCGTTTGAAAGCCAGATGAATATAGTAGATTTTACCAAGAAAGAACAGCTACTTATCGATCAGTTTTCAGTGGTACAGCTAACAAGAAAATACCACTAATTTTGTTCATTTTACAATTTTTTCATTTAGCCTTTTACAACACCCAGTATATAATTTTTTTGTACCATAAGTACTCACCTATCTCATAGCAAATTCAGTGCTCTTTCTGATGGTATGATCAGGTTTGATGTGGCTATAAGAATAACAGAAATATGCTGGTTTTTATAGAAAGAAGAACAAATTTCTTAAAATCAAGAAGTGTAAAATAACTCGATAATTATCAACCTTTCGAAAAAATGTTATGCGACATTTTTGGTTGCAAATGACTTGTACTATCATCTCCCCAAGCTTGGCACCTTTTATAGTAGACACCCTGTATAGTCGATAGGAAGATAGAATGTCAACCAGTTCATGTTCATACAGGGTGTCTCAACGAGAACTAAATAGAGGCTATATCTACCAAGATATTCATTTCTGATCAAAACGCAAAAAAAGGTCAATTTTTGTTTCAAGGGGGACATCTTTTGGGTTACAAAACGTGCCTTGAACATTTTGAACAGGGAAGATGGGTCGAGTGATGACTCAAAAGAAAGGTGGTATCTTTGTCTACATTGCCTTGAACGAATTTCCATTTTTAATTGAAAACTGTAAAAGATACAGGGTGAGCAACTGAGAGATGGGAAAGACTATTTTCATGAGACTATTCAAGTTTCAGTGAAGTAAAATGGAATAGATCCATGCTGATCAATGGCAGTCCTCATCAAGTACAAGCCTCATCTCGAATTTTAAACCCTGGAGCAGGGGTGACAACCCTTGAAAATTTGGAAGAGGGTAGATGAGTCGAGTGATACCTCGAAAGAAAGGTATTATCTTTGTCTGCATTCCCGTGAAAGAATTTTTATTTTTGATTGAAAAATGTAGAAGATACAGAGTGAGCCACTGAAAAATAGAGGAGACCATAGTCCCAAGACTATTGGAGTATTAATGCGAAAAACTGGAATAGATTCATTTAGATCAAAGATAGATGACAGCCTTTGATCTGGAATGAATCTGTTCCATTTTTTTGCACTAATACTTGAATAGCTCAGGGCGATAGAAAGTCTTCTCTTTTTTTCAGTAGCTCACTCTGTATCTTCTACAGTTTTCAATCAAAAATGAAAATTCGTTCACGGGGATGCAGAAAAAGATAATACCTTTCTTTCGAGGTATCACTCGACCCATCAAACCTCTTTCAACCTCTCATTTTCGCCTTATTTTCAAATTTTTTATTTTCCGAGGTAGGTTATACAGCTGCATACATGCTTTTCAAAAATTCGTTTGATTTTTTGATTTCAGATATCGCGTTCGATCTGTATCACTGCCACCGCAAAACCAATCATTTTTTACGCGTCGTCATCAGCGCCACATTCTACGAAGAATTTACATGAGGCACCAAAAAAAAAATTTTTTTTGTATACCTTTTTTTATGTATAACAACATGTAAAAAGTTTTTTTTTTGATACATAGAAAAGATTTCTTTAGAAAAAATTCTAAACAAACCTTCCATTTTGTTATTCTGAAGTGCTAATACCCCTTAAAAAGTCTGGAAAAAAAGTAAACTGAAACTGATATTTGAAAGCATAACCTAAAAAACAAAAAAATCCTTAAAAGTCTAGATTTCTCGCCCAAACCGATATTTATTCCATGTTTTATTCTGCAATTGTGGTTTCATAAATAATTGAACCTCTTATTCACGTATTGTAAATTATAATCTGAACTTCAGGAAGCAGACGTTTGGCGTAAAAGTAAGATAAATGACGAAAATAACTAAAAAGCTTTTATGTTTGAGGGATAACATGGTTTTAAACTATTTTCATTGTTACCTGAAAGAACAGAAGCAGGATAGTTAAGTTTTCCTCACTAAAAGTAAGATTTATATGTAGCAAATTCTTAGGCGGATATTATGTTCTTAGGAAATTATAATAATAATCTGTTTTCATAGTTTCCCGCACACATAGACATGAGGAAAATTGAATAGCTGCTCTAAAAGGCTAAAATAACTGTTTTTTGCGTTTTTGGAGAAGGCGTACTATAAGAAAAATCTGGAAAAATTCAGAGTGGTACTTTTCAACAACAGAAACCAAATGATGTAGAAATTAGACTTACCCAGACATCCATTGAGCGTAGAAAAAAACTGTTTGGGTCTTTGCAGGGGACCAATAACAACGATTTGTGAGGTGGTTAAAAGAGTTCATGAATTTTTTCAGGTGTTTTGAGCGATCAGATTCCGAAGAAGAGAATAAAATGTGAAAAACCGGTTTTTTGAATTATGTTTGTTGAGGGAGGGACTAAAATTACGATGAAAGCTTTTCTTTTGATCGCCCCTATTGATATAATCTAGGAACGAAAAGATCTCGCGAGTGAGGTCATTTCGACTATCTTCACAGGATGGTACGCCTTATCGCGATAATTTATAAAAATGGGGGTATAGCCTTTTTATCTTTTGTTAATTATATATTTACCCCTTATTAAAATCTCTTCGAAGGAAAAGCACGTGAACGATTATTATAACATTAAAATATTGAAGAGCAAAAATAGTCTCAACAAGGACAGATAACCTAAACCGTTCGATTTCGATATAGCTTTCAGACTTAATCTAACCTACCTCCTTCGTGTTTGAAGAATACTCGGCCAATCAAAACGACAAATAGTCTTCCACCCATTGAACACGAAAGAATTATCAAGGTGAATCGAAGTCTGATGTAAGCAAAATCCTCAATTTTTATTAGACACAAATTTCAAATCCAATTTCCAAGAACTTAAAGTTCGTAAATTAATGGTGATGTATCCTCGAAAAAGATAATCAATATGGACCGGAAATTTAAATTAGCGAAAATTCTCCCAATTTCTTGATTATTAACATTTCGAATTACTAGGGAAATTAAGCGAATGGAACTTGTTTTAACGGGCATATACTGACCATTAAATTATTAATTTAATTCATTAGTGTTTCAGATTACTCACCTTGAAGCGGCACGTGTTTTCCAAGAAAGTCTTCCCACAATTTCCGGTCGCATTCGGATTATTGGAATTCCACCAGAAAATTGCACTCTCAATTCCGTGGTTCGAAGATTTCTGAAGAAAATACCACATTTCAAATTCTTGAAGGGTACAGATAATATGGAATACAATACACAGAATATAGAAAGGGAATGAAGAGTACAGATAAAATAGCAAAGTATACAAGATATCCCAAGTTAAGTAGCCTATAAGACGTTTATATAACCTCTATAAACGTCTTATATGTCATCGTTCTGAAATGTTGATAGTTCATTCAGCTGGTTCGAAACTATATTTCTGAAATATTTTCATCTCAATGGCACTTCCGGTTATACCGAAAGTCCATACCAACTTTGTTATTCAAGATAGAACACCTTGTTACACTTGTTATTCCAATTACAAAAACACCTAACACATAAGTCTAGCTTGTTTCGTTGATGAAATATCATAGTTTTACTTGAAAATTATCTATTTTTTTCTTTTTGAAAAATTGATATATCTCAAGAACGGCGTGAGCTACCAAAATAGTGAAAGGTGTTTTGGCAAACAAGAAAATATGCGGGACATAACTCGTATACGACTGAATCTCAGTTAGTTTATAGAGTTTTTTTTCCGCCTCACATTTCGAAACGAAGAAACATCAAAAAATTCGTTTTTTCAAGTTTTAACCCATATTTTGTTTTCAATTCATCAGATTCTCCGTAGAAAACTAAAAGAAGTTCCCCATACATAGCCTGCATCAAAGATTTAAAGTTTTCAAGTTATGGAGAGAAAACGAATTTCACGTACCTACCTAAAGTTAGAAAGGCGGCTTAAATTTCTGGACGTGCATAGATATCCTAGAGCATAGGTTCCCAAACTTTTTTGTGTCGTAGACCCCTTGCCATGATTTTCGGGTTTGGGTTAGGTTAACTGATATTGATTTTTTGTAAATTTCTAACTGTAGTGAAGTTTAGTGTCAAAAACAAATCAAGGAGAAAATGATTTTGCGAGTGAGATCTATAAACTCCTCATTCAAGGGATATAATAATGTTCCAAGTTATGCAGCGATTGGAAACTATGAATTTGTAATTTCTTCCTCATTTTATTTTGAAAAAACTAGTGATCAATAGAATTCTGTTTCAATCATTATCATATAGATTCGTGAGGTTGCCTCCTGTCAGAAAACGATCAACGAATAATCTGAAATTGCATCAGAATCGTACCCATTCTGAATGTAGCATTCTTATATGAAGAAATCTTCAAAGTGTACAAAATCCATGAGAATTCTTCAATTAAACAGTTTTCAGTTCATTATTTGTAAATAAAAATATAAATTGAAGAATGGATTAACTTTGAATTCATTATTGTGGGCTTTGAATTGAAAACTTTTGGTATAAAGATTAAATTCAGCATTAAAGAATTTTCATTTATGGAAAAATTCATGTTTCTGATGAAATTTGCCCGGCATGTTTATATGTTCAGAGAAAGAAAAATACTCTTCCTATTTTATCCAAATTCATATATGATGTACATTGAAAAGCACAGGTTCATATTATAATTCGAAAATCATTCAACAGAAAAAAAACCAAAATACGTCCCTGCATTTGACTACAACAAGTATAGAATTCCGAAATAATTCCCACCAATCTTTGATTGCAACCATATTGGCAGATCCATCCTGAACGTAGGATCTGAAGACTTGCCTGAAATAACTCCTCAGAGATCAGTCATGCACTCGAACAGATGAAACAACGAAAATCTCCAGGGGAGGATCGTATAACATCTGAAATGCTACAATTAGGAGGAAAAACCCTTGAACCAGTCTTAAAATTACTTCTGAATAAATGCCTAGTTGAGGGAAAAATACCAGAATCATGGAAGAATGCTGAGGTAATTCTGTTGTACAACAAAGGCGACAGCACAAATATTGAAAACTATCGACCCATAAGTCTGCTTTTCCATATTTGTAAGCTCTTGACGAAGATTGTAACTAATAGATTAACCAAGAAGAGGGACTCATATAAACCAGTTGAATAGGCGGGGTTCAGAAAGGGCTACGGGACCATAGATCACCTTCAAACTGATAGAACAGTAATAGAAAGAACTACCGATTATAATATCCCTATACATCTTGCATTCATCGACTATCACAAAGAACTTGATAGTATTGCAACATGGGCATTTCTCAGTGCTTTGGACGATGCAAGAATCGATTCGAGATACTCTACACTGATCAAAAACATCTATAGAAATGCCACTTTTCATGGTAAGATAGACGATGATTTAAGAACAGATAAAATTGCACTAGAAAAAGGTGTTCGGCAGGGTGATACCATTTCTCCCAAACTCTTCACACTAGCACTGGGAAATATCTTTAAAGAGCTCAATTGGGAGAAAAAGGGGCTGAATATCGACGGAGCCACTTGAGATTCGCTGATGACATTGTTTTCATTATCTCCATCTAAAGAGAATTGAAATCAATGCTGACCGAGCTAAACAATCATTCCAAAAGAACAGGACTCAAAATCAATTTGAACAAAACGACAATTATGAGTAATATCAACATCAGAATCGATATCGACGACATCATCTTGGAAACAGTGGACCGTTATAACTATTTAGGCAACACAATAAAAATCGGTGAGGCAAATGACACTGCCGAAATAAAACGTCGAATCCACCTAGCATGGGCCGCTTTTGGAAAACTTGGGACCGAAATATACCAAATTCTTTTTAAAGAAGAGTATATAATAGCTGTATAATCCCTGTGGCTACGTATGTCCATAATGAGAATAGTGGCGGACCAACTTAGAGTCACGCAGAGAGCTATAGAGAGAGCCATGTTAGGGATAAAGTGCGAAACGATGACATAAGAACCAGAATCAAAATAACAGATATCATGGAACAGGTGGCGAGCCTTAAGTGGCACTGGGTTGGACATGTCGCTAGACAGGATGCAGATGAATGGACAAATAAAACAACATTCTGGACACCAAGAACAAGGAAGAGAGTTCTAAGAAGACCCCAAACAAGGTGGCTAGACGATGTGAAAGTCATAGCAGGAGACCAATGGATGAGAACTACTAGAGACAGAAATGCATGGGAGAAATTAGAAGAGGACTATATCCAACAACATAGGATGAATGAAGGCTGAAGAGAAGAAGAAGAACTATGTCTAGAAATGAATGGTGATCTTTTTGAACAATTATTATGAAATTTAGGAAAATAGAGTTTGATTCGTTTTGATATCCTTAAATTTGACTTGGGAAATTGGACAACACTGCAGTTTCGCATTTTTCCTCTCAAATTATCAATTATCCGATGACAAAAGGACAGTTATATGTTAATGCTCTGAGAACTGTCATATGTACGTGCAGGAATCTAAGTGCCTTTGCCAACTTCAGGTAGATACGTAAAATTTGTTTTTTCGCCATAACTTGAAAAATTGAAATCTCAGGTACAGGGCATGTATAGAAAACTTCATTTAGTTTTTTACGAATCTGATGAATTGAAGAAACATATGGGTTACAATTTGAAAAGACGTAGTTTTCGATGTTTTTTCGGTTCGAAATATGAGGCGGAAAAACAGCACTCTGTATACTGACTGAGATTCAGTCGGATATGAGTTGTGTCGCGCATGGTTTTTTGTTTGCAAATCATCTTTCACTATTTTGGTAGCTCACGCCGTTCTCGAGATATAATAATTTTTGCAAAGAGCAAATAATCGATAATTTTCAAGTGAAACTGGGATATTTCACGAACGAAACAAGATATACTTATGTATGAGGTGTTTTTGTAATTGAAATGACAAGTGCTACCGAACTAGTCGTCATCAATATACAGGGTGTTCTATATTAAATGTTGGTATGACCTTCCTTGAGTTCATCAGCACTATTATTATTTATTTCACATGGAGGCTGTACTAAAATATTAAATACGGGACATCCTGTATATCCCTCAAGGTCGAACTAAAACTTTATCATTATATCACCAAACACAAATGAATCAATTGTCCTCTTAATATGATTTCAATGGCAAATGACAGTTTTGTCTAACAATAGAATAATGTATAATTTATCACAATACAATACTGAATTTATTGTTGGACACTCCTACACGCTCCGGGTAATATATATATTTGTGCATGAAATTTATTAACATACAACTGACATTTTTATGTAATGCCAAACTATTTCATCAATGTCTCGTATGAAGTCGTTCGGGATGGCTCTTTATGATCGCGATAGTGTCCTATGAATAATATTAGTCTTGAATTTGAGAAATGACACAAGATCGCCATTTGCATCTCTAATGGGATATCCACCCACCCATTAGAATTGAACATGTCCAACGTTATAGCATACTTAAAATAAACTATACGAAATGAGAATAATACGCTCTTTCTCCAACAGTTTCGAATAAATCTAAATTTATGTAAAAATGACCTCATAAAATGGACGAATACGCTATAAATTGTTTTGTTTGACATGCATATAATGAACGTTTCGCGATTGAGCGAGAAAGGATATGACTACATTTATGTCCGTCTTAGAGAATAGAATGAAGTTCATGAAAAATGCTTACCCCAAAAATTCTCGAGAATATACAGGGTGTTACATAATAGTATGTCACAACTTGAGGCTGTGAATCTACGTGCAATTTTAAGAAAAAAAGTTCATACAAACAAAGGTCCGCAAAAGCTGCGTTACGGAGCTACAGGGTGTTGAAATTGTTTTTTCTTCAAAACTCCTGCAGTTTTCGAGATATTCAGCCATATTCGGAATGCGAGCTATTTTTTCTATCACTACACGTCCTGAATTTCAACTAGAATCTACAAGGTGTTTTCTTTTCAGGAGCCATGACACCAGACAGGCGAACATTTTAAAATATCCACAGAAAGTTGAGGGAAACTGGTACTTTTACCGCAAATAATCATTTAAAAGGTGCAACTCAAACTATGATAACTCCTGATATTGAGGAAGCAGTTTTAAATTATATTGACTCGAATCCTCATGTAAGTTCAAGAAAAATTGGAAATCAGATGAATATTTCACATGTTCTAGTTTGGTGGATTCTCCATAACTTGTTGTACCCGTTTTATAATGAATGCGTCCAAACTCTACTTCCTCGAGATTTTCCTTCAAGACTGAATTTCTGCCGATGGTTCTTAGATAAAATTGGAGAAAATGCTCCTTTTGATAGTGAAATAATGTCCATAGTCGAAGCTAACTTTTCCAGAACTGCTATCACAAATTTCACAATAGTCATTATTGGGCTGAGGAAAACCCCCATTTGATTGAAGAATCTCATCATCAAGAAAAATTCTCTGTAAATAAATGGGTCTGAATAAATGAATATTATTCGATTGGGCCATTTTTTTATCTAACAGACTAAACGGTCTCGCCTATAGGCAATTTCTTGAGGAGGAGTTACCTTTATTACTCGAGGATATGCCACCTTTGGTGGGAAACATAATGTGGTTCATACATGGACGGAGACCAGCACATTTTAGTGGAGAAGCTAGGGAATTCTTGAATAATTAATTCAACAACCGATGGATAGGTCGGGATGGGCCAGAACCATGGCCTCCTAGGTCCCCAGACTTAAATACTTTCGAATTTTTCCTATGGGTTTATACCACTCCAGTGATTTCTGTAGAAGAATTGAGAATTCGAATAATAACCTCTTGTGACACGATAAGAAATACGCAAGAAATATTCCAAAGAGTGGGTGATGATATGCGAAGGACAGAGACCTTTTTTAGTTGTTCTTTTTTTAAGTTTGATATTGAATAAAAATAAGTTGAGTCGCACAAGACGAGCTATCAAAATAAGAGCAAATTTTGGGTATACCTATGGAGTATTTCTTTATTTTTTTTTATTCAGCGAATAACATATAATTCAAACAATCCAAATTCAATAATTTTTCACTCGAAAACGGTTGGAGATATGAAAAAATTACAGGTGTCAAAAAAGTTTCTAAATTGAACGAAGATGACGAAAATTGAATTTACAGTGATCAGTGGCGTACTGCAAAAAAGTTTGAAAGGGCAAAAGAAAACACCTTGTGAATTTCAGTTAAAATTTATAACGTGTAATGATTGAGGCTGTGAAAAATAGCTCGCATTTCAAATAAGGGCTGAATATCCCAAAAACTTCAGGTGTTTTCAAGAAAAAACAATTTTTTCTGGGAATTTAAACACCCTGTAACTCTGTAACGAAGCTTTTGCGGACCTATGTTTATATGAACTTTTTTTTCTTAAAATTGTTCGTAGATTGACTCCAACAAGATGTGACATGTCCATTTAGTGCGAGTTTGTTGGATAGCTCTGATCAAATTCGATGTTTCAGTACAGCAGCTATGTAAAATACTGTAGATAGAGAAAAATGAACCCCCCACTCTCGAGCTCGATATTTGAGAAAACTCATGAATGAAATCGTAATCAGCTATCTTTTTCACTTTTCAAGTTATTACGAAATTCTGAATTTTTCGCAATTTCGACGTGTGACGATATCTCGAATCCTATCGAAGTTTTCATCAAAATTTACAGCATCGCTTTCAAAGTAGCCCTCTTTCGATATAATACATTGTCGCCAACAAATAATCGAATCATCGAAACATTTTCAAGAGCTTTTTCCGGAATCGACTTCAGTTCTCGCCGCTAATTCTCTTCTTCTTCTATCGGTTCAAAACGGGTACCTCGAAGTGGTAATTTGAGTTCTGGAAAAAGAAAAAAGTCGGCCGGTGTATACAGTGGTTCTTCTTCTTTCATGTGCTGTGTTTGGTCTTCCTGACGTTAGCAATCACTTCTGCAGAGGCATTCCGATCTTCCGCTTTTCTGAAGAGTTGTTCTGCCTGTCGTATTCTCGTCCAATCTCGGATGTTCTTAACCAAGTATATCTGTTTTCTGCCGACTCCTCTACGTCACTTTATATTTCCTTTCATTATTAACTGTAGTAGTTTGTACTTAGATCCACGTAATATGTGTCCAAGATACTATTCTTCCTACATTTGATATTTGTTAACAGCTCACGGTCACTTCTGCTCTTCTAAGAACTTCTGTGTTAGTTTTTCTAGCTGTCTACGGTAGTTTGAGCAGTATTCTATGAGCCCACATTTCAAAAGCCTCCAATGTTGACCTTTAGAATCCAAGTTTCTACTCCATATAACAATACCGACCAGACATAGCATCTAAGCATTCGTTGTCTTAGTTTAAGATTCAAATTGTCGTTGCAGAACAAAGTTCTCATTTTAATAAAGTTGGTACGAACTGTCTCAATTCTGCACTTTATTTCTATGTCTGGATTTACCTCTTCTGTTATATGAGCTCCCAGATATTTCATTGTCTCACGCACTCAATGCGTTTGGCGTTCAGTTGTAATTCAGCTTCATTATGACTTTAGACAACTAGATAGATAGATAACACAGCTCTACAAAAAAAATTTTTTTTATTGTTGCCCTGGATATCATCGCAAATTTTTATGTTTTCAAGTGCCCAGATTACGAATATATTCATGAAAGTTCTCAATGTGCTTGTATTTTCATGATTTTTGCATTTCTTATATTTTGAACAATTATAAGGTTGTTAGAAATAAAATTTAATTTTCCAGTCATGATTAGGCTTCTGCGCAACTTTTTCGCGCATACAAACATCACCTGATCCCCACTCTCAGATCCCTTGCTCCACAGAACAGCTGAGATCTCAGTTATTTGACAATATTGAAGTACATATACACGTAAATCAGGATAAAGTGTCATGGATTAATATTTTGTTTCAATTACTGAATGTCCATTCTTATATATTTGTCTTCTAGTCTAAAATATGAGTTCGTCACGAAGAAAGTGTAAATATTGTAGTGATTTATTTTGTTAACTTTGCGATGTTTATATACCAAAAAAACAAAAAGAAATATCACAGACTTTGTCAAGGAGACTGTTGAATATTTTGGTTTCAAAATGGACAAATTACGTAAACCATGGGTTCCTAATAAAGTTTGTAAGTCCTGTGTTGAGTCTTTACGGTTGTGGAAAAAAGGTGAACGTTCTGGATTAGACTTTGGTATTCCTATGATCTGGATGGAGCCTACGAATCATTTAGATGATTGTTACTTTTGCGTAGTAGATGTTAAAGGTTTTAATCGAAATCAAACGTGGAGATACCCAGACTTACAGTCTACGAAATGTCCGGTTCTACACAGTGAAAATCTCCCTCGGCCCATATACATTTCAAAAGTAATTCGCATGCCCTCAGAAACAATGATGTTACCAAATTCACAGAAATCGGGACCATCTACTAGTGGAAGTGAATGGGAAGGTGAAACATCTACGCCAAAGTTATTTTCTCAAAATGAACTCAGTGATTTAATACGTGATCTCAATCAATTTATCAAAACAAGGATCAGAACTGTTAGCCTCAAGATTGAAAGAAAAAAATTTATTGGCACCAACAGTAACAATTACAACATACAGAACGCGAGAAAAAGAGTTATTACAATTTTTTAGTGAAAATGAAGGATTAGTGTATTGTAATGATATCGCGAAGCTGCTTATAGACATGGGTTTAAAAGAGTACAAATCTACTGAATGGCGCCTTTTTATTGATAGTTGCAAAAGAAGTTTAAAATGCGTCTTATTGCACAATGAAATAAATTTGCATCAATTCCAATTGCCCATTCAACGAAGCTCAAAGAAGAATATGAAAATGTAAAATTAGTTTTAGAGCAAAGCAACTTCATTGGGAACAAGATGTTTGGCCTGTAAGAAATTCTTTAACTGTCGGTAAAGCCAACGTAATAAGGGAGCCGCTGGTGAGCAGAGACAAAATCATACTTCCACCATTACATATTAAGTTAGGTATGATTAAGCAATTTGTAAAAGCGTTGAACAAAGACGGAAATTGTTTTAATTACATTTGCAGAAAATTTCCGAAGCTTAGTATGGAAAAATTGAAAGGTAGAATATTTGATGGTCCTCAAATACGGCAATTGATGAAAGACTCAGATTTTATCAAAGTTATGACTGTTCCGGAAAGTAAAGCTTGGAAAAGTTTTGTGTTGGTTGTCGAAAATTTCCTAGGTAACCATAAAGCAGCAAATTATGAAGAAATTGTGCAAAATATGCTGACAAACTTTCAGACTTTAGGAGCAAATATGAGTATTAAGTTACACTATCTCCGCAATCATCTAGATAAATTTCCGGATAATTTAGGAAATTATAGTGAGGAACAGGAGAGCGGTTTCATCAAGATCTAAAAGTGATGGAAGAAAGGTATCAAGGTCGATGGGATTGTCACATGATGGCAGATTACTGCTGGTCTTTGAAAAGAGATTGTCCCTGAAAATTATAGAAGAAAAGCTCATAAAAGGCGTTTTATGGAAATATGAAATATATTTTCGACATTTTCCTCTTAATTTACTTCGATGTATCCGAATTTCTCAAAACATAACTGACATTATAAATATATCTGTTATTTTGTTTCTTGTTTTACGATTTTTGTTATGTAAAATGAAAATAAAGATTTAAAAAGAAATCAGAGCAAATCCTACAAAATCATTGATAGTTTCACGAATTGTGTGCATAAATAGACCCAAAATCATTTTCATATCTAGGGCAACAAAACCATTGTAGACCAGTGTAATCTTTTATTGATTCCTTGTTACAAAATAACATGATAAAACCCATTTCTGGGCGTGGAACATGTCAAGAGAAATTTAGATACAGCAATGTGGAAGAAATATTGAAATGGTAAGTAAAAACAATATACAAAGAGAGCTCGAGTCACAGTCTGTATAATCCGATGCGGGTATATCAAATCACAATCACAACTTTGTTTTCATAGAATTCAGTTAAATTATAGTGACCTTTACTTTTCAAGTAGTTTTTCAGTTTCACTTTTAATTTCATTTTAGGAAGATTTTTGGCCGACAACGGCAGCATATTATATAATTTAATCATTGTATATCTTGCATTTTTTTGTGAGTATGTAAAATTATATTCTTCATCTATTAAATCTTTTTTCCTTGTGTTGTAATTGTGTTTCATAGCACCTTCAACAACAAAAAGATCTCTATTCTCTATAACAAAGCCTATACACTCGTTAATATACAAGTCATAAACAGTCAGAATGCTGTTTTGAATGAAAATCTGTTTACAAGAGTCCGTACTCATCAGACCGAAGATGCATCGCAGACTTTTGCAACTTGACGATTCTATCTACATAAGTGGAGTTCCCCCAAAATATTATGCCGTATTTCAGTCTTGAAAGGCCATAAGCATGATATAGCATTAGTACTTCATTTTACCCACATTTCTTGCTATAATTCGCAAAGCATGGCAAAATCTAGACATGTTTTTTGCTAGATAATCAATATGTTTCTTCCAATCTAGTCTCCTATCTAAGCATATTCCTAGAAAAACTGAATTTTCTACAGATTCAATCAGAGTGTTTTGATAATTTATCGTCATGCGTTCAACAGCCCTATTTCCGAATAACAGAACGTTTGTTTTCGCTACATTCAATACAAGATTATTTGCTGAAAAAAAATGATCAAGATTTTGTAGGGTTTCAAGGATTTAAATTTTCATATTTTGCATATCTTTTTCACTCAATACTAAAGTTGTATCATCAGCGTATAAAACTGTATGCTCATCAGTGACCTCTGACACATCATTTGTATAGATTATGTAGATGAGCGGTCTCAAAATAGAACCTTGTGGAACACCTCTTTCGACCGTCATCAAGTTTGATTAGATCAAATTACCATCATCATCATTTTCTACCACACATTGTTTTCGGTCTGTGAGGTAAGGTAAGATTCAATGCAACCCCCTCACACCATACATTTCAAGTTTCTTGAGAAGTAGCTCATAATTCACGCTATCAAACGCTTTCTTCAGATCTATTAAGAGTGCAAGTGTCGCTTTTTTCTCATTTTGTGAACTAATTATTTTTGTTAGAGCAGTGTATATGGCTCTACTAGTAGACTTGCCCTTCCTGAACTCATTTTGTTGTTCAGTAATCACTGAGAAATTATCAAGAAAACTGACTAGCCCATCGCAAATCACTCTCTCAAAGATTCTACCTATGTTTGACAGCAATGAAATAGGCCGGTAGTTATTTTTATCATTTTTAGCTCCCTTTTTAAATACAGCTATAACATGTGCTAATTTTAGTTGTTTAAGGTACCTACTTGTACTGAGCATAATGTTCAAAATGTGTGTGAGTGGATAACATATAATATTAGCAGAAGTTTTAGGAACAGAAACAGGTACTTCATCATACCATACCACCCCCCGATTTTTTCCATTAAGATCAATGATTATTATTTTTTTTTGACTTCTGCAGGATAAGTAGGTGTTAAATAAACTGAATCCCTGCATCTTTTGACAAACTTAAATTTTTCCCTATGTAATTTTCTCTCAGGAACAGAATTGATAGTATGATTATTTAGGTTGTTTAAAGCGGAGTTTCTATTAGGAAATTTATCAGAAAAAGCCTCTGTGATCGGCTCCTTTTCCTTGATTTTCAGTAATTTGCTTTACTGAGATTTAACGGGGTTATTTACTTTATGAATTTGGGCTTTAGGCTTTTTTACTTGGTAAAATTTTAGAGTTTTAAATAGGTAGTCATTTTATTTAACGCAATAACAGTATTACCCTTTATCTGCTTTTGTAAAAATAACTTCATTTAGTTGAGATTTTTGTTTGATGGCCTTTAAAACATTTTGTTCTTTACTCGGTTTAGAGTCAGCTAATGATTCATTTTTCATAATGTTAGATGCTAAATATTTAAGGTGAGTGTTATTAGGAATATTTTTCAGGAAAATTTCAGTATCTATGCCAAGTTCCTCTAAATCAGATTTTATCTTGTTTGATTTAATATTGTGTTTGAAACCTTTCTCCAAGAGATTTGTTTCATCAGTTGTGAAATTAGTATCAGAAAGGTTAACGAATCTATCAAAAATTGAATTTTTTCAAATAAAGTGTAGATTAAAGTTAAACCTTGTGTTTTTATCTCATTTATATCATGGATCTACATCAAGTAACGGCCTCCACAATTCGAAAATTCAAAAAAGACATATAAATGTTAACAATACCAAATTTATGGTATTCAGTAGACAGGAAAGATAAATTGATTATAATGAGTGTATATGCCAGTCACCTTTGAAGATTTTAGTGAAAGACTGGAAGAAATAATAGTGTATGTGATTGACAAGTATGTAAGCTTCAAAGTTATTTTGGCAGGTGACTTTAATTTAGATTTATTCGAAGAAAGAGGTATTATCTCTTCGTTCATTGATATATTGAATATGTATGGTTTCCACCTACAGTTGAGGTTGCTACTAGAGAAAGACAAAAATCCCCATTGACAATATTTTTGTGAATCTTGATAATAATTATGAATGTAACGTTCTGAAAAAGATATCTCTGATAATCATTGGCAAAGGTAGATTTCATGCATTTCTTTGATTCAAGTGTCGAAAAAAGGCCATGCGTATTGAAAAAAAGAGTTTTCTCACGAGATAAATTAGCGCAATTAAATATTGAGCTGGGTAATTTATGTTGGGAAAGGGTTTTCCAATCTGAAGATGTTGATTGGGCATATAATATCTTTACTGAATCTCTAGTTCAAAGAATTAAGAAAATATGTCCAGTTGAATCATTTAATGTGAAACCTAAAACAAATTAACGGATTATGGTGGACATAAGAATATCATGTAGAGAAAATGAAAACTTTTTATAAAAAGAACAAGGTATTGTTTCTGCTGCGCTCTATAAAACCTATTGTTTCATTTTAGCTAAGATATTACAAAATGAAAGGTTCATAAATAACTCTGAAAGAAAACTAAAGCGTCATGGGCCTTAGTAAAGCAATAATAAAAACAAGTACTGTGTTTTAAGAATTTTACTTAATAATTGCGATTCGTAACGCGTTTCACTACACCGTAGCTTCTTCAGACGAATGAATATACAGAAAAATATAAATGAGAATATAACTATAAATGTTCTTGAGTAATTAAAAGCTTATTGGGTTGCTTCTTCTTAAGTGGTTATTTATGACAGGTATATCCAATAAAATTAAGGAATAGATTGCTCCCCGAAAAGATTCAATAGAGGTGAAGGGCTTAAATCGACTTGTTCATTGATGAGTCTACCAGAGTGTTTGTATTTATTGATTTCTAAAGTTTCCCAAAGATCTACCTTCCAATATTTATTATCTGTATGCAAAATTTCAAACTGTGGGTCGAAAGAATGATTATTTAAAAGATCAGATTCAAATTTGAATCTGATTCTTATATATAATCATTCTTTCGACCCACAGTTTGAAATTTTGCATACAGATAATAAATATTGAAGGTAGATCTTTGGGAAACTTTAGAAATCAGTAAATACAAACACTCAGGTAGACTCATCAATGAACTAGTCGGTTTAAGCCCTTCACCTCTATTGAATCTTTTCGGGGAGCAATCTATTCCTTAATTTTATTGGATATACCTGTCATAAATAACCAGTTAAGAAGAGCAACCCAATAAGCTTTTAATTACTCAAGAACATTTATAGTTATATTCTCATTTATATTTTTCTGTATATTCATTCGTCTGAAGAAGCTACGGTGTAGTGAAACGCGTTACGAATCGCAATTATTGAGTAAAATTCCTTAAAACACAGTACTTGTTTTTTATTATTGCTTTACTAAGGCCCATGACGCTTTAGTTTTCTTTCAGAGTTATTTATGAACCTTTCATTTTGTAATATCTTAGCTGATTTGATTACTTTTTTTTCAAAATAAAACAATAGATTTTATAGAGCGCAGCAGAAACAATACCTTGTTCTTTTTTATAAAAAAGTTTTCATTTTTCTCTACATGATATTCTTATGTCCACCATAATCCGTTAATTTGTTTAAGGTTTCACATTAAATGATTCAACTGGACATATTTTCTTAATTCTTTGAACTAGAGATTCAGTAAAGATATTATATGCCCAATCAACATCTTCAGATTGGAAAACCCTTTCCCAACATAAATTACCCAGCTCAATATTTAATTGCGCTAATTTATCTCGTGAGAAAACTCTTTTTTTCAATACGCATGGCCCTTTTTCGACACTTGAATCAAAGAAATGCATGAAATCTACCTTTTGCCAATGATTATCAGAGATATCTTTTTTCAGAACGTTACATTCATAATTATTATCAAGATTCACAAAAATATTGTCAATGGGGGGATTTTTTGTCTTTCTCTAGTAGCAACCTCAACTGTAGGGTGGAAACCATACATATTCAATAAATCAATGAACGAAGAGATAATACCTCTTTCTTCGAATAAATCTAAATTAAAGTCACCTGCCAAAATAACTTTGAAGCTTACATACTTGTCAATCACATACACCATTATTTCTTCCAGTCTTTCACTAAAATCTTCAAAGGTGACTGGCATATACACTCATTATAATCAATTTATCTTTCCCTGTCTGCTGAATACCATAAATTTGGTATTGTTAACATTTATATGTCTTTTTTTGAATTGTGGAGGCCGTTACTTGATGTAGATCCATGAAATAAATGAGATAAAAACACAAGGTTTAACTTTAATCTACACTTTATTTGAGAAAATTCAATTTTTGATAGATTCGTTAACCTTTCTGATACTAATTTCACAACTGATGAAACAAATCTCTTGGAGAAAGGTTTCAAACACAATATTAAATCAAACAAGATAAAATCTGATTAAGAGGAACTTGGCATAGATACTGAAATTTCTCTGAAAAATATTCCTAATAACACTCACCTTAAATATTTAGCATCTAACATTATAAAAATGAATCATTAGCTGACTTTAAACCGAGTAAAGAACAAAATATTTTAAAGGCCATCAAACAAAAATCTCAACTAAATGAAGTTATTTTTACAAAAGCAGATAAGGGTAATACTGTTAAATAAAAATGACTACCTATTTAAAACTCTGAATTTCATTTCGTCCGAAACTATACAATTTTAAACAAAGATCCAACTATTACATTCCAGAAAAATATTAAAATTGCAATAAATGACGCAAAATCTTTAATTGAAGCAATAGATAAATACAAATTAATTTTACCAAACCCTCAACCACCTCAACTGTATTCACTCATTAAATTGCATAAAGTAAATAACCCCGTTAGACCAGTCGTATCTTACGTTACAGCCCCAGCCGTGAAATTGTCGCACTACCTTATAGATATCATTAAAATTATTGTTCATTCAAATCAAAATTTTCTATAAAAAATCTTTCGAATTGATAAATAACATAAAAACGTTAACCTACCACCTAACGCAAAACTTATTTCGTTTGATGTTGAGAATTTATACCCAAGTGTTCCTCCAAATGATGTCAAAATATTAATCGAAAACATGTTGAATTCGAATCATGTTAACCACATAATTAAATCTGAAATATTGAATCTCTTGGACGTTTGCATTGAACAAAATTATTTTTATTTCAACAACATCTATTACAGTAGTGAAAATGGTTTGATCATGGGAAATCCTTTGAGTCCACTTTTAGCAGAGATTTTTATGAATAATATTGAACAGAAAATTCATACACATCCACTCATTTCCAAATGTCTTTATTGGTATAAATATGTTGACGACATCTTAGTTTCATTGGAACTACTCGTCAATTAGACTTATTTCTTAATTTCATTTTCCATCCATTTGAACATTAAATTCACGATAGAAATTGAACAGAACGATTCCATTAATTTTTGGACTTGAAAATCACTAAACGAAATAATAATCATGTTTTTCGGTCTTTCGTAAACCAACACATACTGATACAATTATACATAACTACTCATTACATCCAATTCAACACAAAGTTGCAGTTTTAAACAGCATGGTACATCGGTTACTCAATTTACCTTTATCAGTAGAAGATTATAATAAAGAGTTAAACATCAACAAACAGATAGCCATTAATCATTCATATAATCCGGATATGATAGATCTAATCATTCGTAAAAACTGTATCAGAAAGCAATAAATGAAGTATATCCTATTCATAAAGACTATAAAATATTCAACAGTTTAACATTCTGCGGTTCTGCAAGTACAAATATTAAATCCTTTCTCGTCAAACAAAATCTTAATATAACTTTCAAAACTTCTAATAACTTAAGTAAACATATTAAAAATAATAAATCTCGTGTTGAAAAATCAAGTAAATCAGGAATCTATAAACTCAATTGCGGTTCTTGTGATAAAATTTATATCGGTAGGACCTATAGGAGTTTTGGCATAAGAACATCTGAACATAAACGTAGCTTCGATAAAATAAATCTGATTCAAATTATTCAAACCACTTAATAAAAGAAACCATTCATTCAATAAAAACTTTGACATATTACATATAAAATCGAAAAGTTTAAAATTAGATCTCCTAGAAGCATTAGAAATAAATAGATACAAACATTCGGACAAGCTTTTGAATGAGCAGGTAGATGTGAATTATTCACCCCTACTTAACTTGTTTAATTAGTTTTTATTACCTTTCATACTAACTGTACAATGGCTCGGTGTGGATTTTCCTGTTATTCATCCAACTTGTTCTACGATTTGTTTATAATACCATACTCTTCATTCTGTTTGTCATTCTTGATAAAGCTGCTGTGTCAGCGAAACGTCGTCGAATTTCTTCGAATAAAGTGTAGATTAAAGTTAAACCTTGTGTTTTTTATCTCATTTATTTATATGTCTACCAATTTTCTGGCAGAAGCTGTTGATCTTGTTCAGTAGTTCTTGGAGTTCCTCTATATTTTCAGTTAGTAAAAACGCATCGTCTGCAAATTTTATAGTATTGATTGGTGTTCCGTTTACTTTCACTCATATTTTAGTTTCTTCTACGGCTTCCTTGAAAATCTGGTCTGCATATAGAATGAAAAGTAAGGGTGAGAGTACACCGAACTCCTCTGTTAATGTTCATATCCCTCGAAAGTCCATCTCCTATTTTAATATTTGCTTTTTCGTTCCAATATAATTTTTGTATTATTGTTATGTCCTTGGTGTCAGCTCCAGTTCTCTGTAGCATTTCAATGACATCTTGGTACTCTGTAGAATGCTTTTTCATAGTCGATAAAGCATGAGAATACGTCTTTTCTCTGGTCGCGACATTTCTGCAATAGTATATTTATACCAAACTACCCTCGCGTGTTCCGAACCCACTACTGAAGCCAAATTGGCTGTCGTCTAAGTCTTGTTCACCTTTGTTCCTGTTGTGGTAGTGGATTATTCGCAGGAATGTTTTCAGCAAGCGACTCGTAATACTTATCAGTCTGTAGTCCTTGCATTGTTTAGGATATTGTTTTTTAGGGATGGGTACAAAGGTTGACTTCAGCCAATCATTGGGAAGTATGCCTGTGTCGTAGATGGTATTGCAAAGTTTAACAATGAAGTCTATGTTCTCTTCATTCATCAATTTTAGGACCTCCATTGGTATGTTGCTCTTCTATTTTTACCCAACTCTAGAACATGCATTATTTCTAATTTAATTATTCCCAGTCCTTCTGACATTGTTGCCATATCTATTTCAGGTCTGTCGTCTCCGAATAAATCTGTGATGTACACTCGGAGGCAAAATTAGCGGAACACTCGAAAATTTAACCAAATTCGTCCGATATTTTTCCTAATTCTCAACCGATTTAGATGATTTTTGCGGCAAGTTATAGATCAACTCTTCTGCTTTGTAGATATTATGAGAGAAAACAAAAAAAATTCGAAAAAAATTCTATACGGGGGCAAAACTAAAAGTGTTTTTTTTGTCGAAAATTCGTAACACCCTGTGGAATTTCGTGGTCCGAGTTGAAACGTACAATATCATGTTCTGTCAGGACACATCTTCCTACAGTAACGCCCTTCTTGTTTAATGCATTTATCTCTATTTTTACAAGAGATATCCAATTTGAAGCGAAAAGTCACAAATTTCAAGAATTTATTATCAATCTTGCGTAGGTGCATAACATCGGAGCCAAAAAATAAAATCAAAATTAGAGAAGCGGAAATCTAACGAAATGAAAATTTTTGAAATTCACTGGCCAATTTCACGCTCCGGGAGAACTCGAAGTACACTGGAAAAATCGTTGATTTTGCACATTTATTTTTGACTTTTTTTGTGTGACACTCTATAATAATTATCATTCCTGTCCAAAATTGAGAGCAGGTGTGTATCCTGGCGATACACTCGTGAAATGAAATGAACATGTTGAGAAAAATGTTCATGACCCACAAAAAAAAACATTTGATTTTAGTAGCGAGTATGACTCCCCCGAGCTCTTATTACAGCGCGCATACGATTTCGCATACTCCCAATGATGTTGTCTATCATCTGTTGAGGTATGTTGTCCCACTCTTCCACCAAAACCAATGTCAGCTCTTCAACGTTTCCTAGATTCCGTTGTCGAACCCTTCTTCCAAGAATGTCCCAAACGTGTTTGATCGGGTTTAAATCCGGTGACCACGACGGCCAGTCCATTCGTAAGATCCCAACTTCATTGAGATATTCTATCACTATGCGCGCAGTATGAGGGCGCGCGTTATCGTGCATAAAAAGGAAATTTTCCCCTATGTAAGGAGCAAAAGGCACAACATGGGGCTCCAAGATTTCTGTTGTATACCGATGGGCATTAAGTGATCCATTGCCAATAATCTTCAGTTCTGTTCGTAGTCCCTAGCATATGCCACCCCATATCATAACTGACCTTTCACCGTATTGCTCAGTTCCTGCGAAGTTCGCTTGATTGTACCGTTCCCCTCGATGCCTCCATATTCTATCTCTACCATCCACGAAATTCACACAATATCGGCTCTCATCACTGAATAAAACTCGTCTCTACTGATTGATTGTCCATGCTACATGCTCCCTAGCAAACGCCAATCTTGCTACCCGATGGGCTCTATCGAGTCTTGGTGCTCTTGCTTGCGCGTATGATCTCAGACCAACTTCATTTAATCGTTTTCTGACTGTCCTCACACTCACGTTAATGGTATCCACTGCTTGTAAAATGTTACGTGCCTGAACAGCAGTAAGACGAGGATTTCTTATGGTTTGATTGACGATGAAACGGTCATGTATAGCGCGGGTTGCCCGATTTCTTCCTTGTCCTCGCCTCCTCACGTACAATCCAGTTTCCCTGTAACGTCGGTAGATTCGATGGATAACCGACGTCGAGACACCCAACATGGTACCGACTGAGCGGTAGGTGCGCCCTTCCTCGATCAATGTATCAAATCAAAGAATGGAAAACTCTCATTCTTTGAACAAGTGCAAATGTGGTCATATACAAAAAAAACGTGTGTTGTATTTTATATTTGATGAAATAAGGTGTGCACATGTGTAAATGAATAGTTTTATCAATGGTCCCAGAATTCGGTTGTGTATTTTAATACCTACCGACTGTTATCTCCTATGAATTCCTAATTTTCACCAAATTAACCAAATTGTCATCAATAAGTAATGCTATTCGAACATAAAAATCGCAAACGACAATTTCGACACGCCTGAGTGATAATAAGAAAATTCCAAATTGATAGACGAATTTTAATGACAATTTCTTGATTCAATGGAATTTCTCCAAAATGGTGATTTTCCACTTGAAATTAAATTATATTTTGCAAAAATAGAGATAAACGCATGAAACAAGAAGGGCGTTACTGTAGGACAGACCACTTGACAGACGATGATATTGTACGTTATAACTCGGACCACGAAATTCCACAGGGTGTTACGAATTTTTGTCAAAAAAAACACTTTTAGTTTTGCCCCCGTATAAATTTTTTTCAATTTTTTTCAATTTTTTTTCGTTTTCACTTATAATTTCTACAAAGCAGAAGAGTTGATCTATAACTTGCTGAACAAATCATCTAAATCGGTTGAGAATTAGGAAAAATTACGAACTTCGAATTTGGTTAAATTTTCGAGTGTTCCGCTAATTTTGCCTCCGAGTGTAGTTTTCCCAAATTCGATGTTTCTCCGCTTCATTTAAAGTTATGTTATTTGTTTCAGCTGTTAGCATCGGTGGTGATTGTTTCTTAAATTGTCCTCTCAATTTCTTGTGCATGTTAAAAATGTCGTCTTTAGAGTCTAGGTTCTCCATGTCCTCACATAATTCTTTGATCAATTTCTCTTTTGCCTGTTTTATCTTTCCTTTTATTGAGTTTTGCAGTTGTTTATAGGTTGATGGCTCATTTTTTGCCAAACGTATCTTTTCATCAGTTCAAGGATTTCCGTTGTCATCCATCTCATCTTCTGAATGTTCATAGTTGTGTTCAGGTTCTGCAGGCATACCTTATTGATCGTCTTTTTAAGTCGATTCCATATCATATCTACATTGTTAGATGAAGATCTCGTCAATGCATTAAGTTTGCTGTTTAAATCTTCTGTGGTTTTGTATCTCGTTCCGCTTTCTTGTAGTCTTGTGATGTCTATTTTAGGTGTTCGTATTCTCCTTTCAATAGTTTTCAGGTTAACTTCTATATTAGCAACTAGGGGGTTGCGGTCTGACCCTATGTCTGCCCCAGGATACGTTATGACCTTCTTAATGCAGTTTCTGAAACGTTTATTAATCAGAAAGTAATAAAGTGGTTGTTTGATAGTATTTGTTCAGTTTTCGGTCAGCAATTCACCTTGTGTGGTGGTGCATTATCGTGGTGAAAAATTTATTTCTTTCCACAAATCTGGCCTTTTTCGACGAATTTGCTCTCTCGAACGAGGCATAACACTCAGGAAATATTCATTCCTTACTGTCACAACACCGCCATAATCAAAAAAAGAAACAGTCTACATTACCGTAACTTTTGATGAACTTAACGTGATTTTTTCGATTTCGGTTTAGTTGGAAGGTGCCTTTCCGTATTTTGTTGACTGGTTTACATGTCAAACTCATAAACCCATGTCTCATCACCAGTGACAATAAGTTTCATGAATATTGGGTCGTTGTAGCTTGTCTTGATCGACCTTTACGCGATTTAATTTTTGAAGAACATTCAGGTCTTTTGGAACTAGTCGAGTGGTAACGCGCTAATATTACGCATTTGATTCGTAGACATAGAAATTTCATTGTCTGTCTCTCTCGAACTCAAATGACGGTTTTCTATCATAATTTCCTTCACTTCATCGATATTAACTTCAGTTGAAGATTTTGTAGGCCGAGCAGAGCAAGATAATTCTTCCACCACATCTCGGCAGTTGTTGAGTGCAGTGATAAAGACGATACGCAGTAAGCCTTCTGTAACATTTTCAGCGATTCGGCACAAGAAATTCCATTTGCAATACAAAAGTTGAGACAAATTCTTTGTTCCATATTTTTATCCATTGTAAAAATCGCAAAGCACACTCGTAAGAACTGACAAATTGGAACACTGTAAACCAAAAGTGCTCAAACTTGAACTGCTGGCGATCTAACTCAATATTTTCAGACTACTTACGATTGACTCTGAGAGGCTGCAAGTATGTGTGATGCAGGGTTGTCGTACATACACGATACACCCTACGTACCTACCTACCTAGATAGGGTGTACCGTAGCATACCGTCTTGATCAAAAAGTTCCCGATATTTATCAATAAGTCTCCTTCAAGGTACTCACCTTCGACTGCAACGCACTTATGCCAGCGCTTGATCCAATCCTCGAAACACTTTTTTACATTCAATTTGTGGTATGGCCTTTAGGGCCATCTTCGATTTTTCCATTATTTCCTCTTGGCTGCTAAAACGTGTTCCCTGGAGCGGTTCCTTCAGTCGACCGAACAGGAAAAATTCACAGGGAGCCAAATCAGGTGAATTTGGTGGTTGTTGGATGGTATTGGTGCTGTTCTTAGCCAAATTGTCACGGATAATGAAGGCATTATGAGACGGCGCGTTATCGTGGTGTGAAATCCATGAGTTGTTTTGCCACAATTCTGGTCGTTTTTGGCGAACGTCTTATAACGCCCAACTAATACTCCTTGTTGTTAGTTTGATCTTTTAGAAGGAATTTATGGTGCACAACACCATGGTAGTCCAAGAAAACTACACGGTAACAAAGTCGGGAACTTTTTGATCAAGGTGATATATAGAAATTAGCTTTCCACACAATATACATTATTTTACTCAAGGTTTGGATTAGGTTTAGTTAAGTTCTTCTTCATAATATCAATGAAAAATCTCATAGTTATTCAAAATTACGAGTTTATTGGTTGTTTCAAAACAAAAGAGTTACATATGGTGTTAAACTTAACTAAGAAGTGACTTTGGATGTTGAAGCGTGGCACTTCAAGTCCTCAGCATACTTTTCATAAGATGGTACTTAACCACTGAAAGCTAATCGCAAGCATGATGACATATGATCGTCAGTTAGTCAATTCCGATATTTTGACTTGATTATCTTCATTTCAGAAAATGCAGACTCGCACAAGTCAGTTGACCCAAACATTGCCTGCAGTTGAAGGGCGATTTGCCTTAGATTCGGATATTTATATTCAGATATAAAACAGCAGAAATTTGTATCAGCGGCTGTAGCTTTGAGATGTATATCTGATATAATCTGCACCAATTCATTTTTAACAGAACATGAGTTCATATTAAACTGACTTGCAATTTCAGTAGCTAATTCATCAATGTTTTCACATGAAGAAGGATAACTCATAAATGATGCTATATTTTACAATTTACTGCAATCATAAAAACGCACTTCGAATTGTCTCAAAATATTTGATAATTCAGCCTCATACGTATCATAATTCAACTAAGGAATCCTTGTTTTCAAAGACGGAAAATGTTTCAGATCCTTTCTTTTCTGTTGATCTATCATCAGTTGCAATTTACTTTTGGATGCGTTTATTGCGCTAATCATCTCAATAACAGTTTTTCCTTCACCTGGAAGTTCTAAGTTAATGGTGTTTAAGTGCATTGAGATGTCAGTCGATAATGCCAAAAAAGTCAGCCTTTTTTCGTTTTTCAACATCTGAGTGTCATCACCTCTTTCGTCTTGAAAAGCTGTTATTTCGGGCAATAACTCTTGAAATCTTTTCCGCGACTCAACCACCCGACGTCCGTGTGAAGAACTAAATCAGTGTGTTCAGCTGACTCCCTATCGTCCAACTCCAACTGAAAGAGCCGCCGTTGCAAGCTATGTGCACGGATGGAATTCACAATTTTTGTTGCAATGCCCATAATTTCCTCCGTGTTTAAAACTTTTGAACACAGAACTTGTTGATGTATAATGCATTGAAATGATAAAAATTAAGGGAAATCTTCAAAAGCTCGACACAATGCCACAAAACCATTTTTGTTTCCAGTCATAGCTGGTGCTCCATCGATTGTAATGTACACTAATTTATATATTGATAGCTTGTAGTTTTTTCCAAATTGAATAAAACGTCATATAAGACAAGGGTCTTCTCTTTCAGAGGAATGATTGTTGAAAATTCTTCCTTAGCCAACATGTCATTAAATACCATCCGAATAAAAATACACAGCTGGATAGTGTCTGTCATATCGGTGGATTTATCGAACTGTGAAGAAAAGTAAGTACATTTCATGATATCATGTTTTGGTTTATCTGCCAAATTCTGATTCATGACTTCAATACGCCTTGTGACAGTCGGACGAGATAACTGAAGTTCTCTAATAGCATCTATTCCTTCAATTATGCTGAAAAATATCAGAGTTTTAAATCGTGAAATAATACTTGAAATATTCTGTTTCATGGACAATTCGCGGATTTCAAAACGTCTAGAACTAAAATCCTGACTTTTCCCTGACAAGTAACTGATGTAATCAGGAATACTACTAGAAAAGAAGAAAATCGATAAGACACCCGGTATAGATATATGCGAAATCGTTCAAATTAATTTTGGACACCTGAAGCTAATATAAAATCAATTGTCGAGCATCTCAAATCTTGTAAAATGACCCCTGTACATAGTGATAATTGTTTCATAGTTTGTTAATGCAATGCTTCTTCTACGACAGAAATTTTAGTATATTGCTAAAATTTCTGGGCTTTCACAACATCAATCTATTACAACACTAGCCTCTACGAACCAATTCTACACTATCGTGCTCCAATTGTCACATCGGATCAGATAAATCGAGAATTCATTCACATTAATATCACGCCGTAAAAACTGTCCGTATTATAGAGCTATAATTACGTCAATAAATCAATGAATGTCCTTTTATTGTGCAAAATCTGCTCGACGCTGAGATATGATCTCCTTATATTAATTCATTTCTAATTTATTTTTATTGTCAGCTCTGATAGCGTGGATCAACAGAGCTCGAACGTTGATAAAATGACCTGATTTATCCACTTTTGTGGGTAAATGTAGAATTGCGGTTGCTATTTTGTAATCTCCGGTGACATGACTTGGTATATTGATCGGAATGTTGCTTTGAACCGATTTCACAGCGGGAAATGAACAAGAAATAATTATTTCATCATTATCGCTATCAAAAGAATGAAAAAGCCGATGGGTATAATGATAGACTGTATACCGGAATCGAATACAAGTGGGCATTTTATACGCATAACTGCCTTTGAATGAATATGACATATTACCAGTTTTTTTAATAGCATACGCTGTTACGCTACTGAATGATATCCATTCAATAAATTCCTGTCTTTTTATTGTACTCCTGATTTATACACTTTGCGTAATTCTACTCAGTAGTCAAATCTACCTTAACTTGTTTTCCTGATGCCAAATAAAAGGACAATTGTCGGGTCCAATTGTCTCGGGACAGTTGTGGAAATATCAGTGTCCAGCTGTATGAAAAAGAGTTCACCCGGTGAAAGTAAACAAATACTCAAAATCTTGAGATATGAAAGAATTTTACTATTGAATCATCAATTTATTTCAATTTTTACATTTTGTTTAACAGCATATGACTCATTTATGTTTTACACGCTAGAACATAGACACCATTAATCAACTGTTAGTACAAAAATAAACATCTATGATTTGTTAATATAAATCCAAAATTTCAGTTCTATGCGTTCTGTTTTAACCCCAACAACCTGTCGAAGTTGACAAGTTAGTTGGAAAATGGAGTAAAACAGTGAGCATTTTCGCGTAATAATTTTCTACAATATTTGAAGACAATTATCACAAAAGAATGAAGAATGTCTCGTCGAGTCGGTTACTTTTTTCGGCATAGAAGCACCACACCAGGCAACACTTTCCATTGAAGGATGAGATGGTGTCAAAATACTATGGACGTTTTAACCCTGGAAAGTCTAAATTAGTTTACAACATTGTCAGAGGTAATGAATCTTCGATTTATTCATACGAGTCGGGAAAAAAGCGCCAATCATCTGTTTGGGAGTTCCATAGGAAAGAAAAACCGGCAAAAGTTATCCATGGCCGTAATGTCTTCAAAAAGATGGTCATGTAGCAGCAAGTTCTTACAGAGTCCGGAAACCAATTGAAATTTAACTCAAGGAACCATCGAATTGTAGCTCATCTTGCATACAGTCCGTACCAACGATTTTTTTATTTTTCAAAAAATCAAGAAAGGAATGCGTGGTCAGTTTCAGTTTTCAGAAGGAGCTATCGATACCTTCCAAGCTGCAAAGAATTGGAATGAATGCTTCAAAAATTGGTTCGAACGAATGCAGAAATGTATTAATCTTCGCGGAGAATACTTAAAAAGACACTGAAGTTTCTAAGAGCTCTCATTTGTTTCATCCTAGCTCTATGTACGACATCCGTCATAGTAAATACAAACATGAATGAATAATACACTGGAAAGTGTATCATTTACGAGGTCACTTACAAAAAATGCTTGATTTAATGTAATTTGACACATTTTGCTGAAAACTTATAATGAGGAGAATAAAATTGAATATAAAATATTGAATGGTTTCAGCCGTTATTACTTAGTAGTTAATCATGATTCAAAAAACACAAGGTAAGGTTTACTATGCTTTACTACCAATAAATTATAAAATATACAGTGTTACTAGGGAATCTTGCGAAATCTCAGTATTGTGGGAGATCTCGCATTGTAAAGAAATGATCATCGAAAATGAACGAAAATTCCTATCATTTATATTTCTATTGGCTCTAATTGTTCTTCAGTAGCAAAATAGAGAAATAAAATCTCAAGCTAACCAGTAATTTATTCAAAAAGTAACATATTATTCTAAAACTTGAAAATAACTCCTCAAGAAGCATAAGATATAGGGTTTCATCTGCCAGCCGACTACGAATGCTGCATGCCAGATAACCAACAGAGGAAAACGCCCGTTCTGCGTCGATACTTGTTGGTACAGATAGAAGTAATTGGTGAGCGAACTGTAGATTTTATCCTTTGGACCCTCCTGACTCGTAGCAATTGATTTCTTAGTTCAAAATCATATCGAGTGACGATGACAAAGGTGCCACATGTTTTTGCGAACCCTCTTTCAATGCCATTTTCAATTCCTCATCAAGACTAACAAAAGCGTTCGCCATTTCAGGCTCTAAATTTTTTTCTCTGCAGCTAATGGAATTGAATCTTCATCATCACATTCATTTATGGCTTCATTTGCAACTGAAGATGTAGAGTGTTTGTTTTGTATACTGACTGCTATATTTGGTACTGTTCTTGTGTAATCTTCCGCTTAACTTCATTATTTCTTTTATGATTGAAGAATTTGGAGGCAGTTTGATCACTAGCAGATTGATTGAAATATACGTCGTATTCGACAGGGTCTGCCAACTAATACAATTTGAATTTGGGAGGCTTTTACTTGGTAAAATTCCATTATCAATAATAAAAAACAAGTACAGTGTTTTAAGGAGTTTTACTCAATAATTGCGATTTGTAACGCGTTTCACTACATCGTAGCTTCTTCGTCTGAAGACTAAAACTAAAATTCACATTTTTTTCAGGAACAAATATATATATATATAGGGGGTTTTACCCCGACGAGTTGCCCATATATCTGTTCATGCAATCAAACTGATTTCATGAAAACATATAAATCCACCACCCGGTAATTAATACCATTGCCAGGCAATTATTATAATCAAAACGTATCCTGGAATAATTATATATTAGGATAACGTTAAATGTTATGAGAATATATCAATCTACCAGAATATATACATACTATAGCATCATCAGACAATGATATCAATGTACCAACGAGTAGTGTCAGAGGCTTTCTCCCCGGAAAAATCCAGTGTACGGACAGTCAAGTAACACTGAATGTTACTCATTATTAGTTTCCTTTGTGTGAAGTGGTGAACGATCGAATAGAATACTGCTCTGAATATAAATATGACAAAATTGTCAGTTAATTATATTACATTTATATAAACAAATAAATAAAATATGAAATGAGATTCTGAGCAGTATAAACTAAAGGAAAACCTATGACTCTACCTCATTATTTTTTCGGAAAGAAACCTACGAAGAATATTACAAGATTTGATGACTGTTATCTTTTGTAACTGTTCAAACAAATTTTCTTCAATCCCAAAATCTCAATACTTTTGTGAAGATTTCCAGGTATAACACCTGTTGTGGAAATAATAATCGGTAGAATAAATATTTTCTTCATTTTCCTTATTTTTTAATCTTGTCGCCAAGCATCATATATTTAGAAATTTTTTCATTGTATTTATTTTGTATATTATGTGTGTCGGGTATAGCAATATCAATTATATATGTTATTTGATTCTGTTTATCATTGAGAATGATATCTGGTCTATTGTGTTTTACAGCTCTGTTGCAAAGAATTGGTTTATCAAAATAAAGTTTATATTTGTCATTTTCACAAGTAATCTCAGGTTCATATTTGTGAAAATTTTTTTCTTATATACATATATATATATATATATATATATATATATATATATATATATATATATATATATATATATATATATATATGTATATATGTATGTAGACGTTAGGCAATATTTCTGTTATTTTTCCTAAAAAATGTGATTTTAATTTTATGTTATTTCGAAGTATTTATAAACGAGTCAAGAGTGCTATTTTATACTTATACTTAGATATTTTAGAAAATATGCAGATATTTCTAATTACAAATACCTAGGAAACTTCGTTTCAAAATCAAAATTGAGAGCTAGGTCTAGGTGCAATAGAAAAATAAAAGTAGCGATATTTTCCGAGATTTTGCTGTTGCAAATTCATTAATTACATCGCTAAAATTTATACCGTCAAAAATTTCTTGTTCAATTGCTGATATTGTTAGCCCAGACAATCTGTCTTGAATCATTGTCGATCTCAAATAATTTTTAATGATTTTTAACTTTGAAAAAGATCGCTCGCCAGAAGCTACAGATATAGGCAATGTCAAAAGAATTCTTAGTGAAATGCTTAGGTTTGGAGAGGTGGAGATTAAATTGTTTTTAAATATATATTGTAAAATACTTAAGGGGTCAATATCATCAGGTAATGAAAACAACTTTAACGCTTTAATTTCGTTAAACAGATCATCGGAGTCTATATCCTTATTTTCCTGATCTGTCAGTCGCTCTTCAAGAATAGAATAATGTTTTAAAAGATCGCTTTCACTTAATTTGAATATGTCGCTAAGAATCCGAAAATATGCTCATACTCATTCAATAAGTCAAATCGGTTTTTTAGAGAGCTTATAGTTTGGTCTATAATTTTTAAGAAGAATTAATAGCTACTTGTAAAATACTTAAGGGGTCAGTATCATCAGGTAATGAAAACAACTTTAACGCTTTAATTTCGTTAAACAGATCATCGGAGTCTATATCCTTATTTTCCTGATCTGTCAGTCGCTCTTCAAGAATAGAACAATGTTTTAAAAGATCGCTTTCACTTAATTTGAATATGTCGCTAAAAATCCGAAAATATGATCATACTCATTCAATAAGTCAAATCGGTTTTTTAGAGAGCATATAGTTTGATCTATAATTTTTAAGAAAGATTAATAGATGACTATAATGACTAGAGTCAAACAGTTTTGGTTTCAATTTCCTCCTAACCGTTGATAATGGTGGAATGTCTTCTTCAATTTCGAGAGACGATGCTACTTCTTTCTTGAAATGATTGGTCAGATCTATATAGCTGGAAGTGATCAACTAAATTTTTTAGGTAGGTTTGGATTACTTTAATTTTAATTGTAGCACCTTGCACGTGTTTGCTGGCAATAATTATATGAAATGAAACGTCATGCCAAATAATAATTTCACAAATAGATTGGAAATTTTGTACAGACGTTAAGAGGGAACTCGCTTCATGTTTTGCATCCATGTGAAAGGAATTATCTTCAGCCTCTTCTAGAAGATTTTCTCAAACCTTAAGGGGCTTTAGTGCGCCAATTCTGCTGAACCATCTTGTCTCATTTAGAGGCTTTAAATTAACCCGGGGACATTTTTGCTCAAAACATACCACCTTTTTGTGGTAGACGAAAACAAATTAAATAACTCTTGCAAAAGAATAAAAGAGTTTATTGTAGCATCTGACACCTTAGAAGCGTCATTTACTGTTAAGTTCAAATTATGAGCCGCACAAGGTATAAAAAGGGCTTTCGGATTCCAATCAAGAATGCGTTTTTGAAGCCCAACATGTTTTCCCTTCACATTTGTCCCATTACCATAACGTTGTCCCCTAATGTGTTTTAATTCTAAATTTAATTTTTTCAAATTTTCTATCACAAATGTATATATCCCTTCTCCTGTAGAGTCATGTATTGGATTAAACGCAATAAAACTTTCCTTAACTTCAACCTTTTTTGAAGTGGTGTTAAGGACAACATACCTCAGAACAAGAGTAATTTGTTCAGTATGACTAGTGCCTGTTGTACAATCTAATATTATTGAAAAAAATTTGGAACTGCGAACCATTTCTAAAATATTATTTCTTACTTGGGACAACAATAATTCAATTATTTCATTCTGTATTTGCACGCCTAAATAATGAGTCATTTTAACAGATTTTTATTAGGAGTTATACACTCGGCTAACGTAATGTCCCATCACAGAATCAGAAGAGGCAAATCTCAACAGCTTTTAGAAAATTTCCATTATCATGTACGAAAACCTATTGAGAAGAACTATGAAATGCCAAGCATTGTGTAGATAAATACTTAACAATCGCAATTATTCTTTCCTACACGTCTCGACAATATTTTTTTTTCCGTTTCTAAAATCCGCAGATGATGAGCATTAACAGTCATAGATGTCTCCAACATTTTTTTAAAATTTACCCAAGTGTTTATATAACTGTTGTGTAAAATCGACGTTTCGTGTCTCTTTATTAGCAAAGAAAGTGTTGCCAATCACATACTCCACTTGTATCACAAAAAGCGTTAGGATTTTTACATTTACAAAACAACTTACAACAAAACCAAATACAGAATCTCTAGAAATATAGTGAATAAGCCAAGCCCTTTCGACTTTTTCTCCATTTGCTAGATTCCTTTCAAAGTGTTTGTACGGAAACTTTCTCTTATTTTTATTACTAGGAAAGCTAAAACTGATGTCTATCAAGGGCGGACCTCATTTAACCAATATTCTAGCCATCTCATTGGTGATTCTTTCGGGCCACAAACCGGGGTCGGACGGAATTATATCGACACTAGCCTCATTACAGCCTTCATCGAAAGTGTCACTTGCAGCAGGTATTTCGGTAGCTGACATTACCGAACTTTTTCAACAAGCTGAATTACCTGAAGTGGATTGTTCAAGTGCTGTAGACGAGGACGGTGTCATCGCTTCATCGTGCTCCGCATCAGTAGAAGCTGTTTTGCTGCTACAACCGATGCCATTTGTTGCAGGAACTTATGTTACTGTTGAAATTTCAGTTGATCCACTCACGGTTATTGATATAACGGATTTAGAACTTTGAGATTCGGACGATTCGGTCGCACCAACATCGATAGTCTCCGTGGAATCTCGATTGTTTTGCAAGAAACGCTTTAACATCCAACCATTTTTCCCCTTTCTTGAAGTATCAGTTTCTTTTGCTCGCGAAACTTTGCACCTGAAGGTCTTTTTCTTTTATCCTGAAGAAACAAATAAATAGTTAGTACTCATGGGAATTAATTTCTTAAGTAACTGCAATAGTAAGAACCATGTGGGTAGGGTAGGAAATATTCTTAAAAAGTTAACTAAATAACCAATAGTTTTTAACCCTTTATAGGGCAGATTATTATTAGGATATGGCCGATTAAAGTTTGCATATTTGAGTGAAAAGCAATTTGTTCGAGTGTTTCCGGCTCAAATCCTTTCAAAAATAAAGCCAAATAAGATATTAAACTAATTTGACCTTAAATGAGATGAAAAACACAAGGTTTAACTTTAATCTACACTTTATTTGAAAAAATTCGACGACGTTTCGCTGACACAGCAGCTTTATCAAGAATGAAAAACAGAATGAAGAGTATGGTATTATAAACAAATCGTAGAACAAGTTGGATGAATAACAGGAAAATCCACACCGAGCCATTGTACAGTTAGTATGAGAGGTAATAAAAGCTAATTAAACAAGTTAAGTAGGGGTGAGTAATTCACATCTACCTGTTCATTCAAAAGCTTGTCCGAATGTTTGTATCTATTTATTTCTAATGCTTCTAGGAGATCTAATTTTGAACTTTTTGATTTTATATGTAATATGTCAAAGTTTTTATTGAATGAATGGTTTTCTTTTATTAGGTGGTTTGAATAATTTGAATCAGATTTATTTTTATCGAAGCTACGTTTATGTTCAGATGTTCTTATGCCAAAACTCCTATAGGTGCTACCGATATAAATTTTATCACAAGAACCGCAATTGAGTTTATAGATTCCTGATTTACTTGATTTTTCAACACGAGATTTATTATTTTAATATGTTTACCTAAGTTATTAGAAGTTTTGAAAGTTATATTAAGATTTTGTTTGACGAGAAAGGATTTAATATTTGTACTTGCAGAACCGCAGAATGTTAAACTGTTGAATATTTTATAGTCTTTATGAATAGGATATACTTCATTTATTGCTTTCTGATACAGTTTTTTACGAATGATTAGATCTATCATATCCGGATTATATGAATTATTAATGGCTATCTGTTTGATGATGTTTAACTCTTTATTATAGTCTTCTACTGATAAAGGTAAATTGAGTAACCGATGTACCATGCTGTTTAAAGCTGCAACTTTGTGTTGAATTGGATGTAATGAGTAGTTATGAAAAATTGTATCAGTATGTGTTGGTTTACGAAAGACCGAAAAACATGATTATTATTTTGTTTAGTGATTTTAAGTCCAAAAATTAATGGAATCGTTCTGTTCAATTTCTATCGTGAATTTAATGTTCAAATGGATGGAATTAATGAAATTAAGAAATAAGTCTAATTGACGAGTAGTTCCAATGAAACATACTAAGATGTCGTCAACATATCTATACCAATAAAGAAATTTGGAAATGAGTGGATGTGTATGAATTTTCTGTTCAATATTATTCATAAAATCTCTGCTAAAAGTGGACTTACAGTAGTGAAAATGGTTTGATCATGGGAAATCCTTTGAGTCCACTTTTAGCAGAGATTTTATGAATAATATTGAACAGAAAATATACACATCCACTCATTTCCAAATTTCTTTATTTAACCAATTAATTATAAGCAGTTAATGTTGATAGTATAAAGTTGGAAACACTTACCATTTTATAAAAAATCAAGCTGTTGAAATTGCAGTCAACAAGTATTCAGCACTTAATTGAAAGAAAAAAGTAGAAAACAAAATATTACACAACACAACACCACACTTGACGAAACAAAAATAACCTTATATGTAAAAATTAAAAGGATTACTTGTTTTTATTCACTTGTTGCACGATCCAGTGAACTAACTGATTTAAAAACGCCTGTGGCGATGCATCGCTTTTATAGCGCTCCTGGAGTTATTCATGTCTGAACAGGAAAAATCAAGTAACTGCCGTCTGATGTCATTTTCTCGCAACATAGGAATCGGCAGTAACTGGATGATATACTAATGAAATTTCGTCTGTATTTATACCTAATCCTATTTAATTTCTCAACTTTTATTTTAATATTTTTTTTGACCCTGGGTTTTGGCCCCCGTGTGCATTGCACACTTTGCACGTATCGTTTAAAGACCCTGTATGAACATAGCGAACATTTGAACATATTTGTTTTACTCAATTATTCCATATAAAGATTGCAGAGTCCTTCAGACTTTCCTCGATAATTTAATGATAAGAGTGTTGGAAAGAGTTACGAACATATTGAATTTCAAGTACGACTTTTCCATATTTTATAATGAATATTTTCCTAATGGAATTAGTTTTGTATTTTTGAAAGAAATAAAATTCATAAGACTTTAATTCATATTGATATTCTCATGCATTTTATTATGAATTCATATAAAGTTAATCTATCATGTGAAAAAATGTACGATATGCGGTAGGCCAACCATTAATTTTTCATAAACGTGGAACATCAGGGAACACAGAACGTTGGCTCTAAATATGTCCACACTCACAACGAATAAACATCAATTGTACCTTTTTGCTTTTCGCAATTAATTTTAGCGAAATCACAGAGATACAGCCACATGCCCATCATCACACGTGTTTCCAGAATTGAATACAACTGAAAAATAAATGGCTATTCGGGATTCTTCGGTGACTAAAAGCCAGTAAATTATGAGAACAAGGAATTCTAAGAGGCGTGAAAGCTCATTAAAGAATTTTATCGCCGTTTTCTATTCTTCCTTAATTTACCACACTAACTGTGAATTTATACAAAAAAATTTGGATTTTTCGGATACCGGAATTTTAGTCGGTATTATCTATATCACCATCGTTTCTGTTTGCGTGCTTTGCGTATATCGAATTCTGTTCTGTGATAATACGGTAAGTTTCAAAGCGTTGGTCTTTAAATTTAATAAACGTTCCTAACGGTCCATTTTCATTTTGGGGTATTTTAAAACTCATTAATTTTATAACTAGCTGACTCTACAGACGCTCTTCCGTTCGAACTTCTAGGAATGAAAATGTTCTATTGAGTTGAAATAGCGCAAAAGGAGAATTAGGCAAAACATAAGAAATTATTATCACTGGTCTACAATGATTTTGTTGCCCTAGATATGAAAATGATTTTGGGTCTATTTATGCACACAATTCGTGAAACTATCAATGATTTTGTAGGATTTGCTCTGATTTCTTTTTAAATCTTTATTTTCATTTTACATAACAAAAATCGTAAAACAAGAAGCAAAATAACAGATATATTTATAATGTCAGTTATGTTTTGAGAAATTCGGATACATCGAAGTAAATAAAGAGGAAAATGTCGAAAATATATTTCATATTTCCATAAAACGCCTTTTATGAGCTTTTCTTCTATAATTTTTCAGGGGACAATGTCTTTTCAAAGACCAGCAGAAATCTGCCATCATGTGACAATCCCATCGACCTTGATACCTTTCTTCCATCACTTTTAGATCTTGATGAAACCGCTCTCCCTGTTCCTCACTATAATTTCCTAAATTATCCGGAAATTTATCTAGATGATTGCGGAGATAGTGTAACTTAATACTCATATTTGCTCCTAAAGTCTGAAAGTTTGTCAGCATATTTTGCACAATTTCTTCATAATTTGCTGCTTTATGGTTACCTAGGAAATTTTCGACAACCAACACAAAACTTTTCCAAGCTTTACTTTCCGGAACAGTCATAACTTTGATAAAATCTGAGTCTTTCATCAATTGCCGTATTTGAGGACCATCAAATATTCCACCTTTCAATTTTTCCATACTAAGCTTCGGAAATTTTCTGCAAATGTAATTAAAACAATTTCCGTCTTTGTTCAACGCTTTTACAAATTGCTTAATCATACCTAACTTAATATGTAATGGTGGAAGTATGATTTTGTCTCTGCTCACCAGCGGCTCCTTATTACGTTGGCTCTACCGACAGTTAAAGAATTTCTTACAGGCCAAACATCTTGTTCCCAATGAAGTTGCTTTGCTCTGCTATCCCACATACAAATAAAGCAAGGGTATTTTGTATATCCACTTTGTTGGCCAAGTAAAAATTAACCATTTTAAATCCACACAGATCGGCCATTGATGCTCAGAGTATTTAATTTTCTCTAAAACTAATTTTACATTTTCATATTCTTCTTTGAGTTTCGTTGAATGGGCAATTGGAATTGATGCAAATTTATTTCCATTGTGCAATAAGACGCATTTTAAACTTCTTTTGCAACTATCAATAAAAAGGCGCCATTCAGTAGATTTGTACTCTTTTAAACCCATGTCTATAAGCAGCTTCGCGATATCATTACAATACACTAATCCTTCATTTTCACTAAAAAATTGTAATAACTCTTTTTCTCGCGTTCTGTATGTTGTAATTGTTACTGTTGGTGCCAATAAATTTTTTTCTTTCAATCTTGAGGCTAACAGTTCTGATCCTTGTTTTGATAAATTGAGATCACGTATTAAATCACTGGGTTCATTTTGAGAAAATAACTTTGGCGTAGATGTTTCACCTTTCCAATCACTTCCACTAGTAGATGGTCCCGATTTCTGTGAATTTGGTAACATCATTGTTTCTGAGGGCATGCGAATTACTTTTGAAATGTATATGGGCCGAGGGAGATTTTCACTGTGTAGAACCGGACATTTCGTAGACTGTAAGTCTGGGTATCTCCACGTTTGATTTCGATTAAAACCTTTAACATCTATTACGCAAAAGTAACAATCATCTAAATGATTCGTAGGCTCCATCCAGATCATAGGAATACCAAAGTCTAATCCAGAACGTTCACCTTTTTCCACAACCGTAAAGACTCAACACAGGACTTACAAACTTTATTAGGAACCCATGGTTTACCTAATTTGTCCATTTTGAAACCAAAATATTCAACATAAGTCTCCTTGACAAAGTCTGTGATATTTCTTTTTTGTTTTTTTGGTATATAAACACCGCAAAAATAACAGAATAAATCACTACAATATTTACACTTTCTTCGTGACGAACTCATATTTTAGACTAGAAGACAAATATATAAGAATGGACATTCAGTAATTGAAACAAAATATTAATCCATGACACTTTATCCAGATTTACGTGTATATGTACTTCAATATTGTCAGATAACTGAGATCTCAGCTGTTCTGTGGAGCAAGGGGTCTGAGAGTGGAGATCAGGTGATGTTTGTATGCGTGAAAAAGTTGCGCAGAAGCCTAATCATGATTGGAAAATTAAATTTTATTTCTAACAAGCTTATAATAGTTCAAAATATAAGAAATGCAAAAATCATGAAAATACGAGCGCATTGAGAACTTTCATGAATATATTCGTAATCTGGGCACTTGAAAACATAAAAATTTGCGATGATATCCAGGGCAACAATAAAAATTTTTTTTTTGTAGAGCTGTGTTATCTATCCCGAAAGTCCAATTTTCAGTCGTGATCTTATAGTTTTTCCTAAAAAATCCTCATGGAGTTATATCGAACAGAACAACAGAAAATCTGGTATCGACGTTCATCAAAAAGTGAGATTGAAATTGAAATTTGAAATAGAGATATTTAATTAATCATTCAAAAAATCTGTTTAGAAAGATTGTTCTTCTTGCTAATTTGGAACCACTGTTTTCTATACTGACGCGGAGTTTGAACGCAATCTGCCATTTAGTTTGTTTACAGTGGTCGATTTTGTCGGTTCTCACAAGTGCGTTTTGCGATTTATACAATAGATAAAAATATCGTGTACCGAATCGCTGAAAATGTTACAGAAGCCTTACGGTGAATCGACTATATGAAAAACACGTGCATATAAGTAGTACTGTGCATTCAACAGCGGCCGAGATGCCTCGCTCTGGTCAGCCATCAACATCTTAAACTGAAGTCCATAAAGTGACGGAATTTTTTTTATGCGCGCTCCCCAGAAATGGCGAACCTGTTACCCAACATGAGTAGGCGCTTGGGAAGAATTGAGGTGTCTGTTTACTCGCTTCTTGAAGAGGGCCAAATTGTAGGATGTTGGGAAGATAATAAAAAACAAGTACTGTGTTTTAAGGAATTTTACTTAATAATTGCGATTCGTAACGCGTTTCACTACACCGTAGCGTCTTCGTCTGAAGAAGCTACGGTGTAGTGAAACGCGTTACGAATCGCAATTATTAAGTAAAATTCCTTAAAACACAGTTTTTTTTTATTATTGATAATGGAATTTTACCAAGTAAAAGCCTCCCAAATTCAAATGTTGGGAAGATGTTGGACGGCAGCGAGTTCCAAACCTCACTGGCCCTATAAACGAAGGAATTCTTCTAGAGAGAGGTTCGAGGGGTTGTTAAATGTACCGCCATATGATGAGAACTCCTTGCCAGCCTAGTGTAGCGGCAAAACATGAGATTTCCCGGAACAAGATCGCTCTCCACTGCGTAACCTAGTAGAAAATCTATCTAAGGGAAGAGGTAACTTCAGTTATATTTGACGGCCTTCACATGGTTTTCTATGATCATCATTATTTTCACTACTTTAGCCTTCGAAGCAGAATGAGTCTCTCTAAACAAAATATGAAATTACTCGCTTCTTCAGACGAATGAATGTACAGAAATTATGACAACTATATATAGACACAATTGAAAATATATACACAAATTCTTAAGTAATTAAAAGTTTATTGAGTTGCTTCTTCTTAAGTAGTTATAGATGACGGATATATCCTTGAGCTGAATAAAATTAATGAATAGATTGCTTTCCTGAAGAGATTCAATAGAGGTGAAGGCCTTCTGCTCGTCTCCGCATATTAGTGCGCACCCTCTGAAATATTCCTGGGGTATTTCTGATGACGTCACATGATGCTGTAATTCTATTCCTCAATTCTTCAAGTGTATTCACGGGAGAGCTATGAACCAAAGTTTTCAGATGTCCCCAAAGAAAAAAATCCAAACTGTTTAAATCTGGCGAAATCGACTTGTTTATTGATGAGTTTACCTAAGTGTTCGTGTTTGTTGATTTCTAAAGTTTCCTCAAAGATTTACTTTCCATAATTTATTAATAAATTAAATAATAATAAATATTGGAAAGTAGATCTTTAGAAAACAACAAACACAAACATTCAGGAAGACTCCTTAATGCACAAGTCGATTTAAGCCCTTCACCTCTATTGAACCTCTTCAGGGAGCAATCTATTCCTTAATTTTATTGGATATACCTGTCATCAATAACCACTTGAAAAGAAATAACTCAAAAAGCTTTTAATTACTCAAAAACATTTGTATTTATATTCTCAATTGTATCTATATATAGTTGTCATAATTTCTGTACATTCATTCGTCTGAAGAAGCTACGGTGTAGTGAAACGCGTTACGAATCACGATTATTCGTTAAAATTCCTCAAAAAAAATATTACTTGATTTTTGTTATAGATAAATATTATATATTATCTAATGGAAGGTAAAAACTCATTCGGTTCCTCTGGAGGTACTCCGTTACCTGATCCTTCTTTGGTCTTCGAGCCATCCGTGTTTCAGATGTATCCTCCGCCATTCTTTATTCCCATTTTTATTTGCGGGTTCAATATTATCTCTGAAACATTTTTTACACTCAATTTTCGATATGTTCATCACAACTTTCTTCAATTTTTCCGTTACTCCTATCGGCTGTCGTATTCCTTATTGGTTTCGATGGAACAGAAATAAGTCACTGGAAGCTAATTCAGGTATATTTTCTGGCATTTGGACAGTATTGGTTTTCTGTTCGCTCGACATCTCAAGGATAACGATATGATTATGTGACTGCAAAAACAAGGTTCAAATCCACAAGGTGTTTTTTCCCAAATCGTTTCTCTTCAGGCGAACTGCTTTGCAAAAATATTTCTTGATACTACGCGTACGAATTCGCTACCCATAGCTAGTTTTTCAATAATTGTCCGGTTACTAGAAATTAAATGTGTTCCGTAACATCTCCAAACTTTTCATTAATTCGTGAATTATCGTACATTCCGCTAAGGGAGTCAGTCTACTAATCTGTCAACTAATACGTAGGATACTTGTGTGCAAGAGAATTCAATTCAAAGGGTATGACCCGTTTTTATTTTGCTCAAAGCTACCACTACCTACGATACACACCTGAAAATTTACGATTGACATTTGCTGAAAGCAACACGGTTGTAATAACGAATGAATCAGAGAAATTAGGATGGTAATTCATGCACTTCAAACTGCCTTCGTGTTGGTAACACAATCGAATTGACAGGCGGTGTAACTGTTGGTCATAAAACATGAAACATTACCATCGCTATTTTTAAATTCATAGTTGTTGAATTGATTCCCGATAAAGAAAAAAATATGTTGATTTAATTTGTTGGTTGATTTTTAAATTTCTCACTTGCGATGATTGTTTGGTTTATGGCATACTAATCATGTTATTTTAGAATGACAAATTAACTAACCTTGTCAGTTTCGGCAATATTATTATTTACGAGGGATATCTTTCATGTTTTGCATGTAGAGCTAGAATGAAAAAATTCAGAGGTTTTAAGGACTGTATTTCTTTTCGATATATTTTCAGCGAATTTATTTCGGCATTCGTTCGAAGCAATTCTGAAAGCAGTTTTTCCAATCGTTTGCTGCTACATTCAACATGGCCTTTTGGAAGACATCAACAGCTTCTCCTGAAGACTTAAACCTTTGACCACTCAGTTCGATCTTGGAAAAACTTGGGACACGGATGACTTTTCTTAGGTTTTCTTCCCCTCGGAAAACCCAAACAGCGCTTATTTTCCGGCTCTTATCAATAAATCCAAGATTTATCACTACTGGAAATGTTGTATTCTTTGTGCAAAATTGTTTGTATTGAGGTCTTTGAAGTCCGCAATGATGCCTCAATCTCTCGATGTGTTTTTGGTGCACCTACCCTTGGATCGTCGCTATGCCTAACCCATTTCCGTTCAAATTCTCCATACCATAGGAAAACTGTTGACTGATGTGGTTTTATATTGCAGAAACAGAAATCAACTGACCGGGACATTCTTGTTGGAATACTTATAAATTTTCAGATCTATTTTCCTCATTGCACGGTGCTTTTCTTCCATTTTTAATTTATTTCCAACCGAATGTTTATTTTCCAACTACATAGGAGGTACTAGAAGAGTTTCTTGTATCATCTTGTGAAGCAAAACGCAAACAGGCCGATACTTTGTCCAACACGAAAGAATATATAAATTACTCGATTCACATCAGGTAAATGGTGAAGGCCATGGGCACAGACGACAGGAACACTCCATTTACACAAGTTTCACTGTGGGTGTTAAATTAACAACGTCGAGAGGGCGTTAGTCTACAATCTAACCGATTAGAACCTAGAAAAAACGTGGAAATCACACGAACAGATAGGGAACACACACTCGGATATTTGATATGTAATAAATTACGGAAAACGACTAATTTCGTTGTGAGTATATGACGTTTCTTTTTATTTATCACTTAGTTTATCAGAAAAGCTCACGATACAGGTCTAGAGTGTGGTGCCTTATGTGTTTAACAACGAACTAATTCAGCTTTCTCATATTTCAGTTATGTCATCAAACGGCCTAAGCAAGACGTTGAATGTATTTATTAGATTGTTAGAAAGAAGATTAATACTTAGTCAGTTTTGATATATTTTTACAGATATTCAAGTCGTAAAGATAGATATCTACAACAAGATACAACTCAATCGTACAATTATCAGCTGGAATATGAGTAGGTATGCCTCAAATAACAGCGTAGATATATTTCATTTGTAAACTGGTGTGTTGACAGACTAACTGGAGAAATTAATGAAGAAGTAAGATGCACAGATTGGATTTTAGCTTTTCCTGGTCAAGAACCTGATCTAAATTATAGTAGTACCGATATACCGGGTACCAATGATATGACAGCATATAACTTCGATAATCAAAGAGATAAAAGAAGGGCACCAAGGAAATTTGGAGAACAAATAAACCAGCATATTTACATAACTGTTTGTTTTACTTTAAGGTGTTTTTTCAAATTGCATGCTTCTTTATACTATCTCTTTGCTATACGTTTCATTTTCAAATGACACACCCAGTATGATTTTTCGCGAAGAATACTGATAACTCACAAAGAAAATGCTCGGATCCGCCCAGTTATTATATTTGTTAATGTCTCACTTACAAATGTTATCTTCACATTTGGCGAATGAATGACTTTTTCTCGTGTGAAAATGAAACTGAGAACGGGTGAGTTTCCTTTAAAGATATGACATGTTCATTATCTGGCATCGACTTAAATCGATATGGGAAATAGCTATCTTAAATGGTGTAACCGACAGCTAAGACTCCGAGAAACATCGCGATAACTCCTAAATTTTAGATGTTTTTTTTTTCTCTTATATTAGTATCTGAATGAACAGAGAGATGATCAGTCCTTATAATAGAATCAGAAGTTTGACATCCCTTTACATTGAGCTCTTCTGAAAAAGGAATTAAATATACTGTCCGAGTAGAGTTTCTAGTTATACGAGTAGTTACGATCATGAAGAGCTAGTACCAGAACTGCTTCCGGAATTGGAAAATACACAGAGAGCATGTTGTTGAATCCAATGAAGAATACTTCGAAGGATGCCGTAAGCCAAACGACGTAGCCCAGGGGTGCACAAACTTGAACTGCAGGCGATCTACCTCAATATTTTTAAACTACTTACGATCGAATCTGAGAGGCTGCAAGTATGTGTGATGCGGGGTTGTGGTACATATACGATACACCCTACATACCTACCTAGGTAGGGTGTAGTGTAGTATATATAGATATTAGAATATACATTATTTTCGTCAAGGTTTGGGTTAGGTTTAGTTAGGTTCTTCTCTATAATATCAATGAAAAAACTCATAGTTATTCAAAATTGCGAAAGTATTTAGTGTTCCATAACAAAAGAGTTACATATGGTGTTTAACTTTACTGAGGAGTGACTTTGGATGTTGAAGCGTGGCACGCATTTCGAATAGTTTCAAAATATTTCATAATTCAGCCTCATACGTATCATAATGCAACTGAAGAATCCTTGCTTCAAAGACAGAAAGTATTTCAGATCCTTTCTTTCCAGTTGATCTATCATAAGTTGCAATTTACTTTTGAATGCGTTTACTGCGCTAAACATCTCAATAATTGTTTTTATTGTTTTTTCTTTACCTTGAAGCTCCAAGTGAATGGTGTTTGAGTGCATTTTGATATCAGTCAAAAATGCCAAATCAGTCAGCCATTTTTCGTTTCTCAACATCTGAGTGTCATCAACTCTTTCGTCTAGAAAAACTGTTATTTCGGGCAATAATTCTTGAAACGTTTCTAGGAATTTTCCGCGACTCCACCACCTGACGTCCGTGTGAAGAACTAACATAGTGTGTTCAGCTGACTCCCTATCTTCGAACTGCAAGCCGTTGCAAGCTACGTGCTCGGATGGAATTCACAATTTTTGTTGCAATGCCCACAATTTCCTCCGTGTTTAAAACTTTTCAACACAAAACTTGTTGATGTATAGTGCAAGGGAATGAAAAAATGAAGGGAGTATTCATTAGCTCGACACATTACCACAAAACCATTTTTTTTTTGAAATACACAGCTGAGCAGTATCTGTCATGTCTTCAATACGCCTTGTGACAATCGGACCAGATAAATGAAGTTCTCTAATAGCAGACATGATTTCTGTTTTACTTTCAAAATCTCCAAATGAAGTTTCACCCGCTTCAATAAATGCTTCCTTCACAACTGATCCATCTTCGAATGGTTTCTTGTGTTTCGCCAATATATGAGATATTTTAAATGAAGCGATCGTATCAGCTTTTGATTGTTTGGCTGCTCTTGTGAACATGGTTTGTTCTTTTTTCAAACAAGATATCAAATCACGTACTTCTCGTTCTCTTAATTCACTCTGTGAGGGAATATCGTCTTCATAGTTTTTATGAACCGTTTTATGATGCCACTCTAAGTTACCACGCTTATGTATTGCAACTGACGCACGACAAATAAGACAAATGCACTTATACTTCACTATACAGAAGAAAAATTTTCCCTTTCAATCGTTATTGAAATATTACGTTAAATTTCTTCACTGCACTCATTTTTTAGTATTTAATAATGAACTTTGTATTGACTTAGTATTGCCTTCAAGTTACAATTCAGAATGACTCCAATTCTTGCAGGCGCAACATTTATATCGGCGTGAACGAAAATGTCGAAAGTTCCCGTCGAACGCGCCGCCCGAAATTTCTAGAAAAGCGGCAAGAATAAAAAACGCGGCTTTTCTTTGACAAGTACCGCGCGTTCCCTTCATAAAGCCGCCTTTTGCCGCTAGCAGAGTGTTATTTTATTATATAATAAATTTTTGTAGTTTAGTTACCTACTTATTAAAATTTTTTTCTTCTCGAGATCTAATCAAAAAGCACTCGCGATCAACCGTTTGAGCACCCTTGACGTGGACTTACTAATACAGGGGGAAAATACGGAGGTAAATAGTTTTCCAATACAACACCGTCATACTCAATATGAAAGCTCCCACATATAATCTCAGCCTTACATTAAATTGATATAGTTTATTCAACTATAAATGTATTATCGGCATCATCACAAGCGGTCGGTGATCGCGAAGTATTGTTTTCAACACTAGCCTGCCTAGACGACACGGAGACATGTGTGACACTACATCGAAACAGGAGGCGGCGTAGGTGTTACGAGACAGCTGTCGCGCGCCCCCTGAATGCCTCACAGCGCCGCTCCTGCCATTGTGCGCCCCCGGTCGGGGGGCCCAACCTCTCTCGACCGATGTGTGACCCACAAAAGACCATCGAAAAAAATTAAATCTATTGATTATTATTCATTCGGTATTGTTCGGGAGACTGCCAGATATTTAGATGACCTCTCGAATAATCTGTCACGTCGAAATGTTGAAAACTCATAACACGGGTGACATTTGTAATTCATGAGATTACGAACGCAACTATGAATATATTTTAGGGTACTATGTCGGATTCTAAGATTTCACGTGAAATTTAAGATGCCAGCATGGTTAGAGATATAATGAAAAAGAAACTCTAAAAATGATTTTAGAGTATACGAGGACTATGTGTAAAGTATCAGATCTACCTTTAGTTCTTGCTTGGTGTTATTCTACGTCACAGCATCCTTTAAAATAAGCCACTTTGAATATAATAACATGCTTGCAATGGCATTTTCTGTTCTTGCTCCCCCTTTTGCGGCATCGCCTCCAGAACATCAGTCGCATTTATTGCAATCGTTTGCTTATCGTCAAATCGGCTCTATTGAAGCAGCTCTTTTATATGGAAAACAGCTAAGGTCGAAAGGATCTATATCAAGACTAATTAGAGGTTGACGTAACTGAAAGACGATGTGCTTGGTCAAATATTGCTGCACGAGGTGCAGTGCATGTCCTGGAGCATTATACTATTAAACTAGCCAATCACAGTTTGTCTGAAGCTATGCCTATTTCTTTTTATTGTTCCAAGTCTCTTAAGAAGTTCTACATATTCCTTGTTAATTTTCTGATCTTCAGAGTTTTGAAATTATTTTCCTTTTTAAAATATAAATGAGGTAATTTTCCTGTTATTATCAGTAATTTGAAATGAATTCCGCTGACACCCAAATCATCTTCAAATTTTCATTCAAAGTTCTCCAAGCACAACTCCATTTACCATCGCCAATTCTTCCGCGCATTCACATCAACAGGAAATAGATGCCGATAACATGGACAAGGGGTATTCAAACGGTCGTTCGCAAGTGCTTTTTGAGAAGAACTCAAGAGGAAAACAATTTTTAATAAGTAGGTAACTGAACTACAAAAATTCATTAAGTAATAAAATAACACTCTGTTAGCGGCAAAAGGCGGCTTTAGCAAAGGAACGCGCGGTACTTGTCAAAGAAACGATGCGTGTTTTATTCTTGCCGCTTTTCTAGAAATTTCAGGCGGCGCGTTTGAAGGGAACATTCAAGACTTTCGTTCACGCCGACATAAATGTTGCGCCTGAAGGAATTGGAGTCATTCTGAATTGTAATTTGAAGGCAATACTACGTCGATACAAAGTTTATTATTAAATAGTACAAAATGAGTGCTGCGAAGAAATCTAAAACGTATCGTTTTGATATCGATTGAGAATAATAAATTTTCTTTTGTATGGTCAAGTATAAGTGCATTTGTCTTATTTGTCGTGCGTCAGTTGCAATACCTAAGCGTGGTAACTTAGAGAGGCGTCATTAAACGGTTCATAAAAACTATGATGAAGATTTTCCGCCACAGAGTGAATTAAGAAAACGAAAAGTACCTGCTTTGAAATCTTGTTTGAAGAAAGAACAAACCAGGTTCACAAGACCAGTCAAACAATTAAAAGCTGCTACGATCGCGTCATTTAAAATATCTCATATATTGGCGAAACATAAGAAACCATTCGAAGATGGATCGGTTGTGAAGGAAGCATTTATTGAAGAGGGTGAGACTTTATTTGGAAATTTCAAAAATAAAACAGAAATGATGTCTGCTATTAGAGAACTTCAGTTATCTCGTCCGACTGTCACAAGGCGTATTGAAGTCATGAGTCAGGACATGTCAGATAAACTAAAACATGATATCATGAAATGTACATACATTTCTATACAGTTCGACGAATATACCGATATGACGGACACTGCTCAGCTGTGTATTTGAAAAAAAAATTGTTTTATGGCAATGTGTCGAGCTAATGAAGATTTCCCCTTAATTTTTTTCATTCCATTGCATTATACATGAACAAGTTTCATCTTCAAAAGCTTTAAACTAGGAGGAAATTATGGGCATTGCAACAAAAATTGCGAATTCCATCTGTCCACGTAGCTTGCAACATCGGCTCTTTAAGCTGCAGTTGGAAGATAGAGAATCAGATGTACACACTGATTTAGTTCTTCATACGGACGTCATGTGGTTGAGTCGCGGAAAACTCCTACAAAGATTTCAACAATTATTGCCCAAATAACAGCTTTTCCAGACGAAAGAAGTGATAACACTCAGATGTTGAAAAACTAGAATTGGCTGACTGATTTGGCATTTTTGACTGACATAACAATGCACTTAAACATCATTAACTTGGAGCTTCAAGGTAAAAAACTATTATTGAGATGATTAGTGCAGAAAACGCATTCAAAAGTAAATTGCAACTTATGATAGATCAACTGAAAAAAAAAGAATCTGAAACATTTTCCATCTTTGAAAGCAAGAATTCCTCAGTTGAATTATGATACGTACGAGGCTGAATTATCAAATATTTTGGGACAATTCGGAATGCGTTTTTATGATTGCAGTAAATTGGCAAACATAGCATCAGTTGAGTTATCCTCTCTCATGTAAACACATTGAGGAATTAGCTACTGAAATAGCAAATCAGTTTAATATAAACTCAAATTCTGTTGAAAATGAGTTGGTGCAGATTTTATCAGATATACATCTTAAAGCTACAGCATCTGACACAAATTTCTGGTGTTTTATATCTGAAGATAAATATTCGAATCTAAGGCAAACCGCCTTTCAACTGACGGCAATGTTTGGGTCAACTAACTTGTGCGAGTCTGCATTTTCTGAAATGAAGATAACTAAGTCAAAATATCGCAATCGACTAACTGAAAATCATATGTCATCATGCTTGCGATTAGCACTCAGTGATTACGTACCATCTTATAAAAATTATGCTAAGGACATGCAGTGCCACGCTTCAACATACACATACATACATACAACATACAAGTCACTCTTTATTTAAGTTTAACACCATATGTAACTCTTTTATTTTGTAACAACCAATAATTTCGCAATTTTTAATAACTATGAGTTTTTTCATTGATATTATAGAGAAGAACATAACTAAACTTAACCGAAACCTTGACTTAAATAATGTATATTGTGCGGAAAGCTAATATCTATATATGCTACGTTACACCCTACCTAGGTAGGTAGGGTGTATCGTGTATGTACGACAACCCTGCATCACACATACTTGCAGCCTTGTAGTCTAAAAATATTGAGGTAGATCGCCAGCAGTTCAAGTTTGAGTGACCCCGACATAGACTGACCACGATATGAATGTCAGAAAATAATATCTTAGAAGAGCTCACTATTTAAAAACAAATAGCAGCCCATAATGGCTATAGCTCTATTGTGATTGACAGTATACTTTCTCGAGAACAATTTTCACATGTGATCCATAAGGGTTCTACTAGTATTGAAGAGACTAATCAAAAATATATTTATCACTTACATTGAATAAGTCATTCTTCTCATCCCCTAATTTGAATATTACTTTCAGAACGGATATTGCTCTAGGCATAAATATCAAAACTTTAAATCATAAATTCATGAAAGGAACATATCAGGTGTTTACTCTCTTGTGGAAGTTGTGATGAAATTTATATCGGTAGAACTTTTGAAAATTTCAATATTAGGGGACCGTAGCACAACAGCAGTTTTAACGAACGAAAATCAGGTTCTCACTATTCATCATCTTAATCTGTTCACTCCTCAAACAACCCTGTTTGGGAAATCCTCTTATTCAGCTAAGTACCTGCTTTTACCAATATATTGTGTAAGGCACATCGTCCTCTCACATTTGAACATCATTGTTTTATGTAATTATTTGAATAAGTAATAATTAAGAATAATTTATAAAGCAATTACAACAGGAATGCTCAAACGGTCGATCGCGATCGACTTGACGCTAGTGGTTTTTGAGCAGATCTCGGAAAGAAAAAGATTTTTAATAAGTAGGTTAATAAACTTCAAAACATTTTCCGTCTTTGAAAGCAAGGATTCCCCAGTTGAGTTATGATACGCATGAGGCTGAATTATCAAATATTTTGGGACAATTCGAAATGCGTCTTTATGATTGCAGTAAATTGGCAAAACAAGCAACATTTATGAGTTATCCTTTTTCATGTAAGAATATTGAGGAATTTGCTACTGAAATAGCCAGTCTGTTTAATATGAACTCATGTCTTGTTGAAAATGAGTTGGTGCAAATTATATCAGATATACATCTCAAAGCTACAGCATCTGATACAAATTTGCGTTTTATATCTGGAAATAAATATCCGAGTCTAAGGCAAATTGATCTTCAATGTTTGGGTCAACTTACTTGTGCGAGTCTGCATTTTGTCAAATGAAGATAGTTAAGTCAAAATATCGCAATCGACTAACTGACGATCGTATCTCATCATGCTTGCGATTAGCACTCAGTGGATACGTATCATATTATGAAAAGCATGCTGAGGATATGCAGTGCCACGCTTCAAAATCCAAAGTCACTCGTTAGTTAAGTTTAACATTTTTTGAATATCTATGAGTTTTTTCATTGATAATATAGAGAAGAACCTTACTAAACCTTGACTAAAGTAATGTATGATATATTTGAATTGTGGAGGCCGTTACTTGATGTAGATCCATGATATAAATGAGATAAAAAACACAAGGTTTAACTTTAATCTACACTTTATTTGAAAAAATTCGACGACGTTTCGCTGACACAGCAGCTTTATCAAGAATGACAAACAGAATGAAGAGTATGGTATTATAAACAAATCGTAGAACAAGTTGGATGAATAACAGGAAAATCCACACCGTATATATATATATATATATATATATATATATATATATATATATATATATATATATATATATATATATATATATATATATATATTAAACAAGTTAAGTAGGGTGAATAATTCACATCTACCTGCTCATTCAAAAGCTTGTCCGAATGTTTGTATCTATTTATTTCTAATGCTTCTAGCTTCTAATAACTTAGGTAACATATCAGGTAAACATATTAAAAATAATAAATCTCGTGTTGAAAAATCAAGTAAATCAGGAATCTATAAACTCAATTGCGGTTCTTGTGATGGACCTATAGGAGTTTTGGCATAAGAACATCTGAACATAAACGTAGCTTCGATAAAAATAAATCTGATTCAAATTATTCAAACCACTTAATGAAAGAAAACCATTCATTCAATAAAAACTCTGACATATTACATATAAAATCAAAAAGTTTAAAATTAGATCTCCTAGAAGCATTAGAAATAAATAGATACAAACATTCGGACAAGCTTTTGAATGAGCAGGTAGATGTGAATTATTCACCCCTACTTAACTTGTTTAATTAGTTTTTATTACCTTTCATACTAACTGTACAATGGCTCGGAGTGGATTTTCCTGTTATTCATCCAACTTGTTCTACGATTTGTTTATAATACCATGCTCTTCATTCTGTTTGTCATTCTTGATAAAGCTGCTGTGTCAGCGAAACGTCGTCGAATTTTATCAAATAAAGTGTAGATTAAAGTTGAACCTTGTGCTTTTTATCTCATTTAATGTATGATATATTCTGCGGAAAGCTAATATCTATATATGCTACGGTACACCCTACCTAGATAGGTAGATAGGTTAGGTTAGTATCGTGTATGTACAACAACCCTGCAATCACACATACTTGCAGCCTCTCAGAGTCGATCGTAGGTAGATCGCCAGCAGTTCAAGTTTGAGCAGTTATATCCTTGACTTCTATGTGACTCCATTGTGATACCTAAGATCTGCTAAGGTCTGCTATTCCGCAGAACTACTTTCCTCATCTAAATTTAACAGAATTCTTCTTGTCGAATGGATCAAGCGACAGTTATTCCCGTACAAATTCATCGACCGCAAAAATTGGGTCTATTGATTATTCATTCGTTATATATGTTGCTCAATTACGGCGCAATTTCAATTTAGTTATAATTATACGGTACGAATCGATGTGACCTTATGCTGCGGCAAGAAAGTTCGGCGTTTGTATTTGCATGTTGATGAGTACCTGTGACAATATATTCATTTAACAATGCAATTCATTTGCATGAGATGTCAACGTTCAGTTGACGCGTCTAGTTGACGTCTTATTTCATATACAATATTGATCACAAAATGATAATCGATATTGCAACCTTCAATATCATTCTCATCATATTAGTTCCATCAATAACTGTATGGCAGCAAAAAATCTTACAGAAAATACGAAACGTGATCTATAGAATTCAAAGAAACGTTTCTTTGCAGATTTCGTGATCCTTAAATTGAGAAACATTTCTTCGAAAAAACAAACAAGAGCTCGCATAGGGAGATATTGGAATAAAAACTTATTGAAATTAGAAATCCGTGTCATCTAACTCTTTAAGAACGACAAACCGTTTTCATTTTCTGAACGATTTCTTCGACAATTCCACCCATGTGTCAAAAAGCAAGTTTAAAAACTCAGAAATTCGAGTTTGATATCGGATAAATTGCATGGAAATAGGAAGGAAGGTAGGATATTAGTGGATAAATTTGCCCATTGAGAATCCTCGTTCCATAGCAACGCAACATTCACAACAAATAGCACGGTTTTAAAACTGTCAAGAACAGCCATTTTAGTACCTGTTTCTGTCGATATAAATATTATGTTTCGTTTTGGAAGCACCAGTGAAGCAGTAATAAATAGTTCTATACAGAATTCTTTCTTCTTCTTCTTCTTCTTCAGCCCTTCTCTGTCCACTCCTGAACATAGGCCTCCCCTTTTAGCTTCCATCTCTCTCTGCCCTGTGCTATATTATACCATCCTCTTCCTACTTTTTCCTTTATGTCATCCAGCCACCTTCTCTGGGGGCGCCCCACTCCCCTTTTGTATAAGCGTGGTCTCCATTGAGTTATTCGCTTAGTCCATTTTACATCCTGTTGTCTTGCTACATGTCCAACCCATCTCTACTTCAATGCAGCTATTCTCGTGATTACGTCCTCTACGACTGTTCTCCTTCTTATTTCTTCATTACGTATGTGATCCCGCAGGCTCACTCCAAGCATAGTTCTTTCAATTGCGCGTTGTGTGGTTCTAAGTTTGTTAGCAGATCTTATTGTGAGAGTCATGGTTTCCATGCCATACGTTAACACTGGGAGAACGCACATATTAAAAACTTTTCTTTTGAGGTTAATGGGGATTTGTTTGTTTTTCAAGACAAATCCTAGTTTTCGAACAGCAGCCCAAGTCATTCTTATTCTTCTTGACAATTCTGCAGTTTGATTGTCTTTACCTATCTTTATAGTGTGTCCAAGGTATAGATATTCATTCACTTTCTCTATAACATTGCCGTAGACTTCCAATATTGCGTCCTCCGCTTGAAATACTGCTCACAGTTCTATAGAATCGAAGGCTTTGTTATAGTCTACAAAGGCTAGGTGTATTGGCACTTTGTATTCGTGACATTTTTCAATAAGTGTACGAAGAGTTTGTAGGTGTTCTGTTGTGCTATATCCTCTGCGAAACCCTGCTTGTTCTGCCGGTTGATAGCTGTCAAATTTGTTTGTCAATCTGTTTGTGATAATTTTGATAACAATTTATAAGGGTGTGGTAAAAGGCTAATAGGTCGGTAATTATCTATCTTAAATTTGTCACTTTTTTGTACAACAACACAACGTGTGCATTGTTCCATCCTTCCGGAACACTACCTTCTGTTAGGCATTTATTTAGTAATATTTTTATTGCTTCCAAAGTGACCTGTCCTCCCAATTTTAGCATTTCGCTTGTAATGTTATCTTCGCCTGGTGCCCGGCCGTTTTTCATCTGGTTGAGGGCTAGTTGTATTTCATCAATGTTAATCTCAGGCATGTCCTCGGAACCGACATTTGTTATGTTACTAAGATTCGTTGTTTCAGGTTTGGGTTTCTTAGACAAATACAGGTCAGTACAGAAGCCTTGAACAATCTGTATTATCTCCGTTTTTTCATATTTTATTTCACCTTGGTTGTTTTTCAATTGATGTATTCTGGGTCTACCGGTGTTAGTAATTCTCTTTAAGACTTTCATGTTACTGTTGTTTTCTATGACTTGTTGTATATAGTCTGTGTTGTAATTTCGTATGTCTTCTCTAGTCTTTCGTCTTATAGCCTTGTTCAGTTCCCTGTATTCTGGATTAAATCTATCCATTACTTTCCTTTCTTCCATTAACCTTAGCGTGCCTTGGCTTAATTTTTTAGGTTTTGTTCTTGCCCTGTAGCATATGGTCTTTGTTGCCACTAAACAGAATTATATCCCCAAAAATACAAGAAAATCGCACAGCTCGATTTGGAATCAATTCAGTATATTCTGCAAGGAACGAACGTTCGAATTGGATATACAGCATTCTATTGAAGATATTGCAGAAATTCTTATGGATTGGGGTTTCAATTTGAAACAAATGAATGGACAAGATTACAAAGAATACGTTGTCGAAACAATGTGGAACACAACTGCGAAAATGATGCAGAATGTGTATTCCGAAAAATTCAACATGAGCTTTACCGATTCAGCATTTAGAAATGCTCGTGGAGCTTGCAATTCTAAAAGGAAGATGTTACAAGAGGATATGGAAAAGCGCAAAGAAAGTTCCGTTGCATTAACAAGAACTGAAAATGATAGCATGGCTCTGTACTGGGACGAAGATACCCCGATAGGTTTCTAAAATTTTTTTTCCATATTGTTGCTTATGAATTAGCATGGCGTGGCGGTGAAGCAGCAACTTCCAAGGTACACTTTTTCAAAGAGGAAAAATTTAATAACGGAGAAGTGACTGGTCGTATTGAATATAACCCAGCATTCTCGAAAACTTGGCAAGGCGGCTCAAAAAAGTGCTATGATACTAAATGGCTATAGTGATAGATTATTTCTGGCTCCAAATCAATTTTGGAAAAACAGTGCTTCTAAGGTTTGGTACAAAAATATGCCTGGGAATAAATGAAATATCCAAATGGAGAAAAATTTCAGCAGAGAAAGTTGGACTGGATACGATAAAAAAAAAAGATCACAAATCATTCTCATAGATCCAGTGCTGTTTCGTACCTATCTGAGGCAGGTGTCAGTGAACAAGAATTGATCAAACTAACCGGACGCTCTACGGCTCTTCTATTAAGCCCTACCTGCAACTGAACAATAAGCATCATTTGAATCTTGATTCAAATCTTCGAAATCAGCGAATGCTGAATCTTCCATAATTCCTCAGGCATCGTCCCATATAGAATCGACCCGGAGTGAAAACATTGTATATAGTATTTGCATTTTCAATAACTGCTCTTTTCAATAATAACTAAACATGTTTGTAATGAATGCTTTATGATTTTCTCGTTGAGTTTGTGTGCATTTCTCAATAAAGTTCATTTTGTACGTTTTATCATTCGCGGAATTTTCTCAGCAAATACTACTCGACCTCAGATTTGGCCGGATATTTTTCCTATGCTCGTTTTCGGATACTTACGTGCAGGCAATTCAACGAGAACTGGGCCACGAAATCACTCCAGCTACGCTCTCGTGATTGTCGAGCAGGTCGAGTTGAATTACCGAAAAGTAAGTATGAGAAAACGAGCTTAGCAAAATATCCTGCCAAATCTTCCATAGAATGCTGTATTTTCAAATCGAACGTTCGTTCTTTGCAGAATATACTGAATTGATTCCAAATCGAGCTGTGCGTTTTGCTTGTATTTTTGGGGATAGAATTCTGTATAGAACTATTTGTTGCTGCGTCATTGGTGCTGAAGCTATGTCTATTTCTTTTCATTGTTTCGCGTCCCTTTATAAGTTCTACATATTCCTTGTTAATTTTTTTATCTTCAGAGTTTTGAAATTATTGTCGATTTCTGAAGCGTGAGCGATTTAAATGAGGTAATTTTCCTGTTATTATCGGTAATTTGAAATGAATTTCGTTAACACCCAAATCATCTTCAAATTTCCTCCATGCACAACTTTTCGTTTGGTCTCCGAATCATAATCATCAACCCAGGATTCTTTACATTTATTGTTATCTTTGCATATGCAGTGTGCCAAGAAATTAACACCTAAAATCGAAATATATATTGTGATGGTATGTTTTGCATCGATTACTAGCGTGCAGCCCATCCATAGCTAAAAGTAGCCTAAACTGCCCTGATAACACAGCTCTACAAAAAAATTTTTTTTTATTGTTGACCTGGATATCATCGCAAATTTTTATGTTTTCAAGTGCCCAGATTACGAATATATTCATGAAAGCAATTATAAGCTTGTTAGAAATAAAATTTAATTTTCCAGTCATGATTAGGCTTCTGCGCAACTTTTTCGCGCATACAAACATCACCTGATCCCCACTCTCAGACGCCTTGCTCCACAGAACAGCTGAGATCTCAGTTATTTGACAATATTGAAGTACATATACACGTAAATCTGGATAAAGTGTCATGGATTAATATTTTGTTTCAATTACTGAATGTCCATTCTTATATATTTGTCTTCTAGTCTAAAATATGAGTTCGTCACGAAGAAAGTGTAAATATTGTAGTGATTTATTTTGTTATATTTGCGGCGTTTATATACCAAAAAACAGAAAAGAAATATCACAGACTTTGTCAAGGAGACTTATGTTGAATATTTTGGTTTCAAAATGGACAAATTAGGTAAACCATGGGTTCCTAATAAAGTTTGTAAGTCCTGTGTTGAGTCTTTACGGTTGTAAAAAAAAGGTGAACGTTCTGGATTAGACTTTGGTATTCCTATGATCTGGATGGAGCCTACGAATCATTTAGATGATTGTTACTTTTGCGTAGTAGATGTTAAAGGTTTTAATCGAAATCAAACGTGGAGATACCCAGATTTACAGTCTACGAAATGTCCGGTTCTACACAGTGAAAATCTCCCTCGGCTCATATACATTTCAAGAGTAATTCGCATGCCTTCAGAAACAATGATGTTACCAAATTCACAGAAATCGGGACCATCTACTAGTGGAAGTGAATGGGAAGGTGGAACATCTACGCCAAAGTTATTTTCTCAAAATGAACTCAGTGATTTAATACGTGATCTCAATTTATCAAAACAAGGATCAGAACTGTTAGCCTCAAGATTGAAAGAAAAAAATTTATTGGCACCAACAGTAACAATTACAACATACCGAACGCGAGAAAAAGAGTTACTACAATTTTTTAGTGAAAATGAAGGATTAGTGTATTATAATGATATCACGAAGCTGCTTATAGACATTGGTTTAAAAGAGTACAAATCTACTGAATGGCGCCTTTTTATTGATAGTTGCAAAAGAAGTTTAAAATGCGTCTTATTGCACAATGGAAATAAATTTGCATCAATTCCAATTACCCTTTCAACGAAACTCAAAGAAGAATATGAAAATGTAAAATTAGTTTTAGAGAAAATTAAATATTCTGGGCATCAATGGCCGATCTGTGGGGATTTAAAAATGGTTAATTTTTTACTTGGCCAACAAAGTGGATATACAAAATACCCTTGCTTTATTTGTATGTGGGATAGTAGAGCAAAGCAACTTCATTGGGAACAAGATGTTTGGCCTGTAAGAAATTCTTTAACTGTCGGTAAAGCCAACGTAATAAGGGAGCCGCTGGTGTGCAGAGACAAAATCATACTTCCACCATTACATATTAAGTTAGGTATGATTAAGCAATTTGTAAAAGCGTTGAACAAAGACGGAAATTGTTTTAATTACATTTGCAGAAAATGTCCGAAGCTTAGTATGGAAAAATTGAAAGGTGGAATATTTGATGGTCCTCAAAAACGGCAATTGATGAAAGACTCAGATTATATCAAAGTTATGACTGTTCCGGAAAGTAAAGCTTGGAAAAGTTTTGTGTTGGTTGTCGAAAATTTCCTAGGTAACCATAAAGCAGCAAATTATGAAGAAATTGTGCAAAATATGCTGACAAACTTTCAGACTTTAGGAGCAAATATGAGTATTAAGTTACACTATCTCCACAATCATCTAGATAAATTTCCGGATAATTTAGGAAATTATAGTGAGGAACAGGGAGAGCGGTTTCATCAAGATCTAAAAGTGATGGGAGAAAGGTATCAAGGTGGATGGGATTGTCACATGATGGCAGATTACTGCTGGTCTTTGAATAAAGATTGTCCCCTGAAAAATTATAGGAGAAAAGCTCATAGAAGGCGTTTTATGGAAATATGAAATATATTTTCGACATTTTCCTCTTTATTTACTTCGATGTATCCGAATTTCTCAAAACATAACTGACATTATAAATATATCTGTTATTTTGTTTCTTGTTTTACGAATTTTGTTATGTAAAATGAAAATGAAGATTTAAAAAGAAATCAGAGCAAATCCTACAAAATCATTGATAGTTTCACGAATTGTGTGCATAAATAGACCCAAAATCATTTTCATATCTAGGGCAACAAAACCATTGTAAACCAGTGTAATACATGTGAGATGAAGTAGTTCGACCAATTGCAGTGCAACTAGGTACTCTTCTTTGAACACTCACTACACTTCACATCATCAGTACTCTCGCCTCTCTAGAACCAGCTTCGCCGTATTTTTACACCCTCATTCACCAAACTAGCGTTGCGTAGGTGAGACGGGGTGACAAAATGGTTTTGAAGAATCACATCAGCACTTGTGAGTGAGGCCACTCCCCACGTACAGCTGGCGGTCATTCTGCATGTCATGAGATCAGCAGATAACCTACCAGTTTGATTAAAAAACCCCAAGTACTTAACCAATTCCTATATTTCAGTACTACCCCCAAGTACTTAACCGATTCCTTCATGTGAAGTCTTGATCCACAAAAATTATGATAATTCTTCGTTAAAATTATGGTTTTTAGGATTAGTCCATTAATTATGATTTTACTAGACAATTCCGCATTTCAAGTATCTATATATGTATTCGCTAATGCGTTTATTATAAAACAATTAAATCTGTGCCTCCTTCACGTCACATGAATTTTCTGCCATGGTCGCAATAGAGATCGAGGCGAACTGCTCGAATTACCATACAAATTTGTTGGTAGTTTTTCCTTCTCTAGTTGCCACATATTGAAAAACGGTCAGTTTGTCCATAACCGCATTACAAAATCCTAATTTTAGCGATTAATTTAATGCAATTAACGCATCGTTTAAATTCAATTTGAAATTTATTCAAATCTCGGCGACATTACTACTTGAGCTTATTGACGCTGGTTGGTGGTCTAATTAGTCGAGTCACGCATGGCGTGCGACCTGCGTGGGCGAGAATTCTTATTCCCACAGGAGTGAGAATTCTCCGCATCTTGTGAATCACGAATATACAAAATATTTCGAAAATTTTGCGAAATACTTTTGTGTGACACTCATCATTCAATTTCAGTGTAATATAAGCATGTCTGATAAATTTAATCGTTAGTGAAATACAGAAAGATTAATTCTTCGAAAAAATGAGCAGCGACTAAGTAGAATCTCCATTTTGGGTTTTCCAAATACCAACGATTAAACACAAGTCATCGTTCTGGATCGCTTGGGTGCAGACTTTGAACTGTTTTCAACTCATATGATTCATATTCATATTTCGTCCATATTTTATGGACAAAGGACTTCGATACTCCGTGCGATCATTAAACTTTTCTAGAAGGCTGAGGTAATGCCATCTCAATTGATGTTAATGTGTTAATTTCATTTGCCCCCAGTGAGGTTTCCTATAGCTTTTTTGACGAGTTTGCCCAAATCATACATAACTGATCAATTTTTATTATTCTACCAAATGTTTTGGTACGAGGTCCCTTTGTCCTGGAAACCTACGAACACAGGTTGATTGTAATCTAAAAATAGGTTTTTCAAAAATATTAATTACTAAATTTGTATTGAAAATAACAGCTCACCTTCAAACCACTGACAAAATGATCATTCAACTGAACGAAATGAATAATACTCGTCATGTGTCTCTTTCATATTTTCCAAATATATAAGGTTAGATTACCTTTCAAAGATACGTAACTACAGAGTTATGAGATGTTATTTATTTGGTTCAAACTTGAACATTGTTAAACACGTTGAATCTCATATACTTTTACATTTGGATAATTGTAGAAAAAATAACGTACTTCCTCTTGAATAAACTGAAACGAAGAGTCAATTAGAAATGGCCACGGTTTTATTGACATCCAGTTTGAAATATTTGAATACAGTAGAATAACCACAAAATGTTGAATTTATGAATTTTAAAAGTTCATCGTTTGTTTCCTTGAACAAAATATACCCAAAATGGATAAAATAAACATCAAACTACGTTCACTTACCTCTAAAAGTTAATTTCAAGTTTCGTCAAACTTTTCATTCTAATAAAATTCGGAATCACTTATTTTGATAGATCGAATATAAGACTAATTGAAATAAGGTTAGATTCGATTAGATGTAATGGATATTTCATTCCGTCCCATATTGTCACTCAGAAGACAGAGCACTATATTCTAGATGTTGGTACTACCGAGATTATGTTGGTGAGACTGAAATCACTAACTATTTTCATTCAGAAGAGAGAGAGAGAGAACATTAAACTTTACACGTTTGTAAAGCTCAATTCCGACATTGAATCTCAAAAATTGTCCCAAATTCGAAAATTAAGTCGTAGAGTAACGATTTCTCTTCGCGGATAAGATCTCGAGATATGTATGAATCGTTCGACACCCGAATCCATTCTCCCGGTAACCCCTTATAAGTAGGACGGATGAAAACCACTTATTTTGGCAGCTCGACGTTCGTTAATTTCTGACCGTCAGGAATATTCGGAATGAGGAAAATGGAGCGAAATTTTGCAAAATTCCGCCGATAGCCCTTCGTTGAATCGAAGATTTTCCAGTTTTCCCGTCGTTAAACGGGAATGAAACTATTGGCGCAACATGCAAAATTCGAGGCTTGCTCTTTGTCCCGGTTTTGAAACGATCGAACGCGATGAAAAAATTTGTATAGACATAAAAGTCCGACGAAAATACCCCCTCCACTCGCCAAAAATCGGAGACCTTTTTTATTTTCGCTTGTTCGGGACCCTGTTTATGAATTTTCGCTCGATCGTTCATCCCGATCGCCTTCTGAAGGATCATAAGTTCCCGACTCCGAAGAAATCTCGCCGTTTCGACGCGAAAATTTCCGAAAAATCCTCAGGGCTCCACAGAGCTTCGAGTTATGGGCTCCAAATTTGGCACGGACCTTCTTCAGACCCTTAACCCCCGGAAAAAAATACTCACGGGGGTCTCTGATCCCCAATTTTTCGCCGAATCGCTTCTTCTCCACCCGGTTCAAGTTATCCTTATCCCCTCGGATTATTCCCGAAAAAGGAGTTTAATAGTAACTATTCTCGATCTTATCGAACATAAGACGAAATTCAATGTTTTATTTCAATGTGTTCTGATTCGAGCTTTGAAATTTTACGATTCAGATTCAAGGAGCTTGAATCTTCAAGCTTTTGTGAAAGAAAAAGCTCGACTTGAACTCAACTTGATTTTGAGTCAAGTCAAATCGAGCAATTCGATTTTCAAGTCAAACCTGAAATCCCAACATGAAGCACTGATTATAAATTTGAACATCTTGTTTTATTTAATTGAAGAAAATTAGCTCAAGAACGGTTATCCCAGTGTTATTGATCTTAACAAGATGTTGTTCTAATGAAGACAACATTCTATTTCCGAAAGGAGAATCTAAGAGAACATATAAAAAGACCACCAAATTCGATAATAGAGCACTGAAAATTTCGTCTATTAATTGCTCAATGAAATTAACATGAAGTGAATCATTTGGATAAACGTTAATGATATTTGTTAGGCAAATGAAAGGAAACATAATGAAATCGAAGTTAAAGTGGACTAACCCGTCTGAGCTTTTACGAATATATCAATCCTTTCCAATCATTTCTTCGAAATAATATAATTTTTCACATAGAATTCGATGAAGCGATTAACGTTCTATTATAGTGAATTATTACCATCCCATGTTTTCTAACGTCCAAAGAAAAACTAATAGATATTTATTCATGATTCAGAATGATCTTATAATCAAGTTCATCGTTATTTATGAGTCGAGATTTACCCAAAAATATATTCGCTTATCTCGATTCATTGAATCCTAATGCAATTAAGTGAAGTCTTAATATTCAAACCGAACCCCAAATTTATCAAAATAAGATAAGAGATGAATATACGAAAGTGCAGTCAACGAAATACGAGATGGATTCGAGTGATTTTAACATGACCAATATTCAGTGATGTAGGTTGGACTAATACGTAATCTACCCAAACATCCATTTGAATGAAAATTCCTATTATATAACGAACTAATAGGGCTATTTCTGGTGATTATTCAGCGATGGTAGCAAAATTAACATTTCTAATTAAATAAATCGGCTTGTTCACTGGCAATCAATTTTAATTACTCCCAATTCCTTATTTAATTAGGAGAGAGTATTTATCAAAATGAAACTCTTTGAGTGCAGACAGTAATTGAGTAACGGTTGTTTCTACGAGCAAGATCGTGAAAAAAATGGTGTTTTGTCGGTCGGTACACGAAAATATTGTACAAAATAAGCGGCGTTTGATGTATGTCTTCTCTTTGAAGCCAAACACCCATTTTAAATATGCACCTGATAAATCTCTATAATTCTGATTTAGAATTCAGATTGTCTCATTGAGGAGGAGGCCAAGTATTTTCGTGATATGTTATTTCTATTATTAAACTGATTATTGTTCATTATTTCAAGTAATGGAATGACACTGAAGAATGGTACAGCCCTGATATGAATCTTTTGATTATACAAAACTTCTTTTGGCAACAATGATTCGTCTGAATTAGTGATGTCTCGTACGGAGTGTTTCTTGGAGTGAGCCTATTCAATGTTCTTGTTCGACTGCCAGCTGAAATATTGAAGTGGGAAAAAATTAGCACTTCTTCTCGATGCCGATTTTTTGAGACAAACTAAATGACGAGAAGAAATTTGGATTATCTACTTTGGTTTTCGAATTATTTAAGATTTCTCAAATTATCGAAATTTTTTAAATTGTAACAAATATTTTGACATTATACAGGGTGTTACATAATAGTATGTCACAACTTGAGAAGGTAAATCTACGTGCAATTTTTAGCAAAAAAGTTCATATAAACATAGGTCCGCAAAAGCTTCGTTGCGGAGCTACAGGGTGTTGAAATTTCCGGAAAAAATGGATTTTTATCAGTTTTCGAAATATTCAGAATAAACTTGGAATGCAAGCTATTCTATAAAGCTTCCATCATTACACGTCCAAAATTTTAACCAGAATCTACAAGATGTTTTCGTTTTTGGAGCCATGTCTTATTTTGCCCTTTCAAACTTTTTTGCAGTACGCAACTGATCAGCATACAATCAATTTTCTTCATCTTCCTTCAAGGTAGAAACTTTTTTGACACGTGTAATTTTTTCGTATCTCCGACCGTTCTCGAGTAAAAAATTATGAAGAGATAGTATGCATTCGCTGAATTGAAAGCATTTCTGATTGAAAAAATGACTAGTAGGCTTAAATTTTTTTCTTTTTCTCATTTATTTCGACAGTTTTGTGTTGCAGTATCCCTACTCGATATCACGCTGCTTCCGTCGCTAACCGAGGGAGACTGTGACTCACTTTCCGAACAAGACCCTCTCCCTAAATCTTGAACGCGACAAGAGGTTATGGTGGTACAATGTCGATTCACCCGTTTATTCCTTAGATTGTACATCATTGGATAAGTTGCATTTTATACCTACTGCCAGGTTCAGCTTGGGTACCTCGGGTTCGCTAAGCCGGTACTCAGAAACAATGTTCCTGAGCCCCTGAGGCTAATTAGATTATTATAATCGTGGACTTATGCACTATCTCAGCTAGTAGCTGGATATAATTTACCTTTCCCAGATTTAGCAATCAAAGGGAATAGGCTCGATTACAATATACTTGACATAAATTTCCTAACTATCCTACATGTATTAAGAATTACAGCTTTTTGCATTTCTACATAGGTATTCTTATGCAATTCTAATTTCTTAAGGCTATCATGCAAAGTTTTGGGTATTAACCCAGTGGAGGATACGATGACAGGAACAATATCTATTTTCTCGAGGTGCCACATCTGCTTGATCTCAATGGCAAGGTCTGTGTATTTGGACTTTTTCTCCTGGAACTTATTCAGCACGTTGTTATTATTTGGTATGGCGACATCCACCAGCATTGCTGTTTTGGCTCTCTTATCATACACCACTATGTCCGGCCTATTATTCGTCACCATTCTGTCAGTGATAATAGGCCTATCGTAGTATAATCTGATAGAGTCATTTTCCAATACGGGCGCCGGTTGATACTTGTAATATGGCTGGAATGTATTCAGAAGTCCGTACTTGTGTGTAAGTTTCTGATGGATTATGTTGCACACTTGATTATGCCTGTGAAGATAGTCCGTATTGGCCAGTTGTTCGCATCCGGACGTAATATGCTGTATCGTCTCCGATCTTATATGGCATTTTCTGCACCTATCTGTTTGTAATGTTCCGTCCTTCATAATAAATTTTTTGTAGTTGTTTGTAGCGATCACTTGGTCTTGGATGGCCATAAGGAATCCCTCTGTTTCCGCGAATAATTCTCCTTTCATCAACCATTTGTTGGAGGCTTCTTTGTCGATGTGTGGTTGATTAATCTCATGGTGATGTCGTCCATGCAATTCCTTTCTTGACCATTGCTCTTGTTTTTCAGTATCTGATAGGAATGGTAGATTCAGCAGGTCATCTCTGGTAGCAAGATTTAGAGGTGTATATCCCTTATCAGCCAACGATACCACTCTATGTAGGTCAGAAGTGAGAGCTTTTGCTGAGAAGAATTCTCTGAGATTTTTTATCTGTTCGGTGTGTAAATTGACTACATCTATTAATCCGCGTCCTCCTTCTTTCCGCTTCAAAGTTGACTAGATTCCCCGAGTTCAACATCGATTCCAGCACAGACTTCAGACGCTGACTGTATTCTGAACGAATCTTCTCCTCTGACTGTTTTTAGTCTAGCAATCTGGCTTGTTGGTATCCCAGATATTTGTATGTTTCGCCATCTCTCATGCACTGTATTATATCACCGTTTGGAAGTTGTGTTTCACCATCTATGACTTTCCCTCTCTGAATGTTCAGGGTCTTACATTTTTCAATCCCGAATTTCATATGAACATCTGCCGAGAACTCACTGACAGTTTTCAGCAAATCATCCAATTGCTTTTTGTTCGAAGCATATAATTTGATGTCATCCATATACAGCAGGTGGGAGGTTGTATGATAATTCCTTTCTGCTTTTATCCTAAATCCGTATCCTGTTCTATTGAGCATTGACGACAATGGGTTCATAGCTCAACAGAACCATAGTGGACTCAAAGAGTCTCCTTGAAAAATTCCACGACGTACGGGTATCTCGTCGGTTTTAATTGATTTATTGTTCATGTTGACCTGCAGAGACGTGCGCCAGTGTGTCATTGTTGTCTTCAAGAACTCTACTAGGGCTGGGTGAATTTTGTATATCTGCAATACTTCAACAAGCCAAGAATGGGCGGTACTATCGAATGCCTGCAGATAATCGAGAAAAGCCGAATGAACATTCCGATGCCCTACGTGTGCCTGTTTCATTATCACAGAATCGATGATGAGTTGTTCCTTGCACCCGTGGTGTTTCTTTCTGCATCCTTTCTGCTCCTCTGCTAATATATTGTTGTCGTCAAGGTGTTGGTATATTATTATTATTAATACTAGGCTTGCAAGGAGTGCTCATCATATGGCGGTACATTTAGCAACCCCGCGAACCTCTCTCTATAAGAATTCCTTTGTTTACAGGGCTAGTGAGCTGTGGAACTCGCTTCCGTCCAACATTTTTCCAGCATCCTACAATTTAGCCCTCTTCAAGAAGCGAGTAAACAAACACCTCAATGCATCCCAGGCGCTCACTCATGTGGTGTAACAGATATGCCTATTCCGGGAAAGCGTACATAAAAAAAATCACATAGTTATTTACTGAAACATCTTACTTGTTCCAACCTGTATATATTCAAATAGTATGGTGTTCATTATATTTGAAAGGATTGTGACCAACCAACCATTATAGTTTCACTTGTAGATATCGTCAGAAATGGAGCAGTACAGTAGATACTCTACCTACGCCTATGAAATTATAGGGAAAGTTCAGATTGTAGCCGTGTTCTATTCACAAATAGCGCGGTCTTTCATAAAGGTATCCGATATCTTCGATGAAAATTATGTACCCATTATGTTTTTGCTTGCGTATATCGGATACAACTAATTGTAATCAATTTTGTTGCAGAAATTTTATTTATAGGCAGCGGTATCAGTACATATCTCGCGTCATAAACTGCATCCGTACTTTAAGCCTACTGTGAGTTCTTGAGGAGGTTGCATAGACGTTAGGACAAATCTGTAAGGTTATTCAGAGACCTAGCAAATGTATTTTCTCCCTAACCAACAACGGTTGAAGTATTCATGTAGTCGATGAAGAGTTTGGCGAAAAGTTAGTATTTGAACATTACAAATTACTAAGGATGAAATTATAATTTTAGGGTACGGTACCGTAAAAGAAGCAGCGGTATCCTCAAGGGATTATTTCGTTGTCCGTCCATCTGTCAGTTTATCGACCAAATCTCTTATCTCCGAAACAAGTGATGGCGTAGAATTGAAATTGAAACCGAATATTTAGATCAATCAAATCGAAGATAAGATTGTTTATGTTGCGGCTTATAATGACACTCTCAAAGGAAATGAAACTTATTGAGTACATTGAGCATGAAATATGCGAGATGCAATATCCTTTGGCACGGAATACACAAGAAGATCTGAAAACTGCAAATTTTCAGGTACAACATGAAAAAAAATTATAGTGAACGCTTAAAAGAGAGATTAAATTGATACCAAATACTCAGTTCTGCAATTACATGGATCTGTTACAAAGTCGAACTATTGAGTCAAAGCAACCGGCAAATGATATTCGGCAAGAAGCAATGTTAAATAAGAGAAAGTTTGATTCACACTTGTTTACTACAATAGTAAAGTGCATCGAATACACTGCGTCTTCCTCAAACAAATACAAAATTAAAACTAAACTACGGTACTACAATTTATATATGAGCTTCCTCATTTACACAAGTATGTAAAACTATCTCAGACATTTGAATTTGGGAGGCTTTTACTTAGTAAAATTCCATTATCAATAATAAAAAACAAGTACTGTGTTTTAAGGAATTTTACTTAATAATTGCGATTCGTAACGCGTTTCACTACACCGTAGCTTCTTCAGACAAATGAATATACAGAAAAATATAAATGAGAATATAACTATAAATGTTCTTGAGTAATTAAAAGCTTATTGGGTTGCTTCTTCTTAAGTGGTTATTCATGACAGGTATATCCAATTAAGGAATAGATTGCTCCCCGAAAAAATTCAATTGAGGTGAAGGGCTTAAAACGACTTGTTCATTGATGAGTCTACCTGAGTGTTTGTATTTATTGATTTCTAAAGTTTCCCAAAGATCTACCTTCCAATATTTATTATCTGTATGCAAAATTTCAAACTGTGGGTCGAAAGAATGATTATTTTCTAAGAGATGATTCGCGTAATTTGAATCTGATTTTTCATTTAAAAACTGCTTTTATGTTCCGATATTCTAATATTAAAATTTCTATGTGTTCTACCAATGTAGAAATTATCACAGTCATTGCAATTCAATCGATAAACACCTGATTTATTGTTTTTATCTAGTTTGGTTTTATTATTTTTATATATTTGCCTAAATTATTATTAGTCTGGAAAGCTATGTTGAAGTTATTGCTACTTAAGAATGATTTCAGTTGCTCACTTGTAATGCCAACGTAGGTTAAGGTGTTGAATTTTGTTTCAATTTATCGACAGGGTAAACTTCATTCAATGCGATTCTACTTTGTTTTTATTTAAAATATTATTTATTAGTTTGGGATTGTAACCATTATTTTTGGCTATTTGTTTAATCAAATTTAGTTCTTTGTCAAAATTTTCTGGTGATAACGGGATGTTAATCAATCTATGAATAAAACTATTGAATGCTGACATTTTATGTTGATATGGATGACACGACGAGTTATGTATTATAATATCTGTATGTGACGGCTTATGGTAAATTGCGAAAACATGTTTTCCATTTTCATTCGAAATTGTTACGTCTAAGAAATTTATCGAATTATTGCTTTCTATTTCGGTTGTGAATGCAATTTTTGGATGTAATGAATTTATATGATTTTCTGAAATTTTCAACTGTCTATCTGTTCCTGTGAAGCAAATAATGATATCGTCTACATACATTCCCAACATTCCTCCGAAAGATACGTATTACTTAGTTGAAGAATTATTAGAAAATAATCATGTCAATACTATCATTAAATCAGATATTCTTTCATTATTACAAATTTGTTTAGATCAAAATTATTTCCATTTCAATAACAAATATTATACCATTGAAGACGGCTTGATTATGGGCAATCCGTTAAGTCCTTTGTTAGCAGAAATATTCATGAATAACTTAGAGAAATTAATTCCTAATCATCCACTCAGTAAATACTGTTTATACTGGTATCGCTATGTAGACGATATCATTATTTGCTTCACAGAAACAGATAGACAGTTAAAATTTTCGAAAATCATATAAATTCATTACATCCAAAATTGCATTCACAACCGAAATAGAAAGCAATAATTCGATAAATTTCTTAGATGTAACAATTTCGAATGAAAATGGAAAACATGTTTTCGCAATTTACCATAAGTCGTCACATACAGATATTATAATACATAACTCGTCGTGTCATCCATATCAACATAAAATGTCAGCATTCAATAGTTTTATTCATAGATTGATTACATCCCGTTATCACCAGAAAATTTCAACAAAGAACTAAATTTGATTAAACAAATAGCCAAAAATAATGGTTACAATCCCAAACTAATAATTAATATTTTAAATAATAAACAAAGTAGAATCGCATTGAATGAAGTTTACCCTTTCGATAAATTGAAACAAAAATTCAACACCTTAACCTACGTTGGCGTTACCAGTGAGAAACTGAAATCATTCTTTGGTAGCAATAACTTCAACATAGCTTTCCAAACTAATAATAATTTAGGCAAATATATAAAAAATAATAAAACCAAACCAGGTAAAAACAATAAATCAGGTGTTTATCGATTGAATTGCAATGACTGTGATAATTTCTACATTGGTAGAACACATAGAAATTTTAATATCAGAATATCGGAACATAAACGCAGTTTTTCAAATAAAAAATCAGATTTAAATTACGCGAATCATCTCTTAGAAAATAATCATTCTTTCGACCCACAGTTTGAAATTTTGCATACAGATAATAAATATTGGAAGGTAGATCTTTGGGAAACTTTAGAAATCAATAAATACAAACACTCAGGTAGACTCATCAATGAACAAGTCGATTTAAGCCCTTTACCTCTATTGAATCTTTTCGGGGAGCAATCTATTCCTTAATTTTATTGGATATACCTGTCATGAATAACCACTTAAGGAGAAGCAACCCAATAAGCTTTTAATTACTCAAGAACATTTATAGATATATTTTCATTTATATTTTTCTGTATATTCATTCGTCTGAAGAAGCTACGGTGTAGTGAAACGCGTTACGAATCGCAATTATTAAGTAAAATTCCTTAAAACACAGTACTTGTTTTTTATTACTATCTCAGACAAATTCACAGAACTACGAGGTTTGTAAATGAAGGGTGGCAACGTAACTTTCCATCCAGCAATGTGTGAGACGAGGGGCATCGACCACCGTCACGTGGAGATGCGTTATACCTTCAGTATAAGTTTGAACTCACAGCAGTCATCTGTTTGTCCGAAGAGTTAGATTTTGTGAAACAGTTATTACTTGTACGTTCCTAAAATGAGTGGCATCAATGTTGAGCAACGGTGTGCTATCAAGTTTTGCTTCAAACTTGAACATAATGCAACAGAAACAGGCCAATGGATGAAGTGTTTCGTCAAGGGCTCAGGCTTTCCGGTGGTTTGAGGCATTCTCAGAAGGAAGAGAGCCGATTGAAGATGAATCAGAAAGCGGAAGGGCTTCAAGTCCAAACACCCATGAACAAGCTCGGGATCTTGTGCGTTAAGATCGACAGTTGAAAGTCAGAATGATCGCTGACTAGTTGAATAAGAATCACACCACCGTCCATCAGATTTTAACCAATGAATCGGAGATGAGAAAAATTTGTGCAAAAATGCTTTCGAAAGACCTTTTCCAAAACCAGAAGGGTTTCTGAAACAATTGGGATCGATTGAAAATGATGCCCGTTTTTTGGAACGTGTGTCTCCGGTGTTTGAATACAACCCAGAAAGCAAACACCGGAGCATGACGTGGCACACTGCAACCTCTCCAAGGAACAAAACAGTACGAATGAGCAAGCCGAGAAATCGTTCACAGAGAGTTTGGGCCTCAAAGTCAAACGGTTCACCAACACTTTCAGCAAAAGGTCCTTCACAGACAAGAGAGTCTTTCAGGTGCGACCAAACATGGGAAACAACTGGATGTTGCATCACAATAATTTGGCATGTCACACTGCAATCGCAATAGAGGAGTTTTTAGCCTGTAGAAACATTTCTGTGGCTTCACAGCCTCACTAATCACCAGACTTTTTTCCTCTTTCCGAGAATCAGAAATAACCTCGAAACTCATTTTGGACACTCAAATCATCCATACAGATCTAACCGACTTACAACAATGCGCCGATGATAGAAGGATCGCCTCCAGCGTTGTGTGGCTTCCCAAGGAAACTATTTTGAAGGAGACTATACTGTATTGTAATTTTATTTAAATGAAAAATTGAAAGGAAATGGTTAAATTATTTTATTTACACACCTCGTATACTAACAAGCTTCTACGGAACCCTCCGCGCCCGAGTTCTATTGGAACATGGCGGTTTTTTTATTAAAAATACTCCGTATGTTGTTCTCCTTTCCTCACGCATTTAGATCAGAAATTTATAAACTAAATCATCACCTAAATTTCGAGTAAATGTTGCCATATGTGCAATGACGGAAGTATTTCAATGGAACCATTAATAAAAAGAGTAATACTGAATGGAACAATTACTTTTGGATTTGTTCATTCCAGAACTTTCTTCGTCTTGAATTATACTCAATTCATTATTGTTCATTCATCATTTATAAGAACCTCGTGGTCAGCATCGCGCCAGAGCGAAATAACGATATAGGTACACATGAGGTGTTCTTCTTCTTCTTCTTCACCGTGTAGAAGGCGTAGCGCCTGTTCAGTTCCAGTTTCCCCGCAGCAGTTCTTGTGAAGTTGATTGCCCACTATCCCGCCATCGTTTTGGTGGTCGTCAACAGGTCTTCTTCCGTGTGGTATGTTGTTATATACGATTTTGGCTATTCTATCTGTGGTCATTCTGTTTACATGCTGGTTCCATTCTCTTCTTCTTTTTCTTACCCATCTTACAATATCGTCTGTTTCACATTTTTCCCTTATGTCGGTATTTCTTTGTCTGTCATTCAATGTGTAACCGGTTATAGTTCTTAGCGTTTTCATTTCTGTTGTTCTTAGTATCCTCTTTGTTACCGACGTTTCCGCTCTTGTTTCTGTCCCGTATGTCATAATTGGTCGCACACATGTTTTGTAGATTCTGGATTTGCATGTTATACTGAGGTGTTTATTTCTCCAAACTGGTTGTTTAAGATGTCCCGATACTGCAGCTGCTTTGTTCACTTGTCTCCTCACTTCATCTTCAAGGTATCCTGTGCTTGTTATTTTGCACCCTAAGTATTCGAATGACATGACTTGGTCTATAGTGGCGTTGTCTATTGTTAACTTGCAGCGCAGAGGTCATGCATTTTGTCTTACTTGTTGAGATTTCCAAATTGAAATTTTTTGCGCGTTTGCTAAAGGCGTATAACATTCTTTGTAGGTCGTCTTCTGATTCTGCAATGAGTACGGCGTCATCGGCATAGCGCAAGATGTTAATTTTGTAGGTTCCCATGCGGTATCCTAGTCCCAAGTTTTTAACGGTCTCAACAAGTTGGTCCATAACAGTATTAAATAGTAGAGGGCTAAGACTATCACCTTGGCGGATGCCCGACGTTGTTCCGAAATGCTGCGTTAGGGTGTCGTTTGTTAATATTTGCGTTGTTGTAGTAGTGTTCAGATCTTTTATGAGTCTTATATATTTTTTGGGTACCACTTTGTTTTCCAGTATCTTGATTACATCCTTCAGTTGGACTTTGTCGAAGGCCTTCGTTAAGTCTATGAAACAAAGATATGCTGGAGTGTTATATTCAAGAGACTTTTCTACTAATTGCCTTGTTATAAATAGTGCATCGACCGTGGACCGGTTTTTTCGAAAGCCTTGTTGCTCTTCGCTGATTGGCATTGTTGACGTTATGTCATCGGCAAGAATCTTTGTAAGCAGTTTCAAAGAGGTGCTTAATATGGTTATTCCGCGATAGTTGGCAGGATTTGTTTTGTCTTCTTTTTTAAAGATAGTCACTGTTACACTTCTTTTCCATTCTTCTGGTATTTTTCCGTGTTGAATTATGATGTTAAACAGTTTTGTGTACTCTTCTCTCATGGCTTCTCCGCCATATTTGATCATCTCATTTGTTATCTTATCTTCATTTGGAGCTTTCCTATTTTTAAGTTTACCTCTTTTCGAGAATCAGAAATAACCTCAACGAAACTCATTTTGGGACACTTCAAATCATCCATACAGATCTAACCGACTTACAGCAATGCGCCGATGACAGAAGGATCGCCTCCAGCGTTGTGTGGCTTTCCAAGGAAACTATTTTGAAGGAGACTATACTGTATTGTAATTTTATTTGAATGAAAAATTGAAAGGAAATGGTTAAATTATTTCAATTACACACCTCGTATACTAACAAGCTTCTACGGAACCCTCCGCGCCCGAGTTCTATTGGAACATGGCGGTTTTTTATTGAAAATACTCCGTATGTTGTTCTCCTTTCCTCACGTATTTAGATCAGAAATTTATAAACGAAATCATCACCTAAATTTCGAGTAAATGTTGCCATATGTGCAATGACGGAAGTATTTCAATGGAACCATTAATAAAAAGAATAATACTGAATGGAACAATTACTTTTGGATTTGTTCATTCCAGAACTTTCTTCGTCTTGAATTATACTCAATTCATTATTGTTTATTCATCATTCATAAGAACCTCGTGGTCAGCATCGCTCCAGAGCGGAATAACGATATAGGTACACATGAGGTAATCAATTTTTGAAAACAAACCCACCTCGCCCCCAATACCTGCTTCGATAATTCATTTCACTTTTCGATGTTCTTTCCAGAATACATTACCCAGAGAATGAAAATTTGCAATTCGGACATTAGACTACCTTACAAGCATCTATACTGGGTGTTTCAACGAAAATTCGACCCCACGTTCAACTCTAAAAAATGCAGTATCAGCGAAAAATACTGAAATAGGTCAATTTTTATTTCGTCGAGTACCATTGCTTATAACATCTCGGGGCAAGTCAGATCGATCTTATACACCCCTATACCAACATCTACCTACAAAATAATCATATGGAATATGGATCTAGTGGTACATAGTAGCACCAGAGAGTTGAATGTTCGATCCAGGGTACTCCAACTACAAAAAGATATTATCATAACAACACTTTGGGCCCCACGTATTATTTTAAGTAATAAATAGTACAGATTGATATCAGTATTGAACAAGATGTTTTAGCATGTAGATTCGAAAGTGTAATGATCAACCCTCGACCCCAGGATCTGCTTACCTAAGAATTTCAATCGCAAAATGTATCACGTGACCCATCATCAAAAAGTTCTCTTGATGCTTGAACTCAAGTTAAGCTTTTAATTTCAGAATTAAGTTGAGTCGAGCTTATTTTTCACAAAACTTGAAAATTTAAGCTTCTTGAATCGCAAAACTTGAAAGCCTGAATCAGAACCCAATTACAATATAACATTGAACTTCCTCTTATATTCAATGAGAGCAAGAATAAAAAATGAAAAAATACTGAATTGACCGGGAAAGATTTAAATAAAGTCCAACGTAATGATCTAAAAAGAATTCATAAAGGAGTTGAAGTAAACGTAAAAAGAGAACAACAATAAGAGTGAAAATGAAATGAAACATTTTCTATAAAACAATTAATAAAACTTCTGAGAAAATGAATACAACGGAATTAAACTTTTGTAAAAAAAATATCTACATTGGAACGTAAATCAAAAAAAATAACAATAAGGGAAAATACATTCCCACTTCTTCAGATAGATGATAGTTCGCTGTTTTAAAGCATAGTGTTTTTTATATTATTAATATAATATATTTCTTTTATATACGCGTTTTGGGAAACTCCCTGGACTACCCCGACTCTCGGTTCCCAGGAAATCACCGTTCGATCTCGGTTATCGGAGATTCAATCATTCTCCGAAACGGTTCTGCTAAATATCGTTAAATGTAGTAAACCTATTCTACTTCTACTTGGTGAGCTTTTGTACATAAATTTCTTTCATTTTTCCATATATTTTTCCGAAGAATATATTTCTGACAAATTATACGAAAAATGTCTAAAAGGATCATTTCATTCGAATCTATCCTATATTATACAGGGTGTTACATAATAGTATGTTACAAAGTGAGGGAGTAAATCTAAGTGCAATTTTAAGAAACAAAGTTCATATAAACATAGGTGCGCAAAAGCTTAGTAACGGAGCTACAGGGTGTTTACATTTCTGGAAAAAACTGTTTTTTTCTTCGAAGCTCCTGCAGTTTTTGAGATATTCAGCCCAAATTTGGAATGCAAGCCATTTTTTACAGCCTGCATCATTACACGTTCTAAATTCTAACTAGAATCTACAAGGTGTTTCCTTTTCCGGAGCCATTACTTCTTTTGCCCTTTCAAACTTTTTTGCAGTACGCCACTGATAAGCGTACCATCAATTTTCGTCATCTTAGTTTAATCAAGAAACTTTTTTGATATTTGAAATTTTTTCGTATCTCCGACCGTTTTTGAGTGAAAAATGATTGAACTTGATGAGATTCTTCAATCAAATGGGGGTTTTTTTCAGCCCAATAATGATTACTGTAAAAATTAGTAATAGCAGCTCTGGAAAAGGTAGCTTCGTCTGTGAACATGATTTCACTATCAAAATGAGTATTTTCTCTAATTTTATCTAGGAACCATAGGCAGAAATTTAGTCTTGAAGGAAAATCTCGAGGAAGTAGAGTTTGGACGTGGAATATGAAACGGGTACAATAAAAGTCGTGGAGAAACCTCCGAACTAGAACATGTAAAATATTCAACTGATTTCCATTTTTTCGTGTAATCACATGAGGATTCAAATCAATACAATTTAAAACTGCTTCCTCAATATCTGGAGTTCTCATAGTTTGAGATGCACCTTCTAAATGATTATTTGCAGTAAAAGTATCAGTTTCCCTCAACCTTCTGTGGATATTTGAAAATGTTCGCTTGTCTGGTGTTACTCGATTTGATATAATCGCCTAGTTTCTGTTGTGTTTCCATCAGCCAGACCGTACATGTAATGGATATCAGACAATTCGGCTTTAGTAAAATTCGCCATTTTTTCTTACAGCAATAACTTCAAAAGTGTTGAAACTAATCGTCAATTTAATGAACAATTCGGGCAGACACTGGTTCAACTTTAGTTACTGTCAAAATAAATAAATAATTGAAGAAAATCGAAGCCTACTAGTCATTTTTTTAATTAGAAGTGCTTTCAATTCAGTGAATGCATACAATTGTTTAATGATTTTTTTCTCAAGAACGATCAGAGATACGAAAAAATTACAAGTGTCAAAATAGTTTCTGAATTGAACCAAGATGACGAAACTTGATTGTACGCTGATCAAAGGCGTACTGCGAAAAACTTTGAGAGGGCAGAAGAAGACATGACTCCGGAAAAGAAAACATCTTGTAGATTCTCGTTAAAATTTAGGACGTGTAATAATGGAGGCTGTAAAAAATAGCTTCAATTCCAATGTTCATGAGAATTTTTCTTAAAATTGCAAGTAGATTAACCCCCTAAAGCTGTGACTATGTCACTATTAGTAACACTCTGTATAGAAATCTATTGTAAGTTGTTGTTGGTTACAGAAATTATTTACATTTCTGAAATGAATGTTGGTAGCTTTCTTCTCTTTTTCTCCTAAATTGATCAAATTCTTTAGCGGAGCTTTTTATATTTACTTGTTGCGCTTCGAAAAGAATTGACTAGATCGAACGTAGTAGGTTTTAAAATCCTGGTGCCGTAGCCAATTAGAAAGATCTATATGACTAGAGATACTACCTACTACTATTGCACTTGTATGGGTACGGCAACAAGCGAATAGCAAGTAAACTCAACTTTCTATCCTTACAAGTATCAAGCTTTCAAGCAGCTTGAGAAAGATTGATGTCTAATCAAGCTTCTGGGTTGCAAAGTCAAGTCAAACCTTTTAATATTTCAAAAGTTTGAAGTCAAATCATGCTTTTTGAAAAATTTTCAAGTTTCTTAACTTAATGAAACCCTAACGCCGAGTCGTTTGACTTGGTTTATTCGGAGGTATTCTTCAATTTGCTTTGTTATTGAAACTAGAAACTGTCGGCACATGGTATAGAAAAACTTCAATTCGAAGAAGATCCACTTGTTATTCAAAGAAATAATAAAAATTATTGCAATCAACGCATCAATTTCTTACATATGTTTCACAGAAGTAATATTCTCATCATGCAATAATCAATCTGTTGTTCTAATCAGAACTGCATCACAGTCGTTGGATACTTATGAGAGAAGCCCCAAAGAGGTATACAAAATTTAGGAATGGGTGCAAATCATGTTACTCTGTTTTCGAAATAACGGTCGCACAAAATGAAAATCAAGAATATTTAACTCAAATCATCAAGAGAAAGAAGTCATCAATATGTAAAATCCTTGATACAAAAACTTCAGGTAATTGCTACAGTGGCGAACTGAAAGCAGAAAGTTTACATAGTCTTAAGGTCTCTAGGTCCCATACCACACGACTCTGAGTCTATTCTAATTGATCTGCGCGACTTCTTCTTGTTGGGGTAGACATTACCAAGGTCTTCTGGAGTGACGATCATGCAACTTATTACCAACCCTAATCATCTTAATTAACACGCGTACACTGCTGGACGATCTACAGACACACTATCGCACACAACTTCGAATTATTCGGCAGCAGTTTGATGTATGTGGCGACGATTCTGAATGTCTAGAGAGCTTTTCAGTACACCACATCGAACCTGGTTCGGAGGGAGGGAGAAGGTCTTACTGTCCAGACTCCTGTTATTGAATGGTGCATGGAGCTTTTTGGGGGTACGAGTATAGCCTCGACGACCACACCGTTACTGAGATAGTGAGTCGAGGTTGTCCGCAGAGCGGCGTGGTGTCGCCTACTTCCTGACGCATGATGGCTAATCATTTGTTACGAGAACTGGACGAAAAGGAGGGTCCATGTTCATGCTTACGTAGACGACTTCATCATTCTTTACAAAGGAAAGGATTCACCGGCATGTATGAATACACTGCAGATTACTTAGAGAAGAGCTAGTGTACGTCCTTAGGTGTGGGGATTAGTCCAGATAAGACAGAACAGGTTGTTTTCACGAGGTAGCATACGATTCCATCATGTTTGAGGCCTAATTTCTTTGGATCATAATTCGACATGAAAGAATCAGTTAAATACTTGGAGAAGTACTGGATAGGAAACTTAGCGGGGTTCAGCATCCTAAAATACATATTGGCAGGTTTTCTATTGCCTTCATGACATGCAGGAGGACTTTCAGCAACAAGTGGGACTTGAATGAAGCCACACGTGCTGATGTGGGTTTCGAAACTATCCTGCTACCCATACAGAAATCTACGCTTAGCTGATCTGGTCGACGAAAGTGGAAAAACAGACGGCAACGCTGGTTTTAGAGAGGCTCAGAGCACTGATGGTAGGAAGTGTAGCACGTGCTCAAAAAAACACTACTATGGCAGCGTTAGGTGCACTGTTATGAGTCGAAGCACAGCTTATAGCATGTGATACCACTTCTGTTAAAAAATCAAGGTAAAAATCCCATCCAGTCTCGAAGACCAAACAGGGAGTTTACTGCCGGAGAAATGGGAGGATTTCTACCTCTCATTCAATAAACATAAAAAATTTTCTCAGTCGGAGATCATGGCGATCCTCGGCTGTGCTCAAAGAACTGGGCGCACACAGGGTCACTTCTAAGGTGATTTGGGAGTGCATGCAGGCACTAGAATTACTATCGGTAAACAACCATTTCTGTCTCTTCTGGGTTCTAGGTCACACCAGGATCAGAGGGCATGAGATTACAGATAAGCTGGCCTGTCTAGGGGCTGAGAATACTATAATAGTACCAAGGCACGCGCTCAGGATCTCAGCCTGTGTTGTTAAGGAGGACTGACTAGCGAAACAACATAGTGACACCTGGTTGAATAGTCGAGGTTGTCAGCAGTCCAAGTCATTCCTGGGTCCATCACCTAGGGAACCTAAACAAGGTTGGTACATGAAGACAGTCCAAGTTATGCATGGCTTCTGGCACAGATAGTGACGGGAAATGGTAGTTCAGATATCACTTGAATAAGATAGGAGTGGTGAACAATCCTCAGTGCAGATGGTGTGAAATTGGGGTCGAAACACTAATTATCATCGTCATATTAGAGACTTCGTGAGGATCGAGCAGGGGATTTATTTGAAAGGAAGACGGACACAAAGGCCATAGGCCAAAGTAATCATATTCTTGATATAATCTCTACAATAAGTTAACTATATGGTTCTTATAGTGTAGAAGGGAATTTCAATTAATATTTATTATTACTATTGAGACTACCCAGAACCGGGGTCAATTTTTTTTTAATTTGCTAAAACTATCCATATATTTCTTGGTTTTATCTAATTGAATTTTATTATCAATTGTGATAACTCTATTTTGTAGATCTACCTGCATAACATTTCATATTGTTTATCTGAATTCAAAATTACAGTGAAAAGACGGTCATTCGCCAGAATAATTCAATAATTTAATTTTAAATGCTCAATATGGTAGAATATTACGTATCTTTAAAGCAGCATAAAATCACCCAAAAGCGTAAATATCGAGGCGAAGGAATTTATCTAAACTCAGATAAGAAATCCAGCAAAAACAATGTTCGACTTTAAAATCCAAGGCAATTAAGCACCCTTTCGTATATCCACGATTCCACACATCTCGTAAAAATACCAGATGTGTGGAATTAAGAAAACTAAAACAGCAATTCCCACGCCGCGACGAAGGAACGCGTCTGTAAAAGACTATATAACAGGTACTTGAGTACCAAGGGGAGAGGGAAATGAGGGTGTAAGGGCTGCTGGGTCACGCATATATAAGTATCACGATCGTGACGTTAAGGGATCATTATCATTATTATTATTGAGTTATTTTTCTTCCGAGATGCCGTTACTCTTATTATTCAGTTGTCCAGTTTTCGAAGCTCAGTGAATTTACTCATTCGTGTGAATCGAAATTTAAGTTAATTAATCGTGCATAACATGAGTCCAGAAGAATGGAAGACGCAGATTGTTCCTCTCCGAGAAGCCGGACAGGGGAAGAAGAAGCACCGTTCCCGCTGTGTCCCACAGGTGATTACTTTCTGAATTTCTTTTAATATTTCTGCTCACTATTTAATTTTCACGAATTTCTTGAAGTATATGCTACGTAATCTCTAAACGCACTAAGAGCGAGTTGAAATAATCATTTCTCAAATTCCAAATTATTTTCACATATTTTTTTACTTCTTGGCAAATGATCTAATCAAACTGCACTGACATTTCTAATATTTATTTTGAAGAGTTATTTTCATACACTTATTCAAAACGTTTGCTTTCGTAACTTGGTAGAATTTGAAATGTACTGCATTTATTTTATATTGATTTCCACAGTTGTTTTAACTTAACACATCATTTTGAGGTATACTTAAATTCTTTAGTATTGATTTCAACATTTGTTTATCAAACTGGCAACATTATTGAAACGTAATTAAGCTATTGTGTACTGATCACAAAAACTATTTGAATTTGAAATGTTATGAAGTTCAATATTGATGTGAAACTTTACTTTTGTAACTCAGAAAATTGATCTCAGTGAAATGTTACTAAACCATTTTGCCAATAGAAATCTTTTGTTATAATCTGATGAACGATACGTTCGAATGTGAGAACATTTAATATTGATTCTTATCTTTGCTTCTATAATCTAATCTATTTGTATAATCATAATCCTTTTATTCAGTATATCTATTTATCTGATTGAAGCTTGTATGTTGTCGGTATAAAAGTTTTGAAGGATGTCTGAGTTGGTGGAATATATGTGACGTTTGTGGTACATGCAGGTGTATGATCAGAGGGCATGATTCCCTGGTTGGCAAATCCGCGATATGGGAATAGAGTATGATCCGCAGTCAGTGACACAATAAAATAATAATAAAACTACCCGTTGGCGCTTAGTTGAGCAAAAAGAATCACGTATGGCTTTACAGGCTTACCTCTAGTTCCATATATAACGTTTTAATATTATACGAATTACTGAATTCGATAAAAAATAAGCGAGCGAATTAACGCTTGTAAGTTGTCAGCTGTGGACGTGTTCCTTAGAAATTTAAAAGCAAATCTTCCAGAGTTGGGAGTATCAGGGCAACGACCTCTTCAGAAAACATGATATCATATTACCAAAACCCTTAGATCGGGTCAGTTACCACTCATAAGATGGGTGAGGGCTGGTTAGGTCTGTCTATAATAATCTCATATCCGAATTCCATACAGAATATGGATGAGGGCCGATTGAGCCTGTTTATAATAATTAAATATTCACTTTCACTCGAAATATGGGTGAGGACCAATTAGGTCTGTTCATAATAGTTAAATATTCCAACTTCCACTCGTAATATGGATGAGGACCAATTGGGTCTGTATATAATAATCTAATGTGTCAACTTCCACTCAAAATATAGGTGAGGGCAAATTGGGCCTCTATCTAAATGATCTGATATTTCATTAAATTCATTAAAAGACGTCAAAGAATGCAAGGATAAGAATTTAATACAAATGCTACAAAGATCAAATAGACGTTGTTACCGAATCTGTTTTTGATTTTCTAATTTCCTTACCTATGGTTTAAGCGACGAAGAATTGGTCGTATCACATCAAACCTTACATCAAAGAACTTGAGTAGGTTGCTACGAATACACAACACAACAAAGAAAAGGGTCCTATTTTATAAAAAGAACTTCAAAGCGAGTTCAGGTACTAGACAATCACATGGCTTTTCATTTGACCGATTTCAGTCGGTCTCAGGTGTAATTAAAATGAGGAAGAAAATAAGATAATTCAGGTATTGCAATTTACGTAAAAGCGATGCATTTTGCATCGTCTTTCATAGACCGGGGTTAGGGGTGTTTCACTATCATCAACAGTTCCACATGAAATAGTCGGGATATGCACAACACTACTTTCTAACTTGGTTGTATGAAATTGATTTCTTACCTATACCAAACAGATGACTTTGCGGTTAACAGATAATATTCAAGTATATAAAGAATGCAGAGATATCAATTACTTTGTGCTTCAATAATGTGCAAATGTATATTTCGAAAAAACCTGGGCTTCCTTTCATATGGTGTTTGAAAAACACAAAAAATTTAAAAAATATCCTCCCATTCGAGTACTGCAATTAACATTCGTAGAATGAAAATGCACTATTTATAAATTGCAAGAAATTCCGTGAATTATTGAGAAAACCATACAAATATTCGGCAAATATCTCCTTTAGTAAAATGACAAAATGTGACATATTTCATACTTAATTCAAGACAACGCGCCAGTCTCGTCACGAAAAAAGGCCCCCTGAAACCAAATGAACCGATAGGAGTCGAGCAGCCGACGCATCTGAAGCGTCCCGACGCTGCGCCATTAAGACAAGGCTACTAGATCAACGTCACCTAATTATGTGAATTGTCCGCCGCGATGTACTAAGTCGGGAATAACGGCCGGATTTTTTGTTAACCAGGAATAATTGACGGACTCTTCAAATAAAAGAAACACGAGCATGGGCGTTAACTGTCTGTATTTGTCTCGGCAGTTATCCAGATGTGTACAAGGTTTGATAAAAATATAAAAAGTTTTGATTTATCGAGGGATCTTTCAATTACTCACTATTTTTACCTTGATTAGGTGTATTTTCTCAGTAGCGATATAATGGAGCATTCTAGAAGAAAATTCTCCTACTAACCCATCTGCACAGTTCGACTTTATGAAAGAACGATAAAGACACGTGAATTTTTGTTTTTATTGGGTTAAGTTTTACACGTAATTTCGTTCTTTTTGTGTCTTAAAAGTGATAGTAGTATCTCCCAACTTTTTCTTCAAATGGCATGATATTTCACGTTCCATTTTGTGTGCTATACATTCTTCAAGATCCTCCACAGAATCAGGATTATTTTCACAAACTATTGATTTCAGATATCGCCATAGAAAAAAGTCAGATAGCGTAAGATCCAGTGATCTTGGCGGCCACTCTTCTTCCAATTCACTTCTCAGAAAAATTACACAGGACAACAGAATAGCTTACATGATTGACTTATGTCACCTGATGTTCTCTAATTGTACGTCGCTGATTCCAAATATAACCTCATGTGCTTTCTAGCAGCTCTTGTTCACTTAGCTCTTATTGAAAAAAAGATTAATTATCGTCATAATTTGCTGGTAATTAGAAAATTTTTCATTTGAGTTACTATTGTTTTATATGGCGTCGTCACAAAGAGATTTTGTGAATGATTCGAATCATTGTTGTTTCATTTGCGGAGAGTATACAGGGATATCCACCGTGACCGTCCGTTAAAAACTTTTTGAGTTCCAATTACAATGTCAAGCTGAAATTTTATACGTGGCCACAACTAGCGATTTCCAATTGAAGTGGAATATTTTCGAAGTGATACCATTTTCGGTTATACCGGAAATGGGTCATCACTTGACCAAAACACTTTTTGTAAACGCAGAATTAAAATGAAATAAAAACACGTGGTTCGTTGGTCAACAACGGCGGTTTGGCAATATGGCGTGGGTACGGAAAGCCGGCTAGTGGCAACGCGTGCTGCAGCCGGTTTTCTAAGAAAGTGTGATTTCGAAGAGTTCGTTGAAGAGAAAAAGCGGGAGTCTCCGAAATGCACGGATATTTAAACCCTCGGTCCAGGTAGGTCCACAGTACGTTCTCTGCCTAGCCTGGTCGAAGGCCTACTAGGCGATCGGTGATTAGAGAAGCGTGGTTAACACGGTAACACTCCTAGAGCGATCTATGGTTAGATATAGTAGTGGACACGGTAAGAGGTGAGATACAAGAGTCGTAAACTCTTCTCCTCAAGTTAATTGGGATATCGGTATTTTTCAAGATATGTTGAGGTTTCCCGAAGGCGGCCCAGGTTAACCCAATTCTTCTGGTTATTTCGGCTTTCAGGTTTCCTTTTCCTAGTTTGATGGCGTGATCCAGATAAACATAGTCGTTTAAATTTTCGATAACTTGATTTCCTAAATGGATCGGAAAGTTGTTGGGGCACATGACCTTGGTTTTGCCTATGTTCATTTTCAATCCTATACTATTGGACGCTTCATTCAGCTGCACTATCATTTGTTCTAACTCATCTGTTTCCAGCGATAAGGACGTTGTCGTCCACAAAGCGCAGATGATTAATGTACAAGCCTTCGATTTTGATGTACTTTTCTTGCCATTTAAATTTCTTGAATACGTCTTCTAGAGCTAGGGTGAAAAGTTTCGGTGATATCGTTTCACCTTGGCGTATCCCACGTTTAAGATCAATTCTTGCAGTTCTTGTATCATCATCAATTTTGACATGCACAGTTGCTCTTTAGTATATATTCCTTATAATTGCACTGTACCCAGAGTCAATTCTAGCATTATTCATAGCATTTAGGAAGGACCATGTCTCTATCGAGTCGAACGCTTTATGGTAGTCTACAAATGCTAAATATATAGATATATTGTACTCTGTTGTTTTTTCTAATAGTGTACGCAATGTCTGCAGATGGCCTATGGTGCTGTAATCACTCCTAAAGCCAGCTTGCTCTGGTGGCCGATAGAAATCTAGTTTCTTCGTGAGGCGTTTTGTTAGGATTTTCATGAAAAGTTTATAGAGGTGTGAGAACAGACTAATAAGGCGATAGTTCTCGATGTATCTGATGTCTCTTTTCTTGAATAGCAGCACGACTTCTGCATTATACCATTTTTCTGGAAGCTTACATTCTTGCAGACTATTGTTCAATAGAATTTGAATGACTTTTTCCATGCGTCCTCCACCAAGTTTCAGCATTTCAGCAGTGACATGGTCCTCTCCTGGACACTTTCTATTTTTCATACTTTTAAGTGCACTTCTAATTTCACTGAGGCATATGTCTGGCAGGTCCTCTGATCCCACATCTAATACTGAAATCGATGTGTCAATAACTTGGATGTGTAGAGGTCAGTGTAAAACTCTACTATCATTTGAGATATTTGTGCTAGTTGGATACAATTTCTCCTTGTTTGTTTTTCATCTTTGTTAGCTTTGTTTTTCCATTTTAGAGTTTTGATTTGAGAATCCTCATATTCGCATTCATTTTGATCGATTCCTGGATCATTCTAGCTTTGTGTGCTCTCAGGTCTCTGCGTATGGCTTTTTTTAACTCTTTTACTCAATGTCCTGTGCTCTTCCGTTCCTTTTTCAAGTCCCCTTCTTTGGTCCATTAGTTCGACTGTAGAGATAGTGAGTTTCGACTCTTTGACCTCCCTTACTTCAGAGCATATATTCTTTGTAGCTGCGGCGACGCTTGATTTTATTTGTTGGTTTAGTTGTTCAATATCCATTCTTATAAGTGTTTCTTCTCGTTGTAACCTTCTTGCTATTTTTTACTTGGTATACGGCATTCCTTGCTCCGAGGTGATCGATTGTCAGGAATCTAGGTTTTTGAATGAGCTTATTTCTCTCTTGTTTAATATCGAACCGGAAGCAAGCTCGGACCACTCTGTGGTCACTCCCTGTGTCTACTTTATTAAGAACGGACACATCACTACAGTTCTTTTGGTTGTCTGAAAGTATGTAATCGATCTCATTTTTTGTGGAATTATCCGAGATTCTTCAGGTCCATTTGCGTTGAGGAGGTTTTTGAAAAAATGTATTTAGACAGTAAAGGTTCTCTTTCAAGAGAAAGTTTACGAGAATTTCCCCTTAATCGTTTCTTATTCCTAGACCGCGTTCACCGATGTTTTCTGTATCATTTTCCGTCTTCTTGCCGATTTTGGCGTTGAAATCCCCAATTATGATCGTGAAGTACGCGTTTTCTGCTCGTCTTGCAATCGATATCTCCTCATATAGCTGTTCTACCTCTTTATCTTCTGATGTACTTGTACCAATCACTACGAGATAAGAAATATACAGGGTTCCTCGTCTGCAATGTAACACCCTGTATAATGTTGAATTATGTCGAAATCTTTTCCGAAACGATAAAAATTCAACAGAAATTTACCTAAAGTTCAAAAAATTAACCCTCTCCCAAGATGAAAGACCCTAGTTATAAAAATACAAGGATCTATCGACCTAGTCATCTTAAAAAATTGATTACGTTCAATTGTGGTTCTTTTTATTAAGATGAACTTGATAATCTGGTAGAGAAATCTCTAACAACTTTGGAAAAGGGTACCCCTTTTTGGTAAATTGTATCGCTTTTTCAGAATTGATTTATAAAATGGCGTATATCATCCAAAACAAATGGGGTTTTTCACCTCTCGTTCCTTGGACGATGTCCTTGGCATCGAAATTTCACTGAGAAAATTTACAAAACAAAAATGATTCTTCGCGAAAGAGATTCCTCAGAATTACTCTTAATATACACCGTGCTGAAGAGGCTTTGAAGAGCTTTCAAATGAGGTATAGGCCGACCCCTTTGCTATATTTAACTGTGCGGGATTGAAGCGCCCTCTCTGAGGGGGTTGCTCGTTAAAACCTCAAACATCCCCACGTCAGGAGATGTCTACCAAATAAAATCATTCAACGTGATTCGGCAAACTTTTTCAATCTCTACCGCATAAGATATATATAGGGTAACCCGTTTAGATGGAACAATCTATATAAATTTCGAGGATAGATTATAATAAGAGGAATTGAATCATACAGGAAAAAGGCGAAAACGAACTATTCGCTTATATCTAGAATCTCGATAATGACGATATAGGATGCTTTTTAAAAAGTCATGAATAAAGGGTTCATATCAAAGATTTCACTATAGATTATATTCATTATATGTAATACCCTCTGTTCATGAAGACATACATTCGCCGTACATGAAAACCTTCTGCGTCTCAATCTTGGTCATTTTGATCCCTCATCGTTTCTCTACCGAAAGCCATTAAAATAATAATTACTGAACTCGCCCACGAGTTGGTAATCTTAATGGGTGCATTTTGCGTGAGCAATTTGCAATCTTCTGAAGAATGTTGACGGGATAGTGGCGATTCAAATTAGTTGCCAGTGACTAGTATTTTAATGCTTAGGTAAAGATGATATTGGGTTGTAAGAGAAACGAAAGGCAGCTGTGTATCGAATTTCCTGAAATAGCTTTTTGTTTATTACCTCTTCATAGAGTATTCAATTTTTTTCAGTATGGTAGATTTATGTACATAATTTTGTTCAAGTAAATGAATTGAGAATAGAGTACTGAATAATAAATATCAATAAATAATTACTATATTGACAAAGTAATTGTTTGCAAAATTTTATCAAGCATGCTGGTAATTTTCCTCAAAATTAGTTCAGAAAACTCATGATGAGTTTGGTATCTAAGCTGAACAGAAATACGTTAACACCTCAAAAAAGTCTAGGGAACACTTCTGAATATCGATATATCGTATCGAGAACGATCAATATGGATGATTCTTTTAAAGAAATGAACACGTGCATCAATTTCTCACCAAATTATGTAGAGTGCCGCAAGAGATTTCAGTTTTTTTTATAAAAAACTAAAAATGCAGCAGATGCGACGCTGCTTTATAATCATTTCATGTATTCAGTGTTTCAAATCAGTTAGTTGGCACTTTGTTTCTGTTGTAAGCATAAATAAAAGATTCAAGTTTTGTGATTCGACCATGGAAAGACGACATTTGACTAGAGAAGAGATGTTACAAGCTGTTGGCATGCTCCAAGTGGTAGCTCACAACGGGAAGTATCCAGGGTTCTGGGAAGTAGCCCAAGTATCATAAACCGTTTATGGTCGCGTTTCAATGAAACAGGTAGCGTAGAAGAACGCCATACAGGTCGTTTCAGGATTACTACAGTCGCCCAAGACCGATTTTTGGTTTTTCAAGCCAGAAGAGATCGTACTACCACAGCATCTTAATTAGCTGAAGAGCTATCACGAGTTCATAATGTACAACTTTCCGACCAAACTGTGAGAAATCGACTGCACGAAGGTCAACTCCACTCCAGACGTCCTTTAAGAGTTCCACAACTGACCCATGGAAATCGCGCTGTGATTTCCATGGGGATTTTCGTTTTCATACAGAACAACCACATAGGAAATTCTTACGCAAATGAGATAGTTTTACCTGTAGTGGTACCGTATCTCCAAACAATTGGTCAAAATCCACTCTTCCAACAAGATAATGCCCCTCTTCATAGTGCAAGAGTTGTCTTGAACGTTCTTGAAGAGAATGAAATCGATCTTCTACCGTGGCCATCCTGCTCCCCAGATCTGAATCCCAACGAGCATGTGTGGGATACCCTAAAAAGAAATCTCCTGCGTCAAAACGTCTTCCATCATGAACAGGAGCTTCGATTAGCAGTTCAGGGGGCTTGGAATGACTTAGGCCAAAATGCAATAGACAATTTAATATTGAGGATGCCGCGACGATGCCAAAGTGTCATTAATAACAGAGGTGGACCTTCTGGGTATTGAAAAATATAAGTGCTTCCATATCGTTTCGAAAATATTAGTTCAGGATTTGTTTTTGTGTTTTACCAAATTTCTTCATTTTCAAATTTCAAATTTTTTTTTATAAAAGGTGCTTTGGTAAAGTCAAATATTATTTTGTTTCCTTGAGAATACATTATATACAATACATCCTAACAAAACCGAAAGATTTCTATAAATTCGAATCATCAAATTCATATTTTAAAGATATTGGTAGGTGTTCCATAGACTTTTTGAGGTGTTTATGTATTAAGAAATCTTTCAATATCTGTCTCTAGAGAACGTCTTATCATTCATTTTTTGAATCACTGCTGAAATATGGGGTTATGTTTTAGGAATACTGTGGACGGCTTCAGTGGCGTGCTGTTAGGATTGTAGCAAACCATTACTATTAAGAGAAAAACTAAGTAAATATTCACAAGAATGATACAATCCATCTCTGGAAAACCTACCATCTGGCACTTTGTACGACTTCATATAGAAAATTTAAACTCAAATTATTAATTATTTTAGTTAAACCAGATTTATAGCTGATAACTGAACTTGAAAGAAAAAAAGAATATTCACAGACGGTCCTCCTAATTACCTTGTTCGTTTCGAGACACAGAACATTTCAGTTTAAATCTAATTCGTACCAAGATATGGAAAGTTTTATAACAGAACTCTTCCTTATTTACCCCCTTGCAAAATTGGGCGATTTCGTCCAACAAATTTCAGCGTCAAGAAGAAGTTTCTTTTTATTTAAGGTACAAACCTTTAATACAAACAACATTTTACAACCACTTGAAAATATAAAATCATAACAGTGTGAATGATATTCTACTACTGTACAAGAAATCAGAATAATATAGGTACATACTACATTCAGCTAGAAAAACTAAGCGTATTAAATCTTTCCTTCAATTACCCAAGGGGAAATAGTAAAGCACCATTCTGCGTTCATATATTTGTTGCCGAACATCAATATTCGACAAACTGAAGCATTGCCGTAATAATTAGTTCGGTATGAAGGTTCATCAAACAGATTTTCAGATCTTGTGATTCTGACAGGTACATGAAAACCTATTTGATATAAAATATCAGGACAGGCAATTTCATTATTCAAGCATATGTACAAAAAAAGAAGGTCAGCTATTACTCTTCGTTCCGCCAAAGTTCTGAAATTACTGAGATTGTTCTGCGTAATGAGGTGACAATATAGTTGAAGCATATTCCAAGATAGGCCTGCAGTAACGATTGAATAATACGAATAAAACTTTAACACTCGTGAAGCCACTTGTGTTTCGTCTTATATAACCCAATGCTTTAAAGACATGATCGACCACTTTTTCGATATGTGACCTTTGAGTCAATGAGAACTCCAAGATCCTTCACAACACAAATTCTATTTAACATGGTTTTATGAACGCTATAGTCGAATTTGATAGTATCCTCAATTCTAGTAAAAGAAATACATTGGCATTTATTGATGTTTTACTTCCAAGCCATTTTTCGAAAACCATTCAACAACTCTATCCAAATCTGATTATAGTGCAATCGCATTATCAATGCAATGAATCATTTTGAATCTTCAAATCATCAGCGAAGAATAGAAAACGGGAATGTCTTATTACTGAACCCAAATCATTCATAAATATGATAAAAAGCAAAGGTCCCAGGTGACTTCCCTGTGGGACATCAGAAGATACAGATATTAGAAAAGATTTGAAGCTTTTTATTCTAACGATTTGTGAACGAGACCTAAAAAATCTTTCAAACCATCTCAAAAGTTTACCAACAAAACATAGCAGCTGGAAGAAAGGCTGCCTAGCAAAACGGTGACACTATTTGGAAAATTTAGGTATGCAATTGGTTCCACCGTGAATAAAAAACAGAAAGTCATTACCGAGGGCTCTTGTTTTAATAGAAATTGCAAAAAAACTCCGTCAATCTAGTGATAATGTACAAATTCCATGAACTTCCACCCAACAAGAGGAAAACAACACTTGTACAGCTGAGAAGGCTCCCAAAAGAAGTCGCTGCCAACTATGTGCTAAATCTGACAATGAAACACCTTTGATCTGAATAGTTTGTAAGAAATTCGTATGTAAAAAACAATCTAATACAGTTGTTTTTTTTTTTGAATTGTGGAGGCCGTTACTTGATGTAGATCCATGATATAAATGAGATAAAAACACAAGGTTTAACTTTAATCTACACTTTATTTGAAAAAATTCGACGACGTTTCGCTGACACAGCAGCTTTATCAAGAATGAAAAATAGAATGAAAAGTATGGTATTATAAACAAATCGTAGAACAAGTTGGATGAATAACAGGAAAATCCACACCGAGCCATTGTACAGTTAGTATGAAAGGTAATAAAACTAATTAAACAAGTTAAGTAGGGGTGAGTAATTCAAATCTACCTGTTCATTCAAAAGCTTGTCCGAATGTTTGTATCTATTTATTTCTAATGCTTCTAGGAGATCTAATTTTGAACTTTTGATTTTATATGTAATATGTCAAAGTTTTTATTGAATGAATGGTTTTCTTTTATTAGGTGGTTTGAATAATTTGAATCAGATTTATTTTTATCGAAGCTACGTTTATGTTCAGATGTTCTTATGCCAAAACTCCTATAGGTCCTACCGATATAAATTTTATCACAAGAACCGCAATTGAGTTTATAGATTCCTGATTTACCCGATTTTTCAACACGAGATTTATTATTTTTAATATGTTTACCTAAGTTATTACAAGTTTTGAAAGCTATATTAAGATTTTGTTTGACGAGAAAGGATTTAATATGTGTACTTGCAGAACCGCAGAATGTTAAACTGTTGAATATTTTATAGTCTTTATGAATAGGATATACTTCATTTATTGCTTTCTGATAGAGTTTTTACGAATGATTAGATCTATCATATCCGGATTATATGAATTATTAATGGCTATCTGTTTGATGAGGTTTAACTCTTTATTATAATCTTCTACTGATAAAGGTAAATTGAGTAACCGATGTACCATGCTGTTTAAAGCTGCAACTTTGTGTTGAATTGGATGTAATGAGTAGTTATGTATAATTGTATCAGTATGTGTTGGTTTACGAAAGACCGAAAAACATGATTATTATTTTGTTTAGTGATTTTAAGTCCAAAAATTTATGGAATCGTTCTGTTCAATTTCTATCGTGAATTTAATGTTCAAATGGATGGAATTAATGAAATTAACAAATAAGTCTAATTGACGAGTAGTTCCAATGAAACATGCTAAGATGTCGTCAACATATCTATACCAATAAAGAAATTTGGAAATGAGTGGATGTGTATGAATTTTCTGTTCAATATTATTCATAAAAATCTCTGCTAAAAGTGGACTCAAAGGATTTCCATGATCAAACCATTTTCACTCCTGTAATAGATGTTGTTGAAAGAAAAATAATTTTGTTCAATGCAAACGTCCAACAGATTCAATATTTCTGATTTGATTATGTGGTTAACATGATTCGAATTCAACATGTTTTCGATTAATATTTTGACATCACCTGGAGGAACACTTGGGTATAAATTCTCAACATCAAACGAAATAAGTTTTGCGTTAGGTGGTAGGTTAACGTTTTTATGTTATTTATCAATTCGAAAGAATTTTTATAGAAAATTTTGATTTGAATGAACAATAATTTTAATGATATCTATAAGGTAGTGCGACAATTTCACGGCTGGGGCTGTAACGTAAGATACGACTGGTCTAACGGGGTTATTTACTTTATGCAATTTAATGAGTGAATACAGTTGAGGTGGTTGAGGGTTTGGTAAAATTAATTTGTATTTATCTATTGCTTTAATTAAAGATTTTGCGTCATTTATTGCAATTTTAATATTTTTCTGGAATTTAATAGTTGGATCTTTGTTTAAAATTGTATAGTTTCCGGACGAAATGAAATTTAGAGTTTTAAATAGGTAGTCATTTTTATTTAACGCAATAACAGTATTACCCTTATCTGCTTTTGTAAAAATAACTTCATTTAGTTGAGATTTTATTTGATGACTAATACAGTTGTTCTATGTACCCAGCGTAATAAGATATAATTTCATATACATCTTTTCTTAATTACTGCTCAGTCTATTTTTATAAAAATATTTAACAACATAGTACATTCTTTTTATATTAGATATATAAAATTATAATTTTACAAAAATAAAGAGTAATTCTGTAGAAATAAATATTTATGTCAAATAAATCATGCAACTTTGTTGTGGGTTCTAGAGGACTTTGGTGTGGTGGGTTCCTCACTGAAATGGATAGAATCGTATCTGTCGGATAGACTGCAGTATGTTGCACTCAATGGCACTCAATGGCACTCAATGGCACTCATTCCGGTTTCGTTGCTGTCATTTGTTTTCAACAAATCTTTAGTACAAGGTGTCTCTCCACATAAGTGGAAGGCGGCAAAGATCGTACCTATTTTCAAAAGTAGTAAGAAAAATGAAATAAGTGATTACCGACCTGTCTCTATTCAAAGTTTTTTCGGTAAAATTTTTGAAGCAATAGTAACTGATAAATTTTTTCATTCATCCGGTTCCAAGTTGATTCAATCTCAACATGGGTTTTTCAAAGGTAGGTCGGTGTTAACTAATTTAACTCCTTACGTTCATTTCATAAGTAGTAGTTTCGATGATGGTATTCAAGTTGATGCCGTCTACATAGACATGGCTAAGGTCTTCGATAAGGTACATCATGTAACTTTGTTGTGGGTTCTAGAGGACTTTGGTGTGGTGGGGTCCTCACTGAAATGGATAGAATCGTATCTGTCGGATAGACTGCAGTATGTTGCACTCAATGGCATTCATTCCGGTTTCGTTCGTGTCACTTCTGGTGTTCCTCAAGGGTCACATATGGGTCCCCTTTTATTTTCAATTTACTTTAATGATATTTCGGAATGTTTTCTTTATACAAAACATGATTTATATGCCGACAATCTTAGAGTGTACAGTGCTATTCGGTCCTATGATGATATTTTGCGGTTTCAGAGTGATCTTGACAGGCTTTTCTCTTTTGTCAAAAGTAGGTATTTTCAATTAAATATTGATATGTGTAATTACATAAGGTTTACATAGAATGTCAATGTTTTCGATGCTATTTTTTTCTGTTGATGGGCTTGTAATTGGGAGGGTAAACCAAATTAAGGATAAAATGAATAAAAACACAAGGTTTAACTTTAATCTACACTTTATTTGAAAAATTCGACGACGTTTCGCTTTTACTAGCAGCTATATATATATATATATATATATATATATATATATATATATATATATATATATATATATATATATCGGTAGGACCTATAGGAGTTTTGGCATAAGAACATCTGAACATAAAATAAATCTGATTCAAATTATTCAAACCACCTAATAAAAGAAAACCATTCATTCAATAAAAACTTTGACATATTACATACAAAATCAAAAGTTCAAAATTAGATCTCCTAGAAGCATTAGAAATAAATCGATACAAACATTCGGACAAGCTTTTGAATGAACAGGTAGATTTGAATTACTCACCCTACTTAACTTGTTTAATTAGTTTTATTACCTTTCATACTAACTGTACAATGGCTCGGTGTGATTTTCCTGTTATTCATCCAACTTGTTCTACGATTTGTTTATAATACCATACTCTTCATTCTATTTTTCATTCTTGATAAAGCTGCTGTGTCAGCGAAACGTCGTCGAATTTTTTCAAATAAAGTGTAAATTAAAGTTAAACCTTGTGTTTTTATCTCATTTATATCATGGATCTACATCAAGTAACGGCCTCCACAATTCAAACACATTAAGGATCTTGGTTTATATTTTGATTCTAAGTTGTCCTTTGGGTATCATATTGATCATATAGTTTCTAAGGCTTTCAAAATGTTGGGTTTCGTTCAAAGAATTACTAAAAGTTTCAGTGATCCAAGGACTTTAAAAATTCTATATTTCTCGTTGGTGAGGAGTAATATGGAATATGCTGTACCTGTTTGGTCCCCTCTCTATTACACGTATATTCATTCACAGAATTGAACGAGTCCAGAGAAAGTTTGTCAAAAGTTGCAACTTTATATTTTTCAGTCCTTACCATAATTATCAATTAAGTTTGCATCATAACAAAATTTTAAGCCTGGAGCAGAGGAGAGTCCTTTTCGACACTGTATTTCTTTATCGAATTTTAAATCATTCTTTTAGTTTTCCGCTTGTTAATTATCTCACTTTCAATGTTCCCGTGTATCCTAGTCGTCGAAATGCACTCTTCTATGTTCCGAAGGCCCGTATTAGTTCATTTTTTCATTCTGTTTTCTTGCGAATTATGCGTCTGTACAATTGGCATATTGCCAGTATAGATCTTTTTCATGAACCTCTTTCTTCTTTTAAAAAAAATGTTATTGCATATCTCATTAGATCTGAATCATGCTCATTGTAGTAATTTTTAGTTTTCATGATATTTTACTTGATTCTGTAGTCGTAGGTGAGTCTTTTTTTCTGAATTTTTATAAAAGTTATAATTTTCATTTAGTGTATCAGTTTCACTTCTGTTGATTTTTCTGTTATCATTTTTTTGTTTTGTAGAAAAAAAACCATTAAACAATATATCTTAATTTTTGTTCATTTTTCAGTATAATTTTACTACTTTGGTCAGATCTGACCCAAAGCACGGCAACGATTGTAAAATTAAAGACCTTATGAAGGTTAAAATAAACCTTATTTTATTTCTATTTTCAATTGAAATATTTCAAAATGATCAATTCTACCAATCCTTCAAAATTTTCAGAATCCATGTGGTAATATTCAAAATATCGGGTGATTCCATATAAATTCGGTTGTGTGTATATCAAACATCTACAGAAACTTCAATTCCAATGCCAGACCTAATCAGACAGAAACTGGAATAAAAGTCGAAGATACAGTGGCTTTAAATCGTGATATTTCACCAATTTCCTATGATACCAAAATTTTCTACAAAATTCAGTAAAACTTGATCTACTATAATAAATAATTCAGAAACGTTTGACAACGTACGCCGCCACAGCACTCCGCAGTACGCCATCCATTCAATCACGTCGTCCGAGAAAAATATCCGCGCGGAATTAAAAAAGCGACATGTCCATATCGTTATAAATCATCTGCGTATTCCATAGACAAGTATTAAGGGCATAAATAACTCCGGTAGGCCCCGATATGATTAACATCTCGTACAAGCTGTAACCAAACAATAAAATCCCACGCGCAATAATTTTAGCGATGGTTCATGAATCTTACTTACGCGGTATTATTTCATTATTTATTGGACGGATAAAATAATAGTTGTCAAAGACGTACAATAAAAACGAAATACTGGACCGTAAATAGATTCCATTTTATATATAGAAAAGTGCTGTGTGTATGTGTCACGACATTCTAGGCGGTTTCTCTATGTTTTATTAAGTTATTTATCGCAATGGAAGCAACAATGCCCTATTTTTGTTGTTATATATTGTTCGAGGATTCTATGTTTCTCACTATGTAACCTATTTATAATGTACTGTCTGTTGTATACAAGCTTTCAACAAGAGGAAGGACAGTGGTGGTCAAAATGATTAATTTTATCGGTTATATTCTGAAACATTGTTCTTTCTCATAGTATCTCATTATTTCCGTCGAAAAAATTTAAGAAAATGAATAAAAAACACTTTTACATCGTCTTCTTGAACATGATCCTTGTCAGGGGCAGGTATTGATCTCTAATTGAAGGAATATGATCAAGACCAAACTCTGAATTTCTGGAATATAAGTTAGTAGAACACTGCGCCAAGAAATTAAGGCACAAAATCGAAAATTCGAAATATTAAACACCTAAAAAAGTCTAGGGAACACTTCTGAATATCGATATATCGTTACCAGAACGATCAATATGGATAATTTTTTTCAAGAAATGAACACCTGCATCAATTTCTCACCAAATTATGTAAAGTGCCGCAACAGATTTCAGTTTTTTTTTATAAAAAACTAAAAATGCAGCAGATGCGACGCTGCTTCATTATTATTTCATGTATTCAGTGTTTGAAATTAGTTAGTTGGCACTTTGTTTCTGTTGTAAGCACAAATAAAAGATTCAAGTTTTGTGATTCGTCCATGGAAAGACGATATTTGACTAGAGAAGAGATGTTACGAGCCGTTGGCATGCTCCAAGCTGGGAGCTCACAACGGGAAGTATCCAGGGTTCTGGGAAGTAGCCCAAGGGTCATAATCCGTTTATGGTCGCGTTTCGATGAAACAGGTAGCGTAGAGGAACGCCATACAAGTTGTTTCAGGAATACTGCAGTCGCCCAAAACCGATTTTTGGTTTAACAAGCCAGAAGAGATCGTATTACCACAGCATCTCAATTAGCTCAAAAGCTATCACGAGTTCATAATGAACAAATTTCTGACCAAACTGTGAAAAATCGACTGCACGAAGGTCAACTCCACTCCAGACGTCCTTTAAGAGTTCCACAACTGACCCATGAAAATCGCGCTGCTGGTTAAGCTTGGTGCGAAGAACACGTAAAATGGGATCAAGAGAGGTGGGCCACAGTTCTCTTCAGTGATGAATCTAGATTTAGTTATTATCCCGATTCGAATATGGAGGGAACCTGGAAAGCAAAACCGTCTCCAGCATGCTCGAGAAGTTGTTAGACAGGGAGGCGGATCAGTGATGTTTTGGGGCGGTATACGCCTTGGTGGAAGAACTGACCTCGTTTTCATACAGAACAACCTCACGGGAAATGAGATAGTTTTACCTGTAGTGGTACCGTATCTCCAAATAATGGGTCAAAATCCACTCTTCCAACAAGATAATCGTGCAAGAGTTGTCTTGAACATTCATGAAGAGAATGATATCGATCTTCTACCGTGGCCATCCTGCTTCCCAGATCTGAATCCCATCGAGCATGTGTGAGACACCCTAAAAAGAAATCTCCTGCGTCAAAACGTCTTCCATCATGAACAGGAGCTTCGATTAGCAGTTCAGGGGGCTTTGAATGTAATAGACAATTTATTATTGAGCATGCCGCGATGATGCCAAAGTGTCAATAATAACAGAGGTGGACCTTCTGGGTACTGAAAAATATATATAAGTGCTTCCATATCGTTTCGAAAAAAATTAGTTCAGCATTTGTTTTTGTGTTTTACCAAATTTCGTCATTTTCAAATTTCAATTTTTTTTATAATAGGTGCTTTGGAGAAGTCAAATATTATTTTGTTTTCTTGAGAATACATTTTATACAATACATCCTAACAAAAACCGAAAGAAATCTATAAATTCGAATCATCAAATTCATACTTTAACGATATTGGTAAGTGTTCTCTAGACTTTTTTGAGGTGTTTATTTCTCTAGTAATTCACCAGCACTTTGGAAAGCTTGAGAACAATCGGAATTAAAATGGTACAATGGTACTCATAGACATTTAAATAGAACTTTTAGAAGACTTTTGGAAAAAACCAAAGTCCCAAAAACACCTGTTCAAACCGGCGAAAATTAATGTATGACTTCTACGATTTATACTCCAAAATTAATGACCTTATAGCATTCTGATCCAATTCGATCTAAATTCGATCTGTCTGTTCCGAACCTCATTCACGATAGCTGGCTGGTTTTGTTGACTTATTGTTCTTACACACAACCAAATTTATATGGAATCACCCGATATTTCGAATATCACTTCAGGGATTTTAGAAATTTCGAGGGGTTGATAAAATTGATCCTTTTTGAGATATTTTAATTGAAAAAGAAATAAATTGAGGTTTATTTTGACAAAGAAACAGAAAAAAGAAAAGAAAGAGACTCTTTCCGCATGTAGTAGAAAAATTGAAAATTGTTTTCTATAGGTGTTTTCTTCTCGACCTCAGTAGCTTGCATTACCTCCTCTTGCCCTGATAGCCTGAATCCGTCTAGGCATGCTTTGGATTAGGTTTTCGACCTTCTCTGGGGTGATATTCTGCCACTGTTCTGTGGCGGCTTGAATGAGCTGTTGTGGGGTTCTTGGATTTTCCTGGCGCGATCTAACTTTCCTTTTGAGATTATCCCATAAATGTTCAATAGCATTTAGGCCAGGGGAGTAAGCTGGCAAGTCCAAAATAGCGATTCCCTCTGTTTCATGATAATGTCACAAATCTCTTTTGCCTCCCAGCATAATGCCACCCCAAAGCATCACACTGTCGCCTTGGTATTTCGGAATTTGTCTAGCTGCTTGGAGTCTAGCTTGTCTTCCAGGACCCCTAAAACCCCGAATCCAGTGGTCATCTGATCGAATACCAATTCTGGTCTCAGCCGAAAAAAGAAATTTCGCCAATTCTCAATATTCCAACTTTGGTGCTCTATACACCAATTAGGTCTTTTTTTTTTAATTTGGGAGGCTTTTACTTGGTAAAATTCCATTATCAATAATAAAAAACAAACAAGTACTATCTTTTAAGGAATTTTACTTAATAATTGCGATTCGTAACGCGTTTCACTACACCGTAGCTTCTTCAGAGGAATGAATGTACAAAAAATATAAATGAGAATATAAATATAAATGTTCTTGAGTAATTAAAAGCTTATTGGGTGCTTCTTCTTAAGTGGTTATTTATGACAGGTATATCCAATAAAATTAAGGAATAGATTGCTCCCCGAAGAGATTCAATAGAGGTGAAGGGCTTAAATCGACTTGTTCATTGATGAGTTTACCTAAATGTTTGTATTTATTTATTTCTGAAGTTTCCTAAAGATCATCCTTCCAATATTTATTATCTGTATGCAAAATTTCAAACTGTGGGTCGAAAGAGTGATTATTTTCTAAGAGATGATTCGCGTAATTTGAATCTGATTTTTATTTGAAAAACTGCGTTTATGTTCCGATATTCTAATGTTAAAATTTCTATGTGTTCTACCAATGTAGAAATTATAACAGTCATTGCAATTCAATCTATAAACACCTCATTCGGTTTTATTATTTTTTATATATTTGCCTAAATTATTATTAGTTTGGAAAGCTATGTTGAAATTATTGCTACTCAAGAATGATATCAGTTTTTCACTTGTAATGCCAACGTAGGTTAAGGTGTTGAATTTTTGTTTCAATTTATCGACAGGGTAAACTTCATTCAATGCGATTCTACTTTGTTTTTTATTTAAAATATTATTTATTAGTTTGGGATTGTAACCATTATTTTGGCTATTTGTTTAATCAAATTTAATTCTTTGTTGAAATTTTCTGGTGATAACGGGATGTTAATCAATCTATGAATAAAACTATTGAATGCTGACATTTTATGTTGATACGGATGACACGACGAGTTATGTAGTATAATATCTGTATGTGACGGCTTATGGTAAATTGCGAAAACATGTTTTCCATTTTCATTCGAAATTGTTACGTCTAGGAAATTTATCCAATTATTGCTTTCTATTTCGGTTGTGAATCCAATTTTTGGATGTAATGAATTTATATGATTTTCGAAAATTTTTAACTGTCTATCTGTTTCTGTGAAGCAAATGATGATATCGTCTACATAGCGATACCAGTATAAACAATATTTACTGAGTGGATGATTATGAATTAATTTCTCTAAATTATTCATGAATATTTCTGCTAACAAAGGACTTAACGATGTTATATAGTTTCCGGCTGTTAAGAATTCTTCAGCTTTAGAAATTAATTAATTCATAATCATCCACTCAGTAAATATTGTTTATACTGGTATCGCTATGTAGACGATATCATTATTTGCTTCACAGAAACAGATAGACAGTTAAAAATTTTCGAAAATCATATAAATTCATTACATCCAAAAATTGGATTCACAACCGAAATAGAAAGCAATAATTGATAAATTTCTAGACGTAATAATTTCGAATGAAAATGGAAAACATGTTTTCGCAATTTACCATAAGCCGTCACATACAGATATTATACTACATAACTCGTCGTGTCATCCGTATCAACATAAAATGTCAGCATTCAATAGTTTTATTCATAGATTGATTAACATCCCGTTATCACCAGAAAATTTCAACAAAGAATTAAATTTGATTAAACAAATAGCCAAAATAATGGTTACAATCCCAAACTAATAAATAATATTTCAAATAAAAACAAAGTAGAATCGCATTGAATGAAGTTTACCCTGTCGATAAATTGAAACAAAAATTCAACACCTTAACCTACGTTGGCATTACAAGTGAAAAACTGATATCATTCTTGAGTAGCAATAATTTCAACATAGCTTTCCAAACTAATAATAATTTAGGCAAATATATAAAAAATAATGAAACCTAATCAGATAAAAACAATACATCTGGTGTTTGTAGATTGAATTGCAATGACTGTGATAATTTCTACATTGGTAGAACATACAGAAATTTTAATATTAGAATATCGGAACATAAATGCAGTTTTTCAAATAAAAATCAGATTCAAATTACGCGAATCATCTCTTGGAAAATAATCACTCTTTCGACCCGTAGTTTGAAATTTTGCATACAGATAATAAATATTGGAAGGATGATCTTTAGAAACTTCAGAAATAGATAAATACAAACACTCAGGTAAACTCATCAATGAATAAGTCGATTTAAGCCCTTCACCTCTATTGAATCTCTTCGAGGAGCAATCTATTCCTTAATTTTATTGGATATACCTGTCATAAATAACCACTTAAGAAGAAGCAACCCAATAGGTTTTCAATTAGTCAAGAACATTTATATTTATATTTTCTGTACATTCATTCGTCTGAAGAAGCTACGGTGTAGTGAAACGCGTTACGAATCGCAATTATTAAGTAGAATTCCTTAAAACACAGTACTTGTTTGTTTTTTATTACCAATTAGGTCTGTTAATTTTTTGTTGTTTGGTTTTCTCTGGAACTCTCAAGGGTCTTTTGCTGTATAAACCTCTTGAACGAAGTCTTTGACATACCGTTTCGACTGAAACGCTGATACCTGTTGCTTCCAGAAATTGCCTTAAAAGTATGGGGTGCGACGCACTAGGGTTTCTTTTTGCAATTTGGCACAAAAAGCGGTATTATTCTTCAGAAGTGATCTTTCTACGACTTCTTCTTGGCCTATTTTGCAGAGATTGTAGCTCCAAGTATCAGGCTAGACGTAGAGGTCTATAACCAGTTCACACAAACTGTTTGCTTTTGATCAGTGAATCCCAAAAAACGAAAGATGTGAACAAAATCATCTCGAAAATACTCACATCATTACCTCGCATTCAAATATTCTATATCCAAAGATCACTTTCTTTTCATCGACATTGTAGATCCTTTCCTGGTGCGTTATTCGTTTTTTACTTATACTGATATATTTATTATTGCTACAATATGTATTTTGAAAAATCTCCCAAATACGTGAACACGCATCACAATATTATTAATCTCTGTTTAACTGCTAGATTACAATATTAAATCAAAATAAGTTTGACTCGTAGAAACGTAAACTCTTCTCTAACATCCTATTAAATCATCTAAATCCCCCATAATACTCTCTAAAATAACAATAAAAGAATGAAAAAAAATTCATGAGGTTCTTATTAAAAACTATTAATGTATTGCGGTGCATTTTTTCTACGCTGGTGGTCCAATAATAAGTCACAAGACGTTTGACAAATCTTCGTGTATCTTACCTGGTTATGGATTTATCTGTTTCGTTTCATTGATGAGATTGCTTCTTCATTGACGTTTCAGTGAAATTCAATTGTCGGACATGAGGTTTGAGAATTCTTGGCGCTGACACGAATGCAAAATATCTTCATAGTTTAATGATCCGATTGTACGGGGGTTATACTTTATATACAATAAATGTACAAAGTTATTCTTATCTACGTCAATGCACTTTTGTAACCGAAGTTTCGACAACTATAAGACTTAAAGCCAGTTCTTTTTTGGAATACTCTCAAAAAAGTGATGAATTGACTCATCCATGTCCTTGAACACTAAAAGGAATTGTTGTACATATTTTTCCTGACATTTCCTTGCTTTTGGCATCTGGGTCATCTTCGTACTTCGGCCTTCTTTATTTTAACGTTTCTCGCTCTATTTTCTGGAATTCTTTCAGCAAATGGGCACCCAACGACCAAATTTGTTTTAATACGGAGGTTCTTGAGTGAAATTGAATTGACTGTTGCTGATCCAACATCAAGGGTTACCTCAATCACTGAAATATTCTTTGATCATACGCCGCATACGCTTAATTCTGTTAACCTGAAGTCAAACCTTCACTAATGATGGATTAGGGATTTCAATAATGTAATGTTACCAGTTTACACCCCAGTAATTTTGTGGCACCTTAAAATATACGCGCTCTCGTTATTTTCAAATAATATTTAAAGGACCTTTGTGTTATCGAACTGAATTTGTGTTTGTCAAATGTTTATCTTTTCAGGGTTGATTGCGACAAGAAAAGGAATATACTATATTAAAACATGTGTACTATCTAAAGTCAACGGTACTCACAGTAACTCTTGGCACTTCACCTTCCTGAAAAGACCAAGGTCCGGTGACCAGGCCCTGTCGTGAAACAGTATCGTGCTCCTTCTAGAAAAAAAGTAAAATAACTGTTCGGTAATACTGTCTCCATAAGATCGCAATACAAGTGAATATTTTATATCATTTTATCATTTTAATTTCTTCAACTTGTTATGTAGTTGAGGCAATTTCATGAAAACATATTCATTCACCACCGGATAATTAATATCACTGCTAGGTGATGATGACAATCAGAACATATCATGAAATAAATATATATATATATATATATATATATATATATATATATATATATATATATATATATATATATATAAAACTTGAGACAAGAAGAATAATTCAAAAATCCGTAGATCAATTAATAATCCTTCCTGACAAGAGCTAGTTCCCAAATCTGCGCGCCACGCTGGCAACCTCCAAGAGCCACAATAGTGGCTCTCGGATTATTCATTGATCTACAGATTTTTGAATAGTTCTTCTTGTCTCAAGTTCACACATGTAGACTCCTCGCGAAGTTTATCGCAGAAGATATTTGTCCCATCGAATATTCACCGACGGGAGGTTTAATCTCGGAAACAGAGGCTAAGAGCACTATTCCAGCGGGATTATTTCACTTGTTTTCTACCGTTAATGTGATTCACGGAACGGCAAAAGATGTCTCCCAACTGTTTGGAATTTTTAACGTTTCCACATCTGTTTGTTATTGTTCGTATCTTTCTCGAAGTCCGGTAGCGGGTTCGCCGTGTCGGTCCATAGAGGGCGACTCTCATGCGTATGTACGAGGTGCGTCCTTTCTGGAATCGATAGGGTAACCCGATGTAGCTTGATTGGATGCTGAGAAGCAGAAGCGACACTGATGAGCTCCGAATAAGGGCAAAACTGCAGTCTGTCACTTCGTTTCTCGGCTTCCTGCTTAATAGCACTATTGTGGCTCTTGGAGGCTGCGTGCATGGCAGGCAGATTTGGGGACTAGCTCTTGTCAGGAAGGATTATTCATTGATCTACGGATTTTTCAATAGTTCTTCTTGTCTCAAGTTTACATATGGAGACTCTCATGAAGTTTATCGTGGAATATATTTGTCTGTATATATATATATATATATATATATATATATATATATATATATATATATATATATATATATATATATATATATATATATATATATATATATATATATATATATATATATATATATATATATATATATATATATATATATATATATATATATATATATATATATATATATATATATATATATATATATATATATATATCAATATATATATATGCAGTTCCTATTCTTATATATATATATATATATATATATATATATATATATATATATATATATATATATATATATATATATTAGTCGTTCATATTACAACAGACTTAGAATTATCATCAAGACATTTTTTTATTAAATGGTTTAAAACTGATCTAAATGAATTACAATGTCGATCGAGGAAAATGCTTTGTAAATATCATAAGCACCACCCGAAGTCAGCTGTTCAAAGAGTTACACTACCTAGACATCTTGGCAGTCATGGATTAACTGATTTGAATAATCTTCATAGTAAACAGATTTTTCATCTACGTTCCCATTTTCATGATAAACAGAGAAAGTCCAAATTACATGATATTGTTGTTGCTTCAGATTATAGTCTTACACCTCTGAATTTGACAATGCAAAAGGTAGATTTTGATATATTTGATAATATTTCTAAAAGAGAACGTTGGATGCAGAATGAATTACACGGAAAGCACCCTTAAGAATTGAAGAATGATTATGTTGATGAAATCGCATCAAATAGATGGTTAGTATCTGGAGAATTGCTCGCTGAAACAGAAGACTTGGCAATTGAGATCCAGGATCAGGTTGTTCTCTCGAAGAATTATAGAAAACACATCATTGCCGTAGATGTTTTTGTTCTTCAGCAACAGTTTTTCATATATTATCATCTTACTCAGTCCTTGCTTCAAAAGATTATTTAGAAAGACATAATGCCGTCGCTAATATTGTTCATTTTAATCTAGGAATTAAACATGACTTCATTCCCAAAAGAAAAAATGTTACGAATATGAACCTGAAATTATTTGTGAAAACGAGAGATATAAACTTTATTCTGATAAAACAATTCTATGCAACAGAGCTGTAAAACACAATAGGCCAGATATCATTCTTACTGATAAACAGAATCGAATAACATATATAATTGATATTGCTATACTCGAAACACATAATATACAAAATAAATACAATGAAAAATTTCTAAATATATGATGCTTGGCGAAGAGATTGAAAAATGTGGAAAATGAAAAAATATTTATTCCACCGATTATTATTTCTACAACAGGTGTTATTCCTAGGAATCTTCATAAAAATATTGAGATTTTAGGTTTAAAGAAAAATTTATTTGAACAGTTACAGAAGATAACAGTCATCAAATCTGGCAATATTTTTCGTAGGTTTCTTTCCGAAAAATAATGAGGTAGAGTCATAGGTTTTCTCTTTAGTTTATACTGCTCAGAATATCATTTCATATTTCATTTATTTGTATATAAAATGTAATATAATTAGCAGATAATTCTATGATTTATATTTAAAGCAGTATTCTGTTCGATCGTTCTATGAATGAGTTACATTCAGTGTTACTTGACTAAGGTCCGTACACTGGATTTTTCCGGGGAGAAAGCCTCTGACACTACTCGATGGTACATTGATCTCATTGTCTGATGATGCTATAGTTTGTATATATTCTGGTAGAATTATATATTCGTATAACATTTAACGTTATCCTAATATATAATGATTCAAGGATATATTTTGATTATAATCATTGTCTGGTAATGATATGAATTACCGGGTGGTGGATTCATATTTTTTCATAAAATAAGTTTGATTGCATGAGCAGATATATGGACAACTCGTCGGGGTTAAACCCTTTTTTATATACAGGGTGATTCAGGAGGAGGGGAGATATTTTCGTTGGTGTGTCGGAATGATATATCTTTTTGACTGACGCTACTCTATTTCGCATATACAGGCTGTTTAGCGTGAAATGACTAAATTTTCCAGACATCATAGCTCTGAAATCTCTGGTCCGATTTGAATGAAAATTTCATGATTTTCAGTCACCTAGTATACCAACTATTCGCAGAGACAATTTGTTCTCTCGTACAGGCCGGACTGTAGAAATTCTATTTTATGAATAGATGCTGCCAGATAATTTTTATCACACCTAAGGTATTTTATTAAAAAAATATTCATTTTGGACTAATGTTAGTTTTCAGTTCAACCCTCAGGAAGAATTCTAAATACTAAGCGATCAACCCCTGAATTGATGTAAAAAAAATTGATAAAATTACAGTTGATGAAATATGTAAGTTTTCAGTTGAAAACGTCAATAAATCTACAGGGTGTTATAAATAATATTGGTAATCATATCACTTCGAACCCATTCGGAAAATGTTCTCGACGCCATTATGGCGACTTGTGAAATGACAATTTGGATACTTATGCTCATAAATCGATATCTCTCACCGATCATTAAATATTTGATGAATGAAGTTGGAAAAAAGTAGAAAACACGTTGACTACACTGAGGACGTACGTGCAGAGTATTACTTGACATGCCAGATATTCCCTAAAAACTTCCCTCGAATAATTTGTCACTCCTTTCGTTTCTCACTGTATTCAATGGCAGAGAGCTTTCATGGATGATGGATACCATCAAATTTTCAGATCACTACAATCTAAATATTTCTCTTTATTCTTGTTTGTTAAGAAATTATTTGTCTTTCCATTATGTAGTAACCATAAACGTGTAATAACTCTCTTATCCAGGAACATAAAAATGTTTCCAAATTCAGTGGTCACATAATATAATATAATAAATGTCACTTATTTATTCTCGTACTTTTATTTTTCTCTCAGTGTTAATATCATTTGAATCTCCTTTCTTATGTAATGAGTTTTAATTGTTGCTAAATAAATAACTATTTTACTAGCTGACAGCTGACGAATCAAGAATATGCACATATGGATTCTTTTATGGATTATGCAACAGAAGTTACGATGCAGCTAGATTAGAATACCAAAGGCGTTCTTCCCTAACCAGACATCCGAACAGTTCTAAAAGAAAATGGAACTTTTCCAAACAGTATGAAGTTAGAAGAAGCAAATTTTCAGCCGACTAATGAAGTTCTCCGAGCTATTGAAAATGACCCGCAAACGAATACAAGAAAAATCGTTCCTGATCTGGGGTTGACCCAAACAACAACTTGGCGAGTTTTGAAAAATGAGAAATACCATCCACATCATTATCAAAATGTGCAGGAACTCCAAGAAAATGACAACAACCCCCTTCTGACTTTTTACCGTTGGATCGTTGGACATCAGCCACATGTGCATATTAAGCGATGATACCATTTTTACGAAAAGCGGTGTATGATCTCGTATGATAGACCTCATCACTAGATTGAAATTTTCATCCAAATCGATCAAGTCGTTTAAGAGTTATGAGGCAAGAAAAATCTACCACTTTCATAAAAACACCCTGTGTAGTCCGAAGGAAAGCGAGACGATTGAAAAATGATATGATTCCGATACACCGGAAGCTTTTTCTATTACCCTACAAAGTATCTCCCTCTCCTCCTGAATCACTCTGTGTATATTCTTTTAAATGTACTACTTATCTGAAGAAGCCACTGTGACATGAAACGTCATAAATTTTTGAATTGTGGAGGCCGTTACTTGATGTAGATCCATGATATAAATGAGATAAAAAAACACAAGGTTTAACTTTAATCTACACTTTATTCGAAAAAATTCGACGACGTTTCGCTGACACAGCAGCTTTATCAAGAATGAAAAACAGAATGAAGAGTATGGTATTATAAACAAATCGTAGAACAAGTTAGAAATAGAACAGAACGATTCCATTAATTTTTGGACTTGAAAATCACAAAATAATAATCATGTTTTTTCGGTCTTTCGTAAACCAACTCATACTGATACAATTATACATAACTACTCATTACATCCAATTCAACACAAAGTTGTAGCTTTAAACAGCATGGTACATCGGTTACTCAATTTACCTTCATCAGTAGAAGATTATAATAAAGAGTTAAACATCATCAAACAGATAGCCATTAATAATTCATATAATCCGGATATGATAGATCTAATCATTCGTAAAAACTGTATCAGAAAGCAATAAATGAAGTATATCCTATTCATAAAGACTATAAAATATTCAACAGTTTAACATTCTGCGGTTCTGCATGTACAAATATTAAATCCTTTCTCGTCAAACAAAATCTTAATATAACTTTCAAAACTTCTAATAACTTAGGTAAACATATTAAAATAATAAATCTCGTGTTGAAAAATCAAGTAAATCAGGAATCTATAAACTCAATTGCGGTTCTTGTGATAAAATTTATATCGGTAGCACCTATAGGAGTTTTGGCATAAGAACATCTGAACATAAACGTAGCTTCGATAAAAATAAATCTGATTCAATTTATTCAAACCACCTAATAAAAGAAAACCATTCATTCAATAAAAGCTTTGACATATTACATATGAAATCAAAAAGTTCAAAATTAGATCTCCTAGAAGCATTAGAAATAAATAGATACAAACATTCGGACAAGCTTTTGAATGAACAGGTAGATGTGGATTATTCACCCTACTTAACTTGTTTAATTAGTTTTATTACCTTTCAAACTAACTGTACAATGACTCGGTGTGGATTTTCCTGTTATTCATCCAACTTGTTCTACGATTTGTTTATAATACCATACTCTTCATTCTGTTTTTCATTCTTGATAAAGCTGCTGTGTCAGCGAAACGTCGTCGAATTTTTTCAAATAAAGTGTAGATTAAAGTTAAACCTTGTGTTTTTATGTCATTCATAAATTTTTCAATAGAGTGAAAATTCCAACAGCATTGTTTTATTCAATCAAAAGATCATATATAATTTGTTGTACCTTAGATTAGTTATCATTTTGTTCCTGTTTGATGAAGGCACTGTATCGTCGAAATGCGTTACAAATATGTAGAGTAAAAGAGTGTAAATCAAATTTTCTTACATTCATCATTTGTAATTGATTTGCATCTTATAACGCCACTAGTATTCAGTATTTGTAAATTTTTATGATATTCAAGACATTTTAAAATCAATCCGAGTGAATTTCTGAATTTCAATTAATATTCTTTGACACTTCAAAATAATCGAACGGCACCCAAATACAAAGAGATATGTTAATTTCAATTTTCGTGAATAATTCAGCGCGATTTTGTGAATGCGCTAAGGTAAAACAAGTTTATGTTCCATGTAATTTCGCCCATTGATATTATTCGAATTTAAGTGAATGTGAATCGAATTGGGGATAAATTTAATTCATGATAATTTTCCTTGATCGATGCACCGTCTTAAGCCCAATGGCATGAATAATGATGTACTCGATTTACGCTGATGAGCAGTAGATTTCATAAATTTATATGTTTAGTTTTGAGGTAAAATGCTTACTGTGTAATGATCGCATTATTACTTTTATATTTATGAGTCGGATTGGTTCAGAATGCAAATTAGACCGGGAAAGTATCCGTTTAGTCTCCTAACTAAATTATTGGATACGCGAAATGATATATAAAAGCATTAGTAATAATAAAATGTAACCAATTTTAAACTTTCGCAAATTTATAAGTATCCCTTCGTGAATGATGAATATGCCTTGTGTTGAGACGGAGAAAAAGAAAATATCTGTCTGAGAATGTTGGTAGACGAGTCTAAGAGTCAATTGCCTTCAATTTGAAAATAAAAGATCAGATTTTAAAATAGCTACTGAATAAATTCAATTCATTTGAGTGTTTGCCTTCGGTGTTTGTTTATTGACTGATTTCAGTGTGCTAATTTGAGAATTTCTTTTTGTTAATCAAAAGTTGACAAATGATTCGCTTATGATATACTCTTGATGGGTTTCGTTAATGGAAATTCATTTTGAAATAATCGCAATCAAATTTATATGGAATCACTCGATATTTCACATTATTGATTGTTTTTAACCATGGATAATAATAATAATAATAATAATATATCTTTATTGCATATGATTACAACCTATTGTTCAAACACTCTCCGCCTCAATTTAATTCTGGTTTATAAAATAACATCGAATTTTCCACACAATAAAGATCCAATAGCTACTCACAAAGGTTTATATACCTGTGGTGAGTGTTTATATATTTTTTTCTACTATTTCAAAATAAAGTAATATACTCACAAAATATCTTTATGCACATGAATACTGTACACAATACTTACACACTATCAGAAACAAAAGGGCATACAAAACAACAATAATAACAAAAATAATAATAATAATATGGGCACATGGGAGAGCTGAAGGAGGTCATATATTCCATTCAAATTTCATTTATTTATGTTTATGTTTTTATGAATGTTATGATTTGAGTTGTGATCTATGTATTACTTTTCAAATCAATTAAACTAGTGATATAATCTTCATTCGTATTATTTATCCATCTCTTTAAACTTGTTTTGAATTGTTTGATATTTTTTGTAATTCTTAGATTAAAAGGCAGTCTGTTGAACATTCTGGGACCAATAAAGGAGTAGCTCCTCTGACTAATTGTCTTAACCATTTTTGGAACAACAAGTGAAAATTTACTATATCGAGTATTGGAGTCGTGTGCGATCAGTTCGTGACACTCCATATTCTTCCTTAAGTGATTTAAAATGGCCGAGCAAAACAGCTGTCTGCTGTCCCATACACCAGGTATTTCATACAACATCTTAGAAGAAAAAGTGATTTCTTTCTGGTATATAATTTTCAATATCCATTTTTGTTGAATATCCAACTTATTTAAGACATTTTTATAGGCACCACCCCATGCAATTATTCCGTAACGCATTTGCGACTCAACAAGCGCCGAATAAACAATTTTTAGGCAATCTACGTCAATAACCCCTGAAAGATGTTTGAATCTGGTTACTAGTCCCCTAAGTCTTACTATCAGTCTACTTACATGCGCATCCCAATTTAAATGAGAATCGATAATTACTCCAAGGTACTCGCATTGATATGTACAAGGGATTTCAATTGTAGACATTTCGTCGCTTATAGAGAGGGGCAGGCCATCAGGCAGAGACCGTTGATCTATACAAAAAGGAATATACTTAGTTTTCTCGAAATTGATAGTTAAAAGGTGTTCCGCCATCCAATTTTTTATGTTTAAGAAATCTGACTCTACCAATAGTCTTAATTCTCTCCAGTTTTTAGCTGAATAGAAAATGAGTGTGTCATCTGCATAACTTATGATATCCCCGCTTGTCTGTATAAGCAGCAGACCATTTAAATATATTGTGAATAGTATGGGCCCCAAGACGGTACCCTAGGGTACACCATACTCGAGCGTTGTCAACTCACTCACCACACCATTCAATTTGACAATTTGTTTCCTGTCTTTAAGGTAGCATTTCATCAAATTTAACTCAACATCTCCAAAACCAATTTGTTTCAGACTGTCTAACAAGATGCCATGCTCCACCGTATCAAAAGCCTTAGCCAGGTCAATCAAAACACACAGTGATACCTTATTGTCATTGAAAGCCTTATAAATTTTTTCAGTAAGTTTCGCGATGGCATCCTGTGTCGACCTTCCTTCCCTAAATCCATACTGAAAGTCGGATAAAATGTTGTTTCTAGTCATGTATACTGATAATCTCTCCTTAATAACCTTTTCAACAATTTTGGACAAATTAGACAACAAAGATATAGGTCTGTAGTTACTACATTGCGTTTTTTCACCACCTTTATATAATGGTATTACTACAGCAGTTTTCAGTGCACTAGGAAATATACCCTTACGTAGAATCAAATTCACTAAATGTGTAATTGGCGAAACCAAAAAATCGATTCCAGTTTTCAATATTTCAGCCGATATTGAGTCAAAACCGCTACTTTTCCTATGTTTCAAGTTCAAAATTATGATTGTTACTTCTTCTATGTTTGTAGGAGTAAATCGAAATTTATATTCAAGTTCATTAGAGTCGATCATTTTTTTGTTGTTCTTAACGTTAATTTTTTGCGCTAGATTTTTACCTACGTTAGTGAAGTATTCGTTAAAAACAGAGGCCATTTGTTTAGGGTCCTTAATTATATTATCATCCACTTCAAGTTTATCTATATGGCTAATATTTTTCGGTTTTGTACATAGTTCCGATACAACCCTCCACATCTGTTTTGTCCTATCTCTACTGGAGCGCACTTGATCCATGTAAAATTGCGATTTCGCATATTTTATTAGTTTGTTAAGCCTATTTCTATAGTTTTTGAAAATTTCCCAGGAGTTTGCATTTTTATTTTGTTCCCATGCTTTATAGAGGTCATTACGTTTATTGATGGATTTCAAAAGTGCGTTGCTTATCCAGGTTTTTCTTTTTTTATCACGTTTTTTAGGTTTGAAATAACTTTTTTTTATCTGTTCCTTTATAATATCAACGAGCACAGTTGTAGCTCCATCTACATCCTGACTTGTATAAAATTCGCTCCAGTCAACCTCAGAGAACAGTGACTTTAAAACTACATAATCAATTTTTTCGTTCACCAAACCCTCACAAGAACATGGCACACTTTTTACAACGCTTTTGAAAAAGAGAATTGTGGAAAAATGGTCAGTTATGTGAGTTTTCATTATAATTGGAATATAGTCATAAATACCTTTAATTAATATATGATCTAAACAAGTTTTGGTATCTCCCTGCACCCTAGTTGGTTTATTAATCACTGAGGTAAATTTTTCTCCAGCTAATATATTCAAATAATTTAGAACAGGTTCACTATTCTGCAGAATATTTACATTCATGTCGCCTACCACGATCTGGAAATTACTATTTCTACATTCGTTTTTCAAGTAACCGTGAAAATCAGCATTGAATTCATCAACTGAAATATCGGGGGATTTATATATACCAATTATCTGAATTTTCTTATTGTCACTACCTACAAGAACCTTTAAACCTCTCACCTGTCCTATCTTAACTGTTTCATATGTATAGCTGAATTTTTTATTTACCAAAATTGCCACTCCATCGTTTCGATTGTACTCCCCATTGTTACAAATAAGGTCGTACCCCGAAATATTGAACAAGCCTATATCAGAGACCATAAATGTTTCAGTTAAAACTAAACAATCATAATCATGACCTATTTCATGTAGAAAAATTTTCAAATCACCAATATTTTTTGATAAGTTTCTTATATCATTGTGGAATAGTCTGAAATGATTATCGACTTTACCAGTAATACATAGATCTTCGACTACTTGTGAAGAATGAAGTTTTTTGTTGATAAAAAACGGGATATTATGATAAAAAATGTAGAATTATTAACACATGTTCGGGATATTGTACTCAGTCGTCAGTGAGATTTGAAACTCTGAATTTCAGAATTTATAAAAGGCCTATAATCATAATTGAAAATGCCTTATGTTGGATTGTCCGATGTGCAGAGCGGTCAAATAATTACTCTCGTTGAAGAAAGGGTGACACAGAGGGGTGACAATGGGGGTATCACCTACGTCCGATACGTGGAGCTACAATCTCTGCAAAAACGGCCTAGAAGAAGTCCTAGGAAGATCTGGAAAACAATACCGCTTTTTATGCCAAATTCAAGAAGAGACCCTAGCACGTCACGCACAAGGCAATTTCTGGATGCAACAATGTATCAGTCGAAACGCTACGTCAAATACTTCGTTCAAGGGGTTTATACGGCAGAAGGACCTTAAGAGTTCCAGAGCTAACCAGACAACAAAAAATTAACAGACTAAGTTGGTGTGTCGAGCACCAAAATTGGAACATTGAGAATTGGCGAAATATTCTCTTATCGGATGAGACCAGAATTTGTGTACGATCAGATGACCGTCGGATTCGGGTTCAAAGGGGTCGTGAAAGACAAGCTAGACACCGAACAGCAAGACAAATTCCGAAATACCACAGGGGGCAGTGTGATGTTTTGGGGTGGCATTATGCTGGGAGGCAAACAGATTTGATTTCGTTTTCTGCGAGTGTAAAGGCTAGAAATTACGTGGACCTTGTGCTGGAGCCCCTCGAAACTCTTGCGAAGTGCCCCCGGTGAGAATTTGACTTTTATGCAAGATAATGCTCCTCCGAATACCAGCAACCTCGCGCGACATTATCTCGAAACAGAAGGAATCGCTATTATGGACTGGCCATCTTGCTCTCTAGACCGAAATCCTATTGAACATTTTTGGGATAATCTCAAAAGGAAAATTAGATCGCACCAGGTGATTGAAGAATCCTCAGCAGCTTCTTTTGTTTGTTTCTTTCTTGCAATAAATCCTGATTTATTTTATTTTTCAATTGAAATATCTCAAAAAGGATCAATTCTAACAATCCATCGAAATTTCTAAAATCCCTGCCCTGTGACCTTCTTTGTGGATCGGGACAACCTTGACTACCTTTAGACATTCTGGAAATACCCCTCGTTCGAAACATAGGTTTATCTCTCTCTCTCTCTTGGTGCCTTCTCAGATTCTGAGGTTGGCTAATAACATGGCATATCTCCATCTATCTCTGGCAGTATGTATTAATTAGTTCTTCTCTATTAAGTCCAGTCCAATTACGCAGGTTGCTCGTCCATGAAGTTCTTCTACGTCCTCTAGCCCGTTTGCCCTCTATTTTTCCCTCTATTACAAATTGCAAGATATTGTATTTGTCATGTCTTTCGATGTGTCCAAAGTATGTCAATTTCCGCCTTTTAATTATCTTTTCTATTTCTGGTGTCCTATTCAATTTCCTCAAAACCTCTTCGTTGGTTACTCTGTCGGTCCATGGTATTTTTAGTAGGCGACGATATGATCACATTTCAAGTGCTCTAAGTCGTTTCATGGTATTTGTTTTGAGTGACCATGACTCACATCCATAGAGCAGTGTAGACCATACGTAACACTTAACAAGACGAACACGCAATGGCAAATTCAAGAAGTTGTTGCAAATCGCTTCCTTCATTTTTATTAAAGCTTGGCGGGCCTGTTCTATTCGAGACTTAACTTCTATGTCTGTATCCACGTTATCATTTATTATTCTTCCTAGATATTTTGTTTGATTCACTTGTTCAATTCTAGTGTTGTTATAGTTCATGTGTATGTTTCTTTTGTCTCTGCTGATCACCATGACTTTAGTCTTTTGAGCGTTCAAGTCAAGTCCCATTTGACGAGAGCTCTGCCCCACAGCGTTTAAGAGAGCTTGTAATTCTTCTTCACTTCGGGCCAAAATTACAGTATAGTCTGCATATCTTAAGTTGTTTAATATCACACCGTTGATTTTCAGACCTTCGGTTCTATTCGATAAAGCTTCTTGCATTATTTTTTCTGAATACAGATTGAACAACAGAGGCGATAATATGCAACCTTGGCGTACTCCCCTTCTTATTTCAATATCTTCTGTATAGTCATAGCCGATTCTAACACATGCTGTTTGTTGCCAATAAAGGGTCCTTTTATCAAGACAAATCTGATATATTGTGTGCTCCACTCGGTCGAAGTCAATAAAAGAGACAAACAGATCTTGTCTCATATCTAAACATTTTTCGGCCAGAACAGTCAAACCAACAAGAGGCTCTCTAGTCCCCAAACCCGCTCGGAAACCAAATTGAGTCTCGCCTACGTAATTCTCGCACTTCGATTTGATACGCTCATATATTATTCTCAAAAATATTTTTAAGACGTGGCTCATTAAACTGATTGTTCTATGTTGACAGCATTTGTTTGCATTGGCTTTTTTGTGTATGGGTACAAAAACTGATTTTTCCCAATCTTTGGGTATCTTGCCAGAGTTGTAAATGATGTTGAACAGGCTGGTAAGCATTTTAATAGCTTCATCATTCATCAGTTTTAAAAATTCGGCTCTAATGTTATCTGGACCTGGAGATTTTCCTTCCGCGCATAGTCTCATGGCTTTTTCTACTTCAGCTCTCAAAATTTCGGGACCTTCTTCTACATAATTATCATTTTCATAGTTATATGTTCTCGTACTTGAAAACAGTTCTATGTATAATTTCCAAGCGTCCTATTTTTCTTCTCGAGTTGTTAGAATCTTTCCATTGTCGTCTACGAGCAAGTTGGTAGCGCTCCTTCTAATGTTGCCAGTGATCTCTTTAATCTTCTTATGGAGTTGAAAGTCGTCATGACGTTCTTGCAGTTGTTCTATTTCTTGGCATTTCTCAGAAAACCATTTCTCGTTGGCTTGTTAAATTCTTCGTTTAATCTCTCTATCTATATTTTTTATTTATCTGTGTTTTTGTGTTTTCTTCTTTCGTCCATAAGGACCAAAATCTCTGGTGTCATCCATTCTTTCTTGGGCTTCTTTGTTTGATGTTTGATAAGGCTTTGTTCTGTCGATATAATAGCCTTTCTACATTACCAGATATTTCGATTTGATCTGTTTTACTGGACAGTTCTTGAGATATTATATCGGCTATAATGGGATCTTTGAGCATTTTGGGGTCGATTCTTGGTTTTACACTTGGTTGGAGTGTCTTTTTCATTCTTATTTTTATTACGACAACTACAGGGTTGTGATCTGACTTAATATCTGCCCCTGGGTAGGTTTTTGCAGAGAGAATATTATTTATATGCCGGTAATCTATCAGGATGAAATCTATTTGATTTCTTACAATATGTTCATTAGTGTTTTGAGGTGATGTCCATGTGTATAATCTCCTATCCAGAAGTCTATACCACGAATTACTAATAACCATCTCGTTTTCTTGGCAAAACTGAATTAATCTCTCGCCCCTGTCGTTTCTTTGACCAAGACCAAAATCTCCTACAATATTCTCTACTCGTCCTTTCCCTATCTTAGTTTTAAAATCCCCCAGGATTAATGTTGCATGGTGTTTTCGAGTGCTTTTTAGTACGTTGTCAAGTTCTTCATAAAAATTATCAATCTCTTGATCGGACTTATCTGCTGTTGGGGCGTACACCTGTATTATATTAATATCTGCAGGATAACATTTTAATTGAAGCATGCATATTCGATTTGAAACTGGACTGAAACTCTCAACACTTTTTGCTAGGTTTATGAGATGGCTCAAAGGCTCTGATATTGTATAGACGATTCTCTTCAGTAGTGCCACACTCATACCATACATGTCGCATGTTGTTTTTTTATTTTGCAAGCGTGGGACTATATCCACTATCTTGCTTGGAATTGTTCCTCGAAGAAACATGTCCTTAGCGTGATCTGAACTTGCTGCAGCAGCTGCTGAACCAATGTTCGCAAAATATTTGTTCAGCTCAGCTGCGTTCATGTGTTGTTCATCTTGAGTGTTTTTTGTTTGGTTTCATTTATTACTTGCCAAATTGCCTTTCCCCTATTTGTGCAGTTCGTAATGAACGAGAGATTTTCTTGTCTTATTGATTTGCCAATTTCATTTTTATATCTTACTTTAAGCTCTTTCTACAATCTGAAAGATGGATCTTCCTTACGGACAATCCATATGGTATACGCCGCATCAACTTTCAATTTCAATGATTTCATTTCAGGTGTATTCTGAGCTTTTCTTGTCTTCTGAGTTACTTCAACCCTCTTTTCGGGAATGGTTATATTCAGGTGTTCAATTAAGGTATCACGTAAGCATTCGAAAGATTTTTCTGCATCACCAGTGTAAGTTTCCCAGTTAACGTTTTATATTTTGTTCGCTGAAATCTTGCTTGATTTCGAATTCTTCTTTTTTGGCAGTTGGTTTCGAAACCATCAGTCTTTATGCAAGGTGATCCGATATATGGAGGTTTATTGTTTTTTTGTAGTAAGTATCACGCTGGAGGTCTGTAAAGATATTGTCAATGCAAGATGATGAATGTGATGTGACTCTAGAGGGTTCGTCGAATATATTTTAAAGACCGAACGACTCGAACAAATCGATTAGTTTCGTTTTTGCAGGTGATGGTACCAGTAAATTTATGTTGAAATCACCAGTCAATATTGAAAGGTGTTGAGCAGAGTGAACTGCTAGCTGAAATCAACGCTGATTCCATTTGTGAAGAATTCGATATCCCCTCCCGGGGGGCGATAGTCTGATAGCAGAATCATCTTACATGTTTACTAGCGCTCCAACGAATTGAGATGAGTAGATGGCAATGTAGCCTGATGTTGTGAAAAGGTATGCAATGCTGACGAGGCCAAATGAGACCGAAACTGCAGTCCATTGCTCCCCTGTGGCCCCGGTAAACGGTGATTATGAAGTGTAGATAGGAAAACCAGCTTCATCAAGGAGGGATATTTAACATTTTACGGAAGGTTGAATATTATTCCTTGAATAAAAATTCTTCATAAATCATATTGTGAAAATATGATCATACCAGAAGCGACATAAAAATTCTTAAGAATATCAATTTCCTTGAAAGTATTGGAATTTGTAAGGTGATGTATTGAAATGTATCAACAAGATAGGTGAATTTAATTGTTACCGAAAAAACAAATTGTCTGAGATAAAAAAGTTCAATCTACAATAATATTCGTGCTTTAGATAGTCTATCAGTCAATACGTTCGTTCTCATGCATCTACGTACCCTACAGCCTCATGGCAATTAGTAATATATCAAGGCAGTACTTGATTCGCTTGTCCGGCATTAACAGTAGCTATCGTCCTTGCCAGGCTTTCTTGATTATTCAATGATTATTATGATTATTTTATGGCTTCTGCAATTGCTATCAACGTTCAAGTAGCTACATCATCCTGGGGCATCAGGAATATTACGACTATGTGGGCATTACTACCTTGCCTTCGATTATTACGCATTGTGTTGGTTTATGAAACGACCGCTTGATGGCGATACGCAATGCTTAGTTAGCGTGTTCTCAAGAGATTTTCGTGATAATTGCACTTCTCTTTAGCTCGAATCAAACAAGTCGTGAATCTATCAAATTTGTTTTCGTACATCATAATTAAAATGCGATATAAACGAGGGAGTTTTCTGATCGTTAGAATATTAGTTTAGTTGTTTTGTTTCTATCTGGTAGAAAAGATTTAATGCAAAGTACACTCTTTATTGCGAAAGTAACCGAAATTTTTGAAAATAAAAATAACCAGTAATAAGTTTGATACAAATCTTTTTTTATTAATCAATGTATTCGCCTTCTGCATTGATTAATTAATTCAAGCACTCTCTCGATGTTTTCTTCCGATAACCCAGTTTTGGGACGGGCTGAACATTCGTCATCATTCAGGGTCTTTTTACTCGATTCGAATCAGTTGAACCACTCGTACACTTGCATACGGAGTAGACAATTATTAACATAAACACCTCAAAAGAGTCTAGGAACACTTACCAATATCTTTAAAATATGAATTTGATGATTCGAATTTATAGAAATCTTTCGGTTTTGTTAGGATGTATTGTATATAAAGTATTCTCAAGGAAACAAAATAATATTTGACCTCTTCCTATTATAAAAAAAAATTTTAGGTTTGAAAATGACGAAATTTGGTAAAACACAAAAAAAATCCTGAACTAATATTTTCGAAACGATATGGAAGCACTTATATTTTTCGGTACCCAGAAGTCCATCTCTGTTATTAATGACACTTTGGCATCGTCGCGGCATGCTCAATATTGAATTGTCTATTACATTTTGGCCTAAGTCATTCCAAGCCCCCTGAACTGCTAATCGAAGCTCCTGTTCATGATGGAAGACGTTTTGACGCAGGAGATTTCTTTTTAGAGTGTCCCACACATACTCGATGGGATTCGGATCTGGGGAGAAGGATGGCCACGGTAGAAGATCGATATCATCTTCTTCAAGAACGTTCAAGACAACTCTTGCACGATGAGGAGGGGCATTATCTTGTTGGAAGAGTGGATTTTGACTCATTGTTTGGAGATACGGTACCACTACAGGTAAAACTATCTCATTTGCGTAAGAATTTCCCGTGAGGTTGTTCTGTATGTAAACGAGGTCAGTTCTTCCACCAAGGCGTATACCTCCCCAAAACATCACTGATGCGCCTCCTTGTCTAACAACTTCTCGAGCATGCTGGAGGAATTCTTCCTGAATCGGGATAATAACTAAATCTAGATTCATCACTGAAGAGAACTGTGGCCCCCCTCTCTTGATCCCAGTTTACGTGTTCTTGGTACCAAGCTAAACGAGCAGCGCGATTTCCATGGGTCAGTTGTGAAACTCTTAAAGGACGTCTGGAGTGGAGTTGACCTTCGTGCAGTCGATTTCTCAAAGTTTGGTCGGAAATTTGTACATTATGAAGTCGTGATAGCTCTTGAGCTAATTGAGATGCTGAGGTAGTACGATCTCTTCTGGCTTGTAAAACCAAAAATCGGTCTTGGGCGACTGCAGTAATCCTGAAACAACCTGTATGGCGTTCTTCTACGCTACCTGTTTCATTGAAACGTGACCATAAACGGTTTATGACACTTGGGCTACCTCCCAGAACCCTGGATACTTCCCGTTGTGAGCTCCCAGCTTGGAGCATGTCAACGGCTCTTCTCTAGTCAAATGTCGTCTTTCCATGGTCGAATCACAAAACTTGAATCTTTTATTTGTGCTTACAACAGAAACAAAGTGCCAACTAACTGATTTTAAACACTGAATACATGAAATGATTATAAAGCAGCGTCGCATCTGCTGCATTTTCAGTTTTTCATGAAAAAAAACTGAAATCTGTTGCGGCACTCTACATAATTTGGTGAGAAATTGATGCAGGAGTTTAATTTCTTGAAAAAAAATCATCCATATTGATCGTTCTGGATACGATATATCGATATTCGGAAGTGTTCCCTAGACTTTTTTGAAGTGTTTATGTAGTTTATGTAGTGTACGATATACACTTCCTACCTAGATAGTAATACCGTAACATATATAGATATTAGCTTTCCGCACAATACACATTATTTCACTCAAGGTTTGGGTTAGGTTTAGTTAGGATCTTCTCTATAATATCAATGAAAAATATCATAATTATTCAAAATTGCGAATTTATTGGTTGTTACAAAACAAAAGAGTTACATATGGATGTTGAAGCGTGGCACTGCATGTCCTCAGCATACTTTTCATAAGATGGTACCTAACCACTGAGTGCTAATAGCAAGCATGATGACATATGATCATCAGTTAGTCGATTGCGATATTTTGCCTTAATTACCTTCATTTCAGAAAATGCAGACACAAGAAAGTTGACCCAAACATTGCCGATTTGCCTTAGAATCGAATACGAATCATAATTCAACTGGGGAATCATTGTTTTCAAAGACGGAGAATATTTCACATCCTTTCTTTTCAGTTGATCAATTATAAGTTGCAATTTACGTTCGAATGTGTTTATTGCGCTAATCATCTCAATAATAGTTTTTCCTTTACCTTGAAGCTCCAAGTTAATGATATTTAAGTGCATTGTGATGTGAGTCAAAAATGCCAAACCAATCAACCATTTTCGTTTTCTCAACATCTGAGTGTCATCACCTCTTTCGCCTAGAAAAGCTGTTATTTCGGGCAAAAATTCTTGAAAACTATCTTCCAATTGCAACTTAAAGATCCGCCGTTGCAAGCTGCGTCCACGGATGGAATTCACAATTTTTGTTGCAATGCCCATAATTACCTCCGTATTTGAAACTTTTGAACACAAAACTTGTTGATATATAATGCAATGGGAAAATCTTATTAGTTCGACACAATGCCACAAAACCGTTTTTGATTCCAGTCATTGCTGGTACTCCATCGGTTGTAATGCACGCCAATTTATATATTTGTACCTTCTTGTCAACAATTCTTCCTTAGTCAACATGTCATTGAATACCATCCGAATAAAATTACATAGCTGGGCAGCGTCAGTCATATCAGTGGATTCGTCGAACTGTAAAGAGAAGTATGTACATTTCATGATATCATGGATTAGTTTATCTGCCATATCCTAACTCACGACTTCAATAAGCCTTGTGACAGTTGGACGAGATAACTGAAGTTCTCTAATAGCAGACATGATTTCTGTTTTATTTTTAAAATCTCCAAATGAAGTCTCACCCTCTTCAATAAATGCTACCTTCACAACCGATCCATCTTCGAATGGTTTCTTGTGTTTCGCCAAGATGAGATAATTTGAAGCGATCGTAGCAGCTTTTGATTGTTTGGCTGGTCTTGTGAACATGGTTTATTATTATATCAAATGATATCGTGGTATCAAATCACGTACTTTTCGTTTTCTTGGTTCACTATGTGGCAGAAAATCTTTTTCAAAATTTTTTATGAACAGTTTTATGATGCCTCTCTGAGTTACCACGCTTAGGTATTGCAACTGACGCACGACAAATAAGACAAATGCACTTATCCTTCACTATACAAAAAAATTCTCCCAATCGTTATTAAAATTTCTTACATAAACAAAGTTTATTATCAGATAGTACAAAATGGGTGCATTTTGTACTATCTGATAATAAACTTTGTATCGACGTAGTATTGCCTTCGAGTTACAACTCAGAATGACTCCAATTTCTGCAGGCGCAACATTTATATCAGCGTGAACGAGAGTCTCGAATGTTTCTGTCAAACGCGACGCCCGAAATTTCTAGAAAAGCGTCAAGGATAAAAAACACGGCTTTTCTTTGACAAGTATTGCGTGCTCTTTGATAAAGCCGCCTTTTGCCGCTAGCAGAGTGTTATTTTATTGCGTAGTAAATGTTTGTAGTTTAGTTACCTACTCATTGAAATCGTTTTTCTTCTCGAGATCTACTCAAAACGCACTCGCGGTCGACCGTTTGAGCACCCCTCCTCTTTCTACATGTATAATGAATGAGGCATTCGATTCTGACAGCTACTCCTTACAATATTCTGATCACACCACAATGGTAGGTCATTCAAAAGATCTAGTCAACATAAGCCATCTTTTCTTAGACATCTAAATGGTTTGACAATTGAAGACGTAAACCGAACCCAAACAAGGGCCAACTTCTGATATTCAAATCGTAGAATCGAAAAATATCGCTTCTTAATCATACACTTCACCCGAGAGACCACACTAAGAATTTAGGAATCACCATAGACGGTAAGCTGAAATTTGGTCTGCATGCAGTCATCATCAAGACTGCTACCGTTAAACTGTCCAGCCACTATCGTTTCCCTACTTACAGACAAAAAAGCATATCCAGAACAACAGCAGGACAAATATATACAATGATATATCGACCACTTCTAGAGTAGGAAACTCTTATCAAACTTTAGCAATATTACCTTTACCGGTACATTACATTACATTCGTGGGGGTCGATTGGCTTTGCAAGCCTTTCCGAACTGCGACCAAATTGATCTTTTGTTCGTAACCCTTCTTATTCATTTCCCTGTAGGTCTAGATCTCTTACAAAACTAAGAATCTCCCTGGGAGCTTTCGCTTTTACTTCGTGCGGCTCTAGTTTATCGCTACCGAAGTGTATATGTCTTTGACGGACAGTTGCGATGCAACTGCAAATAATATGTTTCATCGCCCTCTTTACACATTCTTCATGTTGCCGTTTCCGATTTGCCAATTTCATTGAGATGATATCCCAGTGGGCAGTGTCCAGTAAGGAGGCCTGTTATGATCCTCAACTCGTCCCTAGAGAGATCGAGAAGCTGTTTTGTCTTCTTTGGCAAATAGTCAATGAACTTTTTCGCTTGCCTCTGGCCTGGAGTTTTCCTCCAGTATTCTTTTTTGCTAGATTCTTCCCATCGTTCCAGTTCCTGTCGTCTGTGCGGCTTACTTAGACCGCAGAATGGTTCAGGTCCGATGGGTGGGATTCCAGCAGCTGATTTGGCCAGTTCGTTAGCCTCTTCATTTCCTTGTACCCTTCGTGGCCAGGCACCCACCACAGGAAAAGTTTGTTCCCCTCAGCAAGATGTTTCAAGGATTGACGGCATTCCCAGATAGAGATGCTCCGATAACTGTAAGAGTTAGAGCTTTTATCATTGCCTGACTGTCCGTTAAATTGTAAATCTTTGCCCCTTTGAGTTTCCTTCGTAGTATGTCCTGACAGCAAAGGTTTACAGCAAGTGTTTCTGCTTGCATGATCGTGGGAGTAGAGCCCAGAGGCACTGATTTACCTTCACCGGCAAATACGGAGGTTGTTCGGAGGTAATCGATGAGTTTTTCATCAAAAATTCAGTAACAATAATATCACTGTGAGTTGGTACATTATCGTGGTACAAAATCCTTGAGTTTTCTTTCCATCAATCGAGCCTTTTTTGACGGATATGGTGTAAAGGATACGGAAGGATATGGTGTAAATTTTCATCAGCTACTGCGTGGGAGACGATACGAGACCTCATAGCCATCAGAAACTAGTTTGTATTTTTTTAATTATTGTATATCTTTCTATTGAAATAGTGAATGAGAATAATTCTTAACTCTTAGCAACTCTAACTGAAAGACTCTGGTCGATGGTCGTTTATAAGACAAATCTTGCAATGAATATTATCTTATCTAATACGCACAACCAAATTTATATGGAATCACCTGATATTTCGAATATGACCTCAAGGATTTTCGAAGGATTGTTAGGATTGATCCTTTTTGAGATATTTCAATTGAAAAAAGGAATAAATTAAGGTTTATTTCAAGAAGAAACAAATAAATGAAAATAAGAGACTCTTTCCGCATGTAGTAAAGAAATTGAAAATTGTTTTCTCACGGAGTAGGTTTTTTCTTCGACCTTAGTAGCTTATATTACCTCTTCTTACCCTGATGCCAGAGTGAATCCATCTAGGAATGTTTTGGATTAAGTTTTCGACTTCCTCTGGGTTGATATCTGCCACTCTTCTGTGGCGGCTTGGATGAGCTGTTATGGGGTTCTTGGATTATCCTGGCGCGATCTAATTTTCTTTTCGAGATTATCCCATAAATGTTCAATAATATTTAGGTCTGGACAGCAAGCTGGCTAGTCCAAAATAGCGATTCCCCCTCTTCTTGCATAAAAGTAAAATTGTCACCGTGATCACCTCGCCAGAGTCTTACTATGGGCTTCAGCACTAGGTCCACATAATTTCTAGCCGTCACACTCGCAGGAAACGAATTCAAATCTGTTTTGCCTCCCAGCATAATGCCAACCCAAAACATCACACTGCACCCTTGGTATTTCGGAATTTGTCTTGCAGCTCGGAGTCTAGCCTGTCTTCCACGACCGATCAAAACCCGAATCCGGCAGTCATCAGATCGAACACCAATTCTGGTCTCATGCGAAACAAGAACATTTCACCAATTCTCAATCTTCCGATTTTGGTGCTCGATACACCAATTAAATCTGTTAATTTTTTGTTGTCTGGTTAGCTCTGGAACTCTTAAGGGCCTTCTGCTGTATAAACCCCTTGAACAAAGTCTTTGACGTATCGTTTCGACTGATACACTAATGCCTGTTGCTTCCAGAAATTACCTTTGGAGTATGAGGTGCGACGCACTAGAGTCTCTTCTTGCAATGTGGCACAAAAATCGGTCTTATTCTTCAGAAGTGATCTTCCCACGACTTCTTCTAGGCTTATTTTGCAAAGATTTTAGCTCCACGTATCGGGCGTAGGTTTCTGAAATTAACCCCTGTGATACTCCCATTGTGGCAGCTATATCCCTCCGTGTTACCCTTCTTCAACGAGAGCAATTATTCGACCCCTCTACACATCGGGCAATCCAACGTAAGGCATTTTCAATTATGATGATAGACTGTTCCAAATTTTGAATTTCACAGTTTCAAATCTTAGTGACGACTGAGTAAAATATCCCGAACATGTGGTGATAATTCAACATTTCTTATCATACTATCCAGTTCTTCAACAACAAAAAACTTCATTCTTCAAATGTAGTCAATGATCCATGATCGAAAACAATTAATAATATGAAATACCGAGTGATTCCATATAAATCAGGTTGAGTGTATATCATCATCATTATGGAAAGAAGAACAATTCAAAACGATTGTTCTGAATTAATCATAAAGTTCTCTTACTAAATACTAAGTAAAAATAAGTATCGCCAGTGAATAATTCTTGACACTGTAAAGTCAGGAAATATGATCTTTACAATTTTAGATGAATTGTTGTTCGCATTCTCCTCGTCTTAACCACCATTTCTCGCCCACTCTTTGTCAGCTGGCGTATCAATTAAGTCGTTGAAATCGTCCTTTTTGCCCGTTCGACGAAAAACGTTAGGAGCGAGAACAAGAGCCGACTAATTCCAGAATAATGCCATTCTACAAAACATCAAACGGCTTAACTAATTATCGCAAGTAAAACATTATTCCAAGAAAAGGTTAACCAGGTGCGGCTCGATTCGTAGTAGCCAAGAAAATGTCTAAATGAGCTACTGAAATGTTTAGTCTGCCTACGTCAACTCTAATTACTAGTCTTTAATGTAATAATTGCAGTTGCGTTCGAGAAATCCGCAACATTCGTGATATAGGTAAACCCTTTGTATTATCTTCTTTCAGAGATGTGTATAATTGGCCGAAATAACGCCACATAATTATTCAATTTTACTTGTAACTGCTATTTTACAAATCCCAAATTACTTGAAACCTCGAGAAAATTGGAACTGTTTCTCTCTTTGCAATCTTAAAGTCATTGGCCCAAGTACCAGAAATTACGTTGTACGGGGGTTATATGACTTGTCTCGACAATAAAAACGTTTATTTTTGAACGCGATAACCTTCAAACGCAATCAACTGAGTACAACGTTTCTCTATAAGAACTAATCAAACGTGCAAGGCAATACCACTCCCGTCGCCTGGTGTAATATCACCACAACATAATATAGACCAGGGATCCTCAAACTTGAACCGCTGGCGATCTACCTCAATGTTTTTAGACTACTTACGATCGACTCTGAGACGCTGCAAGTATGTGTGATGTAGGGTTGTCGTACATACACGATACACCCTACCTACCTACCTAGGTAGGGTGTCCGTAGGATATATAGATATTAGCTTTCCGCACAATATACATTATTTTAGTCAAGGTTTGGGTTAGGTTTAGTTAGGTTCTTCTCTATAATATCAATGAAAAAAATCAGTTATTCAAAATTGAGAGTTTATTGGTTGTTACAAAACAAAAGAGTTACATATGGTGTTAAACTTAACCAAGGAGTGACTTTTGATCGTCAATTAGTCGATTGCGATATTTTGACTTAATTATCTTCATTTCAGAAAATGCAGACTCGCACAAGTAAGTTGACCCAAACATTGCCGTCAGTTGAAGGGCGCTTTGCCTTAGATTCGGATATTTATCTCCAGATATAAAACACCAGAAATTTGTATCAGATGCTGTAGCTTTGAGATGTATATCTAATATAATCTGCACCAACTCATTTTCAACAGAAGATGAGTTCATATTAAACTGACTTGGTATTTCAGTAGCTCATCATAATCAATCATCATCATCATCATAATAAATGATGCTATATTTACCAATATACTGCAATCATGATAACGCACTTCGAATTGTCCCAAAATATTTGATAATTCAGCCTCATACGTATCATAATTCAACTGAGGTATCCTTGCTCTCAAAGACAGAAAATGTTTCAGATCCTTTCTTTTCAGTTGATCTATCATAAGTTGCAATTTGATTTTAAATGCGTTTACTGCGCTGATCATCTCAATAATAGTTTTTCCTTTACCCATTTTTCGTTTTTCAACATCTGAGTGTCATCACCTCCTTCGTCAAGAAAAGCTGTTATTTCGGCAATAATTCTTGAAACCTTTTTAGGAATTTTCCGCGATTCAACCACCTGACGTCTGTGTGAAGAACAAAATCATTGTGTTCAGCTGGCTCCCTATCTTCCAACTGCAACTAAAAGAGCCGCCGTTGCACAAGCTGCGTGCAAGGATGGAATTCACAATGTTTGTTGCTGTGCCCATAATTTTCTCCGCGTTTAAAACTTTTGAACTCAAAACTTGTTTATGTATAATACAGTGGAGTGAAAACAATAAAGGGAAATGTTCATTAGCTCGACACAATGCCACAAAACCGTGTTTGTTTCTAGTCATTACTGGTGCTCCATTGCACACTAATTAATATATTGGTAGCTTGTAATTTTGTACAAAATTGAAGAAAACGTCATATATATCTTCGCCACGAGTCTTCCCCTTCAGAGGAATGATTCATAGCTCTAAAAAAAAAATTTTTTTGATTGTTGCCCTGGATATCATCGCAAATTTTTATGTTTTCAAGTGCCCAGATTACGAATATATTCATGAAAGTTCTCAATGTGCTCGTATTTTCATGATTTTTGCATTTCTTATATTTTGAACAATTATAAGCTTGTTAGGATTAAAATTTGATTTTCCAGTCATGATTAGGCTTCTGCGCAACTTTTTCGCGCATACAAACATCACCTGATCCCCACTCTCAGACCCCTTGCTCCACAGAACAGCTGAGATCTCAGTTATTTGACAATATTGAAGTACATATACACGTAAATCTGGATAAAGTGTCATGGATTAATATTTTGTTTCAATTACTGAATGTCCATTCTTATATATTTGTCTTCTAGTCTAAAATATGAGTTCGTCACCAAGAAAGTGTAAATATTGTAGTGATTTATTTTGTTATATTTGCGGTGTTTATATACCAAAAAACAAAAAGAAATATCACAGACTTTGTCACGGAGACTTATGTTGAATATTTTGGTTTCAAAATGGACAAATTAGGTAAACCATGGGTTCCTAATAAAGTTTGTAAGTCCTGTGTTGAGTCTTTACGGTTGTGGAAAAAGGTGAACGTTCTGGATTAGACTTTGGTATTCCTATGATCTGGATGGAGCCTACGAATCATTTAGATGATTGTTACTTTTGCGTAGTAGATGTTAAAGGTTTTAATCGAAATCAAACGTGGAGATACCCAGACTTACAGTCTACGAAATGACCGGTTCTACACAGTGAAAATCTCCTCGGCCCATATACATTTCAAAAGTAATTCGCATGCCCTCAGAAACAATGATGTTACCAAATTCACAGAAATCGGGACCATCTACTAGTGGAAGTGAATGGGAAGGTGAAACATCTACGCCAAAGTTATTTTCTCAAAATGAACTCAGTGATTTAATACGTGATCTCAATTTATCAAAACAAGGATCAGAACTGTTAGCCTCAAGATTGAAAGAAAAAAATTTATTGGCACCAACAGTAACAATTACAACATACAGAACGCGAGAAAAAGAGTAATTACAATTTTTAGTGAAAATGAAGGATTAGTGTATTGTAATGATATCGCGAAGCTGCTTATAGACATGGGTTTAAAAGAGTACAAATCTACTGAATGGCGCCTTTTTATTGATAGTTGCAAAAGAAGTTTAAAATGCGTCTTATTGCACAATGGAAATAAATTTGCATCAATTCCAATTGCCCATTCAACGAATCTCAAAGAAGAATATGAAAATGTAAAATTAGTTTTAGAGAAAATTAAATACTCTGAGCATCAATGGCCGATCTGTGTGGATTTAAAAATGGTTAATTTTTTACTCGGCCAACAAAGTGGATATACAAAATACCATTGCTTTATTTCTATGTGGGATAGTAGAGCAAAGCAACTTCATTGGGAACAAGATGTTTGGCCTGTAAGAAATTCTTTAACTGTCGGTAAAGCCAACGTAATAAGGGAGCCGCTGGTGAGCAGAGACAAAATCATACTTCCACCATTACATATTAAGTTAGGTATGATTAAGCAATTCGTAAAAGCGTTGAACAAAGACGGAAATTGTTTTAATTACATTTGCAGAAAATTTCCGAAGCTTAGTATGGAAAAATTGAGAGGTCGAATATTTGATGGTCCTCAAATACGGCAATTGATGAAAGACTCAGATTTTATCAAAGTTATGACTGTTCCGGAAAGTAAAGCTTGGAAAAGTTTTGTGTTGGTTGTCGAAAATTTCCTAGGTAACAATAAAGCAGCAAATTATGAAGAAATTGTGCAAAATATGCTGACAAACTTTTAGACTTTAGGAGCAAATATGAGTATTAAGTTACACTATCTCCGCAACCATCTAGATAAATTTCCGGATAATTTAGGAAATTATAGTGAGGAACAGGAGAGCGGTTTCATCAAGATCTAAAAGTGATGGAAGAAAGGTATCAAGGTCGATGGGATTGTCACATGATGGCAGATTACTGCTGGTCTTTGAAAAGAGATTGTCCCTGAAAAATTATAGAAGAAAAGCTCATAAAAGGCGTTTTATGGAAATATGAAATATATTTTCGACATTTTCCTCTTTATTTACTTCAATGTATCCGAATTTCTCAAAACATAACTGACATTATAAATATATCTGTTATTTTGTTTCTTGTTTTACGATTTTGTTATGTCAAATGAAAATAAAGATTTAAAAAGAAATCAGAGCAAATCCTACAAAATCATTGATAGTTTCACGAATTGTGTGCATAAATAGACGCAAAATCATTTTCATACCTAGGGCAACAAAACCATTGTAGACCAGTGACACCATCCGAATAAAAATACACAGCTGGGCAGTGTCTGTCAAATCGGTGGATTCGTAGAACTGTAAAGAAAAGTATGTACATTTCATGATCTCATGTTTTAGTTTAGCTGCCATGTCCTGACTCATGACTTCAATACACCTTGTCCGAGCCGGACGAGATAACTGAAGTTCTCTAACAGCAGACATGTTTTCTGTGTTATTTTTAAAATCTCCCAATAAAGTCTCACCTGCTTCAATAAATCCTTCCTTTACATCCGATCCATCTTCGCATGGTTTCTTATGTTTCGCCAATATATGAGATATTTCAAATGACGCGTACATAGCATACAAAAGAAAAAATCTTCCTCCCAATCAAAATGATACGTTTTAGATTTCTTGTCTGCACTCATTTTGTACTATTTAATAATAAACTTTGTATCGACGTAGTATTGCCTTCGAGTTACGATTCAGAATGACTCCAATTCCTGCAGGCGCAACATTTATATCGGCGTGAATGAAAAGTTTCGAATGTTCCCGTCAAACGCGCCGCCAGAAATCTCTAGAAAAGCGGCAAGAATAAAAAACGCGGCTTTTCTTTGACAAGTACCGCGCGTTCTTTTGATAAAGCCGCCTTTTGTCGCTAGTAGAGTGTTATTTTATTACGTAATAAATTTTTGTAGTTTAGTTGCCTAGTTGTTAAATTTTTTTTTTCCTTGAGACTGACTCAAAAAGTATTCGCGATCGACTGGTCCATTGCGTGACCGTTTGAGCACCCCTGCGATATACTCTGTGAACTATTCATATATGACTGAGTTTCGGATGCTTAGCAGACGGTCTGGTCTCCAGAGTGGGGAAGATTGTTCAGACAAGACATGATGAGCTACTACTATCTGTTCCCTAACCCGCATTCCACGATGAAAGGAAAGCGGCACTTTTTGATGGAGGCCATTGAATGTGCGGTAACCGACGCGCTAAAAACCATCCTAAAAAAGGAGATACAGAAGTCGCGTGATAACCTGTTAGCTCGTGCAAGTTTGTGTATCAATGCAGAAGGTGAATACATTGATTAATGAAAAAGATTTGTATCGAAATTGATATAGGTTCTTTCGTCTATATAGTTCGGTTACTTTTGGAATGAACGGTGTACTTGCTCCCAGAATAAAGAAGAAGAACAAGCAGAAGAAGAGGAAACAGACGTATTAACTATAAATCAGACGAAGAATTCCCCATTTTTTTCCATTTTAAACCTCTTTTATCATTTTCAATACTTGCTCCACTCTTTTATTAGTCAATAGTTTCAAATTAAACAGAATCACGACTGGACCTGTGGTGGAAACCACGTTGAAAACACGCGTTAAGTAAGAGGATGGTCTGAAAAGTTTCCGACCTCTACGTAAAGAGAGCATCATTCATAAATGAAAGCTACTCAATTTTCATGTTACACCAAAGTTTCAGCCATATTGGACGCGGTTGTCAAGGGAATGTCATTTGAGTGAGTTGATGTGAGTGTTTTCGTGAAAATGGACAAAATCGAGTATCGAGTTAACTAAATATTTGTTTTCGAAAAGCAAAACGCCTATGCCAATTAAAGATGGGTTCCTTGCACCATTACTTAACAAAGCGAAATTTTTGATAACGACAACGTGGCCGTAAGAGCTTGGGAGACGATGAACATTCGGGACGTCCAAAAACTGCAACTATCGACGATTACATCCCCAAACTTCACCAAATAGGGCTAGACACCTCTGAGTTAGAGTGATAGAGATAGCAGAGATTATAAACATGTCGAAAGAACGTGTTTGTCACAACATTTTTACATGAAAAAGCTATCTGCGCGTTGGGTGCCGCGTTTGCTCACGTTAGACCAAAAAAGTGTTCGAACTAACATTTTCAACGCTCTGTTGGCGAATTTTGGGCGTAATAAATCCCAGTTATTACTGTAGAAGAAACTGGCGTACTGAACATACAGTATAAACAGGGGACTTCAAAGGAAGAACCGGTTCCACAAAAAGGGTTAATCGTTTTTCGTTTGGGAAAGTGATGTTTTTTGGGATAGTCATGGAGTTATTTGAATGGAATATCATCAAAAAGGAAGAACCATCATAGGAGCATACTACGTATTATTACTTGACAAGCTCACAAGAGAAAAAGAAAATTCTGTTTCTGTAAGACAATGCACCGGTTGCCATGGCGAAAACCAAGAAACTGCGAATTGAACTGCTTCACCATCCACCTTACTCACCATATCTAGCTCCAAGCGACTTCTTTTTGTTCCCTCGTCTAAAAATTGCGCTCGGAGGAAAGAGATATCCATCAAATGAGGAGGCAATCACCTTCGTGAACCACAATTTTGCAGAGAAAAACGACAAGTACTATTTGGATTGGTTACAGATATGGAAACATCTCTGGGTAGAGTGTGACAAGAGGACTATGTTGCAAAATAAAAAAATATTTACAAAAAATGTTTTGTATCTTTGTTAAGTCGGAAAAATTTCAGATCACCCCCGTACACCACCTCGAAGGAGGTGTAGAGACGTGAGGAAATCATGACGATTACAGCTCTTCCAACTTTTTGAACGTTATATCTCAGAAATAGTGGCTCTTAGGAAAAAAAGTATTGAGCCATTTTTTATAGATAATTATGTCATTTACAATTTTTGTATGAACTAATTTTATGATGAAACTTACCGTTTTGCAGAAAATTGTGAAAAAGTCATTTTTGTGACCTTTGACGCCAAGTAAATTTTTTTTTGAAGTATGGATGAGGATGTCATTTATGATGAAGTTTTGATCAATCCTATAAACTTTGAGATGTTGGGATCTATAGGCCCATATCTTTCGTCCCCGTTTTCTCGAAAATTCTCGAGAAGGTTATGTTCAATCAGATTGCAAATTACTTCGAAATTAATAACCTATTCATTAATAACACCACTAAATGCTTTGAAATGGGTTTATATTCGAGGTCTTTGTTTTTGGACCTTACCTGGGCATACAATTGTGTCTCTCATTCTGTTCTTCTGCTGAAACTGGTGCACTAAGGCTTTGATGAGATTAGTAGAGAGCTGATTCATTCTTTTCTTACTGACCGAACACAGAGTGAGTATGCGGATGGTGTCTGGTCTGGTGCTGAGAAAGTTCCGATAGGAGTACCCCAGGGTTCCATTATGGTCCCCTTACTGTTTCTAATATTTATTAATGGTTTTCCTCAGTACCTGAGGGATTTCTTAACGATTCTATTTGCTGATGACTCTACTGTCTCGGTTGGCTGTGGTGACCCGGGGAAGGTGGCGGGGATGTTTGAAGAGATGGAGTCGTGTGCCTTGAGGTGGTTCTCGGGAAATGGATTGTGCATGAATGATGAGAAGACTGAAAAGGTTGCCTTCAGCTTGAGACAAACAGAAATTGCTGATGTTAAATTCCTTGGTGTTTATCTTGATTCTAGGCTCATGTGGAATGTACATGCTGTCTATTTATGTAAAAAGCTCAGTAAAAACATCTTTGTGCTAAGAAATCTGGCTTCATCCGTATCCGGTTGTGTCCTGAAAAAATCCTATCATGGGCTCTGTGGCGAGGAAATTGTAGTGAATTTAAAAGAATATTTCGCCTTCAGCGATTGGCGATCAGAATAGTTGATGGTCTCAAATATAGAGATTGCTGTAAAAGTGCTCACTATCCCAAGCCCATTTATTCTTGAGTGTCTGATTTATATACATAAGAAACAAAAATCTTTAAAACTAAATAATGACTTGCATACCCACAATACAAGAAATAGAAATGATATTCGTGTCCCTTATCTTAGATTCAGTAGATCACAGAATGGACCAAACTTTTTGGCCTTTAAATTTTATAATAAGTTACCTCTGCGTCTCAGGGGCCTTACCCTTGATAGGTTCAGAACCCAGATGAAATGTGTTTTGGTTAGTCAATTGATTGTTACATATTTATATTTTTTGATGTTCATTCTATTTTTCTGGTGCCTCAATTTAATCTTGTGTAAAACCATTGACGAGTGCATGTATCTGATCACAATAAAGATAAAGAGATTGGTGGGAATTTTTGTATCTTTGTATGTCTAAATTGACCCGGTTTTGTGAAACTGTAACTTCGGAACTCTTCTAAAAACTTTCGATAATTTTACTATAATCTCCAACTGTTAATTCTCTCATGATTGAATCTGTCAACATGCATATCATACTTTTGACATTTAATCTTCATTTCCCTCTAATTCCAACACAGGACATTTCGCAGAGTGATTTTTCTTCCAGTTTAACGTAACAATGTCCGAAAACTATCATTAAACCACTTCGAGGGAAAAACCCGAATTCATAACAGCTTCTCATCCTCATTGCCTCATATCAATGAAATACGATTCCCAACTTCACGAACCTTTTATGAGATTTTACAGGTGGTGTCCATTAGCGCACGTTCTGATTTGAGCAACGCGATCACCTCAAGGCAAAATGTGCGAGCAAAAGCTCGATTTAAATCATACTTGTGTTAACTAGAGGCGGAAAGCTTGGTCGATCTTTCGAGAACAGTGAACAAATTACCTCCGGGAATATTTGGCGTACAGGTGCACAAAATGATGTTTATCGTTGATTTGATGAGTGTACCTTTGTTATATTAATCGGCGATTTTTCTTGGGGTACTTCATTTAAAATGATATTACCTAATCTATCAGTTGGTCCAATTAGATACTACTACCGCTAGAGAGAATGAGTTCAGTTAAGAGATCCCCATATTTCACTCAGGCTGAGAAACTAATTTCAATTACGGGGGCGATCTGAAAGTTTCCGACCTAACGAAGATACACGACATTTCACTTCAATATTTTTTTATATTTTTGAGCTTAGTCTCATGATAGTATTATGATATTCAACGCTCTGTAGGATGCAAATGTTATGTAGCACTGAGCAGGCAACTATAAAGCGAGCCTTTAGGCTCGACATGAAGCTAACGAGGGCTTATCAGGGGAATGGTCTCTGTAAAACACCAAAACAATGATGAATTCCATTCCTCGTGAATCTATGTGCTACGTTATCTGCTCTATCTCTAGGATTGGTTGGACTTAAAACTGGCGAAGGCAAGTACCTCTTGCAGGCACAGCCGTTGTCTCCTAATATATGATCAATTCCGTAATTAACAACAGCAAAATCAGCACATATAAGTGAGCCATTTAAAATATTAGTATCATGGACAAGGCCTGGCCAACGGACAATAATATTTTAGTGATCATTCCCTAATGGAAAAATAACCTTTTTTATTGCGAAAGTGCATTATCATCACTGAGGTATTTTGATATAGCACCTAAAACTGTGTGAAAACAACAAATTGTATGAAGTCGGGCTTTCATTTGATATTATTTATGCTCGTTCTTTGGCATGGGAATAAATTGTGGCTTTAAAGCCAGCAATTGGCCTTGACGAAGATGCGACTTGTTGAAGACTTATGAATACCTATTTCATCATCAAGTAGCTGCTGATGAAATGATCCTGTTGCAAAGAATCTTAAAGTGATCAAAAATTGAAGCTTGGCAGAAAGGGATTGATTTATTTGCATCTGTGGTTCCAACCGATGAGAATTTTCAAGGTTATTTGAAGGTGAAATCGAGAAATCGCGACCTAATATCTGAAAAAATTCGCATACGTTTTCTGAGATCGAATTTGAGTTCCGTATAGTTTCCGCACATCCTGAGTATGACTCTGTGTTTCGTTTACTCGTTCGGCCTTTCCTAGAGGTCATTCAAGGTTCGTTCAGAATTATTACAAAGTTATTTTGAAATTTTTTGAGGGAAACATTTTGAGAATGGTTGTAAAAATCTGAGAAGCTGCTCTTGTACGTTTTTGCCGCCGTTCAATCTGAATACATACCTTCTGACCCCCATTATGTCCGGTTGAAAGTCAGTTGAAGGTCAAGTCAGAAGGATCATCACTGATATCACTGAAAAAATTCTTATGGAGCCCGTGAAATAAGAATCCGATGTTAGTTCATTCGAGCAATTCTTCCAAACGATGACACATGGTAATTTTAGGGTCATTTGAAAATTTAAAATGTACACTTTTGAGGCCACAGAATCCGAATACAAGTTATGTTGACTTTCATCATGTCCTGTTCAAAGTTATTTGAAGGTTGAATCGATGGAATCATCACCGAAAAATCTGAAAAAAAATAATGTGGGGATTTGCCCCGCAATCGGGCGCGTCCCCATTGGAATTGGGGAATGCACACCGGCTCAGCAATCCAGCTGCGTCGGAGGGTAGTGAGGAAATAAAATACCCACCGTGAAGCAAAAACTGGACTGGTTGTCCAGGTTGGGGGTTCTGGGATATTAGACTGGTTCTCTTATACTCATAAAAATTTCTCCACTTACTAAAAAGCCTAAACAAAGCCTCGGAATACAGGATGGAACTTCTCGACGACGAACTAAGCAAAGAAAACGGTTAATGAGTATTGCCACATGGAACGTACAAGGAATAAGATCGAAAACCGACCTCGTCGCCAAAGAACTTGAAACACTTAGATTGAGCATTGTAGCTCCAACAGAGACAAAGAAAAAAGGATCAGGAACAGAAAATCTAGGACAATATGTCCATATTTACACCGGTGTACCCAGACACGAAAGAGCAGCCAGAGGAGTATCTCTCCTTGAAGAAGACGAAAGAGTAGGCACAGATAAAGAGTTCTACGAAGAACTGGAAGAAATATTAACAGGAATAGGTCAAAACAGAGAGATAATAAAGTTGGGAGTTTCAACGCGAGAACAGGACGGCAGTTGAACAGCAAAGTTGTGGGACCACACGGAGAAAACCAAGTGAACGACAAAGGCCAGAGATTGATACATATATGTGAAACTTACAATTAGAATTAGTTCTCCAAATATAAGGACATACATCGAATCTCGTGGACACAAAAACTAGAAACCTGCGGTCCGTTATTGACTACGTCATCACCCAACAAAACTCTCGTCTTTAGTGGAATGACGTTCGTATACTAAGAGGAGTAACCTGTGGATCATCATTTATCAAGAGCAAAAGTTATATTTCCAGTCCGAACAGAAACTAATCAACCCAAAGATCATACTGAGAACCTGCAAGTGATTGAAGAACCAAGGTATAAATTCGAGAGCTTCATGAATGAAAGCACACAAAACCTTTATCAACGAAGGTTAGACGAAAAATTAATGAACACAGAGCGATTAACATGCACTGAAATTTATAACAGCATAGAAGATAGTCTCAAGAAAGCTACTCAAGCAGCGATTGGAATACAGGAGGCAAAGCGGAGTAATAAGATATGGTGGAATGAAGAGATTGCTGATCCAATAGATAGATTCTGTAGCACTTGAGCTGCCACAGCCTTAAGAATTTCGAATTTAATATTAGGTCCGCAACAAAGTTCTCGCAGTTTTTTCTCCATGAAAATACAACTTTATTCTGAAAAATGGTTCACAGCTCTACAAAAAAAAAAATTTTTATTGTTGCCCTGGATATCATCGCAAATTTTTATGTTTTCAAGTGCCCAGATTACGAATATATTCATGAAAGTTCTCAATGTGCTCGTATTTTCATGATTTTTGCATTTCTTATATTTTGAACAATTATAAGCTTGTTAGAAATAAAATTTAATTTTCCAGTCATGATTAGGCTTCTGCGCAACTTTTTCGCGCATACAAACATCACCTGATCCCCACTCTCAGACCGCTTGCTCCACAGAACAGCTGAGATCTCAGTTATTTGACAATATTGAAGTACATATACACGTAAATCTGGATAAAGTGTCATGGATTAATATTTTGTTTCAATTACTGAATGTCCATTCTTATATATTTGTCTTCTAGTCTAAAATATGAGTTCGTCACGAAGAAAGTGTAAATATTGTAGTGATTTATTTTGTTATATTTGCGGTGTTTATATACCAAAAAAACAAAAAAGAAATATCACAGACTTTGTCAAGGAGACTTATGTTGAATATTTTGGTTTCAAAATGGACAAATTAGGTTCCTAATAAAGTTTGTAAGTCCTGTGTTGAGTCTTTACGGTTGTGGAAAAAAGGTGAACGTCCTGGATTAGACTTTGGTATTCCTATGATCTAGATGAAGCCTACGAATCATTTAGATTTTTGTTACTTTTGCGTAGTAGATGTTAAAGGTTTTAATCGAAATCAAACGTGGAGATACCCAGACTTACAGTCTACGAAATGTCCGGTTCTACACAGTGAAAATCTCCCTCGGCCCATATACATTTCAAAAGTAATTCGCATGCCCTCAGAAACAATGATGTTACCAAATTCACAGAAATCGGGACCATCTACTAGTGGAAGTGAATGGGAAGGTGAAACATCTACGCCAAAGTTATTTTCTCAAAATGAACTCAGTGATTTAATACGTGATCTCAATTTATCAAAACAAAGATCAGAACTGTTAGCCTCGAGATTGAAAGAAAAAAATTTATTGGCACCAACAGTAACAATTACAACATACAGAACGCGAGAAAAAGAGTTATTACAATTTTTTAGTGGAAATGAAGGATTAGTGTATTGTAATGATATCGCGAAGCTGCTTATAGACATGGGTTTAAAAGAGTACAAATCTACTGAATGGCGCCTTTTTATTGATAGTTGCAAAAGAAGTTTAAAATGCGTCTTATTGCACAATGGAAATAAATTTGCATCAATTCCAATTGCCCATTCAACGAAACTCAAAGAAAAATATGAAAATGTAAAATTAGTTTTAGAGAAAATTAAATACTCTGAGAATCAATGGCCGATCTGTGTGTAGTTAAAAATGGTTAATTTTTTACTTGGCCAACAAAGTGGATATACAAAATACCCTTGCTTTATTTGTATGTGGGATAGTAGAGCAAAGCAACTTCATTGGGAACAAGATGTTTGGCCTGTAAGAAATTCTTTAACTGTCGGTAAAGCCAACGTAATAAGGGAGCCGCTGGTGAGCAGAGACAAAATCATACTTCCACCATTACATATTAAGTTAGGTATGATTAAGCAATTCGTAAAAGCGTTGAACAAAGACGGAAATTGTTTTAATTACATTTGCAGAAAATTTCCGAAGCTTAGTATGGAAAAATTGAAAGGTGGAATATTTGATGGTCCTCAAATACGGCAATTGATGAAAGACTCAGATTTTATCAAAGTTATGACTGTTCCGGAAAGTAAAGCTTGGAAAAGTTTTGTGTTGGTTGTCGAAAATTTTCTAGGTAACCATAAAACAGCAAATTGTGAAGAAATTGTGCAAAATATGCTGACAAACTTTCAGACTTTAGGAGCAAATATGAGTATTAAGTTACACTATCTCCGCAACCATCTAGATAAATTTCCGGATAATTTAGGAAATTATAGTGAGGAACAGGAGAGCGGTTTCATCAAGATCTAAAAGTGATGGAAGAAAGGTATCAAGGTCGATGGGATTGTCACATGATGGCAGATTACTGCTGGTCTTTGAAAAGAGATTGTCCCTGAAAAATTATAGAAGAAAAGCTCATAAAAGGCGTTTTATGGAAATATGAAATATATTTTCGACATTTTCCTCTTTATTTACTTCAATGTATCCGAATTTCTCAAAACATAACTGACATTATAAATATATCTGTTATTTTGTTTCTTGTTTTACGATTTTTGTTATGTAAAATGAAAATAAAGATTTAAAAAGAAATCAGAGCAAATCCTACAAAATCATTGATAGTTTCACGAATAGTGTGCATAAATAGACCCAAAATCATTTTCATATCTAGGGCAACAAAACCATTGTAGACCAGTGTTACAAATGAATCATTCAAAATTTTGCCCATTGCTAGCTACAACTCTTTACCATCTTTCTGGCAGAGCTCGAATACCGTGATGGTAGAAGTGTTAGTCTTTTGAGGCTATCCACGAATCAAACCATTATTCTAGCTCTTCCGGAACTGCTGATCAGCCAGACCATGTGCCATCGAACGGAACAAGTAATAATCGGATGGTGCAATATCTGGAGAATATTACGGGTGTGGTAGGACTTCCCATTTGAGCGTTTCCAAGTAGATAAACGGGTTTGGCAACGTGAGGACGGGCGTTGTCATGCTGTAGAATTACTTTTTCGTGTCTCCGCTCGTATTGTGTTCGGTTTCAACAGCTCATAATAAATAACACTAACTTGGTCCCACCAAATACACAGCACAACTTTCGCAGCGTGAATATTCGGCCAAGGCGATGATGTAGAAGCATGACCGGGCAATCCCCAAGTTTTTTTTTCTTTGAATTGCTGTAATGAATCCATTTTTCATCACCTGTTACAATACGATGAAGAGAACCTTTTCTTTTTGCCGCTGGAGCAGTTGCTCACAGGCGAAAAAACGACGCTCAACGTCTCTTGTCTTCAAATCATAAGGAACCCAAGTTCCTTGCTTTTGAATCGTTCCCAATGCATGCAATCGCTTGGAAATGGTCTGGCAGGTAACTCCTAAGGCTGAAGCAAACTCTTCTTGCGTTTGGCACGGATCCTCATCGAGCAATGCCTCAAATTCAGCGTCTTCGAAGATTTTTGGCCTTCCTACACGGGGACGGTCGCCCACATCGAAATCACTGTTTTTGAAGCGACGGAACCAATACCGGCACGTTGTTTCACTTAGAACAGCATCTCAGTAAACTTTATTAAGCTCTCTATGAGCTTCAGCCGCCGTTTCCTTCGAATAAAAGAAAAAATCAACACTTCCCGCAAATGACAATTGGCATAAAATCAGATTTTTTCACAACTAAAAGTATATGACGCAAAAACAAAATCATTAATGTGTCACAGTGGTTTGTTTACCATATGTCTAAGCTTTGTTCAAGACCAGCACATACTGCTGGAGCCATCTATTGACAAACAGTGAGAACTTAGTTGCGCACCTAATATTTTTCTTTGCGAGCTCTTGTTTTTCTTTATTGCGCGTTATTGAATGTACTCTTGCCTGTCATCAATTCTACTTCTCTGATCACAGCAAAATCAAGCATTTCGTTTTGCTAATGGACCACAAGAGTGTGACATAACGACGGCCATTTTGTTCAGTGTCCACTTTCCAAACAAAGTTAGAAGCAATGTTAATTTCCATAAGGACAATTTCAAATTGTGATTATTTTTTATCCAGGACGTTCCTGAACATGTGAGTACATTTTATGATTGAATTATGTGATAAATTAAAGAATCTCACTAACAGTCAATTCTTGTGCTCGTAAGAATATGTATTTAGACCTAGTTATTGAACTAGTGAGGTTAGGATCTGTAGATGATTATATACGTTTTACATATTTGGTGTTTCTGAAACTATTTCAAAAGATTTTTCAATGGCATCTAAACATGTTCTCAATTTATCCTCAATTTTGGAGTTCTTTAAAGACGATGCCAAGCTTGTAGCTCTAGGAGAAAATGCTGTAGAGTCCGGTCATGTGAAAGACATGGCGTTTGATGGAGAACTTCTCATCATTCGCGGCAATGTTCATGCTAGCATGCGGGATCGTTTATATAAAGTAGAGGTATGAGACCAAAGTAGCGAATGTGTTCTGTAGCATTTGAATTTGGGAGGCTTTTACTTGGTAAAATTCCATTATCAATAATAAAAACAAGTACTGTGATTTAAGGAATTTTACTTAATATATTATAATGTAAAAAATAATATTAAGTAAAATTCCTTAAAACACAGTACTTGTTTTTTATTGTTCTGTAGCATACTAAAAAAAAATCATTTTCTAGATAAAACTTGACACAGACAAGTGTATCGAAGAAGCCAGTTGTACATGCTCAAGAGGTCAGTTGGTGTGTCATCACATGGCAGCATTGTCGATTTTTGGTTATCACAATATATCTGTAACAGATATAACTTGTACATGGAAGAGCAGAAAACCTCATACCAATGCAGTACAAACTATCGATGAACTCTATTCAACAAAGCCACATACTTCTACGAATGGTATGCTGAGCGAGGAAAATATTTTAAAGTTCAAATCAAACCTCGGAAAATTACAAAATGCTGTAGGATTCACATGGCTTTTGAGAAGTGATCAAGCCTATTCAGAAATTGTCGCTGATGTTGAATCAATAGTATTTTCTCAAGAATTTTTGGAGGTTGATAATAAGAGGATGTTTCTTGAGAATGCACTGCTGGTTACGGAAGAAGTTATCAAAGAGATTTCCAACAAAACTGTGGGACAGACATCTAATGAGAATTGGTTAATTATTAGAAAAAACCGTTTGACCTATAGTAATTTTGGACCAGTTCTAGCAGCTACAAAATCTGTTTAAGAGATTGACAGGTAATCATTTAGCATTTTATATCTCATTTCAGTATTTACAATTGTGGGTTTCAGAGAGCTACATTTTGGACGGAGTTAAGGCAATTCAATGGGGAAGAGATCATGAGAAAGATGGTATAAGGGTTCTTGAGGAGAATAGAAAAGTACACGTAACACCTACAGGATTGTGGCTCGACCAGTGCGGCTTCATTGGAGGAAGTCCAGATGGATTAGTTAATGATGACGCCATTGTGGAAGTAAAGTGTCCCTACAAATTGAGATTTTCATCTTCGCTCTTGGAAGATCTTCAGGACAAAAATTATATATTATTTTTCAATGACAGCAATGAAATTGTGATAAACAAAGGCCATCATTATTTCCATCAGATTCAGGGCAACCTGTTTCTTACCAAACGCCGTTTATGCGTTTTAGTCATTTGGACTTTAAAGGAATCTATTATATATGATATTCATGTTGAAGATAACTGGCAGACAAACATAAATTTGTTGAAAAACTTTTATTTTAATGAATATGTAAAATTTCTATCAGGAAATAAAAACTGATCAAATGATATCATTTTTTTGAATTTCTTTAAAATTTGTGACTTAGAAATTCTTCAATAATGTAGAAAACCTTGTTTGAGGTTCTTTTTCAATTTGTCCTTGAAGAAGTCATTGTTGAGATTTTTGAGGTGATAAAAAGCATGTTGTACATTTTCATAATATGAATTGAAAAGAATGTTGTGTTGTCTTGAGTCATATTTGTGATAATCTAGCTGAATGAAAAACTATGAATATAGACTAAATTATATTACTTAAAACTTAAGAAAAATATATATAACCATAACTAATCTCAAAATTACAATTTTTATTATTTATTTATTTATAATTTATTAGTTGTTTTCCACAATACTAAATGATTCTTCAACCTCTCGAATCAATAGGTATTGAAAGTTTGTCAGAGCACCACATACCTGATAAATGAATGAGGCATGTGGTACAAGGTTTGGGGGAATCAAACTCAAAATTTTGTAGCATTTAATACGCCTTATGGCACGTTCCACATGAATTCTTGCTCTTGCTAGTAAATCTGTAATTAGAAATCCCTTGTCTGCAATTATCAGATCACATGGTACAAACTGCCCAATGATGCCACAATGCTCCACAATTTTTTTATCAGACACTGAACCAGGATACAATTTACTCGAATAAGTGACGACACCATTTGGAGCTACACCGACCAAGCCTTTGAAGGTGTTTCTATGCTTGTATGAGCTGTACGTAGCCTTTTGTTTTTCCATATTTCTTGGTTGATGGCAATATACTTCTGTACAATCTAATATAATTCGACAGTTTGTAAAATTGTTGAAGCAAGAGGGCATACATAATTTATTTTTACTTCTGCTAGGATTTTCTGCATAAATATTTTAAAAATAGTTTCATGCAGTGCATACAGCCATGTATAAAAATATTGGCTACTGTTTTAGCACTAATATTGAATCTAACAGCTAAATCATCATTGAGAAGGTTTAATTTCAATTTCATCAATGTTAATAATAATTGATCAATTTTAGAAAGTTTTGCAACTGTCCAACCCTGATAGTAATTCAAAGGTCATGAATCCATTAAATTAAATAGGTTCATAAAAATTTCCTCTGTTGGTATACCTGTGTATAACAGAATATGCGCATCATTACCCTGGATATGGGCGTATGAAAAACTTATGGATAATTTCTCCAGTTTTTCACTGATTTTTTCATTTTCTTCTTTCAAAAAGTAATTCTCAGCTTCTGTGGTCGTAGAGAAGTTTATTGCTGGAGTGTCCTCTGAATAGCTAGGATCATCTTTCTCTTCTTCATTTCCACGTTCCCAACAAGGAATGGGGCTTATTGGCAATTCTGCGTTAAGATGAAAGCTTGCATGAGAAGTAGAGGGCATAGATAATTCATCTTCTAGTATTTGAATACTAAAAAGTAACTAGGTAAAAAAAGAAGCATTATAAACTTTGAGTCGACTTACTTGGGCTTCTTAGCTTTTGGTCCACTTGCTGAAGACAAATCACTGAAACGTTTCGTTTTATTGTGCTCAAAAAGGGTTGGTCCATTGTTCCTGTCCTTATCAATAAAATGACATGAACAAACTAAGGAATAACGAGACGGTGTTTATCTTCACGCCTAAAATTTAAATGATATTAAAATATGATTCATTTTCCTTCCACCATATCCATTCACCTCAGTAGGGCTATCCATCTCTTCCTCTCAACTTCGTCACTTGGAAATACAAAAAACCGGCATCTATCTCTTTCGCTATAGTGCTTACAATCAGGTGCAAAACACATAACCATATTCGAATCTAGAATGAAAAATAAATTGCAACTCCAAAATCCTAACCTCACAAATTCAATAAATAGGGCAAATTACATATTTTCAGGACATAATGAGTTTACTCTTTGTCAAATTCTTTAATTTATCACATAATTCAATCATAAAATGTACTCACATGTTCAGGAACTTCCTGGATAAAAAATAATCACGATTTGAAATTGTCCTTATGGAAATTAACACTGCTTCTAACTTTGTTTGGAAAGTAGACACTGACCTTTCCCAACAAAATGGCCGTCGTTACGTCATTACTCTTGTGGTCCATTCTAAACCAAATCGTTGCATTGTTTCACGCATCACACTAGTACATAAAGCATCCAAAATTCGGAACGAAAGTACCCATAGAAGAAAATTCCCATAAAAACGAGTCTATTAAACGGAAAGATTATCTCCGCGAACCGAACGTAGTGAGAACTTATTTATAGTATCCTTGTATTGTAAAGTACAAAAGCAATAAAACGCAGACCGTTTTATGCGTGTGACACAATGCATTATTGCTCGCGAGAACATTATAATCCAAATTTATAAAACGACATCTAGGAATGCGTTGAAAATTTGTCCTGCGCGGCTTTATTACTCTGAGCTGTACGCGCGTGTAATTCGCCGTGTCCTACGTAAACTGAAACTGTCAAACAAGAACAAATGGATTAGGTCTACGAGACCTTTCACCACCGGAATAGAAGTTACTTTTGTTCATCTTCGCTATTTTCGTAATGAAATATCTTTTGATTTTTTATTTTAATCTCATTTAATTTGTGAAATAAGTTATTTCATTTGAATTGTGGAGGCCGTTACTTGATGTAGATCCATGATATAAATGAGATAAAAAACACAAGGTTTAACTTTAATCTACACTTTATTTGAAAAAATTCGACGACGTTTCGCTGACACAGCAGCTTTATCAAGAATGACAAACAGAATGAAGAGTATGGTATTATAAACAAATCGTAGAACAAGTTCTACGATTTGTTTATAATACTATACTCTTCATTCTGTTTTCAAAACCAATCGACGATACTTTTTGCGGACACGATAATTCCCCAAGTTTTTCGAAAACAAGAATGTAACAGATAGAAAGCAGTCCAATTAATACAAATTTTCATCCTGCCAACATTCCGCACGCCGAAAGAACCTATCTCAAACGATTGCTGTTAGTCTTGTAGCAGATATTATAAAGTCATTAGGGCGATGAAAGATAAATACACTATCTTGTTTGCTTTCTCGAAAGATTATTTCATTACAACCTGCGTTCAGCTGCTCCAAAGTGTTGAGAATATAAAAACAAAATAGCATAGCACTAATTCATAGATATCGTGATATGAATCGCCATTCTTTTGGTACTAATAGAGACATTGTAAAATTTGAACATAGCTTTCATTAGAACCTAATCTTCAACCATTTTTTGCCTAATTAGAATTGGTAGTTACAAAGAAAGGATGCACGAGAACCGAACTGTCCGTGCCCGTCCTTTCTTAATATTTTCTATATTGCATTAACATTATTTCAAATTTTTTTATACGCGCTTTCCAGGAATAGGCGAACCTGTTACACCACATGAGTGTGTGTCTGTTTACTCGCTTCTTGAAGAGGGCCAAATTGTAGGATTTTGGGAAGATGTTGGACGGAAAGGACTTCTTATAGAGAGCGGTACGAGAGGTCGCTAAAGAGAACACCTTGCCAGCCTAATGTTGCGGCAAAATATGAGTTTTCCCGGAACAGGGTCTTTCAGCTTCTTCGAGCATCTTCCGTGGAAGTATCTGTAGAACAGAGAAGAAGATCAGCAACTTGTCTTCTGAGAGCCAGCGGTTGGAAATCGCGGGTGATCTCCGGGTGGTCGATGAGGTACACCGCCCGTTTTTGCACACTATCCACATCTGCAACGAATGTTTGGGAGCAGATCTCCATACATGGGAACAATATTCCAAAGAAGCACAAAACTGCACCTTATATAGAAGCATCAGCTGAGATGACGTGAAGTATCGCTTTGCTCTGAAAAGAAAACTAAGTTTAGCTGATGCAGACTTAGCTATTACCGATACATATTCAATGCAGCAAAACCCAGAGTTGACCGTTTTTCCGAGAAGATGCATCGAATCTTTGGATGCAATTTGTTGGCCTTGCATTATTAGAGGAGATTTTCCAGCGGGGACCTTTCTAGAAAACGTAGTTGCTTGCGTCTTGTTCTCGTTGAAGCTCACCAGGCCCAACTGACCCCACTTCAATATCTTCTGTAAGTTAGAGTTCAAGTTATTAATTTGTTGACATCTCTGACGCTGAGATTTCTCAGCTGTAATCGGCCGCAGACTACTGAAAGACGAAAACAGGGTACAATCGTCTGCAAAACCGAAGATCTTGTTCTCTGTATATGACACAAGATCGCCTATCTGCAACAGAAACAAGGTTGGTGAAAGAATTGATCCCTGAGGAACTCCTGCTTGCAACTTCTGATTCATATCAAAAGGTATACCGTCGACTACAACTTGTATTGATCTATTTAAAAGGAAGCTACTTATCCAATCCCGCAATTTTTCGGGACGCCCATAGGCAGCAAGTTTATTCTACAAGGCTGCATGACAAACCCTATCGAAGCCTTTAGAGATGTCGAGGGCTATTGCTCTTGATTCCTCATGCTTTTCCATGGTTTATGTACATACGTGAGTGACGTAGGCGAGCAGATCTCCTGCAGATCTTTGCCTGCGAAAACCATACTGACCGTCGTTAATAATTCCCTGCAACTCAAGATATTTGATGAGTTAATCGTTTATGACTATCTCCATCACTTTGGACATAATGCGAAGAAGTGCAACAGGGTGGTATTTCTTGATGAGGCATAATATTTGCAACCCCTCATTTTTTCATGAAGGCAGTTTTTGTTCCAACTCCAATATTTTTGAATTTATGAGGAAGGTTGAATAATGAAAACAATATTGGCAAATGTGACAAGCGAGGAGTGTTTACAGTACATATCACTGTTAAAATAAGAATGGAATGATTCACATTCATTTATCGTTTTATTCAAAGCAGCAAATACATCTGTCCAGATTGATGATGAACATCTAGAAGGCTTCTCAAGTATTCCTGTAATAGCTCTAACCTTCCACCTCCTCGGCTTTCGAAATAAAAGCTCAAAACAATATCGAAGCCATTTGACCTTTTCTGAGCGTTTCTTTTTATATTAGGAAGTCAAACCTAATCTTCGTATTTAGTAGTACCAAGTTTGTGTGTACGAGATGAAACCTAAATCTTGTAATTTTTGTATTTGCCCAAATATTTAACGAAGAACGGTAAAGAGCAATTTCAGAATTAATAACCACTTCTGCTGAAGATAACACAATATTTAAGCTTGAACAAAAGTTTTTGATTTTTGATAAGCACAATTAAATAGGTTAGTTGATTTGTCTTTTAAGAGACAATAAATCAATAGAATGTAATGATTGTTTAGAAATCCACGGACAGTGATACAGTTGTTTAAAAACCTTGGTGTATTATGAGAATCTATCATATAAATATTATTGGACGAAGTGGTTGTTTCAGAGCACGAGAGAATGGTAAAATAAAGAAGACAATCAAGAAGTTACAATGGAAATTGTTATTGTTACAGCAAACACCCCAATTTATTGTAGGCAAAATGGAGCAGAGTGCGTTACCAAAATGAATCCTCAAAAAAATAAATTGGAAGTCTATCGGAAGAGGAAATCTCAATTTCAACAGGCTGAAGATTATGAGCTTGCGTTTGAAAATCCCGAATCCTACCAATATGCCAGATGGACTGATGATGTGAGGATGACCAGTGACGGATTATTCAGTCGCAATCCCCATCGGAAAGTGAATGTTCATGGCGGTTCGGCGTAATGTTTTATTTTCGTTGACGAACCATCGTGTTTCGGCATACGTCATTCTTGATGAAAATCTTCATAGGGAATTTTATTGAGATTGAGATACCGGTAATTGGTCAGTGAAACAGAAAATATTGATTTTTCATCCAAATTTATTGCATCGCCTTCAAAGTCGGCCCCTTCCGAAATAATACATTTACGCCGGGGGTGCTCAAACGGTCGATCGCGATCGACCAGTCGATGAAGCAATTTATGAAGAGACAGACTAATGAAGCTACTCTATTGACTGATTGAGCCTTCATCGTCTCATTTTCAGCTTATCAAAATTTGAATTAACTCAATAAATTCTTCACCTTCATGGCACATAATTTTGTATAAAGTTTTTAGAACTCCCGACTAATCTGGTTTTATGTTTCATTATATTAAGAGTTAATAGCATTTCATTATACGGATTTTAGCTTTACAGCCTGAGTTTCTTTTACTCTCAAACCTATAGTTTGGTATTATACACAAAGAGGTTCATAGTTTTATTCTGCTGATATATTTGGATACAGAATCCACAAATAAACTAGCTTTTCCAACCTCAGCGGAAAAACTTGCCTCCGCAGGATAATATTAGGAAGTGCAAACTTAAATTTATGATAGAAAGGTACCAGGCAAATTGAATTAAATAATGGTTTGGAATAACGATAATTTCTGTTTTCAGTTATACGTGGTATGTCAATTAAGATCACGAGCAATAACGGCGATCCATGACCGTTATTTGAGTAGTTGCAGGGACACTGGTAGCCATGAAAGAAGACCTGCACAAGGTGTTAGATGAATTGATCAGGACTGAGGTGTAATCACTGAGTGAGCATCAATACGCCTTTCAGAAAGGAAAATCACTTAACTATCTAGTCGGAAGGATCATTCAGTCACTGGACCGCAAGGAGACTAGTTCACTATGCGAGAGGTACAGGGGTACCAAATCTTATTGCGGAAATGGTTAGCAACTATGTAAATGCCAGAGTGATCAACACTACTCTGAAAGGGGAAGTAGTTAGTTTTGTGGCTGGCAAGGGCTGTCCTCTGGGAGGAGTGTTATCCCCTTTGTTCTGGTCCCTGTTTGTTGATGACCTTCTGGCAATAATTGGCGATCTGGACGTTAATGTACCAACATACGCTGACGATATAGTCATTCTGGCTATCGGCGATAACGACGACGTCTCCAACAGATTTCAGGGGGCTATTTTAGCTATCTAGGGGCGGCATGAGAGTGAAATATAAACTACCAAAAAACTCCTATGTTACCATTCTTCAGGAGAAGGAAATTCTAATTACCTGTGATCCTGAATGGAGTGTTTATTCCGCTTGCGGAGAAAGCAAACTATCTGAGTGGTACCTAGGATAGAAAGCTCAAGTGGAATTCGTACCTAGAAAAAACATAATACACAAGGCTAGACACGCCTTATGGGCATATTGAATTACCTTTGCAAAGAAATGGGGTCTTCCCCCAAAGAAACGTCAGTAGCTAAATGTGATGGTGGTAAGACCACGTATCACAGCCTAAAAAAGCATTCCAGCTCTCTAAATTGCTCAGAACAGCCGGCATGATGATTACTTGTGCTGGACATGTCAATTCACAAAACCAACTTAGAGCTGCCATTCCTGATCATCTACTTGAGGACTCCTGTTGGTTCACAGATGGTTCCCAATATGCTCAAAGTATTGGAGCTGGTGTGTATTGTCAAGGTTGATCTGTCTTGGCGACTGTTTTACAAGCAAAACTTTTCGCCATTGACCACTGTGCTCCTCTTGTTTGTGGGAAAATTATTAGGTAGGTCAATAGAAAATCATCACCGACAGCTAAGCCTCACATTCGCATCTGACAACTGTGTTGTCAAGAAACAGTTGATTTGTCTTGGCGAATGTGTTTCAAACAAAAATATTCACCAATGCGAAATATTCACCAGTGCGAATCTCTTGTTTGCGGAAAGATTAATAGGTAGGCCAATTAAAATCATCACCGACAGCCACGCCTCACATTGACATCCGTCAATTGCACGTGACTCATTGTGCTGGAATGTCGTTCAATCATCGCCAAACTGGGAGAAAGGAATAGGTTCCGTCTGATGTGGTAAACGGGCCATTTGGGCATTGAGAGCAATGAGAAAGCGGACTCATTGGCCGCTCAAGGATGAGCTTTGGGATTCACCGGAACGGAGGATGGAAAATAACTGCTGCTTGGACTTGCAGGTAAGTGAGAACTGGCTGAGCCTCACAGATTTAAGACACTTTTGACTCGACATCAATGGACCTTCCACTGCGAGAGCCTAGGCTTGGCTTAAACTATCCAGACTGGACCTGGGAATTCTAACTGCCATATTTATACGGAGCACTGTCGCCTCAAAAATCACCTAAATAAGTTGCGATTGATCATGTAGACTCTGCGAGGAGGAGATAGAATCAACACAACACGTCATGTGCGAATGTCCAGCTGGAGAGAGAATCAGGATTGAGGAACTTGGATCTAACAAATTGAAGCTGACTGAGCCAATCAAGCTGTCACACACAAAGCTCATTCTTTTTCAAGAAGGCTGGATCTTGTAGGTGAAATTTAGGACGAAGTCTGCCACAATAGACCAGTTGGTCCTAGTGGCAGGGCTGTCAAGCAGCCCACAAACAACGCTTGGCTACTGTTAGGCACCTTTGAATACAACTTCGACAGAACAATGGAGTACAAATTAGAACTGAAACGATACCACGTGTCGGCGAATTTGGTTTGAGGCAACGTGTCTCACCTAGGGATCCTCTAACTGCAACACATCGAAGAACTCGATTGAATTTTGCCAAGGAACATGTCAGTGTATTAGAAGAAGGCTGCGAAATCGTTTCGTAAACAGATGAGTCAAGATTTCTTTTTTAGCATAGCCATCGACGTTCTCTAGTGTACAGACATGGAAATTTAAGATATGTCCAGTACAACTACCTATGGTTTTAGTCAAGATTCAACAATGCTTTAAGAAGGAATTTCTTCGAATATCCGCACAGATCTGGTATGATAATGGATCCCTGAATCCTCATGTTACAAATGTTCTAGAAGAACATGTTGAATCCTTTGCGACAAACATGGGTGAGAACTTTTGGTTTACATGATAACGCCAGACCGCACCAAAGCTCATATCGTTAGAAATTACCTTCAAGATCAAAAAATCACTTCAATGGAGTGGCCTGCACGAAGTCCATACCTCATTTTCATCGAAGATTTCTGAGGTTCTGAGGAATAAGGTTCGGAACAAACTGATCGAAATTTGGAACGAAATGGTCATTGATTTTGAGATTGAATGGTAGATATCATGCAGTTATTCTCTCCAGGGGTCGAAATATCAGATATTAACAATTTATTGGGGACTTTGATTGCTTCCAAAAGTTTTATTTTTTTCAATATCTGATTTATTTCAATATTTATAAGTACCATTTTCATTTAGATTGTTCTCAGGAAATCTCTAGTTTATTGCTAGAAAATAATTCTTCAACACAATCTTTTTTTTTTTTTTTTTCTGAATAATTTGAATATTTGATTCTGTGCGTTCATTTCCTTGCGCGGTGTAGTAAGATGATTTTTATTGCTGAAAAACATATTCATTGTTCCATTACCTGATCATAATGATCAACTATCACATAGTAAAGACTTCGTCAATCAATTATTTAGGAGGAATATCCGCTTTCAGTAATACGATGAAGTTTTTATATCGAATGGTCTCAGAAAACTTCTCAAGCTAATTCAGAAATATTGATCAACTTGGGACTAATCCTTCATGTGTGCCCACCCTCGATTTTTATATCTGACACAACCTATCGGCCCTTTTCTCATATTACATCCCCGAACGTTTTGTTTGCACCCAACGAACAAAGAAACTCGAAGAATCCGCGATCCTATCTGATCGTAAATCCAGACTAATAAGATTTTTTTCCAACAGAATGTCCATGTGACTAATCGGATCAGTCAATTAATGCAGTCCAGCTTGAATCGTCAGCTTGTTAACAATGGAGCGAATAATTGAAATAGTTGCCTTTAATTAATTTGAATTTTCTGTCGGTTTTCTCTCTTATCGAGACTATTTTAATGGTTACAAAATAGAAGCAGATCGACCAGATTAGAGTAACGTATTGGGGCAGGTTGAATTTCATCGACTTAATCCTTGAGTGTTTTCATCTATACATAACTAGGTCACATTTTTCCGAGTCACTTATAGTCCAAAATTCACCGGTGGTTTTTAGAAAAATCTCAATTGGTCCACGTGAGGTTCGATAAAATTTTTTAGTTCAAGGAGGTTTGCCCGGTTTTGGGTTTCTATACTCCAAAATGGAAGAGAGAATTCTTATAAAATCACGTACTGTTGTCCTATAAGCATGAAATTGAGCGAGAATCAATGTTTCATTTTAGTAGAAGAGAATCTACAGGGGTGATCAAACTATTAGAGAACTTCAGTTATCTGGTCCGACTGTCACAAGGCGTATTGAAGTCATCTTGAATTATCTATTGCTTTGAGACGTGTGAGTTCTCAGACAGTAGTCCGTGAGAAAAATTAAATCATTTAAGAGGAATCAGTATTTTTATTTGAAAGCTACCGACGTTATCGTTGTATTACACTATCCATTTATACGGAGGTGCTAAAACACTAAATTTTCGTGAACCGCGCCGCACGAAAGAACTGATAACCACGTCCATTAATCACATTGAAGATAAAAGGAGTAGAAGTGATAGATACAGAAGCTTATACCCAGAAAAGTTCCCAATTCAACAAATCACTCTTCATCACAGGGTGAACAGATTTTTTAGTATTATTGCAGCTATGTAAAATATTCCGAATAGAGTAAAATGACCCACCTTCCCGTGTTCTTTTTGCGTGGGCAATTCATTACCGCAAACAGAGTTATAATGCTAACTTGCGTGTTTTCAAATATGTACCATATTTGATTTCGTTGTAAATGATTTTTCCTCTTCAAAAATATGATATATTTGCACTCAATTTATTCATTCAGAACGTAGTATCATGAATAACCGAAGATTTTATACCTTTTCCTAATCTTATCTATTAGCCCTATGTAAATTCACAGAGTTTACATGGATTGATTGAAATGATTCAGGTATTTTCTGCGCCCTTATTTTGACAATTCGGAAATAAATTATTGCAGTGAGAATTCAGATAAGTTATTCTATATATTTTCATCAAGTCACGACTTTCATGGGAATTTTGTCGTTTGTAATAACGAAGCGACTATGTATTACAAAAATTGTGAAAAGTAACATGCTAAGCTGGCAGGCGGTCTTACTCCCGTCGCCCGGTATGATACCGCCACATCCAGCTATAGATCCCGTAAATTAAAATAAAGTTTCGGGATCTGGCGGATGGTCCGGTTTCCAGGATGGGAAGGATTGGCAACTGAGCATGATGAGCTCTTCTAGCGCAAAATCACCCGGAGTTAAAATAGTCTCCCATTTGGATCTCCGGGGGGGACAGCCTCGAGGGACTCATGATGCGGGTAGGTCGGGCACTCCTCTGTCGAATTCACTAATTCATTCACGTTCTAGAAAAGAAATCAAAGTATTGATAGAGTTCTGCAATATCAGAGGACTGGGGCACAACAACGTGAATGTCGTTGCAGTCCACCAGCATATGCAAAACGCACAACCCCATGTGCTGACCTTAACCGAAACCCAAATAAGTCAAACAACCGACAAATCGTATTTACGTTTCAATGGGTACGAGTTATATACGAGATTTAGGTTTAGAGGAGGCATCTGTCTTTTCGCCAGATCGGATGTTGCATGGCAGAAAGAGGATGACGTTTTTGACCTTGCGTGGTTTAAAATCTGTTTGCAGGATAAAACACTGTTTTTATGCTGTCTATATCGCCCGCCAAACGATATTCACGTCCCTAGACTGTTTCAGTATCTAGGTGATAACGTGGATTTGATTCAGACACATCATCCAGAAGCTGAGATAATTGTTCTGGGCGACTTCAACGTTCACAACACCAACTGGCTTCGCCACTCCAATAGAACAGATGAAACGGGAAGACAGGCTGAAACTATCGCAATCAGCCATAATCTAACGCAGCTAGTCGACGAACCGACAAGAATACCTGATCACCTTACCGACTTCCGTTTTTGATTTCAGATCCAGATGACTTTGGAGTCGAGGCCTCAGCACCGCTAGGCAACTCAGACTACAACCTTATATCTGCTTCTTCAAATATTGTGCAGCCGCTAAAACAAGAACCTAAACCACGCAGATGCATTTGGCACTATAACTGTGCTAATTGGGATGAGCTGCGTGAATTCTTTACTTGCTTTCCATTCAGTGATGTTTGCCTTTCAGATCTTGACATCAATGTGTGCACTGAATCTGTTACAGAAATCATTCATGCAGGAATGGATCTCTACATCACTCATTCCATGAAAAGAACAACATCACAAAAGCCATGATTCAAGAAAAACTGCGAAAGAGCCTCTGCAGCAAAGAGTAGAGCCTACAAGTCATGGTAGATGAATCCAACAGAGGAAACAAGAACAACATTTATACGAATACCTAATGTATGCAACCTGACAACTGCAAGAACAAAGGCCAATTTCAACGATGGGGTAACTAATAAACTCCTTGATCTGGCAAGCGGGACTAGACAATTCGGGTCTACGACGAAGATTGTCAGTGCCAATTTCTGCAAATCTGCGTGTCCGCCTCTTGTTAGAGAAGACGGAAGTATAGCATCATCCCCGAAAGAGAAAGCCGATATCTTTGCTCACTTGTTCTCAAAGAATTCTATGCTAGATTCATCGAACGCAATACCACCAAATATTCTACCCACATATTCTTTCATGGCAGTAATCCAGTTCAGAGTTCGCACTGTGAGACGGGCTTTCGAGCAGCTGAACAGCTAGAAGGCAGTTGGTCCAGACGAAATACAGCCAATCGTCCTGAGAAAGTGTGCTTCCTAACTGGCACCCATTCTCAACTGCCTGTTTCAGATTTTTTATGAATGCCAGACTTTTCCGAGCCGCTGAAAGAAAGCGAGAATTCAACCGATCCCAAAGAAAGGAAAGAAGTCCTTACCCCAAAACTATCGTCCTGTTGCACTTCTCCCTATTATGACCAGAGTGATGGAGAGAGTCATAACTCAAATATCTTGAGTTGCAGTGAATTAACGACCGTCAGTATGGTTTTCACAGGCAAAGATCGACAGGAGATCTGCTCGCCTACGTCACTCATGTTTGTACATCAAAGATGGAAGAGCATGGAGAATCTAGAGCAAACGATTGGACCTTGGTTTTGTCTTTCAGTAGTCCGATTACAGTTGCGGAATCTCATCGTCGGAGATGACAACAAATTAATAACTACAATTCTGACTTACAGAGGGTATCTGAGTGGGGGCAGTTGAACCTGGTGAGCTTTAACGCGAGCAAGACACAAGCAACTACGTTTTCTAGAAAGGTCTCCGCTGGAGAACCTCCTCTAACAATGCAAGGCCAACAAATTGCATCCAAACACTCGATGCACCTTCTCGGAAAAACGATCAACTCCGGGTTTCGCTGGCATGAATATGTATCGGCAATAGATAAGTCTGCATCAGCTAAACTCAGTTTTCTCTTCAGAGCCAAGCGATACTTCACGTCATCTCAGCTGGTGCTTCTATATAAGGCGCAGTTTTGACCTGCTTTGAAATATCTGCGCCCAAACATTCGTTGCAGATGTTGGATAGTGTGCAAAAACGGTATGTGCACCTCATCGACCACCCGGAGATCACCCGCGATCTCCAAGCGCTGGCTCTCAGAAGACAAGTTGCTGACCTTTCTCTGTTTCACAGATACTTCCACGGAAGATGCTCGAAGAAGCTGAAAGACCTTGTTCTGGGAAAACTCATATTTTGCCGCAACACTAGGCTGGCAAGGAGTTCTTTTTAGCGACCCCTCGAATCAGAAACAGACAGCTCAATTCTTCCCAGGCGCCCACTCATGTGGTGTAACAGGTTCGCGCACAAAAAAAAAATGCAATCGTTATTTGGAAAGAAAATCCAACTAAATATTCTATTATTTGGAATGTAATAAAGTTATTCAAAGGTATTGCCATTATTCTGTATGCATAATTCACAACGCCTGAGGATATTCCGACACGAATTATAAATTTGAATATTGGTGATTGAAGCAAGACATGTCTGAAATTTTGCTTCAGTTCTTCGATATTTTTACTAGCTCAAAGAAAAATATTAAGCAGAGGCAAATCACACGAACTGGCTGGCCACCTCACAGGCTTTCTAGTTTGAACCCAATAATAGCCGAAATATATGTCAAATGAAATAGCAACGGCCATAGTTTGATGAGAAGGAGATTTAATATGTTGAAAATAGATATTTCCTCTCCCAGCAAAAGGCAGTTCATCAAAATATCCATTAATAATGTTGTTATTTACAGTTTCATGATATAGTTCACCACGAAGATTTTCATCAAAAATAACATACGCTTATACGAGATTATCTTTCAATGCAACTCATATCGGCCTTGACATTAACATGCGATGTTGATTTATATCCGACAATGAATGGTCATTTTGATGATTGAATATTCCATCACTCTTGATATGAACTTCATCAGTCTAAATTATCTCTCTGAATTTTCTACAGATTTCTGCAGAAACTACTAGTATAGTATAAATTGGGTGGACGGTGGAAATCATCTGGCTGCTGAAACTAGGATATTCTTATTTTATGAAGATTATTTCACAGTTCAATTTACTTGCCCCAAATCGATGGGTTGGCAATTATACTACATATTACATCAATTTTGCATCCTCCACAAAATTCCCCTCAATTCATCCAATATACTCTTATAAGGTTGTCGCATCTCAGGAAAACGACCAAAAGAAGCAGCTTTTGCACCATAAATAATTTCAATGTAACATGAAATCTCATCGAATTTATCAAAATATTGGTACGACATTATCGCTCAGTTATTACAAACAATATTATATTCACACAAAACCTGTAGCATAATTCAAAAACATTAGATAGTTTATCAGAAATGATATTGCTGGGATCAAGTTTTGAACCGTCATAAGGAGGGAGAGCACAGAACATCTTGAGGTATAAATTCTGTGAATGGGCATAGAGGTAGTAGATAAATTTTGGGAAAATTGTAAAGAATGACACTTGAATCTATTCACAAATCCATTTTTATGAGAAATGCATTCATCGGTGAATACGATGAATTTTTAGAAATGTTCATTATCTGCCAATTGAGCCTGTAACCATTAAAAAAACCATATTCTATTTTCGTGCTTCACTAACTCTTGGTGAAGTTGAACGTGAAATGGATGATATTAGGTCCACAACTAAGTTCTAGCTATTTTTTATGAAAATACTACTTTATTGTGAAAAATTATTACAAATGAATTAGTAATATTTCGAGATCTTCATATGAGCGGAACTGCTGATCAGCCAGACCATGTGACATCGAACGGAACAAGTAATAATCGGTTGGTGCAATATCTGGGGAATATGTAGGTTTTAACGGGTTTGGCAACGTGAGGCTAAGCGTTGTCATGCTGTAGAATTACTTCTTCGTGTCTCTGCTCGTATTGTGGCCGTTTTTCTTGCAGTGCTTTACTCAATCGCATCAATTGAGTGATGGTTCCGTTCGGTTTCAACAGCTCATAAGAAATAACACCGACTTGGTCCCACCAAATACACAGCATAACTTTCGCAGCGTCAATATTCGGCCGAGGCGATGACGTTCCCAAGATTTTTTTTCTTTAGATTGCTGTAATGAATCCATATTTCATCACCCGTTGCGATACGATGAAGAAACCCTTTCTTTTTTGCCGCTGGAGCAGTTGTTCATAGGCAAAAAAACGAGGCTCAACGTCTCTTGGCTTCAAATCATAACGAACCCAAGCTCCTTGCTTTTAAATCATTCCCAGCGCATGCAATCGCTTGGAAATGATCTGGCAGGTAACTCCTAAGGCTCAAGCGAACTCTTCTTGCGTTTGGCACGGATCATCATCGAGCAATGCCCCCAACTCAGCGTCTTCGAAGATTTCGGGCCTTCCTTCACGGGGACGGTTGGCCAAATCGAAATCACCGTTTTTGAAGCGACGGAACCAATCCCGGCACGTTGTTTCACTTAGAGCAGCATCTCAGTAAACTTTTTGGAGCTCTCTATGAGCTTCAGCCGCCGTTTTCTCCAAATGAAAAAAGAAAACCAACACTTTCCGCAAATGACGATTTGGCATAAAATCAGACATTTTCTCACAACGAAAAGTATATGACGCAAAAACAAAATCACTAATATGTCACAGTGGTTCGTTTACCATATGCCTGAGCTTTGTTCAAGACGTTCTTGACATGTAAAAATCGACCAGCACTTACTGCTGGAGCCATCTATTGACAAACAGCGAGAACTTTATTGCGCACCTAATACAATTTTTGGTTTTTCATGAAAACATACCCTAGATTAACAAATTGAGTGTACATGTGATACATTTTAGAAAAAAAAGAAAACTCTATTCAACGAAGTCATCATTGCTAAAGTATTTGGAAGTATAATTTATAAGTATCTTTTCTCTCATGTGAAAAATTTCATTATCCCACAACAACACGAATTTTTTAAGGGTAGGACTCTGGAAACTAATTTGATCATTTATAGTGAGTACCTGCAGAGTGCAATGGATTCTCAAATTCAGACTGATGCTACTTACACAGATTTTTCTAACGCCTTCGACAAAATAAGTTTCGATATTCTCATTTTTAGACTCGCCGAAGCAGGTGTAAGTGGTTGGTTGCTTGAGTGGATCCAATCGTATCTACTGAATAGGTCACATTTCGTTAGTTTAAATGGTTTTAAATCTGAATCTTTCATTAGTACTTTTGGGGTACCGCAGGGAACTCATCTCGGTCGTCTTCTTTTCTTAATGTATATAAATGACAGATAAATGTTTCCGGCATTCCAGATTCTTGCTCTATGCAGACGATCTGAAAGTTTTTAGATCTATCACATGCTTAAGGGACTGCCTTGATCTTCAACTAGATTTGAATAACTTGGTTGAGTGCTGTAGAGAAAACCAATTATTTTTGAATTTAAATGAATGTTTCACGATAACTTTTACTAGAAACCATTCCCCTACCACTTTTCAGTACTCAATTGGAAATTCATTGCTGCGACGTGTGTCCACGGCTTTTGATCTGGATGTCACTTTCGATTCCAAGTTGCTCTTCGATGCACACATAGATCGCATAGCAAATAGTTCAAGTCGAATGATGAGTTATATTTTCAGGAAAAGTAAGGGATTTAAATATGTAAAATCACTTATCACTTTATATTATGCTTACATCTACAGTAAATTAAATTTTGCCTCATGTATTTGGAACCCTCGTTATGATTGTTATTCCAGCCGACTTGAACGCATTCAGAATAGATTCATACGGTTCATATGCTTCAAAACTAACTTTGTTATCCTGAACCACGACTACGCTCCTGCCCGTAAATATTTCAATTTATTGTCACTTGAAAATCGTAGAACTATATCTGATATTTTGGTTTTGTTTAAAATATTGAACTGCGTATTTCAGGTACCTGAGATCTTGCACATGGATACTTTTAATGTTTCTATGAAATCATTGAGGCACTACGACCTCTTCTCTATAACTTTTAGAAAAACTAATAGTGCACACAACTCCCCTATCGATAGGATGCTACGTGTCTGCAACACGCATAGGAGTATCAATTCGTTTGGGGTCACATTGGCCTCTTTGAAGAGAACATTACGCTTGCTCTTTACTGACTGATATAAAATTCATTCAATCGTCCGTTTTTGTAATATTCATTTTGTATTTCTTTTTCATTCTTTCTGTGAATACAACTCACTATTAATGTCTTATATAATACTTTTTTTAGAATACTAGATTCTATGTAACTAATATTCATCTAGTGAATGTCGTTTTGGCTTTGGCTGTGGACATTCCTTATATTGTACTTAAATAAATAAATAAATAAATGAATAAATGAATGAATAAATAAATAAATAAATAAATGAATAAATAAATAAATAAATAAATAAATAAATAAATAAATAAATAAATAAATAAATAAATAAATAAATAAATAAATAAATAAATAAATAAATAAATAAATAAATAAATAAATAAATAAATAAATAAATAAATAAATAAATAAATAAATAAATAAATAAATAAATAAATAAATAAATAAATAAATAAATAAATAAATAAATAAATAAATAAATAAATAAATAAATAAATAAATAAATAAATAAATAAATAAATAAATGAATAAATAAATAAATAAATAAATGAATAAATAAATAAATAAAGTCAAATTTACCAATGCTTCTCATTAAAAAACGCAAGTTTGCATTAAAACTCAAAAACCATTGGAAAATTTTCCGCGAGTTGTCGATTCCACGTGAAAAAGTGTCTATAGAATGTCAAAACCAATCTTACATAAAAATAAACAGTAGCCATCATTTTCCCAACCGAGAAAAACAGTTTTTGCGCTGCAGTCCACTGTTTGAACTTTTTTTCGTTTCTGGAGTATTATGGTGTATTCAATTTTCATCTGCAGTAATTAATCGGTGCCTAAACTGCGCCCACAGAGCGTTGAAACTATTCATTCGAATACCTTTTTGATCTTACGTGAACAAACGCGGTATCCAAATCTTCTTCATGTGTACATGTCCCATTTTGGGGGTGCCACCAGGAGCATCCCTGTTATTATTTAGGATAGAGAGATGGGGTTTTCACGACCCTTGGCTACTTTTTCGAGACAAATTCATAGAGCTAATCAGAATTATTCTAACTTCAGTGGTTTTTGAGTTATTCGCGAATCTTGAAAATTTCCGGATTTCTTTTTTTCCCGATATCTCGGTTCTTATAGAAGATAATTGAAATTTGTTTTTACGTTTCTGAAACGGTTTTCTGAGTAGATTCCAGTGACGTACTCGAAGTTTTTTTTTTCATTAATTATGACAGATATGACATAAAGTTGCATTTTTTTAAATACGAGCAGTTTTTTTGGCATATTCCGATTGCCGGTTTTTTTTCCTTTTCAAAAATATATATTATGATGACAAAATTTCCACCCAATTTGAAGAAAATAACGGAATAATGATTTACCCCTAATGGCTGGGGGAAAGGAACACGCGTGAGCGGTCGAACCATAGAACATTTGTAGTTATTCGATGAAAACGATCAAAACAATGCAAAATCTTCTTGACCGAAATATTGGAGCTAGGCTGCTCCTAAGCCATCGTTATTTATGACATCCGCAATTTCCGCTTTTTATTTTATTTTTGAGATTGCCGTTTAGTTTCTTGAGTTCTCTGAGAAATACCTACATGAGAATAATAATAGGCACCTAATAATTTACTCAAATTTACTTCTCATGATGATTTACATATATTGCTCGAACTGATTTCCATCATGTTGTAAACATAAAGTGCATCTTCGGATTATATCTTCTATGTCTGAATGCTCTCTGTGAACACAGAAGTCTTCATCTATGCACGTTCATTAGAAACCATAGAACGACCAATAATTATTATTATTCATTATCTGTGGATATATTGGCTTCGTGTCTATTTGAATTCGTAAAATTAGTGTTCGTTGTTGAATTTGGATTGTTTAGTTAATTTCTGCAATTCACACTATGGAACAAAATAGAAGATACGAAAATTTCGAAAAAGTTGATATGCTGAAGGTCTACTTTCAGTGTCACTGTAACGCAGTCCGTGCATCAGAAGAATATTTGAATAGGTAAGTTCGACAATGGAAATGGAAGTAGTAATTCTAATCAATATTAAATACCTGACTGACACTCTCCAATAGATTTCCTCAAAGAATTCAACCAAACAGGAAGTTCTTCGCCAAAATGGAAGCAAATCTTTCCAATTATGATTCGTTCGAGAAACCAAGAAGTAAAAACTACAATAAACGGAATAGAGGTGATAATGAACTCGACGTGTTAGCAGCTGTTGAGGCTAACCATTCTACATCGTGTCGGCAAATTCAGAGCGAAGTGGGTGTGTCAAAAAGCAGAGCCCAAAGAATTTTGAGAAAGTATAAATATCATCCCTATAAACATAAAATAATTCATCATCTCAATGCCGGGGATGCAGAGAGGAGAAGGGCGTTCTGCAATTGGTATTTAGGGAGAATCAGAGGTGAAGCTCGTTTTGGGCGACATATCATTTGGTCTGATGAGTCAAGAATCAGCAGTGTCGGAATCTTTAATCGCCATACGAATAGATTCTGGGCAAACGAAAACCAACACGAAGCAGTAGCTCGACGGCAGCAGGGGAGGTTCGGTTTCAATGTGTCGTGTTTCGTAATGGGCAACAAATTAGCCTACTATATCTTTGATGGCAACTTGAATGCACAGAGATATCTCGAAATTTTAAATATTTGTCTGCCACAACTGCAAGATGGCATTCCTCTTGCTCAATTCAACACATATTACTTCCAACAAGACGATGCTCCTTGCCATAATTCGGCCGTGGTGAGGAACTACTTGGATTTAAATTTTGAAAATAAATGGATCGGTACCAATGGCCCAATTCAATGGCCACCTAGGTCTCCTGACCTATCCGTTTTAGATTTTTTTCTTTGGGGTTATTTAAAAAATAAGATATATAGGAGGCAATACGCCAATTACGATCAATTGAAGAATATAACAAATGAAGCATTCGAAGATCTGAGGAGATCCTCGCTACATTTGACTAGGGCCATAGAAGATATAATCCGAAGATGCACTTTATGTTTACAACATGATGGAAATCAGTTCGAGCAATATATGTAAATCATTATGAGAAGTAAATTTGAGTAAATTATTAGGTGCCTATTATTATTCTCATGTAGGTATTTCTCAGAGAACTCTAGAAACTAAACGACAATCTCAAAAATAAAATAAAAAGCGGAAATTGCGGATGTCATAAATAACGATGGAATCTTAGGAGCAGCCTAGCTCCATTATTTCGGTCAAGAAGATTTTGCATTGTTTTGATCATTTTCATCGAATAATACAAATGTTCTATGGTTCGTCCGCTCACGTGTGTTCCTTCGCCCAGCCATTAGGGGTAAATCATTATTCCGTTATTTTCTTCAAATTGGGTGGAAATGTTGTCATTATGTTATATATTTTTGAAAAGGAAAAAAAACGGCAATCGGAATATGCCAAAAAAAACTATGTTCGTATTTAAAAAAATGCAACTTTATGTCATATCTGTCATAATTAATGAAAAAGAAAAACTTCGAGTACGTCACTGGAATTTACTCAGAAAACCGTTTCAGAAACGTAAAAACAAATTTCAATTATCTTCTATAAGAACCGAGATATCGAGAAAAAAAGAAATCCGGAAATTTTCAAGATTCGCGAATAACTCAAAAACCACTGAAGTTAGAATAATTCTGATTAGTTCTATGAATTTGTCTCGAAAAAGTAGCCAAGGGTCGTGAAAACCCCATCTCTCTATCCTAAATAATAACAGAGATGCTCCTGGTGGCACCCCCAAAATGGGACATACTGTACATGTGCATTTGATATATGAAAAACACGTTCTTTTGACATGTTCATAACCTCTGCTACCTCTCACTTTCATTTGGCGGTCGTCTAGAAACACTTGACGGACGATATTATCGTCCGTAGTTTTTGAACGTCCCGAGCGTTCAGCGTCTCCCAAGCTCTTATGGCCACGTGTAACAGCAGTGGTGAATGATGGTGCAGAGTTCCCGTACACAGAATCCAACTTATCTTCGATTTGCATAGCCGTATTGCCTTTCAAAAACAAATTTTGTCCATTTTCACCGAAATACTTACATCAACTCACTCAAACGACGACTGTTCCATAACAACTACGCCTCCTAAATTTCTAATACTTTGGTGAGTATCTAACTGTCAATAGATGAATAGTGAAAATTCACTAGGTCGTATGTACGAGTGCTGTCATCTTCGAACAGAGATCGGAAACTTTTCGGACCAGCCTCGTACGAGGGACCAGAAAAAGGTCGAATGGTTTTTGTCATCTTTATGACCATGTCAGTTTTGATTTATCAATGTGTGCTGATAAATTTATTTTTCCACATCTGCCTTACTAATCAGATTTAGTACTATATGACTTGTGGCTCTTCCCAAAAATAGAAAAACGGTAGAAAAGAAAACTTAACATACCATTCTTGCCACTGAGATAAGCAGGTTAATGTAATTCCGAAAGATGCCAAATTTGTTACAGTTGTTACTTTGTTTTCAGTAAAGTATTTCATATTTTTTACCGTACCTCGTATATATCGATAATAACTCACTTAGTATAAATTAATTTCCGTTAATCGAAATTTAGTTCTTTCAAAGAATTTCCTCTACTTATCTACAGTATTATACTCTCATTCTTCATCTCTTAAAAAACTACCCGAAATAAATATTTCGCCATTATTTATAATCGACTCACGATTTGTACCTGGATTTGTCTCGGAAACTTCTCAATGCGTCTACACCGATCTTTCGAGGGATGCAGCTGCCTCGAAGGCAGACCTTAGGCCTTCCCACAGGCACCTGCTTACTGCTAACACTTAATTAGCAATTAACACAACCTGTGCTCGGCTATGCTCGCACTGCCAATAAGAGGGTTATGCGATGTGCTATGCGGACCCAAACTAAACCAAACCACCTGTAGATCTGGAAGAATTTTGACGAAGTCACAGCCCGCTTGATTTCCGAACCAATAAGGCATATCTAAAAACGATGTTTCGAGAGACGAAGATTGATCGCGCGGACCAATTAAAGATTCTTAAATAACCGAAGTTTTTATAATCCGGAACGAAAGGAAAGTAGCCACTCGATTCAACCATTGTTGAGACGTATATTACGTTCATATTCGACACCTATACTATACTGGGTTGCGCGAAAGTCCTTAATACAATTCATAATTCATTGATTATCGGTTTTCAGCAAAAACGCTCGCACAAGCCGTAAAACCCCCTAACTTCCAGCCACCCTCACTTTTTATTTTCAAAAAGCAACCCCCATATTTCTAGAGCTCTATGAAGCTTCTAGATAACTGCAAAAAATTCCAGAAAAATACGATTGATCTCTCAAACACAGGTTGTCAAAATACCCATTATTCTCATCACAACGTCTCATCATTTCCTCACAAAATTGGTTTCGGGTTGGGCGGTTGGAAACTCAGCTTGTGATTAATTTGAAGCACAAATGCCAATGGTCAAACATGTACTCAAGACCTTTCTCGAATTAATATATTCATCAATATTATGCATGCATTTTGATATTTAATATCCTGCGTTTGAAAGAGAAATGGTTTTTTGCCGGAACGTTTTGCACCATTATCTAGAATAATAATAATAATAATAAGTACGGATTTAGGATAAAACAGATAGGAACTATCATACAATCTCCCAGCTGCTGTATATGGATGACATCAAATTATATGCTTCGAACAAGAAGCAATTGGATGATCTGCTGAAAACTGTCCATATGAAATTCGGGATTGAAAAATGTACAATCCTGAACATTCAGAGAGGTGAAACACAACTTCCAAATGGTGAAATTATACAGTGCATGATGATGACGAAACATACAAATATCTAGGATACCAACAAGCCAGATTGCTAGACCAAAAACAATCAAAGGAGAAGATTCGTTCAGAATACAGTCAGCGTCTGTAGACTGTGCTGAAATCAATGTTGAACTCGGGGAATCTAGTCAAGGCAATTAACACCTACGCCATTCCAGTGTAGCTTTACTCATTTGGAATAATCAGATGGACTCAGACAGAACTGGATGATATTCAAAGGCAGACCCGAACGATGCTGACAAAGTACAACAACCATCAATCATCGTCTGTGATACGAACAACTTTGAAACGGAAAGAAGGAGGACGCGGATTAATAGATCTTGTCAATTTACACACCGAACAGATAAAAAATCTCAGAGAATTCTTCTCTGCAAATGGTCTCACTTCTAACCTACATAGAGTGGTATCGTTGGCTGATATGCGATATACACATCTAAATCTTGCTACCAGAGATGACATGCTGAATATACTGTTCCTATCAGATACTGAAAAACAAGAGGAATGGTCAAGAAAGGAATTGCATGGACGACATCACCATGAGATTAATCAACCACACATCGACAAAGAAGCCTCCAACAAATGGTTGATGAAAGGAGAATTATTTGCGGAAACAGAGGGATTCCTTATGCCATATAAAATCGGGAACTATACAACATATTACGTCCGGCTGCGAACAACTGGCCAATACGGAATATCTTCACAAGCATAATAAAGTGTGCAACAATATCCATCAGAAACAAGTACGGACTTCTGAATACCTTCCAGCCATATCACAAGTATCAACCGGCGCCTGTATTGGAAAATGACTCAGATTATACTACGATAGGCCTGTTATCACTGACAGAATGGTGACGAATAATATGCCGGACATAGTGGTGTATGATAAGGAGCCAGAACAGCAATGCTGCTGGAAGTCGCCATACCGAATAATAACAACGTGCTGAACAAGTTCCAGGAGAAAAAGTCAAAACAGACAAACCTTGCTATTGAGATCAAGCAGATGTGGCAACTCGAGAAAATAGATATTGTTCCTGTCATCGTATCCTCGACTGGGTTAATACCGAAAACTCTGCATGATAGCCTTAAGAAATTAGAATTGCATAAGAATACCTATATAGAAATGCAAAAAGCTGTAATTCTTAATACATGTAGGATAGTTAGGAAATTTATGTCAAGTATATTGTAATCGAACCTATTCCCTTTGATTGCTGAATCTGGGAAAGGTGAATTATATCCAGCTAACAGCTGAGATAGTGCATAAGTCCACGATAATAATAATAAAGTTTATTTGCAGTTCATCGATTATAAAATTTACTGAAACAGTATTTCTTACACTCGAAATAAATCGCTTCTAACAAACAAATAATGAGAAGCAGATGCTTGAACTTCAAAGATACCCCGCCTTTTCCGACATTTTCGTTTGACATAAGAGAAATTGGTCTATAATTTGACATCTCCTTTCTATCACCATTTTTATATAGTGGCTGAACAACACATTTTTTGAATCTGTCAGGATGTTCATCGGGTTGTGAAACATTTATCTATAATCTGCGACAGAGGAGTTGATATTTCGAGTTTGATTATCTTGAGAGTTTCGGAGCGAAATGCGTCAAAGCCTGGTGACTTATTGTTTTTCAATTGGCAGATAGTTTTTTCCCCTCTTCTGGACTAGTAGGGATCAAGTAGAAACTATGACTAAGGGAGAATTGTTCTAAATGCTTGCACGGTTCTGCTATTTTTTCAGTATTACTAAAAACCTGTTGAAACTGTTTGCTATTTGTAGGTTTACTGTCACCATTTGCCCGTCAAGATTTTTTGATCTCTTTTATATCTGTTGCAGGTTTAATTTTTGGTGACAGACGTGCCACGTGTTTCCTTAGCGTCTTGGACAGGTTTCCACTCTCATCTATGCACTTATAAAAGTATCTTTTTTTAGCTTTTCAGCGCAAGTTCAATCAGTTTTTTCAATTTCTTTTTATATCGTGTGTATTCTATTTTCAGTTCTTCATTACCAGGATGTTGCCCCATATTCATATTTCGTCGATTTTATTCATTGATAGAGTAAAGAAGGCCCCATGTAACCTAATTATGTCTGTTTTTTGTTTATTATTCTCCAAAAAAGTGTTAGTATTTTGTTCAATATGCTTATACAAATCCTCAATAAAATCAAAAAAGCTTCATAGATCTTCAGAAAGAGCAATCACAAGATGATAGTTGCCATTCGAAAATAAAAGTGAAAGTGGCTGGAGGTTATGGGGTTGGGGTAAACTCCTTAGTTTATCATAAAAAGTCAAACAACACTATTATCATATTATATATTTCCGAACGGAAAAAATACCTTTACTCAAAGCGACCAATTTCGCGTATTATTTGTATTGAAAAAGGAACAAAAGTTTACCTTATAGCTCGAAAGCCGTTGGGTAAAATAATGTGAATTCTTGAATTCTACTGAAAAAATGCTTAAGGAATGTGAAATCTTTTCACATAAGTCAATTTGTACCCGAGACATGATCATTTGCTCTAATCGAAATTGGAAATTCCGGAGTAGCTCGAAGACGAAAAATGATAAGTGAAATTGGTTTCCACCAATTAGTTTTCTCGAAAATCGAGACTGAGAAAGGAGGGACTTTTTATCTGCAATGTTTCTCATAGCTAATAATAAAAAACAAGAACTGTGTTTTAAGGAATTTTACTTAATAATTGCGATTCGTAACGCGTTTCACTACACCGTAGCTTCTTCAGACGAATGATTATGCATAATCATTCGTCTGAAGAAGCTACGGTGTAGTGAAACGCGTTACGAATCGCAATTATTAAGTAAAATTCCTTAAAACACAGTACTTGTTTTTTATTATTGATAATGGAATTTTACCAAGTAAAAGCCTCCCAAATTCAAATTTCTCATAGCTGCCCCACAAAACCATCGAATTCAAGATAATCTTCACATGCGCCATATCTCTGACCATACAGACGATAATCTGATTCAACTTAATTCAAACATATAAAAACTAACAATCATTTTTCTCATTTAGAATATTATCTCAATAAAAGCATTAATGCACTAATTGAACCATTCCCCCATGCAAATATTCGAGTCGATTAATCGAATTTGATGTAATTGTAATTAAAGTGGTACAATGATTCATCTGAATTACCTTTGCATCTCGGAAAAATACGCAAGTTCAATCAGTTTTTTCAATTTCTTTTTATATTGTGTGTATTCTATTTTCAGTTCTTCATTACCAGGATGTTGCCCCACATTCATATTTCGTCGATTTTATTCATTGATAGAGTAAAGAAGGCCCCATGTAACCCAATTATGTCTCTTTTTTGTTCATTATTCTTCAAGAAAGTGTTAGTATTTTGTTCAATATGATTATACAAATCCTGAATAAAATTAAAAAAGCTTCATTGATCTTCAGAAAGAGCAATTACAAGATGAGAGTTGCCATTTGAAAATAAAAAGTGAAAGGGGCTGGAGGTTACGGGGTTGCGGTAAACTCCTCAGTTTATCATAAAAAGTCAAACAACACTATTATCATATTATATATTTCCGAACGGAAAAAATACCTCTACTCAGAGCGACCAATTTCGCGTATTATTTGTATTGAAAAATGAACAAAAGTTTACCTTATAGCTCGAAAGCCGTTGGGTAAAATAATGTGCATCCTTGGATTCTACTGAAAAAAATGCTTAAGGAATGTGAAATCTTTTCACACAAGTCAATTAGTACCCGAGGCATGATCATTTGCTCTAATCGAAATTGAAAATTCCGGAGTAGCTCGAAAACGAAAAATGATAACTGAAATTGGTTTCCACCAATTAGTTTTCTCGAAAATCGAGACCGAGGAAGGAGGGACTTTTTTGTCTGCAATGGTTCACATAGCTGCCCCACAAAACCATCGAATTCAAGATACTCTTCACATGCACCATATCTGTAACCATACAAACGATAATCTGATTCAACTTAATTCAAACAAATAAAAACTAACAACCATTTTTCTCATTTAGAATATTATCTGAGTATAAGCATTAATGCACTAATTAAACCATTCCCCCATGCAAATATTCGAGTCGATTAATCTAATTTGATGTAATTGTAATTAAAGTGGTACAATGATTCATCTGAATTACCTTTGCATCTCGGAAAAATACGCAATTCAAATTACATTTAGCTTATCTGCGACGGCTTCATCTTCATCATTTTTCTGCCGCTTCGTTTCGTAGAAAAATATTTCTTCTTAATTACACCACTTCTTGCCTCTTCTCCACGACAACTTAATGACTGCACCGGGAGATATTAAAATTGAAGTATTACCTGCTCTCGGTGATTAGAAATACACACATGCACTTTATTTTATTCATAGCTCTTATCGAGACTTAAATGATTGATTATAATCAGAAGTGAAATGACTACCGAGAATGGTTAAGCAGCTATTACCCTTACATGGAAGATTATGAAGAGGACCTGTTTCATTTTATTTTATAATCAACTTAGATTTCATATACTTTATTAAGTGGTGTTGCATTTTGCTACAAACTCATTCCGCTACATTCAGTTAACACAAATTATCATCGGATAGATGAACAATATCTTATGAAAGGACTGTTAAAATTAGTTTGGATTTCCTCATTGAAGCTGTGTTACTGCCACAGCTTGATACTCCTAAAGCCTTCGCCCACACATAGTTTAATGGATGATTTTGCGGTGGTACCACCAAAGAAGTGGTATAGACAAGCCACAACCAATGTTAGCTGAGACTATACTGGGTGATTCACCAGTGGCACGGTGCCACTGGTGTAGCGGGGTTGAGTTTTTACTCACCTGGATTCTCCTGTTGTTCAGAATTCCTGAGCCCAGGGGGTAGTTGGCACAGAATCTCAATGTTCGTGTAGGGTGGAGATGTAGCGAATGTAGAATGGATATTTGTAGCGATTAAGCGGTTTTTTTGTGATAATTTTAACGAGGCTAAAGCGAGCCTTTTCGTCACGTTTTCTCGTTCACTCGAGAGCAGACTCCCTTTGCATATGTTCTGATAAGTATTGAAAAAACTCAACATGTTTTCGCGGTAAAATTAATTTGAATTATTCAAAAAGATAGTAAATGTATGTACCTTATAAACCAAAAAAAATTGAATAAACTAAAAATAACGGATTTTTCGCTTTCTAAAGCGAATGGTGAACAATTAATATGTTTAACATTTCGTATCCGGTTATACCGGAAACGATATTATTTTTCGATCTTCAAATGGGACACCTTGTGATTTTCTGCTTATTTGAATGGTTCATCTAATCCTACGAATTTTTGAAAGAAAAACAAAACATAATCTTTTTTTACAATTTCATCTTTTGTTCTAGAAGGCCATGAACAGTGACAATTGATTCTTGGTAATTCATCTCTCATCACGAAAATACAAGATTGTATCTGAAAATTCAATTGCTCATTTTTTACGGGGTGTCAAAATTTCAAATTTCAGTCTTTCCACAAAAAGTAGATTTTCTTCTGTGGCGACGATATCGGGCCACCCGGTATTACAGAAGCAGTATTTTTTATCTTTTTTTATACCACTCACGTCACGTGAGTGGTTCGGTTCCGAAGTTTTAGTGGAAAATACCAGTGGCGCGGTGCTCGAAAGCTCGAACACTCTTGAAGATTTCATTTTTGTTCGAACGGTATTTTATTTATTTTGCAGTTACCTAGTTGTCCCTATTTTCTATGAAAAAATCTTGGGTGGCTTTTTCAGATTGGAAGACCGCATTTTCAAGTAACATGTATTTGTGGTGAGTAGTTTCATCACAATATTTTCTTTCCGTAAAAATTCATGAAAATAGGCTCCCACATCATCGCATGCTCCTTCAGCCAGAGAGGATGAATACTTTTTTCCTTTCGTTTTCTCATTGCCCAAGGATAGCTCTATTGATGAATTGAAATAGATTATCCTCATTTTATACAGGAGTGTCTCAAAAATATCATTTCTTGATTTTTTCAAATGGAACACCCTGTATTTTATTATTCATGTCAACGCCTAAAATATAGTGCTATATTTTTGGAGAAGTAACCTTATTTTTATTCATTTTCCGAAATATTGGATTATTTGTAAAAATTTTTGATGAACATTCTACAAACCGTATCAAACTCATCAACATGCATCATTATTCGCACAGAAGTTTTTTTTTCTGTAATGATTAAAGTAGTAAAAAATGAAACCTAAACAAGATAATTCTTTTAACGAATGATAGGATTAAGATGAATGAACCGTAAATCAAGGTATGTGTGAGGTTTAAACCCAATTTTCTCAATTGACTGCCATGGAGTTCGCCAAAGAAGAAACGGTTGATATGATTTTTATTCTGGGTGAGTCTGATAGAAATTCTTTGTTGGCAAGTAGGCAAAGGTTTCCTGATAAAAGGCATCTAACCTAACCTCAAATTAGATTTATCGAAACGGGTAATCAGTTATCAGTTTTATTGACAGTGACAGAGGACCCATATAAAAGCCAGAGAGAGATTTCTCAGTTGGCAGATAAAAGTTAAACTTCCGTCCAGAGAATCTTGAAAGTGAATAAATTTCATGCATATCATGTAAAGCTGCACCAGGAACTGAACAATCAAGACTATGAAAATCGAATGAATTTTTGCAATTGGGCAAGTGACAAAATAGCGGAAAATCCGAATATGTTTAGCAGAGATCTTTTCTCGGACGAGGCAACTTTCCACAAGAATGGGCTTGCTAACAGGCACAACTTTCATTATAACGCCATGGAAAATTCTTTCCTCATGAGACAAATAGATCACCAGCATCGTTGGTCCTTGAATGTATGGACCGCTTTAGTAGATGGATATTAAATTGGGCCTCACTTTTTCGAGGGGCACCTCAATAGTGAAATGTATTTAGATTTTCTACAAAATCATCTACCAATGTTACTTGCCGATGTACTAGAGCATATAAGACAAGATTTGTGATTTCAACAGGATGGAGAACCGGCACATTACTCACATCAGGTTAAGGAGCATTTGAATCATGTATTTCCAAACGAATGGATAGGACGTGGTGGTCCTGTTAGTTGGCCAGCTAGGTCTCCGAACCTTTCAAGCCTAGATTTTTTCTTGTGGGTTTATATTAAGGGCATCGTTTAACAGATTCCTTCTACAACAAATTTGGATATGAGACAGAAAATAGTCGACGCCATTCAGTCAGTTAATCCGCAAATGTTCTATTGAAATAGTTCACCACTTTGTAGATCATCTCTCCAAAAACCAATCTATTACGTATTTCATACACGACTTCCCTAAAATATCAAGTATAATGATATGTACTAACAAACTCTTCTTTCGTAACCTCTGATCTTATTATTTTAGTTTATTTTTTTTATTTCGAAAATGGTCGAAGATAAAGATAAGGTTACTTCTGCAAAAATATGGCACAATATTTTATGCATTGACATGAATAATAAAATGCAGGATGGTCCATTTGAAAAAATCAAGATATAATATTTTTAAAAGTACAATATTCAATAATTTTTTTGAGTCGCTCCTGTATAAAATGAGGATAATCTATTTCAATTCATCAATAAAGCTATCCTGGGGCAATAAGAAAACGGAAGGAAAAAGTATTCATTTTTCTGGCCGGAGGAGCCCATTTTCATGAAGTTTTAGGAAAAAACAAATATTGTGACAAACCTACTCATCAAAAAAAACAACTCATTACTCAAAGACATTATAGCAGAGTTTAGGACGCTCTTGAATCTTCAACAAAAAAGTGGTCTTCCAATCTGAAAAACCCCCCAAAATTTTTTTATAGAAAATTGGGACACCCTGCTTACTTCAAAATAAATTACTGACCTAGATCTTCACTTTTAAATAAAATACCGTTCCAATAAAAATGAAATCTTCAAAAGTGTACGAGCTACAGAGTACCGCGCCACTGGTGAATCACCCAGTATAGTACATAGTAGTAGAAACGAACTATTTTGCGGTGGCACTACCAAATAGTTGGTGTAGACAAACCACAACTCATGTTAACTTATGGGAGCGACCACACAGCATTGTATTGTCAATCAAAAAACTATTAAAAAAAAGAATGACTTTGGCGTCACAGCAAAATCATCCGTTGCCACAGGCTTATGGAACAGACCACAGATCACAGAAATTTTTCAGGCAACATGTTACGGTGGCATCTATTATCGGAAAAAGGCAGAACACATAGATTCGAATAGGAGCGACCATAAATTGCGTTTTTTCAACGCACCGTTGGAAATATTTATCAGTATCAAATATAGAAATTATGCCATTTCATTAACCTCTTACGTGATCAACTTGGTGAGAAATTAATTCGTTCGTACATTCCTAATGTCATTTACACTCATACTGAACACGACGAGGTGATTCTGGGCGTGATTCATCACTTAGACCTCCGTTACCGCAGTAATGTATGGTCTTACAGAAAAATGTTGTCCGGTGGCGGCACTGCAAAATAATCCGTTGCTACCGCAATGTGAGGTCGAGGCCAAATCTAACTTCAATAAAATAAACCTCTTCGCCCAAATGATATGAACAATAGGAGTAAAAGTTGGTGAAACTACCATAGACTCTCACATACAGATAAGGTTCATAACAACGGAGAACATAACAGACATAAATGGCAGTTCTCTAAAAAATCCGAATCCCGTGTGTATTACACGGTTATAAATATATCTATGTTGACCTTAAGAACAATTGGCACCCTAAGGCGTGTCGAAACATAATACCATCCTAATATTAAGATTGAAGATGGCAAAACTGAAAACACTTGTCGATATCCCACCGGGTCTTTATGGGCTGAAAGTACACATGCGTGAAATCGGCCAAGCTAATAAGAACTAATGCAAACTCAGCTTGAAAGTGAGTAAGGAGGTGAATCTCTGCTCAATTCCATCAAAACCATTGAATTCCGAAAGTTGTGTCAAGTACAACGAACCGTGAGCTTCAATAAACATGTAAACTATGACAGCTATAACAAATAAATAATCATCATCATCATCACTAGCCTATAAGTTCGTCTACTGCTGGACGTAGGCCTCCCGTGAATGCTTCCAAAACTGTCTATCCTGCACACTCTAAATCCAATTACACTCGGAGGCAAAATTAGCGGAACACTCGAAAATTTAACCAAATTCGAAATTCGTTATTTTTCCTAATTCTCAACCGATTTAGATCGGCAAGTTATAGATCAACTCTTCTGCTTTGTAGAAATTATAAGAGAAAACAAAAAATTTTGAAAAAGATTTTATACGGGGGCAAAACTAAAAGTGTTTTTTTTGTCAAAAATTCGTAACACCCTGTGGAATTTCGTGGTCCGAGTTGACACGTACAATATATGGTCTGTCAAGACACATCTTCCTACAGTAACGCCCTTCTTGTTTCATGCGTTTATCTCTATTTTTGCAAAATATATTTAATTTCAAGTGGAAAATCACCATTTTGGAGAAATTCCATTGAATCAAGAAATTGTCATTAAAATTGGTCTATCAATTTGGAATTTTCTTATTATCACTCAGGCGTGTCGAAATTGTCGTTTGCGATTTTTATGTTCGAATTACATTAGTTATTGATGACAATTTGGTTAATTTGGTGAAAATTAGGAATTCATAGGAGATAACAGTCGGTAGGTATTAAAATACACAACCTAACTCTGGGACCATTGATAAAACTTTTCATTTACACATGTGCACACCTTTTTTTATCAAATATGAAATACAACACACGTTTTTTTGTATATGACCACATTTGCACTTGTTTAAAGAATGAGAGTTTTCCATTCTTTGATTTGATACAAATTCGATCGGTGTTTTGTGATTCTTTTACTGTTTACGATTCGAAACGGTATTTTTCATTCAGAACGAGAGATTTACCACCAACCTCAGTAGCAAGGGCAGTTACATTGATCGAGGAAGGGCGCACCTACCGCTCAGTCGGTACCATGTTGGGTGTCTCGACCTCGGTTATCCATCGAATCTACCGACGTTACAGGGAAACTGGATTGTACGTGAGGAGGCGAGGACAAGGAAGAAATCGGGCAACCCGCGCTATACATGACCGTTTCATCATCAATCAAACCATAAGAAATCCTCGTCTTACTGCTGTTCAGGCACCTAACCTTTTACAAGCAGTGGATAATATTAACGTCAGTGTGAGGACAGTCAGAAGACGATTAAATGAAGTTGGTCTGAGATCATACGCGCAAGCAAGAGCACCAAGACTCGATAGAGCCCATCGGGTAGCAAGATTGGCGTTTGCTAGGGAGCATGTAGCATGGACAATCAATCAGTGGAGACGAGTTTTATTTAGTGATGAGAGCCGATATTGTGTGAATTTCGTGGATGGTAGAGATAGAATATGGAGGCATCGAGGGGAACGGTACAATCAAGCGAACTTCGCAGGAACTGAGCAATACGGTGGAGGGTCAGTTATGATATGGGGTGGCATATGCTTGGGAGTACGAACAGAACTGGAGATTATTGGCAATGGATCACTTAATGCCCATCGGTATATAACAGAAATCTTGGAGCCCCATCTTGTGCCTTTTGCTCCTCACATAGGGGAAAATTTCTGGAATCCAGGCAACGTTGAAGAGCTGACATTGGCTTTGGTGGAAGAGTGGGACAACATACCTCAACAGATGATAGACAACATCATTGGGAGTATGCGAAATCGTATGCGCGCTGAAATAAGAGCTCGGGGGGGTCATACTCGCCACTAAAATCAAATGTTTTTTTTTGTGGGTCATCATGAACATTTTTCTCAACATATTCATTTCATTTCACGAGTGTATCGCCAGGATACACACCTGCTCTCAATTTTGGACAGGAATGATAATTATTATAGAGTGTCACACAAAACAATTCAAAAATAAATATGCAAAATCAACGATTTTTCCAGTGTACTTCGAGTTCTCCCGGAGCGTGAAATTAGCCAGTGAATTTCAAAAATTTTCATTTCGTAAGATTTCCGCTTCTCTAATTTTGATTTCATTTTTTGGCTTACCTCCAATATTATGCACCTACGCAAGATTAAAAATAAATTCTTGAAATTTGTGACTTTTCGCTTCAAATTGGATATCTCGTGTAAAAATAGAGATGAATGCATAAAACAAGAAGGGCGTTACTGTAGGAAGATGTGTCTTGACAGACCATGATATTGTACGTTTCAACTCGGACCACGAAATTCCACAGGGTGTTACGAATTTTTGACAAAAAAAACACTTTTAGTTTTGCCCCCGTATAAAATTTTTTTCAAATTTTTTTTGCTTTCTCTTATAATTTCTACAAAGCAGAAGAGTTGGTCTATAACTTGCCGAAAAAATCATCTAAATCGGTTGAGAATTAGGAAAAAAATCGGACTTCGAATTTGGTTAAATTTTTGAGTGTTCCGCTAATTTTGCCTCCGAGTGTAGTATGAATTCGTCGCAGGTTGTCAGCCCATGTGGTTGGTGGTCTGCCTCGGTTTCTCAACGCGTCCTGTCTAGGCCTCCACTCTATGAGCCTTTTGCCCATCTATTGTCGCCCATTCTGCCAACATACCCAGCCCAATTCCACTTCAAAGTTGCAATCCTTTCAATGGGGTCTATCATTGCAGGTCTTCTGCGGATTTCTATATTGGAAATTCTATCCCTAAGCGATAAACCTAGCATCCATATTTCTATTGCACGCTGTGTAGTTATTATTTTATTCACAGATTTCTTGATCAAAGACGATGTCTCTGCACCATATGTGAAAACAGGGAAAACACATTGGTTGTAAACCTTTCTCTTGGCATATTGGAAGGTGAGATTTGAAAATATGTTTGAGGTTTCCGAAGGCTGCCTATGTTAACGCCACTTTCCTATGAAGTTCACATGTCTGATTATCTTTACCTAAGTATTTACAAGATGTTGCCATTTCTATTGGAATGCCATTAATATTCATATTTTTGCTAGGAACAAGATTTGTCATGAGTTGAGTTTTCGAAACATTTATCTTTAGCCCTACTTGTTGGGAAGCCTCGTTCAGTCTTTCGAGAATTTTCTTAGCTTTTTCAATGCAATCTGCAAATGAAGCCATATCGCATGCAAACCTGAGATGAGTCAGCATCTCGCCGTTAATGTTTATGCCAAAATCTTCCCAATCTATTTGTATGAAAGCGTGGTAAACAATTTTGGAGAGATAGTATCGCCTTGGCGTACACCTCTTCCAACTGAAATCTTTGCTGTATTTTCATAAAGTTTGACACCTGCAGTTGCATTTTCATATATATTTTATGATTGTGGTGTACCGATAGTCTATTCTATAGTCTGCTAGGGCCTCAAGCATCTTGTGTCGATTAATCGTATCAAACGCTTTCTCGTAGTCAACAATATAAGGAATAGTGGTTTATTGTACTCAACTGATTTCTCAATAAGATTTTTTACAACTAGGAGATGATCATTTGTGCCGAATCCTGATCTGAATCCAGTCTGCTCTCTTGGTTGGTATAACTCAAGCTTTCCGTTCAGTCTGTTAGTGAGAATTTTGGTGAACACCTCATAAATATGAGACAATAAGCTTATTGGTAGATAGTTTTCTAGTTTTGTTATGTTATCTTTGTTGTGTATGAGTACAATAATGGCATTATTCCACTGTTCTGGCTTAGTTCCCGTATGCAGGTATTCGTTAAAAAGTGTTTTCAATGCATCTAGTAGTTTCTCTCCACCTGATTTAACTGCTTCAATCGCTATCTCATCCTCACCTAGTGACTTATTATTTTTTATTTTTATGAGTGCATTTCATATTTCAGGAATGGTTATTTCGAGGATGTCTTCAGAGCTTGGTTTAAGACTTGTCGGATTTCATTATTATTTCTGAGCTGTGGGTTACGCCTGAACAATTTTTCATAGAAATTTTCCACTGTGGTGGAATATCGTTTCTATTTATGACTAGTTCGCCTTGTGCGTTCATTAATTTACAGATATTTTTTTACCATTTGCCATTTTCCGTCTGCGAACCTTTAGACTTTTATTATTTTCAATCACCTTAGTGATCATGTTTGAATTATACGCTCTAACATCCTTTCTGACATCTTTGGAAATGATCTTGTTCAGCTGCCTCAGTCTTTCATAATTTCCACCATATTTATCTGTTAAATTTCTTCCCTCCTCTATCTTTTGTTTCGTGTTATCGCTCAATTTCTTCTCTCTTGCAGATCTTTTATCACAGTATTTCCGTTCAGCCTCTTTAATTTCCTTGATGATACACATATTGAGCTTTTTGGTGTCAAGAAACTTATTTCGTAAATATTCCTCTCTATCTAGATGCCTTTTCATTTCATTCTGGAACTGTGTCTGGTTTTGAGGTTCTGTCCATCCTTTTCCTCTGATTTTCAATATTTGTTTTGTTCGTTCTTTCTTTATATTGATGGTTACTATCGTTCTGATTAATCTATGGTCACTGCCATAATGTGTGATAATGAAATCGATTTCATCTTTATGCTGTCCATTGGGGCTAATCCAAGTCCATTTTATTTGTGGTTTTATTGAAAAAAGTGTTCATCGCATACAGACCATTAAGGTGTAAAAAGTTTAACAGTAAATTTCCTCGCTCATTTATTTCCCCGTAACCATATTTTCCCATTGCTGTTTCTGACTCATCTTGCTGCTTACCTAATTTGGCGTTGAAATCACCTTTCAGAAGGGTGAAATGTGTGCTTTGTTCGTCCAGTGCCTTAGCAACGTCATCGTAAAATAATTCGAGTTCTTCGTCTTCATAAATTGATGTCGGAGCGTATACTTGTACTATCTTGATGTTATATTTGGAATTCAGTTTCAATATGAGATAGATTACTCGTGGGCTGATACCTCTTATGTCCATTATGTTACTTGAGTTTCTTCTGTGGATGATGAAACCTACTCCTCCTTCAGAGATATCTTCTTGTTCTTTAAAATGGAAAATGTGGCCTGATTTCAGGCTTAATTGATGTTCTCCTCTTCTTCTTACCTCACTGAGACCAATAATGTCCCATCTAATATATTGTAGCTCATTTTCTATCTCTGAAGTTTTTCGTCGCACAGTAGAGTTCTTGTGTCGTTTACCATGGTAGCTTGGTCCACTCCGCAGTTTCTTCGAACCCTCTGCTCTCGATCGGATATGACCGCTACCGTAGTCTTTCTTGCCGGAGACTGAGGGCCGTTTCTTCTTTTTCCTTTCCATTTTATAGTATCATTTCGAGGCTTTTTTAGCGATAACCTACTGATAGAGCCTTTGGTTGGTCGAGTAATATGACCAATTTAACCAAAATACTAGCACACACAGCTGATGCTGTGCTAGTGGACTATATGGAAAAGACATCGTAAAGAGTAAGATTAAGGTTTTGGTCACTTACCCTTTATTGGTTGATCACAGAACTTCTCAGTGGATGTGGATCTTGTTCCTTCTACATTAGGTAGTAAATGGAAGGTGTAGAAGGAAGGAAGGAATATATAAGTTGGAAAAACACTGAGTTTATATTGATCAATCAATATATATAAGATAAGATGATCAATCTCAACCTTCCACTATTAAGCTTTTCTACTTTTTGCGGGTTAAACTATAAATTGCGAACTAAACTAATATTTAGAGCGGGTATATTTCTGCGGGCTAAACTATGAATTGCGAACTCAAACAATATTTAAAGCGGAATAACTATGAAAATTCGAGAATAAATTTTTCGTGCGGAAATCAATCTTTAGCTGTGTCAACTCGTAAATTGATACTGATTGAATGTAGAAAACAGAGATCAAAAAAATCTGTTGATATGCAGCTGGGCGCACATGTGCTAGGTTGTAGGCAAGTTTCCCCAATGCATCGAGATGTATGATGAAAATTAATTTATTACAGAATATAAACTACTCAACATTTATGTTGGCTCAAACACCTACCACGATGGCCAGTGCGGGTTCGTAGGGGGGGAGTGCAGGATGGGTAGGATGAAAGTGGTAGTAGTGCAGGATATGATTCCTCCCTAGGTTTGCATAAGTGGAAGAGATCGAAAGCTCACGTAGGCAGGGCTCGCTAAAGCCCTGAACCCGGTCTATCCACTACCGGGTTCGTAAAGGAGTACGTGGCCGCTAGCATATATAATAATAAGTGATAAATAATATAGCTAGTGTAGACGATGTTGATATCTATGCCACAGAGATGACAACTATGATACGAATTGACTCACTCGGTACAAAGCCAGACGTAGAAGCTGGCAATTTCAGAATGAAGGTTCCTTAATACGATCCCATTACTTCAGAAAAAATTGCAGAATCCACTCAGTCTTATTTTGTCTTCCAGAAGCTTTGGCAATCTACAGTCAAGAGCGACCAGAACATAATACATTCTGCATCTATGTACGAAGCTGGGAATGGTTTACAATCTTGGATATTTTCTAGATCATAAATATTGGAAGAGCTTTGCGGCTAGCTGGAAGGAATAATCAAGATAAACATGATCTTCAACAATATAGACATCCTCCTGGAAAATAGTCCGAAATGCGAAGAGTATCTGTGAAGTTTGATTCAAAAAACTCATGAAACGAGATCAAATTCATCCCTAGAGAAGCTCACTCCACCAAATAGTTCATATCTGAGATCTCAATAGCTTCGAATTGTCTCATTTTCTTGTTCAGAATTTCAAGAAATAACCAAAACGTTGACCTTTTGGAGCTGGGTCTAGAAAATGATATCACCTGCTTGTTTTTCGCTAGAATCACTCTTCCATAGTCAGAGGAGGGGTCTAGTCTTCATTGGAACACGAAGAATAGTGTTGAACATACAAGTGGAAATCTCAGCGCCACCGTCACCAATTATTTTTATAAGGTCAACGTACGTGCTATAGGATCCAGCTGCCGTATTGTTCTTTGCTTGCTTTCATTGGTCTTAGCTACAACGTTCACACACACAACCAACTGCCTCGACAACTGTGATTCATTATAAAGGAAAGCGTCGCGAAACCCAATTGGTTGTTCTACGTGTATTCCTTGATACAACTGATTTACAATCCAACTAGCAACAAGTAATCGGCTCGCCAATTGTCCTCAACAGATAAAACGTAGCCAATTGTCACGTCAAAGAATCTCGAGACTTATTTCCGTTCCCACGAAATTTTTTCCTAAATGCATCATCTCAGATATTCAATTTCCCTACAGTTGCAAGGCAGGTTGTTGTATTCCATTGAATACATTCAAGACTCTCTGAGGAAAAAGACAACAAAAAGAACTTATAAATATCTTCTTTTGAAATACAGAACGAGCGAAAATCTTTAAGAATTCGATCATGTGGAAAATATATACCTATGAGTTCATATTGTGCGATCCAATGAAAATTTGGCCCCACATCTTACTAGGGAAAGAGAAATTTTAGTGAGAAAATCTTAGACAAATCAATTGTTTAAGGTTGATAAATCCCTCAGCATCCCTTGAAATGCATTGTAGAGGGATGGGTGGAGTGGAAGTTTGTTAAAACGTTTTTGATTCTCTACTCGAAAACGTTATTTCAAAATGTTCAGCCCAATTGATTCTAAGTAATCTTCAAGAAGAGCCATCCCTTTATACAACTTCCCCAATTAGTTCTCATTTACAAAATTCAATAAATAATTCTCATTATTCTACATCCCAGTACCGAAGATTTTCTCATACCAAAATCGTCAGAAAGTCTCCACATTACAACCCTGACTAGCGCATAAACCAAACGGTATCGGAAATCCCGGAGATGTCACAAAACACCGCGAGACGAGGTTCGTTCTGGTTCATCCCACGATAAGCCGCCAAGATAATGCAGACTAACGTTTCCAACTCTCCTCAGTACAAATCAATCAGCTCTGGTGGAACATATTCAGATATTCTGGTTGGGTACGAGGCCATTTTTCCTTTGAGTATCCGAGGCGTGACCTACTACGTTCCTACAAGACTGAGTACTAATTTTTGCTATCTCGTAATTGTACCGCACGGACAGATCGATCTCTCGAAAAGCATATCTCTGCAATCTAACCGGGATAAGATTGATTCCTATCGAATAAAAACTGGCTGATATAATACTTAGAGGTTTAGGTTCCATCAGGCCAACTTTCCCGGAATGGCAATAACATAATATACATTTAATACCTTCCTGCTTATGTATATTTATTGTACAAGGTGGCAGCTAGATTTCGAAGTTTCAATACGAGACGCGAGAAGTATTATCTTTTCAAATCTTTTTCAATTGAAAACGTAATGAAAAGTAATTTCAACTATCGGTTTCCATTTTGTTTTCTAATTACCATATCTTATATTCCACAGGAAATTTTTCGAGTACTATAATTTCCAATTAGACCATACATACAATTTTGCACCCTTTTTTTTAATGACTATCTCCATCAAGAGGTCAGGCCAGCCTAGGATTTTCGAAAACTTGATTATTTGTCATTATATCAAATGGTTCTTTAGGACCTTATAGATAATATCCCAATGATTATGGCAGGAAAAGTACTCTTTAAAAGTATGGTATTGTATTTGTATTTTCATTTTGTGTTGTGTCTCCAGAGTTCAGTGCCACTGCAACCATTCAAATCTTATTGTGCTCCTCCGTTAGCACTCATCACTGAATGTTCAGAGTTATCTCCATATCAAGGTTTAGAATTCCATTCACTAAGTCCCTTTCGCTTAGCTCTTTTGAGATTTTTTCGTCCACTAAAATGTTCCGCCTTTCCAGGCTACACCTTCGCATTCGTTTACTATGGTAGAGGCTTTTTCTTCATCTTCGTTGCATAATCTACATATTGGTTCTTCTGTAACGATGCTTAGTTTTTCTTTGCTCTAAGAGCTTCATTAGTGAACTTCTTGCTAGGTCTTTCCAGCAGAGGTTTGGTTTGTCTATAACCCGAGGTAAGAAGCCAGTTGTGAGCGTGTATCTTTCATATCTAGGTGTTGACCGAGTTCTGAACCTTAGAGTAGGTTAAACCTAGAGCTGATTCCGGGCGAAAAAATCTCTCATCTTGGCGGCTTCCCTGCCAAGAAAATCTGCCTCTTTCTTGTCTGCAATCCCGCTGTACCTAGGCACTCAGATCAGAGCGAAATGGAACCAGGTCGCAGATATTTCCATATGAGCTCTGACCGGATTTCCGATCACCGATTTATGTTCCTTGGCCTCAGTTTTCATTCCTCAATACTAGTGTGCCCCGCGTGTCGAGGTTTCCAGTTTCCTTTTATCTCCTGCCTTACTCCTAATGTAAATATCAAGAGGAGGTATATTCAAGGTAGCATCCAGGCTTATGGTGTTGATGAAACCTAACCTAACCCCCCTCTGCATCACTACCTCCAGTAAGAGCACAGTGTATAGTCATGGGATTCACAACTGCGGCCAGTGTACATTCTTTAGTCCCCATTTATGGCCGATGGTCCGTTTACTGGCCATAAGGAAATGTTTACCCTCATTTATTACTCGATAAAGTCTTTTATCTAGGATAACTCCCAGATATTTGGCCTCATCATTGAATTCCACTCGAAGTACAGTACAACGCCGGCAAATACCTTTTATGACTGAAACCACGGGCGAAAAATTGAAGCAATCGAAAGTTATGTACGATATTCAAGTGGATTAAGCTTTTGGTTATATCGCGGCAAAGTCTGTTGCAGTTTTTCAAATGCAATCATTTGTAGAGATTTCAAATTATAAGAGGGATCGACGAGAACTGGTAAGTAAGACTCACTATAACTCAACACTGTAAACGCCTTTAGGATATCCATTACATTTACGGTCTGACTGACGGAGACACAACAGAAGTTAGGCGATTATATCAGGGGCGCTTTCCTAATCGAGTAACACCAGAAAGGCGAACATTTTCAAATATCCACAGAAGGTTGAGGGAAACTTTTACTGCAAATAATCATTCAAAAGGTGCAACTCAAAGTATGAGAGTTCCAGATATTGAGGAAGCAGTTTTGAATTGTATTGATTTGAATCCTCATGTGAGTACAAGAAAACTTGGAAATCAGTTTAATATTTCACATGTTCTAGTTTGGAGGATTCCCCACGACTTTTTATTGTACCCGTTTCATATTCAACGCGTCCAAACTCTACTTCCTCGAGATTTTCCTTCAAGACTGAATTTCTACAGATGGTTCTTAGATAACATTAGAGAAAATGCTCATTATGATAGTGAAATAATGTTCACAGACGAAGCTAACTTTTCGAGAAATGCTATTACAAATTTTCACAATAATCATTATTGGGCTGCTCGCTGCTTAACAGACTTAACGGTCCCGCTTATCGGCAGTTTCTTGAGGAGTTACCTTTATTGCTCGAGGATGAGCCACTTTTGGTGAGAAACATAATATGGTTCATGCATCACGGTTACCAGCACATTTCAGTGGAGAAACTAGGGAATTCTTGAATAATACATTCAACAACCGATGGATAGGTCGGAGTGAGCCAAAACTTAGGAAATTTGGACTGAATATCTCAAAAACTGCAGGAGTTTTGAAGAAAAACAATTTTTTTCTGGAAATTTCAACACCCTGCACCTCGGTAACGAAGCTTCTGCGGACCTTTGTTTATATGAACTTTTTTTCTTGCAATTGTACGTAGGTTTACCTCCTGAAGTTGTGGCATACTATTATGTAACACCCTGTATTTGTTTGTAACGAAGAAGAACGTACATAACTTCAAATTGATGTTGTGGCCGTTTTGATCAATCGATTTCAATTTTTCAAAAAGTATTTGAGAAATGAAATCTAACCTAAAAGTTAGACTAATCATCAAGTTTTTTCTAGCTTCTTGAAAGCTTGATACTTGTAAGAGCATAAAGTTTAGTTCACTTGCTAATCGCATGTTGCCGAATCCGTACTGGTGCAATAAAAGAAGGTATTATATTTCGTTCATGAAGATAAGTGTTTTCATTTTATGAAATATCAAAGAATTTCAGGTGATAGGACCATATTATTAACAGAATGGTTCATCCAGTTATGACCATGAAAAATTTCACAAATTTCTCGTAAAGTATATGGTGACTGAGTGTCTTCCGTTCAACTTTTTTGAAGACGATGTTAGTGACAATATTTTCAAATTTTGGACAAATTCAACTGGTAGGAATCAGACGACTTCATTTACCCCTAACTGGTGACGTAGTTGAAATAGGACGTAACTGGTGACCCCAATATTCTAAAATTCTGTAAATTTTTATGTTCACACTTTTAGCTGATTTGCTTCATGCGTTTTATTCTTCAGTCTTTTATCCAAGTTCTGATTGTGTTAAAAGAACCGAAGATGACAAAAAAAATTACAATTGGTGCTTAATGGTATAGGAAGTAAAAAATGACAAATTTATGGGCTTTTGATTTATACGCCGAGAACAAAATCATATTGAAAAAACAACACTTTTCATTCAGGAAATAATCTTTGAACAGAATTTTCAACAACATAAAGAAAATGTCTACACAAAAAAATTTGTTTTTTCAAAAATCGCAACTCTTGAGCATTTACTGGCGCTGGGAACATGGCTCACAAATTGTTATGTGGCAGTTAAAGCAAATTGTAACGCCACAAAATTTGCATTGCTCGTTCGTTTTTTTTTAAACTTCTTGGACACATTCCACAACGTTTTCTTCTTACGTTTTCATCTTCTACTGCTGCAGGAGCAGGTTTTTTCAAAATAGTTCCACTATTTTGCCTCATACTTCTACCTTATACTTCTAGGAAGTTTATCATTGTCTTCTGTTCAAATGATTGTCGACTAATTGAAAAGACAGCTGTTTCAAAACTTTCTTAAACAACACTTTTCATTCGGGAAATAATCTTTGAACAGAATTTTCAACAACATAAAGAAAAACTTCACACAAAAAAATTGTTTTTTCAATAATCGCAACTCTTGAAATCCAGCATTTACTGGAGCTGGAAACATGGCTCACAAATTGTTATATGGCAGTTAAAGCAAATTGCAACGCCACAAAATTTGCATTGCACGTTCGTGCAATGATGTAAGCGTTTTGAATGAATGAAAATAAAATTGAAAAGAAAATTTTTCCACAAAAGACCATCTACAAGATTGGTCTAAGGTACTTTTTTTGTAAAATGTATAAAAAAAGTTATAGTTATATGACATTCGTCATATTTTTCGAACGACTGTCTAATTTTTTTCGCAAATTTTTCTTTATATTAAACAAGTTCCACGAAGAAATAATATATGGGCGATGTCAACCCAGATTATTGGGTATATAATGATTCTAAAACATCTATAGATCATAATCGGCATCACTTGGAAGACTGAATCTGGCCATCGGGGCTCCTTCGGTCAAACAGAGATGGAATTTGATGAAATATCGCAGGTTATGTATTTTTTTATTATCTCCTTAGTCCCTTTCATGACCTTGCTTGCTATGTAAAATATTTTCTCAGATCTGTTTAAACATATAAGAAGTTTGATTGTTGAAATATTTTTCTGCTGTTTTTCTTTTTCCAGTGTTACAGATTCCTGTCCCAAGCCCCTTCCTTTCACCCTTGTTTTTGGAAATCATGGAATGCAAGAGAGAATGAAGCGGCTAAGCAGAAAAATCTTTGGTACTCTTTATGTACACACGACACTAACACATCATAAACAGACAAGCTATTGCTAGTGCAATAGCGACAGGGAAACGAGTTTTTTCCTCAGGTTTTTTCACTTGTTTATTGAATCACATACAAGATAGTATGGTTCCCCTGTTATATTTCCTGAGCTCACACTTGTGTTTTTTCTGACACACACCAAAATTATAGATATAAGCACTTATTGTAAATACAATTATTCAAATTTTTGTGAATCCTCTCTTTTCTTCTTATATAAATATATAGTGCAAAAAAGAAAATTATCTCACTTTTCTGCTTATAACTTCTATAATTTCAAATTTAGGGCCAAAAATTATATAAGCATACTTGTAGTCTTGTATTGTTTCGTTACAAATTTTTTTGTAGGATGTATAGTTTCCGAGATATCGCGGCCGGGGGCAACCCCACAAACTTGGGGTTAAGCTTGTATTGAACCCTCCCCTCATATGCCCCAAAAATAAAACTGCGTCCTCTAAAAAAATGCAAAGCTCATGTAAAATTTCATTGGACTATAAGATTTTCACCCTTGTTTACCACGAATGATACATGTTCTTTCACAATATCTGTAACGTGTCCCTGAGCATTCAAGATGCCATTATTTACGATAACCAGATCTGTACTGACGTTCACGAAAATTCGAGATACGAGATAATGAATAAATGAACCACCATCGTACATAACATTGAAAATGAAATACCTCATGACCTGAGACAAACTTTCAAGATTCATATTACTTGAAAATTAGCAACAATCGCATAATCTGTCGACAACAATACGATTTGTCACTGCCATCGTTGTCGCGTGTCAAATCTGCACCTGTCACATTCCAATTCTAACTCCCAACAATTAACAAAAAATAATACGGATCCTTGGTGTGTAGCGACTAGAAAATCTAATCTGATTCGAGAAGTGTCAGTTACGGGTAAATTTAGATGATGGTTGTTGTTCATTCGTCCTCTTGTGTAGGGATCCCGGAGACCGACGTCATAGCCGCCTTTGTTAACTGACTACCGTTATTTTTAAGCATTACCGCTTTGAATCAGATCGAGATGTTCCTTTTAATTAACCGTTTCATAAAATTGCCCTTTTGCGCTCGTCGATCGCACCGATAATATATCGGGCGAGTTATTAACGACGAAAATTTCTCTCGTCAAAAGCTATGCGGATCTCACGAATTTAGGTTACTGGTGTTGCAGATTTCGCATGATGCGGATGATTTCTTCCATACGTTACACAATTACAAAAGATATTCTAACGATGTTAGATCACAACATCCTGGTGGCCTCTCATAAAACATTCATTTGCAAAATTTGGTACCGTCTCTTTTATATTCATTTATTAACAATATAAACACCTCAAAAAAGTCTAGGGAACACTTCTGAATATCGATATATCGTATCCAGAATGATCAATATGGATGATTTTTTTAAGAAATTAAACTCCTGCATCAATTTCTCACCAGATTATGTAGAGTGCCGCAACAGATTTCAGTTTTTTTTTATAAAAAACTAAAAATGCAGCAGATGCGACGCTGCTTTATAATCATTTTATGTATTCAGTTAGTTGGCACATTGTTTCTGTTGTAAGCACAAATAAAAGATTCAAGTTTTGTGATTCGACCATGGAAAGACGACATTTGACTAGAGAGGAGATGTTACGAGCCGTTGGCATGCTCCAAGCTGGGAGCTCACAACGGAAAGTATCCAGCGTTCTGGGAAGTAGGCCAAGTGTCATAAACCATTTATGGTCGCGTTTCAATGAAACAGGTAGCGTATAAGAACGCCATACAGGTCGTTTCAGAATTACTAAAGTCGCCCAATACCGATTTTTGGTTTTACAAGCCAGAAGAGATCGTACTACCACAGTATCTCAATTAGCTCAAGAGCTATCACGAGTTCAGAATGTACAAATTTCCGACCAAACTGTAAGAAATCGACTGTACGAAGGTCAACTCCACTCCAGACGTCCTTTAAGAGTTCCACAACTGACCCATGGAAATCGCGCTGCTCGTTTAGCTTGGTGCCAAGAACTCGTAAACTGGGATCAAGAGAGGTGGGCTACAGTTCTCTTCAGTGATGAATCTAGATTTAGTTACTATCCCGATTTGGGAAGAATTCGAATATGGAGGGAACCTGGAAAGCAAAACCGTCTCCAGCATGCTCGAGAAATTGTTAGACAGGGAGGCGGATCAGTGATGTTTTGGGGAGGTATACGCCTTGGTGGAAGAACTGACCTCGTTTTCATACAGAACAACCTCACGGGAAATTCTTACGCAAATGAGATAGTTTTACCTGTAGTGGTACCGTATCTCCGAACAGTGGGTCAAAATCCACTCATCCAACAAGATAATGCCCCTCCTCATCGTGCAAGAGTTGTCTTGAACGTTCTTGAAGAGAATGATATCGATCTTCTACCGTGGTCATCTTGCTCCCCAGATCTGAATCCCATCGAACATGTATGGGACACCCTAAAAAGAAATCTCCTGCGCCAAAACGCCTTCCATTATGAACAGGAGCTTCGATTAGCAGTTCAGGGGGCTTGGATTGACTTAGGCCAAAATGTAATAGACAATTTAATATTGAGAATTTTTTTTTGTGTTTTACCAGATTTCGTCATTTTCAAATTTCAAATTTTTTCTTATAATAGGTACATCGAAAAAGTCAAATATTATTTTGTTTTCTTGAGAATACATTATATACAATACATCCTAACAAAACCGAAAGATTTCTATAAATTCGAATCATCAAATTCATATTTTAAAGATATTGGTAAGTGACTGTTTTGAGGTGTTTACATGCCGAATTTTGTTTTAATTGAATTTTTTCGCTTACTTCCTTAATGCGTTTCAATTCTGACCTGGACATTCTTGGTGATTTTAATCTTTCCGGTACCGATTGGTCCATTAACTTGGATAATAGTGCTGCGTGTAGAAATATCTGAAGAAGTACTTTGTGATTCTTGTAGTTACTAAATCTTTTTCATCAAACGTAATCACGTTAAAAATGTAAACGATGTTATTTTAGATTTAATTTCGCACAGCGAGTCTTTTTTTCTGGTGGCTGAGCGAGCCTCTCTTTCCCGCAGACAAATCATCCGCCTCTGCTAATGGGGCTCGTTGACAAAACTTTCAGCAACAACAAATTGTTTATTTCAGATATGATTTTGAGACAACACCTTACACTGAAATCAAAGAATTCCATGATGATGTTAGTTAGAATTTTATGAGGACGCCTCATTCAGGTCAGAGTGTCTAACTGATCTCAGTTATTCTGTTGTTGACATCTATGTTCCTCTTAAGGAGTGCACATCTTCTGATTATCCCTTATTGGTAAGCCGCCAAACTAGGTCATTGGAGGATGACGCTTTCGATCTAGCATGATGCATACTTTGTTTACATAACAAAACAAATGTTCTCTGTGGTCTACATCGATCTCCTAACTAGGGTTGTTGTGGACTCTTCTTTCGCATCCGCATAATGCGGAAGTTCCGCAATAATTTGAGTTCCTCAACCGTTACCGCATCCCTATAAATAAAGACTAAAAAATCCTCTTTCACTATCGCTTCTTCAAAATATAAAAGAAAACACCTTCCTTCTACTTTGCCTCCGAGAGGCCAGGAAACTTTGATATTAAGTATTTGAAGCAATTTCCATCTCTTCGAAGTGACTTTACAAATTGCTTCATCGATCCCAGCTTTATGTGAAGCGGTGGTAAAAGAGCTTTATGAGGAGGCACCAAAATTTCATGCAGGACATTCTTTTCGCTAACTTTAAGCTCCCTTTCAGGCTAACACTTTTTGGTCCAGTGATTTGTTCGGTCTCTACTATCCCATAGACACAAAAAGCAAGGAAATTTGGTAAACCAAGATTGCTGTCCGTGCGCCATGCCCAAGATTTTGAAATCACCGCACACTTGCCAACCGTGGTCTTTTTATTTTAATTCACAAAGAATCACTTCCAAGTGCTTGTAGGTTTCTTTGAGGTGTACGAAATGGCCAACAGGAATGGAAGCATAGAAACCGCCGTTGTGAAGCAGAACTGCTTTAAGGCTTCTTTTTGAAGAATCTATGAAAATACGGCACTCTTCTGGGTCGTATGAGATCTAAAATGTATTCATCAAACCTTCAATATTGGTGCGATAAACCAACTCGTCCTCTTGGGCAAATTAGGAAGTAAACTGCTTTTCACGATATCTAAACCAGGAGGAAGACACTCCCGGCAAAAGTAAGTTCTGCTTTTGAGCCTTGATCCAAGCAACTCAGCAGCGTTTTTGGGAAGATTCAAGTCTCCTACCAAATCATTAAGCTCGCCTTGGGAAAACAATTTTGGACTTCTGTCATCTTCAAAGTTGACTGGTCATCGGGTGTAGGTACAGCACCATCTTCATCAGAACTTGGAACCTCTTCCAAGGTAGCAGGGACCTTGGGCACTGGTATTTCGGTCCCATGAGGGACGGGACGAATATCTGATTGCTGATTGGGGTATGAAATTGACTGCTTCCATTTTGAATTATACCCTTTCACATTACACGAACAAAAATAAAAATCATCACTATGGTTCTTTTGCTCGCGCCATACCATAGGAATCGCAAATCGGAAAGCTTTTTTCTTGCCCTTAAACCAATTTCGAAGGTCTTCAACATATCGTTTGCAGACTTTATGAGGTGCCCATAGTTTATTCTGATCTCCAAGTTTGAAGCCAAAATACGCGAAGTATACTTTTTTTACAAAGTTCGTAATATTAACTTGTTGCTTTAATGTCATATATTCTCCACAAATGTAACAGAAACTATCCGAAGAGTTCACACACTTCCGCACAGACGACATTGCACTGTATTAAACCAAGATCTATAAAACAATGATGAGTTAACACGTAATTGTCCCGCGCCACTTCTACACTATCGGAGCGCGCACGTTCAGGTTACAACATGGTGTTCCTTATTTGGAAATTAATGATAGTTATGTCCTGTTTACATTTTGAAACAGTAACCAAAATAAAATTATACCTACCATTTATACTACAAGTTAATCCCCTTTTAGCCCAAAAAATCCGTTTTTTGTAATAAAATTTTGCGTTTTGTAAAAAAACCTTACGTTCTGAAATTTTTTGAGTATGTTTTTTGTTTTCAAAACACCTAAATACAAAGAAATCAGTTGAAAATATCCAGACAGTATTTTTGTTGCAGACCTGTGTAATCTTCACGCCAACTCAACTTATTTGGATCCAAAATACAAAACTAAATTTTTTAATGAAATAACTACAGAACGTGTTGAATCAGTAGTGCTAACATCAATCAACCAACGCCCAAGATAATATCGTTATGGAAGTCCAAAATCAACCATCCACTAGTTCTGGAGCTGGACGGCTGCATCCTGTCCCACAGCCACCGCTCCCACGGGAAAAATTGTAGATTGAATGTTAGCCGAAATGCTAGCTTCAGAACCAAACAGTGACGAATAAAGTTTACCAATAGAAGATAGATGCGTCTTACTAAAGTCATTATTAAGTACCTACATTAAAGAAAAACGAATTAATATGCATGATGATAGTCTTTTATGTTGGAAAAATAAACATCTGAATAAACGCATGGTGCCAAACGACTTGCTTGGGATCTTGCACAAAAAATTGCCCTTCTGATAAAAAATTGACAGGAACAGATTCAATTTCTTCCAAGTCCGTGTTGGAAAAGACGAAACTTCTTTTCCTACCTTTATAGACCGATTAAGTATTTTTGTAATTCAGAAATATTCAGTTATGAAGATCTCGAAAATTCGTCTATTCATATACCTCCCACTCGATTCATGGTTCTCACCAGGACCGTGAATTCCATTCCACATCACTACCTAATGAATCTACTTATCACACCAAGTGAACGTAGTGTGGGTACAAAAAAGCACCCGCAATGAATTCGAAAACAACGGGGTACCAACGCAACCAAGAACCACGGTGCCTACGTACACTGCATACCATCGGAAATTGCACACAATATAAAATTAGTAGTACCATCCAACAATAATTATACAATGATTAATAAGGTATTTTGTAATCGGGCACGCCGCATACAAGCTTGTAGTAATTGCAATTGCAGATGCAATGGTTGTCTTCCGGTTCCGGTAAAACATGGCGACGACAACGTTCTGCTGGTGTTTGCGCCAATGTTTTCGTTAATGAAGTGCAAACAAGTAATTATTCATCAGTTATTCATAAGAATCGGCTGTGTTGATTAATGGTTTGTAATGGATGGGTGTAATTAATCGACGCAGCCAGTAATTTGTTATCCATTTTTTTTAACGATCTCTTCTTGAAATTGGTTACAGGAGAATATTTTCAAGGTAGTGCACATATTCAAACACTATGTATTACTGATTTCAAACCAGGATTACAATTCATAATTTTTTTGTGTGTTTTGTTCTGGATTTTCTAATAAACTTTAAAGTTTGGTTAGGTCCGCATACGCTTCCTAATAGAAGTGTTTTCGGACGAATCGGTCATACTGTACTGGGGGATAAAGTAACTCCATGCCTCTCAGAAATGCTGTATGAAATGCATCAGATCTTCCGAGTTTTCGAAAAACAGGACCGATGCTTGTTTTTGTTGAAATATTTCATCATTCACATGTCGAGAGAGAAACAGCTGACGAAATTGATGAAATTTCACACAACCCAAACTTCATATTTTTGGGAAACAGACAATCTCTCTATGTATAATCTGAATTCTTTCACGTACTACGGACTTATGTGAGTACCTTTCATTGAGACAGGATTTCAGGGTAAACTTAAAATAGGCGCTGTATTTGTAGATCCCTCTTCGGCATATGACACAGTTTGGAAGGATGGTTTAGTTTATAAACTCTTTAAAGTAGTTCAATGTGGAAAAATTGTGAAGTTGGTTGAAAATATGTTATCTGATAGAAGACATCGAGTTTTCATCGGTGAGAAAAGCAGTAGACTTTAAACTCTAAATGATGGCCTGCCTCAGGGATCTGTTCTTGCACCTCTTCTCTTCAATTTATATATGTGTGACATCCCTGAAACTTCCTCTACAATTATTTATGCTGATGATATTGCTTTGATTTTTCGACACTATGACTTTGAAACAATTGAGCAAACACTGACTTCCGATTTAAAATTCTAAACATTTTCTTCAAAAAAAGGCGTTCATGTCCAAATCCTTCAAAAACTGAGGTTTCCTGTTGTCATCTGAATAATCATGAGAAGGATAGGCAACTGAGAGTATTCTTCAATCAATCACTATTAACTCATAATTTCATTCCAACATATCTTGGTGTAAAGCTAGATTGTTCTTTGATTTTCAAATTTCATATTGATAAAGTATATCAGAAGTTGAAAACAAGAAACAATATACTACACAAATTAGCTGGATCTAATTGGGGCGTCGAAGTCTCTATTTTGCGAACTACTGCTTCAGCTTTAGTATATTCAGCAGCAGAATATTGCTGTCACGTGTGGTTGAATAGTGCTCATGTCAATAAGATTGATTCTCAGTTGAACTGTTCTATGAGAGTTTTAAGTGGATGTATCAGTTTAACTGCTACCCCATGGCTTCCGGTTATTTGTAATATAGTTCTTTCCCATATTCGCAGGAAATACCCTCTTAAATCATCTTGGGATAAGTATCACTCATTTCCAGAAGTTTTTCTGCTAATATACGATCTTCAAAATCCACCTAACCTGAAAATAAAATCTAGGAAACTTATTTGGTCGATTAACTTTTTGCGTACACGGGTCCTTCACACTGTTGATCTTTGGAAAACTGCATCATGTTTGATGTTTTCAATAAAGTTCCCATAGAGGATCCTTCCAAAAGCGTTGCAGGTTCCGATATAAGTAGGAAAAATTGGTGTACATTAAATCGTTTCAGGACAGGACATGGTCGTAGTAATAGTATGTTGTTCAAATGGAATACTGTAGAAAGTCCGGCATGTGAATGTGGCGCAGCTGAAGAAACAATATGACTTTTAGTCCTCTATTGTCCTATTTACCATTTACGGGTGCTTTTTAAGAAATTCATTTCAATTCATTCTGAATCTTGAGATTATTATGAGCTACATCCCCGAATGGTGTATGAGATGCTCCCTGTTGAAAAACGGGAGCGGAGCATTAGTTAAGTTCTTAGATAAGGCTAGGACTTCATCCCCTAGGGCTTTATTCCCATGGTGTATGAAATGTTCCCTGTTGAAAATCAGCGGAGCATTAGTTAAGTTCTTAGACAAGGCAAGGGCTACACCCCCGTAGGGCTTCATTCCCGAAAGGTGTATAAGATGTTCTCTGTTGTAAAACAGAAGAGCATTAGTTAAGTTCTCAGGTTTAAGTGAGTTTAGATATATAAGAGTTAGGTGTGCGATGAAATATTTTTCTGCTGGTTTTCTTTTTCCCTTGTTGCAGATTTTTCCTGTCCCCAAACCCCCTTCTTTTTCACCATTGTTTCCGTGAAGAAGTCCTAGAAATCATGGAGTGCAAGATGAGAATGAGAAAATGAAGCTTCTAAGCAGAAAAAGTTTTGGTACTCTTTTTGTACACACGACACTAACACAACACAAACAGACAAGCTATTGCTGGTGCAATAGCGACAGGGAAACGAGTTTTTTTCTCAGGTTTTTTCACTCGTTTATTGAATCATACGCAAGATAGTATGGTTGCCCTGTTACATTTCCTGAGTTTAGATGCCTGATTAAGGAACGGGCATGGTCTGTTTTGTTCCGCTGGTATTCTATTTATTCACTTGTTTTTTACTGTTGTGTTTTTCTGACACACACCAAAATTATAGATATGAGCATTTATTGTAAATACAATTATTCGAATTTTTGTATATTCTCTCATTTCAAAAGAATATATATGTGAGAACCTCAAAAGACGCTATAAGAAGAGGCAGATAAACATTCTTCCGGATAGTCAGGTGGTAATAAAAGCTTTGACTGGGAGGTAAACCCGGTCAAAGCTCATATGGGAATGTATACACTTAATAACTGAGCTAACGAAACAAAACCAGCTAACTTCGATTTGAGTGCCTGGACACAGTGGGATTGCTGGCAACGAGAAGGCGGATTAGGTGCCCAGAAATGTGGGCCCTCACCCCAGGGTATAGACAAAGCAAACTTCTGCTGGAAAAAACCGAGTAAGAAACGCACTAAGATAGTTCTTAGACTGAGCAAAGAAACACTACGCACTGTAACAGAACTAATAACTGGACATGGAGGGCTAAGAAAACATCTATACACAAAAAGCATTCATCGTGAAGAGCTATGCTTCCTAACCATAGATCGCTCTAGGCCTCTCCGACCAATCTGTGAACGCACCCTATGCTCACCTGGCCCGAGGGATCAAATATCCGTACAGGAAGCATCTTGGACTAAAGTAATGAAGGAACGTATATCCGTGGATCTGAAGATAGTTATAAACGTAAATAAACGGATCCAAGAACTTTATTTAACAGTACTTCACAATGGACATTTGACAATTATATAACATTCGAACATCAGAGCACTTCTCGCTCATTCCAACACTTCCCTTCGAGATAAGAACTGCCGATGACTCAACGAAGGCTCCAAATCTTGAACTCCTATCAGTATAAAGCATTCAATATGCTTACTTTCTGACAGTCCTTCAGGACATCAGCAGCCATGTCGTTCGTCGGAACATACTCTATCGGGAGAATGTCTTCACTTCTGAGTATATCTCCCACGAAATGATGTCTGATATCAATGTGCTTCGTGCGACTATGAAAAACGCAAGCTTCTGTGCACGTCGGCTATCACTGTAAAGTTTGATATGGCCCAATTTTCCGAATCCTAAATCTTCCAGAAAACGATGCAAGTACAGGGCTTCTTCTGCCGCCTCAATAAGAGCCATATACTCAGCATCTACTGGTGAAAGTGCTACAGTCCGTTGCTTTCTTGATTCCCAAGAAGTCGGATTACTTTCCAGAACGTGAACATATCCAGTATATGATCTTCTATCATCCATATAATACTAAAGCAGTAAGGTTTATTTCGGGGAAAGTGGAGGAGACGGTTAGAAATTTTCCGGGCGGGAAGAAAGGGTTGGCGCGGAGAAACGTCTGAGGAAGATCCGCGCGAAATTCGGAGTCCCTAGCTCGAACGACGGAGGCACGAAGATTTTTGGAAAATTTCGCCGAAACGGCGGGATTTCTTCGGAATCGATAACTCGGATCATTCGGAAGGCGATCGGAGAGGTCGATTGGGCGAAAATTCCGAGAAAAAGTTCCGAAAAAGCCAAAATAAAATACATCTCCGGGATGGAGGGGATAATTTCTATGGACTTTTGTAGCTATACAAAATATTTCTATCGCCTTCGATCGCTACGAAACCTGGACAACGAAAAAGCCTCGAGTTTCGCATTTTGCGCCGCAATAGTTAGATTCTCATTAAATGACGGGAAAACGGAGAAATCTTCCATCGAACGAAGGGCTATCGGCCGACTTTCGCAAATTTTCGCTCTACTTTCCTCATTCCGAAAATCTCCGACGGCCAGAAATTCGCGAAATTAACAAACCTCGAGCTATCAAAATACGGGTTTTTATTTTAACCATCCTACTTAAACGGGGTCACCGGGAGGAGGAATTCGACCTTCGAACGATTCCTACATATCCCGAGATTGTGTCCCCGACGAGAAATCGTTACTGTAGCACTTAATTTTCGAACTTGGAACGATTTTTGAGACCTATATTCTAGAGAAAAAGACCGGCAACACGGGGGCGGAGCCAGTCACTGCTCCTTCTGCCCCTTATATTGCTATTCAATGTCGGAAGTGAGCGTTACCAACGTGTAAAATTTAATGCTCTCTCTGTTCTGAACGAAAATAGAGAGATGGAAATAGTTAGTAACTTTAATTTTCACCAACATAATTTCGGTACGAACAACATCTAGAATATAGAGCACTCTCTCTTGTGAGTGACAATCGAATCTAAACTTATTTCAATTACTCTTATATTCGATCTGTCAAAATAAGTAATTCCGAATTTCATTTGAAATAAACTTTGAGAGGTAAGTGATCGTAGTTTGATGTTTATTTTATCCATGTTAATGTATATTTTGTTTAAGGAAAGAAACGACAAACTTTCAAAATTTATAAATTTAACATTTTGTGGTTATTCTAACCTAAACAATATGATTCAAACGGAATGTTATAACAAAAAAGAGTCAAGGAGACTTACAAGAATGTGTGAAAGGTAAGTGAATATAATTTGAGGTTTATTCATGTATTTTAATGTATATTTTTTAGGCATGCTCAAGAAATGTACTCAGAATTTACATATTTCATTTTTCTTTCATGGTTTTTAACCTCTATGCGTAGAAAAATGTTCTGAAATTACTAGGATGGGATATCCTTTGAGTTGCTATTGAAAGGTATTGAGCTCTTTTGTATAATAATATTTTTCTGTCATTTAGAGTATGTATCATATGAATATTGAAAGCTATCCACTAAAGGCTATAGCTGTATTAAAATATTTGAAGCTGGATGTCAATATGACCGTGTCATTTCAAATTGAATTTTCGTTTCAGTTTATTCAAGAGGAAGTACGTTTCTACAATCATTCAAATGTAAAAGTTAATGAGATTCAATGTGTTTGACAATGTTCAAGTTTGAACCAAAGAAAATGAGATCTCAAATTTGCACAAAAGGTAATTATCTTGAGTTCCTTCTATTCATAACTCATAGTTACTGTTTCTCAGGAAATTTTATCAAGGTTCTTGAATGAATTACAGCAATTCCTCATCGATTTGAAGTTGAAAGTTTCTCTGTTATAGGTATCTGATAGTGGGAAACATGATGTTTAAATATGTAGAAGTTGCATATGAAGTTTTATTTTGTACAACCACAACTTTCAATCCAAGATTTTAGTTTCGATGATGGTATTCAAGTTGATGCCGTCTACACAAATATGGCTAAGGCCTTCGATAAGGTACATCATGCAACTTTGTTGTGGGTTCTAGAGGACTTTGGTGTAGTGAGGTCCTCACTGAAATGGATAGAATCGTATCTGTTGGATAGACTGCAGTATGTTGCACTCAATGGCACTCATTCCGATTTCGTTCGTGTCACCTCTGGTGTTCCTCAAGGGTCACATCTGGGTCCCCTTTTATTTTCAATTTATATTAATGATATTTCGGAATGTTTTCTTTATACGAAACATGATTTATATTCCGACGATCTTAGAGTGTACAGTGCTATTCGGTGCTATGATGATATTTTGTGGTTTCAGAGTGATCTTGACAGACTTTTCCCTTTTTGTCAAAGTAAGTATTTCCAATTAAATATTGATAAGTGCAAGCATATAAGATTAACAAAGAATGTCAATGTCTTCGATGCTGTTTTTTCTGTTGATGGGCTTGTAATTGGGAGGGTAAACCAAATTAGGGATCTTGGTATATATCTTTATTCTAAGTTGTCCTTTGAGTATCATATTGATCATATAGTTTCTAAGGCTTTCAAAATGTTGGGTTTTGTTCAAAGAATTACTAAAAGTTTCAGTGATCCCAGCTCTTTAAAAATGCTATATTTCTCGTTGGTGAGGAGTAATTTGGAATATGCTACACCTGTTCGGTCCCCTCACTATCACAAGTATATTGACAGAATTAAACGAGTCCAGAGAAAATTTGTCAAAAGTTTCAACTTTATATTTTTCTTAACCATAATTATCAATTAAGTTTGCGTCATCGCAAAGTTTTAAGCCTGGAGCAGAGAAGACACTGTATTTCTTTATCGAATTTTGAATCTTTCTTTTAGTTTTCCGCTTGTTAATTATCTCACTTCCAATGTTCCCGTGTATCCCAGTCGTCGAAATGCACTCTTCCATGTTCCGAAGGCCCGTACTAGTTCATTTTTTCATTCTGTTTTCTTCCGAATCATGCGTCTGTACAATTGGCATATTGCCAGTATAGATATTTTTCATGAACTTCTTTCAAAAAAAAAAGGTAATTGCATATCTCATTAGATCTGAATCATGTTCATTGTAGTAGTTTTTAGTTTTCATGATATAAATGAGATAAAAACACAAGGTTTAACTTTAATCTACACTTTATTTGAAAAAATTCGACGACGTTTCGCTGACACAGCAGCTTTATCAAGAATGACAAACACATTGGAGAGTATGGTATTATAAACAAATCGTAGAACAAGTTGGATGAATAACAGGAAAATCCACTCTGAGCCATTGTCCAGTTAGTATGGAAGGTAATAAAAACTAATTAAACAAGTTAAGTAGGGTGAATAATTCACATCTACCTGTTCATTCAAAAGCTTGTCCGAATGTTTGTATCTATTTATTTCTAATGCTTCTAGGAGATCTAATTTTGAACTTTTGATTTTATATGTAATATGTCAAAGTTTTTATTGAATGAATGGTTTTCTTTTATTAGGTGGTTAGAATAATTTGAATCAGATTTATTTTTATCGAAGCTACGTTTATGTTCAGATGTTCTTATGCCAAAACTCCTATAGGTCCTACCGATATAAATTTTATCACAAGAACCGCAATTGAGTTTATAGATTCCTGATTTACTTGATTTTTCAACACGAGATTTATTATTTTTAATATGTTTACCTAAGTTATTAGAAATTTTGAAAGTTATATTAAGATTTTGTTTGACGAGAAAGGATTTAATATTTGTACTTGCAGAACCGCAGAATGTTAAACTGTTGAATATTTTAAAGTCTTTATGAATAGGATATACTTCATTTATCTCATTTATATCATGGATCTACATCAAGTAACGGCCTCCACAATTCAAAAAAAAAAAAGTTTTCATGATATTTTACTTCATTGAAGTATGATGAATGAAGTTATAATTTTCATTTAGTATGACAGATTCACTTCTGTTTATTTTTCTGTTATCATTTTTGTGAACCCTGGTAATTGGGTCTATCCTGTAGGAGATCTATGTTCTGTAATAATAAATAAATAAAAAACAAATACTTCTCGAAGGATATCTACTCCTCATTTAATAAACAGTATCATTTGCTTCTCCCCAAAATGATTGAGGAAGTTCCGATTGAATCAACATACACCTTGCCCTTTCAACTAAAGAACGATTTTGTCTTTCAGCTACCCCATTTTGCTCGGGAGTATGCGTAACTGTCAATCTTCGTCCGATGCCATTCACTCTAAGATACTGATCGAAAGAATTATTTAAGTATTCTGTTCCATTATCACATTGAAGATTTTTTATTCTCTTGCCAATCTGATTTTCTACTAATATTCTGAATTCTTCGAAAGCATCAAACAATTCGCTTTTCTTTATCAGAAAACGAATTACACACCAACCAGAGTAATCGTCAATGAAGGTAACGAAATACCTCGATTTGCCATTTGATTCTACTCTCGCTGGTCCACAAAGATTGGAGTGAATTATGTCTAGCAATTCCGAAGATCGTTGTACTCTTCTTGGAAATGATGACTTCGTCATTTTCCCTTGAATACAAATTTCGCAAACGAAAGCTCTTGGCACTTTATCAATGGTCATTCCAGTCACTGAAGATCTCTTAATTTAAGTGACCCATTCTTCGATGCCAAATCTCAGTCATACTTTTATTTTCTCGACCGACTGATTAACATTGTTTCACACTTTCTCGTCTATAGTACAGGTTATCGATACGATCAGCGTGACCAATTTTATCTCCTTATTGACGATTTCAGCATGCCTATCATCAAATATTACTTTGCAGCTTTCCTCAGTTATTTTCCCGACTGATAGTAAATTGGTTCGTAGATCTGGAACATGAGATTTCCATCGCTTTTCCATTCAGAAAAGAACGATACTATTCCTCTTGCAATTATTTGCGCAGACGCACCACTCGCAAAATTCAATTTTCAAGGTCTTCTGTCATTGATCTCGCTGAAATCTTCAATATTTTTACATAGATGTGTTGTACAGCCACTATCTAAACACGAAATACGTTGCTCATAATTTGATTGATAAGTTGTTTTTCCAGTATCATTAGTCTTTTCATACTTTTTCTCAACTTCGGCCTTATGTCCACGCTTATGACATATGTGACACTTGTACTTGAATTCAGCTGTTTTTGACTGATGATTACTCCTCAAAGTAGTAGCGTTATATCGCATAAACGGTAGGTTCGAAGCTTGAGAAAATACGCGCTCGTCTATTATTCACGTCGAAAAACAACTCGAAATATACTTGATAAAACGTATCCGTTTCCGTTCGTCGAGTCAAAGTTTCATTAATACTCGAAACGTAGTACCACACCGCACTAATAACGACTCGAACAGATACGAATCGAATTAACAAAAGAATATTTGGGCCGATAGGTCATGAATATAAATCAAAAGTTAATTATTCCTTTGATTGGTTCTCGAATGCTTGCTATACTTTCACACAGTAGCAAAAGGCCGTGGGTCCTTTCATTTACATATTATGATGTTTGGTAACGATCTGATAAAACCGAGTCATATAAAGTGTGTTGTAATGGCCATATATACTGCCATGACGATGAAATGTCGAGCGTTTGACGTTTTGAAAAGATTCGAAGTTCGATGGACCTTTTCCTGTTTTTTGTCTATTATCGGCTTGATATATGAAAGAACAAGAACAAAGAATTTTCAGTTCATTAACTCAAGGAAATGTTTGGGTTAGGTTTAGTTAGGTTCTTCTCTATAATATCAATGAAAAAAATCATAGTTATTCAAAATTGCGAGTTTATTGGTTGTTACAACACAAAGGCGTTACATATGATGTTAAATTTAACTAAGGAGTGACTTTGGATGTTGAAGCGTGGTACTGCATGTCCTCCGCATACTTTTCATAAGATGGTACGTACAACTGAGTGCTAATCGCAAGCATATTGACATATGATCGTCAGTTAGTCGATTGTGATATTTTGACTTAATTATCTTCATTTCAGAAAATGCAGAATCGCACAAGTAAATTGACTCAAACATTGCCGCCATTTGAGGGGCGATTTGCCTTAGATTCGGATATTTATCTTCAGGTATAAAACACCAGAAATTTGTATCAGATGCTGTAGCTTTGAGATGTATATCTGATATAATTTGCACCAACTCATTTTCAACAGAACATGAGTTCATATTAAATTGACTTGCTATTTCAGTAGCTGATTCCTCTATGTTTTTACAAGAAGAAGGATAACTCATAACTGAGGCTATATTTGCCAATTTACTGCAATCATAAGAACGCATTTCGAATTGTCCCAAAAAATTTGATAATTCAGCCTCATACGTATCATAATTCAACTGAGGAATCCTTACTTTCAAAGACGGAAAATGTTATTATTTATTATCGTGGACTTATGCACTATCTCAGCTGTTATTCCATCGAAGTCCATACGTCTGATATCGAGGCGTTCTTTTTCATTCGTGATCCATTCCGCATCTCTATTGTGTTCTTTGGGGTTCGACCATAGTGATGACCAATAGTCGGTCAAGCACTGTGCGTCAGGTACTTCTCTGTTATTGTTAGTCACAGTTTTGTTATTTCCCTTATGAAAATTGGCTGCGTTTTGGAGGAACCTTTGGTTTTGGTGTTTCCTTTCAGTACACTTGACGTATCTTGAAAGCCTCTTTGCTTTTGCTTGGAGTTTCTGTTTCAAAGTGTCCATATACACGTCGATGTGTTGTTATTATTATTATTATTATTGAAGTAATTTAAGGCTGAGGACAAGTCCTATAAAAGCCTAATAACAAAAAATAATTTCTATAGTATTACAAGCACAGCTTAGCCATAATTAAATATGCACACATATATAATAACTAAATCCACGTATGTCAAAAACGAAAACTAATTAAACAAAGGAAAGTATAATTTAATTTTGAATTCAATAACCGAATTTGAGTCCACCACATCACTAGAAAACCTGTTCCAATCATCGAACACCCTATTCACAAGAAAATACTGTCTTTGTCTCGACGAAAATTTTTCTTTTTTCAGCTTCAGATGATGACCACGCAACCGTTTCAGATTCTTTCTTTTCAGTTTCATCATAAGTTGCAATTTACTAATAGTTTTTTCTTTACCTTGAAGCTCCAAGTTAATGGTGTTTAAGTGCATTGTGATGTCAGTCAAAAATGCTAAATCAGTCAGCCATTTTTCGTTTTTCAACACCTGAGTGTCATCACCTCTTTCGTCTGGAAATGCTGTTATTTCGGTCAATAATTCTTGAAACATTTCTAGGAATTTTCCGCGACACAACCACCTGACGTCCGTGTGAAGAACTAAATCAATATTTTCAGCTGACTCCCTATCATCCAACTACAACTTGAAGAGCCGCCGTTGCAAGCTACGTTGACGGATGAAATTCACAATTTTTAATGCAACGCCCATAATTTCCTCCGTGTCTTAAACTTTTGAACACAAAACTTGTTGATGTTTAATGCAATGGAATGAAAAAAATGAAGGGAAATCTTCATTAGCTCGACACAATGCCACAAAACCGTTTTTGTTTCCAGTCATTGCTGGTGCTCCATCGATCGGTTGTAATGCACACTAATTGATATATTGGTAGCTTTCAGTTTTTCACAAAATTGAAGAAAACGTCATATATATCTTCGCCACGGCTCTTCCGCTTCTGAGGAATCATTCTCAAAAATTCTTCTTTAGCCAACATGATATTGAATACCATCCGAATAAAAATACACAGCCAAGCAGTGTCTGCCATATCGGTACATTCGTCGAACTGTAAAGAAAAGTATGTACATTTCATGATATCATGTTTTAGTTTATCTGCCATGTCCTGACTCATGACGTCAATATGCCTTGTGACAGTCGGACGAGATTACTGAAGTTCTCTAATAGTAAACATGATTCTGTTTTACTTTTAAAATCTAATATACTTTCTTCACAGCCGATACATCTTCGAATGCTTTTGATTGTTTGGCTGGTTTTGTGATCATGGTTTTTACTTTTCTCCAACAAGATATCAAATCACGTACTTTTCGTTTTCTTAATTCACTCTGTGGCGGAAAATCCTTTTCATAGTTTTTATGAACCGTTTTATGAAGCCACTCTAAGTTGCCACCCTTAGGTATTGCAACTGACGTACGACAAATAAGACAAATGCACTTATCCTTCACCATACAAAAGAAAAACTCTTCCTCCCAATCGTTATTAAAATAATACGCGTTAGATTTCTTCGTTGCACTCATTTTGTACTATTTGATAATAAACTTTGTATCGACGTAGTATTGTTTACATAGTTTAGTTACCTACTTATTAAAAATTTTTTTCTTCTCGAGATCTACTCGAAAAGCACTTGCGATCGACCATTTTGGCACATTGATATTATAATATTCTTCTTTATTCCCGCACGCACAGACATTTGGAAAATTGAATTTTCTGCACTAAAAGGCAAAAATAAGGTTTTTCGCGGTTTTGGAGGTGGCGCACGATCAGGAATAATCTGAAAAAAGTTTTGACAGATAAGTGCCAACAACTCGGGTATTTTATGCCTTGCTCAAATGTCGGTTCTAGATCTATAATAGAAAAGGTAGATTGCCATTTGAAATAACAAAGTGATGACCCACTTCCGGTATAACCGGAAATTGTATCGAAAATATTTCACTTCAATTGGAAATCGCTAGTTATGGCCGCGTATAAAATTTCAGCTTGACATTGTAATTGGAACTCAAAATGTTTTTAACGGACGGTCCCGGTGGATATACCTGTATTACAATATTTATTGCAGGGAAAAAGAGATAATAGCCATTCATTAAATTGAAATTTTCATGATTATCCTACCACGAGAGGCTGTGACATACGTGGAGCCTTTCTACGCCTGGAATCGTGTAGGTTTAGTAGAAACTATTATAATAACATAGCTCTTAACAAGTTTCCGGTGACTATAAGATCACTTTCATTCGATAATTTCAAGGAAACCTTAAAAAAATTTTCGCTTGTGAACCCATTTTACTCCACGGTTGAATTTTCAAATTGTCCGATTACAGTAAACTCTTTTGAGTTGTAATTTTTAATTGTATTTGTGTTGTCTATACTTTTTTTTATTTTTACAATAATTATTCGTAGCTTATGTTTGTGAAACCAGTGTAAGAACGCAATAAATCTATTCTATTCTATTCACCATTGCACCAATCTGTCCCCAGAACCGCTACCTATTGACGATGGAAAAAGTCCGTCTGTACATCTACTTTATGTTAGATCGGTGGCCGATTTGAGGCTACAAAAAGAAGACGATAGAAGTTAGCATTGTCAGTGCTGAATACATGTGTTGCACAATCAACAACAGCCTAAAATAAGAGACTTGCGTCTAATTACCAATACCAGTATGGGCTATTATCTCGCTTAACAAACATAGGTATTTACAACAGATATAACATTACGTGTGAACAAAATTGACTTGTACCTTTTTTACAAAATGTTTTTGGTGGGATTTTATTTATATCAAAATGAATGTCTATAATATGATTCCATCAACAGTATCATAAGTTCCACCATAGCATATCATGCCATTGTAAAGAATACTTGGGGGTTGTTCATATCTCGTTTATTACAGAAGAAGAACGAAATTACATACAAAATAAACACCTCAAAAAAGTCTAGGGAACACTTCTGAATATCGATATATCGTATCCAGAACGATCAATATGGATGATTTTTTTTTAAGAAATGAACACCTGCATCAATTTCTCACCAAATTATGTAGAGTGCCGCAACAGATTTCAGTTTTTTTTATGAAAAACTGAAAATGCACCAGACGCGACGCTGCTTTATAATCATTTCATGTATTCAGTGTTTCAAATCAGTTAGTTGGTACTTTGTTTCTGTTGTAAGCACAAATAAAAGATTCAAGTTTTGTGATTTGACCATGGAAAGACGACATTTGACTAGAGAAGAGATGTTACGAGCCGTTGGCTCGTAACATCTCCATGGTGGGAGCTCACAACGGGAAGTATCCAGGGTTCTGGGAAGTAGCCCAAGTGTCATAAACCGTTTATGGTCGCGTTTCAATGAAACAGGTAGCGTAGAAAAACGCCATACAGGTCGTTTCAGGAATACTACAGTCGCCCAAGACCGATTTTTTGTTTTACAAGCCAAAAGAGATCGTACTACCACAGCATCTCAATTAGCTCAAGAGCTATCACGAGTTCATAATGTACAAATTTCCGACCAAACTGTGAGAAATCGACTGCACGAAGGTTAACTCCACTCCATCGTCCTTTAAGAGTTCCACAACTGACCCATGGAAATCGCGCTGCTCGTTTAGCTTGGTGCCAAGAACACGTAAACTGGGATCAAGAGAGGTGGGCCACAGTTCTCTTCAGTGATGGATCTAGATTCAGTTATTATCCCGATTCGGGAAGAATACGAATATGGATGAAACGTGGAAAGAAAAACCGTCTCCAGCATGCTCGAGAAGTTGTTAGACAGGGAGGCGGATCAGTGATGTTTTGGGGAGGTATACGCCTTGGTGGAAGAACTGACCTCGTTTACATACAGAACAACCTCACGGAAAATTCTTACGCAAATGAGATTAGTTTTAGCTGTAGTGGTACCGTATCTCCAAACAATGAGTCAAAATCCACTCTTCCAACAAGATAATGCCCCTCCTCATCGTGCAAGAGTTGTCTTGAACGTTCTTGAAGAGAATGATATCGATCTTCTACCGTGGTCATCCTGCTCCCCAGATCTGAATCCCATCGAGCATGTGTGGGACACCCTAAAAAGAAATCTCCTACGTCAAAACGTTTTCCATCATGAACAGGAGTTTCAATTAGCAGTTCAGGGGGCTTGGAATGACTTAGGCCAAGATGTAATAGACAATTTAATATTGAGCATGCCGCGACGATGCCAAAGTGTCATTAATAACAGAGGTGGACCTTCTGGGTACTGAAAAATATAAGTGCTTCCATATCGTTTCGAAAATATTAGTTCAGGATTTTTTTTTGTGTTTTACCAAATTTCGTCATTTTCAAAATTCAAATTTTTTTTAAAATAGGTGCTTTGGAGAAGCCAAATATTATTTTGTTTTCTTGAGCATACATTATATACAATACATCCTAACAAAAACCGAAAGATTTCTATAAATTCGAATCATCAAATTCATATTTTAAAGATATTGGTGTTCCCGAGACTTTTTAGAGGTGTTTATGTCGATTAATAATGCCCAATTTCAAACTCAGTTTATTTTTTCTACCTTTTGAAAAACTCCATTCCTGGACACCTGGTATAATTCATAGCATCAACGTGAAACGCTCTGCACAAAAGTTATTTTTTTAACCCAATAATTATCGTTTCTTACGAAATTCACACGAAAAGAGAAAAATCCAGATAACTTAAAGCCGCGAATTAATCGGTCGGTATCGAACTTATGATTTATAACCGGTATTCGAATTCTGATACTTTTTCACAAATTTCGCTACACACTAAATACCCGTCGGATTAATTAACGTTTCCTATGGAGCAAATGACTGGACATTATGATAATTCAGTCATCCGACGTAGATGCTTATCGACCATTCCGCTATTTACCCCAACCGTAAAAGTAATAAAATTGGAGTCATTATATTTCCAAAATAACTGTAATCACAGTCATCACCTGCTTCAGGATTTTCATAACTTAACCATTTTTATGACCAATACTATTTTGAGTGATATATAATTAAAACAATATGCGCATCGGTCACTTAGAATGAGAATTAAAAAAGTTATATAAAATATACCATATCTTGCAGTATTATCAGAGAAATATTTTAAAATAAGTTAATTCATATATAATGACGAGGCAATTGCATGACAAGATAATCTACAATCAAAAATTTATCCTCGAAAGTAGGTGCTGCTTAGGCTTGTGTTTTTTTCATGTTACAAATACGCGTGAAAACGAGCGAATCTGTTGACATTGCTTGTGGGTTTTATCGCGCATACCATTAGGCGTGTACAGGGTGGATAAATTTCGACGTTTTAGTATTGCAGCTATGTGAAATATTGTGGATAGGGAAAATGACCCCTCCTTTACACCGTATTCTTTTTGCATGATACAGTACGTTTCCGAGTCATTTGGAAATTTTAAAAATTTCCTCAGTCAAGACCCATGTTTCGGTAGTTTTCGAAGTACTGAAATGATCTTAACATTCTAGACCTAGAATATATGTGCTCACTTATTTTTATCCAACGTTTTTTGAGTTATAATGCAAACTTGCGTTTTTTCAGATATGTAACTTTGATTTCAGAATACATCACAAAAGCACCCAACTTATAACAACAATGTCTGAAATTCCGTTAGAACTCTTCAATACTTTCACTAGTTCTTCTTTATAACAGGTCCCCGATGTATCCCAAAAGAAAAGAGTCCAGCGGCGACAAATCCGAGGAACGAGACGTTCATCTTAAAGCCTCCCTTGTTCCAATTCAATTATTGCCAAAATTTAAGTTAAAAATCAGCAACGGCTACAGTTTGGAGATGAAGAGTTCCATTATCTATACAGGGTGCTTCAACAAAAACTAAACTGAGGCTATATCTACCAAGATATTCATTTCTGATCAAAACGCGAAATTAGGTCAATTTTTGTAAAAAAGGTGGTATCTTTGTCTACATCGCCTTGTACGAATTTCCATTTTTAATTGAAACAGTAAAAGATACAGGTTAAGCAACTGAAAGATAGAGAACAATATTTCCCTGAGACTATTCAAGTTTGAGGGAAGTAAAATGGAACAGATCCATTCTGATCAATGGCAGTCATCATCAAGTACCATCCTCTTCTCGAATTTTAACCCCTGGAGCAGGGGTGAAAACCCTTGAAAATTTAGAAGAGGGTAGATGGGTCGAGTGATATCTAGAAATAAAGGTATTATCTTTGTCTGCATTCCCGTGAATGAATTTTCATTTTTGATTGAAAACTGTAGAAGATACAGAGTGAGCTACTGAAAAATGGAGACTATCTATCGCCCAGAGCTATTCAAGAATAAGTGCAAAAAAATGAAACAGATTCATTCCAGATCAAAGGCTGTCATCGAAATATTACCCCTGCTCTAGGGGTTGAGATTCGAGATGAGGGTGATTTCGGAAGATGACAGCTTTTGAGCTAAAATGAATGTATTCCAGTTTTACGCACTAATACTCCAAATGTCTTGGGGCGATAGTCTTCTCCATTTTTCGGTGGCTCACTCTGTATCTGCTACAGTTTTCAATTAAAAATTAAAATTATTTTACGGGAATGCAGACAAAGATAATACCTTCCTTTCGAGTTATCACTCGACCCATCTACCCTCTTCTAAATTTTCAAGGGTTTTCACCCCTGCTCCAGGGGTTGAAATTCGAGATAAGAATGGTACTTGATGATGATTGCCATTGATCAGCATGGATCTGTTCCATTTTACCTCACTGAAACTTGAATAGTCTCAGGGAAATAGTCTTCCCTATCTTTCAGTTGCTCACCCTGTATCTTTTACAGTTTTCATTTAAAAATGGAAAATCGTTCATCACAGTGTAGACAAAGATACCACCTTTCTTTTGAGTCATCATTCGACCCATCCTCCCTATTCAAAATGTTCAAGGATTACAACTCCCGCTTAGGGGGTTGATATTTCAGGCAAGTTTTGTACCCCAAAAGATGTCCCCCTTGAAACAAAAATTAACCTGTTTTTGCGTTTTGTTCAGAAATGAATATCTTGGTAGATATAGCCTCTGTTTAGTTTTCGTTGAAGCACCCTGTATACATTAAAATCAATTGCTGTTCGTTAGTCCCGCTAAAACTCGAGAACAGCTGAACGTATTTATCTTATCTTGGTCTTGAATTGTTCGTGGAGGTCTAGGGAAGGTTGCAAAGTTGAGGAAAATTCGAATAACTGCCGGGAAAACCATAAAATAGGCCTTTTACATTTCCCAAACGTTTTCTAAATGGAATGTAGAGTCAATTTGAACTTCATTGTTATTAAATAAAGTTTCACTTACAGTGTTGTAAGTGAGACTTTTTTAGGTACTCAGAATTGATCGAGTAATCAAAAAAGGAAATATGGAGTAACAATTCGTAAAATCTCAGCAAAGATCAACTTCCAATAAATTCTTTTAATACTCAGTTTACGAGAAATATCCTTTTCCTGACTAAGTCAGAAACTAAGTAACCCCAAAAAAATTTAATGACATTCTCTCATGGAATCACTCGAAATTTGACATTTCAATAAAATGAATACTTACATTGATCTTGTAGAAATCAACCGACCAACATATTTAAAGTATTTATAATCACTTTTGTTTTTATCACAGTCACTGATATCACAATCATCTAAACGAAACTATTCAAAAACCTCACGAAACATTGACTGAATGAAATTGCGTATATCGGTAAAACAGTTCTCCGAATTTACCAACTTTTTGGCGTGTGAAATATGCCACTTTTGACCATGAATAAACTGCTGCTGACAATTATCTTGATTTTTATGAGTAGCTATTGTAGTTAAGTAGGCACATCTGTTTGACTTTTTGCATAATTTCGTTATACCCAAAAAAAAATTGTTATTATTCAATATTGTTAACATGTTTATTTCAATTCATGAGTTTAAGGGGTATTATCACTTCAGAATGAGAATATGGAAGGTTTGTTTAGAATTTTTTAAAGAAATCTTTATTACGTATCAAAGAAAAAACTTTTTACATGTTTTTATACATGAAAAAAAATTATTTTGGTGCCGCATGTAAGTTCTTCGTAGAATGTGGCGCTGATGAAGACGCTTCAAAAATGATTGGTTTTGCGGTTGCAGTAATACACATAGGTTACTTAGTTTCTGACTAAGTCAGGAAAAGGATATTTCTCGTAAACTGAGTATTAAAAGAATTTATTAGAAGTTGATCTTTGCTAAGATTTTACGAATTGTTACTCCATATTTCCTTTTTTTGATTACTCAATCAATTCTGAGTACCTTCTGCTGAAAAAGTCTCACTTACAACACTGTAAGTGAAACTTTATTTAGTAGCAATAAAGTTCAAATTGACTCTACATTTCATTTGGAAAACGTTTGGGAAATGTAAAAGGCCTATTTTATGGTTTTCCCGGCAGTTATTTGAATTTTCCTCAACTTTTAAACCTTCCCTAGACCTCCACGAACATTTCAAGACCAAGATAAGATTAAAATAATTGCTGTTCAGCCGTTCTCGAGTTTTAGCTAGGAAGGTTTACTAACGAAAACAGCACATTTCCCAAACGTTTTCTAAATAAAATTTAGAGTCAATTTAAACTTTATTGCTATTAAATAAATGTAATTGAATTTTAATGTATACGGGGTGCTTCAACGAAAACTAAACAGAGGCTATATCTACCAGGATATTCATTTCTGATCAAAACGCAAAAACAGGTCAATTTTTGTTTCAAGGGGGACATCTTTTGGAGTACAACACTTGCCTGAAATATCAACCCCCTAAGCGGGGGTTGCAATCCTTGAACATTTTGAATAGGAAAGATGGGTCGAGTGATGACTCAAAAGAAAGATGGTATCTTTGTCTACATTGTCATGAACGATTTTCCATTTTTAATCGAAAACTGTAAAAGATACAGGGTGAGCAACTGAAAGATAGGGAAGACTATTTCCCTGAGACTATTCAAGTTTCAGTGAGGTAAAATGGAACAGATCCATGCTGATCAATGGCAATCATCATCAAGTACCATCCTCATCTCGAGTTTCAACCTCTGGAGCAGGAGCGACAACCCTTGAAAATTTAGAAGAGGGTAGATGGGTCGAGTGATAACTCGAAAGGAAGGTATTATCTTTGTCTGCATTCCCCTAAAAGAATTTTCATTTTTAATTGAAAACTAGATCTAACGCTATATCTGAAATCAAAAAATCAAACGAAATTTTGAAAAACATGTATGCAGCTGTATAACCTACCTCGAAAAATAAAAAACTTTTATTCTTTAGGAAATTACAAGTTTTCAAAAAAAAAGTTGAAAAAAAGGCATATATATATACCACAATAGTGCAACCAAGCAGGATGCCGAGAAACGAAGCGGCAGACTGCAGTTTTGCCCTTATTAGGAGCTCATCAGTGTCGCATATCGCTTCTCAGCATCCTACCAAGCTACATCGGGGTACCCTATCAATTCCAGAAAGGACGCACCTCGTACATACGTACGAGAGTCGCCCTCTATGGACCGACACGGCGAACCCGCTACCGGACTTCGAGGAAGATACGAACAATAACAAACAGATGTGAAACGTTGAAAATTCCAAACATTTGGGAGACATCTTTCGCCATTCCGTGAATCAGATCAACGGTAGAAAACGAGCGAAATGATCCCGCTGAAATAGTGCTCTGATTCCGAGATAAGCCTCCCGTCGGTAAATATTTGGTCAAATATCTTCCTCAATAAACTTCGCGAGGAGTCTATGTATGTAAATTCGAGACAAGACGAATTATTCAAAAATCCTTAGATCAATTAATAATCCCTCCTGACAAGAGCTAGTTCCCAAATCTGCCGCCATGCACGCAGCCCCCAAGCGCCACAATAGTGTAACCAAGCAAGATACGGAGAAACGAAGTGGCAGACTGCAGTTTCGCCCTTATTAAGAGCTCATCAGTGTCGCATATCGCTTCTCAGCATCCTACCAAGCTACAGCGGGGTACCGTATCAATTCCAGAAAGGGCGCACCTCGTACATACGTACGAGAGTCGCCCTCTATGGACCGACACGACGAACCCGCTACCGGACTTCGAGAAAGATACGAACAATAACAAACAGTTGTGGAAACGTTAAAAATTCCAAACATTTGGGGTACATCTTTCACCGTTCCGTGAATCACATCAACAGTAGAAAACGGAGGGTTTATTCATTGATCTGCGGATTTTTGAATAATTCGTCTTGTCTCAAATTTACATTCATAGACTCCTCGCGAAGTTTATCGCGGAAGATATTTGACCATATATATATATATATATTCAAATCCGGTGATCATTTGATCGAACACCAATTCTGGTCTCCTCATCTGAAAAAGGAATATTTCGCCAATTCTCAATATTCCAATTTTGGTGCTCGATACACCAATTAAATCTGTTAATTTTTTGTTGTCTGATTACCTGTGGAATCTTAAGGGGCTTTTGCTGTATAAACCCCTTGAACGAAGTCTATGACGTAACGTTTTGACTGATACACTGATGCCTGTTTCTTCCAGAAGTATGTCTTTGGAATCATACTCCAAAGACTTCGCACTAGGGTATCTTCTTGCAATTTGGCACAAAAAGCGGTCTTGTTTTTCAGAAGTGATCTTCCTACGACTTTTCCTAGGCCTATTTTGTAGAGATTGTAGCTCCACGTATTGGGCGTAGGTTTTTTGAATCACCCCCTGTTATACCCCCATCGTAGCCGCTATATCCCTCTGTGTCACCCCTTCTTCAATCCTCTGCACAACGGACAATCCAACGTAAGGCATTTTCAATTATGATCATAGGCTTTTTTCAATTCTAAGTGACGACTGAGTACAATATCCCAAACGTGTGGTGATAATTCAACATTTCGTATCATACTATCCAGTTTTTTTTACAACAAAATACTTCATTCTTCACAAGTAGTCAAAGATCCATGGTTAAAAACAATCAATAACGTAAAATACCAAGTGATTCCATATAAATTTGGTTGTGTGTACATAAGTAACGTCCAGGTTGCCACATAAAGTGGTTAGGTTAGGTTTCCTTTTTGTTATTTTACCTGAGTTTATTATATACGAGTACCATTGATTAATGTAAGTTATGTTCACATAAATAGAATTTATTATGAGTACGATAATTTTACTTGTTTTCTTATGTACGTAGTCACGTACAATATTTTGTCATCAATAAAAATAATCATTTAATTTAGATAAATGTCTGAAATACTGTACTTACTTATTACCCAAACTACTATGTGACTACAGACCCCCGACACTGTGACAACCATCCCTGACATAGGGCTGAAAAAAACACTTCTCTTTTTTTAGAAATATTACTATAATTTGTCTTCAGATGATGATAGATCAGAAATGTTTATTTTTTCAAAAACTATAGTAAATACACTATTAATTAATATATAAATGTCATCATGAACTAAGAACCTAGTCACTAAAATTGAAGAAGATAAAAAATGTGACTTGCAACCCCGGTCACCCGTACACGGCGCTGCGAAATGAACTTGGTAATATGCCCAAACAAATTGCCTCATTTCTGAATCGAAACAATCCAGAAGAATATAATAAGACTGGTATTGTCTCCGCCGTACTTCAGTGACAACGTTAGTAAATGCGGATATTTCACCACTAAAAAAAACATGCTGGCTGGAAATCTTCTCAAGTTCCAGAAGGATACATATAAACATCTTTGCAAAATCGAATAAATATTGCAAATCAGTGAGTTTTGTCAATTAATAGAGCTAATTCAGTAGCAACCGTCCCTTCATCTTTCAGTTTTTCATGTTACGCCACTGTTCAATCTACCTCAAATAATCAGTCCATTTTGCAAAATACAACTGAAAACTTGTCAATTTTTAATTTCAATTATTGTTCAAATTTTATTAATATTAATATTAATAAAATGTAATTACAAATGTCTCAATACATAACTTCTTTTATTGTTTTTTAGATGTAATTTATTTGTTTCTATGCCTGCGGTCGTGGAGAAAATACAGTCTGTTAATAGATAAGAATGAAGAAATTCTATACCTAGTTACATAATAAACTATTTAACAGGGTTTTACATAATAATATGTCACAACTTGACAGGGTAAATCTACGTGCAATTTAAAGAAAAAAAGTTCATATAAACATAGGTCCGCAAAAGCTTCGTTACGAAGCTACAGGGTGTTGAAATTTCCGGAAAAATTGGATTTTTCTTCGAAACTCATGCTGTTTTTGAGATATTCAGCCCATATGTGGAATGCAAGCTGGTTTTCACAGCCTCCATCATTACATCATCAAGCAGCTCGTTCTGTCCACTGCTGGACATAAGCCTCCCGTAAACTATGCCACATCCTTCTGTTCTGTGCCGTCTGTATACAATTCGTCTGGATGCGTTTTATATCGTCAGACCACCTTGTTGGGGGACGTCCTATACTTCTTTTTGCTTCGTGTCTTGGTCGCCATTCTAGAATTTTCTTGGTCCATCTTCCGTCGGTGGTTCTTGCCAGATGTCCGGCCCATTTCCACTTAAGTGTGGCGATCCTACTAATAGCATCCTCAACCCCACTTATTTGCCTGATTATGTCATTTGATATTCGGTCTCTAAGGTATAATCCGAGCATGCATCTCTCCATGGCACGCTGGGCCACTCGAACTTTATTGGCCGATTTCTTGGTAAGAGTTAAAGTTTCCGCGCCGTAAGTCATGACAGGCAACACACACTGGTTGTAAACTTTTCGTTTCAAACAAATTGGGATATCTGATTTTAAGATATTGCTCAGTTTACCAAACGCTGCCCAAGTAAGGCCAATTCTTCTCAAGATTTCACAGGTTTGGTTGTCTCGACTTATTTTGATTTCATGTCCAAGATATTTGTAGGCTTGGACTTGTTCAATTTCAGCATCACCTATCTGAATATTTCCACTTGTAACGAGATTGGTCACATTGTGTTTTAGATGCGTTCAGCTTTAGTCCAACACTTTCAGAAGCTTGTTTCAGCCTTTCAAGCATTTCTTTTGCATCTCCTATGTTTTCGGATATGAGGACGATGTCGTCGGCAAACCTAAGGTGGTTCAAGCATTCCCCATTAATATTTATACCCATATTTTCCGAGTCTATCCTTTTGCACATATTCTCGAGTAGGGTTATAAAGAGTTCTGGCGAAATCGGATCTCCCTGTCGCACGCCCCTCTGTATTTCGAATGTTTCTGTTTTTGCGTGAAGTTTCACACAAGCTGTGGCATGATCATATATGTACTTTATCTGTGCCATGTATCGATGGTCTATGCGACACTCAGCTAGAGCCTCTAACATTTTACGTTGGTTTATGAAAAGCCATCATTACACGTCCTAGATTTTAACTGAAATTCACAAGGTGTTTCCTTTTCCGAGGCCATGTCTCCTTTTGCCCTCTCAAACTCTTTTGCAGTACGCCACTGATTAGCATACAATCAATTTTCGTCATCTTTGTTCAATCTAGAAACTTTTTTAACACTTGTAATTTTCTCGTACCTCCAACCGTGTTCGTATGAAAAATTATTGAATTTGAGTTATTTGAATTGTATGTTATACGCTAAATGAAAAAAATGATAGAAATACTCGATGAGTATGCCCAAAATTTGCTTTTATTTTGATAGCTCGTCTTCTGAAACTCAACTTATACTTATTCAATATCAAACTAAAGAAAAAGAACAATTAAAAACTAAATAAATTGCTCGAAGTGTCCTCCACCTGCAAGAAGACAGGCCTCTGTCCTTCTTCGCATATTATCACGCACTCTTTGAAATATTCCTGGGGTATTCCTTATCGTGTCACAAGAGGTTATTATTCGATTTCTCAATTCTTCTACTGTGTTCACTGGAGTGGTATAAACTAAACTTCTGAGATATCCCCATAAGAAAAAGTCTAAACAATTTAAGTCTGGGGACCTAAGAAGCCATGGTTCTGGCTCACTCCGACCTATCCATCGGTTGTTGAATGAATTATTCAAGAATTCCTGAGCTTCTCCACTGAAATGTGCTGGTGCCCCGTCATGCATGAACCACATTATGTTTCTGACCAAAAGCTGCACATCCTCGAGCAATAAAGGTAAATCCTCCTCAAGAAATTGCCGATAAGCGGGACCGTTTAGTCTGTTAGGCAAAAAAATGGTCCAATCAAATAATTTCCAATTATTCTGCCCCAGACATTGAGTGAGAATTCTTGTTGATGATGAGATTCTTCAATCAAATAGGAGTTTTCCTCAGCCCAATAATGATTGATGTGAAAATTTGTGATAGCAGTTCTCGAAAAGTAAGCTTCGTCTGTGAACATTATTTCACTATCAAAATGAGCATTATCTCTAGTTTTATCTAAGAACCATCGGCAGAAATTCTGTCTTGAAGGAAAATCTCGTGGAAGTGGTGTTTGGACGATTTGGGAGTACAATAAAAGTCAACTGATTTCTAATTTCTCTTGTACTGACATGAGGATTCAAATCAATACAATTCAAAACTGCTTCCTCAATATCTGGAGTTCTCTTAGTTTCAGTTGCAATTTAAATGATTATTTGCAGTAATAGTACCAGTTTCCCTCAACCTTCTGTAGATATTTGAAAATATTCGCCTGTCTATTATTATTCGATTTGAAAAGCGCACCTGATATAATCGCCTAGATTCGATTGTAATTCCGTTAACCAGACCATACATGTAATGGATATCAGCCAATTCGGCGTTAGTAAAATTAGCCATTTTTTCTTACAGCAATAACTTCAAAAGTCTTAAAACTAATCGTCAATTTAATAAACAATTCTAGCAGACACAGATCCAACTTCAGCAACTGTCAAAATAAATAAATAAATGAAAATTCAAAGCCTACTAGTGCCTTCAATTTATCGAATGCATACAATCCTTTAATAATTTTTTGCTGCAGAATGGTCGGAGATACAAAAAAATTACAGGTGTCAAAAAAGTTTTAAATTGAACGAAGATGACGAAAATTGATTGTACGCTGTTCAGTGGAGTACTGCAAAAAAGTTTGAAACACCTTGTAGATTCTGGTTAAAATATAGGACGTGTAATGATGAAGACTGTAAAAACAAGCTTGCATTCCAAATTTGAGCTGAATATCTCAAAATCTGCAGGAGTTTTGAAGAAAAAAAAAATTTTCCGGAAATTTCAACACCCTGTAGCTCCGTAACAAAGCTTTTGCGGATTTATGTTTATATCTTTTTTTCTTTAAATTTCACGTAGATTTATCCCCTCAAGTTGTGTCATACTATTATGTAACACCCTGTATAAGTTCTAACTAATGTGTTTTCATTGTTACAATTGCATATTTTTATCGGTTGAAACAAAAGGCCTACCATGAAGAATACGTAGGAGATTTCGAATGAAATTCACTCATGAAAAAGATGATCATTTTTCGAAGACCTGTTAGTTATAGCATATTTAAAGAGCGTTGAGAGTTTCCAAATATACTCTTCCTAATTTGGAGGCGAAGAAATTAAAATAAAAGCACCATTCAACTGCGATACCAATCGAATGCTCCGCGGTTTTATTATAAATAGCAATCATCCTCAATTTCCATGAAAAAATTCACTCGATGTTAATGGATTTACATCTTTCAAATTGAAGAATAATAAGGCGGCGATACACAGTGAATCATCGATACAATTTCAATTAATTTTTTTTTCTATATTAGCCAGATGTGTTTGTTTTGCTTTCTCTAGTGTTGGTTAGTAATGACGGCTTTCAGAAATAAATTTTTCGTCTAACCACCTGTTAGAAGCGGACAAACTAAGATGATGGTGCTTCATGTAGGTCCACTTATCATTCTCTTGAGTAATATTTACACAAATCTCTAAAGTAAATAAAAGATAAATAGGTGTTATTAGAAGCGGCTACCCACACATAAAGAGTGAATTCTTGTATAATTTGTTGAAAAACATATTAACCTACATAACTATTAACATACGCCTCAACGAATATATGAAGAATATGCATTGATGAGGCAGAAAGATCGATACATTTTGAATCAATATATAGGGTGATCAAGTTTCTATAGCGGAGAATTTAGAGACCATTAAAGAATCGAAAAATATAATGTGTTTGATATACAGGGATATCCACCGGGACCGTCCGTTAAAAGCTTTTTGAGTTCTAATTACAATATCAAGCTGAAATTTTATACGCGGCCATAACTAGCGATTTCCAATTGAAGTGAAATATTTTCGAAATGGTACCATTTCCGGTTATACCGGAAGTGGGTCATCACTTTGTTATTTCAAATGGCAATCTACCTTTTTTATTATACATCCAGAACCGACATTTGAGCAAGGCATAAAATACCCAAGTTGTTGGCACTTATCTGTCAGAACTTTTGACAGATTTAAATATTTTTGTTATAAACTCGATTTTTGGGGAACATTTAAAAAAAATTGTAGCTCGTAGATCTTTTGCACTACAGACACAATTTTTGCTAGGGTGGATAGAAGAAGGATCAAGGAATTTTTTAAGCAATCTACTCATGTCAAATGTTTATTGACTTGTTTTGTATGGCTTTTTCAATTTGTCCTTTTTCAAACAGCAATAACTCAATTGTTTCAAATTGCACGTGCCAATTTTTATATCGCCATCAGATGAAGCGTCGAATTTCAGATGGAATTGTATCAGCATGTACTATACCCATCTCTTATAGTTCCGAAATAATTTGGGAATATATTGAATTTTGATGATTCTGCAAGAACTAACAGAGAATGCTTTGAAATATTTTAATCAAGTAGCTGAACTGGCTACGCCCACCTGACAGGTGCCTAAAATTAATGTACTTGTCACTTCGTTCATTTGAATTCGATATTTCAACAAGAATTGTTGGTAATTTGAAGTGAAAATTTTTGAAAATCACCAGATTGATAATAAATTGGCTGATTATTCAAACGAGGATATGTTTAATCTCTTTTTAATTCATGGCGAATGTCAAAACGTGGTGGATAGAACTTGCAGGCAATTTAATAACCAATTTCCAAATTTAGCGCCTATGAGTAAAACAAAATTTCGAAGGATTAGAAGCAATTTTCTGCAATTTGGAGGAACAAAATACATTGAAACTAGAAGAAAACCAATTCTCGAGGACGACAACAATCAAATTAATACGATAGCGTATTTTCGTACCAATCCACATGCGTCTATTAAGTCAGCATCAATGGATATTGGATTGAGTTATACTTCCATTCAAAGGATCCTTAAGAAACATAACATGTACCCGTATTATCATTATTATCAGACTACAAAAATTGAAACCTACTGACCTTCCCAAGCGGCTGAATTTCTGTGAAAATTTATTAATTCGGCTTCAAGAAGATGAGACAATTCTGCAAAAAATTATATGCTCTGATGAAGCCAAGTTCATGAAAGTGGAATAACCAACAGGAGAAATCGACATTTTTGGGCCACGGAAAATCCACATTTCATTGAGGTTATTGATTTCCAAAATAAATTCAGCTTATCACATTTATGAGGAAAATCTTAATGGACAAAGATACCTGGAAATTCTGAGAGGAGCATTAGGAAATTTTTTAGATGGATTACCCCTTAACATTCAGAGGGATTGCTATTACCAAATGGATGGCACATAAAACACGAGCTGTCGATCGGCAGCTAACAGAAGTGTTCGAGGATAGATGCTGGAGTAATCAAGGACCAAATTTATGGCCTCCGCGTTCTCCGGTCCTGACGCCCCTTGATTTTTATTTAGGGGCAAAATCGAGAGTGAAGTGTATCTTATTCCTGTAAGAAGTAAAGAAGAATTACTAGAGCGCATTCATATTGCTTTTCGTAATATTGATCCTGAGGAAACCAGGAGGACAACTCATCATATTCACATACGAGCTGTCAAGTGCATCGAGCAAAATGGGGCCCGTATTGCACATTTATTCAGATCGTAAATTAGTTTTCACCTATGATGTTTGCTATCCTTTATTCGTATTAATGTAGTTATCTTCGATGATTGCTTTTCGCTTAGTTCCTACAATTATTATTCATCCGAATTGTAGAAAATTCCTTCTAATGCTTCGAAATTTCATTTGACTCATAGACGGTAAATTTGGAAATTGGTTATTGAATTGCCTGCAATTTCTACCCACTACTTTTTGACATTCTAAAATGAATTAAAAAAAGATTATATATATTTTCGTTTGAATAACCAGTGGTTTTATTCCAAATGTGTTGTATGTTTTGAATATTTTCCATCTGAAATAACGACAATTCTTGTTGAAATATCAAATTCGAATGAACGAAGGTACAAGTACATTAATTTTAGGCACCTGTCAGGTGAGCGTAGCCAGTTCAGCTACTTGATTCAAATATTTCAAAGCATTGTCTGTTAGTTTTTGCAAAATCATCAAAATTCAATATATTCCCAAATTATTTCGGAACTATAAGAGATGGGTACAGTACATGCTGATACAATTCCATCTGAAACTTGACGCTTCATCTGATGGCGATATAAAAATTGGCACGTGCCATTTGAAAAAATTGAGTTATTGCTGTTTGAAAAAGCCAAATTGAAAAAATCATACAAAACAACGTAATAAACATTTGACATGTGTAGACTGCTTGAAAAATTCCTTGATCATTCTTCTATCCACTCAAGCAAAAATTGTGTCTGTAGTGCAAAAGATCTACGTGCTACAATTTTCTTAAATGTTCCTCAAACATCGAGTTGATAACAAAAATAATTAAATCTGTCAAAAGTTTTGACAGATAAGTGCCAACAACTTGCTCAAATGTCGGTTCTGGATGTATAATAAAAAAGGTAGATTGCCATTTGAACTAACAAAGTGATGACCCACTTCCGGTATAACCGGAAATGGTATCACTTCGAAAATATTTCACTACAATTGGAAATCGCTAGTTATGGCCGCGTATAAAATTTCAGCTTGATATTGTAATTGGAACTTAAAAAGTTTTTAACGGACGGTCCCGGTGGATATCCCTGTATACATTCTGTCGAAAATATACGGGGAATTGGTCAAGGAAACACAAATTTATTGTATCACCTTCCGAAATAATACATTTACGCCAATGAATATTCAATAATCAAAACATTTTTCAAACGCTTTTCCCAGAACCGACTTCAGCTCTAGGCGCAAATTCTCTTTTATGTCTTCTATGGATTCCAAACCTCGAAGTGGTAATGTAACTTTTGGAAAGAAAAAAAAGTCCGCCAGGGTCATATCAGGTAAATACGGTGGTTGTTCGATGGTATTTATTGAGTTTTGGTCAGAAATTCATTCACAATGATAGCTTTCTGAGATGGTGCATTATCGCTCGTCCGAAGCTCTATTTCCAAAATATTTTCACTTCAATAGCACTTCCGGTTATACCTGAAATACATACCAACTTTGTTATTCAATACAGAATATCCCGTATATCGATAACTGATTCCATAACACTTGTTACTACAACTACAAAAATTCTTAACACATACGAGGATGGATTGATAGTTTCTGCCCTGACCAAGAACACAACGTTTTTGAGAATTTTTTCTTTATTTTTCAACATAATCTCCTTTAAGGCTGATACATTTCTCATAGCGGTGTTCTAGTGTAGTAATGCCATCTCTATAGGCTGATTCCTCAAGTTCCTGAAAAATTCCCATTTACAGCTTCGATTACTTCTTCATTGCCCGCAAATTTCTTACCGCCAAGCTATGTTTTGAGGTTAGGAAATAGATAATAGTCACTCGGTGCTAGGTCTGTAGAGTAGTGAGGGTGCGGCATCAATTCGAACTTCAGATCATAGATTTTAGCCATGGCAACGTGCGAAGAATGCGCTGGTGCGTTATCGTGATTAAACGAAATTTTTTTCTTCGCCAAATGAGGTCGTTTAATTTGCACCCCGTGGCTAAAACGTTGCAATAAGTCTGCGCTGTCTTGACAAGTGATAAATTCACCCCTTTCAAGGTAATCAATGTATATAATACATCTTGCCGATACAATTGTTTTTGCCTTCTTTGGAGTTGGTTCCCTTGTCCCTTTCCACTGTTTAGACTGTTGTTTGGTTTCAAGAGTGTAGAGGAGGACCCAAGTTTCGTCAACAGTAACGAATCGACGCAAAAATTAGCTTGGATTATACTTATGCAGCCCCAAATTGGCAGTAGAAATCTCTTCTTTAATTTCCGTCGGCGTTAAGCCCTTCAAATAAAAGTATTTGATGACAGCACGTTCTCCCAATTTTTCCATTTTCACAAACAACACAGAGGCGTCTTGTTCAGCGTGCTCTCAAACGTAAGCTAACATGGCGATGGGGCTCAAACTATGCCTACAAGCTATCAGAGGATGGTAGTGTTGAAAGTCACCTCCGAAGTAGGCCAAGTAGCGCCATCTTTTGGCCTGGCCGGAAGCTTATGAAAAATGAATTAAGTATTTGCTCATTTGTGTACCTAGCCATTCTGTTCGAATTAATTCCACTGACAGTTAAAACAATAATAGTTATTTATCTATGCACGTGCAGGAATCTGAGCCATCTTTGACAACTGTAGGTAGGTACGTAAAATTCGTTTTTTCGCCATAACTTGAGAACTTGAAATCTCAGGTACAGGGTATGTATAGGGTACTTCATTTAGTTTTTTACGGCGAATATAATGAATTGAAAAAACTATGGGTTACAACTTGAAAAAAGTTAGTTTTCGATGTTTCTCCTTTTCGAAATGTGAGGTGGAAAAAAGAGCACTCTGTATACGGACTGAGATTCAGTCGGATATCAGTTATATCCTGCATAGTTTTTGATTCAGACAACATCTTTCATTATTTTGGTAGCTCACACCGTTCTCGAGATATATCAATTCTTTCAAAATGCCTAATACGATAATCTTCAATTAAAACTAGGATATTTCATGAACGAAACAAGCTAGACATATGTGTTAGGTATTTTTGAAGTTGTAGTAACAAGTGTTATCAAACCAGTTATCAACTTACAGGATATTCTGTATTAAATAACAACGTTGGTTGTTCCGGTTATACCGGAAGTGCCATTGTAGTGAAAATATAGAAATAGAGTTTCGAAACAGCTGAATTAACTGCCAAAATTTCAAAACGATATTTAGTTCTCCATAAACACTCAACTTGGGATACCCTGTATATTAGTTTAACTATCAAATCTGAAGACAGAATACAATATGTCGAAATATTCAAAATTTTGTCATCCGGGATTATTCTTTAGTAAACTTTGTCTTAGTTTTCGAAAAATTTCATCGGCCAGCCAGGTTGTTGTGAATAAAATTTTCGCCGAACTTCACACAAAGCTAATAGCCGAATAAGTGATTTAATATAACATTCATGTCAAAATATTATTTGTTAAAACCTTAAAACACTTATTTGCATGTTGTATCAGTCTCGACAGAGATTGTGTTAAACATCCAGGCCGTAATATTTCAAACCACCCTCGTACATCTTCACTAAGTATTGAATCCCAAATAATAAGATTTTCTCACGCTTTCTTACCGAGTTGAACCTTAACTTGAATGGAAATTTAATTTACAAGTACTAAGGGACATTCACTATTCCCCAGAGATTACTATTCGGCAACAACAAAAGAAAATTATGCTGCGACAATACCAATTTTCCTAACAAGAGTTATTTATTCCTACAGATACAATCTTGAGATACAGACCATTTGTCGGACCAAATAAAGAAGAATTGATTTGATTATTTAGTTATTTCTGTCTCAAAGTTTCCTTTTTTTCTTAACAAGTAAATCATGTGGAATAACAAGTCGCGGCCATCTTGTTTGTAATACAATTTGTTTGATATAACATTCTTGGTGAATTAATTTCGATCGACAATGTGCATTGTGCATGAAATTTCAACTTTCATCAATAATATGGAAATAGAAAAATCTCTTTAAATTATTTTGAGATGACCTTAATGAAGAATATGACGTTCTCGTGACTTTATTGCAGCCTTATACCCCGTAAGCTTGCTCAAAATCAAGTTGTTGTGAGATTTAAGTCAATTTGAGATCGTCAAACAATTTTGAAAACCATGTTGACCTTGTGTAACGCCTTTTACAATATATTTCAAGCATGCTTGATCGGACTCTGGTCAGGCAATGTTTCAGATTGATTTCATGCAGATTTAAAATACCCGTCGTAGCAATTGCAATAAGAGAGGAAAGATTATCATGCAAGAATATGAAGGTTTTGCCAATTGCTGCAGCATATAATACAATTTTGATGGTATCGAAAATTTTTGCACTTCTATACAAGTATATAAAAGATCAACTCAACAACCCTTGGGTTCATACCCATATAAATACATATAAATGTTTTACCGCTTTTCTTCTCAATCAAATTTTACCGATTTCTTTTTTGATACTTTAAATTGAAGAACTCTAATTGTTATTTCATCTTATTTATAGTCATCTATATGAATTGGACTAGAACTAAATCTATTATCGTTTAATCTTCTAAATTTTTACTTTTTTTTCTATTATTTTAACTCTTTGAAACACGAACTTATTATATTAATTCAATCTCCTTCCAATAAATTTTTTAATTCCATTTTACAAACTACAATAGAAACCCCCTTTCATTCTTGATTTCCTGAAATTATGGAAAGTTTAACTTGAATTAATTCTTCTGTAAAACCTCTAACTTCTTCAGGTGAGTACTCTCCATCCCACCCCAGACCAATATCCCGTACGATAAAATTGACCAAACTAAAGCGAAATAGAGGACTCTTAGCTGGAACACCGAGCAGAAGCCCCTACAGATTTTCAGCAGTGACAAAATACCTCTTAATTTTCTCAAAAGTGACTCAATATGGAGATTCCAGCGAAGATGACAGTCCATAGTTAATCCGAAATATTTAAAACTTAAACTTCTCTTAATTTCGAAACTTTCATCTCCCAGGGTTATATTCATCCGAACAAGATAAGGCAGATGAGAAGCGTAACTGGTTAATGGAACAAGAAATGTTTTATACATATTAACGGTGAGTAGTTTAAGACAAAAAAAACTTAAGATTGACCGAAATCCCTCCTCAACTCTTCGCTTCAATGATGACCAGGAGTCATCCCTAAAGAAAACTAAAGAAACTATTTCTCCACATGAAGGCAAGTGAAAGAGGTCATTGATTATATGCAGAACAATATTGGGCCTAAAACGGTCTCCTGGGGAACACCATATTGCACATATCTATCCCCGCTCTCGATACCGTCCATCACTACAGTCTGCTTTCAGGTAACTCTCCATCAATTTAAATGACACTCCTCTGAAACCTATACTTTCCAGAGTTTGAAGCAGACAACAATGAGAGACGGTATCGAACGCCTACGACAGATCCACAAATATACAGAGTGAAGGGACGCCATCATCTAAGGCCTGATAAATTTTAGACAGTATGTTCATCATTGCGTCCTCAGTGGATTTCCACTCCCTAAAGCCATATTGCTTGTTTGAAAGTACCTCGTATTTTTCCAAGAAATTCACAATAGTATCCTTCAAAATTTTTTCGAAAACTTTACCGACAGCGGAAATAATAGAAATATGCCTATAATTAAATGGTAGCGCTCTATCACCTGATTTAAAGATAGGTTCAACAATGGCTGATTTGAAGGGAGAGGGAAACTCTCCTTCACTTACTCACTTATTCATAACGAAAGTTAAAGGGGAAGAGATTGAATTTACACAATGTTTTAATGTCTCGGAAGTTCTTCCATCCCTGCCAGGGGATTTTCCGCACTTTAAACTGTTTATTGCACTTGCAACATCGGGAATTAGAATCTCAGTAAAACCAAAGGAATTCTCACTACTTTTAGAACTATGCACTTCCTCACTCTTGCAGCCAGCTTCGAACCGATTTCTGCAAAGTAGGCGTTGGAACAATCGACGATTTGCTGCCGGTGTGTTAGCACAGTCTCATCATCCGTTCTCATACAATCAATGTTAATTCCCCTCCCCTTCTTTCCACTCAAATCTTTCACGCACTTCCATAAACAATTTGAGTCAGAACCAATTTGTCTTTGTAAATACTTATTTTTTGCAGACCGGATTAAATCATTTAAGAGGTTACGATATTTCCTAAATTCAGTTTTCCCTTCAGGATCCCTTATCACCCTCCTGTATAAATCATTCTTAATACCCACTGATTTTAAAAGTCCGTTTGTCATCCAGATCTTTCGCTTACAATGTTTCCTCGATATTTTCGAAGTTTCTGTGCAAGATTTTATGTGGTGTTTTAGAGTATCAACGAACGCCTGTGCACAGTCCTCCGCAGAACCAACGTCATAAATATGTCCCCAGTTCTCCCCCTCGAGTCTCTCAGCCAACAGAGTGTAGTCAATTTGAGACATATACTGAACCTTGCCCCTTATGTCAGACTTACGATTCTTTTCAGGGAAAGTGATACCAAAGATAACTGGGTTATGATCTGTAATATTAATTCGCCAGGCAACAGGACAAAACTGTCTAGGGAAAACTTACTCTTCACAAATATGTGGTCAAGAAAGGACACAGTATCACCCTGCTTTTCTAGCAGATAGTATTACAGACGAGTAGCCTGCAAATATCACTTCACATGATTCTGCAAGAGTTTCTCAAACCTCAGACGAAATTGAAAACAGACGTTAAAATGTCAAACAACAACTGACTTTAACCAATGATTTGAATTGTGGAGGCCGTTACTTGATGTAGATCCATGATATAAATGAGATAAAAAACACAGGTTTAACTTTAATCTACACTTTATTTGAAAAAAATCGACGACGTTTCGCTGACACAGCAGCTTTATCAAGAATGACAAACAGAATGAAGAGTATGGTATTATAAACAAATCGTAGAACAAGTTGGATGAATAACAGGAAAAACCCACACCGAGCCATTGTACAGTTAGTATGAAAGGTAATTAAAAAAAGTTAATTAGGAGTGACTAATTCACATCTACCTGCTCATTCAAAAGCTTGTCCGAATGTTTGTATCTATTTATTTCTAATGCTTCTAGGAAATCTAATTTTGAACTTTTGATTTTATATGTAATATGTCAAAGTTTTTATTGAATGAATGGTTTTCTTTTATTAAGTGGTTTGAATAATTTGAATCAGATTTATTTTTATCGAAGCTACGTTTATGTTCAGATGTTTTTATGCCAAAACTCCTATAGGTCCTACCGATATAAATTTTATCACAAGAACCGCAATTGAGTTTATAGATTCCTGATTTACTTGATTTTTCAACACGAGATTTATTATTTTCAATATGTTTACCTAAGTTATTAGAAGTTTTGAAAGTTATATTAAGATTTTGTTTGACGAGAAAGGATTTAATATTTGTACTTGCAGAAATGCTGAATGTTAAACTGTTGAATATTTTATAGTCTTTATGAATAGGATATACTTCATTTATTGCTTTCTGATACAGTTTTTCACGAATGATAAGATCTATCATATCCGGATTATATGAATTATTAATGGCTATCTGTTTGATGATGTTTAACTCTTTATTATAATCTTAAACTGATAAAGGTAAATTGAGTAACCGATGTACCATGCTGTTGAAAGCTGCAACTTTGTGTTGAATTGGATGTAATGAGTAGTTATGTATAATTGTATCAGTATGTGTTGGTTTACGAAAGACCGAAAAAACATGATTATTATTTCGGAAACACTAGAGAGCACAAAATATCAACAATGAATTCTTCATGTTTATCAATGTAGAAATACAAATTTTCAAAGAAAACCGCTCGGTAAATAACTGAGATAACACAGGTCTGCAACAAAATACTGTCTGGATATTTTCAACTGATTTCTATGTATTTAGGTGTTCTGAAAACTAAAAACATACTCAAAAAATTCCAGAACGTAAGGTTATTTTACAAAACGCAAAATTTTATTACAAAAAACGTATTTTTTGGGCTAAAAAAGGAATAACTTTTAGTATAAATGATAGGTATAATTTTATTTCGATTACTGTTTTAAAATGTTTACAGGACATAACTATCATTAATTTCTAAATAAGGATTACTCTGTTTGACCTATATTAACTAGTTTAAACATGTTGTAACCTGAACGTGCGCGCTCCGATAATGTAGAGGTGGCGCGGGACAATTACGTGTTAACTCATCATTGTTTTATAGATCTTGGTTCAATACAGTGCAATGTGGTCTGTGCGGATGTGTGTGAACTCTTCGGATAGTTTCTGTTACATTTGTGGAGAATATATGACATTAAAGCAACAAGATAATATTACGGACTTTGTAAAATAAGTATACCTCATAAAGTCTGCAAACGATGTGTTGAAGACCTTCAAATTGGTTTATGGGCAAGAAAAAAGCTTTCCAATTTGCGATTCCTATGGTATGGCGCGAGCAAAAGAACCATAGTGATGATTGTTACTTTTGTTCGTGTAATGTGAAAGGGTATAATTCAAAACGGAAGCAGTCAATTTCATACCCCAATCTGCAATCAGCTTTTCATCCCATCCCTCATGGGACCGAAATGCCAGTACCCAAGGTCCCTGCTACCTTGGAAGGGGTTCCAAGTTCTGAAGAAAATGGTGCTATTAGGTACAGCACCATCTTCGTCAGAACTTGACCAGTCAACTTTGGAATTTCAAGATGACAGAAGTCCAAAATTGTTCTCCCAAGGCGAGCTTTATGATTTGGTAAGAGACTTGAATCTTCCCAAAAACGCTGCTGAGTTGCTTGGATCAAGGCTCAAAATCAGGAACTTATTTACCACTTATTTTACCACTGCTTCACATAAAGCTGGGATTGATGAAGCAATTTGTAAAGTCACTTCCAAGAGATGGAAATTGCTTCAAATACTTAATCTCAATGTTTCCTGGCCTCTCGGAGGCAAAGTTGAAGGAAGATGTTTTCGTTGGACCAGATATCAGACGGCTTATGGCTGATCCACTATTCGTCACAACCATGACGGATCCTCAAAGAGAAGGGTGGATTGCCTTTAAGGAAGTTATAACAAAATTATTAGGCAATAACAAAGACCCTAACTACAAACAAATCGTCAAAAGAATGTTAAAAGCATTTCAAGCGTTAGGTTGCTTAATGAGTTTAAAAGTACATTTTCTTCATACCCACCTCGACTATTTTCCAGAAAATTTAGGAGACGTGAGTGAACAGCAAGGTGAACGATTTCACCAAGATATTAAGGAAATGGAAGGAGATGGAAAAAGGTACCAGGGAAGATGGATCGTCTCAATGATGGCAGACTACTGTTGGACGCTTGAAAGAGACCTTCCAGATGCTTCCCACAATCGAAAATGTACCAAAAGGAGTCTCACTTGGAAAAAGAAATGTGTTTACAGCTCACTAATTAATGTATTTTAGTTAAGAAAATAAGTTTTGATACGCAATTATAAATTACTTTATTTAAAAAAAAAATCATATTTTATTTCAAGATAACTTGTATAGAGTAGACACCTACATTGTAAGAAAACGTGACGTGCTAGGACAAAATGAAAGTCATTTTCGAATCCAGCATACCCAAAAACATAAGAATTACACAAAGAAACCAAAACAGCTTTCAACTTTTTTTTTTTGCGGACTTGTGTAATTAACCGTTCCGATACTTTTGCCGAACCCTGTATATTTACTGACCTAATATTGCAGTACCTCACATATAAATGCGTTCAATATCGAAAAATTCAATTCTATAGATATTGCAAAATGCTGACGAGGTCATTTTATGGATAACAATCCTTTCCAGTAATTTTCAGATTAATGTGTCGGATCAGATCATAAACAATGAGATGTACATTTTTTGAATTGTCCACATATCCTCGGGTACAGATCGAACAATATCATCATAAGTCAATCAAGTTGGCAGGATTTATCCGTCATCTTCTAGGAGTGTTTCTAGGACTCCCTTTCTTTCCCTTGTGTTGCGAGGAAAAGATTTACCATACAATGGCGCACATGTCTCCATTGGATGTCTTATTGTCGATAAAGAATACATTCTCCTCTTTCTTTGGCTGCGTAATGTGTGATAGCTCTGTAGGATTTAGTTCTTTCCGCGGATATGCGAACATTAAAAGGTATTGTGTTGTTCTTTGGTTGTCAACAAACTTCTGCAAATGGCACACACCGGGTGGATTAAAAGGAGGATTGTTCGACGTTGAGTCATGTCCCCATTGAATTGGAATGAATTCCTTTGTCCAAATTTCTCAGTAATTGGGGAGAATCTGCTACGGTCCCAAATTTGAAGGAGTTCTTCATTCTGACGAAATCAGAATAATGATGTTGAACGAATCTGTTCATGTGGTGAACGTGAAATTACGACTCTACTATTCTATTACATGAACCCGGACATTCCTAATGAATCATTTTATTTGCATTGATTTACAAGTAGAAGCTGCCAGACATTGTCCTGTCCGTACGTTGACTTGATTGGTATTAGAGAGTTCAGCAAATACATTTTCAGAATAAAATTTTCGTTAAAATGCAATAGAGAAAATATTGCAATTCCTAATAATTGATAAATTTCAGTATTTTTATCGAATTAACAAATGTTCCTGATTTTCTTTATCGTCCATGGCAGGGGTGCTCAAACTTGAACTGCTGGCAATCTACCTCAATATTATTAGACTACTTACGATCGACTCTGAGATGCTGCAAGTATGTGTGATGCAGGGTTGTCGTACATACACGGTACACCCTACCTACCTAGGTAGGGTGTACCATAGCATATACAGGGTGCTTAACGAAAACTAAACAGCAAAAACAAGTCAATTTTTGTTTCAAAGGGGACATCTATTGGGATACAAAACTTGCCTGAAATATAAACCCCCTGAGCGGGGGTTGCAATCCTTGAACATTTTGAATAGGCAAGATGGGTCGAGTGATGACTCAAAAGAAAGGTAGTATCTTTGTTTACATTACCTTGAACGAATTTCCAGTTTTAATTGAAAACTGTAAAAGATACAGGGTGAGCAACTGAAAGATAGGAAAGACTATTTTCCTGAGACTATTCAAGTTTCAGTGAAGTAAAATGGAACAGATCCATTCTGATCAATGGCAGTCATCATAAAGTACCATCCTCATCTCGAATTTCAACCCCTGGAAAATTTGAAAATTTAGAAGAGGGTAGATGGGTCGAGTGATACCTCGAAAGAAAGGTATTACCTTTGTCTGCATCCCCGCGAACGAATTTTCATTTTTGATTGAAATCTGTAAAAGATACAGAGTGAGCTACTGAAAAATTCCAAGGGTTGTCACCCCTGCTCCAGGGGTTGAAATTCGAGATGAGGATGGTACTTTATGATGACTGCCATTGATCAGCAGGGATCTGTAACATTTTACCTCACTGAAACTTGAATAGTCTCAGGGAAATAGTCTTCCCTATCTTTCAGGAGCTTAATTTTCTTCTGATGATCTAAAGCTCCACTAGCTATTGTTACAAATTTCATTTATATGCATGGTAATCCTCGGCCACATGCAGCTAGAGTAGTTACAGAATTTCTGCAAAATACCGACATTGATATCTAAAGATAGCTAGCCAGAAGTCCCGACTTGTAACCTATAGAACATGTTTGGGACAACATGGGTGGGAAATTCACAAATTCGATGCTAGTTGATTGGTCTCTTCGCGAATGTTTGAAGATAGAAGAATTTTTAAATTTTTCATTAACTCAAAAATTGTTGATATTTTTTATCAGAGTCTCATCTCTTTTTTGAATGATATCTTCTTATTTTACACTTCTGAAAGTTACCAAGCGACTCTCGAATGACCAACCTAAAAGTTTATATAGTATTGTCGTATATATATATATATATATATATATATATATATATATATATATATATATATATATATATATATATATATATATATATATATATATATATATATATAGGGAACCATACTATCTTGTATATGATTCAATAAACGAGTGAAAAACCTGAGGAGAAAACTCGTTTCCCTGTCGCTATTGCACTAGCAATAGCTTGTCTGTTTATGATGTGTTAGTGTCGTGTGTACATAAAGAGTACCAAAGATTTTTCTGCTCAGCCGCTTCATTCTCTCTTGCATTCCATGATTGCCAAACGAAGACAAGGGTGAAAGGAAGGGGGTCTGGGACAGGAATATGTAACAATGAAAAAAGAAAACCAGCAGAAAAATATTTCAACAATCATACTTCTTATATGTATAAACAAATCTAAGAAAAGATTTTACATAGGAAGCAAGGTCATGAAAAGGACTAAGGAGATAATAAAAAAAACACATAACCTGCATTATTTCCTCAAACTCCATCAATGTTTGACCGAGAGAGCCCCGATGGCCAGGTTCAGTCTTCCAAGTGATGCCAATTATAATGTATAGATGTTTTAGAATCATTATGGACCCAATAATCTGGGTTGACATCGCCCATATATTATTTCTTCCTGGAACGTGATCAATTCAAAGAAAAATTTGCAAAAAAATTTTGACAGTCGTTCGAAAAATATGACATTCGTCGTAAAAATAGGGTGATGCAACAATTTTTTTGGGGAGTGTATTTTCCACAGATTTTATTAGATCTGTATTCCGAAGTTTTTGTTTGCATGAAAAACTCCCCGAGTTATAGCTCCTATAACTTTCGATCGATTTCAATGAAACAAAAACTTAATTGCATCTTGAATTAAAATGTAACATCCTGACACCTTTTTATTGGTCTGTCATTTTCGCAAATAACGGAAGTTCACTTATCTTAGGCTCTCTGAATATTAATCCCATATTTTCAGCGATGTAATTCGTAGAATTGGCCATTGTTTGAATTTCTGATAAAAGTTTTCTGTTCTAGAGATTGTTTTCAGTTCAAAATGCTCACATTAAACTAGCTGCCCTCTGTTTCATCAGGATCTGGAAATCGTCCCCAATAGAGTTGTTATACTCGAGCACTGTTCATGCTAGATTGAGAATAAAATATCATCATATCTGTATTCACTTGATTTCCGTTTTTCTTACTAATTAATTCCGCGTACAAAAGACTCGAAACGTAACAATAACAAGAATTAGTGGATAGGTACCCAATCTACTGAAATTTCGCAATAATGATTGCGAATGACATCCATTATAATTGTATGAAGATTTTTCTGTGATTTTCGATAATATTTTGCCACAGAACTTACTTCAGGATTCCTTAGAATCTCCTACGACAGAAAAATGAATTCTATCACAACCAATTTTTCGATAATTCCTTTTTTTCTTGGAAATTACACCGTTTTGAGTGATCCCTTTTTAGCAGAAGGTACTCAAAACAGAATTAGTAATCGAAAACAAATTAAAATGTGGGGTTACCATTTAATAAGTCCAGGTGCAGTCTGTCAATTCCGGTATTTTCGGCAAAGACAGACCAATGAAAACAATTCAGGCTCTCAGAATTTCATTCAAGATATAATTCGGTTTTTGTTTCATTGAAATTGATCACAATTGGGGACACCCGATATCCAGAATTCCAGTAAATCACCGAAACTGCATCACTTAAATCAGTTTATTTAACTTGACTCACGAAGTTCTAAAAGACTCAAACATTTCAACATCGTTCCCATCTGTCATTTCGATGTTCGTGTTATTCGAAGATCAGTATTCCGTGTTACAAACGTCACTGTTAATGCAAAGAATCTGACAACAGATCGTAATAATGGGCTTAGAGAGGTGAATAAGAGTTGTGGGCGCATTCGAATGAGTTACCGGCGACGGCGAAGCATTTAATCTTCTTCTGTGACACTAATATTATCTATGATTTATACTAATAACTTCTCGGTAGTGCTTCACGGCGGAGAAGACGCTGCTGGTTGCTGGTGCGGTGGTAGCCGTGAAACGCCTTGGGGCTAACGAGAACAAAGTATAAATACCACCAGTCACTCCCGTCAAACTTAGTTGCAATGATTCCTTGCCCTTGAAGATGCTAATTTGTGTAATACGACGAAATATAAATGGATGTTTGTATACAAATTCATGTTGAACCATAAATCGCACGATTTGGCATGTTTAAATTTTTCGGAATGAACCTTTTGGGAATTGGTATTACTTCACCTCGCCTCTAGATGGCTCTGCATCATTTCAACTTTCATACCGTTTAACCGGTCACCATGAAAATAGGTAAATAAGAATATTTACACATTTTACATTTTGTAATAGCTTGTTATCAGCTACTGCTGAAGCGCATTATTTCAAATATTGTTAAGCGTAAATATTTGCTCGATGTTTTAAGTAATAAAACAAGGATAACACAGGTCTGCAACAAAAATGCTGTCTGGATATTTTCAACTGATTTCTATGTATTTAGGTGTTCTGAAAACAAAAACATACTCAAAAAATTCCAGAACTTAAGGTTATTTTACAAAACACAAAATTTTATTACAAAAAAAGAATTTTTTGGGCTAAAAAGTGATTAACGTGTAGTATAAATGATAGGTATTATTTTATTTTGATTACTGTTTTAAAATGTTCACAGGACATAACTATCATTAATTTCTAAATAAGGAACACCCTGTTTGACCTACATTAACAAGTATAAACATGTTGTAACCTAAACGTGCGCGCTCCGATAGTGTAGAAGTGGCGCGGGACAATTACGTGTTAACTCATCATTGTTTTATAGATCTTGGTTCAATACAGTGCAATGTCGTCTGTGCGGAAGTGTGTGAACCCTTCCGATAGTTTCTGTTACATTTGTGGAGAATATATGACACTAAAGCAACAAGTTTATATTAAGGACTTTGTAAAAAAGGTATACTTCGCTTATTTTGGCTTCAAACTTGGAGATCAGGATAAAGTATGGGCACCTCATAAAGTCTGCAAACGATGTGCTGAAGACCTCCGAAATTGGTTTAAGGGCAAGAAAAAAGCTTTCCGATTTGCGATTTCTATGGTATAGCGCGAGCAAAAGAACCATTGTGATGATTGTTACTTTTGTTCGTGTAATGTGAAAGGATATAATTCAAAACGGAAGCAGTCAATTTCATACCCCACTCTGCAATCAGCTATTCGTCCCGTCCCTCATGGGACCGAAATACCAGTGCCCAAGGTCCCTGCTACCTTGGAAGAGGTTCCAAGTTCTGACGAAGATGATGCTATACCTACACCAGTCAACTTTTGAATTTGAAGATGACAGAAGTCCAAAATTGTTTTCCCAAGGCGAGCTTAATGATTTCGTAAGAGACTTGAATCTTCCCAAAAACGCTGCTGAGTTGTTTAGATCAAGGCTCAAAAGCAAGAACTTACTTTTGCCGGGAGTGTCTCCCTCCTGGTTTAGATACCGTGAAAAACAGTTTACTTCTTACTTTGACCAAGAGGACGCGTTGGTTTATTGCACTAATATTGAAGGTTTGATGAATACAATTGAGATCTCATACGACCCAGAAGAGTGCCGTATTTTTATAGATTCTTCAAAAAGAAGCCTTAAAGCAGTTCTGCTTCACAACAGCGGTTTCTATGCTTCCATTCCTGTCGGCCATTCCGTACACCTCAAAGAAACCTACAAGAACTTGGAATTGATTCTTTGTGAATTAAAATATAAAGACCACGGTTGGCAAGTGTGCGGTGATTTCAAAATCTTGGGCATGGTGCTCGGACAGCAATCTGGGTTTACAAATTCCCTTGCTTTTTGTGTCTATGGCATAGTAGAGACCGAACAAATCACTGGACCAAAAATTATTGGCCTGCGAGGGAGCTTAAAGTTGGCGAAAAGAATGTCCTGCACGAAACTTTGGTGCCTCCTCATAAAGTTCTTTTACCACCGCTTCACATAAAGCTGGAATTGATGAAACAATTTTTGAAGTCACTTCCAAGAGATGGAAATTGCTTCAAATACTTAATATCAAAGTTTCCTGGCCTCTCGGAGGCAAAGTTGAAGGAAGGTGTTTTCGTTGGACCAGATATTAGACGGCTTATGGCTGATCCACTATTCGGCACAACCATGACGGATCCTCAAAGAGAAGGGTGGATTGCCTTTAAGGAAGTTATAACAAAATTTTTAGGCAATAACAAAGACCCCAACTACAAACAAATCGTCAAAAGAATGTTAAAAGCATTTCAAGCTTTAGGTTGCTCAATGAGTTTAAAAGTACATTTTCTTCATTCCCACCTCGACTATTTTCCAGAAAATTTAGGAGACGTGAATGAAGAGCAAATTGAACGATTTCACCAAGATATTAAGGAGATGGAAAAAAGATACCAGAGAAGATGGAGCGTCTCAATGATGGCAGACTACTGTTGGACGCTTAAAAGAGACCTTCCAGATGCTTCCCACAAGCGAAAATGTACCAAAAGGGGTCTCACTGGGAAAGAGAAATGTGTTTAGTGCTCACTAATTAATGTATTTTAGATAAGAAAATAAGTTTTGAAACGCAATTATAAATTATTTTATTTAAAGAAAAATTATGTTTAATTTTAAGAATAACTTGTTTAGCATAGACACCTACATTGTCAGAAAACGTGACGTGCTAGGACAAAATGAAAGTCATTTTCGAATTCAGTACACGAAATCTAACCTAACCCAAAAACATAAGAATTACACAAAAAAATCGAAACAGCTCTCAACTTTTTTTTGCAGACTTGTGTAATTTTGATGCAGTGCTTTGAATATTTCAAATGAAAGAGAACTGCATCAATAAACAAGCAGAACCAAGATTTGCATGTAACCTAAAGCCTAAAAATTGTTTTGGAAGAAGGGGCAAAGGAATGAATATACACTATACAAAAAATTAACGGACATAATCGAAAATTCAAATTTATTCAAAAGAAATAATCCATAACCACTAGGAAATGCTCGAGAACAAAGGCTCCAAATACCTGTTAAGAAATGATATTCCCTCCTCTAGCTAGAATTACTGCATGACATCAAGGATTCATACTCGAAATCAATGAACTTATAGCATTCTAATCTTTTCCATTCCAAATTTCGATCAATCTATTCCGAACCTCATTTCCGGTAGCTGGCTGATTTTGCTGGCTTCTTAACCTTCTATTGAGAATGTCCCAGACGTGTTCGATGAGATTATGGTCTGGACTTCGTGCAGGTCACTCCATTGCATTTGCGATCTTGAAGATAGTTCCAAACGATATGAGCTTAGTCAAGTCTGGCGTTATCATGTATAAACAAGAAGTTTTCTTCGAAGTATTCGGTGATGGAATCGGTAGGAATCCCTTCTAGCCACTCCTCTAATCACCAGATGAAGAGGGGCAAGGCCCAATATCAATTCCATTTCTGCAGTGGGTGTAGAGTAGTGGTGATACGTGGTATCACCACCATCACATATAGCCACTGAAATTGCTTTGGGGCAAGACCCCATTTCTTCACACAGGTCAATTGACATGCCAATTCCAGGAGCGAATTCCACGGGAGCATACTATCCAAGTAACCCCCAGATGTTTTGCTTCCTCCGCAACTGAAATAAACACTCCACCCAGGGTCGGGGGAGAAACTAATATCTTCATTTTCCTGGTGAATGGTACCATAAGAGTTTTTTGGAGGCTTATGGTAAGTTTATTACGCTCATACCATCCTTGAATAACTGGCATAGCCTCCTGAAGTCTGACGGATACATCACTGTTATCTCCGACAACCAGAATGACTAAATCATCAGCGTTCGCTCGTACATAAACTTCCCAATGATTGTGAGAAGGTCATCATTAACAGGAAACCACTGAGTGGATAATACTCCTCCCTGAGGGCAGCCCTTGCCAGCCACAATACTGACTACTTCCCTTTTCCGGGAAGTGTTTATCATTCTGGCATTTAGTATTTTACTAATCCATTCCGCAATAATATTTGGTATTACTCTGGCTTTCGCAGCCCCACATAGTGAATTAGGGGATGGGGTGCATTAAACGCACCTTCAAAGTCCATGAAGACTGCAGCTGCAGTCTCCTTTTGGTCCAAAATCTTAGTGATCCTCCCGACTAGGTTGTTTTCAGATCAGCTTATTTACCTTTCTCAGAGGCGTATAGATGTTCACTCAGCGATTACACCTCGGTCCTAATGTGTCCATCTAACACTTTTTCAGAACGAAAGATATAAGACTTATCGTTCTAAACGATTTAGGTTGTGAGTTCGATTTACCCACCTTAGGGATGTAAACAACCCTAACCTTCCGCCAGCTCAATCCATGCCTGACTCGACCGGAATGAGTTATGGGAGGAGGACATCTACCCCATGTTGTAACAAGACAGCCATGATGTCATCCTCCGCAGGAGGCTTAAATGGCTCAAATGAGCCAATCGCTTACTTAACTGCTCCGGGCTTGATGATCATTCTTGCGTTCTTCCAATCGTACCTTTAACAATGCCCTTCAGGGCGACGGTGATACAGCTGTCAATGATATCAAGGAAAAGACAATCTGGAAAATATATTTTCGCAAGAATCTCTAACGTCTCTCTTCCGGAGTCCGTGCACTATCCATCAGGGCCTTCTACAAATCCAATGGTCAGCACCGGGCCTCTGGCGAGAACCCTATGCAGTCTTGCATTAACGGGGGTAGTTTCCACCTCCAGCGAAACCTACGCCAGGACTCCCGTTTTAGCCTGCTGATTTCTTTTTTATACAACGTTAGATTAGAACGATAGTGGTCCCATTTGCCGGATTTTTAGCACCTGGATGACCTGATGCATTGTCCAAAACTAGAACACCTAAGTCCAAATTCTTGTTTTCAAATGAGTTTCAACTTCTTAAACAAAACAATTCCTGAACCAGTCACAAAAATAGCGCATGTGACCCACGATTTTGTATTAACACGCCAAAACACTAGCAGGTCGTTCTTGTTTTGATTTTTTAAAGCACGCGGATTAGCGACTAGCGATCTGTAAATTGAGAAAACAAAAAAATATCACCAGTTTTTACCAGTAAATTTTCCTCGAGAATCTAGGATGCAAATGGTGGGATAATTTTTCACTATTTGTAATATTTCATATAACTACAGTACTAAAACATAGAAATGGTACACCCTGTATATCACTTCATCTGAATGCGACACAAACTTGTAAGGATACTCTTAATTCCTGTCCATGATATACTTGCTCAATTAGCGTACATGATAAAATATTGAAATATCCGTTCACTTTCCCAAGCCCATGTAAAAAGGAATAATCAGCGAATTTTCTAGTATCTTCAGATTATCCGTAAACCAATGTCTTCGCTGTGTATAACCGAGTAGAATTTATACCTATCCACAGAATTCAGCTGCAAGTAATATCGCATAGTTTTCTTGCCTTTTTTCGTTGGTGTCGTCCATTCAATAAATTCCCAAGATACAGAAAATATGAGCAGTTTATAATACTTTCGACTTGGTTGCCGTTTCCGCATTTTCATTTCCAGCTTCGAGTTTCGCAGGCCGACGTTCATAAATATCAATTCTAACTGTGATTAGGTTCCACATTTTATTGGGTTGACTTTTCAGCTGATAACTTGTATTCCGATCATAATACTGTCAGAAGGAGAAAGCTAATTCCCTGGGTTACATCAGTTCCACTTTGTGGCGTTGTTTGTTGAAGGTATCGTTATTCCTTCGTGGGAATTGGAAACAAACATTCGAAATTATTGATAGCAAACAAATATAACAGGAACGCAATTAATATTTTGTTTCATTCAGTTAATCTACTTCCCAACAATTATATCAGTAAAGAGTCTACCAACCTGAAAAAACACCTCATCTTTGGAAACCAGTTAATTTGGATTACAAATTCCCAGTATTTTTTGATCATAATGATTTCTTCTAGCATCTCAATGTTCTTCCTGTTATATACACATTGCAATATTGTAATTATAAGCGGTGGGCTATGGTGGATTATACGTTTATAGGGAATGGACAATAAGACTATCCTAAAAATTGGTGTGATTATAGTTACGGGCTAGATCTACTTGTCTAAAGTATGAGATGCCGCTCATATCAAGAAGTCATATTTATTTTTCTTAATCTTAAACTTGGGAGGAGACGATGCCACAGCTGTAGCCGCCCAAGATGATCTATTGTGTGTGTTCACTCGCTACTTGGAGACAGACAAATCGCAAGTTATCGGAAAGATGTTCCCAGGAAGTGAGTCCACAACACGTGATTGTGCTAGTTGAAGCGTCTGCTGATGAGAGTTTTGCGCAGGCCTACTTGGAACTGGATTCTTTCCGAAACCAAACCTTTCAGTTCTTCAGAGAATAGACATGGAAGGACTTGCAGAAAAAAGAAAGATCAGCAATCTGACGCCTTTGTACGAGAGGCTAAAGATCACACGTAATGATGTATCAACCCAGGTGCATGGAATTCCCAAGATAACGGATCACAGTCTCATTTCTATCAATATTAAATCTTGTAGTGATCATGGGATGCATAGTCAATCAATTTATAAGTTTAGGAAGTTGGATAGGTCAGTATTCCATATCAACTTGAAGCTAAATTCGCTGGACTTTAAATTCTTATCTTAGTGTCAAGTGGGCAAAAGTACTTGATGAGTTAGCATCTTTACGTACCATTATTAGAAAAGAATAAGATGTGGCCTGGTGGGATGGTCAGCTTAGACGTAAGAAGATAACTGGAAGGGGTTGAACCAATAATTAAGCAAGTCCTTTGTAGATAAAAGATGGTATATTCTCATTACCGGTTGTTTTCTTCGATTTAAGTTTTTTAATAATAATAATAATAATAACAACGTGCTGAACAAGTTCCAGGAGAAAAAGTCCAAATACACAGACCTTGCTATTGAGATCAAGCAGATGTGGCACCCCGAGAAAATAGATATTGTTCCTGTCATCGTATCCTCGACTGGGTTAATACCCAAAACTTTGCATGATAGCATTAAGAAATTAGAAATGCATAAGAATACCTATATAGAAATGTAAAAAGCTGTAATTCTTAATACATGTAGGATAGTCAGGAAATTTATGTCAAGTATATTGTTATCGAACCTATTCCCTTTGATTGCTGAATCTGGGAAAGGTAAATTATATCCAGCTAACAGCTGAGATAGTGCATAAGTCCACGATAATAAAAAAGGCTTTTATTGAAGCAATGAAATGCTTACAAATATATATAAATCAGGGCGAAGTCTAGCAGAGCTAGACAATGGACTATATTCAGTTGGTTCTTCAGGAATTTCATAGATTGATTCGAAATACTCGGCAAATGCATTCGCTATATCGTTAGCATTGGTATAAGAATGGTATTCAAAATACATTTTTGCTGGTATTCCTCCGTGATCAGATTTGTTCTGAATCAACTTCCAAAAGGAGGTTGGGTTTGTATTTAAACTTTCCTCTACTTCAATTTTGTGTTGATTGAATTCTTGGTCCTTTCTACATTTTATAGTTTTTCTCATATTCCTATATGAGTGGAGTTCATTTGGATTTGACCGCTTTTTGAGGATTAATCTATATAATCTATTATTCTGTTTAATGGATTTAATGAGATCTCTGGAATATCATGCGGGAAACTCATATATATTCTGATTAAACATTGTTAATGCATCATCTGCTGAGTTACACATACCAATCATAGACCAGTCACAATTTTTAACCTCCTGATAGAGCAATAGGTAATCACCTTTAGCATAACAATCTTCTTCTTCTGAGCGTGCCTATCTGTTCCGGATGTTGGCGATAAGCAAAGCAATTTGTACTTTGTTGACTGCTGTTCTAAACAGCCCTCTTGTGGACATAGAAAACCAAGTTCTGAGGTTTTTCATCCAGGAGATTCTGCGCCTTACAGGCCCTCTCTTGCCTAAAACCTTTCCCTGCAGTATTAACTGGAGCAGACCATATCTTTTTTGATTCCTCATTATGTGTCCGAAATATTCTAATTTGCGTTGTTTAACGATGTTCATTATTTCGGTCTCTTTTTGTAGTGTTTCTAAGACTCTTTTGTTGGAAACACGATCCACCCAGGAAATTCTAAGAATTCGTCTGTATAGCCACATCTCAAAGGCTTCAAGTTTTTTTGTAGATGCTTCCGTCAGGGTCCAGGACTCGGCACCGTATAGAAGCACAGACCAGACATAACATTTGAGTAGTCTTAGTTTGGTATGTATATTAAGATCTCTACTCTTAAATAGGTTTCCCATTTTAACGAAAGTGGCTCTTGCTTTTCTATGCGGCATTTTATTTCCACAGAGTGATCCCATTGCTCATTAATCGTAGTGCCCAAATATGTGTAATTAGTTACTCTTTCAATTTGTTGATTATTAATTACTAGTTGGTCAGGAGGTGTATTTTGTTTGCTAATTACCATGAATTTGGTCTTCTTGATGTTAAGAGACAATCCGTACTCAGAGCTAGCTTTAAAGACACGATTCATCAATTCTTGAAGACCTTCGAGAGAATCAGCGAACACAACAGTATCGTCCGCGTAACGTATATTGTTCAATCTCTGTCCATTAACCAACACTCCAGCATCCACATTTTCCAGTGCTGTGTTAAATATGTGTTCTGAGTACAGGTTGAACAAACTGGGAGATAAGACACAGCCCTGTCTAACACCGCGTCTTATATTTACATCTTCTGAGTAATCACCATCGACTCTAATATTTGCTGTTTGATGCCAATACAGATTTATTATAAGACGCAAATCTTTCTCGTCGATGCCGATTGTTCTTAAAACCTCTATCATTTTATTGTGCTGGACCCTATCGAAGGCTTTTTGGTAGTCTATAAGACAGACGTATACATCACAACCAACATACATCACAAAGAATGCAAGCATAACAATACTTGCTTGCATTCTTAAGAGTGTCCTCAGCAATTGATTCTTCCAATGCAAAAACACAGCACAGATCAGGATGATGCAGATCCTCTTTGACAAGGGGGTTATCAGATCTCTGCACTCTCGAGTGAAAATGAGGTCCAAACACCTACCTATATAATTGGTTATTTCATTATATTATTTGAGATTATTTATACCTAAGAATTCTTGAAACAACATACTTCTACCATTAATATTAGTCTCCACAAAAGGGAGGTTGAAATCACCTAGCGACAATAAACCGTTTTCATCAATCAAATCCTCAAATATGCTGAAATAAATTTCGTTTAGTGGAGTTAAGCAGATAATATACAAAAGATACGTACACATATCTTTCCTTATTCTGTTTTACCTTCATAACAATACACTCAATGTCGCAGTTACATTCAGCAATCTCATATTGGATGTTCTTCTTTAGGGTCAACAGCACACCACCCACTCTCGCCTTGTCATTATTGCGGTCTCTCCTAATCACTGAATCTCTCTCTCTCTCTCCCTTTCACAGCCTCATCGCGTCCACTGCTGGACATAGACCTCTCTTAACCTTTTCCAATTTGACCTGTCTTGGGCATCCTGAATCCAATTTGTGGAGATCCTTTTTATGTCGTCCGTCCATCTTGTTGGCGGTCTACCTCTGCTTCTAAAGGCTTCGTGTCTAGGACGCCACTCCAATATCCTTTTTGACCATCTGTTGTCTGACATTCTTGCGACATGGCCTGTCCAGTTCCATTTTAAACGTGTGACCCTATCTACAGCATCTGTAACCTTACTTCTTCTTCGTATCTCCTCATTTGAAATCCGATCTCTCAGGCTTATTACCAACATGGATCTTTCCATGCCTCGTTGGGTCACTTTTATTCTGTTGACAGTCCTTTGGGTAAGTGTTAGTGTTTCGGAGCCATATGTCAGTACCGGAAGGACACATTGATCATAAACTTTGCGTTTAAGACTTATTGGAATATCAGACTTGAAATGTGTCGTAATTTTCCGAAGGCAGCCCAGGTCAGTCCTATTCGTCTGCTTAGTTCACAGGTCTAGTTGTCTCTTCCAATTCGTATTTCGTGCCCTAGATATTTATATGAGGTTACAAATTGGATTTCTTTTTCCCTTAGTTTTAAGTTACAGCTGGGGACTAAGTTAGTCATGAATTCTGTTTTAGCGGTATTGATCTTTAATCCAACTTGTTGGGAGATACTTGACAACTCTGAGAACATTTCGTATGCCTCATCTAGGCTATCTGAGATGAACACAATATCGTCGGCGAAACGCAGGTGATTTAGCATTTCCCCATCCACACGTATGCCTCTATTTCCCATTTCGATCTTTTTAAACATATACTCTAATAAAGTTGTGAAGAGCTTGGGAGATATTGTATCGCCCTGACGGACACCCCTTTCGATTTTAAACTGGTTTGTTTCTTCGTGAAGTCTCACTTTTGCTGTTGCGTGTTCGTAGATATGTCGTAGTAGGGAGATATATCGATGATCTATACGACAGTCGGCAAGAGCTTTAAGCATTTCGTAGTGATTTATGGAATCGAACGCTTTTTCATAATCTACAAACGTGAGTACAAGAGGTTTATTGTATTCCACACATTTTTCTATCAGTGACTTTATAACCTATAAGTGGTCGTTTGTTCCATATCCAGCTCTAAAGCCCGCTTGTTCTCATGGCTGATATAAATCCAGTTTGTTCGTAAGTCTCGCTGTTATGATTTTAGTAAAAAGCTTATAAAGATGTGTAAGCAGACTAATTGGTCTGTAGTTTTGTAGGTCGGTGATATTACCCTTTTTGTGCATAATAACAATGATGGCGTTGTTCCACTTCTCTGGGGTTGTTGCTTCATCTAGATATTTGTTGAAAAGTCGAGTTATGGACTTAAGTAGTTGTTTTCCTCCCATTTTTATAGCTTCTGCAACGATGCCGTCTTCACCTGGTGCTTTATTGTTCTTCATTTCGTTAAGCGATCTTAAAACTTCATTTTCAGTTATTGCTGGAATATCCTCTGATCCCTGGTTTACTATATGGGGTAAAGGAGGTGCATTTTTTAATATTCCGGCTTGGTGTTGGTCACTGTATAAGCTGGTATAGAAATTTTCGAGAATTGTGATTATCTCCCTTCTGTCGTTCGTTACTTCTCCCCTTTCATTTTGTAATTTAACTATTTCTGTTTTTCCCAAACTCAGTTTGTTTTGAAGTATTTTCATGTTTTCATTTTCTTCTATGGATTTGGTTATCCATTTTTATTGTATTTTCTGACATCGGCTCTTACAGCTTTTGTTATATCTTTGCTTAGTTGTCTTATTTGGTCTCTATGATGTGAATGTCTTCCTAGCAGTTCTCTTCTTTGTTTCATTAATTGTTTAGTATACGTCGTTAACTTCCCCTCGTTGTTCATTGATTTCGGGCAATGTTTTTTCTGAGCTTCGTTGATTGATTTGACTATGTTGTCGTTTAATTTTTCAATGCTCATTTCATCAGGGTTTTCAAGATTCTCTTCTATTGTCTTCTGATATTCTTCGATGTCATCTACATTCGTCCACTTTTTATTATTTGGTTTGTTAATCAATTTCGTTCGCTCCTTTCTCAGATTCAGTGACACTATTGCTCTTACCATTCTATGATCACTTCCTACAGATGATCTATTTAGTACAGTTACATCAGTAATTATTGCTCTTTTATCTGTAATAATAAAGTCGATTTCGTTTTTCGTCTTTCCATCTGGACTGCTCCATGTCCACTTGCGATGTTCTGATTTTTGGAAGAATGTATTCATTGCTGTTAGTTGATTGTGTAGCAAGAACTGCAATAGAAGGTTTTCTCTGTCGTTTCTTTCTGCAATTCCATGGCAGCCCAAAGACGTTTCTGTTTCGTCTTGCTTCTTACCAAGTTTGGCATTGAAGTCACCGGCTAGTATAGTGAAATATGTTAAGGAGTTTGACATTGCCTTAGTTACATCCTCTTAGAAGACCTCAACTTCCTCATCTGTGTGAGTGGATGTGGGTGCATAGGCTTGTATAATTTTGATACTATATCGATCATTTAGTTTTAGTACCACATAGCAGACTCTGGAACTTATGCTGCTAATTTGAAGTATATTCTGGATGTGACGTTTATGTATCAAGAGTCCTACCCCTCCCACGGAGCTGTCTTCCTCACATTTGTGATAATAGAGGTTTCCCGACTTTAGTAAGGTTTGCTGTTCTCCTCTCTTACGTATTTCGCTTATTCCGACTATATCCCAATGTATTTGTTTCAGTTCCTCTTCAAATTCAAGGATTTTCTCTTCAGATGAAAGGGTTCTCGTATTATATGTCGCAATATACAGTTTTCGAAGGTAGCCTGGTCCAACCCGGGGATTCTTAGCACCCTCTGATCGTAGTCTGTGCCAACCGCTACCGTCGGCACTGAATACCTCGAATCAAACATTTCCGCAATAAAAATCCACTCACACAACCAAGTTTCTGTTATTGCTGTTGTATCCAAATCATCAGATAATACATTTTATGATCTGACAAGATTCTCTGTATAGAGGTGTATCTAGTACCTAAATTCCCTTCTGCCTTGCAGGTGTAAGTTCGCGGGAAAACGTTCAAGTATGCCAAAACGTTGACTACTTTTTCTCCATCCGAAGTTAAACTTGATGGATTCATTAATCCCTCTAGCAGTTCTCTCTGCAGTCAAGCTCTATATAGCAATAAAGACGTTCTCGAGTTAGAATCAAAACAAACGTGAAACGAGAAAGAATGTTTCTCAATTCGTTTCAGCTATACTTACATTTTGATTAAAAGAAATGAATTAAATTTTTCACGAAATCAACGGCTATAATATTTTTCCTGTCAAAAGTGCCCGCGTCCATAAATTTGCAACATATCTTCGTGCGGCGGGCGGTGTTACTCGCGCACTTGGACAGTCGCACAATGTGCCGCTGTAGCGCGGGTAAATAGCGAGCCTGTCAACAACACTGACAGTTGTATATCCTCTCGGAGACGGCGATGAATGGCCAAGGGAAGGAAAGAAAGGGCGGGACGGCGGCTTGCCGGACACTTTATGTGCCTAGAGCACGTCAAACTGCCGCCGTTGTCCTTCGCCCGACCGGGGATTGCAACCGTCTTATGAAACTAGAGGATTATTCAGTATTTCCCAAAATTTTACTGAAATTTCGGAATAAATCCAATTTAATCTGAAGTCGTTCAGCGAACTTATGTAACAAAACGCCACTAGTAAAAATCCGTAGTTTCGTTTTTTCAATAAAATGGAAACAATATTTATTTCGTGGTTAAACCTGGTAACTTGAAGACGAGTAAATAACCAACTGTATTCATACGGAATCCGAAAACTCCAAGAAATTTTCTGAACCTATTGATTCGCTGAGTATATGAACATAAATCTACGTCTTCTGTTTTGGCAGTAGCCTATAAATTATTTCCAAAAACTAAACAATTCTCCTAATGATAAGAAATTCCTGTGGGACATTTATTAATTCGAAAGAATGTTATCAGTTTCAGGAATTCGATATTGATTTAGTTGTCACTATCGGAACATTTTTAACCGCTCATTAGACAAAGAACTCGATGTACAACAGCTGAAGATCAAAACGAATCGCCACAAAGTGCATGGACAGTGATTATCCCCTGTCGCCAATTATAATATTTTACGTGGTCATAACTATAAACAAGACATGCCTCAACGGTCTTATCTAAATTATTATCTTTTATTACTCTTTGTGTCTCAGAGTGGTGTTGAGTTTTATATTAATAAATAAAAAGTGTCATAGCATCTCACATTGTTATAGTTCTTGCGCTATCTTGAGTGGAATCTACGTTGGACATCACTTGACGCTTGTAAATCTTACTACGCTGATGGTAAAAACTAAACGACCTACATGTTTTCTTAACGATTTCGAGAATTTGGACAGAGTGGTTCCATAAAATTTTGCAATAAGCTAATTCAAGCCCAGTGGATACTAACCTCATGGTGGATAACATCGACAAGAATTTCTTTTTTTATCGAGAAACTGCTCCTTGTAGACCAAGAATTTTAAATTCTTCAAATTCCATACAAAACCGCAAACACCTTGTCACGAGGTATTTCTGTAAGATCGTTCGAATAAATTTCATCTTTTACGTACAACATTTCAAATTTTTAATATACAGGGTTTTAGTTAATGGTTGGTCAAATCAAAGGTCGCATATTTGAACTAATCGAGAAGAAAAAAATTTTAATAAGCAGGTAACTAAACTACAAAAATTTATTATATAATAAAATTACACTCTGCAAGCGGCAAAAGGAGACTTTATCAGAGGAACGCGCGGTACTTGTCAAAGAAAAGCCGCGTTTTTTATTCTTGCCGCTTTTCTAGAAATTTTGGGCGGCGCGTTTGACGGGAACATCCGAGACTATCATTCACGCCTGCAGGAATTGGAGTCATTCTGAATTGTAACTTGAAGGCAATACTACGTCCGTACAAAGTTTATTATTAAATAGTACAAAATGAGTGCAGCAAAGAAATCTAATACGTGTCATTCTATGAACGATTGGGAGGAAGAATTTTTCTTTTGTATGGTGAAGGTGAAGAGCATTTGTCTCATTTGTCGTGCGTCAGTTGCAATATCTAAGCGTGGTAACTTAGAGAGGCATCATATAACGGATCATAAAAACCATAAGAAGGATTTTCCGCCACAGAGTGAATTAAGAAAACGAAAAGTAAGTGTTTTGATATCTTGTTTGAAAAAAGAACAAACCCTGTTCACAAGACCAGCCAAACAATCAAAAGCTGCTACGATCGCATCATTTAAAATATCTCATATACTGGTGAAACACAAGAAACCATTCGAAGATCGGTTGTGAAAGAAGCATTTATTGAAGCGAGTGAGACTTCATTTCGCGATTTTAAAAATAAAACAGAAATCATGTCTGCTAATAGAGAACTTCAGTTATCTTGTTGGACTGTCACAAGGCGTATTTTAGTTGAGTCAGGAGATGGCAGATAAACTAAAAGATGATATCATGAAACGTAAATACTTTTCTTTACAGTTAGACGAATCCACCGATTTGACAGACACTATCCAGCTGTGTATTTTTATTCTAATGGTATTCAAGGATATGTTGGCTAAGGAAGAATTTTCGACAGTCATTCCTCTGAAGGGGAAGACCGTGGCGAAGATATATATGACGTTTTCTTCAATTTTGTAAAAAACTACTAGCTACCAATATATAAATTACGGTGCATTACAACCGATGGAGCACTACCAATGACTAAAAACCAGGAAGGGTTTTGTGGCATTGTGTCGAGCTAATGAAGATTTCCCTTCAATTTTTCATTCCATTGCATTATACATCAACAAGTTCTGTGTTCAAAAGTTTTAAACACGGAGGAAATTATGGGTATTGCAACAAAAATTGTGAATTCCATCCGTGCACGTAGCTTGCAACAGCGGCTCTTTAAGTATATCTCCCTTTAAGATAAGGAGTCAGCTGAACACACTGATTTAGTTCTTCACACGGACGTTAGATGGTTGAGTCGCGGAAAATTCCTAAACAAAAATAACTGCTCTTCTAGACGAAAGAGGTGATGACACTCAGATGGTGATTAAACGAAAAATGGCTGACTGATTTGGCATTTTGGACCGACATCACCAAGGTAACCGACAACGTTTTTTTACCTGCGCCCCACTTAAAAAAATTGTTGCTCCCTCTCAGGGCCCTCGTGAGAGCTACTAGCGCTTGTATGCAAAAAAGGATTTTGGCACCCCTTAAGGCATTTTGGATCATGTTTTTTTATTTTTTTTTGAAGGTAGAAGGTAGGTAGGTGCTTGAAGTAAATCAAAAAACTGAACTTTAGAAGTCATATTTATTTGTAGACTGAAATAACAAAATGAAACAAACAGAACAAAATCATAACAAAATAAATTCTTGTTCACACCCATTTTAAAACATTTACTTAAGTAATGGCATACAGACACGTTGACTCGTTGTTTATAGATACTAAAAATAACCTAAAACTAAAAATCACATTTTTTAACAGAAATATTGCCTACTGTCTACATGGAACAAATAACAGAAATATTATATATATATATATATATATATATATATATACTATATATATATATATATATATATATATATATATATATATATATATAATATACTACTTTCTAGTTATACTTAGATATTTTAAAAAATATGCAGATATTTCTAATAACAAATACCTAGGGAACTTCGTTTTATGTTAAAAATGATAGCTTCGTCTAGGTGCAATAGAAAATAAAAGACAGCTATTGTAGAAGCGATATTTTCCGAGATTTTGCTGTTGCGAATTCACTAATTACATCGCTAAAATTTATATCGTCAAAAACTTCTTGTTGTTGTTGTTGTTGTTGTTAGCCCAGACAATCTTTCTTGAGTCATTATCGATCTTCAATAATTTTTAATGGTTTTTAACTTTGAAAAAGATCGCTTTCCAGAAGCTACAGATACAGGCAATGTCAAAAGAATTCTTAGTGAAATGTTTACGTTTGGAAAGGTAGAGATTAAATTGTTTTCAAATATATATTGTAAAATACTTAAGGGGTCAGTATCTTCAGGTAATGAAAACAACTTTAACGCTTTAATTTCGTTAAACAGATCATTGGAGTCTATATCCTTATTATCCTGATCTGTCAGTCGCTCTTCAAGAATAGAACAATGTTTTAAAAGATCGCTGTCACTTAATTTGAATATGTCGCAAAAAAATCCGAAAATATTATCATACTCATTTAATAAGTCAAATCGGTTTTTTAGAAGGCTTATCGTTTGATCTATAATTTTTTTGTCACTATCCAATAGATGTAAAGAATATTTGTGTGTTGAGTCCCATACATGGGAATAGTTTCCAGACCAGGTCGCACCAGTGCTTTGTATAAGAGCATTAGCTGTGAATTACTTCTAAGAAAACTCAGCAGATTTGATAATGGCCAGGTCAACTAACTCAGCGTGTTGACTATGATGCCGAATAGATGCAAGTTCGTGTCTGAGATAATTCGATGTTTTTGTATGATTCAAGGACGAATACGAATAGACAAGAGTCTATTCATAACTATTTCAGGTTTTTGCTTTATCAATTGTTATAAATGAAACGCCCATATTCAGCTTTAGTTTCATGTATTGGATTATTCTTCCAATAAGCTTTATGACAATTTTTAGTGAACCAAAGCTTTTGTACAGGTTTTTTTTTGTGGAATGTGAAATATAGAGGTTGGATCGGTGTGCTGTGGAGCTCGCTCCCATCGAACATCTTTTCGGTAACTTACAATTAGGCCCTTTTTTAAATCATTTTGGGCGGCTGCAGCTATGACATAACAGACATCGCCTCCTCCAAGAGTTGGGAATAAAAAAAACCCTGAATATACAGTCAGTCAAGTAAGAGCGTCGTCGTGTTTATTTATGAACAAATTTCCAACGAATTTCGTGAGACAACTGCTTTAAAGTGTGTTCGTCTTCCACGAAGCTTCTGTTTAATATATGTCCACACATTTTCAATAGGGTTTGCATCGTGCGACTGCGACGGCCAATCCAATGTAACGATTCCAGATTGAGTTTTCCACTCAGTACAGAGCTTGCTGCGGTGTTTAGGATCGTTGTGCTCCTGCAGAATCCAATCTTCATTTCTTCTGATAAACCATCGTTTGGCAGATGGCAGTGAAGTATTTTTGTAGATTTTCATCATTTTCTCGGCATTTAGGTTGTCGGTAAAAAGATGCAAAGTGCCGAATCCTTGCTTTGAGTTGCAGTAAAAATTACATTTTCAAAATCTCTATCAATATTCTCATGCGCCCAAGCGAGTCACTTTGTCACATACTTTTCAGTCAACACAGGCTTCTTCATTGTGTTGCGCCATTTCAGGTCATGAATACGAAGATGGGTTTGAATAGTTTCGTAGCATATATCTAAACCTTTTGCCTTTAGTTTTGCTTGTCCTTGCCGCAGAGTTAAAGCAGGATTCCGCGAAAACAGATTCACTATTCTTTCTTCATAATTTTTGTCCACTTTTCCTATCGAGCCACATTCTGGTAAATTATCGAAATTTTTAGCCACTTTATATCGCTGTATCCACTTCTGTACAAATGCCTTCGACTTTCTCATATATTTAGCTGCCCTACTTTCGAGTAGGTGCAAAGGAACACAACCTCGTAGCGCGACGCGTACTTAACACTCATGGCATTTAACGTAATTCTCTTTCAAAATATTAACGACAACTGAATCTTTGTTGACAATGCGTCAAGGACAAAGCCCGCGAAGAAATTAGAGCGAAATCTCTCATTACCTATCAGTAAAGTCGACCACGCCCTTACTTGACTGACTGTAAGTCTTCGATATAAGAAATACCAAATATCCCAACATATTTGTTATGCGTGTATACATGATTTCACATTGGTCCCAATACTTTTCAGTAACTCCGTATACAATTCAAATTTCGATTTAACTCTTCACTATTATTTATCATTGTCCATTTCGCAAGGCGGCTAAGGCCACGGCTGGTCGCAATCTGTTGCCGTTCTTGATTGACATAAGCGGGTGCTCTGTCGCTTGTCATAATTCACCATAACCGCAACAAATCGCTGACGTCATCCGCATTTTCATGATGAATAGCGCGGATTAGCCATGTCTAGTGGCTGGCCAGCTAGAATGTTACGTTAGGCACCTGACGCTTCTTCGCTACCAGTCTTTGAGTCATATTTGTTGAAAAATGTAGCCTCACTTCGTGAATTAAAATGCTCAGATTTGCTATCAGAAAGATTGATACTTCGGTACGATTTTCAAGAAAATGCATTGTTGAGAGAGATTGGCAACAAGAAAAGAAAATGAATCTGAAAAAGATTTAAATGCATTTTTTGATGATTCATTAAAAAATGGAAAACCTCATCTCTTCGGAAAATTTATTTAATCCTAAAAGCAACAATAAATATGATTTACTTAATTGATATTTCAAAATATAAAAATTGAAATCTTTGTTAAAACGATCTTCTGAAAATTATATAGCTAACAAAACGAAGATTTTTACAGAGGCAAATATTTAACAATATTTAGAAAGTGCTTTTGATGAGATATATTTAACTACAAAGGTTGAAAAATTATAACTCAAATAACAATTTTAATCGAATTTAGTTTATATTTATAGGTCACCCTTGTTATTGCTTCTTTAGGAGCTTGTCGCAAGAATGACCTTTATAGCATCAAAATTTCCGGCATTGAAGATTTATTTGATTTTCACAATGGTAATTACAATTTCCAATACAAAAACTGAAAAAACAAGATAGTTTACAATCACGAGTGATTTTCATTCCGTAAAGGAATATTGGGCTCTGAATCCTTGTTATACTCCCTCTGATAATTTTTTCATTAATTTTGAAAATAATAAATGTACATGGCGAGTAATTGGGATAAATCAACTTGGTTATATGCCTAAACAAACTGCCATATTTCTGAACCTAAACAGGGTCCCCGCAACCATATGTGCGAACTGTACAATGCACACAACCGCCATCCTTTAGGGGCGCCAAAACCCTGGGTCCAAAAAAAATATTAAAATAAAAGTTGAGAAATTAAATAGTATTAGGTATAAATTCACACGAAATTTTATTAGTATATCATCCAGTTACTGCCGATTCCTATGTTGCAAGAACATGTCAGGCGGCAGTTTCTTGATTTTTCCTGTTCAGACATCAATAACGCCTGGAGCGCTATATAAGCGATGAATCGCCACAGGCGTTTTTAAATCAGTTAGTTCACTGGACCGTGCAACAAGTGAATAAAAACAAGTAATTCTATCAATTTTTACATATAAAGTTATGTTTATTTTGTCAAGTGTGGTGTTGTGTTGTGTAATATTTTGATTTTTTTTAAATGAGTGCCGAATACCTGATGACTCTGATTTCAAAGGCTTGATTTTTATAAAATGGTAAGTGTTCCTTCTTTATACTATCAGCATTAACCCTTTATAGGATACTGGTTATAATTAATTTTTTTAGCCAAATATCTTTTTATTGATTGAAATGTCATGTACGAGTTTAAAAAGTAACTGATTTTTCCATAACTCGCTTAGTTTTTATACTCTTGATCTTTTAAAAACCATTTGGTAGGGTTTTTAAGGGCTATAAGATTAAATTAGTTCAATATCTTTTTGCCTTTATTTTTGAAAGGATTTAAGCTGAAAGAGCTGCTTTTTACTCAAATATGCAAACTTTAATCGGCCATATCTTAATAATAATCTGCCCTATAAAGGGTTAAAAGTATTGGCTACTTAGTTAATTTCTTGAGAATATTTCAAACCCTACCCACATGGTGCTTATTATTGTGGTTACTTTAGAAGTTAATTCCTAATTCCCATGAGTACTAATTATTTATTTGTTTTTTTCAGGATAAAAGAAAGAGACCTACAGGTGCGAAGTTTCGCGAACAAAACTCTAATGATCTGTTCAACGAAATTAAAGACGAACACACACTTTGAAGCAGTTGTCTCACGAAATTCGTTGGAAATTTGTTCATAAATAAACACGACGACACTCTTACTTGACTGACTGTATATTCAGGGAGATTTTTTCTCATTCCCAACTCTTGGAGGAGGCGATGTCTGTCATGCCATAGCTGCAGCCGCCCAAAATGATTTAAAAAAAGGGCTTAGTTGTAAGTTACCGAAAAGATGTTCGATGGGAGCGAGCTCCAGAGCACACCAATCCAACCTTTATATTTCACATTCCACGAAAAAAACCTGTACAAAAGCTTTGGTTCACTAAAAATTATCATAAAATGGTCACAGCTAGAAACAAAGCTTACTGGAAGAATAATCTAATACATGAAACTAAAGCTGAATATGGGCGTTTCATTTGTAACAATCGATAAAGCAAAAACCTAATCAATGAAATAGTTATGAATAGACTCTTATCTATTCGTATTCGTCCTTGAATCATACTAAAACATCGAATTATCTCAGACACGAACTTGCAATCTGCTGAGTTTTCTTTTCAGGGCTTAGAAGAAATTCACAGCTAATGCTCTTATACAAAGCACTGGTGCGATCTGGTCTGGAAACTATTCCCATGTATGGGACTCAACACCCAAATATTCTTTACATCTATTGGATAGTGTCCAAAAAATTATAGATCAAACTATAAGCTCTCTAAAGAACCGATTTGACTTATTAAATGAGTATGATAATATTTTCGGATTTTTGCGACATATTCAAATTAAGTGACAGCGAGCTTTTAGAATATTGTTCTATTTTTGAAGAGCGACTGACAGATCAGGATAATGAGAATATAGATTCTAATGATCTGTTTAACGAAATTAAAGCGTTAAAGTTGTTTTCATTACCTGATGATACTGACCCCTTAAGTATTCTACAATATATATTTGAAAACAATTTAATCTCCTTCTTTCCAAACGTAAGCAATTCAATAAGAATTATTTTGACATTGCCTGTATCTGTACTTCTGGCGAGCGATCTTTTCAAAGTTAAAAATCATTAGAAATTATTTAAGATAATATTCAAGAAAGATTATCTGGGCTAACAATATCAGCAATTGAACAAGAAATTTTGACGGTATAAATTTTAGCGATGTAATTAATGAATTTGCAACAGCAAAATCTGTGAAAATATCGCTACTACAATATCTATCTTCTATTTTAAAATATCTAAGTATAAGTAGAAAGTAATAGAAAAATTTGTTTGAACAGTTACAAAAGATTACAGTCATCAAATCTTGTAATATTCTTCGTAGGTTTCTTTCCGAAAAAATAATGAGTTAGAGTCATAGGTTTTCTCTTTAGTTTATACTGCTCAGAATCTCATTTCATATTTTATTTATTTGTTTATATAAATGTAATATTATTAACTGACAATTTTATTATATTTATATTCAGAGCAGTATTCTATTCGATCGTTCACCACTTCACACAAAGGAAACTATTAATGAGTAACATTCAATGTTACTTGACTAAGGTCCGTACACTGGATTTTTCCGGGGAGAAAGCCTCTGACACTAGTCGTTGGTACCTTGATATCATTGTCTGATGATGCTATAGTATGTATATATTCTGGTAGATTGATATATTCTCATAACATCTAACGTTATCTTAATATATAATTATTCCAGGATATGTTTTTATTATAATCATTGCCTGGCAATGGTATTAATTACTGGGTAGTGGATTTATATTTTTTCATGAAATCAGTTTGATTGCATGAACAGATATATGGGCAACTCGTCGGGGTGAAACCCCCTACTTAAGTAAATGTTTTAAAATGGGTGTGAACAAGAATTTATTTCGTTATGATTTTGTTCTGTTGCTTCATTTAGATATTTTAGTCTACAAATAAATATGACTTCTAAAGTTCAGTTTTTTGCTTTACTTCAAGCACCTACCTACCTACCTCCTACCTTAAAAAAAAATAAAACAACATGATCCAAAATGCCTTAAGGGGCGCCAAAATCTTTTTTTGCACACAAGCGCCAGTAGCCCTCACGGGGGCCCTGAACCTAATCAATCCAGAAGAGTATATGGTCCACTGCTTCCGTCGTACTTCAGCGACAACGTTAGTTAACGCAGGTGTGGATATTACAACACTAAGAATGTAAGAATGAAAAAATGCTATACTTGTGGTAACGAATCTTTTCAAATTAACCTAAAATAATTGTTTGTTCGTCTTTTAACAATGTGCTCAGAAGCTTAGCCCATTTACACAGTGGACCTACAGCCTAGAGTGGATTCAGGAGATGTGCCATAGACTAGTTCAGGTGTCTGGCGGGAAGATCTCAGTACGTAGAAGTTAAGGCTCTTGACCTGGGGGTGCAGTTGCGAATGCTAAGTCAAGAAGTCAAGGGTTGAAGATGTGTCGGTTGGCGTTCCACAGGGCTCAGTTTTAAGCCCTGTGTTGTTCATCCTGTACAGCAATGACCTTCCGCTACATCTGAGAGAGTACTTCCTTACAATTTATGTCGACGATATATCGGCTGTGGTTTCTGATGAAGAGTCCGCAAATAGACTGCTTGAAGAATTAGTTCAGTGGTTCTGACAGAATCAGCTTCATCTTAATATTGAAGAAACAGCATATATTCAGAATAGAGATTGATGCAAGAATAAATGGCTTAACGATAAATTGCAGCTGAAGTGTTCGTTTCCTGGGTATCAATATTGATGAGCACCTGAGTTGGGTGGATCAGTTTGATTATTTGACCCGGAGATCAAGGTCCATGTGTCACCAATTTCGAATGTTAAAGCTCACATTGACAGTTGCCAGCTGCAGTCATTTTATTTTGCTGATGTGGAATCACGTATTTCGTTCTCAAAAATCGTCTGGGATTCCAGAAAAATATTTGTGGCGCAGAACAATTTTGACTGTTGTCAGTCTGTACGTCTTCTTCCTCCTCACATACATTCACAAAAACAAAGACAAACTACGCAAAAATTGCGATAGTCATGGTTATTCTACCCGCGGTCCTGACTTGCTCTCAATTCCGTCGCACCGACTGAATATCACGATGGATGTTCGTGGTATCAGATATTTCAATGGTTAACCACTGTTCTTACAAATTATTCAATCACATAAGGTTTTTAAGAGAAGGTTGAAGTCATTCTTGATACAGTTAGAACTCTATACCTTAGAAGAATTTTTCAAATAAAATATTTTTTTTATTTGTGTCCTATATAATGTATATCCTATGTAACTTTGTTCCTATCCTACATGTTATTGTAACATAATGGGATCTTATATCTGATCTAAAATATTATTATCATTATGATTATTATTACACTCCTACACCGTGCAATGATAGCTGCCACCTCAAGGATTACAAGCTATCTGGACTTCGGAAGTTATGCCCTCTTTAGGCGACTCTTTCCATGTATCACTTTTTTGTTCAAGGACAACATCCATAACTCGAACCTGGATTTGAACCAGGCACCTGGGCTTACATTTCCAACATACTTTCTCACTAACCGTGCATCTACCCAGGCGGTTACCTAAACTAAACTAACCTACTTATCGAATTTATTCATTTTAACCTAGTTACAGGATATACTATTCTCGTAAACCAAGATGAATATTGAATTCCAATCTGGTTGAAAAACTTCCAAATTATATTGATTACAATAAATTGATGTTTACTCACAGCTACTTGGAGCTTATAATGAAAGTGTTCGAGGCTTAGATTTTATCAGCAGGAATATAAATTTGTTAATCAATGTGTTGATTCATTAAATGCATATAAGCTTTCAATTTATATAGAGAGACATAAATGTAATTATTATCATTCTCGTACTCCTCCCACATGGCGGCAACCTTCTCAAAGCCAGTTTACTAATATTAATAAATAATTCCGTAATATTCTGAGAACCATAAATGTCCTATCCATTTTCTTTATCTTTGGCCATCTCTCCAGTCCCAGTTTTATTAGTTAATTAAATCTATCTTAGGAAACACGAAAGGATTAACGAGCGAATTTTGTTCCAAAAAAATTTGTTTTGTTCTACGTTAGCTGGAATGATCAGGCATTCTTTTTGAATATCTCCTGGGATACCAATTTTATCATGCTGCTTTATTTGGGAATAACCTCACACAGTATGATGCAAACCATCCCTTCAATAGTCGATTGTAATTGACGTGCTAATTCATCCGTTCAATACAATACAAGCTTCATCAGTTTGACGTCATGCTAGTAAATTCACCTAATGTAATTCTTCCTCATAAGTTCTAACCGGTGTTTTTTTGATAAAACTCATAGAAATATGAACGACACCTCATGAGATTTAAGATGACTTCCGTTCAAATTAGAGCAAGAAATAGGATTGAAAGTTCGGAAGTCTGCATCTAGCACAAAGTTGGTTGAATTATTCAAGACATCATCATAATTGAAACCAAAAAGTTCTTATCTGTGCAATGCTCAGGTTCAAAGCTCATAATAATGGATTTTCACTATTTCGAACAAAACTATAAGCTATTTCATAAAATTAGCTCAGATAAAAATTGCTGATCGGATAATTATCTATAAAAAATGTCTCAGTACTGTTTTTCTTGAGAGCCACCATTTCTGAGATATGAAGATTCAAAAAGTTGGAAGAGTTGTAATGTCTGTATAATTATATACTTATACCCACATACAGGGTGTCCGAAGTAAAGACCCATAGGAAGTTTCTGGGGAACGGATTTATCGATTAGTATAAATAAAGATTGTCTCACCATATATAATTATTGTGGTGTGGTACCACTTCAGGTTATACAGGACATCGACCACAATTTTGCTATTTCAAATGTAATGGTGCATTCTTTAATTATTTTCATTTTTAGGCAACTTGTGTTAAGATTTGTCCTTTCTAAAAGCAACCTCCATGTAGCTATGATTTTTTCAATCAAAATTTTCGGAATTATATTGTCATCTTCTTGCCCAATGAAATTGACTCAGGTTTGAGTGAGATTATACACTCTGATTACAATTCTGCGATAAGAAAAATACCGCAATGGATTCGTTTCTGAGATACAGGCTGCTTAAGTTTGATGGAATTTGAAGCCCCTATTTTATCAACTGTAAATTCTGTTTAGAGTATTTTTGAATAGAAAAAAATATTTTTCAACAGGGAGGTCATGAAAGTGTTGATAAATGCATTGGAAGACCTGTCTTATATACAGGGCGTACCATAAAAAATCGTGAATTTGATAATGGAATATCTCAGTTTTCTTTCAATGGAAAACTACAGAACGGCATGAATTTATTAGAATCTTCACTTCGAGCGTTCTTAAGCTAGAGATCACACAACTGTGACTCTCGTTGAGTATACAGGGTATCTCATGAATGGCCGAATATTGAAAAAAAAATTATTCCTTGGGAAATTTTTTTTTTAAGAAATAATCATTGAATTGTAGTGCGAGTGTTTGTGTGTGTCTGTATGAGTCTGAATTCTTTGTTTCAGATGTTCTTGATATACAGGCTGTTCGAGTTCGATGGTTTGAACCGGATTTTCGCCAACTTCTTTCAACCGTAAAATATGTTTGGGGTATTCTTGAACAGAAGAAAAGTATTTTTACACTAAGAGATCATAAGAGTGTTGACGCATGCAACTGAAAACTTGTCTTCGGAGTTTTTATGTTACAATGTTATTACAACTTTATCTTGGTTTGGAGGCATAAACTGGCTCATTCGGACACGATCTCCATATGAAACGTTGAAATCTACGATCTCTTTCATTAACTGTGATTTGCAAAAACATGCGTTTTGTATCTGCTGTGAGGACGAATTGAAGAAGTCTGAAATGTATGAGAATATTGAAAATATCAGCGTGCAGCTTAGGGCCAACATAAAGCAAATCATTGAGCGAATAAGATGAACTTGTTGCAGCAGATGCATTATATATAATTCGAAGAGGTTTGAAGGATGCTCTGGACGATATACCCCATGACATGGCATGAAATAAGTACCCCTATAGGATATTTCAGGAGCCTGACCTACTTTTGAAATAGTACCATCGTGAATATACTCTTCGATAATGTTCACATATAACGTGTGCATTGACATATTGCGATGTAACCTACGCTCAAGGGTTACAAATTTTGGAATACAAGCTTTTTTCGAGGCACCCAATAATTCCGGAGTTTTGCAAAATGGTAAACGAACTGTAGATAAACCATTTTTATTGCGAATATATGTTTCCATGAAAATTCTTTCACATTCAGGTTTCTCTGCGCTTAGTAACTTTTTATCAGGAACCTCCTCAAGTAACCAAAATGTTTCGGCAAGTGACTCAAGAGAAGGCTGTGAAAAGAAACATAATTGTGAATTATCCTCAATTGCAGCTCGACTCATGATGACATAGCCCAGCGTCGTTTCCAAAGCAGTCGTAGTATGGACTCCGCCATTTACCTTTTTGTTTCCAGCGATAACTAGCCACAGTTCAGCACCGATCAATAGATCCACATCATGTGGTTCGAAAAACCTATCGTCTGTGACAGCTCTGAAATAGAAACAGGAGCTGAGGGAACTCGATCACTAAGACGTTCAACTACGAGTGCGTGGATATCATAAACATGCGAAGAATCAAATTGTGAGAAAAACTTCAAATTTGCTCAAGCTGAAATGTTCAAAGGCGATAAACCAATTCCTTTCACAACTGACCTGAGTGGTTCTAATGGCAGACCCAATTTGAGACATGCTTTATGAGTGAGAAAATGTGATTGCGAACCTACGTCAAAATACCGCGCAGTTCGTGCAATTTACCTCGAAAATCTTTAACGAGAACTGTTACTGTGGCGAAAAGAACAGTGGATGGAATATTCGGTTTTTCCTGCGTGGAGCAATTGACTTGCGTAGAGTCTGATGTGGATTTTGTGCTGAATTATCATCAGGAACATAACCAGTAGAAGCATTGTGCCAAGTTAGGGTGGAATATCTCAACTTTTCTGTGAAGTAAACTGTGATGTTTTTTACCACAGCCACCTATCTGACAGCCAGTATTTGACTTGCAGAAATTGCCCATATGAAGTGTCGAAAGACAATTGAAACAAATTTTATTTGATTTTGCGTAATTCCAACGATCATCTACTTCCATATTTTTGAAAGATGGACAAAGGTAAAGCGGGTGAATTTTTGCAGCACTGCATAAAAAGCAACCAGCACTATTTTTTAATGCGATAGGTTTTTGCGATTTATGAGCCATAAAAACGTTAACTGGGGAATGCGATGCTCCATTCGACGAAGAAATTGTTTTATTTTGTGACTGCAATCTGGTCGAATAATCAGCTTTGCTATAACAAGTGTTTCGAGAGATGATCTTAGCTTGTTCGTTAATGAATGCGACCAAATCACTAAATTGTGGAATATCTTGGTTGGAGCGATTATCATTTTCAAACAAACTGGAAGTGACAGGATCTAATTTTTTCTAAGCCTAATGCAAAAAGATAAAATCAGGGATATCCGTCAACTCAAGCTGTTTAAATGCGTTCATAGATTCTACAAAATTGCAGAGAAATTTATCAAGAGCCTGTTCAGAGTCGGTCTGAAGATTTTTGAAATTCAAAACCTTCTCAAGATAAATCGACGCATGTGATCTTTTATCTTCAAATCTATCTTTGAGTGATTTCAAAATGAGTGCATAATTTTCAGCAGTAGGAGAAATAGATGTGAATACGTAATCTTTTCAACATCCGTATACATATCATTTTCATGAACCATTTTTGAGAAAATTTGATAAAAAATATGCCATTCCTCTGGTGCGCCACTGAATGTAGGCAAATTGATAGGTTGAAGTTTCGCGCCGAAATGACTTTGAGCTCCCTTTTTCCATCTGAAGTAATGAAAAAATCGTTAACAATGCAATAAATTTCGTCAAATCCCTCAACTTCATTATAGGAAGGTACAAAACACAAAAGATAAAACCGATAAATTCGAAAAAGCAGGAGTATACCAATCAACATGTTCTGAGTGCAATTCCTTTTATATAGGTCAAATAGGACGCTCTTTCAAGGCTAGATACAAAGAACATTTCCGGTCATTCCTACATCAGAAATATGATTCAGCTTTAGCTGCACATTGTCTGAATGAATATCATTCTTTTCCAGAACTTCAACAGCTAAAAATTCTTCATTCCTGTGATAAATCTTATAAACTCAATTTCTTTGAATCGATGGAAATTTTCAAGGCATCTAGGGTAGAAAGGGTTAAGCTCATTGACGACCAGGTAGACTTAATTACCTACCAATCACCATTATTCAAGTTACTGTGACCTCTACTTGCATTTTATTGATGGTAATTCCTGTATTCTACATGAGTATTCAGTTTTCATTAGCTTGTTGTTGATAATGGACGTATGTCCGAAACCGGTCCAACCAATGTAAAATTTTGTCATTCTTTACATCAAATTAGTAATAGTTAAAACATAGTTGTTTTATTTTATTCTATTAGTCATTACAAAATTAGCTTTCACTCCAAAAGAATTTTCGTTAATTTCATTACAACATTCAATGTATTCTATTCTTACAGCTTCATAGGCCTACATCTTCTAATAAATTCTGAAAGTTTGTTGTTATCTTTGAAAGTTTCTTTATACGAATTATAAACATTCTGCAATCTTTTGAATAGCATTTCACGTTTCTTTTTCTGAATATTCAAACAATAGAAATGAGTGTGATCTTCCACCAATCTTACAACTTTAAAAGAAATCCGGCTCGAAGGACCAAATATTTTTTATAATCAAGTAAATCAGGAATCTATAAACTCAATTGCGGTTCTTGTGATAAAATTTATATCGGTAGGACCTATAGGAGTTTTGGCATAAGAACATCTGAACATAAACGTAGCTTCGATAAAAATAAATCTGATTCAAATTATTCAAACCACCTAATAAAAGAAAACCATTAATTCAATAAAAACTTTGACATATTACATATAAAATCAAAAAGTTCAAAATTAGATCTTCTAGAAGCATTAGAAACAAATAGATACAAACATTCGGACAAGCTTTTGAATGAACAGGTAGATGTGAATTATTCACCCCTACTTAACTTGTTTAATTAGTTTTTATTACCTTTCATACTAACTGTACAATGGCTCGGTGTGGATTTTCCTGTTATTCATCCAACTTGTTCTACGATCTGTTTATAATACCATACTCTTCATTCTGTTTTTCATTCTTGATAAAGCTGCTGTGTCAGCGAAACGTCCTCGAATTTTTTCAAATAAAGTGTAGATTAAAGTTAAACCTTGTGTTTTTTATCTCATTTATATCATGGATCTACATTAAGTAACGGCCTCCACAATTCAAACTATATTATTTATTTGAATCAAAATTAAAAACTAAGGGTTCCATACAGATATTTGTAGATATTTATGTTTTAAGGATCTAATAAAAGAAGATTAATTACTTTCACATTTAGGTAAATATGTTAGTTTTATTTTAATCATTAAATACTAATGAGAAATTTGAGCTTGCATATTCTGTACCAGTATGTCAATTCTGGGTTCTGTCTTTGCTAGAGCATTGGTTAAATCGCTATCGACGGCAAGACGGTTTCGCTGTTTACTTTTTATTAAAACCAAAGCTGAAAAACCTGTCTCACATAAATATGTGGTCGAGAATGGAATATATATTCTCAAAGCAAGTGAAACAATTTTGGGATTAACAAGAAATCGTTTGACCCAAAATTTCTCTAATGTCAAGAGATAGAAGTCATCTTTCATGTTCGAGTCAGCCTTCATTTCTAGAAATTCTTCCTGAACATCTTCAGGAAAATCTGAGACATCGACAACAAATGGGTTTCTGGTCATGCGCCATATTGGTGACTCGGAATTAATATCTCTATAGTGCAAGTGAAATTCGTTTTTCAATGTTTGTGGATGAGTTTCTATTTCAAATTTCAAATCATTATCCAGTTTTTGATCATTAATCGCTTCGGATAACCGTGAAAAAGGAAATGTGTTTTCAGGAGATACCTTATCTTTCCAAAGTTGAAGCTTTAATATGAAACCTTGAATATGATCATAGTTACTAATCAAATTGCCATTTCTGCCTTGAAGTTTCAAGTTTAGCTGATTCAGGGCCTAAAAAATATCAGCTAAATAGGCCAGCTTCCACTGAAATTTTTCATCTTCGAATAGTAGCATAAAATTATAATTTTCTTTAAATTCAAGAAAGAGGATCACCTCTTCTCTTAATTCATAAAGGCGAGCTAACATGTTGCCTTTTGACAACCAGCGCACTTCTGTGTGGAATATTAGGACCTTGTGATCAAAATCGAGTCCTCGCAAAGCAAAGTGAATAGCCGACTGTTCAATGCACTACTTTTGATGTATTTAACGATCTTTATGGCAGAGTTTAAAATCTGGCATAAATTCTGTGGCAAAGTTTTCGAAGCCAAAGCTTCCCGATGAATAACACAATTCGTACTAACTAAGGCGGGGTTCTTTTCCTTAAGTTTTTGAGCCAAGCCTGATCGTGAACCTATCATTGCAGGAGCGCCTTATGTGCATAGTCCAATAAGTTTATTCCAATCCAAGTCATTTCTTTCGATAAAGTCCGATATTAAATTGAATATATCTTCAGATTTAGTGCCTGCTGCAAACGATTGGGAGTGAAAAATCTCTTCCTCAATGTGATCTCCGCTGACATATCTAATACAAATGATTAGCTGTGCACAATTAATGTTGTCTGTGGACTCATCACAACTAATGGCAAAAAATGGTGATAGTTTGACTTTATAATTTGTTCTCAAAAATAACACTTTTCTCATTAAACTGAAAAAACAGAGTAGAATCTTACTCAAACTGGGACACTATAATTCCGAAAATTTTTATGAAAGAATCAAAGTGGTGATTAATTTTAGACAAGACAAATCTCAACAAAAGCTGCTTAAAAAAGGATGCCCTTCGATAAACAAAATCAAAATGTGCACCATGTCATTTGAAATTGCAAGGTTCTACTCGATGTCCGGTATAACCGGACGTGGTAAAGCACTGAAATAAATTGCAAACTGTAGGTCAGTATTCATTTACTCTAATCTCAAACTAATGATCGACCCTGAGAGGCTGCAAGTATGTGTGAAATTTTCTTAATGCGCAGGAATATTGTTAATATTTGAGGTTTCTTTGAATTCGATCAGAAATCAAATTCTAGGTTGGTTTTAATAAAATGTGGTTACTCGTCTTCTCAGAACATCCATAAAAAACACAACTTCACGAGTGCCAACGCCATGAGGTGAAAAAATTATATCGATTTAAGCTGAAAATCAGAATGAAAGAAATTCTGCACGCTACTTGTTTACCAATTCTTGGAATATTTTTAAGATCAATATGTCAAATCGTTCAGAGAAGACTGAATTATCGACTAAACGCCCCATTCGAATTTTTCAGTGAAAAAAAAACGTTCCACCGATATTGCTCATTTTCGAATGAGTCAGCCATATTGGATTTCACCGGAAGTGAAATTTCGATACGATTTCTGAAAAACCTACTCTTTTGGCTTTCCAATGAAGCAAGAACGAATGATCTAGCTCTAAAATTGCGAAAGTTATAACGGAAAAAATTTGTCCCGTTTTCCCTGGCGCACCCTATATTATGAATTTCAGTATAAAAGGCAAATTCAACAGGTCGACTATTCATTACCAGAGTGTAAAATAATCTGAAAAAAGGTTCATATGAATACAATACACTCATCCTCATGATGAATAGATTAGGGAATACAATCAACGATTATCTCCCTTACAAAAATATACTGAAGATTTAACATATTATATTGAAGTGACATTTGACAAGGTACAATTGTAATTGGTATAATAAGTACGGCGCGAGATCAACAGCACCCAGGACCGGCCAACGGATCTTATTTGTATCAAACTTGGATGTTCAGGCGGTGTTGCCAAATATTATATTATGAAATCGAAAGCCCGTGTGAAAGTATTCATTAAATATTTAAAAGGAATGGTATGTATTAGCGATAAAGTCTGATCAATTGGTCAATCACAGATGAGCATCTTGTACAGGATGTACTATTGGAAGTGACTAATTTTTCAGAATATGGCAAAATGTAGGAATATTTTGTATTTCTTGGTTTTTACTGGTATTCAACGATGGAAATTACTGTAAACCAGTGGTTCATAAAAACTGAAGAGGATTTTCTGTCACAGATTGAATCAAGAAAACGAAAGGTACGTAATTTGATATCTTGTTTGAAGAAAGAACAAACAATGTTCACAAAACCAGCCAAACAAACAAAAGCTGCTACGATCGCGACATTTAAAATATCTCATATACATGGTGTCTACTATAAAATGTGCCAAACTTCAGTAGGTGATAGTACAATTCATTTGCAACGAAAAATGTCCTCTCACATTTTTTCGAAAAGTTAATAATTAACTCTTCTTGATTTCACGAAATTTTTTGCTTCTCACTATGAAGAATATCTTTGTTACTCTTACAGCTACATCAAATCTGATCATACCATCAGAAAGAGCATTGAATTTGCTATGAAATAGATAGGTACAAATGGTAAAAAAATTGTATACCGGGTGTTGTAAAAGGCTAAATGAAAAAATTGTGAAATGAACAAAATTAGTGGTATTTTCTTGTTAGCTGTACCACTGAAAACTGATTGATAAGTAGCCGTTTTTTTTTTGGAAAACACTACTACATTCATCTGGCTTTTAAACGGTATATCAACTTTTGAGCTTTCTATTTTTTTACCAGTAATATCATGGGTAAGAGTTAGAATAAGTAGATTCTCTTATCCTTGGATAAAAGACAAATGAGCTAGTTTCACCGGAGCGTCTGAACAATTCCACAAATGACTTTTCAATAATAATAAGCGATAAATAAATAAAATATCTGAATATTGCATGTTTGAGAAACTAGGAATAATTATTGTTTCTCGGATTAGAAGAAGAAAATTAGAAAAAAGAATCGTAAAAGAAAAAAATCACAGAAGGCTTGTGTTACTTGATTTTAAAACAAATAACAATATTTAGAATTTGACAGGAACTGTCATTCAATGAATTAATGAATTGAAGTTTATATTTTCCCCTTTCACGGTTCCATTTTCTTTTTCGAAAAAAAGAAAACATGCCTAGTTTCTCAAATATTGAATATCGAGATATGTTATATGTTTATGACTTCGCGAATGGAAATTCCTGTGCAGCGGTGCGGGAGTATGCATTGCGCTTTCCAAACAGACACCAACCTTGGAGAAATATATTTGTTGAAGGGTTTAGGCGCTTCGGTAAAACTGGTTCATTCAGCGGTTTAAGAATTAGAGAAGGTGGTGGAAATGCTCAGCAATGGAGACAAGCACCTGCAATATTGCATGCTCTTCGCGAGGACCCTACAACAAGTACTCGGAGAAATGTTGCCACATTGATACTTCATTATTCCACGGTTCGTAGAGTTCTCAAGCGAAATAATTCACATCCTTACCATTTGAGTAAGGTTCAAGACCTATTGCCAGTGGATAGTGAGGTGAGGTTGCAATTTTGTAGGTGGTACATGAATAAATTACAGTATTGGGCATCAGATAAAATTCTATGGACGGATGAGGCAACTTTTACCAAAGTCAGTATAATAAATTTGAGAAATTTCCATATATGGGATACAGAAAATCCTCAAAGCACTATTGTGTCACACTCTCAGCACGAGATTAGAGTAAATGTGTGGTTGGGGTTAAGGAAGGGTCAAGTTGTAAGGCCAGTTATACCTCCCGATCGTGTCAATTCAAACGAATTTTTAAATCCATTAAATAATGAAATAATGAACGTTCTGGAAGAAATTCCTATAGCGACTCGTCATCACCTTTGGTTTTAAATGAACGGCTGCCCCGCTGATAATTCTAGAATGATCCAGAACTGGATTTGATGAGAGATTTGGAGAGAAATGGATAGGTCGATTCGAGCCGGTGAGATGGCCACCCAGAAGCCCTGACCTTACGCCGCTTGATTTTTGATTATGTGTGGTGCTCATTAAAGACTAATGTTTATAGAATTCCTTTTAATACTCGAGAAGTATTAATTGAAAGGATTTGAATCTGTTGCAACGAAATGAATCAAAAACACATTGAACACATTGAAAGAGTAGTTGATAGTTAAAGAAAAAGATGTGTTAAGAGCATTCAAGAAAGAGGAAGATACTCTTTCTTTTCTTTTCACTCTTTCGTGAAAATATGATTCATCAATTTGTTTTAGTTCCTATTTATGTGTCATCAAGTAATATAAGATATTTGCGTTTTCGAATTTTATGTTCTTATTACTCTTACCCATGATATTGCTGGAAAAAAAATTGTTAGCGCAAAAGTTTGTATACTATTCGAAAACCAGTGGAATGTAGTAGTTTTCACTAAAAAAAACAGTTACTTATCGATCAGTTTTTAGCGGTAGAGCTAACAAGAAAATACCACTAATTTTGTTCATTTCACAATTTTTTCATTTAGCCTTTTACAACACCCGGTATACAAAACTTTTTTACCATTGGTACTCACCTATTTTATAGAAAATTCCATGCTTTTTCCGATGGTATGGTCCGATTTGATGTAGCTTAAAGATTAACAGAGATATTCTTGTTTTTATAGAGAGAAGCAAAAAATTTCGTAAGATCAAGGAGTGTTAAATAACTCGATAATTATCAATTTTTCGAATTAATGTTATGGGACATTTTTTGTTGCAAACGACGTTCACTATCACCTACTGCAGTTTGGCATCTTTTATAGTAGACACCCTGTATAGGGGAAACACAAGAAACCATTCGAAGATGGATCGGTTGTGAAAGAAGCATTTATTGAAGTGGATGAGACTTTATTTGGGAATGTTAAAAATAAAACAGTAATCATGCCTGCTATTAGAGAACTTCAGTTATCTCGTCCGACTGTCACAAGGCGTATTAAAGTCATGAATCAGGACATGGCAGATAAACTGAAACATGATGTCATGAAATGTACATACTTTTCTCTACAGTTCGACGAATCCACCGATATGACAGACACTGCCCAGCTGTGTATTTTTATTCGGATGGTATTCAATGACATGTTGGCTAAGGAAGAATTTTTGACAATCATTCTTCTAAAGAGGAAGGGCCGTAGCGAAGATTTATATGACGTTTTCTTCAATTTTGTAGAAAACTAAAAGCTACCAGTAAATAAATTAGTGTGCATTATAACCGATGGAGCACCAGCAATGACTGGAAACAAAAACGGTTTTTTAGTATCGTGTCGAGCTAATGAAAATTTCTCTTCATTATTTTCATTTCATTGCATTATACATCAACAAGTTTTGTGTTCAAAAGTTTTAAATACGGAGGAAATTATGGGCATTCCAAAAAACATTGTGAATTCCATTCGTGCACGTAGCTTGCAACGGCGGCTTTTCAAGTTGCAGTTGGAAGATAGGTAGTCAGCTGAACACAGTGATTTAGTTCTTCACACGGATGTCAGGTGGTTGAGTCGCGGAAAATTCCTTGAAAGGTTTCAAGAATTATTGCCCGAAACGAAAGCTTTTCTAGACGAAAGAGGTGATGACACTCAGATGTTGAAAAACGAAAAATGGCTGACTGGTTTGGCATTTTTGACTGAAATCACAATGCACTTAAACACCATCAACTTAGAGCTTCAAGGTAAAGGAAAAACTATTATTGAGATGATTAGCGCAGTAAGCGCATTCAAAAGTAAATTGCAACTTATGAAAGATCAACTGAAAAGAAAGGATCTGAAACATTTTCTGTCTTTGAAAGCAAGGATTCCTCGGTTGAACTCTGGCGTACAGAGGATATCGGAGTCGATTCAGTTGAACCTGGTGAGCTTCAACGCGAGCAAAACGCAAGTAACTACGTTTTCTAGAATGGTCCACGCTGGAGGACCTCCTCTAAGAATGCAAGACAAACATATTGCATCCAAAGATTCGATGCACCTTCTCGGAATAACGGTCAACTCCTAGTTCTTCTAGCATGAACATGTATCAGTAATAGCTAAGTCTGCAACAGCTAAACTTAGGTGCAGATTCGACCTGCTTTGGAATATTGTTCCCATGTATGAGGATCTGCGCCCAAACATTCGTTGCGGATGTTGGATAGTCTGCTAAAAGGATCTGTGCGCCTCATCGACCACCCGCAGATCACCCACGATCTCCAATCGCTGGCTCTCAGAGGACAAGTTGCTGACCTTTCTCTGTTTAACAGATACTTCCACAGATGATGCACCAAGGAGTTGAAAGACCTTGTTTCGAGAAAACTCATGTTTTGCCGCAATACTAGGCTGGCCAGGAGGTCTCATCTTGAGCTACCCCTCGAACCTCTCTCTGTAAGAACTCTCTACCGTTCAACATCTTCCCAACATCCTACAATTTGGCCCTCTTTAAGAAGCAAGCAAAGTGTAATAGGTTCGCCTACTCCTGGGAAGCGCGCATAAAAAGAATATACTCAAAAAACTGAAACTGAAAGTAGCAATCAAATAATTATCTTAATCATAAAATGCCACTAAAATCAATATAAACAAAATCTTAAACAGAAAATGTTACACACAGCATAGTGCTCCCGTACTACAATATCCAAGTCAGTGGACAAATATCACTTAGATTGATTGTGATAGAAACTTCATATCTTCTACTCTTATCGGCCAAGACAGACAAATTACCAACTTCCTTTCCCTAGAATTTCTCGACACCTAATTATTCCTAAAGGTCGCCCGGTCATGTGGGCAATGAAAGATGATATTGATTTCGTGAAGGAAATTTCAAATTCTTATGGAGGAATTTGAAGTCGACCAACGTTGAATGGCCGATGGAACGATTTCATTTGAATATGCATTCCCGTAAATTCCGAATTGTTTGAATAGTTACACTAAAAATTGTATTTCTTCAGAAAGTGGCATCCACCAATATCATTCCTACATAAATTTCGACTTCTATTTCGAGATTAAATTCTTCAAACGGGACCGTTAAAATTATCTTGGAAAAAATGTAGAACACTCCAACTGCCGACACTAGGAAGGATATATTGGTTGAACGTCTTTTACGATGTGTGGAAGGACCCATGTTTGAATATTTGTGATAAAATGAACATCTTGTTGGAAATAATTCTGTTTTTTGTCAAATTACAATTTATGGAAGAAGAAACTAATCCGCCAAGTGCGAGAAGGACTATCGCACCAAGGGTTCCGTAGAAGCTTTTAGATATACAGTGTGTTCCAATGAAAACGAACCACCTGAATAATTCCTACACTGAACAACAAAATCGCAGTTTTTGTTTCATCAATGACTTAGGTCACTTGATGTTCACTAATTTGATTTCGCTGATTCTAAATATACCCTCTTTCTTTTTGTAACAACTCATGTTAACGAGTTATAACTTTTATTCAAAAAACACTTAATTACCGTAATAATTTGCTGTAAATTACACAAAAATTGATTTAACTTGCTACAATTTGATATGGCATCGTCAAGAATTTTTTTCAATACTAAATTAACTCAATCAAAAATAATATTGAAAATCATAATATACTTTTAATAGGTGATTCCAATTGTTCAGCTGTGTCGTGGGCGTTGAGTCACTCGGGTTCAATTTTCGATGCTTTGAATGTTGAAGCGAGGTATTAGGACTTAATAGATACTTTTTCTTTTTTAGAATTGATGCAAATCAATAATATTCTCAACTGTTACGGTAAAATTTTGGATCTAGTTTTGAGTATTACCGAAAAAATTGATGATGTAGTCAGATGTGATAATCAATTGGTTCGTGAGGATAAGCTTCATCCAACTCTCGAGTTTAAATTTTCATTGAATCACCAAAAAAGTCTTCTTAGTGACATCAAATTTTTTAGAAATTTCAAGAAAGCTGATTATAGTCAAATCAACCATAATATATCCCTTATTCCTTAGGCCGATCTTCTGAGCAGCCATGATGTTAACGATGACATTGAGATAAAAGTGTACCTAAGATAGAAATTCACAAAAGTTTCCTATCTATTATTCTCGGGAGATTGTACAAGTTATGAAGCGTAAAAACAGGATACATACAAGATGAAAGATTTATGGAGGTACTGGAGACTTTCTTGGGTTCAAGCTACTTCGCACAAAGTCTAAAGAACTAATCAAATAGGATTCTGATTTAATATATTAAGTAGGAAATAAGACTATTATATAAGGAATAACTCTGTTCATTAGTTTGTATCTATCTGATGAAGCCACAGTGTGGTGAAACCGGTCATAGTTTTGTTAATATAGTGAAAATCTAAATACTTTAGTTTTATACCATTGAAAATATGTATATTGATTTTCATCGAGTAACGACCTCCTCAATCAAATTATTGAAAGAAGCTGAGACAAGCTTTTTGGTCATTTGGTATTTCAAGCTAATTCTAAAATGTGCAACCAACACACAGACTATCTGGTTCCTATCCAGTTGTTTGAAGAACGAAGTATTTCTGAAATATTTAAAACTGAAGACCGATAATATCAGCTTCGCAACCCAAAATGGAACACTACAAGGCAAAAAGAAATGGTTGAAGTTAGACATCAAGTTTCAATACAGCCAACGAGACAACTACAACATCTTTTTAAGGGTAATCCATTCGGAGTTGCTTCATAGATTGCATTCAGTAGAATTTGACATTTAAGATTCCGGAACAAGATCCAAAGTTCATTCATTAATTCACAAAAAGTATAAAATTCAGTTGCGAAAATTGAATAAATTATTGAGTATTAGACTCGAAACTTCAAAAATCAAGTCCAAATTATCCGATCACCAATTTTATGATAGGTTCAGTAATCTTTCAGATGCTAATTTTTCCAAAGATGAAGTTTCACTTCTAGAAAAGGGCTTTAAACACAATTTAGTCAAATAACGCTCGTCTCCATTTCGATCTGCTAAGAATTGAAACCGAAATAGCCCTAAATTATTCATCACAAGCCAAACACCTAAAACAGTTTTCAGCGTTACTACTTCAAAAAGAGTTCAATAGTTTTCAACCTAAGAAATTCGAAAAAACAACTTTAAAATCCATTCAATCTAAGTCCGCATCTGAAGATATCATATTCACCAAAGCAGACAAAGGTCATACAGTCATAGCCTTAAATAAAGCAGATTATTTATTGAAAACCCAAAATTTCATTGAATCAGGTTGTTATGAAGAAATTGATAAAGATCCAACTAATAAATTTCAATCCATAGTAAAAAACGCTTTAGAGTATGCCAAGTCTTTAATACCTACCAACAGCAAAATCTGCGAATTGTGCATAATGATGAGAAATGTGGAGATTTCTAAAAAAACTGTGACTGCTATAGACATTCGTAAATATGTTATCCACACACCTTTGGGAGTCCCGAGATAGTTCAGAAAATAAATAGCGAAGACCATATGAATTCATAAGGTCCCGCACTTCATTTCTTTCAGAATTATCAGAATAAAAACAGACGTTTATGTCCCATACAATTATAACGTTCAGCCTCAATAGACGTTGCTATTTAATTGAGGGCTTTATCCATTTGGGTAATAAACACGTTCAAGTCACCCTTTGGTGACCTATAGACACACACAAGGATGATGTTCATTTTGTAAGATGGATTGCTGTCATCTCAGCATGAACTTCAACAGAGAACTCATCTATTGTACTGACCTGTGTAAATTTTTCAGATTCTTCCACTAAAATAGCGACTCCGCCATGGGAATGGGATTTGCGGCAGAAAGAGTTTGCCGTTTGGAAGCCTGGAACAACAACTTTTCCAATTTCTTCATTCTTCAGTCAATGTTCTATCAAGCACACGAAATTACATTTCACTTCTTTTTTCAGTTTGAAATACAGGAGTTCTATTTTATTAAATAAACAGCCTACATTTATATTCATTAAAACTTTATTTTCCATTATATTCATGCTTTGACTATTGCTAGTTTTGTCTATTTGCCCGAGTGTTAGACTTAATTTCGTAATATAATGGTTTGAATCACTGCATAATGCATTAAATGAAAAGTGAGTAGCTGTCAACAGATAAACAATGAAAATTAACTAGCTTCTATTTACGACTGCTGCAATCTCCAAGTAGAGGTCGAAAACTTTTCCTACCATCCCCGTATATTTCAAATATTTCAAAATATAGCATAATACTACAGGCTTTGGTCTTCGTCTCTAAAACTTTCCATGCGAGAAACATGGAAGTGTAAGCAGGAGAATAGCCAAAGGGACTTTATCAATTGAGCAATACTGTTAAAAACATTGGTCTTCGAATGAATCAATTTCAGGAACCAATTTAAATGTGACGTTCGATAATCATCACACCAGTTATGAACACGTCGAAAAACTCTTCGAAAAGGTCAAACTTATATGAGTTGCTTTTAACTAATAACCACCCGGAAAAATTAAGCCTCTTTGGTTTCCAAATAAACATACCCCTTGTGTCATACTCTGCTAAAAAGAACAGAAACGTCTCACGTCTTTCATCGCTTCATCATGACAATTCCAGCGACCATATTGGCGACAAAAAGCTTCCCGAAATTATTAACTCTTATAATCCAACCAAGACAGGATTCGATATAACTGATGATTCAACAGTTTCTTATAATATTGCTCGAACTAGCAGATGATGGCCTCTTACAGTTTTTTTGTCTTTAGAATACAACTGGTATTTACTCACGAGTTGTATATAAGTATAATGTCAGTGGATATATCAGAAAAAAGCGGTACTATTGGAAAAATTCCACACTAGCATTAGTAAAACAACAAATGCTGTTTTGAAAAAATAATACCAGAATTACGCGTTTTTGCGCATAAAAAATCAAAAACTAGTGAACAGTCTGAAGAATAACTCAAAAAAAGAGTTACAATTTAAGGTCGCTGTTGTTTTGTCCTAGAAAAATTTACAGAAAAACAAAATATTCTTGCAATTCTTGTACATGCAGTCAGTTAAGTAAGAGCGTGGTCGACTTTACTGATAGGTTATGAAAGATTTGGCTCTAATTTCCTCACGAGCCGATAGAGAGAACCTTTGTCCTTGATGCATTGTCAACAAAGATTCAGTTGTCGATAATCTTTTGAAAGAGAATCACGTGAAACGCCATGAGTGCTGAGTACTCGTCGCGCTACTCGGCTGTGTTCCTTTGCACCCACCTGAAAGGACCCAAAATATCGCAATCAGCGGCAGCTAAATATATAAGAAAGTCGAAGGAACAGAAGTGGGTACAGTGATATAAAATGGCTGCAAATGTCGGTGATTTACCAGAATATGGCTTGATAGGAAAAGTGGACAAAAAAGATGAAGAAAGAATAGTAAATCTGTTTTCGCGGAATCCTGCTTTAACACTGCGGCAAGGACAAGCAAAATTAAAGGCAGATTCATGACCTAAAATGGCGTAACACAATGAAGAAGCCTCTGTTGACTAATGAATGAACTAATGAATGTTCTATATGGGCACGTTGTGTCCTCACGCGTGCCTGGTCGACTTCCACCAATAGACTTGTTCAGCGGACCATAAAACAGGGAATAAAGTTGCATCTTTGGGGCTGCTTCTCCAAGCAGAGATTGCACCTCTGCACCATCAACCTAAATGCCAAGAAAATGATGAAAATCTACAGAAAAGCTTTACTGCCATCTGCCAAACGATGGTTCATCAGAAAAGATGAAGATTGAAATCTAACTTGAATTAAACACCGCAGCAAGCTATGTACTGAGTGGAAGACTCAATCTGGCATCGTTACATTGGATTGGCCGTCGCATTCGCTCTATGCAAATCCTATTGAAAATGTGTGGGCATATAATAAACAGAAGCTTCGTGGAAGACGCATACATACACTTTGAAGCATGATCGGAGATGCCAGGCAATTATTGACGCCAGTGGTGGCTGGACATATTAAAGACCGAATTGCATCATCGTTTGTAATATGTACAATGTATATATAAATATGTAGTTTCACCGAATGAATTTTTTTATAAATAACTACAACCACGCTCCTACTTGACTGACTGTAAGTTAGTTTAGAACATGCTACTATGCAGTGCATGCAAAATGCCAATAAAGAAACGGATAGTTTTGAATAGTCTTATTGAAATGAATTTATCCATCACTAATCAGTAGAAATATGTTGTAGATTGTAAAAATATTAAATAGTTATTTTTTTGTGGTTTACAGATAAGTGATCGAAACTATAATAGTAATACGCTCATTGATAAAACAATATTATAAATTTTTCCAAAATTTAAGAAAATATTGATAAATATCTACAACTAAGACCAATGCCATTCAATTTGGTATTTGGTCTTTCAGAACCCTTGGCCGAAAATGTAATTTTTAATCACCTATCCGTTGCTGAGTTAAACTGCGACCTCTAAAAATTGAAAGGTGTGAAATATCAATACTACATAAATTTCAAGAGAAATGCTTGCAAATTGCAGTGCATTCCCTAAATCGAGAGTCATCTGCCCACCCCAAGATAATATTTAACTTGTATGTAATTCCAATTATTTTAGCTCGTTTCCTCTGCAGGCATCATGTTTTCACATGATAATAAAAGTTAATTTTACCTAAAATTATTAAGTTTGATCTTTCGGTGCCTCTATATGTCGAACATTATTTAAATGGTTATGTAAAATACATTTTACTTAGGTGGATTATAATATATTATCCGGCGAAGGCAGGTGCGCAATACATAATTCAGTAGTACGTGCTTTGATGGCAGAAGCAGAAGATGTAACTTTACATATTGTTCATCTCAGACTTTGGCTGTAATAGTTTACTCGATCCATATTTTTGATACGTCTCAAACATTCGAAAATCTTGGAATATTGGATATTTCTCAGTTCGTTATTCAGGAGGCTACACCTTTTGAAGAGCCGAAAAAAAAAACTATGTTCATAAATTATTTTCTGAAATATGGAAAAGAGGAAGCGAGAAACTCTTGAGGTATTTTGTTAGGCATATACACACGGAGGCAAAATTAGCGGAACACTCGAAAATTTAATCAGATTCGAAGTTCGATATTTTTCCTAATTCTCAACCGATTTAGATGATTCGTTCGACAAGTTATAGATCAACTCTTCTGCTTTGTAGAAATTATAAGAGAAAACAAAAAAAATTTGAAAAAAATTTTATACGGGGGCAAAACTAAAAGTTTTTTTTTGTCAAAAATTCGTAACACCCTGTGGAATTTCGTGGTCCGAGTTGAAACGTACAATATCATGGTCTGTCAAGACACATCTTCCTACAGTAACGCCCTTCTTTTTTCATGCGTTTATCTCGATTTTTGCAAAATATATTTAATTTCAAGTGGAAAATCACCATTTTGGAGAAATTCCATTGAATCAAGAAATTGTCATTAAAATTCGTCTATCAATTTGGAATTTTTTTATTATCACTCAGTCCTGTCGAAATTGTCGTTTGCGATTTTTATGTTCGAATTGCGTTAGTTATTGATGACAATTTAGTTTATTTGGTGAAAATTAGGAATTCATAGGAGATAACAGTCGGTAGGTATTAAAATACACAACCGAATTCTGGGACCATTGATAAGACTTTTCATTTACACATGTGCACACCTTTTTTTATCAAATATGAAATACAACACACGTTTTTTTGTATATGACCACATTTGCACTTGTTTAAAGAATGAGAGTTTTCCATTCTTTGATTTGATACAAATTCGATCGGTTGCGGTGTTTTGTGATTCTTTTACTGTTTACGATTCGAAACGGTATTTTTCATTCAGAATGAGAGATTTACCACCAACCTCAGTAGCAAGGGCAGTTACATTGATCGAGGAAGGGCGCACCTACCGCTCAGTCGGTACCATGTTGGGTGTCTCGACGTCGGTTATCCATCGAATCTACCGACGTTACAGGAAAACTGGATTGTACGTGAGGAGGCGAGAACAAGAAAGAAATCGGGCAACCCGCGCTATACATGACCGTTTCATCGTCAATCAAACCATAAGAAATCCTCGTCTTACTGCTATTCAGGCACGTAACCTTTTACAAGCAGTGGATAACATTAACGTCAGTGTGAGGACAGTCAGAAGACGATTAAATGAAGTTGGTCTGAGATCATACGCGCAAGCAAGAGCACCAAGACTCTATAGAGCCCATCGGGTAGCAAGATTGGCGTTTGCTAGGGAGCATGTAGCATGGACAATCAATCAGTGGAGTTTTATTTAGTGATGAGAGCCGATATTGTGTGAATATCGTGGATGGTAGAGATAGAATATGGTGGCATCGAGGGGAACGGTACAATCAAGCGAACTTCGCAGGAACTGAGCAATACGGTGGAGGGGCCGTTATGATATGGGGTGGCATATGCTTGGGAGTACAAACAGAACTGGAGATTATTGGCAATGGATCACTTAATGCCCATCGGTATATAACAGAAATCTTGGAGCCCCATGTTGTGCCTTTTGCTCCTTACATAGGGGAAAATTTCCTTTTTATGCACGATAACGCGCGCCCTCATACTGCGCGCATAGTGATAGAATATCTCAATGAAGTTGGGATCACACGAATGGACTGGTCGTCGCGGTCACCGGATTTAAACCCGATCGAACACGTTTGGGACATTCTTGGAAGAAGGGTTCGACAACGGAATCCAGGCAACGTTGAAGAGCTGACATTGGCTTTGGTGGAAGAGTGGGACAACATACCTTAACAGATAATAGACAACATCATTGGGAGTATGCGAAATCGTATGCGCGCTGTAATAAGAGCTCGGGGGGGTCATACTCGCTACTAAAATCAAAGGTTTTTTTTTGTGGGTCATCATGAACATTTTTCTCGACATGTTCATTTCATTTCACGAGTGTATCGCCAGAATACACACCTGCTCTCATTTTTGGACAGGAATGATAATTATTATAGAGTGTCACACAAAAAAATTCAAAAATAAATGTGCAAAATCAACGATTTTTCCAGTGTACTTCGAGTTCTCCCGGAGCGTGAAATTGGCCAGTGAATTTCAAAAATTTTCATTTCGTTAGATTTCCGCTTCTCTAATTTTGATTTTATTTTTTGGCTAACCTCCGATGTTATGCACCTACGCAAGATTAAAAATAAATTCTTGAAATTTGTGACTTTTCGCTTCAAATTGGATATCTCTTGTAAAAATAGAGATAAATGCATAAAACAAGAAGGGCGTTACTGAAGGAAGATGTGTCTTGACAGACCATGATATTGTACGTTTCAACTCGGACCACGAAATTCCACAGGGTGTTACGAATTTTTGACAAAAACAACACTTTTAGTTTTGCCCCCGTATAAAATTTTTTTCAAATTTTTTTTGTTTTCTCTTATAATTTCTACAAAGCAGAAGAGTTGATCTATAACTTGCCGAAAAAATCATCTAAATCGGTTGAGAATTAGGAAAAATATCGGACTTCGAATTTGGTGTTCCGCTAATTTTGCCTTCGAGCCTACGAAAAAGGTGTTCTCTTCATCGGGAACGAATTCAAAATGACGACTTTACTATAAAACAGCCGTATTTGGTCCGGGCCTGGTGATTTTTGGCTAGGTACCACAGAGATGGCGTGTAGTACTTCCTCGTTAAGTATTTCTTGGCCTTCCATATTTGCTTCGTTGTTTGGCAAGGGGGTCTGTCGTCATAAAATAACTCATTTATATAGTTTTCCCATGTGTGTCTGATTTCCTGTTCATCTAACATATTATAGGTAGATTTGATGAATCAAACAGAGTAGTTGGTTGTGATTTCCTGTGGATACCAGAAATATCTTTTAGTTTTTTATTCATGCGGAGATAATCATGCTTTCTTTCAAGTTTCTCTATTTCTAGGCATATTTCTTTCATCCATCTTTGCTTGGCTTTCTTGACTTCGTACTTGAAGATCTTCTGCAGTCTTTTAAATTCTTGTTTGTTACTTTAAATCTTTCTCCTCCTCTCCATCAGCGTCAAGATATCGTCGGTTATCCACCTTTCTTTCCTGATATTCCTTGATGGTTGTAGGTGACTTTTACATGTCTTGGTCAGTTTGCTGTTCAGTCCCTCCCACAGCAGTCGAACTTCTGCTATGTCATTGTGTTTCAATTTGCCGGCTTCAGCATTTACCTCTTGCTGAACTGTTTCTCTTACTTCCGGTTGTTCTAGTTTCTCAAGATATAGTGCTTTACAGGATCTGTTTTTGCACACTTAATTAAGCTTTAGTCTTATGTCTGCAACTAAGAGTACATGATCAGAGCCAACATCTACTCCAGGGTAGGTTGTTACTCTTTTCACACTGTTCCTAAAACGTTTATCAACCAGAATGTAGTGTATCTGATTTCTAATGGGTTCCTGTTCGTTGATTTCCGCTGGTGATATCCACATATAAAGACGTCTTTTAGTAAGTTTAAACCATGCATTCGTGGCAAAATCCCAACAGTCTATCACCTCGTCCATTGCTTAAGCCTAACCCAAAGGTTCCGACCAAGTCAATTCTTTGGCCCTACCCAATCTTTGCGTTGTAATCGCCGAGTAAAAGTGTCAGGTCATTACTATTGAGTTTCCATACTAGTTTATTGAATAGAGCTCTCCCAGTCAACTTCAAACTGACTGAAATTGATATATTCCCTAGCAGAGTTCAACCGGACTCTTCGATGTGATGTGGTAAGAGCTGAACCTCGATCTGAGAGTCTAGGCCTATAACAAAATTCCCTGAGATGTTGTCGTATCGTTGTAGTACTAATTGACATTTGTCATATTTTTCGAATGACTGTCAAAATTTTTTCGCAAATTTTTCTTTATATTAAACAAGTTCCACGGAGAAATAATATATGGGCGATGTCAACTCAGATTATTGGGTTCATAATGATTCTAAAACATCTATAGATCATAATCGGCATCACTTGGAAGACTGAACCTGGCCATCGGGGCTCTCTCGGTCAAATAGAGATGGAATTTGAGGAAATTTCGCAGGTTATGTATTTTTTATTATCTCCTTAGTCCCTTTCATAACCTTGCTTGCTTTGTTTAGACATAAAAGAAGTTTGATTGTTGAAATATTTTTCTGCTGGTTTTCTTTTTCCATTATTACAGATTCCTGTCCCAAACCCCCTTCCTTTCACCCTTGTTTTTGGAAATCATGGAATGCAAGAGAGAATGAAGCGGCTAAGCAGAAAAATCTTTGGTACTCTTTATGCACACACAAAACTAACACATCATAAACAGACAAGCTATTGCTAGTGCAATGGCGATAGGGAAACGAGTTTTTTCCTCAGGTTTTTCATCCGTTTATTAAATCATATACAAGATAGAATGGCTTCCCTGTTACATTTCCTGAGCTCATACTTGTGTTTTTCTGACGCACACCAAAATTATAGATATAATCACTCATTGTAAATACAATTATTCAAATTTTTGTAAATCCTCTCCTTTCAAAGAATATATATATATATATATATATATATATATATATATATATATATATATATATATATATATATATATATATAGTACTAATTTAGTATTCACTGTTCTCTCGAAGCTGCCATTGAAAGTGTCTAGCAGTAAGGATCCGTTGCCTCAATACGGAAATTCTTGAATAACGGTCAAAGATCACCATTGTTGGTCGAGGTCGTCCTTGTCCAGGTATCATTTCATGATAACCAGTCTCCCTGTACCTATGGATCATTATGAAAACCGTTGAATGGCACACCCCAAATATTTGGCCTATTCTTGTATAAGTCCAACATATAACACATTATGTCGAGGTCAAATTTCGTGATTCGCGTTGCATTATTACTAAAATTTTAATTTTCAAGAAGAACAAACGTTTCTCGGAAAAATTGATCAACAACTGTAGTGGTTGTTTCTTGCAAAATCTGAATTTATTTCTTCGATTTTATTTTTTATGAGAGGAACATATGAGCCAAGAAAAAACATCGACAAAAATAATTGTGAAAGTAAAACGAAATAAGACACTTTTGTCTTTTTTCCACAATTTATGTAATAATCACGACCGGTGTCGACCTTACGGTCATTTTCAGGTGAATAACAATACAAAGGATGAGTAGGAAGTGCAAGTACAGAGTGAAAGTTTTCCTAGATATTGGGTAGTGGGGATGCATTAAGCTCTAGTTGGTTGCTGAGGGTAGTAAATTGTAGGTTTTTACATAGTTTGTTAATCTCCAAACTTTCCAACAAATGCATCTCTCTCTCCTTGATACATTTATGAAGGATTTCAAGGTTGTTTAATTATATCGAGTGGTTAGTTGATTTTATGTGTTCAAATATTGGCGAATTTTTATCTGAGGAAATATATTGCTTGAATCTAGCTTCAAAACTTCTCCCTGTTTGTCCGACATAGGCTACCTGACATTCATTGCATTTCATTTGATAAATTCCCGATTGCTTGAATTTATCGTTTGGCATTGAATAATAATCTGCTTAAGTTGAGGCCGCTTGAGAATGAAGTGATTATGTTGAATTTGGAAAAGTAATCACTGATTTCTTTAGAGAGTTCGCCGGTGTATCTGTAATTGAGAGGTAATACGTTGTTCTTTGCGTTTAATAATTGTATTTAGGAAATGTTGTGGTATATTGTTATTTGAGGCAATTTTTCTGATGATGTTAAGTTCAGTTTGGAAATTTTCTGTCGAACGGGAATAGAGTTAACTCTATGAATCATGGAGTTATATGCAGCTAGTTTGTGTATCAAATGACCGAACGAGTCCATTGAGATCGAAGCGTCTGTGAATGTTTCCATTCTGTAAATTTTATAAGTGAGATGGTTATTTGAATTCATGATGGTTAAGTCTAGGAAATTAATTGAGTTATTATTTTCTATTTCAGTAGTGAAGCTGATACGGCAATGTTTTTTTTTCGGGAAATTTGAAAACTGCTGAATTTGTCTGTTTGAACCACGAAAACCAACTAAAATGTCATTTACATATCTGTACCAGAAAATATTATGTTTTTTAGCGAAATCTGTGTTTAATATTGCGTTTTTCTCTAAATTATCCATGAAAATGTCAGCTAGTAGAGGGCTAAGACGTGATCCCATTGGAAGACCTGAATTTCGATTGAAATCGAAAGTAGCTTTGAGATAGGCTTATTTGAAGAAGATTGGTAAGTTCATTAGTGATATATGGCGGTGTGTTAGACTCGGATAAGATATCTGTAACAAGGGGAAGACACTCATTCGTTGGAATGTTCGGGTACATATTTTCGACATCGAAAGAGACTAACTTAATATCTTGGGAGATTGTGAGATTGGAAAGTTTATGTATGAGATCTACAGAATTGGAGATAGTGTAATGTGCGTGAAAATTCGTGAGGTCTAGATATTTTTGATTCAAGAATTTCGCTAGTTTACCTGATTGTGTGTTTATATATGACACTACAGGTCTTGCAGATTTTTCTTTCTTATGTAGTTTAATTAATCCGTACATTTTTGGAGCTAGAACATTCATTGGAATCAGTTTCCTCTTCTCCCATTCTGTGTGTGCTAGGTGTTCTGGCAATCTTAGCTCTTCTTTCATTTCTTTTGTGAAAAGTTTGGTTTGGATCTTTTGGTATTTCGGTGATACTCGTTGTTTTCAGTACATCCTGCATCTCTTCTTCGCATAGATCTTTATTAAGGCATACTATACTATTGCCTTTATCAGCTTTAGTCATTATAAGATCTTAGGTTTGGATTTTATTTGATATGGACTTTATTATTTTCAACTAATTCTGATTGTTAGTTTTTATATCAGATTTTCTGATAATTTCTGTGAGTTTGCGTTTATGGAGGCACAGAATTTACAGAAAAGAAACATTCATAGACGGATCGATCCCAAGGAACTCGTTCGGTCATTTGAGACAAAAACTGGCTGCATATAACTCCATGATTCATAGAGCTTACTCTGTTCCCCTTTCGACTGAAAATTTCCAAACTGAACTTCACATCATCAGAAAAATTGCCTCAAATAACAATATACCACAACATTTTCAAAATATTATTATTAAACCTCTCAATTACTATATAGCATCGTAGAAACCCCGGAAAAAAAGATACACTAGTCTCAGATACACCGGCGAACTCTCTAACAAAATCAGTAAATACTTCTCCAAATTCAACATAATTACTTCATTCTCAAGCGGCCCCAACTTAAGCAGATTCCAATACCAAACAAGAAAAAGATAAACTCGAGTTATCAGGAATTTATCAAATCCAATCCAATAAATGTCAAGTAGCCTGTCGGATAAACAAGAAGAAGTTTTGAAGCTAGGATTCAAGGAACTTATTTCCTCAGATAAAAATTCGCCAATATATGAACACATAAAATTAACTAATCACTCGATATCATTATAAAACCTTAAAATAATTCATAAATGTAACAAGAGAAGAGAGATGAATTTGTTGGAAAGTTTGAAGATTAACAAACTATATAAAACCCACAATTTACTACCTTCATCAGCCAACTAGAGCTTAATGCATCCCCACTTCTCAATATCTAGGATAACTTTCACCCTGTATTTCCTCATCTGTTATATTGTTGTTCTCTTGAAAATGACCGTAAGGTTAGAATCAAAAAATTGTGGAAAAGTGACGAAAGTGTCTTATTTCGTTTTACTTTGAAGATGAAATTCTATAAAATAAATGTATCATCAATACTATCAATTAAAATTGTGCATTAATTTCTTGGCCCACTACGCTAAACAGAAAATAGAAACAAATATCTAGGAAAAATATGCAGAAAATTGAATCAATATGTGATTGAATTATGTGCAAATTCATAAAAAAACTGGACTTTTTTCCATATGAACAAATTTCATAATATGTGTGTTCAGTATTCGATAAACGTTGATTCATTATTCCTAAAACATTGAAATATAATTTTCATCAACCTATATTCTGCACGAAAAAAGACGAAAAGAGCTACTCAGAAAATAAATGGGTGAATCAATTCATTGCCGCGTAAAAATATCTGAAGTCGAGATGAGGTGAGATGAGATGCTATAGAACAAGCAGCATCACAATGACTGCCAGCGGCGAGATATCAAGAAGAGCGAATACATAAGCAAACTATAGTTATACACGTACGGGGAACAAAGAGCAAAAAGAAAACGAAAGAGGAGCAAAAAATCATAATTATATACAATGACCGACTGTTTATGAGTACTCAATTGAAACGTTTCGTAAATAATCTTAGTAATATCAACACTCCTTCCACATCACTCAAATTCGTTGGATGATTGTAAGATGACGCTTTTATTAAAGAATTCCTATCATTTTTATCAAGTACTATTCTTCAAATTATAATTTTCAAGACGATGATTCACTAGTTTTCAGTGAATGATTACAACAAGCAATTTTTCATTTTAAAATGTTCAAAATAGTTCGAATTAGATTTTCATGAAGAGAAATTTTGGAAAATTGAGATAAAAGCTACAAGTTTGAACTTGTGGATGAAATTGTCTTCACACTTTGTTTATTACGATAGTGGAGTAGTTTCCTGGCGAAGATAATCGGGGAAACACCAAAAGATATTGGAAAATAAAGAACAACTTAAAATACTATAATCATAGATAATCATAAAAAAGTTGGAAAATAATGAAAACTATATGAAACATTTTCGTATAAGCTCTCGATCATAACTGACGTAAATAGCGACATATTTTATTATTTTTCTCTGATTTTCCCCGTCTTAGAAAAACTTTGAGGAATAGAAATTCCGAAGAATCACAAAGAACAGTTATAATTTTGTGTATACAAAAAAACGACATATTTTGTTCAATCTTTTTCGTCCTTTTTCATTCTCAAATCTGTATACATCTATATAAATACGCATTTCAGTATATAAATGAAGGTAACTGATATACGAGTTGCATAAGAACCGGGGTTGTTTGTTTGTTTGTTTGTTTGTTATTCCTTTTACGTGCTCTATTTCTGCCTTTTGGCCAATGACACGCCGGGGAATTCTGTCACCTCACTAACCCGGGAATTTTGCCGAACCCCTCTCATGTCGAGGGAAGGGATCTTTAATGTCCAACACATCTCAGTTAGACAGGACCGACGGCTTTACATCTCCTCCGAAAGATGGATACTCAAGCGATTCCCAGAATCCGAAAAATCGCACCGACTTTGTGGGGATTGAACCCAGGTTACTCTGCGCAGGAGACGAGCATCGTATCCCCTACGCCACCGAGCAAGAACCGGGGTTGTTTACATTATCAACACCCAAGGTGTTGATGTGTGTGTTCTCTGGCTCTTGAAGAGGAGCAAATTTTAAGTTCCACAGCACACTAAACCCTGCAAACAAAAGAATTTTTATAGACCAAGGTATGTGATTTAACTACTTACATCGTCCACTGATCAGAGTTTTGGGCAAGCCTAGTTTTTGTTTGGAACTGAATTCTTTCCATGGAAATACCTGACGAATAATCAGCAATCTCCGGGGGGTGCGTGCTGTCTTCTGGACACTATCCAATGGATGTAATGTCTGTTTGGTAGCGGAGCCCCATACATGAAAACTATTTCAGAACAGGTCGCACCAATGCTTTGTATGAAAGAATTATCTGTGATGGCGTGAAGTACTACTTAGCCCTAAAAAGAAAACTGAGTCTAGCAGAACCAGATTTGGCAATGGCTGTTCTCTTAGGAAATTCGATGTCCTCTCCAAGTCTGAATTGAATGACATGCTCTACTGGTATCTTTGTCACTGTGATTCCTCAGCAAATAAAGGACGCTGACTAGAATAGGACACCAGGATACAGTCGTCTTGAAACCCAAACATTCTGATGTCGGTGGAGTGCTACACTAGTTAGACCATCAACTACCAACCAATTCGATACACTGAAGAGAAATCTACTAACCCAACCACGCAGTCTTTTCATGATGCGATTCCAGATGAGAATAGATCATTCATGAGTGCTGCCTGACAAACCCTGACATATCAAGAGCAATGCTTTGCGATTGTTGATGTCCATAAATGCGTAACGTATGCAAATAAATCACCAGTTGATTGTTGTTGTCGAACACTCATGATATCCTGTAACTCGAGATATTTTATGAGCACTTTTTCCATGATTTTCGAAATAATGGGCAACAATGCAATTGGATGATGATTTTGGGGAAGGCAGTTCTTCCCTTTCTTTGGAAGTTCGTTGTAAATAGACGATTAAGAACTGGTATTAACTCTGGAGCATATTTCTTCACAATAGTGATATCCCATTTCGACCCACTGTTTCTTTCAGTTCAGTTGTTGAAGAACTAGTCTTACTGTACGCACTCTGAACTCGATTCGATTGAACGTGGGGATGCAAAAATAATTTTTGTAAAGAGATCCTCCTTTACTTTAGGTGATGATGTGATAGAATCTCTGATCGAAGGTGGTAAAGCTGACTTTTCGCTTTAACAATTGTTGAGTTACAAACATTCCTGTAATGCACATACTGAGCATAGTTTCCATATGTTGGTTTCTTCTTTTATTAAGCTCTGTTTTAAACTGTAGTAGCTTTTTGACAGTTTGCAGTGAACCAAGGCTTCTAGGCTGATATATTTTAAGTGAAGTTTGGAATGTAGAGTTCCATGCCTGCAAGATTAAAATCAGTGACGGATTCAGTGCAGACATTGATGTTAGGATCTGAAAAACAGACGTCAATAACGCGAAAAGACGAGAAGAACTCGCGCAGCTGTTCCAAGCTGGTTCGGTTGTAATGCCACATCTTTCTGGAAGTTGTTGGATCTTTACTGCTTGGCTGAACGAATCTACCAGTGGCCGGAAGAAGGTTGGAGCTGCCTGAGGCTGCTGTGACCTGTAAACAGAAATTTTGTGTTAGATGATTTCCCGATCGAAAAGATATAATAATGGGTTGGCGTGTTTGATCACCGAAGATCTTCAGAGGACAAAAGTGATTGTGTTTCTGAATTGATGAGATCACACGTGGCGAACTATTTACTTGTAATGAAGATACACTGCAGTCTGGAATCAGCATCATGAGAAGGAATTCAGGTTATTTATTATTTGATTATATCCTTACGCCTGTAAATGATCTTGCTTCTTACGTTGAATATTCTTCTTTCAATTATGGACGATTAAAACGAAAGGATGTTTATTACTTACCTTTCTGCAGTTCACCTATTTATTTTCGAGATTGCAGCCGTCCCCTACCAATATAAGGTCAGGTTATAATGAAGAATGAAGAGTGATCTCAATAATTATGATTAGAATTTTTGTTCACAACTCACTGATAGACTAACTGGTACTGCTATATCAGCGACAGGGAAGACTAAAGATTACGCATATTTCACTTCTTTCTACTAATTTTGAAGCTGAGCTTACTGTACTTTCCTCCTATCGTGTTTTGATTCACATTACAGTCAAAACCCTTGCAGTCTTCCAAATTTTTTTGTTGTGCGTGTCCAAAAAATCCAACCGAAGTAGAGAAAGATAACCAGTTTGCTTTCTTGGAAACACTCGTCATCAGAAATACAGAAATAATAAATCATTGGTTTTTAATGCTTTTATAAAGAGCCCTGCCTTAAGTAGGTATATTCCTTCCGACTCATTCCATTGCCAACAACAAAAAATTGCTAGTCTCTATTTCCAAGTTCACAGATTGATTAGTTTTCCCCTAAATCAAAAAAGGAAAATCTCTCATGAAGAATATAGCTATTTTGAATGGCTATAAAGGTAGTAGTTCAGTCAATAAGTTAATCAATAGACACAGATATTAGTAAAATTGTCTTCAACAAAAAATTTGTTTCTTTACCATTACATATTTAAAAAAGCAACATAAAATCGTACTCTAAGTCAAATTAAACCTCGAAAAACACATTCAAAATACAGACGTACAGAAAAATCTGACGTTGACCAATAGGTTTTCGATCAAAACCATAGAATAGTTTTCGGGAATTTAAAAATGATAAAACACCGAACCAAAATGAAAAGCAAACATCCACTAAACAAAGATAAAGCTCCGATTCCGTTCAATGTACTCTACAGTGTGTTAGAAAACACACCCAATAATAGCGCTTTCGACCAATCTGGACGATGGTCCGTCGAAAAGATCTAGTAGCAGGGATAAATTAAGTATAACTCTTAGAGCCATGAAAAATTATATTTGGAGCACCATTGTCTCCTGATGATGCCAATTTAGTTAACGAAACGCGCATTTTTTGAATGAATTTTTGTTTGTGTTTTAGTGTCATATGTGGCAGCAACCGGGAAAAACTTTCTATTCATGCTTGTCAATGTTTCAACTCGGTCTACTCAAACGTATGACCGAACACGATTGACCATACTTGTAATACATTTCAAACAGACGTTCTAGGAGGACAGCATGATTTTCAAAATCGGCAACAATTGTTTGATGGTCTCGAATTGGCAAACTGCTCCCCAAAACTTTTCTCACTTTCTTAATCTTGAGAAATTTGAGTTGTGCGGCTGTAATCAAATATAATTTATTAAATGAGATATTTCTCTTTCAATATTATTTAAAAAAAAATTGAAAAATGGATATTCAATTTATTTTCTTCTTCTTAAAGAAGGGGCATGCAGTTATTGCTATTGTTGCTGGCATGGTCCTTTCCGGTCTGGCAAAACGTAGGGATAGAGACTTCAAACTGTGCACAAGTGATATGCCACCAGTATTATTTTGAACGCGGTACAGTTATTTTATCGTCTGTAACGTGAATCCCCTCCCATTTCTAACGAAGAATGAATGATCTCTGAACAGTTGTAATTGAATCACACCTCCGTTCATTAGATTTCGACGAATGAATTGGAGATGAGAAACATTTTTTCGAAAATGATTCTGAAAAATCTTTCCCAACAACAACAATGTGTCATATCTGGTGACGAGTCTTGGGTGTTTGAGTACAACCCAAAAACCAAACGCCAGGGCATGGAATGACACACTGCAACTTCCCCAAGGCCAAAAAACTTTGAATGAGCAAGTCCAAGATCAATGCATTCTAATTTATTTTTTGATAGCCACGGAATCGGCACAAATATTTGGTGCCTCAAGGCCAAAAGGTTAATCAACACTTTTACCGATGAGGTTACTGAAAGATTCGAAGAAGAGTCTTTAGTGTGCGACCAAACATAACTGGGTGTTGTATCACAACAATGCAAGATGTTCATGTAGCTCTCAGCCTCCTTATTCACCATACTTGAGTTCTAATGACTTTTTCCACTTAATGAGAATCTAAAATCAACTCATTTTGAGATACATGAAAAAATGCGATCAGCAGTAACCGACCAGCTGAAGGCTATTCCAGTAATACTATGAAGATTGGAAGGATCTTCTCAGCTCTGTGTAGCTTCCCTAGGGAACTATTCTGAACAAGACAATATCGCATTGTAGTTATATTTGAATTAAAAATTGAAAAATGAATCAGCCTCATTACTTTATTTACACACCTCATACTTTGATTCATAGTTTACAGTACTTTTTCATTCTTTAATATGAATAGTTAATTAATGAACCAAGAAATACCAAAATTTCTACCTTCTTGCCATGTATGTTTCAACTGAATATTTGATGTTGAATAAATAAAAGGAGAATAATTTTGCTCTCGAATTGACAATATTGTCATTTATTATTCCAAAATTTTATGACAGGAGAATTTTTTGTTTGACTTTACTGGATAATATGATTATTAGCTTAAATTTACTTTTCATATTTTTTGAGTATTTCGGCGATCAAACCATGTTGCTGTTACTATTTATTATATGAATTTATATCTCGATTCCCTACAATGAGCCCAAATCATGGAGGTACCAAGAGCGTGTTGGTCGTAATACGGATTCGTTGTTTATTTCCAATTTATGCCCTTCGGCTTGAAAACTAATCAATCCGCCTAGACACTCGTAAATATCTAGTGGTATATGTCAGATATGCTGAAACGCCGAAGGCCTGAAAGGCTAATATCCATTTACACAGCACATCAGGAAGTAATAAAATGATATCGAATGTATGTTGATTTTTCGTCTTCGCTTGTTTGTATTTATTCTGCCTATTTCAATTATAGTGGTGTGCTCATAAACGTACTGATTCGTGTACACAGGGAGCCGGAAAGTGTGCCCTGCGGCAGAGCAGCTCGCGCTGGTCAACCGGGCCGGTAGTTAGGCGCGCCCACGTACCCACCCTCGCTCCACGGACCCCGGCCAAGCCACCGTCCTTTAATTATACCCAAATTAAACCTTATTCTAAAACAAAATAATTGACCGGCCGCCTATGGATACGCCGAACCGCAGATCCGGAGATTATGAATCAACTCCTCGACTTGGGATAAGCTCTTTGCCACTACAACATACTTGTGGGTGACTAGGCGGAATCAGATTGAATATTCCTTAACAATGTATCGAGGACTTGGACGATGAAGTTTTTCGTTAGCTGTTACACAAAGTTTTTATAATCCATTGAATTAATACAAGATCTGAAATTTTCTACATTGGCTTTTTCTGTAAAAGCGCACAAACACTTTGGTTTCGAATGACAACAATACTTTACTTTCGACCAACATGCAAGATTTTGTCTACAATCAAATAATTTCAGAGACTATTTCAACCCTTGTCTGCCCACTAATTTTGATTAAAATAATACTTTTTTGAATGGTATTAGTAGTTTTGAAATAACTTTTACTCAACACACAAAGTATATTAATCTCTTTTTTGTTTCTTCTAGTCCTAGGAAAAGTCGAACTTTAGTTGTTGGAAATTTCTCAAGTCCTTCGAAGGTTGAGGGTGTACAAAAATTTAAGGCCCTGCATGTGACAAATTTGAAGCCTGGGACCACAGAAGATGATCTGCTTACATTTCTCAAGGATAAATTCTCGCACGTAAAGTGCGAACTATTAGTTTCTAAATATCCAGAAAGCTACGCATCTTTCAAAGTAATGGTTTCAGATAATGAATATGACAAAGCTCTTGTTGCCACAAACTGGCCCAACAGGGCTAATGTATACCATTTTTTTCAGCGCAAAAAGCCGAACAAAGATCAGTAACAATTTCGCACGAAATTAAATGTTATTTCAATCTTAAGTTGCTTCAATTGAACGTTCAGTGTATAACTAATAAGTTGAACACTCTAGAAGTGTTATTATCTACCATGAATCCTGACATAGTTAGTGTGGCGGAGCACTGGTGTGACGATCAAAGTATTGCAGCCACATCTTTGATCAATTATACCCAGGCTGTGTATTATTGTAGGCCCACTAGAGGGCACGGTGGAACTATGATTTATGTCAAGAAATGTATCAAGTTTGAAAAAATTGACTGGTCCAAATATTGTGAAGAAATGCACTGTGAGTTTTGTGTCATAAAGCTATATACGTATAAGTCATCAGTATACATCATTAGTGTCTATCGACCTCCTTCAGGTAGTTTAGAGATATTTTTTGATAGATTATCGCACATTTTACAACGCTGTTGCGGTAAAAGCAAATATATATTTTTATGTGGAGATTTAAACATTAATTATCTGGATGACAGGTGCTTGACTCGGAAATTGCTTGATGATCTCTTAAGAAGTTTATATCTCAAAGTCTCATCTTTGGAACCTACTAGAGAATTTATGTCCTCGTCAGGTCTGATTTCACGTTCTAAGTTAGACTATGTCATCACTAATTCTAATGTAACCATCTCTGAATTTCAAGTTTTCGAACCACATATTAGTGATCATAAGGCCATTTATGTAGAATGTAACGTCAGTGATCAAAAGTTGGTTGATAATAAACCGCAACAAAAAATTGTTCGTAATATTCATGAACGAAATCTTGCAGATTTCACGACTCTGATTTCCAACTTGAGTTTCAGTGAAATTTATTGTTTTTCTGACGTGGATGCGTGCTTCAGGAAATTTTTGCTCATTATACAGGATTCACTGGATCAATGTTGCCCCTTAAAACGTCTCACGATTGGTAACTGTAAAAAAACTTGGGTATCTGATGTAGTTAAGCGAGCAAGTATGGACTTGAAGAATTTATACTGGTTAAAGGTGAACTTAAATTCCACGAGCTTAGATCTAGAGTACAGGCAGGCAAAGAAAAATTATAGATGTTTATTAAGGAAACCAAATATGAGTACATGGAAAACCGTTTGAATACAGCTCACAACAAGAATAAAACTGTATGGAGCATTGTTAATGAAGAATTAGGTAAATCGTCGTCATATAAAACCAATTTTCATTATGTATTGATGGTGTAATCTGTTCAGAACCTAAAATGATTGTATCAGCGTTTGGAGAATACTTCTCATCAGTAAATAACAAATGTCTTCATCAGCATTTCGAGAATAACATTTCACAATGCTGCACATCGTCAATAATGAAAAGTTGCAATTTCTTTTTTTCCGGTTACGGAAGGTGAGATTATATCAACCATTAGACTACTTAAATCAAAAAAAAGTACTGGTATTGATTGTATTTCTTCAAAAATTTTGAAGTGTATAGCTGAGCAGATTGCTCCCCATTTGTCTTTCATTCTAAATCTCTATCTCTACAAGTAAGTTTCCAACTGCACTTAAGGTATCAACTGTTATTCCAGTATTCAAAAGGAACGACACCAGTAATATTGCCAATTATAGACCTATATCTATTTTGAGTGTGTTTTCTAAAGTGTTTGAGAGGATTGTTCTTGATCGGATGATGGACTTCATAAATAAGTTCAAGCTTGTGACAGACTGTCAACATGGTTACAGGCAAGGCAGATCTACGCAGTCAGCTGCGATTTCTTTCGTAGATCATGTTTATAAAAGCCTGGATGAGGGGCTATATGTAGCAGGCCTGTTTTTTGATCTTTCCAGAGCGTTTGATACCCTCAACTTAAATTTCATACTGAATAAACTGTACAACTTAGGATTCAGAGGTGTTTTTCTGGATTGGATAAAAAGTTACCTGTCAGACAGAGTTTTTCGGGTTAAGGTACAGGACAGTTGGTCCAGTGATTACAATGTAAACTTGGGGGTTCCTCAGGGGTCCGTGCTGGGACCTTTGTTGTTTCTTCCTTTCATTAATGATCTACCAGATCATATTATAGTAGAGATATTAATGCTAATCATTATTTTTGCTGATGACACTTCATTTGGTGTCACAGCGCGGAGTCCTGAGGAGCTGGCAAGTGCTTGTAAAAAAATTGTTAACTCTTTCAACTGTTGGTGTCATGATAATGCTCTAATTTTAAATGTTGGTAAAACTGAATGTTTGTTCTTTGGTTTGAGAAATGCTGGTGAGAGACATCTGATTGTGGACAGTGCTTTAACATCTAAATCATGCACAAAATTTCTTGGTATTCATGTCGACAGTGGACTGACATGGTCAGAACAGGTTGAGCATGTGTGTAGGAAATTGAATAAAGCTTATTTTGCTTTATGTAAAATAAAAGATTCGCTGCCAGTTACGTCCCTGATGACAGTGTATTACAGTCTTGTTCATAGTCATTTGTCTTATAATGTTGTATTATGGGGGAATTCAGTGGATGTAAATAGGGTTCTCATTCTTCAGAAACGAATTCTGAGAATGATGTTCAATATAAACCCCAGAATGTCATGTAAACCTGTTTTCATTGAGAATGCCATTTTGACATTTCCATGTGTGTATATTTATAGATGTTTAGTGTATTTAAAGGATAATGAGGCTAACTTTTCGAAACTCTCTATGTATCACGATTATGCAACTAGAAGTCAGTCAACTCTTCTCTTGCCGAAACATCGTACTTCAAAATTTGAGAACTCTCCAACATACCAGAGTATCAAATTTTTCAATACTTTACCTCACCATCTGAGAGTTAAGCCTACAAAAGTGTTCAAATCTGTTCTTAAGTCTTTTCTTCTGAGAAAGGCATATTATTCTATTAAAGAATTTATGGAGGATGATACTCTCTCATGACATGTCCTATATACCGATGTATCTTGTTGGATAAATAAATATTATTATTATTATTATTATTATTCTGCCTTTTAAAATTTACGCATAAGGCACTTTTACTGATGACAGCTCGCATCCGACAACTGCCTCGTGTATTTTGACATTTTTCAACCTTAACGTACCCACTACACTTTGAAGTACGAGAAAGTTCTGTTCTGTTTATAATCATTTGAAAAATTCAACTTAGACAAAGAATGAAATTAACACGTGAACGTTTTCGGGTGATGATTTTTTACGATTTTCAACGTGGACTAACTCGACAACAGTACTGCGACCAACTTTCTTCTACTTTTGATGTTATAGCTCCACACTTAGCCACTGCGAAACTGTGGTATAACGAATTCGAGCTTCACCCAGTGACGAACTTCGTGAAGGTGGTCCAAAATCCTAGTTAGAATTTTCAAAGCCATCATTCTCATTCTGATCTTCATCCCCAATAAGTTTCAGCCAAACCTTCGAGCATTGGATGTAAACAATTGAAAACCATTTCCGTCAGAGGTCTACAGATGAATATTCAACTAAACCTAACCCGAACCTTGACTAAAATAATGTATATTGTGCGGAAAGCTAACATCTATATATGCTACGGTACACCCTACCTAGGTAAGTAGGTAGATAGGGTGTATCGTCAATGTACGACAATCCTTGCAACTTGCAGCCTTTCAGAGTCGATCGTAAGTAGTCTAAAACTATTGAGGTAGATCGCCAACAGTTCAAGTTTGAGTACCCCTGCAATATACTTTTGCGTTTTCAAATAGTACTTCGAGACAATTATCAAAAATATAACTTAACGACCTGACAGATTCATGTTATTCCCCAATATTTAGGATTTTTAAGTAGTTCTCAATTATGTATGAGTACCCAATATTATTCCTACTACATATTTTTCCTGTTCTTTTAACCCATTTCTCTGTACCTATATACAGGGTGTGTCCGTTTTAATCTGTCAAAATGCACAGAAAGATAGATAATATTAAAATATTCACACTTTCCACAAGAACATACCCTATCTGACCTGTCGTTTTCGAAATACAGGCTGTGAAATTTTCGAGGAAAATTTTATTTTTGAATAACTCATTCAATTTTTCAGATATCAAACTAAAATTCGAAATTCGAGTGTTTTTGCATCAGCTTGACGACAGCGCATTAAAACTTGTCGGTTGCTCTACAGGATGACATATTTTTCGGTGTCTTGTCGTCCTTTTGTCCCTAGAACTTTTTCGTAGCTCACCACTGACCACATTTTCTACTATTTTCGAATTACTCATTCAATACTCAAAGACAAAAAGACATCTGGACACGATGGCATTAGATCAGAAGTGTTGAAAAAAATAAAGGAATATATATCAGAACCTATTGCACATATGTCCAACTTTTGTTTCGAAACTGAAGTTTATCCTGATATACTTAAAATTGGAGTAATTAAACCTATTTATAAATCTGGTGACAAAACTTTACTACAAAATTACAGGCCCATATCGCTAGTGTCGAATATAAATAAAATTATAGAAAAGATTATAAAAAACGTATCATTGGGTTTATGGACAAATATCAAATTATTGCCGAAAATCAATTTGGTTTTAGACAGGGTAAATCAACTCAAGATGCGATCGGAGAACTAACTAAAAGATATACAAATGTCTAAATGAAAAATCCCAGCCCTCTGCATATTTATAGATCTTGCTAAGGCCTTTGATACTGTATCTCACAAGAAACTATTAGATAAGCTTTACCGGTGTGGCTTCAGGGAAAAGGATATGATTTGATGAAAAGTTATTTAACAGATCGCAAACAAATGGTGGAAATCGGAGAATATAGAAGCAGTGTGAAAGAAGTAACATATGGAGTACCACAAGGAACAGTACTAGGTCCGATCCTATTTACAATATATATATAAACAATCTTCTGTTTATGGAAACAAAAGGACAAATTATATGTTTTGCAGATGACGCTGCTATTTTTTATGCAAGTAAATCCTGGAAAGAGTTAAAAAAATATGCAGAATGTGATTTTCTACAAATTAAAAAGTGGTTCGAATGTAATAAACTGACTCTCAATCTGGAAAAGACATTTTACTTACCATTTGTATCATATGCATCTGGTCTGCCACAAATGGGTCCCCTACGTCTACAATTCCACCATCATACCTGCAGCGGAGAGTATAAAATACTTAGGAATTACCCTCGACAGACATATGAGATGGAATAAACATGTCGATAATATAGTTAAGAAGTTAAGAGGGCTGCTTTATAAATTCAGATATTTAAGGAAGATTCTTGACGTCAAGCACCTACGCATACTCTATTTTGCTCTCGTGGAATCCCACTTATCATATGGTATTATAGGTTGGGGGGGTGCTTACGAGAATCAACTAAAAAAGATCGAAACAATGCAAAAATGGTTGTTGAGGATTATTTTTGGGAGACCACTTACCTCTGATGGAGACGAACTGTATAGATTATCAGGAATAGCTGACATTCATCAGTTGTTCTCGGCTCACATTTTGTTTCACACATTTCAAGGAAAAATACAATTGAATTCAATAGAACATATTTATTCTACCAGAAACAAGAAAAATAGATTTGAAAACCCGAGAGCTGAGAAAAGAGTTGGGCAACGATCCTTTACCTATTTGGCACCAAGAATATATGCCATGTTGCCTCAAGAATTAAGAACAGCCTATATGTATAAGAATTTCAAGAAAAAAATAAGAAGATGGATACAACGAAGTGGCAGGCAAATCTTTTTTAATGTTATAAATCAGCTGCCTTAATCAGATATGTGATAATAAAATACCAAATTAGTGACTTTGATGCTGATAGTCTCTCTTCATACCGATAGTGACTTTTTATACCGATCGTGACCTTTATACCGACAGTGACTTAACATAGTGATTTTTCACACCGATAGTGACTTTCACACCGATGGTGACTTTCCCAACGATAGCGACATATCAAGGGACATTGATAGCAACTTTCTTCGTGGTGACTATGAAATTTCAATGGTACTAATTAGAAATGTTGGTTTTGTTTTTTGTTGTTTGCTTATATTTTTATTTTTGTACTTATGGGAGAAATATATTGTTTATTTAAGTTCAATTCACGTACAGACATTATGTAATGTCTCTGTGATTAAACGTTTATTCAGACTTATAATAGTTATTAGGTAAGAAATTCATATTATTTGTTATACATTCTTCAAATCTGAATAAACTATATTATTATTATTATTATTATTATTATATAAAAACTGTTTCCTAAATTTTTTGTATCTGTCATCGTTCTTGAGGAAAAAATTAAAATAAGATTTATGTTCCGAACTTAGCAATAGATTCAGGCCCATTTTCGTGTCGAAATACAAGTCCAGGTTATTTCCATTTTAATCTACCAAACTTCACTGGTCGACCGTGAATCGAAATTTAAAGTGATTCTCAAAACAAATTATGCCTCAGAAATGTTTGGTTTGCCATAATACAGGGTCAAATTTCGAATTTCAATAGAAAGAATTGCATCCGTAAGTTCGAACATATTTCTAAACTTGATATTTTGATCTGCAAGAATTGACTTAGCATGAAACTAGTGGCGTAGGATGATCCTGTTCTTTTCATGTGACGCATGATGTTTGAGATCAAAAATAAGCAGTTTATTACTCAGGAGGGATTTCTCCTAAAACAGTAAAATGGATGTAATTTCTTTGTCATACCCAGTGGAAAACCAGAAAATTTGGACATATTATCAAGGTTAATTTTTTTTACGATGAAAAACCAATGACGAAGCATATCCCCGAGAGATTTCTCCTCTTAAGCAAAATCAATACTACACTGGAATTTATCAGAATTGATCAACCTATTGAGCAATCATCATTTCTGAAGAAGAAAAGAATTTTTCCTCTTTTGCGTTTCTATCACCAGATTTTCATGATAGCACTACTATCAGCTGTTATGATTTTCACGAGTTGCAAGTGTATCACTTGTTTATTTGTGGTCCATGGTATTGAACCACAGTCTTATCGAAATGATGAAGAAAAAGGAAAGAACGTTTTTATTATAAGTTACAATAAAGAATCATTTAACACATAACAAAGAAGAAAACATGTCCAATAATCTTAAGCTGCTAAAGAAACCGTTCAAAGTTGAATGCATAATCTATATCTCCTCTCAAGCGACATTACAGACTTTGAGATTGCATTGACATTATTCCGCGCAAGAAATTGCACCCATCAATGATCCTGTTCCTCAAAGTTTCGACATCATTTACATTTGTTGCGTACACGAAGTCTTTGAGTACGCCCCAGACGAAAAAATCCAATGGGTTCAAGTCTGCGGATCGCGGTGGCCATGCAACAGGTCTGAGGAACGTCAACAAGATTCAGACGATTACATCTTGCTATCCATCTGTTAGGGTAGTTTTCGTCTAGCCAATTATGAATTATTCTCGCATAATTCTGGCAGTTCGTTTTCTAGAAAATCTAAAAAGTTTCTCGAATTCAATCTTTCTGGTAAAAAAACTGAACTGATTAGCGATCGATTCCTGACTCCAATCCAAACGTTAAGGCTGAATTCCCTTTGAAATTTGCGGGCTCTAATCTCACGTGGATTTTCTTCAGACCAAAAGTGAAGATTACGAAAGTTCACCACTCGACGTCTTGTGAAAATTGACTCGTCCGTCCATATTCAACTCAAAGTTATCTGTTGCGTCTTATGATTTGAAAATACATAATTTAACCAAACCTGAGCACGTCCACTGTACAGGGTGGGCAAATTTCGATGAAGTACGGCTATGTGAAATATTGCAGATAGAGAAAAATGAACCCCCTTCTCTCGATCTTATTTTCAGGGACTAGTTTACACTATTACTAGTTGCCAAAATTTTGCTGATATCTCTTTCCGTTCTGGACAAAATTTATCGAATTTTGGGGAAATCGTCCTTCGCGGATATCTCGATCATCATCAAAGATACATAAAAATAAGTTTGACATTCTATAGGCACTTTTTTGAGTAAAATACAGTGGTGTGTAAAAAAATTTTTTTCAGCTCAGCGGTTTTCGAGTTATGATACAAATATGCTTTTTTTTTAATACGAACCATAAGAAATTTCACCCCTTTGGATACAGTAATTTTTTCCTTTTCCAAAATGTATAATACTTGTAGTCAAATATTACATTCAATACCTTCTTTCAGAGAAAAATCTGAAATTGCCACAATTCCATTCATTAGGTGCATGCCCATCAACGATACATATTGTTCTATGACTGAAAACCACAGATTTTAAAGATCCTATCTAAGATCATGGTTATTTCTATGATTTGATTCGATTTAGACCATAGTAATTAACTGTGGTCTTAGTGTTTGACACTTACGATTCCAGTCTCAGTATAGGTATTAATGTTTATTGAATATCGAAATAGCTGCTTGTTGACTTTGACTTTATTCACTTTTACATCCACTAAACGTACTTTATATATATACACACACACACACATATATATATATATATATATATATATATATATATATATATATATATATATATATATATATCTTTACAAATATTCTGACAGATGCCATTGCATTCCTCAGGATACTTAATTCTATGGTTGAGGTAATACCTCAGAAAAGGTATTACCTGTAGTTGGTGTACATTTCACTAATTACAAGACAGCCTTTAGCATGATGTAAACAGAAATTGCTGTCAGCACTGTATATAACATTCGAGAATGAATTGATTTAATGAAAGGGCCCATATCGGGTTACAATCGAAAAGTTCAAGTTATCTGTCGAAACCAGGTTGGAAGGTCACTATAGGGTCTCAATATCACAATCGGGTTCCAATATCACAATCGGGTTTCAATATCACAATCGGGTTTCAATATCACAATCGGGTTTCAAAGTCAAAATCGAGTTTATTTGTCAAAATCTGGTATAAATGTCACAGTTTGGTATATTACAGTAGTTCATGTAGCCCAAGGTTAATTTCATATAGCCGATGCATTTATAATGTTATGAAAAACACTACGGTCATTATTCAATATCCAAGACTTAGCACATATTTAAAAGTTTTTGGGTTATTAATGGTTTTAATATGGACAGGAATGATTCTGTACATTCTAGGTCCCAAGTAATCTAAATTTCTTGTTCCGATAGTCTTATCTGCTCGCAGAGTGACATAGTTCATATTTTTATTCCTCGTGCCATAATGATGATCAGCAGAACACATAGTGTCTCTATTTCTGTTCAAATCGCAAATTATCCTGAAACTATACAGTTGTATTACATCTAGTATACCAGATTCCCAAACAATGCATCACTTGGGTAAGTTCTACACTTATGCATCATTAGTTTCAAGAACCATTTTGTATAACATCAATTTTTTCAGATGACAGTCGTATGCGCCACCCCATGCTAGAATACCATATATTAATTGAGACTGGACAAGAGAGTAATAGAGTATTTTCAGTTGTGGCATGTCAAGAAAGTCCTTTAGATATTTAAATGTACTCAATAAAGGTCTTATTTTGTCAACTATAAATTGAGTTTGAAGGTCCCACCTCAAATGCTGATCCAAAACAATGCCAAAATATTTCATTGATTTTCCCTCGCTAACTTGTGTTTCAGAATCAATGAAAAGAGGCCCCAACTCAGGTAATCCGCTGCTGTAAGATGTAAAAGGCAGATATTTTGTTTTCTCAGAATTCAGGGTTAACTTGTTATACTGAAACCATTTTTTTATTATTTTTAAGTCGTTCTCTGCTTTATCCTTTACATCTAGCCAGTTACTAGCCTGATATAGTATAGCAGTGTCGTCTGCGTAGCTTACAATTTCGCCCTCAATTTTCAACATCAATAGCGAGTTGATGTAGATGGTGAAAAGAATGGGTCCAAGAACAGTTCCCTGTGGCACCCCATAAGTAATATGTCGAATTTCACTCACCTGCCCATCAATATCGACGACTTGTTCACGATTCGACAAATAACTTTTAGTTGTATGTTCCAACTATTACATTTAAGAATTTTCACCTGAGACTTTGGTTGTTTCAAGATGCAGAATAGAAATCATAACTATGAAAAGTTCGATATGATGGAATGTTATCTTTTCAGTGGGGAAATATGATTCAGCAGCAATAGCCGAAACATATTTCAATCGGTATCCTGAAAGGTACCAGCCAAATCTATTTTTCGAATAATGAAAGAGAATCTCATAAATAGTGGCTCATTCAGAAAATCAAAAAATAAAAAATATCATGTAAGTGATAGAGAGGAAGCAACGATCGAAGTGATAGGTGTTGTAACGGCCAAACCTTCCATTTTGAGTAGACAAATAGAAGCAGAAACAGGAATATCGAGACGTCGGGCGTTCGGTCTTATGAAGGAGAACCAGTTTAAACCCTAGAAATGCGAGTCTCTCAATTTTTGCAGCCAAGCGATCCCCCTCCTCGACTAAATTTCTGCAATTAGTATCTAGAAAATATCCAGACTTTTTTAGAGAAATCATATGGACAGATGAAGGCCGCATCTATAGCGATGGGATATTTAATCGCTTCAATGAACATTTGTGGTCCGATGTGAATCCTCAATGCCATATTGATATGCAGCATCAAGGAAGATATTGTTTCAATGTGTGGTGAGCACTGAAAGATAGTAGCATTTTGGCGTTTGAAATTTTTGGTAAAAATTTGAATGGAGCACGTTATGAAGAAATCATCAACAATAATATCGTTGAAGGATTTCTCGATCAACTTAACACACAGATCGAATATTTTTTTTCAACACGATGGTGCCCTTTCCCAACAAGGCCATCACTGTTGAATTTGAATTTTGGACATAATTGGATAGGGACTAAAGGCCCTGTGAGATGGCCGCCCCGTTCCCCTGACTTGATGCCACTAGATTTTTTCTTTGGGGCCATGTTGAGGATTCACTCTACAAGAAGAACAATAACATTTTAGAAGAGTTAAAACAGAATTTCAAGGAATGCCTTGCTTCTGTTAGCAATAGTCATATTTACAATGCTTGCCGTAGTGTTTCTCGGCGATGTAATTTATGCATTGAAAACAATGGCAACACTTTTGAATATTTACGATAAAGTAATTTCCCCCATTTGTATCGTTAGGACGTTTTGTTTCTGTTAAAGATTTTCGTATGTTTTTCGTTTTCGTTTGAGAAAAGTTTAATGTCATAGGTCTTGTTTTTCGTAATAATATATTTTTTTTACTCGCATAACTTTCTAATTATTCTCATAGAATATTACCGAAGCAACATGCATGGACTCATATGTAGATTCCTCGGGTTGGCGGATCTTTGAAATCTGTGGTTTTCATTCAAAGAACAATATGAATCTTTGATAGACATGTACCTTATAAATGTAATCATGGACATTTCAGGTTTTCTCTGAAAAAAGGTATTGAATGCAATAAATATCTACAAGTGTTATATATTCATGAAAATGAAAAAATTCCTGCATCCAATAGAGGTAAAATTTCATATGGTTTGTATTAAAAAAAAGCATGTTTGCATTAAAACTCGAAAACCGCTGAGCTGAAAAATTTTTTTCACGCAACACTATTCTACTTAAAAAGTGCCTGTAGACTGTCAAACTTATTTTTATGTTACTTTGATGATAATCGAGATAACCGCGATGGACGATTTTCACAAAATTCGAGTCATGAATCGAAAGAGATATCAGAAAAATGTTGGCACCACTAAACTAGTCCCTGAAAATAAGATCGACATAGCTGCCGTACAAATACATCGAAATTTGCCCACCCTGTACGTTTGAATGTTTACGAAGAGGCAATTGTCACCTCATGCCAAAATAAACCAAATGTACTCAACAGGTCACACAATAAATTGTTGGTTAAGAATTTAACAGTTCAACTTCAACGTTTATCTTAAAAGAGAAAAGAACCCTAAGGAATTTACCATGTTGACTATTATCAAGTGAACAACGTTTCGTTTACGGTACAACACACATTAAGCCTACAGACTCTGAAACAAATCGATTATTACAAGTCAATTTAACTCTGTCCAAGACACTGCTTTTGCCACCTTATTTCGCCATTACAACGGGACCATTTTCATTCTTGAAAACTGTTGTTGCATAGCATTTCTTACACCACTCTGCAATTACTCTTTCTGATAATTCAAGCTACCCGTGGCCACTTAATTCATCAATCGCAAGGAATACAGATATGTCAGAGCGATTCATTCAATTTTACGTTCGGATCTGTTGCGTGTGAAGCGATATTTTGTCGGGTATATAATTTTTCCAAAAGAGGGTGGAGTATAATTTCCAAGAACTATCTATCTGGCGTGTTCCATTCCCCGGGGCTACTGAAAGAGGCTGCGGGAAGTGAGTGGAGTGATTATAGCGCGCGTGGTTCCCTAAACGTGTAAATGCAGACTATAGAAAAAGGGAATTTCTCGGGTCCGTAATTCTTTTGACTTTATTCTTTTCATCTAGAACCGCCCGTCATTCGGAAGAATGGTTGTTATAATATATTGAGAAATAAATGTGTAATTTGAAGTTTCACATAACCAGCAAGTATATACTACGACTTGCTTTACATTTTCTTTTATAATTAATGTCATGTAGACCTGCAACTAATCAAACTGATATATTCAATCAAAGCATCAGCATGGAGAAGTGGGAAAGACATTACGAAGATCTGTTATTGGAAAAGAGATCTGAATTTAAGAGGCAAGTTGCTCCCACAGAAACAATTACAATATTGGGTACAATGAAAAACGGAAGATCCTCTGGTCCAGGTTATGTACCGGTCGAGCTCTTGAAAAATTGTACCACAGGAAATCAAAACTGCTCATATTGTTTGAGTATTCAAGAAAGGGGACCGCAAAGATCCGAACTACTATAGGGGTTTGAATATCAACAGTTCGATGTGTCGCCTCTTCAGTAGAATATTATCAATAAAACTGAGAGAAAATATCAGGCACAAAATCAGTGAAGATCAAAGCGGGTTTGTACCGGGGCGTTCAAGTGCAGATAACCTGTTCGTCATCCAACAAGTCTTAAAAAAAATATCGATCAACCAAGAAGCTCACTTAGCATTTATAGACCTAGATGCCTGCTAGTTGTTATTATTCGTATATTTCTCGAAGTCCGGTAGCGAACTCACCGTCTCGGTCCATAGAGAGCGCTCTCGTACGTATGTACGAGATACGTCCTTTCTGGAATCGTTAGGATACCCCGATGTAGTTTGTTAGGATACTGAGAACCGATATGCGACATTGATGAGCTCCTAATAAGGACGAAACTGCAGTCTGCCGCTTCGTTTCTCGGCATCCTGCTTAGTTGCACTATTGTGGCTCTTGGGGGCTGCATGCATGGCGGCCAAATTTGGAAACTGACTCTTGTCAGGTGTCTTGGTGTCTTTATGTTATCGCGGCTAAATATCATGAATTTTGTTTTATTGGTATTTATGTTAAGACCATAATTTGTTTCCACTGTATTGATTTTATTTAATAATTCTCGAATATCCTCAATTTTGTCACATTAGACAACTGTGTCGTCTGCGTATCTAATAGTATTAAGCAGGACGCCATTTACCTTCACTCCATGGTCCACATCCTCCAAAGCCTCCTTAAATATTCGGTCTGAGTAGAGATTGAAAAGTAGGGGTGAGAGGATACAACCCTGCCGGACTCCCCGTCGTATCTGAACACCAGATGTTATTTTTTCTCCTATGTTCACCTTCGCTGTCTGTCCTCAGTATAGGTTCTCAATTATTCTTTTATCTCGGCTGTTTAGTTGTATTTCCTGAAGCACCGACATCAGCTTAGAGTGAAGCACTCTGTCAAATGCCTTCTCATAATCTAAGAAACATGTGAAAACATCTATACGCTAATCTCGACATTTCTGGAGAAGGACGTTAATACCATACAAAGCCTCACGAGTTCCGAAAGCATTCCTGAAACCCATCTGAGCGTATCAAGATCGAATTCACCCTTGCAGTGGATTCTGGCATGTATAATTCGTAAAAATGTCTTCAAAAGATGACTCATCAGACTTATCAAGTGATAGTCACTGCATTTTTTAGGTCTGGGTTTTTGGGGTTTGTCACAAAGGTGGATAAGAGCCAGTCATATGGGATCTACCCGGTGGTATATATCGAATTAAATAATTTTGTGACTAGTTTAATGTTACTCTTGTCTATGAGTTTCAGTATCTCTGTCGGCATTTGGTCAGGGCCTGGTGATTTTCGGCTAGGTACCACAGAGATGGCATGTAGTACTTCCTACATGGGTAGATGGGTCAAGTGATAACTCGAAAGAAAGGTATTATCTTTGTCTGCATTCCCGTGAAAGAATTTTCATTTTTGATTGAAAACTGTAGAGATACAGAGTGAGCCACTGAAAAATAGAGGACACTATCTATCGCCCTGAGCTATTCAAGTATTAAAATGGAATAGATTCATTCCAGATCAAAGGCTGTCATCTTTGATCTAAATGAATCTACTCCAGTTTCCCAAACAGTCCTTAAAATTTAAATCGGATAATTACACTCGGAGGCAAAATTAGCGGAACACTCGAAAATTTAACCAAATTCGAAGTTCGATATTTTTCCTAATTCTCAACCGATTTAGATGATTTGTTCGGCAAGTTATAGATCAACTCTTCTGCTTTGTAGAAATTATAAAAGAAAACAAAAAAAATTTGAAAAAAATTTCATACGGGGGCGAAACTGAAAGTGTTTTTTTTGGTAAAAATTTCGTGGTCCGAGTTATCTCTATTTTTGCTAAATATATTTAATTTCAAGTGGAAAATCACCATTTTGGAGAAATTCCATTGAATCAAGAAATTGTCATTAAAATTCGTCTATCCATTTGGAATTTTCTTATTATCACTCAGGCGTGTCGAAATTGTCGTTTGCAATTTTTATGTTCGAATTGCATTAGTTCTTGATGACAATTTGGTTAATTTGGTGAAAATTAGGAATTCATAGGAGATAACAGTCGGTAGGTATTAAAATACACAACCGAATTCTGGGACCATTGATAAAACTTTTCATTTACACATGTGCACACCTTTTTTTATCAAATATGAAATACAACACACGTTTTTTTGTATATGACCACATTTGCACTTGTTTAAAGAATGAGAGTTTTCCATTCTTTGATTTGATACAAATTCGATCGGTTGCGGTGTTTTGTGATTCTTTTACTGTTTACCATTCGAAACGGTATTTTTCATTCAGAATGAGAGATTTACCACCAACCTCAGTAGCAAGGGCAGTTACATTGGTCGAGGAAGGGCGCACCTACCGCTCAGTCGGTACCATGTTGGGTGTCTCGACGTCGGTTATCCATCGAATCTACCGACGTTACAGGGAAACTGGATTGTACGTGAGGAGGCGAGGACAAGGAAGAAATCGGGCAAACCGCGCTATACATGACCGTTTCATCGTCAATCAAACCATAAGAAATCCTCGTCTTACTGCTGTTCAGGCACGTAACGTTTTACAAGCAGTGGATAACATTAACGTCAGTGTGAGGACAGTCAGAAGACGATTAAATGAAGTTGGTCTGAGATCATACGCGCAAGCAAGAGCACCAAGACTCGATAGAGCCTATCGGGTAGCAAGATTGGCGTTTGCTAGGGAGCATGTAGCATGGACAATCAATCAGTGGAGACGAGTTTTATTTAGTGATGAGAGCCGATATTGTGTGAATTTCGTGGATGGTAGAGATAGAATATGGAGGCATCGAGGGGAACGGTACAATCAAGCGATGATATGGGGTGGCATGTGCTTGGGAGTACGAACAGAACTGGAGATTATTGGCAATGGATCACTTAATTCCCATCGGTATATAACAGAAATCTTGGAGCCCCATGTTGTGCCTTTTGCTCCTTACATAGGGGAAAATTTCCTTTTTATGCACGATAACGCGCGCCCTCATACTGCGCGCATAGTGATAGAATATCTCGATGAAGTTGGGATCACACGAATGGACTGGCCGTCTCGGTCACCGGATTCAAACCCGATCGAACACGTTTGGGACATTCTTGAAAGAAGGGTTCGACAACGAAATCCAGGCAACGTTGAAGAGCTGACATTGGCTTTGGTGAAAGAGTGGGACAACATACCTCAACAGATGATAGACAACATCATTGGGAGTATGCGAAATCGTATGCGTGCTGTAATAAGAGCTCGGGGGGGTCATACTCGCTACTAAAATCAAATGTTTTTTTTGTGGGTCATCATGAACATTTTTCTCAACATGTTCATTTCATTTCACGAGTGTATCGCCAGGATACACACCTGCTCTCAATTTTGGACAGGAATGATAATTATTATAGTGTCACACAAAAAAATTTAGAAATAAATGTGCAAAATCAACGATTTTTCCTCCAGTGTATTTCGAGTTCTCCCGGAGCGTGAAATTGGCCAGTGAATTTCAAAAATTTTCATTTCGTTAGATTTCCGCTTCTCTAATTTCGATTTTATTTTTTTGCTAACCTCCGATGTTATGCACCTACGCAAGATTAAAAATAAATTCTTGAAATTTGTGACTTTTCGCTTCAAATTGGATATCTCTTGTAAAAATAGAGATAAATGCATGAAACAAGAAGGGCGTTACTGTAGGAAGATGTGTCTTGACAGACCATGATATTGTACGTTTCAACTCGGACCACGAAATTCCATAGGGTGTTACGAATTTTTGACAAAAAAAACACTTTTAGTTTTGCCACCGTATAAATTTAAAAAAAAAATTTTTTGTTTTCTCTTATAATCGGTTGAGAATTAGGAAAAATATCGGACTTCGAATTTGGTTAAATTTTCGAGTGTTCCGCTAATTTTGCCTCCGAGTGTACGAGTACGAAGTTACAGTCAAATATTTGTTTTTTTCCGGTTCTCTTAGCTTCATTCAAAATATTTTCTACATTACTTTAGCTTCGAGTTGCTGAGGCTTAATCCCAGTAGAAAATTCATTCTACAAGATTGAATACCTGCTAGGGCTCTTAATTACACAAAGTGTTTCGAAAGAGCCGCTAAATCGAAGGAAAGTAATGTAGAAAATATCTTGAATAAAGCTTAGAGAACCGGAAAAAACCAAATATTTGACTGTAACTTCTGAACTAATTATCCGATTTCAGTTTTAAGGACTGTTGTGAAAACGTACTTTAAATACCTTTCTATTGATGTATCACACAATAGGGGTTGCTGTTCGTAATTTTGGGGTTAGGGTCTAAGCTACCCCACTCCCACCCTAAGTTAGCTGAAAATTTCAAAATTAACTCAAATAGGTAGCCCCTCTTGACAAATCACAACTCCGTTGACAGAAATGAGTTTCTATTCTTAGTTTCAAAGATATCGACCCAGTGCGCGGACTTTTGCCTCACACTGTATATTAGTTGATTCGTCGTTTAGCAGACAAAAAACCAACTAAGTGACCGTTGAAAAAATCATGGATAATAAACAGTTGGTGCAGTATGAGAATGTGCCATATAAATAATTTTGGAATAGCATAAAAATTTGAGTTTCTGATCACACGATTGATCAGACATTGATCAATAAAAAATCATCGTTTGTGTTGGTTTTCAGATTGAGCTTATCCTCAGCTTTCAATATTTGCTGAAATTAACTTATTCTGCATTGTTTGAAGGAGTAAGAATTAATGGATTCTATTACTGTCGCATATATTCAAAATAAATTCCTGAAACCTGGAATATATACATCATCTGAAATATATTTTGAAGTAACACATTTGTTAGGCGCGGTCAATTAAAGAAAAGCGATGTGCCTTTGTTTATAACACGTCTCTTGTCAGAGTCGGACCAAAGAGATTAATAAATTTTTTGTTAGTATTGCATCCAACGGAAACTTGAAGCGTTCATCGAATGTTTTCACTGTATACATACACACAACCAGATTTATATGGAATTACCCGATATTTTGAATATTACCTCAGGGATTTTGGAAATTTCGAAGGATTGTTTGAACTGATCCTTATTGAGATATTTCAATTGAAAAAAGAAATGAATTAAGGTTCATAGAAACAAATAAAAGAAAACAAGAGATTCTTCCCGTAAGTAGTAAAAAAAGTGAAAATTGTTTTCTCACGGAGTTGGTGGTTTTTCTCGATCTTAGTAGCTTGTATTACATCCTATTGACCTGATACAAGTCTGAATCTGTTTAGGCATGCTCTGGATTATGTTTTCGTTCTCCTCTGGCCTGATATTCTGCCACTCTTCTGTGGCGGCTTGGATGAGCTGTTGTGGGCTTTTTGGATTATCCTGGCGCGATCAAATTTTACTTTTGAGATTATCCCATAAATGTTCAATAGGATTTAGGTCTGGAGAGCCAGCTGGCCAGTTCAAAATAGCGAATCCCTCTGTTTCAAGATAATGTCGCGCGAGGTTGCTGGTATGCGGAGGAGCATTATCTTGCATAAAAATAAAATTCTCACCGTGGGCACCTAGGCAGAGTCTCACAATGGGCTCCAGCACTAGGTCCACGTTATGTCTAGCCATTATACTCGCAGGAAACGAAATCAAATCTGTTTTGCCTCGCAGCATAATGCCACCTCAAAATATCACACTGCCCCCTTGGTATTTCGGAATTTGTCTTGCCGATCGGAGTCTAGCTTGTCTTCCACAACCCATAAAAACCCGATTCCGGCAGTCATCTGAACGAACACCAATTCTGGACTCATCCGAAAAAAGAACATTTCGCCAATTCTCAACATTCCAATTTTGATGCTCGATACACCAATTAAGTGTGTTAATTTTTTGTTGTCTGGTTAGCTATGGAACTCTTAACGACCTTCTGCTGCATAAAACCCTTGAACGAAGTCTTCGACGTATCGTTTCGACTGATACACTGAGGCCTGTTGCTTTCAGAAATTGCCTTTGGAGTATGGGGTGCGACGCACTAGGTTCTCTTCTTGCAATACGGCACAAAAAGCGGTGTTGTTCTTCAGAAGTGATCTTCCAACGACTGCTTGTTTTGCAGAGATTGTAGCTCCACGTATCTGGCGTAGGTTATTGAAATCACCCCCTGTGATACCCCATTGTGGCTGCTATATTCCTCTGTGTCTCATTCGACTCCTCTGCACATCGGACAATTATTATAGGCTTTTATAAATTTTGAAATTCCCAGTTTCAAATTTCAGTGACAACTGAGTACAATATCCCGAACATGTGGTGTGAATTCAACATTTCTTATCATACTATCCAGTTTTTTTTACAACAAAACAATTCATTCTTCACGAGTACTCAAAGATCCATGGTTAAAAATAATCAATAATGTGAAATACCGAGTGATTCCATATAAATTTGGTTGTGTGTACATAATACACACTTGAGAAAAATTCAAGCATATTATGAAAATTCCCTATAATTTCCAAAACTCATATAAAATGAAGTTCACTTTTTCTTCAAGAATTTGCACATATTTATTCGTATGATTGCATTTAACGGGTTCTAGACCCCAAAAGGGAAATTGAAGCCTTAGCTGTATTTCAGTCTGTTTGTGTATACACGTGTATAGAGATAAAATTGACACTGAATAATATGATCGGCTATATCTTGCTACTGTGAAAAAATCAACCATAAACATAATCGAAAGATAATGTGAATTTGTAGTTATATCATATATTCTTCTTCGATCATATGGCTGTTTATTTAGCAATCTATTTCAAATTTTGAGTCCTGTAAAAAAACCAAAGGCTATCTAACCTAACCTAACTTTTTTCCTTTCATTCTTTATCGTTCTGTCCTTTTTCTCATGATACAAGTTATATACTCATACAAAATGCTTCGCGTTTTCCTGGGTTAACTGTTCTGACATCGGCAAATTTCCCAATTATTTTGAAACTCGTTTTTCTTGAATGTCAATCTCGAGCACTTGGCAAATACATGCTTGGGATCGGTTTATATTCTATAATTATAGGTCTTAATAAAAACAACCTCAATCACCTGAAACTATAAAAAAAATTTTAATTAATTTTTAAATTTAGGTGTTTTAGGTCGTTAAAAATGAAACCTCTCTTTGAATCAATATTTAACTATTGAACTATGTGCTGCTTTTCAATAAACGACCTGTTTTCAACTGTACGCCAAATAAATTTGAAGTTCTTATTTCTCATATATTTCATGGTGAATTGTATCATGAAATTGTGAACGACAAATTCATCGATAGACTTTTTGAGGAACTCTCTAGCTGTGAAAAAAACATATATAAATGCCAATCTTCGTTTTGGGGAAGAAAACCGACAAAAGTCTTCCTTGGTCGAAGTGTGTATAAAAACACAACGTTTGTTAGAAAAACAGATCATGTAGCAAAAACTCATTTACAAGATAGAAAAACAGTTCCAGCAGGTTGGTACACAACCATTTTATTACCACAAGTCGTTAGTAAGCTTGGAAAAACCAACCCCGGCCGTCGAATCATCCTTCATCAAGACAATACAACTTCACCCACAGCCCGAAAAACTATTGAAGATTTAACGCAAGAAAACATAGAATTTATTACTTTTCCTAGAATCAAGAACCAACTGCGTGGTTATAGGGAAGGGGATACTTCAGTTATGTCACTTCCATTTCTTCCGAAATTGAATTAATTTTTCCAATGTAATACTTTTTAGCATTCAGGATTAGTAGTAAGTACTTAAACATAGTCATCCTCTTTTTTCTTTCTCTTTATCTTTCTTCAATCATTCTTGTGTTTTGTTCACACTGATCAGTTCAATATTATCTACATTTTTCTCAGTTAGATCACGATACACTTAACCCGGTATGCCGACGAATTCGTGATTATTACGTCAGTTCGAAAAATACCTATCCGACTCTGTTCGATTTAGTGATTGTCACTAGAAATTCTATGATAGGTAGAACTCTGTGGAGAGATATTTCAGAAAATGTTACGCTCAGTGATCTCAGCTTTGCTGTGATTTCGGCAGATCTTAGTCGAGCTATTATTGATACTTTAACATTTCACACTGTTCAATAGAGGATAAGTCGTATAAATAGAGAAATCCAGCTTTTTTGTAATTTATTTGAAATAAAAATATCGCAAACGTCAAATTTGAATCTTTCATTGAGATTTGTCATAGGTTTAGAATTGACGTAACGCGCCACTCCAGCGTAGCGCATACCGGGTTAAGTGTATCGTGAGTTAGATGATGTTTCAAAGTCGCGAATGGCATATTGTCATAATCTGAATCATTTTCATCTTCAGTCAGTTTATTTGACTTTTCATGACTCTGGAAACTGTTGAAGCTATCATCGAAACTATGGTCATTAAATGAAAAAATAATTCTTTGCTGCATTCGTTATCCTTCAATCTCTTCTTCTTCTGCCTAATTTTCCATTAGATGAGCCTGGGAAGTCCCGCTTATAAATCCTCCACGTTAATTCCTTGGCCGGAATGTACATTTAGTTCGGATTTTCGCTGTGTCTTAGGTGCATTTTACTCACCATGTCTCATAACTTTAAGCATATCAACGACTTCTGCAGTATCATCTCTAGGTGAACGATTGAGTACTTCATTGGAATTAAAAGGGGATATGCCACATTTTCTTTTTTCTCCTTGTTTCCAGCTTTCCAATATTTTCGCCATTTTTTTTAGAGATGCATGATATGCTGCATTCAATGGCTGGCACAAATGCGTAGAAGTTTTTGAAAGCAGGCAAAAGTTATATTATTCTGTTCCGCTGCTTGTAGTAAATCCATAGAAAAGTGGCTAGAAAGGTTATCACCTAACACAACCACTTATTTGATGCTTTTTTTTACATATAGAATAAAATGTTGGCAAAACCAATCAGCAAACCATCTACTTTTACTTCTTTTATATCTGATAAAGCGGGACCATCTTTCATCCTTATGGTCTATAGGTGTTCGGAGTTATGGTATCATTTCTCCACTTCACATTTCAGAAATGTTTGACGTAAATGAATCCGCGATACGGTGCATCTATTAAAAATAAGCTTTTGACGTCTCGAATCGTCAGACAAATTAGTCTCATCATAATTAAAGATTCTTGAAGGGCTTATCATATCAAAAACACCTCAAAAAAGTCTAGGGAACACTTCTGAATGTCGATATATCGTATCCAGAACGATAAATATGGATGATATAGATATATATGACGTTTTTTTCAATTTTGTGTGAAAAACTACAAGCTACCAATATGTAAATTATTGTGCATTTCAACCGATGGAGCGCCAGCAATGACTGGGAACAAAAACGGGTTTGTGGCATTATGTCGAGCTAATGAAGATTTCCCTTCATTTTTTTCATTCCATTGCATTATACGTCAACAAGTTTTGTGTTTTATACACGGAGGAAATTATGGACATTGCAACAAAATTGTGAATTCCATCCGTGGACTTAGCTTGCAACGGCGGTTCTTTAAGTTGCAGTTGGAAGAAAGGGAGTCTGCTGAACACACTGATTCAGTTCTTCACACGGACGTCAGGTGGTTGAGTCGCGCATAATTCCTAGAAAGGTTTCAAGAATTATTGGCCGAAATAACAGCTCTTCTAGACGAAAGAGATGATGACACTCAGATGTTGAAAAACGAAAATGGCTGACTGATTTGGCATTTTTGACTGACATCACAATGCACTTAAACACGATTAACTTGGAGCTTCAAGGTAAAGGAAAAACTATTATTGAGATGATTAGCGCAGTAAACGCATTCAAAAGTAAATTGCAACTTATGATAGATCAACTGAAAAGAAAGGATCTGAAACATTTCCCGTCTTTGAAAGCAAGGATTCCTCAGTTGAATTATGATACGCATGAGGCTGAATTATCGAATATTTTGCAACAATTCGAAATGCGTTTTTATGATTTATGAGTTATCCTTTTTTATGTAGAAACATTGAGGAGTTAGCTACTGAAATAGCAAGTTAGTTCAATATGAACTCATGTTCTGTTGAGAATGAGTTGGTGCAGATTATATCAGATATACATCTCAAAGCTACAGCATCTATAATAATAATAATAATAATAAAGTTTATTACAATTGATTTCATATACAGAGTAATAAACAATGAAAAAGCAGAGGCTTAATCATTCCGAAGAATGTCTCGCCTGTTCGCCTTTGAGATAGGTATATTTTGTTAAATATAAATTTATAATAACTTCATTTGCGTGGAATGTTTTTTCTTCTATTCAAAAGTAAAGTTAGTTTCACAGCGCGTAATTACGAAACAAAAAGTCACTATGTTTCTTGAATTGTTCGTCACGATAGGTTTATTTTTTTTTTCACAATGGTGCGTTAGTCAAATCCGGTATTTTAGTCACAATTAAGGGTATTTAAGTCAAAATTTAGGTTTTTTTTTCTCACATTTTAGATATTTTTTCCTTCTTTTTTTTTAAGTCACTCCGCGAAATTTTTGAACTCAGTATTTAAGCTAGGCACTTTCGTTTATCCGCTGATTAATTAAGTTGTCTATTTCTGTTCTTCCGGCACAAAGAATCCAGAGTTCCACTTTATTTTTGAAACAATTGTAGTTTTCCAAGATTCGCAAGTCTACTGGTATACGCGAATATACTCGTGGTGCCAGATATTTGCTGGATCTTTGTCCTATTCTTTTATTCGAGCGTAGTGTTTTGTAGTCTGAGTCTTTTCCCCTTGTATCATATTTATGATCAATGGGGTTTACATTCATCTTACTCGTAAATACTTGAGTTACTAGTTTCAGAGCATACAACTGTCTAATGTCAAGCATTCCTGACAAAGCAAAAATCTCTTCCCTCGAAAATATGCGCCCTTTACCATACATGATTTTCAGGATCCATTTCAGCAAACTATTTAGTTGTTCAACATGGCAGTCATACACTCCTCCCCACCCAACATTCCCATATGTAAGATGTACTTGCACGAATGCGTGATATAATATTTTCAGATGGTTTATATTCATTTCACTTTTGTAGTATTTGAAAATGCCCAGTAACCTCCGAAGTTTTTTGCCACATAATTACAGTGGTGATCCCACCTCATATGTCGGTCAAGCACAATGCCCAAAAATTTTACTGTGCCTGAAGTGGCCTCACTAATGATAGTGCCTTGTCGATATTCAGTGCGCCTTGCTTTGGAAGATTAGATTCGTAAGACGTGAAAGGTAAGTATACTGATTTTTCTGCATTTAGTGTTAGTTTATGATGTTTCAACCACTTCCCTATTTCCGCGAAATCTTCTTCCGCTATTTTTTGTAGATTTTCCCATGTGCTGGCCTCATAAAGTACTGTGGTATCGTCAGCGGAACTCAAAACACTTCCACGAAGTTCCATTTGAAGAAGGTCGTTCACGTATAATATGAATAATAACGGGCCTAATACCGTTCCCTAGGGAACGCCGTAAGTAATCTGCCTTTCATCGCTTAAAACAGTTCCAATTTTAACCACTTGTTTCCTACCGTTTAAATAACTTATTAATAACTTCAATGCCACACCTCTGAATCCATATTTCTGCAACTTAGTAAGTAGTTTATCATGGGGATCTGATACAAATTTCTGGTGTTTTATATCCGAATCTAAGGCAAATCGCCCTTCAACTGACGGCAATGTTTGGGTCAATTTGCATTTTCTGAAATGAAGATAAATAAGTCAAAATATCGCAATCGACTAACTGACGATCATATGTCATCATGCTTGCAATTAGCACTCACTGCTGGTTACGTACCATCTTATGAAAAGTATGCTGAGGACATGCGATGCCACGCTTCAACATCCAAAGTCACTCCATAGTCAAGATTAACGCCATATGTAATTCATTTGTTTTGTAACAAACAATAAACTCGCAATTTTGAATAACTATGAGTTTTTCATTTATCCTATAGAGAAGAGCCTAACTAAACCTAACCCAAACCTTGACTTAAATAATGTATTCTGTGCGGAAAGTTAATATCTAAATATATTACGGTACACCCTACCTACGTAGGTAGGTAGGTAGGGTGTATCGTGTATATCCGACAACCCTGCATCACACCAACTTGCAGCCTCTCAGAGTCGATCGTAAGTAGTCTAATAATATTGAGGTGGATCGCCAGCAGTTCAAGTTTGAGCACCCCGGATTTACATTATGTCGAAAAAGTACCGGGAATTGATTATTTGAAAAATCTGCTTAAAACTTATGTCAAAATTTTTGTTGTTAGTAAATTGTCACAACTGTTCTCCATTTTGACGCGGAGTTCGAACTTGATCTGACATTTAGTTTGTTTACAGTGCTTGATCTTGTCAGTTCTCACAAGTGTGGTTTGCGGTTATCACAATGGATAAAAATGTCGAACCACGAATTTGTATCAAATTTTGTATTGCAATGGAATTTCGTATGCTAAATCGCTGAAAATATTAAAGAAGGTTTACGGAGAATCAACTTTATCAAAAACACGTGCATCTGAGTGGTACATAGCATTCAACAGCAGCCGATATGTGGTGAAAGATTTGCCTCGCTCTGGTCGCCGATCAATATCTCAAACTGTAGCTGAAAAACACTTAAGTTTGAGAGAGATATTCAATGAACTTTCTGTGTCTCATGAATCAGTTCGTACCATTTCAAACGATTGTTTGGGCGTGAAACGCGTCAATTCGCGAGTCAATTCCGATTCCACATTCATGAAACGCATTGTAACTGTTGAAGAGATATGAGTTTACGATTTTGACATGCACATCAGTCAACAAGCTTCGGAATAGAGCCATCCAACTGAATCAAATCCGAAAAAAACACGTTAAAGTCAAGTTAATGTTGACTGTTTTCTTTGATTATCGTGGTGTTGTGCACTAGGAATTCCTGTCAGAAGCTCATACAGTAAATAAAAAACATAACCTAACCTGAGCGTTATGCGGCGTTTGAAAGAGCAAATTCATCGAAAAACGCCAGATTTGTGGAAAGAAAACTCATGGATTTTGCCCCACTATAATGCACAATCTCACAAGGCATCATTGTGAATGGATTTCTAAACAAAAATTTAACCAATACCATGGCACAACCACCGTATTCACCCGATATCGCTCCGGCCGACTTTTTTCTTTTTCCAAAACTCAAATTACCATTTCGAGGTATCCGTTTTGCCATTTTGAATCGATAGAAGATATATTCTGAGATTCTGGAAAAAGAATTTGAAAATCGTTTTGATGATTGCATTATTCGTTCGCGTAAAGGAATTATTTCTGAAGGGGACTACTTTGAAGGCGATACAATAAATTTGAATGAAAAAAAATTGATCAATTCCTGGGTACCTTTTCGACAGCATGTAAATGACATTGTAATATTTTAATTTCACCTTAGTTTTTGAAAATTGAATGAAACTCGAAACACATGAGAAATGTATTTTTAATTGATATATGTTATGAAAATTAGCCTAGTGTTTTTTCAGTTGTTCAATTATTTAGTATATGTTCCACTAACTGATTAGCGAGACTATATCTATGAAAAAATCCATCTTTCGATTATTTTCACATACGGACGTACATAATTGCATCAAAGAAGAGGTGTAGATTAGCATATAAGTTCTATAATCGAGTTGATATTCGATGAACGGCAAAAACTCATTGTGAAATCTACAAAGACAAACAATGTTTTGCGGGGGTGCACCAATTTCAAACAAATCAACGGGAAAACATCAAGACATCAAAGCCGATGCCGTTGTCTTGTCGTTATTTATGACCTGTCCTCTGGCACTTGTCGGTTATATGTTTCTACAAACAAAAATAGATACGTCACTGGCTTAATAATAGGCGATCTCCCAGAATTGGAAAATTGAATAAATAATTTCTGTCAAGATGATTCAGATGTATAACTGAAAAGTTTTGCTTAGTTAACTAACCGCTTATAGTTTGTAATGGTTTGGAGTTCTATTCATCTTACGAAAACGATTTGTGTATTTATTACTCTTATAATCTGGACGGCTCAGGAAGACCCGAAAAGAAAAAATGAAAGAGTCGAAATATTGCGTTCGAGATGGGATGCTCAAAGCAGAACTTTATAATCTAATTGAATTGCACAAACCCAGATATAGAACGTATGCTATTGACAAACCCCTGAATGATCAGGGTCACGATGTATTTAGATTTCTCCCCCATGGTAACCTGACTTAAACCCGATTGAAAAAGTTTGGGCAGCCATGAAAGTTTGTATATGTGAGGAATGTTGATTTCTCAATGAAAAAATTTGGAAAAACTATGTGGTGAGTTTTTATCTCCGTTTTCTTCAGATCAGTGGGAATCATTATGCGACAATAAGCAGAAAATTGAACAATCTTTCATGGAGCAAGAACCTATACTGGATGACGTTATCGATAATTTCATAATTACTTTACAAGCAGACGATAGAGACAGCAACAGTGAATCTTCTAGTTCTGATGAAGAACTATCTGACAAAAAATTTTTAATTTTTCGTTATTTAACTCATTTCCTGTTTCATATATGAATTGTTTGCAGAAATTATTTACATAAATAGAGTTTTTACCATTTTTAATGAATCTGTATTATCACACTGACAACCAGGTAAATCCGAATCATTCGTCCTAACGATAGCGCAATACGATTGTACTTCTTAAAATTTCGATTTTATTTGTTATGTCGTTAATCCTATATTAACCCATCGAGGTATCACAAAGATATTAGATACTCAGGAAAAACATAGTTACTAATCATTTGCCTCAAATTCCTATTGAATATCAACCATCATTTACTATATTTCATCATATTTCATATTGTACAGATTCCAGATATTCTTGAAAATTTGAATTATAAGAAGAAAACAAGAGTACTTATTATTATTAAGGTTCTGTTAGAAAAACTCCTGCCTCTAAAATTTCATGTAGTCTAACTTGTGATATTATTTATTTATTTATTGTTACAAAACATAGGAACCCTAAGGATAAACCCAATTACCGGGGTTCACAAAAATGATAACAGAAAAATAAACAGAAGTGAAACTGTCATACTAAATGAAAACTATAACTTTCACAAAATTTCAGGAGAGAAAAAAAGACTCACCTAAGACTACAGAATCAAGTAAAATATCATGAAAACTAAAAACTACTACAATGAGCATGATTCAGATCTAATGAGATATGCAATAACTTTTTTTTGAAAGAAGAAAAAGGTTCATGAAAAATATCTATACTGGCAATATGCCAATTGTACAGACGCATAATTCGCAAGAAAACAGAATGAAAAAATAAACTAGAACGGGCCTTCGGAACATAGAAGAGTGCATTTCGACGACTAGGATACACGGGAACATTGAAAGTGAGATAAATAACAAGCGGAAACTAAAAGAATGATTTAAAATTCGAAATAAAATGTCGAAAAGGACTCTGCTCCAGGCTTAAAATTTTGTGATGACGCAAACTTAATTGATAATTATGTTTAGGACTGAAAAACCATAAGTTGAAACTTTTGACAAACTTTCCCTGGACTCGTTCAATTCTGTCAATATACTTGTAATAGTGAGGGGGCCAAAGCATATTCCAAATTACTCCTCACCTACGAGAATTATAGCATTTTTGAAGACCTTGGATCACTGAAACTTTTAGTAATTCTTAGAATGAAACCCAACATTTTGAAAGCCTTAGAAACTATATGATCAATATGATACTCAAAGGACAACTTAGAATCAAGATATATACCAAGATCCTTAATTTGGTTTACCCTCGCTATTACAAGCCCATCAACAGAAAAAATAGCATCGAAGACATTGACATTCTTTGTTAACCTTATATGCTTACACTTATCAATATTTAATTGAAAATATCTACTTTGACAAAGAGAGAAAAGTCTGTCAAGATCACTCTGAAATCGCAAAATATCATCATAGGACCGAATAGCACTGTACACTCTAAGATCGTCGGCATAGTAATCATGTTTTGTATAAAGCAAACATTCCGAAATATCATTAATGTAAATTGAAAATAAAAGGGGGCCCAGATGTGAACCTTGAGGAACACCAGAGGTGACACGAACGAAACCGGAATGAGTGCAACATACTGGAGTCTATCCGACAGATACGATTCTATCCATTTCAGTGAGGACGCCACCACACCAAAGTCCTCTAGAACTCACAACAAAGTTGCATGATGTACCTTATCGAAGGCCTTAGCCATGTCTGTGTAGACGGCATCAACTTGAATACCATCATCGAAACTACTACTTATGAAATGAACGTAAGGAGTTAAATTAGTTAACACCAACCTACCTTTGAAAAACCCATGTTGAGATTGAATCAACTTGGAACCGGATGAATGAAAATATTTATCAGCTACTATTGCTTCAAAATCTTACCGAAATAACTGAATAAATAAATAAGAATAGAGACAGGTCGTTAATTCTTACTTCATTTTTCTTACCAACTTTGAAAATAGGTACGATCTTTGCCGCCTTTCACTTATGTGGAAAGACACCTTGTACTAAAGATTTGTTGAAAATAATTTGAAGTGGAGTCGTCAAACTAGCGGAACACGATTTCATAAAAATTGGTGGGATGGAGTCCGGACCTAGACCCTTCGTGACATTCAGTCCCTCGATTTTAGCTTTGACATCCTTCAGATCTATCGTGTTAAATGTAATCGATGAAGAAGATTTATAACTACTTTGGTAAAGAACAGGTTTATGCGGATCTTCATGAACACTAGAAAAGTACTCAGAAAAAGCATTAGATATAGCCGAACTATTTTCTAAGATTTTTTCATCATGACACATGGATTGAGGCATCCTCTGGCTATCTCTCAACTCGCCCACATAAGAACAAAAGAGCTTAGGATTTTTCACAATTCCGCCGTCTACAGAATCAATATGTATCTTATGATCTCTTTCAATTAAGATTTTACATTGTTTACGCAAAATACAAAAATTTTCATACATAAAGCGGTCTTTGAATTTTTTAAATATTCGATGTAAGTTTGTTTTATTAATTTTTTTTTTATTAATTTTTTAAATTAGCGGAACACTCGAAAATTTAACCAAATTCGAAGTCCGATATTTTTCCTAATTCTTAATCGATTTAGATGATTTTTTCGGCAAGTTATAGATCAACTCTTCTGCTTTGTAGAAATTATAAGAGAAAACAAACAGAAATTGAAAAAAATTTTATACGGGGGTAAAACTAAAAGTGTTTTTTTGTCAAAAATTCGTAACACCCTGTGGAATTTCGTGGTCCGAGTTAAAACGTACAATATCATGGTCTGTCAAGACACATCTTCCTACAGTAACGTCCTTCTTGTTTTATGCATTTATCTCTATTTTTACAAGAGATATCCAATTTGAAGCGAAAAGTCACAAATTTCAAGAATTTATTTTTAATCTTGCGTAGGTGCATAACATCGGAGGTTAGCCAAAAGATAAAATCAAAATTAGAGAAGCGGCAATCTAACGAAATGAAAATTTTTGAAATTCACTGGCCAATTTCACGCTCCGGGAGAACTCGAAGTACACTGGAAAAATCATTGATTTTGCACATTTATTTTTGAATTTTTTTGTGCGACACTCTATAATAATTATCATTCCTGTCCAAAATCGAGAGCAGGTGTGTATCCTGGCGATACACTCGTGAAATGAAATGAACATGTTGAGAAAAATGTTCATGATGACCCACAAAAAAAAACATTTGATTTTAGTAGCGAGTATGACCCCCCCGAGCTCTTATTACAGCGCGCATACGATTTCGCATACTCCCAATGATGTTGTCTATCATCTGTTGAGGTATGTTGTCCCACTCTTCCACCAAAGCCAATGTCAGTTCTTCAACGTTGCCTGGATTCCGTTGCCGAACCCTTCTTCCAAGAATGTCCCAAACGTGTTCGATCGGGTTTAAATCCGGTGACCGCGACGGCCAGTCCATTCGTGTGATCCCAACTTCATTGAGATATGCATAAAAAGGAAATTTTCCCCTATATAAGGAGCAAAAGGCACAACATGGGGCTCCAAGATTTCTGTTATATACCGATGGGCATTAAGTGATCCATTGCCAATAATCTCCAGTTCTGTTCGTACTCCCAAGCATATGCCACCCCATATCATAACTGACCCTCCACCGTATTGCTCAGTTCCTGCGAAGTTCGCTTGATTGTACCGATCCCCTCGATGCCTCCATATTCTATCTCTACCATCCACGAAATTCACACAATATCGGCTCTCATCACTAAATAAAACTCGTCTCCACTGATTGATTGTCCATGCTACATGCTTCCTAGCAAACGCCAATCTTGCTACCCGATGGGCTCTATCGAGTCTTGGTGCTCTTGCTTGCGCGTATGATCTCAGACCAACTTCATTTAATCGTCTTCTGACTGTCCTCACACTGACGTTAATGGTATCCACTGCTTGTAAAAGGTTACCTGCTTGAACAGCAGTAAGACGAGGATTTCTTATGGTTTGATTGACGATAAAACGGTGATGTATAGCGCGGGTTGTCCGATTTCTTCCTTGTCCTTGCCTCCTCACGTACAATCCTGTTTCCCTGTAACGTCGGTAGATTCGATGGATAACCGACGTCGAGACACCCAACATGGTACCGACTGAGCAGTAGGTGCGCCCTTCCTCGATCAATGTAACTGCCCTTGCTACTGAGGTTGGTGGTAAATATCTCATTCTGAATGAAAAATACCGCTTCGAATCGTAAACAGTAAAAGAATCACAAAACACCGCAACCGATCGAATTTGTATCAAATCAAAGAATGGAAAACTCTCATTCTTTAAACAAGTGCAAATGTGGTCATATACAAAAAAACGTGTGTTGTATTTCATATTTGATAAAAAAAGGTGTGCACATGTGTAAATGAAAAGTTTTATCAATGGTCCCAGAATTCGGTTGTGTATTTTAATACCTACCGACTGTTATCTCCTATGAATTCCTAATTTTCACCAAATTAACCAAATTGTCATCAATAACTAATGTAATTCGAACATAAAAATCGCAAACGACAATTTCGACACGCCTGAGTGATAATAAGAAAATTCCAAATTGATAGACGAATTTTAATGACAATTTCTTGATTCAATGGAATTTCTCCAAAATGGTGATTTTCCACTTGAAATTAAATATATTTTGCAAAAATAGATATAAACGCATGAAACAAGAAGGGCGTTACTGTAGGAAGATGTGTCTTGACAGACCATGATATTGTACGTTTCATCTCGGACCACGTAATTCCACAGGGTGTTACGAATTTTTGACAAAAAAAGCAGAAGAGTTGATCTATAACTTGCCGAACAAATCATCTAAATCGGTTGAGAATTAGGAAAAATATCGAACTTCGAATTTGGTTAAATTTTCGAGTGTTCCGCTAATTTTGCCTCCGAGTGTATATTCAAAGCAGAATAAAATGAATCAACACATTCATTCACATCGGTAAAACATAACAAAGTTTTCCAATTCAAACTTACCGAAATAACAGTGCCGACTTTATCGCAACATAGTCCGCGTTGAAAAATGTACATCGATCTAGATTTGCTAGGAGTTTTATCCAAAAAAAATTTTGCATACACTTCTAAGGCGGGATGATGCCGGTCCTCTGGAACGAAATGCGTACAACTTCGAACAGAAGACACATCAGTAGAATTCGACAAAATCAAATCCAAGATTTTGTTATAATGATTGGTGATACCGTTGAACTGATTAAGGGAATGATAAGAAGAAAAATCCCTGAACGAGGAATACGCATCACCGCGAACAACATCACTGATGAAGCCGCACTCACTGCCATCTAAAGACCATGAAAATGATCCCAGATTGAAATCCCCAACTATCATGAAGCTATCATTGGGGTGCGACTCCATGAGAGACGTCACACTTTCAAAAAAGACGATAAAATCTTCATTTTCTATATCTGGCGGAAAGTAACAAACACCCAAGAATAGTTTCCTATTTCCTGTAATTGACACCTTCACCCATACATCCTCCACTAATGACATATTTCTTAGTGATACACCATTAGCCTTAATTTTTCTGTTGACGCCTACGAATACACCACCACCCTCATCCCTTATACTAAGGGAATCGCTCTTATCGCGACGAAAGATGTTATAACAAATAAATTCAGAGCTGACAACATTATGGTTGAGCCAGGATTCAGTACCACAAATCAAGTCAAAAGTACTGTTCAAAAAAAAAACAAAAGAGGAAATATAAAAGTTTTTGATTTTGGTTCTCAAACCACGACAAATCTGATAATACAAGCTAAATGAGAGCTCCATTAGTAGACACAACACAAACGGAAAATTCTAGGATCTTTAATAAGAAAAAAAATTAATCATTTCAATAGTTTTGGCAGATCAGCTTCTGATGTTACATGGCGAATTTTCGAACTCCGCTGCTCATCCTTTTGCACCAGTACTTTGCTATCTTGTATCCAACAAAATTTGAAGCCATTATCCCTACAAAATTGCCTTGTTTCATAAAAGAGTTTTTTGTTATGAGCGGTCAGACTGTCATTGATATAAACTCTCGAATCCGGACCTGTAACTCCCAACGCGGTTGTCCTTAAATCCTTAATACGTTTGTAGGCCTTCATAAATTCTGATTTATGTAATGTAGTTTTGAAACTTGCAACGATAGGGCGTGATCTACTAGAATCTTTGGAAACAGAATGAACTCGATAGCAATCATTCAAACATTTCTCAACAGAAGCAAAATTGAGTTTGGAATTTGGTGATGAGTCTGTGATTCACTTCTTTGTAATTGAAATTGAAATGATCGAGTACCTTGAAATGCCATATGCCTAAGAGGGATAATTTTCTCAGAAAGCTCTTACGCCGAACCTGATAGCTATTCGACATTACATTGCAGATCGTATTATTCATTTTACTTCCCCCGCTTGCTATCTCATTTGTTCTTCTTTGTCTAAAATGAGAATGCGCTAAAATACTCTGTTTCATTGAGTATTTCAATTTATAAACAAAATGAGCACTCTATATATTTAAACTCAAAATGAGGTTAAAACTTCTACTATTTTCCAGTTTGTGTGGAAAATTATAAAAACAGTTACGGATTATCGAACCTCAATACAGTTGTCTCAAGAAACGCCTGCCTTGTCGTGTAGATCAATTTTTTACTCAAAAATGGTTACGATTTCGAAAAAATATCAAGAGATAAAAATAATTCAATATTGGAACATATTATCTATGAATATTTTAGCAAAGACCAGTGGTGCATTACACAATGGTTTTAATGGCGTTGAAGGTAGCATGACCCTGAAAAAAATAACATCAAATTATCAGTAAAAAATTCCTTCTCTGCAAGTTGGAACTAGATTTCTTGAAAACTACACGAGTTACTAACAGAAACGTGAAAAATATCTGAAATTCAACACCTTGTATCTCGAGAAAGGGGGACTTTTGGACATATGTCCATATTATAGAATAGGTTTTGAAATTCAGTTTGCTAGTTATTTTCTTGTAGACTTCTTGACTTCTTGTAATTTGAATAAAGGAATAAAGAATTAGTCGATTTGATTGTTGTGTGAATAATAATGAGATTTTCTCTTCAGCCAGCTTTATTTTGATATACTTTCAAACATGAACTAGTGATGTTTCAAACGCACGTAATAACACCCGTGGTAAAGAGAAACAAAGCGAAATTCTTCACCAAACACAGCTAATCTGTTATTAGGAACTGTTAATCGTTGACGGGCCGGCTGTAAATCAAAGAGATGTATTTAAGCTCCCACACAGGCAATCAAAGCATTTAAAAGGAATAATTACAAATGCCAACAAAGATCTAATTGGTAGTTTCGCGTTTTTCGAAGTGCCGAATACGAGTCTCAAAATTTCATAATTGTGCGCCTTCAGCGCAGGTCTAGACATTTAGCCTTTAGAAGTCTTTGTAGTCTCCTTAGTTATGTGATCCCAAAATGATCCCTTACTTTCCAAACCGATTTTTAATGTTTATTATATGCGATCTGAGCAAACACTATGATTACCAAATTATTATTTTTCTGGTTTTTGATGACTGTTATTTTGCTTTATAATGGAAAATTGTTGTTTTAGTAGATCGTCCCTTGAATTATACTGACCATCATTCTCTCCTACATTGTCCTCGTCAATCGTCAATCCTTGTGAATTTTGCATATAATGCTTATCATTAGTACGACGTACGGCAAATTCCACGAATGAAATTCTTTCCGGAAATTTGTACTGGTCTATATAATTAAAGTCGAAAGGGCTTTTTCGGGAATAATCCGAGGAGATAACGGTAGTTTGAACCGGGCGGAAAAGAAGCGACACGGCGAGTATTTTCTTTTCGGAGGGGAAGGCTCTGAGGATGGCCCGTGCCAAATTCTGAGCCCGTAGCTCGAATGACAGATGATTTTTCGAAAAATTTCGCCGAAAGCGAACGGAATGTCGAAACGGCAAGATTTCTTCGGAATCGGAAACTTCTGTCTTTTGGAAGGCGATCGGAACGTTCGATCGAGCGAAAATTTTCAAAGAAACGCCCGAAAAAAGCGAGAATAAAAATTCTCCGATTTTTCGCGATTGGAATAATTTCGTCGGACTTTTAAGTCTATACAAATTTTTCCATCGCGTTCGATCGTTTCAAAACCTGGACAAAGAGCGAGCCTCGAGTTTCGCATATTGCGCTGCCATAGTTTCATTCCCGTTGAACCACGGGAAAACTGAAAAATCTTCGATTCAACGAAGGGCTATCGACGGACTTTCGCAAAATTTCGCTCTATTTTCCTCATACCGAAAATCTCTGACAGCCAGAAATTTACGAACTTCGAGCTGTAAAAATAGGTGGATTTCTTTCATCCGTCCTACTTATACAGGGTTTCCGGGAGAATAGATTCGGGTGTCGAACGATTCCTACATATCTCGAGATCGGATCCGCGAAGAGAAATCGTTACTCTACGACTTGATTTTTGAATTTGGGACGAATTTTGAGCCCTAGCTCTTCGAGAAAAATACCGGAAACACGGGGGCGGAGTCAGTCACATCTCCTACTGCTCCTACAATCGTTATTCAATGTCGGAAGTGAGCTTTACCAACGTGTAAAATTTAATGCTCTCTCTTTTTGAATGACAATAGTGAGATGGAAATAGTTAGTAACTTTCACTTTCACCAACATAATTTCGGTACTACCAACATTTAGAATATAGTGCTCTCTCGCTTCTGAATGACGGTGACGATGAAGATTATGAAACTGAACAAACCAAGATTGGATGGTGAAGAGGTAAAAAACACTTTTTTCGATTTACTTAGTTAAGAGATTGTATTTTAAGTAGAACATAATTTACTTCAAATATTTCTCAACATCCTCCTCAAATTGTTTCTACATCTGTCAGTCCTCAACAAATCGTTAATACACAATTCAGTTCGAATAACTTGGAGAATTGCCAAGTCTTGATATTCCAAAGTTCACAGGATATTACGAAGAATGGACTTCATTCATAGATCTTTTTAGTGTTTTAATCGATTCAAATTCAACATTATCGAATGTTAAAGAATTTTTCTATTTGAAAACAGCAGAGAAGGTCTAACTTTAATAAATAATATACAAATACCTAATGAAAATTATACAATCGCACTAGACATTTTAAAAACAAGATATGACAATAAAGTATCATTCATTAATTCCCATATCAAAACTCTGCTCGAATTACCCAGGCTCGAAAAGTGTGATGTTATTTTATTATTAAACTGCACTAATAATAACCTAGAACAGAAAAATACCGTGTATAAAGATAACAGAAAACAAGAAATGTAATAAAAATAAAGCCAACAATATTAAATAAGAACAGCAGACTTTTCAAAACACTCATTAGCATAAAACAAAATTGATTTCCGTCAATTTTTGCGGTTTTGATCAATAGAGTGATTCAAGATAATGGTTTATTTGTGTAATGCATGCATGCTATAGAAGAGAACTCCAATAATTTGTGATATAATGTAAAAATATTTACTTTTGTGGGGTTAGGTTAGTTAGACATCTTGGAGGTCGTGGATTAACTGATTTGAATAATCTTCATAGTAAACAGATTTTTCATCTACGTTTCCATTTTCATGATAAACAGAGAACGTCTAAATTACATGATATTGTTGTTGCTTCAGATTATAATCTTACACCTCTGAAGTTGACAATGCAAAATGTAGATTTTGATATATTTGATGATAATTCTAAAAGAGAAAGTTGGATGCAGAAGGAATTACACGGAAAGCACCCTAAAGAATTGAAAAATGATTATATTGATGAAATCGCATCGAATAAATGGTTAGTTTCTGGAGAATTGTTTGCTGAAACAGAAGGCTTGGCAATTGCGATCCAGGATCAGGTTGTTTTCACGAGGAATTATAGAAAACACATCATCAAACAAAATATAGATGATTCTTGCCGTAGATGTTTCTGTTCTTCAGAAACAGTTTTTCATATATTATCATCTTGCTCAGTCCTTGCTTCAACAGATTATTTAGAAAGACATAATGCCGTCGCTAATATTATTCATTTTAATCTAGGAATTAAACATGACCTAATTTCCAAAAGAAAAAATTTCACAAATATGAACCTGAGATTATTTGTGAAAATGACAAATATAAACTTTATTTTGATAAAACAATTCTTTGCAACAGAGCTGTAAAACACAATAGACCAGATATCATTCTTAATGATAAACAGAATCAAATAGCATATATAATTGATATTGCTATACCCGACACACATAATAAATACAATGAAAAAATTTCTAAATATATGATGCTTGGCGACGAGATTAAAAGAATGTGGAAAATGAAGAAAATATTTATTCTACCGATTATTATTTCCACAACAGGTGTTATTCCTAGGAATCTTCACAAAAGTATTGAGATTTTGGGGCTGAAGTAAAATTTGTTTGAACAGTTACAAAAGATAACAGTCATCAAATCTTGTAGTATTCTTCGTAGGTTTCTTTCCGAAAAAAATAATGAGGTAGAGTCATAGGTTTTCCCTTTAGTTTATACTGCTCAGAATCTCATTTCATATTTTATTTATTTGTTTATATAAATGTAATATAATTAACTGACAATTTTGTCATATTTATATTCAGAGCAGTATTCTATTCGATCGTTCACCACTTCACACAAAGGAAACTAATAATGAGTAACATTCAGCGTTACTTGACTAAGGTCCGTACACTGGATTTTTCCGAGGAGAAAGCCTCTGACACTACTCGTTGGTACATTGATATCATTGTCTCATGATGCTATAGTGTGTATATATTCTGGTAGATTGATATATTCACATAACATTTAACGTTATCCTAATATATAATTATTCCAGGATATGTTTTGATTATAATCATTGCCTGGCAATGGTATTAATTACCGGGTGGTGGATTTATATTTTTTCATGAAATCAGTTTGATTGCATGAACAGATATATGGGCAACTCGTCGGGGTGAAACCCCCTATATAGACATTAGGCAATATTTCTGTAATTTGTTCCTAAAAAAATGTGATTTTCAGTTTTAGGTTATTTTCTAGTATTTATAAACAACGAGTCAACGTGTCTGTATCCCATCACTTAAGTAAATGTTTTGAAATGGGTGTTAACAAGAATTTATTTTGTTATGATTTTGTTCTGTTTGTTTCATTTTTTGATATTTTAATCTACAAATAAATGTGACTTCCAAAGTTCAGTTTTTTGCTCTACTTCAAGGACCTACCTACCTCCTACCTTAAAAAAAATGAAAAGACATGATCCAAAATGCCGCCAAAATCCTTTTTTGCACACAAGCGCCAGTAGCCCTCACGGGGGCCCTGCGCATGGAATATGTTTATCTGCTGAGAATAAGCCACAAGATTTTTTATATTTCTTATAATGCACGAAAATAATGTGGTATTTAAGAAGTTATTTTACAGTATTAATCTTTATCCTATTGAATACGTTGTGCAATGAAAATCAAAATTCTCCTTAACGGCATATCATAAAAACGGATATCTAAGAAGAAATCAGGGATCTAAATTGGGCAGAGGCAGAGTGGCAGTTGGTCTGTCCGTCCGTCCTGGGTGACACCATATTAGTGTCTAAATTGTACCCGTGTGAAGTCGTGGCCAGTCGCTAGTTTATTTATGAATTTAAGAAGTAATTTTGAAGATTGATATCATCGAGAAGTTAAGGGAAAGATTGACACAGATTTTAGCGACTGAATAATTGAAAATTTAACTGTAATTCGTACAATATTTTATTGCATTATACAAAAAACTTTCTCAGCGCTATTTCTAGCGACTTAATAACAACCTCTGCCCACTTAATTCAAGTGAGAGGTGTAAGTTTATGCACAAATTCTGCTGAATAATTCCCGGCTTTTCGACTGTAGACAGGCAATAAATACAGCTTACTGTAAGCCAACAATAACAAATAATTACCTCTGAGTTATTAAACGAAAGTAGCATAATACGAAATTATGTAATGTCACTGCGATTTCAATCAAATTGAGGACCTAATCCTTGATTTACAAATTGAGAGTTATCTTTATTGTCTGGCCGCCTTTCAAGGTGGGATTATCGCTGAATTTATGGACTGCTGAAAGCGACAACAGAGTCCGTTTGTCCGACCCCTATCTGGTCGTGAAAGCCGCGGCGGGTGAATTTTTCTGATGCGAATTGAGGTTCTTTTCCACCAGAGCGATTCAATGGGTTCGAAGGAATATTTCATAGCCGTTTATCATTCGGGATAAGGGATTAAGGTGTTCTCTGCGTAGGAACGCATATTAATAATGTTTCAGCGCATAACTATTGAAGCTGAAAATGGAGGAGAGACATTCTTTCATTTATGGTAATTTATTAGCCTTAATGAAGATCCCGCACTATTATATAGGTATACTATAGCCTTACAATGTTCACCGATATAAAATCAACCGATAGTTTACATCAGCAGATTATGTGAAGTTTCATTAATTAGACAGATAATGAATTTTATTTCCAACAACACATTGGTGTTCGTAGTTTGAAAGTTTTAAATTATTCGGTAGCCCACCACTCCTCGTATAAACCATTTGCCGATCGGTGAATTTAGTGCTACTTAAAAAACTTGGCAAAGGTTTCACAAAAATAAATTAAAATACTCAACATATCCTTCGGGTTATCAGCTCATTATCAAGAGTAATATAATAGATGAAATGAGTGGTTTTATTTAAATATAGCGGCATTTACAACAGTAGATAGATAAGAGTCTATTTGCTGATTACAAATTTGCTGCTCTTTCCCACGAGCGGATGTGATTTCCATCATCTCTAAAATACCCATCTCCTTCCCTTCATTTACTGCATGTATAATTTCAATTCTACCGTAATCTATGAAATGATTTTATCTATACAATGGTCAGAAAACACAATAGTATTTTTGTTTTCAGTAATGGATGTTGTTCAATTCCCTTGTCGATACATTTTCCGGTTTGGCCTATATAGAAAGTACACAAACCACAAAAATTGTCATCACCTAGTATTCTGAATTCCGCAATCGATTGAGCAGCTCGATCGAAGTTTCTTTGTCAACATATGTTTTTGGACATATGAGGAGAAGAAAATCTTATCTATGTAGTAACATTTGTTTGCATATGATCTCAAATACGTCTGAAACAAGAATGAGTTTATTAGACTATCAGTATCCATTTCCTCTTCAGTTTTAACGCTAAATTAATGCAAGTTTTCTGTGTTTCTGGTTGATTTTCGAATCTTTGAATTTATTGTAATGGCTGCTGAACGTGCTGAACGTCCTGGACGAATTGTAACTTTTCTAGAGGAGGGGCGAAGCCAACGATAGGTGGCTAACTTGTTGAATGTTAACCAAAGCACTATTTCAAGAGCAATTAATCTTTAGCACGAAACAGGGGAATATGGAAGAAGGGCCGGACAGGGAAGAAATCGGATAACACCACCAGTTCATAATCGTTGGCTTCGTTTAACTGCACTAAGAGTTCTGCACTGTACGGCTAGAATGCTTCAAAATGAGCTTGCACTTTTCAAAAATGTGCATATTTCATTGCAAACTGTTAGGAACAGGCTCAGAGAAGACGATATCAGACCAAGGGTGGCTTCTACCGGCCCACGTCTCACCAGAGAGCATCTAGTTGCAAGACTTCAGTTTGCGAGGAAACATGCAAATTGGGGTATTCCAGAATGGTCGAATATCTTTTTATTTCACACTCCTGAAAGTTACCAAGCGACTCTTGAATGACCAACCTAAAATTTTATATAGTATTGTCGTAAAAGTAGGGTGATGCGACAATTTTTGTGGGGAGTGTATTTTATATATTCAGATTTTATGGAATATTTTCACTTCATCTTCAATACTAACGAACAATGAACCCAATTTTTTTAATTAGTACTGATGGGGTTAATATTGTTGTGTAATCTATAACTGTGTTTTTGCTTGCCCTTTCTCGCCATGTCAACATACAGTGGCGGAGGTAATTTTGAAACGAATCGAATTTGTGACAGAGATCATTTCAAACACTGTCATCTTGGCAAAAAAGATTTCCGAAAGAAAAAGATTGAGAAGCTCTACACTAACTTGTCTAAAAAAAAAATTTTCGATCGGTTCGAAATCGGACATTTGGACAACGAAGTTGGTAAGGTCATGTCATTCTTTTCCTGCCAGATCAACGCTTTGATTTCGACGTTCTCGGCGGATGCTCGAACAACTGTAACTGAGATTTCTGTAGATCGAAATATAGGAATAAGAATGTGCAATAATAATTTGTATGAATTATTGAATTTTCCATAAATTCGAAAATTATTCTCATAATGAAAACAAGTAGATGCAATACTTTGTAAGTCTGTTTTCTAGGACATCGTATTGAATCTGCTGGAATTTATCAGAAGTGATCGAGAACTTCGAGAAGGATCTGGGTTGTTACACATGGCTTAGTGATATCGCCATAAGTTTAAAACTGAACAGCATGATCAACGTGCAGACGTTAGATAAGTAGAGATTAATGGCATAATTTCCATTCGAAATTAATTTCTTTATAGAAGTTGAGGGTGAAAATGTATTTTTGTTATGTAATACTTCTGTTCTGGTTAATGATAAAAAAATATTGGGAGATATCATGAAACTGTACAGGGTGGGCAGATATTAACGTTTTAGTTCTGCAGCTATGTGAAATATTGTGAAAATGACTACTTCTTCCCCATGTTATTTTTGCCTGAGGAATTCATTGCCGCAAACAGATTAAAGCTAGCTTCGTCTTCGACTTATTTGCAAATTTTGAAAATTTTCGAAATCAGTAAAGTGCCAATATCTCCGTTCTTTTTGAAATTATTTAGAAATGGATTGGACTTTTTTGTCCAACTGTTTTTGACTTATAATTTCATCTAAACTCGGAGGCAAAATTAGCGGAACACTCGAAAATTTAACCAAATTCGAAGTCCGATATTTTTCCTAATTCTCAACCGATTTAGATGATTTTTTCGGCAAGTTATAGATCAACTCTTCTGCTTCGTAGAAATTATAAGAGAAAACAAAAAAAATCTGAAAAAAATTCTGTACGGGGGCAAAACTAAAAGTGTTTTTTTTGTCAAAAATTCGTAACACCCTGTGGAGTTTCGTGGTCCGAGTTGAAACGTACAATATCATGGTCTGTCAAAACACATCTTCCTACAGTAACGCCTTTCTTGTTTTATGCATTTATCTCTATTTTTACAAGAGATATCCAATTTGAAGCGAAAAGTCACAAATTTCAAGAATTTATTTTTAATCTTGCGTAGGTGCATAACATCGGAGGTTAGCCAAAAAATAAAATCAAAATTAGAGAAGCGGAAATCTAACGAAATGAAAACTTTTGAAATTCACTGGCCAATTTCACGCTCCAGGAGAACTCGAAGTACTCTGGAACAATCGTTGATTTTGCACATTTATTTTTGAATTTTTTTGTGTGACACTATAATAATTATCATTCCTGTCCAAAATTGGGAGCAGGTGTGTATCCTGGCGATACACTCGTGAAATGAAATGAACATGTTGAGAAAAATGTTCATGATGACCCACAAAAAAAAACATTTGATTTTAGTAGCGAGTATGACCCCCCGAGCTCTTATTACAGCGCGCATACGATTTCGCATACTCCCAATGATGTTGTCTATCATCTGTTGAGGTATGTTGTCCCACTCTTCCACCAAAGCCAATGTCAGCTCTTCAACGTTGCCTGGATTCCGTTGTCGAACCCTTCTTCCAAGAATGTCCCAAACGTGTTCGATCGGGTTTAAATCCGGTGACCGCGACGGCCAGTCCATTCGTGTGATCCCAACTTCATTGAGATATTCTATCACTATGCGCGCAGTATGAGGGCTCGCGTTATCGTGCATAAAAAGGAAATTTTCCCCTATGTGAGGAGCAAAAGGCACAACATGGGGCTCCAAGATTTCTGTTATATACCGATGGGCATTTAGTGATCCATTGCCAATAATCTCCAGTTCTGTTCGTACTCCCAAGCATATGCCACCGCATATCATAACTGGCCCTCCACCGTATCGCTCAGTTCCTGCGAAGTTCGCTTGATTGTACCGTTCCCCTCGATGCCTCCGTATTCTATCTCTACCATCCACGAAATTCACACAATATCGGCTCTCATCACTAAATAAAACTCGTCTCCACTGATTGATTGTCCATGCTACATGCTCCCGAGCAAACACCAATCTTGCTACCCGATGGGCTCTATCGAGTCTTGGTGCTCTTGCTTGCGCGTATGATCTCAGACCAACTGCATTTAATCGTCTTCTTACTGTCCTCACACTGACGTTAATGTTATCCACTGCTTGTAAAACGTTACGTGCCTGAACGTAAGACGAGGATTTCTTATGGTTTGATTGACGATGAAACGGTCATGTATAGCGCGGGTTGCCCGATTTCTTCCTTGTCCTCGCCTCCTCACGTACAATCCAGTTTCCCTGTAACGTCGGTAGATTCGATGGATAACCGACGTCGAGACACCCAACATGGTACCGACTGAGCGGTAGGTGCGCCCTTCCTCGATCAATATAACTGCCCTTGCTACTGAGGTTGGTGGTAAATCTCTCATTCTGAATGAAAAATACCGTTTCGAATCGTAAACAGTAAAAGAATCACAAAACACCGCAACCGATCGAATTTGTATCAAATCAAAGAATGGAAAACTCTCATCTTTAAACAAGTGCAAATGTGGTCATATACAAAAAAACGTGTGTTGTATTTCATATTTGATAAAAAAGGTGTGCACATGTGTAAATGAAAAGTTTTATCGATGTTCCCAGAATTCGGTTGTGTATTTTAATACCTACCGACTGTTATCTCCTATGAATTCCTAATTTTCACCAAATTAACCAAATTGTCATCAATAACTAATGCAATTTGAACATAAAAATCGCAAACGACAATTTCGACATGCCTGAGTGATAATAAGAAAATTCCAAATTGATAGACGAATTTTAATGACAATTTCTTGATTCAATGGAATATCTCCAAAATGGTGATTTTCCACTTGAAATTAAATATATTTTGCAAAAATAGAGATAAACGCATGAAACAAGAAGGGCGTTACTGTAGGAAGATGTGTCTTGACAGACAATGATATTGTACGTTTCAACTCGGAACACGAAATTCCACAGGGTGTTACGAATTTTTGACAAAAAAAACACTTTTAGTTTTGCCCCCGTATAAAATTTTTTTCAAATTTTTTTGTTTTCTCTTATAATTTCTACAAAGCAGAAGAGTTGATCTATAACTTGCCGAACAAATCATATAATCGGTTGAGAATTAGGAAAAATATCGGACTCCGGATTTGGTTAAATCTTCGAGTGTTCCGCTAATTTTGCCTCCGAGTGTAGTAACTCTATGTCAATGTACACAATTTACATGGGATGATTGAAATAGCTCGAACATATGCTGTCATTATGGCAGTTTGCAAACTAATTCATGCAATGACAACTCTGATAAATTATTTCATGTTTTTCCCTTAAGTTACAACTTTTGTGTGAATATAATATCGTTTGTAATATCGTAGAATATTGATATGGCGATGTGGGTTTACATCTGCCACCAATGTTCATTTTAACGAATGAATATTCCATCACTACTGATGTGGACTTCATAAGTCTAAATGATTTTCGAGCTTCTTCATTCATTCAGTGTGAATTCTCTGAATGGAGATAGAGTTACTAGATAAAACAGAGAAAATGTTATACAATTTTCGTTTTTTCTTAGAACCTTCATATTAGAGAACGAAAAAATGCCTGTAGAATGTCAAGGCCAGTTCAAAAACAATCGAAATAATGGCAAGGCTGATTTCGAAAATTTTCCAAATTTCCAAATTACTCTAAAATGAAGAAAGCTTACTTGAATCTGTTTGCAGCAATGAATTCCTCTTGCAAGAAAAAACACGGGAATAGGGGGTCATTTTTTTCTATTCACAATATTTCACATAGCTGCAGTTCTAAAAAGTCAAAATCTGTCTATCCTATACATTCGAATGTTGAAAAATCATTGCCATTATTCTCTGCTACTAGAAAGGAAAAATTGATTTATTAATTAATTAAAAACGAAACAAGAAAAATTACAGATCGTGTTGATTTGATTTGAAGTTTATATATTCGAAAACAGTTGACAAATATAAGACCTAATCTGAAGCATCATACCAGATATTTGGACAAATGAAGAAACCATAGTAAGACGAGATGCAGATTCGTTATTCGACACTTTAGAAACAGAAGGAGATAGTTTCAGCTAAACAGAATGGTTTTTAGTAATTTTACGATTAAAAAAAAAAAATCAGCCTTCCCATTGTTCATGCAATTTCTACTTGCATACGTTTTGACTAAAATGATGCGTCACTTTTTCGCTAATTTGCACTTTCATTTAATCGTGTGTGACTTGTTATTGTGGCTGCAGAAAAATTTTGTTTATTTTCCAGCACCTACGAGTCGTTGTTATAGATTCAGTTATATAGTATGTATTAGAAATATGTGTATTTGTGTTAGTACTAGTTTATAACTTACTAAAATTAATTACAATTAAATAATAAATGTAGACTGCGCTAAGAGATCAACGCGAAAATATAAATTTATTCAGAAGATGTTCAGATATGTTGAAGAATTTTTTTTTCATTTTACACTTTTGGAAATCAAAGTCTTGTGGAATGAGACCTGTTAATACTGGATATTTTCACTCCTGGCGATATTTACGGCATGACATCTTCGATTCATACTCAGAATAAGTGACCTTATAGTAATCTGATCCATTTCGTTTCAAATTTTGATCAGTCTGTTCTGAATCTCATTCACAGTAACTGGCTAGTTTTGCTGGATTCTGAATCTTCTATTGAGAAAATCCCAGACATGTTCGATGAGCTTGAGGCCTGGACTTGCAGAACACTCAATTGAATTGATTTTTCGATCCTGAAGGTAGTTCCTAAGGATATGAACTTGGTGAGGTATGGCGTTATCGTGCATAAACAAGAAGTTGTCACCTGAGTTTGCCGCAAAAGGTACATGTTCTTCTAAAATGTAACTTACCTCTGAACATTCAGGGTTCTATTATTTACGATTACCATAGCGTTCAGAAAAATTCCTCCCTACACTTTTAATGTATCATCTGTAAACAAAACTCTCTCCCAGTCAGTCTAACCAAATGGCATAATTGGGGGTGTTCCATAAAATTTGTTATTCTCGAGCTCGTGGTTGTCCATCTCTGTATTTGTGGTCATTCTGAAAATAGTTGAATGAGACTCCCCAAGAATTTGGCCTCTTACTGTATGAGACCAACCTGAGCATCAAACACCACTGCTTCAGCTCATTCAGCCGGAGTCGAATTTCAAAAATTAGTTTCTATTGACTGAAGAACAGAAAGCTGCAAGGTGAATTGATGTCAAAAACTCTGGACCGGTTTAACTTTGGAAAGTCTCAAAGCGTTTACAACATCCTAAGTGTTTCAAAAACAGGTCATGTAGCAAGAATTCGTTTACAAGATCAGAGAACAATTACTAGCGATTGGTACACAACTTTTCATTCACCGCAAGTCGTTAATAAACTTCGAGAAACCAATCCCGAACGGAAGAAGCAAGTTGACACACAGTCCGGAAAACAATTGAATATTTAAGGCAGGAGTGCTCAAACGGTCGATCGCGAGTGCTTTTTGAGTCGATCTCGAGGAGAAAAAATTTTTTATAAGTAGGTAACTAAACTATAAAAATTTATTACGAATAAAATAACGCTCTGCTAGCGGCAAAAGGCGGCTTCAACAAAGGAACGCGCGGTACTTGTCAAAGAAAAGCCGCGTTTTTTATTCCTGCCGCTTTTCTAGGAATTTCGGGCGGCGCGTTTGACGAAAACATTCGAGACTCTCGTTCACGCAGATATAAATGTTGTGCCTGCAGGAATTGGAGTCATACTGAATTGTAACTTGTAGGCAGTACTATGTCGATTCAAAGCTTATTATTAAATAGTACAAAATGAGTGCAGCGAAGAAATTTAAAACGTATCATTTTAATAACGATTGGGAGGAAGAATTTTTCTTTCATATAGTGAAGGATAAGTGCATTTGTCTTATATGTCGTGCTATAGTTGCAATACCTAAGCGTGGTAACTTTGCGAGGCATCATAAAACTGTTCATAAAAACTATGAGAAAGGATTTTTCGCCACAGAGTGCTTTAAGAAAACGAAAAGTACGTGATTAGATATCTTGTTTGAAAAAGGACAAACCGTGTTCACAAGACCAGCCAAACAATCAAAAGCTGCTATGATCGCGTAATTTAAAATATTTCATATATTGGCGAAACACAAGAAACCATTCGAAGATGGATCGGTTGTGAAGAAAGCATTCATTGAAGCGGGTAAGACTTTATTTGGTGATTTTAAAAATAAAAAGAAATCATGTTTGCTTTTAGAGAACTTCAGTTATCTCGTCCGAATGTCACAAGGCGTACTGAAGTCATGAGTCAGGACATGTCATGATATCATGAAATGTACATACATATTTTTTTCCAGGTGGACGAATCCACCGATATGACAGACACTGCACAGCTGTGTATTTTATTCGGATGGTATTCAATGACCTGTTGGCTAAAGAAGAAAATTTGACAATCATTCCTCTGAAGGGGAAAACCCGTGGCGAAGATATATATGACGTTTTCTTCAATTTTGTAAAAAACTATAAGTTCACAATATATAAATTAGTGTGCATTACAACCGATGGTGCACCAGCAATGACTGGAAATAAAAACGGTTTTGTGGCATTGTGTCGAGCTAATGAAGATTTCCCTTCATTTTTTCATTCCATTGCATTATACGTCAACAAGTTTTATGTTCAAAAGTTTTAAACACGGTGGAAATTATGGGCATTGCAACAAAAATTGTGAATTCCATCCATGCACGTAGCTTGCATTGGCGGCTCTTTAAGTTGCAGTTGGAAGATAGGGAGTCAGCTGAACACACTGATATAGTTCTTCACACGGACGTCAGGTGGTTGAGTCGCGGAATTCCTAGAAAGGTTTCAAGAATTATTGCCCGAAATAACAGCTTTTGTAGACAAAAGAGGTGATGACACTCAGATGTTGAAAAACGAGAAATGGCTGACTGATTTGGCATTTTTGACTGAAATCACAATGCACCTAAACACCATTAATATGGAACATGGTAAAGGAAAAACTATTATTGAGATGATTAGCGCAGTAAACGCATTCAAAAGTAAATTGCAAATTATGATAGATCAACTGAAAAGAAAGGATCTGAAACATTTTCCGTCTTTGAAAGCGAGGATTCCTCAGTTGAATAATGATACGTAAGAGGCTGAATTATTAAATATTTTGGGACAATTCCAAATGCGTTTTTATGATTGCAGTAAATTGGCAAATATAGCATCATTTATGAGTTATCTTTTTTCATGCTAAAACATTGAGGAATCAGCTACTGAAATAGCAAGTCAGTTTAATATTCTGTTCTGTTGATATGAGTTGGTGCAGATTATATCAGATACACATCTCAAAGCTACAGCATCTGATATAGATTTCTGGTGTTTTATATCTGAAGATAAATATCCGAATCTAAGGCAAATCGCCCTTCAACTGACGGCTATGTTGGGTCAAGTTACTTTTGGGAGTCATTTTGCATTTTCTGAAATGAAGATAATTAAGTCAAAATATCGCAATCGTCTAACTGACGATCATCATGCTTGCGATTAGCACTCAGTGGTTACGTACCATCTTATGAAAAGTATGCTGAGGACATACAGTGCCACGCTCCAACATCCAAAGTCACTCAATAATTAAGTTCAACACCATATGTAACTCTTTTGTTTTTTTTACAACCAATGAACTCGCAATTTTGAATAACTATGAGTTTTTTCATTGATATGATAGAGAAGAACCTAAACCTAACCCAAACCTTGACTAAAATAATGTATATTGTGCGGAAAGCTAATATCTATATATGCTACGGTATACCCTACCAAGGTAGGTAAGGTGTATCGTATATGTACGACAACCCTGCATCACACTGAAAAAAGAGGAGACTATCTATCGCCCTGAGCTATTCAAGTATTAGTGCAAAAAAATGGAACAGATTCATTACAGATCAAAGGCTGTCATCTTTGATCTAAATGAATCTATTCCAGTTTTTCGCACTAATACTCCAATAGTCTTGGGGCGATAGTCTTCTCTATTTTTCAGTGGCTCACTTTGTATCTTCTACAGTTTTCAATCAAAAATGAAAATTCTTTCACAAGAATGCAGACAAAGATAATACCTTTCTTTCGAGTTATCACTCGACCCATCTACCTTCCAAATTTGGGTTGTCACATCTGCTCCAGGAGTTGAAATTCGAGATGAGGATGGTACTTGATGATGACTGCCATTGATCAGCATGGATCTGTTCCATTTTACCTCACTGAAACTTGAATAGTCTCAGGGAAATAGTCTTCCCTATCTTTCAGTTGCTCACCCTGTATCTTTTACAGTTTTCAATTAAAAATGTAAATTCGTTCAAGGCGATGTAGACAAAAATACCACCTCTCTTTCGAGTCATCACTCGACCCATCTTCCTTATTCAAAATGTTTAAGGATTGCAACCCCCGCTTAGGGGGTTGGTATTTCAGGCAAGTTTTGTACCCCAAAAGATGTTCCTTTTGAAACAAAAATTGACCTGTTTTTGCGTTTTAATCAGAAATGAATATCTTGGTAGATATAGCATCTGCTTTTAGTTTTCGTTGAAGCACTCTGTATGTCGTTATTCGACAAATGCAGATTATAAAAAAGAAGAAAACAGTTGTAAGCTCGCTTTCGAAATGCTTTAACAGTAAAGGGAACTATATGATTCCAGTATTTCTTCAAGAATTGTAATTGTACGAAAAAAGTAACATTTAGAAAATTTGCAACTGAGAAAAGTATATATTTAAGACTATTATGTAATATAATACTAGACTAGGTGCTTGCTCCTGGTTATGACGTATCGATATATCAATAAAGTAATTAAAATTTTTCAATGATGTCTTTTATTCATTTATTTGTGTCCTCAAATTGTTATAGAGTCTTCTTTTCTAACAAATAAGTTTATTTAATTGAAAAATTGAATAATTATTAATATTTGAGAGAAAACCAACACGAGGCAAGATAATGGGCCAAGTGTTGTGACAAACAGCGCTAAATGAATTAATTTTTTTTTATTTATATAGTAATCATTATATCCCCATCGATGAACAAAGCGTTTTCGAAAGGAAATTCGTACACGAAAAAATAGTAAAAACTTGATACATCGGGGATCGATTTAAACATTTTCATTGTTTATTGTATTTCAATTTGCGAAGAATTTATTTTCAAGTTCTTTCTCATTAAATGATGAAAAATGAAGAAAAAACGAAATTAGTAGCCCAAATAAAACTAGAGTTAAGAATTTTTGAAAAAGATACTACAAGCCAAAAATCACAAATTCTTTAATGTTCAATCCTTTCTATTTTCCAAGAAAATGAGAAGAAAAAATCCTTGAATATTTATATCTTTTTGTCGCATAGAATATGTAAAAAGTTTTATCAAAATCGAAAATATGTCGGTTAATTTTCGACCAAATCTTTAGGATTTGTAAAAGAATGTCTACACGTTCTTTTTTTGGGGCACGGAGCACTAAAAAAACCTAATAGGTCTGAGCGTGATGCGTTCGATAACGAACAACATTCCATTAAATCAAAATTTTGCTGTCCCTATTTTCTTATTGATTATTTTGTCGATTGCTGACGGAAAAAAGTTACCTGCTCGCCTAGTACCTAAATCACGTGGAACTACGAAACTATCCCAGCATCGCATGAATTCGGTTTAAAAACACGGCTTTCGTGGCGCAAAACTGTGGGAACACACTTGACAAACGCTTAATTGTTTATGATCGGCGTAAATTCTGTTCTTGGTCCGCCGATAATGCAGGGTTATTGATGGGAAACACACGGGGAATGTTTAAAACAAGCATGTTCGCCGTTTGTTTGGTGGCAACGCCCAGATTTACAAGAGTGCATTATGTTGTTTCGATTCGTGTTATTGGCTTTCGTTAATTAAAATAGATATATCCGGGAAGTTATTCAACTGTTATGCGTGCGCTTGGTTTTAAACTGACTTTTTGGCTCTGGATATGGTAATTACTGATTTTCCACTATTCCACTGCAGGGAAAAAAATGAAAATAGCAGGAAAATCAAAGCTTGTAGAGGAAACTGTTCAATCAAAAGGTTGTAAATTTTGAAATGATCTGTCGATTAATTTTATATCGATCGGTATATTATCGAAATACATTATATCAAAAAAGGACTGGAATTCATTATTCAAGAAATCTGCTCAAAACGATTGTAAATATTTCTGTTGGTGCTAAGTTGGCAGAACTGTTTTTATATTGATGCGGAGTTTGAACGCAACCTGTCATTTAGTTTGTTTACAGTGCTCTATTTTGTCAGTTCTCACAAGTGTGTTTTGGGATTTTTACAATGGATAAAAATATCGAACAAAGAATTTGTCTCAAATTTTGTACTGCAAATGGAATTTCGTGTGTCGAATCGCTGAAAATGTAACAGAAGGTTAACTATGAATCGACCTTATCAATATCGAAAACACGTGCATTCAACAGTGGGGTAGATGTGGTGGAAGATTTGATTCGCTCTGGTTGGCCATCAACATCTCCAACTGAAGTTAATATCGATAAAGTGAAGGAAATGGTAATTCAGAAACCGTGAGTTTAGAGGAGATAGGTTAACTTTCTGTGCCTCTTGAATCAATTTTTACCATTTCAAACGATTATAACAATAATAATTTAATTTAATTATTTAATGAATGTTCTTATAAAATTGAATTGACATGCTAGAACGAGTCAATTTAGACCTCACATTCATGAAAGGCATCGTAACTGGTGATGAGACATGGATCGATCAGAAGTCAAGGTAATGTTGACTGTTTTCTTTGATTATCGCGCTGTTGTGCACTCAGAATTCTTGCCAGAAGTCAGACGGTAAATAAAGAATATTACCTGAGTGTTATGCGGCGTTTTAGAGAGTGAATTCGTCGTGAAAGACCAGATTTGTGGAAAGAAAACTCATTGATTTTGCACCACGATAACGCACCGTCTCACAACGCTATCATGAATGAGTTTCTGACCAGAAATTTTTGTTTAAGATAAGAATCAGCTGTGGAGGTATTGGAAAAAGTCCTACTCAAGCCAAACACGAAATCATTACGACAAATTTCTGAAGCTTCTGGTGAAAGTCGATTTTACGTTTTCAGAATTCAACTTAAATACAAGTTCCATCCGTATAAAATAATGACAATAAGAAATTAAACTCCTTCAGTCTCACAAGGTTATCATTCTGAACTAATTTCCGACGATAGCGATTCCCTCTGTTTCAAGATAATGTCGCGCAAGGTTGCTGGTATGCGGAGAACCGCCCACAACGCTATCATTGTAAATGAGTTTCTGACCAGAAATTTTTGTTTAAGATAAGCAGCAGCCTTGGAGGTATTGGAAAAAGTCCTACTCAAGTCAAACACGAAATCATTACGACAAATTTCTGAAGCTTCTGGTGAAAGTCAATTTTACGTTTTCAGAATTCAACATAAATACAAGTTACATCCGTATAAAATAATGACAATAAGAAATTAAACTGATTCAATCTCACAAGGCTATCATTCTGAACGAATTTCCGACGATAGCGATTCCTCTGTTTCAAGATAATGTCGCGCGAGGTTGTTGGTATGCAGGGAAGCATTATCTTGCATAAAAGTGAAATTCTTACCGTGGGCACCTCACCAGAGTCTCACTATGGGCTCCAGCACTAGGTACAAGTAATTTCTAGCCGTTACACTCGCAGGAAACGAAATCAAATCTGTTTTGCCTCCCAGCAAAGTGCCACCCCAAAACATCACACTGCCCCTTTGGTATTTCGGAATTTGTCTTGCCGCTCGGAGTCTAGCTTGTCTTCCACGACCCCTTTAAACCCGAATCCGGTGGTCATCTGATCGAACACCAATTCTGATCTCATCCAAAAAAGAACATTTCGTCCATTCTCAATATTCCAATTTTAGTGCTCGATACACCAATCAAGTCTGTTAATTTTTTGTTGGCTGGTTAGCTCTGGAACTCTTAAGGGCCTTCTGCTGTATAAACCCCTTGAACGAAGTCTTTGACGTATCGTTTCGACTGATACACTGATGCATGTTGCTTCCAGAAATTGCCTTTGGAGTATGGGGTGCGACACACTAGGGTCTCTTCTTGCAATTTGGCACAAAAAGTCTTGTTCTTCAAAAGTGATCTTTCTACGACTTCTTCTATGCCTATTTCGCAGAGATTGTAGCTCCACGTATCAGGCGTAGGTTTTTGAAATCACCCCCCTGTGATACCCCCATTGTAGCCGCTTTATGCCTCTGTGCCATCCCTTCTTCAACGAGACCCATTATTCGACACCTCTGCACATGGGATAATCCAATGTAAGGCATTTGAATTATTATTATAGGCTTTCTTAAATTTTGAAATTCACAGTTTCAAATCTCAGTGAGTACAATATCCCGATCAAGTGGTTTTACAACAAAAACTTAATTTCTTCACAAGTAGTCAAAGATCCATGGTTGTATATATATATATATATATATATATATATATATATATATATATATATATATATATATATATATGGTCAAATATCTTCCGCGATAAACTTCGCAAGGAGTCTACATAGGTAAACTTGAGACAAGAAGAATTATTCAAAAATCCGTAGATCAATGAATAATTCCTCTTGACAAGAGCTAGTTCCCAAATCTACCTGCCATGCACGCAGCCCCCATGGACCACAATAGTGCAACTAAGCAGGATGCCGAGAAATCAAGCAGCAGACTGCAGTTTCGACCTTATTAGGAGCTCATCAGTGTCGCATATCGCTTCTCAGCATCCTATCAACTTACTTCAGGGTACCCTTTCGATTCCAGAAAGGACGCACCTCGTACATACGAAAGAAACCGATAGGGTACCCCGATGTAACTTGATAAGATGCTGAGAAGCGACATGCGACACTGATGAGCTCTTAATAAGGGCAAAACTGCAGTCTGCTGCTTCGTTTCTCGGCATCCTGCTTAGTTGCACTATTATGGCTCTTGGGGGCTGCGTGCATGGCAGGCAGATTTCTGAACGTAATAATGTAATGTTTATAAAAAAAGGTGATGCTACGGACATAGGCTACTACAGGCCAGTTAGCTTGCTGTCGCATTTATACAAATTGTTCACTATGATCATTAGCAAAAGATTGTAGAGAAAACTCGACTTTTACCATCCAGTAGAGCAGGCAGGCTTCCGATCAGGTTTTGGAACAAACGATCATCTCCTAACATTGCAACTATTGATCGAGAAGACACTTGAGTACAACAGACCTTTGGTGCTCATTTTCATTGACTTCCAAGAAGCTTTTGACACGATCCTGGTAGTAGCCATCCTTATGTCGCATAGATTATAGATACACTCGTTTACTGTATAACATCTACAACAACTCAACTGCGAGTATAAGACTTCAAAAAGATAGTAATAAGGTCCGAAAAGAAACAGGTGTTCGACAGGGAAACACCTTGTCTCCTAAATTTTTCACTGCAGTGCTCGAATACGGTTTAAAAAACTCAACTGGGAAAACAAGGGAATTGACATAGACGGGACGAAATGGAACAACCTACGGTTAGCAGAATACATTGTATTCTCTGGGCTCTGCATGAACAAACAAAGAACGAAAATCATGACGAACCTAGTACTTGGAGGAACCATCACTCTAGACAGCGACGTAATTGAAGGTGTTAGAGAGTACAATTACTTAGGTCACGAATTAAGAATATGCAGAGACAATCAGACACATGAAATGAATGGAAGAGTAGGGTTGAGCTGGGCAGCATATGGAAAACTTCGAGACCTATTTAGCAGTGACATACCAACTAGCCTGAAAAGGAAACTATTTAACGAATGTGTTCGGTACTGCACTTTCACATTGTCCAGAAATACTATCCACAAATTGGAGGTAACCCAACGGAAAATAGGGAGGGGCCATGGTGGAAATAAACCTTCAAGATAGGGTGAAAAACACCGAGATAAGAACAAAAGTTGACGACGTCATAGAACGAATTACAACGCTAAAATGGAAATGGGCGGGACGTGTTGCACGGCTCGAAGACGAAAGATGGTCTATAAAAATATTGAACTGGCGACGAAGAAGAGATAAAAGAAGTAGAGACCCCAACTCGCTGGAGCGATGACATTAAAGAGTCGTCGCTCATTGGATGAGAGAAGCCCAAGATAGGACACATTGGATGTGCTTAATGGAGGCCTACGTCCAACAGTGTATACAACAGGCTGGAGGATGATGATGATATTGATGACTTCAATAATGAAGATATAAATTTCAGAATATCATGAAAACCCAAAGATGAAAAATTAACGTGGTGTTTTGAACTTCTGCTTCACTCTGTATGTCAAAAGACCTCTGCAGCATATTACCGAAGCATAAACCTACAAGAGCTGGTCTAAAGTCCATGAAAACGTATACAAAGGGTTCAAAAGAAACAAAATCCAAAATATATATGAAAAACAAACAATAAAGCTTATTGTTCAACTTGGATTCCCTGTATCTAAAAAAATTAGTTCAGCGTCCTTTATTTATATATTGTCGAGAGGAATGCATTCAACCTACCAGTTTGTATATTGGTACCAATGGTTTGATACCTAATACCCTTCATTAGACAAAACAAGTTGCTACTGGAATTATATTCTCGAGTTGGCAGTTATTATTGATGGTACTGCAAGAGGAAGAATAGATATGACGTCCAATTATATGGTTTAAAAGTAAGATTTCATAAGTGGGGGAAGTTGAGAACTTGCAAGCAGTCTAATGCTAGTTATTCTGTGCCTCCGTAATATAATCATGGATGACTAAGTTTAAAATCAAGATGAATTGTATTCCTACTCGATCAGAAAGATTTACGTTCAGTTCATTTAAACCTTGCGTGAATTTGTGCTAAAACCTTTATGCTTTTAATCAAACCAAAGCAAAATATATTAATGTTAGCATACAAAGTACATACATTCGTCAAGGTTTGTTATTGTGCTGAGTTGAAAACAGGAAGAAGCATCACATGAAATAACATGAAACTAAAAATAAGAATATGATTCACACATTACAATACAAATAGCTACATTATATATGTTACAAATTTAAAATCGCATTATGGTCATATTCCAGAAACTCGCTTACACTGTGAAAAGCATCCTTGAGTAGATGCCTCTCAATTTTTTCTTTGAAGTAATTAAAATTATTATTGAATGGGGTATCCAGTTCAAGAGCTTAATGACAATAAAGCCAGAAGAACGATGGCTTTTCTGTAGCCTGTATTGTGGTGTTATCAAGTTATGCTTATAACATGGACATGGACTTAAATTCGTTTCATATATGGGACATTTTCATATATAGGACATTTTGATGAACAACATACATCGAAAGATTCTGAGGGGCAAGAGTCTGAATTTTACTTAAAAAATATTGTTTTTTTCGAGAGGACATAATGGCAACATAACGTGATAATTTCCAGGAATATTAAATAAAATAAAATTTTCAAGTTTGTTCTTCTTCCAAGTTTAATATAGGGAATGACCTATTATTTGTAACCGCCTCACTTAGATTCAGCATGTTGGGAATAAAACTTTCAATCGATTGTTGATCATTTGCATTCCAGTTCTCTACCATAGCCTGGAATATTAGATTTCTTATTTGAAAGGGAAGATTATATGGTGCCACAAGTGTTTGATAGCATTCAGGCCAAATGATTGAACAGGCTAATTCGAAACATTTGTAGTATTCTAGATACCGGACTGTTGCAGCTATATGAGAGGGAGCATAATCATGCATCGAGATGAAATTATTTCCTTCTGTATGTGAAAAAACAAATGGTTCTAGAATCAGATCCCTAAAGCTTGCAGCGTTTACAAATAACTAAAACAAAATAAGATCAGTTCTTCCGCCAGCACGGAAAGTTAAACTATCACCGTAGATACTAATACTACTAATACTACTGAGTAATTAGGAACTTAATTGGTACGTCTTGCGTTTGGATGTGGACTAGCTCTGGATTCACCTCTAGATAACATAGTGTTCATTTAATGTAATTTCTAGCCTACCTACCTTGACCTTGCGATTTACTCTTGGGAATGTGAGAACCTTCAATAGATGTCTGGCATATATATTAGATCAATGTAAAGAATCTCGCTCGTTTTGATCACTCATTTGTATGTGGTGAACGTTTTTGAGTTGTATATTCAGTTGACTCTCCGAAAGGCATTAAACCACAGAAATATGTGTGATGCTGTGGTAGTTTTGATACGACTAATATGTCTTTTACTGACGTTGCTACTTTAAACTGTGACCACATATAGCAGTATCAGCAGATGATTTTGCGGTAGCACCACCGGATAAAAGATCTTGACGAACCGCAACCAATGCTTACTTATGGGAGCGACAACACACCATTCGTTGCGTTGAAATCAAAAATCCATTAGTATAAAAAATAATGGGTTTTGCACCACCGCAAACTTATCCTTTGCAACCGCTATGTATGGTCGCAGACTTACCTGTAGCAAATCTACGAACGACTGGCTAGTTCCCAAAGCATTACCAACTACACTTCGTGAGCCAGCTGCCAGTTGCACGAATTTCCCCTCCTCTTTTTAGATGACGTCCCCCAATGGTATATTCAACTATATAAACCAAATAACAACTAATTTAACATTTGATATGAATAACCACATGATATTAAAACCCCTACTCCAAGAAATAACTGCACCATTTACTTTCCGTCAAATTTTTTAAGAAAATCAATTCTTTTTCGTGTTTTTCACGCATAACCTACTTCGGAGGATGCTCAAATACTCCAAAAATGACCATCCAAACTATCAGTGCTGAATATTTCCACTTCGGGGACTAAGAACTGTTTCACATCATCGATTCATACATATTATGATCCTAATGTCGCATAGATTATAGATACACTCGTTTACTGTATAACATCTACAACAACTCAACTGCGAGTATAAGACTTCACAAAGATAGTAATAAGGTCCGAATAGAAACAGGTGTTCGACATGGAAACACCTTGTCTCCTAAACTTTTCACGGTTTAAAAAAAACTCAACTGGGAAAACAAGGGAATTGACATAGACAGGACGAAATGGAACAACCTACGGTTTGCAGAATACATTGTATTCTCTGGGCTCTGCATGAACAAACAAAGAACGAAAATCATGACGAACCTAGTAATTGGAGGAACCATCACTCTACACAGCGACGTCATTGAAGGTGTTAGCGAGTAAAATTAATTAGGGCACGAATTAAGAATATGCAGAGACAATCAGACACATGAAATGAATAGAAGAGTAGGGTTGAGCTGGGCAGCATATGGAAAACTTCGAGACCTATTTAGCAGTGACATACCAACTAGCCTGAAAAGGAAACTATTTGTTTTCTACCGGTACTGACATACGGAAGGGAAGCTCTCACATTGTCCAGAAATATTATTCACAAATTGGAGGTAACCCAACGGAAAATAGAGAGGGCCATGGTGGGAATAAAACTTCAAGATAGGGTGAAAACACCGAGATAAGAACAAAAGTTGACGATGTCATAGAACGAATTACAACGCTAAAATGAAAATGGGTGGGACATGTTGCACGGCTCAAAGACGAAAGATATAAAAATATTGAACTGGCGACCAAGAAGAGATAAAAGAAGTAGAGGAAGAGTAGGAAGACCCCCAACTCGCTGGAGCGATGACATTAAAGAGTCGTCGCTCATTGGATAAGAGAAGCCCAAGATAGGACACATTGGATGTGCCTAATGGAGGCCTACGCCCAACAGTGGATACAACAGGCTGGAGGATGATGATGATATTGATGACTTCAATAATGAAGATATGAATTTCAGAATATCATGAAAACCCAAAGATGAAAAATTAACGTGGTGTTTTGAACTTCTGCTTCACTCTGTATGTCAAAAGACCTCTGCAGCATATTGACCGAAGCATAAACCTACAAGAACTGGTCTAAAGTCCATGAAAACGTATACAAAGGGTTCAAAAGAAACAAAATCCAAAATATATAAGAAAAACAAACAATAAAGCTTATTTTTCAACTTGGATTCCCTGTATCTAAAAAAAATTAGTTCAGTGTCCTTTATTTATATATTGTCGAGAAGAATGCATTCAACCTACCAGTTTGTATATTGGTACCAATGGTTTGATACCTAATACCCTTCATTAGACAAAGCAAGTTGCTACTGGAATTATATTCTCGAGTTGGCAGTTATTATTGATGGTACTGCAAGAGGAAGAATAGATATGACGTCCAATTATATGGTTTAAAAGTAAGATTTCATAAGTGGGGGAAGTTGAGAACTTGCAAGCAGTCTAATGCTAGTTATTCTGTGCCTCCGTAATATAATCATGGATGACTAAGTTTAAAATCAAGATGAATTGTATTCCTATTCGATCAGAAAGATTTACGTTCAGTTCATTTAAACCTTGCGTGAATTTATGCTAAAACCTTTATGCCTTTAATCAAACCAAAGCAAAATATATTAATGTTAGCATACAAAGTACATACATTCGTCAAGGTTTGTTATTGTGCTGAGTCAAAAACAGGAAGAAGCATCACATGAAATAACATGAAACTGAAAATTAGAATATGATCCACACATTACAATACAAATAGCTACATTATATATGTCACAAATTTAAAATCGCATTATGGTCATATTCCAGAAACTCGCTTACACTGTGAAAAGCACCCTTGAGTAGATGCCTCTCAATTTTTTCCTTGAAGTATTTAAAATTCTTATTGAATGGGGTATCCAGTTCAAGAGCTTAATGACAATAAAGCCAGAAGAACGATGGCTTTTCTGTATCCTGTATTGTGGTGTTATCAAGTTATGCTTATAACATGGACATTCAGGTATGCTTGATATTGACTTTAATTTCGTTTCATATATGGGACATTTTCATATATAGAACATTTTGATGAACAACATACATCGAAAGATTCTGAGGGGCAACAATGAGTCTGAATTTTACTTAAAAATATTGTTTTTTTCGAGAGGACATAATGGCAACATAACGTGATAATTTCCGGGAATATTGAATAAAATAAAACTTTCAAGTTTTTTCTTCCAAGTTTAATATAGGGAATGACCTATTATTTGTAACCGCCTCACTTAGATTCAGCATGTTGGGAATAAAACTTTCAATCGATTGTTGATCAATTGCATTCCAGTTCTGTACCATAGCCTGGAATATTAGATTTCTCATTTGACAGGGAAGATTATATGGTGCCACAAGTGTTCGATAGCATTTAGGTCAAATGATTGAACAGGCTAATTCGAAACATTTGTAGTATTCTAGATACCGGACTGTTGCAGCTATATGAGAGGGAGCATAATCATGCATCGAGATGAAATTATTTCCTTCTGTATGTGAAAAAACAAATGGTTCTAGAATCAAATCCCTAAAGCTTACAGCGTTTACAAATAACTAAAACAAAATAAGATCAGTTCTTCCGCCAGCGCTTATACCATCCTAAACTATCACCGTAGATACTAATACTACTAATACTACTGAGTAATTAGGAACTTCCTGAGTATTTTTCAGTGTTCAAACATGTTTGAATACGCTTAATTGGTACGTCTTGCGTTTGGATATGGACTAGCTCTGGATTCACCTCTAGATAACATAGTGTTCATTTAATGTAATTTCTAGCCTACCTACCTTGACCTTGCGATTTACTCTTGGGAATGTGAGAACCTTCAATAGATGTCTGGTATATATATTAGATCAATGTAAGGAATTTCGCTCGTTTTGATCACTCAGTTGTATGTGGTGAACGTTTTTTAGTTGTATATTCAGTTGAGTCTCCGAAAGGCATTAAATCACAGAAATATGTGTGATGCTGTGGTAGTTTTGATACGACTAATATGTTTTTTACTGACGTTGCTACTTTAGCCTGTGACCACATATAGCAGTATCAGCAGATGATTTTGCGGTAGCACCACCGGATAAGTGATCTTGACGAACCGCAACCAATGCTTACTTATGGGAGCGACCACACACCATTCGTTGCGTTGAAATCAAAAATCCATTAATATAAAAAATAATTTATTGTGTTTAAAACTCCTCTGACAAGTTAGGAAAGTACCTGCTGAACTCCTCCTTAAGGTTCTTCAAATGGACAATTATCAAGTTTTTCGAAAGCGGTCCTTCAAAAACGTCCTCAAAACATGCTTCTTCTGAGACTGACACACTTTGTTGAAACTTGAATAGTTGCTGGGGTTCATTGACTCTTTACGTATCCAAAAATGTAGTTTCTCAAAGTACATATTGAGGTGTTCCTATATTTGAGTCTGCATCTTGCAGTCTCAAGTTTAGATTGTTTAACGTGCCAAAAAGTCTGATAAATAGGCCAAAATCACTTAGTTACTGGGTTTTTTGAACTCTGCACTAAGCTCGTTTTGTTTCTGCAGTGCCAAAAACGTCATCACATCATCACTTCATCACGGGGCTCAAATAGTCTTCCCAACATATTGATTTTTGATAGCCATCGTACTTCTGTATGAAATGGCAGCGTTTTGTGGTCAGTTCCTAAAACTTCACAAGGACTCTTAAACAGTCAAGTATTTAATGCACTGTTCTTTACGTAGTTGACTACTGTAATACACAGCTCTAAAACAGCATTGAGTTCGTTTGGGAGCGTTTTTGCTGCCTAGACTTAGCGGTGAATAAAACAATGAATCTCAACTACGTCAGCATTCTTCTGGTTGACCAACTGCACAAAGTCTAAGCGAGAACCGAGCATTGAAGGAGCACCATCTGTGCATACACCAATAAGTTTTTGCCAAGAAAGTTCGTGTTTCACAAAAAAGTCTGATACTGCTTTCATCTACAGCATTAGTAGTGGTCACCAGCTCAGTAGAGAACATCAGTTAATCCTCCATTCTTTCATTTTCAATGTAACGAATATATACAATCAAATGAGAACATTGTGCTACGTCTGTACTCTCGTCAAGCTGGATAGCAAAAAACGGGGATTTTTTTATTGAATCAACCATCTGGTTTTTAACGTCTTCCACCATATCATCAATTCGGCATTTAACGGTGTTGTCTGAAAGTGATATTTGTGATATCTTTTGTCTACTATCAGTTCCAAGGTCTACATCGGCTGCTTTTGAAATGCACGGTTTTACAAGCGTTTCACCAATAGTGTGACTTTTCATAAGCAATAAGAAGAGAAAATTCATAGAAAGCTTCATTCAGAGATGACTAAACAGCAGATCCAGTTCTATCTAACTTCATGCGCCTTAAATTCTGAGATTTTGCAGAGAAAAACTCTTTAGGTTTCTCCTTTAAAGAGGCGTGTTTGGTTGACAAATGTCTCAGAAGATGATTAGGCCTCATCGCGTCATTGCTCAATACTTCACTGCAAATAACGCACTGAGGGCGATCAACATTATCTTCAAGCAAGGAAACAAACCCATATTGAATATAATTGTCAATATACTTGCGTTTCTTTGCCGTGTTGCACACAACACTAAAACAATTTCCCCAATTGAAACGTCGCAACAAGTAAAGAACACCCACAATACAGCAAACACGATGGCTGATATTTCACGGAAAGCACTGTGCCAGAACGGACTAGTTACAACTCAAGCACTGAACAAACTGCAAGGTTATTGACATAGGATTGAAGATGCGGTAGGGGCGGGGGTGGAACGGGTTCGGGGACACTCGCACTCACACCAAGGCCAAACGGAGGTATCGGTACACACGGCCGTTGCCGTCGAGGGGGACGGTTTTAAGAATCTTGAACTCTTTTGTGCTTTGTAGTTTTGAAAAACTGTAGCCTTCTTTGATGAAGCTTACAACTTTATTAAAACTTTACAAAAACAATTATGAAAACTTAGAAAGACTTTGTTTCAAAGATTTAAGGTAATTATGTTTGTAATATTTTCATTTATTTCATTTGGGTGTCACGCCCCCCTGGAATTTCTACATTGGTAACAGCAGTGGGTGATCTATTTTTGCGAGTAACGTTTGTTCGTGTCTGAAATTTTTATTTTCGGTTATAATGCAACACGAATCATGAAATTTGGCCTCGGCAAAATGAGCTGAAGCAGTGATATAAGATGGCCCATATTGGATTTATACAAGAATAGGCTAAAGGTTTAGGATGTCCCATTCAACTGTTTCCGGAAAGATCAGCAAGTATAGGGAGACTGGTAGTCATGAAAGAAGACTTGGGTGAGAGAGGCCTCGAGTAAAAACAGCGATTGCTTCTGCTAGGCACTTTCAAATGCAGTTTCGACAAAACAATGGAGTGCAAATTATCACTAAAACGATACTACAATGTCTTACGAAATTTGGTTTGACGCCTCGTGTCGCAGGTCCAGAGCACTAACCGCAGCATACCGAAGAGCCCGATTGAGTTTTACCAGGGAACATATCAATCGGTTAGGAACTGATTGGAAGTGAATTTCCTTTATGGATGTAAATGTCGATGTCGAGTCGAGATCTTAGTGCAATCGACGTTCTCTAGTATAAAGACGTCGAGATGAGAGATATGCCCAGTGCGACTCTAACCCATGGTTTTGGTGGAGATTCATTAATATTGTGGGTAAAAATTTATTCGAACACCCGCATTGTTCTGGTCAACGTATTCAAGTCAAACATGGGTCAAAACTTTTTGTTTATGCATAATAACGCCAAATCCCAAGAAGCTTGTATATTAGGAACTACTTTCAACATAACGAAATGATTTCAACAAAGTGACCTGCACGAAGTCCAGCCTTAATCCCATCGACAATTTCTGGAACATTTTCAACAGAAGATTATGAAGCCAGCAAAACCAGCCAGGTACCATGAATGAGGTTCGGAGCAGACTGATTGAAATTTGGACCGAAATGGATAAAAATGCTAAAAGGTCATTGATTTTGAGGATGAATCGTAGAAGTTATGCAATAACTAATTCTCGACAGGGGTTGAAATATTTAGTATTACAGGTTTTTGGGGTCTTACATCTTTCATCCTCAGTTTTATTTCAGTTTTTATGAGTACCATATTCATTTCGATTGTTTTCAAGCATTCCTTAGTGAGGGTGAATTAGTGGAAAAATAATTTTTCAACATATCTAAACTTCATCTGAATAAATTCTGAATTTTCGATTTTATCCGTTCATTTCTTGGCCCGTGTATATTATGAATTCAGTTCAATGAATCATAAATAAAATGTATGAATACATCCCTTAAAAACGGTAAAATCACAATCTGTAAACGTCAATTTGCACTTTGGGCAACGACCGCTAGATACTAATGAAGCGATTGGAGAAGAATTAATACTTTTGCTAGACCATTAGATTCTTTTGGTACGTATCGAGTATCAGGTTCTGACGAAGTGTTTAAAAACACAGTCGAGGTGGACTGAAATTCCTCAGCGCTCGTTGCTATTCGACTTTTCTGTTTGCGATAGGTCGCAAATCATGAACGACATGACTGATGAACACTATAAATCAGCAACTGGATAGATTATTTCTCTCATGTTAATATACGTACATTATTATTGCAGATATTATTCATTTTAATCTATAAGCTCGCCGACCACCGCGCTGATAGAGATAAACTTTATCGGGTCAGGTAACACGTTGAGATGGTAAATTATTGAGATTTTAATTGCGCCATTGCGAAGAACCATTTTGTAGCGATCATCGATTCGACATTGAGTGCATTGAAAGTGCGAGGGATGAGCTTTTTGTAGAGACGAACTCGACAACGCCTAAGAACTTGCCTTCTGGACTTTCCCATGGTATGGGCAATAGAAACAGCTTCTGGTATCTAATTCAATCAGCGAGTTGATGAATAGCAATACATGTGATTCGCTGTATCGTTGGCGTTCTTAGTTCGTGGTTTTGTAGAACGAAATTATGACTTTAGAATTAGGTAACACGTTGAGATGGTAAATTATTGAGATTTTAATTGCGCCATTGCGAAGAACCATTTTGTAGCGATCATCGATTCGACATTGAGTGCATTGAAAGTGCGAGGGATGAGCTTTTTGTAGAGACGAACTCGACAACGCCTAAGAACTTGCCTTCTGGACTTTCCCATGGTATGGGCAATAGAAACAGCTTCTGGTATTTAATTCAGTCAGCGAGTTGATGAATAGCAATGCTTGTGATTCGCTGTATCGTTGGCCTTCTTAGTTCGTGGTTTTGTAGAACGAATTATGACTTTAGAATTAGGTAACACGTTGAGATGGTAAATTATTGAGATTTTAATTGCGCCATTGCGAAAAACCATTTTGTAGCGATCATCGATGCGACATTGAGTGCATTGAAAGTGCGAGGATGAGCTTTTGTAGAGACGAACTTGACAACGCCTAAGAACTTGCCTTCTGGACTTTCTCATGGCATGGGCAATAGAAACAGCTTCTGGTATCTAATTCAGTCAGCGAGTTGATGAATAGCAATGCTTGTGATTCGCTGTATCGTTGGCTTCCTTAGTTCGTGGTTTTGTAGAACGAAATTATGACTTTAGAATTAGGTAACACGTTGAGATGGTAAATTATTGAGATTTTAATTGCGCCATTGCGAAAAACCATTTTGTAGCGATCATCGATGCGACATTGAGTGCATTGAAAGTGCGAGGATGAGCTTTTGTAGAGACGAACTTGACAACGCCTAAGAACTTGCCTTCTGGACTTTCTCATGGCATGGGCAATGGAAACAGCTTCTGGTATCTAATTCAATCAGCGAGTTGATGAATAGCAATGCATGTGATTCGCTGTATCGTTGGCGTTCTTAGTTCGTGGTTTTGTAGAACGAAATTATGACTTTAGAATTAGGTAACACGTTGAGATGGTAAATTATTGAGATTTTAATTGCGCCATTGCGAAGAACCATTTTGTAGCGATCATCGATTCGACATTGAGTGCATTGAAAGTGCGAGGATGAGCTTTTGTGGAGACGAACTCGACAACGCCTAAGAACTTGCCTTCTGGACTTTCCCATGGTATGGGCAATAGAAACAGCTTCTGGTATCTAATTCAATCAGCGAGTTGATGAATAGCAATACATGTGATTCGCTGTATCGTTGGCGTTCTTAGTTCGTGGTTTTGTAGAACGAAATTATGACTTTAGAATTAGGTAACACGTTGAGATGGTAAATTATTGAGATTTTAATTGCGCCATTGCGAAAAACCATTTTGTAGCGATCATCGATGCGACATTGAGTGCATTGAAAGTGCGAGGATGAGCTTTTGTAGAGACGAACTTGACAACGCCTAAGAACTTGCCTTCTGGACTTTCTCATGGCATGGGCAATAGAAACAGCTTCTGGTATCTAATTCAGTCAGCGAGTTGATGAATAGCAATGCTTGTGATTCGCTGTATCGTTGGCTTCCTTAGTTCGTGGTTTTGTAGAACGAAATTATGACTTTAGAATTAGGTAACACGTTGAGATGGTAAATTATTGAGATTTTAATTGCGCCATTGCGAAAAACCATTTTGTAGCGATCATCGATGCGACATTGAGTGCATTGAAAGTGCGAGGGATGAGCTTTTTGTAGAGACGAACTTGACAACGCCTAAGAACTTGCCTTCTGGACTTTCTCATGGCATGGGCAATGGAAACAGCTTCTGGTATCTAATTCAATCAGCGAGTTGATGAATAGCAATGCATGTGATTCGCTGTATCGTTGGCGTTCTTAGTTCGTGGTTTTGTAGAACGAAATTATGACTTTAGAATTAGGTAACACGTTGAGATGGTAAATTATTGAGATTTTAATTGCGCCATTGCGAAGAACCATTTTGTAGCGATCATCGATTCGACATTGAGTGCATTGAAAGTGCGAGGGATGAGCTTTTTGTGGAGACGAACTCGACAACGCCTAAGAACTTGCCTTCTGGACTTTCCCATGGTATGGGCAATAGAAACAGCTTCTGGTATCTAATTCAATCAGCGAGTTGATGAATAGCAATACATGTGATTCGCTGTATCGTTGGCGTTCTTAGTTCGTGGTTTTGTAGAACGAAATTATGACTTTAGAATTAGGTAACACGTTGAGATGGTAAATTATTGAGATTTTAATTGCGCCATTGCGAAAAACCATTTTGTAGCGATCATCGATGCGACATTGAGTGCATTGAAAGTGCGAGGGATGAGCTTTTTGTAGAGACGAACTTGACAACGCCTAAGAACTTGCCTTCTGGACTTTCTCATGGCATGGGCAATAGAAACAGCTTCTGGTATCTAATTCAGTCAGCGAGTTGATGAATAGCAATGCTTGTGATTCGCTGTATCGTTGGCTTCCTTAGTTCGTGGTTTTGTAGAACGAAATTATGACTTTAGAATTAGGTAACACGTTGAGATGGTAAATTATTGAGATTTTAATTGCGCCATTGCGAAAAACCATTTTGTAGCGATCATCGATGCGACATTGAGTGCATTGAAAGTGCGAGGATGAGCTTTTGTAGAGACGAACTTGACAACGCCTAAGAACTTGCCTTCTGGACTTTCTCATGGCATGGGCAATGGAAACAGCTTCTGGTATCTAATTCAATCAGCGAGTTGATGAATAGCAATGCATGTGATTCGCTGTATCGTTGGCGTTCTTAGTTCGTGGTTTTGTAGAACGAAATTATGACTTTAGAATTAGGTAACACGTTGAGATGGTAAATTATTGAGATTTTAATTGCGCCATTGCGAAGAACCATTTTGTAGCGATCATCGATTCGACATTGAGTGCATTGAAAGTGCGAGGGATGAGCTTTTTGTGGAGACGAACTCGACAACGCCTAAGAACTTGCCTTCTGGACTTTCCCATGGTATGGGCAATAGAAACAGCTTCTGGTATCTAATTCAATCAGCGAGTTGATGAATAGCAATGCATGTGATTCGCTGTATCGTTGGCGTTCTTAGTTCGTGGTTTTGTAGAACGAAATTATGACTTTAGAATTAGGTAACACGTTGAGATGGTAAATTATTGAGATTTTATTTGCGCCATTGCGAGGAACCATTTCATAGCGACCATCGATTCGACATTGAGTGCATTGAAAGTGCGAGGGATGAGCTTTTTGTAGAGACGAACTCGACAACGCCTAAGAACTTGCCTTCTGGACTTTCCCATGGTATGGGCAATAGAAACAGCTTCTGGTATCTAATTCAATCAGCGAGTTGATGAATAGCAATACATGTGATTCGCTGTATCGTTGGCGTTCTTAGTTCGTGGTTTTGTAGAACGAAATTATGACTTTAGAATTAGGTAACACGTTGAGATGGTAAATTATTGAGATTTTATTTGCGCCATTGCGAGGAACCATTTCATAGCGACCATCGATTCGACATTGAGTGCATTGAAAGTGCGAGGGATGAGCTTTTTGTGGAGACGAACTCGACAACGCCTAAGAACTTGCCTTCTGGACTTTCCCATGGTATGGGCAATAGAAACAGCTTCTGGTATCTAATTCAATCAGCGAGTTGATGAATAGCAATGCATGTGATTCGCTGTATCGTTGGCGTTCTTAGTTCGTGGTTTTGTAGAACGAAATTATGACTTTAGAATTAGGTAACACGTTGAGATGGTAAATTATTGAGATTTTATTTGCGCCATTGCGAGGAACCATTTCATAGCGACCATCGATTCGACATTGAGTGCATTGAAAGTGCGAGGGATGAGCTTTTTGTGGAGACGAACTCGACAACGCCTAAGAACTTGCCTTCTGGACTTTCCCATGGTATGGGCAATAGAAACAGCTTCTGGTATCTAATTCAATCAGCGAGTTGATGAATAGCAATGCATGTGATTCGCTGTATCGTTGGCGTTCTTAGTTCGTGGTTTTGTAGAACGAAATTATGACTTTAGAATTAGGTAACACGTTGAGATGGTAAATTATTGAGATTTTATTTGCGCCATTGCGAGGAACCATTTCATAGCGACCATCGATTCGACATTGAGTGCATTGAAAGTGCGAGGGATGAGCTTTTTGTAGAGACGAACTCGACAACGCCTAAGAACTTGCCTTCTGGACTTTCCCATGGTATGGGCAATAGAAACAGCTTCTGGTATCTAATTCAATCAGCGAGTTGATGAATAGCAATGCATGTGATTCGCTGTATCGTTGGCGTTCTTAGTTCGTGGTTTTGTATAATGAAATCATCACTTTAGAATTACATACTTGAACCACTCAATACCTTGTGATTTTTCTCTATCCATTTCAAAATTTTTCTTTCAATCTATTCAGTTTTCTGCGGCCTGAAATAATCATTTCTCACTTTGTCTTCAATATATTACACGTTTTGGAGCTGTTGGTGGTCTTTCAATTTCTTGAATTACTCCTTGCTTGTGATTTCCATACCTAAGTTTTTCTTTCAATGTATTCAGTTTTCTAATATCATTACAAGTCTGGGTGATGTTGGTGGTTGTCTCATGTTTCGTTTGTGAATTCTAAGTTTCCATTTATGAACATATTAGTCTCGATACGTGAGCGGTTCAATTCTTTTTTGCCTTTATGATTCTCTTTATCATTTTCCCTAGTCTCTCCATTGTCAATTATATCTTTTAGGTTTGTTTATTCCTAGCTCATTGAGTTGTTAATTTTATAGCTAAATTGAGTGTTAACATCGTCTCTTTGCTACATGTAAAACATATCTTGTCCTTTCAGGTAGTGAAAATATTTGGATCTTTAAATTTCAATCCTTTTATTTATTCTCAACTATGGAAAGGAGGCAATGACTATCATCCACAGCTGTGGCTACCCATGATGCTTTAATGTGTGTGTTCTCTTGCCTCTAGAAGAGGCCCAATTCTGATTTATCGGAGAGATGGAAGCGCTTTCCACAGAACACTAGCTCAGTATCCAAAAAAAAGAGAGGATCGGGTGTAACCAGTTAGACTGCTCACTGATGAGAGTTTTCTACAAATTTGGTTTTTCTTTGGAATTTTCAGTTCTTCAGAGAATAAACTATGAAAGTACACACAACCAAATTTATATCGAATCACTCGGTATTTCACATTATTGATTGTTTTTAACCATGGATCTTTGACTACTTGTGCAGAATGAAGTTTTTTGTTGTAAAAAAACTGGATAGTATGATAAGAAAAGTTGAATTATCACTCTCGTTGAAGGAGGGGTGACACAAAGGGATATAGCGGCCACAATGGGGGTATCACAGAGGGTGATTTTAAAAACCTACGTCTACGTTACATAGGGCTACAATCACTGCAAAATAGGCCTAGAAGAAGTCGTAGGAAGATCACTTCCGTCGTAGTATGCGCGCCTCCCAGGAATAGGCGAACCTGTTACACCACATGGGTGGGCGTTTGGGAAGAATCGAGGTGTCTGTTTTCTTGCTTCTTGAAGAGGGCCAAATTGTAGGATGTTGGGAAGATGTTGGACGAACGCGAGTTCCATAGCTCGCCGACCCTGTAAACGAAGGAATTCTTATAGAGTCAGATTCGAGGGGTCGTTGAATGTACCGCCATATGATGAGAACTCCTCCTTGCCAGCCTAGTGTTTCGGGAAAACATGAGTTAAAAAAAACTAAATTTAGCTGATGCCGACTTAGCTATTGCCGATACATGTTCATGCCAGCAAAACCCGGAGTTGACCGTTATTCCGAGAAGGTGCATCGAATCTTTGGATGCAATTTGTTGGCCCTGCATCATTAGAGGAGGTTCTCCAGCGGGTGCCTTTCTAGAAAACGTAGGTTCTTGCGTCTTTCTCACCAGGTTCAACTGACCCTACCCAAATATTCTCTGTAAGTCAGAGATTAAGTTATTAATTTGTTGACATCTCTGACGCTGAGATTTTGCAGCTGTAACCAGTCGCAGACTACTGAAAGACGAAACCAGGGTACAATCGTCTGCAAAACCGAAGATCTTGTTCTCTGTAAATGACAGAAGATCGTTTATCTGTAACAGAATCAAGGTTGGCGAAAGAATGGATCCCTGATGTATTCCTGCTTGCAACTGGAAACAATCAGATGTTATACCGTTGACCACAACTTGTATTGATCTATTTGAAAGAATGGTACTTATCCAAGTCCATATGCAGCAAGTTTATTCAACAAGGCTGCATGCCAAACCCTATCGAAGGCTTTAGAAATGTCGAGGGCTATTGCTGACGTAAACGAGCTGATCTTCTAAGGAACAAAACCGCTTTTTGTGCCAAATTGCAAGAAGGGACCCTAGTACATCGCACCCCATATTCCAAAGGTAATTTCTGGAGGCAACAGGCATCAGTGTATGAGTCTAAACGATACGTCAAAGACTTCGTTCAAGGGGTTTATACAGCAGGAGGCCCTTAAGAGTTCCAGAGCTAACCAGCCAACAGAAAATTAACAGACTTTATTGGTGTATCGAGCACCAAAATTGGAATATTGAGAATTGGCGAAATGTTCTTTTTTTGGATGAGATCAGAATTGGTGTTCGATCAGATGACCGCCGGATTCGGGTTTTAAGGGGTCGTGGAAGACAAGCTAGACTCCGATCAGCAAGACCAATTCCGAAATACCAAGGGGGCAGTCTGATGTTGCTGGAAGGCAAAATAGATTTGATTTAGTTTCCTGGGAATATAACGGCTAGCAATTACGTGGACCTAGTGCTGGAGCCCATAGTGGGACACTGGCGAGGTGCCCACGGTGAGAATATCTCTTTATGCAAGATAATGCTCCTCCGCATACCACCAACTACTGGACTGGACTGGCCAGCTTTCTCTTCAGTCCTGAATCCTATTGAGTATTTATGGGATAATCTCAAAAGGAAAATAAGATCGCGTCTTTGGTTTGGGATGAACAACGCCCTAAGGAAAACGAATTTACGCTGTCGGGAACTTTGTTTATCATTTCTGCTAAAGTGAGACCGCCCAGCCCTTTGGTAGTTTCCAAAATAAAAATGAATTCTTCTTATTTTGCAATGCCTCATTTGTTGAAGGGTCTAATTTATTGTAGATTTCCAGTACACCTGAAGTACATTCTGTCAAAAAAGTGCCGGGAATTGATATTTAAAAATCTGATTTGAACGATTGTCCAAATTTTTGTTATTGCAAAGTTGACACAGCTGTTTCCTATACAAACGCGGAGTTTGGACGCGATCTATCATTTAGTTTGCTCACAATTCGCGATTGTGTCAGTTCTCACAAGTGTGTTTTGCGATTTGAAGTAAACAACGATAATGTGAAGGAAGTGGTTATTGAAAATCTTTATTTAAGTTCGAAATAGATATGCAATGGACTTTTTGTGTCTTTTGTGTCGAATTAATTCGTACCATTTAGAACGATTCGTAAAACGCAATAAGACATGGGTTTTCGAGTTTGACTATTTTTTTAATTATCGTGGTAATGCACCATCTGACGAGGCTATCATTATGAATCAAAAAACTCAACATATACCATCGAACATCCACCGTATTCACCTGATATGGCTCCGGCCAACTTTTTTCTTTTTCCAAAACTCAAAGTGCCATTTCGAGATATCCGTTTTGAATCGATGGAAGACATAAAAGAGAATTAGCGGCGAGAACTGAAGTCGATTCTGGTTTGAAATCTGTTGATGATTGGACTATTACTTGGCGTTAATGTCTTATTCCGAAAGGGGCCTAATTTGAAGGCGATACAATAAATTTGGATGAAAAAGAAACATTTTGTTTTAAATTGACTGATTCCCGGTACTTAACATAATGTATTATAGGAAACACTTTTAGTATTTTTTATATTTTGTGATTTAGGCCATTTGTGGGAAACACATTTTATTGAATATTCTTTTCAGTTAATATCACGTTGATTTTATTCATTCTAAAGTGCCTCTAAAGACAAACCCATTAAAAAGGTTAATTCACAAGAGGAGGCCACATTTTCCATCGTACAAAGTATTTATAAGCGAATCAACGTTATGCCATTCTGTGCAAATATCGGCGCACAGATATAAGCCGCTTCGGTTGATGTCGGTCTCCTACTCTTTGTATTTTATTCATTGCGCATTCATGAAAACTACCTTGTATTAACATCGCAATCTCCAGTCTTATGGTCATACAAATTATCAACTAAATAGCAATTTATAAATTTCTCCCGTGTTCTCTTCGTAGGTATTGAACTTTGGCGGCTCCACTTTACAACTAAATAAATCGAATCGGGCCTCATTGTGACTTTCATAGATGGAATGATGTCTTCGGGAAATATTCCGTACATTCTTGATGAGAAAGTTGACATTAACGACGTCTCATCTTCATCGAGATGTTATTGTTTCCAGAAATCTGGAATTTTAAAGTTAAAGTTGCCGGTCTGGTATAAGTTTGAAAATGGTACATTCTCAAACTGATGGACTAATTACGAGGGTGGTTTTGCAAGTGCCTGATTAGAAATAGTACAGTGCGTTCTAATGAAAACGAAATTTTTGAATAGGGCAAAGGGGTCATGTGATACCATTTTGAAAAGATGATTCGATTTTCTATACGATCACGTAATCATTAGTTTTCTGAAATAACATGTGTCGCATTGAAATCTAGAAGGTATATCAATCTCCGTTCGAGGGAAATTCAAAAAAAATAAATATATGACATTTGTTTGCAATCCAAGGAAATTATTGCGAATGTCATTCATTTCATGAAACGAAAAGGGATACAGAATGAACCTGTTATTTCTTTGATAAAGGTTCAAGGACGTGTAGCTGTCGCAACAGGAGTAGGTTTGCGAACTGTGCCAAAAATTTCGAGCGAAATGAGGAAGATTGAAGATTGCGAAAATAACAGCAACGATGAGAAGAGAAGAAAATCAGCGAAGAGAACAGATCTCTAGGACTTCGAATAGCTCTGCCCCGTAGGTTCGTTGTCAATTCTTAGGTCATCGATAAAATCTTAGCCACATTAAAATGAATCCATCAAAAGTTCGTCGGTGAGAATGAATATGCAGGATTACGAGAGAGCTTTCGAAAACTTTTAGGGTAATGGGCTTCCTTTGACTTAAGACAAAAACGAATACAAAGCTACTTATGGAAAAACCTGAAATAAAGCAACTACGTTTGAATTATTCAAGAAGTATCAAACGATACCTTCAAGAAAAGAGACCAATAATTTACATGGACAGAACATACAGGAAGCTTCAACGAAAACTAAACAGAGGCTATATCTACCAAGATATTCATTTCTGATCAACACGCAAAAACAGGTCAATTTTTGTTTCAAGGGGAACATCTTTTGGGGTAAAATACTTGCCTTGAACGAATTTCTATTTTTAATTGAAAACTGTAAGAGATACAGGGTGAGCAACTGAAAGATTGGGAAGATTATTTCCCTGAGACTATTCAAGTTTCAGTGAGGTGAAATGGGACAGATCCATGCTGATCAATGGCAGTCATCATCAAGTACCATCCTCATCTCGAATTTCTACCCCTGGAGCAGGGGTGACAACCCTTGAAAATTTGGAAGAGGGAAGATGGGTCGAGTGATAACTCGAAAGAAAGGTATTATCTTTGTCTGCATTCCCGTGAAAGAATTTTCATTTTTGATTGAAAACTGTAGAAGATGCAGATTGACCTATCTTCTGCTTTAAAATAATACAGGGTGGTCAGCCCTGCTCTAGGGGTTGAAATTTGAGATGTGAATGGTGTTTCGGAAGATGACAGCCTTTGATCTGGAATGAATCTGTTCCATTTTTTTACACTAATTCTTGAATAGCTCAGGGCGAGAGATAGTCTCCTCTATTTTTCAGTAGCTCACTCTGTATCTTCTACAGTTTTCAAACAAAAATGAAAATTCGTTCACGGGAATGCAGACAAAGATAATACCTTTCTTTTCTTCTTTTCAAGGGTAGTCACCCCTGCTCTAGGGGTTGAAATGGTACTTGATGATGACTGCCATTGATCAGCATGGATCTGTTCCATTTTACTTCACTGAAACTTGAATAGTCTCTGGGAAATAGTCTTCCCTATCTTTCAGTTGGTCGCCCTGTATCTTTTACAGTTTTCAATTAAAAATGGAGATTCGTTCAAGGCGATGTAGACAAAGATACCACCTTTCTTTTGAGTCATCACTCGACCCATCTTCCCTATTCAAAATGTTCAAGGATTGCAACCCCCGCTTAGGGGGTTGATATTTCAGGCAAGTATTGTACCCCAAAAGGACCCTCTATATTCATTCCTCCCATACACACTAAAAGGCTTGGAGTGAAGAGACAAACGACGGCCTACGTCAGCCTGTTTCAAAAGGACCAAGACTGATCATTTTGAATGCCGGTAGTGAATGTGGATTTATACGAAACGCATATCTGGCCCTTAAATCCAATTGTAAAACCGGTATTATCACGATGATATGAATTTTGCAAACTACTAAAAACGTCGAAATATTGCCTTCGCAGATGGGATGCTCAAAGAAATTTATAATCTTATTAAATTGCACAAATCCAGATATAGAACGTATGCTATTTACAAACTCCTGAATGATCAGGGCTACGAGATATACTTAGACTTCCCCCATATCATCCTGACCTAAACCTGATTGAAAAAGTTTGGCAGCCATGAAAGTTTATGTAACTGACAGAAATGTTGATTTCTCAATGAAAAATGTGGAAAAAATGTGTGTTTGTGTGTGTGTATGTGACTCAAACTGAAAAAATCTGCTATTGAGGAAAATATTGCAGTTGTTGCTCAAAGTGAGGTCGAACAGCCATCAATATCAACTCGTCACCGTTCGCAACAATTGAACATTTCACGCACATCTTTATGCCGAATTTTGAGTAAAGAAAGGTATGAAAGCTTAATTGGTCCAAGAACTGAAACCTCATGATCATCCAATGCGATTTCGCTTCGTTCAATGGGCTGAGACCGATTGGCGGAAAATGAACATTTTACTGAAAAATCGTTTTTTCAGATGAGGCTTATTTTCACCTCGGAGGGTATGTAAACATTTTCGTTCGGAGGGATTATAGGCCCATTTTTCTCTGAGAATGATCAAGGAGCCACCAATGGCGAACGTTACCATGCCATGCTAAGTGACTTTTTGTTCCGGAAAGTTGAAGAGGATGACATGGAGGACATATGGTTTCAACAGGATGGCGCTACGTGTCACACAGCCAACGATACACAAGATCTTTTGGGCACTATGTTCGAAAACCGCATAATAACCGAAATTCGGAAGTCAATTGGCCACCTCGCTGCTGAGATTTGACACCGTTAGATTATCATCTCTGGGTCGTCGTGAAAGATGAGTGTTACGCAAGCAATCCCGAGTCTACTGCGGCCTTAAAATATGAAATCAAAGCTGCCATTGAAGAAATAGAGTCCGCACAATCGAAAATGTACTGAAAAATTAGGTAGATCGAATGCGGTACTGTAACGTAAGCCAAGGCTGCCATCTTAAGGATGTTGTGTTTCATTCATAGATATCAATGATGAGTCTTACCGATAAAAAATTATTTCGATAAAATGTCTACTAGTATTATTTTTATAGCAAAATGAAATTTCAAATTCTAAATGGCCCACCCTTTATATTCCAATAAAACAAAGGCACCATAAATCAGTTTTCTATAAGACAACTGAAATGAACTTCTATGAAAATGGAAATAACTGAACTAAACTTCTGTGAACATAAAAGAAATACTACATTGAAACCTAAATCAAAAAAAAAATGAGAAAATACATTCCCAGTTCTTCAGGTAGTTGATAGTTCGCTGTTTTTGAAACAAGAGTTGAGACACATCATCGTACTAACAGATTTGTGACTCAATCTGTTTCGAGTATTCGTATTAGTTAAAAAAATTTCCTCCTGTCATATTCTCCAAATTTTAAAATATAACTTTGGGCTTTTCCACCACTTCAAAATATCTTCCAACATATCTACACGGGAGTCACCACAGGAGTCACTCAAGTATTTATCTCATATCGCCAACATACAATCATTTGATGTGGGCACAAAATATTTTTTGTATAGACATGTAGGTCTATCTCGAATTGATTCCACTTCAAGTCACTACATTCGTCCCACTTCAATGCAGACGTCCTTGGTGAAATATGTGGGATTGAGTTGGGCCTAAAATATTTGCTTTTACAAATTTTCTTGGAGTTAGAAATTGCTTCTACCTTTTTCCCAACTAGCATTTAAAAATGTTTCAACCTTATCCCGAAGGTCCAAGATTAAAACTAAACCGTACATCCAGTTGCTTTTTTTTATGCAAAACGATTTTATCTCTCGCCTCCTGAATGCGATGAGTTTTTGTCTAGGAATTTTGAACCGTTGTAGGATGTGCTTCCATTTTCGACGAGATGCCAGATAAATCACTCATTTTATTTCCATACGATTTTCAACATTAAACATGTATTTTACCGTCCTAGTTTTCTCTTGTAGTGCGATGTAGCGTATTGGTATAATGATATTGATATAACAGTAGCAGTATATTCACAAGAAATGGAGTAAGAAAGGAAAGCATTTCTTCTTATATACGAGTTTCGAGAAAGTCCGTGGACTCCCTCGACTCTTGATTCTCGGGGATTTACTCATTCTCCGAAAGGATTCTGCTGAATATCGCAAAATTTAGTGAACCTTAATCGATAGTTTCTATCTAGCTAGATGACGAAACTACATAAATTTCTTGAAGTTTTCTATATGCTTTTGCAAGGAATATTGAGTTTTCAACTAATGATATGAAAAACCTCTGAAAGAATCATTTCATTCGAATCTATTCTATATTATATAGAAATCTATTGTAGCTTGTAGGCGACAGCAATATTTTGTTGAGTGTTGTTGTTGTATACAGAAATTCTGAAATGACTGCGGTTGATTTCTTTCCTTTTTCCTTTAAGTTAACAAAATTCCTTCGCGAAGCTCTTTGTATCTAGTTAGCAAGTGAACTTGATTTTATGCTCTTAGTGTTTGAATTTCAAGACAAGTCAAGTTTTTCCAAAATTTTCAAATTGCTTGACTTGATAAAACCCTAATTTCATTCCATCCATGGTGACACCACACAATCGCGCACGAATGTTGAAAATTGTAACATCAGGACATATAAGGTCGAAGTTTTAAAGCTGAATATCCCCGAATCGAAGAAGATTCTGGCAGTGTTACTCTCACTGATTTGTTATAGAATTTCTTCAGGAATCATCTCTCACAGTTTGTTATAGAGCTTGGGGACACCCTGTATATTCGGATAGGGAAGAAAAACTGATCCTATTTTATCTAAATAGTTTATTCAACAATTCGAGAACAGTTCAAAAAACTTCTTGAATAAGTCTCAGCATTCCACTTAAAAAAGTGCCCATAGAATGGCATAATCGTTTTCACCCAACCTTGATATCAACCGAAATAATGCAACAAAAGAATATAACTGCACCAATGAATTTTCCTCGAAAATCTAGGATGCAGATGGGAGGATCTTTTTTCCCTATTTGCAGTACACACAACCAAATTTATATGGAATCACCCGATATTTTGAATATCACCTCAGGGATTTTGGAAATTTCGAAGGATTGTTAGAATTGATCCTTTTTCAGATATTTCAATTGAAAAAGAAAAAAATTAAGGTGTATTTTAAGAAAGAAACAAATAAAATAATATAAGAGACTCTCTCCGCATGTAGTAAGAAAGTTGAAAATTGTTTTCCTCATGGAGTATGTGTTTTTTCTGGACCTGAGTAGCTTATATTATCTACTCTTACCTTGATACAAGCCTGAAACCGTCTAGGCACGCTTTGGAGTATGTTTTCGACCTCCTCTGGGGTGATATTCTGCCACTCTTCTGTGGTGGATTGGATGAACTGTTGTGGGGTTCTTGGATTATCCTGGCGCAATCTAATTTTCCTTTTAAGATTATCCCATAAATTTTCAATAGGATTTAGGTCTGGAGAACGAGCTGGCCAGTCCAGAATAGCGATTCCCTCTATTTCAAGTGAAATTATCACCGTGGGCACCTCACCAGAGTCTCACTATGGGCTCCAGATCTAGGTCCACGTAATTTCTAGCCGTTACACTCGCAGGAAACGAAATCAAATCTGTTTTGCCTCCCAGCATAATGCCGCCTCAAAACGTCACACTGCCCTCTTGGTATTTCGGAATTTGTCTTGCCGCTCGGAGTCTAGCTATATCCCTCTGTGTCACCCCTCCTTCAACTAAAGCAATTATTCGGCTCCTCTGCAAATCAGACAATCCAACGTAAAGCATTTTCAATTCTGATTATAGGCTTTTTCAAATTTTAAAATTCTCAGTTTCAAATCTCGATAATGACTGAGTACATTATCCCGAACATGTGGTGATAATTCAACATTTCGTATCAGTTCATCCAGATTTTTTGCAATAAAAAAACTCATTCTTCACAAATAGTCAAAGATCCATGGTGAAAAACAAACAATAATGTGAAATACCGAGTGATTCCATATAAATTTGGTTGTGTGTATTTTCATTGCTGCTATACTAAATACCAAAAATAGGATACCCTGTATAGTGCGCCAGGAAAATGGAAAGAGAGAGATCTCGAGAATTATGATGCGAGTTAAGAGTATTTATGTTTACATTCACCTATTGAAGATCCTAAACGGAATATGATCAAAAGAAAGTCGGTATAACTTTGCGAGAGAGGATATTAATTGTATTATTAATGTTCAAAATCTTCCTCACAATGAAAGTACATGCAATCGTTATCAATAAATCTACTTACCACCATTATGTTTCTTGTTATTTAGTAACACTACTCGGTCATAATTCAGTTATTTGCATTAACATAGTGCCTGATTTGTACACGCCGCACCTCATTTTCGAATATCGTGCAGGTTGGCAATAATTCATAATATTTTAGGATTCTTGCTTACCAAGGGAGAAGGTGAAACGAAGAGTATAACTTAAACAATCCATTCATTCAAGATATTGATTCTTCTTTATATGTTCAGGGATAATGTATTAAATGCGTGTTGTAATTTGTTAATTCTTTACTTTGAATTTTTTCGCACAAAATCGATAATTCAAATTCATTCAGAAGAAGTTTAGATATAGTGAAGAATTATTTTTCCAAAATATGATAGAGAAAAACACTTTTGTCAGTTTTCCATGTTTATTTGTTAATTAATTTGTGAAGGACTGGTTTCGACACTCAGATCATTTTCAAGTGCCGAACACTAACTTAGGTACAAAAAAATAATAAGATATATAGTTTTTTCGTAAACGTTAAGAAGGCGAAAATTTTTCATTTCAAGTTGGCTATTAAGAGTAGTATAATGTGGGTTTTTCCAGAGTTTATTAATTTCCAAATTGTCAGTGCCAATTTCTGCAAATCTGCGTTTCCGCCTCTTGTTAGAGAAGGCAGAAGTATAGCATCATCTCCGAAAGAGAAAGCCGATCTCGTCGCTCTCCTATTCTCAAAGAACTCTGTGCTAGATTCATCTAATTCAATATCACCGAACATTCCACCTACAAATTCTTCCATGGTAGAAATCAAGTTTAGAGACTGCACTGTGAGACGGGATCTCGATCAGCTGAACTGCAAGAAGGCAGTTGATCTAGACGAAATACCACCAATCGTCCTGAGAAAGTGTGCTCCCGAACTGGCACCCATTCTTAATCGTCTGTTTCAGATTTCTTATGAAGGCCAGACTGTTCCAAGCAGCTGGAAAATAGCGAGAATTCAACCGATTCCAAAGAAAGGAAAGAAGTCCTTACCCCAAACTACCGCCCTGTTGCACTTCTTCCCATTATATCCATGATGGAGATAGTCATAAATGATTAACTCATCAAATATCCTTAGTTGCAGGGAATTATCAACGACTGTCAGTATGGTTTTCGCAGGCAAAGATCGACAGGAAATTTGCTCGCCTACGTCACTTATTATCGTACTTCAACAATGGAGACGCATGGGGAATCTAGAGCAATAGCCCTCGACAACTTTAAAGCCTTCGATAGGGTTTGGCATGCAGCCTTGTTGAATAAACTTGCTGTATATATTTCCCGAAAAACTGCGGGGTTGGATACGTAGCTTTCTTTCGAATAGATCAATGCAAGTTGTGGTCGACGGTATAGCATCGGATCGTTTCCAGTTGCAAGCAGGAGTACCTCAGGGATCCATTCTTTCGCCAACCTTGTTTCTGTTGCAGATAAACGATCTTCTGTCATCTACAGAGAACAAGATCTCCGGTTTTGCAGACGATTTTACACTGGTTCCGTCTCTCAGTAGTCTGCGGCAGATTACAGCTGCGGAATCTCACCGTCATAAATGTCAACAAATTAACAACTTAAACTCTGACTTACAGAGGATATAAGAATCGGGTCAGTTGAACCTGGTGACGCAAGCAACAACGTTTTCTAAAAAGGTCTCCGTTGGAGAACCTCCTCTAATGATGCAAGGCCAACAAATATCATCCAAAGAAAACTCCGGGTTTTGCAGGCATGAACATGTATCATCAATAGCTAAGTCGGCATCAGCTAAACTTAGTTTTATTTTCAGAGCCAAGCGATACTTCACGTCATCTCAGCTGTTGCTTCTATATAATGCGCAGACTCGACCCATCTGCGCCCAAACATTCGTTGCGGATGCTGGATAGTGTGCAAAAATGGACAGTGCACCTCATCGACCACCGGCAGATCACCTGTGATCTCCAACCGCTGGCTCTCAGAAGACAAGTTGCTGACCTTTCTCTGTTTTACAGATACCACGGAAGATGCTCCAAGAAGCTGAAAGACCTTGTTCCGGTAAAACTTATGTTTTTCCGCAACACTTGGCTGGCAAGGAGTTCTCATCATATGGCGGTACATTTAACGACCCCTCGAACCTCATTCTATAAGAATTTCTTCGTTTACAGAGCCGGTGAGCTGTGGAACTCGCTTCCGTCCAACATCATCCCAACATCCTACAATTTGGCCCTCTTCACGAAACGAGTAAACAGACAACTCAATTCTTCCCAAACGCCCACTCATGTGGTGTAATAGGTTCGCGTATTCCTGGGAAGCGCGCATAAAAAAACAGACATCTAATATTTTAACTAAGCCTAATAAGCCTAGTTATTATTATACAAACATTTATCCAAGCCCCCCACAACCATACAGTCTGATAAAAACTCACAAAGAAAATGCTCCGATCCACCCAGTTGTTACATATGTTAATAGTTAAAAATAATAATAATAACAAAATTCAATTGAATTAACCCAAAAATTAGAGAACTTCACCCTACCGAAATATTCCTACCTCTTAAGCTTCAATGTAGACAACATGTTTTCAAACATTCCGAGAAATGAAAGTATTAACTCTACGTCTGAATCGCATGTGAATTTATAATTCTTTGGGAGTTATCCATACAGCTTAATTACCTTCAATTTAATGAAAATATATATGAGCATACTAGCGGTCGTGCGAAGCGGTCACCTATAATCTCCCTTCTAGCAGATATATTCATGTCTAGCATAGACAACAAAGTACTAAATTCAATCTTATCTATTAAAACTCATTTTTGGTATAGATACGTCGATGACAATTATTTGCCGAAACGGTGCACGTAGACAATTTGATCATTTTACAAAATTCATAAACAGTATCCATCCGAAAATGAAATTTAAATTAGAAAAAGATGAAAAGCATCAAACAACAATTTTAGATTTTCAATTTTCCACTCAAATAGCAAAATTAACTTCAACTTCGTTAGAAAACTACTAGCACCATTACATATACCTAATAACCAAATATATCAAATTATTATTACGAACAAAACCGAAAAATTCATCCCTTTAACACATTTTGGACAGTTAAGTGAAGATATGGATGACAAACTTTATTATATATCTTATATATGTAGTTATATCTACATATATATATATATATATATATATATATATATATATATATATATATATATATATATATATATATATATATATATATATATATATATACGATGCATCGCTTTTATAGCGCTCAGGCGTTATTCATGTCTAAACAGGAAAAATAAAGAAACTGCCGCCTGACATGTTCTCGCAACATAGGAATCGGCAGTAACTGGATGATATACTAATAAAATTTCGTGTGTATTTATACCTAATCCTATTTAATTTCTCAAGTTTTATTTTTATATTTTTTTTGCACCCTGGATTTTGGCGCCCCTAAAGGATGGCGCCCGTGTGCATTGCACACTTTGCACATATGGTTGCGGGGGCCCTGATATTGTCTTTTAATGATCACGAAATTCGAAACCGCGGTAACCGTGATCTATTAATTTAATTTATTTTTTGACAATAAAACACTGAAAAATTCCATTTGTGTTTTAATCAAGATCTCATCTTAGTAAATGCTCAAAATGACGACCGTTCACAACTTGGCAATGACCAAGTCTAAGAACGCATCCTTCATGAACATTCCGCGTAACTTTCTGTATATTTAGTATTTCCCTCCTTATGCGGCACTTCATATCTTCAATCTTTCTTAGTATGTTCAAAAAGACTTCGGAATTTGAATAATCCTAGGAACACAACGATATGAAATACATAAATCAATTAAAAAAATTTTGGGAAATCTGGAAACTCATTAAAATATCTGTTGCGTACCACGTAAGGTTCTTCTCATAACTATCTGCGATAAGAGTTATGTGGAGTTTTTGAAAATCAGCATGAGTAGATCATTTTCCGTTCAATGAAGCGATAATCGTTATAGATATTAAAACATCGAAATGTACCATGTATCGTAGGAGAGAGGAGTGAAGTTAATAAGTGAATACCATCCATTTAAATAGGAGTATACGAAATAGGTTCTTTCGTGCCTTTATGTGATCTCTAAATCATCACATTTGGGACACGAATTCAATTGAATAGCTAGAATAGTACCAAAAACGATGTGGATTTTCCGACACTATTGATAATAATGAGTGGAATCAAAATTGTTTATATATGCAGAAATGTCCTCTTTTTGATTTGTCGAAAATTCGATCATAAAATAATACACAGTTTAAGGTAGTTGCATTTTATTTATTTACAGTGAATCAATGAAGCCACAAGAATTTGTATTCATATATACATCTTATTCAAAGAATAAACAATCATAGAAAAGTTTGTACACTTTCTTCACCAACAATTTTCATGGACCTACTGATTTTCTGCATCTACAAATACTCTATCGATTCAATGTCTCATTTCTCAAAATTGTGATTGAAAACATTAATTTTATTGACAAACGAATATGAAACTACGAATTATCCCAAACACTGCAATTCTCTTTACGATGAACTACCCCATCAAATTCTTAAGTATCAAAAATCTCAATGTAAAATAAAAATTGACATTGTGAAAATAAATACAATATACAACATGGACACACTAGAAAAATAAAATATTTAAATAATTAACTATAAAAATACTTATACAACAAAATACTTACTAATCAAAAGTATAGAATTAATGAGAAATTATCAACAGTCGAAAGGAATGTAAAAAACGTGCTTTTAAATAAAAACACAACTATCCTAAAGAATATCATCACATCACATCATTTCATCCTAAAATTAATAAAAATGGACCAAAATTACTCACAATCACAAGTCAAAACAAGTCAACAAGAAAAATTAATTTGATAGATAATAAATAGGACGTTACATGGTATTCAAACTTTCATTTAGGTTTTAAACGCTTAATTAAAAGTTACAAAAGGATTCCTGCTTTGCTGTGATCAAATCCAAGATAAATAATTCGATGAGCCCAACATCAAGTATTTCAATTTCAATATTCAATACATTAAGGAATATATACTTTCCAAATTTATGAATAAGTTTAAGCTTAATTGAAACTTGAGAATATTTCGGAAAATAAATGTCATAAAGGCTTTCTTCTCATTAAATAGTTCTACCACATTGAAAAACAACTATTAGATAAATAGAACATTCATCTAAACTCTAATAGATCTATACAAACATTTCAATAAAAATAGGTAGTCCTTGTGTTCTCTCATGTTTCTTCCATCTATATAAAAACAGGCCAATGAAAAATGGCTAAAGTCTTCAAAAATTCACTATTCTAGATTATATATAAATTTCGAACAATACATTCAAGGCAAAAATAACACAGTACTGCATTAGAGATTATCGTTATAGCCTTTCATGCTAACGATTGTGTACATAATCTTGATTATAAGAAAATAATAAAGAAAATTCTCCTATTAAGGTGTTCGAATGGCTGCAGCTATGAGTTTGGATGGAAACCTTTTATTGTTAAAACACAATAAGTAATTGAAAATTTTTTAGCAGCTTCGTTTCAATGTTTAATAGAAAATGTGATCATTTTTAGCCTCGAATCTCATCTGATCTAGTATAAATACTACATATAACGGCAATCAAAAATTTGAAAAAATACTATTTAAATTTCATTCAAAATAAATAATAAGAGTAAAATCTGTTTGATAGATCTAGAATGGGATGCTTTCTTAAATGTATGCAGTAAATACGACAAGTCTTAGAATTATATGATGTTAAATTCTTCATAGTTATCTACTTATTTCGTATATGATACATTGATTTTTGGCTTTTACTTGAATATAGCTATTACATGAAATTGAACAATTAATATTCGTTGTTTTCACTTTCTCAAGAAAACTGCAGATTTTTTGAAAGTGTTAGGCAACAATGTGAACAAAGTCATTGAAGAAGATTGTAATAAGAAAATTTCATATTTTCTTGAAAGACCTAAAAAATAATATTTGCTCAAATTTATGAACTGAATATGATTAGCTACAAACCTTTTGATTTGCAGACTAAATATAAATTTTTCGCAATTCTTGAAAAGTTTTTATTATAGCTAAAAATATATTTTGGCTTACAAGAAATGCAGCATATAAGATGATAGTATTCTTCTCCATGATTCTAAAAAGAATGAAATTAATTAATAATTCTGAGTATAAATTTGTCGATGTAATGGTATTATAGTCCATATATGAACAAGTTTCTTCTTGAAAACATCAAGTGTTTGAAAAAACTTGGAAAACCATAAAGTAATAATTAATGCCTTGTGAAATCTATATTAATGATTAATGAAAAAACGACAATGTATATTTTTTTTTAATTTTTTTCTCTAGGGACCTACAGTTTATAGTGGACTCCGAACCACTCACTTAGACCGTGCAATGATAACTGCCACCACTTTGGATTCCAAGTTATCTGGCCTTCGATGGTTTTTATGGGTTTAGCCGTTAGGTCATGTGCCCAAACTCTATATATGTCAAATTCACTTTTTTGTTCAAGGACAACATCCATAACTTGAACCCGGATTCCAATCAGGCACCTTGGCTGACAATGTATATGAATATGTATATGATGGGTGAGCATATTGTTTGAAGTATAGAGTAGAGAAACTGACGAAGTTTAGAATGTTCTGAATAGGGTAGGTTATAAAGAGCACTTATGATACAAATAAAACATGGTACATCAGTTTGTTCATCAAACCTACTGTATGATGATCCAAACAATAAGATGTTCTACGTATACAATCCATTTTCTAAATAGTTTCAATAGTTCGAATTCCCTTTCCTGTATATATTTCATCTCTTTTCTATTTGAAATTTTGCTTCATAGCATGGATTATTCAATATTATATCGAATTTGACACATCCAATGTAATTTTGAAATGGATTTAATAACTGTCTATTTGAATTATAATTGCTCTAGATTTTACTTGATTCTCCATGAAGAAGAATGAAACGAAGTAATAGAAAGCTTTCATAAGATAGTTTTCAGTATTCTAAAGCCTTGTGAATTTTCTCGTCCGATTATTCAGTTCCAATTAATAATTATTTATTATGCGAAATTTGAAATTTATATTTAGTCTATATGCAATTCAATAAACTCCTAATAGACTGGATTTCACATTTTGAATGCAAAAGTTTTCGAAACTGTAAAATATTGTATTATTTCATAGTAAAAAATGATTCAAGTGAATATTATGGAAATTAGTTATCGTTGATTAAAGTTTTTCAAGAGTCTGATCCCAATAAGATACTAAAACTTTTAATTAAATTTATTTCCTATATATGTATAGCCTCAGAGGAATATCTAAACCTAGTAAAGAAAAAATAAAGCTAATATTAATTAAATTGAATTCTATTCTGCTTAAGAACAATGGAAAGTGTTTTGAAACAATTGATTCATAAAATTTCAATAGAAAAGTGAAAATTCATTCGAATTTCGATGAAATTATACATAATATTTTCCAATAATTATTTAATTTGAATTAAATTATCAAATTGATGTGTTGAAATTATACATCAATTATTCAACAAATAAATAAGAGTAATTATTACTTTAGTATTTCGTTTTTTATGACTTTGGAAACATTTTTAACAACTTCTTTATCATTTATTTGCATAAGCAAGCAGACTGATTTGTATAAAATTTTCAATGATGAAAACATATTCGAAAAGCTAATGCGAGTTTTCAAAGTCATTCGAGAAAATAATCTCGGTAAAATTAAGTATTCTATCAATATCTTTCTTCTAAGCATAGCTTTATTGAATTCTGTTATTTCTTAATACCTTTCAATGATCACTCAAATTAGTTTTAATGTTTTTCATATTATTTTCATTACAACAAATATCAATTATAGAAGGCTTTTTCATAAAGGTTAAATAGATAGGCTATTACAAATTCAGATGAATAAATGTCTGTTCCCTTGTGTCAATACCAACGTTCACTACTAAAGAAAAAACGTCGTCAGTTTTCAGACACAAAATATTGGAGTTAGTGGCAATGTAAAGAGCTTAATGTTTAATTTTTCATACTCGTTCCAAGAGAAAGCCTGTTTTCCGGAAATATCGTCAAAATTACTAGTAGCTAGATTCTTATAACTGAAATCCAATGTATGTATTCTAAGTTCAGAGTTATTCCTCTGAGGTTCAAATGGAAGATACTTGCATTTCTTTAAATAGATTAAAAGTGGTAAAAACATTTTAAATTTTGTATTCATCAAGAAAATAAGAAAATCGCCTTGATATCAAGTTAAATTAGCTGACACTTCAGAGAAAAATACAATAAAACATATATCGATTCTTTCTCTCAATATTGTTCATTCCTAAACAAAGATCTATTCAAAGTAAATACTTCGAAAACTACTTCACATTTAGTTAAATTAACTTTTATTCTAGATAAAATACTTAAGTAATTCTTCTCATGGGCAAGGAACTTGTGTAACCACTGTCATATTTTCTTCGGAGTCGCTTTCAGAAGATACATCTGATCCATCGATAGGCCTTTTGAGACTAGCATTAGACGGTCTCCTCGCATTCATCGATTCCAATGTGGAACTCTTGCTGGACGGTGATACTGAGTATTCCGAGGTATTCCCCTCATCTGAAGCCAGCTGCTGTCTTTGGAAGTGGAGTGCGGATTTATAACGACCAGAACGTCGTCCAGGATAAATTGGCCTTCTTGTCAGACTGAAATCAAAATGAAATGTTTAGTAGGAAAACTGGAGATGTCATTATCTAAATTCTTCCAATGAAAATCCTCAATGTTTTCAGTACTGATCATTTTTCATTCTTCATAGTTAAAGACTTTTATTATTTCTCTCTCACATACAATCCTCAACAATTGATACAGATTACACTAAAACTGTAGGGTGAACATGGAAGTAATTTTTCAATGACAAAGAAGTATCCCACCGGTGTTTACAGATAACGATAAGGAGAAATCATGTCTTCTCAGCATCATGCAACAATAACGCCTTAAGAACTGTATCTAGAACAATCATATCTAACCAAACTGTGTGCATGAGGTTACATGCAGTTGGTTCAAGAGTCAGAAGATGAGCCAGACATCCACAGTAAGTAAAGGAGGTTCTTGCCTTTCTACGAAAGAGTCGAAATTTAGCTTGTATCTCTGATAGACGAGCGAAGGTTTGCAGAGAACGGGGCAGCAAATTCAGAGGTCAATATATAGGTGAAAAATGCATCAAATTCACTGGAGATTCAAATAATGTACTAGCAGCACTTTCTCCAGATGTAAACTGCATTGGACATTTTGGCAGAAATGTCGAGATAATTTACCATTCTTCAAAAGGTTCTTGAACCGTCCAACACCTTGAAGTAACTCTTCTATAGATATGAGAAAATATTTCTCGAAACTTCATAGACAATTTAATTTGTGGGATGCCAGAATGAGTTGAGAGTCTTGTAGGCTCTCGTGGGGACCTTGCTAGACATTAGGACTTCAGAGAAAAAAGGAAGTTTGAAACCATGTTTCTTCGCAGAATTTTTGCATTTTATTTTTTCTCATTTTTTGTTCCCCTTCATCGATCAAATGAATCACAAATATATTGATAACATTCGAAAAATAAAGATGATCCATAAAATTGATGAGGAATCTATATCATTAGTATTCAAATGTATCAAAAGCATAAATCTTGTATGCAGTGAGTTCTTACAAATACTTCCAATAAATTATTTGTCCTTATCTTATTAATCAACTTCTACGGAAAAATGTCCAACTATAGAAATCATATCATTTTTCAATATAAACTACGCCAAGAAATTAACGCACCAAATCGAAAATTCAAATTTATTGAGAAGTTAGATCTGTTGAAGAAATATCTTTCTATTTTCCTGTTAATCAACTTCTACGGAAAAATGTCCAACTATAGAAATCATATCATTTTTCAATATAAACTACGCCAAGACATTAACGCAACAAATCGAAAATTCAAATTTATTGAGAAGTTAGATCTGTTGAAGAATTATCTTTCTATTTTCCTGTTAATATCGGATATATTCACCCCTGGCGAAAATTACTGCATAACATCTAAGATTCATATTCAAAATCAAAGAGCTTATATCATTCTGATCCATTTCGTTCCAAACTTCGATCAGTCTGTTCCGAACTTCATTCACGGTAACAGGCTGGTTCTAGTAACTTCTGCTCTATTATTTAGGATAACCAGATCAATGCGGGCATAAACAAGAAGTTCACCCGTGATTGCGGCAAATGCTACAACCTGCTCTATTATTTAGGTTAACCAGATCAATGCGGGCGTTCAAAGAAATTCCTCCCCGCACCATTATTGAACTAAAACCATAGTTAGGTGAAAAGTTGCACTGGGCGTATCAATCAATTCGACGACTGTACACTAAAGAACGTCGATCGCAACGAAAAAGACAAAACCCCGATTCATTTGAAAACAACACTGCCTCCCAGTCAGATTCTAACCAATTGACATGATCCCTGAAAAAATTCAATGGGGCTCTTTGATATGCTGCGGTTAGTGCTGGGCCTCGAGCTCCGACACAAAGTCTCAGACCAAATTCCCTGTCTTATCGTTTAGGTGCTACTTTGCACTCCATGTTCTGTTGAAGCTGCATTTGAAGATGCCTAGTAATACTGAACTGTTGTCTCAACGAGAAAATTCTTAAATAACGGTCATGGATCGCTGTTGTTGAATGTCGTCCTTGCCCAAGGCTCCCTATGCTGGACACAGTTGAATGGAACACTCCAAGCCCTTGGCCTATTCTTGTATAAGTCCAACTTAGGTCATCTAACACCACTGCTTCAGCACATTCTGACGAGGTCAAATTTCGTGATTCACGTTGCAATGTTACCGAAAATTAAAAGTTTCAAGAAGAACAAACGTTCAATTCAACTTTATTTACTCCATAATAACCCCTAGGGTTGTAGAGCATGTCATAATATAAATATAATGATTTACAACTGTGTAAAAATCATAATTGTATATAGAAAAAAATATAAGACTTATGAGGCGAACATTTAGATACATACATACACAGTGCACAGAAACGAAAAATAAAAAAATGGAATATCACAGTCTATTATTAAGGAACTAATCAAGTGTTTAATATGGTTTTGTCTCGAGGTACTGCATCAACCTCTTCTTCATTAGTTCAGCAGGGAAAGATCTAATATTCTGAGGGATTCTATTGAAGATTGTCACCAGCATATATCTTGCATTTTTCTGGAGATAGGTATACTTCATGTGAGGTAGATTCAAGTTTCGTCTTCGTCGCGTATTGTGATCATGTGTCGTTCCTGGTCTTCAAATAGCTCTTTGTTAGTAGCGACGAGAATAACTGACTCATAAATATACAGTGAAATTATTGTGAGCACTGATTTCTCTACGAAATATTTCCTGGGACTTTCTGTAAATGGAAGCCGCAGCATGCCAGGAATACACCTCTTCTGCAACGACAGTATCCTATCTACCTCTGACGAATTCCCCCACAACACAATTCCATATCGGAGCCTACTGTGCACATAAGCATGATAAGCCATGAACGCTGCTCCCTGGCTCACAGTATCTGCTAAAGCTCTCAGCGCATATACGTATCTTACCATACTCCCAGCCACCTTATCTATGTGATCTCTCCAGCTCAGTCTGTAGTCGACATGGACTACCAAAAAGCATACCCCTTTTGATGTTTGTATGCTTCTGATTCTCTGGTGTAGGTTGTACTCAGGAAATCTGTACTGTACCCGAACTCAATGAGCTGCGTTTTTCAGTATTCATTTTGAGTTTATTTTCGTCAAACCACTGGCGGAGTTCAGATACAGCATCGAATATCATGTCTTCCATGCCTTTGTCGTCGCCAGACAACACAACTGACGTATCATCCGCAAACTGAACAACCCTGTTAGGCAGTACCTCAGGCAAGTCGTTAGTGTATATGATATAAAGAAGCGGCCCAAGCACAGACCCCTGAGACACCCCCTTTGTGACCGACGATTCATCTGACTCGATCAACATACCCGTTACTGTTCCAGTGAGATAGGACCTAATGAGTTCCAGGGGCAAGCCTCTTATTCCCAGTTTATTCAGTTTTTGATAGAGGATACCATGATCCATCATGTCAAAGGCCTCAGATAAATCAGTACACATCAAGACTGTACGTTTCTTATCTTTGAGAGAATCGATTATTCTGGTCAAAGTCTGATAGAGAGCCCGCATTGGAGACTTTCCTCTTCTAAAACCATTTTGATATTCAGTCAGAAGCTTATGGTTCTCGAGAAAATCAACGACTCTTAGATTAAGTGCCTTCTCAAATATTTTTCCAACATTCGACAGCAGTGCAACGGGTCGGTAGTTATTGATATCGCAACAATTGATCAACCACTGCTGTTGTCAATATGTAATGGTTTCGTGGTTGATTTCAATTTACTCCTTTCATTTTATTTCTCATGAGAGGAAAATGTACGCCAAGAAAAAACACGTATATGTTGGCATATACCCGGACATATCCATAAAATTCATCTGATAAAGTTGTGCGTTAATTTCTTGGTGCGGTGTATTTATTATGAGCTCATCTGCTCAAGATTTAGATTTTCTAATGAAACATATTGTTATGAAGTATGAAAAAATTAAAACTAATTCTAACTATTTTCAAAAAATATAGTGCACAAAAAAATCAAATAATATGAGATGTGGCGAACTAAAAATATTATGTGCAAAATAAAGTCAAACTTCAAAGACTTTATTACCTGACTTTGTTTCTTTCCCAGGCTTACTGTAAATATAATGAGACCTTTTAAAGGAGTAGACTAAATAAAATTATGAAGTATTAACACAACACCTATTAATTTCTCTTGAACAGTGAAAGTGAAAACAAAAATGCTGCAATATCCACATGTATTCAAAGTATAATCACAATTAAATCGCCTCTTAAACTAGCAGTCACAATACAATTATCAACTGAAAATTATGTCACACTTTATTCCCACAACAAGAATGTATGGATATATACTTTTCTAGTATAAATAATTTCGATAGAATTTATATCAAGATAAATTTTATATGCTAGAATTAATATTAATTACAAATACAAGTGAACGATGATTTCTTCTAAAATATATTATTAAATGGTCGACGCAATGAATACTACAAATATATCTTACTAACATATACTTATATATACTAAAGAGGCAATCCACTCAGAGCTATCTGTATTTGAACTAGTGTTTAGGAAATAAGTTTAATAAGGGTGAGTTATTTATGTCTATTCGATCATTAAGAATTTCCGGTGAATACCTAAATCTGTTAATTCTCTATTCTTAGAATGTAGGATTTTAAATTCTGAATTGAAAGACTGTCTATTTTCCTAATTTGAATCAGTTTTTCCATTGATGAAACTGCGTTTATGTTCAGAGATTCTAACGTTAAAATTTCTTCCTGTTTTACCTATATAAAAACAATTTCAATCTGTACAATCCAATCTATAAACACCTGATTTGTTTTTTTATTAATTAGAGATTTATAATTCCTGATAAATGAACCTAAATTATTAGATATGCAAACATCTCGAAATTATTTTTATTTAACGATTGTTTTATAAAAGTGATGAGGACTTATTATGGGAAACCTCTTAAGCCCTCTTTTAGCAGAAAACTTCATGGATAATATAGAAAAAACTATTCATAAACACCCGCTTAGTAAACATTTCCTATAGATGTATTGATACGTCGATGACATTATTCTGTGTTTCACAGGAACAAACAGACAGTTCACTGTATTCGAAAATTTCATCAACAACCTGCGTCCAAAAATAAAATTCACTTTTGAAATAGAACAGAACAATTCGATCAATTTCCTAGACCTAACAATAACAAGATCGAATAATAAATACCAGTTTTCAGTTTATCATAAGCCTTCTCATACAGATATTACAATTCATTATACACCCGCACATTCTCACCAACATAAAGTTGCAGCATTTAATAGCTATATACACAGACTCTTGAGCACAACGATGTCTAATGATAATTATTTCAAGGAATTGAATTTGATAAAACAGATCGCAATAAATAATGGTTATGATGTAAATTTAGTTAGCAGCATATTATATAAGAAAAACAAAAATTAGCTTTACAACATATATATCCAATCGGTGAACACCAAGACAAGAAATTCAATAGTTTAACATATATAGGCAATATTACCAATAATGAAAAATCCTTCTTAAAAATTCAAATTTAAATAAAGCGTTCAAAACATCAACAAATTTAGGTTCATTTATCAGGAATTATAAATCTCCAATAATTAAAGAAAATAAATCAGGTGTTTATAGATTAGATTGTGCAGATGGCAATTGTTTTTATATAGGTAGAACAGGAAGAATTTTAATGTTAGAATCTGTGAACATATTCATTCATCAATGGAAAAACCGATTCAAATCATCTTAGGGAAAATAGTCACTCTTTCAATTCAGAATTCAAAATCCTACATTCTGAGAATAGAGGTATAAAACTCAACCTTCTGGAAGTACTTGAAATTAACAGATTTAGGTATCCACCGGGAATTCTTAATGATCAAGTAGACATAAATAACTCACCCTTATTAAATTTATTTCCTAAACACTAGTTCAAATACAGATAGCTCTGCGTGGATTGCCCCTTAAGTATTTGTTAGTAAGATATATTTGTAATATTCATTCGCTCTTGACAAAGGTACTGTGTATCAAAACGCGTCGACCATTTAATAATATATTTTAGTAGAAATCATCGTTTACTTGTATTTGTGAAAATAGATTTCTATCATATAAAAGCCTCGTCAATTGAATAATATTAATTAGTTAATTAATTAATCAATTAGTGAATACTTCTTGTTGATTGAGTTACTTTACTGAAATAATCCCCAAAATAAGAGGCTTGCAAAGATTTGATTAGCTCATCTGAAATCTTTCTTTCTAATTTTCAATAGAGCAATATTTATAAGTATGACAAAACAATTACCTTTTTCTCTTCAATGAATGATTGTATGTTTCTCCCTCTTCATCCGTATAGCTATCTTCATTCGCAGCATCTTCAGTACTATCAAGAACATCTCTAGTTTCTGAAGTGGTTCTCTTTCTAACATCATTACCAAAATGGTCTGTGAGATTGCCGTTCTCTGGAGATCTATTTATATCCATGAATAAATTGCCATTTTTCAACGCAGACACCTTCCTCGCCAGAGTTTCCAAGTTGTCCTCATCACTGTACCTGATTTCATCAGGATTACAGTTTCCATTATCCTCTGGATCTAAAGTACTGGAGCTGCATCTCGTGAAAATTGGTATTCCTTAAAAATGGTTTAATATTTATCAATTTATAATAATATTCTGTATTCTATAGACGAAAAGATCCAAAGGTTTTCTATGAAGAATAGGATTTTACCCATTCTTCAACAAAAAGCAGGATATATTTTTAAGTATCAAATTCAAACAATTCAAACCTACCTGGATTAATAGGTTGAAGCATATAATGGAGTTGTACTTTTCCATTACCATTGGCACCCTCATCTTCATATTCATTGGCAAATTGCTGTTCTAAAATTACTCTCCTCGGCATGGTCGTCTTCGCCGAAGGTCCTACAGATGAGTTTTGGCTTATGGGGCTCATGTCAGTCTCACTAAAGTCCATGTAATCAGTTTGAGTCCCAGCATCTATAAGCATCGAAGTTCTGTAACTTGAACTTCTTGAGCAGGCTGAAATTCTAGGAGACCCAGAGTTTGTCCTGTGATGTCTTTTACGAGATTTAACCGTTTGTGATTGTGATGTTGAAGTCTGAGCCTCAGAGTCTGCATGTGTACTGTCTCTCTCAAGGCAAGTGAACACTGGAGGTCTAAGTTTCGATGGACACTGGAATAAATGCATTATAAGTACAAACTTGAATTTCAATTGCATTATTTGGACATAACTATATTTGGGAAAATGTCTCATCTTATGTATTATTTCAAATCTAATTTTTTCACGGGATTAAGTTCTAAAAGAACGTAAATATAACTGGATGAAAAACTGTCTCATTCTTAAACATGAACAAAAAATTAAGAAACATATGAATTGTAGTGCTCAACATGTATATTCTTATTGAATAAGTAAAATTAATTAACACTCACTATTTGTGGGCTATCAGGGCTTGTCAGACTATGTTCTGGACTAGTAGGCGTTGTACTTTGTGCGCTTTTCCTTCTCTCATTCTTCTTCATGAAGGTCCTGCTGAAACGCGTTTTACTGGGAATATCCCTCTTCCTTCCACATTGTTTATATTCCCATTGTTGTTTGACGGAAGACAATTCTAACTGCATTTGAACAACTTTCTCCAGTTTCCTATAATACAGTTCTCTGATATCTCGGATGTGTTTAATTTCCATTTCCCTTGTCCTGAGTAGTTGTTCATGTTCATTCTGTATGTCCATTTTATGTTTTTGTAAGTAGGCTTTGAACTGAGTCATTTCAGTCTTGATTTCTTTCTTCCACGATTCTTGGGTAGCAAAGAATTCTTCGTCTTTGAATTTAGACAGGTACTGAAAGGATAATAGTAAATTTTAGATATGAAAAAATCGACATGATAGATTTTATGTGAAAATGGTACTTACTTCTTCGGAAGCTATTTCTAAATGATTGCACAATAACTTGAAGGATGGTCTCTCCTTCGGATTCATTTTCCAACATAACTGCATAATGTATTTGAAACCTTCAGTACACGTAGATGGAATAGGAGGTCTTAGTTTTCCACAGCCCACTAGATACATGATTGCACTCTGTTCCATTCCCTCATAAGGCACTTCGCAAGTCAGCAATTCCCACAACACGATTCCAAACGACCAGATGTCCACTTTTTCGGAGCAATTCTGCTCCCGGATGACTTCAGGTGACATCCAAGCTACCGTTCCAGCAAAACTCATCTTCTCGCTAACTCCATTCCATGTTCTTGAAGTTCCAAAGTCGCTGATTTTGATTATTTCATTTTCTCCTATCAGTACACTGAAATAGAAGAAGAATAGTTGTTACCTTTTGCTCAGTCGTCATATGAAAATCATCAGCAGTTATTTTGGTAATAAATTAATATTAAATAATGGTGGTAATAGTTTTCGAACTAGATAACACGATGAAGAAATTATGAAACAAAATATTGGTTTTTTGTATTCTTCGTGAGACCATCAGAACATTTTATGCTACTTTTTTCCATGCAATGGATTTTGTTTAACAATACTTTGTTGAAATTCAAATGATTTGCAGAAGTTCAAGAAAGTGACAGATTGGTTGCATCCAGTATATCACTGCGATGAGTATATGTGTAGCTGCTCATTTAGGGATGCTCAAAGATGTTTCTGTAACAGGAGATACCAAAACATTCGTAGTATCACATACTGTCCAATAAATCCGATTCAATTTTACCAACACGTAACATATTTAAGACAGATACACTGTTGATGTTCGTCACCATTATCTGCACTTCATAAAATTCTCTTATTGGCGAAAAATAATAAGAATTTTGAATTAATATAAGTTCAGAATATGTACTGCATCCTCTGAAGAGTTAATATACATATTGCTTTTGATTATTTCCTTAAGTGAGTACATCCAATTATGAGTAGAGCACCCAATCATACTGGAAAATCAATTTTCTGGTATTCACACCATATTCATGTATAGTATCTATCTTGAATGGTGGTTGAAGATTATGGCCTTCACCAATGAAGATTTTGTCTTCACACTTTATGCTTCAAGCAGAACATCTAATGTTTCGGATAAATGCTTAACTCACTGGACAGGTTTCTCCTAATAAATAATAACTCATGTTCAAAGTGTAAAAAGCCTATCATCAAGAGATTGTATATAATTTAACAATTTGAATGTTTTCAAGCCATACTTACTTTGGGCTCTTCAAATCCCTATGGATTATTTTGTGTGCATGTAGATAAGTCATTCCACTTGCTATCTGCTTTGCCCACGTTACTACTCTGTTCGTCGTTACTACATTTTTCTGGTTTTTGAGCAAATTAAATAGAGGTCCGTAAGGGCAAAATTCCATTATAATACTGTAACAAGGAGCTTGAGTACAAACGCCTTTGAATTTGACTATGTTTGGATGGTTTAGTTTACGAAGATTCTTTATATCTGTTTCTTTAATATCTGATACTTTTTTTACGGCAACTGGTTCATTATTAAGTTTTCCAGAAAAGACAGCACCTTGTCCACCACATCCGAGGTAGGTAAGATCCGTGATTTGTTCGAAGGAGATTTCCCAATCATCTGAAATATGAAAATATGCTTATTATTTACGATTTGCTATTCTTATAGAACGATATGAGTTTTCAGGAGTTGTTTGGGTCCAATAAATACTTGATGATCAAACTCAAACAAATATATCGTGTGCCAAAAGAGGAAAATTTATTTTAATTGCGATAATTTTAGTTTAAAATATTGACAAATAGATAATCTTTGCGTTAAAAGAAATATAAAATTCTCCTTCTCATTGATAAACGTTTACAAGATGATAAGTAAATGTTCCCAGGCCAAAGTTATTACGTACTTCAAAACATCAAAGATAACTTGATTGATACAAATAAATATTTAAAATATGGGAAAGCAACTATTTACCTACATCGCAAATTTCAAGCGGATCTTATAGAGCTTTAAAATGCATTTAATAATAATCCACAATTATTATGCAATAGTAAGGCTTTGGCACCTAAAACAATTAAGATGGTTAAATGAATTCAAAGTACATTTGTTTTCGATAAAAAGCGTATAAATCGCAAAGAAGACTTTTTTCTGAAAAATCGTTAGAAGGTCCTTAGCATTATTATAACTATTAGACCAACGCAAGAATATAAAGTAAGTTAACAACTCGAGAAGTTTTTTGATTCTGTTCTCCCCATATTCATTTGATGGTTTAAGAATGAACTTTGGCCTTAGAAGGGTCGCTATTATTCACTGCAGCAGTACTCCTACGAATATAACTTATTTTAGCCTAATCCAGTATGATTTGTTATGATGTACAAGCGCATATAGTATTGAGGAAAATAAATCGTGAGTGGATGAAGAATGTACAAAGAATTTGTTCGTAATTCATACTAGGAGTGAAAAGGTTAATGTTTGAGCAGGAAAGATTGAAAATCATACCATAAATCAATTTTCCATTGATGAAAAGTTATGAAAAATCTCATCGAAGATGATATGGTTTCAGCAAAATGGAGATTGACCTTTTATCAATATCAGGCGGTACCTCAACCGGATATTTCCAAATTCGTGGATAGGAAGACGAGATTGACGGAATGGCAAGCACGACCCCCCCTGATCAGACTTTTTCCAATGAGGATATATCAAAAGCACAGTATACTAAGCTGAATTTCTTGACTTAGCTGACCTCAAAAGAAGAATAATGTTTGTAATTAGATCCGTCACGCCTTGTGTTGAGTGAGGTTGAAAAAAAGTATTAAGAATTACAGCTTTTTACATTTCTATATATATTATGCAATTTTAATTTCTTAAGGCTATCATGCGAACTTTTGGGTATCAACCCAGTCGAAGATATGATGACAGGAACGATATCTATTTTATCGAGGTGCTACCTCTGCTTGATCTCAATAGCAAGGTCTGTGTATTTGGACTTTTTCTCCTGGAACCTGTTCAACACGTTGTAATCATTGGGTATGGCGACATCCACCAGCATAGCTGTTCTGGCTTTCTTATCATACACCACTATGTCCGGCATATTATTCGTCGCCATTCTGTCAATAATAACAGGCCTATCGTAGTAAAATCTGAAATAGTCATTTTCCAATACTGGCACCAGTTGATACTTGTAATTATGCCTGGAAGGCATTCAGATGTCCGTACTTGTGTGCAAGTTTCTGATGGAAAATGTTACACACTTGATTATGCCTGTGAAGATAGTCCGTTTTGGCCAGTTGTTTGCAGCCGGAAGAAATATGCTGCATAGTTTCCGATCTTATGTTTCCTGCAGTTTGTAATGTTCCGTCCTTAACTATAAATTCTTCATAGTTGTTTGTATAGATGACTTGGTCTTGAATGGCCATAAGGAATCCTTCAGTTTCCACGAATACTTCCCCTTTCATGAACCATTTGTTGGAAGCTTCTTTGTCGATGTGTGGCTCATTGGTCTCATCGTGATGTCATCCAATGAATTCTTTTCTTGACCATTGCTCTTGTTTTTCAGTATCTGATAGGAACGGTACATTCAGTAGGTTAGCAAGATTCAGAGGTGTATATCCCTTATCAGCCAACGATGTGAATGTCAAAAGTGCGAGCTTTTGCAAAGAAGAATTCTCTGAGATTTTTGATCTGTTGGGTATGCAAGTTGACAACATCCATCAATCCGCGTCCACCACACCTTCTTTCCGCTTCAAAGTTGCTCTTATCACGGACGATTTTGGATGGTGATTGTTGTATTTTGTCAGCATCGTTTGGGTCTGCCTTTGAATATCATCCAGTTCAGTCCTAGTCCATTTGATTATTCCAAATGAGTGAAGCAACCTAGAATGGCGTAGGTGTTAATCGATTTGACTAGATTCCCCGAACTCAACATTGAACATTCCAGTTGTGTTTCACCATCTATGCATTTCCCTCTTCAAATGTTCAGGGTCTTACATTTTTCAATCCCGAATTCCATATGAACACCTGCCGAGAATTTACTGACAGTTTTCATCCAATTATTTCTTGTTCGAAGCATATAATTTGATGTCATCCATATACAGCAGATGGGAGATTGTGTAATAGTTACTATCTGCTTTTATCCTAAATCCGTATCATGTTCTATTAAGCATTGAAGAGCCAAACATAGCCATAATGGACTAAAAGAGTCTCCTTGAAAAATTCCACGACGTATGGGTATCTCGTCAGTTTTAATTGGCTTATTGTTTATGTTGACTTTCAGAGACGTGCGCCAGTGTGTCATTGTTGTCTTCAAAAATTCTACCAGGACTGGATGGATTTTGTATATTTGTAACAAGTCGACAAGCCAAGAATGGGCGGTACTATCGAATGCCTTCAGATAATCAAGAAAAGCTCCGATGCCCCCCGTGTGCCTGTTTCATTATCACAGAATCAATGATGAGTTGTTCCTCGCACCCGTGGTGTTTCCTTCTGCTCCTCTGCTAATATTTTGTTATCATCAAGGTGTTGGTATAGTCGATCGAATATGCATGAGGTGAGTATTTTGTAGAGCGTTGGCAGGTAAGTGATCGGCCTATACTGAGACGGATCTTGTGTTCTATCACTCTTACGAAGCATATACGTTAAGCCTTGTGTTAGGGAAGTGAGTGTTTTCCCAGGATGTTGTGGAACATTGAACTTCTTGTACCAGTAGTTGTGGATATTATCTATACCTGTGGCTTTCCAATTGTTGGTCGCTCTAACTACTGTTGTGATTTCTTCCTCCGTTATTCCTTCGAAGTTCATATGTCTGATATCAAGGCGTTCTTTTTCATTCGTGATCCATATAGTACCTTTATTGTGTTCTTTGGCATTCGACCATAACGATGACCAATAATCGGTCAAGTACTGTGGGTCAGATATTTCTCGGTTATTGTTGTTCGCAGTTTTGTTATTTCCCTTAGGAAAATTGGCCGCCGTTTGGAGGAACCTTTGGTTTTGATATTTCCTTTCAGTACTCTTGATGTATCTTGAGAGCCTCTTTGCCTATTATTATAATATAATAAAGTAACATAAAAGTTATCCTCATTTGTTGAATAATATTAGAAACCTATTGACCCAAAAGGCTAAATTTTCAGTGTACGTCAAAGAACAAAAGAATCAAAAATAGAGTTTTTCTAAATAGTTCCATAGGAGTCTAAATATTATATTGAGAATAAATAATTTGCAGAAATAAGTCCACCCTCGTACGTATTCCGTTCCTTCATATTTGATTTAAATGTTGATACTTGAATTGGAACTACGAATGATCCTTGAAATTTTCTACATATCTCTTGATTTGTTGACTAGAAGTTATGAAAATTCTATGACATTACAGAACACCTTATACGACTGACCTCGTTATCGACACACCTAAATCTTAAATGATTTTTTACAACACACATCTCAGATATGCTGCTTGGAATATTTAACAAATTGGATACAAATGACATTGATCTGAATTTGTCTGCTAGTTACAAGGCAACAATCGATTTTTCTAAATTCTTCAATTTTAAGAATTTCAGAAATGCAACTATGAATAATAAGTTTCATAAAACATCCTCTTCAAGAAAGAAGTGAGTCAAAATTTGTTTGTTCCGGCTTTTTTCGGGAAAAATTGATATATATCAGAAAATTTTCGAATTCTTTCAAATTGAGAAAACGTGATTTTTTTGTTTACTCTGGACTACATTCACAACGAGTAATAAGTCACGAAACGAAAATTTATAACCGTATGTTAGAAATCATCATCATCATCATATCAGCTCCGAGTCATCCACTGCAGAATGTGAGCCTCTCTCAAATCTTTTCCATTCTTCATCCGTCATGTGCGCGGTGATACCAGTTGGAGCCTGCGTATAGTCTGAGGTCATCTACCCATCGTTTTTGTGGTCTTCCAATGCGCCTCTTGCTTGTTCTAGGTCTTCAGTGCACTAGTCTATTTGGCCGTTCATCTTCTGTTTTCCTAGCTACGTGCCCTGCCCAACTCCATTTCAATTTACTAGTTCTTTCCATTATATCTGTAACACAGATTCTTCTCGTTATCTCTACCTTCTGGTCTCTCAAAGTCACTCCCAGCATGCCCCTTTCCATATGTCTTTGGGCAACTCTCAGCATTTCTGCGCTCTTCTCAGTTAGTGTCACAGTTGCTAGGCCATAGGTAATGACGGAACGCAGGAGTCGAACACCTTCTTGCGTAAAGAGATGGGAACATCTCTGTTCCTCAAAATGTTACTCATTTTTTCAAACGCTGTTCATCCAAGTCGGGTTCTTCTTTTCGCTTCAGCCACTTGGTTTTGTTTTCCTAGTTTTATAGATGACCGAGATAAATGTAATCTTCAACTTTTTCTATCAGCTGATTATCTATTCTCACCGGATTTTCGGTGTTGTTTTAACAGTTTTGTTTTGCTAAAGTTCATATGAAGTCCTACCTCCTTGGATGCCTCGTTCAGTTGAGTTAACATAGTTCTTAAATCTTCCTAGTTTGAACTGATCAACACCAGATCATCGGCGAACCGGGGATGATTCAGGTGTTTTCCATCTACATTGATACGTTTTTCGTCCCATTCTAGTATTTCAAAGATGTTTTTTAGAGCAAGAGTAAAGAGTTTGGGAGGTATTGTATCCACAAATACAAGTGAACGATGATTTCTATTAAAATATATCATTAAATATTATGTCTAACTGATCAATAATGATCAGTTAGACATAAATAACTCACCCTTATTAAACTAGTTTCCTAAACACTAGTCCAAATACAGATATATTTGTAGTATTCATTCGCTCTTGACAAAGATACTGTATATCGAAACGCGTCGAACATTTAATAATATATTTTAGTAGAAATCATCGTTTACTTCTATTTGTGAAATTGTATTTCTATCATGTAAAAGCCTCGTTAATCGGATATTGTATCCCATTGTCTTACTTCCCTCTGAACTGGAATGTCTTTCGTCTGCATCTCTTCGCCGACCCTCACTCTCAATGTGGCGCTTTTGTCGATATTCCCCAAGAGGGTGGTGTATCTGGAGTCTATCCTTGCATCATTCAATCCTTTAGTTACTGCCCAACGTTCGATAAGATCGAAGGCTTTTTTGAAGTCTACAAAAGCCAGATGTAGGTTGATATTGTATTCACAACATTTCTCTATCAGAGTTCCAATGGATTGTAAATGGTCGATGGTGCTGAAACCTTTTCTAAATCCTGCCTGCTCGACGGGTTGATAAAAGTCGAGTTTATTTGTGAGTCGGATAGTTATTATCATCGTTAGCAGTTTGTAAAGATGTGAAAGGAGACTTATCGGACAGTAATTGCTTATGTCGTCTTTGTTGCCTTTTTTGAATCTTAGAACTACGCCATTTATCTGGGATTTTTCCTTCATCTAAGCATCGATTGAAAAGCACCCCCATTGCTTGAATCATGACGTCACCTCCAAATTTCTGCATTTCGTTTGTAATGCGGTCTTCCCCAGGGGATCTCCCATTTTTGAGCTGGTTCAGTGCAGATCTTATTTCTTCTGCTGTGATATCGGACATCTCTTCAGAGTTAACATTTGTGACTTTATTTCTGTTATTATCTTTGACATCAGGAGGTATTGGAAGTTCTGACACATAGAGTTCTTCGTAAAATCCCTCAATTACTCTAATTATTCAGCTTTATTAGTAACGATATCTCCGTTTACATTCTTGAGTTGAATTATTTTTGTTCTTCCTGAAGCTTCGAGTTTCGTTCTCAGAATTTTCAAATTTTTATTGCTTTCTATTGTTTCATTTATCAAAGTTGTATAGTATGTTCTTCAATCTTTTCTGAGCGATTTTGTTATAGCTCTATTCAAGGTACTATATTCTGTATGGTCTCTGTTCATCTGTCTTCTTCTATTCATCACATCAAGGGTTTCTTCACTTATTCTACTCTCTTTGTTGTTTCCTTTGCATGCTCACCTTCTTTGTTGCTGCTACGATGCTTTTTGTTTTTTTCCGTCATTTCATTCAATTCCAAGCCCTTTAGCTTCATGGCTGGCTCTAATCTTTTCACGAGTTCATTTTGATATAGCTCTTGAAATTGCTCCAGATCGAGTTTAGTGGGGTTTGTTTTCAATATCATTTTAGTTCTCGCGATTTTGGTGTTTACTCGAATCGTTGCCCTGCCAGTCTATGATCGCTTCCAGCTCTGAAGTTGTTTAATACTGAAACATCTGTGACAATATCTTTTTTACTGGACATGATAAAATCTATTTCACTTCGGACATGTCCACTCTTTCTTTTCTGACTTCTGATAATGGGAGTTCATGCAGATTAAATTTTCTTTTTGTAGGAAGTTTATGAGCTATTCGCCACGGTGATTTCTTTCGCCAATGCCAAATTTTCCGATGTTCTCGTGGACATTCTCCTTTGTCCCCACCTTCGCATTGAAATCACCGATAATTAAGCTGAATCGAGTTTTACGTTTTTCTTCTACGTAGGCTTTTGTTATATCTTCATAGAATGATTCAACTAGCTCATCTTCAGCTGAGCTTATTGGAGCATAGGCTTGGATGACCTGTATAGAGATCAGATGTTTTCTTCTTTTATTTATGGGAATAGCTACACCTCCTAGATGTGAATTTCCTTCTGAATTCATTTGGTATAAAACATGTCCTGAATTCAGAGTTGTGCATTTTTCTCCTGACAGCCTTGTCTCTGACAGTCCTACTACGTCCCATTTTATTTTCGACCATTCCTTTTCCAGTTCTAGTAGATGAACCTGTGTTCTCAGTGAAGGGGTGTTAAATGTTGCTATATAGAGTTTTTCATTTGGGTTATCTACGTGGTTAGATGTTAGAAATATAGTATAGAAACTGATACCCGTCCTATCCTTTCGACATGCAAAAAAACTAGGATATCAAATCAATGCTGAAAAACAATCCGTCTATATAAAAAAATTAAGAATTCGTGAAAAGAGGGTCATTCATCTTCAAAAACCGGGTCGACTCTAATAAAGTTACCTCTAAAGTCATTATAAATTTACGGAATCGACAGAAACCTGAAAAACTATTGTTTAATGAGATTTTATCGAAAATTAGAAACCAATTTTGAATAAATAATTCGAATTCGATTTATATATTCGGTACTGTTTTAGAAATACCTGTATTTTTCGGAAGTGAGCATCGATAAGTTGTTACAAAAAACAAGATCAACTAATAAAAAGGCTGGTCACGAGTTTTTAGAATGAGCCCGGTGAATAAAAGGCCTGATTTACTGACGGGTCCATAACAGAGACGGGTAGAGGATTCGTCGTCCACGATCCCAGGGCAAACATTACGAAGCACGCAGACATACTTTCTGCCAAAAAAGTACCGGGAATTGATTATTTAAAGAATCTGCTTAAAACGATTGCCAAAATTTTTGTCGTTGCTAAGTTGGCACTACTGTTTTCTATACTGACGCGGAGGTTGAACATCATTCAGTTTGTTCACAATGCTGGATTTTGTCAGTTCTCATCGCTTTGCGATTTTTACAATGGATAAAAATATCAAACAAAGAATTTGTCTCAACTTTTGTATTGCAAACGCAATTTCGTATGTCAAATCGCTAAAAATGTTACAGAAGGCTTACAGTGAATGAATTAAATAGCGTAAATGTCGCTAAAGTCATGCTAGAAGAAATCAATTCCGACTCCACATTCATGAAACGCATTGTAACCGGTAACGAGACATGCGTTTCTGAATTTGACATGCAAACCTATCAACAAGCTTTGGAATGGCACCTTCCAAATAAACCAAAACCGGAATAATCCTTTGAATATTGCGGTCTGGACAATCTCGGAATTCTTTCCAGAAGGTCATACGGTAAATAAAAAACATTACCTGAGCGTTATGAGCCGTTTGAGCGGGTAAATGCGCCATCTTACGATACTATCAATGTGAATAAATTTGTGACCAAAAACTCAACAAATACCGCCGAACAACCACCGTATTCACCTGATATGGCTCTGGGTGACTTTCTTCTTTTTCTAAACCTCAAATGACCACTTCGAGGTACCCGTTTTGAATCGATGGGATACACCAACATGAATGCGAGTGCAGTACATCAGTACTTACAATACCCGCAACTTCATATCCTAGCTTTAACGAAAACTCAAATAATGTCAACAACAGACCCCACCTATCTCTCAATCAATCAATCAATCAATCAATCCATTTATTTGTTCCATATAAACATAAATTGTTGTAGAACACGTCATCATAAACATAAAATACGTAGAAACAAACAGTGTAAACAAAATAAAGACCTAACAATAAGAGACGAAATCAGCTTAGACAAATATTGTCCTCAAAATACTCCTGGAGAGTGAAGTATGGTATCCTCCTAAGGTAAGTATTCAATCTTCTTCTCAATTTATTTTGTGGCCTCTCTCGTGCCTCCTGTTGGAATGTGATTATAAATTTTCACCAAAGCATAAACAGAGTTTTTCTGAAGGTAAGTATGCCTAAATCTGGGTAGCCTCATATCGTTCTTAGCTCTTGTGTTATGCTCATGTTCACGCTTAGTCTCTATTATTAACTCTGAACATAATTGCTTCATAAACATATAAACTCTCAACAGTTAGCACTGATCTTTCCACAAAGTGAGCCCTGCATAATTGTGTTTTGCTCGCCTTAAGAATCCCACGAATACATCTCTTCTTCAACAAAAGGAGCCTCAAGATATCCGATGAATTCCCCCATATAACTATCCCGTATCTCAGCCTACTATCAATGTATGCATTGTATGAGGTAAATGCTGTGGAGACATTCACAAGTTCGGACAGTATTCTTAGTGCATACACATATCTGGCCATATCATTTGCAAGTTGGTCCACATGATCACCCCAATCCAGTCGATAGTCAATCGAAACACCCAGGAATTTAAGGCTGTCAGATGAAACCATGGCAGTCTTATATCCATGAGATATGGGTATGTGCTCTCTTCCATATGCAAACCTGACAAGTTTAGTCTTATGACTGTTCATTTTCAAATCATTTCGAGAAAACCAGGCATCAAGATCGACAAGCACATCGTCCACTACCGAATCCAGAGAAACCGGATCGGCGAGCACCAGAGAAGTGTCGTCGGCAAATTGGACCATGAATTCAGTTGTACAACCAGGTAAGTCATTGGTATAAATCAGGTAAAGGAGGGGACCCAAAACCGACCCCTGCGGCACCCCCTATCAATAGTCAACATCGTTGACTGCAGTGTCTTCCCAGTTGTAGGTTCTTTAGTCTCAGCAGCCAAAAATCACCAGTCTTCCACACTTTGCGTATAGGACTCACATTGAGATCTTCCTGATAAATAAAACCGAAGCAGATCCAACTCATCTTCAATTTGCATAGGCGTACTGCTTTCAAAAACAAATATTTTATGACAGCTCGAGACTTGATTTTGTCCATTTTCACACTCACACTCATACCAACTCACTCAAACGACTGTTCCATAACAACTGCGCGTCCAAAATGATTGAAACTTTGATGAATAACTGTCAACAGATGAACAATGAAAATGCACTAGCTTTTATTGGCGAGTGCTTCCATCATCACGTAGAGGTCGGATACTTTTCAGACCATCCTGGTACATCACTTGCTGGACATTATTTTCCATTCTTAATGTTTCACAAACAATTTTTTCCGAAGCAGTTTCGAACATGTAGCAAGATAAATGGAATTTTCAATTAATTTCGAGTTATCTCGAGAATATTTCAGAAGACCAATTAAGAAATCAACCATGATTATTTAGTACACTATACGACCGCACATATGTGGTATACTCATGAATATTTATATATAATGGTAGCTGCTAAGACAGGTGCGTTGCTCACTGACCCTTGACGCTAGCGGTCATAAATCGAACTAACATGTCTACGCCTGTAGCTGTCTCTGTCTTCTGTTTGTTGTTCAACTTAAGACCATTCGTCCATAATAATGGAATCATTAGAACTCATTGAAACCAAGCCCCTGAACTGTGGGATACATTTAAGGACATTTTATAATGGAAAAATGAAAACACTATCTTTATCAAACATAAAGCATCATTCACTATGTTCCTGGGATGTAATAAAACAATTACTTTTAGGCAAATGTCCACTTTTCTCATTTAAATAGATTTCTTCGAATAATGGACTGATTCACTCTATTCGTACATTTTCATGCCTCCATTGTAGAAGATTTCCTCGATTACCATCGGCGTTTCTTAATTATTCCTTATTCCAAGCACTTAATAAGAGTCAAACAACTAACAAATAGATGGCTGGAGAAATATTAGGTAATACCAACCTTTGTAAATGTCAAAATTTCATGACGTTCAGTAATTTTCGAGATATTGGCGTTAATGTGACGCTACTTTTGTGAATTTATAAACAAGGAATTGGAACGAGTTTCGTAACTATTCGATGGATTAGAAACCGAACAAACCCAGGAATGGCTTGGAAAATGTTGCTGGGAAAATTGTTCTTCGAAAACAACTCTTTTCTGATGGTGTGCTGCTTTCAAACGTGGTCGTACGACCACCGGAGACGCAGAACGCTCTGGAAGGCCAAAAAGGTGATTACACAAGAGATCATCCAAAAAGTGATGAAATTTGTTATGAGTGATTGCAAAGTGAAATTGAAGGAATAAGCTGACATCCTAAAGATATCAAAAGATACAGTATCCAACATTTTATAAGAAAATTAAGAATTTTTTCGAAGTGGATACCATGTTTACTCAACTGACGAATCTGAGCGTTGTTTGAAACTTTTAGAGCACGATGAAATGGTTTTTGCGACGATATGTGACCATGGATGGAACATGGACCCACCACTTCACGCCAGAGTCGTAAAGAATATCTGCTGAGTGGGGAGCAGAGGGCGAAAGACTTCTAAATCGTCAAAAAAAACCTAAAATCGGCTGGCAAGGTTATGGTGTTTGCATTCTGGGTTACGCATAGAATATTGTTCATCGACTACCTGAAGAAAGGCCAAGTGAGTGACAAAATTACGCGCTAAAGACCGCATATGGCAAAGAAAAAAATATTGTTTCATCAAAACACACCAATACTGAAGTCAGAAAATCCCTGGCAAAAATCAATGATTTGCTCTTAGAATTGTTGCCGCAACCACAATTTTAACCAGATCTAGCACCCAGTAATAACTGGCTATTCTCTGATTTTAAAAAATTATTCCAGGGAAAGATATTTGGCTCGGAGGAAAATGTTATTACTGAAAATAACGCCTACTTTAAGAACAAATATAAATCGTTCTACAAGAAAGACAAAATGCTGGAATGACGGTATCATTGTAGAAGGATATATATATATATATATATATATATATATATATATATATATATATATATATATATATATATATATATATATATATATATATATATATATATATATATATATATATATATATATATATATATATATATATATATATATATATATATTATATATATAGGACCTTTCAACCCATGTGTTACTTCATTCATCTTCTGCAATTCACGTATGAGTTCTTGTATTTTTATTTTCACATCGAAGGCGAATTTATTTCAGGTCGAGAAAAGATGAAAAACGAAACATTGGTTTCCTTTGGACATAACGAATCTTGTTGTGATATTCCTGACTCAAGTTGTTCTTTCAAAACATCTATCAGTACCAGGTAAATTAATTTTTGAAGCATCTAATGTTGGAATAACTTCTTATATTGAAACTTCGTCTCTGTAATTTGCTGAAATGGCTGCAAATGTTCTCGATTGACTAATATCTATTATTATGAATATCGAAAATTTCAGCACTGCTGATGAAACGTTCAACAGACCATATAATTTTTCGATGAAAATGTGTTAATTTCATCAATCTTCCGTTGAGGTTTTCTATAGTTTTTTTGACCCAACTTTACGAAAAATTTATTCAATCTTTAAAGAAACAATGAATGTAGGAGACGATATCCATATTTCAAAATATAAAAATCTCAATTAAAACGATCTTCTCAAAATTATATAGCTGAGAAATCGAAGATTCTTAGAGAAGAAAATATTGAACAATATTTAGAAAATGCTCCGGACGAGATATATTTAGCTATGAAGGTCAAAAAAAATTATAATTTGAATAAAATTTTCATCGAATTCAGTTTATATTTGTAAGTCACTTTTGTCATTGGTGTTTTAGGTTAAGTTAGATCCAGAATAATATACTGACCACTGTTTCGGCCGTACTTCAGGGATAACGATAGTAAATGTAGATTGATATTCGCTAGCGCGCGCGCTCGGAACTTTCCACTCGTATCTAATCTTTTCATTTCAACCTAGTTACAGAATATATTATTCACGGTCATATTTTCGATTTACGAAACACAGAATGCTAATCTAGTAATAGAAATCTGACGGTATGACGGTATCAACGAATAGAATTCGATTACATAAAAATATACAGGGTATTCCATTAAAACCAAGTTTATTTTATAACTTGAAAACTCCTCAAATAAATCTGGTAACACCACTGAATTAATTCCCCGTTAAAAAATCTGTGCGATTATCTTTTCTCCATTGGAGGATAACCGACATACAAGGGGTATTTGAAAATTAAAAACCTTGAAAATCATCCCGTATCTCGAAAATAAAGAAATCGAGGAATTTTTTTGACAGCCTCTGTTGTTTCATCAAAAAATAGCACCACTTCCTGAAATTCGCATCCTTCTACCCCTATTAGTTTGAAAGTTATCATTAAAGCGCAACGAATTTGGGACAACTTGTACAGCATATGTTAAAAGAGTTGCAGTCAAGACATTTCAATAACATTGCTTGATATACGTAACCGTAACAATTGATCTGTTGAATATAGTCAAGAATATAACGTTGAAAGAATATTGATTTATGTTACAATCCTGATAAGAGCTCATATACAAATAGATATAAATCACTATCTCCTCACCTTGTTCATTTCTGATCTCGTGCCCTCCTTTCCCAATTATTGATAACACAGGTCGCAGGCAACCGAAGATTCCAGTCATCCACCCCTGCTTGATGTCGTAAGGGGGAGGAGGCGTATCCGGTGTACCAAAAGGGGATGATTTCTGCATCCCCTTCGTAGGAATGTCGATAGCAACCGCTGGCTCACTGGAGCTCTTGTGGATGGTGAATTGCTCTAGTTGGCTTTGTATCCTCAACATACTGGAAAATGTACAAAAATGTGTTAGATTCTGAATAGGAAATATTTGGTAGCGCATAACATTGAATATGTTGTTGGTTTAATAATCAAGACTAAAAGATTTTCGAACTTAATTGAAGTATGAAAGGTGAATATTAGATAGTTATCTAAACCTATGTGAATGCTTTGAACATTTTCGATCTAACTCAGAGATGACGCCGAAAAGTTCAATTATTTACTCAAACATTATAGTAATATCCCAATTTAGTTTGCATGACAAGTTTCTGGTATATTGCTCTCGTGTAAACCTATTGAAAACGTTTGCATCAAAATAGAGACTTTTGAGGTTAGATTAACAAACCACAAAGATATGCACAATTGAAGAGAACAATTGAAAAAAATATATAGGAGCGCTGAAATCTGTCTCTATATATAAAAATTTCGTGTCATATTTGTTGAAATTGAATTGAATTGAAAGACAGGATAGCTTTTATTTCAACTTATTGCCGCAATAATCTTTCATTACAAATTATGGGTATTAAAAGCTAATCGTTTAATTTCTATAAGTTTCTAAAAATTTGCGGTGTGAGTTAGTTTATCGACATAACGCTACAATCCTTTAGTGTCTAAATTGATAAGCATCCATTCGATAGCGGGTTATTCCCCAATTCCGATTACCTTCAATAGATTGCGTTCATGGGAGACTTATCGTTTGGTAGCTGCGCCATACATTTCGTACAGTACAATGAAATTTACAACTGTTATTTAAAAAAAAATACTGCATTCGGAGGACAGATTTGGACAATCAAATTAGATATATTTTGCAAATATTCATTTCGATCAACAATTCTCTTAAAGTTACTTGCTTAGACAACCACAAATTCATTCAAATGTGTTTTAGTGAATTTCGAGGATTTAAACAATGTGTAGTTATGTAAAGTTAGAAAGAAAAGAGATAACGGAAAACCATTCCATTTCGTTTCCAATATTTATTACAATATTTATTATTACAAGTTTCTGTGTTTTGCGCAAGGACGTATGTCGCGTGTTCACTAGTCGATTTCTGTTTATTTATCCACTAGAAAATAAAACGGAAAAATGTAACAGAACAATTTACATTAAATGTTGGCTACATTCACTTTTTTTTGAATAAAATTTGAATTATAAATTAAAACATAGTAGATTGGGGTGTGCGTGTTTTATTGTGTATTTCATTTGTGATTATGCAGTTTATATACTTGCAAAGTATGTTCATATAATGTTTAAAGACGTCCACCTTCCGAATTAACGGCAAGTGCAAAGATTTCTCTGAATCTCTAACAGATATTATCATGAAATTTTTTACACTATTGATGAGAACACTGACAATCTGCTTTTTCCTCAAAAATAAACAAGGTCATTGTTTTTTGATGTCATGTATTAAGTGCGCAACTAAGTTCTCGCTGTTTGTCAATAGATGGCTCCAGCAGTAAGTGCTGGTCATCCTACCCCACCCGCCATATTCTCCAGATATTGCACCATCCGATTATTACTTGTTCCGTTCAATGGCACATGGTCAATTTTTATATCGCCATCAGATGAAGCGTCAAATTTCAGATGGAATTGTATAAGCATGTGCTATACCCATCTCTTATAGTTCCGAAATAATTTGGGAATATATTGAATTTTCATGATTTTGCAAGAACTAACAGAGAATGCTTTGAAATTTTGAATCAAGTAGCTGAACTGGATACGCTCACCTGACAGGTGCCTAAAATCAATGTACTTGTCACTTCGTTCATTCGAATTTGATATTTCAACAAGAATTGTCGTTATTTCAGATTGAAAATATCCAAAAAATACAACACATTTGGAATTACACCACTGGTTATTCAAACGAAAATATATTTTAACTTTTTTAATTCATTTTAGAATGTCAACATACGAATAAATGATAGCAAACATCATGGGAGGAAACTAATTTACGATCTGAATAAATTTTCAATATGGGCCCCATTTTGCTCGATACACTTGACAGCTTGTATACGAACATGATGAGTTGCCCTCCTAGTTTCCTCAGGATCAATATTACGAAAAGAATTATGAATGCGCTCTAGTAACTCTTCTTTACTTCTTACAGAAATAAGATACACTTCACTCTTGATTTTGCTCCAAAAATAAAAATTTAGGGGCGTCAGGTCCGGAGAACGCGGAGGCCATAAATTTGGTCCTTGATTACTCCACCATCTATCCTCGAACATTTCTGTTAGCTGGCGATCTACAACTCGAAATTTATGTGCTGGTGCATCATCCAGTTGGTAATAGCAATCCCTCAGAATGTTAAGGGGTAATCCATCTAAAAAATTTGCTAATGTTCCTCTAAAATTTCCAGGTATCTTTGTCAATTAAGATTTTCCTCATAAATGTGATTGCTTCTAATCCTTCGAAATTTTGTTTTACTCATAGGCGCCAAATTTGGAAATTGATTATTGAATTGCCTGCAAGTTCTATCCACCACTTTTTGACATTCGCCTTGAATTAAAAAGAGATTAAACATATCCTCGTTTGAATAATCTGCCATTTTATTTATTATCCATCTGATGTTTTTCAAAAATTTTCACTTCAAATTACCAACAATTCTGTCAGGTGAGCGTAGCCAGTTCAGCCATCTGGTTCAAATATTTCAAAGCATTCTTTGTTAGTTCTTGCAAAATCATCAAAATTCAATATATTCCTAAATTATTTCGGAACTATAAGAGATGGATATAGTACATGCTGATACAATTCCATCTGAAATTTGACGCTTCATCTGATGGCGATATAAAAATTGGCACGTGCCATTTGAAAAAATTGAGTTATTGCTGTTTGAAAAAGGCCTAATTAAAAAAATCATACAAAACAACGCAATAAACATTTGACATGTGTAGATTGCTTAAAAAATTCCTTGATCCTTCTTCTATCCACCCAAGCAAAAATTGTGTCTGTAGTGCAAAAGATCTACGAGCTACATTTTTTTTAAATGTTCCTCAAAAATCGAGTTTATAACTAAAATAAATAAATCTGTCAAAAGTTTTGACAGATAAGTGCCAACAACTTGGGTATTTTATGCCTTGCTCAAATGTCGGTTCTAGATGTATAATAAAAAAGGTAGATTGCCATTTGAGATAACAAACTGATGATCCACTTCCAGTATAACAGGAAATGGTATCACGTCGAATATTAAATATTTTAATCCAATTGGAAATCGCTAGTTATGGCCGCGTATAAGATTTCAGCTTGATATTGTGATTGGAACTCAAAAATTTTTTAACGGACGGTCCCGGTGGATATCCCTGTATAGGTGGTAGCAACTGAACACACCTTGTAGAACAATCAATGTTCAGTTAATAATCCCAAAAAATTTATGACACTTTCCTGCCCCTTCGCGAATCCTTTTCATCAGACAAATAAACCACTCTGTCATATAATGTGGCATTTTCACGGCATAATAAAACTTTTGGCGGCCTATGCCCATCCACTCCCATAATATTTTAGACCGACAATAACAGCAAGGTATTAAAAGATAAAATGCATTTCTGTATGCACCCCGATGTTATGGAAAATGCGAGTCGCCGCTATCGTTCGAAATTTATTAGAAGAGGGGTGTAGAAAATCGATAAGGGTGAAAATGTCATTAATGGCGCTCGCCTTCGACCTATCCAAGTTGTTTGGAACTCACAGCCATGTATCTAGTTGGCTATAGCAATCGGGAATTCCCTGTCCCTTGTTTTCGCTTCCGTAATATTTTTGAAGTGGCATGCAATAAGAGATAAAGATCGGATATAAATGGAATTTCAATCTATTTTTACATATAAATGAGTGGGGTTTGGTTACCTCAAACAATACAATGATAGTACATGCACCCCAGAAAAAAAAATTTACGAGAACATGAAAAAAATTTAAACAGGAAATATTTTTTTCTTCAGTTTTTATCACATATTTCTGTAGTTTCAGAGTTTTTCAATTTTATTTGGCGTTAAGTATGGTTAACAAAGATTTCAGAAGAAACCAAACTACGCATGCCATGTATCTGAGATAGACGAAAAGGTGGAAATTCTGGGATGGAAACTTTTGCTGAAAAACTTAAGCAGACACCTACAGTGTGCCATAAATTTATTATTTCCCCAACGAGTGAACAGGAGAGTTTGAAGACAAAGGAGGATTTTCGTGCTGGGGTTGATCCAATCAAATTAGCAGTTGGCGTTGATAGAGTTATGAATGGTAAAAATGGTTCAATAATTGTACAGTGTGGATCAAGAAAGGCTATAGATAAGGTGAAGATAGCTGTAGAGAAAAACATGAAGGATGAGTATAGGTGTGAGGAAACTAAAATGAAAAATCCGAGTGTGATGGTGGCTAATATCGATAATGATTTGAAGAAAGAAAATTTGTTGGAGGCGATTCGTAATCAAAATGAAATATTCACTGAGAATGATGAAATGAATCTCAAGATACTAAGAAGGTGTGGCAATGGCAGGAGTTCTTATTTTGTATTGGAGTGTAAGAATGCGGTATTCCAAAAATTTATGTATTGTGAGAGAGTTAATATCGGATTCAATAAATGTCCTGTTTTCGAAAATTTTTTCATACCGAGATGTTATAAGTGTTCGGGGTTTTACCATCGAGAATCAGAATGTAATGTTAAAAACAAGATCTGCTCTGGGGAGCACCTGTCTAGTGCCTGTAAATCTGCTAGACCGAAATGTTATAATTGTCATAGAAATAACGTGCGATACAAAACTAAGCTCGATGTTGGGCACGATGCCCTAGATAAGAAATGTCCCATTTATGAAAGATATCTGCAGCGCCTGAAGGATAAAATTAATTATAATTAATAAATAGTATCTCTTCTAATTTAAAAAAAGTTTTTTTTTTCTCTTGCTGTATAGTTTTCTTTTTTGTTTGCTATGAGGATTGTTCATCTAAATATTAGGTCGCTCGTTCCTTGTATGATCCATTTGAGGCAATGGGTAACTGAAAATGACATTGATGTGGTGATTATTTCGGAAACATGGTTATCGCCAGATATACTCGACACGGATATTTTCATACAAGGTTACAGAATATTTCGCTTGGACAGAAGTGCTTCTGGGGGTGGTGGGGTTTGTATATACTGTCGTGTGGCTCTGAGGGTTGTTGAAAGTATACCTTTTCAATCTGTTCATTCTGAGCAGCTCTGGTTTACATTGCATTCGCATTGGGTGCTTTGTATAAGGCTGGCTCGGCGTATGTGGACTTTTTCGGGGAACTAGAGGAATGTTTGGGTAACATCCTTTTGACTCACACCTATATTATATGTGCCGATTTCAATATTGATCCCTTTCAGGATACTTGCCAGGCCAGATATCTTACTAACATAATGGAAACTTTTGCATTGGTGCAGCCTGTTGACGAGCCGACGAGAATAACTAAGAACTCTGCTAGGACAATTGAATTATTTCTTTGCTCTGAGGAGCTCACTACAAGTGATTGTCGAGTTACAGATTTGAACATAAAGACGGATCACCAGATGATTCATTTGAGTTTAATTGTAGATGAGATTGTGAAGCAGCCAGAATATCTGAGTTTTCGTGATTTTAGGAATTTCTGGAGGGATTTGCTTTTGCAGGATTTAGCACTCACAGATTTTACCCCTATGATCAGAGATAGTAATATTTATAACAAATGTCGATTTTTTGAAAATTCGGTCTTATCCCGCTTTGATAAGCATGCGCCAATTAGAACAATTATTATCAAGAAACGTAAACCCCTGTGGCTTACTGACAATGTGAGGTTACTCGTCTCTCTCCGCGATAAAGCTTTAAATAACTTTAAAAAATCGAAATTCCCTAAAGATTTTGATTATTATAAACAGTTGCGAAATTTCACTAATACAGCCATCAGAAATGAAAAGCGTGGTTACCTTCGTTTTAAAACTGGGGCCAATACGAATCGTATATGGAAACATTTACGAGAGTTCTCAATAGGAGTGCGACAGATGGGTTTAATTCCTGAACCGATCAGTGACGTGAATGAAATGAGTAAATATTTTTCCAGTGTTTTTGCTGACAATCCTGTTCCAAGCTTGGAACTTTTGAATAAGTACGATGGTAGGCTGAGGGATTCTATATCAGTTCAATGGTTACTGAAAGTCAGGTTTATGATGTTTTAACTTCCATTAAGTCTGCCTCGGTGGGTTCAGATGGTATAAGTGTCAAGATGCTTTTGTTGTGTTCACCTTTTATCCTGAAGTTCATATGTCACATAATAAATTATTGTATCGTGAAGTCAGTTTATCCAAAGTCGTGGAAAATGGCTCATGTCATTCCGATTCCAAAACTACGCGATCCTAAGGATTACAAGGATCTCCGACCTATAAGTATATTGAGTGTCGGAGAGTATTTTGCCTGATATCCAGTCGGGTTTCAGAGGAGTCATAGCTGTACCACTGCCCTGCTCGCAGTGGTGGATGACATCATAAAGGCTGTAGACGATAATGAACTTTTGTTGCTCGTCCTACTGGATTATTCGAAGGCTTTCGATAAAATTAATCACGATTTGTTGTTGGCAATCTTTCATTATATTGGTTTCACTGAAAATACGGTTTTATTGTTTGAAAACTATTTGACTGGCAGAACACAAAGAGTTTTGTACGGAAAAATTAAGTCTGATCTTATAAGAAATTCCATGTGGAGTTCGGCATGGATCCATTCTCGGACCGATATTTTTTATTATCTATACCTTTCAGCTCATGTGTTGTTTAATTTTCTGCTCGGCTCATTTATATGTTGACGACTCACAGCTCTATTTACAGTTTTAGCGCGACTCACTTGATGAAGCTCTAGAAAAAATTAATATAGATTTGGATAACATCTTTAAGTTGTCGGAGAGTGTGTGTCTAAGCATTAACCCTTCAAAAACTGTAGTTATGCTATTTGGAAGGAAGGACATGACAGAGGCATGTAAAGATCTAGTTAAGATATCTGTGAATGGCGCAGTTCTTCCTCTGACTAGCGAGTGTCGTAATTTGGGTTTGATTATGGATAGCGATTTGAGGTTTGATTCTCACATAAACTTGCTACTTAAAAGGGCTTTCGTGAATATCAAATTGATTTATGGTTGCAAAGAATTTCTGGATATTCGACAAAGAAAAATGCTTTGTGAAACGCTGGTGTTGTCTCACCTCAATTATTGCGATACCGTATATGGCCCATGTCTGACAAAACAGAATGTGGCTCCAGTTCAGAAAATTCAAAACTGGTATGTTCGAATTGTTTTCAACCTTAGACGGACAGATCGCACGTCCTGCAGACCGCAGCAATTGGGTTGGTTGAACATGGCGAATCGAAGAAGGCTGCATATGCTGAGTCTGTTTTACATGATTTTGAATGAGAAGAAACCCTCCTATATGCACCGACGAATCAAATATAGAACAGATGGTAATAGCATCAACGTCAGGTTCAGACTTGCCATACCGCGTAATCGTGCTTCCATGTTTCAGCGTTGTTTTTCTTATATAATTGTAGAAGAAATCAATAAAATACCGAGTAGTCTTCTAGGTTTGAGTTTGGATGCATTTAAGAGGAGGGTGAGGCATTGGCTTTTTGAGAGTCAGTTAAGTGTGGTGTAGTCTTTTCTTGTTTCCTAATTTTTTTTCACCAGGAAGAAAAGATCTTATATATATGGAGTGCATGAATTAAGTTTGATTTATTTTAGTGTTTAATTCTTGTTTTCAAGATGAATAGCTGGTAAGATTAGTAATAAATATCTCTTACATAACGATGTTTCCGTACAATTGTGGGTACACTTGTCTAGTATTTGTTTCTATTTTATTCAGGTTGGATTAATCAGCTATGCTGTATCCTACCTTTTGGTATCTCTCAATGTACAGTAACACTCACTCATAATAAGTCTAAGACCTTTAATGTAATTGATAGTTATAATTATTATTTCTGTACAAGATGCCAATAAAATGCTATTATTATTTATTATCGTGGACTTATGCACTATCTCAGCTGTTAGCTGGGTATACTTTACCTTTCCCACATTTAGCAATCAAAGGGAAATTTTTCACGCCTATCAGAACACAAACAGGAGAGTCATCGAGGTTAGAGTAAAGTCACTTTGTAATTTGTTTGAAAAATGGGAACAAGCGAGTTTTGCGTGTTGAAAGAACATTGTTTTTAATGGTAATAACACCGTGAAGCCCAGAAATGGCTTGAAAAACGTTACCCGGATTCCTCTCGATCCAAACCAACGATTTGTCGGTGGTATGCAGAGTTTAAACGTAGCCGTTGCACCGGAAAATGTGAGTGTGTCAGAAATCGTAATGGAAAATCGCAAAGTGAAGATCTGTGAGATTGCAAAAATGACACATATGTCATCTGGAAGAGTATTTACAATCCTGCATGAAAATTTGAGCATGAAAAAGGTTTTCCCCAACTGGGTGGCGCGATTGCTTTCAGTGGTACAAAAACAGCAACGAATCGACGATTCAGAGAGCTGTTTATCGCTATTTACTCGCAATAAAAAGAATTTCCTGCATCGATACGTAACCATGGATGAAAAATGGATACATCATTTCACTCCGGAGTCAAATCGGCAATCATCTGAATGGCACATGACTGGTGAAAGCCGCCCAAAGCGTCCAAAAACGAAGCTGTCTGCTGGCAAAGTCATGGCTCCTGTTTTTTGGGATACATATGGCGTGATTTTCATTGAATACGTGGAAAATGTAAATCGATCAACAGTGATTATTATATTCACTTGTTGGTTGGTACGTTTGAAGGAGGAGATCGCAGCAAAACGACCGCACATGGAGAAGGAAAAAAATCTTTTTTCACCAAGATGAGTTGGGCTTTGATTTGCTTCCCCAGCTCCCCGTATTTACCAGATTTAGCCCCCAGCGACTACTTGCACTTTGCTGATTTCAATTAAACGCTCCAGGGAAAAAATTTCGCTCGAATAAGAAGGTCATTGCCGAAACTGAAGCCTGTTTTGATGCAAAGGATAAATTCTTCTATAAACATGGTATAGAAATGTTGGAAAGGCGTTAGAAAGATTGTATCACTTTAAAAAGCGATTATATTGATGAATAAAAATTACTTTTGAAAAAAGTTGTTTTCGTTGATTCATTGAGTCTCGGAACTTATTAAACGACGAGTTATATCGAGAGGTTGAGGCATCATTGCGGATTTCATTGCACCATTGCTTTTTGAGTAAATCTCGTGAAAAAAATGAGATCAGCGAAGAAATTTAAAAGGTATCATTTCAATAACGATTGGGAGGAAGAATTTTTCTTTTGTATGGTGAAGGATAAGTGCATTTGTCTTATTTGTCGTGCGTCAGTTGCATGGTAATTTAATAAATTATAACTTAATAAAAACTTAATTAATATTGATATAATAATTTTCCGCCACAGAGTGAATTAAGAAAACGAAAAGTAAGTGATTTGATATCTTGTTTGAAAAAAGAATCAACCATGTTCACAAGACCAGCCAAAAATCAAAAGCTGCTACGACGTCATTTGAAATATCTCTTATATTGGCGAAACACAAGAAACCATTCGAAGATGGATCGGTTGTGAAGTAAGCATTTATTGAAGCGGGTGAGACTTTATTTGGAGATTTTAAAATAAAACAGAAATCCTGTCTGCTATTAGAGAACTTCAGTTATCTCGTCCAACTGTCACAAGGCGTATTGAAGTCATGAGTCAGGACATGGCAGATAAACTAAAACATGATATCATAAAATGTACATACATTTCTTTACAGTTCGACGAATCCACAGGTATGACAGACACTGCCCAGCTGTGTATTTTTATTCGGATGGAATTCATCGGCTAAGGTCCCTTCATTTTTTTTATTCCAGTGCATTATACAGCAACAAGTTTTGTGTTCAAAAACTTTAAACGCGGTGGAAATTATGGGCATTGCAACAAAAACTGTAAATTCCTTTCGTGTACGTAGCTTGCAACGACGGCTCTTCAAGTTGCAGTTGGAAGATAGGGAGTCAGCTGAACACACTGATTTAGTTCTTCACACGGACGTCAGGTGGTTGAGTCGCAGAAAAATCGTTGAAAGGTTTCAATAATTATTGCCCGAAATAACAGCTTTTCTAGGCGAAAGAGGTGATGACACTCAGATGTTGAAACACGAAAAACGGCATTTTTACTGACATCAAATGCACTTAAACACCATTAACTTGGAGCTTCAGGGTGAAGGAAAAACTATTGTTGAGATGATTAGCGCAGTAAACGCATTCAAAAGTAAATTGCAACTTATGATAGATCAACTGAAAAGAAGGGATCTTAAACATTTTCCGTCTTTGAAAACAAGGATTCCTCAGTTAAATTATGATAAGTATGAGGATGAGTTATCAAATATTTTGGGACAATTCGAAATGCGTTTTTATAATTGCAGTAAATTGGCATATATAGCATCATTTATGAGTTATCCTTTTTCGTGTAAAAACATTGAGGAATTAGCTACTGAAATAGCAAGTCAGTTTAATATGAACTCATATTCTGTTGAAAATGAGTTGGTGCAGATTATATCAGATATACATCTACAGCTACAGCATCTGATACAAATTTCTGGTGTTTTATATCTGAAGATAAATATCCGAATCTAAGGCAAACCGCCCTTCAACTGACGACAATGTTTGGGTCAACTTACTTGTGCGAGTCTTCATTTTCTGAAATGAAGATAATTAAGTCAGAGTATCGCAATCGACTAACTGACGATCTGATGTCATCATGCTTGCGATTAGCACTCAGTGGTTACGTATCATCTTATGAAAAGTATGCTGAGGATATACAATGCCACGCTTCAACATCCAAAGACACTCCTCAGTTAAGTTTAACACCATATGTAACTCTTCTGTTTTGTAACAACTAACTCGCAATTTTGAATAACTTTGAGTATTTTTATTGATATTATAGAGAAGAACCTAGCTAAACCTAAACCAAACCTTGACTAAAATAATGTATATCGTGCGGAAAGCTGATATCTATATATGCTAGGGTACACCCTACCTAGGTAGGTAGGTAGGTAGGGTGTATCGTGTATGTACGACAACCCTGCATCACACATACTTGCAGCCTCTCAGAGTCGATCGTAAGTAGTCTAAAAATATTGAGGTAGATCGCCAGCAGTTCAAGTTTGAGCAACCCTGCCCTAGTACAACAAATGGTGGACGAAGAATTGCGTGTGAAAAAAGAAAGCTGCAAGGGTGACTTTGTGTCGAAAAACTCTGGACCGTTTTAACTTTGGAAAGTCTAAAAGCGTTCACAACATTGTCAGTGGTGATGAATCTTAGATTTATTCATCAGAAAATAAACGCCAATCTTCTGTTTCGTTCCAAGAGGAAGACAAAATGTAACCGAAGTGACCCCACAAAGATGGTAACAACGTTTGTTTCAAAAACAGGTCCTTCACAAGATCAAAAAATCACCAATCGTTTTTGAGCATCGGGATTATACTGCGTACAGTCCGAACCTAAGTTCCAAGGATTTTTTTACTTTTCCCAAAATTCAGAACGAACTGCGTGGTTAGAGGTTTGAGTCTTCAGAAAATCCATTAACCTTCCAAAAGGCCATTTTGAACAATCGGTTTGAACAAATTCAGAAGTGCATTAATCTTCGCGGAGAATACTTCGAGCAACAATAAAGTCTTCGAAAACACTTTAGCTCTATACGCTAAACTTAAAATACATCCGTCGTAACAACAGATGTCTCACCCTTCAGCAACGCGCTAGAATGGATATCACCGTTATTTGATATATTTAATCGAAAAAAAGCATGTGTTGTAATGGGAAAGTCCAATAATATTGATCAAGGTAACCACATACGTTGTTGTTAAGGATGTTAACCGAAACATACTCGTTGCTTTTTATCAAGATCTTGATCGGAATAATTAAACTTATTTCAATGTAATAATATCGACTTTCTATAATTAACAACCGTTTATAAATCATGCACCTGTGCTTTGCTTTACGAAATAGTTTCGGATTAATTATTCGTCATTTTTGAGTCTTTAAGAACACTTTCGATATAAAAACTGAACACCAGTAGGCGCTACTTGATGCAAATCAATTTCAAACGATAAGTTGTTTGTTTATTGTTCCTTTAACGTGCTCTATTTCTGGCTTTCTGCTAATGACACGCCGGGGAATTCTGTCACTTCACTAACCCGGGATTTTGCCGAACCCCTCTCGTGTCGAGGGAAGGGATCTTTAATGTACAACACATCTCTGTTAGACAGGACCGACAGCTTTACATCTCCTCCGAAAGATGGACACTCAAGCGATTCCCAGAATCCGAAAAATCGCACCGACTTTGTGGGGATTGAACCCAGGTAACTCTGCGCAGGAGACGAGCATCATATCCCCTTCGCCACCGAATCGGCTATAAAACGCAAATGAAAATTCCATTCACACTTATTTACTATATTTCTAACGCCTTTCGTCGACAATGCGCCCTCATCAGACAAACACAAATTGGAGTCGCTAAACTACACTCGGAGGTAAAATTAGCGGAACACTCGAAAATTTAACCAAATTCGAAGTTCGATATTTTTCCTAATCCTCAACCGATTTAGATGATTTGTTCGGCAAGTTATAGATCAACTCTTCTGCTTTGTAGAAATTATAAGAGAAAACAAAAAAAATTTGAAAAAATTTTATACGGGGGCAAAACTAAATGTTTTTGTTTTGTCAAAAATTCGTAACACCCTGTGGAATTTTTTGGTCCGAGTTGAAACGTACAATATCATGGTCTGACAAGATACAAGATACAGTAACGCCTTTCTTGTTTCATGCGTTTATCTCTATTTTTGCAAAATATATTTGATTTCAAGTGGAAAATCACCATTTTGGAGAAATTCCATTGAATCAAGAAATTGTCATTAAAATTCGTCTATCAATTTGGAATTTTCTTATTATCACTCTTATTATCTTATTATGTCGAAATTGTCGTTTGCGATTTTTATTTTCGAATTGCATTAGTTATTGATGACAATTTGGTTAATTTGGTGAAAATTAGGAATTCATAGGAGATAACAGTCGGTAGGTATTAAAATACAAAACCGAATTCTGGGACCATTGATAAAACTTTTCATTTACACATGTGCACACCTTTTTTTATCAAATATGAAATACAACACACGTTTTTTCGTATATGACCACATTTGCACTTATTTAAAGAATGAGAGTTTTCCATTGTTTGATATGATACAAATTCGATCGGTTGCGGTGTTTTGTGATTCTTTTACTGTTTACGATTCGAAACGGTATTTTTCATTCAGAATGAGAGATTTACCACAACCTCAGTAGCAAGGGCAGTTACATTGATCGAGGAAGGTCGCACCTACCGCTCAGCCGGTACCATGTTGGGTGTCTCGACGTCGGTTATCCATCGAATCTACCGACGTTACAGGGAAACTGGATTGTACGTGAGGAGGCGAGGACAAGGAAGAAATCGGGCAACCCGCGCTATACATGACCATTTCATCGTCAATCAAACCATAAGAAATCCTAGTCTTACTGCTGTTCAGGCACGTAACCTTTTACAAGCAGTGGATAACATTAACGTCAGTGTGAGGACAGTCAGAAGACGATTAAATGAAGTTGGTCTGAGATCATACGCGCAAGCAAGAGCACCAAGACTCGATAGAGCCCATCGGGTAGCAAGATTGGCGTTTGCTAGGGAGCATGTAGCATGAACAATCAATCAGTGAAGACGAGTTTTATTTAGTGATGAGAGCTGATATTGTGTGAAGTTCGTGGATGGTAAAGATAGAATATGGAGGCATCGAGGGGAACGGTACAACCAAGCGAACTTCGCAGGAACTGAGCAAAACGGTGGAGGGTTAGTTATGATATGGGGTGGCATATGCTTGGGAGTACGAACAGAACTGGAGATTATTGGCAATGGATCACTTAATGCCCATCGGTATAAAACAGAAATCTTGGAGCCCCATGTTCTGCCTTTTGCTCTTACATAGGGGAAAATTTCCTTTTTATGCACGATAACGCGCGCCCTCATACTGCGCGCATAGTGATAGAATATCTCAATGAAGTTGGGATCACACGAATGGACTGGCCGTCGCGGTCACCGGATTTAAACCCGATCGAACACGTTTGGGACATTCTTGGAAGAAGGGTTCGACAACGGAATCCAGGCAACGTTGAAGAGCTGACATTGGCTTTGGTGGAAGAGTGGGACAACATACCTCAACAGATGATAGACAACATCTTTGGGAGTATGCGAAATCGTATGCGCGCTGTAATAAGAGCTCGGGGGGTCATACTCGCTACTAAATGTTTTTTTTTTGTGGGTCATCATGAACATTTTTCTCAACATGTTCATTTCATTTCACGAGTGTATCGCCAGGATACACACCTGCTCTCAATTTTGGACAGGAATGATAATTATTATAGAGTGTCACACAAAAAAAATCAAAAATAAATGTGCAATATCAACGATTTTTTTTCATTGTACTCCCGGAGCGTGAAATTGGCCAGTGAATTTCAAAAATTTTCATTTCGTTAGATTTCCGCTTATCTAATTTTGATTCTATTTTTTGGCTAACCTCCGATGTAATGCACCTACGCAAGATTAAAAATAAATTCTTGAAATTTGTGACTTTTCGCTTCAAATTGAATATCTCTTGTAAAAATAGAGATAAATGTATAAAACAAGAAGGGCGTTACTGTAGGAAGATGTGTCTTGACAGACCATGATATTATACGTTTCAACTCGGACCACGAAATTCCACAGGGTGTTACGAAAAAAAAACACTTTTAGTTTTGCCCCCGTATAAAATTTTTTTGTTTTCTCTTATAATTTCTACAAAGCAGAAAAGTTGATCTATAACTTGCCGAAAAAATCATCTAAATCAGTTGAGAATTAGGAAAAATATCGGACTTTTTGGTTAAATTTTCGAGTGTTCCGCTAATTTTGCCTCCGAGTGTAGTTTATGCGCATCTCCATAAACACTAGAAAAGCATTAGATATAGGCGAACGATTTTCTAAGATTTTTTTCATCATGACACATGGATTGAGGCATCCTCTGGCGCTCAATTCTCTCACATTCATCCGCCCACATAAGACCAAAAGAGGTTAGCATTTTTCACAATTCCACCCCCTACAGAGGCAATATGTTTCTTATGCTCTCTTTCAATTAAGACTTTACATTGTCTACGCAAAATACGAAAATTTTCATACAGAAAACGGTCTTTGAATTTTTTAAATCTTTGTATATGAAATGCGGTTGAATGAACTTACATGCACTCATTCGCACTTGGCGAGAAATGCACTAATTATCCAAAAAAATGATGAGGGCATCATTCAAACTTAATTCACGAAAAATAAAGGAGGAAAACAAACTCCAAATGAAACATAAATATGCAAATTGAGATAAAGAACTAAAAGAGAGTTGCCAACTTGATAAAGTAACTGCTCACAGTTCAATAAACTAATATCTGTCTGTAATAAATCTATCTGGTTTTCGTACAGAACATAAAAGATATTTTTCCCTAAATGGCCCCTTGTCAAATAGTTTTCCATCCAGATAGTTCCGATCTCAATATCAGTTTTATTCGAATCTATTTATTGCAGACTTCGTGGCACCAACAGGTTACAGTTTGTATAGAATTATTTATAGTAGTTAGCGATATATTTATCTGAAAATGATAACCTATGTGTGATTTTTAGTTATCTGAGAGGAATTCAGAAAATCAACAGATACTCAGATCAAAATAAATGGGAAGGTCCGACATGAGATAATATTAAGGTCAAAGAGAAATAGGTGCCAAATTCAAGAATGAAAACAAATAACACTATTTCCAGAATTGAGGTGAAAATATAGAAACTGTTTATGAGATAAATTGAATCTATTAGTACTTTATCTCTCCAAATTTCTCAAACAAAATTTTAATGAATTTCTGTTCAGATTAGTTGGGAGCCGAATATCATATATATATATATATATATATATATATATATATATATATATATATATATATATATATATATATATATATATATATATATATTCCGAACAACAAAAGAATGTAGAAAAACACCTTGGTACTAAAGAGCAACTTGTAATTAATTCTGTTGCTTTGAATCAAGCTCAAACTAAGAAGAGAAATATTCATACAGCCTTCATTGATTACCAAAAGGCAAAAGGCTTTTGATACTTCTCCTAATTCATGGCTTCAAGAAATTTTGGAAATTTATAAAATTGATAAGACACTTCTTCTTTTTCTTGAATTTGTACATCGTCTTTTGAAATTATTAAATGGTCTAAAACTGATCTAAATGAATTACAATGTCAAATGAGGAAAATGCTTTGTAAATATCATAAGCATCACCCAAAGTCAGCTGTTCAGAGAGTTACACTACCTAGACATCTTGGAGGTCGTGGATTAACTGATTTCAATAATCTTCATAGTAAACACATTTTTCATCTACGTTCCCATTTTCATGATGAACAGAGAACGTCTAAATTACATAATATTGTTGTGGCTTCAGATTATAATCTCACACCTCTAAACTTGACAATGCAAAGGTAGATTTGATATATTTATTCTAAAAGAGAAAGTTGGATACAGAAGGAATTACACGGAGCACCCTAAAGAATTGAAGAATGATTATATTGATGAAATCGTATCAAATAGATGGTTAGTATCTGGAGAATTGTTCGCTGAAACTGAAGGCTTGGCAATTGCGATCCAGGATCAGGTTGTTTTCACGAGGAATTATAGAAAACACATCATCAAGCAAAATATAGATGATTCTTGCCGTAGTTGTTGTTGCTCTTCAGAAACAGTTTTTCATATATTATCATCTTGCTCAGTCCTTGCCTCAACAGATTATTTCGAAAGACATAGTCCCGTCGCTAATATTATTCATTTTAATCTAGGAATTAAACATAATCTCATTCCCAAAAGAAAAAAATGTTACAAATATCAACCTGAGATTTGTGAAAACGAGAAATATAAACTTTATTTCGATAGAACAATTCTATGCAACAGAGCTGTAAAACACAATAGGCCAGATCTTACTTACTGATGAACAGAATCAAATAACATAAATAATTGATATTTCTATACCCGACACACATTTCTAAATATATGATGCTTGCCGACGAGATTAAAAAAATGTGGAAAATGAAAAGATATTCATTCTACCATTTAATATTTCTACAACAGGTGTTATTCCTAGGAATCTTCACAGAAATATGGAGATTTTAGGTCTAAAGAAACATTTATTTGAACAGTTATCAAATCCTGTACTATTCTTCGTAGGTTTCTTTCCGAAAAAATAATGAGGTAGAGTCATAGGTTTTCTCTTTAGTTTATACTGCTTAGAATCTCATTTCATATTTAATTTATTTATATATATATCATCTATATAAAATAAATGTAATATAATTAGCTGACAATTTCATCATATTTATATTCAAAGCAGTATTCTATTCGATCGTTCATCACACAAAGAAAACTATGAATGAGTAACATTCAGTGTTACTTGACTAAGGTCCGTACACTAGATTTTTCCGGAGAGAAAGCCTCTGACTCTACTCGTTGGTACATTGATGTAATTGTCTGATGATGCTATAGTTTGTATATATTCTGGTAGATTGATATATTCTCATAACATTTAACGTTATCCTAATATATAATGATTCCAGGAAATGTTTTGATTATAATCATTGCCTGGCAATGGTATTAATTACCGGGTGGTGGATTTATATTTTTTCATGAAATCAGTTTGATTGCATGAACAGATATATGGGCAACTCGTTGGGGTTAAACCCTTTATTATATATATATATATATATATATATATATATATATATATATATATATATATATATATATATATATATATATATATATATATATATACAACCAAATTTATATGGTATCACCACATGTTCAGGATATTGTATTCAATCGTCACTGAGACTTGAAACTGTGAATGTCGAATTTTAAAAAGCCTATAATCATAATTGAAAATGCCTTACATTGAATTGTCCGATGTGCAGAGGGGTCGAATAATTACTCTCGTTGAAGAAGGGGTGACACAGAGGGATATAGCGGCCACAATGGTGGTATCACAGGGGGTGATTTCAAAAACCTACGCCTGATACGTGGAGCTACAATCTCTGCAAAATAGGGATAGAAGAAGTCGTAGGAAGATCACTTCTGAAGAACAAGACCGCTTTTTGTGCCAAATTGCAAGAGACCCTAGTGCGCCGCACCCCATACTCCAAAGGCAATTTCTGGAAGCAAAAGGCATCAGCGTATCGGTCGAAACGATACGTCAAAGACTTCGTTCAAGGGGTTTACACAGCAGAAGGCCCTTGAGAGTTCCAGAGCTTACCAGACAACAAAAAACTAACAGACTTAATTGGTATACCGAGCACCAAAATTGGAATATTGAGAATTGGCGAAATGTTCTTTTTTCAGATGAGACCAGAATTGGTGTTTGATCAGATAACCGCCGGATTCGGTTTTTGAGGGGTCGTGGAAGACAAGCTAAGACTCCCAGCAGCAAGACAAATTCCGAAATACCAAGGGGGCACTGTGATGTTTTGGGGTGACATTATGCTGGGAGGCAAAACAGTTTTGATTTCGTTTCCTGCTGGTGTAACGGCTACAAATTACGTGGACCTAGTGCTCGAGCCCATAGTGAGACTCTGGCGATGTGCCCACGGTGAGCATTTCACTTTTATGTAAGATAATGCTCCTCCTCATACCAGCAACCTCGGGCGACATTATCTTGAAAATCAGAGGTATTCGCTATTTTGGCCTGCTTGCTTGTATGTGTATAAACAGTGAAATCGCCTTGATGAGTCCCTTTACGTATTGTATCCTTGTTTAATCCCATGAGTTAGTTACTTCTTTAGGTTTGAGAAGGGAGGAAAAAGAAGAGACTGTTAAAGGTTGGTTGAATTTTATTATTTCTTATGACTAAATCAAATTTGTTGTACTCTATTGACTAATGGCTCTAGTCAAGGCCATCTTGTGCCCCTTAGGCCACCAAACACAGAAGGAAATATTCTGATAGTCCTGCACGTCACTTGGAATGGAAAACATCGAGAAAACTCGGAAAACTATGTATTTCTTGTGCTAGGCGGTATAAATAAAGGAAATACAGGGCTCATTTTTGAAGTAGATGAAATAGAAATTCAATGAATCAATTACCAATTACCAATTAGTCAATTTTCATGAAAAAACACCGTATTCGAACTGAATTTACGTGAGGGAATGAAACTGTGGAAAGAATCAAGGCCTACGTTGAAACAATGCGGTATAGCCAAATTGACACCGTGAATAAAAAGCGTGACTACTTTACATCAGTTCAAATTATTTAACTAAAGAAGATCCCACATATCGATATAGGCAATAGAAAATGAACATTTAAATTCAAATTTTTTTCTATCGACAATAAGATGTTTATTTTGTACTAGTACACTGCCAAGAAGCAACCTCAAGGCGATTAATACATTAATTTTCATTTAATTTTGACACCATCTGATTTAAAAAAGATTTTGGTATGGTTCCCACCCTCTTTATTATCAAAGATAAACGAAACTACATGCAAAACATTGACTGAAATAAAAATCCACTTGTCTCGTGTTTCATAAAAATTATGACATGGCGTATGACTAAATGTATTTCACTCAAAGTCCTTTGTATATAGAGAAGTTACTTATGCATCCATCTCCGATTTATAAACTTTTGATCCATGTGTAATTTGTTTTGTATAAAATAATTCGAAACGCGGTACCCGCCTATCCAGTCCATACTTAGCCTCTGCTTCATATTTGAGGCCGTCATTAGCAAGTGCTTCATACGTTTGAATATTTGACTCACGTGTACTAATATCATTCAAGCTTTGAGAATATCATTAATAGTGTAGTGTTTTCACTTTTCCCAACGATCATTTTTCAAACATTTTGTTTCATACAAACTTTGCCCTGACAATTACAAACACAACAAAAAAGAATAAGTCGAATAAGTGCACTCGTTCTGAAGATTTTTATTCATGTAAATTACTTTTGGAGTGCAAATAATAACGTAAGAAATTCGTTCCTTACTACTATACATTTTTCTGCTATTACTTTGTTAGTTCATTTCGTTTTGGAATGTACCTCGTACATCAGAAAGATTCGAAAATTTATCCTAAAAGTTTAAATATAATATCTGTTTACCAAGTAACTTCTCATCAACCGAAAAAATCTAACATGTTTCTAGAGATCGCAATAAAACAACTGCAGACCTCGAAAAAAATGTTGGAACTGACCTTATACCACTTTCACAATTCTTAATAATTATCTCCTTGATAATGGAACGATCATAGCACTGAATATCACTTTCAACCGTGAGATTAACACGAAACTTGCAACTCTTAATGCCGAAAACTAAGCCGATTATACTCGTGGTCAACTGATTGATCGGACGTGGTATCTGTAGCTTATAATTTGTTACCATGGTCGCTCCAATGGTATCGACAAACGACAAAAAGACTTTACATACTCATCGAACTTCAACACCGAACTGGTGACAATGATTTTAGGAACCGAACAGATCGGAACAGAGGACATTCACGTGACTCGAATCGAACTCAAGTGCACATTGATACTGTAATCAACAATTTGATTATTTGTTGTTATAGGATACTGTGGAAGTTGTTTACTCCAACAAGAAAAATGAAATTACGAGACAAGGACGACAGGTCGATGCATCGATTGTGATTCCATCAGTTTGCGTCAGATTTTCTTGATAATCGTGGGAGAAAAGATGTAATTCCATTACATAGAATGTAAATACTCAGTCTCGCAACGCAGTACCCTTACCGCAAAAAATTTGAGAAGTCATATGAAACCACGCTGGTTTTTTCAATTAGTATCTGTAAATGCACCTTGGACATAAATTTTTATCTAATTTGTTACCTACCAACATTCATAGTGTCCATATCAAAATTAGAAATCTTCATTTTTATAACAAAACAAAAACGTAATAGTACAACATATCCACAATAAGAATAATACATGAACTCCGTCGGCAAGTAAGGATTTCAGAGCACACTTTTTCAGAATACATCATTTCAAACATTGAATTACGTTGCCGTGGTGTTGCCAAGTCATTATATTTTGTTATAAGTATACGGACACTATAAATGTTAGTAGATAACGATTTATGACAAAGTTGTTAAGTAGGTTCTTTCGTAGATACTTATTAAAATGATTTCAGATGATATCTTATGACTTTTTGCGGTTGAAAGACTGGAATCCATCTATACAATGAATGATTTACATTGTTTAGATGATCTCCATTTTTAATTGAGTAAGGTCAAAAGACCATAGTTGAGAGTAGGCACCTAAAGCGAAATATTTACGTAAATAACTGCGAATGGTTTTCTATGTGCTTAAATTATCTAAACATGTCAATAAGATTGATTCTCAGTTGAACTGTTCTATAAGAGTTATAAGTGGATGTATATCTGCTACCCCATGGCTATTTGTAATATAGTTCCTTCCCATATTCGCAGGGAATTAGCTCTTAAATCGTCTTGGAATAAGTATTACTCATTTCCAGAAGTTTTTCCGATAATATTCGATCTTCAAAATCCACCTAACCTGAGATTGAAATCTAGGAAACCTATTTGGTCGATTGATTTTTTGCGTACACGGGTGAAGGCTGTTGATCTTTGGAAAACTGAATGGCAGGAAGTTGATGTTTTTAATAAAGTTCTCATAGAGGATCCTTCCAGAAGGGTTGCAGGTTTTAGATATAAGTAGGAAAAATTGGTGTACATTAAATCGTCTCAGGACAGGACATGGTCGTAATAATAGTATGTTGTTCAAATGGAATACTGTAGAAAGTCCGGCATGTGAATGTGACGCAGCTGAAGAAACAATAAGACATTTAGTCCTCGATTCATCCTACTAACCATTTTACGGGTTAGATTTTTCAAGAAATTCATTCCGTTTCAGATAATTTCATTAATTGACGGTACATATAGAATATAACCTGAGCCTTACACGGCGTTTGAGAGAGCAAATTCGTCGAAAAAGTCCAGATTTGAGGAAAGAAAAGTAATGGATTCTGCACCACGATATTGCAACATTTCACAAGGCTATTATTGTGAAACGATAGAAAAGATAAAAGAGAATTCGCTCCGGGAACTAAAGTGGATTCTAAAAAAAGCGTAACAATAAATTTGGATGAAAAATAAATATTTTGTATTCCATTGACCAATTCCCATACCTTTTTGACAGAATGTATATATACTCTTGATATAAAAATTCAAATTTTCCTTTCGTTCGTCCTAATTATCTGGGATTCGCGAGAGCTATATTTCGTATATCGGACGACACACATCTCCAGCATCGAATCGTGAATTGCACTATTAAATGGCTAAACAAAAATAAAATTAACAATTTGAATTCGGGGGTGGAAACGACTAATTTTGTTTAATAAGTTCGAGTTTGTTCAACTGTAATCGTATCTATACGTTTCAGAAAAGAGAGATAAGAGATTTTATCATGAGTAACAGCAGTAAGAACAAAACGCGAGTTGCCGGCTCGGTGACGTATGGGATATGATGCTCGTCTCCCGCGCTGAATCACCTGGGTTCAATCCCCACAAAGTCGGTGCGATTTTTCGAATTCTGGGAATCGCTAGAGTATCCATCTTTCGGAGGAGATGTAAAGCCGTCGGTCCTGTCTAACAGAGGTGTGTTCGATATTAAAAATCCCTTCCCTCAGCACGAGAGGAGTTCGGCAAGATTCCCGGGTTAGTGAGGTGGCAAAATTCCCCGGCGTGTCCGAAAGGCGGAAATAGAGCACGTTAAAGGAATAACAAACAAACAAACAAACACGAGCTGGATCGCATAAATCTGGTAGTGAGGCGAAGAACTGTGGCATGTGTTTCAAGTTATTCGTAAAAACTGAGTATTAATTACTTTGTTCCGGATATGCTAAGTGGGCTTGTCAACAATGTTCCATGCTCAGTAGAGACGAGATACTCTCTATGATCGACAGAAAGGAGAATTGGACGTGTGATAAATGCTTGTCAGCAAAAACCTCGAGGAGGTCCATAGTGTGCCACGGTAACGATGAGGAAAATAATGATGATCACGATCAAGAGCGCGAAACGCGAGTAACTATTAAAGATGTCATAGAGCTCATCCAAAAGAATCACAGCAGCTTAACTTCACAGCTGAAAACTTTCAAAACCGCAATTTCTGTAATTCGGGATTCCGTTCAATATATGTCCGATTCTTTCGAGAACCTACAGAAAGAGATTAAGGCAATGAAGAAGCTATTGGAGGATAGAGAGTAAGACCTCCAGAGAGCAAATGAGCGTATTGATGACTTTGAAAGGAGATTCAATTCCAGTGACCAGAAAATGAGGGAGAATAATCTTGTAATGATGAATATACCAACACAGCCTAAAGATACCACCAAGATATTGTGTCAAAGTTTATGGAGCATATGGGGGTACATATATCTACCTCAGAATTCACTTCGAAACGTGTATCACTGAAAGAAAATGCTCCAATCATAGTAGAGTTGAAGGACTGTAGGACTAAACTTACCATCTTGAAAAAACGTAAAGAACTAGGCCAAGTGAAACTAGGAGATTGTGGATTCAGTGGAGAAAACACCATTTATTTCAATGAGGATCTTCCGAAGATAAAACTGAAATTATTTGCGAAGGTGAGACGAGTGAAGAACGAGAAGAACTAGTTCGCATGGATAAAAAGCGGAAATATTTATATGAAGAAGGACGAGAATGGACGCGCCAAACTCATTACAAAGATCTGGATTCTATAGTTTACTTTTATGTTCATGATCGGTGAAAGGCGGGGTACAGTTGACTATTGTAAACAAGATGGAAAATCTACCTCAGGTTGATATGTTGCAAAATTTGGATGAAATGAATAGCATACTTCAGAACAGTGTTGATTGCAACAAGCTAGTTTCCAAACCTGCCCGCCATGCACGCAGCCCCCAAGCGCCACAATAGTGCAACCAAGCAGGATGCCGATGGTCTTAATGATCTTAGTGATGGCTCTAGAAGGCTCAGAACATTGAACGTCATCAAGCAAACAGGAGTTTAATAGGGAGGACAGAGGCCTTGCAATACTGCACTTGAATATAAGGAGTATTACAAAGAATTTCGATCAATTTCTTGTTTTTCTCGAACCATATTACTTGGGTACGTGTGATATTCTTATCGTGGGCGAATGCTGGCAAATATTGGACATGCAGTGTTTTATCATTGATGGTTAAAACAGTTTTTACAACCAGGGAAGATACAATAAAAATGACGGAATTGTCGTTTCCACCAGAACAAATATAGATGTAGACTTTGAAAACTGTACCTTGACTAGATCAGCATTGTCATTGACAATAATTAACTTTTATGTCGGAGGGTCATCCTACAGTGTTACATGTGGATATCGATCTCCTGCTTCTAACATTAACTTGTTTTTGAATGATTTGGAAGATTATTTATCATCAAAAGCTTACTAAGCAAATCGAATTTTTCATTGGTGATATGAGCATAGATATTTTGAATAAAAATGAAAATTTTGTCAACTGATACTTGGCAATGCTGAACTCTGCTGGTTTTGTGTCTAGAATTAATGGTTATACCCAAGTGACTCTGACATCTAAAACATGTCTTGATCACATATTCGTCAAGAGCTCACTGTCAGTACAGAATGATCGTAAATCATTCATTGTGGACTCAGACTTAACCGATCACTTTCCTGTCATGGTATCATTAACGATGATTGTTGACGTTCAATGTTCTGAGCCTTCTAGAGCCATCACTAAGATCATTAAGACCATCGGCATCCTGCTTGGTTGCACTATTGTGACGCTTGGGGGCTGCGTGCATGGCAGATTTGGAAACTAGCTCTTGTCAGGAAGGATTATTCATTGACCTACGGATTTTTGAATAATTCTTTCTGTCACCAGTTTACATTATATATATACATATATATATATATATATATATATATATATATATATATATATATATATATATATATATATATATATATATATATAGGAGAAGGGATATATACATGTGTTAGAAAATTTAATAAAATTAAATTTAGAATTAAAACACATTAGGGACAAGGTTATGATAATGGGACAAATATGAAGGAAAAACATGTTGAGCTTCAAAAACTCATTCTTGATGCGAATCCGAAAGCCCTTTTTGTACCTTGTGCGGCTCATTCTTTGAATTTAACATTAAATGACCCTTCTAAGATGTCAGGTACTACAATAAACTTTTTTGATCTTATGCAAGAGTTATAAAATTTTTTCGTCATCCACAAAAAGGTGGTATGTTTTGAGAAAAATTGTCCCCGGGTTAAGTTTAAAGCCTCTAAGTGAGACAAGATGGTCCAGCAGAATTGACGCAATAAAGCCCCTTAAAGCTTATTTAATTAAGGTTTGCGAAAGTCTTCTAGAAGTGGCTGAAGATAGTTCCCTCTTAACGTCTATACGAAATTTTCAATTTATTTGGCATGACGTTTTATTTCATATAAATATTGTTAGCAAACAAATGCAGAGTGCTACAATTAATATTAAAGTATGCCAAACCTACCTAAACATTTAGTTGATCACTTCCAGCAATATAGATCTGACCAATTATTTCAAGAAATCCTTGTGCAAGCGAAAGAAGTAGCATCCTCTCTCGAAATTGAAGAAGACTTTCCACCATTACCAACGGTTAGGAGGAAATTCAAACCAAAACTGTTCGACTATGAACACCGAGATGAGATTCCTCATGATCCAAAAACCGCCTTTAAAATTAGTTTTTTCTTAAAAATTATAGATCAAACTATAAGCTCTCTAAATAACCGATTTGACTCATTAAATGAGTATGATAATATTTTCGGATTTTTCAGCGACATATTCAAATTAAGTGGCAGCGATCTTTTAAAACATTGTTCTATTCTTGAAAAGCGACTGACAGATCAGGATAATACGGCTACAGACTCCAATGATCTGTCGAAATTAAAGCGTTAAAGTTGTTTTCATTACCTGATGAAACTGACCCCTTAAGTATTTTACAATATATATTTGAAAACAATTTAATCTCCACCTTTCCAAACGTAAGCATTTCACTAAGAATTCTTTTGACATTGCCTGTATCTGTAGCTTCTGGCGAGCGATATTTTTCAAAGTTAAAAATCATTAAGAATTATTTAAGATCGACAATGATTCAAGAAAGATTGTCTGGGCTAACAATATTAGCAATTGAACAAGAAATTTTTGACGATATAAATTTTAGCGATGTAATTAATGAATTTGCAACAGCAAAATCTCGGAAAATATCGCTTCTACAATAGCTATCTTTTATTTTTCTATTGCACCTAGACCTAGCTATTATTTTTGATTTTAAAACGAAGTTCCCTATGTAATTGTTATTAGAAATATCTGCATATTTCTTAAAATATCTAAGTGTAAGTAGAAAGTAGTACAAGAAAGAAAAACAAGAATTCATTTTGTTATGATTTTGTTCTGTTTGTTTCATTTTGATATTTTAGTCTACAAATAAATATGACTTCTAAAGTTCAGTTTTTTGCTTTACTTCAAGCACCTACCTACCTACCTCCTACCTTAAATAAAAAAAAAGAAACATGATCCAAAATGCCGTAAGGGGCGAAAAAATCCTTTTTTGCACACAAGCGCCAGTAGCCCTCACAGGGTCCCTGTATAGGTATATGTTCAAGTAGGAGTTTTGGGAATATCATATTCATAAATGAATGTATCTGACAGTGTACAAATAAATACAAAAAATCCTAAAAAAGAAATCTGATCCTTTGAAAAATAAAATAAAAATTCCAAGCTTCGGAAAGTAGTATCTTATCCATGAGATCTCAAGGAAATACGAATGCAGTTATTTTAGTTATTCTATGGAAGTACCAAATTTACAACTTCGTCATAAATTATCTAATCAGCTGTCTACCAACATTATCTATATCTTCATTTTATAATAAAAAATCCTGACAATCGCAGGGTAATAAAATCCACTATTTAAAATACTTCAATTCGAAGTCTACTGTCCAAATTTAGGAAGTAGATAAGAACCAAGTTATTAGCTCAAATTCATTCCAATCAGATAAGATTCGCCCGTACGAGAAAGTAAGTACCTGAAGGTTTCATAGTATTTCGGCAAATAGGCTTTTATCTCTGTATTCGGAAATTCTTTTGAAGTAATACCGGCAAGCAAATATAATTACCTGCTTGTAAAGTTGTTACATTCGTCCTTGTTGGGAATGGCAACCAGGTCCAGGTGCGGCAACGAAACCACACTTCCTTTGAAATGGTGGTTGAAATTGTGCCCGAGATACAGAGGGGGTGACTGCCCTCGTTCGATTGTCCCCTCCGGCGTGTGCATAGTAACCCTAAAATAGATCAGTCGATATTACTTTCCTATTCCATCTGTACCAGTCTAAAAACAGGTTTTAATTTTCGAATAGGTAAGTAGGCTGGGTCAAAGACCATCAAACGAGAACAGTTTAATTTTTTATAGTACATCGAAAGTGTGGAATAAAGCTTTTTATTTTTATGATTCTCAAGTATATACTAGGAAATATAAATTTATTTGAGACACTGTATAGATTTAGCCGTTACTGTTGGGTAGTTAAACATGAATAAAACACACATAGAATTTTTACTATTAACAAATAGATTGAATTAATAGATCACTTTTACCGCTATTTCGAACTATCTTTCATCCTCTGACAGTACGAAAACCAAGTACAAACTGACATGAAAATATGAATAGGACGTTATTTGATTTTAGAACCAGATAGTAGGTTAGCAGTTCATAAAGTATTGAAAAGTAGTTATCATTTAAATACATCGAAAATTTGGTGATTACATAGATCAGTTCGGTCGTTCACTATCTGCTACTGTCATTAAAAAGTGATTTGAAAATAATTTCGACTGATTAAAAATAATTGAGTTTTCTACTCTTTGAGTCAATGTAAAAAATTTTCATCACTTTGTTATTTCAAATAGCAACCTACCATTGTTATTATACATCTAGAACCGACATTTGAGCAAGGCATAAAATACCCAAGTTGTTGGCACTTATCTGCCAAAACTTTTGACAGATTTAATTATTTTTGTTATAAACTCGATTTTTGAGGAACATTTAAAAAAGTTGTAGCTCGTAGATCTTTTGCACTACAGACACAATTTTTGCTTGGGTGGATTGAAAAGGATCAAGGATTTTTTTAAGCAATCTACACATGTCAAATGTTTATTGCGTTGTTTTGTATGATTTTTCAATTTGGCCTTTTTCAAACAGCAATAACTCAATTATTTCAAATTGCACGTGCCAATTTTTATATCGCCACCAGATGAAGCGTCAAATTTCAGATGGAATTGTATCAGCATGTACTATACCCATCTCTTATAGTTTCGAAATAATTTGGGAATATATTGAATTTTGATGATTTTACAAGAACTAACAGAGAATGCTTTGAAATATTTGAATCACCTGAAAGGTGCCTAAAATTAATGTACTTGTCACTTCGTTCATTCGAATTTCATATTTCAACAAGAATCGTCGTTATTTCAGATTGGAAAATCCCAAAAAATACAACACATTTGGAATAAAACCACTGGTTATTCAAACGAAAATATATTTAATCTTTTTTTTTAATTCATATTAGAATGTCAAAAAGTAGTGGGTAGAAACTGCAGGCAATTCAATAACCAATTTCCAAATTTACCGTCTATGAGTAAAATAAAATTTCGAAGCATTAGAAGCAATTTTCTACAATTCGAATGAATAAAAATTGTAGGAACTAAGCGAAAACCAATCGAAGATAATTACATTAATACGAATAAATGATAGCAAACATCATAGGAGAAAACTAATTTACGATCTGAATAAATGTTCAATATGGGCTCCATTTTGCTCGATACACTTGACAGCTCGAATACGAACATGATGAGTTGCCCTCCTAGTTTCCTCAGGATCAATATTACGAAAAGCATTATGAATGCGCTCTAGTAACTCTTCTTCACTTCTTACAGGAATAAGATACACTTCACTCTTGATTTTGCACCATAAATAAAAATCAAGGGGCGTCAACTCCGGAGAACGCGGAGGCCATAAATTTGGTCCTTGATTACCCCACCATCTATCCTCGAACATTTCTGTTAGCTGCCGATCTACAGCTCGTGTTTTATGTGCTGGTGCACCATCCATTTGGTAATAGCAATCCCTCAGAATGTTGAGGGGTAATCCATCTAAAAAATTTGCTGATTTTTCTCTCAAAATTTCCAGGTATCTTTGTTCATCAAGATTTTCCTCATAAATGTGATAAGCCATTCATTAAAATGGCAAAAACGTTCACGCTGAATTTATTTTGGAAATCAATAACCTCAATGAAATGTGGATTTTTTGTGGCCCAAAAATGTCGATGTCTCCTGTTGGTTATTCCACTTTCATTGAACTTAGCGTCATAAGACCATAAAATTTTTGCAGAATTGACTCATCTTCTTGAAGCCGAATTAATAAATTTTCACAGAAATTTAGCCGCTTGGGAAGGTCAGTTGGTTTCAATTTTTGTAGTCTGACAAAAGAATATGGGTGCATGTTATGTTTCTTAAGGATCCTTTGAATGGAAGTATAACTCAATCCAATATCCATCGAGGCTGACTTAATGGACGCGTGTGGATTAGCACGAAAATACGCTAGCGTATTAATTTGATTGTCGTCGTCCTCGAGAATTGGTTTTCTTCTAGTTTCTATGTATTTTGTTCCTCCAAATTGCAGAGTATTGCTTCTGATCCTTCGAAATTTTGTTTTACTCATAGGCGCCAAATTTGGAAATTGGTTATTGAATTGCCTGCAAGTTCAATCAACCACTTTTTGACATTCGCCATGAATGAATATATATATTTTCGAAGACGTTGATGGAATGAAATTTTTTCTTTTGATAGCAATGTCCCATACTTTGAACAATGGTTCATTTTTCAATGAAAATCTACAATATATGACAATGGATTTTCAAAATAAACAAATTAACGAATGAAATTTAAAAACTCACTAGAAAAACTGGAGAGGAATGTTTTTATCATGCCTGTTTGAACAGCCATAGCCACTGTTAACACACGTTAAATGTCTATTGTAACACAAATTCTTCGAAAAAAACTGCTATTGACAAGTCGGTGTTAACACTTGAAAAGTCAATTTAAAATAGTTCACAAACAGTAGTAAATAATCAACTTTGCCTAAACTGCAAATGGCCGCCACCCCCACCACTCGCTTCACTTTTCCATAGAAGTTAGCAATCCAGCGTGTATAGATATAACATCGCTGTTGCACACTCAATATGTCTGGCGCCATCAGTGAAGGAAATTAAATTTTTGTTTCATTTTCACCTGATTTATCAATTCATTCTTAGTAGAACCCCTATGCCAGGGGTGCTCAAACGGTCGATCGCGAGTGCTTTTTGAGTAGATCTCGAGAAGAAAAAAATTTTTAATAAATAGGTAACTAAACTACAAGAATTATTTATAACGTAGTATAATAACACTCTGTTACCGGCAAAAGGCGGCTTTATCAAAGGAACGCGCGGTACTTGTAGAGAAAAGCCGCGTTTTTTATTCTTGCTGCTTTTCTAGAAATTTCGGTCGGCGCGTTTGACGGGAACATTTGGAATGGCAGGAATCGGAGTCATTCTGAATTGTGAGTGCAGCCAAGAAATCTAAAACGTTTCATTTTAATAACGATTGGGAGGAAGAATTTTTCTTTTGTATAATGAACAATGTTACAATAGACAACACAACACCTAAGCGTGGTAACTCAAAGAGGCTTCATAAAACGGTTCATGAAAACTATGAAAAGGATTTTCCGCCAAAAAGTGAATTAAGGAAACGAAAAGTACATGATTTGTTGTCTTGTTTGAAAAAAGAACCAACCATGTTCACAAGACCAGCCAAAAATCAAAAGCTGCTACGACGTCATTTAAAATATCTCTTATATTGGCCAAACACAAGAAACCATTCGAAGATGGATCGGCTGTGAAAGAAGCATTTACTGAAGCGGGTGAGACTTTATTTGGAGATTTTAAAAATAAAACAGAAATCATGTCTGCTATTAGAGAACTTCAGTTATCTCGTCCGACTGTCACAAGGCGTATTGGAGTCATGAGTCAGGACATGGCAGATATACTAAAACATGATATCATGAAATGTACATACTTTTCTTCACAGTTACACGAATCCACCGATATGACAGACACTGCCCAGCTGTGTATTTTTATTCGGATGGTATTCAATGGCATGTTGCCTAAGAAGAATTTTTGACAATCATTCCTCTGAAGGGAAAGACCCGTGGCGAAGATATATATGACATTTTCTTCAATTTAGTAAAAACTACAAGCTACCAATATATAAATTAGTGTGCATTACAACCGATGGAGCACCAGCAATGGCTGGAAACAAAACGGTTTTGTGGCATTGTGTCGAGCTAAAGAAGATTTTTTCTCATTCCATTGCATTATACACCAATAAGTTTTGTGTTCAAAAGTTTCACATATGGTGGAAATTATGGGCATTAGAACAAAAATTGTGAATTCCATCCCTGCACGTAGCTTGCAACGGCGGCTCTTAAAGTTGCACTTGGAAGATAGGGAGTCAGCTGAACACACTGATTCAGTTCTTCACACGGACGTCAGGTGGTTGAGTCGCGAAAAATTCCTAGAAAGGTTTCAAGAATTATTACCCGAAATAACAGCTTTTCTGACTGATTTGGCATTTTTGACTGACATCACAATGCACTTGAACACCATTAACTTGGAGCTTCAAGATAAAGGAAAAACTGTTATTGATATGATTAGCGCAGTAAACGCATTCAAAAGTAAATTGCAACTCATCATAGATCAACTGAAAAGAAAGGATCTGAAACATTTTCCGTCTTCCAGAGCAAGGATTCCTCAGTTGAATTATGATACGTATCTTCTTCTTCTTCTTATGACGCCGTCTCCAAACGAAGGTTAGCGATCCAATTGGCAATAATTGTTTTCGACACTGCAGCTCTAAAAATTTCAGTGGACGTTCTTCCAAACCACCTCCGTAGATCTTTCAGCCATGAGTTCTGGCGTCGTCCAACTGATCTTTTCCCTTGGACTTTCCCCTCAATAATCAGGCGAAGGATCTCATATTTTTTGCCGCGCATGATGTGCCCGATGTACTGGAGCTTTCTTTCTTTGATGGTTCTCATCAACTCTCGTGGTTTTCCCATTGTATTTAGGACGTCGATGTTTGTCCGTCTTTCCATCCAAGAGATACGCAATATTCTACGGTATAGATACATTTCGAAAGCGTCTATGCGTCTCTCCATTTCTGGATTAAAAGTCCAACTATCACATCCATAAGTAAGGACAGGAATTACATAACAACGAAGTAGTCGCATACGAAGCTGAAGATTAAGTCCGCGGTTGACGAAAAGGTCTCTCATGCCAACGAAAGTTTTACGGGCTTGTTCGATTCGAGATTTGATCTCTATTTTCGGGTCACTTTGGTCATTCACCGTGGCTCCTAAATACCGAAACGAATGCACTTGTTCCACAGGTTGGTTGTTAATGCGTATTACAGCCTCCACTGCTTGCTTAGAAAACACCATACTTTTAGTTTTGTTAACGTTAACAGATAGTCCAAAGCGTTGGCTATGCTCTACAATAAGGTTCTCTGCAAGTTTTGAAGGTTGTTAGCTAGTACCACGGTGTCGTCTGCGTAGCGGATATTACTAAGTAGTTTTCCATGATATTACTAAGTAGTTTTCCATGATACGTATGAGGCTCAATTATCAAATATTTTGCGAAAATTCGAAATGCGTTTTTCAATTGCAGTATATTGGCAAATACAGCATCATTTATGAGTTCCTTTTTCATGTAAAAACATTGAGGAATTAGCTACTGAAATAGCAAGTCAGTTTAATATGAACTCATGTTCTATTAAATATGAGTAGGTGCAGATTATATCAGATATAATATCAAAGCTACAGCATCTGATACAAATTTCTGGTCTTATATATCTGAAGATAAATATCCGAAAGGCTATCGCCCTTCAACTGACAGCAATGTTTGGGTCAGCTTACTTGTGCGAGTCTGCATTTTCTGAAATGATGATAATTAAGTCAAAATATCGCAATCGACTAACTGACGATCATAAGTCATCATGCTTGCGATTAGCACTCAGTGGTTGCGTACCATCTTATGAAAAGTATGCTGAGGACATGCAGTGGCACGCTTCAATATCCAAAGTCACTTCTAACCTAACCCAGACCTTGACTAAAATAATGTTTATTGTGCGGAAAACTAATATCTATATATGCTACGGTACACCCTACCTAGGTAGGTGAATAGGTAGGATGTATCGTGTATGTACGACAACCCTGCACCACACATACTTGCAGCCTTGTAGTCTAAAAATATTGAGGTAGATCGACAGCAGTTCAAGTTTGAGCACCCCTGCACTATGCAATAACGAATTATACAAACGATTTTCCAAAATGATTCCAATAGTGTGGTAGCAATGAGATAATACAGTTACAAGTTTTCCTTGAAATACCTCAAATTCAAAAAAGTTACAGAATGAATTATAGTTTTCCAAACAAGGAATCGAGTATACACTCAAACATTCTCGGTTAAAATCGAGGTTAAAATTGCGTACTGCATGCAAGTAGGTGCAACTTCGACTCACATAAATTGTCTGAAGCTATTGATTTATTGTTCTTTTCTGGAGCGGCTCTAGTCTGGCTGGAGTCGCGACTACGAGTCGTCGAGTTTCCTAGAATTCAACGTTTATCCAAGAAGCGATCCATTCTCTGTTAAGTGCAACCCACAACAACGTTATACACCACCCACTAAAGGAGATAATATTATCTATTTCTATATATGTCATTCATAAATCATGTCGATTTCAACATTTATTCAAGAAGTAGTGCGTTCTAGTATCCCCGAAAAAATAAAAATACTACACAGGGGTGGTATTGACAGAAGATTATTCTGACCTAATTCTCTAGAGTAGGGTTGTCCAGAATGTTTGCGTTGGTGGAGTCGGCAATATTTATTATTACTTCAACTAACACACAAAATTAAATGTTCTTATAGCATCGAAAAAAAAGCAAGGTACATTTAATCGTATAAATATGTGAAGATTTCATTCGCCATTGTTTGGGGATTTTCCAAATTATATTTTGTTTACTTACGAATCGAGTAGGTTCAAATTTCGACTAATCTCTAAAATCCGACCACCAGGATTTGACATATTGCAGAGTTTTGCACTCGAACGGAGAAAATTGTGAACAACACTTTATTACGTTGTTAATGTTTAATGGAAATTGTAGTTCCCTGTATTAGCCGCAGCAGTGAACTAGACAAAACTTTATTTTTGGCGATTTCAAAACTTTTTAAGGTATGTACTCCTTATTTTTTTACTCGTAGTGTTTAAGTATTAGATGCGAGACCATTACATTCAATATTAGGCTATTCTAGGAATTCGAATTCTAATCTATCTTCACTATTTAACTACACAGTGCGTGAAAATGACACTTCAAAATTCTAACACGCGGGAGACATACCTAGTAAACCTATATCGGGTACGCTGAATCCAGTGGTAACCACCCTTTTTGAAAGTTAGTTCTTGTTTAGGAGATATTCGCCTTTTAGTAGATTTCGTCGCTTATGACTTCAGTACATTATATGCTTGTAATTCCCAAACCGTTCGGAATATCGCTTTACTATCTTCGGTAAAGTTTTAGCTATTGTCATGGCCAACAACTTTCCTGAATATACCAACATAAAAAACCTCATACAAACACCGTTTCGTAACAAAATGTTCAAAAAACTCTTTCTTTGCCATTTATTCGTTAATTTTCGTCTAAATAATAGAAAAATCGAGGAATTTCGCTTTAAAATCTTAAAATAACAAAAGAAAACACATTTCCTATAGTTAAATCAAAAATTTAAACGCACAATCATGATTTTAACTCAAATTTCTCACAGATGTCACTGTTAAAACTTATTTATTAGTATTGTCACTGATGTTACTACGTATTTTGCTATGTATTTGTGTGCCATTTTTCATAGTCTTAGTTCTGATATTTCTTAATTTGACATATCTTGTTGAAGTTTCTTTGTTTACACAAGTTATATATTGGGTAAAAATATCAAAAATGAATTCGTGCAGTAAATTTAATAAATTTTGCTACATTTGTGGAAAGTTTACTATAATGACAAGCAAGCGTTCAATTTCTGAAGAAATTGCTGAATCGTACACACAATATTTCAACCAAACTGTAATCAAAGATGTGAACTGGGCTCCAAAAATCGTTTGTACTGGTTGTGTCAAAAGATTGAGTCGATGGAAAAGAGATAAAATGAAATGATTTATCATTTATTTCAAAATTATATCAATTGAAGCTATTTTTATTACAGGTGAATTCCAATCTATGCCTTTTGGCATTCCAGTAATTTGGACAAATCCTCAAGAACATAATCCAGATGACTGTTTTGCTTGTGTTAATGAAATTGTCGGATTGAAGAGAGCTAAAAAAAGTTGAACTCAGAGGAACTCAGTTTGTTCAGTGGCCGTTACCACATTCGGAATCCATTCCAATTCCGGAAAGACCCAGTCCATCCATTTTTGATACTATTGGCGAAATGTCTGCATCGGTTTATGTACCATCAAATGTATCTCCACAATGTAATCATGCCGAATTTTCTCAAAAAGATCTGGATAAAATTATTCGTCGATTGAAATTATCGCAGCGGCAGTCCATTATTTTGACTCAGGAATTGAAAAAAAAAGAATGTCTTAGCACCTGGTGTGAAAGTATATGGAGCAATCGGCCGTCATAGACAGTTCACTGCTTTATTCAATTCCATCGAAGACAATTGATTCGCATACTGCACTGATATCAAGGAATTGGTATTAAAAATGCATCATGAGTATAAACCAGAAGACTGGCGTCTTTTCATCGATTCGTCCAAAAGTCGTCTCAAGGCGGTTTTGCTTCATGTCACAAACTCAAAAAATAGTGTCCCGATTGCCATCAGCACAAAAACGAGAGAAAATTACGAATCATTGAAAAATATCCTTAATTTGGTGAAATATGAAGATCATCGTTGGAAGATTTGTGCAGATTGGAAGGTGATAACTTTTTGAGAGGAATGCAGACGGGATATACGAAAAACATGTGTTTTATATGTTTATGGGATACTCGATATGCCGGCGACCAATATACCAATAAAAGCTGGCCTATGAGACAAGGGTTCAGATTGCATCGAGAAAACGTCGTTGAAATTCCACTTGTGCCAATCGAAAAAGTGTTGCTTCCACCTCTGCATATCAAGCTTGGGATTGTTAAAAATTTCATCAAGGCCCTAGATCCTGAAGGCAATGCATTCAATGAGTTGAAGCGAATTTTCCCAAGATTGAGTGGAATGAAAATAAAAGAAGGTTTGTATGAAACTATATACGTACCGATCAACCTAACTTAATCAATATTTAACACATATTTTTTCGAATTATTTTATTACAGGCATACTCAATGGACCTGATATTCGACGCTTGATGAGAGACCAACAATTTAAAAACAGTTTGTGGAATTTGCAGCTCGTTGCTTGGGATTGCGTCAAAGGAGTCATCGAAAATGTACTTGGAATTCATCGTGATGAAAACTGGCGCATACACGTTGAAAATATGCTCGTTGCTTTCCGTAACATCGGTGTAAAAATGTCTCTGAAAATTCATTTTTTACATTACCATGCAGACAAGTTTGACGAACAATCACCATGTGAATCAGATGAGCATGGTGAACGGTGTCATCAGGTGACGGCTAGGTTTGAGCACTGGTATAATGGAAAAAAACTTGATTCTCTATTAGCAGACATTTGCTGGAATTCACAGCAAGATGAAGATGGAGAAGAAGCAGACTGAACATGAATTTATATGTTTATTTGTTGGAAATTAGAATAAAATTTGAGTTAAAACCATTATTGTGCGTTTAAGTTTTTTGATTTAACTATAGCAAATGTGTTTTCTTTTCTAATTTTGAGATTTTGAAGCGAAATTCCGTTGATTTCTCTATTATTTAGACGAAAATTAACGAAAAAATGGCATAGAAATGGAGTTTTTTGGACATTTTGTTAAGAAACGGTGTTTGAATGAGGTTTTTCTATGTTGGTATATTCATAAAAGTTGTTGGCCATGACAAAAGCTAAAACTTTGCCGCAAACAGTAAAGCTATATTCCGAACGGTTTGGGAATTACAAGCATATAATGTACTGAAGTCATAAGCGACGAACCCTACTAAAATCAGCTAACTTCAAAGGCGAATATCTCCTAAACAAAAACGGTGGTTACCACTGGATTCAGCGTACCCGATATAGGTTTACTAGGTATGTCTCCCGCGTGTTAGAATTTTGAACTAGCACAGTGCTATCGTTTTTGATCGTATGTAACCTCAAAGTTGTTATTGTTTCATCTTTTAACTTTAACACTCTCCTAGACCGGGCAATGACAACTGCCGCCACAAGGATTAAAAGTTATCTGGTCTTCGAAAATTTATGCCTCCTTTAGGCGACTCTTTCCAAGTATCACTTTTTTGTTCAAGGACAACATCCATAACTTGAGCCCGGATTCGAACCAAACCTCAAAGTTATAACTATACAATGGTCCAAATTCCGACTATCAATGGTCTTAAGTTCGACTACCGATTGAAATTTCGACAAATCCTTTCAGAAAAACTAATAGGTTGCCTTTTAAATTTCGCGCTTATGACACTTTTACTATTGACATCTCCTATCCGACAACTTCGTTATGTATTTTGACATTTTTTAACCTTAACGTAGTTGTTTGTTTAGTCTTTCAACAATATGCTCGGGAACTTAGCCCTTTTACACAGTGGACCTACAGCTTATAGTGCATTCCGTGCAATGACAACAGCCACAACGAGGATTACAAGTTATCTGGTCTTCTACATGCAAAACAACTGATTAATAATAAAAAATCGACGCACCTTACAAAATTTCATCAAAACTATTAGCTGACGCTTCACTGAATTTATTTCATTGAAAGTTTACACTTTGTATAATTTATTTACACTTCTAATAATTAGCCACGATCAATATACAATGAATTTCTCAGGAATACCCATGAGGAAAGTTTTCAACAAATTAAAATGAAATTCTAATAAACCAATGTGTTGTCAGCTATTGAATTGAAGATACCGACACTTGATAGAAAGTCATATTCAAGTTAAATGAATTCAAAGCAATAAAAACCACTAACTATTGATGATTTGCATAAATATATAATAGCTTCTTCAGGTAAATATACTAAGCACAAAAAGTGATGGATAGTAGAAATTATTTGAATTACCCCATTAGTGCAGTCCACATGTATACAGGGTGTCCCAGAAAAAAATATCCATCACCCTGAATCGGATAGAACTCCCCACAAATTTGAATCAAAAGTCAAGGTAATATCGAATGTTTTCTTTGATTATCGCGGTGTTGTGCACTCAGAACTCTTGCCAGAAGATCAGACGGTGAATAAAGAATATTACTTAAGCGTTATGCGTGAGAAAACACATGGATTTTGCACCATCTCAAAAGGCTATCATTGTGAATGAATTTCAGACCAAAAACTCAACAAATACCATAGAACAACCACCGTATTCACCTGATATGCCTCCGGTCGACTTTTTTCTCTTTCCAAAACTCGAATTACCACTTTGAAGTACCCGTTTGGAATCGAGAGAAGACATGAAAGAGAATTCTCAGCGAGAACTATAGTCGCTTCCTGAAACGGCTTTTGAAAATTTTTTGATGATTGGATAATTCGTTGGCGTAAATAAACACCTCAAAAAAGTCTAAGGAACACTTATCAATATCTTTAAAATATGAACTAATATATTCGCAAGAAAACAAAATAATATTTGACTTCTCCAAAGCACCTATTATAAAAAAAAATTTGAAATTTGAAAATGACAAGACACAAAAAAAAATCCTGAACTAATATTTTCGAAACGATATGGAAGCACTTATATTTTTCAGTACCCAGAAGGTCCACCTCTGTTATTAATGACACTTTGGCATCGTCGCGGCATGCTCAATATTAAATTGTCTATTACATTTTGGCCTAAGTCATTCCAAGCCCCCTGAACTGCTAATCGAAGCTCCTGTTCATGATGGAAGACGTTTTGACGCAGGAGATTTCTTTTTAGGGTATCCCAGACATGCTCGATGAGATTCAGATCTGGGGAGCAGGATGGCCACGATAGAAGATCGATATCATTCTCTTCAAGAACGTTCAAGACAACTCTTGCACGATGAGGAGGTAAAACTATCTCATTTGCGTAAGAATTTCCCGTGAGGTTGTTCTGTATGAAAACGAGGTCAGTTCTTCCACCAAGGCGTGGCTGGAGACGGTTTTGCTTTCCAGGTTCCCTCCATATTCGAATTCTTCCCGAATCGGGATAATAACTAAATCTAGATTCATCACTGAAGAGAACTGTGGCCCATCTCTCTTGATCCCAGTTTACGTGTTCTTGGCACCAAGCTAAACGAGCAGCGCGATTTCCATGGGTCAGTTGTGGAACTTTTAAAGGACGTCTGGAGTGGAGTTGAACTTCGTGCAGTCGATTTCTCACAGTTTGGTCGGAAATTTGTACATTATGAACTCGTGATAGCTCTTGAGCTAATTGAGATGCTGTAGTAGTACCATCTCTTTTGGCTTGTAAAACCAAAAATCGGTCTTGGGCGACTGTAGTAATCCTGAAACGACCTGTATGGCGTTCTTCTATGCTACCTGTTTCATTAAAACGCGACTACAAACGGTTTATGACACTTGGGCTACTTCCCAGAACCCTGGATACTTCCCGTTATGAGCTCCCAGCTTGGAGCATGCCAACGGCTCGTAATATCTCTTCTCTAGTCAAATGTCGTCTTTCCATGGTCGAATCACAAAACTTGAATCTTTTATTTGTGCTTACAACAGAAACAAAGTTCCAACTAACTGATTTCAAACACTGAATACATGAAATGATTATAAAGCAGCGTCGCATCTGCTGCCTTTTTAGTTTTTTATAAAAAAAACTGAAATCTGTTGCGGCACTCTACATAATTTGGTGAGGAATTGATGCAAATCATCCATATTGATCGTTCTAGATACGATATATCGATATTCAGAAGTGGTCCCTAGATTTTTTTGAGGTGTTTATATTATTTCAGAAAAGAACCTACTCTGAGAGCGATACAATAAATTTGGATAAAAATAAATATTTTGTTTTTCATTTTTTCTTAAATAAAATGCCATAAGACAGCATTTTTCGTTTTTCAGTTCGCTTTATATATATTTTTTTACAGTATATTGCTCAGGATAAAGCACCCAAGATTCATGCTAAACTAGTAGAAAAAATTGTTGAGGCTCTTTTCCCCACTCGGGATATTCGAGAAACAGACGCGAAGGAAGTTGAAATATTTCCACTCTCCTCACAAACGGAAATCTTGGAAGCGGCCAGACGCCTGAAAAATGGCAAGGCGCCAGGACCAGATAAAATACCACCAGAGGTAACAAAGATAGTAGCGGAAAATTACCCAGAAGAAACCACTGAGGCGATGAACGAGTTGCTTTGCAGAAGAGATTTTCCTGCAATATGTAAAACAGCAAAACTAGTCCTCATAAAAAAAAGGAAAAGACGAAAATGACCCAAAAGGATACCGGCCACTGAGTCTCCTGAACTCGTTGGCAAAACTATACGAGCAGCTGATTGGAATGAGACTCAGAAAAGAGTTGAAAAATAAAGGTGATATATCGCGCTCACAATTTGGTTTTATGGAGGGGAGATCGACTGTTGATGCTCTGAGGTTTATTGTTGAAACTGCAGAGAGAGAGAAGAGGAAAACTCGGAAAGCAAGAGAGTTCTGTCTTATGGTGACTCTGGACATAAAAAATGCAGCAGTGTGGCATATTATTCTCGAGGAAATGGAGTTGCCATAAGTTACCTGAAAGAGAGACCTGTCAGCTATGAGTGTGTGGAATATGATATGACTTGTGGTGTACCACAGGGCTCGGTTCTTGGGCCTTTCTTATGGAATATACTTACAGAAAAAGAACTGTTACCTGACTTCCAGGCGGGGTTTAGGAAATTTTTTCAGCACTGGAACCGCTTTGTCAACTGTCTCTGACGATATTTTCCGTTCCCTAGATGGAAAGCTCATGGTAGTTATGATTCTTTTAGATTTTTCCACGATTAATTATCGTCTCATGATTGCTAATGTTAAATACTATGGTTTCTCTGCAGCTGCTTGCTCGCTCTTGAAGTCTTATCTTACAAACAGGACACAGATCATGAGAGTTGGAGGAGATACATCTCAGAGTAGCCCTGTTGAATTGAACCCCCAGGGTTCAATTCTGGGACCACTTTCATTCATCATTTACAAGGCCGATATACTCTCGAAAGTGCGTTTTTGCTCCAAACAGGCATACACCGATGATGTCCAGCTGTTACACAGATTTTCCTTGAGCAGTTTATCTATTTCGCAGGATCAAATCAATCTCCAGAATATCCTCGAGGTGTCCTATTCGCACAATCTTGAGTTGAATGCTTCTAAAACTAAAGCTTCAATTTTCTGTAACAGTCGAGATCATTATAGGGTGATTGAGGACTCTCTAAGGCTACGAATCAAGAATGAAAGTATTGTTTTCTTTGAGTCGGCTAGAAATCTGGGCGCAACGTTCGATAGAGATCTTCGATTTTCCCAGCATGAGTCAGGCATGCTTAAAAACGCTTTCTTTAGACTGAGGATGTTATACAGATCTAGAACATTTCTTTCGTTTGTCACTAAAAAACGGTTGTGCGAAAGTTTAGTCTTGTCTTTATTTAAATACTGTGATTTCGTATACGGGCCTTGCCTCGATTCATATCACAAAAGAAGAATCCAGCTGGTGCAGAATTGGTGTTGCCGTTTCATTTTTGGTTTGAGGAAATACGATCATATCGCACATAAGATCAGAGAATTGGGTTGGTTGAAAATTGACGTGTGAAGCTTGACCTAGGATGCTTTGTATTTAAATTAATCAAATTTCCTTCATCAGTTGCCTTACGAGATGCTTGTTCCCAGGTCCAGGGCACACTCTAGAAACATAAGGAATAGAAACTATTCCATCTCACTCGACCGCTAAATTTCAAAGGAGTTTTTCATACAATGCTGTGAAGGTTTTTAATAGTATGTCAGTCGATGTGACTTGTTTGAGCTTTTAGCAGTATAAGCGAAGACTATTATCCTCTCTATTTGTATAGAAAACTGATATATTTTCAATTAGAGTGTTATTTGTTTTTTTTTCTATTTCAGTTAGTGTATTGGGCAAACTTGCTCAATTTAGAATTAAGTGTTTGATTTATTCATAAGGCATAGGTAGAAGTTATTTCTCATTTGTTATAGGTGCTAATGTATTTTCTTAAGATAAATTCGAGCTTTTAGGAATACCTAACTGGGGTTAAGTGTAAGAATAGTCCGAGGACTGAACTTCGCCCCAGTTTTTGTGTTCCTCCTCACCATCACTGTAAATGCCGCTTGCAGTAACATATCCTGAATAAAGGCCATATTATTATTATTATTATATTCTGTTCAACGGGGTCTTGAGGCTAAACCTGTCCAAGGGTGTGAAAATACTGATTTTTGCTGACGATTTAGCTCTACTGACAACGGCAACGACAGAGACGGAACTGATAGAAAAAACTAACAGAGCCCTAAAGAAAATAATTGCTCACCTGAAACAAGAGACCTCAAAGTCTCAACCCAGAAGACGGAAGCTATACTTCTTTCTGGAAGAAAGAAATGTGGACATATAGAAGTGTTGGTGGAGGAAGCTATAATAACACCAGGAAAAACCCTTAAATACCTGGGAGTGGTGTTGGACAGGAGTTTGAGCTTTGGAGAACATATTATTCAGAGAGCAGTCAGAGCTGATGAAACGGTGATTTGTTTGTTATAAATCGTCAGTTTTATATTTATCACTTCGGAGAGTTATTCAATTCTACGCGCGTTCGCTGAAAAAATGGCTCCTCCGAGTAAACATTCTACATTGTCAATAAAAGACAAATTGTGTATTACAGAAATATTAGATTAAGGTGACTGCTCGGAAGTTTAGTATAGATAGTAGTTAATATAGAGAACAAATATGAAAACCTTAAGTTAGTTAACCGAATAGAACGTGATCCAGGAGCATGAACAACATCAAAGAAGTTTTAGAAGATGCTTTGTTCACATGGTTTCTGCAAAGGCGATTGCATATTCCCAGTAGTGGTAATATGATTTGTGTGAAACCTCGTTATTTTTATCTCCACATCTCCAACTCTGATTCGAATTTAATGCAAGCATGGGATTGGTAGATTAAATTTGAATTTTGAAAATTAAATTTAGGAAATGCCATGGAAAATAACACCATCAGAACATTTCACCAAGAGTTCAGAAAGTTATTCAACAAAGAAACCAACAGCGGAACAAGTATCACCACCAGAGTTTGCTGGGATGACCATGTGTCAGCCATCGCGAAATCTGCTTCTACTAAACTCAGTTTCCTTTCCAGAGCTCAACAGTACTTCACGCCATCACAGCTCTTGCATGCATACAAAGCATAGGTACGACCTAGTCTGTGATACTGTTCCCACCACACCCTCATTACATCTTTTGGATAGTGCCCAGAAGAGAAAAGTTCGCCTCATCGACCATACAGAGATCACGAGTGATCTCCAGCCTCTCGCGCAAAGGCGGTAGGTTGCTGATGTTTTCCTTTTTTTACGATACTGATAAATGCTCAAAAGAACTGAAAATCTTGGTTCCAACAAGAAAGGTTTGCGGAAAACGTCCATCAGCGAACAGTCCAATTAGCCACGTACCTCTCTATATGAAAATTCTTTGGTTTATAGGGCTAGTGTGCTGAATCGAACATTTTACCGATAACTTACATTTTGGCCCTACTCAAGAAGCGAGTGAACAAACACATTAAAACATCTTGGAAGGCCACAGCTGTGGCAAGAAAGGCATTGTCTCCTCCCAACAGTTAAGAATAAAAAAAGATTACAAAGCCGACCAATATGGTTTATACTCGCAATTATTGCCCAACCATCATTTAGCCTCTAGTAATGAGCAATCTGTGTCCCGAAGAAAAATAATAAGGACGAAAGTCACATTTATATATTATGCAAATCCGTTTGCAGCCCATAAACTTCAATTTCTTCTTGTCGGAAAATCAAAAAACCCGCAGACATTTAAATCATCACGTCTTCTAGTTTGTTAACGTGCCCATAAAAATGCGTGGGTTACCAAAGATTTATTCCTTGAATGGAGTTACAGAGTTTGTTGCCCAGGTTCTTCGCCATCTTTTATCAACTCATACAATGTTACTTTTCGATGATAGTCCTGGCCATTCGTCAGTAGACGAACTTATATTTGAAGACGACAATATTTTGCAACGTTCTTACCACGGTGTATATACAACCAATAGATAAGAACATCAGACAAAGTATAAAGATAAATTACTACAAATCGCTTTTGATTAACTGTCTTGCATCAGTTAGTGAAAACCTCAGATGTCAAAGCATCCCTAATTGAAAAATCAGAAGAATTTACACCCTGAATTTCTCAATTTCAACCAGAAGGTGATGAGTCTTCAGTCAAGCTTTTCAATAGAATGAGGGAGCCCAATGATCCTCAAATAAGTGAATCAGAAGCTTAAGAATGGGCTGCTGCTGGTGCAAACAGAGAAGAAATTATGCAAGCGGCAATGTGTGAGGGCATCTAGCGAGATAATGATAACATAGTTGATATTGTCGCCTTCAAAAAAATTTGAAATTCCTTGGCGGTGGAAGCTTTAAACACTGCTTCGAAATGGACTGAGGATAACGAGTTCGATAGCCATAAAATTAGTTTCTCCGTCAACTTAAAAACCGTATTTTTGAAATAAATTGCGGGAACTATAAGCAGGAACATATTGCAGACGTTTTCAAAAAGAAATAACTTTCGTTTTTTTTTATTTTATGTTCAGTGCGCAAAATTCTAAATAAAAGATTATGATTGCATTTGTACCTACATATTCTGTCTATATTGACTCTAAACTTTTACTTCAACCTGAGTTTAAAATGTATTTCATTTCTATTAAAATATAGCATTCTATAATCCCGACTGGACAGATTTTTCTTGTCCGGAATAACGCGGCTGTACTGTATATTCAAAAAAAGCCTGCAAATGTCAAAATGTTCTTTACTCAACTTCAAAAACAACTAATTTTTTTCAACAATATCAATTCACTAAACTATCGTACCAAATATACAAGACATATTTGAAACTACTATTCAATATGAAGATATTAGATGGGATATATTCTATTATCACAGAAAGAATTATACTTAATCTCAACTAATTTTTTCTATGGTTAAAGGTGAACCACCTTCAACTTAAAACACCTGATTCCATATAAACATATCAACGTTCTCATTCAGATCAAAAACATTATCCAATATAAATATCAGCAATACTTGATAATAAACTTCTTGAACGACCCACCTGAACGTTCCGCCAGGTACAGGAAACGTGAATTAGACTGCCGTATTAATCCTAACAAAAGAAACAGGTTCACCAACACCATTAAACAACACACACAGAACTTCATGCACCCAACACATTTTATTCACAGAAATGTTACAATAAATCGAATCACTCTTCAATTTCGATCAACACGTCAAATAAAAATTGTCTTATATTGCTTGGGTACGCGGAGAACCCCGCAGTAAAAGAGTAACAGAACGAAAAATGTCAGTTACGACAGTTGTTTAGACCTCTCGTTTCTCGGTCCCGTTCAATACTGCTGGTTTGTGTCTCCTATAACTGGTTGTTTCACTCTTACGGAGCTTTCTCTCTTCGCGTGGAGCATGTTTGAATGAAGATAGAGATATCGATGATAAAGTGAGATGATAGAGATGGTTGGAATTATTCTTTGAAAAGATGCATCGTTATTATACCATAGCAGGTACTATACAAACCCATAGCCCATGAGAACAATAGATCCGAAGACACCTTGCCCTTGCCCGTGTGGACAGGTAGAAGGTATACTAAGAAATTAGGGTGACGGTCCGCTTCCTCCTTGAAATAAACATATAGATCTCTTTCATTTACTAAAAGAAATTGACCGTAATTTTCTTGACTATTCCGTGAGTGGACAGCAAAGAAAAATTCTGTGAAAACATATTTTGTTTCCTTAAAACACTTTAATACGCGTTGACTTTAAAGGGGCCTACATCCGAGCAACTTTGTTGTCAATCTTTTTGAAAATTTGCTATGTTGAAGTAAATGTTTTGCGTTTGTGAATAATTTTGTTTAGTAACAGTTGGTTCAACGGTTAGAATATGTTGCCAACCCTGTTGAAGCGTCTGTAGGGAAATTGACAAGATCAACAACTTCAGTAAATAAGAAGTTGTTCTTTTGTTTTACGGTGCCTCTTGATCTGCGATCTGCTTCGTTCGGAATACGAATATGTTGGGTCCCGAAAGTGATTACAAATATATAGTACCAAATACTTCAATTTGAACGAAAATTTAATAAATTGAAGAGAATTTCTGATCTCTGGAAAGTGAAATTCGAGAAAGTTATAACTGAAGTACCTTAAATATCATAGTCTACCAACTATTCGTTTTATGAACAAGATTGTCTTATTGTCCTTTCGAAGCCCAATAATTCATTTTATAGTTAAGTGAGAAGTTATCGCCTTAGCCAATAATATGACATAAACATTTATGTCATTAGCATTATCAAGCTGTATTTCAACAATGATCGCTTCAGCTCACATCGTGAAAATAAAAAGGCACTTGCTAACTAAGTCCAAACATTCTATATACCACTGTGTCCAAAAAGTAAAATGATATATGAATTTAAACTGCGCGCGCAAATGAATTTGAGGCGTGCTCTTGTTTTAAGGTTGGTAGGACTGTCTTTGATATCTGTGCCAAGGTTCGCATCAAAATATTCGTTAGTGTTTAAGATACGGTTCGATTTGTAACCTCCTAGAAGCGAATTTTTCGATTCTAATAATATCTGCATTAGTTGAGCAAAGAATTTGCATTAAATTTTATTTGCGGAATGAATGTTCTGATGCTGATACTTTGAGGATGGTGCAAAAAGTCTTTGGTGATGAGGCTATGTGGTGCTTGTAATTTGTCGAGTAACAATTAGAGATCATTTGATGCTATTCGCCTAAAGAGGCGGGAATTGTGGCGAGACAATTCTTGGTTTTTACGATAATGCACTGTCACGCACTGCATTGATTCTTTGGACCATTTCACCAGAAACTCGACCCATATTGTTTCACAACCGCCATATTCACCTGATTTGGCACCGTGTGACCTCTGGTTATTCAGACCGCTACGGGGACACCGTTTTGAGTCAATAGAAGAGATGCAAGCCGCCACGAAGAGAGAGCTGAATGCCATCCTGAAAATCGGCTTTAACAAGTATTTTGAATAATGGAAAAATCATTGGCATAAGTGCATTGTATCTGGAAGGTATTACTTCAAAACCACTGATAAAATTTTTTCGCAAATTTTTCTTTGAATGAAACAAGAACCACGAAGAAATAATATATGGGAGATGTCAACCTGATTTATTGGATTCATAATGATTCTAGAACTTCTATAGATCATAATCGGCATCACGTAGAAAACCGAACCTAGCCATCTGGACTCTCTCGGTCAAACAGAGAGGGAATTGTTTTGTTGAGTTTGATATTGAAGGGATTTTGCGAGATTATCCTTCAAAATTAGCAAGCAAGAACAAGGAAGTGATGATGTTTCAGGAGACTCACACTGCAACGGAAGAACATCTCCGCGAAAGAGGAAATATCGCAGTTTATGTACTTTTTGATTATCTCCTTAGTCCTTTTTATGCCTTGCTTGCTATATAAAATATTTTCTTACATTCAAGAGTGTTTAGACATATAAGATTGTTGAAATATTTTTTCTGCTGTTTTTCGTTTTTCCATTGTTACAGATTCCTGTTCCAAACCCCCTTCCTTTCATCCTTGCCTTCGTCTCGAAATCACGGAGTGCAAGATGAGAATGAGAGAATAAGCTGTTAAGCAGAAAAATCTTTGGTACTCTTTGTGTACACACGACACTAACGCAACATAAACAGAAAAGCTATTGCTAATGCAATAGCGACAGGGAAACGAGTTTTTTCCTCAGGTTTTTTCACTCGTTTACTGAATCATAAGCATGATAGTATGGTTCCCCTGTAACATTTCCTGTGCTCACACTTTAGGGGCAATCGTAGGAGGCGTTGAAATTGATTTAAAAATTAGAATAAATGCTTAGCTACCTTACTTTTTGGACACAGCCACTTCTGACGGTTAACATTTCTCTCGGTTTTCAATTATCACTGGTGAAGATTATCACGAACATTTGTAACAGAAGAAATATCTGTATTATTGTACAAGGTGTACCAAATTTGATGGTTTTCTGGGACACATATGAAGCATTGCAGATGCAACAAAAAAAACCCTTTCTCGGTTTCGATTTTCGAAAAAACTTTATTGGTGAAAATCAATTTCAGTTATCATTTTTTTGTTTTCGAGTTATTCCGAAATTTTTTATTTTCTTGATTTTGAGCATATCTCAAAACTTAATTAGGTTACGTAACAAATATTTTCATAATATTTAACCACTTTTATTAATAGAATCTAGAGATCCATTGGAAAACATTTTTTACTCAACAATTTAGCCGTTGTGGCAACAGTTGGTTCAACGGTGAGAGTATGTTGCCAACACTGTTGAAGCGTCTGTAGGGAAATTGACAAGATCAACAACTTCTGTACGTAGGAAGTTGTTCTTTTGTTTTACGGTGCCTCTTGATCTGTGATCTGCTTCGTTCGGAATACGAATATTTTGAGTCCTGAAAGCGATTAAAAATACAGGGATATCCACCGGGACCGTCCGTTAAAAACTTTTTGAGTTCCAATTACAATATCAAGCTGAAATTTTATACGCGGCCATAACTAGCGATTTCCAATTGAAGTGAAATATTTTCGAAGTGATACCATTTCCGGTTATACCGGAAGTGGGTTATCACTTTGTTATTTCAAATGGCAATCTACCTTTTTTATTATACATCTAGAACCGACATGTGAGCGAGGCATAAAATACCCAAGTTGTTGGCACTTATCACTTTTGACAGAGTTATAAGCTCGATTTTCGAGGAACATTTAAAAAAATTGTAGCTCGTAGATGTTTTGCACTACAGACACAATTTTTGCTTGGGTGGATAGAAGAAGGATCAAGGAATTTTTTTATCAGTCTACACATTTCAAATGTTTATTGCGTTGTTTTGTATGATTTTTTCAATTTGGCCTTTTTCAAACAACAATAACTCAATTTCTTCAAATGGGACGTGCCAATTTCTATATCGCCATCAGATGAAGCGTCAAATTTCAGATGGAATTGTATCAGCATGTACTATACCCATCTCTTATAGTTCCGAAATAATTTGGGAATATATTGAATTTTGATGATTTTGAAAGAACTAACAGAGAATGTTTTGAAATATTTGAATCAAGTAGCTGAACTGGCTACGCTCACCTGACAGGTGCCTAAAATTAATGTACTTGTCACTTCGTTCATTCGAATTTCATATTTCAACAAGAATTGTCGTTATTTCAGATTGAAAACATCCAAAAAATACAACACATTTGGAATAAAACCACTGGTTATTCAAACGAAAATATAATTAATCTTTTTTTAATTCATTTTAGAATGTCAAAAAGTAGTGGGTAGAAATTGCAGGCAATTCAATAACCAATTTCCAAATTTACCGTCTATGAGTAAAATAAAACTTCGAAGCATTAGAAGCAATTTTCTACAATTCGGATGAATTAAAATTGTAGGACCTAAGCGAAAACCAATCATCGAAGATAATTACATTAATACGAATAAATGATAGCAAACATCATTTTTTTGTTTTCGAGTTATTCCTGAATTTTTGATTTTCCTGATTTTCAAATCTCAAAACTTAGTTAGATTACGTAAAAAATATTTTCACATTATTGAACCACATTTTTGAAAAGAATCTAGGTATCCATTCGAAAACATTTTTAACTCAACAGTTTTCGACCTATAAGCTTAACTTTTGTTTTTCTTCAATAGAAACCATAAGCGTAATAGGTTGCGTGGAGTAGAGCTGTTTTTTCCTTTTCGAAAATGTATAATATGATATTTATATTATTTTGGCGTATTTTTCAAAAATGAAAACTCATTTCCAATCGAATCTCGTTATGAGATGGGAATCTTGCGATTCGCAAAATAATTCTCTATGGCAATATCAGTAGAATTAATCTGTGTGAATGGAAAGAGAAGAAGTTTGGGTACAGAACAAGGTGTATTTGTGTTTGGTGAAACCACAGAGAATGCCTCATCAAGTCATCATTGTCAAAATAATTGATTTTTATCTCCACATTTTCAGATTTTTTGTATTGTTAGAAAGAGTTTGTGGAAATTTGGAAGAGATTTCAAAATGGAATATATGAACGGCGAGAAGTATGATTTAATTTCTTGTTTAATTGAAAGCTTTATATTAGTGAAGCTGCTGGTTATTTTTATCAAGATAACTGGTTTTATCAAGATAAAACATTTCTTTTGATACAAAGAACACCAGCAGCTCAACAATTGCTTCCACTTTCAATTCAATAAAAAATTATATTATATTATATTTTCTGTCCTTCTACTACGGAATTCCTTTGCTGATCACGAAATCTTGCTAACAAACGTTCTCTGTGATTTTCATCTCCACCTATCGAGAGTTTATCCCAATTATTCTGCGATTTATCCATGTTATCCAGTTTTTGAAAAATGCGCATTTATAATTATATTATTATATCATATATTTTCGAAAAGCAAAAAAACTCTACTCAACACGACCAATTTCGCCTACGGTTAGTATTGGAAAAAACCCAACTTACCTTATAGCTCGAAAACCGTTGGGTAAAAAAAAATCGAATAAATCCATGGATTCTATTCTAAAAAGTGCCTAAAGAATGTGAAAATATTTTTTACTTTTCTTAATTAATACCCAAGATATAGTAATTTACTCGAATCTCGGAAATTCGAAAATTAAGGAACTCGAAAACAACAAATGATAACTGAAATTGGTTTTCACCAAAAAGGTTTCCTCGAAAGTCGAGACCGATAAAGAGGGGTTGATTTTTTTATCTGCAATGTTTCACATAGATGCCCATCGAATTTTGATCACACTATACGTGGGACACCTTGAAATAAATCTAACCCACAAAAGTTCATTATGCTGAAAGACAAATTAAGCGAATTCGCTCCCCATTTGTTGAGTTTTTTGTCGAAAAGTTGGATGTTAAGGTCAAGAGCCTGTCTTCTTTGAAGAATTACAGCTCCTTAATGTCTCATAAAACCCAAATAGTTCTCTTTGATGATTCCTGGATTAAGTATCATATTCATAGATCTTCACAATTTCAGTGATGATATGCGTACGAGGAAGGTTAAAAATATTGAATAGGCCTACAGAAGACTAATTTTGTTATCAAAGTAGTTGCTAACTTGTATGCTCCACAGATTTATCAACCCTGTATGCAATATTGTCAAACGGCTTTGTCGGCTGCAACAGCGCTTTCGACTTGTCAGTCTTGCTGTTAACTAACAGACGTTTTAACAGAGTTGCCAACTTTAGATTTCGCCCATAGAAAATCAAAAGCTTCTTAGATAGATAGATAGATATATTTATTGGTTCCATTAAAACAGTAGTTGTAGAACATACCAATTGTAGAGTGAATTAAAATTAAAAATACAATTTTATCTTCGAAATATTCTTATAAATTATAAAACGGATTTTCTCTAAAGTATTCATTCAGCTTCTTCTTCAATTTCATGTTTGGCCAGTTCTTCATTTTCCTTGGCAAAGAATTATATACTTTCAATATGTTATATTGAGCATTCTTCTGCAGGAAAGTATATTTTGTCTGTGGTGGCTTCAGGTCAGCTCTACCTACCGTCTCGTATGAATGTGCTCTCCCTGAGTCCTCGAATAAATCTCTGTTTGAAGCGACATACATGATAGCTTCATAGATATAGAGACTAATGGCAGTTAGTATGCCTCTATGTACAAAATGGGACCTACACAACTCACGGCAATCCAAAGATAGTATGGCTCTTAGGCACCTTTTCTGCAGAACAAGAAGACGACTGATCTGTGAGGAACCTCCCCAGACAACAACTCCATACCTGAGCCGACTGTTCACGTACGCATTATAAGCGATCAGAGCTGTAACAATCAGCCTGGATATTGTTCTTAAAACGAATACGTATCTAGCCATGTCGCTAGCTAAGTTATCCACGTGTAATCCCCAGTCAAGCCGATGATCAACGGTTACACCCAGGAACTTAAGGCTACCAGTTGTGGACATATCTCATCTTGGAATCTCATGCCCTCCTTTCCTCTACCGAAATTGACCACCTGAGTTTTGTCCCGATTGAGCTTCAAATGTTTTTGGGAGAACCATGCCTCTGAATCTGCCAGTGCCATGCACATTTTAGTTCCAAACGAACGCTTGTCACCCGCTGATACTACCACAGAGACATCGTCAGCATACGCTACACTAAAATCCATCAGCAAACTGGGTAAATTATTGGTGTAAATGATATAGAGGAGTGGCCCCAAAACAGATCCATGGAGCACACCCTTTCCTACCGGCAATGGACCTGATCTTAACATTTCATCTGATACCGGATTCAACTCTACAGCAGATTGGGATCGACCATTCCAAATAGCAATTGATAAGCTTCAAATGCAATCCCCTAACCCCGCACATATTCAGCTTGCTAAAAAGTACCTCGTGTCTGACATTATCAAACGCTCTACTTAGATCCATGCATATTAGTGCAGTAGATTTACCTGAATTGAGATGGCCTGCTATATCGCCCTACTTGTAGATTTTCCCTTTCGAAAACCGTTCTGGGATGTGTGTTTCCAAGAAATCAATAATTATTTTGTACATGACTTTTTCGATAATGTCATCAATATTGCTAAGCAGCGATATTGGCCTATAGTTTTTAATATTTTGTTTACTCCCTCTCTTATGCACGGCTCGAACTTGTGCTTTCTTCAGCTCATCTGGGAAAATTCCAGTATTAAACATTACATTTATGATGTGTGCTTAAACTGGGGATATAATTTCCGCTGTGAATTTTAGAAGCTTCACTGGTATGCCATCAAGTCCCGTTGAATGGGTGTTCTTCAAGGACATAATAGCATTGTAGATCTCCACTGGCTCAGTAACTCACCTATGTAATGGTATTGTACTGGATTCACTTCAAACTCAGCACTTGTGTCACTGACGTTGTTCCAATCCTTCCTAACAAAAGAGTTGTTCACCCTGTTCAATACCTTTTCTGAGCTTTGATTCCTCTGAGCTAGTTGAGTCAAGATGGAAACTCTCTTTATGAGTCGATCGCTAAACTTTCTTACAAGATTACTGGCAGCTCTGTTTTGAATCCTAGACTCTAATATATAGTCTCTATTATGTAGCTTTTTTGCCTCTTGAACAACTCTTCTCAAGATACTACTATACTTTTTGAAGTATTCATCTGTCACTTCACCTGCTATCTTCATCTAATAGAGTTGCAACTTTCTCTTTGATGAACACGACAGAAACATGTCCAGGAGCCTATGATCTAACCTAATCTAACCCCCGTCCAATCGACGTCTCCCAATCCCGACATGAATGCTATTAATTAAACTTCAGAATATATCTTTCGCTTATTTGATACGTCAGGCAGCTGCAGCAACCTCCGGCCAACAGGAATCTCCACAACCTGAGCATCGTGAGGCGAGAAGTCCGTCAGAACAACAACACCTCTTGTAGGATCTTCAAAGTTCGCAAATATGTTGTCAATGATAGAGGAGTAGTTGTTCATCCTAAATGTTGGTTCATATATCTTTTGTGTTCATCCATAACAACCCATAAGATCCAACAAAAGACTACGAGATCGAGAACTCACTTCGGAACGGATATTAAAGTCCCCACATATGGCGGCTTTATATTCGGTATAGTTGGCTACCCTCTCCAATACACACCCAAGATTATAAAGAAATATCTCAGTATTTCCTGAAGGACGTCGATAAATCCCTACAACAATAATTTCAAGCTTATGACTTGAAAATAAGCATGACAAATACCTTCTAACAGCCACCACATTTGCTCGATTCGGTAGATTTTTCTCTTTGATAGAATCAAGAAACGTTTTTTATAAAGGTCTCGACGCTACCATAGATGAAGATTACTCTTAAAGCACAAAAACAAAGTAGGCGAATAAACTAATTTTTAATTTAATAAATCATCATTAAAAAATACAATGAAATTCATTCAGAATACCTCATTTTCCCAAATAACTCGGTATTATATCATAAAACTCGGTTATATAATCATGATAGAGAGTCAACATGTCGGTGTTAGCTATTTAAATTTCCTAGCCGACTTGATACGGGCTATTTTTCATCGTTCTCGAACCAAGAAACAGGTAACGTGGGAAAAGGGCCCACTATGAGTCATAAGGTGAGATCGCATGGCCGAAGGCAACGCACAGGTGCACGAAAGACGACAGTTTAACTGAGGTAATAAGAATTGCGGAGCGGTTCGTCATTGGTATGGAACTAAGAGGGAAAATGGCTATACCCAATGTGAAGGATACTGACAACTACTCGCCGCCCTTTGAGTGGAACCTTTTGAATTCCTGGAAGTCATATTTTCATTTCATGCAGTTACACTTGTCATTTCATAGACATATTTGGTTTAAATAAGCTCTTCAACAGGTTCTTAAATGAAGTAGAGCAATTTTAAAAGAAAAAAGGAAATAGTATAAACACTCAACATTAAACAACCAGGGAAATGCATATCAGTTCAACACGTTACTTAATAAGTTCCTACGATTACCATTAAATGGTGCAACTATCGTAAATTAAAATCTTCAAATGATGCGTGTCAAAATTCATGACAATTCAATGTTTAGTTCACAACTAATTGTTTTAGGAACGACATTATTATAATTCGAAAACTAAAAGAACATTGTAGAAGTGAACTATTTTTGAACGTAAAAGATACACAGTGTATAAAAAATATGGCCTTATCCTAATAATTAGGTAGTCTTGAAATATTATTGAAAACCTGTCGATAAAATTCATTTGTTCTTTAAATGACACCTGTCATGTCAAAAATATGATGATGACGTTATTGAAATTGTTTCATGGCAAAAATAATTGCTGTCAAAGGAAAGCGAAATGTTGGTTCTGTAACATCAGGTGAACGTGGAACTAATGTAACTCTATTAGTAGCGATCTCAGCTTCAGGTTCATCCATTCCACCTTTGTTTATATTTCCTCGCAAGTTTCAAGACCATTTTATTCGGGATGGTCTAATACATTTTTGGAAAGTTCTAGTTCTACTCTGAACGTTTCTAGATTTTTTCTGTAACTCTGTCGTATCCTTTAAAATAGCGATCGTTCAATTGTGAAATATCCCCTGAATATTATTCCAGAAAAGAAATCTTCGTCTTGTTCTTTCAGAAAAAAATTATAATATAGAATATTTTGTATTTCGGTTCTTATGCAGCATTTCAAAATTTAAATATTCCTTAATACATGAAAAAGTTTTTGAAATTCAAAGAAGTCTACAAAAGATGTTCAGAGGGGTCACATCAGGTGACCTAGCTAACTTTTCAGTGGTTCTCGTCAGCGAATCGAATTTTCTAGAACCATCAAGCTCCATATTGCTGAAATCACATTTCAGGTCTCGGCATATATCGATTATTCTCAGAAAGATGAAATATCAGTTGCCTCCGTGTCACTTGAGACATTGGTACACCGTGCCGATAGTCTGGGTTCTAGTCCCGGATGATAATTTAATAATAATAATAACTTTATTAATTTTTTTCATTCACAAATTGAAGTTTGTTATTGATAAGATATTTCTACAATAATTATACTTGTTATGAATAAAGTAAAGACAGTTAATACTCAAAATGATTATAAATAATGCCTAAATATAGGACATTGCATCAATCATTGCGAATCAGAAAAAGATAATCCTTGTGCCTGATTCTTTCAACAACAATTACAGAGCTTCATGAGCCCATATATCTACAAAAATAAACAAAGAAATTGAGATACAGAATTGAATTGAAACCAATAACCAACCTGATCCGATTTAAATTAAAATAAATTCCACTAAGAGTCATTTATGACGTTTTGTGTGATAATGAAAATAATTCAAACTGCATTTTTCAAATCCATCAATTTGGATGTGTGGGATAGAGTGTTGGAGAAGATCCACCTCTTGATGCCTTTTTTGAATACTTTCAAGGAGGTTGAGCATCTCAATTGTTGTGGCAAAATGTTGAAAGTTCGCGGTGGTAAAAATGTGAAGCATCTTTGACCAACAGTTTTCCGTGTTCGGGGAATCGTGTGAGCATTTTCTGCTTACCTGGTCTCGTGATTATGAAGAATTGAGTCTCTCGCATTTCCACTTCTAAAATGATGACAAAGAATATTTTCACAGAACAATTGTCTCAAATCCAGGATACGGGTCTCAGAATAAAGGTCGTCAGAAGGGTATTCGTCTTGGAGTATATAATTTTCAATAATCTCATTTGAACGACTTCTAATTTTTTCAAATGTGTACTTTCTACTCCCCCCCACACCACGATTTCATAACCGACTATTGACTCTACGAGGGCAAAGTAGCTGATGTATTTCACAAAACATTTACATATCTTGAACAGAGGAAGAAGAGCTCTCAACTTGATAACCAAATAGTCCATTTGTGCATTTGAACGTAAGTGAGGCTCAATTATTACTCCAAGGTATCTCACTTTATTCACCCTTTTCAATTCAATCACCTCACTCTCCATCTAAATATTCAAACAGTTCCATTCAGACAGTCCTGTTTTGTAGCTACTATGTGGCATAAAAAATGTTTTTTCTACAGTAAAGGTGAGAATCTTTGCTCTAAAGAATCTTAGAAATTTAGAGAAATCTCGTTCTATCTTTTGTTTCAGGTGGAACCAATTAGTATCTTTATAGAACACTGTGGAATCGCCAGCAAATGAAAAAATCTCTCCTGATGTTGGTAAGTAAAATATGTCATTAATGAATACACAAAACGAAACAGGGCCCAAAACCGTCCCCTGTGGCATTCCGAACTCAACAATTCTCTAGTCACTCCTGAATTCATTAATCATTGTATCATTTTATAAACCGTACATCGAATTCCAATATTCTCTAAAGTCCCAAAAAGATCACTATGTGAGATTGAATCGAAAGCTTTCAACTCATGTATCAACGTATATGCAGATGGAAGGGATACCAGAATATATTGCATCATATATCTTACTCAATAGTTGAATCATTGCAGTCTCCGTCGATTCTCCAGTTCGAAATCCACCTTGTTTTTCGGACAATAACTTGTATTTATCTAAATAGCCAACAATTCTCACCTTCAACAGCTTCTCAAATATCTTACCGAGGACGGAAATAATTGATATTGGTCTATAATTGCAGGGTTTTGTTTTATCTCCAGCTTCGAAAATTGGTTTGATGATGGCAACCTTGAGTATTGTTGGAAATTTTTCCTTTTCCAAGCACAAGTTGAAAATATACTTTTTCGGCTCACTGTTATATTTCATCATTCTCTTTATTGTCTCAGGTCTCAATCCATCCTTATAACGCTTATTCCATCCAATTCATTTTTAATAAAAATCACTGTTCCGTCATTTTTATTGATGTAACAACCCCCATTGTATATAGAACTATAACCATCCAAATTAAAGAAGTTTAAGTTATGGAGGCTTTACAAAATAGCTTGCCTTCCAAATTTGGGCTGAATATCTCAAAAACTGCAGGAGTTTTAAAGAAAAATACCATTTTTTCCGGAAATTTCAACAGCCTGTAGCTCCGTAACAAAGCTTTTGCGGACCTATGTTTAAATGAACTTTTTTTCTCAAAATTGCACGTAGATTTACCTCTCAAATTGTGAAATACTATTATGTAACACCCTGTATACAATAGATTCAGCCCCAAGTGACTATAGGCTGTTTTCTAAATTCAAGAAGAACTCGACAGAAAAAAATTCAACCAAAGGTGGCGTGATGTGTTGTATAAAAAGTGGTGTGAATCAGACAGAGAAGGTTTTTTTCAGAAAGCTATTGGAATGTTGGAGTGCGGATGACAAAATTGTGTTGAACTGAAAGGGGACTACGTTGAAGAAGAATGAAAATATAAACATTTTCTCCATTTATACATCAGAGAGAACCATAAAGATCAATCTTCGTATATATCAACTGGCTTCTCACCTCAACCAATGTGGAAATCTAAAGTATGACCAGGAGATGTTCCAGTGATGCAAACTCAAAGTCCTAGAACTACCTAACTCGTCCCTCTAACTTCCTATTCTACAGATCAATTTATTTCTTTAATTATTCAGTATTACTTGTATTCAAGTATGTAAGTGTCAAAATAACGTATGTCACAAAAGTCGGGAAAAAATTCGAATACATAAATTAACTACTGAAAATCTTTTATTGAATTGATTGTATCATTAGGATTTCACCTCATATCTAAACTCTATAGAATCGTATTTAAAGGATTGATAGGGGCCCATTCTGCTCAATGGCATTCAATTTTCTTCGAACATCTCCCATCAGTCTTCGGACGACATCCACATAGATTTCTCGTATCTTCTGAAAGATTCTCTGTCTCAAACCTTCTTCGTTTTGGGCTTCCCATGCATTGTCATAGACTTTCATTGTCAGTAAACCCCAAAAATCTTCGATTGGTCTTACTTGTGGAACGTTTGGGGTTATCTCCGCGAGGTCCAAATGGGATGTTATTAGCCTTTAACCAATATCTCGTAACTCGCGCAAATGGGAAGACGCCAAGTCTTGCCAAAACATTATTTCGTCATCAGCGTGATAGGTATTGATGAAATCTAACAATTTTGGGAGACATCTTCCAGTATATAGGTTTGCATCAACAGCTTCGCCTCTCACATGCCCTACATATGGTCTTGAAACCCCAGCTTCAGAAATAACACACCAAACCAAAACCTTGTCTTCAAATTTTTTCTTTGTTTTGAATTTTACTTGGTTTGGACAGTCTTCTATTTGTATAGAAACCTGCATTACAGTTGATTTTAGAATGGGATAGTGTTAAATATTTTTCATCATACAAAATTATGGTTCTGTCATTTACGAAGTGAATACTTCTTAAGGCGCGGCAACGTCTGGGGATATTTTCCAATTGATTCTGGGTGTATTTTGGACACTTACGCCTTTTACGATATTTACATCCCGCATTCAGTAATTCTCGCCTTATTGTCTCATGAAAAGTACGAAATCTTCTGAATAATTTTCGTAATGATGTTCCTACTGTGTCTCTTGCTCTTTCTAAGAGCCTGTTTCTACGGATTTCATTCAGAGCCTTCGGTCGACCACTTTTTGGCAAATTCAAGCATGGTATTCCTTGCTCACATTCACTTATTACCCGATAAACAGTTGTCTTAGAAATATTCTGACCACGAAAAATGTTGATGATTTCACGCTTAGAAACTCGCCCAAGTAAATTGTAAATACTTCTTCGAAGTTCTAATTTGTAAGCCATTTTAGCGAACTTATTCAGACTTTTGACAGAAGGAATACTCAATATAAATCATAAATGACATCTGTTGATCACGGCAACTAGATCTTCCACGAATTGCGGGAACTATGCATGAAAAAACTTTTTACTAAGACTTTCATCTAGAGAGCGAGAGTCTTTCGTAATAAATTAACTCGAAAACTGCCTAGAACTTATCGTTATGCCACTGCATCTCAGATCAAAACGGCCGTGTTTCCGGTTTTGTTTCACCCAATATCAGACCACCTACAGTCGAATCTATTAAAACAGGTCGAATTTTGTATGAAGCCTTATTTCAACATAATGTATTTATGTATAACATCAATCCTTACAGCAAGACTGCTGCTTATAGCAGAGGTGTTTAATTCCCAGTTTCTTGAATGGAGAAAATATGTTGAGTGATCCATATTGGAAAGCTGTTTTGAATTGCTGCATAAATGTATTGGATTTCCTGATAAGGCATATTTTGATGAAGAACAAGCTTGAAAGAGTCAATAAACGCAAGCGATTTAAGTAGGACGCAGGGTGCGTTCGATATCATTCTCTTGAGGAAAAGCTTGACTTCCTCAGTTTGAATCAATAAATAAAACTAACCTAATGAAACGCCTCACGAAGAAACTAGATTTCTATCAGCCACCAGAGAAAGCCGGTTTTGGGAGTGGTTACAGCACCATAGGCCATCTGCAGACATTGCATACACTATTGTAAAAAACAACTGAGTACAATATACCTATATATTTGGCATTTATAGACTACCATAAAGCGTTTGACTCGAAAGTGACATGGTCCTTTCTAAATGCTATGAATATGCTAGAATTGACTCTAGGTACAATGAAGTTTTAAGGAATATATACCAGAGAGCAACTATGCATGTCAAAATTGATGAAGATTCAAGAACTGCAAGAATTGATCTTAAACATGGGGTACGCCAAGGTGATACGATATCACCGAAACTTTTCACCCTGGCTCTAGAAAACGTATTCCAGAAATTGGAATGGCAAGAAAAGGAAATCAAAATCGAAGGCTCGTACATTAATCATCTGCCCTTTGCAGATGACATCGTCCTTATCGCTGGAAACACAGATGAGTTAGAAGAGATGTTAGTGCAGCTGAATGAAGCGTCGAATAGTATAGGACTGAAAATGAACATAGGCAAAATCAAGGTCATGTGCCCCAACAACGTTCCGATCCATTTAGGAAATCAAGTTATCGAAAATTTAAAGGACTATGTTTATCTGGGTCACGCCATCAAACTAGGAAAAGAAAACCAGAAAGCCGAAATAACCAGAAACTTCAACATAACCTGAAAAATACCGATATCCCAATTAACTTAAGGAGAAGAGTTTACGACTCCTGTATCTTACCTGTGGCTACATACGGACTTGAAACGATGACAATAGCGAAGCATAGTGCCAGTCGCCTAAGGACTACTCAAAGAGCCATGGAGCGTGCAATGCTGGGAATATCCTTAAAAGACCGAGTAGGGAACGACGAAATCGGACGAAGAACGCGATTCTCAGACATTATAAAAAGAATAGCCGAGTTGAAATGGAGATGGGTAGGTCACGTTGCAAGGCAGGACAGAGAGAAATGGACCCTGAGGGTTATTCAATGAAGGCCTAGAGAGACCAAGCGAAATAGAGGCAGGCCGCGAAAAACGTTGGATCGACGGTATAAAAGACCAAGTCGGGGGACAGTGGTTTAGAATAGCACAAGACAGACATGAATGGAAGCGACACGGAGAGGCTTATGTGCAGAAGTGGACGGAAGAAGGCTGACAAAGAAGAAGAAGATATTTTATTTTGATTACTTGTGTCGGTTCGTTATCAGTCTGCCTAAGTTTGAAATTTTTTTTTCAGGTCTGCTATATTCAGTTATTTGGGTTATTCGTTTAAACACAGATGATTTACGTTGATAGTATTTTCCTCAGTGATAACCTGAAATAACGGTGAATTTAGTTGAAGATAGTGTACAGACTGTACGAACGTAGTGTGAGTTTATTTTTCAAAAACTGTGCTCGAACAAGTGGACGCATTTTCATCGAAATAACCCTGGAAGAAATTTGGTGAGTAAATACGTTCTTGAGTTAACAAGCAAATTCATGAAAACTGGATGCGTTAATAGGACAGCGATATCCATTTGAACATGCTTGAGAATTGTTCCCTTCATAACAGTTATCATGGAAGGAGGTACAAATTTATCTATTATACTACTACTGTGTGGAATTGTCTGGTTAATAGATTTACCGATTATTGGATATATTGGAGATGCGCTATAGAATGGACGGGTAGATAGCCCGATCTAACACTTCTAGATTTCTTCTTGTGGGGTTATCTTAATTCTGAAGTCTATGTTACGTCACTCGTAAGGCTAGGCGAAGCACGAGAAAAGATTGTTCATGTCAACACCACAAATGTTTCAAACTGCTAATCAATCACTCAAATCTCGACTGTATCAAAGCTATCACTATAAAAAACTGACAACTCAATGATTTGTAACATTTCACAATAGATTTCAATCGGGATCATAGAAGTCGAAGCAGTCTTACTTTTTAATTGATAGCACTTCAAAATGCGGACTGATATTGAGTTAAACCAACCAAGTCATTCAGGGTGGTTCGTTTTCATTGGAACTCACTATATATAAGACCACCAACATACAAATCCTTGAGTTGATCTATCCGAAGAATGTGCGAATGAATTAGTTGAAAACTATACACCATTTTGTCAAAGATTTATATGTATACAATCAAACGACACCGCCATATAGTTTGCCAGACCACGTATCGTTGGTGTAGCTATAAACTACAATCGATAATCTCAGGTAAACCACTTTAAAGTGTTGCCGACTTGTCGTTTGCCACACACCTAGTTATCACATAGAACTTTTCAATAATGAAATTAATTCTTTAGGACCATTTTGCTAAATAGTTCTATAAATATCAGGAAGCTGGAGAACAAATTGACAATAGTCCCAAATATCTCGATGTTCATTTGTTAATGAAGCGAAAAAGTACCGTTGAAGTGAAATAACTGTGATTTTAAATGTGGTCGTTCAAATGCGATTGCTGCTGAACGGTCTCGATGTCCCAACTTGCGAAATTGTTTCAGAATATACGAGGGTAATCCAATGAAAGATATAGTGGAGTGCAGTATTTTGGTAATTTTTGTTTAATTTTTCAAAAAATCTCCGTTAGGCTCTATACATTCAACCAATATTCTTTAAAACTCCATTAACGGATTAGTTAATATTATATGACATGAATGGTACATCTGAATGGAGAATTTTTAAATGAACTGAAAAACCAGTGACCACATCAAATCATCTTGGTCGGCCATGACAGGCATCGCCTCCTCCTAAGAGTTAAGAATAAACAAAAACGTCTCCAAATGACAAATAAAAATTGAAAGAAAATCTATTTCACCAAGAGATCGCACCATACAACAAGTCGATCGCAATAGCGTCAAATTTGTTGGAATTGCACCTCCTTTCTCTCCAGACCTGGTTCCCATCGGCTTACTAATTGCATTCTTAGAAGAAATGTTTCTAATGATTACACTGGTAACTATTTTATGATCGAAGATAAAGTTTCTATAAAAATGACATCGGAACAATGAAGTTTAATAAGCATCTAACGAATTTAATAGATTGAAGTATTTCTATCTTCTTTTAAGCAAAATTGAAAGATAACACAGCCTTATGAAATTTTTCTGTTGTTGACCTAGATGTCTTTGCAAATTTTTTTCGTTTTCTAGAGCCCAGATTACGAATATATGAATGAAAATATTGAATTTGCTCTTGTTTTTATGATTTTTCTATGTCTTATATTTTGAACTACTATCGGCTTTTTAGTAATTTATTGTTCCAGCCATAATTTGCGCATTTTTTCGCGCGTACAAACATCACGTGATCCCTACTCCCACGGAACAGCTGAGATTCTGTGGCTACTTATGTGATTTTGCTTGGGGGACATTGTGCGAGTGCCCAGAAAGTTTTCATAAAGCAAAAAGTGGCATTAAGAATACTATGTGGGGTTCCTCGTCTAACTGGTTGTCGTACAATCTTCAAACAGCAGAGAATACTCTCTGATACATCCTTTATCCTTTATACTGGCCTGTTTGAAACATGTCCACACGCACAAGGCTGAATATCTGACAAACGCTGATCATCACTCCCACAATACAAGAGGACAACCTGGCCTAGTAATCAGTTTTCACAGAACAGGAAAAAGTCAGCTGGGTTTCAATCATTTATGTGTTAAATTTTACAATAAAATACCACGCAGCCTCTCTACAAAAGTTTACCTTAGAGACGAAAAAAATACTCAAAGAGACTGTATATTCCTTTGAGTAGTTTTTAAACAGTGCTATTAATTTTGTGAGATCAGACTCAGTACCTCCTGAAGTGTTTTAGAACTGTTTCCCAAAGTTTTATCTGAAGGTTTCTATTATTGTTTTTATGTATTTTTATTAGTGTTTTTTTATGTATTTTTATTATTTATTGGGGGATGTTGACTGGAATTGTATAATGAGTAATGATTTATCGGTAAATGAGGCATTCAGCACCTTCCATGAAATTTTTATTAGTTCATACATGAACTCGTTCTTTGAGAAATGTATATTTGCTAAAGAGGGTGAACGTAAGGTAACTTGGTACACCAACGAACTCAGAGCTATCCGAGATCAACTGAACTTGGTGTATGAACTCTATGACAGATATAAGTCTCATGAATTAGAATATCTCTGTAATTCTCCCAAATTGAAATATTAACTTGAAGTCAACAAAGCTAAAATTAAGGGTAATGACACAGTTATCTTGAAGTCGAATTATAAACAAAAAACGATGTGGGATTTCATTAATTCTAAACCTAATATCTCTAGACGTGATAGTAAGTCTAATATTACTGCGGATGAATATAATAATTATTTCACTTCTATACCACACAAAATTGTTGATTCAATTGTTTCAGATAGTAACAATGATGTTTTATTTTGCAAAATTTACCTGATAATATTAGTTCTTCAATCTTCATTCAGGGAGGTAAGCTAAAATGAAATAATAATAAAAGCATTGCATCTTCAGTCACTCTTCCGTTTTGCATCCTCTAACTCCTATGGAACTCAATGAGAATAGAATTATTGCGAGCAGTCATGAAGGCAATCGAAACCCTTTACTTGAAAGGTATCACTGGATCGAAATATTATCCCTGCTCTAGGGGTTGAAATTCGAGATGAGTGTGATTTCGGAAGATGACAGCTTTTGATCTAAAATGAATCCATTCTAGTTTTTCGCACTAATACTCCAATAGTCTTGGGACGATAGTCTTCTCTATTTTTCAGTGGCTCACTCTGTATCTTCTACAGTTTTCAATCAAAAATGAAAATTCTTTCACGGGAATGCAGACAAGGATAATACCTTTCTTTCGAATTATCACTCGACCCATCTACCCTCTTCCAAAGTTTCAAGGGTTGTCACCCCTGCTCCAGGGGTTGAAATTCGCGATGAAGATGGTACTTGATGATGACTGCCATTGATCAGCATGGATCTGTTCCATTTTACCTCACTGAAACTTGAATAGTCTCAGGGAAATAGTCTTTCCTATCTTCCAGTTGCTCACCCTGTATCTTTTACAGTTTTCAATTAAAAATGGAAATTCGTTCAAGGCAATGTAGACAAAGATACCACCTTTCTTTTGAGTCATCACTCGACCCATCTTCGCTATCCAAAATGTTCAAGGATTACAACCCCCGCTTAGGGGTTGATATTTCAGAGAAGCATTGTACCCCAAAAGATGTCCCCCTTAAACCAAAAATTGACCTGTTTTTGCGTTTTGATCAGAAATGAATATATTGGTAGATATAGCCTCTGTTTAGTTTTCGTTGAAGCACCCTGTATAATATATTTTCTCGTCGTTTAAAACATCAGTTCGTCGCGTAGAAAGTGTGGATATAGTTGTGATGTAAGTCGAGTCTTTACGGTTGTGGAAAAAAGGGAACGCCCTGGGTTGAACTTCGGTGTTCCTATTATTGGATGGAGCGTAAGAATCATTCTGATGATTGCTACTTTCGCATAGTATGTTTCTAAAGATTTTAATCTAAATCAAACCTGGAGAGTCTACAAAATATCCTGTTTTACACAATGAGAATCTCCGGGCTTGTTTACGTTTCAAAAGTAATTCGTATCGCGGCAAAAACAATGATGTTGCCAAATTCACAAAAACCGATACAATCTACAAGTGGAAGTGAAACATCTACCCAAAGTTACTCCTCAAAATGAACTCAGTGATTTAATACGTGATCTCAATTTATCAAAGCACGGATCAGAACTGTTAGCCTCAAGATTGTACGAAAAAAACCAACGGCACCAACAGTAATATTTTCAACATACGGAAAGCGAGAAAGAGAGTAATTACCATTTTTTAGTGAAAATGTATTGTCTAGTGCTGTGAAGTGGAGGTGAGGTGCAGTGTTAAGCTTAACCCTCTTTACTATTACAGTTCTGTGTATTACTCCTTTGCCATGAAGGCATATCAATCCTTGATTCTCAAGCTGCAAAACCATTGTTTAAGCTATTATTTCCATTAAAATATCATGATCATGTGACGCCTCATTTCAATAATCATCGGATCATCATTATAGGGTAAACATCCGATTTAGAACATGTATCTATACACAGGAGCTCCAAATTTGAAAGAGATTTTGAATATATGGTTGCTACAATCATAAATCATTATTTCGAGCTTTTGCGAATAACGATTCTAAGAAAACCTTCCCAAACAAATTTATGAGCACATTATCAAAATGAAAGTCTAGAATGTAATAATTTCTTTCAATTTTATTTTTCTTCTTTCTTTATAATGATAGTTGTTCCAAGTAAGTGCAATATGTATCATCTTATGCTATTTGATTTTATATTTATATTATTTTTTTCTCTTTTGATTATTATGTAACATTTGCTTCATTCTTATTTTTCTTTATTGTTTCACGATGTTGAGTGACAGAACACCTTTTTGCTGAATCTCCCGCCCCTTGTATTTCCACTTATATTAATGTAAGATTATTATTGTTACTACACTCCCCACAAAAATTGTGGCATCACCCTACTTTTACAATACTACACTCGGAGGCAAAATTAGCGGAACACTCGAAAATTTAACCAAATTCGAAGTTCGATATTTTTCCTAATTCTCAACCGATTTAGATGACTTGTTCGGCAAGTTATAGATCAACTCTTCTGCTTTGTAGAAATTATAAGAGAAAACAAAAAAATTTGAAAAATTTTATACGGGGGCAAAACTAAAAGTGTTTTTTTTGTCAAAAATTCGTAACACCCTGTGGAATTTCGTGGTCCGAGTTGAAACGTACAATATCATGGTCTGCCAAGACACATCTTCCTACAGTAACGCCCTTCTTGTTTCATGCGTTTATCTCTATTTTTGCAAAATATATTTAATTTCAAGTGGAAAATCACCATTTTGGAGAAATTCCATTGAATCAAGAAATTGTCATTAAAATTCGTCTATCAATTTGGAATTTTCCTATTATCACTCAGGCGTGTCGAAATTGTCGTTTGCGATTTTTATGTTCGAATTGCATTAGTTATTGATGACAATTTGGTTAATTTGGTGAAAATTAGGAATTCATAGGAGATAACAGTCGGTAGGTATTAAAATACACAACCAAATTCTGGGACCATTGATAAAACTTTTCATTTACACATGTGCACACCTTTTGCTATCAAATATGAAATACAACACACGTTTTTTTGTATATGACCACATTTGCACTTGTTTAAAGAATGAGAGTTTTCCATTCTTTGATTTGATACAAATTCGATCGGTTGCGGTGTTTTGCGATTCTTTTACTGTTTACGATTCGAAACGGTATTTTTCATTCAGAATGAGAGATTTACCACCAACCTCAGTAGCAAGGGCAGTTACATTGATCGAGGAAGGGCGCACCTACCGCACAGTCGGTACCATGTTGGGTGTCTCGACGTCGGTTATCCATCGAATCTACGGACGTTACAGGTAAACTGGATTGTACGTGAGGAGGCGAGGACAAGGAAGAAATCTGGCAACCCGCGCTATACATGACCGTTTCATCGTCAATCAAACCATGAGAAATCCTCGTCTAACTGCTGTTCAGGCACGTAACGTTTTACAAGCAGTGGATAACATTAACGTCAGTGTGAGGACAGTCAGAAGACGATTAACTGAAGTTGGTCTGAGATCATACGCGCAAGCAAGAGCACCAAGACTCGATAGAGCCCATCGGGTAGCAAGATTGGCGTTTGCTAGGGAGCATGTAGCATGGACAATCAATCAGTGGAGACGAGTTTTATTTAGTGATGAGAGCCGATATTGTGTGAATTTCGTGGATGGTTGAGATAGAATATGGAGGCATCGAGGGGAACGGTACAATCAAGCGAACTTCGCAGGAACTGAGCAATACGGTGGAGGGTCAGTTATGATATGGGGTGGCATATGCTTGGGAGTACGAACAGAACTGGAGATTATTGGCAATAGATCACTTAATGCCCATCGGTATATAACAGAAATCTTGGAGCCCCATTATGTGCCTTTTGCTCCTCACATAGGGGAAAATTTCCTTTTTATGCACGATAACGCGTGCCCTCATACTGCGCGCATAGTGATAGAATATCTCAATGAAGTTGAAATTTGTGACTTTTCGCTTCGAATTGAATATCTCTTGTAAAAATAGAGATAAATGCATAAAACAAGAAGGGCGTTACTGTAGGAAGATGTGTCTTGACAGACCATGATATTGTACGTTTCAACTCGGACCACGAAATTCCACAGGGTGTTACGAATTTTTGACAAAACACTTTTAGTTTTGCCCCCGTATAAAATTTCTTCAAATTTTTTTTGTTTTCTCTTATAATTTCTACAAAGCAGAAGAGTTGATCTATAACTTGCCGAAAAAATCATCTAAATCGGTTGAGAATTAGGAAAAATATCGGACTTCGAATTTGGTTAAATTTTCGAGTGTTCCGCTAATTTTGCCTCCGAGTGTATGTTAAGCCTTGCGTTAGAAAAGTGGGTGTTCTCTTGGGATGTTGAAGAACATACGTGAGCTGTTTCGCTAGGGCTCCATGGAGCTTATCAAACTTCTTGTCCCAGTAGTTGTGGATATTATCTATACCTGTGGCCTTCCAATTGTTGGTCGCTCGAACTACTGTTGTGATTTCTTCCTCCGTTATTCCTTCAAGGTCCATATGTCTGATATCAAGGCGTTCTTTTTCATTCGTGATCCATTCCGCATCTCTATTGTATTCTTTGGGGTTCGACCATAGTGATGACCAATAGTCGGTCAATCACTGTGCGTCAGGTACTTCTCTATTATTTTGGTCACAGTTTTGTTATTTCCCTTATGAAAATTGGCTGCGTTTTGGAGGAACCTTTGGTTTTGATGTTTCCTTTCAGTACACTTGACGTATCTTGAAAGCCTCTTTGCTTCTGCTTGGAGTTTCTGTTTCAAAGTGTCCATATACACGTCGATGATCAGGGTGTTTTGTGTTCGTACCAATTTTCCTATAAATTTTGCGTATATGTGATTTCAAGCGCCTTGAGGGTTTTCTGTTTCTCAGGAATTCTGTTAGGCAACCGATTTCTGCTCTAATATTATCAATATCCTTCTCCAGTCGTTTTTGCCATGGTGGTTTTCTGACGCTTTTTGGCTCAGCTTGAATCAGAGTTGTGGAGATTTGTTGTTTGTGAAGTCGAAGAACCGCTATTATTATTATTATTATTATTATAAAAAAAACGAGAGCAAACTAAAATTATTGATTGCTTCATGAATTGTGAGTATAAATATATCCAAAATTAATCTATCAAGGGCAACAAAATCATTATTGACCAGTGTAACAATATGAAACCATTTTAATTCATGTTGCTTCAGATATCATTTAATTCAAAATAATAATAAATCTAGAGATATTGGTATTCATTCCACTTAAATAGCGTGATGACTTCTTCGAAATCGGATAATTTCTGTGAAAAAATAAACCAGAATTCAAACAACAATTCGATACGTGAAGCTAAAATAATTGTGTTTTAGTTCTTACATCTTACATTCCAATATGTGCATTTTTATCTGGCACATAGAAAAGGAACCTCACCAGAATTGCGAGCAATTTTTATCGATCGACCTCGGCATTGCAGAGCAAATTCTAGGAATTCCAGGGAAGTAATACCAACGCGGAAAGATAGACAAACAGGGAACGAGAAAAGCAGAGCCGTCTCAAATTTTTGTTTGATCTACCAAACATTCAAATTCCTGAAAGCATTAAATATGTTCACAAAATAGTTTTAACTTAACGTCAGTTGATTATGAGGGTTAAATGAGATATTAGAAAACATTCATTATTTTGCAAGAATTTTTCTCGTCGACGAATCAGAGCGCCATATTAACCTATTCCTACCATAAGAAGAATTTTTCATGCGATAGGTCTTCGACAATAAATGCAGGATCCACCACTAAACTGAAGATAAAACGAAGATCAGACTAGTAAGGTTTTAACCTTTCTTATTGTAAGATGCGTTATTGCACTCGATTTCTAGATGACCGAGATTGAAGTAATTGAAATATGGCAACACAAGCTTGCCGTGATGAAAGTTTGCTCATCAGTAATCAAAACGTCGTTTCTCGTCAATAAACACACATTTTGGCTATTTGTTTATATTTGGTTGTAAAAAGCAAATAATCAATTCTATTTTTTGCTCGTTTGAAAACTTTTTTGTAATGAACACTTAATTTAACATTGACTAAGTAGAGGGTATATAAGTAATGCGGAACACCTTATCGAAAATGGAAAAACCAAATGAACAATAAAATCTTTATTGTAATCATAATCATGAAAAACTTACAAAATTGTAGACCCCATCAAATAATAAACTCACAGTATAATGTTACAAACAAACAGACAATCATACGGAATACACAATGCAAACAAGAATGGCCTATTATATACATGGACAAATATTGAAGAACTCATCGAGAGTTGATAGTCAGAAAATTAATTGGTTTCTTCTTAAGTATTTTAAGTGACCAGTTGCGAGTCTCCTTCGGAATGTGAGTAAAAATTTCTATATAATATAGTAGGGTAAGTTGATCTGAGTCTGGATGGCCTTAAGGCTCTCACTCCTTTGGTACAATAATTGTGCTTTATCATCCTTTCTCTCTCAACGAAGTGCAGCAGATTCCATAGAATCCATATATAAAATCAATTTTACCATTCTTTTTTGTAGGATTAGGATGCGATGAATCTGTGATTACCCCAAATTATAAGACCTAACCTTAATCTACCTTGTATATGAGCATTGTAGGCAACGAATACGGCATACAAAGCATACCTAGCAAGGCTACTAGTCAATTTTGACATCAAGGATGATAAGGCTTTTTGCGGTAGACAATGCTTGATCTTGGGATAGAAGTATAGTAGCAATCCATTCGGTACTATAGCCAAAAAGGACAGTTTAGGTCTTATTTTTATTCACCTGCAGGTTGTGAAATGCAAAGCATGTTTCAAGCGTCGGAAAAACTCTGTCAACTCGTCGGTCGAACTGGCCTACATCACATATTACTAACGTGGTATCATCCGCAAATTGTACCAGATGCTCAGTGGTTATACCAGGTAAGTGTTTCGCATACAATAGGTAGAGCAACGGTCCCAACACTAAAGCCTGAGGAACTCAAATGTCAATATCACACACCTTTGATCATCATAACTTATTTAATAATATGTCATGACAAACATTGTCAAAGGCCTTGGTTCTTTGTAAATTCTACCATTGCTTATATATAGCTCCTGTTGTTGATCTTCCTCTTCAGAAGCCTCATTTAAAATCAACTATTTATTGCTCTGTTCTTTTTATAAACTTCACTTTCTTAACTATCAATTAAGATCAACTTTCATCACTTTGGTTCATGTTGGTACAATAAAAATTGAAAGAAAATTAAGCTGGGTCACCATTGTAACCATCGATTGGCAATGGTGATCAGCATGTAGACAATGGTCATCAACACATATCGCACACATACTTGTGCGCATAGTTCCATCCAATACAGTCACTATGAGCTCAAAGCCCACAAGAAGTGCACCGGTACCATATTTCATTGTCTAGTCTGAATTCACACATACAAGACACAAAACCTGTATCTTCTTCATCGTCATTTTCGTCATCGTGGCATAGCTCGTACATGTTCAAGTCTGCCATCGAAGTATCATTGAATTCCAGAAGAATTTCCAAACATATGATATAGGTAATATGAGGTTGAATAAGGTGCAAATTAGTTACAAACTGTATCTAATTCCATATGGTGTTCGGAAACGATAGAGAGTGTACTTTGTATTGTATACTTCCTGGTAGAAGCAATTATATATACCAAAAATTCTGTATTTCTCGATTATTCCAAGTCTAAACCTCAAATGAGATTTGGTTAAAGAATATACCGAGAAAAGATTAAACCCTAAGTGGTCCTACATACGACCAGGTTGACTGTAAACGTTGTTGCCAACTTTGTCATGTAAGAGAAGATGTTGCACGTGTGGGGGTAGATAAATAGTTGTGGTAAACGCTTGGAGAAGATCTATTTGAAATTTTGTTAACGCCGAGAGTGAAAAACCTCCTGAAGAACTGTTAGATATATGAAGTTGGTGACCTGACCCATCATTTCAATTTTATTAATTGATAGTTCGTGCAAGAGATTTGTCAGGTAGAACTGTGGCCACTTGCCCCTTTCAAACACTGACGAATGGCATTCTGAAAGTCTACTTATCCTACTTTTCTACAGATATGACTCTGGACTACAGATCTTAAACGAATACTGCAAGAATAAAAACTTGATTTCAATCAGGAAGTCTAATTAGTTTGTTACGGTCCTATTTCCGATAACCCAAAACTCCAACAAAACAACCCCGAAATCCAAATGATATTTCGCCCACTTCCTCGAGATGCGCGTGCTCGCTGACCTTCAAACAATGACGTAGAACATTGAAGTTCAGATAGCTACGGAGTTTTCACTGTGCGTCGATCATCCCACCAAAGTATTGATGCTCTATGAATTTAAATAATGTGACGTCATAAAGGATTGCATAATTTTAATTGGAAATATTCGAAAGTATTTTTATATTTTTTTCAGTATATACAAAATTATTAAGAGTTCAAATAAAGAAACTACTTAATTCGTGTTCACGCCAAATATCAATTATTCATTATGCGGTTTTTATGTTGAATAACTTATACATGTTGGAATTTCATTGAAAGAGCGATGAAATTTCTCACAGAATAAGAAATATAGATTGTATGTATGAAATATACTGTGTGGAAAAGTACTATGGACTTCTCAAGTTTCATGAGAAGATCTTGAAAAAGTCAGTTTTGATTATCATTTTCTCACCCTCTCAAAATGGAAATTTTTATTTTGAGCTCTTGGGAGGAGGCGATGCATGTTATGCCGCAGTTTTGACCGCCCAAGATGATTTGATATAAGTTCACTGATTTTATAAGGATGACCAAAATGTAAGTTATCAAGAAGATATTCGATGGCAGCGAGTTCCACAGCACACTAGCACTATAAACGAAAGGATTTTTATAGAAAGAGGCACGTGATGTTGCTAGTTGGACCGTCAGCTGGGGAGAGTTTTCCACGAGCTTAGTTTTTCTTTAGAACTGGATTCTTTTCGGGACCAAGATTTTCAGTTCTTCAGATCATTTACCATATAAGTATCTATGAAACAGGTAGAGATCAGCCAGGGCCTCCGTGAGGGCTACTGGCGCTTGTGTGCAAAAAAGGATTTTGACGCGCCTTAAGGTATTTTGGATCATGTTTTTCTATTTTTTTTTTGAAGGTAGGAGGTAGGTAGGTGCTTGAAGTAAAGCAAAAAACTGAACTTTAGAAGTCATATTTATTTGTAGACTAAAATATCAAAATGAAACTAACAGAACAAAATCATAACAAAATAAATTGAAACTCCAAGTTAATGGTGTTTAAGTGCATTGTGATGTCAGTCAAAAATGCCAAATCGGTCAGGCATTTTCCGTTTTTCAACATTTGTCATCACCTCTTTCGTCTAGAAAAGCTGTCATTTCGGGCAATAATTCTTGAAACCTTTCTAGGAATTCTCCGCCGTTGCAAGCTACGTGCAGGGATCTAATTCACAATTTTTGTTGCAATGCCCACAATTTCCTCCGTGTTTAAAACTTTTGAACACAAGACTTGTTGATAAATAATGCAATGGAATGAAAAAAATGAAGGGAAATCTTCATTAGCTCGACACCATGCCACAAAACCGTTTTTGTTTCCAGTCATTGCTGGTGCTCCATCGGTTGTAATGCACACTAATTTATATATTGGTAGCTTGTAGTTTTTTTACAAAATTGAAGAAAACGTCATATATATCTTCGCCACGGGTCTTCCCTTTCAGCTAGGCAGTGTCTGTCATATCGGTGGATTCGTCGAACCCTAAAGAAAAGTATGTACATTTCATGATATCATGTTTTAGTTTATCTGCCATGTCCTGACTCATGACTTCAATACGCCTTGTGACAGTCGGACGAGAAAACTAAAGTTCTCTAATAGTAGACATGATTTCTGTTTTATTTTTAAAATCTCCAAATAAAGTCTCACCCGCTTCAATAAATGCTTCTTTCACAAGCGATCCATCTTCGAATGATTTCTTGTCTCTCTCCAATATATGAGATATTTTAGATGACGCGATCGAAGCAGCTTTTGATTATTTTGCTGGTCTTGTGAACATGGTTTGTTCTTTTTTCAAACAAGATATCAAATCACGTACTTTTCGTTTTCTTAATTCATTCTGTAGTCCTTTTCAGTTTTTATGAACCGTTTTATGATGCCTCTCTAAGTTACCACGCTTAGGTATTGCAACTGACGCAGGACAAATAAAACAAATGCACTTATCCTTCACCATACAAAAGAAAAATTCTTCCTCCCAATCGTTATTAAAATGATACGTTTTAGATTTCTTCTCTGAACTCATTTTGTACTATTTAATAATAAATTTTGTATCGACGTAGTATTGCCTTCAAGTTACAATTCAGAATGACTCCAATTCCTGCAGGCGCAATATATATATATATATATCGGCATGAACGAAAGTCTCGAATGTTCCCGGCAAGAATAAAAAACGCTGCTTTTCTTTGACATGTACTGCGCGTCCCTTTGATAATGCCGCCTTTTGCCGCTAACTTTTTCTTCTCGAGATCTACTCAAAAAGCACTCGCGATCGATTGGTCCAACTGAAACGAAACCGAAAAAACCAAGTAGTCTATCAAAAGTTAAGGTAATGTTGACTGTCTTCTTTGATTATCGCGGAGTTGTGCACTCAGAATTCTTGCCAGAACGTCCAAAAGTTCGAATTCGTATAAAATGCTAGATTTATGGCAAGAAAACTCATGGATTTGCACCAAAAACTCAACAAATACCATCGAACAACCACCGTATTCACCTGATATGGCTCTGGCTAAGATTTTTCTTTCCAAAACTCAAATTACCAGTTCGAGGTACCCGTTTTGAATCGATAGAAGACATAAAAGAGAATTCTCGGCGAGAACCGCAGTCGGAAAAAGCGTTTTAATAATGTTTTTTGATAATTGTATTATTCGTTGGCGTAAATGTATCATTTTGGAATGTGTCTACTTTGAAGGCGATACAATGAATTTGGATGAAAAATAAATATTTCGTTTCATTGACCAATTTCCGGTACTTTCTTGACAGAATGTAAGTAGAAAATGTGCACATCTCCACAATACCCCCTACGAAAACTATCCAACCATTCGAACAACAAAGTATTTAAATAAAATTCATTTGGAAACTTTTAAACAATATCTTTTTTGAACGAATCAATTTTCCTATCGGAATGTTAAAAATCAACTTAAGTCCGATTCATTCGAGATTTGATTACATTACATTCAACTGCCAATCATAGATTGATCAGTGTAAACATTCGTTTTTACAGAAACCACATATCCTACATTAAGGTAACAGGATATCTAATCAATAAATGACACAAGTTTGTGTTTTCGTTTATTTCCAACCAAATAATTAACAGAAACAACCTAAATCAAAATGTATCCAGAGTTCCTCGTCTTACTTTAAGGCCTATCCTTCTGTACATAATCTTTCATAACCAGACAGGGGCTCTCTTAGCACCTTGTGAATTAAACGAAAAACAAGTGAATAAATAACTTTGAAACGTCAGTCATAAGCAGATGCTGCCTAAAATGATACTAACAAATATTGAGATAAAAAACTGCACGAAAAAAAACTATTTAAACTAAATTTTATAGAACTAAAAGTTATTAATACTGGTCTCAATTCACATTAGTTAAATTCTTTTGGAAAGTCATAGATGTAATAGTGATAGTTGTCTAGCAAATAGACTTAGGCTAGAAAATGTTTGGAATTGTTGGCAGCTTTTGCTATAACTGACTTCACGAAATAAACACTTAAATCATGAAACTTTGAAAAATACTTGTAAGCACTATGATAGTTAATATGTTATTTCATACTTCAGTATGAAAGCACTATCTCGTTATTTTTTGTAATTTTAGTTTTCGTTATACTGATAATATTTTGTATACAACAGTCTTTACAATGTGATAATTTGGAAATAGCCCCATGCTTCTTCATCAGTTTTAACATTTTGTTATTTGGCAACAACTTAATTCCGTACATACACACTCACACACATTTCTTACAAATATATACTATTTTTATCACACATTATATAGAAAGCTAAGCAATAATTTGATTGAAAAGCCTTTTTTAATAATTCCCAATGTTCCATCTTCGAAGTTACCTAGTAAACAAAATGTTATTGACAATATAATAAGACACCATAAGACACTTGTTCTAATTAAACAGTTACTTCGAGATGGAACTGATATTCGATACACATGAGGCTATTTTGGAGTCGAAGAATAACGTCCAAAGATACCTGAAAAGCTGATTGAGAGGATTAAGTTTAATTTCTTATCAAATATGCCCTGATAGTTATTAATTCATCTAGATGCTTCCGAGTACTCAACAGCATTGTATAACATGAAAATTTTTCATTCTGTACATTATTCATATGTAATTCAAAGCATAAATTCTATTAATTCTTCGCGAAAATGCTTGAATAATGAATAACACAGGAACAGATATAACTAAATGTTATTTCCCAATTAACTATTACTTTTTAAACGAAAGAAAAATAATGATATAACCATGCCATCTAAAATGTGCAGATAAATATTCATTAAATTTGATTTCGTTGAATATATTATAATAAATGAAAATTTAACAATCAGTGTTTAGTATCAGTAACAATAGTTTTTATTCATGTCTCAATTAATCTATTGGTGAGGAAGATCTAAATGATTGTGGAATCAACTACTCCTCTATAAAGTTATATTTTTGTGGAATAAATTATTATAAACTAATAAGGCAATTGAAGCGATGCAGTATGGCATTTTTTTCGATGCTCTATTTCCTCTTGAATTCCAAATATGCAATGTGATACAGTGCGTAATATTTATTGTCTGCCCAAACACATTTTATCTGGATATTTAAGAAACAACAAACTTATTTCATAATTTTCTGCATTGATTAAAACTAAGTTCCGTATGCATTTTTAAAACTACAAAGTTGTTTTATTTATATAAATTCATTTGCTGAAATACATTCAACATGTAAATGCAGAGACAAAGGAGCTAATATAAGTTGATCAAATGATACCTTTCAAATAAAAATGTTGAATTTATCTATTATAAGCTTTGTTCCTTTCAACATTCAACATTATATGATGCAGACAAAATTCGATATTTTTGTGAATTGTTGATCATATTCAAGATGATTCATCAACTCTGTACCTCAAGAAGACAACTAAAATCATCTAAGTGGTCAGGAACGTTTATAACGATAGAAAAGTAAAATTCTACACATACATTACATCAAAAATATTCAACCTTCCACTTTCAAATTTAGATTGTTTTGTTAACGGGGCACCCAGAATTCATAAAAACATTCTTGCGAATGATATAAACTCGGCTACAAGCGATTTCTCAGGACCTAAACCCAAAAAATATCCAATTAAGAAGTTAAGGATAAAATATATTGGGGAAGATGCCAACTGTATTACATGAAAAATCCCTAGGTTACCCTGAAAATAATCCTGTAGCAAAAAGGCTATGTACAATTCTCGTATAAACATGGAAAAAGTTTTCTACAAGATTTATATAAAAGTCAGAGGTGGCTCGCTGAGATTTTACCAGATAACATGTATTTACAATTGATTAGAATTTGGTAGGTACTCTATTTCGGACATTACTCTCGACTACACAAAATAAATTTCAAAGGTCATGCTATTATTATGTACATTTATACATTGAACATTATAGAATTTTAACATAGAGTACAACGAGAAATATAACTCTAATGTCCTTGGTGTCCCACATACTTATCAGAGTGGTCAATTGAAATAATTGCTTTCCCTAGTCTTTCAAGTTATATTACATTTTCTAGTGACAAGAGAGCAATTTAGGAAGTGGAAGAACGGTTGAAAAAAGGACCTCTTTAAACCAGCTGCAATAGAATATGCATTTTTTCAAACATTTTCTTTTTTTAAAGATCAGATTTTTCAATATTGTGTCTTTAAATTTCGACACTTTTTAGTGTTCGGGTTGGTTAATACTATTTTTGAATAATTACGTTAGGCTAGGATGGTAGATAAGTACTAAATGCAATCCAAAGTGTACTAAAGTACGCTTTAGGAATTTTTTTTCTTTACTGACGAGGTTGTAATCGATGGCCGCAATATATAAATATTCCACAAATATCTACGATGATTTTTTAGAAAATCAAAACAGCAAAGCACACTAAAAAAAGAATTCTCCTCTTTTACTACTTGTACATTAAAAATCTTTCAGAAAGTTGAATTCCAGCATAAAATTTGGAAACTAAACATAATTCAGATATATTTTTCGTACTACTACCAATTTGAATAAACAATTTTATTCAACTTCATGAATGGAAACATAAAATAAACATGAAACAAAGAAAATATGGAAGAGCAATAAATCTTTTTATCTGACTCGTTTCAGAGAATTGACTAAAGGATCCTTTTTATTAGAGCTTTTGACGCCGATTCGGATAGTCACGTGATTTTCAGGGTTGACGCTAGAAAGTTGGGATTTCTGAACTTCATAGAGGCAGACGCTAGAAGAGACAAGTTTATATTTTCAGTCTTCAAGGGTTGTCAATAATGAACCTAACGCAACAAGTTTTCTTCGATACAAAATGGCTAACTCTCTTTCAATAGTCGTCCAGTCATTGCCCAATATTAGCTTTCGATACTCGAACAACATAGTTAGTGGTCTTGAAAAAACAATTTCGTATATAACACTAGATTCCAGAAATGATATCAATAAAAAATACTTCATATTCACCATTTAACTGTTTTAACCTAAAATAAGTGACATGACATTTTGATGCTGAAAATCCCTCTTCAAGGGAGCGTTATGATTTCATAGAAAAATAGGTCACATGACCATTTCGCTCCAATAAAAAGCCACCTTAATAGGCGAAAAAAAATTAGCCATTTTGTTAAAACCACATTTATGAACTTTTCAGAATGACTACACTCATTGCAGCAAATATGAAAGTAACCTGTACATCTTTAAAAAAAGAGAATGGTTCGAGAATTTCATTCTATTAGTTACAATAAAAAAATCTCATTTGTAAAACAATTTTAATGGGCAACATCAGAAGCTTATCAATACAGCTTGAATACCATACAAATAAAGCAGGGGTGAATATTATTGGACTTTAGACAAGGTGCTCAACTGATCAACTCAAGGTGACGAGATGAGATGAATATTTCAATAAATCTTAACTGAAAATTATAACTAACTTCTAAGCAAACCCCATCACCTGCTTTACTTTCAACTTAACGATATCTTAAACTGAAGAATTCAAATATACATATTATTAGACTAGAAACAAAATGATAACTTCTCTATAATTTTAAAATTATACAAATAATTTCAAAGTGCAAATTTGCATTATAAAGTAAAATAAGAAACACTGTCTAAAATCCCGTCGAGTGGCTATAATGTCAAAGAAACTTAAAACGCCGGCTTTTATCATTCACAGATTACATCAGAAAGTAAAATATTCATTTATTAAAATTACATATTGTAAAACTGTAATTTGTAGTATTGAATATAAAATAACCTGTATCATCTAAAATATGTATAACACCCTGCAAGCAAAACAATTATACAGTATAATAGTATCAATAGAAACTTGCACACAAAATAAACAATAAAGTTGAAACTGATAACTCCATGAATACATATACATATGTGCTAAAATAATCACACCCAAATTAATATACCAACCACTTAGAATGCTCTCTTTCTACACTTTGTGAATATTTACTACACATGTCGCAGTCACTACCCAATTTTCCTAATCTTAAGTACTATCTATGTGCTTCCATCAGAATGACAGGCATGAAAGAAATATTTATGATTTAAGTTTGAATCCTTGATGTTACAAAATATAAAATTCATTTGAAATGGAAACAAGGTATGAAATTATAAAATTCAAAATATTAATGGAAATTTAAAATTCCATAATAAACTATATTCTTGAAACAATTCAAAACTACGTTGCCATCTTCAGGAGATGATATACTAAATTATATCTCGCATACTATTCTGTACAGAACACAAAAACAAATTTATTGAAAGAGAACAGAGATACCAACCCATTCTGTAGATTATTTACTTGAATTCTGTGTTTTGTTTGAAAAGCTTTGCTCTGTAAGAATATCGTAAGTATCCTACATTATCAATCTCCAATTGATACCACAGTTAGCATAATTGCTGATTGTTTAAAATTAGTGTTTCTGGATCGAAATTCGATTCAAACCATGAGAATTTGTCTTAACTAATGAAACAAAAATTCGAAATTGTCCTTCAAATTATCTGGACTCTTACTTGAGGCTGTTTCAAAACTTCTTCAGAATTGGAGAATATTGACATCTAGTTATTATTAGAGAATGTTAAAAAATATTTTAAACCGAAGATTTTCATTACAAACTGATTTCTAATCAAATCCAACAAAAATTATACTCTTGGATTGCTTTCAGATTTTATAGAAGAAAAGAGTATGAAATATGTCATGATCCAAGAAAAACTTTCTGAAAATTGAATAGGGATTGTGTAGATATATTTAATACTCATATTAATTCTACGCCTCTTCCCTTATTCTCATATTGATAAACATATTCAAACACATTTTCTTCAAAATTCTTATTCAATCCATCCACAATACCTAGCAACCAAATTCGAAATATCAGATATTCCCATAGAAATCCTGCAAAACTAATTGAAAGTGTGGAAATGAAAAATTTTCCTAAAAATGCTGTCAAAGCTATTTGTAAACTAACCTAGTTCATAGGTTCATAGCTCTTGAAAATATGAGCGAAAGCTCTTTAATTTGGCGTCTAGAAAAATGTTTTCTGACGTTTTTTTTACATACAAAATTGTGAAAGTTTACAGCAAATTGAGATGAAAAAAGATACTCAGTTTTTCACAAATAATTTAGAAATTATCAAATAAGATTTTGAAAGACGAAATTTACAAAATATTTACTTAACGCCCGGAGCTCCATCTCTCTTGATTATCTTAAGTATATGTTGAATATAGGGCTCCACGCAACCTTCACGATGCGAGGGCATAGTCTTCAGACCGAGCACCTAAAACAATTGTTTTGGGTACCAAATATCCACTTGAACATTTAACAGAATCAAATCCCGATGAAAAAATGGTTTTAATCACTTTTTCAAGATGTTAGGCAATTGTTTTCAAACATCCGTCTCTATTGATAACCAAAAAATTCTAATTGATCTACAAATATTTTACTTTCTTTTCACATAAAACTCATCAAGATTGCATCATAAAAATATTTGAATTTTGTTGATGATGTTAATTATAAATTTTTATAATTTAGCAAAACCATGATTTTTCAAATTTTAGACCAATTATATAAACATTTTTTAATCTTCGATAGAGATGCAGTTTCGAAAACATTTCGTTACTATTGCCTTTTTTTTAATTAATTCAATTTTTTTCCTAAAGGATTCCATTCTCCAAAGAGCTCTTTATTCAAATATCTTAAAATATAAATAGAGAAATAGAGTTTCGTGATTCAAGTGTTGATGACCTGCCTTTTTTCTTTTTCAAGATTGAGATGATTTCCAAACTGATAACAGTTTCTGAATTATTTGCGAAAAACTTCATTCTTTATTTTATTTTCTTAATTACATTCATAAATTTGTATATGAACTTGCGACTAAGCCAAAAGTTGTTAAACATTTCCCTACAACTACTGTCAAATCGAGTTGAGTACCCAATACTACTATGTCAATATTTTCCTCAAAGTTGCCATCGGAATAATAATTTCAGGAATGCACACAATTTTAACCTAAGTTATAGATATTCAAGATTATGAAAATCGCTGGTTGTTTAAAATCATTATTGGGTAGTGCTACTATATCGTGAATCCTTCCTCTACAATTGTGGGTGTTTTTGGAGATTAAATTAACATTTTCCAAAAGATAGTCCAGCTAACAGTCTCAATTAAAAATCAATATGCTGATAACTGGTTAATACACAATTCGAACTGTTGCTCTGACACAGTTAGGTTCGTTATGTACATACACAGCCTATTAGTGTGACAACATAATATAGTTTAGATATTTCAATCGTGTCACTCCATCATCACACATTTTTTGCCCAAAACGAAGATTCAAAGCCATTCACTTTGATTCCATAAATGCTCCATTTTAAAATACGGATTTTTATATGAATTTGATTGAAGCAATTAAAGCAACTTGAATTTAATAATCAGCACAAGGTTTAACATTGGAAGAAACAGATTATTTTGATGTCTTACAATTTTATCTCCAATAAAATATATAATTCTCATATTGTCAATATTATATAGAAACAAGTTTTAATCATTTCCTTCTGAAGTACCCAAATATAAGAATTATCCAAGGAAAAACATAATTGATCGTTAATTCACCTAATACTAATCTATTAAAAACAAATAAAAATTTGTATCAGCTACATACTGTTAAATAAATAATATTGAAATAAAGTTTTTTTTGATTTTTCCTTTTATCATATTGAACAAGAATTTCTTCAAACATATTTTATATCACGCTATCTTTTTCATTTTAATAGTACAAAAACTAAACAAATTACACTACAGGTGTCGATGAACAAAATAGGAGTGGGAGAATGAATAAAAGCTTTACTCTCAACCATCATTTCCTCTTATAACTGAATATTACTTTGAATGTTTCCCATTTCACTACTTAGCTTCAAAATTTTATATTCTTTGGAAACTGAATATATATTTTTTAATATAGGTACAGAATACCTACTAGACATACATATTACATTTCACTTTTGTTCGATAAGTGAGACGTTTCGTTCATTTGACAACAATACAGAGAATTCAATTCATATATACATAACATGGGCCTTGCTGCAAAGTCTATGAGAAAATTGACTGAAAGAGTTGAGCCCATAGTTTTAACTCCTTCATCAAAGAACGAATAAAAATATTTGATAAACATATTTTCGCCAGACTTACCGTCCAAACAAAATCAAAACTGTTTGATATAGCAAATTCCTATTGGACCAAATGGCTTTCAAAGAGAAAAAAATACCTTTCACCGTGGTGGCTGAGCAACAGTGGAATGCGCATCTAGGTCCAGAAACCCAACAATAATATACACTAGGCCTACACTCCCCTATACAGCTTATACAATAAAATGGTAGTTATTTGTCAAAAATAATCTTCAACCTTTAGCCTGTACAACATGGAGAGATATGAAAACCCAACCGTACGACCACGCCAAACGCAAAGGCGCGACAACATAAATGGGTTTCTATCCAGATGGGGGGAGCAATCACAGACGCACACGCGAGCTTATCTTGCATTGTACAGCACAAAACTTTTTAACATATTAATATTCAACAGAGTGCTCAATTCGGCTAGGAACATATGACTCGCACACTTTCATCCAGTGAAATTCTGACTGTCTTGTGTACACCTAAATGCCTTTAGTCTTAGTAATTTTTTTAAGGTGATGAACTAAACGTATTCTCACACCGAGATGCACATTTTTCGAATTTTTCACTATTATGACGGCCGATAGCAAGAAAACATGCTCGACCTGTGGAATTGCCAAACAGCGCTAAAAATCTCCTGCTACTTCGGTGACCGGGTTGTGACGAAATCCCGCAGTTGGGATGTCCTCGCCTCCGGTCTCCTCCTCTGCGATCTGTCATGACCTTGTGCCCTAGAGCCCGGGCGGTTTGGAGCCGAAGAATGCCTCTGTTGATTTCCGCCCTCCTTAAGTTGCTGTTGCCCGTTATCTAAAACAAATCATCCAAAATAGAACCAACAATTATGAATTTTAGGACTAGAAAAAGCAAGCTTCTCATTCATGAGGAATTCAAACCGGCAGATCACAAGCAACTCACCTCTGCTATCCCTGTTTTCCCTTTCTGATTGAACTCGACCCGACCCTGTACTAGTGGAAACGGTTGATTTCCCGTTTGTTGATTGACTGACATCAGCCACAGACTTTTCTTTGACCTGTTTCTCCTTCTGCGCGTTGGCCTCTTTATGGTGTTGAGCAACTTGAGCATAGCTCATTCGTGGCGTGTTGCCGGCATATTCCTGAAATGTCCAATCGTGAATAAAGGGGTTAAATCCACTCGCAATTTTCAAAAAATCAATATATCTAAGAATATCCCTCGAAAATTTGAAGTTGATCCGACAGTCACGGAGATATGAGCATAGTAGCTGCTTCTCTTTGCCCCCATGTCTTTCTTCACAATTTCTATTATGTCTGTAATCGTAAAATACGAATACAAAAGGTGCACTTTATACTTGAAAGCCATATTTAGAAATTTTAGGTTAAAAATAAATGTCGCCAGTTGAACGTGGCCTTGCACGTAGTCAAGCTGTGCTTTTTCTCAGTGTGTAGAGTTTTCTTTATCAGAATGCCTCGTAAAGTTAGCAGAGTAGCTCGGAAAAGTACAAATTGGCAGTTATCCCGACCGAAAAGACGTAAAAACGTTTTTACTCCAAAAATAGCAGAATGTGATAAAAGCAGTTTTAACGCTTCAGTCAAAAAATTCAAGGCGCAAGATGAAATTTTTGTGACCCGCGATAGTTCAGTTGAATATCGAATTTTAAATTTTATAACTGTGTTTGCTGCTATAAGTGTCACGTGATAAGTGCGATCCTCGTTGCATAAACTCTTGTAACTATGTCACTCGTATGAAATGCATAGAAGATTTGTATTTGTTATGAGAACTCTTGTATTAGGTTTAAAAGGTGCTACTCAACTTAGCGGATTGATGGACATGCCAGCGTTTTTGTTACAGACTACTTATGATATGATTATCAAGAATATTCACGAATGTGTGACAGTAATAAATGAAAAACTTTTAGGAAGAGCTTGTACTGAAGAAAAAAATGATTTGACAATATCGGGAGACGGAACATGAAAAAAGAGAGGATTCAGTTCTTTATATGGTGTATCACACTGGTAAAATTGTTGATTTTTTTGTAAAAAGTTCCTACTGTGAACGATGTAAGCCTTGGAAATCTTTGAAAGATACAGCTGAATATAAAGAATGGTGGGAAGAGCATAAAGGAGTCTGTTCTGCTAATCACGAGGGGTCATCAGGAAAAATGGAAGTCGATGCGGTAACTGTCATCTTTCAACGTTCACTAGAAAAGTTTGGAATTCGTTTCAGGATTTACATGGGCGACGGTGACACCAAAACTTACTCAGAAATTTTGAAGGCAGCTCCTTAGTGTGACATTAAAGTTATAAAAAAGAATGCATAAGTTATGTTCAGAAAAGAATGGGTGCACGACTGAGAGAGTGTGTGAATAAAACTACTATAGAAATAACAGATAAAAATTGAAAGAAACGACAAAAAAAAGTACTTGGTGGAAAAGGTAAACTGACTAAAAAAATTATTGATAAATTAACTATTTATTATGGCTCAGCAATTTGGAGACACTGCGATTCAATTCAAATATGTATAACGCCATTGGGGCTTCTTACTATCATTATTGTTGCACTGACGAAAATCCTCAACATGACAAATGCCCAATAGGTGAAGACCTGAGTGTTCTTGGCAAGAAGCACGAGCCTTGAATACTTTGTCTAGCTATAAACATGACTATCGACCCTTACAAACTGATGTTGCTGTAGCTATTTTTCCTATTTATACAGATCTCAGTAATGAAAAATTACTGGAGCGTTGGTGGTTTAACGCAGAACAATAACGAAAGTTACGCTGATATGGAGAATAACTCCAAAAATAATCCCATGTGTTTCAAAAATCGTTGAAATAGCTGTATATATTGCAGCCGGGATACTCTATGAAGGTAAAACATCCTTTAATGAATGAAATGTGGTTATCACTTGGACCTACTGCTCATACCTACGTGAGCAAAGAAGAGGCAGAGCTCATCAGAGGGTTTCTCTTATGGTCCTGGAATAGATGACTCGATTAAGGTGGAGACAAATTTGCTTAACTTAGTGTAAATAGTTCCAAAAACTTTAAACGCGTTTTTCTCGAAACGCTACTCTAAGAGTCGGTGGGGAAAATTTTTCCGAAACGGCTGAACCGATCGGCTTGAAATTTTTACACGACCTTCTTAGATATCAGGTGCACAACAAAGTTCTCGCTGTTTGTCAATAGATGGCTCCAGCAGTAAGTGCTGGTCGATTTTTACATATCAAGAACGTCTTGAACAAAGCTTAGACATATGGTAAACAAACCACTGTGACACATTAATGATTTTGTTTTTGCGTCATATACTTTTAGTTGTGAGAAAATGTCAGATTTTCTTCTTTCATTCGAAGAAAACGGCGGCTGAAGCCCATAAAGAGCTCCAAAAAGTTTACGGAGATGCTGCTTTAAGTGAAACAACGTGCTGGATTTGTTCCGTCGCTTCAAAAACGGTGATTTCGATGTGGACGACCGTCCCCGTGAAGGAAGGCCAAAAATCTTCGAAGACGCTGAATTGGGTTCCTTATGATTTGAAGCCAAGAGACGTTGAGCGTCGTTTTTTCGTCTGTGCCTGTGAACAACTGCTCCAGCGGCAAAAAAGAAAGGATCTAATTCATCACGTCATAACGGGCAATGAAAATGGATTCATTAAAGAAATCCAAAGGAAAAAAAATCTAACGAAAGTTATGCTGTGTATTTGTTGGGACCAAGTCGATGTTATTTATTATGAGCTGTTGAAACCGAACTAAAACATCACTGGGGAGCGGTATCGAACTCAATTGCGAAAAACGGCCACAATACGAGCAGAGACACGAAAATGTAATTCTACTGCATGACAACGCTCGGCCTCACCTTGCCAAACCCGTTAAAACATACTTGGAAACGCTCAAATGGGAAGTTCTACCCCACCAACCATATTCCCCAGATATTGCACTATCCGATTATTACTTGTTCCGTTCGATGGCACATGGTCTGGCTGATCAGCAGATCCGCTCATATGAAGAGCTCGAAAAATGGCTTGATTCGTGGATAGCCTCAAAAGACGAACACTTCTACCGTCACAGTATTCGAGCTCTGCCAGAAAGATGAGAAAAAGTTGTAGCTAGCGATGGGCGATATTTCGAATGATTCATTCGTAATCATTTTTCACAATAGTTGTATTTTCATAAAAAAACAGCGAGAACTTATTTGCGGACTTAATATATTAGTCAGCCAATGATCAAAGGAATAAAAAATCTTATTCCTTCGATCATTACCTGACAAATATATCTAAGAAGGTCGTGTAGAAGATTTTTGACAATAATTTCTATTTTTAAGACACTTCGAAGTGTAAATTTTATCACATAAAATGAATTTTTTTATGGGAAGCCGCCATTTTGACAAACATAAAAATTTCACTATTCCTTGGATCATTACCTATATTCATCTATCATAAAACTAAATTTTTTTGGTTTTTGGGTTTCAGATTATTCGAATCAGAAATATCTTCCTCACCGCCAGACACCTTTTTTTGAAGGTTCTTCAGGAGATCGACTAAAGGAATCCAATATTTTTAAAAATGAATCGCTAATTGTTAAAGTACATTAAATTATGCTTATGTACATTTTTCTATTCATTTATTAAATAAAAGGGCTGTTCATGAAAAATTCTCAAAAAACGATTTTTTCTGACTTGCAAATGTATATAACCCCTTAACTCACTATATACAGTAGATTACTCTTATCGTTGTAACATTTTTCTTTCACTATCAAAAACTTACGATGGCTGCAATTGGATATAACGACAATTATTAATGTAACTTCGGATATACAGACAATTGATGTATTACATGACGTGGAAATCTCTTGATTCACTCTAGGTTTCTTAATTTTTGTGCGACTGTCATGGCGTTTCAAAATAGCGAGCATCCAATTCTGGAATTTCCCCTTACTGTGATCCCCGTAAACAAATTAATCTTTCTTGTTGTGCCAGGAGAAAACAACATGGATGCAGTTTAAATATCATTAATCCATGTTACGAGTAAAACAGAAGAATAAAACAACAAAGATCAATCAATAATAAAATACCATAATGTGTTGACAATAGACCAGGTGAATATCAAGATCTCATCTAAATAAATACTCTAAATAACAATTGTTCACAACTTGACAATGACCAAGTTTAAAAATGAGTTTTTCATGAAAATTCATTATTATTTCTGGTGGAATATTTTGTATTTTCGTTCTTATGTGGTACTTCAAATCACCAACATTTCTCAGAGCATACGAAAACCTTACAATAAGAAATCCAAGAGGTCATATAAAGTGGCCTGGCTAATCATTCAATGGCTTCTCATTGGTCAATACATTATCCTGAAAAATCGAAACCTGATAACTTCTTACATTTCTTGCCTAGTGGAGCGGATTTTCTACCTTGATGAAACCACTTTTCTGGCCTAGACATTATCAGGATTCTTTTAGATCATTCTGTTTTTCAAAACGTATATTATACATACATTAAGTTTTCTATGCTCTCCTGAAATCCAATGGACCAATATCGACAATTTTGTCTATTACCATAGCGATAAGGCAAAAAGTTGTTCCATCAGCGAATAAAATATATGAGACGAATCTTTTTTGTCAATCATAATTTGGTTGCATGATATCACAGAATTGCAATCTCTGGTGTAAATCTCTTCATGTAACTAATGTGACCTCTAGAGTCGTTATTTTTTGGCAATAGGACCAATCCTCCCCTATTTCATGTGGAATACTCATGCTTGTTAAAGTTTGCGGTTGAAATGTTCTTCCTCTCATGCAGACCCAGTGCAATAAAATAAAATTTTCTCAAATCCATTATACCTAATAATTCAAAAAGCCTTTCAGTTGGATAGCGATAAGGTTTACTAAAAATTATTCTTCATATCCATTTCTAGGTAATTTCCAATTTATTCAAGTGATGTTTAGTTAGTCCACCTCATGCAAGTCGTCCAAGTAGTCCAACCATTAAATGTGTTTGCACCAACACAAAATGGACAGTTTTCATCAAGTCAACTCTGCAGAATTTTCTTAGGAATCTGAATTTAGGTATCAAAATTCAAAGCTTTTTGATAAATGTCTCTATATGTTCATTCAACCCAAGATGATTGTCAAAAATTACTCCTAAATACTTTATATCTTTACACATCTTTATTTTACATGGATTAGTAAAGGTGGCTTTTCATTGGAACGTTTTGATGCTCGTTTTGAGTATCAAAATGGTCATATGGCCTCTTTTTTTATGAATGTGACACTCCCATGAAAAAGGGGTTATCAGTGTCAAAATATGTCATTTGTCTCTTATTTTAGGTTAAAACACTTGTTTGTTTCAACTTTTAACAATGTGCTCGGGAACTTAGTCCATTTACACAGTGGAACTAAAGCTTATAGTGAACTGCCATGACAAGGATTACAAGTTATCTAGTCTTTGGAAGTTCATACCCTCTTTAGGGGACTAGTATCACTTTTCTGTTCAAGGACAACATCCATAACTTGAACCCGGCACCTTGGCTAAGCAGTTCAAATATGCTTGCCCACTAACCATGCAGCTACCGAGGCGGTTGTTAAAACACTTAATTGATAAATATGAAGTCTATTTTATATTGATTCTGTATCATTTCTGGAATCTTCAGTGTTATATATATTGCGAAATTCTTTTTTCAAGACCTCTAACTATGTTCGAGTATCGAAAGCTAATATTGCGACTATAAAAAGAGACTTAGCCATTTTGTTGTATTGGCAACATAGCAACCCTTGAAGACCGATAATATAAACTTGTCACTTGTCTCTTCTAGCGTCTGCCGCTATAACGTTCAGAAATCCCAAGTTTCTAGCGTCAACGCTAAAAATCACGTGACCATACGAATCAGCGTCAAATGGCTCTAATGAGAAGGAACCTCAAGGCTACCACGTTCTAGATGCTCATAAGATGTCAAGTTTCCATTAGAATATAGAACAAATTTCGTTTTATCTATATTCACAGTAAGTACCTTGGAGTCGAAGGAATTCAGTATGAGTTCCATATTGTCCTCTATTAGTTTTCAAGCTTGTCCAGATTGCATCCTCATAGAATATGGCGGTGTCATCGGCAAAAGCTATTAAGTTGCCCTTGATAGGTAGTGAAATATGAGTTGATATAAATAATAAACAGGAATGGTCCCAGAATTGTCCCTTGGGGCACCCGACATCTAATGGGGGAATTTTACCATAGGGACCTCCAATCTCTACACATCGTTCTCAATCAGCTAGATAACTCTTGAACCACTTCAAGGCATGACCCCTAAATCCATAATTCTCCAGTGTCTCGAATAGTTTTCGATGATCAACACAATCAAATGCTTTTGCCAAATCGACAAAAATACACCAAGCAAGATTCACTTGTATCAAAAGATCGGTATATCAAGTATATATCGGTCGATGAATCATGTCTAAATCCGAACTGTTTTTCACTTAGTAACTTACACTTATCCAGGAATGTCCTAGTTCTGCTTTCAACAACGTTTTCGATTATTTTAGAGATATTGGAAATGAATGATATGTGTCGATATTTATTTGTAGAGCATTTGTCCCCAGATTTGTAGATTGCTTTGATCGAGCTTCTTTTCAATGGTAATGGGAAGGCACCAGACTCAATTGATAAATTCAGTATAGATATGAGAGGAGTGACAATTTTATCCACTATCCTTTTCAAACCTGTTGAAGTTATTCCATCCAAACCTAGAGCCTTTTTCGACTTATTATTGTAAAAATTTCTGTCTCGTAGGTAGGATGAAACATGATAAGTGTTGATGGTTCTGTGCAATGAATTATTTCTATTTCTAGCTTTAATTTTATCAGCAAAGTCAGACTCGACATAAGAATGAGTTGAAACCATCTGCAATTTCACAATTTTCGGTCACAACTTCTTCCCTTTCAATCTTCAGAGATCTTAATTTTCCATTATTATCATTATTAGCAGTTCTGTCGAAGATTACTCCCCACATAAATATTTTATTGCTTTATTAATTCCTACCCATGCCACAATTAAATATGAAAGATCACCAGCCTACCAGTGCATACAAATTTTTAATTATTTACCAAACGAATTCAAACAGCTTGATCGTGGTGCGTTTGAGAATATTACAAGGTGTTACTATAGCTTGAGTAAGTATCTGCCTGATAACTGTATTTCAGTATTTCATAATTGACTTGTTCTATACATCCCAGATGTAAAATTGAATAAATAAAGATTACTATTGTCATAACTATTGTGAGACGCCATGACAGTTTTTCTAATCGTACATAGTAAATTCAGAACTTCTTAATAACATATTACACGAATACGGCGGATGCGGAAGCAATTGGAGCCCTAAATCATTGATCGCTGTTGATGGTTTTGCCTTTTTCAAGGTAGTCCACGAAGAGTATGCTACAACAATCCCAGAAAGCCGACGCCATAACCTTTGCGAACTATTGAGCCTGCCTCGGAGCACTAGTGCCGGCTTCAGTCCATTGCCGGGCCCTCATTATGTTTTCTGGTGTGTAATAATGGATCCTGACTTCATCAACAGTTACCAATCGACGCCAAAAGTCCTCCCGATTCCACATCAGCAAGCCCAACACTCTTTCGCGTTCGTGTTTTTGGTCGGAGTTAGCATGCGCGGCAAACAGCGGCAAGATAACTTTTTCATATGCAGAATCTCGCTCAAAATTGGACGGTGTAATCTGACGAAGCTTTACCCCCATAATATTTATCCAACTTTTCTTTTGTTCCCTTCGCCGTTTTGCCTCTCAATAAATAATGTTTTCGTTTTTATCCTTACTCAACATGATGGGAAAGACTTCAGCAACAATCAGCAGTCAAAACAAAACTAAGGCCAGTATCGCACTGAAATTTGGTATGTCTGCCTATATATGAATGGACTACAAGTCACCATAACCTTGTTTACAGTAGCAGCGCATTCTGGCGGTCAAGGAGGTTACTTTTCACCCCACCTAGTAACATGCGACCTTATCGTAAGGGTAAGTCCATACTTTCTTTAAATTGTATAACTCAGATAATTTGCTCTACTATCAAAACATCGATTATAACAACTACGGATATAACAACTGCTGCGATCAAAAATAATTCGAAATAGATTGCTGGAAACGCCCTGCACATTTTACGACAAAATAGGGGCAGCCTAACCGATAAGGTTAACAGATTTGAAAGCAGAAATTTATTTGCCTTCCTATTTCCATTTGTACATGTCGCCAATATTGATTCAAGACGATATGTTTACTATCAAAGATAATGTACTGAAAATAAGTTCTTGAAATCAATTAAAAATGGACAATCAATAGATATTATCAACGGTCTGTTTCGTTACGAATGTCGTCTTTAACGTTCAAATTATAATTGTTATAACCGAAATCCACGGCATGCGCAAAAGTAAGAAACAAATATGTACTTCTATGTCCCTTACCACAACCATAGGCGGAGAAGCACTCAGTTTAGGCATATCAGTCCGCAAATCTTGTTTGTTCGAGTGATTCCTAGTGTGAGAACTGGCAGAGACTGTTACGGAACGTGGAGAGGCTTCAACGGCAACTGTAGTCATTGTAGCGGCATTTGTTGTAGTTGGACACGGAACGTCCATATCACCATTTAGAAAAACGTCGTCCGTTTTTGTGGACTTGTCCGCCATCGTGCATTTCGTTAAAACAGGAACTAATCTGAAATTGAATAATTTCACAAATATAGCAATTACTGAAACAAAAAGTTAATTTTTCTGTAATATCCATTCAATGCGAGATCTTACTTTTCAGGCGAACTAGGAGGAGTCAGCGTCACTATGCTAAGCTGAATATCTCCACCGTCCGAGGCATCTTTACTTTCTGGCGGGCCGGATACTGATGGGTGTCGAACAGTTTGAGTAGAATGGGTCAGAGTAGAAGTCACAGCACCTGTAGTCTGAGGAGAAGTTGCCCTTGGAGAATCGTTGTCGCCACTGTTGGGAAGTAATCAAAATTAGTATTATTATCTCTAATGTAATCAGTAAAAAATGCATACCCATTATTCGATTCTTTACTGCCTTTCGCTCTAGCAGTACCTTTCACTACATCTGCAAGTCTATTCTCTCCCCAGTGGCTTTGTTGTGGCTGAGTATCAATGATTGTAGGTTGTGCAATGACTTCAGCATTTGGAGTGGCCCCTTGTCTCATGGAAGATTGCGAACTCGTTTCCAAACCTAGAATATAAGATAAAGCTATGTATTCTATACAAATCCAATATCTACCTAAATTCTTCTCTTGAAAAAATATATACAGGGTCATTTTTTAAGTGATGCATTAAAATATTATTGACTTTCAATAATCGTAGAAATCTGAAATTTGGTATGCGGCTAGAGTTTGTTCAAGGACTTGAAAAAAAAGACTACAATTCTTAGGAGGTTTCAATTTTTACACTCTTTGGTCGGAACAAGAAATGTCCTCTCGAAATAGAATATTTTGAAGAACGGAATCAATACAGGCTGTTCGGAGATCACTGTCCAACTCGACTAACTTCAAACATCAAAAACTCGGTTTTTTCAAATAACACACCTAATTTTAATTAACATCATTAGATCCGCATTGTAAATTAGAATCGGACTGCATTAGGTTTTCCTATGGCTAAATTGCCAAATTTAGAAGTTATTCACGATTTAAAATAAAAATATCAATTTTTTGCATTTATCCGCAAATTTGCTCCTGTAGCTTAGTTCTGGTTCAAGAAAGGGTAATAGTTCTCCAGAAATACATTGAAGATTTATGAACATAAAAAAAGGGTAATAGTTCTCCAAAAATACATTGAAGATTTATGAACATAAAAAATCTGCCGAAATTGAAAAATCTAAGAAAAAGTAGATTTCAATTTGACCTAGCTTTAACTACTCATACAGGTCCAGATTTAAATATTATACCTACGTTGACCTACCTTTCGTAGAATTCAAAGAACTCTGCTACTGTACAAACTATAAAAATTAGATCCTTATTCCAATATTATCAATTGTCTCACCCTTTTGAACCAACACAAATTAGGGATTATCATTAAATGTTTTACCTGTTCAGAATTATTAATCTTGAACCGCAAAGTTTAGGATTTGTTTTCTCCGCCATATCTTTAAATACTTTGTTTTAAAGTTAGTGACTGTCTGAAAATTCTATAGTGTACACGATGAACCAAAAAAAAACGTGAAGTGGAAATACTAATTATGGATAAGTACCCTAACGTCTTTCTTCTCGACTTATTCGCGATTTATGGTACATGTGATTATAACGTTGAACGTACTCATAGAGCGTTCAATTTGGAGTATCCTGAATTGTCACCAATGCACCGTAATAAATTTGCAAAATTGAGGAGCAATTTCAACGCCACTGGAATATTTACTCCTCCTAGAAGAAGACTAAACTCAATTTCAGGGACGAAGGTACACAAATAAATGTAATAGGCAATTTTGCTGCTCATCCAAGAACTTCAATAAAAGCTGCTTCTATCGAATTAGAAATCAGTTAATCAACGATTCAAAAAATTCTGGTACCACCCCTACTTCATAAGACTTCAGAAACTAGTAGATACTGATTTGGATCTGGATCACTTTTTGGATGATTTTCTTAGTAAAATGCAAGAACATCGAAACTTTTCGAAACATATTAAATGGACAGACGAAGCAAAATTTACACCATGTGTTGTTTTCAACAAGAGTAATAAGCATAATTGGGCCGATCAAAATCCACATTTGTAAGTTGAAGTAAAAAACCAGCATCAATTTTCCATTAATGTTTTCTGCTTGATGTTGGATGATCAAGTAAGATGGCATTTCTATGAAAGTAACTTCAATGACGATAGTTATCTGCAAATTTTAAACGATGTTGTTGAAGATTTCGTAGACGGCCTTCCATTAGTACCAGCATTGGAAAATTGTGGTTTCAAATAGATGGTACACCAGCACACGGCACTAAAGCTGTAACAGCCAAATTGAGAAATCTTTTCGAGAATAGGTGGTGGGGAAATAGAGGACCTTGGCTTTGGCCACCACGATCCCCAGATTTGACGCCATCAGATTTTTATTTGTGGGGATGGGTCAAAGAAACAGTGTACGAAACCGAACTAGCAAAGTTACAAGATCTGATTAAGAGAATAAATATGGCACTCTCTCAATCCTCAGTATATTAGAAGAGCTACAAATGGAGAAGATTCAAGAAGAACTGATTTTTGCTTACGAGAAAACGGAGGCCATATTAAACATTTTTTATAGGTGGTTCCATATTATGTACTTATATTATTCGGTATATTATTTTTATGTTCTTTATCTTGTATTGTATGTCATATTGTAAAACTACTTTTGGAAGCCTATTAATTTTGTATAGTTTATACTTATTAACTAAATTATAAGATGAATTCCTCTATGAAATTCAATACTGTATTTTATTCTCGATCACATAGCAAACGACAATAGCGTTAAATTCTGCAGTGAGTCAGACGATTTTCACAAAATGTTAGTAACTTTCATATGTGGCAGTTTAGCCATAGGAAACCCTAATACAGTTCGTTTCCAATTTAGAATGGGGATCTAATAATGAGAAAAAAAAATAGGTGTACGATTTGAAAAAATCGAGTTTTTGATGTTTGAAGTTGGTCGAGTTGGACAGTGATTTCCAAACACCCTATACTGATTCTTTACTTCAAAATATTTTATTTCGAGAGGACATTTCTTGTTCTGATCCCAAAAATGCTTAAAAATGAAACCTCCTAAGAATAGAAGCATTTTTTTTTCGGGACCTAAAACGACATCATACGAACTTTAAAATTTAGAAAAAAAAGCATAACTTTCATGGGATCATTTTCAGGTGATACAAGTTTTGGAAAGAGTTATTCACAGAACGATTCACTACAATAAAAAAATTGAAAGATACCTCAAGCCATTTGTAAAAAGGAAAGTTGACTCGACCACGAAAAAATTGCCAAGAGTTCTTAAATTTGACATAAGGCCGCATACCGAATTTTAGATCTCTACGATTATTGAAAGTCAATAATACTTTAATGCATCACTTAAAAGAATCACCCTGTATATTTAAATGAAGAAAAACTTGTTTGCTTTGAATTACCTGGCAGAGGAGGAAAAGCTGAGTCTTCCAAGTCAAATTGGGCCCTAGATGCAACCTCCTTGGGCTGGCTTTGCCCGGGAGAATTGCCAACTGTAGTTTCCTCGTCTTTTTTCTTACGCCTATGTCGAGGAGGTACAGCCTCTTTAGCAACAGGAATTGGAGTTGGCAAAAACCTATACATGTCAACCATTCCGTTGCTATGCATTATGGGTATACCTGAAAAAAGATCTTAAATCAAATGAGTGAGCAAATATTAAGAATGTGCCTATGTTTTATATTCCCATCAATAGATAAACTAAGCCAACAGACAACCAGCTTGGTTTTTTTTTTGCCATGTTGTCTACTCTGTTGTGAAGCACAATCACCCGAAAAAGTTGATTTTCACATAAACTTTGCAACAAGATTGCAAACAGAGTTGATCAACTATGGAAACCATGAAATAACCAAGTAGGCAATTTGATTGACAAATAAGTTAATCGTATGTGGGTCCCTTAATTCATTCAGAAAAACCTCTTCAATTTGCTTACCTATTTGTAAAGTAGGGTTGGAATGAGTATCGTGACTATCTCCACCGATACTATTTATATGGCTAGACCTGGGCATGTCTCCCATTACAAGTTGCCCTTTGGCACCGCTGCTATTACCCTTGGCATTTTGGGGCGAAACGGACGGTGGAATTTGCGAAGAAACCTGCAAACATATTACGAATGAAAATAAACCAATCGCAGAAATCATTCTAAGAAAAATAGTGCTGAATGTTTAGGTCAAATTCACATATTTTTTAAATTTATTTTGAATGTGGCCTAACTATAGAGAAGGTGAACAGGCAGGTCATACATTTTCCCTGATATAGTTTGTATCATTTCAAATGGCCACTCATCGCCAACTTGATCAATTTTTTTCGCAATAATTCAGTCGGACGTATGTCCTACATACTACATTATTTCGTAGAAGGAAGATTATTTGTCATACACTTCTGTGGTGCGGCTGGCTATTATATTATCTAACCTCAAAAATTTATATCCACTTCGTTGAAGAATACGTACATTTCCAATGATTTCAGTGTGGAAAATAAAGAAAAAAGATAAAATAACTTACTACCAAATACAACCAAATAAAATAGGAAATTTTACAATTCCTTATTCGATCCCTTAATTCTTTATTCCTAAGAGCAAATAAGAAATTGCAGAATTATGTTATTTCGAAACTGAAGTATCGCAAACTCAAATTTGAACGAATATCAATCAATTACGATCGTAATAAATTGCTTTCGAGCGCCAATTCCAGCGCAAGAGCACAACGGATGCAGTTTCTATGCTCACGGAGTTGTATGAACAGAGTTTCGACGTGCCGTAGACGTCAAATATTTCCTTTCATTTTATTTGGTAGGAGAGAGTGAGATGTACTGAGTGGCCATTTGAAATGATACAAAGTATAGATTTTTCATGAGCTTCATACAGAAGTGATCAGAAGATTTCTAATTGTGAGAAGCTTCAATAGTCTTGCTTAAGGGCATGGATACGTTATACCTCTCATTGAAAGCACTTGGAAAATTTTGGGATGCTACAAAGTGAAATGTCAATTTTTTCATGATTTAAACTTGATTTGACAATTTCACTAACTTCCCAGATTATGGACAACCTATTCACACAACATCAAAAGGAAGGCACCAAGATTAACTCTTACTCACCTGCCTAGGATTTCCTTGACTACTATTACCATTGCTACCACTCTGTATAGAACTTTGAGAAGATTGATCTGGCTGGTTCACCATCCTGGGTTGTTTTCTTGGCCTCGTATTATTTCTATAAGGCGGTTTGAAAGTTTGCGGTGCCAGACCGTTCATTTGAAACACGCTGCTTATGTCGAAATAAGGTGTACTTCCAGGCCAGCCTGGCATCACAGATTGGTAGTATTGCTGTTGATAGGGTTGCTGTAAGAAGGCATCACATATTAGAATAGCTGAGCAATACATATAGACATTAAAACTTGGTCTTCTATACCAAGTACCAGCAGACAGTATCATCGTATCGTCATGATACTTTGGTGAAGTGTCGAATTATTCAACATACAAATTTTACTTACATATACATGGACTGGATTAGTATAAGCAACTGTCTGTCCAGGTGTACCATTCGTGTATATGAACCTCTGTTGACCTGGCGGATAGGCGGCCGGGTCGTATACAGCAGTCGGAGGTGGGGTAGCCCTGAAACCATTTTTGGGGGCGTTGACAGGCGGTAAGGTGACCAGTCGATTCATCGGTTTGGCTTTGATGCGAGCCATGATCGGTTTACCCTGAAACTCGCGCACCTCCTCGCGCAAGTACCTGTAGGCTCTTTGAGCATCCTCGTCAGATTCGAATGTCACATACCATGAGCTGTTGTGCGCAAATTCGCACGATATGAATCGGGGGCAGCTTTCACCAGCAAATAAATTCTGTTGAGAAGAAAATCGCATATAGTTTGTACTCGTTTAGAAATATGCAAAGACATGATTAATAAGCATATTATATTTTTTGCGCAACTTGTGTTTCCCTATGAAAGAATCGAAGATTACAAAATATCCATCACTTATGAATTAGTTCTGATATAACCTACTATAACTATTGAATTTACTATATGTTATTCAAGAAAGTAATGGGTTGGAACATTTGTTTTTCAAAGTGTATCATTTATTGAAACATAAATTATTTATCAGTTATTGCAAATAACATTTTATTGTAAAGGTTTACTTTGTATAATTAATCCCTTCTCTATTCAATTTTGCGTGAATTAATTAACAAGACTGGAGAATTACACGATTACATTGCCTATTTTCTGAGTTTTCAAAAAATACTAATGAAACAGTGACTAAAAACAGCATTTGTATTAGACATTCATGCAAGGCAAAGATAGTTTCCAAAACTCTTTTTGACAGATTTGATGAAGATCAACGCTTAGACTATTTTAAGCAATTTTGGTCTAGTTGAAGCAGATTGACCAAGCAGAGCTTTATGATACCCGCAGAGTAGTAGCGCAACAATTACTCATTTTCAATATTTATAGAAGAGCTTTAGACACAAGTGTCAAAATTAGTGTTTTTCAAGTTCAGATGAGGTAATTTCGTACTTTTTGACAGGTACTGATTAGAAAGAGCAACAACTTCAGATAAGTAAGTTATATAAAGAAGTCGGGGTAATTCCACGTCAAACAATCTAGGATTCGTCAAATGAAGTTGGCCAAACTTGGTCGGCCATCTAAAAACATTTGGAAAAACATTTAGTGTTTCAGTTTCAGTCATTTATTCTCTAAGGAAATGTGGCTCAACTATCCACAGCAAACAATCTACTGATGCAAATGCACAATACAGAAGCGGTTTTTGACTGCTAGATCACTGGTGATGAAAAATAGCTTCTCTATGATAATCCGAAGCAGAATACACTTTCCACTAATTTTCAAATGTTCTGTAGAATTTATTGAAGAAAAGTGAAATGAATCTATCAATCTTTGATTGAAATAGATTGTCATTAAAAGAGACTGCGCAAGTCTTGAATAAATGAAATAGGAAAGGAAGTCATGCCTAAGTCACCATATTCTACAGACGTCTTACTAAATTTTGTAATAATTTGTATCAAAAATTAACTTGAGATTGCATGTACATCGCTGAAAAATATTGGACGTCATAAACAAAGCTGCAGTAAAAGGATTACGCAGTAACTCTAACTTACCTTTACATCTTCGATCGGCGTATTGTCCGGAATTTCGCGTAAAATAACTATACATCTCTTATGGTTTGGTCGAACCTTCAGACCCTCCTCGTCCACTTGCACATTTGGCGATTCTTTCAAAACTTCAGTTATAAGTTTAATGTCTTTGGTTAATTTTTTCACTTGATTGAAATTAGCAACCGTCCAAATGGGCACATACTGATCGTTGTCCATTTGGGAGAGAAGGTATGTATCATTTGCCAAGTTCTCCCTGTAAAAAAAACAATGTTAAAAAACTCTTAGACATGATTTGGGAATATATAAATTCCAATAATTTTTGTGATACACACAGTTGATTAATGTAAACAACGCTTCTATCTACACTCCCATAGATATTTATATCAAATAGCACACAAAATCGGGTCGATTCTCTTTGCTCTTTAGAGAAATTATCAAAACCAAATCACTCAAAATCATCAACAAAGTAATACATTTTCTCTAAGTTTAAAGTAGGCGTTTCATTTAGAAATACAGATATTCAATGAAAACAATTCAAGGAATAAGATAGAGAATGTCTGTCAGATAATTTGAGAAATAATTTCACAGTTCCATTGGACTATGGTAAATGTATGTCAAATGACTACAAGGTTGGGGAGGCAGGCGAAAGAGACCTTGAGGAGGAGAAGTGGCTTAAAATTTTTAGTTTTTTAGTCATCTCTTGAAGTCAAAAGATTAATTTTATATGTTATAAATAAATTTGAAGTCAGCAATAAATGGAATTTACTGAGTTAGAAAATTCAATCAAAATGTGTCAAGGGGTTTTTCCGCATGCTGTATTTTCATGTTCCACTTGATGGCGTCCCTACAATTACCACATATCGAGAAGCACTGGATGCTTGCATCCAGCTTGGTAGAAAATAGCCAACACTCTATATGTTCCTTTCATCCCACTCAAATCAGTAGCTGGCAGTTTACTGCTTGTGTTGCTTAAGCTTTGTATGTATCACAGTTCAGAAATCAAAAGTTCTAGAACAAAGCTGCGAAGAACCAATCTTAGGAAAATTTTTGTTGGATTCAAATTTTTATGTACAGTATGAGCCGTAGTTTCCCAGAAAAAAAACACCTTCTGTACTCGAGATCCCTTCCCTAGAAGACTTTCCATTCAATCCATGTCAGAGGAAATATTTTAAGACCATTTCCCAAACTGTAGATATTTTCCACAAACTGCCTTTTTTTGTTCGATTCAACTGGTATTTTTGAAATGACTAAGCAACTAGGAAAACGGACCTCATTCTAATTTACAAGACAATATTTCACGATGATTTTATTTCGGATACAAACGTTCTACATATTTTCAACAAGTCATCATTTACTTATAAAAGTCTAATTATTCGATACAGAAATACCTTTGCTTTCATAATGACTATGACTAACTAGCGTTTAATAATCTGCGGAAATAAGAATTTTCATTTCAAATTTTTTATAGCGCATTATATAAAATGCTAAAGGTCAAACGAATAATATTAGTTATTATAAATACATGAAACAGTTTCCATGTCGACTATTGATAAGCTTATATTACTTAATAAAAATACGAATTTTAGGACGACTTGGGAAATCCAATCGAATTCGAGCAATAAAAACGTAAAAACGGAACATTTTTCTCGAGAAGTAATGGGGGCAGTGAGCAAATTTTTGGTCATGACAGAGGAACAAATTTTTCTTGTATGAAATGTATATCTGATGGATCTTCCGAATTGGGTGTCTTTCTCCAAATAAATCTGTATATACATCTGTGTATGAGTTTTTCGCAATTTGTTTTACTTTAACTGATGCCCAGATGATGCTCAACACATCAACATCCATTTTCTAGTTGGGAATAATCTTGAGACACTTTTTCAGCAAACAGTGAAAGTGTAGTAATCATTACTATGCTAATGACGACTACAGAAATGGAGAGTTTTCTATCTTGAAAGGGATAAGGAGGGCAAGACATTATCAGGACAGACTTAATATCTAAGTATGGTTGTCGCTTGGACATAAACTTATTCAGTCTACTAAGAATTTGCAAGAGAGATTGACAAGTTTCTTTCAAAAAAAATATGTACTGATATTAGATCTTCAACGTTAACGCCAGATAAGTTGTTTATATTGATAAAAATTCATTTCATATTTTACTGACAAACTGCTACATGCAGCTACCCTCTAAAGTCACGAGCCGCCACTGCTATAAACCGAGAAATGCAACCTACCCTACGACCATTTCTTCCGGATCACTCTCGAAATAGCCATTCGAAATCACTTAACTCCCGTTTTATTCTATATTTTATTTTATCTTTTTCGAAGACATATTATTCAATTTCAATAATATTCAACCTCTGAATTCGTGATAATTCCTTTGACTAATTGTGAAGCAATCAGAATGAAAACAAACTAAGCGATATTGGGTTGTTTCACCCTGAAAGGTAAATATGAATATAAATTGAAACTCGACATCAATCTGATGATATTTATAGAGTCTTCTTCGAACTCAATCTTGTTCAGATATTTGTCCTATCTATCTTTAAACACAAATCGATATTCAGTCAAGATAAATAGATTCCAAAATGTTCGTATTTGATACGTATAATTCTGGTATTCTTTTTCTAACTAATGATATGATAACACTGTGAAATAGCTTCGAGATCACACAACTAGCGTCCTTTCCTTTCTCTCATACAAAAACACACGCGTTCAAACTTTTATATAACCTATTTATCTCCTCGAGCGAAAGAAATCGATGGTTAAAAGCTGTAACGTTTCAATTAAAGATAATATGTCAAATATACTTCAGAAAGGTGTTTCGTTTCGTTCGTCTATTATACAGGGTGACACACGGGAATCAAATATTTTTAAAATGGATACCTATTAAATTTCTCAATAATTTCATATCCCGACTCGTTAAGCATTTTCTATCCCAACCATAGTGTATAGAGATAACAAATAGTACAAGCGCAATAAATTATTTCAACATAAACATTAATCATTATTATGAATTGAATGTACAGTATTTCATACAGATAATACACCCAACGCAAGGAAAACGTTGCAAATTATATTTGCAGGGCTTTCAATCTTGAAAACGGTCAAAAATCGTAGGTAGGTATATTAGGACTATGGAAGGCTGACCTCTGACCTGGTGCTTTGTAAAATGGTGCTGCATGAGGTTCGATGAATGTGCTAGCAATTTTGGAATGAATTTTGCACATACACAAACCATCAACAAATTTTCATTTGAAATCCTCATAGCATCACTCTTGGGTACTCAAAATGAAATGCGAATTCTCGCACAATTAATCGATGATCTTGATCGATTGCCACGAACGATGTTATCGTCAGTTTTAACGTCGAGGGTCACCCAAGGCGTGGATCGCCATCAACAGATGTACGGTCATCTCTGTACTCTTTATACCACTCTTTTATCGGTTTGCTCAAAACACCCGTTCCCTAATGTTGTATTTATCATTTAAAGAGTCCAAGATCACATTCTAGTTTTCGGACAACTACTTCATTGATAACCACGTTCGATCTTATAGTATGTTTTGCTGTCGAGTGCTGCTTAGAACGCGGGTCGCTATAAACAGATCTATGACCATCTGTTTCCAATGTTCCTTTTCCAGCATTATTGGCAAAAATATATGACGAACGCAAAAAAGACACTATAAACACTAACACATGAAACAAGGCGTTAAGTCACCAGTTGGTTGTGACTAACTCACTGGTTTCGTTCATGGAGAATTGGATACAATTCTCATACATGTAATGAATATACGAGTGTGTCGCCAAAAAATCATGATCAGTATCCTGTTAACAGACTACAATAGTCGTTTTGGAGATTACACTAGAGCTACATTTTCTTGCAACAAACGAAATAGCAGCTCTACCTCTCGAGCAATGCAACAACAAATAATTGGGGCTACACATCTTTCTGGTACAAAATGAATTTTGTTTACACCACAAGATACAGCTTGCGACTCCAAAATCCCCCAAGATGAAGCTGCCTCCTTTCTGCAACAATCCCCTTCAATTTGGTAGAATATTGCACGTCTTGAATGTACATCTGCCAAGCCATTGTTGCCCTATAAATAACTGAATCTGTGCGTCCTATGTATCAGCATGAGCACATTGAATCATCTTCGGCGGCCACAGCTGGCAGACATCCCCCTCTTTCCAAGAGATGAGATAAAGAAACTATTCTTGCTTCGCGATTTTCTTTTGACAATGTGGGAACCCCTCAATCGACGTCTGGCATATAGATTACATTAATGAAGTATATTTCTCACAGTTTAGTGATTTTTTTGTACGTAGATCTTTCTTATGCTGCAGTGGTTACTGCAACTTATAGTGAACTGATTACTCCCACAAAGCATTAAGGACAACTTCTTGTGATGAGCTAGCTTCTAGCATACCAACCAGGATGGCGTTCTTTCATTAGGAAAACCCAAAATTGACAGCATATATAACAATATAGAACTACTTACACTGGTGAAATAACAATTGATTCGAACTAGTGAAGAGGGAGTTGAGAAAAAAAATTGATATTAATCTGTACATTTCAAAAATAGCTAATGCTTTCAAGATAATAATGTGCTTTCTTTATTTTCATGGAAAGTACCGCTAAGATAAGAATGATTTTCATTGCGATATGGTAACACTCATGCTTCTACTTGACCCTTACCTACTTTTAATGTGTGTTCTAGACTTCATAAGAATTTTATATCAAAAAAATCATTCTTTTTTTGCTGAGACAACAATAAAAGCCACAAAAACAGTAATATCTGATTTGAATCAAACCACTAACTGAAAATTCACATTTCTAACTAAGAAGGATGCTTCCTTCACTATTCCACACTTAAGTGCCGCCAGATTAAATATTTAAGATATTGTTGGTAATATACTTAATAATAAATGCCAACCTGCCATCATGAATTCCCCTGAATACATTCTCAAATCTTGTTTGCACTCAACAATCAATCCAGCAATAACTTTTGATCAATCACGGGCACCTTTTCTGCGATAATATATTTCCTTCAAGATCATGGTGTTGAAGTTAAATTGGCAAAGGACCACGACACGTTATGAGAACAAAAAATCGGCTGTACTAAAAAATGTATGTAACACCAACCCTCTAACCTATTTAACAACTTTATACTACCTGTTTGAAAAACGTTTGCCATGATCCAACTGACATATCAGAAACGTCGACAGCAAAAATGTAGAATTACTCATGTGACGGAAACACAAATAAACTTCTGAATGGCAAAGAACAATGTGATTGTTTCATAAAAATCGTACCAATTTGTAAGTGAGCATTTTATCTCGGCGAAGTAACAAGATTACAATCGCAAAGAGCCGGCAACAATCGAACTTTATCTGAATCGTTAAAGAAAGAATTGAACAATGAATTTTGGTTTATTGGTCGTATTTCAGTAGCTGAATGATTTCGAATCGTTAATGTCCATTGAAGAGAGTCAACATGAGGTTATGAGACACCAACGGCGGCGATGCTCAAACGAAGAATTATGTATTGAATCTGAGGCGTGAAAAACGATATGCCGTTACTCCCGATATCGACGATATTAACATATTTGAAAGTCTCACCTAACTTTTCATATACACTTCATGAGACTTTACGCTACGAGGGAAATTTTCTTCATAATGGATCGATACCATCCGGTCTTCAAATTGATGTTTAATGAAAATATGGCTTAAACGTCCGTCCAATTGATAAATTGAATAAGTAAAAAGCTTACAATTGACATTTATTTTCAAATAAGAATGAATTCACTATGCATTTCTTTTCATTCTATTACAAATAGAGTAGCTATCCTAAAAAACTTTTGATGTCTTACACTACGAAAGATGTCTTAGACACCTTAATAGTATGACTACGTGGAGATAATCCAATTCTAGGTAACAAACATAACACTCCGCCAATTACTGTATAACTACGTTGAGTTCAGCAGTGATGCATACTAAATTAGTGTGCGGGATATTCAATAAACCACAGACATACATTGCGTCGAAAAAGTGTCGGCAATTGGACAATGAAACAAAATTTTCATTTTTCATCCAAATCTGTTGTATCGCCTTCAAAATAGACCCCTACATGTTTACGTACCAAACTCATAAACCAGATGAGAAAATGAGATTCAAACAATCGTTTAAAATGGTACAAACTGATTCCTGAGACACAGAAAGTTCATTGCCTAGATCTCTCAAACTTAAGTGACCATTTTGAATTGCCACTCTCAACTAACTTCAGTTGAAGATGTTGATGGCATACCAGAGCAAGGCAAATCTACCAGCACTAACTCGGTCGCTGTTGAATGGACTGTACCACTCATATGCGTGTGTTTTTGATTAAATCGGTTCACCCTTCATAATTGGTATGAGCTGCGTGAATTCTTTTCGTGCTTTCCATTCAGTGATGTTTGCCTTTCAGATCCTGACATCAATGTGTGCTCTGAATCTGTTACAGAAATAATTCATGCAGGAATGGATCTCTACATCCCTCATTCTATGAAAAGAACAACAGCACAAAAGCCATGGTTCAACAAAGACTGCGAAAGAGCATCTGCAGCCAAGAGCAGAGCTTACAAGTCATGGAACATAAATCTAACAGAGGAAACAAGAACAACCTTCGTGCGGATACGGAACGTATGCAACCTGCCAACTGCAAGAGCAAAGGCCAAATTCAAAGAAGGGGTAGGTAACTAATAAACTCCTTGAACTGGCAAGCGGGACTAGACAATTCTGGTCTATGGCGAAGACTGTCAGTGATAATTTCTGCAAATCTGCATTTCCCCTCTTGTTAGAGAAGACGGAAGTATAGCATCATCTCCGAAAGAGAAAGCCGATCTCTTTGCTCTCTTGTTCTCGAAGAATTCTGTGCTAGATTTATCTAACGCTATACCACCGAACATTACACCTACAAATTCTTCCATGGCAGAAATCAAGTTCAGATTCCGCTCTGTGAGACGGGCTCTTGAGCAGCTGAACTGCAAGAAGGCAGTTGGTCTAAACTAAATACCGCCAATCGTTCTGAGAAAGTGTGGTCCCGAACTGGCACCCATTCTCAACCGTCTGTTTCAGATTTCTTATGAAAGCCAGACTTTTACGAGCAGATGGAAAATATCGAGAGTTCAACCGATCCCAAAGACAGGAAAAAGGCCTTACCCTAAAACTACCGCCCTGTTGCACTTCTTTCCATTATGTCCAAAGTGGAGGAGAGTCATAAATGATGAACTCATCAAATAGTTGTTGCAGGGAATTATCAACGACCGTCAGTATGGTTTTCGCAGGCAAAGATCGACAGGAAATCTGCTCGCCTACGTTACTTATTATTGTACATTAACAATGGAAAAGCATGGGGAATCTAGAGCAATAGCCCTCGACAACTCTAAAGCCTTCGATAGGGTTTGGCATGCAGCCTTGTTGAATAAACTTGCTGCATATGGGCTTCCCGAAGTCCGGGGTTGGATAAGTAGCTCTCTTTCAAACAGATGAATACAAGTTGTGATCGGTATAACATCTGATCGTTTCCAGTTGCAAGCAGGAGTACCTCATGGATCCATTCTTTCGCAAACCTTGTTTATGTTGCAGATAAACGATCTTCTGTCATCTACAAAGAACAAGATTTTTGGTTTTCAGACAATTGTACCCTGGTTTCGTGTTTCAGTAGTCTGCGACCGATTACAGCTGCGGAATCTCAGTGCCAGAGATGTCAAAAAATTAATAACTTAAACTCTGACTTACAGATGATATCTGAGTGGGGTCGTTGAACATGGAGAGTTTCAACGCGAGTAAGGCGCAAGCAACTACGTTTTCTAGAAAGGTCTCCGCTGGAGAACCTCCGCTAATGATGGAAGGCCAACAAATGGCATCCAAAGATACGATGCACCTTCTCGGAATAACGGTCAACTCCGGATTTTACTGGCATGAACATGTATCACCAATAGCTAAGTCGACATCAGTAAAACTTAGTTTTCTTTTCAGAGCGAAGCGATACTTCACGTCATCTCAGCTGTTGCTTCCATATAAGGCGCAGATTCGACCTGGTTTGGAATATTGTCCCATGTATGGGGATCTGCGCCCAAACATTCGTTGCGGATGTTGGATAGTGTACAAAAACGGGCTGTGCGCCTCATCGACCGGAGATCACCTGCGATCTCCAACCGCTGGCTCTCAGAAGAGAAGTTGCTGACCTTTCTCTGTTTTACAGATACTTTCACGGAAGATGCTCCAAGGAGCTGAAAGACCTTGTTCCGGGAAAAAATCATGTTTTGCCGCAACACTAGGCTGGCAAGGAGTTCTCATCATATGGTGGTACATTTAACGACCACTCGAATCTCTCTATAAGAATTCCTTTGTTTACAGGGCCAGTGAGCTGTGGAACTCGTTTCGTCCAACATCTTCCCAAAATCCTACAATTTGGCCCTCTTCAAGAAGCGAGTAAACAGACACCTCAATGTGGTGTAACAGATTCGCCTTTTCCTGGGAAGCACGAATAAAAAAACTCAAGGCCTTCTATAACATTTTCAACGGTTCGGCACACGAAATTTCATTAGCAATACAAAATTCGAGACAAATTCTTTGTTCGATATTTTTATCGATTGTAAAAATCGCGAAACACTTGTGAGAACTGGCAGCAACAACAAAAATTTTGACAATCGTTTTCAAATAATCAATTAGCGGTACTTTTCTGACAGAATGTATCAAACGGCACATCTACCTCTCGAAACACTAATCAATGAACAGAATGAAATAATTTGAACGAGTTTTTAAGGATGAATGAAGAATTATATCAATGAAATCCTCCGTATCACCCATAACCATGCCACTTACTGATATCAACTGACTAGATATTTCAGTATATTGAAAACATACTGTCAAAAGTTCGTACAATATATACGGGCAACATGCAGTCGTAAGACCATACAATATATTGCGCAACCTTCCAATAGCGTTTACACGCGATCAACTTACACCGCACAAATCCAAATATTGCGCAATAATATTGAGCGCTCAAGATCAAAACACATTTCATTTACAACACATATTTTCGATAGGATAAAAGTTTATCGTCCATTAAACGAAAATTGTTCATTAAATGCCCATTAAAACTTGTTCCAATGTATGACCAATTCTCTAATTGAAATAATTGAGATTCACGCCGCACCTAAATAATATCGCTACATTTTGAAGACGTGAGAATAAAACAATTTTTCATTTCGTAAGTATAATTTTCACAATAAGCAACATGTATATAAAAACGATTTATGAACTGATAAGAACAATGAATGCATGTTTCGAAGAACTCATCTAAAAACGATAATTCCAACGCTTTTAACGTAGATCGTCAAAAGTCATGGAAACAACAAACTATTTCCCAGATAACATGCGTTCATTTTCAATTCAACCTTCGAATCGAATCGATATCGATTTGGTATAAAATTTTTCGAGGAACAATGTCAATTGATGTCGTTAAATATAGAGAAATTAAACTGTAAAGGTACTTGTTCAAAACGAGCATGATCTTTACTCATTTGGAATAATCAGATGGACTAAGACAGAACTCGATGATATTCAAAGGCAGACCCGAACGATGTTGTCAAAGTACAACAACCATCATCCAAAATCGTCTGTGTTAAGAACAATTTTGAAGCGGAAAGAAGGAGGACGCGGATTAATGGATGTCGTCAATTTACACACCGAACAGATTGAAAATCTCAGAGAATTCTTCTCTGCAAAAGCTCGCACTTCTGACCTCCATAGAGTGGTATCGTTGGCTGATAAGGGATATACACCTCTGAATCTTGCTACTTGAGATGACCTGCTGAATCTACCGTTCCTATCTGATACTAAAAAACAAGAGCAATGGTCAAGAAATAAATTGCATGGACGACATCATCATGAGATTAATCTACCACACATCAACAAAGAAGCCTCCAACAAATGGTTGATGGAAGGAGAATTATTCGTGGAAACAGAAGGATTCCTTATGGCCATTCAAGATCAAGTGATCGCTACAAACAACTACAAAAAATTTATAATGAAGGACGGAACATAACAAACAGATACGTGCAGAAAATATCATATAAGATCGGAGACTATACAGCATATTACGTCCGGCTGCGAACAACTGGTCAATACGGACTATCTTCACAGGCATAATCAAGTGTGCAACATTATCCATCAGAAACTTGCACACAAGTACGGACTTCTGAAGCCATATTACAAGTATCAACCGGTGCCCGTATTGAAAAATGACTATCAGATTATGCTACGATAGGCTTGTTAACACTGACACAATGGTGGCGAATAAGAGGCCGGACATAGTGGTGTATGATAAGAGAGCCAGAACAGCAATGCTGGTCGCCATACCAAATAATAACAACGTGCTGAACAAGTTCCAAGAGAAAAAGTCCAAATATACAGACCTTGCTGTTGAGGTCAAGCAGATGTGGCACCTCGATAAAATAGATAATAAGACTGTTTACTTAGCTGAAGCTAGAAACAATAACATAAAATACATTGATGTAATAATACAAATGAAGATATTGTTTAAATGATTTCTCATCTAATCCGAAACATACAACTTTCTCAGGCGTGATTTGAAAACATTTAGACTCGCGGATGTCACATCAGAAGGCATACGATTGAAACGCTGCAGACCGCAGACTTTTGTGTTGAAGACAAATCAAATCTCTGAATGTGGTATTCATCGTTTAATCGGAGACCATAACCAATCAAATTTGACCTTTTCACCAGAAACTGTTTTAGATATGAAGGCGTTTGATCATTCGTAATCTTGTAAATGAGAATAAGGTTTGACTGCTCAACCAACTGCGCCACACTCAGAAAACCTAACCTCAACATATCTCTGATAGAAGTGAACCCACTACATCCAAGAAGTATTCTCATAGCTCTGTTCTGTACTATCTGTAGCTTCCGAATTTCCTTCCCCGTCGAAGAAATCAGCAATGAAATGCAGTAATTTAAATGTGGAGCAATAATAGTGTTATAAACCACTCGTCTACACCATGGAGACAACTTTCTTGAAATCCTGCCTAGGTAACCTACTTTTTTCCAATTTTCTCACATAAAAATCAACATGTTTAGAGAAGTTCAACTGCTGGTCTAATACGATTCCCAGATACTTCATCTCTTGGACGAAATCAATAACCTGATCATCCATAATAATTTTGTAATTCCTAGATCGAAACTCCGAGCACTTAGATTTTGATCCGAAAAGCATGCATTTGGTCTTAGCAGCATTCAATTTCAATTTGTTCATCTTCAACCAGTCCTGCAGTATATCAAGTGTTTTGTTCATCGCAGTAACCAATCTGTCAAAGTCACTATCAGTTATCAACACCAGCGCATCATCAGCAAACAAACTGAGAAAATAATTACCCAAGTACAAATTCAAATCGTTCACATACAAAATGAACAGCAGCGGCCCCAACACACTTCCATGTGGCACACCACAACTAACCTCTGCACACTGTGATAACACTCCCATTACCCTTTTCCTTTGACGCCTATTTGCAAGATATCTCTTTAACCACTTCAGTACTGTCCCTCTGATGCCCAGCCTCTCACATTTTACCAGCAATCTTTCACGGTCAACGGTCTCAAACGCTCTCTTCAAGTCAACAAAAACGCCAAGAATAATATTTCCCTTATCGATATCTCTCTTCCATTCAGTGCAAACAAGTTGGCATGCAGACTCACACAAGTGATTCTTTCTGAATCCAGACTGAAACGGAAATAAAATATTTTTCTCAATGAACTGTATAAGATGTTCATAAACTATTATTTCCAAAATCTTTTCCAATACCGGAAGTAGGTTGATCGGCATGCCATCCACTGGACCTTTCGTAGCATTCACTTTAGGTACAGGTACTATTATACTGCATTTCAAATCAGTTGGCAATTCAGCCAGGAGTTGACAAATATATCGTTCCTGTCATCATTTCTTCGACTTGATTAATACCCAAAAGTTTGCATGATAACCTTAAGAAATTAGAATTGCACAAGAATACTTATATAGAAATGCAAAAAGCTGTAATTCTCAATACATGTAGGATAGTAAGAAAACTATGTCAAGTATATTGTAATCGAGCCTATCCCCTTTGACAAGGTAAATTATATCCAGCTAAAAGCTGAGATAGTGCACAAGTCCACGATAATAAATAATAATAATAATATTTATTCATATTTCATGAAATAGAAAATCTTACATTACATTCTTACATTCATGAACAAATATAGGTACCTCACAAAAGTAGCAACACTTGTGTGTGAGGGAAAAAAACATCTCAAAATTCTGAGTTCAAACATCACCCGAAATGAAACAAACTGAACCCAAACAAAATCTACAACTGACTTAAATTACCGTATCGAAAAAATAAGAAACACTCAGAGATTATAAACATTATTATATGAAATTATTCCGGTTCAATAATCTAGCTATTGACTCTTTTGATATGCATTTTATCCAAAGTTTGACCTGTCACCTGTAGGAGCTAAATGACTTCGTGAGTCTTGCGTGTAGAGGAAGTTCACTGAACAAGAGCGGACCAAGATAAGAAAGCTGTATACATTCAACTGAGAAAAGCACACTAGTTTAAAGCATGCTCCCGACACACATGCTGTTCAACAGAACAAGTCAAGGAGCCATTGGCTCGACAAATAAAGTTTCAGAGAACACTATTTACTCTCTAACTAGAGATCCAAATTCAGAGTTACGGCATCCACATTGTCTGCACGTAATACGATTACTATGACGATCGGACTTGGACACTGAAATTTTGGCTCTTCGGGTGGGCGAATGTACAGAATGGGGTTACTTGATTTAGATGTGAAGATCCGGCCTGATAGCTCAAGGCTTTTTAACGATATAGATTTTAACATCGCTATTTCGTAGAGTAAAACAAATATTCTACATAGAAAACTCACAAACTCGATGAAATTTTTCAATGGCACAAAGTAAATATTGCTTATGAATAAAGAGCAGGCAAAAATAACAAGTTGGACTTAACAAGCTGCTGCATATAAACTTGAATTGCAAAACAGTAATAGTAAATTAGCAGAATTTCGAGATACAACAAATCCAGGATCAAATGAATATCATTACCGATGCAAATAAAACACAATATTGAGGAAAACACATTAAATGGTCACAAAGTTGTCTGAGTCGGAAAATTTCACCAAATACCGCAACGAATTTCCTGATAATGTCCTCAAGGATTTAATTCATCATTCAACATCATTGATGTTCTCATTCTATAGCTATATATTCATTATACCAAAATTAATATTAAAAAAAAAATACATTAGAATTTTGAATTAAAATACCATTCAATAAATTTTTGCTATGGCGTTGCTAGTCTGTTCAGTTTAAAGTAACGTGATAGCTAGAGATGTCTGGTTGGAAAAGTTTGCAATGGACAAGAACTAAATAACTAGTCTCGCGCAAAGGAACTATTAGTGACATATGGTGACATTTGATTATGACAGTTGCTATTGAAATGGGCGTTGACGTATTTTTATTGTTTATTTTAGTTCGCTTTCTTGTGCTGATTGAGATTGGATTGAAGTGTTTTCCTCGAAGTTTTGATATTTGAATCATTATTTTGAAATCAGTTCTTCTCAAAACTCAGTGTTTCGAATATTTATTCTATATGAATAGTGAACATGCCAAGATTTTTCTCGAGCCAAGCCCAAAACATGATTGCATCATTATGCAATTATTTCCAACAAGAACGAGATAATGGGGGCCTCTTCTCCCCCTTACAGCTGTAAGAGATGTAAGTACCACTAAAATTAATAACAGAAGCGGCCTTCCACCTTTAAAAAAGAAATATTATGATAGAACTTGACTGTTGGTTTCCAAATTGTTTACACATCTACATACTATGAACTTTTTTGCTTACAGAGGGTAGCGAGTGTTTACAAGTAAGCATTTCATCCATTAACAATATTATGGCAAATAGAAAGCGTGATGATCCACTGAAAAGTCCAAGAAAAAAAGGAATCGTGAGAAACCTGTAGTACATATTGACGATTTTGATCAAACTGCCATAAGAAATACTATCTGTGACAAGTTCCAGAACAGTAAGTAGTCATTAAAACCTTTGTCTAAATCAAGTTTGATATTATATTCTTTGTAGAGGAACATATTATTGTCTCCGCGAAAGAGATATTTTCAATGTGTAAGACATCTCTGTGGAAAATTGTACAAAACATTGGATTTACGTATTCCAAAGATAATCCAAAAAGAGGTTTGATGGAACTACCTCATATTGCATTGAAGCGAATCCACTTTCTGCAATCATATATTCGTATTAAAAATGAGGGATTACGTGAATTTGTCTATCTTGACGAAACATGGATTTTCAAATATGGTACTATCGGTCGTTGGTGTCAAGATGACAATATCAAAAGTGTGAATAGAAAAAAAGTTGGTGGAACCATGTGAGGTTATCAACTATTGTTTGTACTATTTAAAGATATTCTAAATTTGATACTCGTTTCAGATTCATTGTACTCCATGCAGGCAACAGGCATGGTTTCACTTCTGGTGCAGAACTTGTTTTTTTTTCTCAAAGACTCTTGACAGTGATTACCACTGGGAAATGAATCTAGAAAACTCCAAGCATTGGTTTGTACACCAACTATTGTTGAACTTGGAAAAGCATTCAACAATTATACTCGATAATGCCAGTTATCATACAATTATTTTGAACGAAGCCCCCACAACAGCAACTAAAGAGGAAGAGATTCAAGAATGGCTAAGAAGCAATAATATTGCTTATAAAGAAAGCGATTTGAAACCACAATTATTGAGTCTAGTTGAAATGTAAGTACTGAATTCAAATAGGATTGTATTTCAAGGAGTAGGAGTGTTTTCAATTTGAATATGTTTCACAGGAATAAGCCAAAACCAATATATGAGATTGATAATCTAGCTGAAGAATATGGACACGAAGTATTACTTCTTTCTCCCTACCACTGCATTTTCAACCCAATTGAAAATATTTGGGGTATAAACAAAAACTATTATCAGGACCATGTAGGAAGGAAGGGAGTTCCGCTGAACAATCTCTTTCTGTATGGAAAGAAGCTCTTCAGAAAATTACTCCAGAGGTATGGAGTAAAACTATTGAGCATACAGAAAAAGAAATTCAATATTGGTGGGAACGAGAACTTACTTTTGATCTTGAAGATGTTCTCCCTTTGATAATAAATATGGACGAGAATGACAGTGACAGTGAAACATTTTTAGACGAACTTTCAGAATAAAATGGAGTATTTATTTTTTCAATTAATTTTAACTTTTCAACCTTTCCTTTGTAGAATTATCATTAAATAAGTGATTTTGTTGGTTTCTGTTATTAGGTAGTTTTACCTATGCTCCTTATTTGAATCTGCAAGTGCCAAGTAGTCTAAATTCTAGTTCCTGTTGAAGGATTGAAATATTTCTAAAATAATTACTTTTGCTTTAAATTTTGGACTTATTCAAAAACTTTATTCATTTCCATTGTATTTCAAATTCAATGAGATAGCCAGTGCTCAAAACCTTTATTGAACAAAGTGCATAATGAAAATTTCTTCTTTTTCCTGTTTTTATATTTAAGAAAAGTGAACACAATTGAATTGAATTATGCCTCATGTGTTGCATTTTCAGGTAAGTACTAATATTCTGAAAATCCATCATGATCATAAGGTCGATTTTTATTTTTAACTCGAAATTTTTTGGACGAAAAAATATTTTTTTTTCTTAGGTTCTTTGAAAGGTACAGAGATTATTTTTCTGAATGTTCTGATACCCCACACTAGGGGTCTGAGATGCGTAGTTTTCGATATACAGGTATTGATATGAATGATTATTGAAAAATTTTATTTTCGGTAAAGGAAGGTCGTGAATTTATTCCGAGAAAAATTCATACCACTACCTCTTGAATGAAACAGCGTGTATTTCAGAAAATACGCACCTCAGACCCCTACTATGGGTATCAAAACACTCAGAAAAATAATTTCTGTAGAATAATGATGAAAAAATATGGGTTGTAATTTTTTTAAAAATGGTCGATGACATCATATCTTGCGAATTACAAAAGAAAAAATTTTTTTTTTTTTTTCTTCCAAATAAATTCGAGTTGCATATAAAAATCGACCTGTCTGAGCGTTTTACACGAAAATCAAAAATTAAGAAATTATGAATTTTATTCCATATTTTACAGTCGCACTGAATAGGCATTTTGGGAAACATTGGCAACATCCGAGAAAACTGGTTGATGACGTCACTTTAAACTTAACCTGGACAGACTATATGTACCTAAGCTTATTTTATCGAAACATTTCATTTTTCAATAGTAAAAACCCTACGCACACGTTTTCAATGTTCGTCTCTAGTAAAAGTAATGTAACGTCCACATTCAACATGTTAAATGTTGTTTACAAAAAAACTGAAATTGTTATCGCTTGCAAAGTACTTCAACACCGCCAAACTATCCACCATCGGCAAATTTGAGCCATTTCCTTCAAAAAAATCCCGGACTCGTAAATAAAAAATGTATTCACGAACAATCACAAATTTCCCATATTTTTATCGAAATACCAGCAAAGCGTTCATCCGTTTCTCATGATTTTATCAAATGTTATAATGTATACAAGAATCCGACTTCAAGCGCTCACGTGATAACGAAAATGGAATACTAATATTTCATCAATTTATTTAAGAACGGAATGATTTTCTTCAATTGTATTATATGCACTATCGAAAATTACATCATGTATTTATTTTCGTTTCGTGCTACGCTCCTATTGAAAGCCGAGATTCTGAAAATCATGTTTCAAAATTATGAAAATGTTTTTTCATTGTTGAATACCAACGGATCTACATCCCCATAGACAGATTTGTGATTTCCAGTTAACGCCAAAGTTACATTCCCCAGTGATAGTAACGCGGCAATTATCAAATTTCATTAATTAAATACGATTAACTATCACATGTAGAGATTACGTTCATCAATTATACACATAATTTAACAATGCTTCCTCTTACCCGCCAATTGAGACACTCTCAACATAGATTGAGCAATAACAACGAAGAATGTCGATTCATTCCAAAAGTGCTACTGAATTTCGAGATGAGCAAATCTTCCACGTTACAATTTGCGGGATTACGACGAAGGGAAACGCCCACAACACATCGCGAACTTAAAATTTTGAACGATGTCCTTATCTTTTTTGAATGGCAATGTACCAAATTGGGCTGAAAAGTTCGTACGCTGACATAGTAAAACACAATATTTTGGTATAATTCAATTTGTTTATTCAATATAGTCACCTTAGAGGGAGATACAGCGATTGTAATTACTGAAAATCATGTGGATTTGACCCTAGAACGCCATCTGCATATAAGCCTGCGAACTTTTCAGCCCATCTGGTGAAGTTTCCAAAAGTTGAGGGTAGGACAAGTATTAATAAATTACTCAGGTGCTGAAACTTCCAGCATATTTAAATTCCTTCTCAAAAAAAATCTTATGGGAAGCCATATACATGTTCCGCAAGTTGCAAATTACCACAAAGCATTTGAAAATTAGCTTTATCAATTCAATCGAGTTAGAATCGGTTTGATGAATGACAAGAGAATATCACTTGTTGCGGGCCTGAATGGGTATTCCCCTATAAAATTACATCACAAATACATTATCTAAATCAAGGGTTTCAATACGAGATATACACTATAGATATACATGAATTCAAGTGACAATAATGATAATGTTCGAGAAGATATTATTGTGGGAAATTACCCATCGTCGAAGAATTTAATCTACCGGTGCGAGGAAATGAATATTAATCTTTCCTACTTTAAAATAGATAAAATAAACATCAGAATGATTACTGTCAACCACCAAAGAATATTTTGCATTAAAACCACATAATACTATATGTGTGAAAACTGATCACCTATGAACAAAATTTTAGAAATTTTGAACTCTACCCCAGTTAAGAAAAATATTCGAAATTCTAACCCACTCATCCTTTTATGTAAACCGTATTGCATATTTCTTTGAATCTTTCCTTTCAAGCAGTACTTATCAAGTCTGTGAATAAGGCATTTACACACAATAAAGAAATGTAATGCACGTTCAATTCAAACAAATTATTAACATCGTATCAAAATGTTATATTCCTAACACACAAACAATATTAATTTATTTTTTCTATCGAAATATTTGGTGAATTCAATCGAAATGTTCAAAGTCCTTGACACTTGGATCCACACTTTTATGTTGTGATGCAGAAACGAACCAATAGGATAAATTTGGACAACTGAGTAGTGCGCGGTAATTCCCCTTACTCGGTTCTTTATCTTAACTTAACCATAAAGCACCGTGTACGAGCTAGTTAGCATAGCAATAGCAATTTCAATTATAAACAAATAGGGTTATCATGTGTTAAAATCTGAATCTAATAAATACTGCAAATGAATCAGATTCCTAGGGATATTGCAGAGATATCAGAAAAAGTAGATAAACAAATATTGCTGACCTAATCACCATTCAAGCTCCCTCGATTCCTACTCCATCAGAAATAAAAGTCCTTAAATAATATTTTCTGGCCTCAAACTGAATTGAGTTTCAACAAAATTGTTCACAAAACACACAATTCAATTTCAGATACGTTGGTTGCCTTTTAAATTTTGCGCTTGACAAAAAAACAAGTAACTTAGGAAAAAATAGCTTTATTGTTTTTCAAAGTATTCTACATTAGCATTTAGCCAATCCGAATGAGATACATCCAAAACATGGTGTTTGAAAGACTTCAACTGCCTCTTCTGCCCACCAGGTTTTTCTTGATGTGCGCAAACAAAAAGAAATCGTTAGGTTAGATTGGCCATCATCGTGTAACATTTCGCGCACTGCATTGATGGTGTCAAAACAACTGATTTTGGACGACCTTCACGAAGTTCGTCAATGAGTGAAGGTTAGGTTAGAGTGTCGGATGGGAGCTGTCAACAGTAAAAGTGCCAGATGCGCATAATTTAAAAGGCAACCTACGTAGATACGAGAGAAAAAATAAACCTTCCAACTTGTGAAACTCCAAAACGACCATTTCTAGAAGACCTGCTTCTCAAAATTTTGATAAATATAAGAGAGAATATATTATGCCGTTTCAGAACGATTTAGTTATATAGTATGTATGAGTGATATAAGGTTCTTGGGTGAAGTTCGAATGTTTTGTAATCATATGCTATTCTAACCTACCAATCTCCCAATGGGCACAATTAGAGTCAACCTACACTGTGAATTCGAAAATTTGGTTCTTCAAGTGCAAAACTATCCATTCCAAAATGCAAATCATTTCTTATCAAGTTTGATATCTCTCCAGTTCTTGAATAACATCACCCATGTTTTCTTGAAAGTAGAATACAATTTCTTCCTCAAGCTTGGTAATATTTATTATTTGAGGCTTTTACTTGGTAGAATTTCATCATCAATAACAAAAACAAGTAATATTTTTGAGGAATTTTACTGAATAATTGTGATTCGTAACGCGTTTCACTATGAGTAGCTTCTTCAGACGAATGAATGTACAGAAATTATGACAATATATAGATACAATTGAGAAAATAAATACAAATGTTCTTAAGTAATTAAAGCTTATTGAGTTGATTCTTCTTAAGTGGTTATTGATGACAGGTATATCCAATAATAATCAATAACCACTTAAAAGAAGCAACTCAATAAGCTTTAATTACTTAAGAACATTTGTATATTCATACATTTGATAAAAGAATTGACATTGACTATGGCATCATTTAATGTTTCATTGGTGTACCAGAGATAAAAATCAGATACATCAAGGTAAACACTGACTCTATATCACCCTATAACCTGTTTGGGTTCAGCAACAGGACCCCATTGCAATGTTGATTTAATTAGAGGACAACCATAATTCTATTTTGAAAAAACTCTTCAAAATAATCCAAATTTTACTAAGCATCAATCAGCTTCTGCCACTATAGGTGTAGAAATTGATAGATAACAGCAATTGTTGATACAGACTCAATCAGATCCTCCTCAGGTGAAATTTTGATAGATCAGATTCTTTCGTTATTGAAAAATCGAAAGAATTTGTAGTTTTGTAGTTAACAAGTGTTTAGGGGAACATAGCACATATCTCTATCTTATACAAAATTCAAAATAGAAACTTACTCTCCTTGTATGTCAAGAATTTTCAATAATTGCAATTATTGAAAAAAATAACAATGTCAAACATTGATGGAGAAGTTGGTATGCATTTCTCCTCAAATTTCTCTAGATACCAGCAGTAGAGAATCCAGAATGTAACTCAGTTAAGATAATTAATATTACATGAATTGAAATTAGTTAAATTAAAATACTCTACTGCTTTTAATAGTTAATGCCTCCAAAACAAAGGCGCAGATATTTGTCTCATTGGTAGGAGAGATGTTTACTGTGATTGCCTTTAAACTTCAAATTCTAGCCATACCTATAGTGTTCTATGTCTGTTCCAAAAAATGTTTGCAACTCTGCTGCTCATAGCTATTTTTGAAAAAAAATTCATGTCTACGAGCAAAACCATTCCCACTTACCTGGAAAAATAGTACTCCAACTGTTGAGATAGCAGCTGCTTCAGTTGTGATATGGGATAAACTGGTTGAGAGGCATTTTCTTGGGAAGCTGAGAGAGGGATCGGTCCTAGTCCCTCAGCTCCCTCTGCTACCCCGTTGACAGGAATGAAATCTGGCATGGTCCCCATGACGGCTGATGGCTCAGGGGTGGCATTATAGACCGCCCCTGAAGGCATTTTGCCAACGTCCCCATTCATGTACACGTAGCCTGGAAATTAAATGTTTACGCTATAACCATACTAGACAATATTTCAGTCAATTTTACTATTTACTTAAAAACTAGCTAACCCTGCGAACTTCGTACCGCTTAACAGTCGATTCTTAAATTTTTTAGCTTTTCTAATACTTATTCTGCTATTTGGGACGTCGGGACAGCTATTATATAAAAAAAGAAGAAAGTTAATAAGTCAACAATTACATTATGTTAAAAATAAAATTTATAAAACATCTATTTTTTTCAATAGTAAAAAAAACAATTAAAATTACTATTTCAGATTTTTTATTATGTTCCCTACTTATATTTGATTTTATTTTTACTTATTGTGAAGTAAATTTTATTATTGTAGTACTTTATGGTGCACAATATTTTTTGTTTGATAACCTGGCGCGGAAGCAAACAGAGCAGCTGTTTTCCAACACAGGAACAGGCAACATACAATTGACCATGAGAGGAATATGGGTATTCAAATTAATACCAAAAGCACTCAACGACTCCCCTTGGCAGTATTATTATAGATGCTCTTCATAGATATAGAAAAGTGTTGTTTTCAGGCAATTTTTTTAATTTTCTCTGCATAAGAACCATCCATTTACTTGAAGGGATTTTTTAAAAAAGAATTAGTGAAAACGCTTTAGCTGTTTCGAGATTTGCGCTTAGTAACACATATATAACTGATCCTGTCAATATGTGTTACAATCAAAATATACGAACACCTAAACAAAGTCATGGGAACACCCAAAAATATCAATAAATTATGAACAACTCAAATATCTTTTACTTAACATTAAGTATTGAGAAAAGGGTATTTGTAGAATAAAGTTTATTTGCCTTCAGAAGTCCTTGAAGTTGAAAATTCGTCCTTATACATCTTACATAATTAAATAATAAATAATTTCATAAAAATATCAAAACATGTCGATATTTTTAGTATCCACAAGGTCCACCCCTATCATTGATAAGAACTGTGGCCTATCTTTCTTGACTCCAAAATACATGTTCAATGAGAGCAAGTTTAACTGGCAACGCGATTTCCGAGTGTCAGTTGTGACACTCTTAAAGAACGTCTGAAAGAAGGGGGGGGGGGTTACCTTCAAGCAACCTACTTGACAGTTCGATGAGAAATGTGTGCATATAAACTTCAAGATGACTCTTGTACCAACTGAGACACTATTGACACTTGGGCTACTTCCCAGAACCCTAGATTCTCCCAGCTTGGATGATAACAATGACATTGAGAATCTCTGATCTGCTCAAATGTCATTTACGAAATTGAAATGTTTTCCTTGTGTTCGCAGCAAAAAGGCAGATAACAAACTCATTTAAAGATGAGATAATTATGAAACAACATCTAAAAGGCTTTCTGTTGAAGAAGGCTTACTATAGGAAGTAGGAATCTCTAGATAGATGTAATAATTTAAAAATTCATTACTGTACAATTGACATGTTCATCGCCCTTGAAGAGGTATTCTATTGAAGTAATAAATTCCTATCTACCTATCTAACCCGCCAATTATCATTAAAGAAAAATTCTGGGTTCAGATAATACATTTGACATTACTTAATAACATATTGATGCAAGTATTTGTTCCATAAATTATAATAACCATATACATTGACTCTAACATAATATATCATTATTTATAGGAGTTCCTAGACTTTTTCAGGCATTTATATCCATTTCTGTAATATTCTTCATGAATATATTAAATTTTCATAATATTTGAATATATTTAGTACAATATGGTAAAATTTTCATCATATACATTATTGGCTATAATAAATTCAGTCTTCTACCAAGGGTGATTTGTTAAATCACATTCAGCATTACTTGCTGCACTGTATTGTACCAGGAAAAAGCTCTATATTATTCATCGAGAGATAAGCATATATTCTGATAAGTTTATATATTCTTGTATCAATTATATGATCCAAATGTATGATTGTGGCTGTATTTATTTGCCTAGAATTAAAGGGTTATATACAGTTAGAATTTTTCAGACATCTTTTTTTTATTTCATTTTCGTAATGAATTAATTTAAAATCAATTATTTTACTCTGAAGTTACAAGGATATGTGTAAAGTAGTGTTTACTCTGTGCAAGGTACAACTTTAAACGCATTTTTTGCTCATTTTGTCTATGTTCTTGGATTCAGAGACCAGATTCCTAAATATTTTTTTAGTAATTATTAGCTTTCAAGATTTTTTGCTGCTGATAAATGTTGCAGTTGAACGTTACAAAATGTATGTACGAATTTTCACATTACTAAATTCAATAGTGAATATAACTCATATATAATTATCATATTTGGTTTTATATTTTTTTCATTGTATCGTTTCGATTGCACAAGCAAGTATATGTGATATTTGTCAAGTTAAATCTTCTAGTGATATCATTGCATTCTAAACTATTTTCTTGAAATTTTTATATTTATTCAAAATATATAATGCCCATTAAAAGCTATTCAATTTTTAGAAAACTAATCGCCAGAGATCTAGAGTACTAACTATTTGCTATTGAGACTGCATTTTCCCCAACCCATTTTTTACATACATATTTGATTTGGATATACATAAGAATACATTATCATTCTAATCTGATTTGTATATTGACTAAATTTTGTCAATGTAATAGTTTTCATTGAAAAAATCAGAGGTTATACCCACATATCTCTAATATTATTCGTACAAAGTTACACACTATTATTCAAGTATTTTCGTCTAAAATTATCATTTAAAATTGTCATACATCAAAAATAATTCTATTTTCTTTTGCATCGATTGCTCTTCAACAAATTAATGCTAAAGAAACATTCCTCTTCATCAATACATTAAACTGTAGAGAAGATCTCAGGTTACATGAACCAACAATAAGCTCAACAAACCTAACCCCCTCCTTACTTTCAATTAGTTCAGGAAAATTGTTCTTAATAAAAAGTTAGCCCCATGAAATCTATACACTTTCTGCAATCCTACCACGATGGTAACTCTTCCGAATAACGATTCAAGTATTCTGCATTCTTACAGACAAATTTCACATAAACATTGTTAAACGATCCTTTGCAACTAAATCTACACTTTAGTTGCTACGAATCTAATAAGAAACTTAATGGTGAAGAACTTTGTATACAGCTTTCTCAAATCCAGATAAAAGTCCTGATCAACCCATTTAATTTCAAGTTGCTTTAACATAATACACAATTTCCAACTCTCAAAGAGATGAGGAATATGAAACAATATTTAGACATTAACCCCATTCATAAACAAAAGAAAATTATCAGTAGCTAAAAATTATTTCAAAACTGCAGCATACTTTTCAAAATGAGAAACATATATCAACCAGATAACCTTATTCCTTATTCAATTTTTACTTGTTATACAATTTGATATTATTCTAGTTGCAAACTTTATAATAATTGATAAGAAATATTGAACTACTGAACAGACTAAAACATAAATCAATTTTTGTCAGAATTAATGTACATTACACAATCAACTATGAAAGCAACCACTTCAAAAGTAACTAGAGTTATCTATTCCATGAATCAGATGCACTTAAATATAGTAGAAAGTTTAAAATTCATAAAATAATATAATCTCCCATTGGCTATTGTCCCTATTCGCCAGTATTGAACTGTAAATATTTAGATGCCTTTCATTGGACACAATAGGACATTTCTAAACTGCCAATTCATGCCAGAGCTTTTTCACATTTACCATCAATATTCCTCTTAACAACATTATAAACTACAACTGAGAAACGATAACAAAGTTTTACGTAAGAACGAAAAAAGTGGAATTCTTCAATACATACCATTCATAATACTAATATGGAGACTGTACAACTTAAGCAGAACCTAACCTTATTTTAAAAAAGTGATGGGTGATATTTGCATCAAGGTCATTTGCACTTCTAAGTTAACAAATTATCATTTGTTAAACACTTTATAAATCCTAAAGAGGTAAGATATTAAACACGATGCAAAAGCAATTTCCAAAGATTTCATGAAATGATCACAATGGCAACAAACAATTCGTCAGAACACAGATGACAAATCTTTAATTAGGTAGGTATCTAAACGTTTGACACGAAATTATATACGTGATATAATAAATGCCATGACAACATTTCAATCTGCGAAATATCACAATTAAATAACCAGTATTTACGCGAACTACCCACCATATAAATTTATAACAAATGTTTGGAATGAAAAAGTGAATGAGTAAAGATTGCAACTGCCCTATAGCAAGAAAACAAGAAAACTTCGATTCGCCACTGACAGAACATTCAGAAATTAACAATAACACATCCTCCGGCTGATAATAAAAATGAAGCGTTAAAACTGTTCTAATATTCTACAAACCATGTGCCAGGCTTCTCCAAAATGACCTGTCTTACGGGTGGCACATAAAACCGAATCAAACAGCCGCAGATGTTACTGGATGTATGTATTCCTGGCGACACTCAGGGTATCAAGTTAATATCAATACGCGAATCACTCTAAATTCTAAACAAATAAATACATATTATAGCTTACCGCTTATTTTACTCTGCAAAATTCAACACAAATTTCACACGGAACTAGCAAAATGGCCGTCTTAGGGGCACATGCCACAGAAAACTAACAAATCCAAAGCAGAGATAAAGATAGACAATAGACAACTTGCGCAAGAGGCGCCATCTATATATCACTAGCTTTACGCTGTATCGCGGCAAATTTAAATCCATGTTTTAAATTGAATTAAAAATAGAAACTTTTAGAGAGGAATAATATCGAAGAAATGTGAACTGCAGTGAAGTATATTTGCAAATAATGCAGTTTCATAATATTATATCAATTTTAATGAATGCATAATTGCTTTGTTGGAAATTTTCAATTTTTGAATTACTCATGAGATTATCATTATTATATTTCCTCAATTAACTCACCGTCTGGCTGTGAAGAATAATCTGGATACAGAAATTCCTGAGTTGAATTAGAACCCCAGTTATTTGGTGAATCTGATCCTTCTTCAATTTTATATTCAGTGGTGTCATGACTATTCGTGGGTAGATTTGGCGTAGTAGTGACCTAGAAATCATAACAAAACCAGGAATTATACATCAAATCAGACAGACACTAAAAGTTTTATCCACTTAAGCATTTTTCAATAAATAATCAGTATTTTCTCAGCGACTAAATGAAGCAAGTTATAATTTATTATTATTATTATTACATAAACAAGAGTCGGGGTTACCCCATAGGCCCTTTATCAAATATGAATAATAAGCCCACGATTTGTATTGTAAAATTGCATGAATCTATGAGATAAGCATATATCACAAACAACAGTATGTATGTTCTTTAATCAAATTGACTTCTATAGTTGCGTGGCTAGTCTGAAAGATATGAAAGAAAAATAGGTTTATTTCTAGTAATTCGATTAAGATCTTACTATTAATACTGGAAAATGAGGAAAATAATTCAATAATTCAATAAAATTATTATATTAACAATATTTCTAATTCGAAACATTCAAATAGTTAGGCAAGGACAAAGTTGCTGCTCTAGAAGCATGACATCAACAGTCAATGTAGATTTATGCTGTTGAAATGATTCAAGAACTTGTTCGTTACTAACCAAATTCAATAATGACAATTACATCTCTTTCTATATACTTTAAGTTCATTTAGTGTCATCCAATTGTAATTTTCATCATATTTAATATATCTATATCTATCTTTTTACTGAAAAGTAAAAGGAGTCACTATATTGAAGAAATTATATAAAATCGGTTTTCTCCATTTTTACCACAAATTCTTTTATTACCAACAATTTAATAGAGTTAGAAAATAGTAAAACTTTCAAGAATAATGAAACATAAATTATAATCATCTATCACAGTACTTGTGTGCACTTGCCCTAATGATAAATTAGCAAAGCGCAAAACATCAATTATAGGCGCGTCTACTAAATGAGCATGCTTCGACAGCGTCACCCAACCCACGTGCGTTCTCTTGGGCGCGAATACAAAATTTTACGGAATGTGAATATCGATCCAACATGGAATACAACAACAGCAGCAGCTTGATAGATTGAATTGGCCAAATAATGACAGAAAAAAAACATCACAATAGAAAACATTACAATCTAAGTAATATAAGAATTGGTCAAAGACGAGACACTTCGGTAAAGGCATTGCATAAGAATTATCTCTTATTTTGAAGGTTTAAATGAACATATGGAGTCTCACCTTTTGAATGATAAAGCAACGGGGGTTAAAACTTGTGCAGATATATGTACCATTAACGTCTAAACAAGCAGTCAAAGGGTCTGCCGCTGATCCGGCCTTGGCGCGGCCTCTCCGAAGAGGCATTTATATTCGGGAAGCACCTGTGAAAATCACCGCTTCTCAACATGCCGACCTGTTGAGTCCAGGCTGCGACAGCTGTTCGAGTCCAGGCGCCGACGCCCCATACGTTTGTCGACGCTTTCCAGGATTGGATCGGAATATTTCATAAAATAGTCGATACGAATACAAATCTTTTTCATGGACTCATCACTGTTGCATACCATCTTGTATTATCAAAATCAAATCTATATTTATTATTTATCGGTTTCATAGGCACGTCTCCTGTACATATATAGAAACCAATTGCTGTTTCCAAAAATCGAAAATATGGACCCTAAAATATAGACAGTCGAAAATGAAAACTTTCCATCTATATTGAACAGATTCACATGGTCAAAGTGAATAATAGATATAAAATGAATATTTTGTGATATCTACCTTGGTAGATCTCCAAGTATGTATCTAGTTCATTTACTATACCATTATATTCAAATAATAATATTTTTCATTCATTCATTTATACATTTAAACAAAAACCAACATCCACGTGAAAAAAGAACAATGATCTTTATTTACTGAGATGATGTAAATATGGTTTTCACTTAGTCATAAAAGGATGAAGTAGAAAAAACTGAAAACGTTCCAACAACTCCATCAAAGCACAAAATCTAGGGAAGGGGGGTCTTAATTCTGACCGAAAAAAAATTCAGATTGAGAGTGAAACTCGGGAAATGGCACCACGAACCCGCCATTCTTAACTTAACTGCTTAAACTTCTCTATCGGAGAGTTTTGCACCTCTTATTTTGAGACTTCGTTATTTTCTGAGCATGCGCTCTTCAAAACTAGTATCCGTAAACTTTAATAAGGATAATGAATTGCTGTTATTACGGCAGAATAAGAGCCGGTAATTACTCTCATTTACCGTCTTCAAGGTTGCCGGGTTGAATGTATCTCAAATGATTCTGGCCAGTAATAATTCGGATTTCGCCGGAATTTCAGAAGCAATTTATCCATTTTCAGCCAATTTCTTCTATACTGACGCTCAGCTTACGATGAAAGCAATTTGAATGAAATATGTAATTATGTAACCTAACAAAAACGAATCGGTCGTAGTAAAATGACATGTGACAAACTGACAGTTGAAGTTGAATAACTACATTATTTAGTATGGTTGCAAAAACTGTATTTGAAGTGACAGTTATTATCGTAAATGTAATTAAATTTGAAGTTGCAAAAACTCTCTAATGGCAAAGCAGAAAGACACTTTATCAATGGCTTAGTTTGGTGCATATCTTGTCATCATGTATGAGCGCGCTGGTTCAGAATATGACAAACATTTCCCACTTTTTTCGCAATTGTATTGGTTCGAGGTTCTGCGTTGGGAGTTCTTTCTAACATCACTCATTGTGCCATTCTTGGAATGTAATCCTGTTATGATATAAAAATGTGGAAATACAGATCTGTTTATATCCCCTCCACTTGAATTTATTGACTGGATTTTATATTCACAGTATCTGACTATTTTTATGATACTGGCATAGAGTTTAACTGTCACCATAGATATGAAAACATCAGGCAGAAAGAAGAGCACAGAAAGAAATTCAAATCCAAATCTCTACTGAACTACGGTTAAAGTCGTTAATGTTTGAATTATAGAATTAGGGTTTGATATTTTATGGAATTATCGTGAAGAGTAGCTACATATTAAAACTTATAATTTACTTTGTGATAATGAATACACCGTACCGTATAACCCCATATCCGCAAAGAACTTTAAAGCGTGAAAAAACTACGCTATCCAATGGAAGTTCTGATAACTCAAAGGAACCAGTGAAAGTATTTTGCAGAATTAGACCTTTGAAAGAAGATGAAGATACTTCTTGTATATTATTGGTGTCTCCAACAGTATTATCTCTTAATACACCATCAGATCCTAAGTATCCTTCACAAAGACAATTGCACTGTCAATTCAACCAAATCTTTACATCTTACGCTACTCAGAAAGAAGTGTTTGATTTTGTTGCTATGCCACTGCTTCAAGATCTGCTGAAAGGAAAAAATGCCTTACTCCTCAGTTATGGAGTAACTGGTTCAGGAAAAACTTACACATTATCTGGGGAACCTAATAATCCTGGAATTATGCCTAGGTGTATTGATACACTTTTTAACACGATAGATGAGTTTCAGGCTCCGAAATTCATGATTAAACCTGATAAAATGAATGGATTTGAAATTCAAGCAGAAAATGATGCAGTTAAAGATAGATTGTTTGAAAACAGGGCCAACGCGAAAACTCTCTCTAAACAAAGTAAAAAAGGAAGTGGAGATCAATTGCATTATATTAATGATGAAATTAGGATAAAAGATATAGATGAAAATAATTTATATGCAGTGTTTGTAAGTTATATAGAAATCTACAATAATACTGTGTTCGATTTATTGGATGAATCAAATGGTAAGCCATTACAATCTAAAATTTTACGAGAAGATGCTCAAAAAAATATGTATGTGAATGGAGTAGTAGAAATAGAAGTAAAATCCGCTGATGAAGCTTTTGAAATTTTAAATTCTGGTCAAAAGAGAAAAAGGATGGGTCATACTTTATTAAATTCTGAATCAAGTCGCTCTCATTCTGTTTTCAACATAAGATTGGTTCAAGTTGAACAAATTGCTCATAATAGTGAAGGTGATCCTATGGTACCTGATTCTAATATAATCAAAGTTTCCCAGCTAAGTTTAGTTGATTTGGCAGGTTCCGAAAGAACTAATCGTACTCAAACTACTGGAATGAGATTGAAAGAAGCAGGAAGAATAAATAACTCTCTTATGTGTTTGAGGAACTGCTTAGAGGTTCTAAGGGAAAATCAAGTTACAAAATGTAATAAAATAGTACCTTATAGAGATAGTAGATTAACATTTCTTTTCAAGAACTTTTTTGAGGGATATGGCAAAGTAGAAATGATAGTTTGTGTTAATCCTTCATGTCTAGATTACGACGAAAATTTACAAGTCATGAAATTTGCAGAAATGACACAAGATGTTAAAATTAAAAAGCCAGAGAACAGAGACACTCCATATATGAGGAAGACTGTTAAAAAGATAAACACGCCTATGTCGACAACAAAAGTTAAATCCAATTCCTCTTTCAGTTTACCGAAAATCCCAAGTTTCCTTTTCGATGTAGAGAATTTGACTGAAATGGGCGTCACTATAGATCAAATAGCTAAAGCTTTGAAATTGAGAGGTAGTAAAATGGAAACGAATTACAGTGAATACAATAATAAAGTGAAACACTTTAGAAAAAGATTGTGTGATTTGAATGAGGGTAATATTTTAAATTTATCTGAAATTAAAAGTATGAAAACTATAATTAAAAAGGGAAAACAAGAAAGTTATAATTTGAAAAATAAAATCGTTGATTTAGAAACAGTTAATGACAGTTTATCTGCGAAGAATCAGGAACTGCAAGAAGTTATTCGATCTCTGAGATGTATAAATGATGAAAAAGATTTGAAAATCAATCAGAAGATCTTGGAAAAAGAGAGGGCCAAACAGAAATTCGCAATGGCTAACGAGAAAATGTCTCAAGAATTAGAAAATAAATTGAGGAAACAACGAGAACATTTACAAGCTACAATGAAAGCTAAGGAAAATAAACTGAAAAAAGTTAAACAAATTTTGGAAAGTGATGACCCGCTATTGTCACAAGAAGACGTTGAGACTCCTGATTATGATCCTCAGCATACACCACCAACAACTATTCTTAAAGAAACCCAAACTCCTAGTAAGAGAAACATTCAAACTCCAAGTGCACGACATAGACGTTCAAGATCTGCTGGAGAGGTTTGGCTTGAACATAATTCAATTAAACCTATACCTTTGGGAACTGTTCTCCAACCATGTGTGAAGAAAAGGAAGTCACTCACAAAGTTGACTAAGGCTAGTGATATAACAAATCCAAAACAAAGCAAGTACTGCTTGATTGCACAAGATCAAGATACTGAAGGAGAGATTGAAACAAAAGTATATAAAGGAGACATTGTATCCACTTGTGGAGGTGGAGCACAAGTTATTTTCAATGATGTTGAATTATTGAAACAGAAGAGCCCAACAGAATCCCCTTAATTTTTTATTTCAATAGTCAGAAATTTATTTTCTTCATTTTTGAATGTATTGATTGATTTAATTTGTTCTTGCGTTTGTTAGGTAGGATCTTACTTTTTATTCATTAGAACCATTAATTATGTAACATTCAATAAATACTACTGATATATAGTTTTGAATAAATTTTTAATATATATATATATATATATATATATATATATATATATATATATATATATATATATATATATATATATATATATTACCTAACCTAATTCCCAATAGAAAAAAATTTTACAAATATGAACCTGAGATTATTTGTGAAAATGACAAATATAAACTTTATTTTGATAAAACAATTCTTTGCAACAGAGATATAAAACGTAATAGACCAGATATCATTCTTAATGATAAACAGAATCAAATAACATATATAATTGATATTGCTATACCCGACACACATAATATACAAAATAAATACAATGAAAAAATTTTAATATGATGCTTGGCGACGAGATTAAAAAATGTGGAAAATGAAAAAATATTTATTCTACCGATTATTATTTCCTCAACAGGTGTTATTCCTAGAAATCTTCACAAAAGTATTGAGATTTTGGGTCTGAAGAAAAATTTGTTTGAACAGTTACAAAAGATAACAGTCATCTAATCTTGTAATATTCTTCGTAGGTTTCTTTCCGAAAAAATAATGAGGTAGAGTCATAGGTTTTCTCTTTAAATTATACTGCTCAGAATCTCATTTCATATTTTATTTATTTGTTTATATAAATGTAATATAATTAACTGACAATTTTGTCATATTTATATTCAGAGCAGTATTCTATTTGATCGTTCACCACTTCACACAAAGGAAACTATTAATGAGTAATATTCAGTGTTACTTGACTAAGGTCCGTACACTGGATTTTTCCGGGGAGAAAGCCTCTGACACTACTCGTTGGTACATTGATATCATTGTCTGATGATGCTATAGTATGTATATATTCTGGTAGATTGATATATTCCCATAACATTTAACGTTATTATAATCATTGCCTGGCAATGGTATTAATTACCGGGTGGTGGATTTATATTTTATTTTTCATGAAATCAGTTTGATTGCATGAACAGATATATGGGCAACTCGTCGGGGTGATATATATATATATATATATATATATATATATATATATATATATATATATATATATATATATATATATATATATATATATATATATATATATACTTTGAAAAGAGAGGATTTACAAAAATTCGAATAATTGTATTTACAATAAATGCTTATAGCCATAATTTTGGTATGTCTGAAAAAAACAAACGAAGAAATAGAATACCAGCAGAAAAAACAGACCATGTCCGTTTCTTAATCAGGCATCTAAACTCGCATCATGCCTCCTACGATTGCCCCTAAAGTGTGAGCACAGGAAATGTAACAGGGGAACCGTACTATCTTGCGTATGATTCAGTAAACGAGTGGAAAAAACTCGTTTCCCTGTCGCTATTGCACTAGCAATAGCTTGTCTGTTTATGATGTGTTAGTGTCGTGTGTACAAAAATTTTTTTCTGCCTAGCAGCTTCATTCTCTCATTGTCATCTTGCACTCCATGATTTCCAGGACTTCTTCACGAAGACAAAGGGGGATTGGGACAGGAAAAATGTGTAACAATGGAAAAAGAAAAACAGTAAAAAAATATTTCATCAAAACGTACCTAACTCTTATATGTCTAAACTCACTTGAATCACTAAGGGGGAGCAAAACTAATCTCCTAAATAGACTTAAAGTTCTCTACCCAATTAATGAAATTATCTGAAACGGAATGAATTTCTTGAAAATGGTAAATAGGACAATCGAGGACTAAATGTCTTATTGTTTTTTCAGCTGCGCCACATTCACATGCCGGACTTTCTACAGTATTCCATTTGATAAAACATACTATTATTACGACCATGTTCTGTCCTGAGACGATTTAATGTACACCAATTTTTCCTACTTATATCGAAACCTGCAACCCTTTTGGAAGGATCCTCTATGAGAAATTTATTAAAAACATCAACTTCCTGCCTTTCAGTTTTCCAAAGATCAACAGCCTTCACCCGTGTACGCAAAAAGTCAATCGACCAAATAGGTTTCCTAGATTTCAATCTCAGGTTAGGTGGATTTTGAAGATCGTGTATTATCGGAAAAATTTCTGGAAATGAGTGATACTTAATCCCAAGACGGTTTAAGATCTAATTTCCTGCGAATATGGGAAGGAACTGTATTACAAATAACCGGAAGCCATGGGGTAGCAGTTGAACTGATACATCCACTCATAACTCTCATAGAACAGTTCAACTGAAGAAGTGGTTATGATAATGAATTTCAATGTTGCTACTATAAAATAAATATGAAAATTGAAGGGATTATCTAATGATCAAAAACGAATAGGACGTGCACAAAATGAGCTTTCATGACCCGGTTTTTTCATCAAATATTCAACGTAATGGGAAAATATCAAACAATCTATTCACTGGATTTTTTGGAATAAAGGTCAATTTGATTTCAGGTCTTAAATAACTTAAAGAAAAACGATATATAATTTGGTTGAAATCAAGAAACTAATAATATTAGATGAGTAAGCACAATGGTGCAAATCTAGAAGCTAATAAAATATGTTTAGGTTGTATTATTTATGTATCAATATATTTCTATGGTTCAGAATAGTTTATCTGCAGTATTTCTTAACCTAACTTAATTTAAATTATGAAAATTCAGTTGGAATTCATTTTATCAACCTTAATTAAAGCCACTCAAGAATGAAAGAAAAGTTTATATTGTTGAAATTTTCTTCGACCAATATTTTGTATTTTAATCTTTCAATATCCAAAAATTCAATATTTCTATCACAAATGATGAAAACAATAGAGTACAATTAATAAATAAAAATTGAACACCTTGAATTTTTTTAAATAAAAACTAATACCTCACTAAAAATTTCATATAAAGATAAAGAAGACAAAAATATTCATTGACTATTTTTATTAATTGATTTACATTAAAAAACAAAACACGGTCAACATAAAGGAATAAAAATCCTGAAAATAAAGTTATTATTGGAAAGGCACAATATAAAATTGATCTCCGAATTACAAAGTGTTTATACAGTATCACTTGCAATATTCAACTTCCGATACTATAAAATTTGAAGGTCTTGTATGAAATGTTGCAACACATGCAGTACAGTTATATTGGAGTTATTACAGTTTTCTCTAAAGACATCAAACGCGCCCAGATACATACTATCTATGAAAAAAAAACATTGTATATGATTACTTAGGATTTCGATTAGTGAACAATGATTCGTGTTTTAACTAAAACTGTGAATGTTGATGAATTGCCACAAAGCATTAGAAGCCGTGAACTTTGAGTTGATCAGGTTTGGCTAATCCAGCTTTTGTTAACCACTGGCAGATGTTTTCTCGTTGATCACCCTGCAACTGTAGAACTTCACCATATTCTGGGTGCTCTATCACAGTTCCATTGCAAGCGAATTCCTAGAATATATTTATATTTTCTTATAATTAAAGATAACGAGGGTGGATTCTCATACAAATTCACAACTGTGAACATAAGAAGTAACATCCAACATACTCCACATATGATCGGATGAAGTAGTAAATAAGAAAAAAAATTTACCTTTTTACATGCTCGTACAATTTTTTTTAGGTCATACTCCGACGATAGTCCCTGTACGGTTGTTAGTGTCTTACGACCATTACGTTGTTGAATTCTTATATGAACGAGTCCGTCTTGAACATCATCGTCTGCACCCTTACTTGCATCAGCAAAGGGGTCTAAAAAAAATTGATACATTAATTCAACTATCGTTATTGAAATTACTTCATTGCTGTTTTTAGTAATCACTCATTCACCAAGACTTCGATACAATCAAAGGCGTCCGTACAAGAATGTCGCCATTTTGTCTTGCAATTTTCTTGATGAAAGCTGAAATCTTTCATTACAGCCACACTTACCAAATGTGTTGAGATTCTGGATGGACATACGATAATCAAATAATATACTTATAAACAAAAATGTCTGCAAAACGCGTATAAATTAGCGAAAACTAGAACGCTTCAAATATATCACAACTTAGAACGTCTTTTCAGAAATCCCGTTGCAGATGAAAATGCGCATTGACGTTTGTGTTGATGACTTACGACGTCTATTTGACGTCACAAAATTATACCGTGAATGAAGTACTAGAATCGAAACGAAAATTGGCTCTGTTATCCTCAAATTTTGGTAAAAAGGTTTTTTTTGATAGAATCCATATAGTTCTCTGGAAAGGATAATGTAATAAAAAAAATTGTTGATCAATTCATCTCTGTTTATGTGATAAGGGATATATTTGTTTTGATTATCATTATTTTCATGAATTGACCGCAGTCATGATTTCGAATGTTAAAATTATACATATGAAAACGAAAGATAGAGAACATGATTACAATGGAAATTGGTTACCGAAGAAACAAAGCTTACAACTGAGTGATAACCACTAACCAACCACTAAAATCTGTTAGAATTTTCAGAAAATTGTATCTTCTCTGGACTTCGGCTGTGGCTATTAAGCCGGAAGACGTGTTTAGTCATGTCGAAGGAAGTCAACATGCATACTAATGAGTGTTTGTGAATTACAAAAATTAACGAAATTTATAATTATTGTGGAAACTAAATTGGGTATTGGATAATATTCATCGAGAATTGGGCCTAATTAAAATTAATTGAAGTTTGAGTAAAAGGACATTGTTACTTTGCACTTGTTAAAAGAAATGATAAATTGGTCTTTTCTCTGGTAGGAGTAAGATCTGTCACAAATCGAAAAATACACGAAATGATAGATGAAAATATAAACAATAAACATATTCATATTAAAATGTTATTATTACAATGCTATGGATAATAATTGAGCATGGAAATTAATTTGGAAATATGGGGAAATATTTGTATTACTGGTCATGAATCAAATATTACTTCAGTATTCATAGGCCGAAAGCAAGTTTCGGTATGTCAATAACCAGTAGTGAAATTAACTGCCTTAAGTATATTTAATTTACATATACTTCATATATTATCTCAGATAAGAGTAATGTTTTTACAATTTCCAAAGCTCAATATTCTGAAATTTGAATTCTGGAAAACAGTCTCATACACACCACGACATAGAAGTTTAGTTATGGCCAATGACCAACAAATTTTCAATTTCGCCTTTATGGACTTAGAAACCACTGGCCTTCCTTCAGAAGAACATAACAAGACAAGAATCACTGAGCTGAGTATTGCAGTTGTAGAAAGTAGTCATATAAGCCTAGGAGTATATCCTAGAGTTTGTAACAAATTGAATTTGTGTTTTAATCCAGGAAAAATTGTGCAGCCCATAGCAACTGAAATAACAGGTAGGTTTATTCTTTGAGTTTTAATAAATTTATTGATACCTTATAATCAATGAATTAACTAAAATATTCAATTATTCAAGGTTTGGCCAATACTATGTTAGAAAATCAATCTCCTTTTTCATCAAGTGCTGCTGATTCAATCAAGGGGTTTTTGAGTTTACATAAAAAACCCATTTGTTTTGTGGCACATAATGGAAATAAGTTTGACTTCCCTATTTTTAGAGCTGAACTAGAAAGGGTAAAAGCTCATCTACCAGAAGATATTTTATGCATAGATTCACTTTTATGCTTTCAAGATTTGCACAGAATGGAAGTTCATACAAATTCAATGCTTGAAAGTGTTACTTCCAATACACCAGCAGTAAGGGGAAATGATGAAGTAGACGTACCTGTAAAGAAAATGAAGACGGCTCCTCTAGAATTTACAGATGAATTTGATCAATTTTTGTGTACAGTAGTTGATGAATATGATAGCAACATAAAGAAGCAAAATATTCAGAAAGTTCATGAAACAACACCAAAGCACCAAATTATACGTACTACTTCTAGTTTTGATTCAGTGAAGAGAAACATTTTTCCTCAAAATAAACAAAGGTAGGTTTTTAAGTGAAAGTCTATTTCTAGAAACCTATTCTAGTACAATTGTAAAGCTTAAAATCCTTCAAATATTGTATTTATTGTGGGGTGGATATTTTAAGTAAATTTTTCTTGCAAGTGAAAATTTCTATTCCATATGACATGATATAATTTTAAAATATAAATGAGAGAAAGGTCTTTTCAAGTACTTGAATTTCGATAAACAAATATTGTTTTTTACTATTTTATCTGAAATTTCCTAGAGAGTGGAATTTCTCATCAATATGACACTTACAAAGAGTATGTGAATGTTATATCACTAAATTGTGGGTGGTATTTTGGCCATTCTCTATGGTTATTTCATAAAGTTGCTTTTTCAACATTTGATAAGTTGGAAATAAAAACTCGTTCAATCTGTAAGCTTCAATAACTCTTAAAATATTTAAATTCATCTACACTAGCCATTTTCTGAGTTATTTTACCTCTTTCAGAACTAGTTTCAAATTGTGTGATATCTACAAGCGTTTAACACATAAGGATCCAAACAATTCTCATCACGCAGAAGCAGATGTTGATTATTTAATTCATTGTGCTGCTTTTTATGGCGAGAAATTTGTGGAGTGGTCAAATAAGAATGCCAAATATTTATCTAGTATACCACATATGAGACCTGGTATTGAAATTGGATTTTAATATTGACTAATTTTTCTATTCACTTGTTTTATTATATTTTTATTTATTGATCTAAGTCACATTATCGACTGGCATCTTTGAATTATTTTATTATATACTATGAAGAGCTTTTATTAAATAAATACTGAAAATATTATCTTTTTTCCTGACAAATATTACCGCGCATGTGCCGCTTACGTTTATGTTCTCAAAATGAACGTATTTCATGTATATTTATTTTATGAATTTTTTTTAGCGTTTTCAAGAACTTTAAATGACTGGCGACATTGCTGTAATAAATAAGTTATTATAACCTTCAATACATGCGGCTGCCTGTTCGATTCCGGCGAAGGTTTGGGTGTTGTATGCGTCTTTGAATTTGACAGAGTCGCCTATAGAGGGCATAAACAGATAACTTGTAATCCTTGTGGTGGCAGTTATCGTTGCACAGTCTGAAGAGTTGTTCGGAATCCACTATAAGGTGTTGGTCCACCTATGTAAATGGGCTTAGTTCCCGAGCACATCGTTAAAAGAAAAACGAACGAACGATAACCTTCAAAATTTTTCCTTTATTACTCATCTCTAAGATTTCACAAATGTAAACGTAATTATTCCATAATTTGTTTTTATCAAATAATCCTCGATGAGGAGCTATTGAGAAGACAAATTTAAATTGATATCTGAACATGTCTGAGGACAGACTGCAGTTTCGTATTTGTTGTGGACGTTTGTCAATGCATAGTTAAGATTTTGTTTGAATATTACTTACGGCTTATGGTGTGAGGGTCATAAATGTTGTAGCGCGAAAAAATTAAGTTGATACAAGAACATGTTGGTAGAAACACATTGTTACTGGTGAAAATATTCATAAATTAGCCCATTTGTGTTTCATACACATATTGATTAATAAGCAAAAGTCACATGCGCAAATAAACCTTGGCGTTTCTAAAGATGTGCTTGAAATTTATATGTAAGGTTTTCTTAATCAAAAGATATACACTCTTATACACTAAAATTATCAATCAAGTCGGATAAATATATTTAACAATTTTCCTAAAGCAAATTTTATTCTCCATAACTAGGTTTGTGCGACGTCACAGAATTGAATCACATTTATTCTGTGGCAAGTGTCAAAATTCTAGGGCAATGTGTCATTTGCACATTTGACTCATTTCATTTCCTTCCCCACCACTGTACTGTTTTCCCAAATTGATTGTAGGGTAGTAGCGGGAGGTGCAGGACGGTGAAGAAGTTTGAAGATAACGTCATTCACCTAGTTAGGTGTGGTTTTGTTTAATTTTTTTCAAAGTATATTTGAATTTTTTCGTTTAAAACTTATGAGACACAATGACTGGTAGACTACCGGCTTGTGTTATTGATGTGGGTACAGGGTAAGCGAGCTTAAATTTGCTTCTAGCGGATGAAACTAAGTCTAATTTTCCGCAGTTACACCAAACTGGGATTTGCCAACAATAAAGAGCCTCAATTTATAATACCATCAGCAATTGCCATAAAAGAAACTGCTAAAGTAGGCGATCAATCTAGTCGTAGACTATGTAAAGGGGTGGAAGATCTTGATTTTTACATAGGTGATGAAGCCTTTGATGCGACTGGATATGCTATAAAGGTGGGTGAGAGCAAATGTATATAAATTAGTAATTTGATTACTATCATTGTAATTTGTTTATTAATTTTTCTTATTGAAACTTTTAGGTTAGAAGTTTTGACGAATTTCTACGGCTATTATTTAGAATATCTATTTTTAATGATTCTTAGGTTTATTGAATTTGAAATTTTAGTAAGAAAATAGTGATTGTAGAAATTCTCCAATCCTTTCTAACATTTATTGAACTAAAATATGCTATGGTGTTTCTATATTTCAGTACCCAGTGAGACATGGACTTGTTGAAGATTGGGATCTCATGGAAAGATTCCTAGAACAATGCATTTTCAAGTATTTACGTGCAGAACCTGAAGATCATTACTTTCTTTTAACTGAACCCCCATTAAACACTCCAGAGAATAGGGAATACACTGCTGAAATTATGTTTGAATCGTTCAATGTACCAGGATTGTATATTGCAGTACAAGCAGTTTTGGCTCTAGCTGCTAGTTGGATAAGTCGTAGCATATCTGATAGGACTCTTACTGGGATTGTCATTGACAGTGGTGATGGTGTTACCCATGTAATACCTGTGGTATGATTTTCTAGTACTATCATATAACTTTTTCTTAACTTAACACTTTCAGGCTGAAGGGTATGTGATCGGAAGCTGCATCAAGCACATTCCTATTGCCGGTCGCAACATTACCTATTTTATCCAATCTCTTCTTCGTGAAAGGGAAATTGGAATTCCCCCAGAACAATCACTGGAGACTGCCAAAGCAATTAAAGAACGATATAGTTACATTTGTCCTGATATTGCCAAGGAATTTGCTAAATATGATAGCGATCCTGCTAAATGGATGAAAAGTTATGAGGGAATAAATTCCGTTACTAAGCAACCATTCCATGTAGATGTAGGCTATGAACGGTTTTTAGGTATGTATATTAACTTTGTTGAATCATTTATGTAGCAAGTATTACTTGATCAATTCAATTCATTAAAAGTTCGGGTAATAGTTTATTACAGTGTCAATTGTCAAAATTCACTGAAAAAATGTTTACTTACTAATTTTGCGTCCCAAAATCCAAATCTGGAATCATTTTGCCCTGCTCGGCTATCGTTTAGGAAAAAACAAAAACCAAAATTTCCTTGAAAGTCCCTTTGTCTATATCATTCAAATTCTATAATTTCTTCATTAAAATGCCTTTTTACTATTACAATGGATAATATATACATGTAACATTAATTAGTAATTCTACGCTCAAATATACCTTAATTTCTTATATTTTTCCATTCGAATGTTTATTTTCTTGACAGTTATGCCGACGATCTCGTCTTACTTCATCGTGGAAAAAACCTCAGCACCATTTGCGAAGTTGCGCAGAACGCTCTGCAAATTCACTGGAAATATGAAACTACTGCCTTTCAATGCACCCATTCTTTTTAACGCGGAACTAACACTTGTAAAATAATGGGATATCTAGGTATGATGCTTGACGTATGGTGGCCTGCACTGGACAAGGAGATAAAACGGAACAAAATAAACAAGATCCAAAATCAAGTATGTCTAGCAGTCACAGGAGCCTTGAGATCCACAGCCACGATCTCTTATGGTGTGTCTTCTGGGCGTCCCTCCATACACATAGTGGTGGAGGAGGCGGCCAAGAGGGCCTCTTCGAGACTGTAGGAAGGAGGTATGTGGAGGGACAGAAATCCATCTTCTGCACTCTACACTCTACATCCCTCAACTAAATTAAAGAACTCCGACCTGACCTTATCACAAGAGGAGATCAAATGAGAGCCCCAACCACTTTGACAAATCAAATTCAAGATTGTCATTCCACCAAAAGAAATTAGGTCCACACCCCATGCCTTACTCTTACCACAAGACCCCACCGGGTTCATAGAAGGGTCCGAAACAGGGATGAGTGCAGGCATTGGCGTCCACGGACCGAGGGCAAACATTACGATTGCTCTAGAAGACCACGTCACCGTAACATAAGCAGAAATATTTACCATTCTCCAGTGTGAACAGGAAAATCTACACAGGAACTACAGAGACGCATACATATACAAATGCTCTGACAGCCAGAACGCGCTTGGATATCTGAAAGATATGAAGGTTACATCCAAACTAGTTGATGAATGCAAAGCAGCACTATCACCCAGCGATATCGAAGGTTTCTGAAGCTTTACAGAAGGAGAGAATCATTGACTACTTGTAGTTAAATTCTATCCTTAACAATACCAACATGGATTAGGGCTGGTAGATCTACATCACCGCCAATGGTGAAAATGTTGCAAAAGTTGACATCCAACATCTGAATTTTGGAGATTTATCTTGTTTTATATGGACGATGAAAAACCATTTGACATTCCAAGAACATTTGAAGAACTTTTGTTAATTATTTGATATAGTGTCGATAGTCAAAATTCACTGAAAAAACTAATTTTGGGTCCCAGAATCCAAATCTGAAATAATTTTCCCCCGCACAGCCTTCGTTTAGGAAAAAACAAAAACCAAAATTTCCTTGATTGAAAGTCCTCTTGTCTATATCATTCAAATTCTATAATCGCTTCATTGGAATGCCTTGTTACTATTACAATGGATAATATATACACAAATGTACCATTAATTAGTAATTCTATGCTCAAATATACCTTAATTTCTTATGTTTTTCCATTCCAATGTTTGTTTTCTTGACAGTTAACCCGGCATATTTACTTTCCAGATATGATTGCCCCTCAATTCTCAATATTAGGCAACAATTTCACATATTTATAGTCCAAGACTGTCATGAACCCGTCAATAGTGACGTACTCGCCATATCCCGTCATAACAGAGAGGGATATTCAAATGGAAATCTCATCAAACCAAACCTAACCTAACCGAACCACAAACCTAATGTAAATTTATAATTTTGAATTGAATAGGTTAGTAGGTTAGGTTTACCGAACTTTGGTAATAGTTTAATACAGTGTCAATAGTCAAAATTCACTGAAAAAATGTTTACTTACTAATTTTGCGTCCCAAAATCCAAATCTGAAATCAATTTGCCCTGCTCGGCTATCGTTTAGGAAAAAACAAAAACCAAAATTTCCTTGAAAGTCCCTTTGTCTATATCATTCAAAATCCTATAATTTCTTCATTAAAATGCCTTTTTACTATTACAATGGATAATATATACACAAATGTACCATTAATTAGTAATTCTATGCTCAAATATACCTTAATTTCTTATGTTTTTCCATTCCAATGTTTATTTTCTTGACAGTTAACCCGCCATATTTACTTGCCAGATATAATTGCCCCTCAATTCTCAATATTAGGCAACAATTTCACACATTTATAGTCCAAGACCTACGTGACATGAACCCGTCAATAGTGACGTACTCGCCATCTCCCGTCATAACAGAGAGGGATATTCAAATGGAAATCTCATCAAACCAAAGCTAACTAACCTAACCGAACCACAAACCTAATGTAAATTTATAATTTTGAATTGAATAGGTTAGTAGGTTAGGTTTACCGAACTTTGGTAATAGTTTAATACAGTGTCAATAGTCAAAATTCACTGAAAAAATGTTTACTTACTAATTTTGCGTCCCAAAATCCAAATCTGAAATCATTTTGCCCTGCTCGGCTATCGTTTAGGAAAAAAAAAACTAAAGTTTCCTTGAAAGTCCTCTTGTCTATATCATTCAAATTCTATAATCGCTTCATTGGAATGCCTTGTTACTATTACAATGGATAATATATACACAAATGTACCATTAATTAGTAATTCTATGCTCAAATATACCTTAATTTCTTATGTTTTTCCATTCCAATGTTTGTTTTCTTGACAGTTAACCCGGCATATTTACTTTCCAGATATGATTGCCCCTCAATTCTCAATATTAGGCAACAATTTCACATATTTATAGTCCAAGACTGTCATGAACCCGTCAATAGTGACGTACTCGCCATATCCCGTCATAACAGATAGGGATATTCAAATGGAAATCTCATCAAACCAAACCTAACTAACCTAACCGAACCACAAACCTAATTTAAATTTATAAGTTTGAATTGAATAGGTTACTAGGTTAGGTTTACCGAACTTTGGTAATAGTTTAATACAGTGTCAATAGTCAAAATTCACTGAAAAAATGTTTACTTACTAATTTTGCGTCCCAAAATCCAAATCTGAAATCATTTTGCCCTGCTCGGCTATCGTTTAGGAAAAAACAAAAACCAAAGTTTCCTTGAAAGTCCTCTTGTCTATATCATTCAAATTCTATAATCGCTTCATTGGAATGCCTTGTTACTATTACAATGGATAATATATACACAAATGTACCATTAATTAGTAATTCCATGCTCAAATATACCTTAATTTCTTATGTTTTTCCATTCCAATGTTTGTTTTCTTGACAGTTAACCCGCCATATTTACTTTCCAGATATGATTGCCCCTCAATTCTCAATATTAGGCAACAATTTCACACATTTATAGTCCAAGACCTACGTGACATGAACCCGTCCATAGTGACGTACTCGCCATCTCCCGTCATAACAGAGAGGGATATTCAAATGGAAATCTCATCAAACCAAACCTAACTAACCTAACCGAACCACAAACCTAATTTAAATTTATAATTTTGAATTGAATAGGTTAGTAGGTTAGGTTTACCGAACTTTGGTAATAGTTTAATACAGTGTCAATAGTCAAAATTCACTGACAAAATGTTTACTTACTAATTTTGCGTCCCAAAATCCAAATCTGAAATCATTTTGCCCTGCTCGGCTATCGTTTAGGAAAAAACAAAAACCAAAATTTCCTTGAAAGCCCCTTTGTCTATATCATTCAAATTCTATAATTGCTTCATTAAAATGCCTTGTTACTATTACAATGGATAATATATACACACATGTACCGTTAATTAGTAATTCTACGCTCAAATATACCTTAATTTCTTATGTTTTTCCATTCGAATGTTTATTTTCTTGACAGTTAACCCGGCATATTTACTTTTCAGATATGATTGCCCCTCAATTCTCAATATTAGGCAACAATTTCACACATTTATAGTCCAAGACCTACGTGACATGAACCCGTCAATAGTGACGCACTCGCCATCTCCCGTCATAACAGAGAGGGATATTCAAATGGAAATCTCATCAAACCAAACCTAACCTAACCGAACCTCAAACCTAATTTAAATTTATAAGTTTGCATTGAATAGGTTAGTAGGTTAGGTTTTAATCTTTGAATTGAATAGGTTAGAAGGTTATGTTTATAAATTGTTTTAGGTAGGTTATTTGGTTTAATATTTCTCTAGTGACGTCGTTAACACACGCACTGTTATCTTATTGGGTGAAGAATATTTCAAACTGCGACGTGATAAATTATAGTTTGGAAGAAGTTTTAGAAAGATCATTTGAGTTAAAATTCTTCTAGCCTCCATAGAGACACGTCAGTGGTCTATGGCATATTGGGAAAGTCTGGCTCGTTGTTTGCGGACAAGACTAATCTATGTTCGTATCAAAACCAGCTTGTGAAGGGAATATAAACTGTGAATTTGGGTAAGTAATTGTTTGAAATCGTCCTTATCTTCAGACGAAGACTGTGGATGAACATTTGTGTCTAGTGTAACATCTATTTCTGTGGGAGGATAGTAGATTTGGTAAACCCAAAATAGTAAGTAAACACCGTCGAGCGGCCACGATGGTTTTTCATGGTCTTCACTCTACAATTCCAAAAGGACATTCCTCCTGGCAGTCCCCGGATGGTCGACTCGTTGCGCCTGGTCGACAGCAAACGTCCCACCCACCTTGCTATGGTGTTGTCTACTCCTCTATTTACGACAGCTTATAAAATGTGTTGTTGAAAGCTGCCTCTATGTCCTGGAATATTCCAAGAGTGACTTCGCCGTTTTCCAGTTCTTTTCAATATACCCTACTACAGAGTAGTGCTGAGTCGACTGATCTACCTTGCTCGAAGGCATGTTGAGTTATATGTAGGGCGCTTCAGAATATTCCCCTAAGATATCTTTCTACTAGTCTCTCCATAGTCTTCAGTAGGAAGGAGGTGAGACTAATTGATCTAAAATCTTTGGCAATTTTATATACGATCTTGCTCAGCTAAGGAATCTAAGCAGGATCTGAAGATATTGATTAAATGCATAAGAATTTGGTCCATTCCATCTGCTCCTGGTGCCTTTATATGGTTGAAAGGTAATTACTGCCCTTAGAATCTTTTCCACTATAACTACAATTGAGGCTGATTGATTGCTGTGTTGTCGATGAGAACACCAGTTCATAATCATCGTCAACTAGAGTCGCACAGTAGTGGTACAATCTGGTCAGATGTTATGAATGGGAGCAATAGACTGCAGACCTCGCCAATATTGCACACCCATTCACAACACCAGACCAGACTGCCACCTACTCATTTCAATCATTTGGAGCGCATTAAGTACATGTATATGTTTTGGCGAACTCCAATGAACTGACACCATTGTCAACCAACTATCACCAACTAGCGCCACCGGAAAATGATTAAAACAAATGGTAGATCAAACAGAAAATTTAAAAGCCGTTATACTTATACTATCTACCTCAACCACAATGGGCCAAAGGGCTTGAGTGTTGTCCATAAATGCGCCGTGCATGAAGAAGATCTACCGCAACGCTATACACTATGTCTGCAAGATGCACCTCGTACTTGCACGCTATATATGCAACACATTCAAGACTTTTATTCAGGAAACTCTCCTGAAGAGAGGTTCTTTAACATTCTACATCTATATGTGTTTACACATATAGCGATAAATTTCGCATGCTATCATTGTTGAGATATGTTATAGATATTAAACTGTGGATTACAGGAAAATTATTGTAATGTAACAGTTCCGGAAAAATATAAGTCCTTCACATGGTTATATGTTAATGGAATCATAACACACGGATGCTATTATGATTTCTCAACAACCAATAGAAAAGTTATTCTTGAATATTGACACTTCATATCAAATGAAAGTTTAATCTCCTTATACATATCATAAGTCCTTATATATTAAAAAATAAATGCCTACAAATACCACTATCTTACGGAGGTAATATTTATTGAAATGACATTAATTTTTTGATTCTCAGGTCCTGAAATATTTTTCCATCCCGAGTTTTCAAATCCAGATTTTACTATACCAATCTCTCAGATAGTGGATGATGTGATCCAGAACTGCCCCATTGATGTACGAAGACCTCTCTACAGCAATATTGTTCTATCAGGAGGTTCTACTATGTTCAAAGATTTCGGAAGGAGGTTGCAGAGAGACATTAAGCGCACAGTAGATGCCAGGCTTAAATTGAGTGAAGCTTTGGCAGGAGGTGGATTAACAGTAAGTTTTTGTGCAATATGACCCACTTAATCAAAAAGTTTCAATACTGTAAAAATGGTAATACAAGTTTATTTATCTGAATCAATATTGATTCTTGAAAAGTTGTGATGAATTTCTGGAGTCTGCCAAACTGGAACACATCACAGGTAGCCAAATCGACCAATTTTTTGTTACGAAGTGGTATTTTTGAAGAATTTTTTGTCAATATTTGATACCTATAGATTGGCACTCTCCTACATAATCCTCAATGTTAATGTTTATTTTCGATTTAGTATTGCTGCCAAAACATTTTTCAGCAAATAAAAGATTTCATTACATATTAAAGCAAAATTTTAGGTAAATTCGTTAATGTAAGGTTCCTTCCATTCATAAAATCATTAAAATATTAAAAACAAACAGAGGCAGATGTCAGCAAACCGCATATAGTTCTCAAAATTGTAGAGAATGGTAATAGGGATCATTTATAATAATAATTATTATATATTTTCAGAAATTATTGTGAACAAAATACAACATATAGATATGTTACAATAAAGATGAAAAAGGTCAAAGATAGAAAACAATTAATTCACTAACAGTTTCTAAGGCACAATTCAAATTCACATATACTGTACGTTTCACACCTCAAAATGAGTTCATATATTTTCTCTTGTAAACATTGTAACTAGTCAAACTCTGTATTCGCTTGGGCAGTTTATTAAACAGTTTGATGGCCATGTACTGAGTGTTGATGAGTGCAGAGGATAGAAATAGGGTTCTATTTGTCTTGTGTTATTTTCATTTTGAAGGTCTTTACAGTAGTGGTCATGCCTACGAATTAATAGTAGCAACCTATAAATATACACACCATAAACAGTTAGGCTGTTGTTATTTCTGAAGACACGGCGACAAGATTCTTTATATGTCATTCTGAGCATTGATCTAACTGCCCATTTTTGAGCAACAAATAAACTGTCAACCTGAAATGATCCGCCTCAGAAGATTATCCCATACGATAGAATGAAGTGGAAGTTGGCATAATAAACAAGTTTTTGTACACTCAGATCAACTTGCTTTGATAAAACCTTTAGCGTATAGTAATAGAGTTCATTCGCTTCTTCAGTTGTTCAATATGAGACCCCATTTTAAGTATCTGTCAATGGTAACACCAAGGAACTTCAGTGAAGTGCCTACCTTCAAATCACTACCACTATGTGTCAGTGTACTGGGGGATTGCATCTTGGACTTAGTGTGCTAAAGTAAATGCTCTCCGTTTTTTGCTTATTAAGAAGAAGGCTGCTCACACTACACCACTCACCAACTTCGTCCATAGTATTCTCAAATGCAGAGACTGATGAGGGAACATCCACACATCTCAGCAATACGTTGGTATCGTTCGCATACATAACAGGTCTACTAGAATCATCTTTCAAAACTGATGGAAAATCATTGATATAAATTATGAACAATAGCGGACCCAGTATACTGCCCTGGGGTACCCCCATTGTTAGTTCCTCCTCACTTACAAATATGACTCATCACTCAAAGTTACAAGTACCTTCTGCTTCCTTCCACCGAGATAGCTCTGAATCAACTGGTTGTCTCTAACACCACACATCTCTATTATTATGTATTAAGCGCCACACAGTGTTCATATCTGAAACATATCTGATTAGGTTAGATAATGCTATGTCTGATACTTATCTTAATTCATTTATAAATTTGATGAAGATTGTTTTCTGAAACTTTTTAGCCAAAACCTATAGATGTCCAAGTAATATCTCATCACATGCAAAGATATGCAGTTTGGTTTGGTGGAAGCATGTTGGCTTCAACGGTAAGCAAAATTGATCAATCAAAATTATACATATATAATAACTCAACTCTTGTTTTAGCCGGAGTTTTATACTGTATGCCACACAAAGGCGGCGTATGAGGAATATGGCCCTAGTATTTGCAGACATAGTCCAGTTTTCAGTACTATGACTTAATTTATATATCTGTTTTGTATTATTTTAATATACTTTTTTTATTGAAATTTATAGATGCAATTTTAAATCTATTAAGAAATATAATTTTAATGGAGGTTCATTTTTGTTTGACATGAATCTCTAATTGCCTTGTATTAAACTTACCAAAAATACACAGTGGACAAAAAGAAGGGATATTGAAATATTTTCTTGAAATAAATGAAGGTACCGTTCTATTCGCGCTGTATTTGTTATTTATTGGTAAAAAGTACGAACGTTGAGAATATTGAGTTACCAAAAGAACTTTGAATGAAAGTATTAAGAAAAACTGGTGACTAAATAAAAATTGATGTTGAGAAATTATAATTTCGAGTATTTGTACCCTTACTCTAAAAAAAAAACAAGTTCCACGGAGACATAATATATGGGCGATGTCAACCCAGATTATTGGCTCCATAATGTTTCTAAAACATTTGTAGATCATAATCGGCATCACTTGGAAGACTGAACCTGGCCATCGGGGCCCTCTCGATCAAACAGAGAGGGAATTTGAGGAAATATCGCAGGTTATGTATTTTTTTTATCTCCTTAGTCCTTTTCATGACCTTGCTTGCTATGTAAAATCTTTTCTTAGATTTGTTTAGACATATAAGAAGTATGATTGTTGAAATATTTTTCTGCTGGTTTTCCCTTTCCATTGTTACAGGTTCCTGTCCCAAACCCCCTTCCTTTCACCCTTGTTTTTGGAAATCATGGAATGCAAGAGAGAATGAAGTGGCTAAGCAGAAAAATCTTTGGTACTCTTTATGTACACACGACACTAACACAACATAAACAGACAAGCTATTGGTAGTGCAATAGCGACATGGAAACGAGTTTTTTCCTCAAATTTTTTTTCACTCGTTTATTGAATCATACGCAAGATAGTATGGTTCCCCTGTTACATTTTCCTGAGCTCACACTTTTGTTTTTCTGACACACCAAAATTATAGATATAAGCATTTATTGTAAATACAATTATTCAAATTTATGTAAATCCTCTTTTCAAAAGAATATATATATATATATATATACAGGGTGCTTCAACGAAACCAAATAGAGGCTATATCTACCAAGATATTCATTTCTGATCAAAAAGCAAAAACAGGTCAATTTTTGTTTGTTTTGTATCTTTTGGTACAAAACTTGCCTGAAATATCAAATACCTCGAAAGAAAGGTATTATCTTTATTTGCATCCCCGTGAACGAATTTTCATTTTTGATTGAAAACTGTAGAAGATACAGAGTGAGCTACTGAATGCAGACAAAGATAATACCTTTCTTTCGAGTTATCACTCGACCCATCCAAATTTTCAAGGGTGGTCACCCCTGCTCCAGGGGTTGAAATTCGAGATGAGAATGGTACTTGATGATGACTGCCATTGATCAGCATGGATCTGTTCCATTTTACCTCACTGAAACTTGAATAGTCTCAGGGAAATAGTCTTCCCTATCTTTCAGTTGCTCACCCTGTATCTTTTATAGTTTTCAATTAAAAATGGAAATTCGTTTTCAGGCAAGTATTGTACCACAAAAGATGTCCCCCTTGAAACAAAAATTGACCTGTTTTTGCGTTCTGATCAGAAATAAATATCTTGGTAGATATAGCCTCTGTTTAGTTTTCGTTGAAGCACCTTGTATATATAATAATTAATCCTGCCTGGTATACTGCGAATTAGTATGTCTATGCTCTCCTGCAGAGTTTAAATCCATAATAACGGAAGTACTTCTGCTAGTTTTTCAAACCTAGCTATGCCTGATGATCACAAAGAGCTCCTCCCAACAAATCTCAGGCATGCTCGGTGGGGTTCAGATCTGGAGAAGGTGGTGTAGGTAAATCATGATAAATTTAATGAAAGAAGTTTCATCAAAAGCAGCTTAAAAATTTGTTTGTAGTGTACATCTGCACTACAAGTTACTAAATTTGTGTCCTCTTAAACATGCATTAGCATAAAACATTAGTGAGCCATCCTAAAATGGTATGGAATGCTAGCAATCGATTATCAGAAGAAATACTTGAGAGAACAATCTCCATTAAAACAGTAGTTGTAGAACATGTCAATTGTAGAGTGAGTTAAAATTAAAAATACGAGTTTACGATTTAAATAACGTTTAGTGTTTAAAGAAAAGATATATAAATATAGTAAATGACGAGACAAGGACAATACAATATCACTTGCACAACACAGTCACTAAAATTCAATTTTATCTTCGAAATATTCTTCTAAATTATAATACGGATTTTTTCTAAAGTATTCATTCAGCTTCTTCTTCTATTTGATGTTTGGCCAGTTCTTCATTTTCCTATGCAAATGACTATATACTTTCAATAAATTATATTGAGCATTCTTCTGCAGGAAAGTATATTTTGTCTGTGGTGGCTTCAGGTCAGCTCTACCTCTCGTCTCATATGAATGTGCTCTCTCAGAGTCCCTGAAGAAATCTCTGAAGCGACAAACATGATAGCTTCATAGATATACAGACTAATGACAGTTAGTATGCCTCAATGTGCAAAATGGGACCTACATGACTCACGGCAATCCAGAGATAGTATGGCTCTCAGGCACCTTTTCTGCAGAATAAGACGACTGATCCGTGAGGAACCTCCCCAGACAATAATTCCATACCTGAGCCGACTGTCCACGTACGCATCATAAGCGATCAGAGCTGTTTCTGTATGAATTAGCCTGGATATTGTTCTTCACGCGAATACGTATCTAGCGATATCGCTAGCTAAATTATCCACGTGTAATCCCCAGTCATGCCGATGATCAACGGTTACACCCAGGAATTTGAGGCTACCAGTTGTGGACATACTTCCGCTCTGATCTTGGAATCTCATGCTCTCAAACTCCTTTCCTCCGCCGAAATTGACCACCTGAGTTTTGTCCCGATTTAGTTTCAAATGATTTCGGGAGAACCATGCCTCTGAATATGCCAATTTTAGTTCCCAACGAACTTTTGTCATCCGCTGATACTACCACAGAGACATAGTCAGCATACGATACACTAAACTCCGTCAGGAAAACGGGTAAATCATTGGTGTAAATGATATAGAGGAGTGGCCCCCAAAACCGATCCCTGGGGCATACCCTTTCCTACCGGCAATGGAACTGATCTTAACATTTCATCTGATACCGGATCCAACTCTACAGCATATTGGGATCTGCCATTCAAATAGGACCTGATAAGCTTCAAGGGCAATCCCCTGACCCCGCACATATTCAGCTTACTAAAAAGTACGTCGTGTCTGACATTAGCAAACGCTCTACTTAGATCCATGCACATGAGTGCAGTAAATTTACCTGAATTGAGTCTCTCTAAAATATTTGAGATGGCCTGATATATCGCCCTACTTGTACACTTTCCCTTTCGAAAACCGTTCTGGGATTCTACCAGTATTTTGTGTGTTTCCAAGAAATCAATAATTCTTTTGTAAATGACTCGATAATTTTATCAATATTGCTAAGCAGCGATATTGGCCTATAGTTTTAATATCTTGTTTACTCCCTCCCTTATGCACAGCTCGAACTTGTGCTTTCTTTAGCTTATCTGGAAAAACTCCAGTGTCAATAATTGCATTTATGATGTGTGATTAATCTGGGGATATAATTTCCGCTGTGAATTTTGGAAGCTTCACTGGTATGCCATCAAGTCCCGTTGATTGGGTGTTCTTCAAGGACATAACAGCACTGTAGATCTCCACTGGCTCAGCCAAATCCAGTACAATATTATTACATAGGTGATTTACTTTATTCACTTCAACCTTAGCACTTGTGTCACTGACCTTGTTCCAATCCTTCCCAACAAAAAAGTTGTTCACCCTGTTCAATACCTCTTCTGAGCTTTCATTCCCCTGAGCTAGTTGAGTCAAGATGGAAACTCTATTTGAGTCGACCGCTATACCTCCTGACAAGATTCCAGGCAGCTCTGGTTAAATTGAATCTACTGCAATATGTGCGTCTTCTGACTTTGATTATCTCGATGAGTTTCTAATCTTATAATCATTGCAAAATAGAGTGAGAGAAGAATAGAAGATAGATAATTCAGTTCATTCGTTGATTTGACCGTCACTTTAATGTGTAAAAATTTAGTATGTGTGTTGGTTAGTATTGTCAGGATAAAATTATTTAAGAAGGAAGTCATTAATAGGAGAAATAAAAACCATATAAAAGTGCTTGTTTATTACATAATTTAGATCATTGACCAAAAATTAACTGTTATAGCTGTATTAAAAACATTTTCTTCATAAAACTCCTAGATTATATATTTCTCATCATAATTTGAATACAGGCACTTACCATTACAGAAGAAGAAAATTGTGCACATTTCGTATAATTTAAATAAACCAGTAAGAAACACATTCAACCTCATACTCAACCAAATATAAAACAATATTTATAAAATATAACATGAAATAAAACAATATAAAATTACAAGCTCTGAAAGTATTTACTTACAAATAAATTAAGTGAAACAGAATTAAATGTCGAAAAAAATAAAATATAAATATTAATTGAATCCATGAAAAATATCAACATTTTAAGCTTAGCTTATTGCCTTTGTATTATTACACTTTTTTAAAATTTTTAAAGGTAAACAACAATAAAGATGCGATTATAGTGCTGTCACAACATTCGTAAATTCTTGTCGGTGTATGGATTCGTTATGTAAGACCTGCAAATTTAAAAGATACAAGAGGTGCGAGGTTTTCAAAATATTTCAAATAAAACATGCTTTATAGGTTTGAAAAATTGTAGCAATTAAAGCTATACATCCATGTAAAACACACCACACTTCTTACCATCTTATTCACTCAGTACAGGAAGCATGGACCCATAGAAAGAAAATAATGAGTATAAGATTTAGAAGCTTACATCAATACATAGACATCTTAATTCATGAACTAAACTTTTACATTGGCAAAAACAATTTTTTGAACTCGATACAGTTTTCTTAGAATTATCAGGAAACGAATTATAATGTTAACTTTTGTCTGTTCCCTGAAAATGCAAATAATGAATTTAATATCTGCATCTCCTAACCCAACAGTCCGATAACTTATGGATTTATTTGGTTATTGTAATGTTGTATATAAGAACTATTTGAATATCTCGCCTGGTTTTAGTCGAGCTAAATCATCCACTTCTAGAAGAGATTGCGAAAAACCATCTGAACAGCACTCCATTTTCCTGATTCGCGGAACAGTAAAAACTATTTCCCATGTGTATTACTGTTTTTGAGATATTGAGAAATTGTACGCTTCAAAAATTTCGAGAAAATATTCAGTATTCGTTAATATCTCTCGTAAATAAGTGGTTATAATTTAGAACGTAGGTTATTTCTGCAATATTACACGTTTTTTTTGTTGTATGACTATAACCATTTCAATTGAAGAAAATTAGACTTTTCTTCTATTTAAAAACTTTTTGTTTGCTACAATTTTATGTATCGGCAACCATTTTCAAGAAAAAAATTACTGGCGTAAAAAGTATTTATACATTCTACAGGCATTTTCTAGAATGCAAGGATGTATTCGAATTTCTCTTTGTCGTTCGGTTCTCGAGTTATAGGTCAAACTTATATTTTTTCAACTACGAACTGTAGGTCGCTTTGGTAAGAAATGAAAACATTTTTCTCCTTTTCAAAAATATATAACATGTTTAATTTTCCAAGAAATTATCGAAAATTCATATCTATCTGATTGGCATATCACATATTCTTAATTCTATGATAAAAGCGGTTGATCTAAACGCATAAAGCGTCTATTTTTTCAATTGTGTGTAAACAGTGCTACTTTTAGAACATAAGTAGTGACACAAATAATAACTATATAAATCTTATTGATTCAGACGTATTCAATGTTGTCTTTAAAACAATTGAAATAATCGATTCAGATAATTTATTCTCCGAGAACAATTGAATGCCTACAATTCGTGTCATTCATGTCAATTTTTTCTTGAAAATATTTACTTATAGATTCAATTATGTTCAATTTCAGAATTACGTAAGAGTATGATATATCTATTAAAATGTTATACACAGAATAGGCATGATTACAATGCGGCGAAGAAATCATGTATTAATTGTTTACTTAAAATTAGGCAGTATCATAAATCTATTCTCAGAAGATTGAAGAATAATTTTAAAATCGGTGGTTCATTCAGGTGGGACATATGAAGTAGATGTGAAAGAGACGCAATCATCGACATTTAGGGTCAATTGTGGCAAATCCCGAAATTTCAAACCGTCAAATGGCAGATAAAACTACAAATGAATTTAGGCTTACAAGATGAGAAGTTCAAATTTCTACCCCCAATCCCCACTTAATTTCTGCCACTGGTTCCTGGAACCAAGAGGAATTCTATTGACGAGTTATTTGGACTGATGGGACTAGCGCTAAGAAGAAATATTTATTTACAGCAGGATGGTGCATCAACACACCAGATACGAACCGATTCGCCTCTAGTGGATTCGAATTCCAATGATCACTGGATAGAAACTAGAGGATGTGTAGGACGACCGACCCGTTCCACCTCTAGATTCATCTTCCTGGGGATATGTGGAAAATGGACTTTAAGTCTCCATTTTAAACGATAGATTTGTGCGCATTCGGAATAGTTGGAAAGAACATCTCAAATTATATACGTTCGAGATTTCACTGGTTTAATGAAATGGGTTCGAGATTTAGTGTTAATTCAGGGGAATTACCGAATTCTATACTGCAGCGATTTCTACTGCATCTATGTCTATGAATATGTTATATGCGTTCGTGTCAATTACCAGTTTTGCAACTAAAACAATTCATTTATACACTCATGGCATTATAATTGTATGATTGTAAACAATTAATTAATAATAACAACTGATGATGAGGAAGGAGCGACAATGGCACGGAACTGCACCCTCAAACCAAGCTAATTAAAACACACCTGAGTTCATGAAATAATTATGTTTTCTTTTATTTAATTTATTATTTATTGTCATTAATTTTACATTCAACATATTTCAATTCCAAATTAAATATTTCAACTGGATTGAATAGTTATTTATTACTATTTACTGTATGTTCTAAAAAGTGGAATATACTTTTTGAACACAATATTGAGTAAATATGACATTTCAAGCACATGGATTAGCTTCTTCTAGCCTAGAATAGAGAATATTTTCGATTTTTCGATGGAAAAAGGCATTTTTTTTAGAAAAATTAATTAATTATCCTACTACCGAGTATGAACTTGCAAGTGTGGTTAAAAACCTTAAAAGTAAGCACACCGCAGATGTATATGGAATGAATACTGTCCTATTTAAAAAAGTGTACCCTATCATCTCAAACTTTCTGTGCCGCGTCATAAACCAGTGCCTGCAGCAGGGTATTTTGAAGAAGGAGGAAATCAATAATTGTAACGATTATCGGCCTATATCAATTCGCCCAGTTATTTGAAGAAATTTTAAAACGAAGATTGGTTGGGTTTCTGGGTAGAGCAAGCGTACTCAATCCACAGCAACATGGTTTTCGATCGGATAAATCAACAACAACTGCATTGATCGTTTTGGTAGAGGGGATTGCTGAGGCCCTGGATCACTATCAGGGAGCGGAGATATTGGCCTGTGATCTTAGCAAGGCCTTCGATTGTATGATGGGGGAGGTTCTGTTGAGAAAAATGAATTTCTATGGAATTAGAGGGACAGCTTTGTCAGTGTTTGAGTCCTACCTGTCTGATAGAGTGCAGCTGGTGGAATGGAAGAACAGTTGGTTAAAGGAAAAGGCGATCGAAGTTGGCGTGCCGCAAGGTTCAATTTTGGGGCCACTTTTATTCATTCTCTACATAAATGACTTTCCCGAAAATACCAGTTTGTATGCCGATGACACTAACTTCTTGTATGTATTGCTTCAGGAGCAGATCTGTCCAATCAAACCATGTGTACGCTTGCACAAGCTAGTGAATGGTTCAATGTTAATGGGTTAAAACTAAATAACGACAAAACCCAGCGAATCTGCTTTGGTACAAGAGGTCCACCTTCTAACACCATCAAACTCCTCGGAATAACTTTCGATAGCGACCTCAATTGGAACGAACACATCACGGCACTAACCAAAAGATTATCCACTGCCGTGTACACTGTTAGAAGAATGAAACAAATATCAACACATGATGTATGTAGACTAAACATATTTTTCCAACTTCCACTCTGCAGCAACCTACGGCATACTGCTGTGGGGTCACAGCTCAGGACTGAAAAGGGTGTTACTAAAGCAGAAGGAAGCTATAAGAGCAATGTGCGGCGTTCCATATACCACAAGCTGTCGGCCCCTATTCAAACCCCAGGTTGTGCTAACTGTGACGTCCGTTTATATTATCACCTGCCTGAAGTATGTTTTCGGCAACAAAGAAAAATTTACAGCAAATGGGGCATTTCATCAGTATAGAACTAGGGGGAGGGGTGATTTGAACATCACTTACCATAGAATCAATAGAACCAAGATGGGAGTTAATCATTTCTGCATTAAACTTTATAACAAACTGCCCCAGGATATAAAGATGATCAAAAAGAGGACAAGGTTTGTGGCGTTTGTAAAGAGGATTCTGCTTGAGGACACCATATACACGGTAGAAGAATTTATAAATAAATGACCAATATAAATGAGATAAAAAACACAAGGTTTAACTTTAATCTACACTTTATTTGAAAAAATTCGACGACGTTTCGCTGACACAGCAGCTTTATCAACAATGACAAACAGAATGAAGAGTATGGTATTATAAACAAATCGTAGAACAAGTTAGATGAATAACAGGAAAATCCACACCGAGCCATTGTACAGTTAGTATGAAAGGTAATAAAACTAATTAAACAAGTTAAGTAGGGGTGAATAATTCATATCTACTTGCTCATTCAAAAGCTTGTCCGATTGTTTGTATCTATTTATTTCTAATGCTTCTAGGAGATCTAATTTTAAACTTTTGATTTTATATGTAATATGTCAAAGTTTTTATTGAATGAATGGTTTTCTTTTATTAAGTGGTTTGAATAATTTGAATCAGATTTATTTTTATCGAAGCTACGTTTATGTTCAGATGTTCTTATGCCAAAACTCCTATAGGTCCTACCGATATAAATTTTATTACAAGAACCGCAATTGAGTTTATAGATTCCTGATTTACTTGATTTTTCAACACGAGATTTATTATTTTTAATATGTTTACCTAAGTTATTAGAAATTTTGAAAGTTATATTAAGATTTTGTTTGACGAGAAAGGATTTAATATTTGTACTTGCAGAACCGCAGAATGTTAAACTGTTGAATATTTTATAGTCTTTATGAATAGGAAATACTTCATTTATTGCTTTCTGATACAGTTTTTACGAATGACCGAAAAACATGATTATTATTTCGTTTAGTGATTTTCAAGTCCAAAAATTAATGGAATCGTCCTGTTTTGGACTTGAAAATCACTAAACGAAATAATAATCATGTTTTTTCGGTCTTTCGTAAACCAACACATACTGATACAATTATACATAACTACTCATTACATCCAATTCAACACAAAGTTGCAACTTTAAACAGCATGGTACATCGGTTACTCAATTGACCTTTATCAGTAGAAGATTATAATAAAGAGTTAAACATCATCAAACAGATAGCCATTAATAATTCATATAATCCGGATACGATAGATCTAATCATTCGTAAAAACCGTATCAGAAAGCAATAAATGAAGTATATCCTATTCATAAAGACTATAAAATATTCAACAGTTTAACATTCTGCGGTTCTGCAAGTACAAATATTAAATCCTTTCTCATCAAACAAAATCTTAATATAACTTTCAAAACTTCTAATAACTTAGGTAAACATATTAAAAATAATAAATCTAGTGTTGAAAAATCAAGTAAATCAGGAATCTATAAACTCAATTGCGGTTCTTGTGATAAAATTTATATCGGTAGGACCTATAGGACTTTGGCATAAGAACATCTGAACATAAACGTAGCTTCGATAAAATAAATCTGATTCAAATTATTCAAACCACTTAATAAAAGAAAACCATTCATTCAATAAAAACTTTGGCATATTACATATAAAATCAAAAGTTTAAAATTAGATCTTAGAAGCATTAGAAAATAGATACAAAACATTCGGACAAGCTTTTGAATGAGCAGGTAGATTAATTATTTCTTGTTTAATTAGTTTTTAATTACCTTTCATACTAACTGTACAATGGCTCGGTGTGGGTTTTTCCTGTTATTCATCCAACTTGTTCTACGATTTGTTTATAATACCATACTCTTCATTCTGTTTGTCATTCTTGATAAAGCTGCTGTGTCAGCGAAACGTCGTCGAATTTTTTCAAATAAAGTGTAGATTAAAGTTAAACCTTGTGTTTTTTATCTCATTTATATCATGGATCTACATCAAGTAACGGCCTGCACAATTCAAATGACCAATAATTTATTTCAATGTAGTTCGTGAACTAATTTGTTTGTGTTATTGTGATATACAAATTGATATGCTGATTTAAATGACATGCCATGTAATTTTTTTGTTCTTTGCTTTTGACGGCGAAATAAATAAAAAAAAAACTGATTAGACATGTTACGGACAATTGAACCCTCATATTGCTTCATCTGCAATACTACACATAGCTACTGTACCAAAACTCGAATTTGGTTAATTTTTTTTTTTGGTTCCTAAGATTACTTTAAACATGACTCCTCTGGAATCTCATAAGTCAATTATGAAATACCTTGTAAAATTCACTTAATTGTTTTAAACCATCGAAATTTTCCCACCTAGTTAATAATTATGAGGTCCAATAATTTTTATAAATCGTACCCAGATAGAATAAAAACTCAATAATCATCTTTTCTTACTATTTTTGAATCTCAATATGTAATTCTGTTCAATAACTGTAGATACTTACAATTCTATATTGTGTATTGTAGATGTGGGACAATTGTCATTCACTTTAACATGGCAGTGTTTATGACACTTCATTTGGCAATCTCTGCACTCATAGCCTTGCTTGCCAAGTCTTCTTGCAATGCTTTTTGAACATACTTGACATGTTGTGCCACTGAAAAGAATTTCACTTGAAAAATTACTGACTGACGAACGTCATAACCGAAATCCATTTTGATTTCCGTTCTTACCCAGACAAATGTTTTGCAATAAAAGTGTGATCGTTGAAAATGTGCAACTTGATTCCTTTTTTTCGCCATTTCGACTTTTGTGCTAAAGAAAGAGGTACTAGGTAGTGTTTCTTGATACCATTCTCCACAGTCTCAAGTACTAAGGTACTAGCTTCGTTTATATATGTCCGACCAGATGCCGTACTCAAACCAGACGCTTCTGAAAGACTCGATCTTCTTGACGATTCCTCCATAGATCTGTGACCCGGTATATTTAACTGATAGCCTTGAAAAGAAAATAATGATGAAGAAGTAATGCACACTATGTACATAAAGTAAAACTTACCATCATTTCGACTCCTGTCCGCAGATATTGACCGGTTAAGGGAATCATCTCTTCCAACATCATTTTCAGGTCCAGCCGATTTCGACCTATTTTTCGATTTACCCAGTCGACGTTTGATAGTTCCAAAAAAGTCTCTACGTTTTTTCGCCCTTCCCCGGAATTCTTGTGGTGGAGGTTCTTCAGATGGAGGGGAACCACCAACCACTGGAGATCGCTCAGCTGGATGCTGAAAACAACTCTCTTATTCATGATCTTCCAATAACAACTATTGTTTTCAATAACTTCGAATTTAATCAGAAATATATCTGGATTACTTCATTTTGAGCACACACAAAAAAAAAAAACAATATTAATGAAAAAAATCAAACCTCTGATTTCTCAGTATCGGTAATATTGTTAGAACCGGTAGTATCAAGCAAAGAATCACTCAAAACTTTTCCATTCGTAGCATTTCCGTTAGTATACACGCCACTATCTTCTGAAATTTTCGGCTTATTTTCATCTTGTTGTTGCTCGTCTTCTTTCTGTTCCTCTTCCTCCTCCTTGATCTCTATTTCTTTCCAGACTCCATCGATAAGTTCAACCTAAGAGTTAGTAAAATTGCACACTACACTATTCAAACTGTTCATTTCAGGTTATGTACTCAGGTTAAATTGTAAAAAGGAGATTACGTTTTAAACTTTCTATAGAATTTGAAAAATCTTACCTTTACGATCCTCTGTGATGGTTGCTGTAACAATTATTTCAGTTAAATGGGAATTGATGAGGATTATAATTAAACTATTGTTACCTTTTGTACACTATGTATAATTATTGTACTGTTTTCAGTATTGTTCAGTCCATAATCTCTGTGCGCTAGGGATTCACTGAAGTGGTTACCATTTGAATGATTTTCTGTAATGATAAAGAAATAATTTTATCTATCTAATTCTAAGTAAAATCGAGAAACAATAATTCTTATATAAAAATATGAATGTATTCTAGTAGCTCATCTGAACGTTAACACGGAAAGACGTGAAAATGTGTATAGTTATTAATTTATTCTCGAGGAAGGTTGTAAGCATGGTTTTATTCGCAAATTCATCGATAATATACTCTATACTAGGTACTGCATTACAAAAGTATAATAACGGTCACCGCTCACTGGAATGGAAACGTTGAACAACTATTGGTCACGATCATGTAAAAAGCGGTGTCGCTTTTTGACGGTTTTTATCTTGAGGAGTAAATAAATTGATAAATCTTTTCAACACCTACAATCATAAAATTCGACTTTTTTCTCTACGAGGATCAATTTTCTTCTCTTACTTGCGAAAAAGGTTTTTTTTTGATTTTAAGAATTTTTTAAATTATGAAGGACATTAGGTCACTAGAAACAAGCTGTCGGTTTTAAATTCTTTTTCTTCTATACAATCATATTTGTTGTTTTCTGTTTAGAATGGACCGGTACCCATTGATTGAGCTACTATTACCTCTAAGCTACAGGTTTAAGTTAATTTATTGATATGAAAGTATACAATTCTTTACCATTCTTTACCGACCTCATTGACGCATTAGAAATTTGTATAAAATATCCATGTAATTCTTTTGTGTTGGAATATTGGTAACACTTGACCCGTTTTCACATACAAGAGGCACAAATTCTAAATAGTAGCGAAAAATTTTCCTGTTCAAGTCTGTAAGAAGAATGGTTTAATATATAGGGCTTGCATTGAGGAACTTCATAATTCCTCACTACATTCTTGTCATAATCATTATCAGGTGGTTTATCTGTAAAACCTAGTTAGCCAACCAACTGTTTCAATTAGTTCACTTCTGTTGTTGATTTACTTTTTAACAGACTTTTAAACATCAGTTGTTCAATTGAAACCAATGAAACTAACTTGTTTGTAAAATATCTATCCAGTGGAGACATGCATGTATAAGATCATTGTGAATACAAAGTTTCTCTAACAAAAATGTCTTGTAGGGTTGTTTGTAGGAATCCAGGTCGGAATGTAACAGATGCTTCATGTTCAGCCTGTCTCCAGATGAACTCTGGTAATCTCTTACAGGTGCAGCTTTTTGTATTTTTGATAAAACTCTTTCACATGAAAAGAGATAACTATCACTTACCATTGTGCCTAAAGGATGGACTATTATTACTCATATTCACATTTCTTGGTATGGTTGGATTAGGTATGGTTTCCTTAATTTTGTAAGGCTTATTTCCTTCAATAAGAGGAATATCTGCACCCTCAATAAACATAAACTGGAAAAAAGACAATATTGTATATAAAAAGATTCCTTATCACATTCAATTATATTCGAATATAAACTGGACACATACCAAGTATGGTAAAATGTTTAAATGCAAATAACATGGTAAAAATACTCATGCATAAGATTCAACTTAATAAACACCTCAAAAAGTCTAGGAACACTTACCAATATCTTCAAAATATGAATTTGATGATTCAAATATATAGAAATCTTTCGGTTTTGTTAGGATGTATTGGTAATAATGTATTCTCAAGAAAACAAAATAATATTTGACTTCTCCAAAGCACCTATTATAAAAAAAAATTCGAAATTTGAAAATGACGAAATTTGGTAAAACAAAAAAAAAATCCTGAACTAATATTTTCGAAACGATATGGAAGCACTTATATTTTTCAGTACCCAGAAGGTCCACCTCTGTTATTAATGACACTTTGGCATCGTCGCGGCATGCTCAATATTATATTGTCTATTACATTTTGGACTAAGTCATTCCAAGCCCCCTGAACTGCTAATCGAAGCTCCTGTTCATGATGGAAGAAGAAGATATCATTCTCTTCAAGAACGTTCAAGACAACTCTTGCACGATGAGGAGGGGCATTATCTTGTTGGAAGAGTGGATTTTGACCCATTGTTTGGAGATACGGTACCACTACAGGTAAAACTATCTCATTTGCGTAAAAATTTTTCGTGAGGTTGTTCTGTATGAAAACGAGGTCAGTTCTTCCACCAAGGCGTATACCTCCCCAAAACATCACTGATCCGCCTCCCTGTCTAACAACTTCTCGAGCATGCTGGAGACGGTTTTGCTTTCCAGGTTCCCTGCATATTCGAATTCTTCCCTAATCGGGATAATAACTAAATCTAGATTCATCACTAAAGAGAACTGTGGCCCACCTCTCTTGATCCCAGTTTACGTGTTCTCGGCACCAAGCTAAACGAGCAGCGCGATTTCCATGGGTCAGTTGTGGAACTCTTAGAGGACGTCTGGATTGCAGTCGATTTCTCACAGTTTGGTCGGAAATTTGTACATTATGAACTCGTGATAGCTCTTGAGCTAATTGAGATGCTGTGGTAGTACGATCTCTTCTGGTTTGTAAAACCAAAAATCGGTCTTGGGCGACTGTAGTAATCCTGAAACGACCTGTACGGCGTTCTTCTGCGCTACCTGTTTCATTGAAACGCGACCATAAACGGTTTATGACACTTGGGCTACTTCCCAGAACCCTGGATACTTCCCGTTGTGAGCTCCCAGCTTGGAGCATGCCAACGGCTTGTAACATCTCTACTCTAGTCAAATGTCGTCTTTCCATGGTCGAATCACAAAACTTGAATCTTTTATTTGTGCTTACAACAGAAACAAAGTGCCAACTAACTGATTTCAAACACTGAATACATGAAATGATTATAAAGGAGCGTCGCATCTGCTGCATTTTTAGTTTTTTATAAAAAAAAACTGAAATATGTTGCGGCACTCTACATAATTTGGTGAGAAATTCTTAAAAAAAATCATCTATATTGATCGTTCTGGATACGATATATCGATATTCAGAAGTGTTCCCTAGACTTTTTTGAGGTGTAAAAAGTAACGATCTCAAGATTTCCCATTAATTAAAACGTATCTACTTTTGGTCTCCAAAATCAAAAATTCTATAATATTTCTGAAAAATGCTTGATTATCGACACCTACCTCCACTGTTAAAGTTCCAGAAATAGGATCGCTCTCATAAGGTCGGCCTTGTAAGGAAATAATTTGCCTTTGTGAAGGATTTATTAGAAGTTCGTCCACTCCAACTATTCCTACACCTAAAAACCTGTGCGGACTGACTGCGTGATCATAAACTTCAAAAAGTATTTCTGAGGTATTATTGGTAACGTCACTGAAAACAAAAAGGTAGATATATGAGAAAATATTGAAAAATCCATATTCAAAACATAACTTATATATAGTGTACAGTGATAACGCTGTACTTCAGTGTTTCACTTACATTTTGGATACAGAAAATACTGGACATACAAAATTAAAGCTGACCTACAAAAATGTATGTTTACGTATGCATGTGGTCGAAATTCTTTTTAACACATACCGTTTTTATAACTCATGGTAAGCAAATATGAAAATATTGCGAGAGATCCTTTTTCATGTACTTTGGATTAGGGGGGGATGACTTGTTGAAGAGCTCTTGTTTTAGTGTTTCGCTTATATCTTGTAAATTGAAACTCCTACAGACAAATACTACCGAAATAAAATTACGGCTTTCAAATTCCGTACAAAAATGACCCTACGAATTTTTTTCTTAGCAGTAACCTATTAAGAATTACAGGATTCGAGAAATTAAGATCCTTCCACAAAATAGTGCATCATTCAAAGTTTATTAAAGTCTTGCAAGAGTACCTCGATGCTAAATATTCGTCTTCAAGTGAAAAGCCAACAGGCTATTTATACCTTCTTTACTGAATCCACAACCCGCACCACAGTTATTGGTTCAGTTGCAGAATATTGCTGGCAGTGTCAGTTGGGACAGCGTTAGTTAAGGTTGCCAACGGTTGAAGTTTTCCATCTTTCCCTTTCAACCAACCACAATCAGTAAGTGGCAGTTTATTGCCCAGTTTTTCTCGAATTTCCAAATATACTATATCAGTGTTGCAGCTCAGGCTCTTTATTTGGTGTTAGTGCGGAGAGGTCCCACTTCACTCTTATTGCAGGCTCTTCGTGTAGATTGTTACAGGTGGGCTGAAAAGTTCGTAGGCCGATATACAGATGGCGTTACTCGGGTCAAATCTACATGATTTTCAGTTAGTACTGACTCAGACACGAGTAAAAAGTTTTCAGTTGTCCGTCCGTTGGTGCGCGAGATATAGCATTGAAAGTAGATAAACTTCTGTTATTGCTGCAAATACGGATAAAAGAGAATTCCGTGCGTTGATTAAACATACTTTTTGATGAAAAAAATTCAATTGAAGCCAAAGCATGGCTTGATAAACATTATTAGAACTCTGCGCCAGGAAAATCAAAGACGATGATGCAGTGGACGTCGCAATATTACCTTAAAAATTACCAGATGATAAACATCGACTACTACATTGAGTTATTGGATCAATTGAGAAACCAAATCACTATTAAACGGTCCCATTTGAAAAATTGTGCTGTTTCATGAATACAATGCACTTTGGCACGAATCAATCAAAACAATGCCAAAATTGTACGAATTTTTGATCGCTACAATCGCTGTATCTCCCTCGAAGGTCATATATTAAATAAAAAAACTGAATTTTACCGAAAAAATGTGTTTCATTATGTTATACAAACTCTTCAGCCCATCTGGTATTGCTTAAGAAGTTAATTATAGGAAAAACGCATGAGATTCTTTTGTAGGAAATTTCTTTAGTTTTAATTTTGTTTATTGAGTAAACGAAAATACGAAAAAATCTTTGCAATAAATATCACATCAAGGACTTTTGACACATTAACCTGAACAAGAGGAAAAAGATTCTCTGACTCCTAAGCCTGATCTACAATATTTTCATGTAATTGTTCATGATGACAATGAAGGACTTTAGATGTTTGAATTCAGCACCCAAACTTATGAAGCTCATATACAGGGTGATCCACATAGATCGGTCACTCGAAATATCTCGAAAACGAAAAAAGATACGACCCTGAATTTTGGGAAATGGTCATCGGAGACTGTATTCTTTCCGTCTGAAATATTTTCAAGTATATATGACTTCCGGTCACACCGGAAGTCGACCATAATTTCCATTTTACTTACCAATATGAATAGTTTCTTCGTTTGGCTAGAGGTCGCCAAATTCAAAGATTTTTTCTTATTTTTCAAATAATTCGAGAACGACTCGATAGAAACTATATTTGGTATGCGCAATCGGGTGAGTTATTCACGTTTTTTAGTGATACACTCAATGACCTTGACGTTCTACAAGTGTCCCTAAAAACTCGTACGAGTTTTTAATCAACCATAATTTTCAAATGTCTGCTTTTGAGCAAAAGTGTTTTAGACATTGAGTAGCTAGACTAATTATCAAACATTTTTGTCTCTTGAGAAATTTTGATATGATGAGCGGTTCAATCACAAAAAACAAATTTTCAATTTCATGATTTCATTTCTTCAAGCACCTAGCAAGTCAAAAATATCACATATGGAACATGGTCAATATGGCTTTGCATTTGTTTCTGTAGTTTGGCAGATTGTCATTTTATTATGCTTGACAACCTCTAGTTAAAAAATTATGTTTTCTACAAAAATCGAAAAATTCGAAAAAAAAATTCAATAAGTTTTTCACAATGACTATTTAAAAATATGAAAACAGGTTGGCCAGTTGGAAATTAAATAAGAAAGAACAAATCACTTCAGAATGACGGTTAATTAGTTTACACCCAAATTTTCATTCAACTATAGTAAATGTTCTTAAATTCCACCATTTTTCTGAATACAGGATTTAATCCTCTTTAAGAAATTAAATTGGACCCTTGGCATTACTTCAGGATCATTTTTAAAGGAGTTGGCCGCATTTAAAATTCTCATATGTAACTCTTCTCGGATGTCAATTGGAGAAGAGTAAACTCTAGATTTTAAAGCACCTCAAAGAAAGAAGTCGCACGGTGTCAAGTCGGGAGATCGTGCTGGCCAACTTGCAGGAGCACTAGCTCCCCTTCCAATCCAACGATTCACATACTGTGCATGTAAGAACTCGCGAACCGCTAAAGTGAAGTGAAGAGGTGCACCGTCTTACATAAACCACATTTCTGCACGCAGTAATACTGGAATATCATCCTACAAATCCGGCAGAGTTTCTTGCGATCTAGAATCGATACCGGACCAATAATAAATTGTCATGATTCTGATGATGTGTACTTGTAAAAGCATGTGGATTTTCGACACTGTATAAGTGTTCATTGTGAAGGTTAGTGATGCCAGACCTAGTAAAAGTGCATTCGTCAGTAAATTCTCCTACTAAAGTGGAGATCTTGAGTTCTCTTCTCTAGGATAAATCGGCAAAAAATTCCTGAATTTTCTGAATGTGATAAGGATGAAACACTTATTCCTTCAAGACATCATGAATCATTGTTTTAGGTACGACCAACTGCAAAACGCCGCGTGCTTAATTGTGGGTTTTCCTCAACCATGTCCAAAATTTGTTCTTCGCGTTCTACCATCTTTACTGTTCGTTGTCGTCCTCGATCCAAATTCCTGGGCTTGAAGCAACCATTCTCGCGGAGGCGCCTCTCCAGATTTCCAAACGTTTGGTGGTTCGGCACTATGCGATCTGGAAATCTTTCAGCATATACTCTTGCGCTTTCACGTCCATTGCCTTGATAAAATCCGTACACCATAACCATATCAACCATTTCAGAGTTACTGTACATCTCCGTGCCTAATAGTGATAAAAAATCACCAAAATACCTAGTTAAGAACTTAAGGAGCACTGTTGTGTCAAAATTGGCTGTCAAGCCTAATAAAATGACAATCTGCCAGATTACAGAAACAAATCCAAAGCCAACATGGTCAATATGTGATATTTTTGACTTGCTAGGTGGTTGAAGAAATGAAATCATGAAATTCAAAAATTAGGTTTTGTGATTGAACCGCTTATCATATCAAAATTTCTCAGAAGACAAAAGAGTTTGATAATTAGTCTAGCTACTCAATGTCTAAAACATTTTGCTCAAACGCAGGCAGTTGAAAAATTATGGTTGATTAAAAACACGTTCGAGTTTTTAGGGACGCTTGTAAAACGTCAAGGTTATTGAGTGGATCACTAAAAGAACGTGAATAACGCACCCGATTACGCATAGCAAATATGGTTCCTATCGATCGAGTCGTTCTCGAATTATTTGAAAAATAAGAAAAAAACCTTTGGATTTGGCGACCTCTAGCGGCCAAACGAAGAAACTTTTCATATAGACAAGTTGGCCTAAATCGACTTATTTCGAGCTGAAGAATCTGTGGTATAACGTTGCAGACGCAAGTCACGGACACCCTGTATATTCAATACAAGATTTCGATCAACTTTTCTCCATAAAATTCCCCTCAGGAATTCACACTTCTTAAAAAAAAATCCCCAAATTTTTCGATCCGAAACCTGGCTGACAAATCTGTCAGCATTGGAGCTGCTAATAACGCAAACTCCTAGAATTCTTTCTAATGGGCAATAGAAAGCGTTACGAATGCCTTCCAAATACAAATATCTTCAGGAATATGCACAGGGTGATCTTCAAGAATATCAAATTATGACCTGTTCATGAAAAACATTGAATCTCCAAATTCAAATTATTAATTGTAACTTTTCTGCTATTCCATTCAATACTACACAGAACATAATTCATTTTAAAATGTGCATTACATAAGAGTAAATACGGAAATGTAAAATTGCAGTAACCAATTCATATTCATCATTTTAATATTCTTTTGGAGAGATCTACTTGTTGGGGCGGAGAAAAAAATTACAAGGATTGAGCAAGTAGATCTCAATCAATTAATTCATCTAGTAGAGGTATGTGTTATATAAGAGGTGTGATCAAAATATACGGGAATAATTCAACGAGAAAATTTCATTTCAGTGTGAACTGGGAGCTTTTGTTCGTTCCATGAACAGGTCATAATTGACCATTTTTGAAGATAACCCTGTAGATATTCTGAAAATATTTATGCTCAGGAAGTATCCTCAACTCTCCTTCTTGCCTTCGTGAAAATTTTGGTCATTCGTAACTCCAATGCAGACCGATTTGTCAGAGAGGTTTCGCATAAAAAAAATTGCGTTTTTGGCATTCCTTCACGGGGACGGTTGTACACATCGAAATCCCCGTTTTTGAAACGACGAAACCAATCCCGGCACGTTGTTTCACTTAGAGCAGCATCTCCGTAAACTTTTTGGAGCTCTCTACGAGATATATATATATATATATATATATATATATATATATATATATATATATATATATATATATATATATATATATATATATATATATATATATATATATATATATATATATATATATATATATATATATATATATATATATTATTGAACTCACAGTAAGAAATGTTCGTCCCACGATGGCGAGTCAGTTCCTTTCTTAACTGAAGTTTGGTTCTTTTGTGATGGTTCATCCATTTCTATCACACAATAAGGATCTTTGCATCCTTGGGATCCACCTAGTTGGACGGCCCGTACTACTTTCACTAAGAGCCTCTTGCCACTAGGGTTTATCATTGGGGAATCGGGAGTTACGTGGTTTGGAGTAGAAGTGTATGCTTTATTCTGAAAGATAAATAAATATAAGATCAACTATCATTAATATGTAAATATAGATTACTAGATTTGGTGGATTTTTACCACAGTAACGTTCACCGTCTAAAGTGGCTAACCTAACCTCACCAAAAAGATAAAATTCCATCGATTAATGGGATTAACCCTTAACCGACGTTGTGAGGTCCCTGGGACACCCTATATGAATCAAAGGTGAATATTTTTGTAATTATGGACTTTATCAACTGGTGGCGCTCAGTACCTTCATATGGTGCAAGTCTCTTCGACATACTAGCGAAGCACGGCGTTCAGTGCTTCGGAAGTATTCGTTGGTAGAGTTTGAGTGTCCCTGGGACGTATAACGTAGTTTGTGTGATTTTTTAACTTCGATGACGACAAAAAGTTCAAAGCGATCAGTGAAGCCCACTGATCCAGATTTCGAGAAAAAACTCCTAGAATGGCGTGGGGAATGTGAAAGTGACTTTTCTGACCAAGATGGAGGGCAAGCAGTAGCAAATAAAGAAGAATCAGCAATATTGAGTAATCATAGCAGTGATTCAGAATTGTCGGGTGATGACGAATACAATAATGAAAGTGAGGGCGAGAATTCGAACATTGATGAAGATTCTGATGAAACCGAAACGAATCTGAAATATTTGTATGGAAAGAATAAATATAAATGGTCAAATGGTCATCAACTGAACTATCACGTAACACCAGAACACCTGCACATAATATAATAAAAGTTCCATTTCCAAGAGGAAATGCTCAAAATTTGGAACCATTAGAATCGTGGCAGAAATTTTTTTTCTCAGGAGATTATGGAAATAGTTGTGCATTACACAAACATAAAACTACGGGAGTGTCGTGACAAAGAAGGTTACGATAGTCGTACTGAATTCAGAGATACGGACGAAACGGAAATCAATGGATTTTGGGCCTGCTTTTGTTGACGTCTGTGTTCAAATCAAATAATGAAGATATTTAAGCTATTTTTGCCACCGATGGTACTGGCAGGGAAGTATTCAGATTGGTTTCTTCCGCGCTCCGTTTTTTCGTACTTTGATGTGTCTACGATTTGATACTCAGAAAGAAAGACATGAATTAGTTCAAGACAATACAGATGCAGCAGTGTCACATATTATGAAAAAATTCAATCACAATTCACAAAACTCGTTTTCATTTGGAACAAATTACACAGTCGATGAAATGCTTGTGGGTTTCAGGTTCAAGATGTATATTCCTTCAAAACCAGAAAAATACGGCATAAAATTTCAATGTCTGGTAGATGCAAGAACGCACTACGTTTACAATACGTATATTTACTGTGGAAAGGGAACAGATGCTCTGGAAGATGTACCACCTGAGGAAAAAAAAATTGCAGTACCCACCCAAGCAGTTCTTCGCTTATGCAAGACAATATTTGGAAGCAACAGAAAAATTACTGGTGATAACTGGTATTCATCTATTGAACTTGTATAGACATTTTGCTGAAGAATAAACTAACATATGTAGGAACTATGAAGAAATATTAAAGAGAAATCTAGAGCTGTTGGATCGACATTGTATGGATTTACAAATGATTAAACCTTCATATCTCGGGTGCCAAAAAAAATAAGTATTCAGATTGGTTTCTTCCGCGCGCCTTTTTTTCGTACTTTTGATGTGTCTACGATTTGATACTCAGAAAGAAAGACATGAATTAGTTCAAGACAATCCAACTGCAGCAGTGTCTTATATTCTGAAAAAATTCAATCATAATTCACAAAACTAGTTTTCACTTGGAACAAACTACACAGTCGATGAAATGCTTGTGGGTTTCAGGGGGACGATGTAAGTTCAAGATGTATATTCCTTCAAAACTAGAAAAATACGACATAAAAGTTCAATGTCTGGTAGATGCAAGAACGCACTACGTTGACAATACGTATATTTACTGTGGAAAGGGAACAGATGCTCTGGAAGATGTACCACCTGAGGAAAAGAATTTGCAGTATCCACCCAAGCAGTTCTTCGCTTATGCAAGACAATATTTGGAAGCAACAGAAATATTACTGGTGATAATTGGTATTCATCTATTGAACTTGTATAGACATTTTGCTGAAGAATAAACTAACATATGTAGGAACTATGAAGGAATATTAAAGAGAAATCTAGAGCTGTTGGATCGACATTGTATGGATTTACAAATGATAAAACCTTCATATCTCGGGTGCCAAAAAAAAATAAGTTTGTTGTTTTGATTTCATCAATGCGCCATATCAAAGAAGATGATGTTGAGAATGGGTTGCCAGAAAACAATTCATATTACAATAGAACAAAGGGAGATGTGGACTCAGTTGACGAAAAATGCTCGAAATATTCTTGTGGCAGGAGAACAAGACGTTGGCCGATTGCCTTATTTTTCCGTATTATCAACATGAGTGGCCTGAACGCTTATATAATCCACCAAAGCGTTTCAAAAACGCAGTACACAAGATTGCAATTTCTGAAACTTTTGGCGGAGCAACTCTATGAAGCTCTTCTGAAAGAAAGGGCAAATAACATTCGCCATCCAAGAGAACTTAGAACGAACGCTCATAGAGTATTAGATACTGAAGTCCCAGAAATTCCAAATGATTCCGATACGCTGCTTAGAGATGCAAGGAAAGTGTGTTATCTATGTGATCCGAAACTGAAAAGAAAGACAAGTTACCTGTGCAAAATATGCAAGAGCCATTTGCTTACAGTGTAGTGCAAAAGTATGTGTAACTTGCGTAAACGAGCTAGAATGACCTATTGAATGTATTTCATGTTTAGGTTTTGTGAAAGTACCTGCACATTGAAAATTCATTCCATAGAATACCTTCTAGTTTAGAATTTCAATTTATGTCATTTTTTCGTTAATTTTCCCTTCATTATTTTCAATATTCACATAATTTTGGGAGATATTTTTCTCATTTCCAATATTTCATTTTTATTTTTTTGTTGTTGATATGATACAGTGGTTGCAACTATTGAATAAATTTCTACTGCCTTGTCATGTATTCTTTGAATCGCAATAAAAAGAATTTCACAAAACTAAACAAACACAAAAATTTTAGCATTTGAACAAGTTGGGGTCCCAGGGACCTACAACGTAGTTAACGCAAAATATTGGCACCACGTCGGTTAAGGGTTAAAATTCGTTTCTGGTTGAGAGAAGAGCGTTTGCATATAGTTTTGAAGAGCGCTTTGCACCTAAGGCAATATAAAAATAATCTCGTATAAAAATTTAAAGGGGGAAGTTTAAAAAACAGCAAATAATATTGCCTACGTTTCCGAAACGAGCTTCGATACAAGAAACAATATCTTAGTTTCCATTTTGTTGAATTTATTTGTGTGATTGTTATTCATTTTAAACGTTATACTTTGACGTTTATGAATTTTAAGAATGAAATCGATATTGCATCTATGACTGTCAAATTTTGTTTTATAATGTGTTTAAATTTGAAAACTTCTCGAAGCCGTAGATGATGGCGACAGGAGTGACTGACCGTAGACAACAAATAATGACAAAAATGTCATAAAATTGTATGTGGACCGTAAGTATTGAATCAATCATCAATAAGTAAGAGAACAGAGGATATTCGAAGTTTTTTAATTAAAAAATGTCATCGGTTTTAACATTGATGAGCAATATTAGTTATATTAAAACATATAACGTTCATTCCATTACCAACTTACCATACTATCGTAATGTAGTGGGAGGAACTGTCCAGGCATTTCGATATGCCTGATTAGTTTTGGACACTGGGAATATTGTGCTAAATTCAAATGAACCTCAGTGTTTCTCAAGGCATTGACGAATATATCACTGAAAAATAAGAAATATCACAAATCTAGATGGTACATTTGTGGGTGGACTTGGCACATATTAAATTTTCATATACATGCTTCATTTCGTTCCGATTATATATATTTCAAATTCAAATGAGAATTTCCGGGAGAGAAATATTTATATAGCAGAATCGTTATTACCAATTTCCAGAAGAAATGAATGATTTCAAAATGCGGTTGGTCTTTGAGAATTTCAATTAACAGTAAAATATCCTCTTCAATTTTATGTGATCTGTCACGACATTCTCAATTTAATAGAAGTAAAAAGAATGAATGTTGCCTTGGTATTAACAATATTCCAATTCTATTGCTAGTTATTCCTACTTATAAGTTAAACATTTCTTCTGCAACCAGATTTCTGACGATAATAGTCATTCGTTCCATTGGGTTTAAATCACAGAACATTTGTTGTCAAGTGCCATTCTCATTCGGCCCCTCTAGTCATAATATTCAGGAACTCAAATTATATCCAACTAGTAGATGCTGCCACTCGATTCAGTAATCAGCAAGTCTCGTCGCTGCTGGATCCTGTTCTGTTGAACGACCCTAAACTCGTTTATGATGTGTCAGACCTTTCTCCTTTTGGCAAGTCACACCACATTGCTCTGTTATCAAGGCTTCAACTTGCTTTCCCCAAATGCTAGAGAATAAACTCACCGAAATCAGCTGGAATTTTATTAGAGAACTATACTACCGTAGAGAATATGTCGTCCAAATTTATTTAGACTGTTCAAATCCAGATCGATACTTCACGCATTGTTGTGGCGGTTCCTTCTAAGCACTGGATCGAAACATTTTAAAAATGATATTGCACGAAAAGTCAATGTAAACTACATGACGATTACCTTGACCATTGTTAGTACTCCAGTTTGTTATCAACCACGCTTAAGGCTGCTATGTAAAGGTGCCCCGGGTCAAGAACAAACACCTACTTACTACATTACTTGCCACCGCAAATGTATTATATGAAACGTTTGCAGCTTTCTTCACAGACGTGCCAGTCGTTCATCCTAGTCCAACCTCCACCAGATCCGTTCCTGTTTTAAGTGATATCCAATTTTCCACCAGTGACGTTGAAAAACATTTTAAACAGCTTAAAAATATTTCGCGGCGGTTGGTATTTCTGCCGCAACCTTGAAAAGCTGTGCTTCGTCACTGGCTACCTTTGTCCCTTATTTTTTTCCGAATCCTTATCATTCCATTCTTGGCCTTCACGTTGACTCTGTGCTCTGGTGACCCCAATTTTTAAAAGAGGAAAATTATTCCGGACCGAGTATGCACTGACGAATCTCATCATACCAGACAACATGGTTTCATGCCTGGTCATTCCGTGAACACAAACCTGCTTGAATGCGTCAACGATTGGAGTTCGATGATTGATAAACAAATTCCTGTCGACGTGATTTACTTAAGACTTTTCTCGAGCATTCGACCGAGCCTGCACAAAAGACTCTCATTCAAAGTAGAAGAGCTTGGTTTAAGAGATAATTTGTTGCTATGGATGAAGGCATTCTTGAGTGATGCTTTGCCCGTTTCCTCACCATTTGGCAGTGGGGGTCCCTCTTGTTTCTTTCATAAACCTCCGATCTGTTCCGTCCTCTCAATTCAACACGTTCCATGTTCGCTGACGATACCAAGATCTACAATAATCCCCTTACACGCGGCCACATGAATCAGAACGACCTTGACAATATTGTGAATTGGTCAAAGGAAGGTTCTTGCCGTCAAACTTCTTTAAGTTCTAAGGGTCAGTCATATGGGTAAAGTCAATTCTCGAAGGCAAAACGTACCTTCAGGGTCCTGAAATCCGGCACTCCGACTTAGGTATCATCATTACTGACGATCTCTTTTGGTCTGATCATATTCTACACGCTGATAACAAAGCAAAGAAGTTTCGCTACTTGATGAACATATCCTTTTCTGGGTATGATCGAGCACTTGTAGTACTCTCTACAAAATGTTTGCTCGTCCTATACTTGAGTTTGGAGGTCCCGTATCGAGTCTCTCAGTTACACGAGACTCTGACCTTCTAGAGAGTATCCAACTCCGGGTCACTAGTATTTCGTATGGTTTCATCCGTATCAGTTATGAGGAGAGACTGTGACTGATGGGAGTAAGGTGCATCTCAACTTTTGCCTAACGTCGAAAGCGTGGGGAACTCATTATTACATACCGACCCCTTCACGGTCTGTTTGGTGTGAATGTGTTGCTTATTTTTTGTCTCATTTTAATATATACACTTTTGTTATCTTCTTCTCACGTCTACACATATCTATTCGTTTCAGTAATTTGTAAGTCATTTATTCTGGAGTGTAAAGAACACATTCCTCGACTCTTATTTCAATAAATAATAATAAAAATAATTATGCGTGCAGCGTTTGATTTGGTATTCCCAAATAGAAATAAAACACTTAAATAGATGGCATGTTAAATTCCAATACAACATTTTTCTGTAACTTGCTAACAATTCGTGTTTTTCTAGTTCTAGTTTAAAAATGTAATGTATTCAAAATTATTTAAATGGCATGTATGTTTCATAGAATATTGGCGGAATATTGTGTAATACATTCTGTCAAAAAACTATCGAGAATTGGTAATTGATCCATCCAAATTTATTGTATCACCTTCAAATTAGGCCACTTCCGAAATGATATATTTACGCTAACGAATAATCCAATCATCAAAACGATTTTTTCATAATCGACTTCAGTTCTCGCCGTAAATATCGATTCAAAACAGGTATCTCGAAGTGGTAAGTTGGGTTTTGGAAGAAGAAAGAAGTCGGTCGAAGCCATATCAAGTGAATACGGTGGTTGTTCGATGATATTTGTTGTGTTTTTTGGTTAGAAATTGTCGGGATCATCTTCTCTGTAAGCGTGTCTTCTAGTGGTAGAACCGAGTCCACCGAGTGTGGTGAACTGCAGTGGTATAAATGGTTTCAAGAATGAGTTGAACCAGATGAATTATAGTGACTGAGTGTGACTGATTTGTACGCTAAACTCATAAACCCATGTCTCATCACCAGCTACAATGCGTTTCATGAATGTGGGGTCGGAACGCGTTTCATACCCAAAAATCATTTAAAATGGTACGAATTGATTCATGAGGCACAGAAAGTACATTGCCTTTCTCTCTCAAACTCAAATCACCATCTTCTTCACTTTATCGATGTTAACTTCAGTTGTTCAGATGTTGATGGTCTAGCAGAGCGAAGCAAATCTTCAACCAGATCTCGGCCGCTGTTGAATGCACTGTATACTTATACGACTATCAATTTTTTTTCGAAAATTTTTCTTTATATTAAACAAGTTCCACGAAGAAATAATATATGGGCGATGTCAACCCAGATTATTGGTCCATAATGATTCTAAAACATCTATAGATCATAATCGGCATCACTTGGAAGACTGAACCTGGTCATCGGGGCTCTCTCGGTCAAACAGAGATGGAATTTGAGGAAATATCGCAGGTTATGTATTTTTTTATTATCTCCTTAGTCCCTTTCAATACCTTGCTTGCTATGTCAAATCTTTTCTTAGATTCTTTTTAGACATATAAGAAGTTTGATTGTTGAAATATTTTTCTGCTGGTTTTCTTTTTCCATTGTTACAGATTCCTGTCCCAAACCCCCTTTCTTTCACCCTTGTTTTTGGAAATCATGGAATACAAGAGAGAATGAAGCGGCTAAGCAGAAAAATCTTTGGTACTCTTTATGTACACACGACACTAACACATCATAAACAGACAAGCTATTGGCAGTGCAATAGCGACAGGGAAACGAGTTTTTTCCTTAGGTTTTTCACTCGTTTATTGAATCATATACAAGATAGTATGGTTCCCCTGTTACATTTCCTGAGCTCACACTTGTGTTTCTTCTGACACACAGCACAATTATAGATATAAGCACTTATTGTAAATACAATTATTCAAAATTTTGTAAATCCTCTCTTTTCAAAAGATATATATATATATATATATATATATATATATATATATATATATATATATATATATATATATATATATATATATATATAACAGATTCATTCCAGATCAAAGGCTGTCATATTTGATCTAAATGAATCTATTCCAGTTTTCGCACTTATACTCCAATAGTCTTGGGTCGATAATCTTCTCTATTTTTCAGTGGCTCTACTCTTTTGATAAAGTCTATTCACTATAAGCCTTCTGTAACATTACAGACAAATGAGTTTATAATTAGATACCTATCAATTTCTACTATCAGCTTGAAGATTTTCTACGACCTTATTACAGATATATTAGCTGGTTGAATTTTGAGTAATCTGTTAATGGATATGTTGAAGTTAAATGGATATGTTGAAGTACTTGATTTGATTTATACAAATAGAAATAAAACCCTAAATAATGATTTTATATTGGTAGAAACCTTGATCTATGATAAAACACTAATTATATTTGTTCAAATAGTTCTGTGGCAGTTCTGAACTGATTCCGAATCAAGTATACGCGCGTGTTAGCAATTACTAGTTCAGAACTGATTCATTATCAACGATTCGACTGCGTTGGAACACTAAAAGTTGACAACATAGTCTGTCATTTTCAGTTCCATCCTAGAACCAAGAACTACTTTCACCGTTCTAGAATCACTAATCAGTTCTAAAATTATACTATAAATTGTGGAACACGGTGTTCATCGGTTCGGAATCAATTCTCATGATTGTAGAAATGCCTACTTCAATTTGAGCACAATCCAAAAAGTTCTGAACTAATTCAAGTCCATATTGGAACAAACCTATTGTTGACAGAACATTTCTTTTATCAACCAGTCCTAATGAAATTCTATGAACCTAACCCTTGATATAATTAGCTGTCAAATAAATATGCGTACATCAGTAGATTTGATATTCCCAAATACTTAGATGGAATTAAAATGAACGACGCTTTTAAGTTAGTAAAAATTTTGATCAACCGTTTAGTAAAGTAATCTTTTTTCCGCAACTTGCCTCAGATTTCTACCAATAGAAACACTTAATTCGTGTTCGACTTGTATGTAATGGTCCGCATTATAATAAACACCTACGGTTCATAGAAATGGAAACATAATAAATTAGCTGGTTAAATGTTGCGTGAACGAAATAAATAATAATGCTCTGCTATTTGTAGAAATCTAATAAAAGTTAGCCAAACAGAGAATAGAGGTTAATTCAATTAATCAACCCTGAATATCCATTTATTCATAATAACACGTCTGAACCCTTAAGGATATACTTACGATATAACTTCCTGAAGGTGATTTTCGTCTAGATTATTTTTTATGTTACCGACGGGTGCCAAGGCCACTTTGATTTCGGGCCAGCCATCACATTTAACTTCAGCTTGCAGTTTTTCAGTTACGCAGAAAATATTAAGCCTAGCCCTGAACCTATTTACATTAATCCTAAAGTGTGATGTTTCGGTTTTGTCGTCTTTTTGTCGAAGGCTTTTTAATTGGAATGCGGGAGTTGCTTCACAGTCGCAGGTTATGGTCTGGGAAAAAAGAAAGAACACATAACTCATAGCTGGACAATATTGGTAATGAGTATTTAAATAAAAATGTTTCAGAATACATTATTATATTACACATTAAAATAAATAACAATATTATTGGTGCATTGGAAGATGGGGTTGAATTTCAAGGTGATTCTATAGAATTGGCACGTTACAGCATGAAATGGTCGATACTTCGCTAACTAGGTTCATGGCATATCCACAATTTAACTGTCTTGATGCAGACAATTCCATTCAGAGCTCCGTTAAATATAGATCCCGTTTCTTCGAATCGTTCCACTACTCTTTTAGACTTCATCGGATATGTGTAACAAAATATTTGGATTCTTTTCTTGGAATTCTTGTTTACATAGATCAATGAATGACACGCGTCATCTGTCATAACCACATCGAAGTCATTTTGAAATTCTATCTATGAATTATATTATACTGGTTTGTATGCAAGATTGAAACTATAGATAATTTTATCACTGATCACTTAAGGTATATAGAAAATTGTTATACTCAAAAATAATGGCCTTGGCTATTATATAGTTCGGTCAATTAGTGTATGACGTATAATTGATACAAAGTATTGAAAAAGACAGGCAATAGAATAAAATACAATTAATGAAATATGTCATATTCAATCATCAGATGAGTTTGAGATGGCAAACAAAAATAGAAAAAAACTTTGTTCAAAATTAAATTTTATTTAGAATAAAGTACCCATTGATAGCATTATTCTTTTCGATTATTCTACGGCGATAGCTCACACCTGATTCCATTAGCATTAGTATTCGTTTCCTTATTCGAGGTGTAATAGTGGAACTTAGCTTACTGCTACAGGTTTGAATATTCTATGAATTGGTGTCCGAACAACGTGACACGGAATTGCAATCTACAACTCTGAGTAACGGTAATTTCGAAGGGAAACAAAAACAAAAACCTTTTGGGCAAATACGTATTATTCAGTCAGTCAATTTCTTTAGTACTGATACTTTGTTTCAAATGTTTCTTTAACACTTAGATTTAGTCTACAAGCTCATACTGAAACACTTAAATTGAATTGAATTGTTGAATGTGTCAGACAATGATCTAACCGGCAGTTACGCTTTTCCTATGCTCTATTTACATTGACCTGTAGGTACCAACACGCATACAGCCGAATATTGTTTGTTTGTTATTCATTTAACGTGCTCTATTTCCGCCTTTCGGCCAATGACACGCCGGGGAGTTCTGTCACCTCACCAACCCGGGATCTTCAATGTCCAACACATCTCTGTTAGACAGGACCGACGGCTTTACATGTCCTCCGAAAGATGGATACTCAAGCGATTCCCATAATCCGAAAAATCACACCGACTTTGTGGGGATTGAACCCAGGTAACTCTGCGCAGGAGACGAGCATCATATCCTCTACGCCACCGAGCCAAATATTAATCGGTGAATAATGCCCTGTTTGTCTGCGGTCATGTTGCTATAGGTATAAATACATCAAAACGAAAGTTGTGCAAGAATATGATTTTGTTCGACACGGTAAATAAAAAAAATATAAATTATGCCTACGGTTATGAATAACGCATGGGAACCTCAATGTCTGAATGCAGTGGGGGCAGCAGTTTCAAGAGTGTCGTACATCTGATGTAAATATAATGAATGGGCATTACGTGTGAAGATACCATTGATACAACTGCTAAATCTGTCGCAGTACGCTTAGTGATGCTGAGATTACCTTATGGATTCTTATTTCATAGACCAATTTTAAACAAATAAATATTCTATATATCATATATCTTTAGATACTGAATGCGTCACAAACAATTTAACCGGCAGTATAGCACTTTTCCTATGCCTTATTCACATTGACCTTTAGGTACCAACAGAAACATAGGGACAAAATATTATTTCCGTGTATATTGGCCCATTTATCTGAGGCCATGTTGCGATAGGTTAGATTAGATGTACAAGAATATGATTTTATCTGACACGGTCAATGTCGGAATCCGTGCAAAAACCTGTCGAAAATATAAATTAAGCCTATGGTTTGAAGTCGAGGTTTTGGGTCGCGCATGGAGAACCTCAATGTCTGGGGTAGAGCTAGAGCAGCGGTATATAATGCGATAGGTATAAAAACGTTGAAACAGAAGGTCTATTAGAATATAATTCTGTATAACACAGTGAATGTCTAAACCCGTGCAAAAAATGGTCGAAATATAAATTAAGCCTATCGTTGGAAGAGAATTTGAGGTTATAGGTCACGCATGGAAACCTCAATGTCTGAGGCAGAGTGGGGGCAAGGGTTTCAGGAGTGTCGCATATCTGATGTAACTATACTAAAGGACATTACTGAAAATACCTTTGATACAAATGCTAAATTTGTCGCAGAACAATTGGTGACGCCCACATCACTTTATGATTCTTATTTCTCACAGGCCAATTTTAAACAAAATTGGCGTAGAATATCAATTGATATAAATATTCAGTCAGTTACTTACTGATGTTTTTGAAGGAAATTAATCTTGTTTTCAATATAATATTCTACACCAAAAGCGACTCGCTGATTGTGCCTTGACACAGCCCGACCCAATTTTGAGGGTACCGTACCCTTAAAAAAGAGGAACCATTATAGGATCACTATGTTGATGTCTGTCTGTTTGTACGTCAAGGTTCTTTTCTCAGGAACAGGTGTTCGAATTGAAATTACAACAATTACAATTGGAACTGTGAACAAATCAAATGCTATTTAAAGACATTATGTCTTTACTTACACTTGGGGCATATTTTGAGCCTCGCATGGAAATCAAAAGCTATAGAGTACTTTTTGTTAACTATAGGGGACTTCCCACTGGCCTAGTTTTTACTTAAAAGATTAAAAATGTAAATGTTACTCACCACATCGTCTTTGGAATCACATTCAGCAAACACGTTCCCGATGACGGGTGGATTGGTTTCTGGGAGTATTCTAATGAGTTCAACGGTTATACCTTGCTGAAAAAAAGAAGATATATAAATATAGTGTAATAAAAGGTATTGTGATGAATATAATAGTTATACGACATTTGTGGATAAAGTAATGAGACTGGCAACGTTGCTTCCGATCTGGCAACGCGTGAGACGAGAGGCTTTGAGAAGCGTCAGCACAGAACAGACCCTATTAAGAAGGCCGAGTTACCGACCAAAACATTCAACAACCCCTCACCACTCTATCTAGTCCTCCTATAATAGATATAGATGGCACTAATTTAACCACGTCAAGTGTCAAACTCTGTCGATCAAACTTCAATCGCCGATAAATAAATTGTCAAATGTCTGTCAATGTCAAGGTTTTCAGTTTCGCGCTAAACCCTTTTATTTTTGCGGTGTGTGCTTCCAAAATCATTTTATTTTCAGGTGTTTCCGTTGCTGGTATCTGAAGTTTAGAAATGCTCTTGTATTTTTCATTACGGTCCTTCAACCAGTATTCTTTAGAGAATTTATTTTGTATTATTAGACACATGGTGTAGGGAACACAAACCCAACTTGCCCCCAGTTTATTGCCGCTTTAAAAACATAAATGGCTTAACATCGCCCATAATGGAAATCGTGAGAGAGATGACTGTGACAATTTGAATGTTTATCTAGGGCACGAAATACGAATTGGAAGAGACAACCAGACCTGTGAACTAAGCAGACGAATAGGACTGACCTGGGCTGCCTTCGGAAAATCACGACACATTTTCAAGTCTGATATTCCAATAAGTCTTAAACGCAAAGTTTATGATCAATGTGTCCTTCCGGTACTGAAATATGGCTCCGAAACACTAACACTTACCCAAAGGACTGTCAACAGAATAAAAGTGACCCAACGAGCCATGGAAAGATCCATGTTGGGAATAAGCCTGAGAGATCGGATTTCAAATGAGGAGATACGAAGAAGAAGTAAGGTTACAGATGCTGTAGATAGGGTCACACGTTTAAAATGGAACTGGGCAGGCCATGTCGCAAGAATGTCAGACAACAGATGGTCAAAAAGGATATTGGAGTGGCGCCCTAGACACGAAGCCTTCAGAAGCAGAGGCAGACCGCCAACAAGATGGACGGACGACATAAAAAGGATCTCCACAAATTGGATTCAGGATGCCCAAGACCGGTCAAATTGGAAAAGGTTAAGAGAGGCCTATGTCCAGCAGTGGACGAGATGAGGCTGTGAAAGAAGAAGAAAGAACGCTGCTCAATACGACAAATAAAGTACTCGCACATATCATACACGGTCGACTCATGACTACTGTAGAACCCCTGATGAGACGAAACCAAGCTGGCTTTAGGCCTAATCATTCCTGCATTGATCAGATCGGCACATTGAGAAACATAATAGAACAATCCGTAGAATTCGGCTCTCCGCTCTACCTGGTATTTGTCGACTTTCTAAGAGATTTCGACAGCATCTTTCGAAGATGTATCTGGAACATACTGAGGGTTTGAGGAGTACCTGATAAAATAATAACTGTCATGCGCCAGCTCTACGAAAATGCACCCTTTACACCGTGCTTCACAACGGCCATGAGAGCGCCGAATTCAGCATTTCCAGAGGGGTTAGGCAGGGATGCATCCTATCGCCCCTACTCTTTAACATAGTGAACTGGATAATTTGCTGAGCGACCAAAGGCAAACGCGGAATAAGGTGGACTCAATCATACGAAGATATGCGATCTATTCTCAAGGCAGTTGAAGAGGAAGCCACCAAATGTGGTCACAGTATAAATCAATGCGCATAAACGTCAGGAAGCAAGACCCTTTCCAGACCAAAACAAGACAAATTGAAGACATAGACGAATTCACATATCTGGGCAGCATAATAAAAAAAAGTGGGGCGGAAAAGGACATAAAACGCAGACTAGGAAAAGCACAACAAGAATTTGCCCAACTGAGATCTATTTGGAACGCAAACAGCCAAAACTAAAATAAAACTTTTCAACTCTAACATAAAGACTGCACTTCTATATGGATGTGAGACACTGTGAGCAAACAATCAGCTGGCAAAATCCAAGTTTTCGTTCACAAATGCCTGCGGCGAATTCTTAATATATACTGGCCACAACATTTGAATTGTGGAGGCCGTTACTTGATGTAGATCCATGATATAAATGAGATAAAAAACACAAGGTTTAACTTTAATCTACACTTTATTTGAAAAAATTCGACGACGTTTCGCTGACACAGCAGCTTTATCAAGAATGACAAACAGAATGAAGAGTATGGTATTATAAACAAATCGTAGAACAAGTTGGATGAATAACAGGAAAATCCACACCGAGCCATTGTACAGTTAGTATGAAAGGTAATAAAAACTAATTAAACAAGTTAAGTAGGGGTGAATAATTCACATCTACCTGCTCATTCAAAAGCTTGTCCGAATGTTTGTATCTATTTATTTCTAATGCTTCTAGGAGATCTAATTTTAGACTGTTTGATTTAATATGTAATATGTCAAAGTTTTTATTGAATGAATGGTTTTCTTTTATTAAGTGGTTTGAATAATTTGAATCAGATTTATTTTTATCGAAGCTACGTTTATGTTCAGATGTTCTTATGCCAAAACTCCTATAGGTCCTACCGATATAAATTTTATCACAAGAACCGCAATTGAGTTTATAGATTCCTGATTCACTTGATTTTTCAACACGAGATTTATTATTTTTAATATGTTTACCTAAGTTATTAGAAGTTTTGAAAGTTATATTAAGATTTTGTTTGACGAGAAAGGATTTAATATTTGTACTTGCAGAACCGCAGAATGTTAAACTGTTGAATATTTTATAGTCTTTATGAATAGGATATACTTCATTTATTGCTTTCTGATACAGTTTTTACGAATGATTAGATCTATCATATCCGGATTATATGAATTATTAATGGCTATCTGTTTGATGATGTTTAACTCTTTATTATAATCTTCTACTGATAAAGACAAATTGAGTAACCGATGTACCATGCTGTTTAAAGCTGCAACTTTGTGTTGAATTGGATGTAATGAGTAGTTATGTATAATTGTATCAGTATGTGTTGGTTTACGAAAGACCGAAAAACATGATTATTATTTCGTTTAGTGATTTTCAAGTCCAAAAATTAATGGAATCGTTCTGTTCAATTTCTATCGTGAATTTAATGTTCAAATGGATGGAATTAATGAAATTAAGAAATAAGTCTAATTGACGAGTAGTTCCAATGAAACATACTAAGATGTCGTCAACATATCTATACCAATAAAGAAATTTGGAAATGAGTGGATGTGTATGAATTTTCTGTTCAATATTATTCATAAAATCTCTGCTAAAAGTGGACTCAAAGGATTTCCCATGATCAAACCATTTTCACTACTGTAATAGATGTTGTTGAAAGAAAAATAATTTTGTTCAATGCAAACGTCCAACAGATTCAATATTTCTGATTTAATTATGTGGTTAACATGATTCGAATTCAACATGTTTTCGATTAATATTTTGACATCACCTGGAGGAACACTTGGGTATAAATTCTCAACAACATCAAACGAAATAAGTTTTGCGTTAGGTGGTAGGTTAACGTTTTTTATGTTATTTATCAATTCGAAAGAATTTTTTATAGAAAATTTTGATTTCAATGAACAATAATTTTTAATGATATCTATAAGGTAGTGCGACAATTTCACGGCTGGGGCTGTAACGTAACATACGACTGGTCTAACGGGGTTATTTACTTCATGCAATTTAATGAGTGAATACAGTTGAGGTGGTTGAGGGTTTGGTAAAATTAATTTGTATTTATCTATTGCTTTAATTAAAGATTTTGCGTCATTTATTGCAATTTTAATATTTTTCTGGAATTTAGTAGTTGGATCTTTGTTTCCGGACGAAATGAAATTTAGAGTTTTAAATAGGTAGTCATTTTTATTTAACGCAATAACAGTATTACCCTTATCTGCTTTTGTAAAAATAATTTCATTTAGTTGAGATTTTTGTTTGATGGCCTTTAAAATATTTTGTTCTTTACTCGGTTTAAAGTCAGCTAATGATTCATTTTTTATAATGTTAGATGCTAAATATTTAAGGTGTGTGTTATTAGGAATATTTTTCAGAGAAATTTCAGTATCTATGCCAAGTTCCTCTAAATCAGATTTCAACTTGTTTGATTTAATGTTGTGTTTGAAAAAACAATCCGCAACATCGATCTTCTGCAGCTAACCGAGTAGACAGAAACCCAGAAGGAGATCCGCAGACGAAAGTGGGTATGGATCGGACATACACTAAGACGACCCGATGGAAACATTGCTAGGACAGCCTTAGAATGGAACCCCCAAGGAAAACGGAGAGTAGGACGTTCCGCGAACATCTGGAGGCGAACTATTCTCGACGAACTGAAGATCAGTATTCGTTTAACGAGGCAAAGAGATCTGCCCAAATAGAACAGATGGAGAACCTTCGTAGAGGCCCTATGCTCCACTCAGGAGTGAAGAGGAACATATACCATAACGAGAGCGTCGACATGTTGCTTATTTTTGAGAAATTCTGAGAAAAATATGCGCATTTATCGACAATGGTTCCCAACAGGCTGACACCTCCATGTCGAAGCGAAACTGAGAATAGGTGCGTTTCCTTGAAAAATGAAATATGTTCAACATCTGGCACCAATTTGAAGTGGGGTATGGAAATTATCATACTGACGTATGCTGACTTTAACCCTTTTATTTCGGTGAGAAAATTGGCAGAAAAAATAGAAATCAGTAAATCGAGTGTGCATGAAATAATGAATTCTAACAAATGTCATTGTTCAGTATAAAATGCGTTGGGAAATAAAAGGTCCAATGAGAGTAAGGAATGAAACGTTCCAAAAATATTTAGTTCTGGTGTGAGACTCTGCACAACCATTACTGGTTACTATGCCATTTTCGCCACTACTTTATGATAATCATAAATATATCACCTAATTATTAACGACATAAAAAGAAGTTTTTCAATTTTATCAACGTAAATGTTCAATCTTTCCATGCAGGAATTAAACATCGAACAAGTTCCCATATTCAACTACGAATGACATAATTATTAGATCGTTAACGACATAAAAAATTATTTGTCATTTTCATTTGCATCGAATTCGACCAAACCAGTCCTATCGGAGAAAAGTGCAAAAATATACATGACTCAATCTAGAGATATGTTAAAGTGACGAAATATTCAAGAATTCTGTACATATCACTCGCTCACCGAGCAATATAAACAAGTTAAAATTGAGGGCTAGACGAAATCATGAATGCGTGTTTATAAGCAATGTAAAGATGTAGTTCAGTATGATTATTACCTCATAACCATTTACTAATTCTGTGAGTTATCTATACCGAATTAGCTCTGTTATTTCATGGAAAAGACGTATATTAATTTGTTTTTATTAGATAATAATTGTTATCGTTGAAATATTGAATGTTTGTATGACATTTACAACATTTTAATTTTCGTCGGTTAGCTATAAACTCCTTAACGTAAACGAAAGTTTTTTAATAGATAAGAAATCAAAATTACTATTACAATAAAATTATTATTTTTAATACAAATATGAGCGGACTCGTCGGACGTTATCTTGACCGAACGTTGACTTGCTTGCTATTAGTGGAATCAACAATATACATCACAATTCGATTTACGATGTGTTCCAACGAATATTCGCCAACCTCTATATCTCAAGATGGACTGATTTTGGCGGAAAAACCCCCTACCCTCAGCAGCATCAAGTCAAAACTCATTATAGGGAAAGTGAGTCGACTGACACATCGTTGGAAGGTTATTTTAATTCTCTATTTGAAAATAGTATCTTACTGAACATTTAATATCACACAGAAAGTTCAAACACAACGAAAGTTTGTATTCCAACGAGAATTTGTCACCCCTTCTGTCAAGAAAAAAAATTTGGCAATGCTCAAAATTAAGTTCTCAAAATGACCTCATCTCACATGATAAAATTCTAATTCTCTGCTATCATTCTCAAGTGATTATTGTCCTCAGTTTTCAATTGAAAATGATGAAACTCTTTCAAAGAATGAGATACGTTTCCAGCAAGATGGTGCTCGTGCACAGTTCGATTTTGTGCGAGTTTGGAAACAAATTTGCCAGGTCGATAGATTGGCAGAAGGGAAACACTTTAGTGGCCAGCCAGGTCGCCTGATTTGAGTCCTTTAGTTTTACTCTTATGGGGTCATCTTGAATCGAGAGTTCATGCTACACAACCTGAAAACTTCGAAGAGATTCGGAGAAGAATCGTCACCGAATGCAAACTTTTGACACCAGAAACTATTCAAAGTGTTAGAAGAGAATTCGATAATCATTCCTATCATCATTTGATTTTTGCCATTGTCAAAACTTCATTCTTGAAATAAAAACTTTCGTTGTGTTTGAACTGTCTGTATGATATTAAATGTTCGTGAAGATAAAATTTTTGAATAGAAAATTGAGACCTTTCTAAAGATCGCTCGACCCTCTTTCTCTATAATGATTTTTGACTCAGGTGCTGCTGAGGGTAGGGGTTTGATTTTACATGCTTCGAAATAACTTCGAAATTGGTTCCACTCCAACCAAAAATTGATATGTCTCAGCTGTTTCCGCCAAAAGCAGTCCATCTTGTGATAGAGAGGACGGCTAATTTTCGTTGGAACACACTGTATATATATCCTTCCGCCTTGCTCGTGACTCATGCTGTATACTATGTGACGAACTGATAGTAGGTGAATATCAAATTCCAGAGCCGGACCATACTACAGGAGTTCATTTATTTCCTTTGAAGACTTCGTTGAAACCACTCGAAATTAATCAATCATAATAATTAGTGAATTGTTTAATAACCCTTTAAAATAAAAGGGGTTAGTAATAATCCATTGTCATCCGCTTTATTTCTTTATTTTCTTTTAATATTGAGCAAATATTGAATTAATACCTAGATCCCTCGCACAACTAAGTAATTATTTTCAATTTCCATCTTTAAATTAATATTCTCAACATGTGCATAGATTTCTGAATATCCATCCTCTATTATCCTATATTCTCTTTAGGTCACATTTACTTACATCATGGATCTATGGTTTTACGTTATCCATTCTTAATTTTCATATAGGAATATATTACTACTTAGTTCCTTTCCTTTCAGCATTACCCAATGTCCTTTTTTATTATTTTTTCATTCCTTTCATATTCATCTTATATTTATTTTTCTTATTAACTTCATTCATTACTTGCTGACCTCTCTCCGGCTTTATTTGAACGGCCTAGACAATGAGTGATATTTTTTTTTCAAATCATGATATCTAGATTTTCTTTTTATAATGAATTTGCAAGTCTGGTGTGTACAATCGCCATTTCATTTTCTTATTAAACAGGGTGCTTCAATGAAAACTAAACAGAGGCTATATCTACCAAGATATTCATTTCTGATCAAAACGCAAAAATAGGTCAATTTTTGTTTCAAAAGGGACATCTATTGGGGAACAAAACTTGCCTGAAATATCAACCCCCTAAGCGGGGGTTGCAATCCTTGAACATTTTGAATAAGGAAGATGGGTGGAACGATGACTCAAAAGAAAGGTGGTATCTTTGTCTACATCGCCTTGAACGAATTCATATTTTTAATTGAAAACTGAAAGAGATACAGGGTGAGCAACTGAAAGATAGGGAAGACTATTTCCCTGAGACTATTCAAGTTTCAGTGAAGTAAAATGGAACAGGTCCATGCTGATCAATGGCAGTCATCATCAAGTACCATCCTCATCTCGAATTTCAACCCCTAGAGCAGGGGTGACCACCCTTAAAAATTTGGAAGAGGGTAGATGGGTCGAGTGATACCTCGAAAGAAAGGTATTATCTTTGTCTGCATCCCCGTGAACGAATTTTCATTTTTGATTGAAAACTGTAGAAGATAGAGAGTGACCTATTGAAAAATACAGGGGACTATCTGTCGCCCTGAGATATTCAAGTATTAGTGCAAAAAAATGGAACATATTCATTCCAGATCAAAGGCTGTCATCTTCCGAAACATCATTCACATCTCAAATTTCAACCCCTTGAGCAGGGGTAACCTCCATGTGTTATTTTTAAAGCAGAAGATAGGTCCAGTTATAACCTTCGATAGTCTTCTCTATTTTTCAGTGGCTCACTCTGTATCTTCTACAGTTTTCAATCAAAAATGAAAATTCTTTCACGGGAATGCAGACAAAAATAATACCTTTATTTCGAGGTATCACTCGACCCATCTACCCTCTTCCAAATTCTCAAGGGTTGTCAGCCCTGTTCCAGGGGTTGAAATATCGAGATGAAGATGGTACTTGATGATGACTGCCATTGATCAGCATGGATCTGTTCCATTTCAGTTCACTGAAACTTGAATAGTCTCAGGGAAATACTCTTCCCTATCTTTCAGTTGCTCACCCTGTATCTTTTACAGTTTTCAATTAAAAATGTAAATTCGTTCAAGGCGATGTAGATAAAGATACCACCTTTCTTTTGAGTCATCACTCGACCCATCTTCCCTATTCAAAATGTTCAAGGATTGCAACTCCCGCTTAGGGGGTTGATATTTCAGGCAAGTTTTGTTCCCCCTTGAAACAAAAATTGACCTGTTTTTGCATTTTGATCAGAGATGAATATCTTGGTAGATATAGCCTCTGTTTAGTTTTCGTTGAAACACCCTGTATGTATATCTATATATTTATCTCGGCTATTTTTAATTTTTAATTCGTTAAAATCATTCAAGATTCAAATAAATGAAGAGGAGAGGTCACTACTCATCACCAGCACATGGTGATATATGAAAACTTTTACAGTTTTCTGGAGAGGATGAAACAAGAGCCATTTTTTTTGGAGAGGACAAAACACCAGCCATGTTTTTTTGGAGAGGACAAAACACCAGCCATATGTTTTTGGAGAGGACAAATTCAACACCTCTATTTTGGTACAGGACAAAAATACAGCTTTATTTTTGGAGAAGACAAATTCAACACCTCTATATTGGCAGGACAAAGGAGTTCAATCATTTTCCTTAGATAGCCACCAACCTGCTGAGATACTCTCCATTTTATGTGCTAGCACATCACTATAAAGATAAGTCCATTTCTTAAATTTTGTGAAGCCTAGATATTTATCCATCGGTTGTTGAATGTATTATTCAAGAATTCCCTAACTTCTCCACTGAAATGTGCTAGTGCCCCATCATGCATAAACCACATTATGTTTCTCACCAAAAGTGGCACATCCTCGAGCAATAAAGGTAACTCCTCCTCAAGAAATTGCCGATAAGCGGGACTGGTTAGTCTGTTAGGCAAAAAATGGCCCAATAAAATAATTTCCAATTATTCCGACCCAGACATTTAGTGGGAATTGTTTTTGATGATGAGATTCTTAAATCCAATGGGGGTTGTCCTCAGCCCAATAATGAATATTGTGTGAATTTGGGATAGCAGTTCGCGAAAAGTTAGCTTCGTCTGTGAGCATTATTTCACTATCATAACGAGCATTTCCTCATATTCTATCTAAGAACCATCGGCAGAAATTTAGTCTTGAAGAAAATATCGAGAAAGTAGAGTTTGGACGCTTTTAATATGAAACGGGTACAATAAAAAGTCGTGGAGATTCCTTCAAACTAGAACATGTGAAATATTCAATGGATATCCAATTTTTCTTGTACTCACATGAGGATTCAAATCAATACAATTCAAAACTGATTCCTTAATATCTGGAGTTCTCATAGTTTGAGTTGCACCTTTTAAATGATTATTTGCAGTAGAAGTTCCAGTTTCCCTCAACCTTCTGGGAATATTTGAAAATGTTCTCCTGTCTGGTGTTACTCGATTTGAAAAGCGCACCTGATATAATCGCCTAGCTTCTGTTCTGTTTCCGTCAGCCAGACCGTACATGTAATGGATATCAGTCAATTCGGCGTTAGTAAAATTAGCCATTTTGTCTTACAGCAATAACTTCAAAAGTCTTAAAACTAATCGTTGATTTAATGAACAGTTCGAGCAGACACTGGTTCAACTTTAGCAACTATCAAAATAAATGAATAAATGAAAAAATCAAAGCCTACTAGTCATTTTTGTAGATTCTAGTTGAAATTTAGGACGTGTAACGGTAGAGGCTGTAAAAAAAAGCTTGCATTCCAAATTTGGGCTGAATATCTCAAAAACTGTAGGAGTTTTGAAAAAAAAAACAATTTTTTGCGGAAATTTCCACACCCTGTAGCTCCGTAACGAAGCTTTTGCGGACCTATGTTTATATGAACTTTTTTTCTCAAAATTGCACGTAGATTTACCCCCTCAAGTTGCGACATACCATTATGTAACACCCTGTAAAAGCAGAACTAGAAGACTAACAATTGTGTTTATAACATCTATAGAAGAGAATCCTTCACAGACTCAACTATTCCCATGGATTAATTCATTAATTTATATTACAAACTAGCAGCTTATAATTCAATGATACACCTTGTTTATTCCACTATAGCTAACGGGTACTTCAAAATTGAATATACTATCAGAAATATTGCCTTAAATAACAGAATTCTTCCAGTTTTTATAGACAAAATTGTCTTACGTTAAGAGAAGACTATCGCCCCAAGGCTATTGGAGTATAAGTGCGAAAAACTGGAATAGATTCATTTAGATCAAAGATGATAGCCTTTGATCTGGAATGAATCTGTTCCATTTTTTTGAACTAATACTTGAATAGCTCAGGGCGATAAACAATCTCCTCTATTTTTCAGTAGCTCACTCTGTATCTTCTACAGTTTTCAATCAAAAATAAAAATTCGTTCACGGGGTGCACACAAAGATAATACCTTTCTTTCGAGGTATCACTTGACCCATCTACTCTGTTTCAAATTTTCAAGGGTGGTCACCCCTGATCCAGGGGTTGAAATTCGAGATGAGGATGGTACTTGATGATGACTGCCATTGATCAGCATGGATCTGTTCCATTTTACCTCACTGAAACTTGAATAGTCTCAGTGAAATAGAGTTGCCTGTCTTTCAGTTGCTCACCTTGTATCTTTTACAGTTTTCAATTAAAAATGTAAATTCGTTCAAGGCGATGTAGACAAAGATACCACCTTTCTTTTGAGCCATCACTCGACCCACCTTTCCAATTCAAAATGTTCAAGGATCGCAACTCCCGCTTAGGGGGTTGATATTTCAGGCAAGTTTTGTTCCCCCTTGAAACAAATATTGACCTGTTTTTGCGTTTTGATTAGAAATATCCTTTTCTAATTAAAGTCATTATTATTAGTTTACATCCTATTGGTAATAGGGTAGGTTACAGTTTGTACAACTTTTGTCTGTGTTGCCCCATTGTTTTATTTCGAATAGAAAAATTGATTGTTTATGTCACTGAAGCATTCAGTGGCTTATTGCAAAAAAGTCGAGGAAAAGAAAAGATGACCCAAGAAAAAATTTCATTCTGTGAATTTACATAGAAATGTTGAATACGAATATGTTGGAAATTGTAAAAGTTATTAATAAAAAATGAAAAGTTTTGCTGGAACATGAAACGTTAGAGAAATCGTCTTGAAATAGCACGTGCTCCACAAAATAAGAGAATGCACTGTAGAATAATCCTTTTGGTCACTGAAAATTCATGCTTCTTTCAGAATAAACAACGGGGTTGAAAAAGCCTTGAAAAGTCGATTTGGTGGTATCTCTGCCGTGCCCACAGATAAAAAAATATTTTCTCTAATCTCTAGAGACCCTCGAATAAACGTCCGTTCTCTAATCTAGCATAGAAACAAGAATCCCCATGAACTATTGAACTGATCTACACGTGTTCCATGAAAACTTGTTACTCATTCAGGCATCAATGACTTCATGCCATTATTTTCAATAGAATATATTGGCCATTCAACCGTCGCATTCATGACCGTAAATTTTACCTTGATGATTACAAAGTGTTCAACCTCGAAGTTCACGGCCGCGTAGTTACGACGCCGAGTCGTCGATTGTGATCCGTGTCGCCGATGTTTCAAAATTTTCAGTTTCTACTTTCCCGGTGCTTCTTGTCTATGGTCGTTCGATAACCAGTTTATAAATAAAGGTGGCGACACCTAAAAACACATGCATGATGATCTCATTCATTACATCACTCGAAACACCGACCGAATCAACCTATCAGCCGACAGAACTAAACTAATTGAGTTCGTTGAAAGTAGGTATTGAATATGAATATATAAGGAAGATCATACAATGTACGTCTTCAATGGGCGAAGTGCTCAATGCGGTTTATTAGACTAAGAAAAGATAGCTCTGAGTAATTCATATTGAAAAGGAAACACTGTTCGACAATTAAATTGATCTCTACTAGAAGATAGCTAATTCTAATATAAACACCTCAAAAAAGTCTAGGGAACACTTCTGAATATCGATATATCGTATCCAGAACGATCAATATGGATGATTTTGTTTAAAGAAATGATCACCTGCATCAATTTCTCACCAAATTATGTAGAGTGTCGCAACAGATTTCAGTTTTTTTATAAAAAACTAAAAATGCAGCAGATGCGACGCTGCTTTATAATCATTTCATGTATTCAGTGTTTGAAATCAGTTAGTTGGCACTTTGTTTCTGTTATATGCACAAATAAAAGATTCAAGTTTTGTGATTCGACTATGGAAAGACAACATTTGACTAGAGAAGAGATGTTACGAGCCGTTGGCATGCTCCAAGCTGGGAGCTCACAACGGGAAGTATCCAGTGTTCTGGGAAGTAGCCCAAGTGTCATAAACCGTTTATGGTCGCATTTCAATGAAACAGGTAGCGTAGAAGAACGCCATACAGGTCGTTTCAGGATAACTACAGTCGCCCAAGACCGATTTCAAGCCAGAAAACTGTGAGAAATCGACTGCACGAAGGTCAACTCCACTCCAGACGTCCTTTAAGAGTTCCACAACTGACCCATGGAAATCGCGTTGCTCGTTTAGCTTGGTGCCAAGAACACGTAAATTGGGATCGAGAGAGGTGGGCCACAGTTCTCTTCAGTGATGAATCTAGATTTAATTATTATCCCGATTCGGGAAGAATTCGAATATGGAGGGAACCTGGAAAGCAAAACCGTCTCCAGCATGCAGTTAGACAGGGAGGCGGATCAGTGATGTTTTGGGGAGGTATACGCCTTGGTGGAAGAACTGACCTCGTTTTCATACAGAACAACCTGACGGGAAATTCTAACGCAAATGAGATAGTTTTACCTGTAGTGGTACCGTATCTCCAAACAATTGGTCAAAATCCACTCTTTCAACAAGATAATGTCCCTCCTCATCGTGCAAGATTTGTCTTGGACGTTCTTGAAGAGAATGATATCGATCTTCTACCGTGGCCATCCTGCTCCCCAGATCTGAATCCCATCGAGCATGTGTGGGACACCCTAACAAGAAATCTCATGCGTCAAAACGTCTTCCATCATGAACAGGAGGTTCGATTAGCAGTTCAGGGGGCTTGAAATGACTTAGGCCAAAATGTAATAGACAATTTAATATTGAGCATGCCGCGACGATGCCAAAGTGTCATTAATAACAGAGGTGGACCTTCTGGGTACTAAAAAATATAAGTGCTTCCATATCGTTTCGAAAATATTAGTTCAGGATTTTTTTTTGTGTTTTACCAAATTTCGTCATTTTCAAAATTCAATTTTTTTTTTATAATCGATGCTTTGGAAAAGTCAAATATCATTTTGTTTTCTTGAGAATACATTATATACAATACATCCTAACAAAACCGAAAGATTTCTATAAATTCGAATCATCAAATTCATATTTCAAAGATATTGGTTAGTGTTCCTAGACTTTTTGAGGTGTTTTTTTCATCTGATGAGTTAAACAATTAACATACAAATACCCAATTACCCTTTCTTTTGAAATAAAGTGGCTATCATTTTTATGGTCTTTATTTTTTTGATAAATTTCGTTTTTGAAAGTTGGTATACCTATTAACCAACAGAATAAAATGTTTTGCAGCTTGGTTATAATAAGTCTTATTACTATTATTCTGACTTTGTATTTCACGTGGTTTTTATTGTTTTATCAGAATTTATTATGTATGTGTAAAATTGAGTAAACCAAATTGGTCTGGACATTGCGTGAATTTACTTGATAATTTCTGTTATATTTGTGGTAGTATAACATTTTCCTGGCATAAATGCTATCTGACGCGCGTTGTCATCTGCCATCTGCATTCTGCATTATTTTGGTATGAAAGTAGGTGACTAAGTAAAACATGTCAAAGACCTTGTTCAGTTACTTTAGAAGAATGGCTGAAAACTAAGAAACCACTATGGTATTTGCTGTGCTTATGGTTTAGCGGGACCATACAGACCATATAAACCTTGTTCCTACTTGACTCCACCTACAAAGTCTGTACTGTCAATGAAGAAAGATGACCAGTACCTGAATATACCTCCTGCTATTACTAATACCAACTCCACACCACAATTATAACATATGATAAACCACACACATTGAGTCGAGCGGAATTCAGTGATCTCATTCAACACCTTGATTTGTCGACAGATAATATTGAACTTCTAGGATCACGACTACAGTAATGGAATCTTCCCCAATCTAGTGTCAGGATATCATAGTACAGACATCATTAGAGGGGTTCTTCTTCTTTTGAGGAGAAAAACATTCTTGCATTTGAACCATGATCTAAATGAATGCAGGCCCTTCATACATTGCCCCAAACTCAATTTGAAAGCGTATCACTTCATAAAGGAAGCCATCTTTCTTTTATTCCGGTTAGCCATGAAGTTCACACAAAGAAAACTCATGCAAATATGAAAGCCTCCCTCGACTCAATCAAATATGATAAGTGTAAGTGGAAAATCTGGCGATCTAAACATCATCGCTATAAATGCAACTGGTGTGCAGCTGAAAAATAAACAAATTAAAGTGAGAGATCCAGGAGGTAAAACTTCAGTAGTGATGTTGGGATGGGCTAATTATTTCAATAAGTATTTTATAAGTATTGGTAAAGAAATTGCAAAAAATATTCCAGAACCTTCGACTCCTTACACCCCTAGAAATTATCATCTAAATTCGATGTTTCTCACACCAATGTCGAAAAATTAACTATACAACAAATTTCTGCTTTGAAAAATAAGAGTTCCGCGAGTATTTATCAAATATCTGCTGATATAATAAAGAGAACTTATAGGGTAATTATAACCCCGCTGCTTCATATTATTAATCTGATCTTTGAAATTGGTGAATTCCATCTTATTTTCAGGCCGCAGTAGTAACACCAGTCCATAAAAATGGTCCAACTGAGAATGTTGCAAACTATCGACCCATTAACGTTATCAGCTACGATCTTTGAATACTTCTTAAAAAAAGATTAATACAATCAATACAATGATGCAATATACAAATAGACATCAAACATAATGACGAATTTTAACATAAATAGCGATTGCGGTATTTTTTGATTTAGCAAAGGCATTTGAAACGGTTTGTCACTCAAAACTTCTGAAAGTCCTAGCAGAAAACGGGATAGCTCAAGAGCTATCACGAGTTCATAATGTACAAATTTCCGACCAAACTGTGAGAAATCGACTGCACGAAGGTTAACTCCACTCCAGACGTCCTTTAAGAGTTCCACATCTAACTCATGGAAATCGCGCTGGTCGTTTAGCTTGGTGCGACGTACACGTATACTGGGATCAAGAGAGGTGGGCCACAGTTCTCTTCAGTGATGAATCTAGATTTAGTTATTATCCCGATTCGGGAAGAATTCGAATATGGAGGGAACCTGGAAAGAAAAACCGTCTCCAGCATGCTCGAGAAGTTGTTAGACTGGGAGGCGGATCAGTGATGTTTTGGAGAGGTATACGCCTTGGTGGAAGAACTGACCTCGTTTTCATACAGAACAACCTCACGGGAAATTCTAACGCAAATGAGATAGTTTTACCTGTAGTGGTACCGTATCTCCAAACAATGGGTCGAAATCCACTCTTCCAACAAGATAATGCCCCTCCTCATCGTGCAAGAGTTGTCTTGAACGTTCTTGAAGAGAATGATATCGATCTTCTACCGTGGCCATCCTGCTCCCCAGATCTGAACCCCCTCGAGCATGTGTGGGACACCCTAAAAAGAAATCTCATGCGTCAAAACGTCTTCCATCATGAACAGGAGCTTCGATTAGCAGTTCAGGGGGCTTGGAATGACTTAGGCCAAATTTAATAGACAATTTAATATTTAGCATGCCGCGACGATGCCAAAGTGTCAATAATAACAGAGGTGGACCTTCTGGGTACTGAAAAATATAAGTGCTTTCAAATTTTTTTTTTATATGTGCTTTGGAGAAGTCAAATATTATTTTGTTTTCTTGAGAATACATTATATATAAATACATCCTAACAAAAACCGAAAGATTTCTATAAATTCGAATCATCAAATTCATATTTTAAAGATATTGGTAAGTGTGCCCTAGACTTTTTTGAGGTGTTTATAATATAGAAAGTCTACTGCCTCAAGTTCTTCTACCTCCTTCAACGGCTCAAACCACTCAAAGCCAATAAGCACTTCAGGAATACTGAGCATTTTGTAGTTTATCATCGTTTAATGATATCTACTACAGTCAATGAAGTATTAAAAAATATAAAATATAGGGAACAGTTTCTTCTTTTTTGAACTTGAAAACAACTAGAGAAATCAACATAATCTATGCAAGACTTTATAGCTTCATTCAATCATCAATACTGGATACAAAACCAGTCTACAGTCATAAAAGAGCCATATACAGACAAGATTAACATTTCAGTTAATTATTTTGCGGCGTTCAAGGTTGCCACTTAGATAATTTGCCAATCCGTAATTCAATTTCAATTTTAATCTGACTAATCTCTGTTCTGGTTACATAATTCTGTCAATGACAACAGCATTATACTCTTGCTAATTATAAGCTAATGCCACATGATATTCAATGCAAGTAATTATGATCATGGAAAAAGATAGTAAGAATGTTTGACCTTAATAATGTTTATACTAAACAAACCAAAAATAGTTTTCGCAAAAACAGAATATGTGAAATGAATTAGAGCTTTCCCAATTTCAGAATTTTTGTGAATGTGTTCAACTCCTTAGTCCTACACTTTTTTAGAACATCATTGTCTTTTTTGATTGATGGAGAGGCTTTTACATATTAATTCTTGTCGAAAATATTAGGTACTGATTTTTTGTGCACATTTTAGCGAAAACTTAAAATATTCTGTAAGAACTGGTTATGATTCAACGTTTCTACCAAAATAAAACACTTTTACATCTTGGAATTGTCCTGAAACGTGCAAATGGCGAATATGTGTACATACATGTTCAAATCGTTTGTTTTCCTGAAGAAAAGTGCAGGAAATATGACTAACAAAAAACAATATATAATACAGTGCATATGATGTTTTCTATTACTTCTTAGAAATATATACCCATAAAATGTTCTTCGAGAGTGAAAAACTATGAATTTGTTGCTTCACCATTACTAAAAAATATTTGTTCACCTTTAAGAAGAACAGGAACAGCAACAATCATTTCATTCAATATTTTGTAGTCAAGGGGAAATTCTAAAAACGGACAATAAATTTGTCTACAATTACATTCCTCTACAAATGAAGATGCCTTTAATTTCTATGAAGCCCTGAAAGAACCCCAACATTTAAATGAATTAATGCTTCATGTATATACTCTAAATTCCCTCCTACACTATAAAAATTAATGTTCAAAGAAATTTTCATACACCCTACATATCAAAAGTGCACCCCATCAAAATATGTTAACTCCATCTTTAATTTGAATTTGAAGATGACAAGGATTTCTGTCCATTAATAAATTCGAAAAATAATTTTTTTATTGCTTAGTGAAACGGTAGTTTGTGACATTCGATGTTACAAATCCCACAGATAGAGATATAGATAATGAATGAGGGTTGCTTAACAGCCCGGCCACTGCAATTCAATGGTGTATTGTAGCACGCTTCTCCAACTTAACGTTCATCATAGATATTGATACATATATTATGAGTGAAGGCTGGTTAACGGCTCGACCGCTGCGACCCAGTGATATTGTGGCACACTGTCCTAAATTTCACCTCCACCTTCCATAATTCTTGTAAAGGATATAAGCTCTGGGATGAGAGCTTAATAGGCTCAGTCAGCTTGAGTTTGTTAGTCCTAGTTCCCCCTGCTTGACTTTGTCCCCAACTGGGCACTCACACTGATTCTATATCTTCTTCACATAGTCTACATGAAGGATCCTCGATCAATCCTATCGATTTCTAGGCGACAGTGCCTCGTTAATATGGCAGTTACAACTCTCAGGTCTAGATGGCAAGGCGAAAGTGTCTGAGACATGTGAGGCGCGTACCTTTAGCTCCAACCACTGGTTATTTTCCATCCTTGCGGTCTCCAGGATTCCGAGCCTAGGCTCCGACCCAGTGAATCCCAAGCCTCGTGAGGCGAATGAGTCCGCCTTCTCATTGCCCTAAATGCGCGTATGTCCGGGTACCCACATCAGACGGAGCCTATTCCTTTCTACCAGTTTGGCGAAGGTGGAGCACCACAAGTGACGTGCAGGTGTCGGATGCCAATCCCTCAGTGCAACTTGGCTATCGGTGATGACATATAGACCTACTTGTTAATCCTTCTGCAAGCAGGAGGTAAGCACATTGGTCAATGGCGAATTCTTCTGCTTGAAAAGAATCGAAAGACCGCCAGATCCAATGTTCCTTGGCAGCACCTCGACCATATACACCTTTTGCAGTTTTGAAGTAGTTTGTGAACCGACAGGGTTCTCAAGTATACGGTCCTTGGAGCTGGTCCAGTCGTTTGAGTAACAAATATACAGGGTGCTTCAACGAAAACTAAACAGTGACTATATCTACGAAGATATTCATTTCTGATCAAAACGCAAAAACAGGCCAATTTTTGTTTCAAGGGGGACATCTTTTGGGGAACAATACTCGCCTGAAATATCAACCCCCTAAGCGGGGGTTGCAATCCTTAAACATTTTGAATAGGGAAGATGGTTCGAGTGATGACTCAAAAGAAAGGTGGTATCTTTGTCTACATCACCTTGAACGAATTTTCATTTTTAATTGAAACTTGTAAAAGATACAGGGCGAGCAACTGAATGATAGGGAAGACTATTTCCCTGAGACTATTCAAGTTTCAATGAGGTAAAATGGAATAGATCCATGCTGATCAATGGCAGTCATCATCAAGTACCATCCTCATCTCGAATTTCAACCCCTGGAGCAGGTGATAACCCTTGAAAATTTGGAAGAGGGTAGATAGGTCGAGTGATAATTCGAAAGAAATATATTATCTTTGTCTGTATTCCCGTGAAAGATTTTTCATTTTTTATTGAAAACTGTAGAAGATACAGAGTGAGCTACTGAAAAATAGAGGAGACTATCTATCGCCCTGAGCTATTCAAGTATTAGTGCAAAAAATGGAACAGATTCATCCCAGATCAAAGGCTGTCATCTTCCGAAACACCATTCACATCTCAAATTTCAACTCCTAGAGCAGGGGTGACCACCCTGTGTTATTTTTAAAGCACAAGATAGGTCCAGTCATAACCTTCTGAGAAAGGATTTTTGTTTGTCTCCACAATGGTGTGCAAGTTTTCGTTCTCCATAAAAATTACTGGGTGAGCAGCTGAAACATTAGAATGATTATGAATCTTGAAAGAAAACTATAAAACTTTCAGTCATAGTAACTCCATTGATCTTTGAACATTCGTTGTACGATATGCGAGCAATGCATCTAGAGTTGGGTTCACATGTACATGCGTTTTTATCAATTGACTGCTCCAGGGGTTGAAATTCGAGATGAGTATGGATCTGTTCCATTTTACCTCACTGAAACTTGAATAGTCTCAGGGAAATAGTCTTCCCTATCTTTCAGTTGCTCACCCTGTATCTTTTACAGTTTTCAATCAAAAATGGAAATTCGTTCAAGGCGTTGTAGACAAAGATACCAACTTTCTTTTGATTCATCACTCGACCCATCTTCCCTATTCAAAATGTTCAAGGATTGCAACCCCGCTTAGGGGGTTGATATTTCAGGCGAGTATTGTTCCCCAAAAGATGTCCCCCTTGAAACAAAAATTGGCCTGTTTTTGCGTTTTGATCAGAAATGAATATCTTCGTAGATATAGTCACTGTTTAGTTTTCGTTGAAGCACCCTGTATATTTGTTACTCAAACGACTGAATTTAGATGAAATTTGGCACAGTTAGTCTATAACTTCGATTACAACATACGATACCTTTATCCTGGAAGCTAGAAAACTGTTAGGTTCCTGTGGGCTTATCGAAAAACAGTACAGAACGTAACCACATGAAATTTGAAATAGATAAACAGATTTTGATGAAAATTGGTATGGAGATACCTTAAACTTCAAGGACGACCCACGTTGTTTTTCAGAATTTCAGATCTAAGTGTGCAAAAGAGGAATTGAAAGATTGTATACGCATTCTTTGGGTTCTGAAGTGGGAGACATGAAAATCTGTATATGAGATTTTAATTAAACAGTTAGAAATATGAGTATCGGTGTTTTAGGAAAAAGTAACCTTGAAGGTGCAAAATAGGGGTTGAAAGGTTATACTGGATTACCCTCAGCTAACGGTTGAGAAGCGAAAAATTAAGAACGTGATTACAGAGGAAAAAATATGTATTTGGACATTTTTCGAAACCCATCTCTCAGTTGGAGTTGAAGACAAGAAAGACATTAGGTCTTCTATTTATTAAACTAATCTCAGTAACCTCATATATCTCATTCAGGGATGCTTTTCGTTATTTGGAACATAAAACTAAATTATTTAATGATGATTGTTGATGGATTTATTTTATGGAAATCCATTTTAATATAAAGAAAATGAAATATGTCTGTCTGATTTCCACAATGTTTATTTTCAATACACAAAACCGGTTTGAATAGTTACGTAATTTTCAAATGTATAGAGCAAACAGTTACGAGAAAGAATGTGCCATCTATACCTATTTTAAATGTTGAGTTATTGAATAAGTTAGCACGAAAACGTATCATTTTCTGCTACAGATACGTTGTTGATATTCTTATGGGTTTTCAAGGCTCAAACAAACAAATAGACCAGTTTTTACATTTTCTAAACAAAACACATAAAAAATAACCTTTACTGCGGAAATTAAACTCAACAATTCAATAAATTTCCTAGACATATCCATCACTAAACTGAATAATAATCTCATCTACAACATATATAGAAAGGAAACATACAGACTCAACAGTCCTAATGGATTCTTCAAACCACATTACATTCTGTCAAAAAATTACAGGAAATTGGTCAATGCAACACAACATATTCATTTTTCATCCAAATTTATTGTATCGCGTTCAAATTAGACCCTCTCTAAAATAATACAGTTACGCCAACAAATAATCAAATAATCGAAACATTCTTCAAACGCTTTTTCTGGAATCGATTTCGGTTCTCGCCGCGAATTCTCTTTCATGTCTTCTATAAATTCAAAACGGGTACCTCGAAGTGGCGATTCGAGTTTTGGAAAGAGAAAAAAGTCAGTCGGAGCCATATCAGTTAAACACGGTGGTTGTTCGATGATATTTGTTGAGTTTTTGGTCAGAAATTCTTTCACAATAATAGCTAAGTGAGATGGTGCATTTTCGTTTTCTTTCTACAAATCTGGCTTTTTTCATTCACCATCTGATCTTCTGACAACAATTGCGAGTGTACAACACCGGTTCAGTTGGAAGGCGCCATTTCGAAGCTTGTTGACTGGTTTGCATGTCAAACTCAAAAACACATGTCTCATCACCAGTTACAATGCGTTTTATGAACGTGGGGTCGGAATTGAATCGTTTAAGCACGTTCAGCGACTTTTAAGCGATTCAATTTTTTAAGAAAATTCAGGTATTTTGAAACCAGTCGAGCGGCAACGCGTTTCATGCCCAACCAATCGTTCAAAATGGTACGAATTGATCAGTGAGGCACAGAAAGTTCATTGCCTATCTCTCTCTAATGTAAATGGCGATTTTAAATTACCTTTTCTTTCACTTGATGGCCGACCAGAGCGAAGCAAATCTTCTACCACATCTCGGCCGCTGTTGAATGCACTGTACCACTTATATGCACGTGCTTTTGATAAAGTAGATTTCCCTTGTGTCGGGTGCGCCTACCTACTATTGGCCTATTCCAGTAAGGGTTGTTGTGGAATAGCGTCCACACGTACCCGAGCTGGTCGACCTAGGCCTGGACTCACAAGGTCCTTTTTAGAAGGGAATGCGTTACCAAAGCATGTCCGACCAGTGACGCTTCGACTGGTACCACGGAAGGGGTGGAGAGCCAACGGTTGATCTTGTGTCAGCCGATTGAGGTAGGACTCATGGGGGTATAGTGGTTATATCCCGCTCGCTGGGATTGGGTGTAAAAACCAGACGTTTGAGTTGCTTGATCAACTCGGGTACCAACGCGCTTATTGGAAGAGGTTTGGATAGTGCCTCCCTTCGAGCAGTGAAGTGTTTCGAGCTTGTGACTCGATCTGTTACTGGGAGTAGTGGACTGCGACAGTTATACTGGCAGTTCCTACGCGTTGATTGGGCGTATCCCAACCCCTCGCCCATGGGGGCCGTGGCAATATGCTCTATGTAACAGGTGTGGCACATTAAACTCTGGTCATCTGCTGTACCACTCATATCACTCAACTCGGGTACCAACCTGCAAAGTTGGTAGAGGTTTGATAGTGCCTCGCTCTCACCAGTGAGGATGGAGGGCTTGTGACCCAAAGTTAATACTGGTAGCCAAGGCTTGTTGTGGCGTGCTGATTGGGCCTATCTTAATACCTGTCTAATGGTGACCGTGTCAATGGGCCGAAAGGCAGGTGTATCACGTTAATCCTCGGACATAATCTGTATCACTCATATGCACATGTTTTTGATGAAGTCGATGTACCTTCTGCAACATTTTCAGCGATTGGGTACACAAAATTCCATTTGCATACATAATTTGACAAGTTGTTTGTTCGATAATTTTATTTATTATAAAAATCGCAAAACACACTTATGATAACTGAGAAAATCGAGCGCTGTAAACAAACTGAATGAAAGATCACTTTCACATTCCACCTGTCAATATAGAAAACACTTGTGCCAACTCAACAACAACAAAAAAATAAATACGAATGTCCCCACTCTATAAGCAAATTACTATACATTGCTAAACTAATAATAATAATAAACTCAAATATTCTGGAATCTTCAGAATTGAGTGCAATGAATGCACAACAACAGCTTACGTAGGATAAACTGGTCGAAACTTTGCATCTAGATTAAAAGAACATCTCTCATCGCAGTTGTTGAACAAATTGAATTTACAAATCACATAATTACATTAGATAACTTAAAAGTTCTCAACAAATGCATTAAAGGGATGACAATGAATCTATTGGAAAGTTTGGAAAATCACTCTCAATGGTTAACTCCCCACTACTCAACATTTTAAATAGGTATAGATAGAACATTCATTCTCATAACTATTAGCCCTAGACACTGGAAAATCTGTCTAACATGTCGTGTTTTTTGAAAATAAACATTGTGAAAACCAGACAAGAGTGTTTCATTTTATTTATTCTACTATTACATATAGAATAAATTTTAAAGCAGACAGAATATATTTATAGCATTTCAACCTTGTTTTTCAATTATTACGAGATTTTTTAGAAATTCTGAAAAAGGAGAAAGTCGTCCCTGACCATTCAAAAACTGAATTTGAAATAATCATCAAAAGAATAGAAAATTGGAGGGTACTTTCAATGATCTGAATCATGATTTCTATCCCAAATATCCGAGTATCATATAGCTTGCCATGTTGATTTCGCATCAGTGACGAAATGATAAACAATAGATTTGACAGACGTCGCCGCAACAACCTGTCAACTATTGAAAAATCTATTACAGTGATCGCATATCAACATATTTTCATTGAATTTCAAATTTTATTCGCATTCTAAATACTTTGAATATGAATGAGAGAAAAGACAAACACGAAAGGAAATATTTAGTACATGTTCATTTAAACCGCCTTATAAAGTCATATGACATATGTCATGTCAAATATAAAAAGATGAAGTGATACTCACGTCTAGTGCAGCCTTTTTCATGTACTCATTCAGCGATTTAATCCAAGAATCAAGTAACTCGAAGACGACCACGTGATCGTTGTACAACCACTGAAAAATATCATTCACCCACAGAACACAAATATTGTCTGGTCCTGTACACTGGGGGGCGGGTATGTATTTCACAGGCTTTCTTAACTCCGGACCTGGACTGGCCCTCGTTATCCTCTTTCTCACAGGTGGCGTAGGAGGTACATAACCTCCCGATCCTTTCGGACTCGGCGAAGACTTAACACTACTACTTTTGGTAACCGAAGGTACTTTTTTCGAATCGATCACATCCGTGGAAGCGGCCAACTTAGCAACTTCCGACTGTCTCTGCTTTTCAGCCCATTTAGCTGACACCTTTTCGTATATGAATTTTCCGACCCACAATATGAAGAGCGCGGCGAGGATCCAGCCAAATACGAACATAGCCAAGGTATCCATGGTAGTATCTCCGTTTCCTTCGAACGTGCAAATCAAATCTTCCACAACTTCAGCTAGATCCAAAGACATTGTTCCCACATATTTTCCGGCTCTTGACTGATCTGCGAAATGAGAATGATTTTAAGTAAACATTGCAACTGAATCGTAAGGGGCAAGTACATTTTAGAAGGAGTATCGACGAGGTTAAAAATAAGTTCTCCCAGATTCGCGACTGTTATTTTTAGAACTGTTCTAGTTCTTACCTTCGGGAGAATGCGACGTGAGAGGAACAATGATTATTCGGTAACGAAAAAATTAAGGGTTATAAACACCTCAAAAAAGTCTAGGGAACACTTAACAATATCTTTAAAATATGAATTTGATGATTCGAACTTATAGAAATCTTTCTGTTTTTGTTAGGATGTATTGTATATAATGTATTCTCAAGAAAACAAAATAATATTTGACTTCTCCAAAGCACCTATTATAAAAAAAATTGAAATTTGAAAATGACGAAATTTGGTAAAACAAAAATCAGATTCAAATTACACCAATCATCTCTTAGAAAATAATCACTCATTCGACCCACAGTTTGAAATTTTGAATACAGATAATAAATATTGGAAGGTAGATCTTTGGGAAACTTTAGTAATCTATAAATACAAATACTCAGGTAGACTCATCAATGAACAAGTCGATTTAAGCCCTTCACCTCTATTGAATCTCTTCGGGGAGCAATCTATTCCTTAATTTTATTGGATATACCTGTCATAAATAACCACTTGAGAAGAAGCAACCCAATAAGCTTTTAATTACTCAAGAACATTTATATTTATATTCTCATTTATATTTTCTGTACATTCATTCGTCTGAAGAAGCACCGGTGTAGTGAAACGCGTTACGAATGCAATTATTAAGTAAACTTCCTTAAAACACAGTACTTGTTTTTTATTAATACTAAAGAAATAGGCCGATAATTTGCAACATCCTCTTGCTCCCTCTTTGAAAATTGGAATGACCTTTGAGACCTTGAGACATCCAGGAGAGACCCCCGCCCGAAGACATCGATTCACAAGTGAAGTGAGAGGAGAAACGGAAGACGTTTTTGTTTTTTTTTAGCAATATACGTCACAATGGTTATGTTTTTGTGGAAACCAAAGATGCTTTATCAGGACGTCCTATAAATGAAAGCAGCTCAGGAGAAATTTGCTTTTTATTTTTCCGGAGGGTCTCACTGAAATAAGTTTGTTCTTTTCTAAGAGTTCATAACTGGTGTAATTAATTATCGCATGTGACATTTGGATTGGTTCCTGGAATTGATTCAATCATTTGAAGAGCTGTCTTTAGCAGTATTACTGGCTTATTTGAAATGTACTGTTGAAACGCACAATGTCCTCGAAGCGATTTCAACTTCTCGTTTTAATCGATCGACAATTATTTATAAACTTTTTAAAAACAGCTATTATAGCAGAAACCTTGTCCATTTTTTATTTTTCTATAATTTTTTCAATATCAAAGCTCAAACAGGTCAACAAAAACATAAATCTTTTAGTGGACATTGTTGGTGAAAAAATTTCCATTCCTGTTCCATCATCTCTCCAAATATCTTCCAAATTCATGTGGTTTTCCTAAGCACACCAGCAAGATAAAGCAAACCAAACACGGCTTTTATTTCAACCTCATTCGTATCATTATTAAAGTATTCTTCTTTATACTTTACAGCTTTTTTTCTAATTTTTATTGTGGTATATTTTGTAACATCTGATATAATTTCAATAAACACTGACCAAACGAAAGAGGTTTTGGAATCGCGTGCACTTCGACCTTGCGAATTTATTATCACAGCGATTTTTCAACCATTTTGTGACATCCTTTCCTTTGCAATTTCAATTTTACCTAGGATCTCGTTAGCTTCAGTTATTTCATCCTGTTCTTCTTGGTTACGTATCTTCGCATCATCGTCCTCGTAGCCGCCTCTTTCTCACCTACTGGTGCTTCGTTACCTATTTGGACTTGCCCTTCAGCCTGATCAATATCTATCTCGAAATCGCTCTCGCTTGCAACGAAACCTTTTAGCTCTGCTTTTTGTTCATTTAATTAATTCCAAAGTTGCAAAAGACCTTTTTGTTTGTTTTCGTAAAAGTATGAAGCCATAACTTTAAAATAATTTCTTCTTGCAAAAATCTAAATATCAAACCGTACGCTCAAAAGTTACGTAAGCAGCAAGGTTCGGTTCGTTGGACCCCAGATCAGTGGTCCTCGGGCTGTGATACGCGTACCCCTTGGGGGAACGCAAAAATTTTTAGGGTGTATGCGGCCGGTCAACAACAAAATGAAACATCCCTTTAAATAAATGACATAAGTCCCATAATTACCATAAATTTCCATATTGTGGCGGTGCTAACTGTAAGTTGTACCCGTTCCTTTCACCCACTACAACAGTTGATAGGGAGAATAAGACACTAGGGAATGCAATCTTGCATCAAAATATCAATCTCGGTATTCGCGAGATTCAGGTATTCTAATCTTGCGAAATCTTGCTATAGTGCGTGATCTTGCATTGTGAAGAAATGGTCATCGAAAATGTACGAAAATTGCTATCATTTATATTTCTATTGGCTCTAATTGTTCTTCAGGAGCAAAATAGAGAAAAGAAAGCATAAAGTATCTAGGGTTTTATCTGCCAGCCGACTCCGAATGATGCATGCCAGATAACCAGCTGAGGAAAACGCCCGTTCTGCCTCGACACTTGTTGGTACTACAGATAAAAGACATTGGTGAGCGAACTGTAGATTTTGTCCTTTTGACCCCCCTGATTCGTACAAATTGATTTCTTTCTTCAAAATTATATCAAGTGATGATGACAAAAGTGTCACGCGTTTTTGCGAACGCTCTTTCAATGCCATTTCCAATTCCTCATCAAGACTAAGAGAAGCGTTCGCCATTTCAGGCTCTAATTTTTTTTCCACTGCAGCTAATGGAATTGACATCACTTTCATTCAAGGCTTCATCTGCAACTGAAGATGTAGAGGGTTTGTTTGGTATATTGACTGCAATATTGTAATCTTTGGTACTGTTCTTGTGTAATCTTCCGATTAACTTTATTATTTCTTTTTTGATTGAAGATTTTGGAGGCAGTTGGAAAGTTTGAACACTAGCAGATTGATTGAAATATACGTCGTATTGGACAGGGTCTGTCAAATAATACAATGCTGCGGTCATAAATGTTCGGCGTTTTTGAGCTACTAGTGCTCCGAGTTCTTCTAACGTTTTCACCATAAATTGCAGAGTAGTTTCGGCAGTTAACAAATCTGAATTTCGATGACATAGTACTTCCACTACCAGTTTTATAGGCTGAAATACGAGTTCTAAATCTGATACAGCACGATATTCTTCGTCTGAAAAACTGAGATTTGTATTCGATCCAAGATTGCAATCAATCAAGGCTTTGCTTACACATTGCTAAACCTTATTGAATGTGGAAATCATATCTGCAAGACTAGACCAACGTGTTCTGCAGTCCAGCACGAGTTGCACGAGTTGGTGATTTTTTAAAAAGTTTGACTAATTGTCTTACTTTTTTGCTAAGGTGACCAAATTCTGTCACCAAGTCAACTTCATCTACAGTGGGTAATGTGCAGTCAAATCCTTTATTATCAATAATGTCATCAAATTCTTCATCTTCAGACTCCTCCACATCTGACTGAGTTACGACTGTGTCTTTTGTACTTTCTTTTTGCGTTTCGGTTCCGCGTTTTGATTTGTAAATCACATCTATAACTCCCAATTGAATGCCGTGAGCGTAGCATAGCTGGTGCAGAGGATTCATGAGTCACCCAACCGTCACCATTACATTGGCCCCATCTGTAGTAACACCTACTATATTATCATCTAATGACCATATTCTGATAATTTCTTCTTCAAAATAGTTATGCAACTCTCTGCAGGCATGCTTTCTACTATGCGCACAAGACCCAAATTCCAGAACATATTTTTATTCTCTGAAAATGTATGAAAATAGGCGCTTCATGAATGTGACATGAAGCGCCTGTTTTTGCATGAAGTCCATTCATCGAAAGTAAGGCTGAATCTATGGTTATTCTTTCTTAGATTCATAAGATCCTGCAAAACTTTCATTTTCAAACTCATGCCATAATACATAACAATCTGTTTTATGGAGTTAGGCGATGCAGGTAATTTGTAGTCACTAGTCGCAAATAATTCTCTCAAGTCTTTCGACGTGCAAAAAGATCAAAAAGTCATGCCATCTTTAGAAATCATCCTTGAAATTCTTTCCTCCAAAAAAACTTTTTGTAGGGACGAAAAGTAATCAGATATTTTCTGCCCCTTCGTACCGGTTGAAGGAGGTAGCCTCACGCGGAAGCATTGATCAGCATTGAAGAATTTGATGGAACCAGAGTCATGTTTTCTGTCACTTTTTGATGAGAAGTATCAATTTTGTGCTTGGACAGTAAATGTACATGTAAGCCATTGGGAGATCGTGCCGCTGTTTTCAAAATATACTTACACAATTTACAATGTACAGTTTGTCCATCCTCTGCCTACAAAAAGTATTTTCATACCTCTGAACCACTTTGAAACTCTTTATAAATTACCTTTGTTGTCATTTTAACCCAAAACGAATAGACCGAGAGAACTTGAACACACAAGAAACTATTTTCAACTGTTATTGGAATAGTTTATAAATCTGTATATTGCCATGCACTCTGACACGTCCAGGCTCGCAAAACAATGACAAATTTACGACAACCGGAAAGCGACTCGCCTTATTCATCCCTATCGCCTGTGGCCCTAGCGCCACGTGTTGCCGCCGGGAATAGGTACATTGTTTACATAAGTCAACAACAACACGTGAAGGCACTGAAAGCTAACCAAATTTGACATAAAACCTATCTTGTAAATCTTGCGAGATCTCGCATGATTTTGGGTGCGAGATTGATCTTGCAGAATAGGTGCGAGATCTCGGTATTGCAAGATCTTGGTATACCGAGATTGCATTTCCTAGAGGACAAGTATGGACATGTAGACGTGCGCGCGCCACTAAGGCTCAGTAATTACAGAGGTTATGTAACCGGTCAGTCACTCCTGTCACTGCACTGCAGCCGTATTACCTGTTATTACAAGCTCGTCTCAGTATTGTGTTATGTTCGTGGTATGTTGTGTTATTCTACGGACAAGCAATCATTTTCAAACAGTACGTCAGTGTATTGAGTCAGGTACGTAAATGAATTTTACAATAAAAATAAACAACGGATAAATGGCTCCTGAAAAAAAGGCCTCATGAAGAACAAAATTGAAATTCTGGGCGATCAACTTCAAAGAATGAAAATAGACTTGAATGTTTTGTTAATAAAGAGCAGCCCTAGGAAAAAATAAAAAACCCGAGAAATTGACAAATGAATATAAAGATAAAAAAAGCAAATATGACGAGTTGTGCTTGAAATTAGGTTTTATTTGGAATGCGTTGTTTGCTCTGAAATTTTATGAAACAATTCTATGAAGCCTTCTCCTTGAAAACGCCATTTTGAAAGCTAACATGGGAATTTACTCAAAGAGTTACAGTACTTTGAATGCTTTTTGAAAGATTTTGAAAGTTGGAAAAACACCATAAAACAGAACAAAATGAAAGTGCTCCACAAGCTTCCTACAAAGTAAGTCATTTGATTGGTAAAAACTATACTATTGGCGAAAACTTAATCCCTCCTGCTACAGCAGAAATGGTGGCATTAAGCATTAAAATGTCTATAAGATTCCACCTATCGGTTAATATGGTTGAGGTCTGGATAAGAGACTCATAATTGCCACAATATTATGTTTAGGTACAATCTTGTACAGTGTAGACCAGATTCGAAGTTATATTACGCCAGCTATGTGAAATTTTGCAGATATAATTTTCTGTTTTCATTCAAAACTGATATGCGACATTAATTTTTTTTTTATTTGTTCACGCTTCGACACCTAGGTCATTAGCGTTATTGGTCATTACAGTATGTATTACAATTTACCATGAGTATATATAATAATTCTGTACATTTCATTCGTGGACTATTGAAATATGAGTAGTACTTATTAAATTTGAACTTTAATGTCTTTCATGAAGGCGAGTGTTTTCGAGAAATGTGCCTGATTAATGCTGAGGGCGTCTTCCAACTTGTTACAGACGTTATGATAAAGCCTCTGCTGTTCGTACACTCTACATAGTTTGATGATGTGCTCCACCGAGATTTGACAATTGCAGATATTGCACCTTGGCATTTCTTCTTGCTTCAAAATGTAACCATGTGTTGCTGCGATGTGACCGATTCTAAGTCTAAGGTCCTGTCGTTTGATATCGATACGTTGATATTCTCGTACTGAGGGTTCTATGTGTTTCAATTTCGAGTCCTGTTGGTGCCATATCCTGTTCCATTCTGATCTTACTTTCAGCTTATATTGGTTGGATATATCGTAGTTCATAAGGGTGTTGATTTCATCGCCGTCCTGGATCGCACTCTTTGCTTCACGATCGGCTGTTTCATTGCCTAGAATTCCACAATGAGATGGTACCCAGGTTAAGATCACGGATTTATTTTGTCTTCGGATCGAGTTGTTCAAATTATGTACTTCAGTGACGATAGGATTTGTGGATGTTAAATCTTCTATGGCTTTCATTGCAGATAATGAATCTGTGCATATTATTGTGGTTTTTGAGTGTGATCCTTCGATGTATTTGAAAGCTTGCATTATAGCTATGACCTCTCCAGTGAATATACTGTTAATTGGTGAAAGTTTGTATTTGCCAGTATGGTTCGGAGCGACAAAGGCACATACCACACCATTTGTTGTCTTCGAGGCGTCAGTATATATTATCTGGTCGTGCTGAGTTTGCGTCATTCTCTGGCGGAAGAGCTGTTGGACTAAGATTGGATTGATTTCTTATTTCTTGTTGGCAATAATTGAGTAGTCACAATGAGGGTTTTTCATAGTCCATGGGGCGTTCGATCTAAGTTTATATTTAATTGTTTGTGGAAAATTTATTCCTAACGGAGAGTGTTTTATTGTATAATATATAGGGGCTTTCAGTTTTCGCTCACGTTCATATAGTGCACTATATCCTTCAAGATAAAGTGTTTCTCGTACTGGATTTTTGTCGTCTGCGCTTATTTTTGCTGCATATGCGCCTTTGTGACAGTGGCATTTCACCCGTTTCTCGACAAAGACTATTTGAAGGACTTGTTCTGTAGGCTCCTGTTGCTAGTCTGAGTGCTGTGTTTTGTATGGTATTCAGGCTTCTAAGTAACGTTTTACTCGCAGAGGAGTATATAATAGCTCCATAATCTAGCTTGGACCTAATGAGCGTACGGTACATCGTTAGAAGCATTGCTTCATCAGCTCCCCAGTTGTTGTTTGCGGCAACTTTAATAGTGTTCAATCGTTTTATGCAGTCGGCTTTAAGGTTTGTAATATGTTTTTTCCACGTGAGTTTACTGTCAAAGGTGAGACCGAGGAATGTGTGTGTTTGAACGTTTTCGAGGGGTGCTCCGTGTAATTGTAGGATACGGTTTCGTGATTGTTTTTTCGTAAATGTGATTACTTTTGTTTTCGAAGGTGAAAAGCAAAAACCTGTCGATTTTGTCCATTTCTCCAATTTGTTGATTGTGTTCTGTAGGAGTTGAAAATTGATTTGTGAGTTATGTCCTCGACAGTAAATGAGAACATCATCAGCGTAGACAGATATTTTAACTGGAGAGGCTATATTCTTGAAGATGTCATTAATGGCTATGATAAATAAAGTGCTGCTCAATGCTGATCCTTGCGGCACTCCATTCTGTAGGGTCTATGTATCTGATAATGTGCCGCCCAATCTTACTCGAAATCTACGATCTGTGAGAAAGTTTTCAATGAAATGATAGATACTGCCGAATATGTTCCAATTTTTCAGTTTTTTGAGTATTCTATACCTCTACGTCATGTCAAAAGCTTTGACAATATCGAAGAAGACTGCTGTAACATCTTGTTTGTTTGCAAATGCATCTAGTATTTCAGTATGTAATTGGATAAGATTGTCCATGGTAGATCGGTATTGTCTGAAACCACTTTGTCCGTTGTTGATCAAATTATATTTATCGAAATGCCACCAGAGTCGTTTATTTATTATTTTTTCCATAATTTTACACATGGTACAGGTCAATGAAATAGGGCGGTAGTTTTCGGGTTCAAGTTTCGTTTTACCATTTTTGTGAATGGGTATAATCGTAGATATGCGCCAGTTGGATGGAAATATATTTTTTTGTCATATTAGGTTATAGATTTTCAATAGTACTGTGATTCCTGAAGGCGGTAACCTCTTCAGAAAAATGTTAGGTATATCATCTGGACCTGGGGCTCTATCCCTACATGTTTTTATAGATTGTTCGAGCTCAACTCGCGTGTAGTAACTTCGATTTTTTGTTTTTCATTTTCCATTTTATGTCTTAAAAACTCTGGGATATACACTCGGAGGCAAAATTAGCGGAACACTCGAAAATTTAACCAAATTCGAAGTTCGATATTTTTCCTAATTCTCAACCGATTTAGATGATTTTTTCGGCAAGTTATAGATCAACTCTTCTGCTTTGTAGAAATTATAAGAGAAAACAAAAAAAAATTGAAAAAAATTTTATACGGGGGCAAAACTAGAAGTGTTTTTTTTTGTCTAAAATTCGTAACACCCTGTGGAATTTCGTGGTCCGAGTTGAAACGTACAATATCATGGTCTGTCAAGACATATCTTCCTACATTAACGCCCTTCTTGTTTTATGCATTTATCTCTATTTTTACAAGAGATATCCAATTTGAAGCGAAAAGTCACAAATTTCAAGAATTTATTTTTAATCTTGCGTAGGTGCATAACATCGGAGGTTAGCAAAAAAATAGAATCAAAATTAGAGAAGCGGAAATCTAACGAAATGAAAATTTTTGAAATTCACTGGCCAATTTCACGCTCCGGGAGAACTCGAAGTACACTGGAAAAATCGTTGATTTTGAACATTTATTTTTGAATTTTTTTGTACTCTATAATAATTATCATTGCTGTCCAAAATTGAGAGCAGGTGTGTATCCTGGCGATACACTCGTGAAATGAAATGAACATGTTGAGAAAAATGTTCATGATGACCCACAAAAAAAAAACATTTGATTTTAGTAGCGAGTATGACCTCCCTGAGCTCTTATTAAAGCGCGCATACGATTTCGCATACTCCCAATGATGTTGTCTATCATCTGTTGAGGTATGTTGTCCCACTCTTCCACCAAAGCCAATGGCAGCTCTTCAACGTTGCCTGGATTCCGTTGTCGAACCCTTCTTCCAAGAATGCCCCAAACGTGTTAGATAGGGTTTAAATCCGGTGACCGCGACGGCCAGTCCATTCGTGTGATCCCAACATCATTGAGATATTCTATCACTATGCGCGCAGTATGAGGGCGCGCGTTATCGTGCATAAAAAGGAAATTTTCCCCTATGTAAGGAGCAAAAGGCACAACATGGGACTCCAAGATTTCTGTTATATACCGATGGGCATTAAGTGATCCATTGCCAATAATCTCCAGTTCTGTTCGTACTCCCAAGCATATGCCACCCCATATCATAACTGACCCTCTACCGTATTGCTCAGTTCCTGCGAAGTTCGCTTGATTGTACCGTTCCCCTCGATGCCTCCATATTCTATCTCTACCATCCACGAAATTCACACAATATCGGCTCTCATCATCATCATACAATCCAGTTTCTCTGTAATGTCGGTAGATTCGATGGATAACCGACGTCGAGACACCCAACATGGTACCGACTGTGCGGTAGGTGCGCCCTTCCTCGATCAATGTAACTGCCCTTGCTACTGAGGTTGGTGGTAAATCTCTCATTCTGAATGAAAAATACCGTTTCGAATCGTAAACAGTAAAAAAATCACAAAACACCGCAACCGATCGAATTTGTATCAAATCAAAGAATGGAAAACTCTCATTCTTTAAACAAGTGCAAATGTGGTCATATACAAAAAAACATGTGTTGTATTTCATATTTGATAAAAAAAGGTGTGCACATGTGTAAATGAAAAGTTTTATCAATGGTCCCAGAATTCGGTTGTGTATTTTAATACCTACCGACTGTAATCTCCTATGAATTCCTAATTTTCACCAAATTAACCAAATTGTCATCAATAACTAATGCAATTCGAACATAAAAATCGCAAACGATAAGTTCGACACGCCTGAGTGATAATAAGAAAATTCTAAATTGATAGACGAATTTTAATGACAATTTCTTGATTCAATGGAATTTTCCAAAATGGTGATTTTCCACTTGAAATTAAATATATTTTGCAAAAATAGAGATAAACGCATGAAACAAGAAGGGCGTTACTGTAGGAAGATGTGTCTTGACAGACCATGATATTGTACGTTTCAACTCGGACCACGAAATTCCACAGGGTGTTACGAATTTTTGACAAAAAAAACACTTTTAGTTTTGCCTCCGTATAAAATTTTTTTTCAAATTTTTCTTTGTTTTCTCTTATAATTTCTACAAAGCAGAAGAGTTGATCTATAACTTGCCGAACAAATCATCTAAATCGGTTGAGAATTAGGAAAAATACCCAACTTCGAATTTGGTTAAGTTTTCGAGTGTTCCGCTAATTTTGCCTCCGAGTGTAGTTTGCGTCAGAAGATTGTTTTTGATATTGTTTTGCCAAACATTCTACTATTTCTTTTTTGTTCGTTATTATATTGTTCGTTTGATTTTTTAATGCTTGTATGTCAGAGAATGTTTTCTTGCCCTTAATTTGTTTTATTTTGTTCCATTTTGTTCGTCACAAAATGTTGCCATGATTGCTTTTTACTTGTTTTTAGAATTTGTCTCGTTAATGCTCTCTGTTTTTTAAATTCTATAAGATTCGAGATGTTGTTCTGTCTCTTTAGGTTATAGAGTGCTTTCTTCGAATTCTTCACATCTTCTTTACATTTCGGATTCCACCGAGGTGTTAGTTTATTTTGTCCAGAGATACACTTTTTCCCTACAAATTGTTGGGCAGCTTCCAAAATGATTTCCGAAAAATTTGTTACTATATTGGTAGGTAGGGTGAAGTTTTCCATTTTTATGTCGATATATTCGGAAAAGGATTGCCAATCTGCGACAATAATGAAATCCATCGCTACGGAATTAATTCGGTGACGTTCTTGATTCACAGACTAGATGATTAGAGCTCCATATGTTCGATTATCTGATAATTATTATTACGAATAAGTTTTTTCAGAAGTTTCAACATGAAAGCGAACCGTATTGATGGAAAGTAATTATTTGTATTGTCGATAAGCAAACTGATTATTTTAGTCACACCTTTGTCGCAAAAAGGGTTAGTCTGTAAACTTTTTATATCACGATCACTCGATATTTATTTTATCGACTTGGCGGTAATTTACGCAAATAATATATGATGTGTCGAAAGATTAGAAAACCTCAAGTAGATACCTTTTCCGGCAATAATGACAACTTGTTGGTTAAAACAAACCAATATGAAATACATTCCGAGATAGGGTTGTTGCATTTGTCAACAAGATTATCTGATACATCACAACTCGAAGGATGACAAAGGGAGTCTGCCCTCAATAGACAATTTTTTAAGTTTCCTTTCAATACATACGGGGGTGAAATGATAAATCAGTGACTTTTTGAACGAAAAATATTTTTTTCGCCGGAAAAGCGTTTTATTTCTCAACATGCAATTACTAACGACATGATTGCTCTTCCGGGCTATTTTATCTTTTGAAGCGATAGCCAGGTGACTGTTGGCCATGTTTGCATCTACGCAAGAAATGAGATCGTCGACGACTATGTTGTCGCCTCCTTTTCGGCCAACTTCCCCGGTATTGATAATATTTTCATTGATATATCTGAGGAAGGAACGCCTTGGATTACCATCGCATGCATTTACAGACCCCGCCCGTGTCCAAACGACCGTTTTATTCAGATTCAGAACGGGACAGAATCCATCTCTTCTTGATTTACTGTTGTTCAACGACCCAAGTTCGGTTTACGATCTTTCTCATAGCCCACCGTTCGGCAGGTCCGATCACGTCGCCATTGTCTCAAAACTTCAACTCTCTTTCCCAATTGCTATTAAAAATGTACCCGGACTATTAAAAAATCGACTACATAGCACCTAACGCCTGTCTGGAGGAGGTGAACTGGCACGACTTGTTTATCTCCTGTGTCGACGTGAACGATTTGTGGAAGGTCTTCTAAGAGTGTCTATCAGCTTGTATCGATCGATGTTCCCTTTCTAGCACTATTGTAGAAATTCCTACGAAACCTTGGATTGATCGCGACATATTGAGAATGATTCGAAACAAAAAATCGATTTAGCAGAGGTATTGCCGGAGGAGGACTACGTGGCGCACAGGAACTACTCCAACCTGTTGTCTGCTAAGCTCAAAGAAGCCAAAAGAAAGTTCGAATATCACCTGATTTCATCCAACAACCGAAAACGTTTCTTCAAATATCTACGATCATCTTTGTCAACGAAAGTAGCAACTCCCCAAGTGAGGAAATCCTCTTGAGGTTGCTGGTTTTTGCAGAAAATCCTTCGCTTCTTCGTTTACTGTTGAGCCAGACGGAGTTCCTAATATGTCAACTCTAAGATTTGTGGACGATTTGAGTGATGTTGAATTTCCTTCTCCTATAGTTGAAAAGCATCTCTCCTGCGTTAAAGCAGCAACGGCTGTACTTAAGAACTATGCGTCATCTCTCTCATCACCTCTATCCGTCATGATCACCCGATCTTTCGCTGCAGGTTCTATTCCATCTGCATGGTCATGTGCTTTGGTCACACCTATTTTCAAGAAAGGAGACAAATTGAATGCGGAAAACTATCGGCTTATCAGTCTCGTCTCTATTATAGCGAAAATCTGCGACAGAATCATTCTCGAGAAAATTCTAGAATTTGCCCTCTTGAATAAAATAATCCCTGAAAACCAGCACGGTCTCCTCCCTGGCAGCTCAATATTACTGAAATGCGTTGATGCTTGGACGAGGATGCTTGACGAGTTCACCCCAGTCGATGTGATACACCTCGACTTTTCCCGAGGCTTTGACCGTGTTCCCCACAGGCGTCTTCTTCTCAAGCTCGAGCTTCTGGGAATTCGTGGCAGACTTCTTTCTTGGCTGGATGGTTTTCTATCGGGAGAACTTTCCGAGTTCGTGTTGGTGATTCTCTCTCATCTGTGCGATCTGTGTCCAGTGGAGTCCCCCAAGGCTCAGTACTTGGACCTATGCTGTTTCTTTTATATACGGCTGACCTCCCCTCAGAAATATATTCAATGAAGGCGGCAGAACAATAATCGCCATTGGCAACCACCGGAAAACAAAACAATCAAAGACATTTGACAGAACTTAACAGCACTAACTCTATGGTTCTCCTTGCGGTGACAATATGAACTAACGAAAAGGACAAGGTATGGAGCGAAATTCAAAAAATGTTCCTAGAAATGTAGGTATTTCTTTTATTTTCACAGTAGTTTAATCCAGTTATTTTTATTTTCATAGAAGTTTATTTCAGTTATTTTATAGAAAATTTATTTATGTTGTTTTTGTGGTGCTATGGGTGTTTTATTTGAAAAAATACATTTCATTTTCACTCTTGTTCTGGTGTTTCCTTCAACAACTTTATGAATTCTTTTTAGATTCTTAAGTTGAATTTTAGGTAGATCTTATCGAATATAAGAGGAAGTTCAATGTTTCATTACAATTACTTGATTTTCAAGTCAAGCCGTGAATCACTAATCACAATCCACTGGGTGAATTTCTCGTTTTATTATAGAGTGGTAAAAACCACAGTGCAATCATACACTTATGTGACTGATTTTCAATTGTTTACCATCGTATCTGCTTATTCTATCCACCATCGTCTGTCATGCGTAATTTGAGCATTTCAACAGGAAGTGGTCATGGTAGGATTATTTTATTTTATTTGTAGATACCAAAAAATGAATGTTCTAAACAGTCATTCGACGCCACGAATGAAACTTAACCAATACATTGCAGGCTTACCATTCAGAAATTGGTAAATCGCAGGTTTTGTTGGAAAATGTTAGCGTTTACCGGTGTTTGTGAGCCCTTCAAAAATTGTTGGTAAATCGTGGGTTTTACTAGAAAACCTCAAGATTTACCGCAATTTGAGAAAACTTCGGAAATTTTTCGTAATATAATGAGTTATGAAAGATAACTTTTGTCTTTCACTTAATGGGTATGTTGATTTGATTTTTGATCAATTAATGAAGTGGTACTGGACTATAGTTCACATAAAATTAATTTCTGTGAATCGTATCAATATTTTTTGAACTTAACCCAACCGTATGAAATGTATTGATAGAAATTTGAAAAATCTAAAACGAATTGTATAAATAAAAGTACTAAACAGTTTTGAAAACAAGATAATGAAATAATATACTGAGTGTGTCATTTAGGATATCCTATAGCAAAACAATATTATGGAGAAGCAAGCTTATTTATTACTTATAATTTTTTGGAACCCTTCTTCTATCTCTTCAAATAAGCAGGGACTGCAACAATTCGGTTATTTTTGTTTGAAAATATTTATACTATCAAATATAAGTTTTCATGGAAATCATTGCTTCAGAATTTTCTCAGAAAACTTTGAAATCTTAGAGAAACTTCACACCCTTCTTTCTAAGAAATTTCTTCAAGAACTAATTAATTCTACTTTTATTTGGTTTATTATGGTAGTGGAAAAGTGTCTAGGTAAAAAAATGAGACTATGGTAAAGGGATCAGAAAATTCAAACAAACTGACAAATTATATTCATCATCGAACATTACTGACGATAGTAACGGCATAATTTATTGATTCTTTCATTTTATTTGCAAAGCTTCATTAATAACTCAAATGAAAAAACTTGGAAATCTGGTGTCGATTTTGAATGGACAAAATTCAAGACGGACGTTATTATTTTTATTACAAACTAATAGAATATAACATGGAATACAAACCAGCATTTTCATACAATATCTTTATGAATATGCTTAGACACAAAAACGTAATGTTTTTCATTATTATAACTTTGCATTTTCATAATGTTAAATCTGTTATCTTGTTTCTTACATCTTCAAAATATGCATGTTACTATGAAAAAAATATGATTCATGCATAAATGTACATATAATTTAAGATAATTCACTTCATCAGCCTAAAAATAATGTTGGTACTTAAAAATTAACCTTGTTAAAAAAAGCGAACCTTTTTCATGGTGCACTTCAGTTTTCTTTAAATACAATAGGTAGGTAATTCTATTTTTAACAGCTGTTTACTTATATATCTCAATCTTACTAACCAACAGTTACAAGCCAATTTTTACCTACTGCTTCTATTGTATTTATGAGTATTAATTCTTGAATGAAAACATTTTCATGGATATTGAAATTTGAGTAGTTTCCGTATTCAAATTTTTATTTTCTTTTAGTTATCTAATTTAAATTCAAATGGACTTTAGAAAACCTTACACCTTCCTGCCTTTGCAAAGACCTTGACATTTTGAAATTGTGCATTGTATTTTCAGGTTTAGTTTCCAAAAATCCTCTCTGACATTCTGAATAATGCAGTACATAAATTTTGAACAATGAAAAAACATTACACAATAAAAACTATTTTAATATAATTCAAAATTGGCTTGTTTGAATGACAAGAGGACTATTTCATTGAAAGAAACCTTGATATTTTTTGTATACCCATAAAAACAGCAGTGAAGTAATTATGTTGATTTTCCTACCTACCTTGAATAATCAATACATTCAAAATCCATTCTTTTTTGAAAACACTATACTGCGTATTTATGTATGAGAATACTGCGGAAAAAAGGCGTAACACAAAAACAGTTCTCGAATATTTGCTGTTACAATATTATTTATTTGAAATCTTATACGAAAATGTGAATATTTTGAGAAATTGAAAATAGCATAACACAACTATTACCTCCAACGAATCAACAAATACTGAACCACAGAAGAGATGACAGCTTATGCGAACGTCTAAATCACGGAAAACATTTGTCATATAAAACACAGAACAAAAATTTAACAGATTATCTTTCTCTTTTTCATACTTCTCATCAAATAAAACTGACTGCCACAATATTAGTTATTGAATAACTGCAATATATAAGCATATCTTCGGAAAGTTGAATGTTCCTACTTGAATAAAAGTCTTCAATGTGCTTCCACATTGTTAAAAGAAGTTAAATAGATAGTAGGGATTGCGTTTCTTTCCGAAAAAGATCGATTTTTGAATCGAATCGAATCGTAACCTGATGATCTTTTTTCAAATTAGCTTTCACAATGTAAGTATAAATCAATTTTATTGAAAACAAGAAAAATATTATAACTAACGGTCTTTTAATCAGTATAATCAGGAATTTAATAATAAAAATTATTTTAATACTATAATATATATAATAATATTCTCAATTAATTATTATTCCTCAACCAACACTTCATAAAAATCTGTATTTATTTCGCTAGTTAGAGTATGTTTGATAAACAGTCACTCAATCAAATAACAAAAAAATTGATGAATGATGACGCACAGTCAACCACAGCACAAATTCATAAAGTCAAACATTATAAACCTACCTTTTTTTCATTGAAGAGAAGTGAGGCGAAGGAGACTAAACACACAACCATCTCGCCAGTTTTTGAGTAATTAGCCGGCAGCACTCTTGTAATACGGGCACCTTCAACTAATTATATGGTTTATACCAAAACAGAAAAAATTGAATGTCGATTCAATTAATCGATCCAGTACTACATATCGATTTAAAAAATTGATTTTTTTGCCTAAAAGAATCGACTTTTCGATTAATCGATCTCAGAACGCCATCCCTAATAAATGGATAATGTTCTATGTTCTAAAGATGTAACAATATTTTATTAAAGCTGATTTTAAACAAGATTTTACTTTCTCTAGTAACTCTTTGTAATTCTATTCAAATTGAAGAGAAAATCAACTAATATAACATAACTCCTAATTACAGATAAAATGTCAGAGCTACGTACTGTTCTTGTAGGTATGTACTTATTTTTGTTATGAGAACTTAAATTTAAAATTGTAAATTTAGCCGGTGGAACTGGATTCATTGGATCACATTTATGCAAATTTCTTCAGAAGAATGGATATGGTATACAAGTAATCTCTAGAATGCCTGGTCCTTTGAATATTTCTTGGAATGATCTTTCGGCAAAAGGACTTCCTGACAAAATCCATGCTGTAATAAATGTTGCAGGCCAGAATGTTTTAGACATCAAACAAAGATGGACTCCTGGATTCAAACAAAATGTCTATAATTCTAGGATAAATACAAATAAAATTTTATCGAATGCAATAATGAATGCAACAAAGAAACCTAAAGTATTTATCACAATTTCAGGTTGGTACCAAACCATTGTGATTTCTGATCTTTCATGAGGTGGACATTTTAGAGTCTTTTTCAGCACTTATTCATCTTTTTCTAGGTGTTGGAATTTATGAACCTGACAGTAAGAAGGAATACAATGAATATTCCGAAGTGAAGGGCTATGATTTCCTCTCCAAAATGTGTTTAGATTGGGAAAAGGCTGCCTTTTTGGAAGAAAATCCTTGTAGACATGTAAATATACGAAGTGGTGTAGTTCTGGATAGAGATGGTGGTATGGTTCAACAATTATATCTGCCATTTTTCTTTGGTTTAGGAGGTCCTGTCTTACCTGGATCTCAGTATTTACCTTGGATTCATATGAGAGATCTTTGTAGAATGTTTCTGTTTTGTATAGAAAATGAAAAACTAAATGGAATACTCAACGGTGTAGCACCTCAGATAATCAGTAATTCGGACTTCTCAGAGGTATGAAATGAAGAATACTGAATAATATAAAGGATTTAACATATGTTTGCCTGCTGAATATGATTCAGAGGCATTAATTTTAATGTATTTCATGTTGAATCTCGATCTGTATAATTTTTTTCTTTTTAAGGCTTTTGCAAAGGCAATGAAACGACCAACACTCATTCCTGTTCCTGAATTTATGTTGAATATTCTCTTAGGAAGGGATAGAGCCAATATGTTAACAAAAGGTCAAAGAGTATATCCAAAGCGAGCTATGGATATGGGATTCTCATATAAATATCCGAATATAGAGGACGCCTGTCGAGAAATAGTACAGAAACCTTCAGAATAAAATTTATGATTTCCAGTTGGAAATAAGAGTTCAATGATGTATTATGCCCAGAGATTGGGAAGAAATGAAGAGAGGTGTATTTTATTAAATAATTAGTTGCACCAAGTTTGGAAGAATGTGATGATATACTTATCTACAGTTGTTTTGTTATTTATTCTGCTAAAATAAATTTTTCTTTGTTCCAACTGATTTTGTATACAGGGTGCTTCAATGAAAACTAAACAGAGGCTATATCTACCAAGATATTCATTTCTAATCAAAACGCAAAAACAGTCAATTTTTGTTTCAAGGGGAACATCTTTTGGGGTACAAAACTTTCCTGAAATATCAACCCCCTAAGCGAGGGTTGCAATCCTTGAACATTTTGAATAGGGAAGATGGGTCGAGTGATGACTCAAAAGAAAGGTGGTATCTTTGTCTACATCGCCTTGAACGAATTTCCATTTTCAATTGAAAACTAAAGGATACAGGGTGAGCAACTGAAAGATAGGGAAGACTACTTCCCTGAGACTATTTAAGTTTCAGTGAAGTAAAATAGAACAGATCCATGCTGATCAATGGCAGTCATCATCAAGTACCATCCTCATCTCGAATTTCAACCCCTAGAGCAGGGGTGACCACCCTTGAAAATTTGGAAGAGGGTAGATGGGTCGAGTGATACCTCGAAAGAAAGGTATTATCTTTGTCCGCATCTCCGTGAACGAATTTTCATTTTCGATTGAAAACTGTAGAAGATACAGAGTGAGCTACTGAAAAATAGAGGAGACTTTCTATCGCCCTGAGCTATTCAAGTATTAGTGCAAAAACAATGGAACAGATTCATTCCAGATCAAAGGCAGTCATCTTTCGAAACACCATTCACATCTCATCTATCTCTATCGCCCGACAAAGATAATACCTTTCTACCCATCTACCCTCTTTCAAATTTTCAAGGGTTGTCACCCCTGCTCCAGGGGTTGAAATTCGAAATGAGGATGGTACTTGATGACGACTGCCATTTATCAGCATGGATCTGTTCCATTTTACCTCACTGAAACTTAAATAGTCTTCCCTATATTTCAGTTACTCACCCTGTATCTTTTACAGTTTTTAATTAAGAATGGAAATTCGTTCAAGGCAACGTAGACAAAGATACCACCTTTCTTTTGAGTCATCACTCGACCCATCTTCCCTATTCAAAATGTTAAGGATTGCAACCCCCTCTTAGGGGGTTGATATTTCAGGCAAGTATTGAACCCCAAAAGATGTTCCTCTTGAAACAAAAATTGGCCTGTTTTTGCGTTTTGATCAGAAATAAATATCTTAGTAGATATAACCTCTGTTTAGTTTTCGTTGAAGCACCCTGTATAATGTGGAAATATCATACATCCAATTAGATATCACGTAAATTGCCTTTTAAAATGCAATAAATATGTATACATAAGATTTCGTTTCATGTGTTAATATTTGAGAATAAAATATAGAAATAACATTCCATGAATGTGCGAGATATACTTTGGCAATATTCTAATACAAAAATTAATTCTGCACCTTGGAGTTAATATACACAATATATATTTCGGCAATTTTGATATTGGCCCTTTTAGATCCAGTGAGTAGAATAATTAATTTTATGATTATGAGTATTTACTTTTCGTGATCATATTACCTACCTAGTATAAGTTTGTAATAGAGGTGAGTTGCGATTTCGCTGATTGCTACTTTGGAGCTGCTACGGGAAATGGGCAGTCGCAGTCTGCTCTGGCCAAAGAAAAGTAGCAGCGATTTTCTGTCGCAGTTTAAGAAACCGTTCAGCGTTTGAAGCAACCTCGATTATGCGCCATGGATCTGCTCCGTCCGGAATTGTATTAATGACAGAAACATTGAAATGAAACCGAGAGAACGGATGCAGACGTTGAGAGGAAGAACGTCATAAAACAAGGGTTTTTCCTGAATTGTCAAGAAAGTGCTATAGTAAAGTACAAATAAGAGCTCTTTGTAGTGACTAAAATGCAGTTGATTATTTTCTGAGATTTTTTAAGCAATAAATATTTCAGTATCGTTTAAATCTAGAAATATCATGACTTGCAGAAACAATAATTTTATATTGGTGGTATCCTTAGAATTGCATTCAATATGGATAGAGAAAATAGGTACTTCTTGCCGTAGATCCCATACTTAAAAATTCGAAAAGTGGGGACAAGCATACGGAATATTTCCGCGAAATATTCTCTAAACAATGAACTTATAGTAATAAGGAAATAAATATAGAATGTATTCAGTATAGGGAACGTGAGTTTGTTTCATTTAATAAAAATCTACTACCAATATTATTCATTTTTGCAATAGCTACTGTTTCCCCATTGGTTATCAATAACGTAAAAATTTCTTTCAAATATAATTCTGGGTAATGAAATTGTTCATTCGTTTATTTTATGAAAATTTTTCTGAATTATAAAACGAAACACAATTTCGTCTACTACGGGCTGTGTTTGTAACAACATATTCTAAAAAGTAAACAGAACTGTCTTATTTCGGTTGATGACTATTGTGAAGGTTAGTTTTACGTCATTTCGAGTAAAATATACTACAGGGCATAGACCAAGTATATAAATATATAAATCATCTTTGTACAGGGTCAATGTTGATATAATTTCCGAAAGGAAGTGATAGAATAATAACAATATCCAAAACCCCCATTACTATTACGAGATAAGTCTTCAGTACTAAATGAATATGATGTATTGAATTATTTGCTTTCGATAGAAATATAAGTGAAAACGATCTAACGGACATGAGTCAAGTTTAAATGAATCGACGGAGCAGTCGAGTCCCGTCTTTCTCATTGGCCTATCAAAATCGCAGTCGCAGTTTATACTCCACTTCTAAAAGCTGGTGAATCGAGGTCCAGTTAAACTGCTCCGCAAAATAGCAGCTCTTGGACACTGTTACGAAGCCGGAGCAGTCGTATTCTGTCGCAGCTCCGGTAAAATCGCAGACTGACCCACCTCTAGTTTATAATGAACTATTCTATGGTTTGGCACTTTGCATTACAATCACATAGATAATTATGTAATTGATTTGTGTGAAAATGCAAATCACAAAATATAATGCTTATGTTCTGTGTGCAAGTGCCGTAGAAATTAATCACTATTACCGTTACCATTAAGCAGCAGGCTATTTGTGATTCATCTTCAATTGAATAAAAAACTTTATGTGAATAAAATTTATAATGCATCTTCATTTAATATATAGTAGGCCTAAATTTTCGAGTTCGGTGTGCAAACGACCAAATTCTGAAAAAATCCATGTATTCTTTTCTGTGGAACATTCTTGACGTTTGAAAATAACCGTAGTTCATAACCTAACTTTTTTGTGGTTGTTTGCTTATAGAAAGAACTAGATTCTGTATTGTATTGGGTTTGATTACAAGCAAATGCAAAAATAAACTGACTAGTTTTGTTTTCGCCTAGTTTTTGTGGATGAACTAACTGTTGCTTGTGTCTATTATTTATTTAAATTTTAATCAACATGTCTGAAGAAAAAATCACTTTTAAACGTATTAAAAAGAAACCTCGAAGACAACCTTTGGTTGCAGACGATGGCGGCGAGGAGGATAACTTAGAAGAAGTAAGGTGCTTGTTAATTAATTCAGTAATTTCTTTGATTATTTTACATTACTCTTCATTTTAGTTCAAAACTTAATGAAATGAGAGAACTGCAAGAATTACGAAAAAGGCCTCATGGGGTTAGTGTGGCTGGCCTTGCTCTTGGAAAGAAGATAACAGTGGAGGAAGAAGTAATTAATGTGAGTGAATACTATTGGGTAATCCTGCATTTCACGCTACCCACACTCGCACCGTGTACTGAGTCGACGAGAAATGTTTCCGAACGATTTGAATTTCAAGCCAGTGTTGCCCTTACCTGAAGTTCATTTAAATTTCACGTTCGTATAAGAGAATAAATGTTTGATCTCTGTCGTCTCACACTTCAGTTTGTTCAATACTTGTGTTGGATAAACTTCATATGCGATTTGAGCTTTACTTGCGAGACGAGCGATTTATTCAAGTGATTTGGAATTTGTTAATTATTTTATTTTTAGAATTTATCATGCGTAGAACAAATATTGTTGACGTTCAGGAAATCATGCAGAATGATCAAATTCGTGAGAGTATTATAAAGACCAGATACATTATATTCACATTGATTCGGTATACATTTCAAAGAGGGCAATTACCCAGAATTAAAAACCGTTGTACGAAGAAATCCTACTCTCTACTTAAATTTAAGAGCACCTATATCTACATTCGTTAAGGGAATTTCTTGAGTTATATAAATCAAAAATTCGAATAATTGTATTTAGAATAAATCCTTATAGCTATAATTCTGGTGTGTGTCAGAAAAAACACAATCGTAAAAAACAAGCGAAGAAATAAAATACCAGCAGAAAAAACAGACCATGTCTGTTCCTTTATCAGGCATCTAAACTCGCATCATGCCTCCTACGATTGCCTCTAAAGTGTGAGCACAGGAAATGTTACAGGGGAACCATACTATCTTGCTTATGATTCAATAAAGGAGTGAAAAAACCTATGGAAAAAACTCTTTTCCCTGTCGCTATTGCATGTCTGTTTATGGTGTGTTAGTGTCGTGTGTACAAAAAGAGTACCAAAAATTTTTCTGCTTAGCAGCTTCATTCTCTTATTGCCATCTTGCACTCCATGATTTCCAGGACTTCTTCACGAAGACAAGGGTGAAAATCTAACCTAACCTCTAGCTGCGGTAGGCATCTTCCCAGCCAATGCAAAGGGCTTTAACAAGAATTACTACTACTATTTTTATGTCAATACAGACAGAAATGTTGCAGCTCAATTTTCACCCCAACTTGTTATGCAAAAAAACTTCCCACAAATGGAGATCCTCCCCCTTTTTGTTCTATGAACCTTCTGTTTGTTTGTTCTATGAACCTTCTGTTTGTTTTATGAACCTACAGTGGTAGTGGACTGCGAACCACTCACTTAGACCACGCAATGATAACTGTCACCTCTTAGGATTATAAGTTATCTGGCTTCGGAGGTTATAGACTCAACCTTCGACGTGGGAAACTATCTCTACTGACTCTCGTCAGCCACCTCCTTTTTTGAATTATTGTTGAAGTCGGTTGAAAAGGAGATGTAGCTTTCAGAACCATAGAACATTGAGAATCATGTAATAGCAATGCGCAAAATAATTCAATAAATGCTTTAATTTCTATTGGATTGTGGAAAACAACTCAGTCCATGCAATCTCACAAATTGTATTATAACGATCGATATCCATTGAAGAACTCTCGAAGTTCTATGATTCGAAAGTCAACATTTAATTTTGCGGGAGAATGTGCGAAAAATATTGAGTTTTTCTCATGAAAAATATGAGATGAGAATAATATGATTATGTTAGATATTTCTTAAATGACTGTGATCGTTCTAAAAAAAATACAAATCTATGTCCTTATTTGTCAAAGGGGGGAAAAGGAATTTCGGCAATTCACAAAAAAAATTCTAAATAACGTGAAAACATTTTTGACGTAAATTTCATAACCGAGAAATTGAGTATGGATGAAATCAAGAAGTTATCAAAATTCGCGAATAACTCGAAAACCACATCAGAAATAACTTATTGGATGTATGAATACTAATGAATCAATATAACTGAGATGTTGTTAGTCGCACCCTCCAAATGAATGAAAAGAAAATTTTGTACAGTATACAATTCTCAATTTATTACCCTGTTATATGAGCTAAATAGTAAAGGTTCTAGCTTACAAAAAAAATCTGGAGCATACAGATCCTGCACTCAGAATGTCAAAAAATTTATGCCAAAGGGAAATATTTTCCCTCAATTTCATCCGTCATATAGAACTTTATTGAATTACTGAAATGTGAGGTCAGATTCGAATATCTTATAAATACTTTGGAAAGATTTTGAAAACATCTTTTGCTATACCGCACTACTCTGTCCAAATGAACTCAAAATATGTATCTGTTTATTAAGATAATCAAGCACTTGCGAAAAATTACGAGTCACATATGGCCCTTCCGCTCCCGAGAAGTTACGCCCCTGATTAAGAGTGTTTACCTATAGGTTCCACTTCAATAATACATCTTATCCTTTGCTATTTCATTTTCAACGATAGGTACTCAAATCTCCGACGTGAGATAAATCGTGGCAACACTGGCTTAAACTTCAAATCGTTCAGAAACATTCCTCGTCGACTCTGTGTACACGAAGCGAGTGCGGACAGCGTGAAATGCAGGATTACTTACTATTGTATTATAAAGCTCATAATTCAATTGAATTAGTATTATTGAATTATTCATAGTAAATCTGCATTTAAATTTCAGAAAGATCCATTTAATATTCAAACTGGGGGCATGATTAACATGCAGTCTTTGAAAAATAATAAAATTAAGCAGGTAGATGATGCTTATGACACTGGAATAGGCACACAATTTTCTGTAGAAACTAATAAAAGAGACGAGGATGAAGAAATGATGAAATTTATTGAAGATCAACTAATGAAGAAAAAAGGAACTACACAAAGCAATGACGAAGTGGCAGAGTCTTCTAGTAATAAATATACAACACCAGAAGAAGCTGCTTTACAGGCTGTTCCTACACATTTGAGAGAATCTACTGCAAAAAGATCTGAGGAAATGTTATCAAATCAAATGTTAAGTGGCATTCCAGAAATAGATCTCGGTATTGAGGCAAAAATAAGAAATATTGAGGCAACTGAAGAAGCTAAGCTTAAACTATTAAGAGAGAATCAGAATAAAATAGATGGTCCTTCACAGTTTGTTCCTACAAATATTGCTGTTAATTTTGTTCAACATAATAGATGTAAGTATTACTAAAAAATATCATTTCTTCTTCTATAATTTTCATATGTTGAAATTTTAGTTAACGAGATCAAAAAGAAAGTTTCAAGAAAAAGAAAGACGAACCAGATGCAAAGACTGAAGAACCTGAAACTAAAAAAATAAGAAAGATGAGAAGGCAACAGATGATTATCATTTTGAAAAATTCAAAAACAATTCAGAAGACACTGAGAACTGTTATAGAAATGAACAAAAAATTCTTTTCAAAAAAGTGGAACTAAATTAACTTTACTGTTAAATATAAATTATTTAATCTTATATGATTTCTTGAAACCACTAAAATTTGTGTGAACAATTATAATAATAAAATTTGTACAATTCTACAAGATATTGAATATAACTAGAACAATTTCAATCTGAGAAAATTAAATAAATTTAATTCAAAATAGAAGTTTTTTTTTTAGAACCACAAGTCCCCGCCATCATCTGTAAGTGTTTCTTGTGTTTCAGCTGTTTGTGTTTCATCTTCACTTTCACTAACTGCCAAATCATCTTGAATTTTGAGATCTTGACTATGAACTTGTGTTGCTGTTTTTTGTAGACCAGACATCAGAAAATCTGAAGGATCATAATTGGGGTCCAGGTCCATGCTTTCATCTAAAAAAAAAAAATTCAAAAAGTACCACTCTGTAATCAATTAGGCTTCACTTAAAAAACAATTGTTACCTCCTTTATATAATAAAGAATCATTAACATCTCCTTCAGTTTGATAATACCCCATACTTCCCAATTGCACCATAGCCTCGGCCACCTGTTGACTATCATCGTCTGCTGCATTACCATCTAGAGGAAGCTCTGCAGATATCAGAAGATCTTCTTTAGTATCTTCAAATTCATGGAGAGGCACTTCATCGAGTTCTTCTTCACTTGAGAATTGTAAATCTGAAAATTTTTCATAAAAATCATTATAAATGATAAATGAACAACCAAACAACAGAATTTTTCTTCCATCAAAATTGTACATATTAAAAAAAGATTCATGACAAGCACTTATCGAGTTTCAAATAACATGAATAAAAAATCGAAAATATAGGGTGGACCATGAAAACCGAAATTGCTTTCATAAACAATAACTTCCATAATTATTGAGTTAGAGCTACATTTTAGATTCATTGGAATGCCAAAGAATGAAATACAAGAATTGTAATAAAACTATGGTATTTAGATTTTCACTATATTAACAAAACTAACTAATACAAACTAACGAACAGAGTTATTCCTTATATATTAGTCTTATTTCCTACTTAATATTACAATAGGTACAAGTACAAGGGTATGTTGGAAAACCCATCGGAGTTGCTCACTTTATGAATTGAAAAGATTGAGTAAAGGAGGATTTAGATCTAATTGACTATTAAGTAACCTACCTGAATTCTTTTCTTTGTTAATCTCTAAAATTTCCAATAGATTGAGTTTTTGTCTATTATTTTCATTGTGTAAAATTTTGAAATTATCATTAAAGTTACGGGTTTCTTCAAGTAAGTAATTAGAATAATGGGAATCTGATTTATGATAATTAAAACTACGTTTGTGCTCAGATAATCTAACTTTGAAATTTCTGAAAGTTCTACCAATATAAATTTTATTACAATCCCCACAAGACAGTTTATAAACACCGGATTAATTACCTTTATCAATTTTAGATTTGCTGTTTTTGATATGTCAGAATAAAGAATTATCAGTTCGAATGCAATATTGAAATTATAATGCGAGAGGAATGATTTTAATTTTAGACTAGGATTACCAATATAAGTTAAGCTGTTGTTTTTGTGTTAGAACTTTTATACTTGGAAATTCATGTGGATAAAGATGTGTAGATGAGCTGTGAATAGTAATATCTGTATGCGACGGCTTATGAAAATAGATAAATCATGTTTGCCATTAATTTTAGTAATAGTTGAATCCAGAAAGTTAATGGAGTTTTCACGATAATAATAAATTCACGTTAGAGATAGAAACAGAAAACTCCATCAACTTTCTGGAGTATGATTGAGAACATGATTTCACGAAAAAATTTCAAAAAGCAATACAGGAAGTATTTCCAAGTGTAAAAAGTTCTAACACAAAATACAACAGCTTAAATTATATTGGTAATCCTAGTCTAAAATTAAAATCATTCCTCTAGCATTATAATTTCAATATAGCATTCCGAACTGATAATTCTTTAGGCCGACATATAAAAAACTGAAAATCTAAAATTGATAAAGGTAATAAACCCGGTGTTTATAAACTGTCTTGCGGGATTGTAATAAAATTTATATTGGTAGAACTTTCAGAAATTTCGAAGTTAGATTATCCAAGCACAAACGTAGGTTTAATTATCATAAACCAGATTCCCATTATTCTAATCTCTTACTCGAAGAAACCCATAACTTTAATGATAATTTCAAAATTTTACACAATGAAAATAATAGACAAAAACTCAACCTGTTGGAAATTTTAGAGATCAACAAAGAAAAGAATTCAGGTAGGTTACTTAATAGTCAATTAGATCTAAATCCTTCTCCTTTACTCAATCTTTTCAATTCATAAAGTAAGCAACTCAGATGGGTTTTCCAACATACCCTTGTACTTGTACCTATTGTATTATTAAGTAGGAAATAAGACTAATATATAAGGAATAACTCTGTTCATTAGTTTGTATTTATCTGATGAAGCCACAGTATGGTGAAACCGGTCATAGTTTTGTTAATATAGTGAAAATCTAAATACTTTAGTTTTATTTAATTGAAAATATGTATATCGAATTTCATCAAGTAACAATTTTTTTTCATGGTCGGCGGCCATTTTTAATTGAGAAAAATTCCAATTTCAGGACGATATTTGTATGTTTCAACTTTTCTACTCTTGATTGAGTCTAAAAGAGTGACGATTACTCAAGGATCTTGGAAGTTATTAGGTGAAACAAAAATTCCAATTTCCGCTTAGTATACAAAACTGGAATTTTCTTCGCTTTACAGTTTCATCAATTCTTTATGGATTTTCATGTTTAATTCCTCATAATAATTAAAATGAATTGAGTTTTCTATTTCATGCATCTTATTCAATATTTTATGAAAAACAAAAATTCCAGCGAATTGAAAATGTAGTGTGCCTGTCGGCCATTTTGAATTATACCGAAAATGAAATTTAATGACAATTCTTGTATTTCATCATCCTTTGGTATTCCAAAGAATTCAAAATGAAACCTCTAACTCAATAATTGTAGAAGTTATAGATAATGAAGGCAATTCTGGTTTTTCGTGGCCTACCCTATATATTCACTAACCTTCTTCTAGAGTGGCGGATTCTTTTTTCATTTTTTTCTTAGCTCTTGGTTTCGAAGTTGTAGGACTTGTAAAGGTCATATGATGTTCACCTTCAACATCAACGTAATCCATTTCGTCCATTGACGATTTCATCATGAACGAACCACCATCAGGTGAACTCATTTGACTCTGCAAATACCATCAATAAAAAGCTTTCGAATTTAATAAAGTTGAATACAATATTGATTAGAAAACGCACCATTCTATCTGGTTCTGTGATGGTGAAATTTTCTTCGTCGACCCCCAACCAAGTTTGATCATCTTCTTGGAATGCTCTTTCTCTTACCAATGATATTTTGCTTTCTAGTTGGGTTAAATGTTCATTATACTGAAAAATAATATGGATGTTATGTTGGAAATTTCAGTTATTTTTACACAAAAATACTGAATAGTTTTTGACAAGCATTACTACTATTCTGAGTGATTTCCAAAATATTTATGGAGAATAAAATCATGATCATGAAATATTCTCCACAAATAGATTGTGTGTTTATTGCAAACAGATCAAAATGTGTATTTGTTGTTGATATACTTCAAAATATCACATACATAAGATTTTGGACATGTAAGATTTTCATACTTACTTCTTCTAGGGTACTTCGGCAAACTTTCACGAGCTGTTCTGCCTTCTCAGTGAATGGAGAATCTTTACCATTGTAGAGAACACAATTTTCCAATATTTGTTCTATGTCTCCAAGAAATTCAAATCTACTATGATATTTATGAGCTGAAAGAAGAACAATTTCTACATTAATAATAAAGGATTTTAAATATGAAACTAATATAAAATTTTCGAAATTTGTTATAATTATTGTTAAAGTTTCAAATATTCCAATCTTACCTGCCACTCTTTTGCATATGGTTTCGAGATCCATTGGCCTTTTCACAATATTATAATAATCCTTAACAAGTTTCTTGTTCACAGGTTTCAAGAAGGGCCATGACTCTGACATGGTTTTCAGTTTTGTATTTATAACATTATCTAGGATGAAAGTCAGTGCTACTTGATCATTATCATCAAGTAGAGGGTTTATGGCCTTTTCTAATCTCATAAGTCTATCTTCCTTTTCACCAAGACGCTCCACACACTTGTTTAACATTCTTTGTGCAGCGATAGTCAAACTACTTTTAGCTCCTGAAATTAAATATAAATTAATTATATCAGAGAAATCAAAAGAGTTTTTCAAGTAGCAAACTAAGGGGGCAGCAGTAGGAATCAACTTCAATAAAGAAAATGAAATCACTTTGATTGAATATGTCACATGTGAAAAATGATTAGTATACGTTTTGAGCCACCTTTCGTTCAATCATTCCTTTGAAATCCAAGAGATGGCGCTTATAATTTCCTAACTCCTAACGGAATTCTTGCATTTCCTTAATTGTAGCATAATTTATCATTAATGAATAATATTTAATTGAATACAAATAAATGAATTTTTCTGTTATATAGCTGTGTCAATCATGAGAAGCTGATTATCACGCTGGATCATTGAAGGATAACGGGTCCGCCATTGAAGCTCCTGCAATTATATATTGCATAGGTAGAATCATAGTAGTGAACAGGAATGGTCTTAAATCGTCTATGAACAAATTAAATAGCTGGATGCCTCAGGGATCTATATTGGGTCCTATTCTATAATTTATATAGATGACATAGTAAACAATCTGAGTAGATGGTATGAAAATTTTTGCAGACGAAAGCTCACTTTTAAACAAAGCAGTTAATTCTGTGGCGTTATGCTCCAAATCAGTTGATTCGAAGTAGGATGCTGAGAAGTGTCTGGAATGCAATGGTTTGTTGCAGACCAAATGAAAAACGCAATCATTAGTTTTAACTTTTTAACCATTCAACACTTGGCTTTCACATTACACCCTAACTCTCATGCTAAACACACTTAGAGACAGTCAGCCATAAACTTTCGACAGCCTTTTTTATGGAAAGAATAAAATGCATTCAAGGTCGAAAAGAAGCATTGATTACTTATCACGCACATTTTCATTCTATTTTAACCTAGTCTCATATTATGGTGAGCATCGGTAGACGCATCTAGAATACTGGGTGGTAAGTGGTAAGAGTAATAATAGACATCCCACAGACTAATAGTTGTCGATGGCATTTCTGCTGTTTGGGCATTCTACCTATTACCAGCTGATAACTATTTCGCTTGCCTCAAGATGCCTTTTTATTGGATCGCCTTGATGCTCGTTTTGAGCGTCAAAATGGTTATGTGACCTATTTTTCTTCAAAATCTTGACGCTACCATTAAAAAGGGGTTTCAGCGTAAAAATATGTCAGTGAAGAACAGTGTACTCCACTCAAACTTTATTTCAAAACTAGGTTTCACGTTCATTTCGCATCATAAGGAGATGATAGTACACTAAGTCTGATTCTACATGGCTCTATCATTTATATACTTTATCTATCCCTGCCACTAGATGCTTCTGACGAAACATCGTCCTGATTGGTCGAACGCTCTAGAAGTGGGCGTGTCTAATCTTACGAATTGCAGAGTACATTGAACGGACAAAGATCCGATATCTTTGTCCGTTTCTCTACATTCTCAAAATCTTTTCTATAGTCTTAATCAAAAGCATGTTGGGCAAAGCTATTTTGAATATGCTTCATTTTCTTTCAATTTGGTTTTAATTGATATTTTAGTTTCGCATGACTACGCCTTCGGATTTATAAAATTGATTTTTGATTGAGAAAAAATGTTTGATTTTTCCACAGCTCTATGAGATCGCCGACCTGAATATTCGATATCAATTTCAACACTATGCGTATACATGTTTCACATAAAAGTCTTCACAGACATAGACAGACAAAAAAGTGAAGTTGATCCTATCAGGGTTTCGTTTTTTTCTTTGGTATAACGAACCCTGAAAAATAGCTTCATCGTCAAACGGGAGGTCATCCCTTTACTCTGAAGAAGTTTGAGAAATGTTTGGAAATGTATGAAGATTTTAAGAGGTTACATTGAAAAATGAAAAGAAAATTTACCCAAAATCTATATCGTTTCTTCAACTTGTGAAGACGTAAAGAACTCCTCAAAAAATTCTTAAGAAAGAATTGTAAGTGCAATCATAGATATATTCTATTTTGTAAACATACCGTTATAGAGAGTAGAGTTTTCAACAATTTGATTCACATCAGCTAAAAATTCTTCTCTGCTCTGATATTTCTTCTGTCGCAAATTCTCCCGTATCGACTGCAGATCCATTGGTCGTTGAATTATCTGATAATAATCTAGAACGAGCTGAAAAAAACCAATTAATCATATTTCAATTGTTTTTCGGCAACATTATACACAATGTTCCGGATCAAGTGGCCATCCTCGAAACTGAGAAGAGTTTTTGTAGAATATGAAGAATTGACGGATATGGTCATATCTAGAAATGTTGCGTTTTCAAGATACATGGTGTTGAAGTTTCGGAAAAAATCTTTCTGAATAACCTTCACAATCTTTGAGACAGTACTGACAAATTCAAAACTTAGGTTACTTTTTACTATAATAAAATTGGGTATTCTGAATTTGTTTGTTAATGTATAAGGTGATATTTTTTCTATATCTTACCCTCCTTTTTTCCATAAATTTTCTGCAGTACAATTTTGACCTTATTCAATAGAGAATTTTGAACTTGAGAAGAGTTGCAACAGGATTACAGTTCGACAAGTTCACAAGGTCCATAAGATTTTGCCAACAAACTCGCATTTTGTAAGCTGCTTAACAATGAAATTGTTGAAACTTGCATATCTAGACGCAGGAAAACTCTTGTTTTTGTTAACCTTTTTCGCTTTATGTTTATTATTGAGATTTATGTGGGGAAAAATAATGTCTCGGAATTAATTTTTTCAATCGGAAAATACACATAAAAGTTTCTAAATTGAATAAGGAATCAAACATTGCGTGATAGGATTAGTGACTTTCTCTTCAGTAGTTTGATTCGGGTGGTAGTTGAGTATAACAAGTGAATCTTGTTATACTCAACTCAACATGTCTAGTTAATGCAGGAGTATCCTAGGGCTCCATACTCTTACCAACTCTTCTTCTGTTGCAGATCAATGATGTGCTCCACTTCAGAAAAGTCACTGCTAGGGAACCTTTTTTAATCATGGAAGGACATCGAATTTCCACAGAAAAGAACATGTATTTCGGCATCACAGTCAACAACAGATTTTGCTGGCATGGCAATGTGTCATCCATTGCCCAATCTGCGCCTTCTTAACTCAGTTTTCTTTTCCGGGCTAAGCAGTACTTCACGCCATCACAGCTTATGATTTTATAGAAAGCAGAGGTGCGATCTGGTCGCAACTTTTCGCTAAAAGGCGGCAGGTTGCTTGTGTTTCTCTTTTCAACACATACTTCCATGGTAAATGCTCTGAAGAACTGAAAGGGTTGGTTCCAGAAAGAATCCAGCTCCCAAGAACCAGACTCGCGAAAAACTCTCATCAACGGACCTCTCTCTATAAAAATACTTTTGTCTAGTGCCCTGAGGAACTTGCTTCCATTGAGCATTTTTCCTATAACTTACAGTTTGTATTCTTCAAAAAGCGAGTGAACGCACACATTAAATTAAATCCTAATGGGCGGCCACATCTGTTGCATGAGACATCGCCTCCTCCCAAGAATTAAGAATAAAAAAAAAATCTAACGAATACAGTCAGCGCTGTAGATCCATAACTTCTGGATGAAAAAGGGGACAAGACATCGAAAAAATAACACCCCTTATATTAATGAAAAATTTAGAATACCTATAATACTATAAAAATATCCATAGTATTGAATTGAATTTGAGCGTATATTTCGAAAATTAAAAAGTTATTCATAGAAATTATTTCCCAAAACTACACCCTGCATCTCAGAAATGAAGCATATTCTAATATAGGTATATCCATACATATTTCACAGGTACTAAATAAGTTTCAAGAATTAACATTCTATCCAGAACTCTGTATATCGAGTCATTCAGATTAATAATAAAAATTTAATTGAGGAGGTTGTTACATGATGAAAATTGATACATTTTTTAATAGCTAAAACAATGGTATTGAAATTTTCACTGTATTGACAAACTTAGGACGCGTTTCACCACGCTGTGGCTTCTTCAGATAGTAGTACATGTAAATTTCATCATTGAAGTTAAAATATTCTGTTAGAAGTATATTTGAAACAAAATTATTTTAACTTCAATGATGAAATTTACATGAGCAACAACGGCCTAATAATGGGTAATATTCTCAGTCCTATACTAGCAGAAATTCACCAGATTCAGAATCATCCATTGTCGAAAGACTGCATTTATTGGTTTATAAATGTGAATGGCAATCTGTTGTTTTACAGGTACAAATAGACAATTAGATTCCTTTAGTGCCTTCATAAATTCAACTCACCCTAATATAAAGTCCACTTTAGAAATGGAAACTGAGAATTCCACTAGCTTTTAAGATTCAACTATAATAATTGACCACAGATATGATTTTTCTATTTAATTACCATTCACAATTCTTCCGCCCATCCACTTCAACATATAATAGCAGTTTATAGCAGTATGATATATAGACTTCTACGATACTAATGTCAGAAAATAATTTCTTGATAGAGCTCAATTTTATAAAACAAAAACGGCCAATAATGGTTATAATTCTTGTATGATTAGCAGTACGCTTTATCATAAACAATTTCAACATGAGATTCTTTCTATAGTTAAAAAGACTGATCGAAAATATAATATATCAACTTATATTGGCGAACCCAGTCGGAATTTAAAGTCATTCTTCTCATCTCATAATTTGAATATAGTTTTCAGGAAACACATCAGGTGTTTATAAACTCTCTTGTAGAAGTTGTGATATAATTTATATGGGTAGATATTAGGATATTTGAGCATAAATGCAGCTTTGACAAACAAAAATCAGAGAACCATACTTTCGATAATAATTTTGATATTTTCCAAAATAATAGTGATAACAATAATAATAATAGGGTGATATTATACAGTGTATGAGAAATGGTGAAACGTACAGATATCTGGGGTACCAACAAGCCAGATTGCTAGACCAAAACAGTCAAAGTAGAAGATTCGAAGTAGAAGATTCGTTCAGAGTACAGTCAGCGTCTGAAGACTGTGCTGACGTCAATCCTGAACTCGAGGAATCTAGTCAAAGCAAGTAAACACTAAGCCATTCCAGTGTTGCTTTATTCATTTGGAATAATCAGATGGACTAAGACAAAACTGGATGATATTCAAAGGCAGAACGGAACGATGCTGACAAAGTACAACAATCACCATCCAAAATCGTCTGTGATACGAACAACTTTGAAGCGGAAAGAAGGAGGACGCGGATTGATGGACGTTGTCAACTTACATACCGAGCAGATAAAAAATTTCAGAGAATTCTTCTCAACAAAAGCTCGCACTTCTGACCTCCACAGAGTGGTATCGTTGGCAGAGAAGGGGTATACACCCCTGAATCTTGCTACCAGTGAAGATCTGCTGAATCTACCGTTCCTATCAGATACTGAAATACAAGAACAATGATCACGAAAGGAATTGCATGGACGACATCACCATGAGATTAATCAACCACACATCGACAAATAAGCTTCCAACAAATTGTTGATGAAAGGAGAACTATTCGCTGAAACAGAAGGATTATTCCTCATGTCCATCCAAGACCAAGTGATCGCTACAAACAATTACAAAAAATTTATGATTAAGGACGGAACATTATAAACAGATAAGTGCAGAAAATGCCACATAAGATCGGAGACTATACAGCATATTACGTCCAGCTGCGAACAACTGGCCAATACAGACTATCTTCACAGGCATAATCAAGTGCGCAATATTATCCATCAGAAACTTGCACACAAGTACGGACGTTTGAATGCTTTCCAGCCATATTACATTGGAAAATGATCAGATTATACTACAATAGGCCTTTTATCACTGACAGAATGGTGACGAATAATAGGCTGGACATAGTGGTGCATGATAAGACAGCCAGAACAGCAATGTTGGTGGACGTCACCATAGCGAATAATAACTACATACCGAATAAGAACAACTGACAGAATGGTGACGAATAATAGGCCGGACATAGTAGTGCATGATAAGACAGCCAGAACAGCAATGTTGGTGGACGTCACCATACCGAATAATAACAACGTGCTGAACAAGTTCCAGGAGAGAAAGTCCAAATACACAGACCTTGCTATTGAGATCAAGCAGATGTGGCAGCTCGATAAAATAGATACCGTTCCTGTCATCATTTCTTCTACTGGGTTAATACCCAAAAGTTTGCATGATAGCCTTAAGAAATTAGAATTGCATAAAAATAGAAATGCAAAAGCTGTAATTCTCAATACATGTAGGATGGTAAGAAAATTTATGTCAAGTATATTTTGATCGAGCCTATTCCCTTTGATTGCTGAATCTGGGAAAGGTAAATTATATCCAGCTAAAAGCTGAGATAGTGCACAAGTCCACGATAATAAATAATAATAGATTGAAACTGAACCTATGGAAAGCATTGGAAATCAATAAACAAAAAAAAATCCAGAAATTTACTTAAATGTCAGTTTTACCCAAAATTCGACACCATTACTTAATCTTTTCAGTTCTCAAAACCCTGTTTGGATTTTCCACACATCATTCTCTTGAATGTACTATTCATCTAAAGAAGCCAGTGTGGTGCAATGCGTCATAAGTTTGTCAATATAGTGCAATTTGTTTTATTCAATTAAAAAATAATACTATTAAGATTACTTTACTTTTTGATTAACTGGAAATAAAAATGGTTGCACATCCGGCATATCCCTCATTTCATTCAAGATATTCTCCAGAATAGTTGACAATACAACAACAGGATCAGTTCTCCTCCTGTTTGCTGATTTATTTGGTTTCTTGAGATAATCACAGTGAAGATCGTTACCACCTCTACGTCTTTTTTTAGAACCCATCGCTTCTTTAGGCACTTTTAACAGAAGAGTTCGCCTTTTCATCTCTTCAGCGTGCTGCAAAGCCTAAAGTTCATTTTGGTTTTCATACTGGATCATAAAAGCTGAGAAAACATACCTTCAAAACTTTTCCTGACAATTTCACTTTAGTACCATCTACATTGACTAGATCTTCATCGTCAGTATTCAGTTGTTTTTCTATTTCCTCTTCTTGTTCTTCAGTCATTGCCACGTTCATTGGTGCTGCTCCACCTATTGTCTGTTGATAAAGGGGACAGGCCTTATTTGTCCTGAAAAAATTCAGTATGTTAGATGATATAATTCTTACCCAATAGATGACTCACCTCATATGCCCGACATTCCCACAAGCACCACATTTCAATTTAAGATCTGGTTTCAATTTCGTTTTCCTTCTAGATTTTGATGGTGAAACTGATGGTCCTGCTTTCACAGTACTTGGAGTTAAAGGTGTAGGAGGAGCACTAGCCACAACTGAAACAGAAAGCTTCTTCAAAAAATTGATTCAAAATTGAGTGAATATTCTTACTACTTTCATTCATTGAGAATTTCTCAGAATTTCCTAAAGCCACCGGCTGACCCAACGCCATTCTTTCCTTCTCTTGATTTCTTTTAATTCTTCGGAGTTGTTCTTGAATTCTTCTTTTTTCACGTTTCATTTCTTCCTTTTGCGCTTCGTCCAGAGTGGCGAATTGCCTGATGAAAGCTTCATCTTTGGTTGTACGGATTTTAACATAGGCATCTATAACACCTGGTTTCCTCACAGTCTCCACCCTGGTGTATTCTTTTCCTTCGTGATCTCTAAATGTTCGTACAATTTTTAGCACACGTCCTGTAAAAAATTGATATATGAAACGTCAGTTTTCTAGATTCCCTTCATTATTTCCCAAAAGTGATAACAATTTTTCACAAGAAAAAACACTCGAACACAAGATTCAGAAACTAATAATTTTCTGTTACGCAAAATGAATTTACCTTGTTGACCATAACTACTCTGATCTGGATTATCTTCATCATCTTTACGATTTTTGTTTTTGTCCTTGTTTTTTTCATCGCCTTCCATGATCATTTTTCTCAGTTCTTGTCTTTCTTGTTCTTCTCTTTCCAATGAAAGCTGACAAAGAAAATGTTATACAACTTTAAAATAGGTGTGAAATCATATATAAAGTTTACATTAATTAATTCAAATAATTATGAATTAGTTATATCATAACATAAATATTACTTTACCTGAGTACTTGTTTTCTTATTCGCCAACATATTCTCGATATTCTTTCCCATTTCTTCAATATCTTCGTCACTATCTTCATCTGAGCTCTCCCCTTCATCTGTACTTAAGACCTCAGCACTTGCTAGCACCCTATTTTGAAGATCGAAAATTCTTTGGCATTCTTCCTTATACCTTTCTTGATGTTCTGCTATGGAAAATCGGTTACCTCTAGAAAATTTGTCCATTCCTTCTTCTCCTGCTTTAGCCTTTTCTGTCGATAGAGTTCTCACCACATCTATAACTTCCCACCGCGATAATTTTTTTATCTGAAATAATCAGATTATGTTCTATAAATACTCTCTTTGCGCAGTCTACCTATATGGTAGAAAAAAGATATCGACTTACCTCCTCTTCTGGTACCCCAAATTTTCTTAGTAATGCCTTGGCATTATTCAAAGACAAACGTCTCAAATCGGCATCAGTACCAGTTACTGTCCTCTTTGGCTGAGATTCTTGCTCTTCTTTACTTTGCTAAAAAATATTCAAATTTTAATTATTTCCCACTTTATTTCAACTAAAACTCACTGTAGGCTTATTAGGTACTCGAACATAACTGAAACCTTCTCCACAACCAGTTGGATCAGCAGGACCAGTCAACTGAAGCAAACATTTACCCTTCATAGCTTGTATGTATGCTCTGGTTGTGTTCCAAGGTGCAACTTTAACTTCATCGTCCATCTTCAGTTGCATTTCTTCATCATCGTCTTCTGCAGGGGTGAAGAGAAATTTCTCTCCATAACCTGCATCCTAATACATTAAAATATTGAATTACTTACTACAAACAAAATATTTGTTGTTGAATAATTCTTTTTCACAAAACTTTGATACGTTAATTCGCCAAGAACTAGCACATTTCTTGTTTGAATTACCTTCAATCTCTGTTCTGCAGCTATCATGCTAAAATAGGCGCAACACTGCTCAGGTGATACCATAGCTCTTATTTCTTCTTCCGTTGGTAATCTAAATTCAGGCTTTATAACCCACCAATTCGAATCCATACCAGTTCTTTTAAAGTCCGCGCACAATTTCAACCTTTTCCTGATACTACTCTCTGAATGTGATGGAAATGCCTTCTTTATGTCATCCATTTTTATCCTTCTCGGGTTATGTTCACTCTTCCAAAATAATCTATAGATGAATACCTGAAAAAATAAAACCTCTTCAATCAAAACTTAAAACTAAGTTTTATATATTTACCTGGAGAAAATCTCTGACAAAATTATTTGCTCTTTTTGAATTGGGTCCTGGAACTTCATAAAGAGGACATTCTTGACCAGCTACATATAAAGCGTCTATTACTCTTATAAAATATGACTGACGAGTTCTAATGACTAAGAAATCGGTCTGGGGTATAGAATGCTCATATACTGGGGCTCTGAAAGGAATACAATTCATGAACAATTGAAGAAACATTGGGGGATTTAATATATTGACTGACAATAAGTGTTGCAGCTTCTAGTTGGTTCACCCTTCAACAATAGGTTGTTTGATATGAGGAGATAATTTATTTAAATAATTTCAAAAACGCTGAAATGGAACTTTTAAGTTAGAGTTAGATGAATCGAGGACACTTTCACACAGTATATTTATGAATATTTACCTATACATATTGTTCTCTGCAGCTTGAATAGACTGTCCAGGATGTAATATACCCAAGAAAGGGGACGTGTGTGCGTACGCTGTTTCACCATATCTATAACTGGGAGGGCCATTATCTTTTCCAGCCTTACGCTTGTAGTAATTCTTGATTTTAGAACACATTCCAACCTAGAAATATTCAGCGATAATAAATTATATCAGAATAAATAAACTATAAGTCAATGATAAATATTTTTGTGATAAAGATGAATGATAAAGCTTGTATTTTATTTCTCAATAAAAATTGGTTGAATGATTATAGAATAATGTTTCTGAAAAAAAAAGGTAAGAAAATCAACAGTTAGTAATGGTATTAATTTACCCAATGCTATGGAATAAATATAACCTACCTGGTTCATAAGAGGTGGATGTTCTTCACAGAATTCAATCAGTACAATATCACCATCTCTACCAGTTAAATCTTCAGGAGTTCTCATGAAGAATACATCCCCACCACCTGATGCCATTCTTTCAGATTCCCTTTGCTAAAAAATGAAAAGGGCTTATGCAATACTACACTCTAAAAACAAATTTTATTGGCAGGTGAACGTCGACAACGCGTCGTGAAGGAGTTTATACTATATAAAAAGCAAAAATTTAGGGAAAATAAAGCATATATATGCTTATGAAATTCGAAAAGGAACAAAATTTAAAAAAATGCGTTCAGCACGAGGGTCGTTAAAGCTCAACCTGCAACCGCAACCTGTTAAGGATACTACAGTTACACTAGATCGAATGAGTACCTTTGCTTTTTTCTTGATATGTTTAATTAATGGAGCTACAGAATGAGGACCAGGCTGAGCAAGAGCCCCCCACGAAAACCTTTTCAATGGTGGCCTGTGGAAGTTACGTAACCTCATTTGTCCCATATGAGTCTGAACAAAAGGTACTCTAAGTTCCACAACCGGAGTTGAATGCTGTATTAAATTGGCACCACCCACTTTGAGTCTCAAGGTGGTTTCTGAAGATCTTGGCATGTAATATCTAGAACAGAAAATTACTGTTGTCCTCACATTTATGAAAAATGGAAAAGCCATATTTATCATTGATTATAGTAATATTTAAACCTTTGAACTTAATATTCCTTTTACCTTGGCAGTTATTATTTAACCACCTTATACATGTGATACTTACATATCATTAGAAATGTTGAATGGGTCTCGGTCTGGAGATTTAGGAGGAGGTGGAGGAGTATCTTCTTGCAAAACATTGATTACACCTGCTTTACCAAGGAGTATCTTGGACTTTTTAACGTGAGGATGGGGAATTTTTACTTTTACAGGTGTAGCTTGTCCTGAAATATGGTTAATTTAAAGTTTTTAATTCAATTTTATACCACTAATAAATTTATTCATCAATTATGAAAGGACACATATTGCGTTATTTTTAGAATTTTTAATAAATGCTAGTTAATAATGAGAGTACACCCTTCAATTAATCATAGAAAACAATTTTGATCGAATTGCTACAGTATCAATACGTGAATCTTTACAAAGAAGTTGAGGTAGAATGTTGAATCGTCAATTGTTTGTAAATTTACTAATCAAGGTCACTCGACAATCAAAATTTGGGAACAATTTCTACAACGAAACACTCGGTTTTAAAACAACTATTCAATATTTCTCCATGTTATCTAAGAGTACAAAGATTAATTCTTTCAGCGGAGGTTTATTGGTAAATATGTATCAATATAATATTCATTATAAAAGAGATCAATAGATGAATTTACAGAAAAACTTCGCATTGGATGTTCAGAGAATGCAATGAAGTAAAAGACAAGTGGTCTTTTTGTATCGAATAAGGTGAATATATGAAAACTTAATTGAAATCTTTAATATGAGTAATCATAGTTACGAAATAAATTAGTAAAATAACTTTTGATTTTCAAGAAAAGATTGAATAATTTTTGTTGAAACTGAAATAAGAAACATAATAAGTATTCTGTCGTAGTGCATTAGAATCATATCAGTTTCGTTCATTTATTAAGATAAGTATTCTTCAAATAGTGCTTATCATTCAGAAGTACAAACAGAATCTGTCTTCGTTACTCTCTAACTCTTAAACGAGACAATGAAAATATAGGGTAAATCCAGCACCTGCACTACTAATACGCAAACGCTTCAAAGATTGACACTGTGCGGGGGTTTAAGCTCCGTAATTATTCAAATTCATTAAAGTTCTTGAGTTAGTAGCGAGTAAATAATTAGTTCAAAATACCAGAAATCTTACCTGCAATTTGTTTAGAAGGATCAATATCATCTGGTATTCCTAATATAATATTCTCATCATTAGGATCTAAAGTTAAGATCGACGGTTTTGGTATATTATTCATATTTTCCGCATCCCATATGACATCATCCTCCCATTTTCCATAGACTAGATCTTCATTTTCCACAGGGAAAATGGAATACCATGTATCATCATTATCGTCTCTCTGCTTATTCAGCAAACCACTATTTGAAGAAAAAAAACAGTTTATACATCATTGCAGTAAAATAATTTTACTTTTACATAATATCGACAACATTTTGAAAAATTTTAAAATGCAACAATCTATAAACAAAAGTACAAACTGTCACACCACAAGGTGAAGCGGGACAATCATTTATCACAAGGTGAGATGTTTTAACATCCTAGGTATTTTGAGCCACGTTTCAAATCATTAATTGAAATCAAACTTTCTCTTCCAAATTATTTGCTGACACATGAGAGAATTTTGAAGATCCAAACCTTCAAGAAACTTTTATCCTTCGAAGTTTCTTGCAGAAATAAAATAACTCTAAGTCAGTATGCGGTGAACATGTTTAAATTGATCAAACTCATGCTCTCTAGAAATCGGCTCTCTGCACTTGAAATGAGTGCTAGTCCTCCTCTAAGTCTAATTCTTCTTATATCTTTTGGAAGCAGGCTCCTCTTCTGCTGAACTGCTGCTGAATTAAGTATTCCCAAAATAGCATTTCATTTCCGAGAACTTTGGCTCTGAAGTTAGAATTCGAGGCAAAAGAAAAGCTTACTATCATTTCACTGTGGCACCTGCGTGCAGAGGACAACTTAAGAGGGAATATTTGGGTCCTTGAACTCTTCCTCAAGATCTTTAGCCCTTCAAAAATGCGAAAAATTGGGGTGTCTGGACACCTCATTTTGTGGTGTGAAGTTTCATCATGAATGATACAATTAACCACATTTTTCTTCTTGCTAATATTGGAAAAGAATGATATACAATACAGGAACATCGACAATATTAATTTTGATTTGTTGGTTTTATTTCAAGTTGTTTGAAATAAACTCTGAGAAATATATGCAGTTTACCACAAGTAAAGTATTGTGCATGTTGAATGATTGTATCATGTGTTGATGACCATCAATTGACGAAAAGGGCGGCGTGAAATGATTGGGACATAATTCAAAGCTCATCTGTTTGATTCTGTTATAGCTTCAATGCTCTTTCAAGGACAAATTTTCTTGCCACACGTGTGTCACCTATAGTAAGTTACTTGTACTATGCCTATAACCTTTGTACAAGTACAGTACAACTTCACTAGTCCGGACACTCGCTATATCGGGCACGCGACTCATTCGGGCACGTCGACGCCGGCTGATATACAAACAATAATAATTTTCCAACCTGTACATGTATGTATGTACTTGTACTACCTAAGAGTGGCGAGTATCGTTCTACAGTTGCATTTTGCATTTCAATCTCGCCGGTGGTGTGCATAATGACTCCAACCAAGACAAATCAGAAAACGCTCACACTGGCAGAGAAATAAAAAATTATAGATTTCATTGATGATGGAATGAGTACTCGTCGAATAGCAGCAAAATTCACTATTCCAAACTCAACAGTGTTTGACATAAAACAGAACAAGGACAAAATAAGTAGATATATATCCAAATCGTATCAAGGAACAGGTAGGAATTAGGGATGGACCGAGCAAGGATATTCACAAAAAACCGAGTACCGAGCTCTCGGCCAAACAAAATTACTGTATGCCGAGTATCACGGCCGAGAGCTCGGCTGGACCAACCTGCCCCTCGGTGCATCCCTAGTAGGAATATTATTTGAAACTTTTCTCGAATTTGTTCTATCCAAAATATTTTGTATGAAAAAGAAAAATTATTAGAGAAGTTGACAATCCTGATGTTGAAATCGCATTGTATAACTGGTTTCTTCAACAAAGCAACGCACACGTACCAATTTCGCCAGACATATTGAGAGCAAAAGCCTAATAGTTTATTGAACAAATCACAGGAAAAAAAAGGTTTCTGGCAAGTTCGGGATGGTTAGATAAATTCAAGCTTAGACATGGAATTCGTTTCTTGAAGGTTTGTGGTGAAAAACTTTCCAGTGATGTTTCCGCTGTGATACCATTTAAGGAAAAATTTCTATCGGTTGTTAAACAGATGGAATTAAGCAAAGAACAGGTGTATAATGCTGATGAATCGGCCATTTTTTGGAGATGTTTACCAGACACAACTTGGGTTCATCAAGGGGAAAAATCAGAACGAGATCGAAAAGTGTCAAAAGACCGCTTAACATTCATGCCATGCTGCAATGCGACAGGAACTCACCAATTACCTTTACTAGTCTTGGGAAAAGCGACAAATCTACGAGCATACAAAAACGAAAGTTCACTACCAGTTGTCTACAAAGTATCTACCAAAGGGTGGATGACCAGACCATTATTTAATGAATGGTTTAAAAAATCTTTTATTCCCGAGATGAAGAACTAAGCCCTCTAAAGCTCTGTTGTTGGTAGACAATGCACCATCGCACCCACCTGAGGAAGAGGTTAATACTGATCCAAACTTCAGAGTTATGTTTTTGCCACCCAACTTTACTGCCGTTCTCCAACCTATGGATCAGAATTTAATTCAAAACATGAAAGTGTCGTATAGAAAATGCCTTCTCAATCATATCATTTCGCATGAAGGCGAAGAGATAACTTCCATTTTGAAGCAGTATAATTTGAAAGATGCCGTGAACAATCTTGCCCAATCTTGGAAAGCTATTACTTCAAAAAATATTAGAAAAAGTTGGACAGCATCGTGGCATGACACTATAAAAGTAGAAGAATCAGATGATGAAAATATTCCACTCTCAGACCTTCAGAAGAAACTCCGTCCAATCAGTGAAAATGATTTGAAAAATATTGCCGAATCATTAAGGGTCATCGATGACTTAACATTGAGAACATTACCAACTGGGCGGTGGGAGACAAAGAGTTTGTTATCGATTTGACTGAAGAAGAGTTTATACAGGATGCTTTAGGAAGGAATATTGAAAACGTAGAGGAATCTTCTGACTCAGAGGATGGTTTAAATAGTATGTTGAAGTGAAACATGCAGATACTGTCAATGCATTCTCCCTGATTATAAGTTGTGCCAAACAGAATAATCTTCCTATAGAAGACGTATTGCTCCTGAAAAGGTCAAGGAAAAATCAGTTCAGATGGCAGCATCGAGGAAGGTTCAGAGTAAAATCGATGGATATTTTAAACGTCATAAGTAATAGCATGTTGTTTATGTACACTAGCTTATATTTAAATTCTATATTTTCTATGAGGAAAGATTATAATTAATGGAAATTCTATAATTTGATTCTGTTTTATAACAGAAACTATTTTTTGTTCAACTTTTTGTTGTTTCTATTTTGAAAATGAAACAAATTCAAGTCACTTCAGAAATTCGGGCATGCGCCGGAACGATATCTGCCCGGACTAGTGAAGTTGTACTGTACAAGCAATAAATTGAGAGAGTTTCATAATAATGCGGTAGCACAAAATAAAAACAGATATTGATTTCTATCTTAGATTATTCAATGATTGTTAATCATCAAAACCTTGATGAGGTGATTATAGTCAAGATTGTTGTTTCATCATAGAGTAACTTCCTATTAGCTAAGCAAAATTATTTCCTTCAGTTTCACTTACATTGGAGCTTTAGGCTTTATCACAGGCATTGCAGTTGGCGGCATTCTTATAGCAGATCCTCCGATAGCACCACTCTTACCAGGTTGACTAAATGCCTGTGCTGTTCTATTTCCGCTACTAGGGACCCAACCGGCAGCGTTTGTTTTGGAGTTTAGTTTTTGAAGTACTTTGTGTTTGATATCATTGCCATCCCATACTACGTCGTCCTCCCAATGTAGCTGGGTGACCATGAGGAAGGCATCATCAGGAAAATCGTCACCCTCTTTAGGTTCTTCTATTTCAGTTACAGGTTCTTGATTTTGCTTTTCCTTCTAAAAAAACGATGAATGAGTGAAAAATACAAGACCTTTTAAATCAATCTTAGTTATATTGCTTTGGGCAATTAATCATATTAATCATTCAATTGAGGTGAATATATATATATATATATATATATATATATATATATATATATATATATATATATATATATATATATATATATATATATATATATATATATATATATATATATATATATATATATATATATATTCATCTACGCTCCCATTTTCATGATAAACAGAGAACGTCTAAATTACATGATATTGTTGTTGCTTCAGATTATAATCTTACACCTCTGAACTTGACAATGCAAAAGGTAGATTTTGATATATTTGATGATAATTCTAAAAGAGAAAGTTGGATGCAGAAGGAATTACACGGAAAGTACCTAAAGAATTGAAAAATGATTATATTGATGAAATTGCATCGAATAAATGGTTAGTATCTGGAGAATTGTTTGCTGAAACAGAAGGCTTGGCAATTGCGATCCAGGATCAGGTTGTTTTCACGAGGAATTATAGAAAACACATCATCAAACAAAATATAGATGATTCTTGCCGTAGATGTTTCTGTTCTTCAGAAACAGTTTTTCATATATTATCATCTTGCTCAGTCCTTGCTTCAACAGATTATTTAGAAAGACATAATGCCGTCGCTAATATTATTCATTTTAATCTAGGAATTAAACATGACCTAATTCCCAAAAAAAAATTTCACAAATATGAACCTGAGATTATTTGTGAAAATGACAAATATAAACTTTATTTTGATAAAACAATTCTTTGCAAAAGAGCTGTAAAACACAATAGACCAGATATCGTTCTTAGTGATAAACAGAATCAAATAACATATATAATTGATATTGCTATACCCGACACACATAATATACAAAATAAATACAATGAAAAATTTCTAAATATATGATGCTTGGCGACGAGATTAAAAAAATGTGGAAAATGAAGAAAATATTTATTCTACCGATTATTATTTCTACAACAGGCGTTATTCCTAGAAATCTTCACAAAAGTATTGAGATTTTGGGTCTGAAGAAAAATTTGTTTGAACAGTTACAAAAGATAACAGTCATCAAATCTTGTAATATTCTTCGTAGGTTTCTTTCCGAAAATAATAATGAGGTAGAGTCATAGGTTTTCTCTTTAGTTTATACTGCTCTGAATCTCATTTCATATTTTATTTATTTGTTTATATAAATGTAATATAATTAACTGACAATTTTGTCATATTTATATTCAGAGCAGTATTCTATTCGATCGTTCACCACTTCACACAAAGGAAACTATTAATGAGTAACATTCAGTGTTACTTGACTAAGGTCCGTACACTGGATTTTTTCCGGGAGAAAGCCTCTGACACTACTCGTTGGTATATTGATATCATTGTCTGATGATGCTATAGTATGTATATATTCTGGTAGATTGATATATTCTCATAACATTTAACGTTATCCTAATATATAATTACTCCAGGATATGTTTTGATTATAATCATTGCCTGGCAATGGTATTAATTACCGGGTGGTGGATTTATATTTTTCATGAAATCAGTTTGATTGCATGAACAGATATATGGCAACTCGTCGGGGTAAAACCCTATATATATATATATATATATATATATATATATATATATATATATATATATATATATATATATATATATATATATATATATATATATATATATACACCCACCATCAAATAGATAAGAGAAATGCTCAAGGGCCGGATGATAACGGCCACTTTTGGAGACACTGAAATATCGGAGTCAGCAGTGGAAGGATGCCCTCAAGGAGGTGTCATATCGCCGCTACTACACGTACCAGATCGGAAAACATAATTAGGGGTGAGTTCTCAGTAGTACGTCCTGCTGCAAGGAACCGCAAAACAGCTAAAGAATGCTTCGATATTTTTTTTGATGAGGTAACTATTACCAGTATTATAAGATATACCAATCAGCGTCTGGCTACTATTTGGGATCTTTATGATGCCAAGCACAAATATGTGGTCATAGACCTATGGAAAACTAATGGTTTTGGTATTGATATATTCAGAAGAGTTATGTCTCTGCAAAGATTTCAATTACTATTCAGATGCTTGCGTTTTGATAACTCTGAAAACAGACATATTAGGCTACAAATTGATAAATTCACCCACATTAGAGCATTGTTCACTGAGTTATTCTCCTAGCGAGTACGTCACCATAGATGAACAGCTGCCTGCATTTCGTGGTCGATGTCCTTTTCGAGTATATATGCCAAATAAACCTTCAAAGTACAGATTGAAAATGTTCGCTTTAGTTGATGCAAAATCATATTACGTGGTGAATATGGAACCATATGCGGGTCGACAACAAGATGGCCCATTCCAAGTATCTTATTCACCGTTCGATGTTGTTGACAGATTAGTGGCACCCATCAGTCAAACTAACCGAAATGCGACTTTCGACAACTGGTTTACCAGTTTTTAGCTGATGACCCATCTGTTGAAAAATCACAAACTTACTTCCGTTGCACCATACGAAAAAATAAAGCTGAGCTTCCACCTGGGTTTGTAGATACTACAAATCGATGTCTTTTTTACCAAATTCGGTTTTCAAAAGGACACTACCATATTATCATATATACCGAAGAAGAAAAAAGTAGTATTGGTTACCTCCACGCTTCACCAGGACGATAAAATAGCTGAAAGAACTTGAGAAGCGAAAAAACCTAAGATAATAGATTTTTATAATTTCACCAAATGCGGAGTAGATGTGGTCGACGAACTATGCGGAAATTATGACGTATCACGTAACAGTAGAAGATGGCCACAACCATTTTTTTTCAATGATGAACGTCGGGGCTATCAATGATAGAATAATATATCAAAGCAACACTAAGAATATACAAAAGAAAAGAGAATTCCTTTTGGACTTGGGCTTGCAGCTTGTGCAAAAGCATCTTCTGTCTCGTAAAGATAATGAGAGGTTGCCTAATCAATTAAAAAATTCAATCAAATCTTCATTGAATGGAAACGAATTAGAACCGAATGAAAGAGACCCAAAACGCCTGAAAACTATCGTAAGATGTGGAATGTGCCCCAGGGGTAAGATAGGAAGTGTGCCAAATGTGAAGTTTTTTGTGTATGGAGCATAGTCTTATTCTATGTCAAAATTGCTATCAATACTATCAATACAATCACTGTGAAATTTTTATTGTTCAATATTTCTAGTTCGCGTTTTTCTCTTTGATTGAATCATATATTTTAGTTCATTTATTTGATATTCAGATTCTACTGAATGAATATGTTTGTTTTATATTCTGAACCGAAGAAATGTATGTTTAATTTTTCATTAAAATTATCGTGAAATTTTTTTTTTCTCTTTTATATTCTGCAGGTGGGTGAATCAAATGCACTTTTTTTCTGAAAGAATATGGTATCTGTTAACGCAGTCAATTATCAAATTCCCGAAACAAATTGTGAAAAACCAAATGGGGTAAATTTCACTCCACCACCAAACTTGTAACATAAGTTCACCACACCAACCCGGTTGAATTGATTTTTCACTTTCCACTTTGAAAGTGAGCCAAAAATTTCGAAAAAAACCTACGTACTTCTCTAGCAGTTATTGTGTAGAATTAAATGAAAAAAGTGGCTAATTATAATTTAAAAATTACAGGAACTGTTTGTCCGGCCGTGGAATTCGACAGAGCGAAAACGTCATCAGAAACATGCTGTACAGCCGCCATTTTTAAATTAATCGCACTGAAAAATTTTGTAAATAGTAAATAATATATACGGGGTGTTACATAATAGTATGTCATAACTTGAGGGGGTAAATCTACGTGCAATTTCATGGAAAAAAAGTTTATGTAAACATAGGTCCGCAAAAGCTTCGTTACGAAGCTACAGGGTGTTGAAATTTCAGGAAAAAATTGTTTTTCCTTCAAAACTCTTGCAGTTTTTGAGATATTCATCCCAAATTTTGAATGCAAATTATTTTTTACACCCTCCATCATTACACGTCCTCGATTTTAACTGAAATTCACAAGGTGTTCTCTTTTCCGAGGCCATGTCTCCTTTTGCCCATTCAAACTTTTTTGCATTACGCCACTGATCAGCGTACAATCAATTTTCGCCATCTTCGTTCAATTTAGAAACTTTTTTGACACTTGTAATTTTTTCGTCTCTCTAACCGTTTTCGAGTGAAAAATTATTGAATTTGAATTGTATGTTACTCGCTAAATAAATAAAAATAATAGAAATACTCAATAGGCCCAAAATTTGCTTTTATTTTGATAGCTCGTCTTCTGAGACTCAACTCATACTTATTCAATATCAAACTATATAAATTTCTGGAACTGTCCTCCGCCTCTGGCCTTCGCATATTATCACGCACTCTTTGAAATATTCATGGGGTATTTCTTATCGTGCCACAAGAGGTTATTATTCGATTTCTCAATTCTTCTACAGTTTTCACTCGAGTGGTATTAACTAAACTTTTGAGATATCCCCATAAGAAAAAGTCTAAACTATTTAAGTCTGGGGACTTAGGAGGCCATGGTTCTGGCCCACCCAGACCTATCCATCGGTTGTTGAATGTATTATTCAAGAATTCCCTAGCTTCTCCAATAAAATGTGCTGGTGCTCCGTCATGCATGAACCACATTATTCTCACCAAAGGTGGCACATCTTCGAGCAATAAAGGTAACTCCTCCTCAAGAAATTGCCGATAAGCGGGACCGTTTAGTCTGTTAGGCAAAAAAATGGCCCAATTAAATAATTTCCAATTATTCCGACCCAGACATTTGGTCAGAATTGTTCTTGATGATGAGATTCTTCAATCAAATGGGGGTTTTCCTCAGCCCAGTAATGATCATTGTGAATATTTGTGAGAGCAGTTCTCGAAAAGTTAGCTTTGTCTGTGAACATTATTTTACTATCAAAATGAGCATTTTCTCCAAGAACCATCGGCAGAAATTCAGTCTTCAAGGAAAATTTCGAGGAAGTAGAACTTGGACGCGTTGAATATGAAACGGGTACAATAAAAAGTTGTGATGAATCCTCCAAACTAGAATATGTGAAATATTCAACTGATTTCCAATTTTTCTTGTACTCACATGAGGATTCAAATCAATACAATTCAAAACTGCTTCCTCAATATCTGGAGTTCTCATAGTTTAAGTTGCACCTTTTAAATGATTATTTGCAGTAAAAGTACCAGTTTCCCCTCAACCTTCTGTGGATATTTGAAAATGTTCGCATGTCTGGTGTTACTCGATTTGGAAAGCGCACTTGATATAACCGCCTAGCTTCTGTTGTTTTTTTGCGGACCTATGTTTACATAAACATTTTTCTTAAAATTGCACGTAGATTTACCCCCTCAAGTTGTGACATACTATTATGTAACACCCTGTATAATAAATACTCTTAATTGGATTCTCGATTTATTTTTTAGTATCTCTAAAAAATTTGTGAAAAAAACTATTTTTCCCCCTATACAGTGGCCTAACTCCTTAAGCAACTAAAAATACAGCTGTTTTGTCTCTTATGTATTTTTCGTATAAATTGCTTCATTTTGAAGATAAACAATTAAAACTACTTCATTGCTTGTCCCTGGGACAACAATAAAATTTTAAAAGTAACAAACTATAATGTCAACATTCCAAAGGCCACTCAAAAACAACATGATCATTTTTATTAGTTTTGGAAACCAGTACTGCCACGGAGGTCTCTTCATACTCGTTCAGAAAAAAAATTATCAACTAGTAGTTAATTACTGATAAAGTTAATCACATATATTTCTAGAAATTTTTCATCCTAAAATTGATTGACGAATTGCTTGCAACAATATTTCAGATTACTTTGCAGATGCCCCTGTATGTATAACATCAAAGTTATTTGAATATTTGTCATATGTATAAGCATCAGTTCAATGATCTCTTATATATTAAAATATTTAAATGGAACTGAACTCACTTGAGACACTTTAAAGCCATAATCGAAATTTTCTCCAGTCTCTGGTACTTCAAGCATATCATACCAAACTTGGGCAGGTCCAAATCTCCAATCTGCTGCTTTAGGTCCTGTATCATCTTTGGCTTGATTATCTTTTTTATTATCAACAGTCTGTTGTTCTAATGGCTTTAGGAGTTTCTCCTGAAAGATAAATTTCCAAGTTCATCAACTTCCAAATGTTTTTCTAAAACTCTTATTTTTACCTCATCATCACTTCTGCACTGGTCAGGTGGAGGATCAGGAGCATAATCAATGAACCATCCCCTTCTTTTTGGCTTTTCATCTTCAGAATTTGAGTCAGAGTCGTGTTGATTTGGATTATTTGACTCTTTGCCTTTCTTCTTCCTTCTTTTTTTTCTGACATTTTTCCAAATATTTGGCAAACTAGTTGGTTTCCCAGGGCCAAATAACCTTGAGAATCTCAAGACCTAATAGACCAAAAAAATGTGTATGTAGATTTAATGCGAAAAAAAATAACCATGAATGAACCATGAGTTAGTAATCTAAATGCAATATATGAAATTTATTTTTTATAGTGTATTTGTTCACCTTTCCATGCCTAAAATCTGGAAACAGTTCGGTAACATCAACATCTGCATATTTGGAAGGTAACATAGCAGCTAGTGGTGTATCCAATTTCTTCTTATCTGCCTCCGAATTAGCAGATTCACTAGCTTCTGAATCAAAGGGTGCTGGAGGTGGTGGCATAAGAAAATCATCTTTTCCATGTTTGATGCTATCCTTTGATTGTACAGAATAATCTGTCTAAAAATTACAATACAATATAGAGTAAATTACTTCTTTCTCATCTCTACTTACATCTATTTCATCATCTTCAGCAAGTTCATTAATATCCGAAAAATCAACAGCTGAAGGTGATTTGCTCTCCTCTGTAATGAAGCAATATAAAAAGTTTTTTCACCACTGAAGAATGAATATTACCTGAGTCATATTTGGATTGATTAAATTCACAATTCTGACTACTATATGCACTATCTTCATCGACAGAACTGTTGTTGTCTTCAGTGAATACTTCTTTTAGAAAAGAACCTAATCCAAGCCTGAAAGAAGCAAATAATTCAATATTGAATTTGAACTTAGTTCAAATGCTTAGTTAAGTAAATATATTGAATGCTTGCTAAGATCATTTTAACTTACTTTCCAAGAGAAGAGAGATATTTTTGAGACTCTGAATCAAAAACATCACTTTCGAGTTGGCCTGACTCGTCAATATTACCGAATAAAAATCCGGTAAGATTAACGCTATCATTAAGATCACTATTGTCATCATCACTATCACCCATTGTAACAGAACTTATTTTTTAAAACCTTCGAATCCAGAAGTTGTATGTTGTTTTTGTTTGTTGAATTCTTCTTGAAATGTCATTAAAAAAACATAACCACACATTTGATGAAAGATGAAATGGTAGGACCAAGAATACCACACTTAGGACGCCAACTAAGACTAAATCTAGGGAGTAGGAGTGTCCAAATTCTGAACGAAAAATTTCCATAGAATCAATAAATGTTTCCTGTCGCTGCCTAAGAGTCACATTTTTTGAACTAATGAAATTAACGCATACTTTCTTGAACCCTGAACATATCTATTGGCAGAGGAGATTGAAGTTTCACCAATAGTATAGATTGGCGCATAGCGTTTGTAACTATGAGCGAGCAAAGGTGTAATGTTACATTAATCTTTGTACACTTTTCCCATACAAAAGTCTTAGGCTTAGTTGAACATCCTGAATATAGTGTTCTTGGGTAGAACCACACAGAAAACAAAAAAAAATGTTAGGCCTTGCATTTGAACGAGACAATGTGATTTACCCAGAGAAAAGTATAGTGTCTGTTCTGTGGTGTGGATTTACCTTAGAAAATATATGTTCTTTATGGAATGTATGGGTAACGAGAGATCTGTTGAATAGGAAATTGATTGTTAGAGTGTCAAGCTCAGAGAAAAGATCTGTCTATTCTGTGGTCAAGCTGTAAGTGCAGAGAAAAGATCCTGTTCCGTATGTAAGTGGTAATAGTTCAAGAATCGCCCAGAATGACGCTAGCGCTACAACCGTGAATAAAATGAATTTGTTGTAGTAGACGGACTGAAGTGCACCGAGTTGAAAACTAGTATTTTTGTTATCATTAAATAACACCGCAGCAACTGAAATCTCAACTTTTTACGTAGTCCAAAATAATTTAATAAATACAACTTTTAAATTTATTTTATTTCATGTAGGTTAAAAGTGAGAAGTTATCGAAAAAAGTAAGAAATTAATTTTATCCGCACATTATTGCCCATATAAATTTAGCTACGTTTTAGCAACTATAATTTATTTTTTCTGAAGCTATTTTTGTTATCATGCCAGGTGATATTTTCCGTGTGTAAAATCAATTTTGTATGGTGACTTTATATTTTCCTACAGAAGTCACGCTTTCATGTCTTAAAAGACTGTGCTACCTATGGGCGGGGATATGGCACTGAAGCTGAATATCTCCAGAAAGTTTTCGAATGAATCCTCATGCGGTGACTATTTTTCTAACACTTACCTTCACTGACCACAAAAAAATTATTGTTATTATATTCTGGGTGCAATAAAATATCTTAGAATACTGGGGTTCTCCTCAGTTGAAGGCAAAGATGATTTATTATTATTCTATATTAGTTTATGTTGAAGGTCTGATTCCTACGGAGATCGTTCGTTTTACTTGCCCATAATAGAAATTATATATTCAAATTTTCATCCAATAAATAACAATATATACATTTTTCTTGTGTATATAAAACATTGAAATGTTGTTCGTATAAATTAAACTATGTAAACTGTAATTTCAGGTTAATTTATTCCGAGTTTTTTTCAATTTCTCGTAAAAGATGGGCATTATATATCAGTGGTAATGGAGAGTTCAGTCACAGTGCTGTCATTTCAATATTACTCTATGCTTAACTGAGTAATTTCCTTCTATATAGCCGCGAAAAAGATCAATTTTTAAACTCGGTTTTGCTCTTAGTCTAGCTGTTTGAGTTCTTTTTATATAATTTATTTCCGCTCCTTCTGGTTCGGCAATCCTGTGTGCCAGAATTATTGAAATTTTGTATGGCCTTATTGTATAAAATTGTAGCAAATTTCTACATGTTTGCAGGTATCCAATCTATTTATAATAAAAAAATTCTAATTAAACTAATTATGGAATGCTGAAGCTAAAAACTTGAATAAGTTCACATAAATTAATTCAGGAGTATTGATAAATCATTTAATGAATATTGTAAATAAAACATTTAATCCATAATTATTTGGTATATAAATTATTAGACATCTCTGATTTCTTAAATAAAACATTATAAAAGCAAAATCAAAAACGTTAAACATAAGTTATTAAAATAAAATTAACAGGAATATCACTATAAAAGTACAAGAAAAAATATTCTCATCATTTTAAAATCTAGATCTAATACTAATTAGAAGCTGCTTTTTACATAGACTTAAGAATATCAAGAATCAAATGAAATGTACAGTAAGTCCCAAGTTTCCATCAAATTGATTTCTCCCAGTAACTCTACCTTATGCTTCTTTTTGGATGTTGCTTCAAAATTTATGAACATACAAAAATTGCAGTGCCTTTTTAGCACTCGCAAAATATTGCCTGATTTAAACAAACAAACTTGGGACACTTTGTATTCATATTACAAAGATAATACCTAGACAAAATACACACGAAAATTATTTCAACTAACCATCGAAAAAATGAAACAGTTTTATAATTATACATACATCAGGTAAAAATGTTTTCTGAAGTTTTTTCATGAATTTATAATCTCCTAGGTAAAGCTTTCATTTCAATAATGATGATATATACATAATTTAATATATCTTTCAGTTATACAGCTTTTTCTTTGAATTTTTCATCAGGCAAGTTGAAATTTTAATTTATTTTAGTTCGAATTTGAACCAGGCACACAAATATCCAAGGAAAATAATATTTTATGGGAGTTAGTTTTACTTTTAAATTGTTCAATAATATGATATGGTTTTGAGGTTATAACACTTTACAATTTTAAGAACAATATAAATACATCATAGGTAGATTACATTTGAAAAATCTAATGTCTCACAGTCATTCTTGAAAACAATATAGATTTAACATTTCATATATTTTGAATTGTTCTTTTCCTGAGAGAACATCTTTCTTGATAGTTATTGATTATTAATTAGGTACTTTTTCTTGCTGTTTTCACTGTACATAAATATATTTGTGTGGCTGGAAAGCATTTTGAAGCAATACTATTAATAATGCGATCATTCCATTAAGACTTTTATTTCCACAGCAACAGGCAGTCTACACACTCAAAAGAAAAATAGAGTAAGGTTCACTTCACGTTTTCTCAGTCTTCAACTTTATCATCATGTGTAAATCAATAAATTGTAATGATTCATTGGAAGTTCAAATATATCTAGAAGTAACTTATTGACCAGGCTGTGTGATTTTTTGAAATGTCCATATTAAATTAGGTAGTTTGTTTTGATGTAATTGTTTTAATTAAAATTAAAAACATTGAATTTTCACCATATCCATCTATTAAATAAAAAATATAATTTGTTATTTCAACTTTGTGCTTTGTTGTTCATATAAAACCTTGAAATCTCAATATAAAGAAGTGTATAAGAAATGAGTGTGAGCTGCCTCTATACTCAAGAATCATAACACATTATTTATGTTATTCTTGTAAAATCTACTTATCTTTCTTATTCATCAGATTTATAGGTTGACATATGGACACATATGCTTTTAAAACAATGTATTGGTCAGATCACAGATGAAGAGCATTCAACAGCTCTAAAAGTAAAGGAGCCTGCAGGCAACGAACTGGTTGTGCCACAAGTCAGCAACTCTGGTAAATGATCTGTTGTTAAGTTGACATCCTCAAAAATAAAGTTGACGACAAGATTTCATACAAAATCGATGCTCTGTGTTTGACAACGAAGTTAATTGTCCGAAGGTCCTTTAACATATTTTTCTCACATCTTATGGAAACACTAATTTTGAGTTTCTTTAGCTGTTTTTAAATGTATTCATATAATTTATAGTATCAAATTAAATGGAATAGTTGCCAGTATTATACCAAGAGATTAAACTTTAGCTGCGTTCTTTTAGATTCTTTAAGTATGTTTGAGAACTGTTATGTATGTATATAAAACCGACAGGTGTGTAACATGGATCGTATTGATGACAGATGATAATTTTCATGCATTGAATAGGAATTAACAGTAAGCGGAAAATGATTGATCAGGGTTATACAATTTCTCTACCTGCGTTATCATTTCCCTTTCTTGAATAAAGCATCGTTAAAATATTGATTGCCTCTAACTGTGAATTATAGACATTGGTGCTTAAGCAGTTATTCATCATTTAGTTCAATAACATATCATTAAGAGAGACAGCTACCTATAGGTAGGAACTTCTTCAATTAGAGTATTTCCGTATCCATGTACAAGCATATACTTCGCCAAAACTTGTCAAACAATGACAACTGACAAGTGGAAAATCACCAATTCTCAGTTGATATCCATAAGATCGTGAATTATTAAGCATTGTCACATATATCACCCCTTTCTGCCAATGGAATTGTTACAAGTAACACAGCAGAGAAAAATCGGATAAAATTGACTACAAAAATTACTTATTGTATTACACAGCACTTGCACTTGGGTTTCTTTTTTATTGTTATATGTTCTACTTGAGAGGCATCACCGTCGGGTTTCACAGTACCTCTTTTCACATCAACAGCACCCGGAGAATTGTCAGTTTTGTCCTCGGTTTTGCTCACGTTACCGTTGGCACTTTTTGGCGTGGATTCCAGTTGGGCAAGCTGTTGTTTCTTCTCCGGAGATGTTGATACATTGTTAGTGAGATGATTCTGCTGGTCTTCTTGCAGGGAAGAATTGCGATGAGGATCGCTCGACGTCGGGGTTATGGGCTTGCCTCCCTTGATTAATTCTACTATCTCATCGGCTTCTCTGCTCAAGTCTCCACCTGGACGAAACGGATTTTCCCAACCACTTTCAACACTGAAACAAGGAATATTGAAAATGTTAGTTCACATAAGAAACGGAAAGGTTGGAATAGTATTTAGGTATTATATGGATTGTAACAGCTCTAGATCCAGCATTAAGGTTTCCATATACAACTAAGCTCAATGTAGGATATCTTCCTCTTAATAAACACCCACATGCATGGCTTTCAGTCATAACGTTTTTTCCTCATTTGTAAGGTAACTACGTCCTTTAGTACATTCTTCCACAAAGTACTGATAATTATAAGTAACTATACCCGTATAGTATTATGGGTTGGATCAATTCAAGAACCATAGGCTAGTAAGTAATCAATACAATTCTGCTTTCAAGTCTGGTAATTGATACTCTTCTAAAATTTGATATAGTTAACATTTATACCTCCTTGATCGAAAAGTTCCCGACTTTGTTTACGTGTGGCGCCCTAAGGCAGCCGATTTCAATTATTTTCTTTTTGTTAGGTAGGTACAACTGTTGTTCATATTCCCTCTAATTTTCAGCGATTGACATTTGACAAAGTTACGTCGTGTTGTTTACATTAACCTCTCAGTTTGTTTTCGATTTTTTTAATTTTTAAGAATGAATACAAAACAGGAGCAACGAATTTGCATTAAATTTTGTGTTGAAAATGAAATTAGTGTTCTGAACACGTTGGAAATGTTGAACGAGTGTTCAACAATGCTTTGAAGCTAACAACAGTTCACGAATGGCATCGACGGTGTAAAAACGGACGCATGTCCATTGCCGATGATGGCCGTTCTGGCAGGCCATCGACATCAACGAATGAGGAAAACGCCGACAAAATTCGTGATTTGTTGGCTACAAACCGTAAATTAACCATCAGAGAGATTGCAGAGGAGTTAAGTATCGCATTTGGTTCCACTCAAAGCATTTTGGTCGATATATTTAGCTTCAGACGTGTCGCTGCAAAGCTGGTGCCTAAAGACCTGAATTTCATGCAAAAAGAAACCGTGTTGATGTTGACAAATACATGATTTCCAAGTCTTAATCCGACCCAACGTTCATCAAACGCATCATTACGGGAGACGAGACGTGGGGTTATGAGTATGACACGCAGTTCTGAAATCAAGCGAGTGAATGGCGTGCACCGAATGAGCCGAGACCGAAGAAACCACGTCGTTTTCAGTCAAAAAAGAAAGTGATGCACATGGTTTTCATGGACTACCATGGTGTTGTGCACCATGAATTCCTTCCAAAAGGTCAAACTAACAACAAGGAGTATTATTTGGTCGTTATGAGGCGATTGCGTGAAGCTGTTCGCCAAAAACGACCAGAATTGTGGCAAAACAACTCATGGATTTTACACCACGATAACGCGTCGTCTCATAATGCCTTCACTATCCGTGACCATTTGGCTAAAAACAGCACCAATACCATCCAACAACCACCAAATTCACCTGATTGTGCTACCTGTGACTTTTTCCTATTCGGTCGACTGAAGAAACCGCTCCGAGGAACGCGTTTTAGCAGCCGAGAGGAAATAATGGAAAAATCGAAAATGACCTTAAAGGCCATACTGCAAATCGAATATAAAAAGTGTTTTGAGGATTGGATCAAGCGCTGGTATAAGTGCGTTGCAGTCGATGGAGAGTACTTTGAAGGAGACAATACTGATTTTGATGAATAACTTTGTATTTTTGATTTTATTAATGAAAGTCGGGAACTTTTTGATCAAGGAGGTATTCACATAGTACGGTGTGCTTAGAACAAATCCAAAGCTAAATTTCAAAAAATTATCATGTTAAATGAAAATTATTCCATGATAAATGACAACAATGTTTCGAAATGATTCTTTCCCATTTAGGAAATATCTAGATGTAAAATTTTCTAAAACAAGATATTCATAGATTGTGTTATTAAAAATTTGAAAGTACAGCTAATACACTCTTGATCAAACTTGCATATTTCAGATCCCAGTATCTGGTAATCAGGGTTTACTTTAATGTTTCAATTAATATTAACGGTAAGGACAACCCTTGATGTTAATTGGTGACCGAGGCTTTCATTCGGGTAACAATGTAATAATGTTGTTTATATATAAGAGAAAAAATGTAAGCCCTATAGTTTACTCAATTTTGACTTGAACTTCTACCTGTCATTCAACTATATTGGAATTTTTCAGAATGCAACAAATCGAGGAGAATAATCCAATGATCATTAGTTTATGTTGATCTTTTTGCTTTTACTATATTTTACGTTTTCTAGAGGGCGCCACACGTATACTTATACGTGGTTGGGCTTTACGGGGGAAAATGGATAGCTAAGACGGACTTAATATCATTGATGGTATTCACCACTGATGAGTTCACAACAAATACAAAATTGCAGTCACTGTTGTTATCACATCGAATCAAATGCCTAACAAATTTACGTAAATATATGTTTTCTTGTCTTTACTTAATCATTGTATCGAACAAATATAATTACCACCTCACCTGTAGGTGTAGGATTCTTGTTCTTGATATTTAGGCGCTTTCACAACGTAATATAGTACTCCTCCATGCGATGTTGCCATGCTAGGCATATTATAATAAATCTGAAGACACTTTGGTTATTCCAACACAAATTATAGTCACTTCACTTTTTGAGTTCCAAATATTTTAAGATTAAAAACACTTTCAAGTATGTATGAATTTTAGTTCACACAGTGAATTAATACAATCAATTGAGTGAATTTACAATGGTGAGATAACTTCAGATAAATGTCATAAACTTGTTAGTGGGTGCTGTAAAAATTGAATCTTATCGTATCAAAGATATTTGTTGCAAAAAACGGACCAAACAAGGAAGCTGGAACATAATATTCATATTTTTCAACAAGTGGAGCGACTTTGAGGATATTTTTAAATTTTTTATAAGTGGTTAATAGTATTTTCTTGTTCATTTTTATGTTTTATATTATATGATTTATATTTATATAAATGTAACGCCGAAAGTGTGAAATTGTCTAGTTCAAAGATTATGTAAAACATTACCTAATACGTGAATTAGGTAATTTTCGCGACTTTTACACGAAAAAGAGTGAATTTGACTATTACACGAAATTCACTATAGGGAAAAGAGCTAGCGAGATTTCGATGCAATCGGCGACCTCCAGTCTGCATCGTATGTTCCCGTCTTATTCCCCCTTCCTTCTACTGGAGCCTAAATCACATAGATTAATCTTTGAAAAAATCACACAACTGAAACTAACCTATCTCGATTGCAATAAACAATTTTAATTGATGATGCACCGCAGTGTGTCTCCAATGAGGAAACAATTACATCAATTAACCTTTTGAAGTGACGAGTACATTCGAGTGAAATGAAAATACAATTAAACAGTATAACGAAATACTGAAAAGCTCCCAGTAGATTGTGTTTCTTTCAAAGAACATAATTTGACAGTAGAAGTTTTTATACATACTTTCATTCTGTGACTCTACCAAAAATTATGATCACATACATTGAAATGTGTGTATTCTGTGATCAAAGATATTTTTAATTCAGAATTTTTGTTACTGAAAGTTAACCTCGAGTAGAAATATCGTCGCATAGAAAATAGTCGAGGAAATCGTTAAATCAGCTGAATACATTCAATTTAATGGAAATTAAAAGGTTATTTAGGTAATTTACTCGCCAGTGTTTTATAGTTGAGTTGGAAACATGATTTGACAGTCAATAAAAGGCGTTATAGCTGGGCTTTACTGTTCGAGGCGATAAAGGTCAATAAAGTTGAATATTCTTCAAGCTGTCGAAAATTTCTCTTCAACAATCGAATATATTCCCATTATAGCTGACATTTTAGGGTTAAAGATATTTGCACAGGAGGTCAATGTAAACAGATAAACCCAAGAATTTGTGGCTATTACCTATTATACAGATATGAGGTATTTGTCTCAAATTATTCTTCATTATATAATGAGAACATTGCATTGATATTTCCTAGAGATCAACTGTATTATCAATAAAAATCACTATTAAAGTTGAACTTTCCAAAACTCTGTTTTTGTAGTGGTGCTGGTTACATGTGACGTCATTCACAAATAAACAAGCTAATAAAACAGTGTAACTGAGGCGAATTTGATCATTTTTACTCAAATTTATTGTGAGAATGAAGCGCAGTACATAAATCTGCCAAAACTTCTATGAATAGTCAACACAATTCATTTGTTTCTGTTTCAACGAATAGCAAGAAACAAAAAAAATGTGTCAGTCAGATGCAAAAATATCAAATATTAAGTTTATATGAAAAATGTTAAATGTCAGAAAGTTTTAAATATTGGAACATAGAAATTAATGGTGATTACATAGAGATTATATTCATATTCTGTGGATTATGAAATGTGAAAACTGTCAACTGAATTCGGTGGGGAACGTCATTTTAATCTGAATGAGTTCTGAAGAAATTTTAGTTATTTTATAATTTTTCTTGATTTCTAACAAAAATGGTGGTCATATTTTTCGATAACGGTAAGATTCAGGTGATAAGATTCAAAATTCATGACCAGAATAACTGTTGAACTCGAATCCCCAGTATAGGATATAATAAATCATGATACTGGTACTAGAAGTAGAAATCCTTAAATCTCGACAGAAATGAAACTGTTTTGATGAAAATTGGCAAAACAGGGAGAAAAAACACTACCGGGTGAATGGAATTATGGAATTGATAAACTGAATTTGGATTCCTTTTTTATAAGGTGAAAAACTGTATCAATTCAGAAAGCATTCCTTTTTATCTCTCACTTTTTAAGTAAAGTACTCTTAATGGAGAAAGAGGAGCAGGCAAAGCTTGTCTTTGATGTTGTGGGAGATCATAACAACATAGTGATTCGTATGAAATGCTAGGCTTTCCACAAAAACTGTCAGAAAGGATATCGAATTTTCTAATGAGGTTATGATTTGAGTGAGGCTGTAAGACTACTTCAGGATTGATTTCGAGTTTATCGAAGAGACTGCTAATGCTGCAAAATACCAGGAAGTATTATATGAGTTAATTTCCTTGTATTATAAGTTAAATGTTGAGTAAAACTACATTTGTTTAATAGAATGACGTGTTAAGTTATATTAACAAAACTAGTGAAACTGATTTGGTGACCGCGTTGTGGTCTTACTTACCCCAATGCGATTGAAGATGTGTATAATTATTAATAATATTAGTTAGCATTGAAGGAAACAAGAGGAATAACCCAAAATAGTTGTTGGTTGGAACGATTCTCAAGAAAAAAATGCATTGGTCAACTCATACCTAATAGAATTCAGGCTGTCATTAAAGTTGATGTCAATTCGTTTAAATATTAAATTTTATGCTTTTGCCATAATATTTAGCCAAATAAAGTTAATCTCATTCATAAGTGATTAGATTTCGACTCTTTTTGATACCCAGTGAAATCTTGATGTGAATTGTGGTAAATTTCTGTCATGGATGAATTTCGCAAATATGAACTGTGGTTTAACCCTAAAGAATAGTTTTTCATGTAGTCCTAATATTTGGTAGTTAGAAAACATAAAACGCGAACGACTATTAGTCGCGGTATGCATGTTTACTTGTGTGTGACGTCACCAGAGTTGCCATCAATCACAGATAAAATTTTGAAAAATAAAGTGAAGCTATTGTATATAATCTGGTAGAATGGTCACAATTAGCAATATGTTTTCAGTATTTTTTCAAAGGAAAATTCAGAGAGAGATGAAGGAAATAATACAGACTCAGATTTAGTGCGTACAGAGAAATATAAGGAACTGTTATTGTTCATTCATCAGCACTCACGACCGAAACACATTTATTGATGTTGATTTTGTTTCCCATATTGAGACATACAAACTTCAATCTTAAATTTTTCCCTAAAACGCGCGCGAACTATCTCCGCACTTGTATTCGCTAAAACAAATATAAACTGAGTAGAGATGCCGAGAATGTCTGATGCATGGGATGGAGCACCCGCAAATCGTCACGTGTACAATACAGCAACTAAAATTAGTAATTGTACAATGACGTAAGCTTTCCATATAAATTTATATACCGACGTTTCGGGCGAGTTATTTTTGGAAATAAAAGCATTCAGTCGATTGCGTGCAACTTTTTTTTTGATGTTAATATCTTCTCTTCTCGGCCTCTTATTAGTAATCTGCCGGTTTGAATCGTAAAAGAAGATATGTCTGTTAATTATCAGCTACCGGTTCTGGATTCCTTATCCATATGTCGTATCAACGATGTAATAAGTCTTAGTTAGTATGTAATTATCTTTTACACGATGGAATAATGAGAAATACAACTCAGAAGGAATAGTACTTCCAATTTTCTTATTCTCATAATGAATTTATTACTATTCGCTTTGGCTTGAGTGGTGTTTCAGAAAATTCGATGGTTTCATGGGGCAGCTATGTGAAATATGGCCCTAACTTTCTAGATTTCGATTTTCAGGAAAACCTTATTGGTGAAAACCAATTTTGATTTCGAGTTATTCCGAAATTTTCGATTTTTCAGAATCTTTTGGAAAGTAAAAAAAGCAAACTATACTAAAATTTTTTATAAATAAAATTATATGCTTGTAATTCCCAAACCGTTCGGAATATCGCTTTACTGTTTTCGGCAAAGTTTTAGCTATTATCATGGCTAACAACTTTTCTGAATATACCAACATAAAAAACCTAATTCAAACACCGTTTCTTAACAAAATGTCCAAAAACTCCATTTCTTTGCCATTTTTCGTTGATTTTCGTCTAAATAATAGAAAAATCAAAGGAATTTCGCTTTAAAATCTTAAAATAAGAAAAGAAAACACATTTCCTATAGTTAAATCAAAAATTTAAGCGCACAATCATGATTTTAACTCAAATTTCTCACAGATGTCACTGTTAATACGTATTTATTAGTATTGTCACTGATGTTACTACGTATTTTGCTATGTATTTGTGTGCCATTTTCATAGTCTTAGTTCTGATATTTCTTAATTTGACATTTCTCGTTGAAGTTTCTTTGTTTACACAAGTTAAATATTTGGTTAAAATATGAAAAATGAATACGTGCAGTAAATTTAATAAATTTTGCTACATTTGTGGAAAGTTTACTATAATGACAGCAAGCGTTCAATTTCTGAAGAAATTGCTGAATCGTACACACAATATTTCAACCAAATCGTTTGTATGGTTGTGTCATAAGATTGAGTGGATGGAAAAGAGGTAAAATGAAATGATTTATCGTTTATTTCGAAATTATATCAATTGAAGCTATTTTTATTACAGGTGAATTCCAATCTATGCCTTTTGGCATTCCAGTAATTTAGCAAATCCTCAAGAACATAATGCAGATGACTGTTTTGCTTGTGTTAATGAAATTGTCGGATTGAACAGAGCTAAAAAACGTTGAACTCAGAGGAACTCGGTTTGTTCAGTTGCCGTTACCACATTCGGAATCCATTTCAATACGAAAAGACCCAGTCCGACAGAAGAGTACATTCCATTTACTTTTGATACTATTGGCGAAACGTCTGCATCGGTTTATGTACCATCAAATGTATCTCCATAATGTAATCATGCCGAAATTTCTCAAAAAGATCTGGATAAAATTATTCGTCGATTGAAATTATCGCAGCGTCAGTCATTTTGACTCAGGAATTGAAAAAAAAAAGAATGTCTTAGCACCTGAAAGTATATGGAGCAATCGGCCGTCATCGACAGTTCACTGCTTTATTCAAATCCATCGAAGACAATTCATTCGCGTACTGCACTGATATCAAGGAATTGGTATTAAAAATGCATCATGAGTATAAACCAGAAGACTGGCGTCTTTTCATCGATTCGTCCAAAAGTAGTCTCAAGGCGGTTTTGTTTCATGTCACAAACTCAAAAAACAGTGTCCCGATTGCCATCAGCACAAAAACGAAAGAAAATTACGAATCATTGAAAAAAATCCTTGATTCGGTGAAATATGAAGACCATCGTTTGAAGATTTGTGCAGATTTGAAGGTGATAACTCTTTTGAGAGGAATGCAGACGGGATATACAAAAAACATGCGTTTTATATGTTTATGGGATACTCGATATGCCGGCGACCAATATGCCAATAAAAGCTGGCCTATGAGACAAGAGTTCAGATTGCGTCGAGAAAACGTCGTTGAAATTCCACTTGTGCCAATCGAAAAAGTGTTGCTTCCACCTCTGCATATCAAGCTTGGGATTGTTAAAAATTTCATCAAGGCCCTTGATCCTGAAAGCAATGCATTCAATGAGTTGAAGCGAATTTTCCCAAGATTGAGTGGAATGAAAACTATATACGTACCAATCAACCTAACGTATTCAATATTTAACACATATTTTTTATAATTATTTTATTACAGGCATACTCAATGGACCTGATATTCGACGCTTGATGAGAGACCAACAATTTGAAAACAGTTTGTCAAATTTGCAGCTCGTTGCTTGGGATTGCGTCAAAGGAGTCATCGAAAATGTACTTGGAATTCATCGTGACGAAAACTGGCGCATACACGTTGAAAATATGCTCGTTGCTTTCCGTAACATCGGTGTAAAAATGTCTCTGAAAATTCATTTTTTACATTACCATGCAGACAAGTTTGACGAACAATCACCATGTGAATCAGATGAGCATGGTGAACGGTTTCATCAGGTGACGGCTAGGCTTGAGCACTGGTATAGTGGAAAAAAACTTGATTCTCTATTAGGAGACATTTGCTGGAATTCACAGCAAGATGGAGAAGAAGAAGAATAATGATCGTGAATTTATATGTTTATTTGTTGAAAATTGTTGGAATTGGAATGAAAATTTGAGTTAAAATCATGAATGTGCGTTTAAATTTTTGATATTTTTACCAAATACATAACTTGTGTAAACAAAGAAACTTCAACAAGAAATGTCAAATTAAGAAATATCAGAACTGAGACTATGAAAAATGGCACACAAATACATAGCAAAATACGTAGTAACATCAGTGACAATACTAATAAATACGTATTAACAGTGACATCTGTGAGAAATTTGAGTTAAAATCATGATTGTGCGTTTAAATTTTTTGATTTAACTATAGGAAATGTGTTTTCTTTTCTTATTTTGAGATTTTAAAGCGAAATTCCCTTGATTTCTCTATTATTTAGACGAAAATTAACGAAAAAATGGCAAAGAAATGGGGTTTTTTCGACATTTTGTTAAGAAACGGTGTTTGAATGAGGTTTTTCTATGTTGGTATATTCAGAAAAGTTGTTGGCCATGACAATAGCTAAAACTTTGCCGAAGACAGTAAAGTGATATTCCGAACGATTTGGGAATTACAAGCATATAATGTACTGAAGTCATATGCGACCAACCCTACTAAAATCAGCTAACTTCAAAGGCGAATATCTTCTAAACAAGAGCTAACTTTCAAAAAACGGTGGTTACCACTGGATTCAGCGTACCCGATATAGGTTTACTAGGTATGTCTCTCGCGTGTTAGAATTTTGAACTAGCACAGTGTTATTATAGGTAATCAAATCAAAAACAGTATAATATAATATGTCATTAATTATATAAGGATGCTGCTGGTTTTTTGGTTACGATTACGATATCGGTTTCTTTCGGGATTTCTGTTGAGAAAAATCTTCTATTATATCCTTCAAGTCAATTTGTTGAAATATCACTTTCTAGGCACATAATTGACAAATTACTCAGTCGTTCTTGTAACATTGTTGTTCGCAATTCATTTTTTATTCTCTTAAGCAGAAACTCCAAGCAAAAGCAAAGAGGCTCTCAAGATACATCAAGTCTACTGAAAGGAAACATCAAAACAAAAGGTTCCTCCAAAGCGCGGCCAATTTTCATAAGGAAATAACAAAACTGCGAACAACAATAACAGAGAAGTACCTGAAGCACTGTGCTTGACCGATTATTGGTCATCGTTATGGTCGCACCCCAAAGAACACAATAAAGATGCGGAATGGTTCACGAATGAAAAACAACGCTTTGATATCAAACATATGGACTTCGAAGGAATAACGGAGGAAGAAATCACAACAGTAGTTAGAGTGACCAACAATTGGAAGGCCACAGGTATAGATACTATCCACAACTTCTGGTACAAGAAAATTGATAAGCTCCATGGAGCCCTAGCGAAACAGCTAACATATGTTCTTCAACATCCCAGGAAAACACCCACTTTCCTAACACAAGGCTTAACATATATGCTACCTAAGAGCGATAGAACACAGGATCCGACTCAATATAGGCCAATCACTTGCTTACCAACACTCTACAAAATACTCACCTCATGCATATCCAATCGAATACACCAACACCTAGACGGCAACAATATATTAGCTGAGGAGCAGAAAGGATGTAAAAAGAAACACCAGGGGTGCAAGGAAAAATTCATCATCGATTCTATGATAATGAAATAGGCACACGTAGGGCATCGAAATGTTCATTCAGCTTTTCTCGATTATCTGAAGGCATTCAATAGTACCGTCTATTCTTGGCTTGTCGAAGTATTGTAGGTATACAAAATTCATCCAGTCCTGGTAGAATTCTTGAAGACAACAGTGACACACTGGAGCACGTCTCTGCAGGTCAACATGAACAATAAGTCAATTAAAACCGACGAGATACCCATACGTCGTGGAATTTTTCAAGGAGACTCTTTGAGTCCACTATGGTTCTATTTAGCTATGAACCCATTGTCCTCAATGCTAAATAGAACAGGATACGGATTTAGGATAAAAACAGATAGGAACTATCATACAATCTCCCACCTGCTGTATATGGATGACATCAAATTATATGCTTCGAACAAGAAGCAATTGGACGATCTGCTGAAAACTGTCAGTAAGTTCTCGGCAGGTGTTCATATGAAATTCGGGATTGAAAAATGCAAGACCCTGAACATTCAAAGAGGGAAAGTCATAGATGGTGAAGCACAACTTCCAAACGGTGATATTATACAGTGCATGAGGGATGGCGAAACATACAAATATCTAGGATACCAAGAAGCCCGATTGTTAGACCAAAAACAGTCAAAGGAGAAGATTCGTTTAGAATACAGTGAGCGTCTGAAGAATGTGCTGAAATCAATGTTGAATTCGGGGAATCTAGTCAAGGCAATTAACACCTGCGCCATTCCAGTGTTGCTTTACTCATTTGGAATAATCAGATGGACTAAGACAGTACTGGATGATATTCAAAGATAGACCCGAACGATGCTGACAAAGTACAACTCATCATCCAAAATCGCCTGTGATAAGAACAACTTTGAAGCGGAAAGAAGGAGGACGCGGATTAATAGATGTTGTCAATTTACACACCGAACAGATAAAAAATCTCAGAGAATTTTTCTCTGCAAAAGCTCTCACTTCTGACCTCCACAGAGTAGTATCGTTGGCTGATATACACCTCTAAATCTTGCTACCAGTGAAGATCTGCTGAATCTACCGTTACTATCAGATACTGAAAAACAAGAGCAATGGTCAAGAAAGGAATTGCATGGACGACATCACCATGAGATTAATCAACCACACATCGACAAAGAAGCTTCCAACAAATGGTTGATGAAAGGAGATGTATTCGCGGAAACAGAAGGATTCCTTATGGCCATTCAAGACCAAGTCATCGCTACAAACAACTACAAAAAATTTATAATAAAGGACGGAACATTACAAACAGATAAGTGCAGAAAATGCCATACAAGATCGGAGACTAAACAGCATATTACGTCCGGATGCGAACAACTGGCTAATACGGACTATCTTCACAGAAATAATCAAGTGTGTAACATTATCCACCAGAAACTGGTACACAAGTACGGACTTCCCAGCCATATTACAAGTATCAACCGGCGCCCGTATTGGAAAATGACTCTATGAGATTATACTACGATAGGTCTGTTATCACTGATAGAATGGTGACGAAAAATAGGCTGGACATAGTGGTGTATGATAAGAGAGCCAGAACAGCAATGTTGGTAGATGTCGCCATAACGAATAATAACGTGCTGAACAAGTTCCAGAAGAAAAGTCGAAATACACAGACCTTGCTATTGGCACCTCGATAAAATAGATATTGTTCCTGTCATCGTATCCTCGACTGGGTTAATACTCAAAACTTTGCATGATAGCCTTAAGAAATTAGAATTGCATAAGAATACTTACATGGAAATGCAAAAAGCTGTAATTCTTAATACACGTAGGATAGTTAAGAAATTTATGTCAAGTATATTGTAATCGAGCCTATTCCCTTTGATTGCTGAATCTGGGAAAAGTAAAGTATATCCAGCTAACAGCTGAGATAGTGCATAAGTCCACGAAAATAAAAATAATAATAACAATATCAGTAATTATGCGCTGATGTTGTGAAGGCCACTTGAAGCATAATTTAAATAATAAATAAGAGAAATAGAATTTCGGAAGTTACTACTTTTTATCGGAAAAATCATTTTCTTTAAGAATCCTTTGATAACTTCTAAATTGTTTCAGAATCATTTGCGAAAAACTGAATCCCTTTTTTAATATTAATTTGTTAATAACTTTCGCATTTGTCTATATGCTGGTTAAACATTTTGATTAATTTTTCTCAAACATCATTTCAGATCCAATTTGTTAAACACCTATTTGAACTTATGTACTCAACTATTTGTGCAGTGTCCCATTGAATAAACCTCAGCTCTTCCCATCTGTTAAGATTAAAAGTATTATTCAGACATTTATACAGCAGCAACGATTAATTTTGATACAACTGAAGATCGATCAATGTCAAACCATGACAAAGCTCATTTTGAATTCATACTGTGATAAATTGCGACGTACTAGGGGGAACATTGCCATTCCATTGTAGTATAGGCGATGAATATCATTGGAAAAAATGTACGCGGATTATTTATTGAAAAAGCAATCCTGCAATAACACGTAACTTCCTAATTGGAGGAGCATTTCATAACACTGTAAAAGATTTTCGAATTCGGGAACAGAAAAAATGTCATGAAAGATGTCATAAGAATTGCTTTGAGCTGACCTATATTCATATAATATGTCTAGGACAGTTTAACATAATTATTGATGTTTTTTAATTAAATAAAACAATTTGGTTGCTCTTTTAAGAATTGAAAGGATTTACTATTTACTTCTCAATCTATTATAATCATCACGCAAAATATGAATATTATTATTAAAAGTATGGCTTCCTTCTAGTAGATAATTTACATGATGAGAACCTGATTTTTATTTGTCAAACCATATATTAAATTTCTAAAAGTCCTACCGATATAAATTTCATTACAATTCCCACAAGAGAGTTCATCAACACCTGATTTATTTCCTTCATGAATTTTAGATACAGGTCTTAAATTTATCTGCCCTTCAAATAAACTAGATATCTGATAAAGCCACAGTGTGGTGAAACGCGTCATAAGTTTATTAATAGAGTGAAAATTTGAACCTCATTGTTTTAGTTAATTAAAAAATGTATATCAGTTTTCATCAAATAACGACCTCCTCAATCAAATTATAATTGTTTAGCCTATGCGAATTATTGTAAGCTTACCACTTTTTGGCAATTTTTACGCGGACAATAGGTTGCAGTGATTCCCAAAGTGGTCTATATCGACCCCCAGGGGTCTATGTCAGCGAAAAAAAAATTTGGGGGTCTATTTAATGAAAATGGGGGTCCACGATAGTGGATCTCAACACATACACTGAAAGTATATCATTATTATCTTATAATATAAAGACATATACATTATATATAAAAGTACCTATGAAGTAAAAAATTTATTATATACAGGGTGCTTCAACGAAAACTAAACAGAGGCTATATCTACCAAGATATACATTTCTGATCAAAACGCGAAAACATGTCAATTTTTGTTTCAAGGGGGACATCTTTTGGGGAACAATACTTGCCTGAAATATCAACCCCCTAAGCGGGGTTGCAATCCTTGAACATTTTGAATAGGGAAGATGGGTCGAGTGATGAATCAAAAGAAAGGTGGTATCTTTGTCTACAACGCCTTGAACGAATTTCCATTTTTGATTGAAAACTGTAAAAGATACAGGGTGAGCAACTGAAGATAGGGAAGACTATTTCCCTGAGACTATTCAAGTTTCAGTGAGGTAAAATGGAACAGATCCATGCTGATCAATGACAGTCATCATAAAGTACCATCCTCATTTCGAATTTCAACCCGTGGAGCAGTCAACTGATAAAAACGCATGTACATGTGAACCCAACTCTAGATGCATTGCTCGCATATCGTACAACGAATGTTCAAAGATCAATGGAGTTACTATGACTGAAAGTTTTATCGTTTTATTTCAATATTCATAATCCTTCATAATCATTCGAATGTTTCAGCTACTCACCCAGTAATTTTGATGGAGAACGAAAACTTGCACACCATTGTGGAGACAAACAAAAATCCCTTCTCAGAAGGTTATAACTGGATCTATCTTGTGCTTTAAAAATAACACAGGGTGGTCACCCCTGCTCTAGGAGTTGAAATTTGAGATGTGAATGGTGTTTCGGAAGATGACAGCCTTTGATCTGGGATGAATCTGTTCCATTTTTTTGCACTAATACTTGAATAGCTCAGGGCGATAGATAGTCTCCTCTATTTTTCAGTAGCTCACTCTGTATCTTCTACAGTTTTCAATAAAAAATGAAAAATCTTTCACGGGAATGCAGACAAAGATAATATATTTCTTTCGAATTATCACTCGACCTATCTACCCTCTTCCAAATTTTCAAGGGTTGTCACCCCTGCTCCAGGGGTTGAAATTCGAGATGAGGATAGTACTTGATGATGACTGCCATTGATCAGCATGGATCTATTCCATTTTACCTCACTGAAACTTGAATAGTCTCAGGGAAATAGTCTTCCCTATCTTTCAGTTGCTCACCCTGTATCTTTTACAGGTTTCAATTAAAAATGGAAATTCGTTCAAGGCAATGTAGATAAGATACCACCTTTCTTTTGAGTCATCACTCGACCCATCTTCCGTATTCAAAATGGTTAAGGATTGCAAACCCCGCTTAGGGGGTTGATATTTCAGGCAAGTTTTGTACCCCAAAAGATGCCCCCCTTGAAATAAAAATTGACCTGTTTTTGCGTTTTGATCAGAAATGAATATCTTGGTAGATATAGCCTCTGTTTAGTTTTCGTTGAAGCACCCTGTATGTTTATAAAATTGTGTAAGTTGCAGGATGTAGGCATTCGCTTCGTGGTCGCAATACACTTTAAACTTACGTTTATTCGTTTCCTGAATCTTGAAAAGTAAAGTGCTAAGAAAATATTTAAAAAAATATAAACAGGTAATTTATCACACAAATTACACTGAATCAGTGTTAATTTGTTTGAGAGTGCCGGAGAAAAGTAAGTACATTATTTTTTATCAAATTTTAGTTTTGTACTCGTAGTTAGAAAATATTGATAAATTACGCCAATCATGACTTCACTTATTAGTAGTTTAATATTCAATCATGCAGAATTACACGAGTACTCCTCTATTATTTCTATTTGAAAGTTTTAGCAATCGGGTATTATAATTACAGTGCAATCTAATTGCTGCAAGATGTTCGGATTATGGAATGTTTTTGGAAAAACCTGAATTTTTTTTTAATATACTGCTGCTGGTGTTTATGTCTTATTTAAATAATGAAATTTTGTCCACAGATGACTGATACCATGTCCGAATCTAAAAAGAAATGTAGACAGTACGGTGTTGGTTATTTGAAATTTGGCTTCATTCCATCATTTATGACAGACAAACAATCGCCTATGTGCCTTTCATGCAACAAAGTGTTGGGCAATGACGCTATGAAACCAGCTAAGCTGCATGATCAACTGAGAAGATGTCACCCTGATAAAACCGATAAAGATTTGAAATACTTTCAAGCACTCAAAGATACACTTCAGAAGAGACCCACACTGGACAGAATGTTCGCTTCGACGTCACAAAGAAACGATGATGGTTTGCGGGCGTGTTACTTATAGCAAAATCCGGAAAACCGCACGCTATCGGAGAGAAGTTGATTTTGCCAGCCGTTGAAGAGGTTTTAAAAACTGTTTTATACAAACCTGCATCTGATATTAAAAGAATTCCCTTGAGCAATAATACTGTTGAAAGACATATTGATGAAATGAGTTCTGATATTGAAAGTTTCTTGTGTAATTATTTGCAAACGACCCATTTCTCTATACAACTGGACGAGTCAACTTTACTTGGTAATGCAGCATTATTACACTGGTCTACAATGGTTTTGTTGCCCTAGGTATGAAAATGATTTTGGGTCTATTTATGCACACAATTCGTGAAACTATCAATGATTTTGTAGGATTTGCTCTGATTTCTTTTTAAATCTTTATTTTCATTTTACATAACAAAAATCGTAAAACAAGAAACAAAATAACCGATATATTTATAATGTCAGTTATGTTTTGAGAAATTCGGATACATCGAAGTAAATAAAGAGGAAAATGTCGAAAATATATTTCATATTTCCATAAAACGCCTTTTATGAGCTTTTCTTCCATAATTTTTCAGGGGACAATCTCTTTTCAAAGACCAGCAGTAATCTGCCATCATGTGACAATCCCATCGACCTTGATACCTTTCTTCCATCACTTTTAGATCTTGATGAAACCGCTCTCCCTGTTCCTCACTATAATTTCCTAAATTATCCGGAAATTTATCTAGAAGATTGCGGAGATAGTGTAACTTAATACTCATATTTGCTCCTAAAGTCTGAAAGTTTGTCAGCATATTTTGCACAATTTCTTCATAATTTACTGGTTTATGGTTACCTAGGAAATTTTCGACAACCAACACAAAACTTTTTCAAGCTTTACTTTCCGGAACAGTCATAACTTTGATAAAATCTGAGTCTTTCATCAATTGCCGTATTTGAGGACCATCAAATATTTCACCTTTCAATTTTTCCATACTAAACTTCGGAAATTTTCTGCAAATGTAATTAAAACAATTTCCGTCTTTGTCCAACGCTTTTACAAATTGCTTAATCATACCTAACTTAATATGTAATGGTGGAACTATGATTTTGTCTCTGCTCACCAGCGGCACCCTTATTACGTTGGCTTTACCGACAGTTAAAGAATTTCTTACAGGCCAAACATCTTGTTCCCAATGAAGTTGCTTTGCTCTACTATACCAAATACAAATAAAGCAAGGGTATTTTGTATATCCACTTTGTTGGCCAAGTAAAAAATTAACCATTTTTAAATCCACACAGATCGGCCATTGATGCTCAGAGTATTCAACTTTCTCTAAAACTGATTTTACATTTTCATATTCTTCTTTGAGTTTCGTTGAATGGGCAATTGGAATTGATGCAAATTTATTTCCATTGCAATAAGACGCAATTTAAACTTCTTTTGCAACTATCAATAAAAAGGCGCCATTCAGTAGATTTGTACTCTTTTAAACCCATGTCTATAAGCAGCTTCGCGATATCATTACAATACACTAATCCTTCATTTTTCACTAAAAAATTGTAATAACTCTTTTTCTCGCGTTCTGTATGTTGTAATTGTTACTGTTGGTCCAATAAATTTTTTTCTTTCAATCTTGAGGCTAACAGTTCTGATCCTTGTTTTGATAAATTGAGATCACGTATTAAATCACTGAGTTCATTTTGAGAAAATAACTTCCACTAGTAGATGGTCCCGATTTCTGTGAATTTGGTAACATCATTGTTTCTGAGGGCATGCGAATTACTTTTGAAATGTATATGGGCCGAGGGAGATTTTCACTGTGTAGAACCGGACATTTCGTAGACTGTAAGTCTGGGTATCTCCACGTTTGATTTCGATTAAAACCTTTAACATCTACTTCGCAAAAGTAACAATCATCTAAATGATTCGTAGGCTCCATCCAGATCATAGGAATACCAAAGTCTAATCCAGAACGTTCTCCTTTTTTCCACAACCGTAAAGACTCAACACAGGACTTACAAACTTTATTAGGAACCCATGGTTTACCTAATTTGTTCATTTTGAAACCAAAATATTCAACATAAGTCTCCTTGACAAAGTCTGTGATATTTCTTTTTTGTTTTTTTGGTATATAAACACCGCAAATATAACAAAATAAATCACTACAATATTTACACTTTCTTCGTGACGAACTCATATTTTAGACTAGAAGACAAATATATAAGAATGGACATTCAGTAATTGAAACAAAATATTAATCCATGACACTTTATCCAGATTTACGTGTATATGTACTTCAATATTGTCAAATAACTGAGATCTCAGCTGTTCTGTGGAGCAAGGGGTCTGAGAGTGGGGATCAGGTGATGTTTGTATGCGCGAAAAAGTTGCGCAGAAGCCTAATCATGACTGGAAAATTAAATTTTATTTCTAACAAGCTTATAATTGTTCAAAATATAAGAAATGCAAAAATCATGAAAATACGAGCACATTGAGAACTTTCATGAATATATTCGTAATCTGGGCACTTGAAAACATAAAAATTTGCGATGATATCCAGGGCAACAATAAAAAAAATTTTTTTTGTAGAGCTGTGTTATTGGCATATGTTCGTTTTTTTATGATTCAAGAAAATCTACAAGGAACTGCTCTTCGCAAGAACTTTGATAACCGACACTAAAGGTGAATCAATATTTCATGTTTTGAAGGATTACTTCATTGAAAAAGCAATTCCTTTATCAAAATTTAATATCCGTAGCTACAGATAGAGCTCCTGCCATGGCTACATAATAGTCATCTATCGACAAGATTTAGTTGCGAAAAATTTGAGTGTTAGATTGCATGAATCTCTTCAATTAGTCATTGATGCAGTAAACCGAATCCGAAGCAACGCGTTTAATACGCGGTTATTTGCACAGTTGTGTGAATAAAATGATGAAGACTTTCATGATTTACTCCTATACACTGAAGTACTAATATTTCAGAATTTCTGGATACTAAAGATAACATTTTAAAAGAAAATTTAATGAAGTGACATCGCCTATTTAACATATATTTTGCAAAATTTGATATGGTTAATTTGTAGTTACAAGGCGACAGTTTAAATTTGATTCAAACAAAGTCCATCTTATCAGCGTTTCTTGCCAGAGTTAAACTAATGAAGCAAAATATTGGAATTTCTCAATTCCCCAGTTTGTCACAGACAAACTGCCATGAAGACGACGTTTCAACCTACGTTCAACATTTAAATGCCCTCAAACTAGGTTTGAGAATGTTTCAGCCATGGTAATACCACCGTGGATAATTAATCCATATGGTGACATAAAAGAAACGAATGTCATAATACAAGAGGAACTGACTGAACTGAATACAAACGAAGAACTTAAGATTAAGTTTAAAAACGGATATCAGCATTTCTGGCTGCAAAACAACATACCCGTTACTTATCCCGTATTATGGAATATAGCGAGGAAATTTTTAATTTCCTTTTGCATCGTCATACCTAGTGGAAAGGGGGTACAGCGCTGTTAACAATCCCCTAACGAAAAAAAAAGACTGGACATCATTAGCCGAGGAGATTTAAGATTAACCCTTACAAAATTGACGCCAAATGTTGATAAATTATTATTAAAGCATCATGTTCATCACTAAAAATATTTACTTATTGCTTAGTTTATTTTATGTTACGTATATTTTATATAACAGATACAAAGTTTTATTTTGACTTGTTCTAATTTAAATTCAATTAATAAATGTAACATGTGTTTTTACTTAAGTTTTCGACACCAAATTTCAGGACAATTGTAAATTTACAAAAAATCAATATCAGGTAAGTAGGGGGTCTCCTTAAACCCGAAAAACATGACAAGGGGTCTACGACACAAAAAAGTTCGGGAACCTATGGCTTAAAGAATAATGGCTTATTGAATGACCCTCGTAGTTATGATTTCGAATAAATTATGAACAGCTCCTATTAAGTAGGAATTTGAAGTGAAACATTCTTATTCAATTCTATTCCCATAACTTCTTCCAAGAAAGTTACATCTGCAATCTGTAATCATTCCTTGTACCGTTTGTTGATCTGAATGCTGTTTATAGCAGTTTCATAATTCAAAGATACTGGCTTTATCATGACATACGTACTGTGTCTATATGCCAAGGTCGTCTTGTTTTACGAATTTAGATATAAGAGACTGTGGAATTGGATATTCGAGTTTAATTTATTGTGGCAGACGACACATCGAGTTGCGTTTATATGCGACATCTGATATTAATATTGAAAGTACCCTGTGCACAAAAATACTGTTTCAAATGACTAAGTACCTCTCCGCGTTGCTCTTAGAAGTTGGAGACCTGAGTATTTGATATTAATTTCAACAAGGTACATCTACGCGCTTCTGAGAAAAATATGTTTTGATATGTGAATAGTTGGACAACAAAGTGAACTTGATAAAAACATAAATATATACCAACAGTCACCGAATTCCCTGTGAATGTTGTTAGATAGCTACATTTAAAGCTGGATATGAAAATAAGTTTCTGATCAATTTGATGTGGCTTAGGTCAGATAATCCGGTTGAAACAAAAACCATCAATGTTTAGCTTCAACAGGAAATTCTGTAAGGAATTATTTCCAATTCCTTCAATTAATCTCTGAAGTAAAATAATGATATAGCAGTACGAACACGACCGTTGTTAATTCGCCCACATTATGAACTTTTCACCTTCAGGAATTTCAAAAAATAATGCTGCTACAACTTTTTCCATTCTATACTTTATTCGCAAAAGATCAAGGATATAATGAGCGTAGGAGAACATCTCTGTTATGGATACATAAATCACGTATTTATTTCGAAGGAGTATTTTGTTCCATTAAATATTAACAGACTTTCGTACGCTCGATAATGCTGAATGAAAGTTCCAGAGTAACATAATAAAATGAAAATGAAGAATCAAGAAAAAATGATAAAAACAAATATGGTTAACGTTTTCTGGTTAATGCTGATGATCATGAAGAACTCTTTCAGTATCAATTCAATGTTCAATGAAATTCAGATCTAGAGAACATGGGGAAAGCAGATCATGATGCATAATTTCATCTTGCATGGCGTGCAATAGAAATAAGTGTTGTCGTCTATAAATGACACATTTTCATCAATAGCTACCCATCTCGGCCCCTAACACTTTTTAATGACTTCGAAAATACCCATCTCGGCTCAGAGTACCTTGTTTAAAACCTAAGGGATAATCTCCAATCACCCCAATCATTATTTTAGTGTTGATTGGTCGTTTATAAATACCTGTCCTGTGAAAAAAGACAATTTTTGCGAATTAGAGTGTGCCAAGTTTGACTGAAATGCCCACCCAAAGAGGAAAAATTCTTTCTGATCATAAGCTTTCAAAAACAGAGTGTTACATAATAGTATATCAATGAGGGGGTAAATATACGTGCAATTTTAAGAAAAAAAGTTCATAAAAACTTAGGTCCGCAAAGCTTCGTTACGTAGCTACAGGGTGTTGAAATTTCCGGAAAAGATTGTTTTTTCTTCAAAACTCCTGCAGTTTGAGATATTAAGCCCAAATTTAGCATGCAAGCTATTTTTTACAGCCTTCATCATTACACGTCCTAAATTTTAACTAGAATTTACAAGGTGTTTTCTTTTCCGGAACCATGTCTTCTTCTGCCCTTTCAAACTTTTTTGCAGTACGCCACTGATCAGCGTACAATCAATTTTCGTCATCTTTGATCAATTTAGACACCTGTAATTTTTTCCAACCGTTTTTGAGTGAGAAATTATTGAATTTGTATCATTTGAATTGTATGTTATTCGCTAAATAAAAAAAAATAATAGAAATACTCGATAGGTATACTCAAAATTTGCTTTTATTTTAAAAGATCGTCTTCTGAGACTCAACTTATACTTATTCAATAACAAACTAAAAAAAAGAACAATTTAAAACTAAATAAATTGCTGGAAGTGTCCTCCACCTGCAAGAGTACAAGCCTCTGTCCTTCTTCGCATATTACCACGCACTCTTTGAAATATTCCTGGGGTATTTCTTATCGTGTCACAAGAGGTTATTATTCGATTTCTGAATTCTTCTACAGTGTTCACTGGAGTGGTATAAACTAAACTTCTGAGATATCCCCATGAGAAAAAGTCTAAACTATTTAAGTCTGGGGATCTAGGAGACCATGGTTCTGGCCCACCCCGACCTATCCATCGGTTGTTGAATGTATTATTCAAGAATTCCCTAGCTTCTCCACTGAAATCTGCTGGTGCCCCGTCATGCATGAATTACATTATGTTTCTCACCAAAAGTGGCACATCCTCGAGCAATAAAGGTAACTCCTCTTCAAGAAATTGCTGATAAGCGGGAACGTTTAGTCTGTTAGATAAAAAAAATGGCCCAATCAAATAATTTCCAATTATTCCTACCCAGACATTTATTGAGAATTGTTCTTGATGATGAGATTCTTCAACCAAATGGGGGTTTTCCTCAGCCCAATAATGATTATTGTGAAAATTGGTGATAGCAGTTCTCGAGAAGTTAGCTTCGTCTGTGAACATTATTGCACTATCAAAATGAGCATTTTCTCTAATTTTATCTAAGAACCATCGGCAGGAATTCAGTCTTGAAGAAAAATCTCGAGGAAGTAGAGTTTGAAAGCGTTGAATATGAAACGGGTACAATAAAAAGTCGTGGAGAATCCGCCAAACTAGAACATGTGAAATATTCAACTGATTTCCAATTTTTCTTGTTCTCACATGAGGATTCAAGTCAATACAATTCAAAACTGCTTCCTCAATATCTGGAGTTCTCATTGTTTGAGTTGCACCTTTCAAATGATTATTTGCAGTAGAAGTACTAATTTCCCTCAACCTTCTGTGGATATTTGAAAATGTTTGCCTGTCTGGTGTTACTCGATTTAGAAAGCGCACCTAATAAAATCGCCTAGCTTCTGTTGTGTTTCCGTCAGCCAGACCGTACATGTAATGGATATCAGCCAATTCGGCGTTAGTAAAATTAGCCATTTTTTCTTACAGCAATAACTTCAAAAGTCATAAAACTAATCGTTAATTTAATGAACAATTCGAGCAGACACTGGTTCAACTTTAGCAACTGTCAAAATAAACAAATAAATGAAAAAAATCAAAGCCTACTAGTCATTTTTTAATTAGAAGTGCTTTCAATTCAGCGAATGTATACAATCGTTTAATAATTTTTTGTTCGAGAACGGTCGGAGATACGAAAAAATTACAAGTGTAAAAAAAGTTTCTAAATTGAACGAAGATGACAAAAATTGATTGTACGCTGATCAGTGGCGTACTGCAAAAAAGTTTAAAAGGGCAAAAGAAGACATGGCTCCGCAAAAGAAAACATCTTGTAGATTCTAGTTAAAATTTAGGACGTAATTTAGCATCAGGAAAACTAAATGGAGGTAAATTAAAGATAAATGTTCAGCCTTTATTTGAACAGATGATGATCCTGGGAGCAAAGTTATACGTAGGTTGCTTTTTAAATTTTGCGCTTTAATGTTTACAGCTTTCATTCTTCATGTTCAAGATACATTTTGCTATGACAAATTTCTTCCAAAATTCCATAATATTTTGATCAGGATCAAATTCCATATTATCCAATATGATTTTAAAGATCTGTAAAGCATCAGTGGTGTGATGACACAATATCCAGGTGCATTAGAATATAGCAGCTCTATCCTTTGCTGCCTTCAACCAAGGAGCAGATTCAGTTTTATATCCTCTATCAGCTACTAGGTTAGAAAATTCTTCTGGATATGCTTTTGCTGCAGCAGTGTCTGCAGATGATGCTTCGCCAACGGTTTTAATGCTATGCAATAACTGACGCATCTTAAATTGATTGAGCCAACCTTCCGATGCTACAACTACCACCAGGCTCTTTAAAATTTGCCTATAGTCGCTTTGCTTTCTTCCGAATAGTTGGACTACTCAGGGCACTCTTTTTATTAATTAATTAATTAATTTTATTTATTAAGGAAAACATATTTTTTGTCGTTTTATAGGAACAAAACATCACTCTGATTCGCTAGAAACGTACTAGATAGGGACCTTATTGTGGCATCAAATCGGCTGAGATCGAAGCGTCGCTGTACCGAGTTGACATTGTTAACGATCCAATTTGCGAGTGTCAGGAAAACGGAGAAACAATCGATCATACTCTTAGGTAATGTAATGATGGAGGCAGTAAAAAATAGCTGGCATTCCAAATGTGGGCTGAATATCTCAAAAACTGCAAGAGTTTTGAAGGAAAAACCAATTTTTTCTGGAAATTTCAACACCCTGTAGCTCCGTAACGAAGCTTTTGCGGACCTATGTTCATATGCACTTTTTTCTTAAAATTGCACGTAGATTTACCCCCTCAAGTTGTGACGGACTATTATGTAACACCCTGATTAAGGAACATAATCGTAATTTAGCATCAGGGAAAACTAAATGGAGGTAAATTAAAGATAAATGTTCAGCCTTTATTCAATTTAGAAACTCTTTTGACACTTGTGATTCTTCGTATTTCCAACCGTTCTCGAGCAGAAAATTATTAAACGATTGTATGCCTTCGCTGAATTGAAAGCACTTCTAATTAAAAAAATGACTAGTTGGCTTTGATTTTTTTCATTTATTTATTTATTTCGACAGTTGCTAAAGTTGAACTAGTATCTGCTCGAATTGTTCATTAAATTAACGATTAGTTTTATGACTTTTGAAGTTATTGCTGTAAGAAAAAATGGCTAATTTACTAACGCCGAATTGGCAGATATCCATTACATGTACGGCCTGGCTGACGGAAACACAACAGAAGCTAGGCGATTATATCAGGTGCGCTTTCCAAATCGAGTAACACCAGACAGGCGAAAATTTTCAAATATCCACAGAAGGTTAAGGGAAACTGGTACTTTTACTGCGAATAATCATTTAACTCAAACTATGAGAACTCCAGATATTGAGGAAGCAGTTTTGAATTGTATTGATTTGAATCCTCATGTGAGAAAAAGAAAAATTGGAAATCTGTTGAATATTTCACATGAGCTAGTTTGGCAGATTCTCCACGACTTTTTATTGTGCCCGTTTCATATTCAACGTCCAAACTCTACTTCCTCGAGATTTTCCTTCAAGAGTGAATTTCTGCCGATGGTTCTTAGATAAAATTAGAGAAAATGCTCATTTTGATAGTGAAATAATGTTTACAGACGAAGGTAACTTTTCCAGAACTGTTATCACAAATTTTCACAATAATCATTATTGGGCTGAGGAAAACCCCCATTTGATTGAAGAATCTCATCATCAAGAATAATTCTCACTAAATGTCTGGGTGGGAATAATTGGAAATTATTTGATTGGGCCATTATTTTTGCCTAACAGACTAAACCGTCCCGCTTTTCGTCAATTTCTTGAGGAGGAGTTACCTTTATTGCTCGAGGATGTACCACTTTTGGTGAGAAACATAAGGTGGTTCATGGATGACGGGGCACCAGCACATTTCAGTGGAGAAGCTAGGGAATTCTTGAATAATACATTCAACAACCGATGGATAGGTCGGGGCGGGCCAGAACCATGGCCTCCTGGGTCCCCAGACTTAGACTTTTTCTTATGGGGATATCTCTAAAGTTCAGTTCATATCACTCCAGTAAACACTGTAGAAGAATTGAGAAATCGAATAATAACCTCTTGTGACACGGTAAGAAATACCCCAGGAATATTTCAAAGAGTGCGTGATAAAATGCGAAGAATGACAGAGGACTGTATTCTTGTAGGTGGAGGACACTTCCAGCAATTTGTTTAGTTTTTAATTGTTCTCTTTTTTAGTTTGATATTGAATTAGTATAAGTTGAGTCTCAGAAGACGAGCTATCGAAATAAAAGCAAATTTTCGGCATACCTATCGAGTATTCTATTTTTTTTTATTTAGCGAATAACATACAATTCGAAAAATTCAAATTCAATAATTTTTACTCGAAAACGGTTGGAGATTCGAGAAAAGTGTCAAAAAAGTTTGTAAATTGAACGAAGATGACGAAAATTGATTGTACGCTGTTCAGTGGTGTACTGCAAAAAAGTTTGAAGGGGAAAAGAAGACATGGCTCCGGAAAAGAAAACATCTTGTAGATTCTTGTTGAAATTTAGGACGTGTAATGATGGAGGCTGTAAAAAATAGCTTGCATTCCAAATTTGGGATGAATATCTCAAAAATTGCAGGAGTTTTGAAGAAAAATACATTTTTTTTTCGGAAATTTCAACACCTTGTAGCTCCGTAACAAAGTTTTTGGCGACCCATGTTTATATGATCTTTTTTTTTTAAATTGCAAGTATTTACTCCATAAAGTTGTGACATACTATTATGTAACACCCTGTATTATTGAAAGGTTTCAATAACATCTAGAAATAAGCGTAGCATTGTCATTTCGGGGAAAAATAAAAATATACGTTGAAGTATCCAAAGATTCGTTTCAATAAACATAATTTTCCAGAGATCGCAAAAGAAATATTCATTCCCAAGTGTGATTCGTTGCGTTGATTGAATCTCGCAAATTGGAATATGTCGAACCAAGTTATTGCATATTTATCGGCGATTGCTTCACCAATCATTGGTTCTTTCCATATCGAAGAATAAGCAATTTATTTCTGCGGTTTTCCAGCGAATCGACTAATGTTTACAAGTCTGGAAAATTGTTACCATAGTAACTCAAACCGGTAATACGCCACAAAATGATTGGGGGACTTGGAAAGTGTATTTCGTTCTAGGAAATCGGAAATAAGTCTTCGCAAGGGTGGCGGCACGCCCTATATTTGTGTAGTTAATTTATTGGCACCTGCTTGCATGATTTAACCTTGTACCGGATGTTTCATCTGGAAGAACGATCTTTCTTAAATTCAGTAACTAATCGATCATTCTGGTTTCTTTTTCGGAACCAAGTCTTCTCTGGCCTTTTCAAACTTTTTTGCAGTACGCCACTGATCAGCGTACAATCAATTTTCGTCATCTTCGTTCCATTTAGAAACTTTTTTGGCACTTGTAATTTTTCGTATCTCCAACCGTTCTCGAGCTGAAAATTATTAAACGATTGTATGCATTCGCTGAATTGAAAGCACTTCTAATTAAAAAAAATGACTAGTTGGCTTTGATTTTTTTCATGTATTTATTTATTTCGACAGTTGCTGAAATAGAGCCAGTTTCTGCTCGAATTGTTTATTAAATTAACGATTAGTTTCAGGACTTTTGAAGTTATTGTTATAAGAAAAAATGGCTAATTTTACTAACGCCGAATTGGCTGATATCCATTACATGTACGGTCTGGCTGACAGAAACACAACAGAAGCTAGGCGATTATATCAGGTGCGCTTTCCAAATCGAGTAACACCAGACAGGCGAACATTTTCAAATATCCACAAAAGGTTGGGGGAAATTGGTACTTTTACTGAAAACAATCATTGGAAAGGTGCAACTCAAACTATGAGAACTTCAGATATTGAGGAAGCAGTTTTGAATTGTATTGATTTGAATCCTTATGTGAGAACAAGAAAAATTGAAAATCAGTTGAATATTTCACATGTTCTAGTTTGGAGGATTCTCCACGACTTTTTATTGTACCCGTTTCATATTTAACGCTTTCAAACTCTACTTCCTCGAGATTTTCCTTCAAGACTGAATTTCTGCCGATGGTTCTTAGATAAAATTAGAGAAAATGCTCATTTTGATTGTGAAATAATTTTCACAGACTAAGCTAATTTTTCGAGAGCTGCTATCACAAATTTTCTTAATAATCATTATTGGGCTGAGGAAAACCCCCATTTGATTGGAGAATCTCATCATCAAAAACAATTCTCACTAAATGTCTGAGTCGGAATAAATTGAAATTATTTGATTGGGCAATTTCTTGAGGAGAAGATACCTTTATTGCTCGAGGATGTGCCACTTTTGGTGAGAAATATAATGTGGTTCATGCATGACGGGACACCAGTACGTTTTAGTGGTGAAGCTAAGGAATTCTTGAATAATACATTCAACAACCGATGGATAGGTCGGGCTGGGCCAGAACCATGGTCTCCTAGGTTCCCAGACTCAAATAGTTAAGCGAATAACATACAATTCGAATAATTCAAATTCAATAATTTTTTACTCGAAAACGGTTGGAGATACGAAAAAATTACAAGTGTCAAAAATGTTTCTAAATTGAACAAAAATGATGAAAATTAATTGTACGCTGATCAGTGGCGTACTGCAAAAAGTTTGAAAGGGCAAAGGAAACATGGCCTCAGAAAAGAAGACACCTTGTGAATTTCAGTTAAAATCTAGGACGCTTAATGATGAAGGCTGTGAAAAATAATTTCCATTCCAAATTTGGCCTGAATATCTCGAAAACTGCAGGAGTTTCGAAGAAAAAACAATTTCTTCCGGAAATTTCAACACCCTGTAGGTCCGTAACGAGGCTTTTGCTGACTTATGCTTATATAAACTTTTTTTCTTAAAATTTCACGTAGATTTACCCTCTCAAGTTGTGACATACTATTATGTAACACCATGTATGAAACAAGCCTGACAAATTTCCTAAAAAATGTCAATTTTTATAGAAATGAAAATCCTTTGAACATTCTGTTGTTTTATCTAAGTTTGCTGGTGCGTTTTTACACAAAACATACTAAATGTTTTCAATTCAATGCTCGCAACAATAAATTTCAATATCAATCCTTTATTCAATTCTCATTGTTGTTTCATAAATAATTAGCTGAGAAATATTTGATTGAAAAATGTTCGTGAGTTTTGAAAAATTCGACATATGTTCAGAATAGGTATGATCTTGTTCGTTTTCCTGACAGGAGGTAACCACACAATTCTATATTCCAAAGATTGAAACAGAATCTCATAAACACAGGTTCTTTCAGAGCATTTAGAGTAAAAAGTTATAATGAACAAGATGATGAATAAGTTACAATGGTAGTTTCAAAAGCTGTTACTGTGAATCCCTCTATTTCAAGTAGACGATATGAAGCAGAGAGTGTGATTTCAAAATCTAAAGTTTCGCGAATCCTCAGAGAAAATAAGTTTCAAACTTTTGAGATGAGGAAATCTCAGGTTCTATAGCCAGAGGATTTTGAGAGATAGCTAGAATTTTGTCAATGGTATCAAGAAAAATAAAAATAAAATCCAGTATTCTACCAGTAGACCATATGAACTGATGAAGTCAGGGTGGCCAGTGATGGATTATTCAATCGTAACACTGAACATTACTGATCGGATAACCGGTTCGGTTTCAAAGTTTGGTGCGCGTTAATGAACCACGGTACTTCTGAGTAGGTCATTTTCGGCGAAAATATTAGAGGAAAGTTTATTATGATACAATAAATGAGAACATAGTCGGGAGTTTTTTGGATGAAAGGGAATTTTTCAATCCAAATTTAAATACGAATTATTCAAGATATAGAATCATATATATTTTTGAAAGGCTGCATTTTTTCTCTTTCTCAATATGCAATTTTTTAATTGACACTTGAAACAAGAAAGTTGTTCGATATATCTCGAGAAGAAGAGAAAGAGTAAATTCTCTTCATAAACAACAATCTATTCGTCTTGAGAAAGTGTTTTCAAAAATCCAAAATGAATAATAGTTTGAAAAATGAAAACACGGATTTATAACAGGTCGATCAAAAAGTTCAGAATAATTTTCAATTAAAGTTATCTAACATCGATGGAATGGCAATTAACCCGATAGAATGAAATAATTTTCAGAGGGTCTAGAAAAACAGTGAAGTAATATAAAATCTATTTACTATTTTTTATCATCTGAATTTTCTGTTAATTAGATGTTTATGTTTCTGCTATTGTAAAACCTTATCGAATTATTGTTTCTTCATGCATGATCAGTATGCAAAGTTTCCATTAAATCTGATGTCTTAAAGCTGGTTGAAACCGCAACAGAATATTCTGTCACAGATAGATAGATAAATAGATAGATACAGCGTTTGAAAAAAATTTATCGACAGTTATTGAAATCTAAATTTCTCAAAGTTCAAGAATGGGACCACTCTGACGGGTTTTATCGACACGAAAGTGGTAATCATAGAAATTGAAATGAAACTCTAATAATAGAAAATGTAAAACTTTTGGAAAATATCAAAGAACCTGAAACTTGTTAATACTGGATATTTTCACAACTGCAAGAATCACTGCAAGACATCTACGATTCACTTATAATCAATGACCTTATAACATTCTGATGAATTTCGTTCAAACTGTTCCAGAAGTCATTCGCGATAGCTGGTTGGTTTTGTTGGCTTTTTAATCATCTATTGAGATTATTCCAGACGTGTTCTATGGAATTGAGAACTGGCTTTCATGCAGGTCACCCCATTGAAGTGATTTCGTGATCTCGAATGTAGTTCTTAACAATTTGAGGTGAGGTATGACGTTATTTTACACAAACAAAAAGTTTTCACTCATGTTTGCCGCAAATGTCTGTAACGCACCTCTTCCAGCAGAACCATAGGTAGGTAAAAAGTTGTACTGGGTAAAGCTCTCGTTTCGACGTCTGACAGTATAGCTTGTCCATCACAATAGAAAAAAATCTCGACCCATCTGCGAACAAAAGTCTCTCCCAGTCAGCTTCTAACCAACTAACATGTTCCGGTTAGAGCTGGGCCTCGAGCTGCGAGACGAGGCCTCAAACTAAATCACTGTTCATTTCAGTGCTAACTTGCACTCTACTGTTCTGTCGAAGCTGCCTAGAAGTAGCAAACCGTTGTGTCAACGAGGAAATTCTTGATGAAATAGAATCATAAGGTGATGAAAAATCTCTTTATTATTATTACTCCTTTAAGTTTTAGTTAAATAAATCTTTCTGTTTCTGCTACCGGCAAGTAGATGGCGCGCTTCTTATAACAGCGTCCTTTATTATTACTGATATTTCAGGTTTGGTCCGCTCGTTAGTAGAAGACGCAACTGGTTGGTGGTAAAGGTTTTTTATTTTATTATTCATTGTCAGAAATCAGGAAATCTTATTGAATTATTGTATCGTCATAGGTTCTTGATACGTATGCAAAGTTGTCGTCAAGTGGGTTAAAACAATATTCGAATATGCTGACACATGCTAATGTTGATTTCTACCAATATCTCGTGTCAATCAAAAATCGAGAACTCTGATGGTTTTAGGCTTCTCCTCTAGAACTGTAGGGTTGAAAAGATGATTAGAAAAGAATACATTCAATTTTTCTCTGAACTGAATTTATAGAAGTGACCTCTGTGTTGTATAAAGTTACAACTCAGTACAAAAGTACAACACAACAAAATTATGAAATTAATCTGTTGAGTGTTGACAATTGACAGTTGTCATAAACGGTTGCTAGGTAAATATTGGTTCCGTGAATGATAGCAGAGTTATTTAATGACGAAAATAAATCAATGGAAACAACTAAAAATTGATGAGATAATTCTAAATTGATTAATTAAAGTCTTTGTGATCTGAAATGAATGCACAATTCGCATTCGATAATATCACTTACAATACGAAGATTCAATATTTTTCACACGCAACCGCGAATTTCCAAATTTGTTACACACCCTTTTCGATGTAAAATATTTTATGATACATTCAATATTTATCCTGGAAAATGACGCATACTCCAAGTAAGATAAGATAAATTATTTAACATTTAATTTTACTCGATTGAAATTAATCTTAACACGTTTTGAATTTTCCGCAATCACCACTTGTCGCAAATTTTCATAGGAAAGTCGGTCGGATATCCCGCTGTTCCATTACCACAGACAACCGGCATAGGAAAACGCGGAAAACTGAGGAAAATCGATCAGATCCGCCGCTTTGGCTGGTGCATTCAGACGAGTTTGCGCCCCCGTACCGGAGTGGGGTGAAGGGGTCACGACATAATTTCTCTTCATGCCTTTCAACAAACAAAATTGCTGCTCCAGTTTTGACGAGATCAGATGTTTGGTTTCCATTTTCCTGTCTCTAGGTCTTGTAAAAAGCTGTAAGGCTTATAAGGCCGCTTTGATTGCGAAAACTGCTACTCTATGTATGGAAACAGGGGAAACAAAGGACTTTTCCATACACATGCAAGTGTTTGACATTTTTTCACAAGGATCTCTTCTTGGAAAAGCGGATATTTGTAAACATTTCAGCTATTTGTTTCAAAATAGAATTTAATAACACTGGATTCGCTCGTAGAATTAGTAGAAAAGCAAGATTTCAGAGCGTTTAATTTCATCAAAAACTATCTGACCTGTTTAAATTTTGATGAAGTTCTAGAATTTTCTCCAGATCTTCAATTTTTTCAATTGAGTTATTAGCTCAACGAACAAAACGAAAGAAAAACAGATAATATGTCGTCCCTTGTGATGGGAGCGGAGTTTGTTCTAATTTCCCGACTTTCCTTCGTAACTGTATTGAATTTTTGTATTTCAAATATTCTGTTCACTACTCCCTCTAAAACGTAGTTTTCAAAATTATTATCTGGCTTTACAAACATCTTTGTTTGAACGGTCTGAAAATGAAGTCGATTATGGTCGATGACATCTCCCCACTGAATTTCCTAAATGCGCAGATTGCTGAATTCATCCTTTCCAGGACTTTTCAAATCTTTCCTGCTTGGTTTGCGATTGTGATGCTATGTTATAGTTCATTTCCGCATCAAAAATATATAGATGGAAAGTCAATTTGGAATTGAATAAGAAGTTAAAAATATATACAAAAGCAAGTCTTGCAAAAAACTTTAATAAATAAGTGTTAAGGTCAAATAATTATTGAAAACAATACAAAAAAAACACTGCTGGAGTTTTGAAGAAAAAACAATTTTTTCCGGGAATTTCTACACCCTGTAGCTCCGTAACGAAGCTTTTGCGGGCCTATGTTTATGTGATATTTTTTCTTAAAATTGCACGTAGATTTTCCCCCTCAAGTTATGACATACTATTATGTAACACACTGTATTATTAGTCGTTCTAATACTTTCCTAATATCAGGAAATCTTGCTAACAAAACGAAAACGTTCTCTACAGCTTTCATCTTCACCTATTCAGCATAGATACTTCATCCGAATTATTCTGTGATCTCTTCTTGTTCACAGTTGGAAATGACTTTCCATTCTTTGAAAAATAAGTCATAATAATATTATTGTAATATTATGTATTTTCGGAAAGGAAAAAAGTACTATACTCAATGCGACCAATTTCACGTATGGTTTGTATTAATAAAAAACACAAGTTCACCATATAGCTCGAAAACCGATGGCTAAAAACATTTTGAAATGCATCCATGTATTATATTCAAAAAGTGCCGAAAGAATGTTACGTAGCTTAATTGATACCCGATTTATGGCCATTTGCTGAAATCCCAGAAAATTGAAAATTCTGGAATAACTCGAAAAAAAATGACAACTAAAATTGGTTAACATCAATAAGGTTTTTATCGAAAAGCGAGACCGAGAAAGAAGGGGTCCTTTTCACCCATGTGCAATGTTTAACATAGCTTCCCCACAAAATCATTGAATTTGGGACACCCTGTAAGCTGACTACTCGTATTCTGAGATGACTGGACTATTATCCTTGTGAGGCAGAAAATTTGCTGCATTGTTTATAATTTTTCTAGATTTATCTATTCACAAATTATACTTGAGATAATTTAATCAGTTCATTCATTTCAATACGAACAAAATTTTCGACATCTTATTGTGATGCATTTCCGTTGTTGCAATTCAAAAAATTGCAAGATATTGATTGTTATCATCGATTTAGTTTTCAAAGAAATAGATCAGGAAATATTTGATGGAATCTTTTGAGTGGCCATAATGTTTTTTAATGATTAGATCAAGTTTTTCATAAAAATCTACATCAACTCGTATATCATTTATTTGTTCGGTTATATAATGATGTACCAGTATAGATTCATTATCCATTGTCAACTTCCGGACAACTTCCGGTTATGAAGGTAATATATTCTATAGAAATATTTTGATGTATGTATTGGGTACGGAAAATTTTTCGTCGACCACAATAATAAATAATTCGATATGATATTAATGAAGGAAAACGAAGCCAATATCTACCGAACTAAAAAAATTAAATAGAACTTCCAGAACGAACCAATGTTTCCGATGAACGTTTGTTGTCAAAAATATATTTTCTTTGAATTCGTGTAAAAATGGCACCTCCGATTTCCGTAACAGTCAATATCGGAGAAGAAAATTTGATGATGAATTTGCTTCTTCAGTAATATATGTCGAGACGTAACAGCTGATTCTTTTTTCGAAAAACCATGTATCTTAAAATATCTTCGCACTTTCTACGTGTTAAAGAAACACCGATTTTCCAGTTTCTACAATTTATTTCGAAAAATAATGTACCGATCTATATAAAATGAGAAATGGATCAAAGATCTTTTCAACATCTACAATCTTATGTGATACACCCACCGGCAAAAAATATGAGTAAGCAGAAATTATCTTCTAGTTTGGAAACTCTTTAACTCTGATTTATAGTTCGATATATATATATATATATATATATATATATATATATATATATATATATATATATATATATATATATATATATATATATATATATATATATATATATATATATATATATATATATATATATATATATATATATATATATATATATATATATATATATATATATATATATATATATATATATATATATATATATATAACAATTGACAGTGGTTATGTGCGAATATGTATTTTTGATAGCCATATACGAGGGTAAACCAAGACTTATTTTTTTCACAAATTTTGAATAGCCCTGTAGAATTTCTGAGCAGAATTTTGTCATGAAGATACACTATTACAAATCTTTATTCATTCTCAATGACGTAGTCTTTGATAAATTTCGCTATCGCTTTATTAGGTTAAAAAAAAACAGAATTTATACAAAGCCCCATGAATTTCTAACGCAGCGAGAATATCATTATTTTTCCAAATTAGCAAAAGTATGGAAGAAAAAACAGTATTAATTACAGCTGATAGGGGATTCATGACTGCTGAGAGGTACAATCGGCAAGTTTTAGGTCCTTAAGTGGTCCCATTCACTTATAATATGGGCGAAAACTTTATGCTGATGCCAAACCTCAAACAGCAATAATAGTGAGTGATTACCTTGATGGACTTGAGATATTGAGAATAAACTGGCCAGCAAAGAGCCCTGATCTCAATTCGATTGATAATGTGTGGGACAGTATGGGTAGGTTAGATTTTGCTACACCTACTAATAGCAATGCTAATAAAAGTTCTGCATCTCAAACATTCTTCAGCCCCATGAATCAAAAACTACGCCGTTGGAAATGAATGTAGCTTTGTAATGAAATCTAGCTATGACAAATTCATTTTGTGGAAATCCATTTCGAAATATGAGAGAGAAAAAACACTTTTGTCAGTTTTCCACGTTTGTTTGTTAATACACGAGCGGTTTCGACGCTTTGGTCATTTCCAAGTTCTGAATACTGACAAAGTACAAAGATGATTACAAGATATATTTTTTCCTCAAATGTTAAGTAGGGGGGAGTTATTAATTTCAAGTTAGCTATTGAAAGTAGTATAATGTGGGGTTTTCCTGAGTTTATTAATTTTCAAACTTTCCAACAGATTAATTTTTCTTCCTTTATTGCGTTTGTGGGGGACTTTGAGATTGTCTTTAACTATTGTGTAGTTTGCTGATTGAATGTGCTCAAATATGGAGATTTCTTGCTTGCTGATATATGTTTTTTAAATCTTCAGCTTATGTAGTTCAAAACAGGTAGAAATTGTGAATACAGATTCAAAGAACATATATTATCAGACAAGAAATCTCCTATATCTGAGGACATTCAATCAGGAGCAGATTGCCTTCGAGTACCAACCTTGTCAAGGTTTTACTAGGTGATGTACCCAGCCTTGAACTGGCGACAACCCCAAGTTTTTCTAATAACCAGGCGTCCCTAAGTTGTTTAACTAACCAGGCGTCCCTAAGTTGTTTTACTAACCAGTCCCCCAGCCTTGCCTTAACCAGACAAGCTAATTTCTCGACAGCGGGCTCTGGTCCCATCAGAATATTCTTAGTCCCCCGAAAAGCTAGCCTATCCGCAAACTCATTTCCTCTAATCCCAATGTGACCCGGAGCCCAGAGGAGACGGATATGGTTGGTTACCACCAGTTGTTCCATTGCCTTAACGCACTTCCAGTCGTGCAATGCTAAGTAACTTTCTGTGGTCTGAATTGGATGTTTCAGATATTGATGATAGTTGTTTCAGAAGGATGGCGCCATATGACACATAGCTAGTGAAACGATGAATTCATGGAATGAAAGTTTCCCCCTGAGATCGAACGATTCAACATCTGTAGACTTATGCCCACAACTAACGAAATGAACATTTAGGTATATCATTGAAATTCCAAAACTGTCAAAAATTATTCAAACTTTCTCACCTTTCCATCCTTTGAAAGTGGTGGTTGGATTCAGTTATCGCTACTGTAGTTGCCATTATGTAGTCTTCGAAAATTTCAGGTTCATTCGGGGGTAGGTCTACCTCCTGAGGCTTCAATTGTTGAAAAAATTTCACCCGTACCTTCTCTCTTTCAGTCCTAGAACAACAAAAGGAGTTTGAGAAACATTTATGTGCTTTTATATTGATAGCTTATTCACAGTTCTAACTGGCAATTATTTAAAGCAATTATACTCCAAACATTTCCTCAGGGATCTATTTGAAGGTTTGTTATTATTTTATAAAATTTAATTTCCATTTCATTATACGAAACATGAAAATGAAGGAGTTCATTCACGTTCTCATTTAGTTAATAAAATATTTTTGTGGAGCGTTTTGAAAATGATAACAGGCACTTTTTTTACCTCTATATTTGTTTGATTACCTTATCTAGTGCAGAAGATTGAAAAATGTTCTGGTTGTATTCAGTTTATTTACAGGGTATCCCGTGAGGATAAAGACAAAATATGTTAGGAATACATCGAAGGCGCTTTATGAAAATTCGAGTGAGTACGTTATCGTTGGTCTGTGACGTTAGCCTAGAAAGTATTGGAAAAATGAAATTCAAATAAGCTTGATGTAATGATTTATAGAAAAAAAAACAAAATTCTGAGTTAACTTCACATCTGGTGTTCCTCAAGGGTCACACTTGGGTCCCATTATATTCAATATTTTCGTTAACGACATAGCTTCTGTTATTCCGACAAATTATTTATTATTTGTTGATGATGTAAAGATTTTTTTCACGAATTGAATCATTGGACGATTGTGAACGGTTACAACAGCAGATTTCACAGTTTCAGGCGTGGGCCGAGAAAATTTTTTTATATCTAAACTTCCGGAAATGCACTGTAATTACATTCTCTAGAAAAAAAGACGATATTTTATTCGACTATAGTATGGGCACTGAATTGCTTGGTAGGGTAGAGAATGTTAGAGACCTTGGTGTCCTCTTGGACAAAAAACTAACTTTTATGGAGCAGGTTGTAGATATATCCCGAAAAGCCTACAAAAGCCTTGGATTTTTGATCAGAAACTGCGCATCTTTTTCAGAGTCTACATTGAAGAGGATTTACTGTGCGTTAGTTCGTTCTGTAATGGAATATGCTTCCCCGATCTGGTCACCCATTTACAATATATTGGAGAAGATACAACGCAAGTTTCTCAAATACTTGTATACGTAGTCGCGTAGGAGGATTGCGGATTAATGTTTCCTTTTTAAACTAATAAACGGCCTTGTTGACTGCCCCGATCTTCTGCAGTGCATCCCTTTAACCTGCCTGGTAGACTAACAAGAAAAACTCCCTCATTCAGAGTCACTACTAGCAAATGAAATTATGCTTATGGATCATTCTTGCATCGCACATTGTCACTCGCAAATTCAGTCTGTGATAGCGTCATTGGATAAATATGTTGCTCTACAGCTTGGAGAATGTTAGGAAGTTGCAATTCTCTATTTTCTGTTTTAAAATATTATTTAAATGTATAATAATATTCCAAGGTGTTTTTTTTTTAAATGGGGGTATCCCGCATAAATTATCTACTCTACAAATATTCTTTACAAAGAAATGTATGAAGTAGTTGAATAAATAAATAGATAAATTACTATTTAACAAAAATATTTTTGGAACTCTATTGAAAAATCCCGACGCATTATGGTCTCTTGTTTAGAACTTTGATGTTATATTTACATTTTCTTACCAAGTTTTTTTCTAATGCAAGTTTTTCTCGGCGATCCGCTTAAAAGGACTATATGCACAGAAGTCAATTCTGTTTCCATTTCAGATTATCTCTGCATCAACTTTTGGACATCGTAGAGGGCGATGATTTCTATGAAAGTAATACGAGAATATAAATCGAACCTCCCAATCAAAATACAGTAGAATCTGAAGAAGACAGCGATGTTCCAGACCAAGAAGCTGGCGATATAAACCACCTACCCAGAGGTATTCTGGGTCAAGGATGCGAACTTTGTTTCGAGAATAGTGAAGATGAGGAAACTGATGAATAACTTTCTGCTAGAACAAGTGGACTTCAAACTTAAGCCACCTCACTTTCCCATTCATCGGAGAGTGATGATGAAGAAAATATACCACTTTCTGTTATACAACAGCTTTCCAGGAAGAAGAAAGGTAAAACTGTTCAAAAAAAAAGAAAACTTTATAAGGGGATACACCCAAATATTGTATGAACACCACTTGTGATCCTGTGCCTCCATCTCGCATTGCACAGTCGGCCGAATCTCCAGCCGATTTCTTCAAACTTTTTTTCAAGGGGCGATCATGGAAAATATCGTTCACCAGACTAATTTGTACGGGTCACAAAAAAACATTTCTTTAAATTTTTCTATGGATGAACTGTATGAAATCTTTGGAGCTTTATTGCTCAGTTGGATATGTCAAGTACCCTAATAAACGAATGTATTGGAATACCACTAATGATACCCCTTCAATACTTCGGGACTCGATGAGACTCAACCCTTTTGAGCTTCTCTTACGTCATCTTCACTTTAAAGATAACAATAATGTTTCCTCAGACAAACTTCACAAATTGAGACCACTTATTGACGGATTGAATCAAAATTTTCGAGAGCACGGCGGTATAGATGAGCATCTATCGATTGACGAAAGCATGATACCATACTATGGAAAGCATTATGCGAAGCAATATATAAAAGGAAAGCCAATCAGGTTTGGTTTTAAAAATTGGACTCTTTGTCAAAGTGGAGGGTATATGTTAACATTCGAAATATATACTGGTAAATCTGATAATGAAAAATAATTTGGTTTGGGTGGCGATCTTGTTTTATATCTAATTCGATTAGCAGGGCTGGAAGAGAATAAGGGTTATAAACTTTATTTCGATTACAACTTTACTGGTATTGATCATATGTCCCATCTAGTGGACCACAAAATTGGTGCTACTGATACTATACGCCAAAATCGTTTAGAAGGATGTCCTTTTCCAGAAAATAATGTATGGAATAAAGAAAAAAGAGGATCTTTTCAGTTTTTATCGAACGAGAAAATTCTGATGGCTCAATGGAAAGACAACAAGGTGGTAACGATGGCCACCAACTACCAAGATTAATCTATGATGACCGCTAGACGTTGGTGCAATGAAGCCAAATCCAAACAGAATGGTCCCCAACCAAAAGTGGTATCAAATTACAATAAATATATGGGAGGGGTTGATAAGATTGATGGATTAGTAGCTGTGTACCGATTAATAATGCGGCAAAGAAAATGGTACTGGCCCATTTTTCAGTATTTGGTCGACGTGAGTGTGGTAAATGGCTGGATTTTGATGAAGAAACTGAGACCTGAAGATCCAAACTATGCAAATCTTTCAACATTCAGATATGGGACCAGATCAGTCAGAAACTGTCGACAGTTTGTCAACAGTAACGATATTAGATTCGATAATGTGAGACATTTGGTCAAATACTCTGAAAGTGACAGGAAATGTAAAATGTGCCTTAAAAATTCGAAGTTCATATATGATAAGTGCAATATTGGCTTCCTCCCTAAAAACTGTTTTTTCGGTTTTCATAAGAAATAATGTTAAAAAATATGATGTTAATGTTATCGTATTCAGTTTATTCAAATGTGTTACTATCTTCAATATTTCATTCGTAGAAAAAAATAAATGAATTTTTGAACCAAATATGCTCTTATGCATATAGTCCTTTTAAACGGATCACCTTTTTTTCTAAACTGAGAGAGAAAATTTAAAAATAGCGACAGAACCACGTTTCAACAGTTAATTACATCCATTTCAAGAAAAAATTATAATCGAATCAACAATTTTTTCCACGTGCACTAATGGGTTAACTCAGATATCTTTTCAGGGCTAAGCAGTTCTTCACGCCTTTACAGCTGATGCTTTTTTCAACAGATACTTCCATGGTAAATGCTCTGAAGAACTGAAAGGGTTGGTTCCAGAAAGAATCCAGCTCCCAAGAAGCAGATTCGCGAAAAACTCTCATCAACAGACCTCTCTGTATAAAAATACTTTTGTCTAGTGCCCTGTGGAACTCGCTTCCATTGAGCATTTTTCCTGAAAGGCTTGGTTCCGGGAGGAATTTATTTCTATAAAAAAAGCTTGCGAAAAACTCCATCAGCGGACGGTCCAACTAGCTACGCCACGTACCTCTCTCTATAAAATGTTTACAGTGCTGTGGAACTATTCCATCGAACATCTTTCCAATAACTTACAATTTGGCCTTCTTCAAGAGTGTCACACACATTAAATCATCTTGGTCACAGCTGTGACATGATAGGCATCGCCTCGTAAGATTGAGAATGAAAAAAAGAACGACGTTTTTCAAGCACAACTCGAAAAAAAAATCTAGCGTTAAACTACACTTTAGAATGGATGGAGAAAGATTAGAAAAGAAACCGAAGATTGCTCCATTTGTACCAATATAACAAAATTTGACCGAAAAATTTAATTGCATTAGTTTTTGAGCCAAGTTCATATCTGAGACATTGACACTATAAACCTGACAAAATAATCATCTCAAAAGTCTCTACTAATGAATCAGAATTGAGGTCATAGATGACATCTGAAACTGATAGAAAACAAAATAGAGGAATTGATAGCTCACCTCCCACAACTAGGTAATTCTGACCACATAATACAAGTAATTTGAATCTAGGTCAAATACACACTGCACACGGTGTACATATGTTTATATTTTCATAATTCACGAAATCACCGAACAGAATCGGGGAATATTATTCACTTAATTCTTATTTTTAGAATGTATAACCATAATTTCTTATCGTGAGATTTAACGGATCTGCAGTTTTTCTTGTACTGCTGCCAAATATCGCATTATCCAAAATTAGATGATGCTATCGTACAAATTGAAGACGAATATTAAGATCATTTTTAAATTTAAAATATGGCTCTGGTTTTTGTTTAGAGTTGAAATGACTGAAACACTATTAATACCACAAATGTTTATGTTGAAGTTAGTGGGAGGAATCAAAATATTAGATCCGAGTGAGTTTAAAAAAAGGTAAGGTTGGAGCTATAATATATAAAAAAATAGAAATCTGATTCACTCATATATCGGGTGTTCCGTGAATAATGCCCCCAAGCTGTAGTTCCACAATTGTTGATCGATTTCAATGAAACAAAAATCAAATTGCATTTTGAATGATATTCTTATAGCCTAAAACATTTTCCATTACTTTTTCAATTTTTGAGTAACATTCCAATTCATCCATGTAATTCGTAAAATGAGCGACTGTTGGAGGTTGTGGTAAATTGCTATCTAATGGTAAGATATGTAATTCCATAAAATAGCCACGACATAAAATATCCCCAGTTATTCTCACAATATTTCTGAAAACCCATTTTTGTAATTGCATAATAGTATGTCACAACTTGAGGGAGTAAATCTACGTGCAATGCTAAGAAAAAAAGTTCATATAAACATAGACCGCAGAAGCTTCGTTACGGAGATACAGGGTGTTGAAATTTCCGGAAAAATTGGTTTTTTCTTCAAAACTCCAGTAGTGTTTGAGATATTCAGCCCAAATTTGGAAAGCAAGCTATTTTTTACAGCCCCCATCATTACACGTCCTAAATTTAGACTAGAATCTACAAGATGTTTTCTTTTCCGGAGCCATGTCTTCTTTTGCCCTTTTGAACTTTTTTGCAGTACGCCACTGATCAGCGTACAATCAATTTTCGTCATCTTCGTTCAATTTAGAAATTTTTTTGACACTTGTAATTTTTTCGCATCTCCAACCATTTTCGAGTGAAAAATTATTGAATTTGAATTATTTGAATTGTATGTTATTCGCTAAATAAAAAAAATAATAGAAATACTCGATAGGTATGCCCAAAATTTGCTTTTATTTTGATAGCTCGTCTTCTGAGACTCAATTATACTGATTCAATATCATACTAAAAAGAAGAACAATTAAAAACTAAATGAATTGCTGACAGTGACCTCCGCCTGCAAGAATATAGGCCTCTGTCCTTCTTCGCATATTATCACGCATTCTTTGAAATATTCCTGGTGTATTTCTTGTCGTATCACAAAAGGTTATTATTAGATTTTTCAATTCTTCTACAGTGTTCACTGGGTGGTATAAACTAAACTTTTGAGATATCTCCATAAGAAAAAATCTAAACTATTTAAGTCTGGGGACGTAGGGGGCCAAGTTTCTGGCCCACCCCGACCTATCCATCGGTTGTTGAATGTATTATTCAAGAATTCTCTAGCTTCTCCACTGGAATGTGGTGGTGTTCCGTCATGCATGAACCATATTATGTTTCTCACTAAAAGTGGCACATCCTCGTGCAATAAAGGTAACTCCTCCTCAAGAAATTGTCTAAAAGCGGAACCGTTCAGTCTGTTAGGCGAAAAAATTGATCAATCATATAATTTCCAATTATTCCGACCCAGACATTACGTGAGAATTGTTCTTGATGATGAGATTCTTCAGTCAAATGGGGGTTTTCCACAGCCCAATAATGATTATTGTGAAAATTTGTGATAGCAGTTCTCGAAAAGTTAGCTTCGTCTGTGAACATTATTTCACTATCAAAATGAGCATTTTCTGTAGTTTTATCTTAGAACCATCGGCAGAAATTCAGTCTTGAAGGAAAATCTCGAGGAAGTAGAGTTCGGACGCGTTGAATATGAAACGGGTAGAATAAAAAGTCGTGGAGAATCCTCCAAACTAGATCATGTGAAATATTCAACTGATTTCCTTTTCTTGTACTCACATGAGGATTCAAATCAATACATCAAAACTGCTTCCTCAATAACTGTTTGAGTTGCACCTTTTAAATGATTATTTGCAGTAAAAGTACCTGTTTCCCTCAACCTTCTGTGGATATTTGAAAATGTTTGCATGTCTGGTGTTACTTGATTTGGAAAGCGCACCTGATATAATCGCCTAGCTTCTGTTGTGTTTCCGTCAGCCAGGCCGTACATGTAATGGATATCAGCCAATTCGGCGTTAGTAAAATTAGTCATTTTTTCTTACAGCAATAACTTCAAAAGTCTTGAAACTAATCGTTATTTTAATAAACAATTCGAGCAAACATTGGTTCAACTTTACCAACTCCGAAAAAGAAAACACCTTGTAGATTCTAGTTAAAACTTAGGACGTGTAATGATGGAGGCTGTAAAAATACCTTGCATTCCGAATTTGGGCTGAATATCTCAAAAACTGCAGGAGTTTTGAAAAAAAAACAATTTTTTCCGGAAATTTCAACACCCTGTAGGTCCGTAACGAAGCTTTTGCTTATGTTTATATGAACGTTTTTCTTAGAATTGCACGTAGATTTACCCCCTCAAGTTGTGAGATACTTTTATGCAATTACAAAAATGGACTTTCAGAAATATTGTGAGAATAACTGGGCATATTTTATGTTGTGGGTATTTCATAGAATTGCATATCTTACCTTTAGATAGCATGTATATTTTCTATCTTGTAATTTATGTGAACAGTACTTTTAACACCTTTTTACCAAATAGCTTTAAGGGTATTGCTTACACCATCACACTGTGTATCGGTTTACGAATGGGGTTCTAAATACATGAAAATGAACCTTATTGAAGCTTTGCCCAACCATTTAGAATCAATTAGTGACGTGAGGGCCTTTGGTGGTGCAGTTGAAAAGTATTTGCACACTAAATGCTATCACTCAGAGAATGAATTTTTTCTGATGATTGTCCGTTTCTCCTGTTACATGTGGACATGTTTATACCTTTGATACTTACCTTTGTATTGTAATGGTCAGAAGATGATAAATTATTATTATAGATTAGGTACCTCTCCGCTTATTCTTATTAATATTTCGAGAATTAATAAGTATGAAGACGAAAATCAAGTTACATGATGCAAGTTTACTTTCAATCTAACAGATATAGTATTCGAGCATTTCGACTCTATTGGGACCGATTTCCAAATCGTGATGAACCAGATCGCTGCAAGATTACCATTCTTGAAAAAACTCAAGAAAGTGGAGACATCTGTTCGAATACAGCAAAAAACCTCGGAATAAGAAAATGAATAAAATTCATTCATAACGGCATCTGGAGAAATTTCTAGGTAGGTGGTCTCATTCTTTCTTTCAGCACGTCCATATTTTCTGGTGGAGTGCGGTTAACTTGATTATAGAGCTCCAGAGCCAAAAATTAGGTGGTGTCAAATATGGGGAGTGGGCTGGCCACCTGACAGAGTTATTTATCTATATCCACTGGTCGCCAAAATGATTGTTCGACAATTCAAAGCTGCGCTATGAGGAGCAACACCATCTTGTTGGAAGTAGATTTTTCTTAGTTTTTCCGCAGGAAGATAATTGAGAAAATCTCGAATGAGAATTCCATTATCGTTCTGAGTTTCCTTCGATAAAAACTGGTCCTACCAAGCGACTCAAATAACAAGACGTTCACACCGAATCTACGCGCTGAAAATTATTGTTCATTATGTTATGCGGATTTTGATGGGTCCAATGTCTGAAGCTATTTCTATTGAAATGACGCTGGTTTTGAAAAGTAAACTCATCAGACCAAATGATGATTCTGAAAAAATAATAATCTAAACTATCAGGGAAAAATTTGAAAACTCGTGGCGATTAACAACTTTTTGAAAAATATAAGGCTTGAATTTAAGTTTCCGTAGTACAGATTTAACAGTCGTCGCTGACGTCTGAGTGCAGAAATGTATGTATATTAATGATCCGTATATGCTTAAGTTTTTTCCGTCTGGAAAACTCGCGGCGCTCTGGTTCATTACTATTTCTGTTAGATTGAAAATAGGCTTGTATCATGCCTGTATTTTTTTGATCTTCGTTTTGCATACTTACTAATTTTCCATGAAAAGGCTGGAAACAAAACAACAACTAGAATAAGCGGGTTAGTACCCAATCTGTCATGATTTCTCGTTTATAATTGCGAATGACATCTATTATAATTCTATGACGATTGCTCTGTGATTTACAATAGTATTCTGCCACAGAACTTACTGTACGATTCATTAGAATCATCTGTTACGTTTTGAGTTTTTTTTACTCAAAATACGAAATAATATGAATTATCGGAGCAAAACCCTTTCTATAGCATAAAAATTTCATCATAAATTCGAAGAGTCGCCCATTTGAATGAAATCCATAGATGACTTGGAAATGTGATTTTTTCCGAAACTTTTTCATGACTTCATTTCTGTCAGGAAAAGAACTGTTTTAATACTTTCTTCGCAGAAGGTGCTCAAAATTAAATAAGTAATCATAAAAAAGAATTAAAATGTTACCATTTCGAAAAAAGTAGAAGTCAACCTCCGTTATTTCCTGAAGTAACAGACTAATGAAAATATTTCAGGCTGTCAGGGTATCATTCAAGATGCTATTCGGTTTTCGTTTCTTAGGGCGTTTTTCACGGAACACCCCATATAACCCTCATTTATCTCCGTATGTCAAATATTTATATGGATCGAAAATGTATATCCCTCATTAGATCTCTACTACATCCTCAACCCAAGTGTTCTCGAGATTCTAAGCTACTTTTCACGGCATTGAATTCAAAGACTTCATTATACATGATTCCAAGGATAATGTGTTTCCAACGTTCGCATTTTGTTGCATCGCTGGCGATTGTGCGAAATGTGTCAGAAAAATCGATATGAGATTTCATCGTAAATTTCGCTTAATGGGACGGTGACCTAGTTAGCTCGACCCTAGCAAATATTACATCTAATTTACTTCAAAATCAGATACCATTCAGGACCAATATAATGACTTTCCTTCCAATTGTGAAAATGGAACAAGACATAATTGACTTGAAGATACAGGATTTCTTGTTTATAAGAGTGCACCATTTTTTGCTGGATTTGACAGCTATGATTATCATATTTTCAAACTTGACTATCATTGCGTGATGTTTGTAAAAGTTGTGCAGCTTTTCTACCTCACGACTCTACATTTTGTTGATTTTGAAAATGGAATCGAAGAAATGTTAAAAAAGTGTTTTATCAATGATACTCTTTCGAAAACAAACTTTCATTTATGTACGACCGCTTCAGATGTGGTCGTGACTTCGTCGGGAAGGACGAGCGGAGTGACAGGCGACACAAACGTTGAAAATCTCTAGATATCATTGGCAGCTAAGCTAAGAGCCAAAGCTCAACCTGATATGATTGAAATACCGGGTGTTCACGATTTTATGTACCAGCTGATTCTTTCCTTTTCCTTATTTGAAGTGGTAGAAGGCTATCAAAGAAAAAATGTATATGAGCCCGCATTTTCATACGATTCTTTCACTATATATATATATATATATATATATATATATATATATATATATATATATATATATATATATATATATATATATATATATATATTTTTTGTGTGTGTCAGAAAAACACAATCGTAAAAAACAAGCGAATAAATAGAATATCAGCGGAAAAAAAACAGACCATGCCCGTTCCTCAATCTGGCTTCTAAACTCGCATCATGCCTCCTACGATTGCCCCTAAAGTGTGAGCACAGGAAATGTAACAGGGGAACCATACTTTCTTGCGCATGGTTCAATAAACGAGTGAAAAAACCTGTGGGAAAAACTCGTTTCCCTGTCGCTATTGAACTAGCAATACCTTGTCTGTTTATGTTGTGTTAGTTTCGTGTGTACAAAAAGAGTATCAAAAATTTTTCTGCTTAGCAGCTTCATTCTCTCATTGTCATCTTGCACTCCATGATTTCCAGGACTTCTTCACGAAGACAAGAGTGAAAAGGAAGGGGGATTGGGACAGGAAAAATCTGTAACAATGGAAAAAGATAAACCGGCAGAAAAATATTTCATCAAACATACCTAACTCATATGTCTAAGCTCACTTGAATCTAAGAACTTAACTAAGCTCCTCTATTTTTCAACCGGGAACATCTCATACACCTTTTGGGAATGAAGCTCTACGTTGGTGTAGCCCTTGCCTTTTCAAATTACACCATGGGAATAAAGCCCTAAGGAGGAGCAGTCCTAGCCTTATCTAAGAACTTAACTAATGCTCCGCTGTTTGACAACAGGGAACATCTCATACACCATTCAGGGATGTAGCCCATAATCACCTCAAGATTCAAAAACTAATCTCCTAAATAGACTAAAAGTTCTCTACCCAGTTAATGAAATTATCTGAAACGGAATGAATTTCTTAAAAACCAACCGTAAAATGGTAAATAGGACAATCGAGGACTAAATGTCTGGACATGCCGGACTTTCTACAGTATTCCATTTGAACAACATACTATTATTACGACCATGTCCTGTCCTGAGACGATTTAATGTACACCAATTTTTCCTACTTATATCGAAACCTGCAACCCTTTTGGAAGGATCCTCCATGAGAACTTTATTAAAAACATCAACTTCCTGCCATTCAGTTTTCCAAAGATCAACAGCCTCCACCCGTGCACGCAAAAAGTCAATCGACCAAATAGGTTTCCTAGATTTCAATCTCAGGTTAGACTTCTGGAAATGAATGATACTTATCCCAAGATGATTTAAGAGCTAATTTCCTGCGAATATGGGAAGGAACTATATTACAAATAACCGGAAGCCATGGGGTAGCAGTTGAACTGATACATCCATACATAACCCTCATAGAACAGTTCAACTGAGAATCAATCTTATTGACATGAGCACTATTCAACCACACCTGACAGCAATATTCTGCTGCTGAATATACTAAAGCTAAAGCAGTAGTTCGCAAAGTAGAGACTCCGGCGCCCCAATTTGATCCAGCTAGTTTATGTAGTATATTGTTTCTTGTTTTCAACTTCTGACATAATTTATCAATTTGAAATTTGAAAGTCAAAGAACGATCAAGCTTTACACCAAGATATGTTGGAGTGAAATTATGAGTTAATAGTGATTGATTGAAGAATACTCTTAGTTGCCTATCCTTCTCATGATTATTCAGATGACAACAAGAAACCTCAGTTTTCGAAGGATTTGGACATAAACACCATTTTTTGAAGAACATGTACAGAATTTCTAAATCGGAAGTCAGTGTTTGCTCAATTGTTTCGAAGTCATAGTGTCGAAAAATCAAAGCAATATCAATAGCATAAACAAACTTTGAAGAGGAAGTTTCAGGGATGTCAGACATATAAATTGAAGAGAAGAGGTGCAAGAACAGATCCCTGAGGTAGGCCATCATTTAGAGTGTAAAATCTACTGCTTTTCTCACCGATAGAAACTCGAAGTCTTCTATCAGATAACATATTTTCAATCAACTTCGTAGTTTCGTCAAAATATTTTTTTTCCGTAAAAATTCATGAAAATAGGCTCTCACATCATCGCATGCTCCTTCGGCCAGAGAGGATGAATACTTTTTTCCTTTCGTTTTCTTATTGCCCAAGGATAGCTTTATTGATGAATTGAAATAGATTATCCTCATTTTATACAGGAGTGACTCAAAGAAATTATTGAATATTGAAATTTTAAAAATATCATATCTTGATTTTATCAAATGGAACACCCTGTATTTTATTATTCATGTCGAAGCATAAAATATTGTGCTATATTAACCTTATCTTTATCTTCGATCATTCTTGAAATATTCGATTTGTAAAAATTTTGATGAAAGTTCTACAAACCGTATCAAACTCATCATTATTCGCACAGAAGTTTTTTTCTGTAATGATTAAAGTAGTAAAAATGGAACCTAAACAAGATAATTCTTTTAACGAATGCTAAAATCAAGACGATTAAAATGTATATCGAGGTATGTGTTGACATTTTTTTATTTGTGCCGGACATATATTCTACATTTTACATGGTGAACCTATCAGTGTTTCGTTATTAAACATTGTCAAAGTAAGGTTTGAACCCAATTTTCTCAATTGACTGAACATGAAGTTCTCCAAAGAAGAAATGGTTGATATGAATTTTATTCTGGGTGAGTGTGCTAGAAATTCTTTGTTGGCAAGTAGAGTGTATGCACAAAGGTTTCCTGATAAGAGGCATCCTGATGCGAGACGCTTTGAAAAACTTCTAATTAGATTTATCGAATTGGGTAATATCGCTTACAAAAAACATGAAAAACCAAAAACTGCTACAGCTGAAGACAACCAGTTATCAGTTTTGTTGACAGTGACAGAGGACCCATATAAAAGCCAAAGAGATTTCTCAGTTAACAGATATAAGTCAAACTTCCGTCCAGAGAATCTTGAAAGTGAATAAATTTAATGCTTATCATGTACAGCTGTGCCAGGAATTGAACAATCAAGACTATGAAAATCGAATCAATTTTTGCAATTGGGCAAGTGACAAAGTACCGGAAAATCCAAATATGTTTAGCAGAGTTCTTTTCTCGGACGAGGCAACTTTCCACAAGAATGGGCTTGTTAACAGGCACAACTTTCATTATTACGCCACGGAAAATCCACACCTCTTGAGACAAATAAATCACCAGCATCGTTGGTCTTCGAATGTATGGGCCGCTATAGTAGATGGATATCTAATCGGGCCGCACTTTTTCGACGGGCATCTCAATAGTGAAATGTATTTAGATTTTCTGCATAATCATCTACCAATGTTACTTGCCGATGTACCAGAGCATATAAGACAAGATTTGTGGTTTCAACAGGATGGAGTACACATCAGGTTAGGTAGCATTTGAATCATGTATTTCCAAACAAATGGATAGGACGTGGTGTTTCTGATAGATGGCCAGGAAGGTCTCCGGACCTTATAAGTCTAGATTTTTTCTTGTGGGGTTATATTAAGGGCATCGTTTACCAAATTCCTTCTACAACACAGTTGGATATGAGACAAAGAGAGACGCCTTTCAGTCAGTTAATCCACAAATATTGTCGAGAGCCTTTCCTCAGAAGGATTGAGTTGTGTCTACGAAGAAACGGGCAACATTTCGAACACTTATTGAAATAGTTCAACACCTTGTAGATCATCTCACTAAAAACCAATCTATTACGTATTTCATACAGGACTACCTTAAAATATCTCCATTTCTCTGATCAAGTATAATGATATGTACTAATAAACTCTTCTTTCGCAACCTCTGATTTTATTATTATAGTTTATTTTTTTATTTCGAAAATGGTCGAAGAAGAAAATAAGGTATCTGCAGCAAAATATGGCACAATATTTTATGCGTTGACATGAATAATAAAATATAGGATTTTCCATTTGAAAAAAAAACAAGATTTGTTATTTTTATCATTACAATATTCAATAATTTTTTTGAGTCACTCCTGTATAAAATGAGGATAATCTATTTCAATTCATCAATAAAGCTATCCTTGGGCAATAAGAAAACGAAAGGAAAAAAGTATGAATCCTCTCTGGCCGAAGGAGCATGCGATGATGTGAGAGCCTATTTTCATGAATTTTTTACGGAAGAAAAAAAATATTGTGACGAAACTATTCGCCAAAAAAACTTACTACTTAAAGACATTATAGCAGAGTTTAGGACGCTCTTGAATCTTCAACAAAAAAGTGGTCTTCCACTCTGAAAAAATCTCCCAAGATTTTTTTATGGAAAATTGGGACACCCTGTTCACTTCAAAATAAATTGCTGAAGTATATTTTTATTTTCTAAATACAATACCGTTCGAACAAAAATGAAATCTTCAAGAGTGTACGAGCTACAGAGCACCGCGCCACTGGTGAATCACCCAGTATTTAAAATTCATAACTCTGATTCATATTTGAGTTACAGATTTAATTTTTTGTCATTTTAAAGATGAATGAACAATCATTAATAAAAAAAATATTTGCAAATTGAAATTGTTGCAAACAATTAAAATGTGCAAATCATATTTTAACAATTGTACCTCGTATATTGTAGGAAATTGGAACGAAATGGTAAATTTAAACTGCGAGCTAATCATCACCATAAACAAAAATAAGTTGAAGTGTGAATACCAACACTATCAAATTTATCCTGATGTACCAACGTTGTATCCTTAAATCGGTAACAACTACGCCTAAGATAATCATTCGCACCGTTTAATTATTGTACATGCTCGACCAGTTGTATTCGAAATAAGTGTGACGTCGTTGTCATAAAACTCGAATTATGTGACCTCTACTTCTCAATGGAGACAATAAAACCTAATGGGTAAATAGGTTAATATATTTTTTCATTAGATGACCTAGTACTATTAACAGCATGACATATAATAGGTGTTCTTAAGTTATATTCATAGTAGAAGCAAAGTTTATTAAATTTAATAATAATTTGACGACTGTGAAAATTCACGACGATTTTTTCATCAGGTTATAGTAACAGATTTATTAAGGAGAAAGACATTCCAATGGAGCGAGTAGATATCAACCGTAAAAAATGGGTGTTATTTTTAGAGAATTCCTACCATAATTTGTTGAAATATTCATTTAATTAATTAAGTAAGAAATAAAAATAATGTTGCAATTTATTTTACTTCAATTCACCCCTCGATGGCGCCGTACTTTCATACCGTTCAACCGATCACCATTAAAATTAGTATTCATCAGTATTTCAAGACAACAAATATTTTTGTATAATTTGCTATATATATATATTTGATGCTACATCACATCATATTATACAGGTTGTCTGTCCCGAAGTGCCCATAAAAAATATCTGGGAAACGGGTTTATCGATCAGATCTACAATTCGCAATTGTTTTCAGAGCGGTAGCACTTCCGGTTATACCAGACTTTGCTATTTCAAATGGCACAGTGTACCGTATTCTTGATTAGTATTGATTGGTATTAGGTGTACCTATACCTAATTTTATATATATATATATATATATATATATATATATATATATATATATATATATATATATATATATATATATATATATATATATATATATATATATATATATATATATATATACACACACACATTGTCGCATCACCTGGTATTCTGAATTCCACAATCGATTAAGCAGCTCGATCGCAGTTTCTTTGTCAACATATGATCTCAAACTCGTCTGAAACAAGAATGAGTTTATTTGACCATCAGTAATTATTTAATTTCTCTTCAGTTTTCACGCTAAATTACTGCAAGTTTTCTGTGTTTCTTGTTGATTCTCGAATCTTTAAATTTATTGTAATGGCTGCTCAACGTCTGAACTTCTAGAGGAGGGGCGAAGCCAACGTTACATGGCTAACTTGTTGAATTAAGTTAAGTTGACGAAAGCACTATTTCAAGAGCAATTAATTGGTACTACGAAACAGGGGAATATGGAAGAAGGGCCGGACAGGGAAGGAATCGGATAACAAGAGTTGATGATCGTTGGCTTCATTTAACTGCACTAAGGTACTTTCCAGAAATGTGCCTATTTCATTGCAAACTGTTAGGAATAGGCTCAGAGAAGACGATATCAGAGTAGCTTCTACCGGCCCGCGTCTCACCATAGAGCATCGAGTTGCAAGACTTCAGTTTGCGAGGGAACATGCAAATTGGGGTATTCCAGGTCGAATGTTCTCTTTTCCGTCGAGTCCAGGTTCTGTCTAGTATCAAATGATAGACGCATGACTGTATACAGACGACCTGGGGAACGGTATCAGCAATGCAATATCCGGCAAACCGAAAACTTTGGAGGGGGCTCAGTAATGGTGTGGGGAGGCATTTCTTTCCATGGTCGAACTGAGTTAGTTCTAGTGAATAATGGAAGAATGACAGCGGCCAGATACATCACAGATATCCTTGAACCCCATGTTGTACCCTTTAGCCCATTGATTGGAGAAAACTTCATTTATATGCATGATAATGCTCGGCCTCATGCAGCTAGAGTAGTTACAGAATTTCTGCAAAATGCCGAAATTGATATTTTAAGATGGCCAGCCAGAAATCCCGACTTGAATCCCACAGAACATGTTTGGGACAACATGGGGTGGCAAATTCAGCAACGTAGGATGCCTTGTAGAACACTCCAACAACTAGAAAATCTGCATCCTGAAATTTGGATATATATATATATATATATATATATATATATATATATATATATATATATATATATATATATATATATATATGAATAATTCGTCTTATCTCAAGTTTACATATGTAGACTCCTCGCGAATCAAATGTTTGGAATTTTAACTAGCTCTTGTCAGGAGGGATTATTCATTGATCTACGGATTTTTGAATAATTCGTCTTATATATATATATATATATATATATATATATATATATATATATATATATATATATATATATATATATATATATATATATATCGCAGGCTCAAAACCGTGCCAGTTTGACTTGCCACTGGGGCAAACTCCAAAAGTATTCGTTGATTGTAATTCCTAATGAACTATTTTCGGAATAATTCGTGAACACAGCGTTTGATGATACTTGGCTGATCAATTTTAGCAATATCCTGAATGGTATCGATAATGGCTGAAAAACATGTACTGTTGATTTTTTTTAATAACCTTGAAGCATTTGGCCAACATTTCAATCACATCATTTTGAATTTTCGGGCTCGAATATGTGGTTGAGTATTCTTTCTTACTTTCAAAAAAACCCTGATGAACCGAATGGAATTTTGAAAGCATTTTGATTATAGATATAATAAAACCGGGGTTCTTATAATGTATAGTTCAGGAAGTTAATATAAGACTAGCTTCTATTACACATTCTAGTATTTACCTCCAAATAATTGTGTCTTAAGGTATTTTAGTTTCAAGTTTCAAGTTAATATTAGTATTCCATCTCCGAAGATAAAAATTAGCACACGGTTCATTACACCGCACAACAGCAATTCTTATGATTGAGAATTCTGTATCAGCTCTAGTTCAGAAAATATGTAACATGGCTAATTTTACAATGAAACGCAACTTCTTTGAAATAATCTAATTTTTTTTATTGAATTCTTAAATTGAAAAAAAACTTTCCTCTGAAACATTTTCTTATAGTGAGCTTTTCTGAATGCTCCAACAATAGTCAGTCATCCTGTGTGCGTTCCAGTAGCCTTGATAGCGTTCCTCCATAGCCCGAAGGTCCTACTGGAATCCTTCGCCCTGTTCTTCACTCAATAGTCAGAACTTTTATTTCCCAAAAAAATTGGATCAATCCAAACAAACTCAAATCATACATTTTTCTCAATCTTGTGTCTTCTATTAATGATCTAATCTGAGGCTCATCAAAGATGCTGGTGTTTATTTTTTTTGCACTCAGTTCTGGGAGCTTTGGGACAAGAAAAGGAAACAATTTCCATTTTTGTTAAAAGCTTCAACAAATTGCTTTATGACCCCTAATTTCAGATGCAATGGAGGCAATATCATGGGATTCCTCGATACTAAAAGTGAATTTATCACGATGTGTTGTCCTAGAATTAGCGCTTCCCGAATAAGCTTATCTTTTTTAACCCAGTAGTGATTTTTAGCTCTACTATTCCACAAGCAGAGAATACAGGGATACTTTATGTAGCTTTATTGGTCTAAAAGAAAGTTGACTATTTTTAAATTAACACTTATGAGCCATTTGTTTTTGTATACTTAATCTTGTCCAGAACCAAAGCAATAGATGTATATTCTCTTTTTACTTTAGTAGAATGTGCAATCGGCAACGACCCTAATTTATCCCCGTTGTTCAAGAGAACACATTTTAAACCATTGCAGCCATTAAACCAGGCTTTACAAAATACAAAATCACCTTCTTCATCAAAATATTTCAGGAAATTCTGTTCTCTGGTGCGATAATATTATTATTATTAATTAAACTTTAGTTCCTTTTATTACTCTAAGTTCCTTTCTTTCAGACCAGAAGACAATATTTTTGAACCAGACTTTGACAGCTCCAGATCTCTGATGAAATAGTTCAAATCATCATGATTGAAATGAAATGATTTCAGGTCACATTCGAAGTCAATATCACTACTATCAGTTTTCGTCTCAATGTAAATTTACTTCTGCTGAAACATTAACTTCAGGTACAGGGGAAGTTCTAGGGCTCAGAATCCGATTGTATGGAAGAATATCCCCGCTTGGCTCGGTTTTTGCGGTTAATGCCAGTTATGTTCAGTGAACAAAAATAGCAATCATCATGGTGGTTGACTGGTTCTTTCCAGATCATGGCAGTTTCGTACCGGAAGGTTTTTCTTTTCTTATTTTATTATATTTATTAATTCTTTAAATATATACTCGCCGCAAATGAAAGAAGAATGAGGAGGAACAAGGAGCTATAACTCGTGAACGAGAGTTGTTAGAAACCAAATGAGGGCATATTTAGAATCAGCGACGTCAAATTAGTAAACATCAAGTGACATAAGTCATTCATCAGACGAAAGGTGCAATTTTATCATCCAGTGTTATGCTTGAAATTTTGCTCATGTCTATTTATTGCTCGTTGGAGATGTCTCCAATAATTACCACTCCCCATAGCATCATAAGATCCTCCCAACGGTTATTATGGCAGGCAATACCATATATTCACAACTTTGTTGTGGGTTCTAGAGGACTTTGGTGTGGTGGGGTCCTCACTGAAATGGATAGAATCGTAGCTGTCGGATAGACTCCAGTGTGTTTTACTCATTCCGGTTTCGCTCGTGTCACCTCTGGTGTTCCTTAAGGGTCACATCTTGGTCCCCTTTTATTTTCAATTTACATTAATGATATTTCGGAATGTTTTCTTTAAACGAAGCATGATTTATATGCCGACGATCTCAGATCTCTTTTTGTCAAAGTTGGTATTTTCAATTGAATATTGATAAGTGTGAGCATATAAGGTTTACAAAAAATGTCAATGTCTTCGATGCTATTTTTTTCTGTTGATGGGCTAGTAATTGGGAGGGTCAACCAAATTAAAGATCTTGGTATATATCTTAATTCTAAGTTGTCCTTTGAGACACTGTTTTTCTTTATCGAATTTTAAATCATTCTTTTAGTTTTTGGCTTGTTAATTATCTCACTTTCAATGTTTCTGTGTATCCTAGTCGTCGAAATGCACTCTTCTATGTTCCGAAGGCCCTACTAATTTATTTTTTCATTCTGTTTTCTTGCGAATTATGCGTCTGTACAATTGGCATATTGATAGTATAGATATTTTTCATGAACCTCTTTCTTCGTTCAAAAATAATGTTATTGCGTATCTTATTACATATGAATGCTCATTGTAGTAGTTTTTAGTTTTCATGATATTTTGCTTGATTCTGTAATCTTTAGTGAGACTTTTTTCCTTTCCTGAATTTTTACGAAAGTTATAATTTTCATTTCGTATGACAGTTTCACTTCTGTTATCATTTTTTGTGAACCCCGGTAATTGGGTCTATCCTGTAGGGGTTCCTATATTTTGTAACAATAAATAAATAAATAAATAAATATTCAGGAATTTAGAATAGCACAGCCGCAAACACTCACTTTCAATTCCTAATTTATTTGCCTTCGTATAAGAAAAATCCGAGAAACTTCTCCCTTCATCATCTTTGGGAGAGAGACCCAAGGGCCTACAGGGTTCATTAGCAATTGAAAATCTTTTCTGATCATCCGTCAATACGTATCATAATATCCTTAATTAGTTTTCAAAACAATTGTATCCTCTGTCACAACCTCGAATTCAAAAGTAAGGTTAGATTCACGCTTTTCGATTTCCTCAGTATGGACATCTTCAATGTTCGTAACAGTCTGAGAGGCCAATACCAGTTCCAATTCACAGGCGAATTTATATCATCTTCATGAATTTCAACTAAAATGTGAGAAAAATTCTCGATATCATCGTTTACTTCGACTAAAACTAGAAACCTTTCGAACAAAAAAGAAGTAATTTTTGGGTTATTTTGAATTAGAATCAAACCAACTTGTCTCGGTACACAAAACACTAATTATTTTCAACGATTTATCACTAGATACAAAATATTCAGATTAGATCATTGTTAACAAGGCCTGTAACAAGAATATTTCTGTCGAGCGAAATTAAGCTATTAAAATTCTGCATTCCACAAGTAATTATCAACTTGAATTAGCATCACTACAGGGCGGAACTAAATAAATTGAAAATTCCTTGAGCTAGTTAAGGTATGTAAGAATGTGAAGAGCAGAAGTATTTCAAATACAACTGAATTGCCAATTGTGTTACATTAAACTTTCAAGAGTATATTTTTCACTTCAACACTCCATGAAAATTTTAAATAATTATTCAGGAACATTGAAAATTTCAACATTAAGTCAGTGTCATCCCAATCATAAAAGGGAAATCATAGAACTACATATTCTATGACATTCCTTTTGTTCTAGAACATCGAACATTTTCAAATTAACTTTGAAAAATCTCTTTCATAAATATATATCGACTTCGGATTGATTTTGGGGACACATCCCATGAAAACATTGAAACAGCAGGTTGTATACATACCTTACATTCACAAAAACTTTTTCTAACGGAATTTAGGTACTTGTTCTCTCGATTTCAACAATAAGCGACCACACAAGGTCAACCACCTTAAACCAATTGTTATTTCGACCGGTTACTTTTATCGAAATTATCGAACGATTTTTTTTTATAGTTACACTACTAGGTTATGATTTCTCGCGTCAAGCCGCTCTATTTCTACTCCCCTCGTTCCCTATTTTGCCTCGTTTCGTTTTCATTTACTGTCCCATGCTTCGGCTTTCGCTGTTTTACGTCTACAGCGTTGCCGATGTCGCTAGAATAATTTTACTGTTTAACAGAATGTGGAAACTGAAACATTGTCATTACGTCAAGATTCTGTTAAAAAAATCAGGAATTTAAAGATATTGTGCCTCATTTTTTCCAACCTAATGGGTGTTACCGGATGATTGTTTACCTGATAACTTCTTTCAGAACTTCGAGAAAAATTATAAGTGGTAATAGATTAATTGACTCATATCAAAATTTGTAAAAATATTGTTCATTTCAAACAATATCTGGCATAAAATTCCAATATTCACCGTTTTAACAAATTCCAGTAAGAAAATGAAAAAATGAAAGAAAAAAAAAGAATAAAAATGTTTCACTTTTCTTTTCTTTCCCTCCATAAAAGTAATCTGCCATGTTCGTGACGGGGCACATTTTGTGAACAAATAAACGACAAACGTCTAAGTATGCTATCTGATCAAAAGTTTCTGAAATTTATTCCATATTATTCAACGAAATCGATATTGTCCCCTTCAAAGTACTCCCCATTGACCAAAACACTTGTGGCCATGTTCCACCCAATCTTCGAAACATTTTTCAAACTTCGGTATGGATTTCAGAGCTGTCAGTTTTTCCATTATCTCCTTTCTTGTACCACGTATTGGTTTTTTGACTCGATCGAACAGAAAGAAGTCACAGAAAGCCAAATTAGGTGAATTTGATGGCTAATGGATGATATTCGTTTAGTTTTTGTTCAAAAACTCACAGATAACGATGTCATTATGTAAAAATGGTGCGAAATCTATCATTTTTCCAGAAATCTTTTCTTTTTAGGCAAATTGATCTATATTGACTGTCTGACCTTCTGGTAAAAAATCGCGATGCAAGATACCTCGTGATTTTTGAAAACCGTGAGCATTGCCTTTTCTGACTGAAAACGACGTGGTTTTTTCGGTCTAAGCTCATTGGATGCATGCCATTCACTCGCCTGATATCTGAATTGCATTGGTTCTCATACGCCCACGTCTCATCTCTAGCAAAGATACGTTTGATACATATTAGATGGATTCAGCAATGGAAATTTTGTCAGTGATGTCAACGCGGTCTTTATTTATTGAAATTTAAGTCTTTGGGGACCAACTTTGCAACAACACGAAGCAAAGCCAAACTATTGACTACAATGTCTTGAACAGATCCATAGGCAATACTCAAGTCCTCCGCCAGCTCTCTGATAGCAAATTTGCGGTTATTGACAAACGGTTGTACTTTCGCTGTGTTTTCGTCAGTTTTTGATATTCGTCATCCTCGATAGACTACTGTTCTTTGAGAGATTTACCAATACTTCCATGGTTTCACACCATTGAATCCGTTTTCAACACAAAATTTAATACAAACTCTTTGCAAATTCATTTCTCCTTTACAAAGTTTTTAACATCGAAACATGACAGATGTACTTGAAAAAGGACGACTTTTACAAATGTCAAGCTATGACGCTGAATTTGGAGGGAACGTCAATGACAATGAGTCTATATTGACTATCTGACCTTCTGGTAAAAATTCGTGATACACGATACCTCTATGATCCATGAAAACCGGGAGCATCGCCGTTATTTAACTGAACTACATGGTTCATTCGGTCTCAGACTACAATGTTTTGAATAGATCCATAACCAAGAGCAATGCTCAAGTCCTCCACAAGTTCTCTGATAGTAAAATTGCGATTTTTGAGCAACAGTTCTTTCACTTTCTCGTCAGTTTTTGATGTTCGTCATCCTCGATGGACTATCAACCATTTCTTAACGTTCGTACCACTGGTATTTTTTGTTTTTGTTCAATGGACCTACAGTTTATAGTGAACTCCGAACCACTCACCTAGACCGTGCAAAGATAACTGCCATCTCATCGGATTACAAGTTATCTGGCCTTCAGAGGTTATGGACTCAATCTTTCGATTATGTATCCAATCTTCATGTTCAAATTTTTATTATGTGTATACATGGAACAAACACATCAAAATTCATGCTACATCCAAATCTCACCTGGGATTCGAACCCTGGCCCTCGGCGTGGAAGACAGTACCTCTACTGACTTACCCACGAAGGGAGATGTGCCACTGATAAACAACTGTTTTTCAGAGAATCCTTGCCGAATTATGACGAAATTTGGAGGGAATATCAACGATAAATATGGCAATCTAACCAAATTAACAAAACTCGAATCCTATGAGTGAAGAGCAACAGCCGGTGGGATATTTTGGTGGTATTTTCAAACTGAAAGATACCCAACACAATAACAAAACTAAGGTATTCATACAAAACCAAAATGAGGTAATTATATCTATGTAGTATGGCAGAAGACTTCAGGCTGTTGTTGGTGAAAAAAGTTGCATTCTCAATAATGATCCCTGACAGGAATCTGTTATTGCATATTAATTCGTTTAATTAACTACGTCTAACAAGTTTATTTATACCCACGATATTGCTCTTTCCGTCACGATAACTTCGAAACCAACGAACAAGTTTTGACTATCGTCTGGTTACTCCGAATAAGCTTCTCAGGAAGTCTATAACCTAGTCTTTCGAAGAATAAGGCATCTGTTTTCGTTTTAATAATCATCACAAGGAGAGACAACTGAGGGTGTTTTAAAAGGTTCTTCACTGAATCATATTTTCCATCGCAAATTTCTTTGTATCACACTAGACTCTTTCGAATCCCACATCAATGAACTGAGTCAAATGATGCAAACATTAAATGGGCACACTTGGGGTGCCGATGTTCAACTAAGTACTGTTGTTCTGTCTGGTTAAGCGTGAACAGATTTCCAATTGAGGTATGCTATAAAAATCGTAAGTGGTACCATCAGCTCAACTTTACTTCATGTTCTAATTCCTCCATACTCTGCAGACGATCAGCTATTTGAAAAATAGTTGGGAGAAGTATATCCCTCTTCCAGAATCATTCACGAACTTTGTTCCCAATACAAGATCCTACTAAGAGAATTCCTGGTTTTGATCTTTGTGAAAGATTTGGTGTTCGATAACATCTCATGGGCGTTGTGATAGTTGAACTGGAAACCTGGGGAGTTCAAATTATGTAGGAACGTCATTTAGTTCTATATCTCGATATCCAGATGGTTTCCATCATATACGTATAATATCAGATTCTTGTTGGGTTGAAGCTTGCAACCCAATTAGTATTACTTACACCAAGGTTTTGGCTGTTTGCTCATTCCTTCTTTATTTTTCAGATTACCACCATCCCACTACCAACTATAGCCTAACAAACGTATTTTGAATATTTATCCATATTATACTGTATCCATTCCCGTTTTTACCCAAAATTTGATAAAGTGATTGTACTCTTCCAATGTTCTCGACATTTTCTCAGAATAAATAAATGAAATTTATAGCATTGCTTCAAAGTAATCTTCACAAAAATACATTGGAGTTTTGGTAGACATAAGGAATTGGATCTGTTTTGTTTTCCATGTTGATAATATGATGAAGTACTTTAATCCACATCTTTCCTAGAGGCTTTTTCGATGTGTTTTTGCTTTCTCATACAGTTATAACATTACGTAGGTAATATATATATATATATATATATATATATATATATATATATATATATATATATATATATATATATATATATATATATATATATATATAAATGTAAATCAAAAGTTTTGTAGTATTCTAAGGCTCCATAAAATAAATTTTTCAATCAAATGATACCATTATAATATATATATATATATATATATATATATACATGAATAAATAGAAGATGAAATAAAATATATTTTATTCTTTCCACAATTTCATTATCAAAAAGACGACCGGTTTCGACTGTCAAGTCATTCTCAAGACTCGACAGTCGAAACCTATCGTGTTTTTGATGATAAAATTATGGAAAGTATAAAATATATTTTATTTCATCTTCGTTGAAAATGAATTTCCATACAATAAATAAAGAATCAATATTACTCTTAATAATTAAAGAATTATTTAATTTAGAGTCTCCACTAACCTATCGAAAAGTGAAGTTATCTCAAAATATCATATTAAAATTTCAAAGCACGTTTTGTACGTTGGTATCACTAGGAATACGACATTTTCGTTTCCACTCCTTCAGGTTTATTTATTTTGTTAATTTATTCATTGAGTCCCCTGTTCGGAATTACTCATGCACACTTCCCCCATGCACTCAGAATCAAAGGAAACTAAAGAAATTATTTCGAAAATTGAAAGTTGGTTCCAAATAAAATAAAACGTTTTCATCCACAACTTTCTGAACAATGTGCAAAAAGTTAATAAACTCTCGGTTTGTAAGATGCCTCTCTATCGATTTGCGGTTTTTATGGTCATTTAAACGGAATTTTGACCTGCAATTGTTTGCTGGCGAATGCTATACTACTATATTGAAGTGACAAGAAGAGGAAAAATGATCTGTCTGGTGAATAAATTATTTTAATTAACTTGCATTTGCCTCAATCATTGCAGTTAAAGTCGATAAATTGAAGTTTGAATCTTATTTCAATCATATTTATTCTACAGAGACAACAGTCTATTTCACTTAACCTTCAAAATCTACCGGTTTTTTCAGAAGTTGAATAAAAAATTCTTGAAATCTCATGAAAAATACATCCAAGTTTTTCAAGAAGACCGTCATTGGAGAATTTCGAGCTGAAAAAATCAAAATTCGATAAATAATAATAATAATAATAATAATGTTTAGCTATGAACCCATTGTCCTCAATGCTCAATAGAACAGGATACGGATTTAGGATAAAAGTAGAAAGGAATTATCATACAATCTCCCACCTGCTGTATATGGATGATATCAAACTATATGCTTCGAACAAGAAGTAATTGGATGATTTGCTGAAAACTATAGGTGAGTTCTCGGCAGATGTTCATATGAAATTCGGGATTGAAAATAAGACCCTGAACATTCAAAGAGGGAAAGTCATAGATGGTGAAACACAACTTCCAAACGGTGATATAATACAGTGCATGAGAGATGGCGAAACATACAAATATCTGGGATACCAACAAGCCAGATTGCTAGACCAAAAACAATCAAAGGAGAAGATTCGTTCAGAATACAGTCAGCGTCTGAAGTCTGTGCTGAAATCGATGTTGAACTCGGGGAATCTAGTCAAGGCAATTAACACATACGCCATTCCAGTGTTGCTTTACTCATTTGGAATAATCAGATGGACTAAGACAGAACTGGATGATATTCAAAGGCAGACCCGAACGATGCTGACAAAGTACAACAATCATCATCCAAAATCGCCTGTGATAAGAACAACTTTGAAGCGGAAAGAAGGAGGACGCGGATTTATAGATGTTGTCAATTTACACACCGAACAGATTTAAAATCTCAGAGAATTCTTCTCTGCAAAAGCTTTCACTTCTGACCTCCATAGAGTGGTATCGTTGGCTGATAGGGGATATACACCACTAAATCTTGCTACCAGAGATGACCTGCTGAATTTACCGTTCCTATCAGATACTGAAAAACAAGAGCAATGGTCAAGAAAGGAATTGCATGGACGACATAACCATGAGATTAATCAACCACACATCGACAAAGAAGCCTCCAACAAATGGTTGATGAAAGGAGACTTATTCGCAGAAACAGAGGGATTCCTTATGGCTATCCAAGACCAAGTGATCGCTACAATTACAAAAAATTTATAATGAAGGACGGGACATTAGAAACAGATAAGTGCAGAAAATGCCATATAAGATCGGAGGCTATACAGCATATTACGTCCGAATGCGAACAACTTGCCAATACGGAGTATTTTCACAGGCATAATCAAGTGTGCAACATTATCCACCAGAAACTTGCACACAAGTACGGACTTCTGAACACCTTCCAGCCATATTACAAGTATCAGCCGGCGCCCGTATTGGAAAATAACTCTATTAGATTATACTACGATAGGCCTGTTATCACTGGCAGAATGGTGACGAATAATAGGCCGGACATGGTGGTGTATGATAAGAGAGCCAGAACAGCAATGCTGGTGGATGTCGCCATACCGAATAATAACAACGTGCTGAACAAGTTCCAGGAGAAAAAGTCGAAATACACAGAGCTTGCTATTGAGATCAAGCAGATGTGGCACCTCGATAAAATAGATATTGTTCCTGTCATCGTATCCTCGACTGGTTTAATACCCAAAACTTTGCATGATAGCCTTAAGAAATTAGAATTGCATAAGAATACCTATATATAAATGCAAAAAGCTGTAATTTTTAATACATGTAGGATAGTTAGAAAATTTATGTCAAGTATATTGTAATCGAGCCTATTCCCTTTGATTGCTAAATCTGGGAAAGGTAAATTATATCCAGCTAACAGCTGAGATAGTGCATAAGTCCACGATAATAAATAATGCAATAATAAAAAGTCCGCTAAGTGCGATAAGAGATAGGCATCTTGGGTTTATTATAGCGAAAGAGGATTTTTTAGTGATGTAACTACAAACTAGATCAACTTATAGGTTTTGATATACGAATTTCCATATGCACCATAAATTCCCATATTTTCCTGTTGAGTCAGATGAAAATTTTGATTTTTCTCATAAACAAGGAATTGCAGATAAGTATATGGTATCCACCACAACTCTATACCTTCAAGCGTTCCTGAGAAAATGCAAATACGTGGATATGTAAAGACCTGTTCATGAAAAAAGGGTGTTGATAAACAGACCGATAAACAAATGAACGACGAAACGATCCTATAACTACTCTATATGCTTATATTTAATTCTGCCACAGTGCAACATCTTGAAAATGCATTCATGTTGAATTATATCCAAAGAATCATAGAACAAAGCAAGGATAACTATCATTTTGAAGTAGATTAAGGTTTCTTCTCATTGAATGAATTATACGGAAAAATGTATATGAGCGTATTCTTTGATGATAATTACAACATTACCACTAAGGCTGGTAGAAAGAGACCGATATACAACCTCGTGTTATCTCCGTTTTACTGATCTTTTGTTTTTTTGGATGAGAAACAACTGCGCAACGCAATGTTACAATTGTCTATGGTTTAAAACAGTTGGACAATATTAGGTCCGCACAAAGTTCTCGCTGTTTTTTTAATGAAAATACAACTTTATTGTGAAAAATGATTACAAATGAATCATTCAAAATATGGCCCATTGCTATCTACAACTTTTTCCCATCTTTCTGGCGGAGCTCGAATACTGTGACTGTAGAAGTGTTCGTCCTTTGAGGCTATTCACGAGTCAAGCCATTTTTCGAGCTCTTCATATAAACTGAACTGCTGATCAGCCAAACCATGTGACATCGAGCGAAACAAGTAATAATCGGATGGTGCAATATCTGGGGAATATGGCGAGTGGGGTTGGACTTCCCATTTGAACGTTTCCAAGTAGGTTTTAACGGGTTTGGCAACGTGAGGCTGAGCGTTGTCATGCTGTAGAATTACTTTTTCGTGTCTCTGCTCGTATTGTGGCCGTTTTTCGTACAGTGCTTTACTCAATCGCATCAATTGAGTTCGATACCGTTCCCCAGTGATGGTTTCGTTCGGTTTCAACAGCTCATAATAAATAACACCGACTTGGTCCCACCAAATACACAGCGTGAATATTCGGCCGAGGCGATGACGTAGAAGCATCCCCAAGTTTTTTTTCTTTGAATTGCTGTAATGAATCCATTTTTCATCAACCGTTACGATGCGATGAAGAAAACCCTTTCTTTTTTGCCGCTAAAGCAGTTGTTCACAGGCGAAGAAAGGACGCTCAACGTCTCTTGGCTTCAAATCATAAGGAACCCAAGTTCCTTGCTTTTGAATCATTCCCAATGCATGCAATTTCTTGGAAATAGCCTGGCGGGTAAATCCTAAGGCTGAAGCGAACTCTTCTTGCGTTTGGTACGGATCCTCATCCTCCAATTCAGCGTCTTCGAAGATTTTTGGCGTTCCTTCACGGGGACGGTCATCCACATCGAAATCACCGTTTTTGAAGCGACGGAACCAATCCCGGCACGTTGTTTCACTTAGAGCAGCATCTCCGTAAAGCTCTCTACGAGCTTCAGCCGCCGTTTTTTTCGAATTAAAGAAGAAAACCAACACATCCCGCAAATGACGATTATTTGGCACAAAATCAGACATTTTCTCACAACTGAAAGTATATGATGCAAAAACAAAATCACTTACTGCTCGAGCCATCTATTGACAAACAGCGAGAACTTAGTTGCGCACCTTATATATTTCTGGATACTTTCCAACTTTTGGAGGGACAAAGTGGCGAAAAAATAGCATGTGTGCATGTTCATATATATAAAATGCCATTGTCTCCTCAGCTTTACTGTCAGAGCGAGAATATATTTCATACAGTGCATGTGAGAAATAATATACACATGACAAGAAAGGCTGAAAAGAATTACGAAAATTCCTAGAATTGACAAAGAAAAAAATGAATAAAATATAAGAAATACAAAAGAGAAAAATGCAAAATTTTATAAAATAAAACAAAAGTTATTGTTCAGTTGCCTTATTCCTCGGAGCCCAATATCTAGTTGGACCCTCGCCTGGCTCATAATTCGTCCTGGTATTCCACGTATTAAATTGTTTATGATATGGCAAATATTTGCCCTTATCTGTAGAAGGGTTGCTTTAAGCTATTGGAAGATCTTAGGAGGTTATTGAAGAATGGTACATTGCCTCGACATCTTAGTTCAAACAAATTCAATGCTCATATCTAAGAACGAACTGGCTAATACATTCATCGAATGTATGAGTCATACGTAGATCTAAATGCCGGGTTTGTCTTCTACCTCTTAAACCAACCGAATGCAACCTTCTCCTCACTGTTCGATTAGACATGATTTCAGTTGCATATCTAAGTAGGTTGGTGCTGCAGCTGTTATATAATTTCAGGTTTGACACTTTGGATAGAATCCAATACTTCAAATTGTGTGAACCTTTCGATGATCAATTTGTTTTGTTAATCTTCTAGGCATGATAAAACGAATTTCAAAACAAAATATTTCATTCATTGAATTATTTCAGAAATTAAATGACTTCTGAAAAAGATTCTTCTCTGGTTTGATTAATTTCCCACTCTGACAACGCCGCTTAATCAAACGCGACGATTGCGCACCGTCGCAATCGGAACCGTTCCTCCCTCCGCTTTACAAGCTGTTGAAAAATTCGTAATTGTTGCCAATGTTTCGCGCCACGCCTACTATTATCAAGTTCGGATCGCCTCCCGCTAGATGACACTAGAAAATACGTTCAAATGAATAGATAAATCGTAATAAGTATGACTGACGTAGGATGTAATCACATTATATTTCATTAGTTGACTTGATACACCTAAATTTCTTCAACTGAATGAGAACATGACAGGCGACAGGTAGTAGGCAGAGATGTAATATCTCACTATTATACCGAGTGATACAATTTGGAAGGACAGAAGTTGAATGTATACCACCGCTCAAATATCATTCATTTTATTTGTTTGAAAACTCGTTAGTCACATTGCATAGCCTGTTAAAAGACTGAGAAAATACTTGAAATCTTGGTAGTTTTTTTCATTAAATTCAAATAATCATTTTCATTTGTGTATGTATGTTATACATTATATCTTAAATGTACCATATCCAGAATATTTTTAAAAAGGTCCTCAACTTGCAAGAACCGTTAAGTTGAGTTGTTACCCACTAGTTAGTAGTTACAGTGAACAGTTTTTCATTAACTTACTGAAGAGAACTATATTCAGTGTCGCCGAAACCACACTGCCTGCATCAAAACGATCACCATGGGCTGGCCACCGAAACTAGGGCTTTTCAGGTCGATTAGGAGCCACAAGGGTCTGCTCAAATAAATTAGGGCTACCCTCTTCAAAAGCGACATTCAGTTAAATTCAAATCTCGCTGTTTCGAAAAGTAGAACTAAAACCCTTAGTAGACGATGAAACGAGTTTGTAAATTCGTGGAGAATGAATACTGCAGCTGAACATAACACATGAGTCAAAAAGTCCCAGGACTAGCCAAAAAAATACAATTTTTCTCAAAATTGGAATTTATTTATCTATCACTCTCCTTCGACAATGATACAATAATTCCAACGCTTCTCTAACATTTTTATGCCTTTCTTGTAGAACGTTTCATATTGGGCTTCAAAGTAGGCGTTAGTTTTGACAGTAACCTCTTCGTCCGAGCCAAATCTCTTTTCCTGGATCGTCTTTTTCAAATCAACAAAGATCCAGTAATTGCTGGGTTCCAGATCTCGAGAATAGAGTGAGTGCGACAACAATTCCAATCATAAATAGTTGATTTTTGCCATTGTTTATTGAACCTTAGTTTGTGAATTGAACTTTATTTACACATCGTAGAGTTCCTTACTTATGGATGTGAAAGTTGGACTTTTAATCCAGAAATGGAGAGACGCATAGATGCTTTCGAAATGTATCTATACCGTAGAATATTGCGTATCTCATGGATGGAGAGACGGACAAACATCGACGTCCTAAATACAATGGGAAAATCACGAGAGTTGATGAGAACCATCAAAGAAAGAAAGCTCCAGTACATCGGGCACATCATGCGCGGCAAAAAATATGAGATCCTTCGCCTGATTATTGAGGGGAAAGTCCAAGGAAAAAGATCAGTTGGACGACGCTAGAACTCATGGCTGAAAGATCTACGGAGGTGGTTTGGAAGAACGTCCACTGAAATTTTTAGAGCTGCAGTGTCGAAAACAATTATTGCCAATTGGATCGCCAACCTTCGTTTGGAGACGGCGTCATAAGAAGAAGAAGAAGAGTTACGGACGAGTTCCAGCAACTCTCAAAACGAGCATTCTGTACCAAAGGTGGTGAACTCCAATAAATTTAATGAATTTAGACCTATTAACACGTTACCTACTGTTAAAAAAATCCTGGAAAAATACGTATATAGACAAGTGATAGAATTTTTGGACGGAAATAATATATTTTGAGCTAACTAATCTGGTTTTAGAAAAAATCACTCATGCGAGTCTGCTCTGCAGTTGTCTGTTACGACTTGGAAGAAGGCTATTGATAAGGGAGAATATGTTGTTGCGGTGTTTCTGTCTCTGAGGCGCGCCTTTGAGACAATTGACCGGGAAAGATTGTAGCGAAAGATTGAGTCATATGGTGTTGGAGGTGCAGTGCTGGTATGGTTCAGGCACTATCTGAGCAACTGAAAACAGAACATCAAAAATTCTTCATCAGAAGCCATAGACACTGAGTTTGGTGTGCCGGAGGGTAGTGTGTTGGGTCCACTGCTGTTCCTTCTTTACGTAAATGATCTGCATTATGACGGCGACTTTATGAACCTATTTGCTGATGTGTTGTTTATCCATGATTCGAATTTGGAGCGAGCGATTGACAGAATGAATCAAATACTTGAACGGATGGTAAGATATTTAAATATCAATAGACTGACTATTCTTGAATGTCAGTAAGACGAAGGCAGTAGTTATGTCAACCAAATATAAATTGAATAATATTGATCTAACTAGAAATAGTGTTCTGGTTAACGGGCAAAAAAATGATTTTGTTCATGACTTCAAGTACCTTGGTTTCGTTTTGAATGATTGTTTGACACTTTCCATTTCAATATATAACGAAAAAAATTTCGAAAAAACTGTATTTTTTCAGTAGAATACTTCGGAACTATCAATCTACTCTAGAATTTCTGTTTTCAATGCTTTAAATTCTTGTTCTACTCTGATGTAATCTCTTGATGTTGGCAAGAGTGATGTTCTACAAAAATTGCAAAACCGAGCTATGCGGATCATTCTAAGGTGTAATAGGTACATAAGAATAACTTTGGAATGCCTTCAGTGGTTCCCAGTTGCAGCAAGAGTATTTCAAACTGCTATGATATTTATATTCAAATCAGTGAAGGAAAAACTTACACTATGATTTTGATGGGATCAAAAGTAGCATGAACCTGAAAAAATACCACCCTGTATGTTTTCGCAAATGTTGGACACATCTAATCGATTTCCTAGCAAAAAAATTCTTTTCTGCAAATTAAAACTGAATCTCTTGAAAACTGTAGGAGTTATCAACAGAAACGTGAAAAGAAAAGCCAACTTCAACCCCCAATATCTTCAATACGGAGGACTTTTGTAAATAATCATGGGAATTTTTTCCATGTTTTTTGATGAGGAATCTCCTGTAGAAATTAATGACTCCATACCTGAAACACCCTGTATATTCATAGAGTCGAATATAAAGATAATGAAAAGCAAATATACCACCCGAGAATCATGATATCGTAGTACGGTCGCTCAATGTTTTTCCAAAATCTCCAAACTTCGTAGAACCTTTCCAGCGAAATGATTAGAAAGTGTAAGATTCTTATCCAAGTTATCCAATTTGAACCAACCTGTTAAATCCACGACACTTTGACCTTTACGAAATTCAAAATCCTTTTTACTCCGAACCCTCCAAATCGAATTTAGTTGATTCCACATTCCGTGCGATCTATTTTTATACTTTCAGTAGAAAAACAGACAAAGGAACGTTTAGAGAACTGAATATCTCATAATTCTGACAAATAAATTGACTGTTCCATAATAAATTCTACATAAAGATCGATTTTGTTCTACTGAAATAACTTTCTTTATGCCTAACTTAGAAACATTCAATTTGTTGAAAGGCATGATGAATAAAATAAACGATTGCCGAATGTGGGTTTGATGTTGAATGAAAATGGATTTTGTCAGTGTTACAAGTACAAAGACGGTTTTAAAATTACCGCCTTACAATTGAAATATGAAGTTGCCGAAGGGGGACAACATTTGTTCGTTCAGGGAATAAAAATCCATCGCCGAAAGTGGATGCGTTTGGGTGTTGTGATAAAAAAAAACAGTTTTCAAGACTGAAAAGTAAATACTTTCATCCTTATTGCAAGCATGTACAGATCAACCCATTTGATTTTCTTAATTTCGAATATTTACACCTGAACGATGCATTGATTTCGAATAACTTGGCGTTGGAATATTGGGGGAATATAACCTAGAAATATAGAACAGGTTTTTAACGAAAAATTGTACGGTGAAGTACATTCGGACGCGTCCATTCTGGACCGCTTAGGTGAATTTTTAAATTTTTCTCTTCAGTAGATCTTCTCAGGTTAATGCAGGAGTTCCCCAAGGCTCCATGCTCTCGCCAACTCTTTTTCTGTTGCGGATTAATGATCTTCTCCACTCCACCGAGAACGGAATATTTGGGTTTGCAGAAGACTGTACTCTGGTGTCTTATTTTCTAGTCAGCATCCTATAAATGCTGAGGAGACACACCGACAAAGATACCAACAGAGCTCGTTACAGAATTCAAACTTAGAAAAGATATCAGATAGGTTGAATTGTATCCCAGAAAAGAGAGACCTTATTTATTTTTTGTGCAACCGTGACAGGTGTCGCCTTTGATTCAAAAAATGGGTTACCTCTGATATTTTCCTCATTCTTCTGAAGCATATCCCGTTCCTCCTGAATGTAGGAAAGAAAATCCAATTTGGGAAATTTGATCATGAAAGTCATACCAGCTTAGCTGCTATTAATCTTTTAAGAGGGAATTGTATAGTTCTGCTGACTTTCCCACCCCACTGTACACACTATATGCAACCTCTCGATCTTTGGTCTATTTGAGAGCAGATTCAACACCTTATTCATGTAATCATTAACTTATCATTAACTCGTTCGGGAATTCAGGAATATGGCCACTCTAAAAAGTGGTCCTTGATGGTGTGAATTTTGGTTTCTTCCTATATCATTGACATACCAGAAGCACACCTAAAAGGGTCTTCCAAAGATATTAAATAACAAACAAGATATCATATTACAAATAGTTGATGATTTTGAAGAACTTGGGCCTTCAAGGAGAAATATACCTGAAAATTCAAACAACATCGAATGAAACATAAAGAATCTTATGAAATAGCTCTCCACTCTCTGAAACTTATAATGGATAATGTTTTCCGCTTGACTATCAAAAAGTCTGATATAACACTATTCGATATAAGACCTTTACTGAAAGTTGCTCTTAGAAGTTCTAAAAAGAAATCAAGACTCGGAAAACCAAGAATTTTCACAACTACGCCTGAGAAAGAGAGAGTTGTGGAGTTGGAGAGAAACAATTGAAAAATACAAAGAAAAATTCAACAAAACATATCATTCGGAGACATCTCAAAAAATATGGAAAAAGTGACAATAAACAACAAAAAATTTCAAATAAGAATATGACCCAATCTCTCGGACACTGATGTACTATTTGATGATTCTTATAAAGATGAAGTGTGGATGAAATAAGAAGTATTGAATCTGTTGCCCCATTGTGTAACGCGATAAAATCACGTCACAACATTTTGAGTTAAGTCACCTGATTCCAGTCAACCCTCTATCTGTGTCATGCCACTGGCTAACAGTCTGATGCGAATTTACAGATAATCGAATGGTATGTTTAGCATACTTCAAAATCATTTTAGGTTCTTTTCTTTGCAGACCTTCAAGCGAATTAGTTGAATTTGAAAATCCTCCTAAATTGTAGTTAAAATAATTAAATTATATTAAAATTCATATTTTTATCTTGTAAACTGTGTAGTGAACTATATCAAAATATAAACACCTCAAAAAAGTCTAGGGAACACTTCTGAATTTCGATATATCGTATCCAGAACGATCAATATGGATGATTTTTTTAAAGAAATGAACACCTGCATCAATTTCTCACCAAATTATGTAGAGTGCCGCAACAGATTTCAGGGATGTTACGAGCCGTTGGCATGCTCCAAGCTGAGATTTCACAACGGAAAGTATCCAGGGTTCTGGGAAGTAGCCCAAGTGTCATAAACCGTTTATGGTCGCGTTTCAATGAAACAGGTAGCGTAGAAGAACGCCATACAGGTCGTTTCAGGATTACTACAGTCGCCCAAGACCGATTTTTGGTTTCACAAGCCAGAAGAGATCGTACTACCACAGCATCCCAATTAGCTCAAGAGCTATCACGAGTTCATAATGTACAAATTTCCGTCCAAACTGTGAGAAATCGACTGCACGAAGGTCAACTTCACTCCAGACGTCCTTTAAGAGTTCCACAACTGACCCATGGAAATCGCGCTGCTCGTTTAGCTTGGTGCCAAGAACACGTAAACTGGGATCAAGAGAGGTGGGCCACAGTTCTCTTCAGTGATGAATCTAGATTTAGTTAATATACCGATTCGGGAAGAATTCGAATATGGAGGGAACCTGGAAAGCAAAACCGTCTCCAGCATGCTCGAGAAGTTGTTAGACAGGGAGGCGGATCAGTGATGTTTTGGGGAGGTATATGCCTTGGTGAAGAACTGACCTCGTTTTCATACAGAACAACCTCACGGGAAATTCTTACGCAAATGAGATAGTTTTACCTGTAGTGGTACCATATCTCCAAACAATGGGTCAAAGTCCACTCTCCCAACAAGATAATGCCACTCCTCATTTGTGCAAGAGTTGTCTTAAACGTTCTTGAAGAGAATGATATCGATCTTCTACCGTGGCCATCCTGCTCCCCAGATCTGGATCCCATCGAGCATGTGTGGGACACCCTAAAAAGAAATCTCCTGCGTCAAAACGTCTTCCATCATGAACAGGAGCTTCGATTAGCAGTTCAGGGGGCTTGGAATGACTTAGGCCAAAATGTAATAGACAATTTAATATTGAGCATGCCGCGACGATGCCAAAGTGTCATTAATAGAAGAGGTGAACCTTCTGGGTATTGAAAAATATAAGTGCTTCCATATCGTTTCCAAAATATTAGTTCAGGATTTTTTTTTGTGTTTTACCAAATTTCGTCATTTTCAAATTTCAAATTTTTTTTATAATAGGTGCTTTGGAGAAGTCAAATATTGTTTTGTTGAGAATACATTATATACAATACATCCTAACAAAACCAAAAGATTTCTATAAATTCGGATCATCCAATTCATATTTTAAAGATATTGGTAAGTGTTCCCTAGACTTTTTTGAGGTGTTTAGGTCCTAGGTGGAGTCCCGTAGCTAGACATTCGTAGGTGGAGACCCGTAGCTAGAAAGTCCTAGGTGAGGAGCCTTAGATAAACATTCCTCGGTGAGGAGCCCTAGACAGACATTCCTAGGTGGAGATTCCTAGGAAGAGACTCGTATGTGGAGCTCAACAGCTGAAATAGAGGTTTTCCCCAAATGCAGCAGTAAGACCAAGAGTCACCAAGATAAGTCTTATTGCCTGTATTAATATATAAAGTATTTGTGACACTATGTATCATTATCATAATTCATGTAATTGATTAAATATCTAAACAAAACTTTCTTGACTCTTCTTCCAAGATTTCAGTGACGAATATTGAATTAGAGCCACATTGCTCATTTTTCTCTGGGCTTAACCAGAGTATTGAAGTTAATTTTGTTACAATTGGAACTGCTTGACGATGAAATCCTTAATAAGGGAGATTATTTACTACAGGAAACAAATGTTTCAGTCTCCCTGATGTTGAAAACTCATCAACCGTCAATAGAGAAAACATTCTGGCCAAGGTCTCCGAACATCTAGTACAACAAGGCACCTTGAGGGTGAAATCGTTCTTAAAATTTGACGTAAACTTCGACTGTCATGTTTTCTATAATTTTTTCTAAGAATAAAATAAATTATTAGTAAAGTTTTCTGTCTGCATACTTAGACGAAAGTAATTTCGTTATACTCATTAGAGGAGCTCCCCTAATTTATATCTTATTATTGACGGAATGTACCTCACTAATGTCCAAAGTTCTCCACCGTGATGCACTTTCGGATAAAAATACTTTTTCAAAAGATGCCCTTTTACAAGGAAACCGTCGGAGATTAAGCCAAATACTCTGAGTATATCAAAGCTTGTATGTGAACCTTTCCATATCATCGAGTAACTAGCAAGTACGGATCGACAAGAACATCTGTGCGAGTGAAATGGCCCTTCCCCTAGTTGCGCGTTAACTTTGCCGGTCACGTGGCCAAAAGCTCAGTTCTCAATGAACCTTTGAAGCTTTAAGAAGAGATAAGCGAACCAGACCGAAACTTGCAAATTTCACTTCAATATTTCTAAGTTTTGGTGAGGATTCGTTTCCAATTTGAAAGGAAAAAAATTGAGTGGGAAATCCAGGGAAATAATTGCGAATTTCATTAATTTCATGAAACGAAAAGAGATGTAAGTTTGCGAACTGTGCAAAAGAATTCGAGCGAAACGAAAAAGATTGAAAATGGCGAAAATAACAGTTTTTCAACTCCCGATAATAAGAGAGAGTAACATTAAACTAGTCACAAATATAACACCGGGTTGATCCCAGATGACTGGCTCAGATACACCTTTGTGACAATCCCCAAAAAACCCAGACCTAAAAAGATGCAGCTTTTAAGGAGGCTTTGGAGGATGCGGACCATGGAGTGAAGATAAATGGTTCCCTACTTAATACTATTATATAAGCAGACACAGTCGTCTTATGTGACAAAATTGAGGATCTTCAAGAATTATTATTAAATAAAATCAACTATTTCAATAAGTGTTCGAAATATTGCCTGTTTCATTGTAGACACAACTCAATCCTTCCGAGGAAAGACCGTTGAACTCTCGACAACATTTGCGGATTAAATTACTGAAATGCGTCGACTATTCTCTGTCTCGTATCCAAATGTGTTGTAGAAGGAATATGGTAAACGATGATCTCAATATAACCCCACAAGAAAAAATCTAGACTTGTAAGGTCTGGAGACCTAGCTGGCCATCTAACAGAACCACCACGTCGTATCCATTTGTTTGGAAATACATGATTCAAATGCTCCCTAACCTGATGTGCGTAATGTACCGGTGCTCCATCCTGATGAAACCACAAATCTTGTCTTATATGCTCTGGTAGATCGACAAGTAACATTGGTAGATGATTTTGCAGTAAATCTAAATACATTTCACTATTGAGGTGCCCGTCGAAGAAGTGCGGCCCAATTAGATATCCATCTACTATAACAGCCCATACATTCAAGGACCAACGATGCTGGTGATCTATTTGTCTCATGAGGTGTGGAATTTCCGTGGCGTAATGATGAAAGTTGTGCCAGTTAACAAGCCCATTCATATGGAAAGTTGCCTCATCCGAGAAAAGAACTCTGCTAAACATATTTGGATTTTTCGCTACTTTGTCACTTTCCCAATTGCAGAAATTGATTCGATTTTCATAGTCTTGATTGTTCAGTTCCTGGTACAGCTGTACATGATATGCATGAAATTTATTCACTTTCAAGATTCTCTGAACGGAAGTTTGACTTATATCTGTTAACTGAGGAATCTCTCTTAGGCTTGTATATGGGTCCTCTGTCACTATCAACAAAATTGATAACTTGTTGTCTTCAGCTGTAGCAGTTTTTGATTTTTCATGTTTTTTGTACGCGATATTACCCGTTTCGATAAATCTAATTAGAAGTTTTTCAAAGCATCTTGCATTAGGATGCCTCTTATCAGGAAATCTTGGTGCATAAACTCTACTTGCCACCAAAGAATTTCTATCACACTCACCCAGAATAAAAATCATATCAACCATCTCTTCTTTGGAGAACTTCATGGCAGTCAATTGAGAAAATTGGGTTCAAACCTCACTTTAACAATGTTTAATAACGAAACACTGATAAGTTCACCATGTAAAATGCAGAATATGATATGTCCGGACACCGGACAGAAGGCACAAATAAAAAAAAATGTCAACACATACCTCGATTTACGTTTTAATCATCTTGATTTTATCATTCGTTGAAGGAATTATCTTGTTTAGGTTTTATTTTTTACTACTTGAATCATTACAGAATAAAAAACTCCTGTGCGAATAATGATGCATGTTGATGAGTTTGATATGGTTTGTTATTGAATTTTCATAAAAGATAAAGGTTACTTCTGCAAGAATATACCACAATATTTTTTGCGTTGACATGAATAATAAAATACAGGGTGTCCATTTGAAAAATAAAGATATGATATTTTTAAAATTTCAACATTCAATAATTTTTTGAGTCATTCCTGTATAAAATGAGGATAATCTATTTCAATTTATCATTAAAGCTATCCTTGGGCAATAAAAAACGAAAGGAAAAAGTATTCGTCCTCTCTGGCCGAAGGAGCGATGATGTGAGAGCCTATTTTCATGAATTTTAACGGAAAAAAAAAATATTGTGACGAAACTACTCAACAAAAAAACTTATTACTTGAAGACATTATAGCAGAGTTTAGGCCGCTCCTGAATCTTGAACAAAAAGTGGTCTTCCAATTCGAAAAAACGACCCAAGATTTTTTATGGAAAATTGGGACACCCTGTTTACTGTGAAATGAATTGCTGAAGTAGATTCTTACTTTCTAAATACAATACTGTTCGAACAAAAATGAAATCTTCAAGAGTGTACGAGCTACCCAGTATAAACCCATCGAGGTACCACAAATATACTAGGTACTTAGGAAAAACATAGTTACTAATCCTTTGCCTTAAATTTCTATTGAATATCAACCTTCAATTACTATATTTGATCCTATTGTACAGATTTCAGGTATTCTTGAAAATTTGATTTATAAGGAGAAAACAATAGTATTTATTAGGAACGTTAAGTTAGGAAAACCCCTGCCTCGAAAATTTCCTGTAGTTTAACTGGTGATGAGTCTGTGACTCACTTCTTTGTAATAGAAATTAAGATGATCGAGTACCTTGTAATGTCATATGCGTAAGAGGGATAATTTTCTCAAAAAGCCCTTACGCCGACCCTGATAGCTATTTGACACTTCATTACAGAACGTGTTATTCATCTTCCTTCCTCCGCTTGCTATCTCTTTTGTTCTTCGCGCATCTTACAAGAATCTCAACCGCACAGATATTCTTGTCGACTTGTATATGTTTTAGACCCAAATAGAATAGAATAATTGAATAGAACAAATTTGATCATAACTTATAACGCACTTGTAGAGTCAGTGTTGAGGTATTGCAATGTTGTATGGGGTGACTGCCATAAAAATGCTTTTAAATCTCTTGAGATAGCTCAAAACTACGTCTTAAAAGTCATCCTAAAAAAAAATAAGATTGTTTCCGACTGCAATGCTTTACAATGAAGCCAGTGCATCATGCCATCATGGCACTAGACAAGTCGATCAAGTGCAGCTCTTCTTTTCAAAACTTCTTTTGCACAAAGAAATATTTTGTACTATGCCGCCAAATTTCATTATATAATACCTCGTGAAATAACCCAACTTAAAAGTCCGTCAAAATTCAAAACTGAAACCAAACTCTATATTAACTAAAATGAAGAGAGATTCGCTCGCGTTTTGTCGCAGTGATGATGTTTAAATTGTACTTACTATGGTTCGGTGTGATCGAGTCATGCACAAAATTTTATTTTAGAGGACAGGTCCACAGTACCACATGAATTCACAGATTTGTCCTCATTACATTGTTCAACGTTGTATCTGGTGTGCAAATGAATTTCTTTCTCATTTGAAAAAAAGCGTCCGAATAAACACCACCACACCCTTCTTGATGAGTCAACAACAAGGAAACTGATATACAGGGTGCTTCAACGAAAACTAAACAGAGGCTATATATACCAGGATATTCATTTCTGATCAAAACGCAAAAACAGGTGAATTTTTGTTTCAAGGGGGACATCTTTTGGGGTACAAAACATGCCTGAAATATCAATCCGTAAGCGGGGGTTGCAATTCTTGAACATTTTGAATAGGGAAGATGGGTCGAGTGATGACTCAAAAGAAAGGTGGTATCTTTGTCTACATCGCCTTGAACGAATTTCCATTTTTAATTGAAAACTGTAAAAGATACAGGGTGAGCAACTGAAAGATAGGGAATACTATTTCCCTGAGACTATACAAGTTTCGCTGAAGTAAAATGGAACAGATCCATGCTGATCAATGGCATCATCATTAAGTACCATCCTCATCTCGAATTTTAATCCCTAGAGCAGGGGTGACCACCCTTGAAAATTTGGAAGAGGGTAGATGGATCGAGTGATACCTCGAAAGAAAGGTATTATCTTTGTCTGCATCCCCGTAAACAAACTTTCATTTTTGATTGAAAACTGTAGAAGATACTCTAACTCCGATGAAACTCAAGGAGAATTATTGCAAACAGTCATGAAGGCAATCGAAATCCTTTACTTGAGAAGTATCACTGGATCGAAATATTTTCCCTGCTCTAGGCGTTGAAATTCGAGATGAGGGTGATTTGGGAAGATGACAGCTTTTGATCTAAAATGAATCTATTCCAGTTTTTCGCACTAATACTCCAATAGTCTTGGGGCAATAGTCTTCTTTATTTTTCAGTGGCTCACTCTGTATTTTATACAGTTTTCAATCAAAAATGAACATTCGTTCACGGGGATGCAGACAAAAATAATACCTTTCTTTCGAGGTATCACTCGACCCATCTACCCGCTTCCAAACTTTCAAGGGTGGTCACCCCTGCTCTAGGGATTGAAATTCAAGATGAGAATGGTACTTGATGATGACTGCCATTGATCAGCATGGATCTTTCAGTTGCTCACCCCGTATCTTTTACAGTTTTCAATTAAAAATGGAAATTCGTTCAAGGCGATGTAGACAAAGATACCACCTTTCTTATGAATCATCACTCGACCCATCTTCCCTATTCAAAATGGTCAAGGATTGCAACCCCCGCTTAGGGGGTTATATTTCAGGCAAGTATTGTACCCCAAAATATGTCCCTCTTGAAACAAAAATTGACCTGTTTTTGCGTTTTGATCAGAAATGAATATCTTGGTAGATATAGTGTTGCGGCAAGCCGCTGCAATTTAATTATTATTATTTCAAAAATATTTCAAGCACTAGACTACTCGTCGGATTGCGTGCTGCAGTACGCAGTAGACATTTCTGTGCAATTTTCAAAAAGTGACATTCCGATTTTGATCTTCAGCTCTCGAAGATTACGCTTATTTCGCTATTTGAGTTTTCGAATATTCTCCCAAATTTTCTCTACTTGAGATCCACAATTTTTTTTTATGTTTACGGCTTGTGTAAACCGCAAAGACTATTAGTGCTATAAACTATAGAAATTGAGTGAAATTTCGCACCACAAACTCAAGAAGATTGGATTCACAAGATCAGCTGAGAGTACTCTCAAGAAGTCCATCCTCAGAACAACGGTGAGTTTTCTAGTGCGAGTATTTTTTGTTTTGTCTGTTTTTTTTTTACATCAATCTTTTTTAATTCAAAAGTACAGTCCACAAATTTTCTCTTAACTTAAGAGCTACCGCAACATATAGCCTCTGTTTAGTTTTCGTTGAAGCACCCTCAATGTTGTACGCCACTTCCTACATCTTTCTACAATATTATAACTGTGCCAGCGTGAGTGGAAAATTTTATTTTTCTAGAACTGATTCGGAGTAATTATGTTAATCTATCATTTAAAAAAAAAAGAAATGAGAACGATTTTCAGCCAGCCCAAATTATGGCAACTATCCCTAGAGTTTTGGCATTGGCACAAATATTATTTCCAGATATAATTATACAATACTACCATAGCCCATTCAGTCTCTCTCTAAAAACTAACTGTGTAAAAAAAGAATAGTTTTTTTAGTTCAAGGTTTGCGAGAATATATTCAGATATTTTATGTACACATACTTGTGCAAACATGTGGGTAACGTACAAGTACTTCGAGTACAAAATTAGAATTGCCGATCGCAGAGATGACCTTCGAAAAGTATTTCTGGATATTTATCGCTTTTCAGCTATTAAAATGCTCTGCAAATACAGTAATTATCGGAAAGAATAATAAATGTCGAAAACATTCGACGCCATAGATATGTGTGGTTTCTAGACCATCAAAGAAATGAGGAGTAATATTCATATCTTTGATCAATTAATTATTAGTTTTGATAGCTATTAATACAAATTTTATCGAGAAGAATTTGATGAACTAGCTGAACTAGCGAATTTCAAGGTTTTTCCCATAATTTTCCAGTTTTTTCAACAGTGAATTATAAGTGAAGCTTAACAAAATTGTGTTTCTATCGCCAGTTATGACATAGAGTGCAAATTATGATTTTTGCAGGTCGTACTAATTATATATATTTAATAACTATAACATTTCAACTGGAACATCCTGTATAATATATAATATAATAGTTTACTGTTCTGAAGAGAATTCACACTGGATCGATCTTCGGTAAAAGCTCATTGGCGAAAACTGATTTCAGCATCTTTTTCAGTTTTCGTGTTATTCAGGAATTCTGAATTTTTCGGGATTTCGACATATGAAGATATCTCGAATCCTATTGAAGTTAAGTACAAAATATTTGCACATTCTACAGACACTTTTTGAGTAAAATACAGAGACGTATCGAAAATAATTGGTTAGCCGATAGGTTTCAGAATAAAACTTGTGTTTTTCAAATACGAGCTATAGTTTATTTTGGTATCAAAAGAGGAATTCTTTTTTTTCCACATATATATCACATACTTCATCAATCTCTTAAACATCAACTTCGTTCATTAAGAAACCGAAAATTCATATTTATCCACTCGGAACATATCAGATATTCATAATTCTATGGTAGAAGAGGTTTGTCTATGTGCGTCAAAGATCCCATTCATTCATCTTTATGTTAAAAACAATAGATTTCTCCCTTGGAACATAGTTACTCCTTCTTTTATGACACTATTTCAACTATATTGAAACAATTGCAATATTAAATCAATAGAATTGATTATTTGAAGACAATTATTTATGTCATAAGTTTATGTGGTTCTTCTCTATCTGCTTCGAAAATTTCTTATTATTACTCAATCGTTATGGCTCTTCAATTCCAAAATTACGGAAAGTATGAGATGTTGGAACGTTATATACAAAATGGGTATATTTCCAAAAGACTTTAGGACAAAACAGCTGAAATTGAAGACAGAGGAGATGCTATTTTCGACGTTTGAAGAGCAATTGGAGCCCAACCCGAAATTTCAATCAACCAGCATTTCGAAGTGAAGGTCTCTTAGAATTTTCAAGAATAAATTCAGACCCTTCAGGATGAGAAAATCGCAAATCCTCCAGCCTGGTGATAACTAAGGATGACTTAATTTTAGTCACTGGTACCTTCAGAAAACAAAAGAAAACCTAGAAATTTATCGACGCGTTATATGGACCGATGAAGTTCGCAATTAAAGTGACGGAATTTTCAACAGGCACAATAAGCACTGTTGGTCGGGTGTCAATCCCCATCGACAGTTGAATATTCAACACCAAGGGAGTTACAGCTGCAATATGTGATGCGCTTTGTAAGATAATCGTGTGTTGGCGTATACTATTTTTGACGACAACCTTCATAGCGAAATTTACCATCGTATTATAGATGAGAATATAGTGGAACGATATTCAGATGAATTGTCATTAGAGCAAAGAGGATATATACTGGGTGATTCACCAGTGGCGCCGTGCTCTTTAGCTCGTACACTCTTGAAGATTTCATTCTTGTTCGAACGGTATTGTATCGTATTGATCGACTTGTCTAGTGCCATAATGGCGAACTCTTTGAGGGTTGAGCAGGTTATTTTCTGGCCCACAAAGTGCTCTGAAGATAATATAAGCTCCTCGCGCTCATCACACTGGCTTCATTGTAAAGCATTGCAGTCGGAAACAATCTTGTTTTTTTGAGGATGACTTAAGACGTAGTTTTGAGCTATCTCAAGAGAGTTAAAAGCATTTTTATGGCAGCCACCCCATACAACAATACAATACCTCAACACTGACTCTACAAGTGCGTTATAAGTTATGATCAAATTTGTTTTATTCAAGACATCTCTTAACCTATAGCATCTATCTGCCAGAACTCTCAGTTACAGCGCCATTTTATTCGCGTGATTTTTCCATCTTAGGTGTTCATCGACCTCCACTCCCAGATATCTGATCCATTCCACTCTGATTACCGACTGATAGGGACAGTTGTATTGTAGTTCGCAATCCTCATCGTGAATTTTAAGCGAGTTTTCAATCGGTTGACCCACAACTGTTGCAGAAAATGTGATGAACTTTGTTTTATCATCGTTAAGACTCAGTAGGCTTCTATTTAGAAAAGTATAAATTTTTTGAAGAACAAGTACCGTTTTCTCGAAAACACCATCCCAAGACACGTCTGCAACTATAACGACCGTATCATCAGCGTATGATATAGTATTAGCATCGATATCCAAACTGCCCAAAGGGTTTATGTAAATAAGAAATGAAATATATACAAGTCGACAAGAATATCTGTGCGGTTGAGATTCATGTAAGATGCGCGAAGAACAAAGAGACAGCAAGCGGAGGAAGGAAGATGAATAACACGTTCTGCAATGAAGTGTCAAATAGCTATCAGGGTCGGCGTAAGGGCTTTTTGAGAAAATTATCCCTCTGACGCATATGACATTACAAGGTACTCGATTATCTTAATTTCTATTACAAATAAGTGAGTCACAAACTCATCACCAGTTAGACTACAGGAAATTTTCGAGGCAGGGGTTTTTCTAACGTAACCTTCCTAATAAATACTATTGTTCTCTCCTTATAAATCAAATTTTCAAGAATACCTGAAATCTGTACAATAGGATCAAATATAGTAATTGAAGGTTGATATTCAATAGAAATTTGAGGCATTTGTGGTACTTCGATGGGTTTATACTGGGTAGCTCGTACACTCTTGAAGATATCATTTTTGTTCGAACGGTATTGTATTGAGAAAGTAAGAATCTACTTCAGTAAACAGGGTGTCCCAATTTTCTATAAAAAAATCTTGGGTGATTTTTTCAGATTGGAAGAACACTTTTTTGTTCAAGACTCAGGAGCGGCCTAAGCTCTGTCTTTAAGTAATAAATTTTTTCGGTGAGTAGTTTCGTCACAATATTTTTTTTCCGTAAAAATTCATGAAAATAGCCTCTCACATCATCGCATGCTCCTTCGGCCAGATGGATGAATACTTTCTTCCTTTCGTTTTCTTATTGCCCAAGGATAGCTTTAAGGATAAATTGAAATAGATTATCCTCATTTTATACAGGAGTGACTCAAAAAAATTATTGAATATTGTAATGTTAAAAATATCATATCTTGATTTTTTAAATGGAACACCCTGTATTTTATTATTCATGTCAACACATTAAATATTGTGCCATATTTTTGCTGAAGATACCTTATTTTCATCTTCGACCATTTTCGAAATAAAAAAAATAAAGTATAATAATAAAATCAGAGATTGCGAAAGAAGAGTTTATTAGTACATATCATTATACTTGATCAGAGAAATGGAGATATCTTAAGGTAGTCGTGTATGAAATACGTAATAGATTGGTTTTTAGTGAGATGATCAACAAGGTGTTGAACTATTTCAATAAGTGTTCGAAATGTTGCCCGTTTCTTTGTAGACACCACTCAATCCTTCTGAGGAAAGACTCTCGACAACATTTGTGGATTAACTGACTGAAAGGCGTCGACTATTCTTTGTCTCATATCCAACTGTGTTGTAGAAGGAATCTGGTAAACGATGCCTTCAATATAACCCCACAAGAAAAAATCTAGACTTGTAAGGTTCGGAGACCTACCTGACCATCTAACAGAACCACCACGTCCTATCCATTTGTTTGGAAATACATGATTCAAATGCTTCATAACCCGATGTAAGTAATGTACCGGCGCTCCATGCCGTTGGAACCACAAATCTTGTCTTATATGCTCTGGTATATCGGCAAGTAACATTGGTAGATGATTTTGCCGAAAATCTAAATACATTTCACCATTGAGGTGCCCGTCGAAAAAGTGCGGCCCAATTAGATATCCATCTACTATAGCGGCCCATACATTCAAGGACCAACGATGCTGGTGATTTATTTGTCCCATGAGGTCTGGATTTTCCGTGGCGTAATAATGAAAGTTGTGCCTGTTAACAAGCCCATTCACATGGAAAGTTGCCTCGTCCGAGAAAAGAATTCTGCTAACCATATTTGGATTTTCCTCATTTTATACAGGATTGACTTAAAAAAATTATTGAATATTGAAATTTTAAAAATATCATAGCTTGATTTTTCCAAATTGAACACCCTGTACTTAATTATTCATGTCAACGCATAAAATATCATCCTCAAGAACAATTCTCACTAAATGTCTGAGTCGGAATAATTAGAAATTATTTGATTGGGCCATTTTTTTTGCCTAACAGACTAAACGGTCCCGCTTATCGGCATTTTCTTGAGGAGTTGCCTTTATTGCTCGATGATGTGCCACTGTTGGTGAGAAACATAATGTGGTTCATACTTGACAGGGCACCAGCACATTTTAGTGGAGATGCTACTGAATTCTTGAATAATACATTCAACAACCGATGGATAGGTCGGGTGGGCCAGAAACATGGCCTCATGGGTCCCCAGACTTAAATCGTTTATACTTTTTCTTATGGGGATATCTCAAAAGTTTAGTTTATACCACTCCAGTGAACACTGTAGAAGAATTCAGAAATCGAATAATAACCTCTTGTGACACGATAAAAAATACTCCAGGAATATTTAAAAGATTACGTGATAATATGCGAAAAAAAACAGAGGCCTGTATTCTTGCAGATGGAGGACACTTTCAGCAATTTACTTAGTTTGTAATTGTTCTTTTTTTTAATTTGATATTGAATAAGTAAGTATAAGTTGAGTCTCAGAAGACGAGCTATCAAAATAAAAGCAAATTTTGGGCATACCTATCGAGTATTTTATTATTTTTTTTCATTAGCAAATAACATACAATTCAAATAATTCAAGTTCAATAATTTTTCACTCTAAAACGGTCGGAGATACGAAAAAATCACAAGTGTAAGTGTAAGTGTAAGTGTAAATGTAAGTTTCTAAATTGAACGAAGATGACGAAAATTGATTGTACGCTGATCAATGGCGTACTGCAAAAAAGTTTGAGAGTGCAAAAGGAGACATGGCTTCGGAAAAGAAAACACCTTGAGGATTTCAGTTAAAATCTAGGACGTGTAATGATGGAGGCTGTAAAAAATAGCTTGCATTACAAATTTGGGCTGAATATCTCAGAAACTGCAGGAGTTTTGAAGAAAAAACCAATTTTTTCCGGAAATTTCAACACGCTGTAGCTCTGTAACGAAGCTTTTGCGGACCTATAACTTTTTCTCTTAAAATTGCACGTAGATTTACCCCCTCAAGTTGTGACATACTTTAATGTACAGATACTAGCCTAATTACACATTTCGTAGTGGGGAGGTATAAATGTCTAGCTGGCTATTAAGAGTTATTTCACTTGGGTTGAATTTTTGCAATTTCTGAATGAAGTCATACCAACATAACAATAACAAAATCGACTAATTATTTCATTTATAACATCTACAGAAAAGAATCCTTCGCAGACTCAACTATTCCCATGAAGTTATTCAATCATTTGAATCACAAATTAGCAGCTTATAATTCAATGATCCATAGAGCCTTTTCCATTCCACTGTCATAGACGAACTTTAAAAATGAAAAAAATAATATCAGAAAAATTGCCTTAAATAACGAAATTCCTCTAGTTTTTTAGAAGAAATTATCCAACGTAAAGAAAAACATCAAATAACACGGTTATTATGTTGCGTAAAAGATACTTGCTTGAAAAATTAGCTAGTTTCAACTACGCTGGTTCTCTCTCCAATAAACAACAGACAAATTCAAAAAATCAGGAGTTTACAAAATTGTTTGCAATGAGAATGTACGCTAGCTTATGTTGGGCAGACTGGTAAGAATTTCGAAAGAACATTTATCCTCTGATAATAATTCTCCACTATGTGAACATATAAAAACCACAAAACATTCAAAATTGCAACAAAGGAAAGAAAATGATTCTGTTGGAATGTTTGGAAATCAATAAACGTTGTGAAAACCCAAGTGAAATCACTCTCAATAGCCAGCTAGACATTAATACCCCTCCACTACTACATTTATAATTAGGCTAGTATCTATATAAGTAGGTGCGTTTCCAGAAAATGACTGGACAGTCGAAACCAGTAGTATTTATGAAAATAGAATTGTGGAAAGTATTAAATATATTTTACTTCATCTTCGTTTTCCTAATTTCAACAAATCTTGTTGCAGCGATAGAACGTAGTGTTTTTGGTATTATTTTTCACCTTCAGATTTCTACAAAATCTATTTCAATTCAAAAATCAAGCACAAGCTTTTTCGATTTCACAAATAGAAATACAGCAGCGGCTACACAATACGGAAGAAGCTTTCCTCGCTGGCGTCATCCATATCCGTGATCAGAAAAATGCATATACATTTTGAAGCACTCAGGTTTGGAACAAATAGGTAAAATGGGAGACAAAACAGAGTCAACAAAAAAGAATCAACAATGTGTTTCTTGATCAATGTTAACTGGATCCTAAAACGGGCACAACACATCACGGTCCCACAATGAGCATCTTGGCTCCCAATCGAGGATTGTGTTTGCAACAAGTCAAGGTAATGTAGTTGTTCGGAAATGTTTAGTCGCCACTCGTTCAAGTAAAAAAACCTGACTCTAATCTGAGTCAATTTTTTTTAGCAAAGAAGATGACGCTATAATTTCGCAAATTTTGATGAAAAAAATTATTGCTCAGTGGTGGTTAATTTTGGATAGTACAATTCTTAACGAAGGATGCTTGAAAAGAGATGCCCTTTAATAAAAAAAATGGAAAAGTACACCGTGCGTTGGAAATAGCAAAGTTGTAGTCGGTGTCCGATATAACCGGAAGTGGTACGGCTCTAAAAATTGCAAATTGTAGATCAGTATCCATTTACTCTAATCCCAAAATTTAAAAGTGAAGGATACAGCCTTTACCCAGATATATTATAAAACTATAATACCATAACTCAATTCTTATTTTCTTAAAGTATTCTGCTAATGCTCACTCTGTTTGGTCTGGATCTTCTTGGAACGGTACTGTACAGTCTCCATTGGGCTGGTGATTTTGTTGATCGTTTTCTTCTTGGACGGGACTTTCAAATATCAATGTTTCCACCATGGAACCTCTGGAACTCCCAAACGAAACCCTGAAATAAGAACTTGGTTGTATTGAAAGCAAATATCGACTCTTATAGCATGTAGAATGAAGGTTTTGGGAAAACTTTGCTATTGAATTTATGCTCATGAACATATTTAGTGGATTTAGATATGCTGAAGGGTACTAATTTGGTTTTTAACTGAAAACGTACTTTCAAGTTTTCTTGATGATTGCTAATGAATGTATCTGATAAATGAAAGATAATGCACCAATTACTGCGAAAGGTGTTGGAGCTGATGTCTACAGTCGAGGTGCCGCCAAGGAACAGTCGATCAGTCTTGGTGAGCATGCGACTGTCTTTCAAGCCATTCGTCATTGACCACTGTGCTAACCTTTTGCTTGCGGGGGGATCAACAAATAGGTCAATTAAAATCCTTACCGATAGCCAAGCTGCACTGAAAGCATTGGTATCCGATACCTTTACTTCACTTATGGTGCAGGAATATCGCTCTACACTTGCTAAACTAGGAGAGCGGAGCAGTCTCCGTCTAATATGGGTTCCTGGCCACTCAGGCATTGAGGGAAATGAGAAGGCGGACTCATTGGCCGCTCGAGGAACTAACCTGGAGTTCATAGGACCGGAGCCTAAGCTCGGAATTCCCCTGGAAACTGCAAGGATGTAAAACAACCGATGGCTGGACTAGAGGGTACGTGAGCATTGGATGAGCCTCCCAGGTCTCTGACACGCTCGACGTGCCATCAGTTGACCTTCCACTACAAAAGCCAAGGCCTCGCTTAAACTCTCTAGGTTGGAACTGAGAGTTTTAACTGCCAAATTAACGGGACACTATCGCCTCAAGAAACACCTAAATAAATTAGGATTGGTTGAGGATCCTTCATGTAGGCTATGTGAAGAAGATATAGAATCAATGGAACATGTTATGTGCGAGTGCCCAGCTGGGGACAAGGTCAGGATGGAAGAACTTGGATCTTGCAAACTGAAGCAGACTGAGCTTATTAAGCTCTCCCCATGAAGCTCGTATCCCTTGCGAGAAGGATGAAGCTCGTGAATGAAATTTAGGACAGAGTGTGCCACAATAGACCACTGGGTCGCAGTAGCCGGGCTGCTAGGCAGCCCCCACTCAAAAGATAATTTCTATCTACCAATGTTTGTACATTTTACGACTTATCAAATAAAAAAGATTATAGGATAGAAGTGGCATGAAGGAGCCTGATTTTGGCAGAGTCACTTACATTTTTTTAGTAGTTTAGGAACGAATTTGTTTGGCCATCTCATTTTTGAGTGGCAACACTGATCTCCCGTCACTCACAAACCTTTGACATTTCGAAACCAACGGACGCCGGAAAATCGAGTTAAAGTTATGAAATGTAAGTATTTTGCTCTATTTAAATTGTGTTCCAGTATGTTATTGCAAGCTAATATACTTTAATGGTCGAAGATTGAGATTTTGCATAGATTTGTCCTTGCATCTCGAAAACAACTAAGCCGCAAAAGTTTATAGGTTATATTTTTTTAAAGAATAAGTTATGAAAGAGCCGGATGATGATCATAAGAAAGTTGGATCTTCCAAGACCGGCTGTGTCGTAACCCTGCATATGAAAACTGTGAATGAAAAAATAATAAATATGGTTTTTTTCATATATTATTGAATTATTTGCTTCATATATTGCATTATGGAAAAGGTTCAAAAAATCGGTAATTGAAGAAGGAGTCATCGAAATTATGGAAAATTGTCAGTCCATGAACAAAACTGCACTTGTCTTGAATATATCGAGTGCATACTTAGCTAAAATAGTTAATAGTTATTAAAGAATGCTCATAAGCCTAATATAGGAAATAAGTGTATTTTCACAACAAACCAGGAAAATATGTTTGCGAATTATTTAAAGATTGCTGTTGGCACTTGATTATGCCATAGCTAATAATATCTGCCTAGATAAATGGAAGTAAAGTGTAACTGTTAGTGATGATTGGCTCAAAAGGTTTATGAGCAAAGACTAAGGTTTAATTGTGAGAAAACTTGAAAGCACATCTCTTTCTATCTAGTTTTCAATAAAACTAATGTACACATATTTTGAGAAACTAAGCAGTTTTATGCAAATTTTCCTCCTCATCTGATTTTCAACGGAATAAACAGGCTGCACCAATCCTCCCTAAGTCTTTGCTGAAAGAGGTTCAAAACAATTGGCAAGTCAACTCAGATGAACGAAGATCATAAGTGACAACTCTGTTCTTCATTAAAACTCGAGTGAACTACAAAGATATTATGGTAAACATATCGAAGAAAATAATTATTCAAGGAGAATATTCAACCTTCCGTAAAATGTTAAATATCCTCCCTTGAAGGAGCTAGTTTTCCGATCTACTCTTCATAATCACCGTTAACCGGGGCCACAGAGAAGGCTTTTTTCTTCGATGTCTCTACACATTGCGAAATCTCGCATATAGTAACTTTTTGTTTTGAGATATTATGGTAAATAATGGTCCGCCTGGACCTCTAGGATAGGCTCAAGCTGTTGGATGGATGACTGAGGACTGTTTCGTTAGAGCACTTGAACACTTTGTGAAGCATGTTAAGCCATCAAAGAAAAATCTAGCATTGATATTAATGGATAATCACCGTTCTCATGTGAATCTCAGAGTGGTTGAATTTGCCAGAGGAAAGTCAATCATAGTTACATTCCCACCACACTGTAGTCACAAACTGCAACCACTCGATGTCACAGTATATGAGCCTTTCAAAACTAGAAACCGTATAGCCATGAATGAATGGATGTTATCAAACCCTGGCAAACGGTGACTATATATCAAGTTGGGCAAATTGTAAAAGAAGCATATATAACAGATTTTAGTCCGCAAAATATAAAACAATAATTTTGAAAAACAGAATGTTACTACTTAAATACTAATGTATTTAAGGAGAAAGAATTTTTATCTTCATATGTCACTGATAGACTTGACCCATTACAATCAAACGATGGTAATAATTCGAACTTGAATAGGGAAAGTATTGAAACTTCATAGCAATACCTCCGCCTTCTACAAGCCCACTTGAAGCCCACGAAGAAAGGGAGGTTGTGACAGACCTAATTATCCAAATATCTTCCCATTTAACCTCTACCCTCACGCTTGCTATTCCGAGTACTTCTAGGCAACAAATTACATTACCGGAAATGATAAGACCATTTTCTGAAGCAGGGCCAAGACAAAACAGACACATAATAATAAAAAAATATCGTCTGTCATCGTGCCTGACGATAAGAGATATGAGATATAAGAAACAGAAAATAATGGAAAGAAACAAAATCGAGTGAAGAAAAAGACTACACAACACTCATAGAAACTCTTAATAGAAAATCAAGAAAAAATTAGGAAAATTCCGCCCAGCAAGATGACTCGGAGGTTGTTCGTAGCAAAGGAAACTTCAAAAGTTGGAGGTTTTTTTCATCCCCTTTATTACCTAAAATAAAAAATATATTGCCACCATTCTTGGTTTATTCACGGACTGAAGTTCTAAACACCGTCCGCAATGGTCGGCGTTCAGGATCATGAACAATTGAGCACTAAGCATACTTCGCGCTTCATCTACAACGCGTTCAAACGTATGAAAAATCGTTCACGACAAAATATTCAAAGTATTATATACTCATCATACAAATAAGATGAGGCAAAGGTAGTGAGATATTTTCAAAAAACTGATTTTCGCGACTTTCGTCTTCAATTTCATTACAACTTTATGCAAATCGAAATGATATGGATTTCGTAGATACCGTCACTGATTACGAGAAAAGGATAATACGGTTCTGCCCAACTTGGCCCCAAATACGGGGGATGTCTTTTATGTTTTGCATACTAGGACATAGAAGACACTATCAATCAACTGTCAATACCAAAAATTAACCTGTATGATTTGTTAATATAGATCCAAGATTTAGCCGGCTCGGTCGCCTAGGGGATATGATGCTCGTCTCCTGCGCAGAGTTACCTGGGTTCAATTCCCACGAAGTCAGTGCGATTTTTCGGATTCTGTGTATCGCTTGAGTATCCATCTTTCGGAGGAGATGTAAAGCCGTCGATCCTGTCTAACAGAGATGTGTTGGACATTAAAGATCCCTTTCCTCGACACGAGAGGGGTTTGGCAAAATTCCCGGGTTAATGAGGTGACAGAATTCCCCGGCGTGTTATTGGCCGAGAGGCGGAAATAGAGCCCGTTGAAGGAATAACAAACAAACAAAGATCCAAGATTTCAGTTCGATGCATACTGTGTTTTAGCCACAACAAACTGTAAGTTGACAAGTTAGTTGAAAAATGGAATTAAACTGTGAGCATTTTCGCGCATTCATTTTCTACAATTTCCGAATAAAATTCTCTCAACGAGAATCTCGACGAGTTGTTTTCTGTTTTCAGCATTGAAACACCATACCAGTCAACAGTTTCCTCTTGGTATGGAGAATTTGAACGCAAAAGGGTTAGACTCAGTAACGATCCCAAAGCACCAAGAATGTGGATGCTGTGTGTAAGATTATCCGGGAAGATCGACATGCAACATATCGAGAGATTGAAGCATCTTTGCGAATATCAAAAACTTCCATACAAACAATTTTGCACGAAGAATTGCGAGTGAAAATTTTGTTTCCCTTTGGATACCGCATCTGTTGACCGAAGAACAGTAAACTGCAAGGGGAATTGATGTCAAGAAACTATGAACATTTTTAACTTTGGAAAGTCTAAAAGCGTTTATAACATTGTCAGTGGTTATGAATCTTGAATTTATTCATACTAGCGCCAATCTTCTGTTTGGGTAGGGGAGGGGCGGATAGCCTCGGCCACATAAGTAAAACAGATTACAAAAAAACACTCTAAGAAAAAAGATCTATTTTCTATCTATATAATGAACAAAACATATTCCTCTCCATACTAATGAAATAAGAAATAAAAATTCCCATTTTTATAACTGTAATGAAGTTTCAGAAGGCACTGTCAAATATTTGTCACAATCATTTCTGGGGGGTAGCCCCGGACACAAAAAAATATGACTATGTCGATTTGCAAACATCACAATAGTAGAAAGATGACGATGAATCAACGTTCACACATTCTTCATGAGCCCATTTTTTGCACTTGTGACACTGAATCCAGTCTTCATCGAAGGTTTCCCACAAATGATGCATTCTGTATCATGATTTGTTTCTTCCCTAGTTAAACACTGGATATTCTTTCTCGATCTCATTTGACTGATTGCTGCTTTTGTTCTATCAGTTGCGACCTTGGATTTATTGGCTACAGCCTTGTTTGCTACCAGTGCATCTTCAAATGGAAAGAATGTAAGAATCTCACTTTTTTTGGGTTTTTCGAGAACGGGTTGCAAGACGCTTCCTTGAGGCGTTAGGGAGAGGGGACAATTTTTGAAGCAATGCATTCCAACTGAGAGATGCAACTGTCTCTGCACTATTTTTCGCAGAAGGTGGCTGCGTGCTGGCACTTGATGGTTGTGATGCATCAGTAGTGGTCGACTGGTGGATGGTTGCTGGGTAGAAACAGTTGACGGCAGTTGGATGCCGCTAGTGGATGACTGCGGATTGAAACTTGTGGATGATTTTGATCTTATGCTGGTTGATGGCTGCTCAGAAGTCTCATCCAAAACTGGTTCCTATTCTATAATGGTCTCATCCACATGGCACTTGCTGAACTGAATGCAGACTTGAACGGCTTGAGAAATATCCAGTCTAACGGTTGCAATCTGTGAGTTATGTGTGGTGGTGTTCTGAGCATATGGATGTGATTAGCACGAGCAAACTCTATCACTGCCAATTTTTTATGGCTTCCATGTCCATCGAGAATCAGAAGAACAGGGTGTTCCCTCGAAGGCTGTGCGTGCTGTTTGAAGTGCTGGAGCCACTTCAGGAATATCTCACCATTCATCCACTCACTTTCATGTGGAATAGCTATGCTTTTCGGTGGAGCTCTAATCATCAATCGACCATCTTTATCCATCCGTTTTCTCGGGAAGATGAAAAGAGGAGGTACAGAGTGACCAGTCACACTCATAGTAAACTTCAAGGTGATATTTCGTCCCCTCTCAACAGATGTCAACTTGCCTACTTGCTTTTTTCCCTTAGTAGAAATAACTTTCTCATTTTTGTGCACCGTCGAGACTCGCGTTTGATCAGCATTGTGAATTTTCGAAGCTGGAAAACTATATTTTTCCTGATCTCGAACAGCTGATCATAAAAACGATCTACTCGAGGTTTATTGAACCCAACGGCTCTCGCGATACTGGTTGACTCTGGAGTTCTGAGAGCAATATCTGGGAATCTTTTCGAAAAGCTGTAGTAAAAATTTTTTCCGGCCATTTTTTTCCTTTGTTGAATCTATGAGGAATTTTTAGTTGCTCTGCCAATTGGAGAGCCAGTTTCAAAAATTCCGCTTTCCTAAGTGACATCAGCCGATTATCTAGATCGATAACATGTTCATGAAGTTGCAGAGCTTGATCGTTGGAAAATGTGCGCTCTAACCTCCCCAATTTTGGCTTGAACTCTGTTTCTTCTCCATAACCTATAGCTTGTATTTTATCCTGGAGCGTACTTCTTGGAACACCATACCGTTCAGCAGCTCTTCTTATAGATAAATTTCTCTCCTAAATACTCCGATTCGCTCTTTCCATAGTATTTTCATCCCATCTTCCTCTAGTTCATTTTCTATCTTTGAATTTTGGCATGTTCTGTGAAGAAAACATCAGATTTTCACTTATTTCTTCCTCATTGCAGTACAAAAGCGACTTTATCATAAATGTAAGCAGACGACTTGACATGACAGAGCAACTGGGATTCATAATTTCACTATTTCATTCATAGAATCCAAAAATTCACCATTCATGAAATGGCCGGGGATACCCGACAAACAAGTGTCCGATTCTACCGACCGATTCGATCCTATGATCCTATGCCATGTCTATCGCCAATATCAATATGAACAGCTTCAAATATTTTACACAATTTTGAACTATGTAAGATACTTACATTGTACAGAAAAAACTGAGTTTGAGAAGTGTGCGGCACAGACAAAAGAACCGACACTAGTATATGATCTACTGTCACGCGTTGTTCACTGAACTGATACAGCTCATAGACTTGCACGTATGGATTCATGTTGCTGCCGTTATTTTGACGTGGCGCCTGTTAATGTATGTCTGCGGGATTTTCTGGAACTAGCTTCAGCCGGGGGTTGCCGCCGGCCGGTGCTACCCGACTCTCCCCTATTCCAATGGTCATGTAGCAAAATTCATTTACAAGATCGAAGGACAGTTCCTGTCGATTAGTACACAACCATTTGTTTAACATTAGTCGTTAGTAAGCTTCGAGAACCAAACCTGAACATCATCCTTCACCAATACAATCCAAATTAGCAAACAGTCCGGAAAACAATTGAATACTCAACGCAAGAAAACAATGAAACTAACAAAACCAATGAAACTGATCATCCTGCGTGCAGTCCAGATCAAGTCCCAACGATTTTTTACTCTTTCCAATATTAAAAACATACTGCGAGGTCAAAGGTTTCAGTCTTCAGAAGAAGCTGTTGATGTCTTCCAAATGGCCTTTTCGAATGTGGCATCAAACGAGTGAAATAACTGTTTCCAGAATTGATTTGAACGAAAGCAGAAGTATATTAATCTTCGCGGAGAATACTCTCTAAAAGCTCTCAATTGTTTCATTCCAGCTCCATAAACCAAACTTAAAAGACATCCCTCGTATTTCACCAAGGCGAGGCATTTTGCATTTTCTTTCTTTCATCTTTTTCTTTACATCTAACTCTAAGTCACTACTATTATATGTTTGCAGAATCATGGAAAATCTGATAACTTCTGCCCAACAGAATTGTCGTGACTATAATATTTGTGTTAAAACGATATTGAAAATTATCCTCAAATTATATATGCATCCTCATGAAATGCGAATCGTGCCAGAATACTTAGGGATGATTCAGATCTGAAATTTTGCAAACTCATTATGAATTTATTCGATCAAAAGTACATAGGATTGAAATAGATGCTGGTCTGAGATAAATCTACCTCTACTTTAAACTATGGAGTCAGTCGTCAAAACGTTTGATATTGGTCTGAACAAATTACTCTCTGTATGAAGGAAACTCATATTCAATTTCCAGAGAAAGTTAACGTTCAGGGAATTAATGACCGTCTTATAGATCCAGAATGCTCTGATGACAATCTCACTGAAGAAAGGTATCTAATTCGTCAACACTGATTCCGAATGAGGTAGACCCAGAGGAGAAATTTGTTTTCAACAGAATAGTGCTTGCGAAATACAGTTCGAATGGAGTAATGATTGCCAAAACTGTAGGTTATATCGAGTCCAAATGAGAATCTACCGACAAAAAGGTGTCTTTCATGCGAGACAAACGCTTGAATCAATGTTTCGCTATAGAAGAAAACGGAAGATTATCTTAATAAAAGTTATCGTTTCATTAGTCCCAGTCTAAAATCTAGATCCGGTTAATTCAAACCTTAATCTAATTTAGTTGGACCACACCTCAAGTTCATGCCGTTCCGATAAAAGAGTTCCACATCGTTTGACATGAATGAAAAGCAATAAATAACTTGGAACAATCCTGCAATCATGAAAAACGTGAAGCCCAATAACGGACGTCAATTTACAAAACCCATTCCCATAAAAAGAATCGCATAAAAAGCCTCTACTCCGAAGCCGCTTCTCTTGCATTATTATGTTGGGATTTGGTATGTTTTTTCTGCTTTCTATTCACTTGTGACTATTTCGTAACCTGGCATTTATTCACGGTCATGGTCTGAAGCCCGATACGATGTACAATTTGATATTTTATTGGATTTCCAAGTCTCGTCTAATATTCATTTATGCATGATACTAATTGAAGTGTCATTTACGAGAGTCTGTAGAGAATGCTGGTGGAAATATATTCCAGACATGAATGATGCATAATTTAATTGATAGAGCCAATGGCGATATGCTTAATTTCGTACTTAGTATTGCTAAAAATGAATGAGACGAAGTGCTTTATTTCTATTTTAAATATAACTATAATAACTATTCTAGATCTAGACCAATGCCAATTTTTATAAGCGGCTTAATTTAGAAAAATCTAAATATCCCAAAAATTGAAAATGAAAAGTATATTGAAAATTTTGGAAACGTATTCTGCTTAGCAGTTGTATTTATATATATATATATATATATATATATATATATATATATATATATATATATATATATATATATACATAAATACAACTGCTACAGAATACGTTTCAAAATTTTCAATATATATATATATATATATATATATATATATATATATATATATATATATATATATATATATATATATATATATATATATATATATATATATATAGGGGTTTCACCCCGACGAGTTGCCCATATATCTGTTCATGCAATCAAACTGATTTCATGAAAAATATAAATCCACCACCCGGTAATTAATACCATTGCCAGGCAATGATTATAATCAAAACATATCCTGGAATAATTATATATTAGGATAACGTTAAATGTTATGAGAATATATCAATCTACCAGAATATATACATACTATAGCATCATCAGACAATGATATCAATGTACCAACGAGTAGTGTCAGAGGCTTTCTCCCGGAAAAATCCAGTGTACGGACCTTAGTCAAGTAACACTGAATGTTACTCATTAATAGTTTCCTTTGTGTGAAGTGGTGAACGATCGAATAGAATACTGCTCTGAATATAAATATGACAAAATTGTCAGTTAATTATATTACATTTATATAAACAAATGAATAAAATATGAAATGAGATTCTGAGCAGTATAAACTAAAGAGAAAACCTAGCACTCTACCTCATTATTATTTTCGGAAAGAAACCTACGAAGAATATTACAAGATTTGATGACTGTTATCTTTTGTAACTGTTCAAACAAATTTTTCTTCAGACCCAAAATCTCAATACTTTTGTGAAGATTTCTAGGAATAACGCCTGTTGTAGAAATAATAATCGGTAGAATAAATATTTTCTTCATTTTCCACATTTTTTAATCTCGTCGCCAAGCATCATATATTTAGAAATTTTTCATTGTATTTATTTTGTATATTATGTGTGTCTGGTATAGCAATATCAATTATATATGTTATTTGATTCTGTTTATCATTAAGAACGATATCTGGTCTATTGTGTTTTACAGCTCTGTTGCAAAGAATTGTTTTATCAAAATAAAGTTTATATTTGTCATTTTCACAAATAATCTCAGGTTCATATTTGTGAAATTTTTTCTTTTGGGAATTAGGTCATGTTTAATTCCTAGATTAAAGTGAATAATATTAGCGACGGCATTATGTCTTTCTAAATAATCTGTTGAAGCAAGGACTGAGCAAGATGATAATATATGAAAAACTGTTTCTGAAGAACAGAAACATCTACGGCAAGAATCATCTATATTTTGTTTGATGATGTGTTTTCTATAATTCCTCGTGAGAACAACCTGATCCTGGATCGCAATTGCCAAGCCTTCTGTTTCAGCAAACAATTCTCCAGATACTAACCATTTATTCGATGCAATTTCATCAATATAATCATTTTTCAATTCTTTAGGGTGCTTTCCGTGTAATTCCTTCTGAATCCAACGTTCTCTTTTAGAATTATCATTAAATATATCAAAATCTACCTTTTGCATTGTCAAGTTCAGAGGTGTAAGATTATAATCTGAAGCAACAACAATATCATGTAATTTAGACGTTCTCTGTTTATCATGAAAATGGGAACGTAGATGAAAAATCTGTTTACTATGAAGATTATTCAAATCAATTAATCCACGACCTCCAAGATGTCTAGGTAGTGTAACTCTCTGAACAGCTGACTTTTATTTACAGAGCATTTTCCTCGTTTGACATTGTAATTCATTTAGATCAGTTTTAGACCATTTAATAATTCCAAAAGAAGATGTAAGAATAGGAACAGCATAGGAGTTGATAGTTGATATATATATATATATATATATATATATATATATATATATATATATATATATATATATGAAACGAAAAAAACGAAATTTGAAACGGAATGGATCTGAATACTATAATCGTAGATGTCATGCAGTTTCATTTTTTGTAAATGTTTTATCATTAGTTTTCTTTCAATTTCTATAACTGCCATTTTCATTCCGATTGTTCTCAAGCATTCTTCAGTGCTGGAGGATTACTCGAGAAGCAATTCTTCAACATATCTAAACTTCCGAATAAATTTGGATTTTTGATTTTGTATGTAAAAGAAAATTGTTTTATGATTTCGTTAGCTACCCTATTATCGACTGAACAAAATACATGATTAAATTTTTGATAAAAGATGTTCACATCTGCAGGAAGGAAGAAATTTAACAACTCGACATACGTCTATGTTTTCTGACTTCCGAATCTGTTAAAAATCTCTATCTTCCAAGACATATTTTAATTTTTGGAAACAAATAGAAATTACTGAGAAAGTAAACGAAACCCTAGAGAGTTTAACTTTAGGTATAACCGGAAGTGTCATAGCATTGAAAATACTTTCGGCACTTGGTTCGAATAACATTCAAGACTTCAGAAAAAATTCTCCAATCGGTCATTTCTTTCTCCATATATTTTTAATGTACATCTCGCGTAGACATCCTGTATATAATATGTAAATCGTATAATTTTGGGACAACCCTCGTATCGGCATCGCAGATTTAGAGATACATTAGAATCAATGTACTGAAATAGAATTTCTTAATGAAGAAAGGCGTAATTTGCCTAGAAGTTATTGTTTTATAAGCCATCCTACGAACTTACTGAGTGATGTGTTATAATGACAAGATTTCAGCGTAGGAGCCACGCCTAACAATGCGGGAAATGATAGAAATATTTAAAAACTCATCATAAACCAAGTCAATCGTAAAATTTTTTAATAACACAAATTTCATGCACCTACGTGTTTGACCAACAATCGTTAATTAAAATTGCAGCTATGTCAGGAACACGTGATAAGTTTGGTTAATCCATTTATGAAAGCAGTTTCAACAATACTATCTGTTACCAATTACATTCACATTCACGAACATATCGCAACGTAACTTATTAAGTGCCAATCGTGTTTTTTTACTACGTGAGTTTTTTGACGACTTATATGGTAAACGGAAGAGATAAAGAGAAACTACTAAGGAAATCATTCGCTAATGTTCCACAGGCAATTTGGGAATGAATAGAAATGAGATAGCGTTTTCCTTAAGAGTCACAACGGGGTCTGATGATACCTATTCACGTCGAGACAACCAGGAAACCTTATCTCTACATCAAAAGGGCTTTGAAAAGCCGATTTCCGTTATAAGAAGCGTTCTATATAAATGAGATGTCCTACCATAGCTCGCATGATTTTAGAATTCTCCTCAGTACAATCATACCGTGTGTCCATTTCACCCTTACCCACAGTTTTCATTCCCATTTTTTTTAATAGAATTTCATGAAAACAATGCAGTCCGAATGCCTACTTCAAATCTGAAGATCCATAACGCATTAATGCTTTCTATTGGTGCTTGAAAATATTTCCCGGCTAATAAATAGTCTGCTGAAAAATTGTGGCCCATCTACCATATTTAGAACCCTTCCTTTTCAGAATGGAAGGGCCTCGCAATCATATGTGCAGTGTGCCATGCACACGGGCGTTTAGGGGCGCAAAAACCCAGGGTCCAAAAAAGTATTAAAATAAAAGTTGAGAAATTAAATAAGATTAGGTATGAATACACACGAAATTTAATTAGTATATCATCCAGTTACTGCCGATTCCTATGTTGGGAGAACATGTCAGGCGGCAGTTTCTTGATTTTTCCTGTTCAAACATGAATAACGCCTGGAGCGCTATAAGAGCGATGCATAGCCACAGGCGTTTGCAAATCAGTTAGATCACTGTACCGTGCAACAAGTGAATAAAAACAAGTAATCCTATTAATTTTTACATATAAAGTTATTTTTATTTTGTCAAGTGTGATGTTGTGTAATATTTTTTTAAATTAAGTGTCGAATACCTGCTAACTGCAACTTCAACGGCTTGATTTTTTATAGAATGGTAAGTGTTCCTACTTTATACTATCAACTTTAACCCTTTATAGGATACTAGTTATAATTAATTTTTTAGTCTAATATCTTTTTATTAATTGAAATGTCATGTACGAGTTTAAAAAAGTAACTGGTTTTATCCATAACTAGCTTAGTTTTTAGGCTATTGATCTTTTTAAAAAACCATTTTGTAGGGTTTTTTGAGGGCAAAAGATCAAATTACACTCGGAGGCAAAATTAGCGGAACACTCGAAAATTTAACCAAATTCGAAGTTCGATATTTTTCCTAATTCTCAACCGATTTAGATGATTTGTTCGGCAAGTTATAGATCAACTCTTCTGCTTTGTAGAAATTATAAGAGAAAACAAAAAAAATTTGAAAAAATTTGATACGGGGGCAAAACTAAAAGTGTTTTTTTTGTCACCCTGTGGAATTTCGTGGTCCGAGTTGAAACGTACAATATCATGGTCTGTCAAGACACATCTTCCTACAGTAACGCCCTTCTTATTTCATGCGTTTATCTCTATTTTTGCAAAATATATTTAATTTCAAGTGGAAAATCACCATTTTGGAGAAATTTCATTGAATCAAGAAATTGTCATTAAAATTCGTCTATCAATTTGTAACGTTGAAGAGCTGACATTGGCTTTGGTGGAAGAGTGGGACAACATACCTCAACAGATGATAGACAACATCATTGGGAGTATGCGAAATCGTATGCGCGCTGTAATAAGAGCTCGGGGGGGTCATACTCGCTACTAAAATCAAATGTTTTTTGTGTGGGTCATCATGAACATTTTTCTCAACATGTTCATTTCATTTCACGAATGTATCGCCAGGATACACACCTGATCTCAATTTTGGACAGGAATGATAATTATTATAGAGTGTCACACAAAAAAATTCAAAAATAAATGTGCAAAATCAACGATTTTTCCAGTGTACTTCGAGTTCTCCCGGAGCGTGAAATTGGCCAGTGAATTTCAAAAATTTTCATTTCGTTAGATTTCCGCTTCTCTAATTTTGATTTTATTTTTTGGCTTACCTCCGATGTTATGCAGCTACGCAAGATTAAAAATAAATTCTTGAAATTTGTGACTTTTCGCTTCAAATTGGATATCTCTTGTAAAAATAGAGATAAATGCATAAAACAAGAAAGGCGTTACTGTAGGAAGATGTGTCTTGACAGACCATGATATTGTACGTTTCAACTCAGACCACGAAATTCCACAGGGTGTTACGAATTTATATATATATTATAATTTCTACAAAGCAGAAGAGTTGATCTATAACTTGCCGAAAAAATCATCTAAATCGGTTGAGAATTAGGAAAAATATCGGACTTCGAATTTGGTTAAATTTTCGAGTGTTCCGCTAATTTTGCCTCCGAGTGTAGTTTAATATCTTTTTTGTCTTCATTGTTGAAAGGAATTAAGCTGAAAGGGCTCGAACAAATCGCTTTTTACTCAAATATGCAAACTTTAATCGGCCATATCTTACTTAATAATAATCTGCCCTATGAAGTGTTAGAAACTATTGGCTACTTAGTTAACTTTTTAAGAATATTTCCTACCCTACCCACATGATGCTTATTATATAACTTTAGAAGTTCATTCCTAATTCCCATGAGTACTAATTATTTATTTGTTTTTTCAGGATGGAAGAAAGAGATCTTCAGGTGCGAAATTTTGCGAGCAAAAGAAACTAAGCCTACAAGAAATGGGGAAAATGGTTGGGTCTTCAAAGCATTTCTTGCAAAACAATCGAGATTCCACGGAGACTATCTATGTTGGTGCGACCGAATCGTCCGAATCTCAAGATTCTAAATCCGTAATATCAATAACCGTGAGTGGACCATCTGAATTTCAGCAGTAACATCAGGTCCTGCAACAAGTGACAGCGGTTGTAACAGCAAAACAGCATCTACTGATGCAGAACCTGATGAAGCGATGACACCATCCTCGTCTACAGCACTTGAACAATCCACTTCAGGTAATTCGGCTTGTGTGAAAAGTTCGGTAATGTCAGCTATCGAAATACCTGCTGTAAGTGGCACTTTCGATGAAGGCTGTAATGAGGCTAGTATCGATATAATTCCGTCCGACCCCGGTTTGTGGCCCGAAAGAATCACCAATGAGATGACTAGAATATTGGTTAAACGTGGTCCGCCCTTGATAGAAATCAGTTTTAGCTTTCCTAGTAATAAAGATAAGAGAAAGTTTTCGTGCAAATACTTTGAATGAAATCTAGCAAATAATAATAATAATAATAAGAAATTAGAATTGCATAAGAATACCTATGTAGAAATGCAAAAGCTGTTATTCTTAATATATGTAGAATAGTTAGGAAATTTATGTCAAGTATATTGTAATCGAGCCTATTCCTTTGATTGCTGAATCTGGGAAAGGTAAATTATATCCAGCTAACAGCTGAGATAGTGCATAAGTCCACGATAATAAATAATAATTTATTGATCCTTAAGACATCACAAGTATGTATAGGACAGGTCAATAGAAAAGACATTTAGACATTATCTAAATCAACACATAGAAACTCATTCACAGTATAAAAACATTTTGCTAAAAGTAAATTCTTAACTGCTACCTTAAATCTATTTACACTTAGACCCTGTATATGCCGTGGAAGATGATTGAACAATCTGATACCCTGGTACAGGGGCGACATTTCAAATCTAGCAGTTCTGTGTTTAGGGATACATAATGTTTCCTTATTTCTAGTATTGTGGGAATGAAAGTTAGAAAGTTTAGTCATGTTACTTTCATTCTCTTCAATATAAACGAGGCATCTCAAAATGAAAATAGACGCCAATGTGAGGATACCATTCTTCAGGAACAACGGTCTACATGAAGCTGTGGAGCTGTATCGAACATCATTCGCAGAATTCTTTTCTGGATGATGAAAACTCTACCTACGTCTGAGGAATTTCCCCACAGTAAGATATTATAGGACAGGTGACTATATACCAAACTGTAATAAACGTTCACAAGGGAACTTAGAGGTAGTGAACTCTTGATTCTATTTAGGGCATAATAGGAACTATTCAGCCTCTTACAAATCGCATAGATATGTGCACTCCACTTCAGATTCCTATCGATGTGAACGCCGAGGAATTTAGTGGTGTCCTTCGAAGAGATGACTGTATCTAAATACCTTATTGTTATGCTACCCTGATCACAAGGCGACAGAGTGAAGTGAATGCATTCCGTCTTGTTGACATTGATCATAATAGCATTAAAATGGCACCATTCTACGAAACTCTCCACCAGCAGCTCGCATAACTTTTGAAGCTCCTCAAGAGTCTCAGCAGTAATAGCTATGGAAGAGTCATCAGCGAACAGTATCAACCAGATTATTTATGATAATAAAATGCGAATATTAGATTTTCTGTAGAATATTTTTTTCAAATTTGGTGGCAGATCGTTGATGAATAACAGAAATAGAAGTAGCCCCAAGACAGAACCCTGGGGTACTCCTAATTTACAGTACTGTTCATTTGAGAACGAGTCGTGAACCCTGATTGAGGCAGTTCTGTCCTCCAGATAACTACGAATCCAGTTCAAGAACACGCCTCTGAATCCAAGATTATAACATTTATCCAATATAAACTGGATAGCAAGACTATCAAACGCTTTAGACAAGTCAAAGAGCAATCCAGCAACATATTGACCATTATCAAGGCAACGATAGATGAACTCCACGAACTGCAATGCTCCAGTTTGAGTCGAGCGGCCGGTTCTGAAACCATGTTGTGCAGTATCAAGTATTTGAAATTTATCTAGGTACTTCATCATTCTATCAAACACTATTCTTTCAAAAACCTTGGAAAAGACACTTAAGATAGATATAGGTCTATAGTTCATGATATCGTGTACATCATCCTTTTTATGAATAGGAATGACGATTGCTTTTTTCAGAATACGAGGAAATACGCCTGTGCTAATTGACAGGTTAATAACATGAGCGAAATGTCGGCTGATATCGGTACCTATCATCTTCAGAATTCGTGCTGAGATGAAATCAACAATAGAGAAAAAGTCGAAAGGGCTTGGCTTATTTACTCTATTTCTAAAGATTCTGTATTTTGTAAATGTAACACTCCTAATGCTTTTTGAGATACAAATGGAGTATCTGATTGGCAACACTTGTCTTTGCTAATGAAGAGACACGAAATGTCAAATTTACACAACAGTTATATAAACACTTGGGTAAATTTAAAAAAAATGTTGGAGACATCTATGACTATTAATGCTCATCTGCGGATTTTAGAAACGGAAAAAAAATATTGGCGAGACGTGTTAGAAAGAATTACTGCGATTGTTAAGTATTTATCTACACAATACTTGGCATTTCAAGGTTCTTCTCAACTTTTCGAACATGATAATGGAAATTTTCTGAAAGCTGTTGAGATGATTGCCTCTTTTGATTCAGTGATGAGACAGCACGTTAGCCGAGTGTATAATTCCCAAAAAAAATCTTTCAAAATGACTCATCATTTAGGCGTACAAATACAGAATGAAATAGTTGAATTATTGTCGTCCAACGTAAGGAATAATATTTTAGAAATGGTTCGCAGTTCAAAATATTTTTCAATAATATTAGATTGTACACCAGACACTAGTCATACTGAGCCAATAAGTCTTGTTCTGAGGTATGTTGTCCTTAACACCACTTCAAAAAAGTTGAAGTTGAGAAAAGTTTTATTGCGTTTAATCCAATACTGGACTCTACAGAAGAAGGGATATATACTTTTGTGATAGAAAATTTAAAAAAAGTAACTTTAGAATTAAAACACATTATGGGACAAGGTTATGATAATGGGACAAATATGAAGGGAAAACATATTGGGCAAAAACGCATTCTTGATGCGAATCCGAAAGCCCTTTTTGTACCTTGTGCGGCACATACTTTGGACTTAACAGTAAATGACGCTTCTAAGGTATCAGGTGCTACAATAAACTTTTTTAATCTTGTGCAAGAGTTATATAATTTTTTTTCGTCATCCACAAAAAGGTGGTATGTTTTGAGAAAAAATGTCCCTCGGTTAAGTTTAAAGCCTCTAAGTGAGACAAGATGGTCCAGCAGAATTGACGCAATAAAGCCCCTCAAAGTTTATTTAATTAAGGTTTGCGAAAGTCTTCTAGAGGTGGCTGAAGATAATTCCTTTCACATTGATGCAAGACAAGTAGCATCCTCTCTCGAAATTGAAGAAGACTTTCCACCATTACCACTGGTCAGGAGGAAATTTAAACCAAAACTGTTTGACTAAGAACACCGAAATGATACCCCTCACGATCCAAAAACCGCCTTCAAAATTAGTTTGTTCTTAAAAATTATAGATCAAACTATAAGCTCTCTAAAAAACCGATTTGACTTATTAAATGAGTATAATAATATTTTCGGATTTTTTAGCGACATATTGTGTATAGTGACAGCGATCTTTTAAAACATTGTTCTATTCTTGAAGAGCGACTGACAGATCAGGATAATAAGGATATAGACTCCAATAATCTGTTTAACGTAATTAAAGCGTTAAAGTTGTTTTCATTACCTGATGATACTGACCCCTTAAGTATTTTACAATATATATTTGAAAACAATTTAATCCCCACCTTTCCAAACGTAGGCATTTCACTAAAAATTCTTTTGACATTGCCTGATCTGTAGCTTCTGGCGATCGATCTTTTTCGAAGTTAAAAATCATTAAAAATTATTTAGTCGACAATGGTTCAAGAAAGATTGTCTGGGCTAACAATATTAGCAATTGAACAAGAAATTTTTGACGACATAAATTTTAGCGATGTAATTAATGAATTCACAACAGCAAATTCTCGGAAAATATCGCTACTACAATAGCTATCTTTTATTTTTCTATTGCACCTAGACCTAGCTATCATTTTTGATTTTGAAACGTAGTTCCCTAGGTATTTGTTATTAGAAATATCTGCATATTTTTGAAAATATCTAAGTATAAGTAGAAAGTAGTACTTGTTTCACAACGATATAATCGATTATACTCTTCAGATGGCGACTTGGTTCTGTCCAGGTGAAACGGTGAATATATTTGTGCTGAAACCAGCCGTTTGTGATTTTCAGCTTGTGTAGTTGACAAAGTTCTATAATTCGTTCACCGTTGTTGTTTACTGTGACCTCCCCATAGCGCCCTATTACAAGATCATCTGCTCTGCTTCTTATTCTCCCATCAAAAATATTTCTTTCCGGATACTGATGTAATCCAGTAACCTGGTCAACTCATCATAAAATTTATCTTTTTCGGAAGCAGGAGCATCATCATTTGGTCCGTATACTGCCAAAACCACAAATAAATATGCAAGTCTTATTTACATTGGCCCCCCTGTTTAACAACATCAGCAATTATCTTTCCTAATTTAATTCAACAACCTCCTTCTTCAGTGGTCCGAACTTACGCAAATTACTATTAAACACCAAACAAAAAACTAATGAATTCAAACAGTCTAGAAGATACAGAATTGAATGCAATGAATGCTCAACAGTTTACGTAGGACAAACAGGTCGAAGTTTTGAATCGAGATTCAAAGAACATCTCTCCTCAGATATTGATCATTGATCGTCGGTAGCGATCAGTCTTCAGTGGTTTCAACAGTTCATAATGTATTACACCAACCTGGTTTCACCAGACACAGAGCATAGTCTTTGTTAAACTTTCTTTCATTTTTGATAAAGAAAAACTGCTTAAAACGATCTCAACCCATCTTCATGCAATGATACATATGATTTTTTCAATTATCTTATAACACTTGCCAAAATTACAGGTGTCAAAATTCTGCATTTGGTGCTGATTCTTCTCTGCAGATCCCCCAAGTTGTCTTGTTGGGAGGCATAAATTTTCGATTTGAAATTAACCTGGACCTAAACTTACCTAACCTACGCTCGTAGGTTTGCACTTTACGACAAAAAAAATAAATAAAAGCGTTGATTTCCGAACCCAAAACGCAGCCGAGTAAAGTTTTATGACCTGTCCTTGAGAAAATTACCTCCAAGAACTTTCAACCCACGAATTTTCTCTTTTTCAAGAATATTCTGAAGAAAACTATCGTTTTCGAGAATATTCCGTTGAGATTGTTGGACTTCTATTGATGTGCCTTTTCTAGATGAAGTAAGTATGAATTGATAATTCTGAATTTCTGAGTTAAAGCAATCTAACCCAACTTTCACTTTTAGAGATTCTTAAGAGAATATTTGCCAAATCGAGAATTTTCTACCCGATGATATTCTCATTTACGAGAATATTTCCGAAACGAGAATATTCCCAATAAAATTCTCATTTTCGAGAATATTCTTTCAAGAATCTGTAGAAGTGTAAGTTGGGTTATATCTAGATGAGAATAGTCTCAGCGTTTTCCACTAAGATCACTTTTGCCAGTGTAAGAGGTAGAATAAAATTTTCCTTGGAAAACAGCAAAATATATTTCTCCTCAATAAACTGTGCCAAGAAATTAATACACATTTTCAATATTTCAAATCCCATTCTTGTTAGCAACTTATCATAAACACTTCAAATTTAACGGATATGCTCGTACATATACCAACAAAATTCGAAATTTTTTCTAGGCGCACATATTCCACTCCTGAGAAATGAAATGAGGGAAACAAATTGGGATTTTATAATTAACCACCACATATTCATAACAGCAGTTATTAATCAATTTTTGCAAGTTATTCTTCTCGAAAATTTAATTTTCGGTAATAATGCAACGAGAATGACGAAATTAGACCCCGGCAGAAGTTGGACTTAATACAAAAATAGGCCAGAGGCTTGGGATGTCTCATTCAACTGTTTCCAGGATGATCCGCGGCTACAGGGAGAGTGGTAGTCATGCAAGCACGACCTCAAGCAACATCGGCGATCCAGGACTGTTCAATTTCTTTGAGCACCGGCACCGATCTGGTCATCGTTAAGAATAGAACTCTGAATTATAGAAGAACATGTTAACTTTTTGTTTATGCATGTTAACACCACACCTCACTAAGCCCGTATCCTTAGGAACTACCTTCAAGATCACGAAACCACTTCAATGGAGTGGCCTGCACGAAGATCAGACCTCAATCCCATCGAACATGTCTGGAACATTCTCAATAGGAGATTAAAAATCCGGAAAAACCAGCTAGCTACCGTGAATGAGATACGGAACACGCTGATCGAAATTTGGAACGAAATGGATCAGAATGTGTTAAGGTACACATGCCAACTTTATATGGAATCACTCGGTATTTCACATTATTGATTGTTTCCAACCATAGATCCTTGACTACTTGTGAAGAATGAAGTTTTCTATTTGAAAAAATTGGATAGTATGATAAGAAATGTTGAATTATCACCACATATTCGAGATATTGTACTTAGTCGTCACTGACATTTGAAACTTTGAATTTCAAAATTTAAAAGAGACTATAATCATAATTGAAAATACCTTACGATGGATTGTCCGATGTGCAGAGGGGTCGAATAATTGCTCTCGTTGAAGAAGGGGTGACACAGAGGGATATAGCGGCCACAATGGTGGTTTCACAGGGGTGATTACAACAACCGACGCCCGATACGTGGAGCTACAGTACCTGCAAAATAGGCCTAGAAGAAGTCGTAGGAAGATCACTTCAGAAGTACAAGACCGCTTTTTGTGCCAAATTGCAAGAAGAGACCCTAGTGCGTCACACCCCATACTCCAAAGGCAATTTCTGGAAGCAACAGGCATCAGTGTATCAGTCGAAAAAGTCAAAGACCTCGTTCAAGGGGCTTATACAGATGAAAGCCCTCAAGAGTTCCAGAGCTAACCAGACAACGAAAAATTAAGACTTAATTGGTGTATCGATCACCAAAATTGGAGTATTGATGATGAGCCCAGAATTGGAAATACCAAGGGGGCAGTGTGATGTTTTGGGGTGAAATTATGCCGGGAGGCAAAACAGATTTGATTTCGTTTCCTGCGAGTGTAACGGCTAGAATTTACGTGGACCTAGTGCTGGAGCTCATAATGAGACTTTGGCGAGGTGCCCACCGTGGAACTTCCACTTTTATGCAAGATAATGCTCTTCCGTATACCAGCAACCTCGCGCGACATTATATTGAAACAAAGGGAAACGCTATGTAGTACTGGCTAGTTTGCTCTTCAGACCTAAATCTTATTGAACATTTGTGGGATAATCTCAAAAGGAAAATTAGATAGCGCCAGGATAATCCAAGAACCCCTCAACAGCTCATCCAAGCCGCCACCGAAGAGTGGCAGAATATCTCCCCAGAGGAGGTCGAAAATCTAATCCAAAGCATGCCTAGACGGATTCAGGCTTGTATCAGGGCAAGAAGAGGTAATACAAGCTACTGAGTTCGAGAAGAAAACACCTACTCCGTGAGAAAACAATTTTCAATTTTTTTACTACATGCGGAAAGAGTCTATTATTTTGTTTTATTTGTTTTTCTCTTAAAATAAACCTGAATTTTTTTCTTTTTTCAATTGAAATATCTGAAGAAGGATCAATTCTAACAATCCTTCGAAATTTCCAAAATCCCTGAGGTAATATTTAAAATATCGGTTAATTCCATATAAATTTGGTTGTGTGTATGTATTGTAGATGGGGACTTTGATTATTTCCAAAAGTTTTACATTTATCATTATTAGTTTCATTCCAATTTCTATGAGTACCATTTTCATTTCTATTGTTCTCAAATATTCCTTTGACATATCTAAACTTCTTCGGAATAAATTTAAATTTTGGATTTTATAAGTGAGTTAACAAAATTTCACCTAATAAAACTATCCATTGATTTTATAAAAGTAGGGTTCCAGATAAATTGGTTTACTTTCGTTCAACAATTGTTTCTTCTCCATGAGATACATTAATCAAATAACACTTTAATAATTTCAACGCTGAATCAGTTTACCTCTTTAATTGGGATCAAAACCATCGTTGAAGGCAATCTACTTTAGATTCTATTTTAAGGAGGATTATTAAGTAGTTTATGAATCATACTATTTTTATGTAAATATTTTTTGCCTGGAAGGATGTACGGAACTATAATGAATTGTTTTGACTGAATAGAATAGTGACACATTAAGAAGCAGACTAATTTTGTAGTATAGTAGCATTAACTCTATTTTTGAAAATTGCGTACAAAAGAAAAACACATTCCAAAAATGTAAGGAATGAAAATTCTTTGCAATTTCGAAACACTACCGTATGAATGAAACTGTCCGCCGCAAGCTCTATAACAAACTTTTTCAGGTAGGTTAGAAATTCTAAGACAAATTTGTGAGAACAGCATGGTCTGAATCTTTTTAAATTCAGAGATATTCAGCATCGAAAATTTGATCCTCATTGGTCCTAAATTCAGAATTTTCAACGAAAACGATTCTGTGGTGTTACCATAGATGGAATGAAATACATTTCTCCACGACCATCACTGAATGTAATCATTCTGAAATCATTTTTAATAATAGAATTTAAACATTCTCACTCTTGAGTTTGAATATTTATTCGAAAACACTTGACTCTTATGCGTTTTCATATATTTTCATTCTATAACTACATAGGGAATGAATATTCCGTAATTGAACCAAAGATTGCCATGAATTTCAAAACAGCGTCAGTCTCAAAGTTCATAGACAATTTGAAAATATTCCACCTGAAATTACAAATTATGCAAATAATATAATCGAGAACCTATTGCCGCCAAAATCAAAATATTAATACGAAAAATTTTATGGACTGTTTAGAGATTGGCAACAAGAAAACGAATTCCTTTTCTGAAAATGTTTTACTTACATTTTTTGGTGATTTATTAAAAAAATTCAAATCCTCAACTGCATATTTCTAGAGACATGACCTTAGTGAGGTTCGGGATTATCATTAGGGTGTATCGTTTTTGACTTTTTTTTCGAAATTCAAAAAAGTATAGTGCGGAAAAGTTGCATTTGGTGGCACCGAGCATCTGTGATTTTTTTTCAGAATTTTTGAACAATACCTAGGGGTCGCGCAATGCCCTTTAAGTTTCTTCTGTTGTATATAGGCAACCCGCACAACGATTTCACGATTTCAAGTGTGTTCAGAGGTCTAAAGTCGATTTTCTTGCAGTTTGTTTATGTGTATTTGTTGTCTTTGTGGTATAAAGGAATAAAAGACTACGGTGTAACGAATTAGAGGAAGAAAACAAGAAATTATAAATACCAGAGTGCTATTTTTCTCGTATTTGGTTCGGTAAGGTTCTTTATACTAAGTGCGTCAAGCAGGAACAGGCTACTCGTTTCTTATTAAATGTCAAGCATTGGCAACACTGGGAGTGGGGTAGCTGCATCGTTTCTTGGCCTTCATCAGGGTCCGCTGATGATATCGTCAAAAGTATGCGATTTTTTTTTGATCAACAGAAAATCGATATTTCTAAACTAACACTCCTGGGATGTGACAGCACTAACGTCAATACTGGTCGGATCCAAGGTGTGATGCGACTCATAGAGATAGCTATCAACGCTCCTGTGCAGCATGTTGTTTGTCAACTCCATTTGAACGAGCTACCTTTCCGACATCTCATGCGATATTTAGACGGAGAAACTAAAAATCCACAAGCAACCAGTGGACCCATTGGAGAAGCTATTTTACAATGCGAAAATCGACGAGTGACGAAGTTTGACGCCATCCCCGTTGATTGGATAGAATACACGGAAGGTTTGACAGATATTAGCACCGATCAGAAATACCTCCTACTTTTATGTACCGCTGTCTCAAGTGGACATTGTCCAAAAGAACTCAGCAAGCAGAAAACAGGCCCTGTTGTACAATCTAGGTGGTTAACAACAGCTAGTAGAGTATTACGATTATACATTAGTACCGAAAAGCCTTCGGAGGCGCTTCGCCAGTTGGCTTTGTATGTAATGAAAGTTTACGCTCCCGTTTAGTACTCAGTAAAAAAAGAACCCTCGATTGCCCAGGGTCCAATACATTTATGGTTGATTCGACTGTCACGCTACCTGCCTCTCAAACTGAGGAATATTGTGGACAAGGTTATTCAGAACAATGCCTATTTTGGACACCCTGAGAATGTACTGTTCGCTATGATCAACGATGGCAATCCCGACACGAGAGCTCATAGACTGGTCTTCGCACCCTGTGACCGAGCCCCTTCTAACCCGATCACTATCACCCGAAGAAATAGAAGAAAATATTAGGAGTCGAGCATTCTGTGATAAGGAATTAACCGCTTTCCCCTGCCACACTCAGGCTGTCGAAAGGCTGGTAAAATTAGTAACAGAAGCTTCTTCCTCTGTTTTTGGGCCACAATCTCGTGACGCGTACGTGAAAGCAAAACTGGAGTCCAGACAACGGATGCCATCTCTACATACCAAACAAGACTACGCCGTTGCACAAGAAGAGCGGAAACGTCCATAGGAAATTCTGATTTTAAAAATTCAATTTTACCAAAGCTGCATTAACGTTAAATTGTATCCATGCTTTATTAACACTTGTTTGTAACAATATTGAATTGGCTTTAATTGTATTAATCTTCCATTATCATTTAATCCCAAAGCAAATATTATAATTAAAATTTTAATTTATAATGATGTTTAACTCTAATATTGTATTGTACAATAAAAGTAAAAAAAGAGCCTAACAATACAGCGAAATCCTTCTTTCATTTATACTCCATAAAGAAAAACAACTAAAAACAAGAGAAAGAGTTCAGAAATGTGACTTTAGAACCCTAAAACAGTTTGAAAACGCAATATTGTTGTGCGGGTTGCCTATACACAACATAAGAAACTTTGAGGGCATTGCGCGACCCCTAGGCATTGTTCAAAAATTCTGAAAAAAAACACAGATGCTCGGTGCCACCAAATGCAACTTTTCCGCACTATACTTTTTTGAATTTCGAAAAAAAGTCAAAAACGATACACCCTAATTATCATGCATAAACAAAAAATTTTCTCCCATATTTACTTCAAACGGCACAACATGTTCTCCTAAAATGTCTGTAATATAGTTCTTAGCATTTGAGGTTCCATTATTTACGAAATCAGTGCGGGTGTTCAAAGGAATTCTTCTGCACGCCATTACTGAACCTTTACCAAACCATAGGAAGGTTTGATTAGTTGCCCTGTGCACATCTACCACTTCGTCTGTACACCAGAGAACGTCGATCGCAATGAAAAAGACAAGATTTCGACTGATCTGTAAACAAAACTCTCTATCTCAGTCAGCTTCTAACCAATTGCCATTATCTCTAGCAATCGGGCTCTTCGATGTGCTACGGTTAGAGCTGGGCCTCGAGCTGCTACACGAGGCGTCAAACTAAATTCCCTGAGATGTCGTATCGTTTCAGTTGCAGTAGTGAACGTTGTTCTCGAAGTCGTACAGGTCTCCTTTCATAACCAGGAGTCTCCCTGTTCCTGCGGATCATTCTGGAAACAATTGAATGGACAACCCAATCCTTTGGCCTATTCTTGTGTAAGTCCGATCTACTTCAGCACATTCTGCCAGGGTCAAATTTCTTGATTCTCGTTGCATTAATACCGAAAATTAAAATTTTCAAGAAGAACAAACGTTAATTACAATATTTCATCAACAACTTGTGTTATCAATATGTCGTGGTTTCTTGTAAAATCTCAATTTATTTCTTTCATTTTATTTCTCATGAGAGGATCATGTGCGCCAGTAAAACACATCGAAATTTGTTGACATCTCCAAAAAAAAATGTTTTAATCATTAGTTGCCTTACAAATGAGAAATATGAAATATTTATATTGTGCGTTAACTTTTTGCGCATTGAAGTATAAAATCAGCAATTTGCTCCATCATAGATGCATTTTTTGAGTTCTGGGCGTCGTACTTACGGCACTTACCTATCGCGAAATTGGTCAAAACGTCTGATAGTATCTCTGAAGAAGCAAAATATCCTTATTTGAAAGCAATCGTGACGATCTGATTTATATCAACAATTTTGTACCGCATTCGAAGTTTGTGGGGACTGGAAGGAAAGTTCGCACCAGCATTTGCTGCAAAATCTAAGTGAATAAACTGCCTAACAATCGGAAATGTCATAAAGAAAACTGTGACTCAGGACGCAGATTTCTTCGTAACCGAATGAAATTTGGAATTAGAAGTATCTTTAAGGAACACAAAGATTCTTTCTGTAAACTTTGTCCCAATATCTCAACAGGGCGCGGTTTGGTTCTCGATTTTTGAGATACGTTTATCATTTTTAGCAGAATTTTCCCCGAATTGTGCTTGGCACAACTAGAACACACTTTTTTGTGAGGAGACTATGTCAGATGCGAATCCGGTAACGTTGAAAAGGAAAAACGTCGCTTGGAAAATTGCACCCCAATTCTTCCAACTTTCCCCACCTGGTCTTCGACTCATCCACGCCGATTTTCTCAGTATTTTGAAATGATATTTCACTTTTTTATCACAGTTTGAATTTACTCGTGGGACTGTTTATTTAAAATTTGAAAATTAATCCACAAAACATATGTAGTCTACACATGTCCTAAACTTACCTTTTTAAGGGCTGTGGTTTGCCACCATTGATAAACTTGGGCTTTCCTTTATCGCTGAGGCTTGTATTAGTCATAGAACTATGACTTACAGTGACCGTAGTTGCATCGCTTTGGAAGCTGTTCACGCTCGTATCTTTACCGATCGAGTTCAGGCCTGACGCATCACCCTTTCTCGCGTCTGCGCCTTCATTGATCAGAGCCTGTTCGAACTGGCCTCCCCCTTCTTCTTCATCTATGCCGTCTAATTCCGCCAATGGTTTCTCTTCTACTGCTGGTAACATATAGGAGAGCATGGCTTCTCGGCTATATTTGGCATCATCGCTACATCTTCACCAAGTGAAGAATCTGTAGAAAAATTATAGAAATGTTGAAACAGCACAAACTCAAAATTATATACAAAAAATATATACAAGGTGGTTCACTTATTACAGCAGGACTTCAACAATCGATAGAAAGCGTTATCTTGAGACGTTTTTCCATAAACATCCGCAAATATTTCGTTTTGAAGATACGGAATGTTCAAGTTTTGAAAAATGATATAGTTTTATCAATTACTTCAGCAATTTCCAAGATATTCGCCTCAAATTTGAAACATAGGGCATTCTTTTAATTCTACACGATGCGGCGTTCAACGTTGTTGTGGAAATCTACAGGATGCTGTTTTTTTCTTGAGTCATCTGCCCTTTATCATCACGAAATTTTTCGCAATAATCGCCAATGGCTCTTATCATTTCTGAAACTGTTTTGAAACTTTTATGTCAGTTGCATTTCGTCGTAACTGTGACCGTTTTCAATAAGAACGATAGAAAACATTGTGTTCAACTTATAACGAAATAACTACCAAAATGATAACGGATTAATTGCATGTAAAACAGGTTGGTCTTCCCTAAAATGAATAAATTTATGGTAGATCTGTTATAATAGGACGACAAAAAAGGAAAAATGCAGAATATATTGGAAACCACGGACTTAGAGACAGGAATGAGAGAGGAAATACGCTTGCCAACTTTTTGGAACAACAGAAACTATACGCCATGAATACATTATTCGAAAAAAACCACAGAGAAAGTGGACACGGATCAGCCCTGAATGAAAAACGAAATCGATCTCATATTATCTTCCTCTAAACTACTTATTACTGATGTAACAGCTCTGAACTCGTGCAATGCAGGAAGTGACCACCGACTTGTCCGAGCAAACTTAATAACGAAGAAAATAGCCAATAGAACTAATTAAAGAAAATCCAAAAAGACCTCAATTGATATAGAATTATTGAGTGAAAATGTTATACCAGAAAAAAATTATACGATACATAAATGATTCTGGGAAAACTTCTAATGTAAACCAAATGTCACAAAACATCACAACAACACTAATAAAAGCATCAGATGAAGTTGCAAGGAAGAAAGGAAAATCAAAGAATAAAATTTCAGATGAAACGAAAAAGAAAATACAGGAAAGAAAAAAACTATACAGATTAGGTCAGTATGCAACAGACAGATACAGGCAAACGAGAAAAGAAGCAAGAACGATGATTAGAAGAGATCTAGAAGAACGTTACAGAAAATGTAATAGACAAGAACAAAAACCTCAAATGTCTCAGAAGAAAGGAAGAAAAGCAGCAATTAGTAGCACTAAAAGATGAAAATGGCAGAGAAATAAGAAATAGGAATGATATAATAGAGGTGACAAAACAATATTATGAAAATCTATACAACACACAAATCGAACGACCTCGAACATCAACAGACACTAAAGTACTGAACGTTGGATCAGAAGACACTCCAGAAATAAATGAAGGAGAGATCCTATTCGCCTTAAAAACACTAAAAAACAATAAATCACCAGGAGAGGATAATATTTTGCCTGAAATGATTAAGGAAGCTCATGATATAATCGTACTAGAACTGAAGAATCTATTCAACAAATGTCTAGAACAACAAACTATACCAGACAACTGGACTAACATCCTATTCAAGAAAGGAGATAAACAACTTCTGAAAAATTATAGACCGATCAGTTTATTGTCTCAGATTTACAAACTTTTTACACGGGTCATAGCAAATAGAACAGAGAAAAATTAGAAAACTGCCAACCAGTTGAACAAGCGGCATACACGAAGAGTTTCAGCACGTGCGATCACTTGCTGACTGTGAAGACACTGATAGAAAAAATAACAGAATATAATCTTCCAATACGCATGGTATTCGTAGACTTTGAAAAAACCTTTGACTCTATCGAACACTGGGCAATCGTGGAGGAAATAGACGAAGCACATATAGACCATCGCTACAGAAATTTAATGAAAAACATATACCGTTGAGCTACAGCAGCAATCAGACTACATGAAGATTCCGAAAAATAATGATCAAACAAGGCATAAGAAACTTTTCACTCTAGCCTTGGAAGGAATCTTCAAAGATAAACATAAACGGTGAAAGATTGTCACATTTGAGATTTGCGGACGGCATCGTTCTATTCGCTGAAAATGAAGAAGACGCACAGAATGAGAACACATAAACATAGGGATACAATATCGCCAATACTGGGCATGTCTTTGAGGGATAAAAAGCGAAACGAGTGAATAAGACAACTACTTTAAGATCACTAGAAAAGATTGGAAAGAGAGGAGGAGAACTAGCCAATTTTCCAATCAAAAATTGAAATTGACACAATATTGAAGGAAATGTTGCATCTATTGAAGTTAATTATTCAAAGAGTAATGTAAATTTCAAATTATTCTACGATTTAGTCTCATGTCAAGAATGAATGGCCGATTTCTAAATACGACCCTCGGAAATTTGTCCTGTTTGTACTTATTATGTATTTGATCAAGTCAAATCAAATGAATGAGAAGTTTAAAGACATAATTCTTGTAATATCTACTTATATTCCTGGAGAGAGATACATTCTGTCGAAGAAAAACAATTGATTATTTGGGCATAAACATAAACGAAATTTCTTCAAAAATTGAATCGTGAAAGATGGTGAAGTTTGTGAGTCAATCGAAACATAATTGAGATTTGCGGCGTTTGACGACATCGTTCTATTCGCTGAAAATGAAGAAGACCTACGGAAAATGCTCACAGAATTAGAACAGGAGTCAAAGAAAATCGGTCTGAAAATCTATTTACAAAAAACGAAAATAATGAGTCCCTGATTCTCAACTTGAACAAAATATTACGACAAACGATGAACACATAGAGAATGTCACAGACATATATATACCTCGGACAACAGATAGAGATTTAAAAACAAAATAAGGACAACGAAATCAATAGGAGAAGGCGATTAGGATGGGTGGCGTTCGGGAAACTCTCACATATATTGAAAAATGTGTGTATCCTGGCGATACACTCGTGAAATGGAATGAACATGTTGAGAAAAATGTTCATGATGACCCACAAAAAAAACATTTGATTTTAGTAGCGAGTATGAACCCCCCCCCCCGAGCTCTTATTACAGCGCGCATACGATTTTGCATACTCCCAGTGATGTTGTCTATCATCTGTTGAGGTATGTTGTCCCACTCTTCCACCAAAGCCAATGTCAGCTCTTCAACGTTGGCTGGATTCCGTTGTCGAACCCTTCTTCCAAGAATGTCCCAAACGTGTTCGATCGGGTTTAAATCCGGTGACCGCGACGGCCAGTCCATTCGTGTGATCCCAACTTAATTGAGATATTCTATCACTATGCGCGCAGTATGAGGGCGCGCGTTATCGTGCATAAAAAGGAAATTTTCCCCAATGTAAGGAGCAAAAGGCACAACATGGGGCTACAAGATTTCTGTTATATACCGATGGGCATTAAGTGATCCATTGCCGATAATCTATAGTTCTGTTCGTACTCCCAAGCATATGCCACCCCATATCATAACTGACCCTCCGCCGTATTGCTCAGTTCCTGCGAAGTTCGCTTGATTGTACCGTTCCCCTCGATGCCTCCATATTCTATCTCTACCATCCACGAAATTCACACAATATCGGCTCTCATCACTAAATAAAACTCGTCTCCACTGATTGATTGTCCATGCTACATGCTCCCTAGCCAACGCCAATTTTGCTGCCCGATGGGCTCTATCGAGTCTTGGTGCTCTTCCTTGCGCGTATGATCTCAGACCAACTTCATTTAATCGTCTTCTGACTGTCCTCAAACTGACGTTAATGTTATCCACTGGTTGTAAAAGGTTACGTGCCTGAACAGCAGTAAAACGAGGATTTCTTATGGTTTGATTGACGATGAAACGGTCATGTATAGCGCGGGTTGCCCGGTTTCTTCCCTGTCCTCGCCTCCTCACGTACAATCCAGTTTCCCTGTAACGTCGGTAGATTCGATGGATCACCGACGTCGAGACACCCAACATGGTACCGACTGAGCGGTAGGTGCGCCCTTCCTCGATCAATGTAACTGCCCTTGCTACTGAGGTTGGTGGTAAATCTCTCATTCTGAATGAAAAATACCGTTTCGAATCGTAAACAGTAAAAGAATCACAAAACACCGCAACCGATCGAATTTGTATCAAATCAAAGAATGGAAAACTCTCATTCTTTAAACAAGTGCAAATATGGTCATATACAAAAAAACGTGTGTTGTATTTCATATTTGATAAAAAAAAGGGTGCACATGTGTGAATGAAAAGTTTTATCAATGGTCCCAGAATTCGGTTGTGTATTTTAATACCTACCGACTTTTATCTCCTATGAATTCCTAATTTTCACCAAATTAACCAAATTGTCATCAATAACTAATGCAATTCGAACATAAAAATCGCAAACGACAATTTCGACACGCCTAAGTGATAATAAGAAAATTCCAAATTGATAGACGAATTTTAATGACAATTTCTTGATTCAATGGAATTTCTCCAAAATGGTGATTTTCCACTTGAAATTAAATATATTTTGCAAAAATAGAGATAAACGCCTGAAACAAGAAAGGCGTTACTGTAGGAAGATGTGTCTTGACAGACCATGATATTGTACGTTTCAACTCGGACCACGAAATTCCACTGGGTGTTACGAATTTTTAACACAAAAAACACTTTTAGTTTTGCCCCCGTATAAAATTTTTTTACAAAGCAGAAGAGTTGATCTATAACTTGCCGAACAAATCATCTAAATCGGTTGAGAATTAGGAAAAATATCGAACTTCGAATTTGGTTAAATTTTCGAGTGTTCCGCTAATTTTGCCTCCGAGTGTAGTTAGATATTGCGAGCTTATTGGTTGTTATAAAACAAAAGAGTTGGTGCTGTTAAACTCAACTAAGGAGTGACTTTGGATGTTGAAGCGTGGCACTGCATGTCCTCAGCATACTTTTCATTAGATGGTACGTAACCACTGAGTGCTAATCGCAAGCATGATAACATATGATCGTCAGTTAGTCTATTGCGATAGTCTGACTTAATTATCTTCATTTCAGAAAATGCAAACTAGCACAAGTAAGTTGACCCAAACAATGCCGTCAGTTGAAGGGCGATTTGCCTTAGATTCGGATATTTATCTTCAGATATAAAACACCAGAAATTTGTATCAGATGATGTAGCTAAGAGATGTATATCTGATATAATCTGCATCAACTCATTTTCAACAGAACATGAGTTCATATTAAACTGACTTGCTATTTCAGTAGCTAATTCCTCATTTTCACATGAAAAAGGATAACTCATAAATGATGCTTTATTTGCCAATTTACTGCAATCATGAAAACGCATTTCGAATTGTCTTAAAATATTTGATAATTCAGCCTCATACGTATCACAATTCAACGAGGAATCCACGCTTTCAAAGACGGAAAATTTTTCAGATCCTTTCTTTTCAGTTGATCTATCATAAGTTGCAATTTACTTTTGAATGCGTTTACTGCGCTTATCATCCCAATAATAGTTTTTCCTTTACCTTGAAGCTCCAAGTTAATGGTGTTTAAGTGCATTGTGATGTCAGTCAAAAATGCCAAATCAGTCAGCCATTTTTCGTTTTTCAACATCTGAGTGTCATCACCTCTTTCGTCTAGAAAATCTGTTATTTCGGTCAATAATTCTTGAAACCTTTCTAGGAATTTTCCGAGACTCAACCACCTGACGTCCGTGTGAAGAACTAAATCAGTGTGTTCAGCTGACTCCCTATCTTCCAACTGCAACTTAAAGAGCAGCCGTTGCAAGCTACGTGCACGGATGGAACAATTTTTGTTGCAATGCCCATAATTTCCTCCGTGTTTAAAACTTTTGAACAAAAAACTTGTTGATGTATAATGCAATGGAATGAAAAAAATGAAGGGAAATCTTCATTAGCTCGACATGCTAATGATATCATGTTTTAGTTTATCTGTCATGTCCTGACTCATGTACGTAGTATTGCCTTCAAGTTACAATTCAGAATGACTCCAATTCATGCAGGCGCAACATTTACATCATCGTGAACGAAAGTCTCGAATAATCCCGTCAAACGCACCGCCCGAAATTTCTAGAAAAGCGGCAAGAATAAAAAACGCGGCTTAACTTTGACAAGTACCGCGCTTTCCTTTGATAAAGCCGCCTTTTGCCGCTAGCAGAGTGTTATTTCATTCCGTAATAAATTTTTTTAGTTTAGTTACCTACTTATTAAAAATTTTTCTCTTCTCGAGATCTACTCAAAAATCACTCGCGTTCGACTGATCGACCGTTTGAGCACCGTTTGTTAATATTAACAAGCACCTTTGAGAATGGATGATTACCTGTCTAATGATTAATCATATTCATTCATTATTTACTGAAATTTTCTATAATATACCAAAGCACAAGAAGAAATGTACTCAGATAGCAATTTAGGTATTGACAGTGTCAAAAGTTATTTTTATCACCGCCGATGACTCCTTGTCATTCATGCATTAGTAAGCATCCAGTGATATTATTTGAATGAATAATGTACATTTAAAAAAACAATGGAAAACTTGTCGAATTTTACTCCAGTTTAAAGTCCCCTCCAAAGTGAGAAGATAATTCATTGACTGTTTATGATGCTTTGAGGCCGCAAAGCGGTTCAACAGTCGATTAAAATGTGACAACTTGTGCGAAAATGACGGGAATTGAAAATGGCCTAATAAAACTTCGAGAGGTTGATGAACAACGTACCAAATTCCCGACAAGCAATACTCTAAGGATTATCAAGAGGTCTTCATGCACCACCCGGAAAGGACAACGAATAATAATAACTCGTATAGGCGATGCTAACGATTTTGTAGATGGGGGTTTACTTACGTTTAAAAGCAAACGCATTGGTGACTATCACGAAGACATGAATGCCAATGTTTTGAACAATACTCCAAACAACTGTTAGATTTAATTCCAACCGGATCAGTTATAGATTCGTCATCAAAGGATGAAAATAACTGGATGATTAGAAGCCAATACAGCCATTCTTCTGTAAGGACACCGTTCATTAATTATTTATACATTAGTTTTCGATGTTGTGATCAATACATTTCGACAACCTTGTTTTCTCAAATAAACCCTATAACTCACAGTTCGGTGACAGTTTTTATTGATTAGTGAAACCTTATTTCACCTGGTTTCGCCAATTTTTGAGGTTATTTCGAAATTGGATCATAAATTTCAGTTTTTTCGATTGGTTATCAGAATCAAATAAAGAATATCAAAAGCTACGAATTTACCATAAATTAATAACTTTTACATACGTGGTCTCTCCAACTTTACATATTTTCATAAATATTTAATCAGGAAAATAACAAAAAACACAAACTTAAAGAATGTGACCTACTTTGTTGAATGCAAAATTCTAAACGTCTGATAGGCTGTCGTGAAGCAGCGTTTTATAAATCATTGCATGCATTTGAAATTGCATGTGGATTCCGAACCACTCTCCTAGACCGTGCAATGATAACTGCCACCACAAGGATTATGAGTTATCTGGTCTTCGGAAGATTATGCCCTCTTTAGGAGACTCTTTCCAAGTATCACTTTTTTGTTCAAGGACAACATCCATAACTTGAACCCGGATTCGAATCAGGCACCTGGGCTTAGCATACTTGGTCACTAACCGTGCAGCTACCCAGGCAGTTCTATCTATTAGTTCTTCTCTCGTTTCTAAAGGAACTCTGTAAATATTTTCTTTAATGTATCCCCAAACAACGAAAATATATAACGGAGTTAGATCTAGGGAATGTGCACGCCATGAGACCGATCCACCACGTCCTATCCTTATCTCAGAAAATTCCTCCAATTTATATGATAATGCGCATGATATTCATCTAGTTGGAGCCAAGTGATTCCTTTCATATTTCTTTCCAAATATTACCAAGTTCTTGAATTAAGGGTTCTGAAAAGAGCTCACCATTTATTCGTTGAGATAAAAAGGGTCCAAAAAGATAATAATAATAAACTAAGAGCCATATATTCACAATGAATTAATTATAAAGTTGAACGATCAGCATGCAGATTTTAATGAGCCAAACATGCTGATTAAGAAAATTAGTTACTCGCACGAGTAAAACACGACTCGTTATTTCAAAGTAATTGTCCGGCATACCAATTGCTGGGTCTCCTGTTTCAGAAACCAATTTTCAAGTTTTAGATGAAATTAAAAGAAATTTGTTGTTTCATCAAATTTGGTGTTGTGGGATTTATATCTCATTATGAAAATGAAAACGTAGATGTTGCTATTGATAACGGCATTCTTGAGTGATCGAACTTTTCACATTTGGTTAAGCACGATGCTTAATACTTCCCCAAGCTAGTTAGTAGTGGTGTCCCCCAAGGCCCGGTTTTGGGGCCCTCTCGTTTCTTTTATATGCGATCTGTCCCATTCTCTTGAATCCGAATGTTCCATATTAGTCGACTATACCAATATCTACAGCAAGCCCCCTACATGCGGTCACGTGATTCAGTACGACCTAAACAATCTTGTGAACTGGCCAAACGAATGACTCTTGCTGTTAAACTGTGTAAGGTCATCCATATGGGTAGAGTCAATCCTCGAAGGCAATACGACGATCTGTCTTGTTCTACACGCTGCCAACAAAGCAAAGAAAGTTCTGTACTTGTTGAACAGATCATTTTCTGGGTGTGAACGGAGCACTTGTAGTACTCTACAAAACATTTGTCCGTCCTATACTTGAGTTTGGCTGTTCCGTATGGTGTCCTTCACTCACACGCGATTCAGATCTTCCCGAAAGTATCCAACACCGAGCCACCATGATTCCGTATGGTTTCATCCGTCCCAGCTATGAGCAGAAACTATGAATGATGGGAGTAATGGGCATTGTCGAAATTACCCACTTTGGGGAGAGAAAAATTATAAGTCGTTAGAGCGTTTTGACGCTAGTTTTGAGGTGTTTTCAGCGGCAAAATATGTCATTTGTCACTTATTTCAAGTTGAAACAGCTAATCAATTAAGATAAAATCTATTCTTTATTGATATGGTATCATTTCTGCAATCTTTAATCTTTTATACGACAAAATCTTTTTTTCAAAACCTGTAACAATATTGTGGTAGTATTGAAAGGTGATATGGAGTATTAACTGGACGACGAAAAATGGGCACATAGCAATTTCGCATCGAAGAAAACTTGGTTTTTTATTGAAAACCCTTGAATACCGAAAATATAAACCTGTCACTCGTCTGCCTCTAAGTTCGGACACTCAACTCTCTAGCATCAACGCTGAAAATCACATGACCTTTCAAATCAGCGTCAAAACGCTAAAATGAAAAAACCTTTACGTTGGAGAGCAAATACAAATACATACATTCACATTATTTATTAAATCACAACCTATCAAGAATGTATTCTCTCTGCGGTCGGTCCTTAAGTTCATTTATTATTTATTAAAACAATTGAAAGTTGGAATACCTATACACTTTTCTTTCGCCAAACTTTTTTGTCCAGTATTTTAGAACTCGGATTAAATTCTTAATAGTCATTACTTTTAGAAAATAAAGTAAAACAAACCTCGACTTCTCGCTGTTTTTTTGTTTTATATGTTTTAGTCAAAAACGTATCGATTTTGTTAAAAACTTGAGAAAACAGATGGATGATTATTAAAATAGAGTAGAAACTACGTCAAATACGACTTTCTATCCCGTTTTAAGTCAAGCTTAACCCTGAGCGAAATTAATAATTCCAAACAAAGTTTTCTTGCTAGCTAAAATAATGTATATGGAATTTCCCGAGTCGATTGACCCGACCAACTATAGAGACTAACAAAATCTGACGACAGGTGTCGCTATGTTACGAACTACTAATAACACATTTAAATGAAACAACGGCTATAAATATAAATTTCTGTTTCGAGTAATTATTTTCAAGAAATCAGTCAAAACTAGCAGTACTTCGGTATTAATAATTTGTGTATAGTATAAAGTATTTGTGTTCATACTTAAAATTCCCGCATTTTCCTTGAATTTCAGCTCACCCATATTCTCCAATCAGCTTCGCTTTCCCCCCAGTTTAGGGAATTCCCCACAATTTGGCAACCCTGGTGGGGACCTCATTAGTACATACCGAGCCCTCCACGGTATGTTCGCTGTTAATTTGAGTTTACTTTTCCCCATGCAAACTTTAAACTTTAAACTACCGAAGGAAAGTTTCAGAACTACATTTCAGGAGAATTTTCTCTGTAACCGTGTCTTTCAGTGATGGAATCGACACCCCCCGAGTGTGATAAACTGGAATAGTGTAACTAGTTTCAAGAGTACGTTTGACCAGATAGTTTATAGTGAATGATTATTTTTTGTCTAATTTTTATAAATACATTTTTGGTATTTTCTTCACAAAACTACACAAAAACTATTTGTTTCACATATCTGTTATTCATTGGTTCTTGAGTGTATAAGGCTTAATCATAATTTTTTCAACAAATAATAATAATAATAGAAGGCTAATCTATTTCGTATGAAGTGCATTGTTCAAATCAGTTAGTCAAGAATATTTTTAAGAACCGCATAGGAAGTAATGGCTTTGAAATGGTTTAGTTCACATAAAACCAAGAATTTTACGTTTTATTCATCAAAGTCCCTTTCTCTATTATTCAGAACACCACTTCAAACAAACTGCTACATTTGTTCTACATAAACAGACCGAGCATACAATGTTTTTAATATCAGCGCCAATGCCGGTATACTTGCACCGAGGCATCCTATCAAAACAATTTAAAAGCAATTTAAATAAGCATACAAAAGCAATTGAATGCATTTCAATTAGCATTGATATATTTTGAACACGTTGATCATCAATCGTCTGGAAAAACTGATTGAAACCTGGGACTTTTATTTTTCTACTGCATTCATGTTATTAGTTAAGGAAATTTTAAATGATGACTGTAAATACAGAAAGGAAATTTTATTACGCCAAATACTGCATCACACTTTAGAGTTTTCTTTTAACAATATTAAATATCGGCATTATTCCTTGAAAGGATAGCAAGAAACAATTTTTTGTGAACTTTCCAAACGCTCCCTAATTCTCTATGGTTTCTAATCTCAGATATCTGTAATAATTAACACCTGGAAATAGAATATTTTAAAAAAAACTGCTTTAAACGATTGTTAGAATTTTTGTTGCTGCAAAGTTGGCACATGGATACATTTTACATCACGTAAAATCTTATGTCAGACATGTTGTGAATTTCACAATAATGTTACAACTATTTCCTACAACGTTTTCTGTAGCAAGCATTTCACAGAAATGTATACTATTATTTAGAAAGTAGACATCTTCAATTATTTCAATCTTGGATTTTCCAAACACTGATCTTCTGGGATCAGTTTGATTCTTTCCACTTTCAAATTTCTGAAAATCAGAAATTCATCCCCCGTTCGAACCACTCTTACACAAACCATAAATACAAGAAAAGTAACATTTTTCATACCTTCTATTGTTTGTATGTTTCATCTTTTTTTCCTCCACAATTATTCGGAAAATTTTTTAAAACGCTTCTAAAAGTTCATGGGGATCCCTCTGTATATTAGAAAAGAGATAGTGCGTCCAGTGCATCTAAACGTTATTGATCAATCATAACGCAGCTCTATCCCTCACATTTAAAAATAAACACAGCAACCGGCACCTAAATATGACAGTCGAAATGAAATGTTTACGTATCCAACTCTGCTCCTTTTAATTGATTTGAAAGTAATAAAAGCATAAATTCTACGTAGCCTCACCAAATATCTAGTTCTGGGTCGCGTAAATATATTAATTCGTGATTGATTCATAGAAACAATATTTAGTATTTCTATGACTGAAGCATTTAAATTGCGCTGAATTCAAAGGGTCAACAGGAATTATTCCTATCGCAGATTATTTTTTGATCATTTAAGTGAATGAAGGTCAATTTCTGTAATTACCTGGATGCAGTTATGTCGTTATCACGCTCATAATTCTTGTTATTATGCACTGTCACTAGATGCAATGTGATGCATGAACGATCTCAGTTCAAGAATCAAGTTCAATACGATTTCCCAGAATACGAACTGACAACACAGAATAACACGACCTAATAATCGATGGTACCGTGTAAGAATCACAGCAAGTATTCACACTGATTTTCCATGATTACATTGGGAGAATTTGTGCAGTGTAATCTACATTTGGTGTACGCGGCGCACAAGATAGACTTCCACGGTGAATTTGTTTTGAGAATGGATTTTACTTCCTAGTTGGTATAACGCGCATGCGTGTCTAGGGAAGGGACCGGGATATTCTATATTCTACAGATGCGGACGTCGAATTAAATGATACATAGTGAGCCAAGAAATGAACTCGATTAGGAAACCCGACATTTTGACTATTAGCTTTTCAAATAGAAAATGCAGAGATTTTCACTAATAATTTTGTTATCCTTAGAAGAACAGTCTTCATAAATCGAGCAGATATAGAATAAAATGTTTCATAAGACATAGTTCCACGAAAAAAGTTGATAAAAATTCGTCTGTGGTAGGTATTTCATTTATAGGTGGTTGTGATACTGTCAAAAAGTTCTCTTTTTATCCTTCCTTATCATTGAATTGTTAAATTTTTGGGAATTACGGTTAACTCTTCTTTATCAATATTAGTGCGAGAGACATGACTGAAAAATTTTATTTTAAATGACAGTATGTAAAACAAATGAGCCATACAAATTGTTATCGAAATGTTTTAGCCTTAAGTGCAGCGTCAGAGTGATATTTTTTTAATTAGTTTGGGTTAAGGTGAGTCTTTTAATTGCAATCTTGAGTAGCTTTGTTCCTTTAAATGAAATAACAATACAATTACGTCGTAACTAGCGCACCTATCTGCATTATCAACCATCAAAGATTTTAACTGTTCCAATTTTTGTCAAATTGTTTAGAATGAGAAAGATAACAGATCAGAAAATAAATTTTATGTACGAGGGCGATTGAAAAGTTCGAGATTGATACATTGGCGCAAGTAGTCATAGAATATATATATATATATATATATATATATATATATATATATATATATATATATATATATATATATATATATATATATATGTTTATATAAAGCCCATACTGTGAAGTAATCAGAGTTGATGAGGATTGGTTTCGCCATGTTCAGACATGTAAAGAAAGGAGCTGACTCTAGCCATGATGGGTACAATTATATATAATCTATGTTATTACTAATCTAATTGATTATTATGGAAAGAAAAATTGGAAAATTCGAGCGAAACTAAAAATATGACTTCGTGGCCAAAACTTACTTCTCAAAAGATGGAAATTCTTAATGCTTCTCTTATTTTGATCGTTATGGTAGTGAAAAAGTTTTCAGGAGGAAGACAAATTCCTGGGAATGAAAGAAGGTATCGAAATTTTCAAACAAACAGAAAAAATTTTGATTTTTGTATCCACTCTCGACCTTAATGCCAAACATGCGCGCGAAATGTCAACCAGTTTGTTTACGACAGCTGTTGAAACCACTCGACCTTAGTGGTACTCTGCAAATTTCACAATAGAAAAAATATTGAACAAAGAGTTTGTTCCAAATTCTGTGTTTTGAAAGAAATTCCGTGTGCTGAATCATTGCGAATGCTGGAAAAGGCTTATGGTGGCTCTGTTTTATCGAAAACCTAGGTGTACGACTGACACAAAGCCTTTGAAGATGGTCAAGAGATCGTCGAAGATTTGCCTCGTTACGGACTACCGTCGACATCTTCAACCGACGATAACGTTCAAAAATCAAAGAAATGTGGCTCGAAAATCATGAAGCCAGTGTTAGAGAGATAGTTCGTGATCTCAACATCTCTCATGAAACCACTCGTTTGATTTTGGTGAGCTAATTGGGCATGCGGCGCGTCGCCGCTCGGCTCGTTCCGATAGAGCTGAATTTTGTTCAAAAGCTGTACCGAATTCAGGTAGCTGCAGACATGCTGGATCGTGCGAATTCTGATCCCACGTTCATGGGACGGATCATAACTGGTGACGAGACATAGGTCTATGAATACGACACATTAACTAGCCAACAATCATCGCAATGGGTGGGAAAAAATGAGCCAAAACCGAAAATCAAGTCGATGCTAATTATTTTATTCGATATTCGTGGTGTGGTTCATCATGAAGTCGATCCTGAAGATCAAACGGTCAATAAGGACTTCTATTTAACAGTTTTGAGACGTTTGCGTGGAAATATTCGCCGTAAACGGCCAGATTTGTGGCAGAACAATTCGTGAATTTTGCATGACGATAACGCAGCATCTTATCGAGGCACGGTTAATAATGACTTTAAGACTAAACAGTCGATAAATATCATCGAGCAGCCGCCTTATTCGCGTGATCTGGCTCCGTGTGACTTTTTTCTGTTCTCCAGACTGAAATTGCCGCTCCGGGCAACCAGATTTGATTCCATAAACGTCATAAAAGCAAATTCGCAGAAGGAGCTGAAGGCCATCCCTGAAAGCGCCTATAAAAATGTTTCGATGAAGAAAAACGTTGGATCATGTGTATCGCTTCAAAGTGAGCATATTTTGAAAGAGATTCAATAAATATTGAAGTAAATTAGGACTTTTGTGTTTTATTTCAAATTTCCGGATACTCTTGTCACAAAGTATAGCTTTCTTTAGATCATATTTGACTGAGCGTACTCAGTATGTCACGTATACTGCTTTCATCTCGGCATTCTTTGCGGCATCCTGGGGTGTACCACAAGGTTCAAATATTGCCCCAATTCTCTTCCTCATCTCTATCAATGAAATTCCGGATGTAATAGATGTGGAGTATCAAATTTTTTCCGACTACCTCAAACTGTATACTGCAATTGAAAGACCTGAGGACTGTATGAAGGAATCAGTTGATTCTGTGTAATGACAATATATTAAAGCTCAATATTCAAATTAGAGTTTGACGTCCACACAGACAGGTTTGTCTCTGACGCTTCCAGGATATTAGGTTTAATTATTAGAAACTGCGAATCGTTTAGCGATATTGATATTTTGAATTTGTTATACTGTTCTCTCTTAATAAGTAAGTTGGGGTATTGTTCATTGATATGGTCGGCATTTAAGAAAAGTAATGGGTCTTTCAATAGGGACTTCCGAACTTAACGAATTAAAATGATCTCTTTTTTCATAGCTGTTTATCCGATACATCAAGTGGAACTCCTCGCATTATATATTGTGTACAAAAAGTTAGAGATCTATCTTTCTTAGTGCAGCCCAAATGTTTATAACTAGACACTGGATTTATGCAGCCAAAACTTTCAAAATATGCTTCCGAACTTTGACAGTTGAAAGCGCCGATTTTGTTGAAGCTACATCTGTCAAATTAGTTGTCATTCATTCGGTCTGTTTTGCCAAATCACCATGGACGGATACAGCATTCAACAACACGAGCAAATAATAAAATTGTTTTATCAAAATTATTCAATTACTTCAATGTTTCAAAAACCGTGTTGGTGGTGTCCTAAAAGCCGTTGTCAAAACAATCCATTCATTCGAGTTGTCAGCGTACCGCTCACGTCGTGAAGAACCGTGGATTCAAATAAGTCTTCCAAATAAGGTTTTTCTTCTGTGTGCCGTGTACATTCCTCCATCATCGGATTCAACTGTGTACAGTGGCTTTACGGAACTTAGTGAGACCATAATGCGGGAACATAATAATGTTGAGCTTTGTATTGTTGGTGATTTCAATCTTCCGGGGCTCCATTGGACTGACTGCCGTGATGAAGATGATGATGCCTATGGTAGCACACCAACTAATATATGTGAAGCATCAGAAGAAGCTTTTTGTGATTCTTGCAGCTTCCTCCATATTTTACAAGCAAATCATATAAAGAATGTCAGCGGTGTTATCTTGGACCTTGTTTTACACAATGTCTCTTGTGGCGTTCAGGAATTTGAAGCGGAACCCCTCCTGCCTGTTTACACACATCTCCCACCTCTATCAGTAATGCCTCTGGACGCATCTTTCGAAAAATTGAAACAGAATGTGGTTTTCAAGTACGATTTTACCAGTGCCCCATATGATGAAATCAATGAATTTCTTGATACTGTTAATTGGGATTTTTTGATTGTGCCAAATCTGGCACTATTTAGAGGATAGTATTTCATTATTTTACGATTTTATTCATGAAATTTTCGAGGCTTATATTCCTCTTAAGGAATGTAAATCTTCGAGTTTTCCCTCTTGGATAAGTCTAAGAAAGAAACCCTTCATAAAATATATAAGAGAACTAGGTTACCGAGGAATTATGATCGTTTCTCTCATGTTAGGCACCTGGTTAAACGTGCACTATCTAAAGATTATTCTTACTACATTGCTGATACTGAGTCTAATATCGTACATTATCCCAGTGAATTTTGGGAACTTACAAAGAATATCTCAAACAACAGTGGTATTCCAAGTTCAATGACCTACAATAACAAGTCTATTGTTGGTAGGCTGAAAATTTGTAAATCATTTGCAGAGGCCTTCGGTAGTACCTACGTTGCTGACACTTATGACCAGTCTTCCCCTGAAGGTTATGACCATTTTGTGTCTAAAGTTATCGAACATTTATGCTTAGTTAATATATCTTATGACAAAATTTTCGAAACCATACTATCATTAAAATCCAAGAATACCTGTGGTCCGGACCTAATCTCAGCTCGTTTTATTATGATTGAATGTAGTTATAACCTTGTAGAACCTCTTCACTACATCTCCAATAAATGCGTGTCTTTTGGTTGTTTTCCATCTATATGAAAACTGTCCAATGTGATTCCTATCCATAAAACAGGTCCGAAACCTGACATCCTTAATTTCCGTCCCATTTGTATTAATAGTTCCTTAAAGTTTTTGACAAAATTCTCTCAGCAATTCTTTTATCTCATGTAGGGTCAGTGATAGTGAACGAGCAGCATGGTTTCATCAAATGCACTGAGTCTAATCTTTTCTTTTTTACAAACTATCTCCACGCCTGTATTGAAAGTGGTTTTGCAGTTGACTGCATATATACTGACATTAGAAAAGCATTCGATTGTGTACTGATTTCCTACCAGTTCAAGTTGGAGCGATTGTATGGTATTCATGACCCCCTCATGTCATGTTTGAGGGACTATCTCTCCGGTCGATTTCAGCAGATTACTTGTAATGGCTTGTATTATGATCCTTTTGATGTCACATCTGGAGTTGGTCAGGCTACTCACCTTGGACCAATTCTGTTCCTTTTATTTGTTAATGGCCTTAAAGAGGCATTTAAGGATTGTTTGTTCCTCATTTTTGCCGATGACTGCAAAATATTCAAATGCATTCGCATGATTGATGATCAGATTGTTCTGCAAAAGAGTTTGAACTCGTTCCACGATTGGTGTAGGGTTAATCGATTGACTTTAAACATTGCAAAGTGCAAACACGTTAAATTTACTAGGCAACCCTTGAATTTTGCATATACACTAGATGGGACTCCTCTTGAAACTGTTCCTCTTTTCTAGGATTTGGGCGTTTACCTCGACACATAATTAACTTTCACCCCTCATTTCGATTCAATAATTGCTCGAGCAAACAAGCTACTTGATTTTGTTTCAAGATCGACTAAATCATTTTCTAGTGTACGTTCTCTTGTGATTCTCTATGTCTCTATTGCCAATAGACATACTATTGTCGTATTGTATGGTCACCCACATATACCACCCATATAGGTAGAATGGAGCGAGTGCAGAGGAAGTTCATTAAGAAGCTATTATGCTTTAAGAATGGAATTGCATTCCATGGAGTCACATATGAACATCATTTGACTCACTTTGGCTTCTATCTCGTAGAGTCTATTCATTTCATTTATTTATAAAATGGGTGTTCTGTTCGGGCAACGTACCGTGCGCTTCGCTCATTTTACGGTCTCCATAATTATCCTAGCGAGAGGACTTTTCGTAATGTGGTGGAGAAATTTGATACCACTGGATCAGTAAACGATCGACTAATATCGGTACGTCAACTAAACGCAAGATCACCGAAAACATCGCCGCTATCCGTGAGAATATGCAGGAGAATCCGAGGCAGTCGATTTGGCGTTACCCACAAGAATTCGGTCTTTCGCTGATCACAACTTGACGAATTTTGCGTCGTGACTTGAGCCCGCACCCGTACAAAATTCAAATGACCCAGGACCTGAAGGTGAACGACCATAGACAACGACGTGTGTTTGCTAATGAACTCTGGAACATGACAACTGACCCTAATTTTCATCAAAAAATCATCTTCACCCATGAAGCCCATTTCTGGATGAATGGGTATGTGAACAAACAAAATTTTCGAATTTGGGGTGATACCAATCTACATGGGATCCAAGAGCGTCCAATGCATCCTGAAAAAGTTACTGTTTGGTGTAGATTTTGGGCTGGCGGAGTCATCGGTTCATATTTCTTTGAGAACGATGTTGGTCAAGCCATCACTGTGAACGGCGAGCGCTATGGGTCGATAACTACCAACTTCTTTTGGCCTGAATTAGATGGTCTGGACACCAACGACATGTGGTTCTAACAAAACGGCGCTACGTGCCACACAGCTCACTTTACATTGTATATTCTGCACGAGCGATTTGAGGGCATGGTCATGTCACGTGAAGGTGATGTGAACTGGCCACCGAGATCCGTTTGAACCCGTTAGACTTTTTTGTGGGGTTTTTTAGAGTCGCAGGTCTATGCGAATAAGCCACAAATCAAAGCAGCCCTCAATGTCAACATAGCCCATGTCATGAGGAAGGATTGGGCGCATCCTCAGGGGGGATATACAACACCATGTTGAAAAGGTTTTATATAGCTTCCTTAAAGAAGCCACTGCACTTGAGTTAGTTTATTTATTGTATCGACTTATCAATGAGGGTGTTGTGTTAAGCCAGTTGAGGTTTACACCAACATTCAATGTCATGTTTTAGGCACCAATATACAACAGAGTGAATGTCAATTGTGAAATTTCCTCCACAGAAGCTCAAATCTTTCAATGTGTTGTGATATTTTGTATTTTATTTTATTTAAATTTATTTCTTTGTATTTTAATTTTTGTATTATTGCTATTTTTGTGTAGATGGCTCTATTAATTATTTTTTGTTGGGCTTGATGTATATAAATAAATTAATAAATAAACGAAGAAGACCAGGGGAGTTATGTCAGGTAACTTGCCTGGCTGTTCAATGGTTTCCCGTCGACCAATCCAATCTTCTGGCAATATAAATCGGAATTTTCCTAAGTTATCTTCTTTAATGATTCTTGAAACCATGACATTTTGTATTAAGGATCTTAACTAAAAATTAAGAAAACTAAGTATCAGCAATTTCGAAAGAAAATAGCAAAATAAAGATTCGAAGGTTTTCCTCAATTCAAAAGTCTGACACATGGCATATTGTGTTGTTAACAAAAGAAAAAAAGGTACTTCAGAATTTTTAGAAAACCGCAAAAGACACAAATGACGCTCATATTCGAAGAGATCTGCAAATTTAAGATCTTGATTATAAAGTAAAAAGTTTATGTTTTTTATTGACTTATTTTAGCTATGGGTGTAAGATAGGGAACGAGTTTGTATTGGTTTGAATGGGAAACGACTAGTATAATAATACAGAAAACGCGATACGATTGAAAAAAATATATTTTTTGAGTTATAATCAAAGTCAACGGGACATGCCCGTTGCAACCGGTCGCCTACCGTCGATGCGAGCGAGTCAAGCCGCATGCTTAGGCTAGTGCAATAAAAATTTGGTTTAGGCTAACATCATTTCCCCTACATACCAACATTCCTGAATTAATGTGACACCTGAATTATATAAAATAGTTACGACTTAAGTCAATTAAGTTTTAAGAATATTGAAATGAAACAACTTTATTGTAAGATATAACTTCAATTAAGTACTAATCGTACTGATGTTAGAATTATGATGCAAAACTTTCAGTTCTGTACTTTCTATAAGTAAAGGTACACTATCTGAAGATCCTTGTTTACATTCAGAAGATGTAAGGCTTGTATCTGAAGTCTCGACCCCGTTGCAAGATTTAGAATCGTCAATGGAATCTTCCTTCAAATTTGGTTGATTAGGTGTTGGGAAAAATACTTTTAGTTCCGCAAATATGTACCAATTCTGAAAACAAATCAATTTAAATATGGCATATTGTCTAATTTCAACTGCCACGCTGTGGTCATTTCTGAAACTGCAAATCAATACACTGTGAGTGAAAAGTTTGGAATTTTAGTTTTTTTGATATAAAATTTACATCAAACCAAGCACTAACACTAATTCAACGATTAATTCATCGTATTTTATCGAAAACAAGTTTTCCGTTTAGTTTGACATAATTCTGAATTTGTAACTTCTGCAATCCTTGTACTTTTCTAATTAATACAAAATACAACGAATAAGAAGGTCCTTCCACTATTTTAGGAAACATTTTAGTATGCCTAACTTTTCATGCACGGTGTATTAAAAAGAAAATAAGCCTACTCACCAAGCAACAAGTTGTGAATGCATAAACAACAGCCATAGAGCTACTATCTTTGATATTTTCTAATGCCAAAACTAAAAAGAACCATACTGTATTGTAAGACGTCTGCAATACACACAATCTTCTCATGCAAGACTGGGATGCGCGTAGGTTCACAGCTTCAATAGTACTACACTTTTTTCCCATCATTATCTCCATTTGGTTTCTGTAAAGGGTTAACACGTCCATGTTACTATTACTCTGCAATCTATCTAGTTCCATACTGAATATACGAATTCCTTTTATGCAATAAACTGCTGTTGCGATCATAAGAAAGAAGATTGGTACCATATAGTTCGGTATCATTCCTCTCTTTATGGACACGAAGCAGAATTTTCGAGTTTCATAGCTGTGTGGACCACAGAGAAATGCTACCTAGAATATAAGAGAAACAGAAATAGAAAAGCAATTACTTATATACAAAGAGAAGAGATGAAGATGTATAACAGCGATCCAGAAATAAAATCTATTCTCAGTTTTCAGTATTCAGTATTTATTGGTGCTAATATACAAAAGTATTTACATACGTCATATCACAGCAATATCACTGGAAATGATGGAGTGCAAGATGAGAATGAGACAATGAAGCTGCTAAGCAGAAAAATCTTTGGTACTCTTTATGTACACAGACGAGCTATTGCTAGTGCAATAGCGACAGGGAAACGAGTTTTTTCCTCGGGTTTTTTCACTCGTTTATTGAATCATACGCAAGATAGTATGGTTCCCCTCTTACATTTGCTGAGCTCACACTTGTGCTTTTCTGACACACACCAAAATTATAGATATGAGCATTTATTATAAATAAAATTATTCGAATTTTTGTAAATTTGTAAATTTTGTATATATATATATATATATATATATATATATATATATATATATATATATATATATATATATATATATATATATATATATATAAATAATTGTCGTATCATATCGTATATGAATTCTATAATCGATTATATAGCTCGATCGCAATTTCTTTGTCAACATATGTTTTGGACATATGAGGGGAAAAAAATCTTATCTTTGTAGTAACATTTGTTTCCATATGATCTCAAACACGTCTGAAACAAGAATGAGTTTATTTGACTATCAGTATTCATTCGATTTCTCCTCAGTTTTCAGGCTAAATTAATGCAAGTTTTCTGTGTTTCTTGTTGATTTTCGAATCTTTGAATTTATTGTAATGGCTGCTGAACGTCCTGGATACTATTTAAGTGATCATGAAGTGGTAAGAATTGTAACACTTCTAGAAGAGGGGCGAAGCCAACGTTACGTGGCTAACTTGTTGAATGTTAACCAAATCACTATTTCAAGAGTAATTAATCGGTACCACGAAACAGGGGAACATGAAAGAAGGGCCGGACAGGGAAGAAGTCGGATAACAACACCAGTTGATGATCGTTTTCTTCGTTTAACAGCACTAAGAGTTCGGCACTGTACGGCTAGAATGCTACAAAATGAACTTGCCTTGCTTCTTCCAGAAATGTGCATATTTCATTGCAAACTGTTAGGAACAGGCTCGGAGAAGACGATATCAGACCAAGGGTGGCTTCTACCGGCCCGCGTCTCACCAGAGAGCATCGAGTTGCAAGACTTCAATTTGCGAGGAAACATGCAAATTGGGGTATTCCAGAATGGTCGAATGTTCTCTTCTCCGACGAGTCCAGGTTCTGTCTAGAATCAAATGACAGACGTATGCCTGTATACAGACGACCTGGAGAACGGTATCAGCAATGCAATATCCGGCAAACCGAAAACTTCGGAGGGGACCCAGTAATGGTGTGGGGAGGCATTTCTTTCCATGGTCGAACTGAGTTAGTCCTAGTGAATAATGGAAGCATGACAGCGTCCAGATACATCGCAGATATCCTTGAACCCCATGTTGTGCCCTTTGGCCATTGATTGGCGAAAACTTCATTTATATGCATGATAATGGCCTTATGCAGCTAGAGTAGTTACAGAATTTCTGCAAAATGCCGAAATTGATATTTTAAGATGGCCAGCCAGAAGTCCCGACTTGAATCCCATAGAACATGTTTGGGACAACATGTGGTGGAAATCCAACAACGTAGGATGACTTGTAGAACACTCCAACAACTAGAAATTCTGCTTCCTGAAATTTGGAACTCGAAAATTGTTGCTATTTTTCATCATAAACTCATCTCTTTTGAATGATATCTTCTTATTTTACACTTCTGAAAGTTACCAAGCGACTCTTGAATGACCAACCTAAAAGTTTATATAATATTATCGTAAAAGTACGACAATTTTTGTGGGAGTATATATATATATATATATATATATATATATATATATATATATATATATATATATATATATATATATATATATATATATATTTATCGCGAAGGTAAATGACCACCCAAAAGGAATCTGAAAAGTCATTAAAAAACATGAAACTTCTGAATCACCCCCTAAATGCCAGAGCACTTTCCAAGTGCCCCAAATTTCTAGGTGTTTCATGACAGTGTTTCAAGCACAGTTCTGCAATAACAGCACGTCGCCCCTTAAGTCATTCCTTCAACGACGGGCGAAATCTCATATATCCCCAAATCCCCGATATCGAGGAAACCTCTAGTATAGATGGCATACGCAACAAATTTCCAAAAATTCTACCTCAAAACTGCATACTATACCTCAACGCTATTGTCAACTCTATCTTTAGACACCAATATTTTCCGAAAATCTGTAAAAAAGCTTTAGTTGTATGTTTATCTAAATCAAGTAAATCACTCCGCTACAGGTCTATCTCGCTGTTTCCTTCCATGAGTAAAACTTTGGGAAAAAACCTCTTAGCACTTATAAATTCCCACATCGAGAACCACTCCTTAATTCCAAATTTCCAATATGGATTCGGAAAAGTCGCGGCTCTGTCCACCATCACCCTTGTATCGGCGAATATCTCACCGCCACAATAAACGCTTTCCAGCGCTCCTCAAGGGTCTGTACTTTCACCCACATTATTCAATATTCTATCCGACCCGAATTTGCTCTATACAAACGATATTGCTATACTTTAATGCAACAAAACAATTATTCACGGTAGCTGACAGATCCAAAATCACCTGTCAATACTTTTGAAATGGTATTCCAAGTGGCGCCTCCAGATAAATAAATTGAAGTCTGAAGCCACCTTCTTCTCTAGAACCAACTACAAAGTCCATAATTCTTATATTTCATGGAAACGCTCAGTAAAATATCTAGGTTTTCACCTCGACAAACGGCTGACTTGGAACAAGCAAATATCCGCTGTCCAAAATAAAGAACGAGCTGCCTTCGCCCAACTGCAACCTTTCTTCCGGAATACGGAAGTGTAGCCCAGTGCCACACTTCTTCAATTATCCGCAGTATATTATCATATGCTATTCCAAGTTCCGAAAAAACGTTTCCGATAATTGGAATCTACGTATTTTAAGTCGTTGTGACCATCGCTCACTAATCCATGATACGTACGAAATCCCGACTACCTTGAAGACTCCGGTATGCCATCACTTATCAAAATTACACACAGTTAGTCTCGCAACCTCAGAGCAAACATATCAGTCCATAAGAACCCAACATTCTCTACACTAATCTACTTCCATAGACCGTCTTCCCTGGTAATTGAGGAGGCCCTCCGACCTCGGAAGCATCAATCTCCTGCCATTTTCTCTACACTTGGAGAATATAGCCTACTAGGTGGAACTCCAATAGAAAGTTTTAGTCCGTACAAATCTGACATTGGCCCCGTTCCAGGATTGCGTTTTTTCGAAGATTTTTCTCCTCCTAACCTAAAAAAAACTATGTATAACGCAATTCAAGCTCGGGATAACTGCAAACCAAACATTTCCCCCCACCAACCGATGGCTATACTGCGCGATCCAATGTCATTGTAAATTGTCAATTGCCAATGTTGAAGAAAAATTACTGAAATTAATGAACTCCTTATTGACGACATGATAGTGGAATAATCTCCTCAAAAAGTGGCATTCGATCATCTAAGAATAATTGAATATTTCCCGATTGCATATTATTATGTATACCCTCAACAAGAGTGTATTGCGACATATTTATTTACAAATATATCTGAATGACAGGTGGGAGACCTCGAATATGGTGAGATAGCACACCTTTCCAAAGTTAGATCTGTAATGCAATTACATTACGTTCTCACACATCTGATTGTCGTTTTATTTGCGGTTCTATAGCAAGCTCTTCATTCTTAACCTCTAGAGGGCGTTGCTCGTAAGTATATGAGTTATACTGTCTTAATGAAATTGGTATGGTCTTTGTAATTGCGTTAGCATGTCATTGGACGCTATACGACACTGATCAGTCCTAATAAAATAAGGATATTACTGTAGTGGCTACAGTACAGTCTGCCCTTTTATCCTTATACTTTCAGTAACAGAATTACATTGGCATTGGTGGTGACAGATAGGCATGGTGAATGGATGTCATATCTATGATCTCTTGCAATTTCTATAAGAATAGGAAGGATTAGAAAATCACCCCTTTGTTTTCGCCTCTTCGACTTAGTTTGTTCAATTTTTTCTTCTGTTTTGTTCTTTGACTTAATATCTATGAATTTTACCTGTGCCTAGATCTGCTGTAGAAAACCAGCCTCGTCATGAGAATTCAGTAAAAGTGAGGATAATATTCTTCTACTTCCATAAAAGGTTTTGCTCCACGAAGGGAATTATTCGATGATTCTTTGATCTGATTGTTTCAATAGTGTCACCATCTAACTTTATATGAGATACTTAGTTTGTAATGTTCACTGAGGTGTCAGTTCAAAAATACAAAGTTTACTCACCACAGAATATAGAAGTGGTATCCCATATCCACATAGATAAAAACATGCCCTTCTTAACCGAATATTCTTACAAAAAACTAGGTAAATATGGATGCAATACAAGAAAATCCATACTGCTGTTATCAAATGAAGATAGCTTAGTAGAATTGCTATAATAATACATTCAGCACAATGTTTCGTTTTCTGAAAAAAAAAATCCGTATTGAATATGTTCCAATCCATAAATTGCAAAATGTTTAAAATATAATTAGAAAACTTTTGTTCCATGGGCATATTGCACGATGTGAAATTCTAAAGTGTTGATTCTTGGTGACAAGAATTCCAAAAGTAACACAACTTCATACATACGCGCCAGAACGTTCCAGTGACCTCTGTGTAGTCTTAGACTTAACCAGTAAATCTTCACGATATGTCTGAAAGATTTTACTAAGGACAGAACTCCTTTTGATTTGTGAATTGTGTGCGATAGTTAATAGTTTATGTGTTCGTCGTTTTTTCGTTTTGTGGAGAGGAACAACGAATTCATGGTAAATTGAGAGTTGCGTGTAAACTATGAAAAATATAAAAACAGCATTGGAGAACGAATAAATACACACGCATCTATATTTTTATTTGGAGATTGGTTTACTTTGATAGTACTAGGAGATACATATGCGTAATAACCAAAAGCAAACATCCTACCCCCTCAGTTGGGTATTCGCATAGTTGGAAATTATTCTTGCGTTAGAAGTGACATGTTCACATATGTTGGAGGTGAGTTCCATTTCTCCGAATTTATGTTCATGAAAATTTATTATTGACTTCATTACATATATGTAAAACATGATGCATTCAATTCGAGTAGCTTTTATTTTAATTTCCATAAATAAATACATCGAACATAGCTCTGCATGTATCTTGTGATACACATTACACTTGATATGAGAGTAGTAGTTCTGGATAATTTTTCCATTTTTGGAGAAAGATATAGTCTCATTCTGAATAGCTCTCACGAAATGAAAAAGGATTGATCACAAAATCATTTTATGAAGAGAGATTTTGTCTTTAAGGCTAAATTCTCCTTTGGAATGTTCTACGAAAAAAAGAAGGGTAATATTGTCGTTTTACCACAGGAAACTCCTAATTTATCAGAAGTTGGACAGTCATCTGACGATGAATATGAATATACCTACAAATACGGTTATAGATACTCATTAGGAGCTGCCACTAGTTAGCAACATGATGAGGAAAACATGTACACTTTTGAAGTCGATTTTCAGCATAATAAGACTAATAAGACTTTTTTTCGTGTGAAAAATTGTGCCCGTTTAAGGGTTATGTTCCATAGATTGGAAAACGGTTGAGAATGGATTGACAACAGTTATAAAACAATAAAAAGCACGAAAAACAGTAATCTTAACTTATGGACCCCACTAATACGATAACATACTCATGATTTGAACCGTGGAATAAAATGTTACATGCAGCAATACCCTCCCTTCTCGTTGACTAGTCATTCACTCGCCTGTATATACTTACAAAAATTCCAAATATCAATACCAAATTCGCAATGCAAAATGGAGTTATCAGATTCAAAAACCATTCTCTCAAGTCTTTCTTGGTGTGAATATCTTTCTTCAACAAAACCAACAGAATGGTCGATATCTGGGCAATGCAGCTTAAAACTGATCCTCCAATTATGATTTCAGAAGCATACAAACGATGACCATTTTTATTCTTAGTTGGGGAACCGTAATAAATATACATAAGGTTATCTATAAAATCATGATCTTTCAAATCGGGATCAATATCACTTCCATCTTTGGATTCTTCCGAATTTTCTTTCGTTGCATCTTCTGGTATGGGAAGTATGAGCGAATCTGAGGAAAATTGTACATCTAGGCTGTTATTTGTATTTAGTACCTCATAATCATAATTTATTTGGTAGTAATCCTCAGAAGCTCTTTTTTTCGTAGAATTAGAAGCGGCTAGAAAAATTAAATCACATCAAAATAATGAAGTTTTGTCTTTATTTTGATATCAAGTATATGATTAAAATGTTTGGATTGTTCCATTTTTTCATATCGGATGTTCTAATTGAAAAGTGAATGTTGAAAGTACATGTAAGTAAAGTTCAAATGGTAAAACTCTCGAAACAAAAAGTACAACTGATCGAAATCTTTCGAGTTAAGGTGTTGACCTCTTGTGTTGAATTATCTCAAACTGAAATCCACAATGACAAATAAGAGACAATTCCACAATCAATGGTACTTATACAGATTGTAATCATCCTACCATACAATAGCCCAAAAAAACATAGAGCATGGAAGAAATAATATTGGCTTCCATTCTTTCGACATGTTTAGTTTGGGATTATTTCTTTGCACATTTTAACCCAAACATTCTGATAGTAAAATGTCAGTAGTAATACTACGCATAACACAGGTAATCAAGTAAAGGTACTTTAGGCACGAATGATGAGGGAATCACCGAATGTGGGAAAAATAGATGAAGATTCCAAGGTTGTGTGCCATAATTGCACTATAAGCATCAGTAATTAACTTCAGAAATGGAGTCTTGTCATTTATTCTAGTTGAATGATGTTCTTTTGCAGAACGTGAAAGGATCAACAATATTTCATTGAGCACTTTACTAAGAGTCTTGAATGTTTAAATTGCATTTTTCTCAAAATGATGAGGTTCATCTTTTTCCCCTTTAGGTACTCATCATATCTTATTTTGAAACTGAATTTTAGTCTATGAGGGGAACGCCTCGTGATTAGCTACAACTCAGGAAAAGTCACACGCAAATAAGGCTTCTCAGACAGATTGTAGTTCTCATTTTGTTTTCTAAATCTTTTTTTTTTTGATCTTGGAGGTATTTTTAATTCAGTTTTTTGATGATTTTCGTTAAAATATTATATCTAATGACATAATTATTCCTCTTAGGTCTCATAATGATCCCGTATTTTGTGCGTTTATTCATAATTCCAATCTTCTTTGAATAAAAGCCAATATTATCATTATCATGAATAGTATGAGTGATTTAATCTGTAATTTCAGGAACAAAACAAAGCGGCTAACATAATTCAATTCTCACCATGGACTTCATTTTTGAGAAAGACGACATAAGTGAAATTTCAGGTCATCAATGTTAAAATTAGTCGTGTTTATCATTTATTTTCTTATAATTTATTCCAAAATTTGTATAATATTTTATTCTTTAAAAAGTTCTAAATGAAAGGCATTCCAATTCCCTCTGAAACATGATGTCACTGGACACCCTTCCCTATTAAGATTATAAGGTTAAAAGCCACCTCATCGAAAGGGTATGAGTTCGAGAGGTGTAAAAACCGAAAAAAATCTTTAAACTAAGTAAACTTTCATTTATTCATTTACAGAACAATTAACATGGGTGAAAACTTTTCAACGCGTCACGTATATAAGAAGCAGCTATGATATAATTATATATTTTCCATGATGTATTGTTAATATGAAAATAACGTACAACCATCAGATAATTAACAACATCTGTTCAAGAAAATATTGGAATTTTTTGATTATTTACAAGCATCCATGCGTTTGCTTACGATTTCAGCATCATTTCTATCATTCTTCCACTTACCGTCGACGTCATTAATTGAATATAAAATGCCAAAAATTGTAAACACCCAGTGAAAATTCATTTTCAACAAACATTCCGATCTTCAATCGTTTTTTACGCCATCATTACATTCCTGGATTTTAGATAGATATCCAGAAACAGATACTGGACCATTCTAATAGTCCAGAAAAATGTTGACGCTGCAAAAGAGGCGCGAATATTCAACTATACGTTTCGTCCATTGAGGTTGTCACGCATGCGTTCTTTAGGTCCGATCGATATGTACAATTTTTAAAGATGACTCTTCCTTTGCTTCTTTGTTATAAAAAAATGGGTCCAGCATGACGGTAATGATTTCAAGTTTTCGCATCATTATTCGAAAAGCTTTTTTTATAAAATATCGGAACCGAACTCAAGAAGTTTTGAGCTTTTTACTAAGAATTTGTTTCACTACACAGTAATCCATGATAACTTTATCATAAGTGAACAAGAAATCTAAATAGAAATTCACAAATCAACTATAAGTCCTTAGGTAAAAAGTTTATTATACAGAAACGATTCAATACAGGTGAAGAATTCTTGTGTAAAATGTTGAATTTCTCTTTGGATTTTACGTTAGGATAAATTTCATCAAGAGCGGATATAGTTTTTATTATTTAAAAATTAAATACTAAGCTGGATTGTAACACTAAATGAAAAGTTTAATTACATTCAATATAATATAGCCTCATGGTAATTTTCTGGAAATTAAGGTATGTTAACTAATCTATAAATGTGATTACAAAACGCTGAAATCTTGTGTTGATAAGGATGAAATGACGAGTTATGTATCATTATATCTGTTTGCGATGGTTTATGTTAAATCGATTCAATTATTTGCAATTGTTGAAACTGGAAAGTTAATTGAAAGTTATTTTCTACTTCAGTGGTAAATTGAATGTTTGGCTGTATTGAAGTGATAATTTTTCTGAAAGGATTATTTACCTTTCTTATTATGGACCAATGAATAATGTTATGAATATAAAAAAATCCGGAGTTAAAAGGGTCGAAGTTGAACTGAGAACGTATTTAAGTGCAAATTCTCTCCTTTCGTCCGATTTTCTCTCGAAAAATGATCTTGAAGCTTATATACCTTTGTTTTTTGTACGACGGATTGGTATTATAAAAGCAATCGATCTGGATATTTCGGATGACGAAATTAAGTCGGCCATTTTCCCTGTGAAGGGTGAAACATTCAAAATAACTGGAGTGCGTGGAATGAAGAAAAAAGTTATTAACGATGATACAACAATCCGTTTTGTACCAACTTCCTGGGTCATCCTAACATTCAGAGGTCAAGCGCTGCCTAAACAAGTAGGCTTGTTTGGTTGCATACGAGACATCTCAGCATCCGTTCAAAACCCCATATTATGTAGAAGATGTCTTCGTTACGGGCACGGAGATAAAATTTGTAAAAGCAGAGTTAGATGTGTGAAATGCGGTCAAGATCATGAGTCGAGTAAATGTACTAGCACTGAAACTATTTTCGTCCATTGTCTGGGAAGCCATCAGTCAGATGATATAAAAACTTGTCCTGTTTACGAAAAAAAGAAAAAATTAAAAAGAAGATGGCAGAAGAAAATATTTCTTTCAAAGAAGCATCATCCAAGATGGAAAACAGTTTTGCAAACATAACTGCTTCGGCGATCGTCACTCTCCTATTTTACAGCAAAATGTTCAAGCTCTCAAAAAGAGAAAAATTCATAATATTGTTTCTGAAAATCAACTGGAAACCGAAAGAAAACGCAGAGGAATAATTGAAATCCCGAGGTCACCATCGGGAAATGGGGTTTGCCTTCTGAACCGATCTAAAATGTCTAGTGAACCATCTATATTGGGAGGAGTTGCACTCTCTCCCGGAAACTTTCCTGATCTCACTGAATTGATATTTACTATTGTCAAAAAGTGTCTTATCGAACTCAACGCGTCTAGTTCATTTCCAAATTTATCGTATAGTAAAAACGACAATAATTCTAATATAAATAATGATTCAATCCACAATGGCGAGTCTACGAGTACTTCAATGGAACTGTAGGTCAATACTTTCTAATAAAGGTTCTTTAGAACTTTATCTGGAAGAAAATAACATAGATATAGGAATATTTAGTGAAACTTGGCTGAAGCCTTTTAACAAACTATCTTTTCAAAAATATAATATTTTCCGTCAGGATAGAAGGCAGGGTCGAGGAGGAGGACTCCTCATTCTCTTGAAAAGATCAATTGCTTTTTCTGAAATAAACCCTATTCCAATCTCGGACAGCGTTGAAATCAGTGGGGTAAACCTAACCCTAAAATGAAGTTATTCCAATATATTCCATTTATGTTCTTCCGGGATCTCACATCAAAGAATCTCAATAGATTCACCTTATAAACCAACTAGGCAGCAAATTTATTCTTGTAGGGGATTTTAACTCACACCACTCTTCCTGGGGTTCGGTGTCTGACACAGGCACAGAACTTGTTGAGTCGCTTGAAAAGAAAAATCTCTTCATTCTGAACGATGGTTCGGCAACAAAAATTCCTTCACCAAACAATACCAAGTCGGCTATAGATTTATCTATTTGTTCAGCTTCACTATTCCCCTTCATAGAAAACTGGTTCGTGGATGAATTTCCTCTAGGTTCAGATCATTACCCTACAAGATTTAACCTGAACAAGGGCAACATTCACATAACTACTCGTCAACCTTCCCGAAAATTTAACACTGATAAGGCTGAATGGCCTTCTTTCTCTACTAAAATCCTCGTAGATATTTCTAGTTTTGAAGTTGAGGAGATCAATGACTATGAAAAGTTCATAGAAATTCTAAATAACGCTTGCAACGCTATCATACCAGTAAGTAAATCCAACTCTAACACAAAAAGCACACCTTGGTGGAATGAAAAGTACAATACAGCTGTGAAAAACAAAATGTTGGCCTTCAAAAATCATCTGAGAACATCTAACGTGACCAATTTCATCGAATATAGAAAGCAGGATGCCATAGCACGTCGTATAATAAAACTAAGCAAACAAGAATCCTGGAAGCAGTTTTGCAGCGATCTCGATAAATGCAGTACTATCTCATCGGTATGGAAGAATATAAAAGAAATTAAGAATAACCCTACACCAGTTAGTCACCCTGTAATTGAAGGCCCTCCTGGTACATTCCGCCCTGAAAAAGCTATCACATTTTCGACGAATCATGAACTAGATACCCTTTTTGAATTTCACGAACTCGAAAGAGCTCTAAAATCAAATTCGAACACTTCACCAAGTTGCGACAATGTGCAATACATCATGCTATCGAAGTTACCCGAGGAAGCAAATAAAGTATTATTGGACATATTCAATCGAATTTGGTCTTCAGGTATCATTCCTCCAGACTGGAAAAAATACATTGTCGTCCCTATATTGAAACCCAGAAAAAATCCTGATAACGCAGATTCATACAGGCCAATATCGTTGAGCTCCTGCATCCTCAAAACTTTCGAAAGAATCATTAAATTCAGACTCGAGTGGTGGTTAGAACATCACAAAAAATTTCCCGAATCTCAGTTCGGATTTCGTAAAGGTTATTCAACTTACGATAGTATAAACCACCTGGTTACGGACATACAGTTATCTTTCACAAAAAATAATTTAACTAGAGCTTTATTCGCGGACATAAGAGGAGCGTACGATCATTCCAGTTTAGATGTTTTGCAAACAGAAATGCAAATAATTGGACTATCCTCCAAATTTTCCACTTTCATCACAAATTTTCATTACCGAGATATACTAGTCTGGGTATACCACAGGGAGGAATTCTATCACCTCTACTTTTCATTATTCTTTATCATAGATTAGAAAAAACCATCTCCAGTCTACATGTCAAAGTCCTATAATTCGCCGACGATATATGCCTTTACTCTTCAGGCAAATCTATCGACAAAATTCAACCAACTCTAGAGGAGGCGACACAATTACTCTCTCAATTCGTTTCTGGTAGGGGGCATGAGCTTTCCCCAGAAAAGTCGATTGTATGTACTTTTACAAGAAAGAGGAATCTTTTCCTGGATCATGTCCAACTTACTGAATACAATTTTCCACATAAAGATTGCGTGCGTTTTTTGGGAGTAGTATTGGATCGAAAATTATCTTGGAAAGATCATATATATCTGTCATTTTGAATAAAACTGAAAAAGGAATTCAACTACTACGATACATCTGTCGCAATAGATGGGGGGCCGACCAATCTATCGAGCTCTTATTTTATTGATCATTCATTCGATCCATAATTTATTATGGATCTATATTTTACGGTGAAGCCTCGAATACACAATTGGCAAAATTGGATACTCTACAACGTAAGGCAATCATACTCTGTATCGGTTTGCTTAAAAGCACTCCGAATGAAGTAGTTCTGTCGGAAGCAGTGGAACTTCCACTGTCTCTCCGCAGGGAATATTTGGGATGCAAAATATTGATAAAGGCTATAGCTTTTTCAAGAAAATCTTGAAATCTATCGAAGAACTATTCCTCCTCTCTCTCACCCATAAATATTGGATATCGAAAAAAGACCCAATGATGATCTCTTGCTACCATCATATTCTGTCTTATAAAGATCGAATAGCAAGATATGATAAACTTCCAGTTCATTGTTTGAATCTGAAGGATCTAAAAAGCAATAAAAATGTATATATTCCACAATATGAGAATAGGCCATCTACTTATATGACTTTTCACGAAATCATAAATTCTAATTTCAGTAATCATCACCAAATATATACTGACGCTTCAAAACAACTTGATAAAACATCGTGCGCTATTTATGACCCACATCTGGAATCTGCTGTCAAATACAGCCTAAATGGCAACTTCACTATCTTCTCAGGAGAGCTTTTCGCGATTTGGAAGGCTTTACACTATGTTTTATCTTCGTTCGAGCGATTTAAATGTAAAAATATTTTGATACTTTCTTACAGTCAAATGAGTCTCCTGAGCATTAGTCACCTCAAATTAGAAACGAAACTGAATTTCATTCACTGTGGTATCCTCGAATATCTAAGAAACTTGGGAGTTAAAGTCTCTTTCATGTGGACAAGGGCTCACTCCGGTATACCTGGTAACGAAAAAGTCGATTATCTGGCGAAAGAAGCCTTAGAAATAGACGGAATAGACTCTTCTCCTTGCGTATATTCTGACATTATTCCCCTTCTTCTGAAAAATATAAAGGCTAAATGGATAAACGATTTTCGAAATAGTTCGAAGGCTTGTTTTTACAAATCCATTCACGCAGAGCCCATTACTGAACTTTGGTTCCAAAATGTTCACCACCTATACCCCGAAAAGGAACACGTCCCTCTCTTTCATAGGGACTTCATTCGAACAATGTCTCGGCTAAGGAGCGGTTACGCTCTTTGCCCTAAGTACCTCCATATGATCAAAAAGAAAGACATTCCTCTGTGAGAGTGTGGAGAAATTGGATCGTTAGACCATGTTATCCTTCAATGTGAACGTTACCATTTAGAAATTAATTCCCTAGTTTCGATTATCTAAAAAAACACAAATATCATGTCCCCACCTAACCTGAATATCATTTTAAAAACGCAAAACTACATTACTTATCTAGAAATATACAAATTTATTAAAAAACTGCGAATTACCCTCTAATTAAAACCTTATATCCTATCTTTCCCTTAATCCTAATCTCTATGAACTTTACAATCTTTTTTATAGCTGTCGTATTTCCCTGTTTTTTCCTTATATGTTAACTACCTTTCCGCGGCTCTATCTGTTTGAGTATGAAGAATAAAAATCGCTTTGACAACCCCCCTTAGCGTATGTATCCACGTCTTTCCTCTTGAGTTCTTTTAAATTGTCCTAATGGGATCAGGCTAGGTAATAAGACCATAGAGAATCCCTCCTATATATCCCTATAAATACATAGTAACCTGCTGGCTAATGTTTTCAAAACGTGCCAATAATTTTCATTATAAAAAAAAAAATTACCTATCTGTCCCTGTGAAGCACGCTAGGATATCTTCTATTCATTGTTATACCTTAGCATATCTCATTTTAGTGGAATTGACTTTTAATCATTAGTATATATTTTTATTCTCATATCGCAGTATGAAATATATTGCGATGTATTTACCTGTGTATAAGCACTACTAAACTGTACCACTGTTATAGTGGCACTTGTCGACTATGATCATAAGTAGACAGGAGAACTAGCTTCTTTGAGGATGGATGAAATTGTTCCTTGAATACCTATTCTTGTTTTTTCATCAAAACTAAATAAAATTGCAAGGTTTCTGTAACTGCTAAAACGTATAAATCGCAGGGAAACGATCAAGAGAACTGAGTGGTTGTTGAATATTTGTCGAATGTTTTTTAAATAGGTCCGAATCTTGATCATCATGAGTTGTTTCAAACAACAATGGAATTTTTTTCGGCGAACACCTCTTAAACATCGCATTTCGCCCATCTGATAAGAAATCGAAACGTATAGTATCACTTTTTTCGACTCCCTAGCAAGGATTCATGAAATACAATAACAATGTTTCAATCCATGAAAACTGAAAGCATCACCTTCAGTTTCAATGGAAAATGAATTTTTTATTCATTCGATTTACGCCAACCGCCTCAACCCTTTATTTTTTTAACAAGAAAGTTTCATTTCACAGCCAATCAAGATTTTAATATATTTAAACTTATTCCTTTAATAAAACACAATAATGATGAGGAAAATATTTATTTCAAAGATTGTGGTTACATCAAATCTAAAATATTTACACGTAAATCTCTAAATGTTTAAACCTATAATTCTTTAAAATGAACCTCATTCTTTCTGTGTTTATCGCTATGTAATGAAACAGAAAGCCAATTTATTAGTAAATTTAATGAATGAATATTTTCCTATCTTAAAAACACGATAAATGGAACCTATCGAAAATAAACAAAAAAATAAAAAAGTCAAATAAATATAAAACCTCTAACTTCTTTTCTTAACAAGTGTCTAACTGAGTGGACCGATGATATATGTACAAGGTGAATGAAAAACTAGTCCCAATCAGTTTTATACTCGATGATGATTATTCTTTTCGATTTAATTATTCTTCGTTAGAGCATTTTGGTACGGGATGGATTCTGGAAAATCAAACTTCTTTCTATTTTTTTGTTCAAAACCATAATACCTTTATTTTCTCACATGAACAATTTATTCTATTAAGTATTAGGGCCAATTGAACGAACAATTATTCTATAATTGAATGATAATCCATCAAGATTTCCATTAATTGCAAAGCTTCATTTGCTTCTTGTATTTTCTTGGTAAAATTGGTTACCGCGTTCGCAATTTCGTTAATAAATATTAACATTCCGTTAAATTTTAAGTAATCTGTCTAACCAATGCTTACAAAGCATTGTATTGAACAAAACAAATATAAATAAGAAGCAAATTAAGCTCTGCTATCATAAAAAATCATATTCTAGTCATATTTAAACATTTATGTAAAAACAATTGGACCTATAATTAATTTTAAAAAGATGCATATCATCCTCAAAATTGACCTCGAATAATGTTATTCACAGATTTCCATGGGAAAAGTTAGTTATGTAATATCAAAAGTATAATTGTCTATGTAGAATATGTCTCTTCTACTATAGACAAAGTTGATAAGTAGAATAAGCAACTGAAATTTTCTATAAGAAAGTGTCATAGTAAACATACCTAAATGACAGTATTAAGCTATCATCTTGAATAAATTAGCATAATTCTTGAAATGTATGTTTACATCCATATAACCTCTTTGCCAGTCTTATAAGTTAAAATAGTCGAAAAGATAGTATCACATGTATTACCGAATGGGATTAGCTTTATCATAACCACCGGTGCATTTACACATGTAAAATATTACCGCAAATCAAAACGAAACCAGCCAAAACCAAGTCCATCGAAGAGAATATAGGAAAATTTAAAACGACCAAATTTAATCTCGACATAGTTCATATACAAAATTTAGCACACTGATCCACGTTCACATCCACATCTAGATTAAGTGGTACATTGCACGTTTGCGATAATATTCTACGTATTTATCGCTGCTTACTTTCCTGGAATAAAATGAGAATACGTACGTGAACTAGGTGCCTTAACGTTTTGTCCGTTTGCCACCTAAAAGATCTGAAAAGTGAAAATAGGGGTTATTCAAATGGTACGTCACAGCTTTCCGCATCTACCGATTTTGAGAAAATTGAGAAGTTCAAACTTGCATATGAAAATATTCGAAATCATACATAATTCAAAGTTCAAGAAACATACTGTTCTGACCTAAGTCACGTATATATGTATATGAAATTGTAATGTTTTGATATAATTATACCAAACACATTTGATGATATGATAAGACGACTAAGAAAAAAATCTTATCAGTCTCTTCTCAATAGAGAAACTTATGAATCCACCTAAATATTACTATATCAGAAGGAGAGCTGAAGGTTATGCCACTTATGTCACATAAGGTGTATTCCTATAGTCCTATAAAAATGTAATATTTTCAACATCTCTTCCTGCTTTAAGTGACCCTCCAATACTTGATAGATGCAGAAAGCCACGACATTCATCAATTAAAATCAATTACTTACAAATGTATCCACACTTTCATGTCTCGTTATGAAATTCCTATCATGTACATACTGCTTCTTGTGTTGACTGCGCCGTCGTCGTCGCATGAGATGGTGGGGTGCTTGAAATATTTTCCGTGGGGTTTACAATGTCATTTAAACTGATGTTACTATTAGAATCGTCATTGCACTGCAGAGTACCGGAAGTATTTGAACTGTCATCATACTGAAAGTGAATAGAAAATGTTCAATATATAATTGTTACATTTTGAAAAATACAGTATTCTCCAGTAAATTTATTTCATCCCCACGTTTAAGAGCCATGGTTCGGTTAGGTTAAAGATTCAAAAAATAGAAAAATGGATTCCTCATGAATGAAAAAACCACTTAGGCGGTGTGCATATCATAAGTAACTTTAGTTGAATGCTCAGCATTGATTTCAAAGCCTAATAGTTGAGGATGGAAGACAATGTCCTTGATTAGTAGAATATTTGCATGATAACTGTAATGTATTATGATCTATCACTTTTGGAAGATAAAACCTAAGGCATTCCCGCCTATTGTACCTGTAAGCCCTTAAACTAATCACCAATCTCAACAACCAAATATTAGCCTCTCTACATAGATCTTGAAATTTTTACTCATCAGTTGAAACTGATTCAAGACTTTCTTACCACTCTTGTCAAGAAAATGAGTAAATCATAACCACCGGAGTATCAATCTAAAGAAAACTATATCTCTTGCCAATTGAATAATATCAAAATACATAGAAGTATTACGTAACTTACTGTTGAGTTTATTTCAGAAGACAATCTAGTTTTCTTATTTTCTCCTTCCTGAGTACCTTGGTCCGATGGCCTCTTCTTGCTCTCTCCATTGTTACTACCGCTTTTGTTTGTAAGACTGGATTTCCGTTCTCTCTTAATTAGACTAGGCGACAAATATTGAACGAGTTGCCGCCTCCTAACGCTTCGCGCTTCTAGTTTCATGCCCTCCTTGAACATATTAATATTAAGTGCGTGTTTGTTCACCGTCTCTATAAACGTTTGTATGTCGTACGTCAAGTCGATATTCAAGTGTTCCGATTTCGCGAATTCCAAACCAATAAACCACATTACGCAGTGCTGGTTAGATTCTTTTTGAGATTCTAGAACACTGAAACTTTCCGGATTTATATGTGCCAAGGTGATATATTGGTTTCGTTCCAAATTTCCTATAAACAAGAAAATTATTTTAGAAAAATATGAATTTTGATTAGTGTAAAATGCTGGCAACCAAAAAACACAATAACAGAATAAACCATCATGAAATGTAAAGGAACACAAGTGGCTGGGCTAAGGGAAATGCAATGAAATTTACCAAAGGGGATATTCAAATATTATATAAGCACTAAAGGTGAGTAGGAGGGTCTTTGCTTTTCTTCTTCTTATGATATGGGGATCTGGATAGTGATTATATCACCAATGTTTATTCATTTATTTATTTCTGATTTTCTGCAGAATTGAATAGACTCTAATTTGAACATTTATTGAGCTTTACTAGAATATGATCAAAAGCGAAAAGAGAAAATTGATATGATTTATGAGTAAGTTGAAAAGAAATGAAGTAGGGGAATCATTGAATTTGACATATTGTAAGTTTATTTATTTGGGTTTTACCATTGATCCACTTTTGCCAGTACAATGTGTCTGTAAGCATAAAAGAGTGTAACACTGTTGTCACGTTTTGCTAGCAACATACTTGAATTACTCCAAAGGTAATATAATCTTGGATGGAAACTAAGTAAATAACATTTTAGACCAAAAATTAACAGCGAGTGAAACTCAAGAGTCTTGTTTAAATTGAATTATAATACATTCTCTTCTTCTTCCTGAAGGGCGCCCTTATGGGCAGCACTCAGGCCATTTGGCCCATTGTACTTGCCGTGCTGTGTTATTTTGTTATCAGTCTTGCAAAAACTTTTTGATGAAGTTTCAAGACTGTTGCAGGGGGGCCTCCTGGATCATAGCGATGCTAGGTGTTTAAGCGCCCAAGGTGTCCAGTCGCCTTATGAGCGGGACATTCGAGGAGTATGTGTTCCGTTCTTTCGTCATTTTCTAGGCAACCATGGCATTGTGTGGTTTCCGATAGTCCCATGACGTGTAGGTGTTTATTGAATTGGTGTCCCGTCAATAAGCCAACTACCATCCCAATAGACTTTTTATCGAGGGACAATAGTTCATGTACCCTCTTCTTTGATTGCGTCCCCTTTATGAGCCTTTTTCACTGTATCAGTCGTTCAGGCCCTCGGTGGTGTTCCAGTTCTGAAAGGAGAGCACGTTGGTCCACGGGATGGTCAGAATAGGTTCTGGCTTAACAGAGTTGTCGAAGTTCCTGTGTAAGTTTTCCTGTATACACTGGAGAATGGCAAATATTTCTGCAGTTTTGGATAAGCTTGTAAACCAGTGGGGCCCTTGAAGAGTTCATCAAAGTGGTATGTGGCTCTCATTTGATCTCCTCTTGTAAGAAGATCAGGTCGGAGTTCTCCAATTTTGTTGAGGGATATAGTGTCCAATAGTTGGATTTTTGTCCCTCCACATACCTCCTTCCCATAGTCTCCAAGAGGCCCTAATGGCCGCCTCCTACACAATTATGTGTAGTGGAGGGGAGCCCATAAGACACTGCATAGAGGCCCATAAAAGCCTCAAGGTTCCCGTAATTACTAGACATGCTTGCCTTTGGATCTTGTTTATTTTGTTTCCTTTTATCTCCTTGTCCAATGCAAGCCACCATACGATGGCTGCATAGGTTAGGAGCGGTCTTATCACTCTCGTGTATAACCCAATATTATGTTTGGTTTGAGTCCACATATGGGGCCGAATAATCTCCGGCAGGCCCAGAGTGTGTTTTGTGCTCTTTGCGCTTGTCTTTCGATGTGATTGTCTCAATTTAGTTTGGCGTCAAGCATCACACCTAGATATTTCGCTTGTTTTATTATTGTTAATTCCTCGTTAAAAATAATCCTTTTTCGAGTGAAAAGAATCATGTCTTTTTTGTTTGGATTAACAGACAGATCGTTCTCTCTGCGCCAGTGTTCAGGTGAGCCTAGATGCGTCTGGTCGACAGCAGACGTCCCACAGACCTTGCTTTGCTGTTGTCTACTCCTATATTATATTGACTTATAAAGTGTATTGACTTCGCCCTTCTCCAGTCCCTTCTCAATATACCCTAATAAAGAGTGTAGTACTGAGTTGACTGATTTACCTTGCTCGTAGATATATAGGGCGCTCCGCTAGGGTATTCTCCCAAAGATATTTTTCTACTAGTCTCTCCATAGTCTTCAGTAGGAGAGATTAATTAGTCTAAAATCTTCGGCAATTTTATGTTCGATCTTGCCAAGCTTGGAAATGAAGGTAACACGAACCCTTTTCCAGGGGTCCGGAACGTATCTCAACGCTAGGCAGGATCTGAAGATGTGGATTGGATGAATGAATTTGGTCCATTTATTAAGTGTGCAGGGTATATACCATCTGCTCCTGGTGCTTTATATGGTTGAAAGGTAGTTACTGCCCATCGAACCTTTTCCACTGTAACTACCATTAGGGCTGTGTTCCAATTTGCTTTGTCAGCGTGTCCATTTGACCTCTGGATTGCTGTGTCTTGTCCTTCGTCTGTGTTATATTACAAGATTCAATTGTAATTGGTAAAAAAAATTAATCTGAATATCTCTACTAGAACTTATTATGTTGAGGTGAATTGAATCTATTATATTAATTGATCTGAATGGTTTCATATTCTTAGATTATTTAATATAAAGAAACTAATATATCCTCGGAATAAAATAAGTTGATCTGTTGTCAGGTACCCCCAATAACACAGAGTCTACTTGTAATCCCACTGTATACATATCAACAAAAAATTCCATTACCTATTAATAAACGAACTTTGCTTTCCACCAAACCATACCATTCCAGATGATCTTCAGCTGTGTTGGCGCTAACCAATAACACAATGAAATGTCTATACTTGAGGAAGAACTGGGGAGGTTCAAAAAGCTTTTCCCATGGTTCCTTGCTGATCATTATCTCCTCTGTTGTCTGTAGACCAGATTTGAATTCTTCAACCATAATTGATCTAGTAGAGGCAGAAACATTAAACGTGGAATTTTGCTGAGGATATGCCGGAGTTATAATAGGCATCAAATGGTACCTATCTTGAACATTCACCTAAAAATAAAGTTAATTGTTTCACATTGTTTGAAACTCATAATCTACAGATTAATTATTAACAAAAAGCACAGTCAATAGAAAGAAACTTGAGCCATTTTGGTAAGAGAATTAATTCATGTTTAAAACTTATAAGAAAGTCAGTACCACCAAGTCAAAATGAAGTGAAGCTGCAAAATCACCTCAAAATGGGAGCTCTTCCCCTTTTTTTGCACAATAAGTCATACTCCCCACTCAGTATAACACATTGATCCTCTAGCTATAGAGTGGGGAATTGAATTTAAATTGTCAATGATAGATGCTACAATAACAAACTGTGCCTCCCCATTTTGTTATTATGAATTTTCTGAATTGCAAATCGTTGTAATGTTTTTATATTTGCTATTAAAAGTATTTTATTCAAATTAATAAATGGCAAATTATTAATGTGAATATTAGGTGCGCAACTAAGTTCTCCTGTTAGTCAATAGATGGCTCCACTGTATGTGCTGGTCGATTTTTACATATCAAGAATGTCTTGAACAAAGCTTAGATATATGTTTTGTTTTTGCGTCATATACTTTTAGTTGTGAGAAAACGTCTGGTTTTGTGCCAAATAATCGTCATTTGCGGGAAGTGTTGACTTTCTTATTCCATTCGAAGAAAACGGCGGCTGAAGCTCATAGAGAGATCCAAAAAGTTTACGGAGATGCTGCTCCAAGTGAAACAACGTACCGGGATTGGTTCCGTCGCTGTGAAGGAAGGCCAAAAATCTTCAAAGAGGCATTGCTCGATGAGGATCCGTGCCAAACGCAAGAAGAGTTTGCTTCAGCCTTAGGAGTTACCCGCCAGACCATTTACAAGCGACTGCATGCGTTGGGAATGATTCAAAAGCAAGGAACTTGGGTTCCTTATGATTTTAAGCCAAGAGACCTTGAGCGTCGTTTTTTTCGCCTGTGCCTGTGAACAATTGCTCCAGCGGCAAAAAAGAGAGGGTTTTCTTCATCCCATCGTAACAGGTGATGAAAAATGGATTTATTAGAGCATTCCAAAGAAATAAAAATCTTGGGAATGCCCAGTCATTCTTCTACGTCATCGCCTGTTGAAACCAAACGAAACCATCACTGGAGAACGAAATCGAACTAAATTGATGCGATTGAGTAAAGCACTGCGCGAAAAACGACCACAATACGAGCAGAGACATGAAAAAGTAATTCTTCAGCTTGACAACGCTCAACCCCAAGTTGCCAAACCCGTTAAAACCTACTTGGAAACGCTCAAATGGGAAGTCCTACCCCACCCACCATATTCCTCAGATATTGCACCATCCGATTATTACTTGTTCCGTTTAATGGCACATGGTCTGGCTGATCAGCAGAGCCACTCATATGAAGAGCTCGAAAAATGGCTTGATTCGTGGATAGCCGCAAAAGACGAACACTTCTACCGTCACAGTATTCGAGCTCTGCCAGTAAGATGAGAAAAAGTTATAGCTAGCGATGGGCGATATTTCCAATGATTCATTTGTAATAATTTTTCACAAAAAGTTGTATTTTCATAAAAAAAAAACAGCGAGAACTTTGTTGCAGACCTAATAGAATATAATATAATCACAGTTTTGACACTTACCCTAGGATCCCAAACTGTAAACCCAAGATTCACACTTGAAGGTTGTTTTAGAAGTACAGGCTGAGGCCATTTCCACTGAGAAAACACTAAGAAAAATTTATGAACTAATGTTGCTGGTGCTGCATTGGGATAAAGCTGGCAGGTTCGTGCTACCAACATAGCCCAAGATACACCCCCTAAATATCCCAACACATTACTGTATATTCCATGACCTGAAAAATAATTGATAATTTTACCAATACCACACTAAAAAGATTTGTACTTACGTTTTGCCCAAAATTTAATTGCCCTTAAAGTTAATCTAAAATTTTCAATATTCGGCACTAGCCTCAATATTTCATCAGTCACTCTGCAACCATTTAAACTCCTGACACATTTTTGATCTAATTTCTTGAGTAATAAGTCATCTTGCAGGTCCATAGTGTCAGGAATTTCTTTGAGGTCAAGTCGGGCAAACAACATGTCAATTTCAATACCATCAAAATTCATTTTCATTACTGGAACAAAGGCCTCTTCCACACTCTGAAAATAATAGAAAATCATCAAACTTGCTAAAAAAGAATTTTGAATATACGAGTTCAAAATGATTATCATGATGAGATTTATTTGAAATAATTATATACAAATAAAAACATCAAAAGTAATCAAATAAAAATATTGGGGAAAAATATCTGAAGAAAACTTATACAGAATTTAGAACCATTCTAACTAATGTCAATCAATAGCTCACCCTCAGATCTGTTACTTCTTCTTGTTGTTTCAATAACTCGTAAAAGCTACTGAAAAAATCTTCCCTAAAAATATGTCTGGGGGCGACACATAATGCATCAATATCAGCACCCTTGTTATGTACCTAAAAATAATGATAAGTGTAATTAAACTATAAAAAAAAATTAAGTAACTTACACCAAGACGATAACTACCAAATGTATATATTTTTCCACCGACATTCTCTGCAACACTTTCTGGTATATTCTTAGCAATTGATGTATCTTTAATCCATTGCTTAACTAGAGAGTATAATTTTCCCAAAATAACCAGTCTATGATTGAGTTCTTGTTCAGTTTCGAATAAATCAAAGGGTTTTAAGGCTTCAGTCAATTCTAGTGTTTTCGCTATATCTACTGGTTTGGGAAAAGCCGTAGATATAGCTGAAGTCATGCCTAGTGTGGCAGTTTTATTACTATCGTTTTCTTTATTTTGTGCATTAGTGCTTGTTGACCACATTATTCTTTCTATTTTTTCTACTCGTCTGAAATATAGATTACTCAAAATTTACACTTGAAAAAATTAATGCAATTATCATTTAACGCAGTTAAAGTGAATGGGTACAAACAATAACATAAAACTTCTTGATTTATGTTGTGTAGCTTTTGTTCCTCCAAACAGAAGAAAATAACAAATTGAACAAGTTAAAATAATTTACCTTGAAAGAAACCTTAAGCTATTATTTTAACTCCTTTCTTTGTTGTTATAAATAATGTGTCCATGCCATTGAAAAAGAACGAAAATCGGAAAATATTACAAACACGCACCTAAACCTTCACTATTAACTACCATTTTCTGCACAAAATGACTGACATAAGCTCATAGACAAAAATTAGTATTATTTCTGTGACCATAACCCTGTTATTCTTCTGAAGGAAATGATCAATATAAAAACAGCCAGAAACCAAACTTTTTAGAGGAATTAAAAGTAACTCAATATGAAAATTTCGGAAGTAAAATACCGCTTAGTAAATGACTTTTTCTGACAATAAATTGCTCAAATGTAAATAAAATACACAAAACAAACATCTGTATTCGGTGAGTATTCAACAATAAATGAACACAAAATAAACCAACCTCTCGATATCATCGAACAATCTTAAAATCCTTCATAAATGTAACAAAGGGAGAGAGATGAATTTGTTGGAAAGTTTGGAGATTAACAAACTATGTAAAAACCCACAATTTATTACCCTCAACAGCCAACTAGAGCATAATGAATCCCCACTACTTAATATTTAGGATACATTTCATTCTGTACTTTTAGTTGCTTACTCATGTATTATATTGTTATTCACTTGAAAATGACCGTAGGGTCGAAACCGGTCGTGATTATTGAATAAATTGTGGAAAAGTGACAAAAGTGTCTCATTCCGCTTTACTCTAATAAATGCCACTTTGGGGTTTGTTATGGGTAACCAAAGAGGTTTTGTATTTCGATGGAAGAAATATTATTCTCGAAATATTCTACTAGAGAGATTATCTACAAGAGAATGGCAATATGTGTGAAGTTTTATCTTCCTTATTCCTCGTCACATGAATCGTCCACTTTCAACCTTGTGTACTCTACTTTATACTTTATAGTCATCATAAAATATATAATGGCGATTTTGAATTCATAACAATGAATTTACTTGAGTTACTGTTAGCTTAATCTTTCTAAAACGTCCGAGCGTTACATGAGTCAGGGTAGGTTAGATTAGGTAATTCTGGTCCAGGCTTACCTTTAATTGAGATCGGTAATAATTTCAATATTGGAATGTTTCAAAACTGCAAAGTATAGACAGTTCATTTAAACAAAAAATGAATCGAAAACTGCAAGGTGGTGTCATACCTATCTAACCAAATATATCAACCAATTCTGTTGCACCGTATTGAAGATAATTATCAAAAAAAGATGAAGTTGAGACACTGCACTATATTTTTTCGGAAAACACCTAATTTCAGAAACCCTTAATTAGATAGTTTTTATTTTCATTATAAGCTTTTCAATTAGTATACTCATTTTATCCCTAAGCAAAAACTAAAACATTGAATATGCTTAACAACAAATGTTCACAATCCAATATTGATTCAAATACACAATTCTTCGAAATTTTCTTCGACTTTATGAGTATTTTCTGTGTGTAAGAATCTAACCTAGCATCAAGTAGTAGAAACCACAGAACTAAATATACTAAGGTTAGATTTTAACTATAAATATGTACTGTGGTTGAAACAGGATGATGAATTGAAATTCCACATGCCACTTCTGATATCAAATTGAATCAAAACATTTAATATTTACAAATATCGACAAAATATTTCTGCCATTGTTTTTGCATAGTGAGTTCTTGGATCATCAAGCCTTCAAAAAATAGTTATTTTATTAATGACGTGTTTGTTGAAACGTATTTCTTACTCGTGAAAGTTGACGTTCTACTTATAAGGTATATTTTGTCAAAATTTTTGTTTTATTTCATTTTAAATAGAAGTTCCTTAATTTATAAACATGAAATACTTTCAAAACATGTATGCCATTGTAGAAAATGAACCAGCGAAGAGGTAGAGGCAAATTTTATTATCAAAAGCCGAATAAAAACACTGATATCTCTCACAATCTAACAGATGCTACAATGACTACAACGAATGCAACTAAGAACATTGAAATTGAACATGGCAGTAATTGCTGTGGAGGAATTAAAATGAATTTGGAATTGGATTATGAAGGACTAATGTTTTTCGAGCAACTGAAACAATGGTGGAAAATGCGTATGTTTCATATATCTTTATTTCAAGAAGGTTAATCTTTCAAAGAATCTGAACATTATCATGTTATATTTCAATGTATCTAACTATATCTCACTCATTCAAGTAAAAATTTTTTTTCAGTTAAAAAAAGTCCTCCGGTGATCAATTTAATAACAAAATATTATCTTCAGTATCAAGGTAATCCTTATGAACAGACTCTTCGCCTAATGTACAACTGTCAGGATTTCCACAGTGCCAAAGCAAAATCGCTTCCATTTTTCATTATTGAACAGTTCAATACCTTTATTATTGAGCATCCAAGTGAAAAATTACACCAGTATCTTACACCTAGACTTAAACTTGAAGCTTACATGTTAATGTTAAAGCAAAATACCTCAGCTTTAACTAAAATAGTAGCTGAAACTTTTGAAATGGCTTCAAGTAGGGAAAAATTTATTGATTTGGTTAAGTGTATGATAAGTAAAAAAAAGTATAAAGAGGTAAGTGGAAATCATAAATTTAAAATAAAGTGATTTTTCATTATATACTTTTCATATTTACTTTTAAGGCTTGCCAAAGTGTTATATTATTTGGATTGCAAGAAAAATTTTCATTGGAAGACTTCCTAGTTCCATTGATTTATCAGGATAAGTTATTTTTGTTAGATGAATATTTAGCTACAAGTCCCAAACATCAAGAAGAAATTGTTGTGTATATGGATAAACTTTTAGGAATGCCTTCTGTTAGGCAGGCAGTTCTTGTTTTTGCTTCGTAAGTATTCAATACTTTAAACGAGAACAGTTTACTTTAATAGGTATATAAAGGATTGAGCAATTCAAATTTTTGCCAAACCTAAACTTTCAACACTTCCTAGATGGCAGTCATTCAGGGGAGGTCTAAATTCAAAACAACCAATCAGATTGCAATAAAGATAGAGAGGGAAATTTAAATGTCATAGTGGGCGCAGACATTTGAACCAATCGTTAACATATTATTGTAATTCAATGAAGTAGTGGGAGAAAATGTCAGGGATTTTTATGTTATTCATGATTTTAGTATATCCTGTTTTGTGAGAAAAATTCTAATTGAAATGATATTTCAGTGAGCATAGTCTAACAGAAGTTAAATGGGAGAAAATGCAATCTAAGCCTTTCAAAAAGCTGATCACTAGGTTGGTGAAAAAGTTTGATTTGCCATCTTTCCTTACACCCAACCTCAACAAACGAAGAAATGCTGGAGCACTTCATTTCTTGCTACAAAAAAGATATATTGATGAGACTTTCAGTGAGTAGAAATATATTTAGTCTTTATATTATTTATAATGTTCATTATAAACCTTTGTGTCCCACTTGCTACTGTTTTTAAAGATTTTTCATATACAGGGATATCCACCGGGACCGTCCGTTAAAAAGTTTTTAAGTTCCAATTACAATATCAAGCTGAAATTTTATACGCGGCCACAACTAGCGATTTCCAATTGAAGTGAAATATTTTTGAAGTGATACCATTTCCGGTTATACCGAAAGTAGGTCATCACTTTGTTATTTTAAATGGCAATCTACCTTTTTTATTATACATCTAGAACCGACATTTGAGCAAGGCATAAAATACCCAAGTTGTTGGCACTTATCTGACAAAACTTTTGACAGATTTAATTATTTTTGTTATAAACTCGATTTTTGAGTAACATTTAAAAAAATTGTAGCTCGTAGATCTTTTGCACTACAGACACAATTTTTACTTGGGTGGATAGAAGAAGGATCAAGGAGTTTTTTAAGCAGTCTACACATGTCAAATGTTTATTGCGTTGTTTAGTATGATTTTTTCAATTTGGCCTTTTTCAAACAGCAATAACTCAATTTTTTCAAATGGCATGTGCCAATATTTATATCTCCATCAGATGAAGCGTCAAATTTCAGATGGAATTGTATCAGCATGTACTATACCCATCTCTTATAGTTCAGAAATATTTTGGGAATATATTGAATTTTGATGATTTTGCAAGAACTAACAGAGAATGCTTTGAAATATTTGAATCAAGTAGCTGAACTGGCTACGCTCACCTGACAGGTGCCTAAAATTAATGTACTTGTCACTTCGTTCATTCGAATTTGATATTTCAACAAGAATTGTTGGTAATTTGAAGTGAACATTTTTGAAAAACACCAGATTGATAATAAAATGGCTGATTATTCAAACGAGGATATGTTTAATCTCTTTTTAATTCATGGCGAATGTCAAAAAGTGGTGGATAGAACTTGCAGGCAATTCAATAACCAATTTCCAAATTTGACGCATATGAGTAAAACAAAATTTCGAAGGATTAGAACCAATTCTCTGCAATTTGGAGGAACAAAATACATAGAAACTAGAAGAAAACCAATTCTCGAGGACGACGACAATCAAATTAATACGCTAGCGTATTTTCGTGCAAAAATTGAAACCAACTGACCTTCCCAAGCGGCTAAATTTCTGTGAAAATTTAATAATTCGGCTTCAAGAAGATGAGACCATTCTGCAAAAAATTATATGGTCTTATGAAGCCAAGTTCAATGAAAGTGGAATAACCAACAGGAGAAATCGACATTTTTGGGCCACAGAAAATCCACATTTCATTGAGGTTATTGATTTCCAAAATAAATTCAGCGTGAACGTTTTTGCAATTTTAATGAATGATTTGATAGCTTATCACATTTATGAGGAAAATCTTAATGGACAAAGATACCTGAAAAGTTTGAGAGGAACATTAGCAAATTTTTTAGATGGATTACCCCTTAAAATTCTAAGGGTTGCTATTACCAAATGGATGGTGCACCAGCACATAAAACACGAGCTGTGGATCGGCAGCTAACAGAAATGTTCGAGGATAGATGGTGGGGTAATCAAGGACCAAATTTATGGCCTCCGCGTTCTCCGGACCTGACGCCCCTTGATTTTTATTTATGGGGCAAAATCAAGAGTGAAGTGTATCTTATTCCTGTAAGAAGTAAAGAAGAGTTACTAGAGCGCATTCATAATGCTTTTCGTAATATTGATCCTGAGGAAACTAGGAGGGCAACTCATCATGTTCGTATACGAGCTGTCAAGTGTATCGAGCAAAATGGGGCTCATATTGAACATTTATTCAGATCGTAAATTAGTTTTTTCCTATGATGTTTGCTATAATTTCTTCGTATTAATGTAATTATCTTGGATGATTGGTTTTCGCTCAGTTCCTACAATTTTTATCCATCCGAATTGTAGAAAATTGCTTCTAATGCTTCAATATTTTATTTTACTCATAGACGGTAAATTTGGAAATTCGTTATTGAATTGCCTGCAATTTCTACAAACTAGTTTTGACATTCTAGAATGAATTAAAAAAGATTAAATATATTTTCGTTTGAATAACCAGTGGTTTTATTCCAAATGTGTTGTATTTTTTGGATATTTTCAATCTGAAATAACGACAATTCTTGTTGAAATATCAAATTCGAATGAACGAAGTGACAAGTACATTAATTTTAGGCACCTGTCAGGTGAGCGTAGTCAGTTCAGCTACTTGATTCAAATATTTCAAAGTATTCTCTGTTAGTTCTTGCAAAATCATCAAAATTCAATATATTCCCAAATTATTTTGGAATTATAAAGATGGGTATAGTACATGCTTATAGAATTCCATCTGAAATTTGACGCTTCATCATCAAATTGGCACGTGCCATTTGAAAAAATTGAGTTATTGCTGTTTGAAAAAGGCCAAATTGAAAAAATCATACAAAACAACGCAATAAATATTTGACATGTGCAGATTGCTTAAAAAATCCCTTGATCCTTCTTCTATCCACCAAAGCTAAAATTGTGTCTAGTGCAAAAGATCTACGAGCTACAATTTTTTTTAATGTTCCTCAAAAATCGAGTTTATAACAAAAATAATTAAATCTGTCGAAAGTTTTGTCAGATAAGTGCCAACAACTTGGGTATTTTATGCCCTGCTCAAATGTCGGTTCTAGATGTATAATAAAAAATGTAGATTGCCATTTAAAATAACAAAGTGATGACCCACTTCCGGTATAACCGGAAATAGTATCACTTCGAAAATATTTCACTCCAATTGGAAATCGCTAGTTATGGCCGCGTATAAAATTTTAGCTTGATATTGTAATTGGAACTTGAAAAAGTTTTTAACGGACGGTCCCGGTGGATATCCCTGTATATTGACTCTCCAATATTTTCAATATACGTCGTCTTCAGGCGATGAAAGCTGGAAAGAGATGGTACAGGAAGCTATTGGGGATGATCTAGATTTACAAAAGGAACTTGTAATACAAATAGCTTGTTATGGGGACTTCGCAGAAGCTTTGAAATGGGCGCATTTCTATCATGTTGATAGGGAACATTGGCCGAATAATGTTCGTCTGTTTGCAGATGATAAGTATGTTTTTATTCATTGAAATTGTTCTGCATGTTTCTTCTTAAAATTATTTTACTATACATAATCTAAGATATCCCACATCTATCTACAATATATATTTTTAATAAGTCCATCATTAATGTATTTCTTTGATTTTTTGAACTGAAATAAGATTCAAGTTGCTTCAAATTTACTGAAGATAATATGCATATATATTTTCATTTTTCAAGGCATATTGAGCCTTCGAATGCTGCCCAAGAGGAACTTGAATGTTGGGATGAGCCACAGCAACCCACAGAATATCATAAGTTTCCTCTCAATCCTGATGAAATTTTTCTTGTGAACTCTGTGGAATCTTTTTCAGAGTTTCTGAATCTGGGTCTACTTGTAAGTAATTAATAATAATTTGATAATGATAGATATAAAATATATTCTGTGAGTCCTTTTAGAAAAATCTTTTCATGAAATCATCTCAAAAATTAACTTATTGCAAGATTACTCTTAATGGGCTTACAGGCAACCAACTTGGTTGTCTACATTGCTGCTAAGTTGGTTGCTCCATGCTATAAAATATTTTCGCCAACTTCAGTTCTAGTAAAAAAAAGCAAATTCACTTCTGACGTTAATTTCCTCACAAAGGTTTCAACAAGGTTCCTAACATGATGATCTGCTCACCGAAAGTCAAAAGTTTTGGATTTTTCCCAAACATTTGACCAATTGTTTACTACAATTGCTAACCTCCCTACAGACATGCAACATCTTCAACAGGCTGAGTTGGAAATGAGGTTGTCAACTGAGTTGCATCATCTGTAGGCCTTGAATGAACCTCAATGTGAGAGAAAAGCATGTGATTATGAAAACTAACATAGAGTCTTCGATTATGGTTTTTGACAAAAATTATGGGCATCGAACTAATAATAGAACGTAAAGTTCATGTGTTTTCGTGAATATTATTCAATTACAATTATTTAGATTTACTTAAAGAAAATTCTATTCACGAAACTGCTCAGATCTTACTGGAAGTAGCTGAAGTAAAACAAATTCTATGAGGATCTGTGAATTCTCAAGTTATTTTCAATCAAAAACAATTTTTAAATTGGGGAGCAAATATTTAATTAGATAAGAAAAAGTAAGGGTCTCTTCTTCATCATCCACGGCACCATTATAGACAGCACTCAGGCCCTTTGGCCCATTGTGCTTGCCGTACTGTGTTGTTATCAATCTAGCAGAGACGTGTAGGTATGTATTGAGTTGGTGATGTCTGGGCTGGGCACCAAAGCAGAGTAACAATGTTTTTAATATCGAAGAATAGCATATATTTCTGCGTATGTTACAGTGACGTGATCTCCTAGAGCAATCACGCTGTTTACCCTGGGGTCTTGGACCCCGATGCCTGCACCAATCCCGGTTTTGGACCCGTCTGTAAACCAGGTGGGGACATGTGGGATGAGTGAGCCATGGAATGTAGACCAAATTTCTTTTGGTGGAATGACAACCTTGAAGGGTTCCTCAAAGGGCTACGTGGCTCTCATTCGATTTCTCTTGTGAGGAGATCAGGTCGAAGTTCTGTTCTGTTCCACAGCCTCAAAGAGGCTCTTATGGCCGTCTCCTCCACCATTATGTGCAGAGGGACGCCGAGCAGACTCTCCATGGAAGCCGTGGTTGTGGATCTGAAGATTAACCATAACTGCTAGACATGCCTTCCTATGGAACTTGCTCATTTTATTATTTATCTCCCTGTCCAGTGCAGGCTGCATAGATAAGGAGCAGTCTTATCACTGTCCTGTATATCCGATATATTATGTTTGGTTTGAGTCCCTCTCTACACCAATGTTTAGTCATTTGCAGAGCGTTCTGCGAAACTTCGAATATGGTGCTGAGGTTTTTCCACAAACAAGGAGTACAAGAATGTCGGCTTAACCCACCGCAAAGTGCCCAGCATCGGCAAAGCTCGCCAGAGGCCCGTCCAGCACAAGGTTCCAGAGGAGAGGAGATCCCTTGCTGGCGGTCCCCTAGACGGTCGACTCGCTGAGGTGAGTCTCGATGCGCCTGGTCGACAGTAAACGTCCCACCCACCTTGCTATGGTGTTATTCACGATAGATTCGTCTATCGACCTATAAAGTTTATTATCAGAAGCTCTCTCTATGTTTTGGAATATCCTACTACGGAGTGTATTGCTGAGTCGATTGATCTACATTGCTCGTTGGCATGTTGAGTGATATGTTCGGGGGCGCTCCGCTGGGGTATTCTTCCTAAGATATATTTCTACTAGTCTCTCCATGGTCTTCAGTAGAAAGGAGGTTAGACTAATTGGTCTATAATCTTTGGCGATTTTATGTACGATCTAGCCCTGCTTAGGAATGAAGACGACCCGAACCCTTTTCCGGGAGTCCGGAACGTATTCCAAGGCAAAGCAGGATTTGATGATGTGCATTATATGCATAACTATTTGGTCTATTCCTTTTATTAGGTGTGCAGCGTATATACCACCTGCTCTTGGTGCTTTTTATAAGACATTGAGATTGTGTTTGTTTAGTCAGCATGTCCATTCGACTTTTGAGTTGCTGTGTTGCCGATGATAAAATCTGGGAAGTGAAATTCCGCCAGCTACCTCTGTGTTTCATCACTTTTGATGTCGGTCAGTCCTACTGCAGTCGGTTTTTTTTTTGGGTTTCTGTAAGGCATTGGTCGTAGTTTCAGTACATTTCTGATGTCGAAACAGATATGGTCGATGGTCAAGCAGGAACACTACTTCTGTGGCCACTCTCCATTTTCGAATTTTGGTGGTGAATTATTCACTGCATTAAGTCAGGTCCAAGACTTCTTTTCTATTCGATGTGACGAAAGTTGGTTCGTTTTTTTCGTTGACAAGTATAACGTTGGTGCTGTAGAGATATTCGACTAGCTTCTCTCTTCTTATATTGTTGCCTTGGCTTCCCCAGTAAAGTTCTAAGATGTGAACCTTGAGTTCTACCGTGTTACAAAGAATTGGACGCAATTTGTTAATAGAAAGATGTAGACATGACAGAATTTAAAGGTTCTTGAATGACCAGGAAACTCCAAAAATACCTGCCTATTATTGTTCTAATAATAATTGGAATTTCCTACTACAAGAACTAAATAGTCAATTTTTGGTAGGAATTTTATCAAGCGAACTGCTATAGATATCGACATTTGGGCCTATGGCTCGTTGTGGCCTCCTTACTTGTAACTATATCTCCTGCTCAATACTTATAAAGCAGTCACTAATAGAGCGGGGGCGGGGGGTATCTTCGGCAGATCACTCTAACCAACCTATGATATATGCTATATATACCTATAAGCCAAAGGAGACCGATATGGTACTTTATCGCTAGTTATTCAACTACCTGAAGGCAATCCCAGACCACCTTAGAAGCAATCCTTTCTGCGTCCAGGGCTCCCAGACTCAGAATAGATTGTGATCCACTCATTAATTTTACGCAGTTTCTTCAGCCTTTGACCACAACCAAGTATCGCTATGATCTCCGACTGGAAAACTATCTTATGTTTATCTAATAGGAGAAAGAAATCCTTCCCATTTATTTGGCAGTAAACATCCCCTACCTGATCCCTCTTTGCTCTTTGAGTCATCCTTGTACCAGATGTACTCTTCACCTGGCAAGGAATCCTTCTTTTCCTCCCACTCCTGTTTGTAGTGGGAATATCTTATCACTGAAGTGGTAACTCAACGTTCTATCCAAGTTCATTCTGAGGTCGTTGTTAATATATAGTTATTATTATTTTAGTAATAATAATTATTATATAAATATGAATGATATTGTCTATGAAGCATGTTCTACTACTAAAAAGACGGAATAGTGAAATATGTTTTCAGATCTGTTGAAATAGTCGTTTTCTCCTTTGTAGTTTATATGTGCTTTATTGAAAGATTGACGCAAATGTACATTTTGTAGATTTGCTCTTTTCCAGGATATGGACATCGTAGGATTGGACTGTGAGTGGAAACCAAGTTTTGGTGGACAGAAAAGTGAACTAGCTTTGATGCAGATTGCAACAAGAAAAAAAGTGTATATTTTAGATGTACCCGCTTTAAGTTCTAATGTACCTCATGCTTGGAATGAGCTCAATAATTCATTGTTCAATAAATGTGATATTTTAAAATTAGGTAAATATACAGAAATGTTTACATATTTAAAACTGTATCCTCATGTAATGAAACGAAAAACTAATTTGATCAGAAACTATAAGATTTAGCAGGTCAAACTAACCAACATAGTAATTAATCAACTATTCTTCGGATGTGTTGCTGTAGAGGTTAGGTTGTATTTAATTGGATGTCCAAAATTAATTCATTTAGTAGAAAATTGCTTTCATATAATATAATTTTTTTCAATTAGGTATCAAATGAAATCATTGTGCTGTCTGATTGTCTCACGAACATTTTTCTTTTCAGGATTTGGGTTTACCAGTGATATATCAGTTATTAAGGATTCTATTTCTGGCCTGAGTTTTAGTACAAAGCAAATAGGTTTTCTTGATTTATTATCCCTTAGAAAAGTGTTGGATAAACATCCTGAAGTAGTTCTGCCTTATGGTAAATATTAATTTTTTCATTCATGATTATCTTCCATTAGGTATGCCCGACGAAATATCATATTTCGACTAATTTTGGTACACTGATGGCGTGAAAAATAAGAGTTTAAACACTTAATTTAGATAAAAAAAGGGTTTGTGCCAAATATGGCACACTATGTAATAAAGGAATCTATTCCGTATGACATTTATAGAAACAATTTCTTTCTTTATTTAGACAAAAGGAAATTTCACATTTTTGACAAAGAAAAAAGTTTTCCAAACTGGTTATTTGCATCTTTGTCTTTGGTCATTCCAGACATGCAGGTGGTCCTTTCTTGAAATTCTTCAAGAGGGATCTCAGTGTATGGACCTCGTCTTCTTTTTGCCTGATAACTATTCTCAATTAATACACATGGTTGACCATGACTGCGTGGTGTAGTCTTATTTAGGTTGCATAAGGCTTCAGCAATTGCCAGTTTAAAATAAACAAGTGGTATTTTTTCATATTTTCTCCAGATTTTTTCGCCTGATGAAAGCCATGAGTTTACACAATGTAAATCAATTGAGTGAAAAAAAAATCCGAACCTCATCTGGATTCTGTAGTATCCTAACTTCAAATCCAAAAGGTCCGCTCTAGCCATATAGTTATTGTATATTTTGACAGCTTGTAGACAGGAAATCATGCTGTTATGTTTTATACAAAATCTATTTCAGTTTTTGGTTCACTTCCTACGTAAGTGGACATGAGATTTACCACTATGTTATCGAACTAAGAAACCATAAACATTGACTCAATTGATAGCTACTTTTTCCACAATGCAACCGCGACTTTGTTTTCTCATTTCAGCTTTCAGCTGCATGATGTGCCATATATGGCACAAAGCTATTTTCTTCAAAAAAATTTCCATGTAAAGACTTACCTTATTCATTTCACTTGTATACTTATTTAGATATGTTTTATTCATAAGAGTATTTTTAGTTCTAATAAATTTTAGGTTTTTATTAGTTTACATAGGGTGTAAATATCGAATATATGGGGACTGGAAACAAAAACGGTCTTGTGGCATTGTGTCGAGCTAATGAAGATTTCCCTTCATTTTTTTCATTCCATTGCATTATGCATCAACAAGTTTTGTGTTCAAAAGTTTTAAAACACGGAGGAAATTATGGGCATTGCAACAAAAATTGTGAATTCCTTCCGTGCACGTAGCTTGCAACGACGGCTGTTTAAGTTGCAATTGGAAGATAGGGAGTCAGCTGAACACACTGATTTAGTTCTTCACGCGGACGTCAGGTGGTTGAGTCGCGGAAAAATCCTAAAAAGTTTTGAAGAATTATTACCCGAAATAACAGCTTTTCTAGACGAAAGAGGTGATGACACTCAGATGTTGAAAAACGAAAAATGGCTGACTGATTTGGCATTTTTGACTGACATCACTTAATCACCATTAACTTGGATCTTCAAGGCAAAGGAAAAACTATTATTGAGATGATTAGCGCAGTAAACTCATTCAAAACTAAATTGCAACTTATGATAGATCAACTGAAAAGAAGGGATCTCAACCATTTTCCGTCTTTGAAAGCAAGGATTCCTCAGTTGAATTATGATACGTATGAGGCTGAATCATCAAATATTTTGGGACAATTTGAAATGCGTTTGTCTGATTGCAGTAAATTGGTAAATATAGCATCATTTATGAGTTATCCTTTTTCATGTAACAACATTGAGGAATTAGCTACTGAAATAGCAAGTCAGTTTAATATGAACTCATGTTCTGTTGAAAATGAGTTGGTGCAGATTATATCAGATATACATCTCAAAGCTACAGCATCTGATACAAATTTCTGGTGTTTTATATCCGAAGATAAATATCCAAATTCAAGGCAAATCGCCCTTCAACTGACGACAATGTTTGGGTCAACTTAGTTGTGCGAGTCTGCATTTTCTGAAATGAAGATAATTAAGTCAAAATATCGCAACCGACTAACTGACTATCATATGTCATCATGCTTGCGATTAGCACTCTGTGGTTACGTACCATCTTATGAAAAGTATGCTGAGGGCATGCAGTGCCACGCTTCAACGTCCAAAGTCACTCCTTAGTTAAGTTTAACACCATATGTAACTTTTTTGTTTTGTAACAACCCATAAACTCGCAATTTTGAATAACTATGAGTTTTTTTCATTGATATAGAAAAAACCTAACTAAACCTAACCCAAACCTTCACTAAAATAATGTATATTGTGCGGAAAGCTAATATCTATATATGCTAAGGTACACCCTATCTAGGTAGGTAGGCTTTATCGAGTATGTACGACAACTTTAAACCAATGACAAATACAGATATCATTTAGGACAGGCAACAAATGTCAAATTACGATTTAGCAAGCCTCATTTATGGTTATACATTTTGAAGTGCCTGCTGAAAAAAGACTACTATATAATCTCATCAATGACAACTTGCGAAATTGTCTCTTTATGTGTATACACATTGAAGAATTTTTATTCAAGGAATATTCAACCAACTCCTCCAGGGAAGGATATTTAACATTCTACGGAAGGTTGAATATTGTTCCTTGAATAAAAAAATTCTTCAATGTATATACTACTATATATGACCACAATTTTTTGCTTTCCAAAAATTCAACGTTTCATTACTTCTAACGAAGTAGAGACCATATAAAAAGTTATTTATTCGGAGAAACAGACCTGTATAATCCTCTTAATTTTACTTTCAGCTCACACTGGAGGGCCTAGTCTTACTACTCTCGTGCACCAATGCTTAGGCGCGCCATTAGACAAATCAGAACAGTTTTCTAATTGGGATAAAAGACCTCTGAGAACTAGTCAGCTGATATATGCAGCCTTAGATGCATATTGCTTGATAGAAGTCTATGATGTATTGAAAAGGTGTTGTGAATATGTTGGTTTTCCGTTTGAAGAAACCTGCTATAATATAATGACCAATGGAAAAATACCGAAAAGTAAACAGAAGAAATCTAAAAAGGTAAAAATAAAAAAAAACAATCCTGATACGAACTATAATGTGCGCAAATAATTTTGGATATTGGGAGTATGTCGATGTCGTCAAGGAATGATTGTTCTCTCAGTAAGAAAGAATGAATGCTGTCATTAGACTAAAGAGTAGGAATATTCGATTTTATTTTTAATTTCTTAGCATAAAATTATCTTATTATACTTCGCCAATTTCACCATCTAATCCTGATAATTGTTATTTCATTTGGATATTATATATACTTAATTTGTACCTATCTTTAACCGGGGTCAGCATGGTAAAAATAGGTACAACTGCATGGTGGGTCATAATTACCTGTATTTTATACCGTATCTGATTTTTACCATTTCAATGACATTTAGAGCAAATTTGTGTTGAACTTGAAGAATAGTTCTTAAATTATGATATTTTGGAGATGAAATAAAAAATTAAGTTATATAACAATCTTTTATATATTTAAGAAGTCAGTACAAAATTTACAACAAAAAATTCAATTTCTAGAAACTCATCAATAGAAAAACAAAAAATGAGTAATTAATACTTATTCTTAACTTTTTGAAAGGACAAATGTGAGATCTTTGAAAAAGTATGTACCTATATGTAAAAATTATAAAGAATCTCAGTGTTAATCACTATTAGCACCGTTATCTACGCAACCGCCACAGAAAGAAAATATATGTTCAGGGCAGATGAATTTTTTGCATCTTTGACAGGTTTGATAGTTTTCCTCTCTCTTTCAGCGGAACAAGTCTGGCATCGTTTACGAATGCAAGATAAGAGCAAGACCTAAGTTTTCAAGAATTTACGCCGTTTCAGATTTTGTAAATGAGCGTTCTCTTTATACATTATATATGCATATTCAACATAGCGTAAAACATTGTCAAAGGCCATTTTTTTTTAAGTTCCGGCAAACATTGTAGGTATAACAGTTCGTCAGCGACATCTACCCCACCCTTTGTCACATTCTGAAATGTATTTATTTCTGGCTTTTTCTTTTCTTTAGAGAACTCTTCAATTTATCCGTCGTGATGTAAAGATGACATAAGTAGGACCACTTTATTTATTTTGGGAATGTGGGAGACAATCCCAACATCAAAAGTTGACGAATATATTTCTTTTCCCCGTGTTCGTGTAAACTCAGGTGGAATCTGCCTTTTATTTTTGTGAATAGTACCTATACTTGTCAATGTATTATCCTTGAGTAAGTGCTCACTACTGGCAAACCAGTTGTCAAACGTTATATTGCGATTCGTTTTTGAAACAGGCTGAACAATACGATCAACGACATCAAATGGTTTATTGCTTTTATCATAAGGTCCATCAGGTGATTATCTTCAACCCGTATGTTGCCGGCTTTGAAGGAATGTACTGTCTAAATTGACGCCTTCGAAACGCTATAAGCATTTCATCGATCTTTAGGTACTCTCCTGGCTTGTAAGCATTTTGACAGTTACTAACAAACGCATCAAAAAGGTCTCGAATCGGGGCTAAATTATCAAGTGATTCCCTATCATCCTGGGTAACCAGGTCATCGAACTAAATACAACTCTGTATGAAATGGAATCGTCGTTGTGACATAGTCAAACGAAAAATTTATATTCAATTGTACTTCAGCTGTAAAAAAAGTCCAAAGAATGCCAACAGTTCACTATGATCACATTCTTTCATGTAGCTGTTCTTTGTAGCGTCTTGACAGTCTGATATCTTTACTCTGATTCGTGAATTTGTATGTCTGAAAATAGCGTCCAACCTTTCATTACCGTAAAAAATGTTCCAGCACCCCGTTTCAGATTTAGCACATCCAGCTCCAGACTGAACTCCTGGTGCAAAAGTAAAAATATTCTCTGAACAGATACGAACATTTTGTCTAAAAGGTTGTTTGCGACATAGTGTACCATCTTTACCTGAATAAGTTGAAATCAGTACCTCACGATCCGATGTTTCTGCATCCAATAAATTGTGCTGATTAGATCTAGGTACGGAAAAATACATTTGACGTTGGACGACACTCAAAGATACATCACCATCATCATTGTCTGTTGCCTCTTACTCGGTATCACTTTGTTGAGAACGCTCGCTAACGTGATCATCTTCCTCGTTTCCGAAGAATTTTCACCATCTTCTAATATTGACGCCTTTCGCGTTCCTCTTTATTCATTATTCAAATATAACCAAAAATAACAAAATATAATGTAATATACTTAATGTCGGTACAAATAAGTAAATGAAATAATCGAATAATGAACTCAACGTAATTGGCACGATATGCTATCATCGAGTGTACAGTTGTCATGTTTACCTTTTTGCTGTTTGACCACGTCCATCCTGTGCAGGCGCACACCGTCTAAGTTGACATAAGAAACGAGGGAGACGAGCACTAACTGCAGCTACTGAGAAGCGTAGTAACGTTACACTATTATTTTCTTAAATACCCGCATTTAAAAACATCACGGGTCATTATGAACCATCCTAGCAGACGCCGGGTAAAAAAATCAATATCCCTTACTTTTTGTGAATAGTATAGAAGTAGAAATAAAACAGAGCATCAATAAATTCTGAAAAATACTGTTATACACTCAATTCAATCATTTCTTTCTCTGAATTGCCAATGCTTGACTATTTATAAGGCTGATCAAATCAGCGTGGACATTATTAAAAAGTATGAAAACTTCGCTTCTTGTGTTTGCGTGAAACTTGGTGTAGAGATTTATATATTAACTTCATAAAGTTTCATAATTTCTCTGTTGTCTCAAATTTCTATCGATCCAATTTGAAGGGTGGTGATGTTGGAATTTGGTGTCAGAATACAATCAACGTTCAACCAATTGATATAAGAGCAGTTCGAGATTTGTGGTGTATCTTTCAAAAATAATAAAATCCGAACAATAATTCTTAGTTGTTATAGATCTTGTATAGACACATCCTTTGACAAATTTTGTGAACGTTTGATTCATACTCTGGAATATTTGTACACTCCAAAAGTGAAGGGTTACTTCAATGTGGATTTACTCAAGAAAATATAAATATCTCAATTATATTTTATTACGTTTTAATTTAGTCAATATGGTTCATGAAGGGACTTGACAACATGTTAAACTACATATTTTCAAATCTATATCACTCAAGAGCTGATGTTGTGGACCCTCATCGGTCTGATCATAGAATTCTTCTGTTAGTTTTGAAACCACATAAGCATTGTAGTAACCTGATTGAGTACAAAAGAGATAACTTGCCTCAAGTCATGAAAGATTTTATGTTGATATTTCTGAGTAGGACTGGTCCAGTGTCTATGAACTGGAAGATGCAAATGAGAATTTCAAAGCCTTTCTGGATATTTTGATGCATTGTTTCACTCTTACTTTCTTCTATAAAAGGGAAGGTAATGGTTGGATGAATTGTATAATCAGAAGGTCTAGTAAGGGGCTCAGAGAATTGTACATTTTGCTGAAGCAATTACCTGAGCTCAGAGAATTTTATCTTGCCTCAAAGAGACAACACTCACTCATGATTCAGTTTACCAAGTGAGAATATTATCAAAATGTAATTGCTTCATCAGGGAATCAAATTATCATCTTGGAATATTGTACAGATCAGGGGAAGGGGTGATAAAATCATTTCCCTTGCTCCAAATATGGCACAGAAGTTCAATGAATTTTCCATAGAAGCGCCATGAAGCTTGTCAAGCCAAATATCCGTTTAGAGGTACATTGATAATATTAAGATCAGAAATGGACCCATTTGATGAAGAAGAGTTGTTTTCATTAAGAGATAGAAAATTTAAGTCTGATTTGCTTCTGAACTTTCTGGATTGGCTAAAAATTCTGTAAGGAGTCACTTTGGTTTTCTACCTAGACTGGAAACGAATGCTGCGATATACGCTTTAGTTGAGGACGTTATAAATTGTATTGAATCAGGTCTCTGATCAGTAGCTGTTTTTTTGGATCTGGGTAGGGCTTTTGACCTCGTCATATATGCAATTCTCTTCGAAAAGGCCAATAAATGTGAGGTTCGAGGTAATCTTTCTTAGTGGTTAGCCAGTTACTTGCCAAAACGACAACTCGTACCTATTAACTATACAGAAGGCCAGATAAGGAAAAAATTAAACTGGGGTTTGTTAAGCTAAAATATAGGCGTGTCTCAAGGTTCAATATTGGTACCCTTATTATTTCTCTTATATATAAATGACATTGAAATTGAACTAGATTGCAAGATTTCTTCTATGCAGATGATGCGACAGCGCTTGTTGCCGATAATGACGATGGTATGACAGAGGGTTCGTCTGAATACTACCCTATTATATCAATGCTTTAAATATCACTTAAAATAATTGACGTCAATGCAGCCATTAACATTACTAAGATGGCCAGGGCAGTTTTATTAAATTCCTGGGTCTTTATATAGATGGTAATCTAAATTGGAAGGACCATTGTGCTTGTGTATCATCTAAGCTAACCCTATATGTTATTTCATGAGAAACCTTAGGAAGGACTTAACAGTAAGTCAGCTCAAGTCTGTATATCATGCTCAGGTTGTATCAAGGCTGAGATGGGAGGTCTTGTTCTGGGGGGATCTCTGATTAAGCTGGTGAAGCGTTTCGTAGTCAAAAGAAGATAATAACTTGTATGTTATGTGTTTCACAGACTACCTCGTGTCAAGTACTCTTTAAATTTTTTAAGATTCTTACTTTACCATTGATCTGTATACTAGAAATGGAGACAGTGGTATTTATGCCCAATTGAATCTTGCCACCTTTATTGATGACAATCATGTTTTACATTGGACGACTATCTCCCCATGATTTAATAATTTAGGAAGTATTGCATAATATTAATAGAGTTTATATAAGTGAAAATTTATAATCTTGATATGATTTTTTATGAATATTTTTCATTAAAATTACTACCCACTCCTCCAGTGTGATGCAATTTCGAATATTAAATTTTTCTAGACTAAACTATATATTCTAGGACGAGCAGAAGGTAATTGATATTCCTCAGCCAAATAGTCCCATACAGGAAGAGATTACAGCAGAAAATATAAGACTTGTCTGTGATACTATGTTGCAAGGTCTTGGAAAAAAACTTCGACGTTGCGGAATAGATACAATCATATTGGAAAATAATCAGGACCATATGGAGTGTGTTCGTATAGCCTTAAATGAAAGAAGGTTCGTTTTGACCAGAGGAGCTGTGTTCAATAAGGTAAAGAAATAAAATAATCTGGTCATACTAGTCATACTTTAATATTATATTTACGAATTGCAGTTATTTGGCAATTTGTGTGCTGGTTATTGTTACAAGGTGCTGAGTGATGACATAGAGATTCAACTCAAAGAAGTTCTGGATTATTATCATATCAAAGTGACTAAGAATCATGTTTTTAGTAGATGTCAAGTAAGTAAATAAAAAGATTGGTAATGTACTATTTCTTTCCTAAAGATGTTTAAGTTATAAACAATTACTCTCTTTTGTAAGTTCTTTGATATTGAATTTTTCAAAACTGATTTTATAGTTTGGAACACATTAACTTTCTAAGTTTTGATTACAAACATAACTTTATTCACGATGCAAAATGGAGTTGAACGGAAAATCAGAAAGTTTTTGAAGTATTTTTTTAACACTTGAATTAAAACATGTATAAGCAAACACCTGTAGTTTTCAAAACCTGAAGTTACTGGTCTAGGCTTTGTGGGAGCTTGGTTATTCATTTCAAGTTCATACGCCACAAAAGCCAGACAAGTAGAAGAAGAAATTTGGTTCATCACCGATGCGCAGCTATCCTTATAGCATTTATGCTGGGAAGAGCAATGATAGAGCTTCAGTTTCTGCTTCAGAAAAAAATCCAACATCTGCTGAAGCTTTGGTCTGACCTTTACCAGCCTCCATGGTTCAGGGCCTTTTGTATCATATTCAGTTGATATGTAAGCAGAAATTTAAGACAAGATTTGAAGAAATCTTTCAATTTAATTCGAATAAATTTTGAATATCTTAAAAAATTAACAATTTTATTCATTTTTCTACTAGTTCTGTAATGGAAACAGCTTTGTGAAGGTATCCCGAGCTACTATGAAGATGATGGCATCCCAGAATAGTCCGCCACGCTTCAATCCTCCTCCAGCGTGTTTTATGGACGAGGCAACTGGGTTTTCTAGCGACGAAGATTATGATGATGATGAACCTGGTCGGCCAATATCTGCGTCTACCAATAGAAAATGGGATTTGTGTAAGAATTAAAGTTCTTAAAATTTTAATTTATTTGTCGAGCATTGTAGGGGATTTTTGTATTTATTGCTCTTTTGACGAATTTTAAAATGAAATTCACCTCAATAAGTGATACATATCAGGTCCTAGAAAATTTTCAGATGTTGTGTTTGGTTTAAACTATTATCTTTGGTCTTGTGGGGGATTCAGTAAATTGGAGCTTAGAGGGCTCGACTTATAATTATGTACTGAAAAGGGTTTCCAGAATTCGATATGCTTGGGCATCCAGTTAAAAAAACACCTACTCAAAAATATTTTATCTTCATCAGATCAGTGGGGAATTTTCAAGATAATGGGTCATATAAAAAAACAAAATTTTTATGGAAGTTTAAGGTTTGATGATAAATTAATTTCAGATCCTGATGAGAAGATTGATGTGGGGCTTTGCCAGACTCGTTGTGGTGTACAGATACAAATGGCTAGCATACCAGATGACATTCTGAATAGCATAGACATATTTTATATATGCGAAGATTGTGGTAAAGTTTACTGGGATGGAAGCCATTATGGAAAAGTGGTTCATGGGGCACTTCATAACATCGTCCAATGTTAGATTCAGTTATGAAGGATATTTACTATTACTTCAATGTTATGAAAGATTTTTAATAATAAACTATATGAACATTCTGTTTTATTATAACTTCAAATAACGAAATTTCATTATGTACTTTTACTATAACTCGTGTTTCAAATAAAAATATTTTTCATTTAAATGTTTGGTTTAACTTGACTGATGCATTCTTCCTCACCATGAACTATAAAATTCAAAAATCACCATGTTAGTAATTGTTTTGATATTGAACTTTGTATCTGGTTATGATGCAATTACATAGGGATCATGAGTTAATTAATGAATAAGCTATATTTTCTATGGTTTCTATTTCTGTCATAAATATTTTTAGGTTGTCAAAATATGTCAAGTTCAATTTCAATATGTCAAGTTGATTATTTTTACTCTCATATGTCGACTTCTTAGCAGGATGTAGTTATCCAAAAGTTTTCTGTTATCTGAAGAATGTTTTTGTGTTCAAAAAAAAATAAAAGAAAAAATTAACATGTTTGGCTAGTGCTATACATCGAATGATCGCAATTTTTTTCTGTGTTGATATGATATCGTTCTCTTTTTAAAGCATTATTGGAATTTTTTATAGTTGAGTCATGGATGAAGGCACGCAAGCAAAAAATTCTGAAGAGGAAGCCTCTGCAGTGTGCTCTCCAAGGCCTCTAGCATTCACAATAGACTTTGGAAAGGGGAAAAGTGTAGATCTTCAACGACATAAAACATTAGTGGAAAAATATAAAAACAGACACAAAAGAGGACAGTCCCTATCTAAAATTGAAACGAAAACTGAAAATACAATTCAGAAAAAACATCCATCAAGCGGAAATTTACCTAGAAAATCTAGTTTTCAGTCAGACGGATATTTTTCAAGTGATGAAAAGAGTGATAAGAGTAAAACTTCCAAGGGATCCTTGAAAAGAGATCTATCCCTTCAACTGAAGAACGTGTGTATGAACAAAATGAGTCAGTCCTTTCCAAGTTCAATTTTAAGTGACATTATCAGTCCAGAAATTGAAATTAAGGATATATCAAGTCCTGAATTAGACTTAATCAGTCCCTTGACTCCCGACCGTCACGAGGAATTAACTTTAAGCTCAAATAATAAAAAAGTTAATTTTTCTCAACAATCTAGTCTTGAAAGTGCAACTCAAAATGAACTTCAAATAATTGATTTAGAAGATGAAAATTTTGTAGATGGAGCAGAGTTTGATTTCGACAGATCTGACACTGTGAGTGATACTGGTACATATACTTTAGATGCAGATAACTATTCAGAAGCTCAAAAATTGAGAATGAGTATTGATAGAGAGTTTAAAATTGAGCATATATCAGGTATTGAAAAAACACAAGAATACATAAGAAGTCTCTCAAGTAGTAATAAATACTTACATAGTAACTCAAAAGGTAAGTCTCTAAACTTGGAAATAGATGTTTCTGAACCTTATAATAAGGCTAAACTGAATTTAAATATTCCTAAGACACAAAGTAAGTTACAAGTTGATAATGATAAAACATTGTCTCCAATATTATCTCCAACACAGAATTTATCTATAACGGAAACTGTTAGCTCTAAAAAATCTAATGAATTTGAAAATCTAAACCAGACATATTCTAAAATTATTGAGCCTAGTGAAAAATCAAAGAGAAATGGTCTAGAAGAACTCGTAGATCATGGCAGTGTAATTTCTGTTACTTCAAGTGGTGTTTTTAGATCTCATAAAGAACCTCTAATCAAACCTACCCGAAAATTGAGTTTAACAAAATCTGAAATTCAGGTTGAAGCATATGTTGATCAGAATGTCAAAACAGAACAGGCATCTAAACCATTTAGTTATAAGAGAGTAGTTACCCCAAAACTTTCAGCCAACGTTATTAATGTTCAAAATATTTCAATTAAAAGCAAGGATATGGAGGATGATAATTCTGATGTCGAGGAAGGAAGAGATGAAAATATTGTTTATCTTCCACCTGCAGTAGGAGGTATTTCTGGAAAAAATTCACCAACGAAAATTCCTTCTCCGATTCATACTTTGTCGAGACCTAGAAGCAGAAACAGTTTTAGTTCTCAGAATGTAGACTTATCTGATAGTAGTATAGAAACAGAGTCATACCTTAAATCAACTCAGAGTTGCATAAATTCACTTCAAAAACGTCTTTCTTTGGATAGCGACCAAGACAGCGACTTCGATAACAAATATGGAGTTGCTTTAAACAACACTGCACAGAGTTTATTGAAACAAAAAGCATCACATACTCGTCATAATTCCTTAGAAGGGAGAGCTATAAAAATTTCAAACAAATTGGAGCATTTTCAAACGAAGAATTTGCAAGGTATTGATCAAACATATATGAATAAGTTTAATCAATGTAGCGCTACCCAGGTGATGCAGAAAATACAGAATTCGCCTAACAACAGCCCAATACGGAGGTCAAGTAGTTTTTCCATGAAAAATCAAATCAATTTGAGTAATAAAAACGTCAATGTTCAAAAAGAACTCAACTATAATGATTTGATGCAGAGAAGCACATCTTCATCTTATGTCAAATCTGTAACTCCTCAAAAACCTAGTATGATCCTTGATCACCCTAAAATAGATAGAAATAAATTTGGTGACACTGAATCCAGTTCTGAAGAAGACTTTGAGAAAAATCTGTCAAAGAAGAAAGACACTTCGTTAACTAATACGAGATACAATCGCGCTTTTAGTTTACGAAGGGGTCGATTAGAATCAGAATCTTCAAATTCATCGCTCAAATGCCCTAATACACCAGAAGTTCGAAGAAAATTCCTTCCTGAACGGCCAGAACGTGCAATATCAGTAGATAGAAAACCTATTAGAACCCCCGATGTGCAAAGTAGATATATGACTAACATCACAAAGAAGGTTAGTTCACCTAAGTTGAATATTCCGAAAAATGTGCCAAAAACTTTGTCGTTGACCCCCAAGCAAATCGCACCCAAGTCTCAAGTTATGTCAAGGACAGACAGTGGAAGGTTCAGTATGAGGACAAGTAAAGGATCTGAAATGCAAAAGGTTTCGAAAAAAGATTCTTCAGGTAAGTTTATTATGGTTGTTTTCTCTGCTAACTATATTATTGTAATAATAACTTTATTTCATTCATAGGATACATCCTAATATACATATAATTTCAAATGTTGTTTAGCCCAAAAAATAACAATATGTATTCAAAAAAAAAGAAGAAAGAAAGAAAAACATACAATTACTGATACTAATAACACATTGCTCTTATATGATCAATTTCAATTCATTTGGCAGTGCGTTGAAATCTTGCAGACCCTTGTACACCTTTTGGGACGCAGAAAGTCTGTATTTTGGTAGATGAAAGTAATTTTCTTGTCTTGTACTGTATGCATGAGTAGAGCCTCTGTAAACGATTAGATCAGCAAGATAAGATGGCAAGAGGTTGTTGATAATCTTAAAAACGAATATTATCGCTGATCTGTAGTATCTTTGTGGCACAGACAACCATCCCAATGCAAAGATCATAAATGATATGGGTGTAAATCGGTTACAACCTAAGATGACTCTCATTCCCCTATTTTGGAGTTTCTGCAGCCTCAGCATTTTATTCTTATCAAAACTGTACAACAAGGTATTACAATAATCAAAATGTGGCTGCAGTATAGTGTTATAGACTGTTACCTTGGCCGTTGTACTCAAATGTCCTGGAATTCGGATGAAAAAGTAAAGCTTTTTTTGAGATCTTCTTAGTTATGTATTTGAAGTGTGCATCAAGGTTTAAACTATTATCCAACACAAACCCAAGGTACTTAAACTCTTTTACAAATTCAATGGCCTCACCATCAATAGAAAGTGAACAATTATCAAGATTTATTTGTCTGTATCTAAATGGTGTAGTTAGAATCATTGCTTTAGTTTTCAAAACATTCAATTTAAGTCCATTGGCTGCAAAATAGTTAGAGATCGTCTTCAAGTTCTTGTCTGATACATCGTTGATATATAACAAAAAGAGTAACGGCCCTAGTACACTCCCCTGTGGCACACCATATTATCGGTGCAGAGTAAGCATCCTGAAATCTAGTAATCTGTTTTCGATCATTTAAACAATCCTCAAACCATTTCAATACTACGCCATCTATACTAATCGCTTTCATCTTTCGTATCAACTTCTTTCTATCAAGAGTTTCAAAAGCCCTACGTAAGTCTAGGAAAACAACAACAACAAACTAACCATTGTCAATGAACTGTTTGTTTACTCATAAGGTTGTTGTTAGTGCCCAAATATTCCATGAGTTGCTTGTACACTGCTAATTCTAAAACCTTTTCAATGCATGGTAGAGTATTTATGGGTCGAAACTCATCAAACTTATTTGTACCTTTAACCTTCGGTATTGGCACGATAGTGCTTGTTTCTAATTTACCTGGAAATCTGCCATACTCCAGAGATATATTTATGAAATGCAGAATGACATGTCCTATAACTCCAAAAGTTCCCCTCAAAAGCTTTGCATTAAAAGCCTCACAGCTCGACTTACTTTTGATGCTATTAACAATACATTTGACAACGTTCTGGCAATGTCCAACAAAATTAATCGAGCCCACTATTAATTCAAGACTTTCTTCCAAATAATTATTAAACAAATTAGCCACTTTAATGGGTTTTCTTACAGCATTAATACGGCCATCAATAACAAAATCTACACCATCAGCACAATTCCGAGGCACACAACCACTACCGATGATCGATTTAATAGTTCTCCACCTTAACTTGGGATTTCCCGAACTCATATCAATTTTATTGAAATAATAATCACGCTTTTTCCTTCCTAACATCTGAAGTGTAGTATTTCTTGCCATTTCATAAGTATTCCAATTGTCAGTTTTATTTTCTCTAAACCCAACTTCGCTCAAATTTTGACTTCAGAATCATACCATGGAAGTTTAGTAGAGGTAACAGCTTTACCAGATTGAAGAGGATTATTATATTCTTCTTCCTGCACGGCGCCCTTATGGGCAGCACTCTGCCGTGTTTTGTTATTTTGTTATTAGTCTTGCAAAAACTTTTTAATGAAGTTTGCAAGACTTTTGTAGAGGGTTCCTGGATCATCCAGGCGCTAGGTGTTTCAGCGCCCAAGGTATTCAGTCTGGTCACTTCATGAGCGGGACATTCGAAGAGGATGTGTTCCGTTGTTTCTTCATTTTCTAGGCAACCACGGCACTGTGGCTTCTGATAGTCTCATGACGTGTAGGTGTTTATTGAGTTGGTGTCCCGTCAATAGGCCAACTACCATCCTAACAGACTTTTTATCGAGGGACAATAGTTCATATACCCTCTTCTTTGATTGCGGCCCCTTTATGAGCCTTTCTGACTGTCTCAGTCCTGAGATGCCTGCCCAATAGTTCAGGGCCTCAGTGGTGTTCCAGTTTCGAAAGAAGGAGAGCATGTGGGTGCACGGGATGGTCAGAATAGGTTCTGGTCCCTTAGGCTTACAGCTGTTGCCTTTTTGGCATGGCTGTCTGCGTTCTCATTTCCTTCGATGCCCTGATATTCTGTATTGTATTTGTCAACTAATTCGGATGTAACCTTCATATTAATCAGATATCCAAGGACGTTCTGGGTGTCAAAAGCATATGTAGATGTATGCGTCTCTGTAGTTCCTGTGTAGGTTTTCCTGTACACACAGGAAATGGCAAATATTTATTTATTTATTTATTTTATTTATTAATACAAGCTCAACAGGATTACTCCGAATTACAGAGCAGAACAAGTATAGAAAAATTTGCTTCAAACAAAAAACAGATTAAAGAACATTCCAAAACAATAATGACAGAACGCATTGAAAATATAAACTCAAACAATAGAAATACACATCACATAATCAAAACAATTTAAGTGTGTGAATTAAGTTTTGCTAATAGGTTTCTTTTGAATGTAGCTTGAGAATGACTGATATCAACCAAAGAGGCCTCTGTGTTGAAATAGTGACAGCTTCGGTTGTTGGGTGGATTGAAGAAAACATCCGTAACAGCTCCCACGACATAAAAAGTGATATTGCTCCTGCCTGTGAGTCTCGGTACCAAAAACTTCAGTCTGTCAAGCAGACACATGAAAATACGCAGCACAAATATTTCTTCTTATATTTCTGCGTCTGTTACGGTGACATAGTCTCCTAGAGCAATCGTAATGTTTGCCCTTGGGCCGTGGACTCCGATGCTTGCACCCATCCCGGTTTTGAACCCGTCTGTAAACCTGGTGGGGCCCTGTAGGATGGGTTAGGCGTGGGGTATGCATCAAATTTCTTTTGGTGAATGACGACCTTGAAGGGGTTCGTCAAAGTGTTAGGTGGCTCTCACTTCATCTCCTCTTGTGAGAAACTCAGGTCGCAGTTCTCTAATTTTGTTAAGGGATGTAGAGTGTTCAGAAGTTGGATTTCTGTCCTTCCACATATCTCCTACCTACAGTCTCGAAGAGGTACTCATGGCCTCCTCCACCACTATTTGTGGTGGAGGGACGCCCAGTAGACACTCCATAGAGGATGTGGGCGTGGATCTCAAGGCTCTCGTGACTGCTAAACATGCTTGCCTTTGGATCTTGTTTATTTTGTTCCGTTTCATCTCCTTGTCCAGTGCAGACCACCATACGATGGCCGCATAGGTCATGGGCAGTCTTATCACTGTCGTGTATAACCCATATATTATGTTTGATTTGAGTCCCCATCTAGGGCCGAATAATCTCCGGTAGGCGCAGAGTGTGTTTTGCGTTTTTAGCGCTTGTTTTTCAATGTGATTTTCCTAATTTAGTTTGGTGTCAAGCATCACACCTACATTTATATATTATCATATTTAAATCATTTAATCGACCTAGACTAGACCATTAATTTCAGAAAATTTTATATAATTGCTATTTTTCATTTGAATCAATGAAAATAATTTATTTTCAGCGAAAAAATCAGGGGGGCGCAGCAATTCATCTTTAACAAGCAGGGAAGTGGATTTTCAAAATTGGAAACGACGGAAAAGTTACGACCCAATCAAGGCAGCTGCGGAAGGCAAACGGAAAGAGATGGAGAAGAAACAAAATGTTATGACTCAAAGTTACAACGAAAAGAATTATACTTACGAGTGTGACAGTTCGCCATCTCACTCTAGTTCAGTCCATAGATCTCAAGTAAGTATATTTATAGTTACATTTGTGAATATTCTTATGTGATAGATGAAAATATTGAAGGTTGGATATTTTTCCACCCTTGCATTGCAATGAAGTCTTTGAAAATGCATGTTTTTCCTCTAGTAAATTTTGAGTAATGTTGAAATTATAAATTTGCATCCTCTACTTTCTAGAACTATAATACTTATTATTATTAACATTAATAATTCTTTGCATAGTTTCATAGAGTATAAGTGCAGAAAAGAATATATCCTTTCATTTAAAAAAATTCAATTTCTTCAAATTTGATGATGCTGCTAACAGTTTTCTGTTGTTGTTTGAGGTTGATTTGGAGCATTTGTCACCAATCAACCACTCTCAGTATCCTCCAACTCAAAATTCATCGTAGGGAAAGTGAGCTTAGTGATTGAAGAGATCTTTCGATTCTCTATTCAAATACATAGATTAAAATGTTCAGCTCAATTAATTCAGAACAATTTAGCGGTAGGTATTCTGATGATAACATTGAAGAAAAAGTACAGTAGAATCCGTTTATTATGACTCCGCCTATATTGACCAACCGATCATTATGACGTTAATACACTACGAAGTTTGGTTTTCATATGAAATTATTTATAATGAAGTCGAATATAATGACTTCCCTTACAGTGATAAGTCGCTTATTACGACCCATTTTTAATAAATTATGTCCGTTTATAATAACTTTCGGTAATACTCGTTTTTGTTTCGAATCTCAGTGAGTAATTGACACTTGAAGGGAGTTTGTTTTCCGTTTGTCGTTTGTGTTTTTCATTCTACTGTGAAAAAATGTCATCTCAACGCCGTAAAGCATCAACGATTGAGGAGAAAGAAGCAATAATATCAAATAACATATCAAAGTCTCAGTGTGGGGATCTCAATTTGAAGAAGCATCCAATGTGATGCCCAGAATACAAGCTGTCTCAGTGAATGATCCTTCGCTCCAACACAGAATCTTCCACTGAGACAGCTTGTCTTCTGGGCATCACATTGGATGTTTCTTTAAATTGGGGTCCCAATGAAACTTTGGCTGGTCGACTGTCATCTGTTATCTTCCTATTAAATAAGATGCACTATTTCAACTATTATATAGTGTTGTGCTTTGGGGCAATAGAATTTTTTCGGGTTCAGAGAAGGGCAGTTACAGTGGTAGCAGGAGCTGGATATCTGGATCATTGCAGGCCGATTTTCATACACTCTGAAATCATGCCACTGCCTTCTCTTTATATCTATTCGCAGATCATGTAGGTTCACTCAAATTTGGAAAGGTACTCTTCTCACGTAGATGTGCATTCATATCCTACTAGGTATGCAACCGATCTACTGTACCCGCGCTTCAGATCAACGAAGGCAACAACGAACTCTATTAACTTGAAGCTTTATAATAGACTGCCATCAGAGTGGAAATTGAAAAATGGCTTCGAGATTAGGAACGTGATTTGGTGCAGAAGAAGAAAAAGATTTTATTACTGGTTGATAATTGGCCTGCGCATGCAAATTTTACTAATTTAACGTTTATAACACTTGCTTTCCTACCGCCGAATACAACATCAGTACTACAGCCAATGGATCAGGGAATAATACGATCACTCAAAACGAATTTTAGAAAGAACCTTGTGCTCTTCTACAAAAATAACTGTGCTAGATGCAATTCTGATGGTTAATGATGCCTGGGATAGAATGTCACAAAGTATCATTCACAACTGTTTCAAACATCAAACCTATAAAATATCAAAATATGAATTTGATGAAAAATATGATGTTCCTTTATCTTTGTGGTGACGAAATTCAAATTCAGATTCTTTAGCTGTACCTGAAATATGGGAAGATTATGTTGACATCGATAGCGCCACCCCCACATCCGAAGAACCCACCGATGAAAATATCGCGCAAAACATTAATGCTAAAGAACAATTGTGATGTGATGGGGAGGAGGAAGTCGAGGAATAACCATTGCCTACCGCAGAAGAGGCATTAAAAGCTGCAGAATTATTATTACGATTTGTTCACAGCAATATTGGAAACGATAATTTGACCATGGCGTTGTCTGCTGTACACAATATGATTAGAGACTGTTTTTACAATAAAATGAAAAAAAAAAGCAGACAAAAAGTACAGATTACTTACATTAAAAAAATACTTATTATGTGCAATTTTTATTTTGATTTAATATGTATGTATACATGTATGTACTACATTTCTCTGGGAATCTTTCTCCTGTTTTTTTTTGTCAAAAATAAAAGAAAGTTAGGAATCAATAATCAAGCTAAACATTATAAAATAACATATTCAAGTAGAAAATTGAAAGACCTTTTCAAGAGAGTCTCAACCGAGTTTCCCGCATCCCTAACTCAATAAATTATAAGTTTGGGATGTTCATTGACATTGTGCTATTTACAAGGGGGAGGCAGCAGTTTTTTTAATTTTTTTTCATATAAAATAAACAGCGTCTATCGAAATTAAAAATATACAAAATATATTCGTCCTAATTATAAGTATCGAGCTTTGAGACGGTCAGAACTAATAGTTGATCAAAAGTATGAAGTGTCTCATCTAAAACACTGAAAGCAGTGTCTATTTTTGTGAATCTTAAAACATTTGAATAAAATACTTCTTTTATTCTACGAGAAACTCCTAAAACTTGAAAATGCTATCAAGATCACAGAAATATTGCAGCATTTAAAATGTCTCTATTAAAATTTATAACTACCAAGCAAGTTTTTTCTGATGCCTTTCAAGCATATTGAAATTCTAAGTTTCAAAGCAAATATATATATATATATATATATATATATATATATATATATATATATATATATATATATATATATATATATATATATATATATATATATATATATATATATATATATATATATATATATATATATATATATATATATATATATATATATATATATATATATATATATATATATATATATATATATATATATATATATATATATATATATATATATATATGTTATAGTGTCTTCCGCCTTCCGGTCCCCAACTTCCAGCCTCTTCTATTTTCCCAGTCTCCCGGTTGTAAATTTCTCTCTGACATAGCTTTTCATATTCCTGCTATCCATGTTGTTTTCGATCTTCCTCTTTTCCGTCTCTGTGTTGGTTTCCATTTCAAAGTTTGTTTGGGAATGCGTTCGTCGGTCATACGTTCTACATGACCGTACAATATTAGTTGCCTCCTTTCAACTTCTTCTATTATTGTCGTATCCACGGTCATCATTTCTCTTATCCTGTTGTTATTTATTCTTTCGAGTCTTGATTTTCCTGCAGCTCTTCGCCAAAAATCCATTTCTAGCGCAAATAATCTTTGTTCTAATGTCTTATTCAGTTGCCATGTCTCACACCCATACAGTACAATACTCTGAAATATGGAGCTATACAAAAGATGTTTTCTTTCCTTCGATATGTTCTTCGACCATAGTATTGAATTTAGGCACCCTATAACCTTCTTTCGTCCTTTCTCTTATTTCCTGTTCTGTGCGCCCGCTGTTTCTAATCTTTGTCCCTAAATAAATATATTCCTCGCATGCCTCTATCTTTTCACCCCCTTCCAGTTGTAAGTCTTCTTTATTTCCTCCTATACAAAGATATTTAGTTTTGTTTAGATTCACAGTTATTCCCCCAGTCCTTGTATTCCTGGAATAATTTTCGGGTCATGTCGTCGTCGCCCTGTGCAATGACCACTTGATCATCTACAAAATGTAGGGTGTACAGCGTGGAGTCTTCGTTTAAGGGCAGTCCCATTCCGCTGCAAAATCTTCTCCATTGTTTGAGGGCTTCATTAAGGAATATTTTAAACAATGTTGAGGAAAGGCAACACCCCTGTCTTAAGCCTTTTGTAACTTCGAAAGGTTGTGAGATTCTAGTACCCAGTTTAATTCTAGATGTTGCATGATGATAGAGTTGTTTTATCGCTTTGATGAGAGTGTTATTTATTGGAGATCTTTCTAATACTTGCCATAGCTTTTGGACAGGCACCGTATCATATGCTTTTGTGAGGTCAACGAACAGTAAATGTAATTCACCATTCGTTGCTACCTTTTTCTCATTTATCTGTACGATACTAAAAATGTGGTCGATGCAAGACCAAACCAAAATATGGATATAAATAAATAGAATTATAACCTTACTACAATTAACGTTTATATAAAAACATTAGTTTCTTTCAAGTCACTATATGTTGAATAATTTGGTATTCAGTATAAAAGTATATACTATTTATTTGAGAGAATGTATACTATTGCCCTCTCTTTTAATTTATTTCAATTCTTATTACTTTGCTTTATTATTTTATTAGGTGCCTTCTTTACTAAATAACAAGGTGGATGGCAACTTCTGACTATTGAAGCAATACCTGTATATTCATAATAAATTATGTAAGTTTATCAAAATACTCCAGAATTACATTTTTCAAATGTAAAATTATCTTCCAAATATAATGAAATTGTCCATTATTACATCAAATTTTCGAGGTACTCTTTGAAATTTTTATACAAGTATATTTCTGGAATATTTCATAAAATGCTTCCACAGAAACTTTCTTACTAACATTAGCTTCCACACAATCAACGCAACTAAAACCAAGTTATATGTTTCTTAGAAGTTTTAACACCTTGTCGTTAATCTATAATTTTTTTACATTAACACGCCTGTGCACTCACGTATAGCTAGAAACAAATGTATTATAGTTTGTGTCTTTCATTTGATATTCCTTGTTTTATCAAAAGGATGGAACATTGAATTGTTATACCCTGCCTGCCGAAAATTATTTCAATTGTAAAAAAGAAAAATAATACAACTCAATTATGACTTTATTTATTAATTTTAAAGAGATAGTAAGTATATCATGTGCAATTTGTTTATAAATTTAGTAGTGGTTAATTATTGAAGTTTTTTTAGAATTCGACTTTTTCATTGAAAAAAGGTTAGGTTAGGTTATGTTAGGCTTTTCTACTCCAGAAACCAGGATATTATGCTGTCAAATTAAGTGCAAATAGAAAAACCTAATTCACCAGTAATTGCAAATGCAGTGCTTATACACAAGTACTTTGTATACTTCAAAATACTCTTGTTTTAGTGCCATTTAACCCCTATAGGGTCAATTCATTCTTTATTTAAGGGAAAGCGGCATTTATAAGAGCAAAACGAATTTGTGAATATTTCAATCAAGAAAAAAATCATCTATGAAACGGGAGAATTAAAGTAATAAAGGAGAACTTGTGTACGATAGCAGTTTTCTAAAAGGGTTGTAATTGAATGTTCCATGCTCTTGAGTTTTTATATTTTTATATTCTGCTCTCTTCAATATGATTTTGGTTCCTCAGAGTTTTCATGGCACAGCCGCGATGGAGCAGCTGATAAGTTCTGAGGAAGAAGACATGACCCTTTCAGCGGATGAGGGCTTCAGTCCTCCTACTCCCAGCCCATGCGAGCTCAGTCCCGCACGAATGAGTCTAAGAAATAGCTGTAGGGAACGCATATTACACTAAGGTTCCCTGAAATAAGTTATGTTTATTAACTGAATTTTATGAATTTATCAGCTTTAAATAAGTATATTATATGGACCGGGAAAGAAGCTGAGCAAACAGAGCTTTAAAAAAACACTGACAAATTAAATTACAGGAAAATATTTACCATTTCATTAAGATCTTTGTTTCATCCTCTAAAACGAATATAGGCGAAATTGTCATTATGAAGTTAGCTTTCAATACAATCACCTTAAATACTCCCAATTTTCGTCACAAGATGTTACCAATTTCTTTCAATATTCTCAAAAATCTTATCAATCATTTGAATTAATGAAAAATAGAAACCATGAAAATCATTGAAAATAATTTAGTGGTGATGTTTTGCGAAGCTTCATTCCCTATTTATTTATTTATTGAATCTTTTATACGAAAATGCATATGGAAACTATTGATTTGGAGGCTTTATAGATGGATGTGTAAGTGATGATGTTTCCAAATAAATTTGTTTTCTTTTGATAAACTTAAATTAAGTCAAATTGAGATTAATTTATTTATAATTTGTGAAAGTATTTTTAAATTGATTTTGAAGTTTGAATAATATCCAGACAAATATAGTTTACTTAATTTTTTTTCGAATTGACTAGAGCATCGTATATGAATAAGATCATTCCATTGAAAAATAACGCAAAATTTTTGAAACACATTGATAATTTTATTTAATAAATTCGAATCATTGGAAATGAAAGTTTTTATTACAATTCCGTTATCTTTTGTTTACTAAATATATCCTATTCCATTTGCATTTGTACATAAACTGCCTCAATGTGGAAAAGTTTTTATTAAAATATCATTACTTACAATTATCCAATCATGTTATTGAGTATTAATGTTAAAACATCATGTTTATTTTTTATTACCTGATTGTGTATGTACTATTTATATTCATTGAAGTATTAGTCTTATTATACAAGCGCACAGTCCATTTTTTCTTCAATATTAGGAATGTAGAATATTGTTTGTAAATTGAGTTTAGTATATAAATATTTTCTTGGTTTTTATTTAATTTTTGAGAGTATGAGAAAGTTTTGAAAATTTTATATTCTTCTATCTGAGATAGTATCCACTAAAATCTTCAAGTGATTTAGATTACCAAGACAAGAGAGAAGAATTTTTATACACCTCGGAAAAATTGGAGAGCGTCATTAATTTGTTTTATTAATATAATTGGTGTCAATTGATTTCTGATTATTATATGATAATCATATAATATTCATTTAAACATGCATAACATATCATCTGACATTGATTGTTTCTAGTTAACTATTTTGAGCACTGGAATTCGAGATTGTGCAGCAATTTTCCCCTACTAAATCTGATAACTGATTGGATCAGATCCAAATTCTAATAATCCAAGAACTTGGGGTGACTGTTTTTGTCAAATCAACTAAATCAGATCGTCTATACGGTGTTGTTAGCTTCTCATGCACTTCATCATATAACTTTTCTGTTTCAAAAAGTAGTATAATTTAAATCTATCCAAATACGATCCACTGTCTTGAATCCAAACTCTTCAAAATATTCATAACCCACATTTTTCTGAAAGAATGAGATCATATTTCCCAAATTCATATAGGAAAATTTAGCAAATGAAGTAAGATGTTTATAATGGAAACAATTACACTTGTAAAGATTGTTACGAACAGAAAAGGTTCTGAGCCTGAGAAGAAATATGTGAAATTGGAATTATATAAACATTTATCCAAGTCATTTGGAAACAAGTAGACATCAAAATACAGGAAATTTGAAATAAACTTTAAAATATATCACAAAATCAAAAGTAAACCATAGCTACAGAAAAGAGGTACTACTTTTTTTCATCAAACCAACATCTCCACAGAAGAAACGCCTGAACAATTTATTTCGTTTCATGAAAAAGCGATCAAAAGTTTCGATGTATATGTATAAATTGAGAAATTATAGGGAAAACATCATAATGCGCTCGTTCTTAAAAAAAATTGAATTGTCGATTTAAGCGATTGTTCGATACTATATCTTTTTTCAATTTTCTTTTAAAGAATTAACAAGCAATATCTCATGAACAAAAAAGTGAATTATATATAATTGAACAAGTTATATGTTATATATGCTGCTAGTTGCGATTCGTCAATATTTTACCAATTCAATCCAAAGATATTTTTTATTAAGCCTAGTTTTGTCAAAACCTTTGTTATTGAAACTTAAAAAGTTGAAAGATTGTGTAATAAATTGTTGTTCCAGATATTCAAACTGGCTCGACTATTCTGAATTGAAATTATCTGTATTAGGAATCAAAAGTTATTGCCAAAAAAAACATGCATACTAGGAAATGTGCTTATGTAATTTTGTTCTGTAAATGTTTCGAACGATAAACGAAAAATGCTATACCCTACTTCGATTGAAAACGCTTCAAAGAAAAGAAATTTATTATCTTTACCTAGAAGAGGAGGATGGAATTTTTAACTCGATAGAAAAAATTAGCTGTTTTTCTGACTTGATGTGTAGTAAATTTCAACCTCGACAAGTATAATTCCTGATGTGCTGACTATGACTATTCTGAATCGTCATAGAGTATATAGTATATTCATATTTCCTTCACACCTAACTTTCATCCTTATTTGAGCGTTTTCAAATTTATTGAAAAAATATTGTTTTATGAACAAATATTTACCGAATCCCTTTTATATAATAAAATACAATTTTGTTATCAAATCATTCATTGAACTAGTCTATAAGGACGTGTTGATTCAAACAAAACATGAAAAAATTATCGGCCCACATTACTGATAACAATTCCAAATAGGCGAAAGATGTATCGCCATGTTCAATTTTCCATGTGAATTTTGATGAAATCCAAAGGTTTTATGGAAACCATGACATTCTAACGGTTCAAACATGTGAAAGCTTTAATTTTAATTTTTTTCATGCATTATTTCAGATCGTCTTACACTTTCTTATGATCTATGTTTGACTGATCGAATTCTTCGTCCAATTGTTGGTAAAACTATTGATTAATACATTACATTTGAAATGAAATATGTTATTTTTACATTAATTGTATTTTATGTTGCTTATATTTATATTGTATAGCTTTATATGAATAAATCCTCGAGTTATTCATCGTGCGATAATTTTTAATTCTTTTGCAAATATTTAAAGAACCCAAAAATAAGTGTGCAAAATCAAATCTTTATTTTTATACATTTTAGCTATGAACAAGTGGCTAAATGTTCCATATACCATCAAGCTTTTTCTTCAATTCCTGAATTTGCAATTCCTGTGCTCGAATTTTCATTTCAAGCTCCTGAATTCTTGATTGATTCTTAAATTTCAGCTTCATTATTTCTTCTTGTAGAGCAGATATTGTCTTGTGGTGTTCATTTATGGTCAGTTCCTGATTTTTCATTTTTTTCTTCCAAAAACTAACCCTGTCTTCTTCGTCAGAACTGTATAATATTGTTTCAATATCAGAGTCGGTTCTAGATCGTCTCTTGAAAACGATGGAATTATTATTAATTTCATTTTCGTCATCAGAGCTGTCGGAGGAAGAGCATTCATCAAAGTTTTCTTTCAGGTATTTCAACTTTGTATCCTATAAAAATAAATATTGAAAGTATGAACTCCAGCAATGGATTTGTCAAAAGGGGCGAATTTTAGAGGTTTCTGGGAAGCCATCAAATTTTTGTGTGATTATAAACGTAACAATACTCAAACAAATCACTTGTGAATTGAGAGTTTTAAACGTTAAACTTCATTTGGATACATTAAATGGTTCCAATTGCAATTTGCGAGTAGTAATATTGAGTCCTAAATTAGATTAATATAAATTAATACGCTCGGCGTATTAAAATAAATTCGAAATTTAATCAACCACAACACTGAACCAAGATCCAGCCTTATGGGAAATAAATGATACGACGAGAGACATTATTGTTAGAAATGGTTTTGAACAAAACAAATCGTGCAATATCACAAAAAGTGCAAGAATGCCCTGTTTGGCCTTCGGATCTTCTGAGAACAGGACACAATTTGACCATGAAGGTTTCTATGATTGGAAAAATGCAGAAGTTCGAGTAGCTCAACATGAAAACTCTCCAAATCATAAATCCTGTATTTTCGCCATAAGAGCTTGCGGTTTGATTCATGGTTGTAATCAGTCTTCACTAACTGCCCAAATAAACGAGGAAATTACTTACTGGAAGAACATTTTATGTAGGGTTGTTGCTGTAGTAAAATGATTGGCTTTAAGAGGTCTCGATTTTAGAGGAAGTAATGAAATATTTGGTGACTCACACAATCTAAATTACATAATGTTACTTGAATTAATAGCAGAGTTTGATCCGTTTTCAGCGAAACATATTGAAAGATATGCAAACCAAAGATCTGGAACTACTAACTACATATCAAAAACTGTCTGCAATGAATTCATTTATTTAATGGCTGAGAAAGTATTAAAATGCATTGGTGATGAGATAAAGAAAACAAAGTACTTTCCTTTAATTGTGGACTCTACACCGGATACACGTGGATCAACTCCTCTCGTGATTCTATATATTTTAGATACTGGACTACCATTTGAGAGATTTCTTAGATTTTTTCCTTCTGTAGGACACTAGGCTCAAGTAATGTAGAAGAGTTAAATATAAATTTCGAAGATTGTCGTGATCAGTCATATGATAATGCCTCGAACATTTCTGGAACTTACAACTTCCACCGACGATTCTTGTACAGAAGCTTGCCACTCCTTCATGTTGCTGCTTTCTTTGAAAAGTCAACAGAACTTTGGAAAAAACTGATTTACGAAATTTAGAAAAAGGCAAGACACTCAAGACTGTCGTTTAAGACCTAGGAGATTCGTTGAATGAAGTACTTAGATTTTGGAACATGATTGAAAACGAGACAGCCGAAAAACCTCTTCCAAGAAATTAATCAAATGGAATTCATGTGAATTTAGATTAGAAGAATTGGGTGATTAGAAAAACTTGAAACTGCATTTATAGTCGTATTTTGGAATCCTATTTTTGAAAGATTCGATAAAGTAAGAGCTCAAATTCAGACTCCATCTGCAGATGCACTAAATGTATCTGATCTTCATGGATCCCTTCTCGAGCGGAGCGAGAAAACTTCGATTATTTCGAAGAACGTGCAATTGATATGAGCCGAATAAAACAATTCTAGGGCGATATTAAGACTGAGAGGCAACATAACAGACGAAACATCAAATGACGAGACTTAAACAACTTCTGGAGAGTCTTTCAGGGTAAACACCTTTTTAGTCGTCATTGATCGACTGATAGTTGAATTAGAGATAAGATGTGATGCATACGTACACTTCAAGGAAAAAGTTTAATTTTTGATTAGAATGTGGGGGGTTTTAGTACAAGAAAGAACATACGAAAAAAGCTTATTCCTTTGTGCATTGTAATGACTTAGAGGACGATTTGGTTCAGGAATGTATACATTTTCATAGTCAAGTTTCCTCTAATAAGATTGCAGATAAATCTGAATCAACATCTTTAATCAGTCCCTCTGAATTTGGAATATCCAGTATCTGGGCATTATTTATCCAAACTAGGATATAGCTCTCCGTCCACAAATTGTTCTGGAGAAAGGAGTAAAGAATTACCAGAGATTTTCATTATCTCAAGAAAATCCCAATTCTTTGGCTCTTCTACACATAGAGGCCGACATAAGGAACGTCATAGATTATGACGAAGTAATAGATGATGTTTCCAATAAATAATAGCGTAAAAAGTGTAAATCATTCATTTGACACTTTTATTTTATGACATTGCATTCCACTTTTCAACAGCATATACCCCACCCACTTATATACTTACCTAGTATAGGTCTAGGTAGTTAATTACAACGATAAAAGGGCAACGCAACGTGAAAGGGCCTGTGTTCAAGAAAAGTATAAATACGGTACTGATAACTCCCAGAATGATTGTCCAATATCGAAGACATAAAAATTCTGAAAAGTACCTTAATCCATTTATCATATTCTTTTTGGAGAGCTAGTTCCATCATTTTATTTTCATTTTTGAACTGCACATTCTGATTTCCTGATAAGCTGATATAATTTGCCAATGAATACGTTGTGATGTTCTTGTTCAAAATTTGATTTATTTCATCCTCTGAAATAGTATCTTCGAAAACTTCTGTTCTTGTGTTTTCTTCTCTGAATGTTTCATTATCTTCTGGGCTTCCATCTTTGAATATAATGTCGATTAATGATTTATAAGACAGTGACATTTCTTGATCCCATTATGTAAGACAATATATTTACCTTCTGTAGTTTCTGTGAAGCAATTAATTTTTTTAACTGAATCTTTGGGTTGCTGTGTCACCATTATTTCTTTAGCAATAGCCGAAAAATTCAGCACGTGTTGAGTTTCTTCAAAGAAATCTTGACAAAGATTTACTGTTACTATCATACAAATATCTTCGTGACCAGAGAGAGCATTTTGAAATATTTGTGTTAACTTCGACTCTCTGAATGGAAGTAATCGATAATCTAATGCTTTTTGAGTATTTCTTACACCTAAAAGAATATTTAAAATGAGTCAATTAAATAGTCAGTTCTATCTGAATTCTTAGAAATTGAATTATTACTGTTCTTGTAAAGATGAGAATCAAGACTTCATCCTTTATCATTCAAGATAAAATTCATAATTAGGCAACGGAAATAAGTTAATAAAAACGTATATACGTTTACCTGCTATGCAACGCCCCAATACCATGAGTGAAATATTAATATTATTTGACTCTTTCAACCTTTCGCCAACATTCATAGTTTTCTTCGACCTTTCAACTCCTGCTAAGTCGCAAAAACTGAAGCGACTTACATAAAACTCCTCTTGAAAACTAGCATTAGCCTGAACAAGATTTATGGTGAAAATTGAATGAGATCTACTCGAATGATCATTTATTTTCGTTTTTGCATAATTCAAATGATGTAAGCCATATTGAAGCACTTGAAAGGCTTCTAAACCTGACGATACATAAATATTTGTTAATTTTTTTATGTATGTATGACCATTTGAAATGCCTAGTTTTAATTTTTCCTTGCTCTTTCCGGGTAATACTTCGGATTGAAGAAGATCAAAAATTTGTTCGTTGTAGATTTCCGCGAAAGACACCCATATTGCTATCGAAGAGTCGGAAATATGTTCCACATTTTCAATAGGATCATCAATTAGATGATACTGCATTGTACTGAAAGTAAACAATTTTGTTAGTTGTAGATGACTGTATAATTGTATAGCATATGTTGATTAATAGTTAACATTAGAGAACAATTTCCGACAAAGTTGTTGAAAACATGCTTCCCTTTATGCTAGAACAACTTACTTAGTTTTATATGAGACCTCTAAGCATTTTGAGGAGAATGGACTGTCTTATGAGATTAGGCTTTTTCTACATTTCATGATTTTGTTAGCATTTTATTACTTTCTGTATTTCTGAATTTTTGTAGGTCCACTAGGTGTTCTCCTAAAGTCCACTACCTGATTCTAATGTATTTCTCTGAGGGTTTTTGACAAACCCGCTCGGTAAACTGCTTCTAAATACAACTCGAAGCGGCCAAAATCCTTCGCACACAGATAACAGCATTTGTAGAAAATGGATGTCAATGTAACCTTGTTAGGTAGAAAGAAAAAATTCAGATGGACTGGCAGAAATCGAGACCTGTTCTAGCGTCCAGAAATGAATACGATCGACATGTGTATGAAGTTTGAAGCTGTTCAACGACATTCTTTCAAACCTTTTGGTTTCAACAAACTGTAGGAGAGACGAAGTGGTCCAACCAACTCGCGTTCTATGTCAAAACTTAGCAAATGAAGAGCTGTAACGAAATTATTTAATATTGATACTCCCTTTGCTGTATAACTATAACTTAATATACAGTGTGTTCCAACAAAAATTTGCCACCCCCTCTATCTCAAGATGGGCTGATTTTGGAAGCAAAAAGCTAAGACACGTCAAGTTTTGATTGTGGGTGAGTTGGTTCGGAGCATGTAAAATCAATCCCCTACCTCCAGCAGCAACTAGTCAAAATTCATTATAGGGAAAGTGGGCCGAGTGACATATCTTTGGAAAGGTTTTTAATTCTCTATTTTAAAATAGTATCTTTTTGAACATTTAACATCATACAGACAGTTCAAACACAACGAAAGTTTGTATTCAACCAAGGATGTTACGGAGCTTCGACTCCGACTCCGTTAAGTCGGAACTTTCGATTATTATTACACCTTCGGCTCCGACATATTTAAATCAGAGGACGAAGCACGAAGCATAACCTAGCGGCGACGGCCTGCGTAGAATGTTATGAACAGGTTTATACTTTATTATACATGTCGCGCGGAGGAATCTCCCGCTACGTGCGGTATATTATCAATTATTTTTTCACTTGTTAAGTATGTTACGCGCGCACACGACACTTTTATAGTTTATATAGACATTTTTTTAAATTTTTGCGTCTTAGCATCAATAAAAGTGATCAGCTTTTGTGTTGGACAATGCAACCAAAATCAAGTTGTATGTAGAACTACTTCATTGAAGTTAATTCAGATTCGGCAAAGTATAAACTTTTTATGAAGGCGTATTCAAGAAAGGGAGGTATGATAACGTCGTTAGAAGATTATTTAAAGTCTGTCCATGCCACTGAATACCTAGAGTTAATAAAATTAGAAACTGAAAAGAAAAATTCAGTACAGGCTTCGACTTCGACGCTAGGATGCTAAAAAACAAATTAACTTTAAAAGAAACTTTCGTGAAGAATCAAAAATGGCGTACTTTAATGCTAAATCTATGGAAATTGACATATTGATTTCCGAAATGATTGGTTTACAAGAACTCCGCTTCAATTTTGGTGAAGGTATAGGATTTCGACGACTTATGCAGTTCACTGTGCCAAATTATCACTTAAGGGGAAGGCATTTTTTTTACTGATGATATTTGTGGTCATTTATTTGCAACATTAGTAAATAAAATTAAGGATTTGCTCACACAATCTCATTTAGATAGATAGATAGATATTCTTTATTTGTTCCATAAAACAATAAGTTGTAGAACTTGTCAATACAATACTATAGACAATACATAAACACAGTTAATATAATATTTATCATAGACAAGTACAATACTATATAAAACGATCCACATTTGAACAAAAAGGATCACAGAAATATTCACCCAGGTTATAATATGGATTCTGAGTGAGATGCTTTCTTAATCTAGTCTTAATTTTGCTCAGCGGCCATTTCTTAACATATTGAGGCAAATGATTATACACGTTGGCGATCATAAAAGTACAATTCTTTTGGAGATATGCTTGTCTTATCTGTGGCAGCTGTATACTTTTTCCTCCCCTTGCACAATAGGTATTCAAATGTCCTCTCTCCTCGAAAAGCTCTTTATTCTTAATAACAAACATCACACATTCTTGTATGTAAATGCCGATAATCGTAAGGGTTGAGGTCATGATAAAATACTCACGACAGGACTCAGTCCAAGCAAGACCCAGCATTGCCCTCAAGCATCTCTTCTCCAGCACAAGAAGCCTTTCAACAAACGCCGAATTTCCTCAGATCACAATTCCATATCAAAGTCTACTGCATATGTATGCGTTGTAAGCCATCAGAGCAGATTTTTTACTGACATGGCTCGCGAGCAATCTCAATGTGGTCATCCCAGCTTAGCCGATGATCCACACAGATCTCAATAAACTTGAGTGAAGGCAAAGTTGGTATTATAACGTCATTGTATCGGTATTCCATACTCTTGAAATCCTTGGCTTAGTTCAACTGGAGTAGCTGAGTCTTAGAATCATTCAGCTTGAGATCATGCTTGTAAAACCAGCTGGTCAGTGCAATCAGAACTGTACTGACTCCGCACCAGAGAGAACCACCGATGTATCCTCCGCAAACTGTACAAGGAAATCAGGGATAGACATTGGTATAAACAATGTACAACAATGGCCCCAAGACCGAACCCTGGGGTACTCAGGACCCATTCATAATTGTTGCTGATTTAATCTAATCTCCTGTGGATTCTTCTCTACAATATATTGTGCTCTTTGTGTTAAATATGATCTAATAAGTTCCAAGGGCGTACTCCTGGTACCCAGTCTATACAATCTGTCAAGTAACTTCTCGTGAATAACACTATCAAATGCTTTGCTTGGGTCCATGCATGCCAAGGCTGTGATTCTACCATTATTAAGTTCCTTCAATATATTTTTAATAGTGACATATACTGCTCTTGTTGTTCTCCTTCCCTTCCTGAATCCATTCTGGTGCTCTGTCAGTACTCCAAATATTTCAAAAAAGCCAACAATCCTATTGTGAATCAACCTCTCAAATATTTTACTTATATTGCTCAGTAGGGAAATTATAATTCTTCATTTGCTGCTTGTTTCCCTTTTTAAATATAGCCCTTATTTTTGCTACTTTCAGTTCCTCAGGGTATATTGTACTCTCAAACATTTTATTTGCTATGTGGCTCAATACAGGAGATATCTGCTCCGCCACTGTCTTTATCAAGGCTACTGGGATGTCGTCAAATCCAGTCGACTTGGTGTTCTTTAAAGACATAATAATGTTGTAAATCTCTACCGGATCGGTATTCTCCTATACTAGACTATTACTTATGGAAGTTCCACATCCGAAACCAGCACAATCAGCTGTATTCAAAACATCACATGAAAATATTCCACTGTTCACAAAATATCCATTCATCTCATTCAGTATGTCCACATAGCTTTTGTCCTTTGTGGTAACCTCGGACAGAATGGATACATTTCTAGGCGTCTTGCCTGTATATTCTCCCATAATGCTCCTTGTGGCTCTTTGTTTACTGGTTGAGTCCGATATATATCTCTCATTGTGCATCCTTTTTGCCACTTGGACAACTTGTCTTAGTATCTTACAATATTTTTTATAAAATTGATCCCTTATTTCTGTCATATACATTTCCTTCTTTTTCTTTCATGAAACTCTTATACCCTTTGTAATCCATGGCTTGTTTGTCCCAGTGGGCCTAATAGTTCTTACAGTAAAGATGCGATGACTAATACTCTGGAAGAGACTGAGGAACCTATTGTATGCTAGATTGGGGTCACACACCGGATAGAGTTCTGTCCAAGCCATTTCTCCTCTATAAGAATTCCTTCGTTTATAGAGCCAGTGAGCTGTGGAAGTCGCTTTCGTCAAACATCTTTCCAACATCCTACAATTTGACCCTCTTCAAGAAGCGAGTAAACAGACACCTCAATTCTTCCCAGGCGACCACTTATGTACTGTAACAGGTTCGCCTATTCCTGGGAAGTGCGCATAAAAAAAAAAGTTCAAAAGAAATTCTCAAAGTAGTTGAGGCAAACTGTAACTTCGGACAAGAATCATTTTCCCTGAACTCATTAGAAGACCCAAGGTGTAATTTTGACATTATGTTTGTATTCGAAATTATAAAGAATTTTACCGACTACTGGTACCAACGCTGCAGAATGAACCTCAATGTTCTTAACGAGGTGGTCCTCAGAAATAAAAATTTGTTTACGCCTTGATTCAACCAATCAACTACGCCATTAATAATACCATTCATAGGACAGCAAGACCCGTTTACACTGTTGAAATAGATCTCCTGAATAGCACTATTTTCATTCTGAAAAGACCTAATAGAATTCATCATAATATGTAGTAATAAAGTAGTTTGTTATGGTTGTTTAGGAATAAGTTTTTGACTTTTTCCACATTCAATTTTAAATATTGATACTAATTTGTTTGTTATACTTACTGTACGATATGAAAATATTTCTAGTAAAACGACATATGAATTAATGAATAAATAAATAAATTTCAATGTTCAAATATTCAACCATAGCAATAATTACCCACGGTACTAGAAGTGATACTTCTGTGAATATTTTCAAATGTAGAATTCACAGAATAATCAAAAGTAGATAACGATGATAAGAAGTAAATCTCTATGGTGAGAATGTAAATCAAAGAACATCTTCATTGTTGTCAAAATAATTATTATCTATTCAAAATAAGAAGGAGATTTCGATTAGAAGTATCATATGATTTTCTGTTCGATTAAAAAGGGACATAATAATGAAGTTGATAATGATCTTTATCTAGAGCGATACCCGAAACGAGAACGGCCAAATTTCCAATAGGTTGGAACATAATTTTATGAAGCATGAATCTTTCAATGAATCAAACACTGATTTATATACAAAAGAGATTGAGAAATGAATTCAAACAAACTGCTGAGAATTCTGTCGGAAATTATAGAACCTGAATACTGAATGTAGTAGCACACGTTTACACAGAAGAATTGTACTATTATTGTCATAGAATATTTTCTCTTTGGTTGAATCACATAGAACTTGAAGAGTTTACTGCTGAATTCGATACACAACAAAAAAGAAGATTTTTCAAATACTCAAGACTAACTTTAAGTACTAGAAGATCAGAATGAAGGTAATTCAGTTTAATTTTATATTGAAGAGATGTCCTCTGCTCCGAAAATGATATTGAGTCGGCCGTTACTGTGTGATATTTGATCTTCATACGGTGATTTTGGTTTACTTTATAAATAATATCATTAGATAAAAAGAACATTACTCTTCTTTTTGTAAAAACAAAAGTGATTCCACCATCGCACAGCACTGCCATGATAATAACTACCGCTTCCCTAGTATAGAAAATCTTAACATTATTCATCGTGCCCCGAAAAGCAATAAACTCAATTACATAGAATCTCTGGAAATTTTCAGAGCTAAACACAATAGAAATAATCTCAATCTTCTTAACGACAACACAGACTTATGTTATTCACCAATATTTGGGATTCTCAAGTAATTACGAATGTACCTTTGAATACCTATCTTTATTCCAATAGTATAAGCTTGTTGTTTTTCTCTCTTTATAATTATACCTGTTTTTCTATGTCTAAGACAAATTGTTCAACTGTATCTTAGTTTTAACTCACAAATTGTAAACGTCTGATGATAATAGAAATATCTAAATAGCTATCACGTTTGTTAATTAAATATTTTCCAACTATTTTTGTGATATTCTTTACAAAGTAAACCAAAATCACCGTATTCTCTGCTCCGTCTTTTATACCAGGGTATGAGTTATTTCAATAGTAATTACTAACCGGTACGTATTAATTTGTTCATTTCTATCCATACTTGGCCAATTGAAACTCAAAATATTTTGTTTAATTTCAAATTCTCCCAGTCTTTGTTTTTCTCCAAGTCTTATAACGTCTCCATTAGGAAGAGGTTTTATTTCTGGATATTTTTGCATGTTTGGAAGTGTCCTAAAAATATATTCTAAAGATCGAGGCAGCACCCCTGGCTCTTGGCCAGTTCCCACTATTGTATACGTCTTTCCTAAAATTCAATGAATGCATCAAAATTAAAATAAAACAAGTATTCGGTGGCATTCATCGAACCTGACCCAGAAACTCCATAAGTCATGAGGGAACAATCAATACCGTTCATAAACTTCCATAATTTAGGTTTAACTAATTCATTGAAAAGACTAGACTGTTTTGTTTCAGGTCCAAATATTTTCGAAAAATCGTATTTTCTCTTCATTACTGCAGCTTCTTTAATATTTTTTGCTGAATGAGAACTTTCAGGTATTTTTGATATCAGAGTCCTTGAATCAATAATTTCATAAAGATCCTCGTAATCTTCGATTCCTTCCTTAACACGCAGGTACACATGCAAGAAATTATCAGCCTGTAATAATTATTCATATTGCAAACTGTTGCCTCAATTTAAACATTAGGAACTCACTTCTGAATCAAGGAATTCATTAGCAAAAACTTTTTCTCTTATATTACTCATAGTTTGGTGTTGATATTTATGAGAAGTTATGGCAATGTAGTGAAACTCTAATGGGGATGGAAATGAAAGAAAATTGAAAAAATTCTCAAATTTGACTCATAAAGATCTTGACAATTTTGACATAATGAAGTTGAAGAAATCTTCAATCAATAATTAAGGAAGGAGACTAAAGACTATAATGAATTTCTATTAATTTTTCGAAGTATTCTGATAAATATATTTTTACTTTACAATCCAATTCAATTGAATCCAGAAAATTCTCATTAAATAATACAGACAAGTTTTGATATATTTGTTATTATATATCTATGAAAAACCGATTTTAAATTACTAGCATTCTTATTTACTGGATATCTACAGTTTGATACGCCCAGCCTCTCAATTAAAATTATTCCTTTTGTCTCATTTTCACTTTGCCGTATACTAATTAAATCCTCTTGTACGAAAAAGCTCCACCTTTGCAGTTTGATAAATAAAGACATGTAATTCTATCCCATTCTAACAAATGATTATGGGATTCTGAAAGTAAATTGAGGTTATTTCTACAAAAAGAATCATAAAACAAAATATATTATATTTCTATGAGAGATTGTTGTCAGCTGGTGAAGCTTACAATATGAAACGGAAATTTTAATTTTAAGTAAGTCTATCGCACAACAGTAATTCAAAGTACAAGTGCGACAACAGCTTGTTTATTGGTTGCTCATCACGCAGGCGCAAGATTGTGTATAACCGTTGTACAATAGATTTGTACGAAATTGATATTACTATTTCACAATGTTAGCTTCACATACCATTCGGTGGTAGAATAGAGTATACTTCCAAGTTGGAATGGTGATAAGTTTGCCAGATTGAATGCTGGTTCACTGTTGCAAAGATAAATGATTTTTGTACACCATAACCAATTTATTGTGCCTTTAAGATCAATATCCAAAGTATAGTGTTCTTCGTTCTATACATGAATGCAATAAGCAGCCAACTGAAATTGACGATTTACAAGTGCACAAGGTCTGCAACAATATGATTATAACAAACATCAATCTATGGTTAGATTATGACGAAAAGTTCATAGAATAGTAAAATCACAGAATCTTCATTTCTGTTAAGTGACGGGCCAACTACCCAATTAGAATTAAAATTTACGTTACAGTTTACCGGGATCAGCTAGGAAATAAAACGGGGAATCAGTAAATTCATTTAGACCTTACGTGTAATATTTATTTATATTCATTTTAAAGTTTCCGAATGGCTGGGAATTTCTGGCAAAGTTCTCATCAGTGAGTTACATATGTTTTCTATAATCAATTACAATTAAGTCAACGTTTAATTTGTGGTTATAGTGCAAATCACTGCCAATTCGGTATATTGTTTTTCTTTATAAGTACCTGAAATATTCTATTGCTTTCTACTTTTTACTTTTAATGTGTTCTTATATATCTTTATATAATTATTAGTTATGTTAACTTAAAATTCATTATATTTGTTTGGAGGTTTTGTTTTCTTTTAATTTAGTACCTTATTACTTATTCAAACGTTTTATTTTAGCCAACAATGGCTTTTAGACAAACAAGACTTAATAAGAGAAAGAAGACATGATCTTTCACTTCTATCAGAAGAGGAATATCAAAAAATTTTCATATTTTTTGCAAGTGGTAAGTGAAAATCTTAATCACACCTAAACTGTTTATAGTATTTACAGTTAATTACAGTGATTCAAACTTTGGGGGAGCAATTAAAACTCAGACAGCAAGTCATAGCAACAGCTACTGTGTATTTCAAAAGGTTTTATGCCAGAAATTCACTTAAGTGCATTGATCCCTTACTCTTAGCACCAACCTGTATATTTTTAGCCTCAAAGGTGGAGGAGTTTGGTGTAATTTCCAATTCAAGACTTATCACAACATGCCAGACTGTCAGTAAGTATGGTAATTTTAAGAAAATATTAGTTTATATCGATGAACTGTATTAAATACTTGGTAATGTGCCACAGAAGAAATAACATCGATGGCTTAAGTGTAAAACATCGTATCCCCAATAAGTAAATTTTACAGGAGGGCCAAAAAACTGAGTAATTACCTAGTTACTACTTGAAAACCTTTTTTATTGATTCCTATTTCAAGTTATTAATTCGGGACTAACTCATTTCTAGGTGTTTTGATCTTTGTTTCTTTAAATTTTGGGGGTGACGACATTTTGCAGAATTATATTTTTAGGTATATGACAAAAATTCATTGATTTTGTTTCATTTGAAGAAAATTTTTATTTAGTCAAAACAGTATCAAAATAATAATTTATTGAAATGGTAAATTATCGTAAAATTCCTTCACTTCTGCTGGTAAAACTTGGGTTAGTTCTTGCAGATCTTGATATTTTCTTTAAGTGATCGGAATTCTAGCATGGATAATGGTTGTTCATTAAATTTCACATTAGTCTTTGGTCTTCTAGGCAGCGGTGTGAAATTTTCATCTTCAAAGTCAAGTTTATAGTAAATAACCTCAGGTGAATATTTTAGGCATTTAAGGTTATTCACTGTTGGGTCATTTTTTAATTTGCTAGGTCTAATTGATGAATAACGTAGCTCTGCTTTGACATCATAATTCATGAAGAAGTCGTGAGTCAAATATTTCACTTCAAATGAGGACGGTTTTAGCTAGCTTCTCTATATATATATATATATATATATATATATATATATATATATATATATATATATATATATATATATATGGATACTGACTAGGAATATGAATTTCACGCCCTTTTAATTATCTTTCTATGATTGAATGAGCGGAGTCGACCTCCATTTGTATGTGGCCTTTCTCCAGAAATTTTTGGTAAATAGTCACTCCATTCCTAACAGCAAAATCCAGTAATCCATTGGCCCACACTGCGTTTCTGTTCTGGTACCCACAACCATCAGAGTATATAATCACAGGCTTTTTCTCTTGATTTTGGGAGCAAAAATTTTCCAAGTTTATGATGCAGGTGGTGAAGATTGAGGAAACCAGTTCACCCTCAGTCTCATTTCAATAGTAATTTATACAATGTTGCCAAATTGTAGATAGAAAAATTGTGCACTTGCAGCTTACATTTGAAGTTGAATAGAGTTTACTTGCGAATAATATGGGACAAAGTTTCACTTCCTGCACGCCCATAGCAAAAACGTGGCATTCTCCTCTAACCGCATTTTCTTTATATTTTGACTTTTCTTGCTTTGCTTTTTCTTTTCGTATAATGTGCGCGTTATATTCATCATCAGAATGGTGGATATCGATGTTCATCTCTGCAATTGTGTCCATAAAAGAACAGATAGACAAGGGAGATATTCTTTGTTCTTCACAATATTTTTTATAAAGTTCATAAACCTCCGTCTTGTTCTTGAAATTTTCTTCCAAATATAATTTGCTTGAAGCAGCCCTACACTAGTGAGATGGAAGTTTAGGAATGGAATTGATGAAGGAAATCATCGCGGTTTTACTCTTATTATTTTCTATCTGCTTGATAGTTTTTTTCTTCTCATCTCTTGTTCTTAGCATACTGTGAACTGTTGGGTTGGTAACCCATTCTCTCACTGATCTCTCCTTTAGACCCAGCGTACTGAGGAACATATTTTTACATAACTTCATTTTATCGTTTCCTGTTTGTAATCTACACTGAATACTTCCTTCTTAACATAGCTTCTTTGCTTTTCCTCATATTTCACTAAATTTCTGATATAGTTTCTTTTAGATTCCCAATTCATATTCCAAAATGTATTGAATATTTCCTTTCTCGTTTCTTCTCCAATTTTTTCGCATGATTTTCCCACAGATTTACACATACATCTCTGGCCCAATTTTCTAGCATCTCTTCTCACTCGAATTCCTTGGTCATTCAACATTGAAGATACATACTCTTTTCCATTCCATTCCATTTATTCTTCATTCTTTCCCATGTATTAGAATTGCTTTTTCTATTTCTTTTGACGTTTTTCAATTTTTTAATGGTCTCATCTACATTCTTGTCCTCATCATCCCCAAAATTTTTCTCGTTATTCTCTGGCATTACTCATTTTCTACCCTTTCACCTCCGCTCTCATCATCACCACCATTTCCTATTCCCTTCGCAGCTGAATATTCATTAGTACCAATCATAATAATATTTTCGAGATAACTCATTTGATATTCATTATCTACGTTTTCATTTCCGTTCTCACTTTTATCGCAGTTTTCAATGTGAATCGTAGTTTTAGTCATTGTAACAGATAATTTGTATCATCATTGTTGTGAGCTAATTGAAAAACTATTGGAATATTATCAAGCAAATCCTCATCGATTTCTGAGAAGAAATTGATCGTTTCGAGGCAAGATGCATTGGCTAATTCATCATCTAAATTCATATTATAATTTTTTTCCTAGACTATCGTTTCTGTTGTCTGTTTGTTTTCGGAAATTGCAAGAGCCAAAATTTTATCAGCCCGACTAGACATACTGAAAAGGAGGAAATGATGTTGAAATTTTGTCGTAAGCCACAGGTGATTAGTACTCGGCTATTAAACTCAAAATGTTGTATCCCACTGATAATTTTTGATGAAGTTGTTCATGAAAATCAGCTGAATAAATGGAATTATTTTTGGAAATAGCGATTATAATAACATTGTTCAACTCATACACAACTTTGTAACTAGGCAAACTCACCTGCTTCAGCAAAAAAAAAAGAAATGAGTGTACACGATATGAACGTAATTCTGAGAACTACAGTGGTAAACTGAGGGTTACGATGTTTTGACTAGGCAATAGTGGTGGGATGTTCTTACGACATTTCGTTGCAACAGTCAAAGTTTGATAAATAACTTGATGTGACTTACGATGTCTTGCATACATGTGCAGAAGAGTGAGCTGGTTCCATAGCCGCCAAATTCAAAATTTCGAATTTTTGTGGGTTACGACATTTTGCACCTAAGCCATCGATATAAACATTTCTCATGTTTTCAATATGTTGTTTCATAATACCAAGGTTTATATGAAGTGATGGCGCTATAATTCGATCTTGATTAACTAAAGGTTATTACATTTTGCTTACCTCTCTTAGTGGCTACAACTTTCGAGTGCAATGACTGTTTTTGATGTGGCTGCCCACGAACATAAGAAAAAAGGGTATTTAGTGTAACCTGCATGACCTTGAAAAAGGAAATTTAGCATTTTGAAAACCACACAAATTTTCCAGCTATGCTCTTCATACTTACATACACTTGCTCTAATGCTAAAGAAATATTTCCGAATTATTATTTCATATAAATCGAATGTCCAACAGGTATAGAAGCATACTTATTTTCATTGTGTAAAAGTACATACTTCAAACTTCTTTCACTGCTATCAATAAAAGGACGCCAATCACTTACTTTATATTTTCGTAAGCCAATTTTTTGCATAAAACCTTCAACAATATAACAGTAAACTAAATTTTCTTTAGAGGAAAAATATAACTACATTTTTTCAGAAGTACGATAAAATGTACAATCTGATGCAAATAGTTTTTTTTCTTTCAGTATACTTTTGACATTTAAATTCCTTACTAAGATGTTTAACTCACTTTGATTGAATGGTTAAAGATTTGTTTCTTGACTAGGTGTGAAATCAGTCAGATTCAGGAGTTTCTTCAATTTTTTGTGGTCAGGTTGAAAATATAATGATGTTAATATTATTTGTATTTTTTCATCGTCTTTATAGCTTTTTGGATGAGATGAAATTACTTCATATATCTCAACGTGGATTTGTTGCAGGAGCTTCAACAACTTCTGTTCTGCTGGAGATCATGTGACATTTTTATGAACTTGAAGGAAATCCAATAGTCGGTATTTTTTATGATTTGAAAAGAGCTGTTGAACGTATGAATCATAAACTGCAGAGACTCAACTTTTATAGTGTTGGAGTTAGAGGTATTTCTTTAGAGTTGGCTGATTCATACTTATCAGATCGAAGACTGACTGTTGTGGTGGGTGGAGTGAGATCAAGATAACATCTGATGGGCGTGTCCAAGGGCTCAATTCTTGGACCTTTTTTCTTCATCATATTTTTGAATGACATATTTAATATAAATATTGAGTCGTGTAGATTGATTCTTTATGCTGATGATGCAAGTATGCTTGTTGCTGAGCCATCGATACCGGAAGTTATTCGTCAGAGCAACGTTACATCTCAAAATTTCAATGACTGTTGCTTCTATAATGGATTGACTGTGAATGTTTCAAAGACCCATTACATGAGATTTTTGCCAAGAAATGCATCAATTGATTCCTCTTTCCTTATAAAAGCTCACAGAGCAAACATTGTTCAATTTTTTTTTTGCAATCGTTCAACTACCTGGCACCTAAAATGTTCCTTGAAAATCCATGGTGGCTTGAGACAGAGGCAGGTGATCGAGTGTGTCCGAGGTGGTATCGCACTTTAGTGCGTAACGGTGTTTGCATTTGTTTTTTGATTAACTATTGTTACCCTCTTGAGTCTGAGGATGCGGGGGAATCTTTCTTGAAATTACGTGTCTGTATATTACGTGTTTTTTTCAGCCCTGCGGATGCCATGCTATCATTTACACTATTTAAAGGTTAGCACAAAATGTTAAATACAGTTTAAAAAATTTACTTACACATACATAGGTGTTGAAAATTGTGATGTGATACTGTTGATTTCAAATTTTGATTATTGTGTCTTATTGTTCCTCTATTTTGGGATGTGTTTCTTCTTTCCATTGATTGGTATTTCAAACTGATAAGAAAGGAACTTTGTGTTGAACACTTGTGATGGCAACTTCTATTCGAATTGTTTTCAAATTTCAATTTCAAAACATGTAGATATAAAGTATTATATCCTAGACAAGTGTTTATTTGGATTAACATTTTTCATTATGTAAATTAAACAGCTGTAGTATAAAACTTGTAAGTGATAAATATTCCTTCTGAATAGATTGTTGAGTACCATACAACTTTTTCAATGGCGTAGTGGTGTCGAAGCAACCAACACCTTCTAAAGGATTTTTAGTAAATACAGACATTAAGTTGAAAAAAGGAACGGACTAGTGGATGTAAAATCACACCTCTGATTGAAAATTACAACCAGGAAACCAACTTATAACGATGTCTCATCTCAGAACATATTTCATCATTCTCATTGATCCAAATAATGTTATTTATAATAAAATTATTTTGCGAAAAAAAAAAACTTCTGCCGCAGGCCTTCAAACTTCTGGGAATTACGTTAGACCCCAAATTAGCATCATCATCTGTCAACCATCCTAGTCCACTGCTGAACATAGGTCTTCCTCAACGATCTCCATTCCTCGCGATTTTGGGCCGGATTTATCCAGTTCGTACACACTCGCTTGATATCGTCTTTCCAACGAGCTGGTGGACGTACTCTACTTCTGTGGGCACATCTCTGGGACGCCACTCGAAAAGACGCTCTGTCCATCTACCGTCCGTGGTTCTTGCTAGATGACCGGCCCAGTTCCACTTTAAATTAGCAACTCTCTCGAGAGCATCCTGGACTCTAGTTCGTTGGCGTATGATATGGTTGGGAATTCTGTCCCGTAGTGTTATGCCTAACATAGCTCTCTCCATCTTACGCTGAGCAACACATATTTCATTAGCTGATTTCTTTGTTAGGGTCAGGGTTTCTGCACCGTACGTCAAAACTGGTAAAACGCATTGATTGTATACTTTACGTTTCAAACAAATCGGTATCTCTGATTTGAACAGATCTCTCAGTTTTCAAAATGCAGCCCATGTCAGCCTTTTTCGCTATCCTATTTCTGTTGTTTGGTTGTCCCTGCCTATAGTTATCTCATGCCCCAGATATTTGTATGACGTTACTTGTTCAACAATTTCACCATCGATGGAAACTGGTTGGCTTGGTACTAAGTTGGTCATCATCTTAGTTTTCGACATATTTATCTTCAATTCGATTTTACTGGATTCCTTAGACAACTGCAAGAGCATCTCATTTGCATCATCTAATCTGTTTGCTATAATGACGATGTCGTCGGCGAAACGAAGATGACTTAATCGCTCACTATCCACATTTACTCCCCTCTGATCCCATTCCAATTGCTTGAACATATATTGCAATAGGTTTGTGAACAACTTCGGGGAAATAGTATCACCCTGTCTTACTCCACGTCCGATCCTGAATTTTTCTGTAGAATTGTGAAGGCACACTTGTGAAGTGGCATACTCATATATATATTTAATGATGGCAGTGTATCTATGATCTATTCTACAGTCAGCCAACGCTTTAAGCATAATCGCCTGTATCACGGTATCGAAGGCTTTCTCGTAATCCACGAATATGAGAACCAGAGGCAAGTTGTATTCTATGCTCTTTTCAATCAAAGTCTTGAGAGTTTGGAGATGATCATTAACACCAAATGTTGCCCGAAATCCGGCCTGCTCTCGAGGTTGGTAGGTGTCCAGTTTGTTTGTGAGGCGCATTGTTATTATTTTGGTGAAGAGTTTGTATAAGTGCAATAGAAGGCTTATAGGTCTATAGTTCCAGAGATTTGTGGGGTCTCCTTTCTTGTACATAATTATTATTATAGCATTATGCCAAGACTCTGGTACTTTTGCTTCAGCTAAACATTTATTGAAAAGTTTCGTTATTTCACGAATCAGATTTTTACCGCCTATCTTCAAAGCCTCCGCAACTACTCCATTAGCATGGCAGGAGCATATATCTCTCTTGGCCTGTAAATTGAGCAGGACAGCTTTTGCATTCAGATACTTGAGAGATGTGGTGAGTTTGGGGGTTCTGAAGTTGATGTTCCAGGGATGGATTGAGGGAACACTGGCATATGGATTCATTTTTTGGGTTCTTCAGCACATATGCAGGAGGCTTGCGTGAGTCATTGCCAGAAGCTATTTAGAACTGAAGGGATCCTAACCCTCCCTTCTCTGTATGTGTATCATTTGATTTTGCATATTTGGAAAAACAAGCATCTATTTAATACAAATGATACAGTGCATGATTACTCCACCAGAATAAGAAGCTATCTGCATTCACCATTTTCAAGACTCTCAGTGGGTGAAAATGATCCTAACTATATTGGGGTCAAATGCTTCAATGACATATATCCGCTCATAAATGATTTCAAATCCAAGAGTGCAGTTAAGCATAGAGTAAGGGAATTCTTGATTTCAGGCGTATTCTATACAGTGGCCGAATTCTTCGAAGCACACACATGACAGCTGTAATATAATATTTTTCTTAAATTGATGAGAACTCTTTCTAGAAATTTGTAATATTTGTATTTTATGTCGAATATTTTTACATTGTGTTTGTTTATTGACGTGCTTGAATATGACTCATTGTAGTCTTAGAAGCAAATACATATGATTTGATTTTGTACTAGCGACTGATCGGGTGTTTGAGACACCCCTGAAGAAGACAATGTCAGATATAGCCACTTATCCTGGGATGACAGTTACAGGTTAACCGCCAAAAACCGCCAAATCATGGGTGTGTTGAACTTAAGAGTCGATCTTTTTTCACTTGGCCATTGTCACAAAGAGCCAACACAATATTATGCTCCCTTCGCTTCTGCAGATTGCATATATTCCAAATTTCTTAAAATACATTAATGAAGTTTGTGATTGATTTACGATACTTAATATACTTGTAAAGGTTTATTGCACACAAATAATACAAAAATAAGCACATCAAATGTGATAATAATATACTTGGAAAATTTCATGAAGTAGATATTTGTTGGGCAGTGTTATGAATATTAAAACTATCAGATGTTTCGATGAATACTCATCAAATGATTTAAAAAGTATCTTATCTTTTCCAGTTAAAAATAAATTCAACTATGCATATCTTCAAGAATTTCCTTATAGAACTAATCACATATTGGAATGTGAATTCTACCTATTAGAGAACTTGGATTGCTGCCTCATTGTTTATCAGCCTTATAGGCCTCTCCTTCAATTAGTTCAAGACATAGGACATGAAGAACAACTTCTCACCTTAGCTTGGAGGGTTGTCAATGACTCCTTAAGAACTGATGTATCTCTTTTGTATCCTCCTTATCAAATTGCGATAGGATGTCTTCAAATTGCTTGTGTGATATTACAGAAAGATCATAAGGCATGGTTTGCGGAGCTCAATGTAGATATTGAAAAAATTCAGGAGATAGCTAGATATATTATTAATTTATTCGAACTCTGGAAAACCTACGATGAAAAGAAAGAAATACAGAGTCTTTTAGGTAAAATGCCGAAACCAAAGCCAGCACCTCAGAGATGAGAAGGGGGAAATGGCAATTAAATATTACGCTTAATAATTTTAAGTACTTTTCAAAAATATGAAAAAGTTCCTAATTTTTTATGTAGTGCAAGATGATACTTGTATACGCTAAAAGCATGATGAGTCAACAATTTTATAATTAACCAGGCTTTAAAAATTATTCTAAGATACAAATTTTGTAATATCCATAAATATTTAATCTACAATATACTCTGAAGTTTAGGACTTGTAATATATTTGCGAAAATTGTTACTTAAAAAGGATTCACAGTCTTGAAATATTATTTCCTGCAAAATGTATTAATCCATTCTGGTTTTATCATATCATGACTTATTGTGAAAGTTCAAGTCAATAAAATACAGAGAAAGTAATAAGTATTTCATTTTATTGTGCATTCAAAATTAACCTGAAAAAACATGAAGTTAATAAAATCGCAAAAATAAAAACCATGGATTACTGTTGGTATCAAAACTTCCTCCAGGTATAAAATGGAGATTTGAAGGACAGGTATCTGATGAGTTTTTTAGAGCATACAGTGGAATAATTAGAAGAGTTGTTAGACAGGCCAAGAAGATGTACAATGAAGAGTGCATATTACGATCAAAAAATAAAAATTTTGCAATATGGAACTTGATAAGGATGCACAGCAATGGGGTCAGAAGGGAGGTCTCTATTTTGGAGGAACTGAGTGGAGGAGAGCAGGGACATCAGGAAGTATTGAATGATAATAATACATTTTTTGTGAATCAGGGCTCCGAGTCATCCAGCGAAATTGGTGATTCGAAGAAACAAGGCTCTGGTCTGTGGACAAACTGGTTCTTACCCATGTAGCAGTCTTGTGCTCTTGTCAACGGATTCTGGAGAGATCATCAATCTAATCAGCTCTTTGAAGAACACAAAATCTATGGGACTGGATGGAATTCCTGTCAAAATTATTGAGATGGTTGCAGATGAGATCTCGCCTGTTCTAGCATATCAGATAGGTCTCACTTTTGACAGTGATGTATAGTCTGATAAACTTAAGATGGCCAAGGTGAGAGCAGTGTACAAGAAGGGGAGCAAACAGCTTATGGGGAATTACAGACCTATATCTATACTCAGTAACATTGGCAAGATATTTGAAAGAGCTATTTACAACAGAATTGACGATTTTTTTGAGACTTACAGGGTACCCTCAGAATCTTATTTATCAGGAAGATCTCAATGTGTTGCTGAAAAAGAGCCAACAACTGGGAAGACACTGCAGTCAGCGATGTTGGCTATTGATAAGTGCCGGTGCCGCAGGGGTCGGTTTTGGGTCCTCTCCTTTACCTGATTTATATCAATGACACCTGGTTGTACAACTGAATTCATGGTCCAATTTGCAGACGACACTTCTCTGGTGCTTGTCAGGTTTGCATATGGAAAAGAACACATACCCATATCTCATGGATATAAGACTGCTATGGTTTCATCTAATTGCTTTAAATTCCTGGATGTTTCGGTTGACTATGGACTAGATTGGGGTGATCATGTAGACCAACTTGCAAATGATATGGTTAGATATGTGTATGCACTAAGAACACTTTCCGAACTTGTGAATGTCTCCACAGCATTCACCGCATACAATGCATATATTGATAGTAGGCTGATAGGATATAGGGATAGTTATATGGGGGAATTCATCAGATATCTTGAGGCCCCTTTTGTTGCAGAAGAGATGTATTTATGGGATTCTTAAGCTAAGCAAAACACAATCATGCAGGGCTCACTTTGTAGAAACATCAGTGCTAACTGTTGTGAGTCTATATGTTTATGAAGCAATTATGTTCATAGTTAATAACAGAGACCTGTTTGTGGAGGCTAAGCGTGAACATGAGCATAACACAAGAGCTAAGAACGATATGAGGCTACCCAGATTTAAGCATACTTACCTTCAGAACAACTCTGTTTACGCTTTGGTGAAAATTTATAATCACATTCCACAGGAGGCACGAGGGTGGCCGCAAAATAAATTGGGAAGAAGATTAAATACTTACCTTTGGAGGACACCATACTACACTCTCCAGGAGTATTTTGAGGACAATATTTGTCTCAGCTGATTTCGTCTCTTACTGTTAGGTCTTTATTCTGTTTACACTGTTTGTTTCTATGTATTCTATGTTTATGATGACGTGTTCTACAACAATTTATGTTTATATGGAACAAATAAATGGATTTAATTGAAAACGGTTTGTTTAATTCGTCTTTTTACAATGTGCTTGGGAACTTAGCCCATATACACAGTGGACCTACAGTTTATAGTGAATTCGGAACCACTATCCTAGACCATGCAATAATAACTGTAACCCAAGAATTACAAGTTATCTGGTCTTCGAAAGTTTATGCCCTCTTCAGGCGACTCTTTCCAAATATCACTTTTCTGTTCAAGGACAACATTCATAACTTGAACCCGGATTCGAACTAGGCACCTCAGCTAAGCAGTTCCAATATGCTTGAGCACTAACTATGCAGGTACCAAGGCGGTTAAAAAATTTCAATGAAAAAACTGTAATAATCGAAACTTCATATTTGTTTATATTTAAAATGTTTTAGTTTGCATATCACAAAGAGGTGTTTTTTAATGTTGGTTTACCTAATTAGGTGATCAAAAATATTCATGGCCAACATAAATCAAGTGATTTTATTTTTCTTTTAAATAGAGAAAAAATATTGTTTATTTGTGAAACACATTTCAGCTATGAAGAATAAAAATCATGCGATTAGTGTTTGATGAACTTGTCACTTTTAATATCATTTGCTGGGCGCACTGTAATATTATTTTTCGAGATAGTTTCAATTCAAGATCCACGCTTTTAGCATAGTTTTAAATGATGTGAAATATAAATTCAATGTTTTGATTTTGGTTAGATCCCATAAAAATTATTTCCTTAATATACTTTATTTTAAGAATTTTACCTTCCCTCGAGAGAATGGGATAAATTAAGAAGAAAAATATTTAAATCATTTATTTGAGAAAAACTTACAAGCAAGATTTAAAGGTTATTTCATTTATCAACTAGGAAAATTCAAAACATTCTCTGTAACATGAGATTGAAACATTTCAATTTCAGATTTATAGAAAATTATAAATCTATAGTGAAAGAATAAAAAGCTTTGTTATTGAAAAATTAAAATTACCACGTTGATTGATGAGTTCAAATAAAAAGATTTCTACAATTCACAGAATTTTTCACTTGTTTGTTCTTCAAATATTGGAAAAATATGTTTACCTAAATAAAAGTAAGTTTCAAATAAATTTTTGTAACATATTAAATAATAAACTAAAATAAGAATAACAGAATACCTAGAACAAGAAAATCTAGTTTGTGAACACATATTAATTCTTCTAAAATTTTACTTCTGTATAAACGAAGCATATAATAGTGCATAACCAAATGCTGTAATTGATGCAAACAAACCACGTCAATCTCTTAGAACTTCAAGTTCCTTTCCTTTTTTGTCTTCACGTCAAGCCATGCTTATATCAGCAACTTTTTTCTTTTAACACATTTCGTTAATTATATTTCTTTTTCGATTAGTTTTAATTTCGTAGTGTGACTCGTCTTCATATGATTTAAATTCATTGCAACGATTTTTGCCTTACTGACATCGAATTGTTCATAGTTTTTTAATACTATCAGGAATTCTAAACTTGTTTCTGTTCGGTTCAGTAGCATAGCGATATTCCAGGAGTAAATTCTGGGGTTTTGGACAATTCAATTTACAAGTTGGATTGGCAACTAAGTATATAAATAAAGGTCTCACGCTTTATAGTATAGTCTTTGAATTGGTTAAAATTTAGCATTTCTCGTTAGAAAACGAAGTAACTCGAAATATGGATCAATCAACAGCATCATTCAGATTTTCCAGAAGAATGTCTGGTGGAAAATTAAATACATGAGATATTTCAAATTTGATGAGAAGGGTATACTTAACAAAACTTACGTATCGTTCATGGAGATCATCTTTCACCCTGAAAATTGAATGAGTTTTCGTTTTTTCTCAGTTCAATTCCATAAAAAAAATGATTTCTGAAATTCATTTTCTGGAATTCAGAATTTTTTCTCTCTAGCTTTAACCTTCCCAAGTGAGGATGGGAAAAATTAAGAAGAAACATATTGGAGCGATTTATTTGAAACGAACTTACAAGATTGTGATAATAATACCTGAAGGATTTTTCATTCATCAACTAGGAAAATTCGAAATATTCATTCTCTCTGTAACTTGAGATCGAATATTTTCAATTCCAGCTTCATAGAAAATTCCCTTACACGGAATATATATCTAAATTGAAAGAATATAAAGCTTAATTATTGGAACAATGAAATTATCACATGGTAGTTTATGGCCTTAAATAAAAATGATTTATAAGACTCAAAATTTCTCAGGTATTCGTATCTTCTTCAAATATTGAAAAAGATACTGAACGTGATATTAACCTGAGTAAAAGTGAGTTTCACATAGATTTTTCATAATACATATAATAATGAACTAAAACAAGGATAATAGAATATTCTGAACAAGAATATCTACAGTTTATCAAACATTGTATCCTTGAAATCTTATTCCTTTAGAAACGCCGCGAGTTCCTTTCATTTCTTTGTCTTCACGTTAATCTACGATTTAATAGCAACTGTTTTCTTTTAATTATCAGTAATTATATTTCTTCTTCGTTTAGTCTTAACTTTTTTATTCGACTTGTCTTCAGATTTTAATTTTTCGCCAACCAATTTTATCTTTTTAGTTTTTACCGCGCTTTTTTCTAGAGAGACTTTGATCATCTTCGGAATTGTTAATAGTTTTTTCGTACCATCAGGTAATCTAAACTTTTTCCTCAACAATTTATCCGGTTCCGTGGCAGGGCGATATTCCCGAAGTAAATTTTGGAGTTCTGGACAACTCATTTCACAAGATGGATGAGCAGCTAGGTATAATTCAACAGAATTCAGTGGTGGTTCTTCAGGTGTTAAACTCGAACCGGGCTCATTTTCAATCACATTGGACATTTCAGTTATATATTTTGATTTATCACTAAGAACATTATTTTCTGAATTAGCAGTTTTTAAGATTTCCACATTTCCTGCTGAAAATGGCATCAGAAGTTCTAATAAATCCGCATAGATTTTATTTATATCGTTTTCATCGCTATTTTTTATACATGATTCATGATCTTCGCCTGAACGAGATGTACCTACTTCTGAGTTGTCTTGCTTCACTTTCGGGGAAAATTTTTCAGATATCCCTTGAATTTCAACGTTTTTCTTTGTTGTGTCACTTTCATTGATTTCCTGGTCCATCTTAAACGTTTGTTCAGTTTTAATAGGCTCTGCTAACATTTCGGTTTCAATAATCTCCGTATTTTCAGTCTTAACAATTTCTGTTTTCTCGATTTTAGCAGTTTCTGTCATTTCGATTTCAGCAATCTCTAAGATTGATGAATTTTCGTTTTCATTGAGGGACATTTCTGGGTCTTGCTTGGGTCGAGAAAGGTATTCAACAAAGTCATTTTCTGTTTTAATAATTTTGTTTAACGTTTCTTCATTTTGATTACTGAGACAATTTCCAGTAGAATCAGGCTCTTCTTCAATTTTAAGAATATCTTTTAACTCTCTTTTTGCACCTACAACTATTTGGCTTGGTAATTTTTCTTCATCTAAACGAATTTCTTGTTTTTCTGTCCAATGTATTTCACCTTTACAGATTTTTTTATTTGCTGGTAACTCAGTTTCGTCACTTTGGATGGGGATTTTTTTGTTGGAATTATGATATATTCTACCTGATGTTGCCATTTCCTTAGACCTTTCAATGGAAAACATATCAGACTTTTTATTTGTTGTAGAATTTATTTTTTCATCACTCTTGTCATTTTCCTTTATTAATGGAATTTCTTTAACTTGTTCAATTTTTCGTTTATTTCCTGGACAGATTTTCATACTAGATTCATCAGATTCTTTGTTAGTTTTTCCACCTTCATTAAAGGGGGAATTATCATTAGAGTTATCACTATCTCTTTGACTGGCCCGCTTGATTTCTTCATTTCTCTTAGCAGGGGACTTTTTCATATCTTCGAAATCTTGATTCGACCATGTCATCTTCTGTTGCAAATTAGGAGGAAATTGTTCAAAATTCAATCCCGTTATTACAACCTTTTGTGCCTCAATGTTTGATACATTTTCTTGATGTAAACTCTTTGATTCTCCCTCCCTACCTAATCTCTTTGAGAGACGTTTCGTTTTTGACAAACGTCTTCTTTTCTTCTTATGTTCACTAACTTTTTTTACAGCTTCAATATTTTTCTTTGTCTTCTTGAAGTTATCATATTCTTCACTCGCCAGTGGAATTATGTCTTCAGATATTGCTTTACTAATGTCTCCATTATTTACAAGGTTTGTATTAACTTGCTCGATTGGCCGCTTTTTCTTCCTAGAGCGTTCTTCAATATTGTTTTCTATACGTAATATATTATTTTCATCGAAACAAGATGTAACTGCCGCTGAGATGTCTCGTTTCACTTTCGTGGGAGATTCATCCAACATTTCTTCAACTTCAACATGTTTCTTCCATGTGTCACTTTCGTTGATTACCTGCTCCATCTTACATGCTGGTTCAGTTTTATTAGTCTCTGCCGTTTTGGTTTCGAAAATCTTAGTGGTTGATGCATTTTCTGCATGAATTAGTTTGGTTTCTACATTTTGATTACTGGAACAATCACCGCTAGACTTTTCTTCAACTACAATATTCTTTATCTCATTTTTCGCATCTTCAACCATTTTGCTTGGTAATTCTTCTTCTTCATCTAAACGAATACCTCGTTCCTTTGTCGAATGTACTTCTTTACAGATCTTTTCATTAACTTGAATATTTTCATATAAATCAGTTTCGTCGAATTTTTTGTTAGAATTATTATGCCCTACTTCACCCAACGTCAAGGTTTCCCTACATCTTTCAGCAGAAGACGTATCAGACTTTTCATTCGCTGTAACAATTTTTCTATCTTCACTTTCGCGGGTTTCTTTATGCAACGGAACTACTTCTATATGTTCAGTTTTTCGTTTATTTCCTCGACAAATGTTTACATGAGATTCATCAAATTCTTTTTCAGTTTTTTCATCTTCAATAAGAGAATTGTCTTTAGAGGTATCACTATATTTTTGACTAGACAGATTGATTCCTTCATTCTTTTCAGTTGAAGACTGTTCAAAATATAGACCCGTAGTTGCAACCTCTTGTGCCTTTATGACATCGTTTTTGTCATGTACACTCGCTTTAGCAGCTAATCTCAGTGAAACACGATTTATCTTCGAAAACCGTCTTCTCTTTCTCTGTTTTTCACAGACTTTTTTTACAACTTCAATATTTGTCTTTGTCTTATCGAAGTTATCACATGCTTCATTCGTGATTTTTTGTTTGTTTTCCACTTGCTCATCTGGCCGCTTTTTCTTTTCAGGGGGTTGTTCACTTTCGATTTCGCCCCTAAGCGAATTGTCTATCAATATATTTTCATGGTCGCTCTTAATTAGATTGTTGTATATGTTTCTTTGTTTCTTTCGGACACGTTTATTTCTCTTACGAAATCTTCGAATTTCTTCGACATCAAACTGAACTTCAGATGGTGGAGGACATAATTCCCAGATACCACCTACAGTTTTCTTGAATTTATGCCAATCACAGTTGATGAATTTATATCCCACTAAATCTCGATTTATATCTTCAAAATGCGTCCATAATCCATTATGTTCCTTCATTAAAATCCACATATCATCTTCTTTCAGAAATCCCATTCCAATTTCTTCTCCTATAACCTTCCATATGTCCACACCATCTTCATTCAGAATGACCCCCCTTGGGGGTCTTTCATTGCCAATACCTATTGTATCGAAGTAATTTCTGGGCGTTAGAACAGGATCGAACGTAGTTTCCCATATGCCACTCCATGCTTTTTTCATAACTACCCATCTATTATCGATCAGTTTATATCCAAACAAATAAGCTGAATTACTTTGAATAGCTTTGCCCGTACGTTCTTTGGTGAGTTTTAACAAAATCCATACGTCATCTTCATTGTGAAATGTATATTGCCATTTTTTTTTTGTAAGCTCAATTCTTCTTAGGATTCCATTCAATTTAATCACGACAGACGATGGTGGTTGCTTGCGTTGCGGACCTTTTAGGAGTTCGTAAATTGGTACCGGGTTTTTATATGTAAGAATATTCATTCCAGAAGACCAAACAAAGGGGTATACTAACATCTGATCATCAAAAATCCATAAACCCTCGTCTGACTTTCTCACAAATTTCCAAAGTCCATTGTGATCTCTTTTAACTATTCTCCAACGATTTTTATCTGCAATATTTCGCATGTATCCGAAATAGCCTTGGCTTGGAAATAAATCAACTTTCGAATAAATACCATTTTGTTTTAATTCTACCAAAACCCAGGCACCGTCTTCTAATTGGAAACCTCTTCCAGATGACGGATGTAGATAACTTGAATTATTCTCCTGCGGATGTAGGAATAAAGTATTTGGTGGGGCATTATCAAAATACACATAATCACATTGTAATTTCGGAAGATATGTTGCAGGACAAAGTTTCCAATAACTAAATTCATGATATTTTCTCCATTCACCGTTTTCAACTTTATATCCCAACAGTTTATTATTAAAATCTCTATAATAAATCCATTCGTCATCATGTTTCTTCATCAAGATCCACCAGGAATCTTCATTTATAAAACCCAATCCATTTATCCCAGTTACCATCTCCCACATATGTACGCCACCTTTATTTATGACCACTCGAAGCGGTGGTCTTTCGTTCAATGGACCTATAGTGTCATAGAAAGTTCTAGGAGTAGAAAATGGGTCGAAAGTAGGAACCCATTTTTGCTCGGTTTTCTTCATTGTTACCCACCTATTATCTATCAATTCGTAACCAGTTATTGTATTTCTAGCACTTTGAGAAGTAAGAGGGAATGTTGGTATCCAAACTTCACCTTCTTTTTGAAAAACTATGCCCGACTCTTTCGTTACCGCTATTAATTCAGGCATCCCACTTACATTGAGTAGCAGAAAATTGGGGTGTTCATCAACAGATCTTATCGATTCTTTTGATAAATTAATATCTGAGTTCAAAGCAAAGGGGTCTTCATATTCTTCATCAATCATTTCTGAAGTAATACTAGGCAATATAGAACTCTTTTCGGATTCAAATCTTTCTTGGCAATTATTACCATTTCTTTCTTCAAAATTCTTCACATTTTTGGCTGAGTTCATAGCCCAAGTACCGTCATTGTTTTTTATCATATTCACAACTGTCCATTTTCCATCAACTTTTTTCACGAGATCTGTAGAAATATAACCGAACAAACCTTTCTGGTTTGGAAATAGATCGAATTCTCGCCAACTTCCATCAGCATCACATTTCATTGGCACCCAAGCACCGTCCACTAATTGAAAACCTATATCACATTCGGGCAATTCAGCTAGAAATTCCTCGGAAATGAAATACAAACATTTTGGAGGACCATTATCTTCATGAAATACATAATCGTATTTAAGTGTTGGAAGGGATACTTGCGGACATATAGTCCATGTACAACCAATCTTTTTCTTGAATTTAGTCCATTTACGGTTCATAATTTTGAAACCCAATTGTTCCATATCCGTAGGATCCTCAAATTCAACCCATGTTCCATCATTTTGCTTCTTCATCAAGACCCACATGTCACTTTGTTTTATAAAACCTAGTCCATTCTCCTCGGAAATAATTTTCCATCTATCAATACCATCTGTATTCAATATAACACGCCAGGGTGGACGTTTATAATAAGGCCCTATAGTATCATAAAAAGTTCTAGGTGTTTTAGTCGGATCGAAAGTAGGTGTCCACTTGTCATCAACATTTTTCTTCATGATTACCCATCGCTTATCAATTACTTTATAACCAAATAATCGGTCTGTTTTTGGTTTTGTTAAAACCCATACGTCACTCCGTTTATCATACTTCATTCCTAAATTTCCTCGTGGCCCCCAAATCCTAGTCAACTGACCATTTTGGACAATCAGTACACTTCTAGGTTGTTCATCCATTTCGTGGTAATTGATACTTTTTTGCGTATTACCCGATTGATCATCTTCGGTAGCCATTTCAATTTCGCATGGTTCCTCCAACGTTTCAAGATCAAAGCATATTCTACGACCTAAAAGTTCCTCCTCTGGTTCCCAACAACCGTTTTCTTTTTTCATTAATGTGCATTTATTATTAGATACTTTATAACCATATGTTCCATCTTTCTGGGGAATTATTGGATACCTAATCCAAGTGCACTTTCTCTGGTGTTTCATTAGAACCCAGACGCCGTTATCGTTAACGAACCCTACCATTGAATTTTCATCGATTCCACAACGTTTTTGAACAAGGTTTTCGTCGAAAATAATAACTGAACGTGGTGGAGTTATATCTTGCGGACCAATAATATCGCAATATGCAACTGGAAGCAATAGTTGCTTCGAACACGGTATCCACTTGCCTTCTGCATTGCGCTTTACACGTTTCCATCTGTAATCGATTAATTTGAAAGCTATAACAGATTCAGGCTCTAAATCGTCTCTCATCTCAAACCATTCAATTCCTGTTCGTTTCATAAAAATCCATGCGTCATCATATTTCATAAAACCAAGATTGACATCTTTCAACGTACTTATCCATTTTGCTACACCGTTTTCGTAAAATGGTATCCTTTTAGGAGGCCTGTTTGCTGAGCCAATAGTATCACAGAATCTTCTTGGTGTTCGTTTTGGATCGAAAATCGGTGTCCATTCCCGCTTAATCAATTTCATTGATACCCATCTATCATCAAATAGTTTATATCCTAGATTATTATTCTGAAAGTACCATTTACTCGTATATTTTGTCGAATACTTCATAACGGATATCCAAATATCCCCACGCGTTACAAACGCAATTTTATAATTTCGAGATGATACCCATTTGAATTTTTTATTTCCCACCTTAAGTCCTACATAATGTGGTGGTCTTAAATGTTCTGGTAATTTGATGCAATCACAATAACATTTCAATAATTCTGAGTTGTCCACTACTGTTTTGCCTGAAATACTAAAAACTTTTTCCTGATCCTCAAAATCAAAAATATCGATCATTTCTGATGAGTCAACGAACGTTGGGTAATTGGTATTTATTTCACTGGTTGATGATTTCGAGAATTCCCATAATTGCTCGTATTCATTCCAATGTCCAGAAGTCCAGCCTTGATCTCCGATTTTCTTCATCATAACAAACTTGCCTTCTATTATTGAATATCCATAAATTCCCTCTGGATAGAGGAAATGTGTATATCTTAACCATGAGTTTGTATGTTTCTCCATTAGAACCCAGATAATATGAGAACCACCAGATTCATCTTTCACGAAACCCATTCCCGAGTGTGGAGATATTTCAATCATTCTATTTATCCCATTTTCACAGAGGAATAATTCGCTTGGAGGTTTCATATTCCCTACGCATAAAGCTGCAACCCTTGGAGTTTCAAATGGATTGAATGTAGGTGTCCAGTCATTTTCCAATCTTTTCATTGAAACCCACCTGGAATCAATTATTTTATATCCCAATCTACCTTCCTCTCGGTTTCCTTCACATTCTACCCAACCTTTGCCAAGAATCCACTGCCTTAATCTCCATACAGTTTCATCTTGTACGAATGCATAACCTGATACTCTATCTACCAAACTCCATTTCAAATCGCCGTCTAAATCTGGTAACATGGCATATTTAGGTGGCATTAAATGCTCTGGAATGTTATCAGGTACGTCTTCATAGGTTAAAGGAATAGCATCCTGAAATTTATCCTCAAATGAAAATTCCTCAGAAATTTGACGTGTTGAAGCATTCAACTCATTCTGCATATTAAGTTTTTCTATATCCCGCCATTTCCCATTTGCATCTCTCTTTATTATTTTGAACTTACCATTAACTTTCTTATACCCAATTCTACCAACCTTCGCGTGTATATTTTCAATTTCCATCAATTTACCATTGTCATCTTCTTTTACAAGAACCCATATTCCTTCATCCAAAATAAAACCCATTCCAGATTCCTGGTTTATAATTTTCCAAGATTCAATTCCGTTTTCATGGAAGGCGACTTGCTTTGGGGGAGCAAAATCAGGTAGTCCATTGAAATTCCAATATGTCACTGGTCTTGAGGATTTCACGGGAAAAGGTATCCATTTTTGGTCTTTGTCTTTAATGACCATCACCCAAAAGCCATTTATCAGTTTATATGTGCAAACATTATGGTTATCCGTAACTACAGTCCAGTCATCGTTTTCTTTCTTCATCAAAATCCAGACATCATGTTTTCTCACAAAACCCATTCCAGAATTTTTATGAACGCTAATCGACTTTGTCTGTCCTTCCACAAAGGCATTACGCGGAGGTTTTTCATCTTCTGGACCTATGAAGTCCCAATAAGTAACAGGCATCTTTTGAGGATCAAACAACGGAGTCCATTTTCCTCCCAACATATATTTCTTCATTACAATCCACCTATTGTTCGCTAAAAAATACCCTAAAATACAATTTTCATATGCAGTAATATCAACTCTAATCCATTGCTTACATTTCAGTTGCGTTAATAGAATCCAACGACCTTCAACAAACACAAAACCTGTTCCCGAATCTGGACGTATACCTGCCCATTGTTGTTGGCCATCAACTTCTGTCAAAGCGAACTTTGGAGGTTTTAACTTTTCAGAAATTTCTATATCATAATACGTTAAAGGTTTAATAGATGTGTCAGGAAGTGGGCCTGCTACCAATTGAATGAAAGAACATGTTGCAGATTCTAGTTTTTTCCTGTTTACATCTTCAAGATTCAAGAAAGGCTGGGTGATTTCATGTTGTTTATTAAAAAGTAATTGGTATTCCTTCGGGGTATTTTTTAACTTTTGTTCAATAGCTATTTTGTTCTCATTCTTAACAGCCAACCAATTTCCTTGCTTGTCTTGTTTTAGTAAAACCCAATTTCCTTGTATTGATAAAAAAGCATAGCCGGAGTTTGGTCCAACAATTACTGACTGATCATCAGTTACTACTTTATAAGGAGGCCGGAGTAGTCCAGGTATACTATTAGGAAAGTCGAAAAATGTAACTGGAATCGAAATAGCGTCAAATACATTTCCTCCAAGAGCAGCCATCAATTCGTTGAAATTTTCAATATCTGTCATTCTTGCTTTAGCCATCATGAAATCATCTTTCAATTCCACCCATTTGTCTGTTGATTTTTTTTCAACTAATATCCAAAAGTTATCACTTGATCTGTAAAATTTGCGTTTGGAGTTTCCTGAAATTATTTCCCATGTTCCATTAAGCAATGTCAACTTTGGAATACAAGGTTCAAGTGAAATGTTTTGTTCAGTTAACTTCAATTTTCTGAGCATCATTTTATAGTCACGATTCAGATCATGTGCTTTAATATTATTTTCTAATGTTACTTGAAAAGACACATTTCCTAGCACATGTCCATTCGATTTATTTTGGTTGTCATCACATTTAGAGACAGAAACTCTAGCATTCGGTTCATTGTCACTTTTGGCTGTTTTAGTATTCGAACAGTTAATAGAGTCTATTCGTTTCTCCAATAACTCAGTAGATGGCGAACTATCAGCTGCTTTTGATACTCTACCTCTGACAGGAATCCAAGTTCCATCTTCTAATTTCTTCCTGAATAACCATTCACCATTAATAGAAACAAATCCATACCCACAGTCTGGGGTAATATTTTTAAGAACATATCTGCACAATTCTTTATCGAGAACCCAATATTGTTGGGGAGGCCGTAAATCATCAGGAACAGTTGATAGAAAATCGAACCATGTGGTAGGAAAACCAATGGAATCGAATATCTTTTTATCAAACGTGCTTGGCAAACAAGAAACTTGGGGAGCATGTAAAGGTTTCAATAACGATTCTCCATCTCCTTGAAAATGTCTTTTTCCGCATATAAATTGATGGGAAAAATAATCCTGTGCGATGCACCATTTGTTGTATATGTCTTTCTTGTGAAGTATCCAACAACCGTCAATGAATTTCAAAAGCAGATCAGAAATTGGAAAACTTACCCAAACTTTCGATATACAAACTACTCTTGGCATATAAGAATATCCTAACACTTCTTGAGGAGTTACTATTTTATCATGAGATTGCGTTGTCCATTTACCCTCCATCCAAGCAATATATCCTTCAATTTTAGTCAGTACTTCCCATTCTGCACTGGCATTTTCCGCAAGGAGCACCCATGTTCCCCCTACGGAAATGAAACCGAATCTACTATCTGGTGTGACACATATTTCAGTATGTTTCCCTTTCACGAAAATATTGGCGTATTTAGGTGGCTTCATATCCCATGGTACGCTGGGTGGAAAATCCCAATATGTTACAGGATTTGGTATAGTGTCAAACGAAGTTTTTAAAAACGATTTCATGCATTTGGCCCTTAGTGTGTGTTTAATTTTTTCATTTGGATATGATGGGAAATGTTTCTTCCAACAAGCGTAGTGTTTGGAAAAGTCATCTTGCACGTATTGCCACTCTTTATTTTCTTCATTTTTGATCAGTCTCCATGTATTGTAAATAAATTTGAATTCTAATTCGCTATCTGACTTGACGTATGTCCATTTTCCATTAAGTAAAGTTATCTTGGGTGGATTCAATGCAAGACGTTTAATGTCCTCGTATTTTGTGTCCGTTTTTATAAGAATATCAGGAGAAATAGTGCTTTCTCTAGATAAAATTATACTTGGTTGGCCTGATTTTATGTGTTTATTTACATTTCCAGATTTTGATAACTGAGATGTATTTTGTTCTTCTGTTAATATAGATCTAATATTAACATGTTTTTCATTATCTCTGTCCTCATTTTTATCTAGAACACATTTAGATTCATCCAATAGATCCTTGTTGATACAAATTTTAGTAACATCAATTAAGTTATCTCTTCCATCTTGATCAGTCGAACTTTTCTTTAATGCGTTATCCCCATTTTTATCTAGACTACTTTTGAAATCATGTAATAATGATCGAGGAGTACGATTCTTCAAAACATCGATCAAGTTTGTCCTCCCTTTATTTTTAGCACAATTCTTTTTAGATTGAACTTTTTCAACTGTATCACTTTTCAGTGGAACTATATTATGAAGTGGGAGTGTTGGAGCAACTGCCGGAAGTGAAGGAGCAACTGATGACAATGGAGGAGCAACTGATGACAATGGAGGAGCAACTGATGACAATGGAGGAGTACCTACTGGAAGAGGAGGAGCAACTGGAGTACGTGGGGGAGTACCTTTGGGAAGAGGAGGAACAAACGCAGGAGGTAGAGGGGTGACTTTCCGAAGAGAAGGAGCAAACACCGGAAGTGGGACAGCAACAGCATGTAGTGAACTAGTAACGGGAGTCAGAGGTGTGTTTTCGTTAGCATTGTACTTTTTCGTATCTGGATTGAATACGGGTGACAAAGTTGGTGTAGTACTAAGTTCATAACCTGAATCCGACTTCACTGGTTTATCCACAAACTTTGCAGCTTGCTGTGATTTAAATTTATTAAATAAACGATTAATCTCCACAGCTTTCTTCTTTTTAACATCCTCTAACCTAGCGATTTCTGTATGAAGAGCATTTCTTGCTTGCGAAGAAGATTGTGAAGGAATACTTCGATTCGGTGGGGATTTACAAATCAACGATGATACAGACGATGCAGCCAATGAATTTACTCCAGGGCTATTTGTTTCATCATCACTTAGTTCCATGTCAATACAAGCATAAGAAGCGTCTGTTGGATGTTTCACTGGTGTTTCTTTTGTAACACTGGAACCAGTACCCTGAATTGTTTGATTAACATTCACAGAATAATTTTTTTGAGATTTATAGCGGTCATCCACAATATTTACGGATAGATTTTCATATTTCCATAGCCATAAATCTTCTTCCAACTTCTCAGGGTTGTCGTCATTCTTATCAGCCGTTTCATATCCGATACTAGTTGGAACACTTTGTGACGGCGGATTGTAATCTGACGAATTCGAAGAATTTTTGGCCAAGTATTGTATAATTTCTTCGCGGAACGGTTTCTTAAACATATCCACACCTACTTCCAATGCCTGGGGTATCATCCATCTCATAAAACAATCCTTCGATGTTTCCTTGGAATTTCTCAAAAAGAAAAGAACAATTAAGAACTGTAAAAAATATGTGAAGATATAAACAGTAAATTAAAAAACTGAGTTATCATGAAATAATCTTTGGAACAAACATAGGGCATAATGACGTACTTAGTAGGAAGTGACATATTTCAAATGAATTGTTCTGTTGATTAGTATTTCAAATGAGCACAGTTGAAATCAATTGATTCAAGGTTAGCTCGTAACCAATTAATGGCTTTATATGAGCCATTGTAGAAAACGTCAGCTTCCCAAAATACGCCATGTACATAAACATTATTATCTTTCATCAAATTATATTAATAACATTTACGATGTTTATTTATTTAGCATACAAAATTTTCACATTGAAATTTTGTATGAATATACGGGAAACCGTCATTGAAACATTGAGTCAAATTAATTATATAAACCAATGAATGTAATTTAACAACATAAATTATAATCAGATAAAACAAAAGAAACACGTAGTGAATAATTATTATAGATACAACGCCAAGCGTCTAGTTCTAGACTTGAAGCATCCAAATAACAATGAGAAGAAGTTCTCTACCGAAATTGTTGGCCAATTACAGAAAGCGGTTGATGTAAAAGTTGGAGCCATAGTTGAATCTACACGTCTTAGAACGAAACATTGGCGTGCATCTTGTTATCCTACCTAGCAAATTAAAATCTATTAAGCCCAAAAGATCCCCACAATCAATATGCCCTTTTAAAATTTTATAAAGAAAACACAAGTCACTAACGTAGGATTACTCCTACGTTAAGAACTGTGTTATTCAAATTATACTCGAACCCCAGTGGAGTGTGGATCCATGAAAGGATATAACATGGCATTTTTCAACATTCAAACTCAAACAGTTAGAAACGGACCAATCAAAAAAACCTGTCAATATCTCTCTGTAATTCACGGGCATCACAAATATTACGTATTATTGAAAACATCTTCATGTCGTCGGCAAATAGCAAGAAATTTACCGAAAAAACACTCTTCACGTCGTTAATGAAAATATTGAACAACACCGGACCCAAATGTGAACCTTGAGATACACCTGACTCCACATTAAACTCTCTCGAATAGAATTGTCTATATTTAACACACTGAGAACGATCACACAAAAAACTTCGAAGCCATTGGAGCAGAGAACCTGATATGCCAAGTGCCTCCAACTTAGCGAGTAAAAGGTTATGATTGACTCTGTCCAAAGCTTTTTAAAATCAGTATATACTGCATCTAGTTGATAACCCGATTCGCAACTTTCAATAATGTCTCCAACATAAAGTACGAAATTCGAAATAGTGGAACGGCCCCTTCTAAAGCCACGCTGTTCGTTGATTAAAACTGAAGTACAGTTCCAAGATAGGCAACTACAAATTAAACTATCTAGCATTTTTGGAATTGTGGATTGTATTGCTACACCTCTATAATTCCTGATATCAGACTTAACACCAGACTTGAAAATTGGAACAATGAAACTCTTTTTCCAAAAAGAAGGGAAGGATCCCAAATCCAAACACATATTGAACAGCGTGGCAATAGGGTCAGTCAGAGTGCTAACACATTTCTTCAAAACGAAAGCTGGCACCCCATCAGGACCAGATGACAGCTTTGGCTTCATAAAAGAGATCAAATCAAAAATCTCTCAAGATGACACCTGGCATGAATTAATATTTAACGTATTTTCATATTTGATTTCGGGTGGGACAATAACCTCAATGTTGTAAACTTCTGAAAAGAAGCCAGCGAATAAATTCACAATAACATCACCATCTGAGCTGGATACACTGTCTAACCCCATACAGTTTGGTAAATCGAAACTGTTTTTCTTCGAATTTATAAAATTCCAAAAGTTTTGTGGATCAGAATGAATATTATGTTCAATATTTCTCACATAACTATTATAAAGTTCATTACAAAGAATCTGATATTTGCGGCGCAATTCACTGAATGTAACTTTCATGGTCTCCAGAATGTTTAAACTTTCTGTGAGCCTTTTTCTTCATATTTGTAAATACTATTAACTCTTTGTTAAACCACTCAGGGTATTTTGAGACCTTGGTAGCGTTTTAGGAATGAAAAGGTTGAGTCCTTCATAAATTTATCTATGAAACCTGGAGACCGATACATTGATATCATTAACATCGAATGACCAATTACGAGATGAAAAAAATTCATTCAACCCCCTATAATCACCCTTGTGAAAATCGAACCGTTCTTCATTTACGAATGATTTAGCAGAGTCCAAATATTTTCTTGGAATACTAAACTCATTCGCAGTATGATTAATTCAATTCTCCTGTAGAAACTCCGAGGCAGGAGAAATCACAATAGAGTCGTCCAAGAGGACACCCCGGCTGTTCATAACCCGGCTGACTTGCGAGAGATTAACAAAACTCACTGAATCGTTCAAACCAGCTGCAGGATGCTTCCACACAAAACAAACTCGCCAGTGGACCAGCTTGCACCTGGAACATTATAGTCACCGCATATATACATTGGCACGTCAGGATGTAACAAAGCTAACTCTTCAATAACTAAACCATGAGCCTCATAGGCTTCAGCTGAAGAAGCTGGTGGTAAATACACACCACCAACAATAAACTCTCTAGAACCATTTGAAACCAGAACAAATAAGTGCTCTACATCATTGTACGAATGACGCATCAGTTCAGCACTCAATAAATACCGAACAAGCACAACAACACCTCCACCCTTCTTTTTAAAACTTGTATTGCTATTCCTGTCTATTCTAAGAATTGTGAAGTTTGAAGAACCAATTTCGGAATCCCAAATATTTGCATCAAGCCAACTTTCAGTGAGTATCACAACATCATAGCTGCAATGTTGCAACCAAAGAGAAACATCCCTGAACTTAGTTTTCATGCCACCCACATTCTGGTAATATACTAAAAGGTCCGATGGAATTATATTTAGTTTTTTTCATCTTTATTCCTAACTATTGTTGGTTTACCGTTGATGACCTTCAGTAAAAGATTCATTTCACCTGCTTGCCTGCGTTGATCCAATTGTTTGCGAGCATTGGTTCAGTATTTTAGCAGCTATTTCAGAGTTCGAAAATACCACCTTTACCTAATTTAAACAACAGGCTGGTGTGCATTATATTCTAGAAATACTACGTGAAATACCTTCCACGTAGTTAATGCCCCAATATTTGTCAATAAGAGACCTATTATTAAGCTTATTACCTAATACATATCTCGAACTTCAACATATTTGCAGCTAAATCACCGAAATAAAGAAAGTGGGTGCTTCTTGCAGAAAAGATTACTATGGTGTAAATATCAGATTTAATTGAAAAATATTGAAAAGTATTACCTATAGTAAACTATAATTCATACTAATCAAAATTTGATCCATTACAGAACCACTCACAAGTGTGTAAATGTAATTTTTTTTGGAATCCACATTTTTAGAATTGATTCATCTATGAAATCTTCAACAGCCAAGAAGTGTCCAAGATGTTCTAATAAGTCGTAGCCTTATTTGAAAATGTGGCTTACAAAAAAGCTTGGATAACGAAATAAAAATACCTATATCATTAATTCATCTTCAGACAATTGTATCACATTAGAACAAAAATGTGTTACAAGAGACGCCACAAAATAAAAGCATTTAAATCCGACATTTCATTTGCACCAACTAAAAAAAACAAAATTTCGTTTTGTTATGGGAAATTACACATTATGACACGAGCAGCAAATATATCGATTACAATTCGAAGGAACACCAAAGTGAAATTGTTTCAAAACTTCGACAAAAAAATTGTACGAAATTCTTACAATAAATTTTTCCAATGTCTGCATTTGATATTTCATTTTCTGAAAACCACCACGAATTTATAACTTGAAACAACTCGATGCTTGACCAGTTACATTTAAATTTCCATATTCTTTTAACTGTTTCACATGCTTTTCTGAAATCTAGTATATTATCAATTATTCTTTACAACTTTCTATAGCAGCCTGTCACATATTCTCAATATTACCATTTCACCAGAGTGGTCTCAGTTCAAATCTTAAAAACCTTATTGAGCAAATTGTTCAAGATCAGTAACCTTTGGTTGATTGAGGAATGTTGATCACATGGTCTTACAATCATGTAGATTCACCAAAGTGTCCACTGCTAATGCCTAGCATATATGTGCTATCATATCAGCAACTTTATAATTTAAGCTTTATATTGAAAGAGCTAAATATTAATGTAAGAAAATTAAAAGAATGAAAAACAGTGAAGATAATAATTATGATAAAATGTGTACTCAGAAACAATCGATAGATTGAAATTAAAAACAATAAATTAAATCATCATTAGGTAATACTATAACAGAAAAAGTGAACTTTAGGTTAACCAAGACATTTGCAGTGTGACAACAAGAAGTATGATTGTCTTTTTTTCCCGCCTGTGCGGGTAACTACTACAACCCCAGGCACACTGGGCGATCACACGCTAAGATACGCCTGCGTTGTCTTATTCCTCATGCATGGATAAGGAACCTCCTGACAATCCTCACCCTGTCGAGAACAACCCCCTTCTGTGCACCAGATGCAGTGGGAGAGCAATTGCTGGTATATTTCCTTCATTTCGAAAGCCGAATCCTAGTATTTTCAACTTATTCAGAAAACGATCTTCTAATATTGTCGTCTGCGGGAATAGTTACATCAACCAGAACCACTATTTTTTCCTCTTTATGAAAAATGACAATATCAGGACCGTTTTCTATCACTGGATGGTCGGTTATACCGGTGTTGTCCAATAGATTTTATAGTCAACATTCTCGAGTAGATCCATCGGGTGGCTGAAGCGATATATAACTTTTTGATGTGGTAAGTTTAATTTGAGTCCAATCTCTCGATGACAGATCTTAGTTACAGTGTTGTCTATACATTTGTATTTACACAGCATGTGCTGTGTATGAACTTTGGAGAAAAATTGATACTATTGACAAGGAATTCGAAAATGAAATTTGTAAAGATGCGTCATTTTGGAGAATGGTTCTTCCAAGGCTATTCGATGTCATTCTCACCCTACCAAAAAGTTCTTTGGCTTTAAGAGGACATCGAGAAAACTTAAATGAGGAAGGTTGTCATGGAAATTTTTTGTCAATTGTAAAGCTTTTCGCCAGATATAATCATATATTGCGGCAAGTTTTAGATATGCCTAAAGGTATTTTTTTATTCATAAGTGTTATTCTCATTTTTTTTATTTATTTTTATTAAGTGTTTAATTCGTGTTTCGTTTTTGTTTCTAGGATCTACAAAATATCTGAGTGCAACAATTCAAAATGAAATGATTGAGTGCTTGGAAACCAAACGTGAAAATCATCTGCTAGAACAAATTAGAGCGTCACCTTTTTTCGCCATCATCTTGGATACGACACAGGACATATCGAAAGTAGACCAGCTAAGCATTGTTGTGAGATATGCACAAATTACCAGATCGGAAAATGGACAGCCAGTTGATATAGAAGTAAAAGAAGTGTTCCTAGGCTTTTATGCAGCATTCCAGCATGGGGCGGCAGATTTAGTCAACCAGTTTACATTATTGATTAAAAAAAATGCGTGGGTCAAGGTTATGATAGAGCCAGTGTGATGAGTGATGTGTATAATGGTGTTCAAAATCAGATTAAGGATATTCAGCCTAACGCGAAGTATGTACATTGCGCCACTCACAATATAAATTTGGTGGTAAACGATGCCGTTAAAAATTGAATAGAATTACAGGTTTTTTTTTCGCAATGTTGTGAGATTTGTATAATTTTTTCGGAAATAGCATTAAACGTTGGGATCTGTTGTCAACATTAAATGGCGAATCGGAAATCACTTCAAAAAAACTAAATCCGACTAGATGGTCCAGTAGGGTCAATAAAATATCTGCAATAAAACTTCGTTTTTTTGATATAATCAAAGCATTATCAGAAATAGTTTTGAAGAGTTCTAGTAAGGATGGGCGTAGTCAAGCAGAAATTATTAAAACAAAAATGCTTAATTTCGAGTTCGTGTTCCTTTGCGAATTCATGCACCATGTAGTAAATTACATTAATTATGCATCAAAAACTTTACAAAGATGCGATATCAATTTGAACGAGGCAAGTCGAGATTTAGCAGAGACAAATGAAAAGATGCAAATTTCTAAAAATTCCATAAAAAATCAAATAATGAAAACAAAAAAGGATGTACAGATAAAGGCAGAAGACATTGGCCTCACTGGGAATAACTACATCTTTATTAATCAGGATCTTACACCACACATTCAAGAGCTGTATAAAAAGTAAGGGATTTAAAAAAAAAAGAAAACTATAAATTCGCAAGGGTTGATGAAAGTCGCAAAATCTTTCTACGGAAAACTGAAACTAGTAAAATCATTGAAGTTAATTCAGAAGATAAATTGAATAAAATACAAAAAGAAAAACTGAATATTAATAACAGAACACATAGGAAACGAACACTACACAAACTTAATATACTCTACATTAATATACGATCATTTAAAATCAAAGGCAAAATGGATAATTTACAAACATATTTGAAGGAACATAACAATCCTAAATTTCTAATACTAACAGAAACATAGCTAAAACAAGAGGAAACCAAATACTTCAGTATATATGGCTATTGTGATGTGTTTAAATGTCGAACTTCAAGCGGAGGGGGTGTTGCAATTTATATGAAGAAGGATATAGAGTATAAAGTAATAAATATAGAAGATTCAGAAGATTGCAATATAGCTGCCATCAAAATCAAAGGGCTTAGGTACAAGATTATAGCAATCTATAGAGCCCCACAAATTAACCCAGAAGATTTCTTCGATAATCTTGATGAAATCCTTGGAAGATACAAAAATTTTAATAACAAGATAACGAACTACAAAGACATTATTGAACTCAATAACTACCAAATAAAAACCTGATACAGAAGAAAAATATAACGCGAAGAAACAAACAAAATGGATCTATAATCGATCATGCGATAGGTCCGAAAGAACTACATTGCAAAATAAATGCTAAAGATACTGCGATCTCTGATCATAAAATTTTATATGTGACTGTTGATATTAATTCTGAAACTGAAACAAAGAAGGATATTGATACCACAACGAAAATTAAAAAAAATGTCCTACTTTGTAGACTACAAAAAGTTGTATGAATTTATTGAAGAAAGAATTGAAAGCTACGAAATAACTTGCCTAGACGATATATCTAACAAAATAAAACAAGCTAAAAATCCTAGCGCATCAACAAAACAACATACAATGGATGAACAACAGAATCTGTTACAACCTGAAAAAACGCGTCAAAGCCTACAAAGAATGGAAAAAAACAGTGAATCAAGAGAATTGGAAAATTCAAAAAGCTGAAGAATGCAGTCACCAACCTTTAAGAAAATCAAAAAGAGGTTATGTACACAAAAAAATTGAAAACTACTGGCAACAACACCAGAAAAATTTGGAAATTTCTGAATGAATCCATGGACAAGAACAAAAAAAAACCTCAAAAACATCCCGAAAATACATTTTGAAAACAAATCTTACTACACTGACAAAGACATTGCAAACGCGCTAAATGAATTACTTCACAAATATTGCACGATCCCTACAAGGCCAAAATATTATTATGAATACTTTCGATGAAATAAGCAATGATTTGACAAAATATATGATGAAAGTATCCGAAAAAGAACTTCTTGCAATCATTAACTCCTTTAAAAATGATTCATCACCGGGCCCAGATAATATAATGGTCAAAGATATAAAATGACTTTCTGAGATCATAGAAAACCCCTTGCTAAAAACACTTAATGAACATCTTCGAGTAGGCACTTTTCCAGGCTCGTGTAAAATCTCCACGATAATTCCTATCTACAAGAAAGGATGTAGACAAAATTCAGGCAATTATAGACCAATGTGACATCAATATTTTCGAAAATATGCGAAAAAATTATAAAAAAACGTTTCTGCGAATTCCTACAATTTTCCTCTACTCAATATGGATTCCAGGAGAAGAATTCAACCTTGGGAGCTGCTGTGATACAGCTACTGATCGACTACTTGGAAGACGGTCATCTTGCAGTTGCTCTGCTCATCAACTTACATAAAGCATTTGACACAGTAAAACATGACATACTACTGAAGAAACTCAAAAATATTGGTATACGAGGCCCAGCTCTCGCACTCATGAGGTCATTTCTCACAGATAGAAAACAATACACAGTTCTGAATGGAGAGATGAGAAAGCTGAAGGAAGTCAACACTGGTATTCCACGAGGAACAGTCTTAAGACCAATCCTATGCTTAATATACGTGGAAAACTTGTCCATGGTGGGTCTAGAGGCTGAGCACTTCATGTTCGCAGATGATACCGTTTTGTTATATAATGGAACAAACAAAGCAGAATTAGAAACATCGATCAATCAAGACTTGGAGACATTCAAGTGGCTAAAAGCTAACAGACTGATAATAAGTGAAGACATGTGCCTCAACAGGAAAAACCATCATATTCTCTGGACATTAAGATTAATAAAATACAATTAAAGAAAATGCAATGTTATAAATACTTAGGCTCGATTATTGATGAGAAACTCTCATGGAATGAACATGAACATAGAAATTACTTAGAATCATTCAAGTGCAAAGCCAGTGAAACTGCAAGAAAATATGGTATAGATCCCAAATTTAAAGAAAACAGACAAAGGAAATTTAAAAAATATTTTGATGAATGAGCTTCTGATTACACACAACAAGGAAGAAATATTTAAAATTACTATTGTCAAGAATGTACTAGACACAATAATAGTTCAATTAAATGCAGATTTTACTAGTATGAGTGCAATCAGTCAAATATTCCATTTTCTAAAACCATCATTTTTACTGAAGTAGATGAAACTACTTTATTACAAAAGTGTGAACAATTCCAAAGTAAATATTCTGATATAATAGGCCCAAACTTTTCTCTTCAATTTCTTAATTTGTATCACCGACTTCTATCTGAATTAACTAAGGCGTGGACTATTCACCAATTTTGTAAATAAATAATGCCAAAGTATGGAGTACTAGAATGCGACCTGACAGAAGTGTTTACAGCAATGTTACTGTTCCATACAAGTTCAGTTACTTCTGCTGCAGCTGAAAGTTATTTAAGGAATAATATGGGCTAAGCTCGACTCTGACATTTATCGCTAATAGCGATCGAAAACAAAACCGCATCAAACCTAGATTTATTTATTCATATAATTGTCATATGCACAATAAATGAATACAAACGGGTAACCCCCTTTTTAAACTAAATTGAAACATAAATCTATGTGATTATTAATTTCTAAAAAGTAGTAATCTGATATGGGTCTTGAAACAAGGAAATGATATACTGAACAATTCAAGACTGACACCAGGATCATTGACTAAAGACACCGTGCGATTTAGATATGTATTCGAGCCATAATTGTACCTGCAAAGTTTTGGACGCAATAAAGGAGAGTGTCGAGTGACTCTTAAGGGTAGATTGAAATCAATCAGTTTCAACAGATTCGGGCAACACACCAAACCATTCACTATCTTGAAAAAGAAACATAAATCGAGAATTTTTCTCCTCATTCGAAGAGGATTTAGGCCATATGTAACACGCAGGATATAAAGGTCAACAGTTTGACGATGGCACCTGAAGGATAAGTATCTCAAAAATTTACGCTGAACCTTCTCTAAACAATCTATATCACAAGAATAAAAAGGAGACCAAATGCAGGTTCCATATTCTAAGTTAGATCTTTCTAAGGAACAGTACAACAGTTTAAAGGTATCAGCAGTAAATCCCACTAAATGTAGAACAATGAACCCCAGCATCCGATAAGCCTTAGATGTTATTATTCTCATATGCTCATTATTATTCAACCGAACATCAAGTGCTATGCCCAAATCTCGGATACAGTCTACACGCAACAGCTCCACACCATCCAGAAAGTAACTATGCATAATTGCCGTATTGGAACGATAGAAGGTAATAGCTTGACACTTGTCAAAGTTCAGATACAGTGAATTAACATGAGTCCAACACAGCAGAGAATCAATTTGGCGTTGCAATTCATGTACATCTGTAACATCTCTGATAACACGATATAATCTCATATCATCTGCGAATAACAAAAATCCGGAACCCAACGCATCCCTGATGTCATTAATAAACAAATTGAACAACAAAGGGCCAAGGTGGGAGCCCTGAGGTACACCAGAATTAACATAAATAGCTTTAGAGCGAAAATGTTTGTATTTACATTCTGCGACCGATTACATAAGAAAGAATGAAACCATGAAAGAAAGATCCAGATATACCAAGGGCGCCCATCTTGGCTATTAGGAAGTTATGATTAACCCTGTCATGTTGTTCATCAATGATTACAGAGCAGCATTTCCAGGATAAATAGCTACACACTAAACTATCCAGCATCTTAGGAATGACAGATTGAATTGAAATTCCCCTGTAATTTTCAATAAGTGATTTCTGACCAGATTTAAAAATGGGAACAATAAAACTTTGTTTCCAATAAGTTGGAAATCTCCCCAATTTTAGGGATAAATGAAATATTGAACTAACAGAGCCAGACAGGGTACTCGCACACTTTTTACGGACATAATTGGTTATGCCATCTGGACCAGCATACAGCTTGGACTTCATACTCGAAATAAATTCAAAAACTTCAGTCGGGTCAATGTTTACAACCTGATCATATTTCATCTCTGGTGGTACCATAACTTCCGTACAGTTGAGAAAAAATCAGCAAAGAGACTCACTATTTCAGATCCATCCGAGTTACTCACATCGTTGAATTCCATATGATTCGGAAGGTGAAAATTATTTAATTTAGTGTTGATAGCCCTCCGAAAACTCTGCGGGTCCGAATGGATATTTCTTTCAATTCTACGCATGTAACTATTGTACAGAGTGTTCGACTGTAGCTGACAATCCAAACGAAGTTTACTAAATACATTATAATCTGAAGGATCTCTTCTTCTTCTTGAACTGGCAATGTGCTTTTTCTTCTTGCTCACAAGATTAATTAACTCACCATTGAACCAGGGAGGGTATTTCATATGATTGACGGCCTTAGTCGGTACAAACAGTTGAAGGCCCGTATATATATATATATATATATATATATATATATATATATATATATATATATATATATATATATATATATATATATATATATATATATATATATATATATATATTTTTTTTCACCACAGTTGCAGGTAGGCATTGAATGTTCACCGGGCGATTACTCGCCAAGATGAACACCAAATAATTGAATCACCCCATATTGAGGAATCTCCGAACAATATGAGTTGTGCCGAGTATGACGTCCCTCTGAGCTGCGGAAATGATGGAAGTGTCCAACCCCAATTCTTTGGTGTTCTCTGCGAGATGGATTTCGACGAGGCCGTTGACAGTGGCATAACTATGACAGATTGCAATCCGTATATTTACTTTATCTCGAAGGCCAAGTCACGGTACTTATCTACTCGACTTATCGGTGTATGCTCTACTCATATTGTCGTCCGCTGGGATTGTCACGTCGAGAAGGATGGCTTTCTTTTGTTTTGAAGAAAACAGCAATATCTGGCCTATTATGTGGGGCGCTGGACGGTCAGTGATAATAGGGTTGTCCCAGTACAATTTATAATGTTGATCTTCCATTATCGTTTCCGGCATGTACAAGTGGTTTGTTGGTGATAGACCTTAGCCATCGCGTTATGTCGGTTGAGATACTCTTTGGGCGCAAGAATCGAGCAAGATGAAGTGACATGCTGTATTGACTCAGGATGACGTGAGCAACGACGACAGAGATCCGAGGGAACAGCAAGGCCCGCAATGTGCTTCTGGTATGATCTGGTTGGCACGACTTGATCTTGAATGGCTAGTAGTTTTCCTTCAGTCTCCGCGTGTAAGTATCCCGCAGTCACGTAAGTTAGTGATTCCTTTTTATTTACATTGTCACCTTTCAGACTTTTCGGATATCGTCCATGGAGTGCCTTCGACATCCATTCCTCTTGTAGTTCACCTGAGGTACGGCTTGTGAATTAGATTTCTGCCCTAGCCAGTTGGAGTGGAGTCAAATCATCTAGCCGTCGGATGGACCTATAGAAAGGTAAGTTCTTCCCAGCGAAGTATCCCCTCAGGTTCATCAGGTTTTGAGCATGACTATTTTCTATGTTGGTAAGACCTCTACCACCTTCACCCCTTGGTAGATAAAGACGGCTTACTGAGCTATGCGGATGATGCATGTCGTACCTGGTGAGCATGGTTCTAATTTTTTGATCGAGTTTGCGCAATTCGGTCATTGACCAGTCAACCACTCCGAATGAGTAAGTGATGCTCGGGACTGCCCAAGTGTTGAGTGCAGTTACCATAGCTTTTGAGTTAGTTCAACCCCGATTGAAGCACTCGCTTGACCCGGGTAAACAGCTTCGCCCCAAAGAACTCCCTAACTTCAACTGTTTTTTGATCCAGAGCTTGTTTAACACCTAGATACTTGTAAACCTTTTCTGGTGGTAGTGCAGGAAATACACTCTCATCATACAAGGTTATTCCTGTGGATGAATTGACCACCTTTCCCCTTTCAACACTCAGAACAGCACATTTTTCGAGTCCGAGCTCCATACGTATCGCCTCACTGAATGCCTTAACCATTTCTAGTTGCCTCTTCATCTGGTCTTTCGACCTTGTGTAAAGTTTAAGGTCGTCTAAGTATAACTGATGACTCTTAATATGTATATATATATATATATATTAAGAGCTACATAATCACCACGATTGAAATCAAAACGTTGTTCACCAAAATCCGATAAAGTGACACGATTAGGCAAACATAACGGAACATCGAATTGAAGGGCAGCATGGTGAACCGAAGTGAATGATACCTTTGTGAAAACTAAGGCCAGGAAAAGATTATAACTAAAATTTTTAACATATGTACATACGTTCATAAATAAACCTTTTGATTTGATTTACTTCTATTTATTGCTTAATATCAATATGATTAATCCAAATTTACATTCCACTCTAAGTGGATTTGCTGTGCTCTACACTGTACGTTAAAGTGATGATGATACATAATTCTGATAAAATAGCTTCGCCTTTTTGAAATATGTATAGGTATATATTGATAAAACCTAACAGTTTAAGGGCCCCAGTTATTTTTTGCCCCTGGGCCCTTGATCACCTAGTATCGACACTGCTTGAGTGACCTGGCTCTAATGCAACAATATTCTAGTTTCATTGTCATAGAGGCTCTCAATATGCTCTACTTACGTCGTAGCGCTCAACTTCTGCCTCACATGTATCACTCAGAGCGCTCATCACGTACTCCATCGTTCTCTCCATCTGTTATTGTTAGCCTATCCCTGCCGAAACTGTGCTGACAATCATATAATATTCTGTTTAAGTCAAAGCAATCGATTAATAAAGTTTCAAATATTTTAGACATGGTTGGTAAGATGGAGATGCAATAAAGATTGTTTTGTAGTATTTTGGTTTTTTGCTGTTGATTCAGAAAATTTGCACTATTGTTACAATTGCTCTGACATTTTTTATTAGAATTTAGTATATTCCAAACTGTTTTACTTCTATTGAGCGCGTGCTCAATATTCTCGGCTCTAACATGATAATCAATTTCATACTTTAATTGCGATATATCTTTTCTGACATTAAATCCTTTCTAGTTCGAAATATGGTGTAGCTGCGCTTACTTGTCCCCGAATTTCCATAATCTAATCTTTAGATTTTTCATTACCTCTTTTTTTGGAAAGTGGCTCATCTTTGTTTTTTAGAAATGCAGTCTTCAAAATATTTCATTAGCATAGAAAATTTCTTATGGAGCCTTTGCATCCTCACAATTATTTTTGATCGAAGAGAAATGGTATAACTATTAAAAATTATAATATTTTATACATACACATAGATTCAATATTTACTGAGCTTTCCCTTCTTTCCTTGAATACTCGGTCATTCTCAAGCAAATAAAAGAATTCTCTCATTAGGCACTCTGTTTTATTCCAATCTTTATAGTAAAGAATTTACAATCAATTCATTACCATGATATCGTATGGACTTGTGAAACAAGATGTCGATTGACAATATTATTATGTTCAACTTCCCTGCAAAACTTATTATACATTTTTATCTCTTTCTGTATGCAAAACCTTGAATAGATTGTAGCACTTGTATCTTTGACAAAAGTAAAAACGTTAGCCGAATATGTTCTCTTGAAGCCAAGTTTATTTTCAAATCTGGACATGAGTTTAAGGTCATCATCCTTGTGAATGCGAATCAGCGAAACGGCCGCCATTAGTTGAAATTTGTCATGTTCCCCCACTATTAATTGATTTACTTCAAGTGATATGCGTACATGAGAAATCTTAGTTCATTACTTGAAGTAGATAGATAGTTACCCAAATTTATATTTATCAATCTGAATAAAAATAAAAAACAGATGACAATCATGAAAATCTGAAGTAAAAAATATACAAATACTCTCAACAATAATAACAACTAGGCCAGTAATATTGACAACAAAAGAACTCAAGTCATCCATCTATACTTCTCTATAATCTCATATTTTCCAACAATCACATTTTGGATATAATACTTACTTGTTAAATGCTTCTTGTGGGATCTTGTCTTTTTTAAAAGATCCATGAATTTCTTGAGGCATTTGATCAGATCATAGTCTATATCTTCCAATAGCCTGAAAATTTAGTTTCCTTTTAAAAATGACCTCAAATTATGAACAATATAAAATACGAATGTTGATCTTTATACTAAATCTATTCGAGACAAGCAAAATTGTTAGGATCTAGAAATTTGTGAGTTTTATAATAGAAAATTTTCTAATAAAACTGAATAATCACAAATTTTTCAACGCGCCATTTGTTTGAATTTGTAGAAGAAACAAAGTCAGTTTAGCTACATTTTTAGGGTTCCATACCCCCAAAGGAAAAACAGTTCTCTTTAATGATATACAATCGAAAATACAGCGGATTATGTAGCATTTTGGGACATATTTTGACATTAACAAGGGAATCAAAACTAATAGAGTACTTCCGGTTCACCTAGAAACATGAAATTTGTCTAGAAGCGATAATTAACCAATGCTCAAGTATGCAATTCCTAAGTTCCTCTTTGTTGTTCATACGAAAATATATTCTTAAATTTGAAATAAACCTACAGTATCGATAATTCAATAATAATCATAACCAAATCACCTTCTTGCCCATTCTCTATCAATTCCAGTTGTTAGTATCATTGCCTCCTGAACCTTCTCCTTCTCTTTTGGTGTGCTAGCAGCAGGAAGTACCCCTATTTTCACCGTATCCCCTACAGTGAAGGCGCTTGAAACTTGATGATTCAAAGCATTGTACACATGAAGCAGATCATTGCAAATATAATACTCAGATTTGGTTCTTCCAAGAACAAAAATTCTATGGAATCCCATCAATCTGTTAGATTCATGAGCTGCTTTGGGTACTTCACGAAAAATACCATTTATTGAAATAACTGCCAAACTACCCTAAGAAAAATTAACGGATATATTAATTAATGATGTTGATGATATATTTATTTTGTGGAAAATTTGATAGAGAAAAACACACTTCTGTCCGTTCCACGTTTATTTGTAAATATACGACCGTTTTCGACCCTTCGCTCATTTTCTGGTGCTTAATACCAAGGTACAAAGATGGTTACAAGATATATTTTTCCTTAAATGTCAACTAGGGGGGAGTTATTGATTTCAATTTGGCTATTGCGAGTAGTATAATGTGGGCTTTCCTAAGTTTATTAATTTTCAAACATTCCAACAGGTTCATTGCTCTTCCTTTATTGCATTTGTGAAGGACTTTGAGATTATCAAAACTATTGTGTGGTTTGTTGATTGAATGTGCTCAAATATTGGGGATTTCTTGTCTGATGATATATGTTCTTCAAATCTGGTTTCGAAATTTCTACCATGAGCAATAGCCTACTCGAAATCAATAACTCCCCCCTAGTTAACACTCAAAGAAAACATATATCTTGTAATCATCTTTGTACCTTGTTTAGTATTCAGCACTATGAAAATGACTGAAGGGTCAAAACCGGTCGTGTATTAACAAATAAACATGGAAAACTGAAGAAAGTGTTTTTTTCTCTTTCATATTTTGGATATAATAATTTGTTTAATGCATCCTAATCAAAAGCTGAAACAATTCAAACGAACTTTTGCTTATAGAGCAGTTATCTCTAGAGAATGAGGAAAACTTACTGTATAATGGATAAGATCTACACAAAAACTGTGACCATCATGCTCTGTTTTTGGAAGAGTATCAATTTTTTTCAAAATTTCACCTCTGCCTATGATGATATTTTCTTGTGGTTTAGAGAGGAAAGAGTGACTAAGTAAATTTCTGTTGATAGGTTCATAAGAGTCCAATCTGTAAAAATAATAAACCTTTACAAAATTTTTGTTGATTGAAATTTCATATTCATAATTATTTATTTTCAAATAGAAATTTGAAATGTTCTGTTTGATAAACCACTAAAGAATTTGATATTGTCCAGAATATTGAAGAAAGATAATTTTGACCTCACTTATACTGAATTTAATAAGATGATAGATGAACTAATATTTTTCATTATTTAATTTTGAACTGTTATAAGAACCAAATAAAATAATTTTACTCTATCAACAGATTCGAAATATTCTCATTGAAATAAAAATTGGTCAGAAACTTACTTGGTTGTACCTGAATTAATTAGTCCTTCCTTATACAGACAGGTCAAAGAAAACATGGCCTTTGGATGGTATAAACTTTGGAGTAATATCCTCTTGTAGTCATAGATGGGGAAGAAATGAGCAATAAATTGATCAACCAAATCAAATCCCTCATTTTTACACAAGTAATTTTTAATTTTTAATGTGGATCCTCCTCTCTTTCCTATGGGAACACCATCCTTGAAAAAAATAAAGAGCCATATGAGCCATTAAAAGTGGTGTGAGTAATTTTTTTTTCAATTTGAGTTAGCATCTTCAGAGGATAACTTCAACCTTATTTCGTTTACAACTAAAATAGAATAGGTCAAAAATTCAACTACACTGTGCAAAGAAATTAAATCAAAAATCCAAATTTATTCTGAAGTTTGGATATGTTGAAGAATCATTTTTTCAGTAATCCACCAGCACTAAGGAAGGCTTGAGTACAATCGAAATGAAAATGGAAATTGAAATAAAACTGATAATCAAAAATGTAAAACTTTTGGAAAAAATAAGTCCCCAACAACCTGTTTATACCGTGTATTTCCACCCCCGACGAGAATTATTGCATGACATCTACGATTCATACTCAAAATCAACGACCTTATAAAATTCTGATCCTTTTCGTTGCATATTTCGATCTGTTTCGAACCTCATTCACGGTAGCTGGCTTCTTAATCTTCTATTGAGAATTTCCTAGATACGTTCGATGGGATTGAGGTCTGGACTTCGTGCAGGCCATTTCCATTGTAGTGATTCCATGATCTTGGAAGTAGATATGAACTTGGTGAGGTCCGCCGCAACATGAATAAAACATATAGTTTTCAACCCTGTTTGCCGCAAATGGTACAACATGTTCTTCTAAAATGTCTGTATCGCACCTCTGAGCATTCAGATTTGCATTATTCATGATGATCAGATCAGTGCGGGTGTTCAAAGAGATTCCTCCCCAAACCTTTATTGAACCTCCACCAAAACCATACGCCTATGTTACTAGAGAACGACGATATCAATAAAAAAACTCAAATCAAAGTCCCCGAGACGTAGTCGCATCGTTTCAGTGCTAATTTGCACTCCACTGTTCTGTCGAAGCTGCATTTGAAGATACCTAGTAGTAACGATCCGCTATCTCAAAAGGCATGTTCTTAAAAAATGTATTTGGCAATAGATGTCATGAGAATGTTATCATTAATAAGGGAATAGCAAAACTGTTTACTGTGAAAGTGAACAACAAATATTATCAACAGTTATACAACAATATTTTTATCATTATTACACTTCAACAGGTAAATTAGTTTTGTAGTACATGTTTGATTTTAAGGGTTTTATATTTACTGAATAGCTTTACATAGCCATTTGTTGTGAAAAATTAACCAAAACATTGGTGATTGACATTCGGAAGATGAAATTGCCGATGCAGATTACCAACCCAGCAGTTCATTAGATTTGGCAAGGTTATTTTTCTTTATTCAGTACCTATATTACTAATAAAAAACAAGTACTGTGTTTTAAGGAATTTTACTTAATAATTGCGATTCGTCACGCGTTTCACTACACCGTAGGTTCTTCAGACGAATGAATGTACAGAATTTAAGAATGAGAATATGAATATAAATGTTCTTGAGTAATTAAAAGCTTATTGGGTTGCTTCTTCTTAAGTGGTTATTTATGACAGGTATATCCAATAAAATTAAGGAATAGAATGCTCCCCGAAGAGATTCAATAGAGGTGAAGGGCTTAAATCGACTTGTTCATTGATGAGTCTACCTGAGTGTTTGTATTTATTGATTTCTAAAGTTTCCCAAAGATCTACCTTCCAATATTTATTATCTATATGCAAAATATTGAGTCTGTGGCAAGAAAAAATTACTATACTCCAGAGGATTGGTATGATACAATTCGAACAACTAGAATAAAAAATAATTTCAATGTTTACAAGATGTTTCAGGAGATTTTATGCCATGTTTTACAAGGAAATCCTAAGCAAGACATTTGACTTTCCAGAACTCAAATTGTCCAAATCTAATAAATCCTTGAAAAATTTTTGATAAATACATCAACGTAGTTCATTCATTTTTCCAGAGCAAGTTTCGAATGCAAAAAAAGAGAATATGAATTTACTGCCTAACATTCCTCCAATCCACCACACATTTTTGAATAATTTGAATATTTTGAAAGCAAATGATAGTGAATAACTAGAACCTTCGGTGATGATGAAATAAGTATATAAAAATTAATATTAGTTTTTTGGCATTTGAAACAATTTTCTTTATGAAATTTAAGCTCTTGGGTAATAATACTGAATTAAATGTATTAATATTTTATATTATGGTTTCCAAGAGTAAATAAAATGGTTTTAAATTTGTATTCTTAACTTTCCTAAATGCATGATCCCATAATATTATTAGACAATCCATGAGTCATAGAGAAAAACTAATCACTGAAATTGTTTCCCATAAAAGTTGTGAAAGTCATTTAGATATTACTAAAACGGTACAATCCCATGTTTGGAAATTTCGCAAATTGTAGAGTCAGCCAATAATTAAACTGGATGAAAATTCTTTTTGTTATCAAGAATTTTGCAGTATTGCAACTTTTATGTTCACTATGGAAAAAACTTTTAACAAGTTTTTGATAGAAATAATTTACTTACCAATACTACCACCAATGGTAATATTTCTCTTATCTTATCGATGTAGATATGCTCTTCGATTTATCACAGAGTGGATTTCCATCTAACCATAATTCAACTAGATTTAATAGTTTGAGAGTACTCAGTTCAGAAATATCATCTATCTAAAAGAAAAATATTTGAATTGAAATTTATTTACTCATTTTGCCTCCTTCAATATCAGAAAATCCTTGACTGAAGAACTCACCAAATTATTTCTAAGATCCAATTGCTTCACTGAATGAAGACCAGAGACAGCTTCAAATGGATATAAACTTCTTATTTCATTACTATTCAATTTTATACAAGTTGGTTCCAATTTCTTCGATAAATAAAGAACATAAGAAAGTATCTTCGGTTGCGACAATGGACTATACTCTACTAATCCTATAAAAAACATGTTGCTTAGAATCCTATTACTTCCACAATTTTCAATGTAAGACATATGAATCCCCTGGTTTTAAAAGTGGACAAAATCCACTTTCTGTCAGAAATTAGATATGCACACTACTAAATTCGTAATTTCAGCCTCAATCAGTATAACATATTATTGCAAAAGATAACAAATCCAAGAGATATTAGCTTTCAAAATACAGAGTAAGTTTTAAAAGTGGACAAATCTGAATCGAGTTGAGATCAAATAGCAACAATTCCAACCTGGCCAATTAGGAAAGAGCATTGGTGCATGTGGCGTTTTGAAATTCAACTTGCATGCAGAGCGCGCTCTTTAGACAGTTATTAAGATTGTATTGAACAAGTTAGTACTTTTTGTCTGCTGTGTTGATTTCAATTATTGAGGTGAAAAAACTGTTATAAACTAGTGTCATCAATATGGCAGTGTGTAATGTCACCGTACATCACTACACCAAAACTTTATTTCGAATACTCGACGCGCGTTTCGCCAACTTCAGAAGGTGATAGTACACTGAATCTATTTCTACAAGGCTCAATAATTTATACTTAATCTATCCCTGCTACTAGACGCGTTTGACAAATCGAACAAATTGTAGAGTACGCTGAACGGAATGGGACCGTTGTCCCTGTTTAGTGAATGTTTGCATTTCATTATGTGGATACTCTCAAAAGCGTTCAGTGTACTCTCGTTTTTAACATTTTTTATCAATTTTACATTCTCGAAATCTATCCTATAGCCTTGATCAAAAGCATGTTGGGCAGCACTAGATTTTTCTGTTCGTCCGTATCTTAAATGTGCCTCATTCATATGGCCTGAGGGTACAGTAGTGAGCAATTTTTTAGTGAAAAAGAGGACTCCGCCAAATGCAATTGGTCGGGTGGATCCTCTGGAGGAAGTGCAGAATACAGAAATCGTCTAGTCCTTGGGTCGTCAGAAAAAATATCGTGTACGGTGAGTGAGGTCGTTACTGATAATGACCAAAAAGGAATTCAGAAGAGGGATCCAAATAAACTAAAGTTGAAAAATGAAGCTCTAACAATCCTTCATCAGAATATTAGATCTGTAAAAAAAAGCTGTTTGACCTATAGAACTTTTCTTAGAAACATTAGAACACCTACCTCAAATATTATGCCTAACTGAAACATGGTGTACTGTACATGAAGTAGACTCTGTTTATATCTCCAAATATAAATATGTAACAACCAACTGTAGGAAAGAAATGAAAAATGGGGTTTGTATTATACTCACTGATAAGAATTCGGATTTTAGAGAAGCGTCTTTTAAAACGGAAAATATTGAAGGGCATTTTGAATATTCCTGCACTCTCAGTAAAAGTAATAGTTATTTGCATCTATCGGAGACCGAAGGGCAAGGTAAGCACATTTTTGGATTCCCTAAATGAATTATTGAATGAATGTATAAATAAGTACAGAAAACATCAAACTGTTTTGTGTGGCGATTTCAACATCAATTTGTTTGGAAAATCTAAATCATCTAGAGATTTTCTCGATATATTGCACACTTTCAATTTTGTAGACGTTTTTTGAACCATCTAGGGTCACGAACACTTCTGAATCATTAGTAGATAATATCTTTGTAAGTAATTTGGAAGATATCTCTGCCAAAGTTGTCATAACTGCGTTGTCCGATCATTGTGGTCAGATTCTAACTTGGAAATGCTCCCGAGAAGAGCTCAAAGAGCAAAGTAAAAAACGAATATCGATAATGAATAATGAATTGACGAGTGAAGACTTTGATGATGTGTATTCTGAAAATAATGCAAACAATGCTTTTAAGTTATTCTCTCAAAAGATTTCACGTAGAATGAATAATATGTTTACGGTGAAAATTATCAAGCAAATTTGGATCTGGTATCTGAAAAATACTATAAGAAATATATCAATATTCTAAGAAATGTCATAAGGCAGGCGAAATGTAAGGCAGCATCTGAATATATTGCAAATTCTTCAAATAAAATGAAGTCAACTTGGAATGTTATTAAAAGCTACACTAAACCGATTAGAAAGAGTAAAGTTTAAACTGGAATTTTCGATTTGTGCGAATATACTTCTGAAGAGGAACTAGTAAATAATTTGAACAAACACTTCATAAATACCTTTGAACGCTAAGATACCCAAATTCCACAAGACGTTATCCTAGATAAAGAATCTCGTTTGCAACACTCTATTTTCATGAAACCAACCGACTCAACTGAAGTGTATAATATCATACATTCCTTAAAAAACAAACACTCTGTAGGTTATGATGAGATACCAACCAAGTTAATCAAATGTATGGGTCATATCATTGCACAGGCTTTGAGTCATATAATAAACTTAAGTTTAGCATCAGGTGTCTTCCCAGATGATTTAAAAATTGCATGACATGCTTTGTACAAGAAAAGTGGATGGAAATAATTTTGAGAACTATCGCCCTATTGCAGTCCTGCCAAGCTTAAGTAAAATATTCGAATATATCATTGCCAACAGAATAACATCATTTTTAGAAAAGTTTTCGATCTTGTTAAACTCTCAATACGGTTTCAGAAAGGGCAGATCTACTGTAGGAGCTATTTATTCCGTACTTCATAAAATAATCGAGTCTTTGAATAGTGAAAAAGAAACTATGGCGTTGTTTGTAGATCTGACAAAAGCTTTTGACAGTGTCGATCATGCTATATTAATAAAAAAAACTTGAAAGGTGTGGATTACGTGGAGCCTGTCTCAAGTAGATGGCATCTTATCTGAAAGACCGATATCAATATATAGTTGAAAAAAATGAAAAAGGTGAGGAAATAATATCTGAAAAAGAGAAAGTTCTACGAGGCGTACCGCAGAGCTCAGTCCTTGGGCGTCTTCTTTATATCTTATATATGAATGATGTACCGGATGAGATTTGAGATTTTTTGGGGAAATGCAAATGAAGCAGAAGGGGTTTCATCCTTCAAAAGAAGTGTTAGAGATCTATTTTGAATCTAAAATATCGAGATAGCTGCAGAGAGCATTTTATCGCCAGAAGTGTGCTTACGCTGCCGAGTCTTTATATTTAAGAGTGTGTCCTTTCTGTAAAACAGAACCTAATGAATTCTTTGACTAGTAATGACTATATCTATGACACAAGACAAATCCAAGCTGAAAACTTAAAAACACAATTTTACTTACCTTCAAAAAAATGTACATTTCTCATCTATAAGTGTTTTCAACAAAATTCCAGCTAATATTCGACAACTTCCTTTGAGAATCTTCAAATTTAAAATAAAGCAGTTTTTATTGGGGAAAGCCTACTATAGGGTGCAGGAGTTTCTGATGGATAACATTGATATATTGTGATGCTGCATGTATTTCCTTTGAAATTATATTGTATTGTATTACGTGTGTATGTCACCTATATGTCAAATTCGTTGTCCATATTTCTGTGTTATGTGCTGTACATACTCATACTCTTTTTGACATGTTCATCACCCGAATGAGCTTTTATACTGAACAAATATACATATTATTTTAATCTAATCTTAACAGATCATTTAGTTTGTCGAATATAATTTTGAATTTGAGATTTGAAAAAAGCTCATGATCGAACGCCACATTCATAAATTAAGCGCTAAAGCTTTTTTCGACTCACTCAAGGCAGAAAAAGAAGATCTTAAGATCATTTCGTTCGATTATCAGAAAAATCAGGCAATGTTAAGAATTCCTGATCAGGCAGAGTACTATAGGCGGCAGCTCTACACCTATAACTTTGCTGCTGTAACTGGTTCGTCCTACTCGAAATTATCAAGGAAAATGTATTTTTATACACATGGAGGGAAGATCAGCAAAGAGCCAATAAAATTGCCAGCGCCGTTTTCCATAAACTATGTGCTGCAAATTTTGAGGGGATAAAAACGGTATGCCTTGTTGCAGATGGTTGTAGGGGTCGAAACAAGAACTCAATAACGGTTACAATTTGCATCAAATGGTAGACTGATAAAACACCTAGGTGTGTTGAAAATTTGAAACTTATCTTTCCTGTCTCTTGGCATTCCTTCATCCCCCCTGACAGGGTGTTTGCTCGCATTGAAAAGGCTATTAAGAAAAAGATACTATTGTTTCTCTATTGTATTCGACTGGAAAAAAGATGTTGAAAAAGCGATAAAACCTCCCTCGCGATGCCATTTCCGTTTTAATATGTGCAGAAGATTTTTGTTCAAAAAGAACTGAAAAAATATTATATCTATTTGAGGCGAACAGTCCTATTGGTCAGATCTAGAGGAGTACAAATAAGTTTTCAAAAAGGATAAGGGAATGAGTGCTTAATACAATCCCGATTGCGCACTGGAGTGTCTAAATCAGGAAAAACTGAAGTATTGTTGCAGATACATTGGGGAGACAATTGGATGCAAAAAGAGAATTTGAAATATTATTCGGATGTTCTGAAGAAATATTATGAAGATGGCAACTGTGTGGAGGAGCAACAACTAGCAGAAGAGACCACAGATTTTCTATGCAAATTTTTTCGTACTTATATCAATAAAATAATAATAAACGTAAAAAGAAATTATTTCTTCAATTGGCGCAGTCCCTCTAATCTGAGGAATACGAATAGTGAGTTTCAAAACCAAGCAAATCCGAAAGTAAGAATCAAAACTGGACATTTCCATTGTTCTCTTCAAAATTAATAGCATCCCAAAAACATTTGGTAAAAGGATTATTGGATATCAAGTTATTTCATTACTTTTGAGAAAATACTAAAAATCATTCAATGTTAGCCACAAGAAGTAACTTAACAAAGTTTTTCATCATTTCCCAACAACTGACCGAAATGGAATTGTCCAGTTTTGAAACCAGAGGATTCATATAGTATACAAATTCAATGTCCAATAAATAACTCACCAACATTATCCGAAAATTTCTGTAAGTTCAAAGTTTTATTTGGTTCTTCGAACAAAGATTGTACTACTTCATAAATATTTTCTTCTGATTGTAATGTTGAAAGTGTTGCATGTTTCAAAACAATTTCACACTGATACTGTAAACAAATAAGGATACACAAATACTTTTCTTTTAAAAACTTGAAAACTATACTGAATTTGGGTATTATCAATAATAATCATATAGTTTTATAAGTTATGTATATGAGAAACAACCCTTGTTACTCAGTCATCAAAAAACTTACCAGTTTACCAGTTTTATTTGGATGTGGAATGGTCAAATTATCTTTACATAATTTCAAAATAGCTTCTGCACAATTCCTAGCGAGAAACATGCAATGATTTCCTTCTCTCTCGAAACGCACTGGTATAAGATCTAATGGGTATACATAATCCAGAACAATTTTCAATATTTCATTCCTGGTGATATTGTTCACATTTTGTATCTGAAATTTAGATCTTAAAATGTTTATGTCAAATTGAAATAAACAATCAACTTACATGGAAAGCGTGCCAATACTCAGAATTTGTTAAAATGGGTATATATTTCAATAAATCAGTGGAAACATTTCCATGATTTATTACAATAGAATCGCTTGATCTCTCTTTGACAGCATATGTTTGATCATCCATTATTCTATTCAAATTGAATGGTTAATAATTAAGGCAAAAATCTTCATTCTCCTCTCAAATTTTCAAAATGAAATATCTAGCAACAAATACCGAAATCAATCCAAAGAGCGACTGAATATAACTATTGTCGCATTCGGAAAAGAAACATGAAGAAAACCTACGGTTCTGTGTTCTAACGAATCAATTTGGCCGTATTTTTTCGATGAAAGCGTGTAACTGGGTTAAAAACTTTGTACTTTATTGACGAAGCGATGACGTCATACACGAACATGATTCAACCACACTCGAAGGACGGTTCGTTATCTATCTTTGTCTACCGTAAATGTTAACTTAAACTCACTATGCGGTAGAACTGGATAATATTAATTACGTATTTTATTTGGAAGTATATTTTAAATTAACCTGAACGAAATAACATATTCGATTAGGGGAATACCTTATTTCAGTTGACACCGGTACTGACCAAAACATCAATGATATTTTTCAAAACTATACGCAAATATCTAAATGAATAGGTATACAGTTTTGTCTACAGAAAATTCACAATTGGCAAATGACTATTTTCAAAAATTAATGGACAATGCCAAGAATATAAACCGGACAGTATCCATAAGTTTGGTTATCTTTGGACCAGGATTCTAAAAAGGGAAATGTATGAGAAGTTGAGAGACCAAATTCATAACAAAAGCGGAACATTCGGGAGAAATCATAATTACTGTAGTTTATGATCCAATCCTCCGTTTAGATATTGTTGAAATGAGTTGATTTTAATTGAAAATTCAAAAGGAATTCCAACATCTCCTCTTCGTTATTTACAAGAAGGAAAAAATAAAAAACAAAGGCCACTATTGGTTGAATATTCATTCAAATAACTATGTAATACAATTTCCATGACTGATAAATAAATCTAATAATCTTTACAGCGAATCAAACAACAGAATAATAGTTAGGTTATCTTCTTCATCTTCTTCCTTTACGTCTCAACTGCCGCCCTCTAGGAAAAGTGTCCCCATAGATGGTTTGCGGAAAAAACTAGTTAGGTTATGATTGCGTTCACTAACAAAGATGATTTATATACTTCTATACTTGGTCTATGTCACTAAACATTATTTCCTTTTAATTTTCTATGATTTTAAAACATTCATGTGTTTCGATGCGTAGGGCGTAGGGGATATGATGCTCTCCTACGCGGAGCTACCTGGGTTCAATCCCCACAAAGTCGGTGCGCTTTTTCGGATTCTGGGAATCGCTTGAGTGTCCATCTTTCGGAGGAGATGTAAAGCTGTCGGGCCTGTCTAACAGGGATGTGTTGGACATCAAAGATCCCTTCCCTCGACACGAGAGGGGTTGGACAAAATTCCCGGGTTAGTGAGTTGACAGAATTCCTCGGCGTGTCATTAGCCGAAAGGCAGAAATAGAGCACGTTAAAGAAAAAACAAACAAATAAACATATTTTTCGATGTTTGGTGGTTAAACCGCTCTCAAATGTTCTGTCATCAAAAATATTTATCTTCCTTTATTCGTTAAGGTCGAAGTTTATTTAGATTTTGAAGTTTACTCTATGAAAATTGATGAATTTTGTACACATTTAAAGTTAATGCGTTATTGACATTATTTTGAGCTGAACTTAAGCGTGAAAAACACGCGAGGCAGAAATGCATTGTATATTGCCACACTAGCACATGTAAATCCTTGTTCAAAACGTGAAGCGGCTATAAATGTATTTTTTTGTAGCTTCCTGTTCAAATATGTAGGTCTTGCTTACCTCGGACGAAAAGCTATAACGAGCAGAATTTTAGCATTACTAACTATATACATTATTAACTATATACTCACCAACAGGTTGAAAAAAGAAAAATCCAATAAAGTTTCTGCAGTACTTCAGTAGGATTGCTTCTCTCTACCATGGAAAATGTTCTTAAAAATCACTGAATGAAAAATACTATTTTATATGCTCTTAAAAAGACGTGTTTTTCTGTCAGTGTAGTCATATATATATATATATATATATATATATATATATATATATATATATATATATATATATATATATATATATATATATATATATATATATATATATATATATATATATATATATATATATATATATATATATATCAATCGCCGACAAATGTGGCTCATGCCCATGTCTTAACACTAACAGTTAAAAATATAACCATAGAATTTAATTTTCTAGTTCTCTAGTTCCAAACTTAACGCGGCTAGACGTCAAGTAGAATACTAACATATAACAATTAATTACGTTACGTATAAAATTAAAGGTTGAGAATTAGACAACCATTTATTATAATGTGTTGACTTATTATTGCACTATATAAATTATTATGAACCTCGGATTTCATCAGCATAGCAGTCCAGGAAGTGAATCAGGAGTTGTGAGTGATTGTGACACAATGGCGGATCTAGCAACTTTACTTCGCCAAGAAATACCAGAAGGGCGTAGCAGCTTAACTGAAAATCATACAAACTTAGAACGAGTAGCGGAATATTGTGAAGCTAATTACTTTCAGTCAGAACATAAAAGAACGGCATTAGAAGAGACTAAAAATTATACAACTCAATCACTTGCCAGTGTTGCATATCAAATAAATACACTTGCATACAATTTCCTTCAACTACTCGAGTTACAAACATCGCAGTTGGCTGAGATGGAGAGTCAAATGAATCATATAACCCAGACTGTAATGATACATAAAGAGAAAGTTGCTAGGAGGGAAATAGGTGTATTAACAGCAAATAAATCTACTAATCGACAATATAAGATTATTGCACCAGCTAACCCAGAAAAACCTATTAAATATGTACGTAAACCTATTGACTATACAATATATGATGATATTGGTCACGGAGCAAGAAGTAATGGAACTCCAAGACAGAAACAAAGGGGTTCTAGCCAAGGAAGTATTCAGTCACTTAATTCGGTGATGAGTAACTCTGTAGGTCCAGCTCCAACAACTAAACCACCTACCCCACCTCAAGTTTCTAGAACTCCAAGTAAGGTTTCTGTTACTGGTACTTTAACCAAGAACAGTAGGGATTATAGAACGCCCCCTGCTGTTGCTCCTCCTCAGGTGCCAAGTCATTATGCTCCAAATTATCCTATGGGGCATGCAAGAAGGGAAAGGGGGCCTGGTTATAGTGCTCTCCCATTGACATCTAGTCAGCAAATTGTGTCACCTCCACAGGTAAATATTGGTTCAAAAATATGTTCATGAGGTATGTGGTTGCTCTCAAAGGACGAAGTTAGGTCATTCTGCGGAATTCACACCTATACCGCGCACTAGGCTACAAGTGGAACAGCTGTTCAACCCAAACGTGTTTGAATCTGGGCCTCGGCTGCCGGATTGCTAGATCGCTAACGAATAAGAATTATTAATTTCTGATAGATAGATAGATATGCCTTTATTGAATCAAAATGTACCCATTGGGTGTTGATCGTGTCATAAATAAAAATTTATAAACATTAATACACAATGCACAAATAAAAAAAATTTAGATATAATACAATTTCAAAATATAAAGAACAAACAAACATATAACACGTACAGCTCAAATTTTAATACAAAGTAAGAATGTTCCAAGTTACTATACGAGACTAAACGAGAATAAACTCAATTGGGAGTTTATTCCATATAGTGACAATCATGTTTGATACATTCTGTTGGATATATGTGAATTACGTCTTTTTTTTGGGTGAGACATTTTTTGTTTCTTGTATCATACTCATGATTGCCCTCCATTTCTCTGAATAGTGAATAATTTTCCGCCACAAACATAACACACTCATAAATATACAATCCGTACAAGGTTTGAATATTCATGCGGTAGAAAAGAGCTCTACAACTTTCAGTCTCTCATCTAGAAAATTGTACCAAAAGGATCTTGGTACTCCAAAAGAGATGTCTAAGGACCATTTTCTATGTCCCACCTGAAAATCTTGAAACTTATAGAGAAAGAAAATTTTTAAACATAATGCGAGCCCTTAATTATAATTTTAACCCACTGCTAATTGTTTTTGACTTCTATCCATTTAAATAACATTAATAAATGCTTTTTTATACGTTTTTCGTTCCGCTCACCCAGAAAAAAAATATATTCGGAATTTTGAAGGATGGATTCTTCTTGGAGGTATGATTTGCTGCAAAAAAGCCCATTGTGTCGAGTTTGTAACTCTGACAGGTTTGGCAAAAATGTCTTTTGAGCTGAATTTTCGTAATAAAAATAGCAGTAAATCGTATTTATCTGCTCAACTATCGAAGATAGATGAAATATGTACATGACAAATTTATAGGGGGGCTTACGCCCTACAATTTTGTCTTTAGATATATTCTCGTAGCTTTCGTGGTTTAGCAGTTTAAGCCTCTTAAAACATAAAATTAACGATAAAATATATCTATCCAACTAATTTTCTGAATCTAGGTTGAGAAATTTGTTTTCATTGTATTTTTGAAATTTTATAGCAGCAAAATTTTTTAAATCAGTAATTTTACAGCTATTACTACTTTTAGGAGTTCATAATATCTTCTATCTTCGATAGTTGAGCAGATAAATACGAATAATAATAATAATAATAACTGTTCTTTATTGATAATAATATCAAGAGGCCATCGACCAAAGTCCTTCAGCCCAAATGGGTTTGAAATACATTTCTAAAATATTAATAATTACAAAAAAAAAAAAAGAAAATCTAATAATTAGTACTTTAGGAATTTTGGCAACTTTTTAGCTTCTGAAGTAATGTACAGGTTGGAAATTTTCTGAGTGGGTTTTCTGCTGGTTCGTCGTGCAGGAGATCTCTTATGTCATCCAATTCACTCAGTCTCTGTATAAATTTGGTATTCAGTTTCTTGATGCGCTCTCTTATGGGTTCTATCTTGGTTCTCTGGTACAAAAGGTGATTTGGGGGATTGTGTAATGGGTTGTTTGGATGCCTCATTTTGGTTATTGCTCTCAGGGATGTTGTTTCAGCAACCTCCAGAATTTTGATCACTGACTCTCTACAATTCGCATATAGGGATGTCCATACTCTATTATTGGTCGACATATGGATTTGTAAATGACCGTTGCTGTTTTCATGTCAATTCCTTGATTATTGTATGTCAAACATCTAAAGTGTTTAGCTCTAGCGATCATTTTCTTTTTATGGTGTTTGCATGAAGTTTCAGGCTGGCTTTGCTGTCAATTTGAATTCTAGGTATTTTATTGATGGTGTTGGTTTCACTGTTTTCTTGTTTATTGAAATAACTGGGGAATGGTGATTTATGTTGTGATTGAATATAATGAGCTGTGATTTTTCTGGGTTGGCCTTCAATCTCCACTTTGCGAACCATGATGTGATGTTGTTAATGTGCTTTTGAAGTTTTTCCATACATTCTTTTAATGTTTTCCGTGTGAGATTGCTATAGTGTCATCTGCGTATTGTAGTATATATTGATCTTTATTATGAATTGTGGGCATGTCACTGCAATATATGTTGTATAGAAGAGGAGAGAGTGGTGATCCTTGAGGTGTACCTTGCATGGAAGTGAAGAAGTCAGATTCTGAGTCGCCAATTTTGTTTTCAATCTTCTATTCTCAAGATATGATCTTATTATCTGGATAAGATATGATGGAGTGTCTCTTTTGAACATTTTGTAAAGTAAACCTTTTATCCACATACTATCAAATGCTTTATTGGTGTCCATACATACTGCTGCTGTTTTCCTTTTGTTCAATTGTGCATTTTGAAGGTTAGAGATGAAAATTGTGAGAGGGTGAACTGTAGCTTTTTTTCTGCGGAAACCAAATTGGTATTTGGGAATAGAATAATGGAAGTGTTCCTCAAGTTTTACTTCAATTATTTTTTCTAGTAGCTTTCCTAGTACTGGCAAGAGTGTTATAGGCCTATAGTTTTCAACTTTTTTGTGATCTTTATTAGTTTTTGCTATTAGAATGATGGTACCAGTTTTCCATATTTTTGGGAAGGTTTGATTATTCAGACACCACTTGTACATCTTCATTATGTGTTTGTGAATTTGTTGGTTCAATTGTTTGACTATACTCCATGGAACGTTATCTGTCCCTGGAGCACTGTTTTTAGTATTATGCAGAATCTCATAATACGTGTCTTCCTCAATTTGCACTGATTCTTTTTCCTTCTGGACATCGGTGAAGCAACCAGTATACCAAGATTCCACCGTTGTTTCTGTTTCAGTATCATAGTTTCTGTCCTTGTCATATTGGTATCCCTGTTTGAAGTGTTCTGCAAATATGTTCGCCTTTTCTTCATCAGATTTGTATTCTCTATTATTGGCTAGAATAGTGGGTATCTTGTGAAATTTTTTGTACTTGGAGAGTTTGTTTATTTGCCGATAGAAATTTCTCCCTTTGGCTTCTCTGATCCCTTCACACGCTTCCGTCCATCTATGAAGTCTGTACTGCCTGATCATATTGTGAATACTAGTATTGTATTCATTTAGTTTGGTTTTAAAATTAGGATTTGGGCAGCGCCTGTATTCTCTGTACATTTTTCGTTTTTGCTTGATCATATTAACAATGAAAGGTGGTAAATCGTGGAGAAATGGATGGTGTTTTGCTGTGGGTGTATATTTTAGAATGGATTTGGAGAGTTTGTTATTGAATAATGTGATGTAATCTTCGTTCATATTTGTATGTTTGTGGGAATTTATAAAGTTAGTGATCTCTTCATTTATTTTATTAATCTTGCATTTATTAAATTGTAAGGTTTTTCTCAATACGGTCTCTTCAGTTTGAGTATCCAAGTCCAATGTGATCAGCATCGCCAAGTGATCCGAACCCAGATCTGGCACAAGTTGTAAATCTTTGATGTTATTTTTAGATTTGTGGAGTAGAGTAATAAATCTGGGGTACTGTCCGGTTGTTGTCCATTAAAAACGTTCATGGTGTAATGTATTTTTGAAGGTACCATTTTGGAGAAACTTATTTATTTGTTTATTTTTCATTTGGTTGGGGTTGAAGTCTCCAATTATTATAGAGTATTTGTACAGAGCTGCTTTAGTGAATATAGTTTCCTCAATTTTTGAATATGGATGAATATATATTAAAAATATGTGCAGTTTATCTTCTTTAAATGGAATTGTGAAATGTAATGTTTCATTGAGATTGTTATTCAATGTAGGAGAATTGTTCTTACCCATTCTTAAACTTGGATGACACTGTACTATACTACCTCCACGTGTATTATTAACTGTGTGCCCCACTCGATGTATGACGTCCCAATCTCTGTATGCGATGTTATGATCTTCTTTTATTTTTGCTTCTACAAACATTGCACATTGAATCTTGTTATCTTCTATGAAGTTATTGATCAGGTATTTTTGGGTCCATAACTGTTAATGTTGTTGTAGAGGATTTTAATTTTCGAGTTGAATTTGCGGTTAATATTATTGTCTACAGGTTCTGTTGGTGAGGGTTCGTTTGGATCCTCCACGTCAAACATCAGTATATAAACTCGATTGCCTGAAAAGACGGCTGTGGTATCAATTTTATATTGTGACAAGAATCTTCTTTTCAGTTTGTACAAAGTTCCTCCCTGTTGGTGTTTTTAGGTTTGTTCAACTTTCTAGTATATGTGTTAATTATATCATCATGGATCGTGAGAGGAGCATGAATTCTGTTGTTTTTTTTTGTGTAAATCTTCTATTTCTCTGGTTTTTTTATTGAGCGGCCTAATGGTGACGTTCGGAATACCTTCGATGGGTTTTTTGGGGTGTTTAGGACATTTGGCTGACCATGCAGGATGCTCTTCAGATCCACAAGCACTGCATTTTGGTGGTAGATTTGTTTTACATTGTGTTGTTTTGTGGGCGCCATGACATTTGTTACATTTTATTTGTTGGTTGCATTTTCTGTAGTATGATCAAATTGGCAGCATTTATTGCATGGAATAGGTGTGGGTTCGGGTGGATGACTTGTGTATACCAAGTAGTGCCTATTTTTGAAGAACATTCCATCGTTGAGAAGTTTTTCGGATGTTGTAGCTTCGCCTGTGATTATTCTAATGTAAGTTGTGGGTGTACCAAATGCTCTAGAAGTGATTCTTCTGCAAAATCTGTGCTTCAAGTTCAGTTCATTGAGGTGTTGACTGATTTCTTCATCCTTTATGTATTTTTCAACTCCTGATATTATCACTGAGAAAGTTTGTTGTGGTTCCGCTCTTAGTTTTCCTTGAATGTAAGGTTTAGTTTCTTTGTATTTTGAGATTATTTTATCGTTTTCATTTCTTCCAACACTTTCATTAATTTATCTTTCTCATTGTTAGATTTGATAAGGTAACCCAATTTCGTTTTTATTACGATATCTGTGGATTTGGGAAATTTTTGTTCCACTCATCTGCCATCTTAATCCTGTCTGTTATAAGGTTTTCGTCTACTGTGAGATAAAAAGATGTTTGTATTCTGCTTTACTTATTTCATGCATTCTTGTTGAATAATTCTTTATGTTTGTTTTGACATAAGTGTTTGTTTGTGATCCGACCTCGAGGTTATCCTGGCGGGTATGGCGACCTTTAGAAGTAGAAGCGATTTGTTTGGAATTGATTGTTTCTGTTTCCATATGCTCGATTTCGTCTTTGTTTTGAATTTTATTTTGTGGTTCCAGATGTGGTATTTCTCTTTCGGGAGTTTTGTTGTCATTAACTTTTTTGTTGTTGGTTTTTTTCATTACTTTCTTTTTCCGTTTTCTGTTTGAAGGTTTTTTAAATGACGGATCGTCGTCCGTTGAATCATCGGTATTTTTCTGCGATGATTTTCCAGCAGGATCGGACATTTTAGCGAAAAATGTCTCGAAATCCGTTGCGCTGTATGAATTTGAACGGGAAATTTTATTTTATTCACTTTCCGCGTTTTTAAGAATAATCAGATCGCCAGACACTTTATCAATATACATGTGCTTCCCATGAGATCTCGCACTGTACTAGATAAATACGATTTACTGCTATTTTTACGAAAATTCATCTCAAAAGACATTTTTCGCCGAACCTGTCAGAGTTACAAACTCGACACAATGGGCTTTTTTGAAGCAAATCATACCTCTAACAAGAATCCATCCATCAAAATTCCGAATATATTTTTTTTCTGGGTGAGCGGAACGAAAAACGTATAAAAAAGCATTTATTAATGTCATTTAAATGGATAAAATTCAAAAACGATTAGCAGTGAGTTAAAATTATAATTAAGGGCTCGCATTATGCTCAAAAATTTTTTTTCTCTATAAGTTTCAAGATTTTCAGGTGGGACATGAAGAAAAAAAAATTTTTCCCATTTATAAAGCACCCTAATATTCATGCGGTAAAAAAGAGCTCTACAACTTTCAGTCTGTCTCATCTACAAAATGGTTCTCAGACATCTCTTTTGGAGTACCAAAATCCTGTTAGTATCTACTGAGTTTCCCCAGAACACTATACCATATCTGACTCTGGACACAACGAATGCATGATATGCGGCTAGTGCGGCATCGAGACCTATAGTACGCGAAATAACTCTCAGCGCGTAAAAATACCGTGAAATGCTGCCAGCAAGGTGTTGTATATGCAGTTTCCAATTAGGCTTCGGTCTATGTGCACCCCTAAGAACGGTAGATCTTCAACTGACTCAATATTTTCTTTCCCATCTCGCATCGAAGTTTGAGTTTACTCCTAATCCCTAATGTAAGCAACTTGGTCTTAGTCAAGTTTACACAAATGTTGTTGTCAGTAAACCATCCCTTTAAGTTTTTTAGGTCCTCCAGACTCCTCACACAATCCTTCTCATCAGCTGCACATACCAGTGACGTATCATCAGCATATAGGACGACTTCATTCCACGGGATATTCACTATATCGTTGGTATATAGGATATAAAGGAGAAGACCGAGGATCGACCCTTGTGGAACCCCTTTCCTTATACGCTTAAGCTCTGACACAACTCTTTCTTCGTGGCGACTATGTTCAACCACTCGCTGCGATCTATTTGCCAAGTACGATCTGAACTAATCCAGAGCAACATCTCCCTGATAGGGATGTCCATGAAGAAAGTATATCAAGATTTTTTTCTACCTGATATACCTATTAACTTATATTAAAAGTGTCTTAATATTTTACAAATATTTAAGATATGTTTTCTATAATTTCGAAATACTAAATTCTTGTTAATGTTGCTGTTGGACGAACTAACGAATACTGAATTATTGTGATTCTATCATTCATTTATTCGTGTTCCTTAGATTTGTTACGCTTATATTTCTATAGGAAGCAAATAATTCAATTTCATCACATCATATGCACTTAGTATTGAAGACTTTCCTTGTAATTGGTATTTTGATATTCTGAATGTTGTTTCCTTCGAAAATGATATTAGAGTTAACCTTGTAGGATATTTCATGACACGAAAACAACCCTCACAATAATGACAATTATAAAACAAAACAAGGCAATATTGTCAACTTTTCACATAATACTTTTACAAAAACAGCGATTTCGGCTCTTAGATCGTTTTAAGGTAACTAAGTTCTCGCTGTTTGTCAATAGATGGCTCCAGCAGTAAGTGCTGGTCAATTCTTACATATCAAGAAGGTCTTGAACAAATCTTAGACATATGGTAAATAAACCACTGTGACACATTAGTGATTTTGTTTTTGCATCATATACTTTTAGTTGAGGAAATGTCTGTTTTTGTGCCAAATAATCGTCATTTTCCTTCGAAAATGGTATTAGAGTTAACCTTGTAGGATATTTTATGACACGAAAACAACCCTAACAATAATGTTAATTATAAAACAAAACAAGGCAATATTGTCAACTTTTCTTATAAAACTTTTACAAAAACAGCGGTTTCGGCTCTTAGATCGTTTTAAGGTAACTAAGTTCTCGCTGTTTGTCAATAGATGGCTCCAGCAGTAAGTGCTGGTCAATTCGTACATATCAAGAAGGTCTTGAACAAAGCTTAGACATATGGTAAATAAACCACTGTGACACATTAGTGATTGATTTTGTTTTTGCGTCATATACTTTTAGTTGTGAGGAAATGTTTGTTTTTGTGCCAAATAATCGTCATTTGCGGGAAGTGTTGATTTTCTTCTTTCATTCGAAGAAAACTGCGGCTGAAGCTCATAGAGAGCTCCAAAAAGTTTACGGAGATGCTGCTCTAAGTGAAACAACGTGCCGGGATTGGTTCCGTCGCCGCGATTTCGATGTGGACGACCGTCCCCGTAAAGGAAGGCCAAAAATCTTCGAAGACGCTGAATTGGAGGCATTGCTCGATGAGAATCAGTGCCAAACGTTAAAAGAGTTTGCTTCAGCCTTAGGAGTTACCCGCCAGGCCATTTCCAGGCGATTACATGCGTTAGGAATGATTCAAAAGCAAGGAACTTGGGTTCCTTATGATTTGAAGCCAAGAGACGTTGAGCGTCGTTTTTTCGCCTGTGAACAATTGCTCCAGCGGCAAAAAAGAAAGGTTTTCTTGAAAAATGGATTCATTACAGCAATCCAAAGAAAAAAAATCTTGGGGGACTTCCCGATCATGCTTCTACGTCATCGCCTCGGCCGAATATTCACGTTGCGAAAGTTAGGCTGTGTATTTGGTGGGACCAAGTCCGTGTTATTTATTATGAGCTGTTGAAACTGAACGAAACCATCACTCGGGAACGGTATCGAACTCAATTGATGCGATTGAGTAAAGTATTGCGCGAAAACGGCCACAATACGAGCAGAGACGCGAAAAAGTAATTCTACTGCAGGACAACGCTCGGCCTCACGTTGCCAAACCCGTTAAAACCTACTTGGAAACGCTCAAATGGGAAGTCCTACCCCACCTGCCATGTTCTCCAGATATTGCACCATCCGATTATTACTTGTTCCGTTCGATGGCACATGATCTGGCTGATCAGCAGTTCCGCTCATATGAAAAGCTCGAAAAATGGCTTGATACGTGGATAGCCTCAAAAGACGAACACTTCTACCGTCAAGGTATTCGAGCTCTGCCAGAACGATGGGAAAAAATTGTAGCTAGCGATGAGCAATATTTTGAAGGATTCGTTTGTAATTATTTTACACAATAGTTATATTTTCATTAAAAAAAACGGCGAGAACTTTGTTGCGGACCTAATACCTATCACTTGAAAATGACCTACGCGTCGACACCGAGTTTCTAAAACTACAACATTGACATATACCCGAAGTTATATTCTTTCATTTTTAGGTTGGAATGGTGTTACCCATGAGTATTCAGCAACAGAATATGCATCCTCAGACACCTCCACCTCCTCCTCCTGTCAGCGGAGGATATATTAGTGATCATCATATGAGTATGCCACCACCTCCATCTCCATTAGTGAACCAGGAAATGATATTGCCAAGTAAAAATCAACATCATCCTATGATGATGCAACAACATGCACCTGTCCCTGCTGGTAGTTTGGGAATGCATACTTTGTCGCATGCACATGGTCAGCGCCTTTCAAGGTAAGAGAATATGTATTTTTCAGGATCAACAAACAAAATCATTCATTTTAGAATTATTTCAAGCCAAAATTTCTTCAAATCACAACTACATAAAGTTATTGATCTTGAAAACTCATCTCATAATAGTTATATCATAATTTCCATACAAATTCGAACTAGGAGCAATTTTGTTTAACATAGAACTTAAATCACTGAATTAATAATCTTATTGCATCTTACAGAAATTTCTTAATGATTTGAAAATGGCCTTCCTGCATTTGGAATTATTCTGTATACATGTAGAAGTACATGTTCCTATGGAGCTTTCTGCCTCTATTATATAATACTAACTATAATAATGTCTTAAATATTGGCTGATTACATACTCTTTCATAATTGGTATTTGATGGAATAAAGTGGAACTGCAATGGAACTTAAAATTGTTAATCTTTGTAAATGTTTTTGTAATGATTCCAATTTTATGGAATTTGAGAAAACTTCGGAAATGATTAATTATTTAGTAGAGGCAAGATAATAAAAACTGTACTGGATGTGCCTCATTTTTTTCAGGGTTATCCGTTTTCAAATTCCGAAAGTAAATTAAAATTAAACACACTTATGATTCGAATTTCGATGATGTTTTTATTTGAAAATATATATTCGGACTGTCATGATACCTGAAATACATCATTCAAATGGCAACCAAGGGGCTTCTGGCAGACCTCGATTCTGAAATCGTGATTTTCGAACACTTTTCGGTACAGTTCGGGTGATATCTCGTCCATAACTCGACAATGTTGTCCTTTAACTGCGGAGGTTCTGCATAGACATGGTCCTTGACCAAGGAGACTTCGATCTCAATTCGGCCATATTCTCTCGCGTTGTGGGCGAAGTTGTGCCGTCCTGTTAGAACCACATACCGTCCAGGTCCATATCTTCAATTGCCAGCTTAAAATATAAGGTTATCATCCGGCCATAGCGCTCGGCGTTGGTGGTATGTTGTTTCAATCGTCATCTTCGAAGCCCAATGACACCGCCGTCCACATTGCGCACCAAACAGCGACTCTGGGGGGGGGGGTTAGGTTGGCAATGCCTTCTCGACGATCACATGTGGATTTTGTGATCCCTAGAAACGATAATTTTGGTTATTAACATAACCGCCGAGCTCAAAATGGGCTTCGCCGCTCTAGAAAATTCGATGCGAAAAATCAGCATTTTCTTCCTGTCGCTTGTGCTTCCAATCAACGTAATTGCGGCGCATTTGATGGTTACCTTCCTCTAGTTTTTGCACTAGACTGACTTTATACGGGTTAAGATGCAGATCTAAATGCAAAATACGCCATAATCAGATGGAAAAGAGATATGCAATCTTTTTTCCCGTTATTTCGAGAGTGTATATGTTCCTGTAAGTCAGCAGCGTAGTCGTAGTGTAACTGTTAAAAACTGCAATAATGATGTACTATCAAATATTCACATAGAAGAGGAAGAGGTTCGAGAGGTTCTCTTATCCCTTGACGTGTCGAAGGGTTCAGGTCCAGACAGCATTCCACCAATTTTTCTCAAAAATTGCACTCACAAATTAAGTAAACCACTGCATATTTTGTTCAATCAGTCTCTGATTAATGGTGTATTTCCAAAAAAGTGGAAGGAGTCCGCCGTTGTCCCAATTTTCAAGTGGAGATAAATATGATATGTCTAATTATAGACCTATTAACAAGCTTTCGATCATTGCTAAAGTATTTGAACGTATAATTTATAAGTATCTTTTCTCTCATGTGAAAAATTTCATTATCCCACAACAGCACGGATTTTTTAGGGGTAGGACTCTGGAAACTAATTTGATCGTTTATAGTGAGTACCTGCAGAGTGCAATGGATTCTCAAATTCAGACTGATGCTACTTCCACAGATTTTTCTAAAGCCTTCGACAAAATAAGTTTCGATATTCTCATTTTTAGACTAGCCGAAGCATGTGTAAGTGGTGGGTTGCTTGAGTGGATCCAATCGTATCTACTGAATAGGTCACATTTCGTTAGTTTAAATGGTTTTGAATCTGAACTTTTCATTAGTACTTCTGAGTTACCGCAGGGAACTCATCTCGGTCCTCTTCTTTTCTTAATTTATATAAATGACATAGATAAATGTTTCCGGCATTCCAGATTCTTGCTCTATGCAGACGATCTGAAAGTTTTTAGATCTATCAGATGCTTAAGGGACTGCCTTGATCTTCAACTAGATTTGAATAACTTGGTTGAGTACTGTAGAGAAACCAATTATTTTGAATTTAAATAAATGTTTCACGATAACTTTTACTAGAAACCATTTCCCTATCACTTTTCAGTACTCAATTGGAAATTCATTGCTGCGACGTGTGTCCACGGCTTTTAATCTGGGTGTCACTTTCGATTCGAAGTTGCTGTTCGATGCACACATAGATCGCATAGCAAATAGTTCAAGTCGAATGATGGGTTATATTTTCAGGAAAAGTAAGGAATTTAAATATGTAAAATCACTTATCACTTTTTTATATTATGCTTTCATCTACAGTAAATTAAATTTTGCCTCATGTATTTGGAACCCTCGTTATGATTGTTATTTCAACCGACTTGGAACGCATTCAGAATAGATTCATACGGTTCATATGCTTCAAAACTAACTTTGTTATCCTGAACCACGACTACGCTCCTGCCCGTAAATATTTCAATTTATTGTCACTTGAAAATCGTAGAACTATATCTGATATTTTGGTTTTGTTTAAAATATTGAACTGCGTACTTCAGGTACCTGAGATCTTGCACATGGTTACTTTTAATGTTCCTATGAAATCATTGAGGCAACACGACCTCTTCTCTATAACTTTTAGAAAAACTAATAGTGCACAGAACTCCCCTATCGATAGGATGCTACGTGTCTGCAACACGCATAGGAGTATCAATTTGTTTGGGGTCACATTGGCCTCTTTGAAGAGAACATTACGCTTGCTCTTTACTGACTGATATAAAATTCATTCAATCGTTCGTTTTTGTAATATTCATTTTGTATTTCTTTTTTCATTCTTTCTGTGAATACAACTCACTATTAATGTCTTATATAATACTTTTTTTTAGAATACTAGATTCTATGTAACTAATATTCATCTAGTGAATGTCATTTTGGCTTCGGCTGTGGACATTCCTTATATTGTACTTAAATAAATAAATAAATAATGAGCCATAGCATAGGCCGGCGCCGCGTAATCGACAAATTTGGGTATTCTTCAACATTAGGGGCTACAGCCGCAATATTTTCGACTGTGTGGGCGTTACGATGATACGGGCCTCAAAATATTTACGACGGATCCGGTTTGCTCAAATTTACGCACTGTATTTGCGATAGTGTTCTCTGTTGGCTGTCCATGACGACCAAACTCATTCCGTAATGCGCGAAATGCACGCGCTTGAGAATTGAATTTTTGGAATATAATTTTACGAAATTAACACGCTGAGCGACGATAAAACAATCCATATTCACAAATGGCAAACCTTCTACTAAACATACGTCACTTCGGTAGCCCGAAATGTCAAACGGTTGACAAATGACGTCCATTTACTTTCGGAAACCCGAAATGGATAACCCATTATATTGAGACACCATATACAAAAACAAAAGTATGAAGAAGTAGGCTAATCTGATCCATATATTTTTTTCTTTAACATCCTTATACTATTTCTTCAACCAGTGAAGTTATCAGTTGTCTCATAAAATTTGGAACCCATTAGATTAAACGCAAAAACAAAACCATTTTGTATATATTATTCATCCATTAATTTAAAATATTATCATTATTTTGTAACTTATGAGTACATGCATTATTTTAATCACAGAGGTAGTCAGTCGCCACCTCTACCACCCCCACCGCCGCCAGAAGATGAACATGCTACTTTTGGAAGACCTCGCACTTCTGCAGTGATGCCAATTGTTCCAGATGAGGATGACCTACCAGGATGGGTTCCTAAAAACTACATCGAAAAAGTTATTGCTATATATGACTACTATGCAGATAAGGATGATGAGTTGAGTTTTCAAGAAAGTGCAGTTATATATGTGCTAAAGAAGAATGATGATGGATGGTGGGAAGGTGTAATGGACGGTATTACTGGCCTCTTCCCTGGGAATTATGTGGAACCTTGTGTTTAAATATGCTAATCATAAAATTTCATAAGAAGTATCACTTAGAAGATATACTATCAAGACTTCATATTCAACTAGGATAAAAATCTAAATAGAAGCCTTTGATGTGTTTCTTTCTGGCAGTATAAATAACTGTACAACTAATAAGACCAATATTTCAAGTGTATCATCATATATGAGTATTTACTTCATCGCATACATTTGATATGTAGAAGTCACTGGGACATTACAATAGTGTTATATACAAATGTTTTATTTATTAGTAGAAAATATATGTTGATTTAAAAGTTTTGAATATATAAACAATATGCATTTACTCCTTTTGACTGTATAAAAAGAACTTATGACCAACAAATTATTTTTATTATTTTATTCTTTGCATATCTTCAAAATTTATTATCGAATAAATCACAAATAATATAATTGATAATTTATTTTTGTCATCAAAGGATAATTACATAACTTGTCAACATAGTTATGAAATTAGAACCCGATTGAAAATACAAATACAAAAATGTTCAAAACGTCAAACACTAAGCACTAACCAACATCAGAATATTAAAACAAAATGTCCTTATTCAATTCCACTTGGGCACACTTTCGAAAAATTCCACAAATATATAGACTGTCCTGCTCAGTAGGAGTCTCTTAACGTGTCTTTCAAAAGCGGTGCTTGGCAGCTTCTTCAGGTTCTCTGGTATGGAGTTGTAGAATTTAATACACCAATAGTTGGTACCAACTTGATTTTTCTCTGAGCGGTGTTAATAGTAAACACATTTCTCTACCTAGTATCATATCCTTGGAAATCTGCATTGATGGAGAATCTGTTTTTGTTATTGTGCACATGTTTGAGGCTGTTAAGTATATATACTGAGGTAATGGTAAGTATAACCAGGGTTGAGGTTTTCACTACTATATATGCTCCTAACTGTTTCCTTTTGTTTCAAGAGTATCCTTTTTAGCTCTGTACTGTGCCCTCACACAAGTATTCCATAACTAGCAACAGAATGGAAATTAGCGAAATAAGCCATTTTAGCAATCTCTGATGATACAATTGTCTTCATTCTTTTGATTGTAAGAATGGCAATGGACAGTTTTCTTGTGAGAACCGTTATATTGTCATGCCAGCTGAGATCACTGGCAATTAGGACTTTAAGTAGGCTTATTGGTTCATCATTACCAGTCTCTGTTCCAAATCTAGTTTTTTTGTGATTAATCATGATTTTATTTCAGTCCATTAGATGAGAAGCATTGCTCAGCACTCTCAAGTGAATGGCCAACTTCTGCAGAACGACGTCAGCAGTGGGGTCCACAGAAAGAATACTTGTATCATCAGCATACAGATAAATCATTGGGCTGGGTATATTGTAAATCATTTATATATAATATGAATAAGACCGGACCCAAAATTGATCCTTGGAGAATACCCATTCGTATCACTTTTAGTTGTGGCACGTGGCCCACACATGAGACAGCCTGACTTCAGTCACCCAGATAGGATTCATACATGTCTAGCGTCCTGCAACAGACTCCATAATATTGTAGCATCTGCAAAAGTAATTGCCTTATAACACAATTAAATTCTTTTGTTAGGTCACAGGCTAGAAGTTCTACCCTCTGACACTGGTCGATGGCATCTGTGACCGCCTCCATCATTTCAACCAACTTCTTAGAAAGTCTTTCCACTTCATCAAAAAACAAAACATAAGTGTTGTATTCCTAGTTGGACTGAAAATGTGGCAGCATAGATAGGAATATATTAATTCAATAAAATACTTCTTTAAGGGAGATGAACATGTCAATTGAACAGTAATGAATTTCTAAATTAATACATTATCTAGAAATTCCTGCACCATATAGTAAGTTTTTTTCAGCAGAAAATATTTTAGTGTTTTCTTCTAAATAACAATAGGCAGATGTTTTGGGTTCGACGGTAACTTGAATAGTTTTTTTGAGATAAGTGAAATTGTATTTGAAACTTGTTAGTTGTACTCCATGTCTTGTAGAGATGAAGTGTTCCCTGCAATTCTCACGATAGTCTAGTTTTTGGATATTTTTAAGAATCCTCTTTTCTAGAACTAAGATTTTCTTTACATTAGCAGAGTTGATTCCATACTGAAGTCTCTAATCGATCAATGCGTAATACGCTATCACTGAAGTCTCCACATCACACAGATTGGAAAGAATCTTACATGCATAGCAGCCTACATCAATGACGGCCGTTAAATAGTTGATGTGAGCTGTTCAGCATATCTCCAAGTAAAGGGACCTCTTCATCCCCTGTTATTCCTGTATTGTTGTTGAACATACATACATTGCATGTAATTTTTTTTTCATGACAATTTTCTTCAACTTGGATTTGAGCATTGGAGATTCGTTGATATGAATATGAATATACGAGTCCGCCATCTAACGTTTTTTTTTGAACTAGCGGTTATTTTGATACTGGTAACCTTAACGACACTTCTGATTTGACAAAAAGTTAGTTTTATCTTTTCGTTGAACGAAAATGGTTGTGTATACGCTTGAGGAACGCGTGAAAATTACTTTCAAATTCATGGTAATGTTGTAATGGGAAGAAAAGAGGCACCGTCAGCTCCGCATGTGCGTTTTCTTTTGAAAAATTGGCACTATTATTGAAAACCAAACGCGTGATAAGCTAAAAACTGCGCACAATCGAGAATATCGCTACTGCTACCGAGAGCGTGTGTAAGTCGCCAGGAACGTCAGTGAAGCCTCGTTCTCAACAATTGAATATTTCAGAGGCATCGCTGAGACGAATTATGCGTAAAGATTTGAATTTGGGAGGCTTTTACTTGGTAAAATTCCATTATCAATAATAAAAAACAAGTACTGTGTTTTAAGGAATTTTACTTAATAATTGCGATTCGTAACGCGTTTCACTACACCGTAGCTTCTTCAGACGAATGAATATGCAGAAAAATATAAATGAGAATATAACTATAAATATTCCTGAGTAATTAAAAGCTTATTCAGTTGCTTCTTCTTAAGTGGTTATTTATGACAGGTATATCCAATAAAATTAAGGAATAGATTGCTCCCCGAAAAGATTCAATAGAGGTGAAAGGCTTAAATCGACTTGTTCATTGATGAGTCTACCTGAGTGTTTGTATTTATTGATTTCTAAAGTTTCCCAAAGATCTACCTTCCAATATTTATTATCTGTATGCAAAATTTCAAACTGTGGGTCGAAAGAATGCTTATTTTCTAAGAGATGATTCGCGTAATTTGAATCTGATTTTTTATTTGAAAAACTGCGTTTATGTTTCGATATTCTAATATTAAAATTTCTATGTGTTCTACCAATGTAGAAATTATCACAGTCATTGCAATTCAATCGATAAACACCTGATTTATTGTTTTTACCTGGTTTGGTTTTATTATTTTTATATATTTGCCTAAATTATTATTAGTTTGGAAAGCTATGTTGAAATTATTGCTACTTAAGAATGATTTCAGTTTCTCACTTGTAATGGCAACGTAGGTTGAGGTGTTGAATTTTTGTTTCAATTTATCGACAGGGTAAACTTCCCCCGAATTATATTCGTTGATAAAACTTCATAAACCTAATTACCCTATTAGACCTGTTGTTTCTTATGTAACGGCACCTTCGTTCAAACTTTCAAAATTTCTCAACGACTTGCTAATAATACATTGCAATTTCAAATCTATATTTTCGGTCAAAAATTCATACGAACTTATTGCCAGTATCAAAGATACCACTATACCACCTAATTCCAAACTCATTTCTTTCGATGTTAAGAATCTATTTCCCAACATTCCTCCGAAAGATACGTATTACTTAGTTGAAGAATTATTAGAAAAGAATCATGTCAATACTATCATTAAATCAGATATTCTTTCATTATTACAAATTTGTTTAGATCAAAATTATTTCCATTTCAATAACAAATATTATACTATTGAAGACGGCTTGATTATGGGCAATCCGTTAAGTCGTTTGTTAGCAGAAATATTCATGAATAACTTAGAGAAATTAATTCATAATCATCCACTCAGTAAATATTGTTTATACTGGTATCGCTATGTAGACGATATCATTATTTGCTTCACAGGAACAGATAGACAGTTGAAAATTTTCGAAAATCATATAAATTCATTACATCCAAAATTGCATTCACAACCGAAATAGAAAGCAATAATTCGATAAATTTCTTAGACGTAACAATTTCGAATGAAAATGGAAAACATGTTTTCGCAATTTACCATAAGCCGTCACATACAGATATTATAATACATAACTCGTCGTGTCATCCATATCAACATAAAATGTCAGCATTCAATAGTTTTATTCATAGATTGATTAACATCCCGTTATCACCAGAAAATTTCAACAAAGAACTAAATTTGATTAAACAAATAGCCAAAAATAATGATTACAATCCCAAACTAATAAATAATATTTTAAATAAAAACAAAGCAGAATCGCATTGAATGAAGTTTACCCTGTCGATAAATTGAAACAAAATTCAACACCTTAACCTACGTTGGCATTACAAGTGAGAAACTGAAATCATTCTTAAGTAGCAATAATTTCAACATAGCTTTCCAAACTAATAATAATTTAGGCAAATATATAAAAATAATAAAACCAAACCAGGTAAAAACAATAAATCAGGTGTCTATCGATTGAATTGCAATGACTGTGATAATTTCTACATTGGTAGAACACATAGAAATTTTAATATTAGAATATCGGAACATAAACTCAGTTTTTCAAATAAAAATCAGATTCAAATTACGCGAATCATCTCTTAGAGAATAAGCATTCTTTCGACCCACAGTTTGAAATTTTGCATATAGATAATAAATATTGGAAGGTAGATCTTTGGGAAACTTTAGAAATCAATAAATACAAACACTCAGGTAGACTCATCAATGAACAAGTCGATTTAAGCCCTTCACCTCTATTGAATCTTTTCGGGGAGCAATCTATTCCTTAATTTTATTGGATATACCTGTCATAAATAACCACTTAAGAAGAAGCAACTCAATAAGCTTTTAATTACTCAGGAACATTTATAGTTATATTCTCATTTATATTTTTCTGCATATTCATTCGTCTGAAGAAGCTACGGTGTAGTGAAACGCGTTACGAATCGCAATTATTAAGTAAAATTCCTTAAAACACAGTACTTGTTTTTTATTATGCGTAAAGATCTTGGTATGACGCCGTACAAAGTCCAATTGGTTCAGGAATTGAAGGACGAGATCATCCATTGCGTTTTCACTTTGCCAGTTGGGCCTGTGACCAGCTTGAAAACGACCACGGTTTTCACCAGAAAATCATCTATTCGGATGAGGCGCATTTCCATCTTGCCACACAGCCAACATTACGATCGATTTTCTGCTCACAGCCTTCGAAGATCGAATTACCAGTCGAAATTCTGACGTCGTTTGGCCGCCTCGGAGCTGTGAATTGAAGTGTTATGTGGTCAAGCCAGACACAATTTAAGCTATGAATGGCAACATTCAACCATAGCTGAAGTAGACCTCCACACAATCGAAAATGTACTCAAAAATTTGACCGATCATATGGGGTACTGGACCAAAAATAAATTTGGAAATCGGATAGAGCGGACTCTATAACAAAGTTTTTGAAAAATAGAACAAAACAAGGAACGTTACATCATAGAACAGATTAAAATGTTCGTGTGAAGCCTTCACAATATGTTAAAAATTCAAATTTACAAGTAAAGAACTCCTCCAGAGTGATCCTGGCTTTCAGTAATATATTTTAGAGTCACTTTCCCTACTTCGGCGGTAATTTATTGAAGGCTTTTGCTCCCCAATAATAGTGAGAGTTGCGTCGTTTTCAAACAGTGTTTTGTACCCATATAGTTTTTTCTATCTCTGGTGGTATGTCTATGGCGGGTTGAGTTCTTCATCCTTGTTTTCATGGATATAGGTCAAGCAGTCTAGAAAGTAGCAACTGGCTGAGGTAAGTAAACAAAACCTTCTGAATAGTTGTCTGCCGCTTGTGTTATGAGGAACTCCGCCAAAACTCTCACTGCTTTTTTTTGTATGACGAACACCTCTGTCTGCTCAGAGGCTCTTCACGCCAACATACTGTATGTCATCAGACTGAAAATTTGCATAAGTGAGGAGAGCTTCTCGCTCACCCATAGAATCCTCGATTCTCCTTATGGGAAATATGAATGCAGTCTTTGGCAGAGAAGCTCCGCATGTAAAGCCCATGACATGTTCTTCTCGATGGTAAACCTTCACCATCCCTCTTTCGCATGTAAACTTTGTGATCATACCCACTTCTTGAGTCTTACTCTTATTTAAGAAGAGATTGTTGTCCTCGAACCACTGCTGTGCCTCATTCACAAATTGTTCAGATATCACTTGAAGTGTCTCATCACAAAGAGCTCTATTTAATATTGTTGTATCATCAGCAAACATTATGGTCCTGTCTGACTGTAAATTGTACATTATGTCGTCAATGTAAATTATAACTAAAATTGGCCCTAGGATGGACCCTTGTAGAACCCCACACTTTCTCTACGTTTTAGTTGAATTGTCACCTCTCCAGTCCACCATCTGATATCTTTGATTCAAGTAGGAACTAATCAGGGTTAATGCCGGACGCCTAAGTCCGATATGTTCCAATTTTGTGAGGAGTTTTTTATGGTCAACACAGTCAAAAGCCTTACTTATATTAAGGAAGTAATAACAACCTGTTCTGTGTCAACAAATGCCTCAAATACAAATTCAATTATATCTATCAATTTAATGCTTTTGTGGTCGTTTTTTTTTTAAATTCATACGGCTATCGTGCGGCAGTGAGGATGAGTTCAGAAACTGCACCAATCTAGTCTTCACAAGTGTCTCAAAGACTTTCGATAATGCTGTAAGAATAGAAATAGGTCTGTACTTTTCATATGAGTTTGGATCATCTTTTTTATAAATGAGAACTACTCTCAAAGATGCAGCACCGGTTTCGAAATTCAAAATAAAAACAACAATCAAAAAATACTAATTGCAAGTCAACATATACCAGCGTATTGACCTTCGACGGCGACCAATTGAACGTAGTGCAAAAATAATAGAGACAAACATTTAAGTGAAAAAGCGGATATAAAAACATTAAATTAAGGAAATTAAGTTTACTATTTTGGGGAAAAATAGTATCCAAGAAAAACTAGATAGTGGATATTGGTAGGACATATTTTATGAAACATTTGAGGACGCGGAAACAAAAGAACTCAAAGCTGAATTTGCAAGACATTTAAGAAATGTTTACGAATGGCTACGATTTTCAAGGAAAATTTGCAAGAGGACAGTTTATCGACAAATTATTTCAGGGGAAATAAACGGTAATAGTTCTTGGGAGTTATAGTGGACGATACAACTGTCGTTTCTTCAAAATTTCAAATAGTGATTGTATTTCCATATATTAAAAATGATAAACAAGTCGAACATTTTTTACAAGCTTTCAACTTAACAGCAGATGCTCTTAGCTCACTTATTTTAACTGATCTAATGCCTAAGCATATTTGTCGGTTCAATAGAAACTTTTCCGTCTATTGTGGATTTGATTTAAAAGAGTGGCTACAAAAAGAAACAGACGTGCCGATGGTTTGGATTTGATTATCGTTACAAATATTAAGATTTGCACCACGATATATACTTATTTTTCAGTTGTAATAAAAGTATTTTCACTATTTTTTTTGCCTTATCTTTCTTTAAATGTGTGATACTTGTGAAATTAAATACATTATTCTATTATTTGTGTTTTCAAACATGATTGTCTATTAAAACTGAGCAATAATCGACATTTTTATTTATCAATTCTTAAAAATTCAGTTACATTATGCAATCCGCTGTTCGTAAAAGTTGAAGATTTGTTTACCAATCACTTACATGATTTGCACCTTCTAATGAATATCATTTGAAAACAAAAACATATTTATTATCTTTGTTTTTCAAACTATATTTTTGCTCTCAAAACAATATTTTGAATATTTGAATTACTACAAACGTAAGATTGATCAGAGTAAAAAATACTTAAAATGTTCAATGAAACATCCCAAAAATTGGTTGGAGGCTATATTACAAGTTAATTGAATGAAATTTCCTTTATATTGATATTTAGATAAAAGGTTTGGCATTATTCATGTATTCATTTTGCCGCTCATAAATTGTTAAAACAAGAAAGACTTCATATCACAGTATTTATTTATCTTATCTACTTTACACTACAATAATCATCATCACGATTTCTCTAATCTGATCTACTCAAAATATATTAAACTTTTGAAATCGTTATTGTCAAATAAAGAATACAAATACTATTTTTACCTACCTTATATATCAACAATATTGAATGTACTACACCAAAATAAAAACATACTAAAAATTAAACCAGCTTTAATTCATTAAAAATGAACTTTGTATACAATACATTACATATGGAATGGATGTCAAACAATCAACATCTTTTAACTTTGAGAATATTGTGCTGGACATAAATGCAAATTGGACAAAGAAAGCTTTAAATGTAAACCATAAAAATATATAGACATTTGAATAAAATATCAATCGACAACAAAAATATATTATAGTAAGTTATACCAATAGAAATTTGTAGAATGAGCAAGGTTTACCACGTTTTATGCATTCTATAACATTTGTCTTATGCCATTCTAATGTACTGAATGACTTGGAAAACTGCTGATCCACAAACCACGAAAATAAACAATGCTAAAAGCCAGGGGCCTACTGGAGAGGACTCATTTAGCTGTTTCTGAAATTAATAATTAATGTTTAGAAAGTTTTGAAACACTAACATATGGACCAATTCACCTACAGATGATTTAGGAACATTTCCTCTTTGAGTGACCATTTTACTGGCTTTCTCGTTAGCAATTCGCATTCTCTGTTTTGGAGCCATAGTTTCTATTTATAATTAAAAAATTTAAGAGAATATTCGAACAAACAATGTCAAATAATCAACAAAACACCGAACAGATCATTCGCGTATGTACACGTTTACGCTAGCAACAAAAGTGAAGTAGCTAGATTTGCCCCGTCTAGGTTTACTATTGGTTCGTTGGCATTCAGTTAGTTGACACGTCATACCAGAGAATACGCTACGAAATATATATTCTTTCTATGGCCTAGAAAACATGGTCGCAAATCTTTAAAATTTAGGAATCTTATTTTATGCAAATAGCAATGTTGCACCACTCTTAAACGAACATCAAATTATGTCAAAATCTGATTAGTATAGATGTTACTAAAAGCTATCAGCAAATAGGATGATGTCAACATAAATAAAAGAAGACTTGCCAAGAAACTAATAGCAATTGTATAAACTTTTGATTTGATTTAATATTCATAAATGCTTAACTACGAATAATCACCCATTATTTTTCTACAAAGTGTGTAATACAAAATGTGGAAACTATATATTTTATATTGAATGTTCTAATATAATATTTGAGTAACCATTCAATATTGATCTTGGATAATATTTAGTCAAACTAGAACTAAAATGATACGTATACCCTTAGCCATAGAATATACCTTTTATATTAATATTTTCTTTAATAGAGAGTTTTTGCAACTTAGACGATTTCGTTACTTTTACCGTTAACTTTAATTATATTTACGATAATAACGATCACTTTAAATAGAGTTTCTGCAACCTTACAAAATAATGTAGTTATTCAATTGTCAGTTTGTCACCATAAAAATTGTCACTTGCATTGAGTAAGTATATATAATTCATCTTTGACCGCCTCGGTAGCTGCACGATTAGTGAGTAGGAATATGCTTAGCCGAGGTGCCTGGTTCAAGTCATCGATGTTGTCCTTGAACAAAAAAGTGAATTTGACATAACATAGTTGTTGGTCCATAACCTCTGAAGGCCAGATAACTTGTAATCCTTGTGGTGGCAGTTATCATTGCACGGTCTAGGTGAGTGGTTCGGAGTCCACTATAAACTGTAGGTCCATAGAAAGAACAAACAAATAATTCATCTTTGTCACATGTCATTTTACCACGGCCGATTTGTTTTTGTTAGCTTAGGTTGCACTGCATAAATGAGAATAATTACCAGCTCGTATTCTGCCGTACTAACAGCAACGGAAATTCTTTATCGTTATTAGAGTTTTCGGATACTATTTTTGAAGAGCGCATGCGCAGAAAATAACGTCTCCAAATAAGAGGTGCATAGACTTCTAATAGCTAATGCTGCAATATGTTATCAGATAAAAAGGAACAATTGTCATATGATTCACCAACGATTATTCAAATGAAAAAATAACATTGGATAATATATGACTAAATTTTTTGGAAATCTTAACTGTCAAAAGTTTTAATGTTGATTGAAAATAAAAGAAGTTTTCATTTCTTTAAGTTGTCAACGGTGATAGTGTAGTGACAGAAAATGAACCAGAAAGAAAAGAAACTAGAACAGCAAGTGTATTATTATTATTTTTATTCTGCAGTTTTTGGAAAGGAAATGAAAGCAACTTTAAAAATAAAAATATTAAGTTCATCATAATATTTAAATTTTTTGATCTAAGATTATAAGAACAGATAGAAGTAATAGCTATGTATGCGCTAATATGTGGCCCCATTAATTAAGTATTAGGTTTCGACCACATCAGCACTCAGAATTATTCCTTCAACCGCAAAATCCAAATAATAAATAAATTGAATTTAAAGAATTTACTGTATTGGGTGACGTATAATAGTACTTTATTATGTTTGAAGTTTCAGATGCACAAAGTGAGTTGTGGATTTACTGAACTCTAATGATAAAATTCATTATATTTTTATATTACAGAGTTTGGTGTTGGCCTAGCTGGTTTCGGAATTTCCTTCATTTTTGTAGGAATTCTTCTATTTTTTGATAGAAGCTTATTGGCATTAGGAAATGTAAGTATTCATCAATTACAAAATTTAGAAAGCTCTTAACTGTAGTGTTTTCAGCTTTTATTTATTGCTGGTTTAACATGTGTTATTGGACCACAAAGGACCCTAAGATTCTTTTTTCAACGGCATAAAATCAAAGCTGCAATATCCTTTTTTGGGGGAATAACACTAATTATATTTCGGTGGGCATTTGTGGGAATGATTTTAGAAATATATGGATTTTTCCTTTTATTCAGGTAGCTAGTAGTTTTCCAATGTTTTATAAAAGTGATGATTTTCATTCAATTTTCAGTGGGTTCTTCCCAGTTGCCATCAATTTTTTAAGAAGGGTTCCAATATTAGGAGCATTTCTCAATTTACCAGGATTAAGTATGGTAGGTCATTTAATTTTTAGGTAATCCTGCTGTTTACGCGGCCCACACGCGCACCCTGTACCGAGTGGACGAGGAATGTTTCCGAACGATTTGAAATTTAAGCCACTGTTGCCACGATTTATCTCACGTCGGAGATTTGAGTACCTATCGTTGAAAATTAAATAGCAAAGGATAAAATGTATTATTGAACTGAAACAGACTATAGTGCTCATTTTGCGGGCTAATCGGAGCTACTGTCCGTCGGTGTCTATATTAGCTACAAACGGACGTTATAATTCTAGGAAAGTTGTCTGTCTATACGACCAGCGGCGTCTCGTTCCATCGATTAAGGTGCATACATCATGTAAATGTTTGCAATAAAAAGTCGTTTTCACTGAGTTTCTATTAAAGTATATACGCTTAGTACTTAAAACAGAATGAAAGTTTTAAAACTTTGTCAATCCGAACAATCTCTGAAACGGCTGATTCGATTTCTATTGGCATTTTACTGAAAAATAACCCATGATAACTTCAGAGTATTGAAAATAGTTTGGGGTTCTATACGAGAATTACATAAAAGAAGTCCGATTTAGTGAACCGATTTTGATTACATTTGCACTTAAATTTTCTTCCTAAATGATATTAAAATTGACCTTTTCGGATATTTTACAACATGAAAAAAATCGTTACAATAATAATTAAAAACTAAAATAATATAGATTTGTCGTCAACTTGTTACAATATATTTTCACAAAAGCAGCGGTTCCGACTCGTAGGTGGTTTTCTAGTAAATACATTTCATGAGAAAATAGATCAAACATTTATACTCATACGAACGTGAAATTTAAATGAACTTCAGGTAAGGGATCTGGCAACACTGGCTTGAAATTCAAATCGTTCGGAAACATTTCTCGTCGACTCGGTACAGGGTGCGCGTGTGGGCCGCGTAAACAGCAGGATTACCAATTTTTATATATACTGAAATTCAAGAAATTGTTTTTTTTTAGCTATTAGATAAACTAGCAGGAGACTCAAGCAGAACAAGAGTGTAATCTAATAATTTTGTATATTGTATGAAATATTTTGTACATAAAACTGGAAATATCATCAAGTACTTCTCTGAATAAATAAGGAAATTTAATTCATTGTAAAGTAATTTTTCATTGATCAAATACACTGTGGAATTGTCAATATATATTAATATATTAAAACATAAAACAGAATGATAATAGTAATGGAGCATGCATTAGTCACAACCATAACAGTCTCTTTAACAGCTTGGTAATCGAGTCTATAGAACCAGTTGAGATTTACTATGTAATAAAATCACTAAAGAATATCAAATCCCCCAGGTGTGACGGTATACCAGTATGACTCGTCAAGCATGTGGTGGAACACATATCTCCGGTGTTGTCTCATATAATGAACTTAATGTTCACCTCAAGCAAATACCCTGAAAAGTTAAAAGTAGCCAAAATAAAGGCAGTATATAAAATGGGTAACAAAGACGACATCCGAAACTATAGGCCGATTTCACTGCTCAGTAATGTTAACAAAGTATTCGAGAGTGTTATCCATAATAAAATCGTTGAAAGAAAAGGAAGAACACCTACAAGAGCCGTATACGTAGCACTTACAAACATACTGAACAGCCTGAATAATGGTCGAGTGATGACCCTAGCATGCTTGGACTTAAGTAAAGCCTTCGATATGAGAAACTTATAGAAAGGCTGTACAGAGCAGGAATCAGGGGAACACCACTACAGCTGTTGAAATCATATTTAACTGGCAGAACTCAATATGTCAGTGAGCGGAACCCAATAACACATGAAGATATTATATCTAAATCGATCATTGTTAGGAAGGGGGTACCACAGGGTTCAGTATTGGGGCCGTTACCAATTAGTCTAACCTCCTTCTTATTGAAGTTTATGTAGAGACTAGGAAAATGATATCTTAGGGACAATATACTAACGGACCGCTCCTTACATATAACTCAACATGCCTACGAGCAAGGTAAATCAGTCGACTCAGCACTACACTCTGTAGTAGGGTATGTTAAGAGAGGACTGAAAAGAGGCGAAGTCACTCTAGGAATATTCCAGGACAGAGAGGGAGCTTTCAGCAACACACTTTATAAGTCGATAGATAAAGCTATCGTAAATAGAGGAGTATACAACACCATAGCAAGGTGGGCGGGACGTCTGCTGTCGACCAGGCGCATCGAGGCTTACCTCGGCCAGCAGGGTCGTCAGGGGGTAGTACTATCTCCTCTCCTCTGGAACCTCGTGTTGGACGGGCTCCGGGCCGGCCTTGCCGATGCAGGGCACTTTGCGGTGGGTTTTGTTTGCTCATGGAAAAAATCTCAGCACTATATGCGAAGTTGAGCAGAACACTCTGCAAATCACTGAACAATTGTGCAGAGAGAACAACCTGTCTGTTAGTCCAAACAAAACATACATGATTCTATTCACTCGTAGAAGGAAATTACCGCCTTTCAAGGCACCAATTCTTTTTAACGAATAACTATCTCTAGTAAAACAAGTGAAGTATATAGGAGTGATGCTTGACGCCAAACTAAATTGGGACAACCACATGGAAAGACAAGCGCAAAACACACTCTTGGCTTGCGGAAAGTTATTTTGGCCCAGATGGGGACTCAAACCAAACATAATATATTGGTTGGTGATAAGGCCGCTCCTGGCCTATAATACGGTCATCGTATGGTGGTATGCACTGCACGGCGAGACAAAACGGAACAAAATAAGCAAGATGCAAAGGTAAGCATGTCTAACAGTGCCTTGAGGTTCACCCACGGCCTCCATAGTGTGTGCTGGGAGTCCTTCCTCTACACATGATGGTGGAGGAGACGGTCTTGAGAACCTCATTGAGGCTATGGGAAGGAGGTATATGAAGAATGTGAAATCCGATTTCTAGACACTCTACATACCCCAATAAAATCAGAGTACTCCGATCTGATCTTCTCACAAGAGGTGATCAAATAAGAGCTACCTCTCACCACTTTGACGAACCCTTTAAGGTCTCATTCCACCTCCACGGCCCGAAGACAAACATTGCGATTGCTCAATGAAACCACGTCAACGTATAACACGCAGAAATATTCGGCATTTTCCGAAGTGCACGCATATGTAGACGCATACATTCACAAATACTCTGACATACACAACGCCCTTGTGTATCTGAAAGATCCAAGGGTTACATCCAAACTAAATGACGATTGCAAATCAGCACTTCTACAACAAACAGAGTTACTCTGCTTTGGTGCCCAGCCCATCAGAGTATCGAAGAGAATGAGAAAGCAGACAGCCTTGTAAAAAAGGCAACAGCTATTAGGTCGATGGGACCAGAACTTATCCTGACTATCCAATGGATTAACATGATCTCCTTTCAAAGATGGAACACCATCGAGGTTCTGAACTATTGGGCAGGCATCTCGAGACTGAGACAGTCAAAAAGACTCATAAAAGGACCGCAATAAAAAAAAGAGGGAACATTGACTATTGTCCCCCGACAATAAGTCGTATGGTAGTTGACGAAATAGCGAAACACATACTCTTTGAATTTCCCGCTCATAAGGCGACAAGATTGGACACTTAGGGCAGTGACACACCTAGTGTCCGGATGATCCAGGAGGCCCCCTTCAACAGTCTTGCAAACTTCATTAAAAAGTTTCTGCTAGGCTAATAACAACACAACACAGCAAGCACAATGGGCCAAAGGATCTGAGTGCTGCCCATAAGGTCGCCGTGCATGAAGAATACGAAGATTATATTTCAATTGAGAAATCCAAAGTACTGATATTTACAAAAAACTTCTTGTTTAATTTTTTGAAATATTATCAACGAATATAATATTAAAACTTTTGTATATTTTTCAAACATTTTAATCAATTATAATATTACCAGCATATACCTGAATGATGCTTAACAAGGCTCGATTTTCTGCAAGCATTTACATTAGGTTGAATAAGCTTTGTTCCATTTGCTTTCAGACATTAAACTTTGTCTGAAGTAACTGTGTAAATGAAAGCAATTCTTTAAGGAATGATTATTTTCAAAGCTAACTTTGAATTTAATCGTTATTAAGTATTTATGTCTCAAAACATTTGAGTGTTACATTATGTATGAACTCTGTATCAAAATCAGATGAGCTAAGATGAATTATTTGTAACCCAATAACAATTATTAAACCAATATTGATAATAAAGGAACCCACACAATTAGTAATGAAAATGGCAGTGATTATAATGATGCATTTATATTGAATATTCATATTTAGTATAGCAGAAATTCGGAACTTCTTTGGAGCAGATTGAACAAAGCCTAACCCTGCAATAACCAAGCAATTAGCTAATGAAAACTTACACAGAGAGCTTCGAGTTCGAAAGAAACAGAATCCGAAATATTGCCAAACCTTAGACAGGGCCAATTATCCAACTCTAAAACACAAGTCAACAATTTCACTAAAAAATTTATAGTTGTAATCAAGAAGCAAGGAATTGCGTTACATCCAAATTCTATTTCATTAAAATTTTTATAGATATTAGATATTTCACATAAATAAATCAAGGAACGTGATTTCATCAAAAAATTTATTTAAATATGAAAATCTGACAAAATCGATACCAATAAGATCGAACAACTAATAATTAAATTTCATAAAAATGTTATAAAATCTCATAAATTCAGGATGTGTTGATTTCTAAATTTACAAATACACATACATTTTCAGAAGCGGAAGTCATTATATTTCCTGAAAAGAAATATAAAAGTATCTTCTGAAACCATTTGACAAAAACTTCTTCATTTCACAATAAATTAATCCAAAAAAAATCATATCTTGAAACATTTCATAAAATATTGATAAGTCCTTACTTGCTAAATCTATTCTAATTTAAATATAAAATTTAATTAAATAATTAATTTGTGATTCTTTACAAATATTATATTCAATTATTTTATCACATGTTAGTCAGAATTATATTATACTGCAATTTAAAATATTACTGAATAGTTTAAAAGAAAATGATAAACAAAAATTTGTCATAACATTGCAAAATGCTTTTAAAATATATGAATAAGAATCACAAAAATCCTTTGAGAAAATCGATTTTTTATTAGTAACAAATTAAAAACATGCACCATAAAATGAGAAAATAATTGCTTCCCCATTTTGAAATATTTTCTACAAATACAATAAAAAAGTCATAAAAATAACGTAAATAGAAATAATTTACGTTACATAAAAATTATAACTTTAGGATTTACAGGCAATATAATTCAACATACACTTAAAGGTAAAAATAATTTGTTCTTTTAAAATTATATAATAAAAGTACACTAAAAAATCACAACAAATACAAAATCAATTAGCTATTATATACTAAAAATTTTTATCAAAATCAATGACCCTTAAAATATTGACACATCTGAGATCAATAGAATCGATAGGAATATCATGTTGAGATTTTCTAAAATACTGTTAAATTCAAAATTTGACTTAAATTATTAAAAAATCACTGTTTATTGCACATTTTTAAAGCATTTTAACACGTATATTCTACTTTCATCGTCTACAACAAGAAACGTTTCGAAATTCTTGGATACCGAAAAATGAACAGCATTGCTGTATAAAGTAACAGTTTGAAGCAAATAATCTATTTCTTTGTGAAAAGTCTTATTTTTCCAAAACACAAGATCGAAATCATTATTATATAATGTTGAAATTTCCTTGGAATCAAACTGAAAGTTACTCAAATTCCACCATGAAATTTCTTTCCCAACAGTTACAAGAATCGGAAGCTCACTTTGTGAAAATTGTAGAAACTTTATTGGTGAACCTGCATTACTCAAAAATATCTTCCTGAAGTTATCACGAATGTTGCATATCATTATTTTGCCATCTTCACCCCCCAAAACTAAAAGATCTCCTTGGTGGGAGAATGCACAACATTCAGGAACGAAGTCTAAGAATAAATTTTGCAATATTTCTTTCGTTGTTATATCAGTGATTTCTAGATAATTCGTTTTAAAATTTTGTTTTATGAATGTAATAGCTACCAAATTATTCTTCAAACAGTAGGCTGCGGAAGTAACTTTTCTGTAGCAAGTAGCATAAATTACTAGTTGTACAATTTTTTCATCTTTCAAAGTGATTATAAAGATTCCTCCAGATTCATCAATACATAGAAGTTTTCGAGAAGCAATTGGAAATACATGGAAAATTGGGATATCCCAGGAGAACTTATTTAGATGACCATCACTTAACAGTACATGAATTTTCTTATCGCCTTCTGTAATAGCAACAATATCTCCATTATCTGAATCAGAACTGCTATAATTTGAGGTTACACTATTACCTATTGGCAACCCTGATTCAAAACACTTCAAGTATTTTACAGTACTTCTTAGTTCCATTAATATCTTGAAACAGCCCTGCCTTTTATATTGATATTCTACAATTTCCCCGTTTTCTGAAGAAAATATTATATTATTTCCACAGAGAGAGAATGTGATGAAACTAATTTTATGAGGTTTTTCAATTTCATTAATCGTATTGAACTCGTGTTGAATTTTTAATATATTATCATTAGAAACAAATGCTAGAAGTGGAGTGTTTTTATTCTTCCAATACGTTGTAACTAATCCATGTTTATTTCTCGGTTGTGTGTAATGTTGCATCATTAGATTACATTGCTGTATGTTATTATCATCAAAATTCATCAAGATCATACTCGTAATATTGTCATCATCTTTCGCTATATCCATTGATATTGAAGTAACAATTTTATTATGTTTCAATGTTTCAACTAATTGACCACTTGCAATTGAAAATAAAAACACTGTTTCTCTAACTCCGATGGCAAAATATTCGCCTTTTGCTACAGCGGAACATGTAATATTATAATCTGGACTGTCGTATACTTTAATAGGATTAGACTCATAAGGTTGTTTATACATCATAACATGTCTTAATCCAACAGAAATAACAGTATTTTCATTAGACATAAAAAATTTCACTATATCTTCCATATTAGAAATAGATCCTGAATAAGCCAATTCTTCGTTTTCGTACTTGTAAATTTGAATTTTCTCCTGTTTCGTGAATAATACTCCCGAGTCATCATGCGAAAAATAAATGTTTTCAACTGGAAATCCTGTTTCTGTTGTGATAAATAGTTTTTCTCTTGTATAAGCATTCCACAATATCACTTTTCCATTGTTAGTTCCAGTACAAATTTTTTTAATCACACTATAATTATTGGCAAAATTTGCAGATACAAGATAATCATTGTCTTCGTTGTAAATGAATTCTTTGAAATTATTCCTTTTTCCCGAATTAAAAACATGGTAATATTCGCTCTGAACACATTTCGGTGATGTGGGCAAATCGATTCCATCAATACTCGAACGTTGAGAAAAAAAATTCCACAATTTCACGGTATGATCTTGTGAAACTGAAAGAAAGCATGTATTGTCATGGGCGATTTTCAAATCAAAAACGGGTTGTTTGTGACCCTGGAATCTATCGAATTCTTTGTGGTTTTGAGAACAATACAGAACAATATCTCCATTCTTAAGACCAATTAAAATTTTTGAAACATTACTATCAGTACAAAAAGCCATCGAGGTTACTTCTTTATCCATGAAAATTTCTTGGGAACTTTTCAACCTACCTGCAGAAAATTTGATAGTAAAATATAGCCTATTTATTGAATTAGCTTCATTTTGAACCATTAACATTTGTGCATCATCTTTAAGAGTTGGAAGGGCCAATTGAACAATATCCGTTTTTTGTAATTGTCGAAGTTCATTTTTATTCTCTTTGATGAATTCAAGGCATTTTTCAAGTTTGCTCCTACGTTCAGGATCATCATTTATAATTTCATTTCCGTATGTTTTGAAATCATGCTCTAAATTACTTACACCAACTAATTTTATTTTATGTTCCATAAATTTCAAATCAAGAAATGCTTCAAACTTATCAATCAAGTCAGCTTGTTTCAAATGATATCCCAGAAACAATAGAATATAGTTATCATCAGGAAGCATGTTGAACTCATATTTATTTTCATAGGATGTAATAAGTTTTTGGTGAAATTTTTTTTTTAGCTTTCGTTTGATTTTTGAGGTAGTATAAGAAGAGATCATGAATTACGTATACATAGCCTTTTTTATTTGGGTTATAAAAGCAGTTGATGAGAGATCTGTTTTCAAAATGTAACATTATATCTTGAACTTCCCAGGAATTTTTTCCCCAAAATACTTCAAGCACTTCTGTAGAAATATTGGCTTCTTTTGGAAAAACAGATAACTGATAGTATAACTCCTTCATTTCATCAGTTCTGATGGTATCGATGCACATTTTTAATGCTCTATTAAAATTTCTTCCTGTTGTACATGTATCATCGTTACCAAGATCTTCTATTTCCCCTTTATCAATTTTTTCTTTTATATATTCCCACAGATTTCTCGAAGTTAATGCATATTCCCTTTTGCAGCTCAAAATATCACCTATAAGAGCTAAAGTTGAGGGATGACCTTTGCATAATTCATGAATATCTTTTATATCATCTGAAAAAAAATTATTCAACTTCTCACAACTAGTGCCTAAATATTGAGCAAATAAGGAAACAGTTTCACTCAAAGTAAATCCAGAATCAACCTTTAAAAATTCAGCATGCTTCACAGTTTTATAATGTGTGGTGATAATTAATTTGCATCTTATGTTTTGAAATGTTTCAATTAGCTCCAATGATCTAGCGTTATCAAGGATAACTAAAGATTTCCTAGGCTTTTCAGTAGAAAACAGTTTTTGTAATTCTTCTACAAGCTCTTCTATATTGTATACTTTTCTTTGTTTTTGAACCAACATCTGTAAAAGTCTAGCCAAAGGTTGTTGTATATCACTTCCATTTTCAAAGTCACCAACATTTATCCAGAAGAGTCTATTATCAAAATTTTCCCAAATTAGTTCTTCATCCTGTAAGCATTGACTAACAAGATATGATTTTCCTTCACCTACTCTACCATATACCACCAAACTGTTATTCCACCTAATATTAGCAAACTTTTCTTTCAGTTTTGCCTCTTCTTCAAGTCTAGGTATATATCGACTGATTTTGGGAAGTCGCCCTCTAAGGTGAACATAATCAATGATATCTTGGTTTATTTCTTTCAATATTCTTTCAAATTCAGCGCCATATATATCTTTGAATACTTCAAAACACTTTCCAAGTATGATATTGCTTTTGAAGCTCAGAGTGTCAAATAATGTGTTTAGTTTACCTTCCCCTTCATTCCAAATATTCATATACTCTGCTTCATTTATAATATCTTTGGAAATTAAATGATCGATAACATCATCGAATTCAATGATATACTTGACTTTTTCTTTATAAGAATCATTTTCGCAAATCTGTTTATACAATGCAGTAGTCATTTTCCTATTCCAATAGTAGTAGAAATTATTCATAATAGATGAAATATTCGAAAATGAATCAGTTTCACTTAACACATCTAACTCTAATTCAATTACTCATGTTCATAAGTAAAATTTGTATACGATATTTTATCTCACATTTACAAAACACAAAAGCAAACAAAATGAAAAAACAAATAAAGAGATAATTTATAAACTTTTGACAACCATAGATATTGGTTACTTTGTTTAAAAATTCATCTCTCTGTGTGCCAGTGTTAGTGTATGTTCCACATCGATTATACAGAATGTTACATAATAGTATGTCACAACTTGAGGGGGTCAATCTACATGAAATTTTAAGAAAAAAGTTCAAATAAACATAGGTTCGAAAAAGCTTCGTTACAGAGCTACAGAGTGTTGAATTTTTCGGAAAAAATTGGTATTTTTCTTCAAAACTCCTGCAATTTTTGAGATTTTCAGCCCCAATTTAAAATGCAAGCTATTTTTCACAGCCTCCATAATTACACGTTCTAGATTTTAACTGAAATTCACACTTTTGCCCTTTCAAACTTTTTTGCAGTAAACCACTGATCAGCGTAAAATCAATTTTCGTCATATTTGTCCAATTTAAAAACTTTTTCGACACTTGTAATTTTTTCGTATCACCAACCGTTTTCGAGTGAAAAATTATTGAATTTGAATTATTTGAATTATATGTTAATCGCTAAATAAATCAAAAATAATAGACTCTTTGAAATATTCCTGGGGTATTTCTTATAGTGTCACAAGATGTTATTATTCTATTTCTCAATTCTTCTACAATGTTCATTGGAGTGGTATAAACTAATCTTTTGAGATATCTCCATAAGAAAAAGTCTAAACTATAAGTCTGGGGACCTAGGAGGCCATGTTTCTGGCCCACCCCGATCTATCCATCGGTTGTTGAATGTTGAATTGCATGTAGATTTAACCCCTCAAGTTGTGACATACTATTATGTAACACCCTGTATTTCGAACTACAATTTCCCGAGTTAGCGAAAATTACATCCAGAATTGAATCATGAAGTTTTGATGTAGCAGTAATTGATTCGATTGAAGCATTTCCGCCTGAAAGTCAAATTTGAAAATCATTAAACAGTAAGTAAATTCTTAATATTATCTAAAGGAAATATGTTCTATCAATGAGAAATTTTATATTTTTCTGGACATTCATGTAATCAATGTTTACAATCAAATCATATCCTGGAATGATTATATGTTTGAATAACTTTAAATGTTATGAACATACATACATCAATTTTTCAGAGTTTACACAAACTATGGCATTATCAGCCAATGACATCAATATACCAACCAGTAGTATCAGATGCTCTCTCCTCGGATCAATCCAGTGTATGGATCTTAGTCAAGTAACACTGAATGTAATTACATTATTATTTTTGTGTGAAGTGATAAAGGATATAATCAAATATTGCTAGGAATATGAATGATAAAATTTTTATACAATCTTCTTTTTCTGATTAATTATTCAATATATCAAAATCGACCTGTTGTTCTTTGTTTATTATGAAAATGAGGACGTTGTTTACTATGAAGATGGTTTAAAACAGTTAGCCCACGATTTCTAAGATGTCTAGGTAGTGTTACTCTCTAGTCTCTCAATTGCTAACTTTGAGTGGTGTATATGATATTTACAAAGCATTTTCCTATTTTCTACATTGTAATTCATTTAGATCTGTTTAGACCATTTAATAGTTTCAAAGGAGGATGCTAGAATAGGAACCGCATAGGGATTGATAGCCCTGAAAAGGTTTTAACTACTTAAATGACTCTTGATGATAATTTTCAGTTTACTATAATATACATTTCTAATATTTTCTTTATTGGTACTATGATTCATTGCCTTGTACAATTCAAGGAAAATAAATAATATTATATGCCGGCTCGGTGGCGTAGGGGATACGATGCTCGTCTCCTGCGCAGAGTTACCTGGGTTCAATACCCACAAAGTCGGTGCGATTTTTCAGATTCTGGGAATCGCTGGAGTATCCATCTTTCGGAGGAGATGTAAATCCGTCGGTCGTGACTAACAGAGATGTGTTGGACATTAAAGATCCCTTCCGTCGACACGAGAGGGGTTCGGCAAAATTCCCAGGTTAGTGAGGTGACAGAATTCCCCGGCGTGTCATTTGCCGAAAGGCGGAAATAGAGCACGTAAAAGGAATAACAAACAAACAAATAACATTATACCTCCCAACCAATGATGCAATGTACAAACTGGCATCTAACATAATGACAAACTTTAACGTAAATAGGGATTACATTGCGGTATTTATTGATTTAGCCTTTGCATTTTACGGTTTCTCACTCAAAACTTCTTAAGCTCCTAGCAGAAAACGAGATAAGAGGAACACCATTGAAATTGCTAAAAAAACTATCTAATTGAAGGAAAACAACGCGTAAAAGTAAATGGAATAGTCAGTAACATGGTAATAATTAAAATGGGAGTACCACAGGGCACTCTCAAATCTGGCAGATAATCTTTGTTGTCTCTTGTAAAAATTTTATCTTATGAGAAAGTGTCTTCCTCAGCACATAGTTGAGTCTCTGCTTAGATATGGGATCCTGGCGTGGAGAGGTTCATATGAAACCATTCTTAGAAAGCTGAATATCATGCAAAAATATATCCTTAAAGTAATTTATAAAAAAAAATAGAACATATCCATCAGATTTATTGTTCACCTTAGAAATAACTAATATTCGTACAATATATAAGACAACTATTTGCGCACATCTACATAAAAATATAAAAGATTTTGTTAATCACGACCATTATACCAGAAGTAATAGAAATAGGAACGTTGAACTGCCTTTCAGCTACAAAAGTGTAATTTTTTGATTACTTAGCCCCAAGAGTATACTATTTGTCACCGAGAGATATAAATATTTGAAGAATTTGAAATTATTTAGTAGGTCCTGTATGACTTTTGTTGTAGAAAATTACCAGCTGTTCCGAGATATCGTGGAATAGCCTGGTTACTTGTTTTCGAAAGAATATGTTGAATGTATTTCACTTGAAATAATATAATTGTTATGTTTGGTACTATTTTATTTGAATTAATATAATTATTTATATTTAGTACTGTGACACATACAAGTGTAATGTCACTTAGGTGTCCTTACAAAAAATTGTTGAACTTGTAATTTTATTCTGTTTTTATTATTAGGGCACCAATACTGTTAGATAATATAGTATTGGGAAGTTGGAATTTATATTCACTTTGAACATATATCATATCATTATTGTTATAGTTGTGGTTGTCGAAGGTTGGTAACATTAAGGACCATTCTGTGTTGGTAACATTGAAAAGTTTCAATTTCAACATGTGTTGCATAAACTTAACCTAAAAATAGGATCAACCAAATGTTATCAACGTTTGAAAATATTTTAAAATGAATATGAATTCAGCATATGATTTTGACTTCGAAATAATTGCTGGCACTTACGAAGAGTTTCTCATAGGTTACTTATGTTCTATAAAGGTAAGATTGTTTGCGTTATAAGTTATTCACTGTATAATATTGAATACTATATTTTAGGAAAATTCAGTGAAACAAAGTTTCGCTTCTCATGATCACACAAGCAGCATAAGAACAGTAGCATATTCAGATCAGTATTTAGCCTCTGGATCTGCTGACGATCGTATAATAATTTATGATTTGACTACTCGTAAAGAATGTAACATGCTAGTTCATCATTCAGGAACAATTACGTGTTTGCAGTTCACAAATGAAGGTCGTCATTTAATTAGTGGAAGTTCTGATGGACTTCTTGTTATAACTAGAGTAGGTAACTGGCAAGTAGAAAAAATTTGGGATAAAGCACATAAAGGACTAGGAATTTTTGATGTAGCTATACATCCTTCAGGTGAGCGAGTTATTTATATATAAACTGATATTTATGGATGATATTAATCAAATTATGTTATTCTGGGTAATTATTTAGTATAATCTCGATAGTTAACACTTAAAACGTGTTTACTTACTAATTTTGTGTCCCAGAATCCAAATCTGAAATCATTTTGCCCTGCCTGGTTATCGTTTAGGAAAAAACAAAAACCAAAATTTCCTTGAAAGTCCTTGTTTATATCCTTCAAACTCTATAATTGCTTCATTAAAATGCCTTGTTATTATTACAATGGATAAAATATACACACATGTACCATTAATCAGTAATTCTATTATATACGACTTACGACTCAAAACGATGCCAGAAGAAGAAGATAGAATCTATCTATTGTTCATCACTAAGACCGAAATTCAGATGGGAATATTTCCAAACCTAACCTAACTAACACCACTGCCTTGGCCAGGTGGGAAGATCACACGCTTCCCAGTTTGTACATGCGGCTGCCGGTTCGATTGCGGCGAAGGTTTGGGTGTTGTATGCGTCTTTGAATTTGACACAGTCGCCTATAGAGGGCATAAACTTCCTGACTGATAATTTGTAATCCTTGTGGTGGCAGTTATCATTGCACAGTCTAGGAGAGTGGTTTGGAATCCACTATAAGCTGTAAATGACTTAGTTCCCGAGCACATCGTTAAAAGAAAAACGAACGAACTAACCTAATTCTACCTAAAACCTAATCTACTAACATATTCAATTCAAAATTATAAATTTAAATTAAGTTTGTGGTTTGGTTAGGTTAGAAAAGATTTCCATTTGAATATCCCTCTCTGTTATGACGGGAGATGGCGAGTATGTCAGTAAAGACGGGTTCATGTCACATAGGTCTTGGATTGTAAATGTGTGAAATTATTGCCTAATATTGAGAATTGAGGGGCAAGAAAATAAACATTCGAATGGAAAAGCATTTTAATAAGAAATAATAATAATAAATTTATTCAAAAAAAAAATAGGATAACCTAATATTCAAATCATTTTTTATATTCTGAAAACAAACATTAAAAGTGCTTAAACAAAAGAATTAAACAAGATTTTTCTCTCCATTTCTTTTTGAATAAGTTCAAAGTTCGTGAATCCTTGAGGTCCATAGGAAGACTGTTAAACTCACTAAAACCTCTGAAGAATAGCGCCCTCATCGTTCGCTTATATGTTGTCCTGGGGATGTAAATATCTCCTGCCGATCTAGTCGGGTAACCATGAACATCACTAATATATACAACATATTTATTAAAATATACTGGGGCCAAGCTCTTCACCATCTTGAAGACCAGAATCATAGTATCATAAAATAGTAATGCTGCTGCTCCACAGAGAACCACTTCAAAGTTCTTAACATGGACAACACTGGTGTCAACCTATTCACAGACATTATAATTCTCATACCCCTATTCTGGATCTTCTGAAGTTTATTGATTTTATTTAAATTGAACATATATAGCAATGACGCACAGAAATCAAAATGAGGCTGAACTATTGCATTGTATGCTACAATCCTAGAACTAGTTGATTGGTTCTGTGCCACTCTACAAAAAAGTGTAATTTCTTCATAATCTTCTTGCATATATACTTGAAGTGACACTCAAAATCCAACAAACAATCTAATTGGAAACCTAAGTATTTAACACATCTTGTAATTTGAATTTCATTTTCGCCTACATATATTTTTAAACTGGCCATGTCCAGCAAGTTATATCTGTGTTTAGTTGTAAATATTATTGCTCTTGACTTAAAACAATTCAACTTCAAGCTATTAAATTGAAGATAATCAGCTATTGCTTTCAATGCTTTATTTATCCTTTCAACTGCCCTTTCAATGCTTACATCACTACACATCAGAAGTGTATCATGGGCGAAGAGGTTTATGAATTCACAATCTATATGCAAACCAATATCATTGAAAAATAAAAGGAAAAGAAGTGACCCCAATACACTCCCATGCGGGACACCATGAACACTTTCAATCTCGTATGAGAAAACTCTACCCCAGCTTACTCTCTGCTTACGATCTGTCAGATAGTCAGCAAACCATCTCAAAACTCCACCTGCAAAACCATAACTTTTTAACTTACAACAATATTTCACGATCCAATGTTTCAAAAGCTCTTTTCCAATCCAAGAATACACCAACTACGTATCTGCTACCATCCACATCATACTTTATCTTGCATATAGTTGACTGTAATGCAGTCCCACACGAATGGCCGTCTCTAAAACCAGACTGATTTGCCATCAAAATTCCAAAACCTGATCGTAAACAACTGTTTCTAAAAGTTTTTCAATTTGAGGTAATGTATTAATTGGTCTGAACTCATTTGCATTTGTAGTATTGGATACTTTTTGTATTGGTATAACCGTACTGACCTTCAATGAATCAGGCACATGACCAGATCTGAAAGACGTATTGAGAAAGTTCAAGAGGACATTCCCTATGACCTCAAAGATATCCTTCAGCATCCTTCCATTTAAAATCTCATGGGCGTTCAAACGATTGTCCATTCGATTCACAAATCCTCGCAACTCCGACATCGTTAATGTTTTAAATTCACACATCTCAGGATATAAATTACTATCAAGATACCTGCCAAGAACGACCAATACTATCGACTATTTCATAAATGCTATCAACAAAATACTTATTGAAATTCTCGGCTTTAAGAAAGTTATCTCTTAGCGCGGTTTTCTCAGTACCTATTTCGAAAGAAATACAACTTGGACTGGAATGATCTCCGGCACTTATCAGTTTCTTTAACGTTTTCCACATTACTTTAGAATTATTTTCGAATCTATCGATTTTATTGAAATAATATAAATTTTTCTTACTCTTGAGTAAATTAACGACATTGTTTCTGAGCTGTTTGAATATTTGCCACTTATTCTGTCTATCATTATCATAACACTTTTTAAAATCTTTATATGCTCGAAATTTAATTTTCTCAAAGACTTCATAATCAAACCACTGGAGATATTCTATTTATAATCAACTCAAAGTTAGTCAACAGGCTGTCATAAATTGTTGCAGTGTCGGAAGAATCCAAATCCCAATCAACTATCATCAATTCTGACTTAATAACATTTAAACTCTCATTACTTATATTCCTAAATAAACTGAACGATTCGCTTATTTTTCCTTCACAATACAAATTTACACCCAGCACAGAATTATCCGTTATTTTCGGACAATCATGAACACTGGCAGAAATATTCTTTTGGTTTGTTACCGCATAATCTACAAATGTCTGGCTATCAGCTGTTATTCGAGTTGGCTCTGATATAAGTTGACTTATGCCATACATAGTAAAGAGTTCCCTAACCTTGTTGGCATAAAAGCCAGTTCTTAAGAGATCAAGATTAAAATCGCCCACTAACACACACTTGTCGCTTCCGACGAATACAGTATCGCATATTTCCTCCAAACCTTCAAGAAAAGATGCATCCGAGCTTGAAGGAGAGTGATAAACACATCCCACAACCTATCTAGAACTTCCAAAATCAACCCTTATGAACCTACACCAATAATTATCTTTCAACACAAAAGTTTTAGAATAAGAATATTCATATTTGACATGAACATAAAGCAATACACCACCCGTATGTCTACTGTCTGAGTCACATCGAACGCACCTATAATTCTCAATGATAATTTAACTCCTCTCAATGTCCCCAGTTGTTCTAGTCTCACTTAATAGAATAATTTTTGGGTTATAACAAGTAATACTATGCCTAATTTGATCTATGTTTTTCAGTACACTCTGTATATGTATATTTGAGCGTAGAATTACTAATTAATTGTGCATGGGTATATATATATATATATATATATATATATATATATATATATATATATATATATATATATATATATATATATATATATATATATATATATATATATATATATATATATATATATATATATATATATATATATATATATATATATATATATATATATATATATATATATATATATATATATATATATATATATATATATATATATATATATATATATATATATATATATATATATATATATATATATATTATCCATTGTAATAGTAACAAGGCATTTTAATGAAGCAATTATAGAGTTTGAACGATATAAACAAAAGGACTTTCAAAAAAATTTTGGTTTTTGTTTTTTCCTAAACGATAGCCGGTCAGGACAAAATGATTTCAGATTTGGATTCTGGGACCCAAAATTAGTAAGTAAACACTTTTTCAGTGAATTTTGACCATCGACACTATACTAAATAATAATAATTATTTTGATAGAATTATTACTGCATCATTAATATCCAAACTTTCAGGAAAATTAGCTTTAACTCTGGGTGCAGATACTACGCTAAGAACTTGGAATCTAGTAAAGGGTAGACAAGCATATGCAATCAATTTAAATAGTAAAAGTAAAGATGCAAAGTCATTGGAAAAAATTGTTTGGGATCCTGATGGAATATACTTCATTTTATATGGAGGTAAATATACTGAGATATGGAATATTGAAGATGGTGGTATATTCAAATTCGTCAAACATGATGAAAAAGTAACTAGTTGTATCTGGCTAAATAATGACAAAATATTAGTAGGACATGAAAATGGACAGATCACTGTTGTAACATTAGAAGACTGTTCAAAATTTTCTAAAATAGCCCACAGCTCTAGAGTAAAATCTTTGGCAAAATATAAAGATTGGATTGTTTCAATATCTAGTAATGGCCAGTTTAAAATCTGGTCTGAAACTTTAAGTGAACTACTTATGGAAAATACTGGTTGTAGACCTACTTGTTTGTGTGTTGTTCCTACATTAAAAGTTAAAAAGGAGGAAATAACACTAGAAGAGGAGAAAGAAGAAGAGATTATTCCAAATAATGTGAAACCCCGTGTGATTATTACAGAAGACAGTGATGAAGTAGAATCTGAAGAAGAAAAACAAACTCAGAAAAGACCAAAAAAGAAGAGAAAAAATTAGGTTTTCTAATTCAATATTATTGTGAAATAGAGAAACAATTGAAAACATAATGATATTAAAATAATAAATATTTTTATTATGAACTAGCCCAAACCTTCTTGTTTACAATGAGGACAGGCGAGCAACGGCGGTGCAAAGTTTCTTTAACCTACGAGATGAGACAAGTAATGCGACTGATTTTTTTCTCTCGGCATTTAGTAACACTGCGAACCCGTAACTCCGCCACTGTAATAGCAGATCTTTACTCTGATACCTTGGAGACCCTCGTACCGGGGTCTCCAAGGGGTTTGAATATACACGATTTTTTAATTTTGTCGCATTACTTAATTGTCTGACCCGTACTTGATATTTACCCACGAAATATTTAAAGATTTTCTTTCTAATAATACCTCTCATGTTTGTGATATTAAATTAAATTATTTTATCAGCTGTTCCCAATACAAACTCATTATACTATTTTATTTATTCCATAAAAAAAAAATACATACAAATAAGGACAAAGAGTAATAACATAAGTTCAGGATTAATGGTCCGAGCTATATGCCATATGGACCATCAGATTCAAAATTCAAAAATCAAGAGAGAAGAGTATCCCTATCATTAAAAGAACACCAAAAAGAAACATGATTGAGAATAAGAAGTCAATCAAAGTATGCTGAGAAAATAAGTGCTTTAAGGTTTCGAATGAAGGGAGCCATTGCCATTTCCCTAATGTGCTCAGCAATCTGTAAGTTCTTATTCTATCAGTCAGTAACCCTCGCTGTCCCAGAACCGACCTCATCTCCGCAGTTCTCAGCTGATTCCCACCTCTTAGATTGTGATCATGTATGTCCTTGTTGTGTTGTTGCCTAATGTTAGAAGTAATGTCTCCCAATTGACGTCTGTGTCAATAAATGCAGACTTGGTAGTTATATATAGATTGCAGGTTCATTATTTGGTTTGGCAAATATAAATCTCTGGCTGGGAAAGTTCTAGGGAGATTAAAAATCCTCTTGTCTTATTCTGTAGAACGGTAAGATTAACGAAATCGTTGAAGTTGCAAAAACTCTAATATCTAAAAAGGAAGCATATACAACCTCACCGATTTTAAAAGCTGGAGTAACTTGAAGTGTCAAATTCGTCAAATTGTCCATACATGGCTGACCTTTGCGAAAACTACTCTGACAAATAGATAAAAAGTTTTGGGACTCGACCCACCACTCTAGTCTGTTTTTAAGCATTGTTTCGAAAATTTTACAAAATGATGACGTCAGAGCAATTGGTCTAAAGGTACTTCGGTTTTATTATTGATGTGAATATAAGTATGAGTCCATCCAATTGGAAAGTCACTCACCCTGTAAATTTCATTGATGATGTCGATAAGTATGAGTTTGTACTGTATTGGAAAGTTTTTTATTATTTCGCAGTCGATTCCGTCGGTACCAGGGATTAATTTATGATTGCGTGTTCCTAAGGCAATGTTAAATTCATCTTCCAAGAACTGACAATTATTGCAATCAGGAACCCAGCCTGGATTAGTCGGGGCCCATAAAGGAAATTTTTTTCTTAAAGAAGCTATTTGTTTTTCCATTTGCGTATTTTCGGACGAGTGAGATGGTTTAATTTTTACCCATTTGTTCTTTAAGATTTTTAGTGTATTCCATACAGAGTTGAAATAGGTATTAAAATTTGTTGCCCTAACGAACTATTTTTATTTTTTCTTTCTTCTTAGACTTAAAGGCTCTTTTACATAAAGCTACAAGTCTATTGTATTCTATTAAATCTTGAAGAGCCATGGTTTGCTAATTTTGACAAGCAAACTTTCTTGCCCCCCCTAGCTCGCTATGTGGGTCTGCGAGAGCCATAGAAGTACCAAATATTATTGCGGAATGGATTAGTAACTTGCTAAATGCCAGAGTGATCAACACTTTCCTGAAAGGGGGAGTAGTCAATTTTGTGGCTGGCAGGGGCTGCCCTGCCAGGAGGAGTATTATCCCCTCTGTTGAGGTTGGCGCACTGGATATTTATGTACAAGCGTACGCTGATGATATAGTCATTCTGGCTGTCGGAGATGTTGACGTCAGACTTCAGGAGGCTATGTTAGCTATTTAAGGGTGGTGTGAGGGAGAGAAACTTAGCATAAACCCTCACAAAACCCTTATGGTACCATTCATCAGGAAAAGGAGGATATTTGTTTCTCCTCCGACCCTGGGTGGAGTGTTTATTCCAGTTGCGGAGGAAGCAAAATATCTGGGGGGTTACCTTGGATAGTGAACTCACGTAGAATTCGCACCTGGAAAACACAATACACAAGGCTGGACATTCCTTATGGGCATATCAAATGACCTATAGAAAGAGCAAAGCAACTTCAGCGGCTATATGTGATGTTGGTCAGACCTCGTATCACCTTGCATTGCTTGGTGGGAGGGCAGAAACAATCCCAACTCAAGCTCTCTAAATTGCAGAGAACGGCTTGCATGATGATTATTGGAGCTTTTCTCTCTAAACCCACTGCCGCCATGGAACTGAAATTGGGCCTTGCCCCTCTGTATCTGGTGATTAGTGGAATGGCTAGAATGGCTTTCTACAGATTCCATTACCTGTCTCGAAATTAAACAGGTATGTTCGGTTTCGTGCCCGGCGCCTTACAGTCTGAAATCGAGGCCAACGAGTTGCTGAGTGTGAGGTCTGACATAGCAATACCTAAAACCATCATGGAGCGACCATTCCAGATAATCATTCCTGGTAGACAGGAATTGACCAGCTCCAAGGACCGTCTACTTAAGGGTCCCTGTTGATACACGGACGGCTCAAAAACTGCAAAAGGTGTTTGAGCTGGTGTCTATGGTCGAGGTGCTCCAAGGAGCAGTCGATCTGTCTTGGCGGGCTTGTGATTGTTTTTTAAGCTGGAATATTCGCCATTGATCACTGTGCAAATCTCTTTCTTGCGGGGGCACTAACAAATAGGTCAATTACAATCATCATCGATAGCCAAGCTGCAATGAAGGCATTGGCATCCGATACCTGTACCTTATGGTGCAGGACTTTGCTCCACCCTTGTCAAACTAGGAGAACGGAGCAGGCTCCGCCTGATATGGGTACCCGGACAATCGGGCATTAAGAGGAATGAGAAGGCGGACTCATTGGCCGCTTGAGATTCATCGGACCGGAGCCTAGGCTCAAAATTTCCCTGGAGGCTGCAATGATGGAAAATAACCGATGGTTGGGCCTGAGGATACGTGAGCACTTAATGAGTCTTCCAGACACGCTCGACTTGCCATCAGTAGACCTTACACTAAGAGTTCTTACCTCCATACTAACGGGGCACTGTCGCCTCAGAAATCACCTAAACAAGTTAGGATTGGTTGAGGATCCTTTATGTAAGCAATGTGAAGAAGATAAAGAATCAATGAAGCATACAGAAGATGTTTAGTTCAAAGAAAAATTTATAAAATATATCATTTAATCAACTAACAATAAATATAATAATATATATCAATATAGAATTTTCATTGGGAACTCTTTGAAATATCAGTTTCTAGACTAGATTTAAAGTTTACTCATTTTGTTTTCATTTACAATTAGGAGTCCAATAAGTCAACAATGGTAAATCATGTTTATTTATACCTAATGCTTGTAGTAAGTTATGATCAGGATTTGGGGTCCAACTTAAGGATTTGGCTACATTCAACCAATGAAGAATAAGACTACTCAGATGGGGTTCTAACATTTCATTGGTTAAATTTTCATTTTTTAGAGCTTCTTCTACATCTGTTTGCAGAGTTGGTAGCTTATTAGGCAAAACTCCTGTCCATTCTATTTTCCATATATCTCTTTTTATTAGTTTCACAGGTGGGCCTGTAGTTGGTACCTTAAATTCCAAAATGGACATCATCAAGCTGGATCTGCTTATTTGATATAATGAAGTTATGCAAACGAAAATTTACCTTAAAGTAAGTAGGTATTAGCTGCCTGAACGCCGCTAAAACAGTCTCATCATCACATTGAAGACACATTCCAGTTAATACACAATAGCAGGCGACCCTAAACACATCATCTGCCATTTCTTTCTGCAAATTCCTCAAGTAACCAGGTGAACACTGGATTGGAATCTTTGGAATAGTAACTGGCTTCTCTACAAATCTTTCACAACTCAAGAGCCAAGTGAACCACATATGGAGATGAGCAAAAATTGCAGGTTCACCAGTTAACTGTGGTAGAGACCTTGCCTGATGTCCAGGGGAGCCTTGTGCTTGCCGGGCAGCTCTTTGAGAACACTGAATCTGTTCTGCTCCATTTACCTTCGCAGCTTTCTCTTGCAGTTCTGATGCTATTTCTTTAATTGGAGGTATTATGCTAGGCCATAGATTGAGGAGATGAATCTAAAAATTGTTGGAACATTTACAATGTATCCTAAGTATAAAAATTTTAGATTATCACATTTGTAATCGAAATATTAGGTATTTTTACTGTAATCTTCACCATTTGACAGTTTAAGTGAATTTTATAATTTTGGTGTTGGTAAGTAAATTGAGTTTATTTGAAGAAATTATGAGCTTTGATCCAAATCTAAGCGTTTATTCATAAAACGAAAATTTTGAATACTCAAACGACAAGCCTCTCAGATAGGCTACAGTGTCGAATGCAATGAGCATCTTTGCTTACCTTATCTTTCATTAGCATCGATATACTATATTTTCGATGAAATCCTCTGGCTAACGAATCTTGTAAACTAAAAGTATGACTAATAATATGACCTCTTTCATTATCCCCAAAATATAATGTTCCTCCTTCTTTACTTGGCTCTTCCTACAAGAAGATACAATTCTTCATATAATAAATAACTGCTTTGCTAATATTAAATATATATTAAATCTTATTTAATTCATTGAAACAATTCAATTGAATAATTTGAATGTTTCTGGAAAATCTAATTCTGTAATTCCTGAGTCGCTTTCTGAACCTGATAAAATGAGTCTGTAACTTCACTAAAATGTAAGGCTGATCCTGACCTGACTAGACAATATAATCATAGACATGCTGAAAATTTAAAAGTTTTCGCAGATTGAGGTTCCGAAAGGCTGGGTAGAAGAAGTAATTGCTAGCATGAAATTGAATTATCTAGGGTCGGATGGTTTATCTTTGGATATGCTTAAACTCTATAGTCCTTATATTCTGCCGTATCTGCACACATTCATAACTGTTGTTTAAGTGAATCTTATTTTCCGATCAGATGGAAAATGCTGAGGTAGTGCCTTTGCAGAAATTGTCTAGCCCAAAGAGTTATTCAGGTCTGAGAGAACAGCCTGCATGATGATTACAGGAGCCTTTCGCTCTACACCCACTGCGGCCATGGAACTGATATTGGGCCTTGCCCCTCTTCATCTTGTGATAAGAGGAGTGGCTAGAATGACTTTCTACAGATTCCATCATCTTTTCCGTAATGAAGCGGGTAACTTCGGCTTTGTGCCTGGCGCCCTACAGTCTGAAATTGAGGACAATGAAGTGCTGAGTATGAGGTCGGACATAGCAACACCTAAAACCAACATGGAGAGGCCATTCCAGATCATCATTCCCTATAGACAGGAATGAATCAGCTCCAAGGACCGTCTACTTGAGGGTCCCTGTTGGTATACGGATGGCTCAAAGACTGCGAAAGGTGTTGGAGCTGGTCTGATCTGTCTTGGTGGGCATGCGACTGTCTTTCAAGCAGAAATATTCGCCATTGACCACTGTGCTAACGTCTTTCTTGCGGGAGGATTAACAAATAGATCAATTAAAATCCTTACCGATAGCCAAGCTGCACTGAAAGCATACCTGTATTTCACTTATGGCACAGGAATGTCGCTCTACCCTTGTCTAATATGGGTTCCTGGCCACTCGGGCATTGAGGGGAATGAGAAGGCGGACTCGAGGAACTAACCTGGAGTTCATAGGACCGGAGCCTAAGCTCGGAATTCCCCTGGAAACTGCAAGGATGGAAAACAACCGATGGCTGGACTTGAGGGTACGTGAGTATTGGATGAGCCTCCCAGGACTCAGACACACTCGACGTGCCATCAGTGGACCTTCCACTACAAAAGCCAAGGCCTGGCTTAAACTCTCTAGGTTGGAACTGAGAGTTTTAACTGCCATATTAACGGGGCACTGTCGCCTCAGGAAACACCTAAATAAATTAGGATTGGTTGATGAGGATCCTTCATGTAGGCTATGTGAAGAAGATACAGAATCAATGGAACATGTTATGTGCGAGTGCCCAGCAGGGGCAGGGTCAGGATGGAAGAACTTGGATCTTGCAAACTGAAGTTGGCTGAGCTTATTTAGCTCTCACCCACGAAACTCGTATCCTTTACGAAAAGGATGGAGCTCGTGGTTGAAATTTAGAACAGTGTGCCACAATAGACCAGCCCTCACTCAAAGATAATATCTATCTAAGATTATTCAGATCTGTGTCCAATAAGTAAATTCCCAGTTTTACCCAAAATATTAGAAAAAAATGTATATATTTAAATAGTTTCCTTCTTGCTGATACTAGAGATCATGAATTACTTTTGGCTAAGCTTCACTACTATTGTTTTTCGGAAAAGCTCATTAACTTCATGAGAAATTACTTGTCTGGTAGTTGTCAATATGTTAGCGTGATTGATTTCTCGAGGAGTGCCTCAGGGCTCAATTTTGGGGCCTGTTATTTGTTTTGTATACAATGGACCTTCATGAGCAATTGGATGGTGTAGAGCTTTGCTTTCCTGATGATACTCAGGTTGGAATTAAATTGAGGAAGCATATATTGGTTCAAAATATAGAGAGCTTGAATTGTGCCTTAGATATGATATACTCTTATTCCAAGGGCCATGGTTTGAGAATAAATCCGTATAAAACACAAGCCATATGCTTCGAAAATATTGATTTCACGAATGTGAGACCAATATTAATGAACAGGACTGTAATTTCATGTAGTGGAGTAGTAAGGAGCTTGGAGGTGTTAGTTGAATAAGACTTCAGATTCAGAGAACATATTTCATCAATATGTAAAAAGTCATATATGGCTTTACGATCACTCTACCTTAATAAAGATGTTTTGAACCCATCACATTGTGTGAGAGTCTAGTGTTTTCACATGCGAATTATGCCGATGTTCTTATATGCCCCGCTTGGACGTAGTATCCCCAAATAGAATTCAGAAAATTCAAAATTGTGTGAGATTCATACCCTCACTTCCATGCAGGGAATATATCAGTCCTAAGTAAAGGGAATTAAGGTGGTTAGTAGCGTAGAAAGCTACGTTTCCGTTTAGGGTTTTGAAGTTGAGCTTACCGAATTGTTTAAGGGAAAAAATTAAATTTAGATCTGAAAGCCATTTACTTGGCACTAGAAATGCTCGTTTAATGGAGATACCAAAGCATAGCAAGAGGATGTATGAGAGAGCCTTCACATATGTAGCAGCTAAGGCCTATAGTGAAATTCCTGCTGATTACTGGTCAGGGCCACTTGCTTCATTCAGAAAGAAATGTTGGAATTCATTATTTTTTCATGAGGGATAACGTGTTACTTATTACATAACATAATCACAGTTAGTTTGTTACAGTAGAAGTTTTCATTACATAAACAGGTACTAGATTTTACTTATATGTTTATATATTTGATTTCAGTTACCTCACAGCTCAAACTTCTCACAATCGCTTGTTTCAACAGGAATGCTAAATCTTGTTGTAAAGGAGTACGAGTCGTTACATAGCAAAATTTGTCACTTTTACTGACCAGTGCTAAATCCAGATCTACAGACTGACATGATTCACACCATGGTACAGTAAGACTATGGGGTGATTGTTGTGGTTCTTCTTTGCATTTTTGAGTACAAAGCATAACACAGGGTCCATGAGATTCACAAAAATGACCAAGAAACAGAACTGCATCCATCGTTAATTCCTTAATGTTATCTATATAGATAGTTATATATTATTATCTTCAATAATTCTGCCTGTTTAATACATTTAATTACATGAATAATTTGATTTATAATATTTTAAAATAATTATTTGAGGTAGCTGACCTCGTAGGTTCCTTCCATAGAAAATTAACTAATTTGTTTGTGCTGTTCTCTTGTAATTGTGGAAATATTTAACCAGTACACATGATAAGAAGTGATTCAAAGAATAGAAGGCTAACATGAATACTTCTAGGACTACACATTTTATTGGACTTACTTAAGTTAAATTCATACTGCTTCTGTAAAACGCAAGAGCTGACTTTCAGATTGGTAAGGCAAAGGCTTTTCAATAAGATGAGGAACTTATGCTGATGTCAAGCCAAGTATTAGTATGGTTTACATGGGTCGAGTAACGAGTCAAGTAGCTTGAACGAGTAACTAGAAAGTCGCTACTTACATCGTATAGACATTAATTCAAGCGCTTGATCAAGTACTTGAATGTAGCTCAACTTACTGGAATGAAATTGTACCCCCACCCCTTGAATTCCTACTGGCATGATTGAAGAACGACCTACTCGATTCATGTAGACAGTCATTCAAGTGTACTTTCATTCCTTTGGAGGTAGGCACAAATAGCATCTCATACTTTTAGCAAAAATATAGAAATAGCAGATTTAGATACACGAAAAAAATATTGAAGGCTTCTGTAGTTGTTGCCAGTAGCCAGAAAACATAGTGTTGTTTCCAGTTGAACTCTCTCATAAATGTTGTTGAGCGCTGAATGTAAGGTGTGACCATGTCTAGCAATTCATTAAAATTTTCAGGCGTCATTCGTAAACACATTTTATATTCTTTTGGGTCCTCTAGTGCTAGTTGTAAGGTAAGTAAGGAGCAGAGCTGAAGCTCCATGGGTATCCCTTCGCTGTAATCACTTTCGAACCCAAATTCTTTTTTCTGTTCATAGTCATCTTCAATCAGGCTTTCCAAGTGCTCACAATAGATGAAGGTAAACTTTCGAATGATATTTTTCAAAGTATTTCGTCGATTTTATCGATTCATTTCGGCGTAAAGTTTACTTCTTACTTGAAACGGTACCTACTTGACTCAAATGACTTGTCCATGAATATCGCTAATGTAAACATCAATTTGAACACGCCTCGACTTGATTCCAGCTACTTGCTCAAGTTACTTGCTTCACTGCTTGACTAATGTAAACCTAACTTTATGATTATAGCTAGCAGACCCGGCAGATTTTCTCCTTTCACTCAAAGCAAAATCAAAAAATCATATATGACGTTTGTTATTGGCATATTTGATGGTATTTATCGTGAGATTGGTAGTAAATATAATAATGTGATAATAAAAAACTCATAAAGAAAGCGAATTTCTTACAGTACAACCAAACTCGTTCCTCTATTACTCAACCTTAGGAGTGGTTTCAATAAAATGCAAAAAAAATTGTATTCAAGATGTTCAATTTAAAAGTTTCATGTATCCAACTTCCATTCAATATTTTAACCTCATTTTGTACCTTTAGGAGTGGTTTTTCGTAATATTCTGAATTTTTTTTTCTTAACGAGATTTCAAACACGTATTTTTATGCCTCGAAATCTAGAACCGGTGGAAACCCCATATAGAAACTGTTTAATTTTCGTTTCTAGTTGATGTATATTACACGTATTATCAAAATACTTTTTAATTTCCTCATGCTGAAATAAAAAGGAGAATTTCTGTTATCTGTTACCAAATATTGCATGTTATATATTCAAAGCATCATAACCAGTATTTCCTGCTTTATTGATAAGCGGCTACGACTACTTGTGTTATTAAATATTCATCTCCGTGACGTTTCTAAGTTGATATTACATTTTTCTGCTAAATTATTAAACCAATCAATGTAGGCATAAGTAATATACCGATATTTTAGGTTAAACATAAAGAGTAAGAATTTTATGCAAGTGCAAAATTGTGTATAGCCGTTGTTGTACGAAATTGATATTTCAGTTTCACAATGTTGGCTTCACATCACATTTACTCGTTACGTTGGTAGAATAGAAAATGTCCTATGTAGACTTATATTTGGATTTTAGGAATAAGGTTAACTGAGATATATAAATACTATTTCTCATAGAATAAATAATATACAGACACATCTTGCTGACTTGAAAAAATTATTTTCCATTTGATTTTTATTTGAAGCATATGAATGTATTTTCAAATTCGTTTCGTAAATTTCTTTATCAAAAATATAGAGATAAGAAAGATAAAGGGAATTCCTGTTATCATATGTGGCAAGCTAGCAAAATATGTCTATATAATAATTATAGGAATTTCCAGCTTTATGGTAACATATGTTTTTATCTGGCGTGACTCAGATGATTGCAGGAAGTGCTTGTTTAAGTTTAAACATTATTTACTAAAATTAGAACTACGTCACAAGACAGGTTAATTTTTGAATAGTGGTTTTTAAGGTGAAATCAATCTCATCTTCAAAATTCATCATAGAGAAAGTGGATCGAATGACACTTCGTTAAAAAGTTCTTCCGCTTCTCTACTCAACTACCTTATTTTCAATATCATTAAAATCGTTATGAACGGTAGCCAACTTTAATTTTTCCGATTCCAAGTTTCTTCTAATTTAAGTTGCCGATGCTTACATAATTTTTTTTAGAAAAAACATGCATTTTTCGAAAAACACAAGAGGTTAAAAAGTTTTCTATGATGACGGTGCCTGAGAAAATATTTATTTCATTGGTAACTTCCAAAAAAGTTCTTATAAAAAGAGAGAAAGGGTTAGATTTCACCTATTTCCAGAAAACGCTGATGAATGAAAAAATACTAACAGAAAACTTTAAGTTCATCGTTTTATTTGGTTTGCGAAAAAAAAATTGAAACCCCTATTTTATATCACCACTTTCAGCAGCTATTGAAAAGGGTGGCTATAAGAAAAAAAGTTTTTTGAGAATTGTTCATTCTACCTGTGGAGTCATCACCTGAAGTAGATTCGAATTCTCAGAAAACAGCCTGTATCTTGAATGATATATAGTACTTACAGCCTGGTTTTATTTATCCAAACCAATTATTGATTTTTACTGATAATAATACTCTGAATGATAATATTTCGTCTAAATGTTGTTAGCATAATTACTCATGCAAATATAAATGAAAAAAAAAGTTTTGTTCAGATGTCGTAGCATTGTTAGGTTACGAGGTTCGTACAACAACTCCTTGCAAAAATCCAAGAAGTAAAATTAATATTGCTTCCATCATTTGTTACTACATACAGGGTGCTTCAACGAAAACTAAACAGAGGCTATATCTACCAAGATAGATAGAATAGATTCATTTAGATCAAAGATGACAGCCTTTGATCTGGAATCAATCTGTTCCTTTTTTTTGGGCTAATACTTGAATAGCTCAGGGCGATAGATAGTCTGCTCTATTTTTCAGAAGCTCACTCTGTATCTTCTACGGTTTTCAATCAAAAATGAAAATTCGTTCACGGGCATGCGGACAAAGATAATACCTTTCATTCGAGGTATCACTCGACCCATCTACTCTCTTCCAAATTTTCAAGGGTTGTCACCTCTGCTCCAGAGGTTGAAATTCGAGATGAGAATGGTACTTGATGATGACTGCCATTGATCAGCATGGATCTGTTCCATTTTACTTTACTGAAACTTTAATAGTCTCAGGGAAATAGTCTTCCCTATCTTTCAGTTGCTCACCCTGTATCTTTTACAGTTTTCAATTAAAAATGTTCAAGGCGATGTAGACAAAGATACCACCTTTATTTTGAGTCATCACTCGACTCATCTTCCCTATTCAAAATGTTCAAGGATTGCAACCCCCACTTAGGGGGTTGATATTTCAGGCAAGTTTTGTACCCCACAAGATGTCCCCCTTGAAACAAAAATTGACCTGTTTTTGCGTTTTGATCAGAAATGAATATCTTGGTGGATATAGCCTCTGTTTAGTTTTCGTTGAAGCACCCTGTATGTGGCAAGTTTCAGTTTGTTTTATTCAGAAAAATGGTAAACTGAAAAAGTAAGTTTCGAGAAGTGATCGAACTCAGATTAAATGGTTCAATACGGAAATAAAGTACACGAAAGGCTTGGAACATGTGTATATATAGCTAAATGGAACTATATGGGAAATAAAAAAATTTACCAAAGTAATTTTTTTCACTATTTTTCTCGAAGAGCTTATTGAACATCCCTTATACTAAAAATACTTTTAATGCGTTCCTCATTTTTTGAAATTAATTCATTCGGTTAATTTATTAGTTGATTATGTTAGATATAATTGATCCTGTGGGCTTGGCAAGGACGTAGATATGAAGAGGGAGTGATTAAATAACTCGAGAAAATCGAACACATACACATAGTTTTGGGACCCTTCAACAGGAAACGTAATATACTCCGCCTTTGGAGTGTGGGATTTAGAATTTGTGCTTTTATAAATTAATATTTCCGTTTGCTTTCATCAATTTCCATCACAAATAAGAAATTGGCAGTTTAAAATTCAAGTTTAAATCTTTCAATAAAAATAATTTTCTGAGCTACGCTATGGCCTGATTGGCATATTCACCTTCATTTAATTATGAAACGAGATTTTCCTTATATCTTAAGAAGCCTTGAAGCTACTATAGGATTCAAATTGCAAAAAACGGTTCGAATAGTTTATTATCATAATTGTGGGAATTGTTAATTGCTAATTCTGGAGATTGACAATACAAGCTGATGTTCTTGATAGATAGAGTGTGTGTTATACAGGCTTAGTCAAAAGTGTCGCATTGTATTAGTTGTAGATGTTTTTACAATACACTCTCTTATAGCATAATCATAATCTTGATCGACTTACTCCTCCTATATTGCTCTCTCTGTGTCAACTAAATGTCCCCTAAAAATCACAATCGGCCACAAGATGTAGATTCTTGACTCTTTATAGTTTATTAATGTAAGAAATCTATTATCAGACGCTACTGGATTTCCTAAGTTTCAACAAATTAGCTCTTTACCGCGTATATCATTACTAAATTTCAACCAAATCGATTAAAGGTCATTATTTATTATCTTGGAATGGAAGTTCTTTTGAAATGATGTTCACTCTTTTTTCCTTAAAATGAATGATAAATTACCAACAATAATATTTTAGATTACTTTAAAACTCTCAATTTTTCAAAGAACAAAACAATTCCGTATTTATCATGAAGCTAATTTTGAAAATTGACAATAGATTTAAAATTTCAGAACACCATGATAAAATCATTGTTTTAATATTGACAAATGTACAGCGAATTTTCGCAACTGATACGATTATTTTATTAATCAGTTGATCTCATCCAAAATATAATAATAGTCGCTTAGTAGTCAAGCTGACAAATATTTAGTAAATGCTTAAGAGAAAATGTCATGTACATCAGTATAGTATTTAATTTCAGTTTGCTATATCTTCACAAAAATGGTTAGATAAATATTTAAGTTCAAATGTTATATAATGTTGTTTATCGTTTTGTCTAATAAAAGAATTGCAACGGCATTTATTCTTTTCCATCAATCACTTCACAAGAGGATTTTTGGATAACGGAAAAATAATGAAACAAAATGTAGTATTGTAATTTTATTACCAGGATATACAAATATAATACAGAACCAAAAGGTGTAACAAGAATAAGTGATACTTAATTCAGTTTTATTACTCAAATAGCTCTATCTACATTCAACATTATATACTTTAGGAAAGTAATGTGAAGATTGGAACAAAACACAAAGTTAGTATCACATATGTTAAATATTAAAACTTCATTAATCTTTAGCGGCACCAATAATGGACAATATGTAAATAAATATATTGATTATATCTAAATATAAGTTCAAAGCTGCAAACACATACTCTTCAGGTGAAATCGAATATTTATGTTGTCCTCCCATCATTAGTTGCGTGTCATAAATAAGATACACTGAGAATAACAGAGCTCCCAGTGAAGCATATATCATTTTTACAGTTTTACCTTGGGTGAAAATTGTTACAATTCCAAAGATCATTAATAAAAGGCAGGCAATGAAGAGAAAGCCTCCAATCATTGTAAAGTCCCATTTAGTTTGGAACGCAAAAAGTGTTAACCCAAGACAAATTGCAGCAGTTAACCCTACAGCCATAAAAACTTCTTCAGATTTGTATCTTGATGAAATAACACCTAGTAGTAAGGACTCAGCAATTGTAAATATCCCAAGCAAAATTATATTTGTTGGCGCTCTTCTTCGCAGATCACCACAGCATGATAAAGCAATTATTGTGACGATTATTGCAACAAAAGCAACAATTAAAAGCCAAGAATTTTGTTGAACATAATTACTGGTCTTCTTGTCATATAAGAACCATCCCACAAATGCAAAAGATATAGCCAACTGGCACATCAAAATTGAATAAACCTTCCTTATGAATCCTCTCCTGATACTTTTATCATTAAATTCGAAGGCCGCCATTTCGGGATCCTTGTAGTCTGTTGCCGTCCCTCCATACATATCTTGATTTCCGTAAGGTGCTTGCTGCGGAGGAACGTTAAAACCTGGTTGACCTGCTGCAGGACCTGTAGGGTAACCCCCTGGATATGCTTGTTGAGGGTAACCTGGATATCCCGGTTGAGGTTGTTGCGGATAACCTCCTTGTCCTGGGTAAGGCGGTTGCTGATTGTACGGCGCTTGGGGGTAAGGCCCACCTCCTCCGTAACTCATTACCTTCAATATGTAAGATCAGAAATATGCTTTCCAGCAACTTTTAACGGATTTTCACTATGAAACACTATGAAGTTAGACGATAACGTATAAGAAGTAGTTGATGGATCAATTTCTAGAACTTTCTATAATATTGCGCAATGGCTGCAATGTAATGATCATTCAGTATATCTTCTATCTGCGTTGAAAATGCACTCCGAAATTGCAAAACAAAACAACTACTGTTGCCAATCGAATATAATGAAATTTTTGACGTAGAATCTTCTTCTTCTCAGCCTAAACCAACTAAACCAACTATGACGAGTTTAAGTTTGGTAGAATGTGTGTTCTTTTTATGTACATAATAATAACACGATTCATTGCAACAAGTCTTCAAGATTCGTTATTATTCAATTCTCATATATTTCTTTTCCTTTAAGAATATATTTTTCTTATTCTTCAAAAAGCCAGAATTCATTGAATTTACATGACCTCATTAATTTTCATATATTCTTGTGTGAATATATTCATGGTATTGGATGAAATCAGTCAACAATAGATTATAAAATTTCTTGAAATATTATATATATATATATATATATATATATATATATATATATATATATATATATATATATATATATATATATATATATCTTCGAAAAGATGCACCCAGGAACAGGGCCAATGTCGGATTTTTACTGATTAAAACCTCCTCTTGGAGTTCCAGCCCGTAGGCTATAGTCTCCATGTATAGAGAAATATGGCAGAAGATGGGAGAGATTGACCTAAGTCAAATATGCTTTCGCAACCAAGGGCAACTCCCATAGCACATATCTATACTTAAATTAGCAAAATAAAAACCCCGGTTGATAGATGAATCTCAAAGTTTCAAAGTCTTGATGTGAACTTGATGATTAAGAAAGAAAGATTGCGTGGTCTTTGAGATATGACGAAGTATCAGAGCCAAAAATTTCAGATATTTTGCCACAGAAAACATCTAGCTAATATTCTTCCATCTAATTGTAGCAATACGCATAGTATATAATGCATTACAAATAAGGAAGAAACAACCGGGGCCAATCGACCGATTCTTCAAGCATTTTCATAAAACTATCCCCCCATAACCCACATTCATACCTAATCCTTTACAGATGACTGTTCATGTTTCAGATGAGTCTTACAAACACCCTCGGATTGGTACTTCACCCTTGTAAGAGTATTCCAGTGAGATTTTTGGATTTTTGTAACATGATTAGAGATGAGATGCAATCTATCTACAGAGCTCCAGAGCGCAGGCTATAGCCCCCATACAGAAAGAATAGGCGTTAGATGAGAGATTTAACTCAATATGCTTTCACTGACATTAGGGGTGAAATCTTAGAAATAAATCCCGGTTGAGGGGTGATATCCTAATGTTCTTGGTTTTGGTACAATTTCCTGGCTCAGGAAAAAAGATTTAGAGGAATTTGAGATATTAGTTGGGACATTGCAAAGAATTAGAGCAGAAAATTCAAGTATATTATTCTGTCGAATTGTAGCAATAAGATTAGTGTACTTTACATTACAAGTTATGCAAGCAAGGACGACCAAGAGTTTTTGAGCTTTTCAATGCAGTTTCTTGAATAGCCCACATATATAGTTAATCCTTTAAAGATGCCTTTAGCACCAACAACTTAGGACTAAGACGCTGCCAGAAAAAGAAATCAACAATCAAATTAAGTTTTTAGATGTAACTGATGTAACAATCTTCTTACCTTCGATATATATCATAAACCTACCTACACAGACATTTGCATTCCTTCTGATTCCTCTCATCCTAGTCAACATAAATTAACTGCCATCAATTCTATGATTCACAGAGCTTTCACATTACCTTTCTCAATTATAAATCTCAATAAAGAAATTTTATTAGTTAAAACTATTGCAAAAAATAACGGCTATTCCCCCCCAATGATAGACAAACTTGTGTCTAAAAAAACGTTCGTAAAAAGCATATAACAGTATTTATCCTCAAAATAGTTCTGACTACCGCACACATCAATATTCCTCATTAAACCATATCAGCTCAATTTCTAAAAAAATCGCAAATAACATCGAAATCTATTAAATCAATTTTTCAATGCCAAAAATAAAACTCAAAAATAAGATAATTCAGGAGTATATGAACTGAAATGTCCCAATTGTAAAGGAATTTATATTGATCAAACAGGCAAGTCGTGTCACATTTTTGTAAGAACAAAACAGATTCCACATTAGCACATTGCATTGAAAACAACCATATTTTTCCCTCTATAGATAATCTACAAATCCTATACTAAGCACAAAAAATATAAAGCTCAATTATCTTGAATCCTTAAATCCAAAATCCAAACACAATACAGGCAATAATCAAACATTACTTAACGACCTGATTTATATTATTCCTCAATATTTGGGATTTTAAGTAGTTCCCAATTATGTATTAGTAGCTAATGGTAATCTCTAATATGTAGTTAACCCATTTCTCTGAACATATATATAAGAAAATTGCTGAGTTTACATTTCAGTGTCAAACTCATACACAATGTCTGATGATGAGCCGAAGCTCGAATTAGCTATAACGTTGAATAAACTTCTCCATCTTAAACAGTGATATTTTTTTACATAGTGATATTCGTAATCCTCATATAATGAACTTATTTTGAATTTTTTGAAGTTGGTACTCCTAAAATATCTCTGAAAACTTTTGCAGCCATCTGGTAGTAGTAATTGAAAATAAAAATTTATAGTATTCTGTATTATCAGGAGCCATGTATGAACTTCACCTCAATTTTTCAATCTTGACCTATCTTAACCAGAATTGGCGATTCTAGTTGACTTAGAAATTTCAACCAACTCTACAAGGAGCATTCAAATCAAATCAAATCTAACAAATTTTGGGAAGACGTCAGAACAGATAGCTAGAGTTTTGTCTGATAGTAAAAAGGTTCATATTGCATTCAAACCAGTTAGCAAATTGTCAAGCCTGCTTTTCAACACAAAAGATAAAACCGATAAATTTGAAAAATCAGGAGTATACCAATTAACATGTTCTGAGCGCAATTCTTTTGATATAGGTCAAACGGGACGCTCTTTCAAGGCTAGATACAAGGAACATTTCCGTTCATTCCTACATCAGAAATATGATTCAGCTTTAGCTGCACATTGTCTGAATGAATGTCATCCTTTTCATGAACATTAACAGCTAAAAATTCCTTATTCTTGTGATAAATCTTATAAACTCAATTTCTTTGAATCGATGGAAATTTTCAAAGCATTTAGGGTAGAAAGCTCTTTAACGACCAGGTAGACTTAATCACCTACCAATCACCACATTATTCAAGTTACTGTGACTAGCATTATATTGATGTTAGTTCCTGTATTGTACATGAATATTCAGTTTTCATTAGCTTGTTGTTGATAATGGACGTATGTCCGAAACCGGTCCAGCCAATGTAATTTTTTATTCTTTACATCAATAAATTAGTGATAGTTAAAATATAGTAACTTGTTTTATTTTATTATTCATTAAGATTTATTTGCTCCTAAGACTACAATGAGTCACATTCAAGCACGTCAATAAACAAAACACAATGTAAAAATATTCGACATAAAACACAAATTTCTAGGAAGAGTTCTCATCAATTAAAGAAAAATATTATATTACAGCGGTCATATGTGTGTTTCAAAGAATTCTGCCACTGTATAGAATGCATCCGAAATCAAGAATTTCCTTACTCCATGCTTAACAGCATTCTTAGATTTGAAATCATTTATGAGCGGATATATGTGATTGAAACCTTTGACACCAATATGGTTAGGATCATTTTGACCCTTTGAGATTCTTGAAAATGGTAAACGCAGATAGCTTCTTATTCTGGTGGAGTATTCATGCACTGTATCATTTGTATTAAATAGATAGTAGTTTTTCCAAATATGCAAAATCAAATGATACACATACAGAGAAGGGAGGGTGGGATCCCTTCAGTTCTAAATAGCTCCTGGCAATGCCTCAAGTAAGGCTGTCTGAACATAATACGGATTATCTTCTGTGCTATGAAAGCCTCCTGCATATGTGCCGAAGAACCCCAAAAAATTATTCCATATGCCAGTGTTCCCTCAATCCATCCCAGGTACATCTGCTTCAGAACCCCCAAATTCACCACATTTCTCAAGTATCTGAATGCAAAAGCTTCCCTGCTCAATTTACAGGCTAAGAGAGATATATGCTCCTGCCATGTTAATTTTGGGTCTAACGTAATTCCCAGAAGTTTGAAGGTATTTGCGGCAGAAATGCTTACTCCGTGAGATTTTATAAGGAAAGAGGAATCAATTGATGCATTTCTCGGCAAAAATTTCCGGTATCGATGGCTCAGCAACAAGCATACTTGCATCATCAGCATAAAGAATCAGTCTACCCAACTCAATATTTATATTAAATATGTCATTCAAAAATATGATGAAGAAAAGAGGTCCAAGAATTGAGCCCTGGGACACGCCTTGTCTTATCAGATGTTTTCTTGATCTCACTCCATCCACCATAACAGTCTTCAGTCATTGTATTCTTATATACTTAATCAATGATGAAAAAAAGGGGTTTAACCCCGACGAGTTGCCCATATACCTGTTCATGCAATCAAACTGATTTCATGAAAAAATATGAATCAACCAGCCGGTAATTAATATCATTGCCAGGCAATGATTATAATCAAAACATATCCTGGAATCATTATATATTAGGATAACGTTAAATGTTATGAGAATAGATCATTCTACCAGAATATATACAAACTATAGCATCATCAGACAATGACATCAATGTACCAACGAGTAGTGGGCTTTCTCCCCGGAAAAGTCAAAAGTACGGACCTTAGTCAAGTTACACTGAATGTTACTCATTCATAGTTTTCTTTGTGTGAAGTGATGAACGATCGAATAGAATACTGCTCTGAATATAAATATGATAAAATTGTCAGCTAATTATATTACATTTATATACACAAATAAATAAAATATGAAATGAGATTCTGAGCAGTATAAACTAAAGAGAAACCTATGACTTTACCTAATTATTTTTTCGGAAAGAAATCTACGAAGAATATTACAAGATTTGATGACTGGTATCTTCTGTAACTGTTAAAATAAATTTTTCTTCAAACTCAAAATCTCAATATTTTTGTGAAGATTCCTAGGAATAACACCTGTTGTAGAAATAATAATCGGTAGAATAGATATTTTTTCATTTTCCACATTTTTTAATCTCGTCGCCAAGCATCATATATTAAGAAATTTTTTCATTGTATTTATTTTGTATATTATGTGTCGGGTATAGCAATATCAATTATATATCTTATTCGATTATGTTTATCAGTAAGGATGATATCTGGCCTATTGTGTTTTACAGCTCTGTTGCATAGAATTGTTTTATCAAAGTAAAGTTTATATTTCTCGTTTTCACAAATAATCTCAGGTTCATATTAGTAACATTTTTTTCTTTTGGGAATGAGTTCATGTGTAATTCCTAGATTAAAATGAATAATATTATCGACGGAATTATGTCTTTCTAAATAATCTGTTGAAGCAAGGACTGAGCAAGATGATAATATATGAAAAACTGTTTCTGAAGAACAAATACATCTACGGCAAGAATCATCTATATTTTGCTTGATGATGTGTTTTCTATAATTCTTCGTGAAAAAAACCAGATCCTGGATCGCAATTGCCAAGCCTTCTGTTTCAGCGAACAATTCTCCAGATACTAACCATCTATTTGATACGATTTCATCAATATAATCATTCTTCAATTCTTTAGGGTGCTTTCCGTGTAATTCCTTCTGCATCCAACTTTCTTTCTCTTAGAATTATTATCAAATATATCAAAATCTATCTTTCCATTGTTAAGTTCAGAGGTGTAAGATTATAATCTGAAGCAACAACAATATCATGTAATTTAGACGTTCTCTGTTTATCATGAAAATGATGAAAAATCTGTTTACTATGAAGATTATTCAAATCAGTTAATCCACGACTTCCAAGATGTCTAGGTAGTGTAACTCTTTGAACAGCTGACTTAGGGTGGTGCTTATGATATTTAGAAAGCATTTTCCTCGTTTGACATTCTAATTCATTTAGATCAGTTTTAGACCATTTAATAATTCCAAAAGAAGATGTAAGAATAGGAACTGCATAGGAGTTGATAGCTCTGAAAAGGTTTTTACTAGTTAAATGACTCTTGATAATTCTAAGTCTGTTGTAATATAAACTTCTAATATTTTCTTTAGTGATGCTATGGTTAATTGTCTTCTTTTGAACAAGTCTTGAAAAATATATATATATATATATATATATATATATATATATATATATATATATATATATATATATATATATATATATATATATTTATTGTTACGAGCAGAAATCCTTTTCGTAAATTTGTATTTTGTAACCGGTATATTTTGGTTCTAGGATTTTTCTTCTTTATACGTCTCTGAGGATTTGTTGGTAAACAAGGGCAAATAATATGTGTTAACTTCTTGGTGTTATTCTGTCATTCATTTGGGACAATTAAACTACCCACTATTATAAAGAGAAGGGGAAATAGGTTCCCAGCTGAGTCTCTCTGGGTCACTTTTGATTTGGAACTTTGTGAAGAGTGCGATTTTGGATTGTTGTTTTGCGGATTTATCTCAAATCATCTGAATCAATAATCGTGAGAAATGAAGAATACCACGATTTGGTATCGTTTGCATTGTATTTTGGATCACAACCGATATTTTTGAGTTTTGATAAGCAAGTTCTCATCCATATGATTGATCGGCCTTTATTTGGAGCCAACAGTTTAACCCCTGAATGTAACAATTCATCCGAAGCTCAAACATCTGATAGCCTAGATCCGATTTGCTACAGTAACCACCTATACAGGCACCACAAGCAGTATTGTTTTGGGCCTTCACTTGCCTCAGGAAAAGAAGTAATTATTAAGTGAAGTGGGCGAAACCCTACAGATATAACAGTTTTCTTTTCATTCTTTTCAAATAATATTAAGATTGGAATTTGGAAGGTAATAAATTATATATATATATATATATATATATATATATATATATATATATATATATATATATATATATATATATATATATATATGGAACATATGTGACCTTACAGTAAAGTTAAGGATTTTTAAAAGCATTTTCTATTGCACTCTCTGCTCGTTTGCTGTCCATCTGGCAGATAAAAACGTGAAAGAATTTAGGTGGTCTTTTATTCTAAGAAATATGAAGGAATACATTTACATGGTTATAAAAAAATCCAAAATATTTATTTAAACCATATATATTGAAATACAGTTAGACTTTTATGTATCAGCTTATTTCTTATAACCACAAGACTTCCTACGACCACGTGCTCTTTCAAATTTTCGTCCTTTAGATCTAACGAATGGTTTGGTGTGCGAATGTGGAACACCTGGAGCTGGACCAAAGTGTTTTACAGCCTCACGAGCATTTCTACGTCCTTGCAATAGCACTGTTTTCTTGCCAGTTGGTGCTCTGAGAGCTAGCTGGTCAAAAGTGATTACTTCTCCTCCTATAAAGAAAAAAAAATAGTATTTCATCACAAAAAACAGTTAGTCAACTCAAAAAACGATTAAATTTTCCTTCTCCAAGTCTTTGAACTTTTCCACACAAAAAAGACATTCTTATTGAAAAACTAAACTAATAACGGAAAAAACGCACACTTAGAGCTTAAGTTACCATAAGCAGCCTGATTACAAAGGTACTATGGACGAAAGGAGAAAGCTCTTTGATTTTGCTTAATTTTCCAATAGTTCATAGATTTGTACTTTCAATATAAATAAAATGAAACAATTTCGTATGAAATTCACAATATTTATTTTTAATACACAAGGCCGGTTCCAACAGTTATCTCATAATTTTCAAGTGTCTAGAGCTAACAGTTATGAGAAAGAATGTGTTCAAAATTCAAACTTTCAAAAGTTGTTGGGCACTCATTGCATTCAATTCTGTATATCCTCCGCATTGTAGCTTGGAGGTTTGAGAACATCTCAACATTCAATCCAATCAATAGATTGAGAATAATGGTATAAAATAAAGAACAATCACCAATTTAAAATACAAAGGCTGAAGGACCCAAGGTCGATGGCCATTTGCGCAGTGCGCAATAAAAATAAAATTTATTTATATTATTAAAATACAAAGATCCATTGTTGCAAAAGCATCAGACTTAGAGGCTCTCGCCTAAGTATCTAATTTGAATAAAATAGTTTTTAATAACCTTGAGAAATACATGAGAGATTTTTCCAAATATTGTTTTTTTTTGAGGAGGAGGTTCAATTCTCTGTGGGTTGAAGGCCAATTCTTATATGATAGAATAATTTCATATTTGGGAATCTTCTTGAATGAGTTTTCTGTGAATTTGCATGTCTTCAACCGGTATTTCACTTTGTGAATCCATTTTACTTGTTATTGGTTCATTTTTATGACATCTTACAAAAATACCCTCGTCAGATCACAATGGAAATAATTTGAAAATTTCACTTCCTTCGAAATTAGCGGCTAATTAATGTTATATATATAAGGATATAGGTTAGTAGTTCATCCTAGAGCATATTAGGCGCAACTGTAAAATAAGAAATGCTGTCTTCTAGAATTTCATTTTCTATTAAAATCTATTCTATCAAAATCCATTACACGAAACTAATCTTATCATTTGAAAATAATTTTTTTCTTCAACTTCAGGAAAGAATATCACACCAGGGTTGGCTGGTAAAACAGATTATAGGTGAAGTTGTGGCTTCATTTTGAGGAATTTAAATTCCAAGAGGTTGCTATCTTGTTCTGGGACATCTGTATACAGAGTGTTACCGAAGTAATGAGGAATATTGTTATTCGTGACCTGTCATTGATTACTAAGGCAAAAACATATGAACAGAGGTCCAGAAATGCTTTCTTTCCATTATACTGGATGTCAAATTTGTGGTAAGACTAATTCAACCCTAAATAGTTAAAACTAGAAATTTTTTTTGTTACACTGTGACGAAAAAGTATCCGGAAATTTGAAATAAAAAGCAAAAACCGTAATCTACTTCAATATTTATCGAATCTCCTTCAAAATATGCTCCATTTGAAGCGATACACATGTGCTAACGTTTTTTCTAATCATCGAAACATTTTTTATAAACGCCTTCAGCTCCTTCTGCGAATTTTTATTTATGACATATTTGAAGTTAAATTTGGTTTCCTGGAGCGGCAATTTCAGTCTGGAAAGAAGAAAAAGTCACACAGAGCTAGATCGGGCGAATAAGGCGGCTGCTCGATGGTATTTATCAAGTATTTGGTTCTAAAGTCGTTAATAACCGTGACTCGATAGGTGCGCTATCGTCATTCAAAATCCACGATTAAATGGAAGTCCTTATTGACCGTTTTCGAACGACTTTGGCGAGGTTTTTTCGGTTTTGGCTCATTTTTCCCCATCCATTCTGATGATTGTTGGCTCGTTAACGAGTCGTATTTATAGACCCATGTCTCGTCACCCGTTATGATCCGTCCCATGAACGTGGGATCAGAATTCGCACGATCCAGCAATTGGTTCACCAAAATCAAACGAGAGGTTGCACGAGAGATGTTGAGATCACGAGCACCATTTTTTTTTGATTTTTTTGAATTTATGTTGAAGAGATCGAAGGTCGTCCGGAACGAGGCAAATCTTCGACGATCTCCCGACCATCTTTACAGGCTTTGTACCACTCATACACTTAGGTTTTGGAAAAAACAGAGCCTTTTGCAACGATTCAGCACACGGAATTTCGTTCAAAACACAAGATTTGAGACCAACTCCTTGTTCAATAGTTTTTCCGTTGTGAAATTCGCGGAGTACCACTGAGGTCAACTGGTTTCAACAGCTGTCGTAAACGAACTAGTTGACACATCGCGCTCATGTAATTAAGGACAGTCCTACCAACATACAGAAACTTAAAATTTTCAAGACAGGCAATTTAAATGAGAATTTCCGGATACTTTTTATGTCACAGTAGTATAATGAAACTCTCTCTGAAAACTTGTGAAGAAAGCGAAATGAAATTGATACCAGATATTCAAATTTGCAATCCCTCGGATCTGCTAAAAAAAATTAATTTTTAAGTCAACGCTATTGTAATATACGTATGTCGCATTCTACTGCATATTTTGGCTCTTGCAGATAAATTAAAAGCCGTAAGGTAATACCGATTACCTGGAAATGTAGATATGTAGTTACATAACAATAAAAATTATCTATTAGTGGTCAAATAAGCCTCATTTGAGAGAGATAATGATCCAAATTATGCCACAATTGGAAACTGAAATAAGAATGGTGATTTGTAAGGAGGTAGATGAGTTATATGCCACGGTATGAAGCTATAATTTTTGAAAGTTATGCAATAAATTATGGGTCAAAACAATCAAACAAACATGATTCTACAAATGTCAGCAGATATTTAATGATTGTGATGGATGTGAGGAGCTATTGATTGTCCTTCTATAATTTAGGTATCGAATTTCAGCATTGTCATCAATATTATTTATCAGTTTCTAAAGTAAATATGTTGCTATTGATACAATGTAGAGAATAATGCTGACAATGTTCCAGGAACCTTATTGCAGTATACATCTAAGTGGTACCCCTTCAGAACCTTTGAAAAGTCATAACAAGGCCAAATATGTTAACATTCCCTATCATATTCAACAATATGTATGGTCATATATTAGATATAAAACTGAAGAATCGATCCTCCTCATAGATGCATTTCATGTTTGACAATTAGTGAATATTTCTACCAGAAAAACTTTGAGCCACCGTTTAACAATATGGATATTATTGAAAAAGTTCAGTTTATAGAATTATATCCATTGAACTGAGGCGTGAATTTTTAAGCACAACGATGTTGAAGTTTTTAATTTGTGTATACTTCAAGAGTTTTTGAAAATTTCCAAAAGAAGTTCATAAATGGTTTGAAAGCAAAAGCAATATTGATAACTTACCAGCTTTTAATATTCTAGCACGAGCCTTCTCTGTTACCCTCAATGCGCAAACTTTGAGCTTTGGAAGATCCCAGATGCGGGCATCGTCAGTAACAGTACCTACTATGACTGCTGTAAGACCTTCACGTCCTGGTTTTTTCATGAGACGTACAATTCTGGCAATGGAGATTGGGGGTCTATTAATTTTGCTCATGAACAATCTCTTCAGAATAATTTTGTTGAATTTTGAACCAGACCGACGTGCGAGGTAACGATAAAGCTATAACCAAGTGAATAATTATCGCATTATCAAATTAATTGATCATTTTAAGGCTTACCTTAACTAAAAGACGTAAATATACATCTTGACTTTTAGGCTCAGTTCGCCTAACCTTCCTGTCGTATTTATGATTTATGTCGATACCCTAAAAAAATATATGGCATAATAATAAAATTGCCTACTGCAAGTATCAATTCAAACTTAATACATTAATTTCAGTAGAGGATTGTTCAAATAAATTAAAATAAAGTCAATTTACTAACCATTTTAAATACAAGTAAAACACTTGTACATTACCATCGACCATCCACAAAATCGAAAAAGGAAGAAGAAGAAAACTAAAACTATACAGAATAAGAAAACAATAATAAGTGATACGTTCCGAGATTATCGTAATTAAAATTTCTGCTCTTCTTCGGTACTCCTCTTCTTCTTCTATGCAGTAATTTCAGTCTGAGTTATATTATGGTTTATGATGAATCAAAACGTCTCTTGTTCAATAAATTGCTCAAAAGTTGAAGGATTTATATGCAAAACCAATATATATATATATATATATATATATATATATATATATATATATATATATATATATATATATATATATATATATATATATATATATATATATATATATATATATATATATATATATATATATATATATATATATATATATATATATATATATATATATATATATATATATATATATAATATATATGTTTATCAATAATTGAAAATCATACGAGTGCAGTCTATGAAAAACTTCATTACTTATACGAGAAATAGTTGATTCTTTTCAATTTTTGATGAAAGAAGATTTTGGAGGATCAGGAAAAATAGTGTCGAAATTTTCATTATGACAATGATGGCTTCAGCCGGTTTTATTTTTGGGTTGATAAAATTGAAGGTAGTTGTTTCTCTATAGAGCTCTGAGAACCTTTTATACAGTCTTCATGATACAGAATAGGGGTATATATTTATTATTATTGAATAAAGACAACGGCTGAGGACAGGTTGCCCATGTCACTACTAGTAAAATTATATATTCAATTCTGTGGTTTAAATGCGTAATTTTCAAGTAAAGAAGAAGCTTTGAAAAATGAACGAAGCGTCTTATTTTTAAAGATTGGCATACAATACAATAATTAACAGGACAATTTTTGGTAGTTTCTTTCATTTTAATATTTATGTTTTACAAGGATATTTTATGGAAAGTTTTCATGAGAAGAATAAGCGAGGAAGGACTAGAGCATCATTTAAGGGACCTTTATAATTATAATTTTTAGGGTTTATGAGAAACGTTGGATTAGGTCAATTTTTGCTTAGACTGTATATAAAATATATCTGCTATTTTTACCAACATCTATTAGCAATAAGAAGTCATGAATTTCTAGGTGACCATATGGAGATATATAATTGGAAGTAAGCTCCATAGAGCATAGAATGAACAATATTTAATGCAGTATCTTCTTCTTTCTACACGGCGCCCTTATGGGCAGCACTCAGGCCATTAGGCCCATTGTGCTTGCCGTGTTGTGTTATTTTATTATTTGTCATTCGAAAGGAATGTGTTCCGTTGTTTCGTCATTTTCTAGGTCTCATGACGTGTTGGTGTCCCGTCAATAGGCCAACTATCATCTCAATAGACTTTTTATCGAGGCACAATAGTTCATATACCCTCTTCTTTGATTGCGACCCCTTTATTAGCATTTTGGACTGTCTCAGTCCCGAGATTCCTGCCCAATAGTTCAGGGCCTCAGTGGTGTTCTAGTTTTGTAAGACAAAGAGCGCGTGGGTCCAAGGGGTGGTCAGAATTGGTTCTGGCCCCATCTAACCTAACCTAACAGCCATTGCCTTTTTGGCAAGACTGTCTGCTATCTCATTTCCTTCGATGTCCTGATGGACCAGGCGCCAATTTACACAAACTGTATTTGTAGCACTGAGTTGTCGAAGTGCTGCTTTGCATTCTTCAACTAGTTTGGATGAAACCTTATCTTTCAGATATCCAAGGGCGTTCTGGCCGTCAGAGCATATGTAGATGTATACGTCTCTGTAGTTCCTGTGTAGGTTTTCCTGTACGCACCGGAGAATGGCAAATATTTCTGCGTGTGTAACATGGTCCCCCAGAGCAATCGTAATGTTTGCCCTTGGGCTGTGGAAGCCGATGCCTGCACCCATACCGGTTTTGGACCCGTCCGTAAACCAGCTGGGGCCCTGTGGAATGAGTAAGGCGTGGGGTGTGGTCCAAATTGCTTTTGGTGGAATGGCGACTTTGAAGGGTTCGTCGAAGTGGTAGGTGGCTCTCATTCGATCTCCTCTTGTGAGAAAGTCAGGTCGGAGTTCTCTAATTTTGTTGAGGGATGTGGAGTATCCAGAAGTTGGATTTCTGTCCCTCCACATACCTCCTTCTCAGTGTCAAAGAGGCCCTCATGGCCGCCTCCTCAACCACTATATGTAGTGGAGGGATGCCCAGAAGACACCCCATGGAGGCCGTGAGTATGGATTCCAAGGCTCCCTTGACTGCTAGATATGATTGCCGTTAGATTTTTTCAGTTTTATCTCCTTGTCTAGTGCAGGCCACCCCACGATGGCCGTATATGTAGCAGTCTTATCACTGTATCACTGCACCATTGTTCAGTCATATAAGGTGCTGAGGTTTTTTCCTCGAGCAAGAAGGACGAAATCGTCGGCATAAACCACCGCAAAGTTCCCATCATCAACAAGGCCCACCAGGAGCCCAACCAGCACGAGGTTCCAGAAGAGAGGAGATAGGACTCACCCTGAAGATGTGGATTAAATGCATAACAATTTGGTCCACTCCTTTTATTAAATGTGCAGAGTATGCCATCTACTCCTGTTGCTTTATATGGTTGAAAGGTAGTTATTGCCCATCGAATCTTTTCCACTGTAACTACCATAGAGGCCGTGTTCCACTTTGCTTTGTCAGCATGTCCATTGGATTTCTAAATTGCTATGTTGTCGATGAGGTAACCCGGGGAGTGAACTTGCGCCAGGTGTCTCAGTGTTCCATCCTTCGTCTGCGTTTTTACTTCTTTCGGTGTATCAAGACTTTGGATGTTCGTCGGTCCTGCCGCAGAGAGAATGCGACGAAGACGGTTTTCCTCCGGTACACCCTCTATTTCCTCGCAGTAGGATTGCCATGCTTCTTGTTAGGATTTTTTGATCAATCCTTTGTATGCGTTTTGTGGGTTTCCTTGTAGTTGTCCCAATCGTTTTTTGTGCTACTGCGCATCGCTTTATTAAGCAGGCGTCTGCTTTTCATCCTTTGGACAGTGAGTTCTGCTGTCCACCATAGGGTTTTCTTCCTGCCTCTATTTTATTGTATAGGGCAACTGTTCTTGTACGCCAAGGTGATGCTGCTTTCAGTTTCTCAACGGCAGCTTCCAGATCCTTGATGTTTTTCGGTGTCTTAGCTATTGGTTCCAGAATTTCCGATAGTTGTTCCCGGTATCGGTCCCTATCTTTTTTTGGGGTTCCTGTAAGGCACTGGTCGTTGTTTTGGTACATTTGTGATGTCGAAACAGATATGACGATGGTCGGAGAGGGATACTACTTCGGTAGCAACTCTCCATTTTCGAATTTTTGGTGTGAATTGTTCACTGCATAAAGTCAGGTGCAAGACTTCTTTTCTATTTGATGTGACGAAAGTTGGTTCATTTCCTTCGTTGTGAAGTGAAAGGTTTATGAAGTATACTCCAAGATTAAAAACAATCAAAAAGTCAATTCAATACATTTATTTGTTCCATATAAACATAAATTGTTGTAAAACACGTCATCATAAACATAAAATACATAGAAACAAACAGTGTAAACAGAATAAAGACCTAACAATAAGAGACGAAATCAGCTGAGACAAATATTGTCCTCAAAATACTCCTGGAGAGTGTAGTATGGTGTCCTCTTGAGGTAATTATTCAATATTATTCTCAATTTATTTTGTGGCCACTCTCGTGCCTCCTGTGTAATGTGATTATAAATTTTCACCAAAGCATAAACAGAGTTGTTCTGAAGGTAAGTATGCTTAAGTCTGGGTAGCCTCATATCGTTCTTAGCTCTCGTATTATGCTCATGTTCACGCTTAGTCTCCACAAACAGGTTTCTATTATTAACTATGAACATAATTGCTTCATAAACATATAGACTCACAACAATTAGCACTGATCTTTCTACAAAGTGAGCCCTGCATGATTGTGTTTTGCTCAGCTTAAGAATCCCACGAATACATCTCTTCTGCAACAAAAGGAGCCTCAAGATATCCAATGAATTCCCCCATATAAATATCCTGTATCGCAGCCTACTATCAATATATGCATTGTATGCGGTAAATGCTGTGGAGACATTCACAAGTTCGGACAGTGTTCTTAGTGTATACACATATCAGGCCATATCATTTGCAAGTTGGTCTACATGATCACCCCAATCTAGTCGATGGTCAACCGAAACACCCAGGAATTTAAGGCGATTAAATGAAACCATGGCAGTCTTATATCCATGAGATATGGGTATGTGTTCTTTTCCATATGCAAACCTGACAAGTTTGGTCTTTTGACTGGTCATTTTCAACTCATTCCGAGAAAACCAGGCATCAAGATCGACAAGCACATCGTTCGAATCCAGAGAAACCGGATCGGCGAGCACCAGAGAAGTGTCTTCTGCAAATTGGATCATGAATTCAGTTGCACAACCAGGTAAGTAATTGGTTTAAATCAGGTAAAGGAGGAGACCCAAAACCGACCCCTGCGGCACCCCCCTAATCAATAGCTAACATCGTTGACAGCAGTGTCTTTCCAGTTGTAGGCTCTTTTTCAGCAACACATTGAGATCTTCTAGAGGCCTGCCTCTAATTCCAACCACATACATCTTCTCACTTCTCTTTAGTATTCTGAGAGTACCCTGTAAGTCTCAAAAAAATCGACAATTCTGTTGTAAATAGCTCTTTCAAATATCTTGCCAATGTTACAGAGTATAGATATAGGTCTGTAATTCCCCATAAGCTGTTTGCTCCCCTTCTTGTACTCTGCTCTCACCTTGGCCATCTTAAGTTTATCAGGATATTCACCTGTAATTAGTAATGTTTCATTTTATCTTATTATATGATTTTCTAATAAAACTAGAAACATCTATTCTCTTAGTGAGGCCCAAATTTACATTTAAAGCTATTTTCAGAATTAAGTGGTCGACATTTTGACAATGGCACTCTTTGAATATGTCAAAATCTAGAACCATACCCAGTTTTGCAAGAATTCCCACTCATATTGGCATGCAAGTCAAAACGAATGAATATATTTTGGAATCAGTGGAATAAATTGATAAGTTATATAGAAACATTTATTTCCCACTGCATAATCACATCCTATCAAATATATCATCTAATACATTACACTATAACAACCTTTATAATCTACAAATAATATAGAAAGCACCTTTAATATAACACATTCTACTCTTTTAATTATCTTCTGGTGTCTTTTTAAGACATATACCTTGTTGTACATACATATCTTATTTTTACCTAAGAAAAATCAGAAAAATGATCAAACAATTTACATAACAAAATATTCTTTAAAATAAATTGTTTACTCGATAATATAATTTTTTGATATGATAGGATATTAATTTGATTCTTACAATATTTCTTTTTGAAAAATGATAGTTTTACAAATATATTAATTGCATATTTTATGTGTATGGAATGAACTTAGGATTAAATATGTTAAACTATTACTGAACTCAATGGAATGCCTGATGTTTTACATCAAGAAAGTAGATGAGTTTCATCTAGTCTGAACTTATTCAAATACCTTGAAGCAAAGCAAAATTAATATGTCTAAATGAAAACATGCACTTAGAAATTAATATCCTATTGACTTATCCTTAGATAGAATCAAAATCTGGATTTTCTTGGGTATACTTCAGTTGGACAGCTTTGTAGAATTTTTCTGGTCCATTGTAGACGGCTTGACAAACTGGCTCCAATTTCATATTTTTTTGCCATTCAATTAAGTTTGGAATATCTTCATCAGAAAACGGTAATTTCTCACCAATGAGCATGCCCAAAGCTTTAACCCTTTCGCCCCAAGGCCAAAGCATATAATCTAACATTCCAGGTTTATCACCACCAAAGAATTTGGTACCTCGATTCTTCAGTTCAGTTTCAAATGGCTCCATGCTGGATAGAATCGATTTGACCCATTCTTCTGCTGATTTTTCTTTTGGATTCATCATGCATTTACCAAAAACAGATGTAACATCATTTATTTTATCAATTAGAGCCTTTTCCTTCTTTACTGCTTCAGGCTCTGCAGGGTATAAAGCTGGTGATGGATATTTTTCTTCTAGATAATTTGCAATATCCAAACTTTCTGTTATAAGTTCATCACCTGTTTCCAAACATGGAACTTTTTCTTCAGGGTGTATGGATGAGTACCATTCAGGTTTTTTCTTAAGATTAATATTGACAGCTTCATATTTCAATTGTTTTGCATTAAGAACAAGCCTTATCCTTTGGGCATAGGGGCAATATTCGAAAGAGTATAAACGAAGACCTTCTGCCTTTGATGGTTTTGGATCTCCAACAGATAAATGCTTGGTTTTTGTTTCCATATTTTTCAAAATATACAGGCTTTGCCTAAATAAATATGGAAAAATACTGTATACTTCAACGATGACCTTGGTAATAATATATAATAGACTATTTCCAAAATGTTTCAAAACCCTGATCGATATAAAAGAACAAGGAAGTTTGATGATGAGAGTTGTCAATTGTGGTTAATCGAATCTGTCATTTTAAGGGTGCGGTTCGAAGCGAAGAAGTGAGGGCAGAGCAGATTTCAAAATAATGTATTAGTAAAATTGTAATCTTTTTGTAACGGTTTGAAATAATCTGTACCAACTAATAACCCATCGCCAGTTTAATTACCTTTTTAAGTTAGTTATAGAATTATTTTCTATGGTTCAATGCTTTTGAAAGATATTTAATATAGAATACTCTTATAGGCCTTTTCATCATAAGATGTGCGCAAGCGTAGCCGCCATGTTGAAACGGAGGTAATTCAAAACATTCGTACTGTTTTAGTCAACAATGGCTGGGAAAGGAAAATTATCTCCACAAAAAAATTAATTATTGGAAAAAACTATCGATGGCGCTTCTCTAATTTATGATTCAGTAGAAGCTCCTAATTGTGAACAATTGAAAAGGTGGCTCAAATGTCATGGGCGACCGCAAAAAGCACAAAAAAGGGAGCTGATTGAGAGGTGAGGGGTCGACGTTTGTTTAATATCTGAAAACTTATAAACAAAATTAATATTTACAATTTTACTCTTATTCATAATGTCAATGCATATGTAATAATTGAAAATATATTTTGAGTAATATTTATGGAAGTAATTAATATTTAAGGCTATATATGACATTAAATACTAAATTGAATATGTTCAATAGTTTTTACCATAAATTAAATGCTTAAAATGAGACAATATATAAAAATGTTATGATACTTACAGAGTCAAAAAGCAATTTTAAATAATGTACCAGTGGACCAAACAGTTGGCTAAGAGAAATGACTAAATATGTTAAAGACACCCAATCAAAGTCCAAATGTATTGAGTCAAAAATAAATTATCCAAACATTTGACAATTTGATGTGATTTGATTATTTTTCTTCGATATTCCAGCAAGGCTTTGGAAAATTTATAAAATAGTATGTATTGGTTTTGAAAGATTTGTACCATGTGTCATTTTTACACACTCCATAATAACACCGTTTTGTTGTTCCTTTAGGTACAGACAACATAATTAAAATGTTATATCGACTTAATGCACTATCTTAAATTATTCAACTTATAGTAATATTTTAATTTCTGATACACGAGAACCGGGCACTGCAGCATGGTTGTTTACAAAAAACAGTACGAAAAAGATGGCTGATGCTAACGCATGCGCACAAAAAATCTTGTGATTAAAAAATCTATTGAATTATGATATTCATAGAAGAAAAATTATATCTCAGTTGAAATGAAAACAGATTTTTTAGATGAAAGGAACGAATAGAGCTGTTATTATCATATATGTTTAACCGTCTCGGTAGCTGCACGGTTAGTGTGCAATCATATTGAAACTGGTAAGCACAAAAAGGGTCTGTTCTGTGCTGCTTAGCCGAGGTCCTTGTTCAAGTTATGGATGTTGTCCTTGAACAAAAAAGTGACACTTGCAATAGTCGCCTAAGGAGGGCATAAACTTCTGAAGACCAGATAACTTGTAATAGTTGTAATCTGTAATCTTTTTGGTGGGTGGTGGCAGTTATCATTGCACGGTCTAGGAGAGTAGTTCGAAATCCATTATAAGCTGTAGGTCCACCTGTGTTGATGGGCTAAGTTCCAAAGCACATCGTAAAATGATGAAACGAAACGAAACGAATCATATTGTTTAGATAAGAAAAATTATATAGGTTAATGTAATACAAGAACTGTTATCTTCCCTTTCCTAATACATTATTGGTGAATATTTACAGATTCTGTAAATTATACTACCTTTGTGAAAGATAAAAAATGTTTCCTAGCATGGTAAAAACAAATGAAGTCAACTTCATTATTAAAAGGGTAGTTGATTTAAGTGAAATGTTAAAAAAATTGTAGTTCTTGGTAAAGTGGACCCTACTAGATATATATATATATATATATATATATATATATATATATATATATATATATATATATATATATATATATATATATATATATATATATATATATATATATATATATATATATATATATATATATATATCAGAAAAATTCTTTTTTCTCTGATCAATAGAAATCTTATTTGATTGAATAAGCACTCATTTAATGAGTGTGCTCGCCATTGAATATAATTCACCAGTGGTGTTCCCTTTTCAAATGGTTGTTGCTTTACATAATAAACAGATATTTAAACGAAGTTTTAGAATTTATTTCAAATCAGGCAAATACTGTTAAGGCAAGGGTTCCTAAGTTGTATAACTTCTTAGAAAAATATATTTGGTTGGAAGTTGTACAAGCAAATGATACATGAGTGACAAGTTTATACACAATCGAACTATAAAATTTCCAATCCATCCTTTTTTTCAGAAAAAGTGGTGAGAATGTCCTTGTTATATAATTTTGCATTTTGGATTCTACAATTTTGGAGAAACGTTGCAAAAGAATGATAATAACCTTGTAGAGTCCAAGTTTCATTGTGGGTTCCTGCAGGAAATTGAAGAAGTTGCTTAACATAACTACCGCAACCTCTGTGCAATTCACTCATCATTTTGGGAGGCACTAAAGTGTCTGCTAAACCAGATATAAATAGAGTTGGAACACACACTGACTTCATTTTGCTGGATGAGAGAAACTGAAAGAAAAACGCTTTGAAAATTCACGAAGTATATACATATAGATAATATATATTGAGATACATTTGAGTACATATAACAAATATATATATATATATATATATATATATATATATATATATATATATATATATATATATATATATATATATATATATATATATATATATATATATATATATATATATATATATATATATATATATATATATATATATATATATATATATATATATATTAACAAATTCCAACACTTGGAGACATCTTTCGCCAAACTTCCGTGAATCACATCAACGGTACAAAACGAGCGAAATAATCCCGTTGAAATGGTGCTCTGGGCCTCTGTTTCCGAGATTAAACCTCCCGTCGGTAAATATTTGATGAGACAATCACAAATATCTTCTGCGACAAACTTCGCGAGGAGTCTACATATGAAAACTTGTGACAAAAAGAATTATTCAAAAATCCGTCGATCAATGAATAATCCTTCCTGACAAGAGCTAGTTCCCAAATCTGCCCGCCATGCACGCAGCCCCCAAGAGCCACAATAGTGCAACTAAGCAGGATGCCGAGAAACGAAGCGGCAGACTGCAGTTCAACGGTACAAAGCAAGCGGAATAATCTCGTTGTTATTGTTCGTATCTTTCTCGAAGTCCGGTAGCGGGTTTGCCCTCTCGGTCTATAGAGGGCGACTCTTGTACGTATGTACGAGGTGCGGCCTTTCTGGAATCGATAGGGTACCCCGATGTAGCTTGATAGGATGCTGAGAAGCGATATGCGGCACTAATGAGCTTCTAATAAGGACGAAACTGCAGTCTGCCGCTTCGTTTCTGGGCATCCTGCTTAGTTGCACTATTGTGGCTCTTGGGGGCTGCATGTATGGCGGGCAGATTTGGGAGCTAGCTCTTGTCAGGAAGGATTATTCATTGATCTACGGATTTTGAATAATTCTTTTGTTTCATATTATATATATATATATATATATATATATATATATATATATATATATATATATATATATATATATATATATATATATATATATATATATATATATATATTTCATCAAAAACTTATGGAATGAATTATGCAAAAATAAGAGTAGCTTATTGTTGTTTTCTAAGATACTGATGTATAACTTAACAACTTACTTTATTTTTGTAGCATAATTGGGGCAGTAGCTGAAATAACCTCCAACCAAAAATTACTTTAGCCATATTCGGTATACTAGTAAACGTATTCTCAACGACAAGACACCAGATTTTCATGAAATACTCATTTCTTGAGGCTAAATCAATAGCAACAGAGCCTCCTAGAGATCTGCCAAATATAATAATTTCATTATGATTGATATCATTTCTAGTAAAAAGATATTCCAAACTAGCTCTCGCATCTGTATAGAGTCCTTCTTCTGTTGGACTACCCTCAGAAAGTCCATAACCTCTATACTCAACTAATAAAATATTACAATGTAAATTGTGGTAAAGTCCAACACAATTCTGAAGACGATGACCCATATTTCCCGCATTTCCATGGAAGAATAAGATTGTAGGTGAGTTTTTTCTTCGTTCTCTTGGTTGATGAATAAAGTACATATGTATTATTATACCATCTGAAGTTTTAATATAAACACTTTCATATGGCAGCCCAAACATTGAAGGAACAGGAATGTAGACTCTAGAATGACTTGGTACCTCTGGATAAAACAAGAAATTATCCTGTGCATGATATAACATTCCTAAAAACAATTTGAAGTTGACAACAATATTATTAATAGAGTAAATATGTATTAACTGATAGAGTAAATATGTATTAACTGATTTCTATTCTTACTTACCTAAAATTGATATAAATAGTAAAATAAATGCAAGAAGTCCTCCATGCATATAGTATAGTAAAAGCAGAACACCAAAACTAATCCTGAATAGGCCCATACTCGAAGAATCATTCGCAATATTATACTAATGATAGCAGTTACTTGTAAGTAACCTCCCATTTGGTTTATCATTTTTTTTGGATGATAAATAATAAGTCTTCACGTAGTATCCAGTTTTCTTCAAATACTTTGATAACCTCTCCTTTAATGTTGACTTTCATATTTTACGAAAAGGCAGCTTTCATAAGAACGAAAATTGAAAGGCTTGTTATTCACAATATGGATTATATTGTGTATTTTTTAGTCTCCTGCCATGGAACGGAAGAAGAGGCTTTTTACTTTTCCGTATTGGAGATAGCAGAAATTATTTCTGAACTTGTGATTTGTGTTGATTTTACAGAACATAAGGAAATGTTTTGTGTTTGTTTTGTTGAAAAAAGCCCAGTTAATAAAGTCTTTTCTTCTCTCTTCTTCTTAGTATGGCAATTGGTTTGAAATTATAATTTCTGTATATCTTATATTTATTTTCTATTTAATTCACATTGTATAGTGAATATTGTAATGTAAACTTCTCAAGACCCAAATTTGACAAAGTGAAATCCAGATTTTACCAGACTATAACATATCTTTTTCAAAAAATTAATCTTTTACTGTGAAATGGTATGTTTTGTGTTTACATTTGAAGTAGTTTCATGTAGTGTAGTGAGAGAAGTAGAATAGATTCTGCCTGAATAAATATCACTATTCTGATGATCTACGAACTATGGCTGCATATTCAATAGGCGCAGGCCATAATTTTAATGGAAAAGATGAATGAAGTAGAAACAGTCTATGCTTTCTACTTATGTGTTTGACGTTTATAAGGTTATAAAGTATAAATAATAAATATTTGTATTGGAATATTTCTGTCTTTAGGCATTGTTATATATTTTCTTCAATTATATATTGTTTTGTTATATATTTTCATTAATATTCGAAATGAATATGAATGTAGGTATGGGGATTCAACCCCATCCTCAAGTTCTAGCAGCCCAAGTTCATCAACAACAGCAACAAGCAGCACAAGCCCAACAACAACAGCAGCAAGCACAACAAACGTCTCAACAACTTTTGGATAACGTGTCAAATATATCGAAGATTAAAGCTTTGATTGGACCTCTCAGAGAATCTCTTACTGTAAGATATTTCATTTTACCTGACTGAAATTTATGTTAACTTTTTTTTGTTTTAGAATACTATTAAAAGTGCAGCGCAGACCATGAATACAAATAGCCAAGTTGACGGAGGAAGCTTGTAAGTTTTTGATAATGAAGTAGTAATAGTAAAAGATACTTACTTCTGAAAGGAAAAACAAATCACTTTCTATTTCCTATCTCATTGTTGCTCTCGCTCTAATATATATTTTCCAGTTTCATTACCTTTATGATAAAAGTTTATTGAATGTTTGAATTTCAGGAAAGGAATAGAAATGCAAACACCTCGTTTTGACAAAAACTTCGAAGAATTCTATTCCATATGTGATCAAATTGAACTACACTTGGTATGTACATCGGTTGATATAAAATAAGTAAATTATTTTGAGGAATTTATTTCTTTTTTGCAGAAAACATCCATAAAGTGTTTGTCTCAAGCAGAAAGCAGTAACCGCTATTTGAATTTGACAGTTTCAGTTGGTCCTCCTAGAAATGAAAATATGTCATTGAATGACAATACTTTGACCTATCCTCAATTTTTGTCAACAGCTGTATCACAAGTAGCATTCACTAAAGAAATACATGATACCCTGGTAGCTGCTGCTCAGAATATTTCTCCATCTGATTGAATTATTTTCGTATTTGTAAATTTATTTAATTTTCTAATTTTATTACATGTTATAAAACTACAATGGTTCTTTCATTCAATCAATAAATAAATAGAATATATTCTTTTTCTTAATAAATACAAATACTGCATTACCTACCAGGCTGAGTTATGTGTCATTATTTAGTGCATTTAGAGAAGAGTAAATCTGAAATGCCATGGCAAGGCTCTTTTACTTACTGATAGTTTAACTAAAAGTTGGAGTACTTGTATTATACCAGATGATTTCTACAGTAGTCTTTATTTTTGATTGTAGAATAGGCTGCAATGGTTGGTTAGGAGCAAGAGCACTACTCTTGCATGGGTTTCAGGCCACTCAATTCATGTAGATAATATAAGTATTATGCTCAGAGATACGTAAATGATTGACAAAAGTAAAGTTCCATCTTGACGATCAAAGCTAGAAATCCAGCTTAAAAAATCACATACAGATTTCAATAATCTCACTTCAGATCTGCTACCACTTAGTAGAAAAGAAATGAGAAGAATTGTTGATCTGCTCATACCATAGTGGCAGTTACATCTCCTACATAGAACTGGAATCCACCAGTATAGTCGAGTATGGGAGTGGTGTGACACATGTACTATTTGAGCGTCACATTTTAGCATTCATAAGATTCTAGACTCTAGGTCCGCCAGATACAGAGAAGAAAAACATCATTGCTGATTCCATAGGTATCATTAGAAGATTAGTAGACCAAGTACACACACAGTCTTAAGGAAAGAAGAGAATGAAATGAAATATAATTACGTAATAATTTATTTCAGTTCATTCAGGCGTAGGAAATAATTGATAATTTTTAATTTCTGTGATTGGATCAAAATGTGAATAATTCAGTCGAAAGTTCAGGAAACAATGAAGTCATAGTCATCGCAATTCTAATTTACCAGAGTATACATCTAATTTCAATCGATTCACTAATTAATACTTATCAAATTTTATAGAGCAAATCGATGTCCGAAAATCTCTTTTTTCACATCGTACAACGCCATTTCAAACCATTGAAAACCAGGTGTGAGAAAGTTGATAATAACTAAAAAGATTGTATGAAACAGACATGATCTCCTGAAATTGACATAGTAAATCATTAAATACATTGCTATGAAAGGAAGAACTGTCCAAAAAATGAGGGCGGGAAAGAGTTCGAGGGTGCTCTTTTTCAAACATGGACCAGGAATCGAATTGTGGGTGATATAATATTCTTTTAGAGTAATTTCTTTATCATTCCAAATATTCATCAAAAATAATTTGAGATCATCTTCTGATGTTGGTATGGCAGCCAATGGGTATCTGAAACATATTTCGTTTTCTTATATTTCCTCATGAACATCCAATAGTCTATATTAATTAATTTTTCAATTTAGTTTGTAACACACCTAACGATATGTAATTTGACTTGTCTAGGAAATTTTCCTTGGAACAAGAATTTCTCTGTCTGAGGAATAACATCAGGATACATTATAGTAAGATCGTAGATCGCATCCAAGCAATTTTGCTTGATTAGTTGACTAGATAAATATGCAAATCCAGTAGTTCTCGGGTGAAGGAGATAATTATATTGCTGAAATAAAAGCGGTGAAATCAGTAATAACTAGAATTATGAAGAAATGTTGGAGTTGGTACCGGTGAGGTAGATGCTAAACAGATAGAATTAAAGTATGGGTAAGTATTATATTGCAATAGATTCATGGATCATAGGTTTTTGTGTATTTTCTTGGAGTATTTCATTTCTATTAACGTCTTCAATTCATCAAATTAGGGTTGTCTTCAATAATATTCCGTAGATACGTTGTAGGCAGAATTTTATTCAAGTATTAAAAAAGATTTTTCCTGGCGCTATTAACTACTAACAATTTAATTTCACACGAAATATTAATCAAATTTATTGCTTATGCAGGATGCTGAATTGTATATCTATAGCTCACTTCTATTAGAGAAGCAGGTCATATCATGTTCCTTTTTCATTTTTAAATTTGCTGACGATTTTGTGGACGAGTTGAGGGGTGGCTGGCAAATAATGACTACTCTGGTTCAAGTTGATGCTTTTCTTGAAGTTCCAAGTTGAATTATTGCTATGAAATTGTATGAGTAGAATAGTGCGCTTGTAAGCGCTTGAATGTTGAAAGAAGTAAAATAGAACAGTTGAAAACAAATTGAAATCGAAAAAGATTTTGCCAATGTGTATTTGCTACTTTATCATTCAAGTAGTTAAGGTAATTATTTGATTACACTTACTATCTATTAAAAAAGTACCGGAAAATGATTATTAAAAAATTTGCTTGAAAAGATTATCAAAATATTTGTTGTTACTAAGCTGGCACAACTGTTTTTCTATACTGATGTAGAGTTTGAACGCGATTTGTCATTTAGTTTGTTTGTGCATTCAAACGCAACTGGTTGGCCATTAACACTTTCAACTGAAGTTAACATCGATAAAGTGAAGGAAATAGTGATTGAATGTAGTTATTCAAGTTTGAGAGAGATAGGCAATGAACTTTCTGTACCTCACCAATCAATTCGTACCATTTTAAACGATTGTTTGGCATGAAACGCGTTGTCGTTCGACTAATTCCAAAAAAATCTGAATTTTCTTCAAAAATTGAATCAGTCAACAAGCTTCGGCATGGCGCCTTCCAAGTAGGGAATGCAATCTCGGTATACCAAGATCTTGCAATACCGAGATCTCGCACCTATTCTGCAAGATCAATCGCGCACCCAAAATCATGCGCGATCTCGCAAGATATGCAAGATTGGTATTATGTCAATTTTGGTTAGCTTTCAGTGCTTTCACGTGTTATTGTTGACTTATGTAAACAATGTACATATTCCCGGCGGCAACACGTGGCGCTAGGGCCACAGCGCGATAGGGATGAGTAAGGCGAGACGTTTTCCGGTTGTCGTAAATTTGTCATTGTTTTGCGAGCCTGGAGGTGTCAGAGTGCATGGCAATCTGCAGATTCATAAACTATTCCAATAACAGTTGAAAATAGTTCCTTGTGTGTTTAAGTTCTCTCGGTCTATTCGTTTTGGGTTAAAATGACAACAAAGGTAGTTTATAGAGAGTTTCAAAGTGGATCAGAGGTATGGAAATACTTTTTGAAGGCAGAGGATGGATGAACTGCCCAGTGCAAATTGAGTAAGTCTATTTTGAAAACAACGGCACGATCTCCCAAAGGCTTACATGTACATTTACTGTCCAAGCACAAAATTGATACTTCTCATAAAAAGTGACAGAAAACATGACTCTGGTTCCATTAAATTTTTCAATGCTGATCAATGCTTCCGCGTCAGTAAGGCTATCTCCTCCAACCGGTACGAAGAGGCAAAAAATATCTGATTACTTTTCGTACCTACAAAAAGTTTCTTTGGAGGAAAGAATTTCAAGGATGATTTCTAATGATGGCATGACTTTTAGATCTTCTTGCACGTCGAAAGACTTGAGAGAATTATTTGCGACTAGTGACTACAAATTACCTGCATCGCCTAACTCCATAAAACAGATTGTTATGGATTATGGCATGAGTTTGAAAATGAAAGTTTTGCAGGATCTTATGAATCTAAGAAAGAATAAACATAGATTCAGTCTTACTTTCGATGAATGGACTTCATACAAAAACAGGAGCTTCATGAATGTGAATGTTCATACATTTTCAGAGAATAAAAATATGTTCTGGAATTTGGGTCTTGTGCGCATAGTAGGAAGCATGCCTGCAAAGAGTTGCATAACTATTTTGAAGAAGAAATTATCAGAATATGGCTTGTAATTAGATGAAGATATAGTAGGTGTTACTACAGATGGGGCCAGTGTAATGGTGAAGGTTGGGCGACTCAAGAATCCTCTTCACCAGCTATGCTACGCTCACGGCATTCAATTGGGAGTTATAGATGTGATTTACAAATCAAAACGTGGAACCAAAACGCAAAAAGAAAGTACAAAAGACACAGTCGTAGCTCAGTCAGATGTGGAGGAGTTTGACGATGAAGAATTTGATGACATTATTGATAATGAAGGATTTGACTGCAGATTATCCACTGCAGATTAAGTAGACTTAGTGCCTTATCAAAAAAGTAAGACAAGTAGTAAAATTTTTAAAAAAATCACCAACGAAGAATAACATTCTTCAGAAATATATGAAGGACGAATTCAGCAAAAATGTGTAACTCGTGCTGGACTGCAAAACACGCTGGTCTAGTCTTGCACATATGATTTCCACATTCAATAAGGTGAAGCAATGTGTAAGCAAAGCCTCGAATGATTGCAATCTTGGATCGAATACAAATCATAGTTTCTCAGACGAAGAATATCCTGCTTTATCAGATTTAGAACTCGTATTTCAGCCTATAAAACTGGCAGTGGAAGTACTATGTCGTTGAAATTCAGATTTGTTAACTGCCTAAACTACTCTGCAATTTATGGTGAAAAAGTTAGAAGAACTCGGAACACCAGTAGCTCAAAAACTTGCTGCATCCAGAAGGGCTCGGAACAATGAACGCCGAACATTTATGACCGCAGCATTGTATTATTTGACAGACCTTGTCCAATACGACGTATATTTCAATCAATCTGCTAGTGATCAAACTTTCAAACTGCCTCCAAAATCTTCAATCAAAAAAGAAATAATAAAATTAATTGGAAGATTACACAAGAACAGTACCAAAGATGACAATATTGGAGTCAATATACAAAGCAAACCCTCTACATCTTCAGTTGGAGATGAAGCCATGAATGAAAGTGATAATGACGATTCAATTCCATTAGCTGGAGTGAAAAAAAATTTAGAGCCTAACATGGCGAACGCTTCTCTTAGTCTTAATGAGGAATTGGAAATGGCATTGAAAGAGCGTTCGCAAAAACGTGTGGCACTTTTGTCATCGTCACTTGATATGATTTTGAAGAAAGAAATCAATTTGTACGGCCAGGAGGGTCAAAAGGACAAAATCGACAGTTCGTTAACCAATGTGTTTTATCTGTAGAACCAACAAGTGTCGAGGCAGAACGGGCGTTTTCCTCAGCTGGTTATCTGGCATGCAGCATTCGGAGTCGGCTGGCAGATGAAACCCTAGATACTGCATGCTTTTTGAGGAGTTATTTTCAAGTTTTAGAATAATATGTTACTTTTTGAATGAATTACTGGTTAGCTTGAGATTTTATTTCTCTATTTTGCTCCTAAAGAACAATTAGAGCCAATAGAAATATAAATGATAGGAATTGTCGTACATTTTCGATTATCATTTTTTTACAATGCGATATCTCGCACAATACCGATATTTCGCAAGATTATAATTCCTGGATCTCGCGGATACCGAGATTGATATTTTGATGCGAGATTGCATTCCCTACTTCCAATTGACCCAATACTGAAAAAACCATGGCAAAGTTGATCAAAAATCAGGATAATGTTGACTGTTTTCTCTTATTATCACGGTGTTATGAGCTCGGACTTCTTGCTAGAAGGTCAGACGGTAAATAAAGAATATTTATTATCGTGGACTTATGCACTATCTCAGCTGTTTGCTGGATATAATTTACCTTTCCCAGATTCAGCAATCAAAGGGAATAGGCTCGATTACAATATACTTGACATAAATTTCCTAACTATCCTACATGTATTAAGAATTACAGCTTTTTGCATTTCTATATAGGTATTCTTATGCAATTCTAATTTCTTAAGGCTATCATGCAAAGTTTTGGGTATTGACCCAGTGGAGGATACGATGACAGGAACAATATCTATTTTCTCGAGGTGCCACATCTGCTTGATCTCAATAGCAAGGTCTGTGTATTTGGAATTTTCTCCTGGAACTTGTTCAGCACGTTGTTATTATTCGATATGGCGACATCCACCAGCATTACTGTTCTGGCTCTCTTATCATACACCACTATGTCCGACCTATTATTCGTCACCATTCTGCCAGTGATAACAGGTCTATAGTAGTATAATCTGATAGTCATTTTCCAATACGGGAGCCGGTTGATACTTGTAATATGGCTGGAAGGTATTCAGAAGTCCGTACTTGTGTGCAAGTTTCTGATGGATAATGTTGCACACTTGATTATGCTTGTGAAGATTATCATTTTCCAATACAGGGGCCGGTTGATACTTGTAATATGGCTGGAAGGTATTCAGAAGTCCGTACTTGTGTGCAAGTTTCTGATGGATAATGTTGTACACTTGATTATGCCTGTGAAGATTATCCGTATTGGCCAGTTGTTCGCATCAGGACGTAATATGCTGTATAGTCTCCGATTTTATATGGCATTTTCTGCACCTATCTGTTTGTAATGTTCCGTCCTTCATAATAAAATTTTTGTAGTTGATTGTAGCGATCACTTGGTCTTGGATGGCCATAAGGAATCCCTCTGTTTCCGCGAATAATTCTCCTTTCATCAACCATTTGTTGGAGGCTTCTTTGTCGATGTGTGGTTGATTAATCTCATGGTGATGTCGTCCATGCAATTCCTTTCTTGACCATTGCTCTTGTTTTTCAGTATCTGATAGAAACGGTAGATTCAGCATGTCATCTCTGGTAGCAAGATTTAGTGGTGTATATCCCCTATCAGCCAACGATACCACTCTATGGAGGTCAGAAGTGAGAGCTTTTGTAGAGAAGACTTCTCTGAGATTTTTTATCTGTTCGGTGTGTAAATTGACAACATCTATTAATCCGCGTCCTCCTTCTTTCTTCAAAGTTGTTCGTATCTTAGACGATTTTGGATGATGATTGTTGTACTTTGTCAGCTTCGTTCGGGTCTGCCTTTGAATATCATCCAGTTCTGTCTTAGTCCATCTGATTATTCCAAAAGAGTAAAGCAACACTGGAATGGCATAGGTGTTAATTGCCTTGACTAGATTCCCCGAGTTCAAGATTGATTTCAGCACAGACTTCAGACGCTGACTGTATTCTGAACGAATCTTTTCCTTTGATTGTTTTTGGTCTAGCAATCTGGCTTGTTGGTATCCCAGATATTTGTATGTTTCGCCATCCTTCATGCACTATATAATATCACCATTTGGAAGTTGTGTTTCACCATCTATGACTTTCCCTCTTTGAATGTTCAAGGTCTTACATTTTTCAATCCCGAATTTCATATGAATATCTGCCGAGAACTCACTGACAGTTTTCAGCAAATCATCCAATTGCTTCTTGTTCGAAGCATATAATTTGATGACATCCATATACAGCAGGTGGGAGATTGTATGATAATTCCTATCTGTTTTTATCTTAAATCCGTATCCTGTTCTATTGAGCATTGAGGACAGTGGGTTCATAGCTAAACAGAACCATAGTGGACTCAAAGAGTCTCCTTGAAAAATTCCACGACGTATGGGTATCGCGTCGGTTTTAATTGACTTATTTTTCATGTTGACCCGCAGAGACGTGCGCCAATTTGTCATTGTTGTCTTCAAGAATTATTATTACTATTTATTATCGTGGACTTATGCACTATCTCAGCCGTTAGCTGGATATAATTTACCTTTCCCAGATTCAGCAATCAAAGGGAATAGGCTCGATTACAATATACTTGACATAAATTTCCTAACTATCCTACATGTATTAAGAATTACAGCTTTTTGCATTTCTATATAGGTATTCTTATGCAATTCTAATTTCTTAAGGCTATCATGCAAAGTTTTGGGTATTAATCCAGTCGAGGATACGATGACAGGAACAATATCTATTTTCTCGAGGTGCCACATCTGCTTGATCTCAATAGCAAGGTCTGTGTATTTGGACTTTTTCTCCTGGAATTTGTTCAGCACGTTGTATTACTATTATTATTATTATAAGAGCATAAAAGTTATGTAAAAAAACGAAGGCTTCCAGAAATAAATATAATTGCAGAGGTCATAATTAAAAATGTTCTTCCTGAGAAGAAGGGGAAAGGAAATGAAGAACATTTGGAAAACACAAAATAACTTCTATTTAATTATGATGATATCATAAAGAATACTGAAGGAGAATTTGTACCCAGTGGATCATCATCTGGTGGACAGAATATATGAGGGAAAATGAAGAACTTCGAGATCTGAAGGGACCAAACTGACTTTGTCGTAATTTCATTTTCTTTCACTAAAGAAAACCTTTGTTAACCACAATAAAAAGTTAAACAAACGTACCTCTAAATGATTTTTTTTTGCATAAGCATCACTTTTCTTCTTTGTTTCCTCTGTGAAATCTGTACCTTCAGGAAAAACAAGTATATTGAATTTGTAATTTAAGGCTTCTATATAATCACAGAATTTTTCTAGCGTTTCCTTGTCTTTCTTCCAAGATCTTTTGATAAATAACCAAAGAGTTAACTGCATTACCCATCCTGAAAATTAAAAGAATCTCAATCTTTCGAAAGAAGATTTTTTCCATATTAAATTTTTAATTTTCAATTCTCTTTACCAGGTCCAGGAATAAATCGAATGGAATCTTTAAGGAGAAATTTTGTCGAATATTTAAATCTGTAATTTCCTCGGATAGAGTGATATAAGGATGGCCAAAGAAAATTCCAATCGGTCCTTGTTCTGTGATTCATTACTAAAATTGATATTTCGTTTGAGTTTATGGCGTCTCCATAAACGCGAACCTCTGTTTTGCATAGTGCTTGAAGAAGAACCTGAAACATGTAGCGCGTTATACAGGGTGCTTCAACGAAAACTAAACAGAGGCTATATCTACCAAGATATTCATTTCTGATCGAAACGCAAAAACAGGTCAATTTTTGTTTCAAGAGGGACATCTTTTGGGGTACAAAACTTCCCTGAAATATCAACCCCCTAAGCGGGGTTTGCAATTCTTGAACATTTTGAATATGAAAGATGTGATGACTCAAAAGAAAGGTGGTATTGTTGTCTACGTCGCCTTGAACGAATTTTTATTTTTAATTGAAAACTGTAAAAGATACAGGGTGAGCAACTGAAAGATAGGGAAGACTATTTCCCTGAGACTATTCAAGTTTCAGTGAAGATAAATGGAACAGATCCATGCTGATCAATGGCAGTCATCATCAAGTACCATCTTCATCTCGAATTTTAATCCCTAGAGCAGGGGTGACCACCCTTGAAAAGAGGGTAGATGGGTTGAGTGATACCTCAAAAGAAAGGTATTATTTTTGTCTGCATCCCCGTGAACGAATTTTTATTTTTGCTTGAAAACTGTAGAAGATTCAGAGTGAGCTACTGAAAAATAGAGGGGACTATCTATCGCCCTGGGCTATTCGAGTATTAGTGCAAAAAAATGGAACAGATTCATTCCAGATCAAAAGCTGTCATCTTTGATCTAAATGAATCTGTTCCAGTTTTTCGTACTAATACTAATGGGACGATAGTCTTATCTATTTTTCAGTGGCTCACTCTGTATCTCCTACAGCTTTCAAATGAAAATTCTTTCACGGGAATGCAGACAAAGATAATACCTTTATTTTTATTTGAAATTCGAGATGAGGATGGTACTTGATGATGACTGCCATTGATCAGCATGGATCTGTTCCATTTCACCTCACTGAATCTTGAATAGTCTCAGGGAAATAGTCTTCCCTATCTTTCAGTTGTCACCCTGTATATTTTACAGTTTTCAATCAAAAATGGATATTCGTTCAAGACAATGTAGACAAAGATGCCACCTTTCTTTTGAGTCATCACTCTACCCATCTTCCCTATTCAAAATGTTCAAGGTTTGCAACCCCCGCTTAGGAGGTTAATATTTCAGACAAGTATTGTACCCACAAGTTGCCCCCCATGAAACAAAAATTGACATGTTTTTGCGTGTTGATCAGAAATGAATATTTGGGTAGATATATCCTCTGTTTAGTTTTCGTTGAAGCACCCTGTATATTTGTAGGTGCGGAAGTCAATACTATCACAAACATTGATTCCATTTTCTTCCAAATAATAGATTTTCCTCAAAATATTTGTTTGGTTCAGTGAAGACCCCTTTATTCGACCCAAATCTTGTACGACCCAGACAATTCTTCAGGTTTATGAAACAGGAAATAGTCACAGCAGAATATGCATAGCATGACATGGTGATTACACCCGCGTGCATTCGTGCAATGTCTTGATAGAACAGTTTTTCGCCAAATGAGATCGTTTTTGCTTCTATCAATATCTGCACAAAAGCTTTGAATAACAGTCACGGTGATCATTTCACCCCTTTTAAGATCATCAATATGAATGGCAGCATGTGCATATTAAAGTAGCCAGGAATTTGTTGGCCGATAGACATTATTTTGCCTTTTTTGGTGCACACCCGGAGAAATCCACTGTTTTTATTGTTCCATGGTCTCTGGTGTTTTGTGATGTAGCCATGTTTCGTCAACGGCTACGAAATAGTGTAAAAACTCTTTAGGAATATGCATTTTAGGTCGAGTATGCACAATCGCGGCACCCATTTTGCCAATAGTTTCGTCATATCCAAATAATCATGTTAAATGTGATGTATCCGCTCAGCTGAGATGTTTGTAGCCTCAGTCACCTTACGCAGTTCCATTCTTCGCTCGTCCAATATCATGACGCGGATTGAATTTTCCAAAATCGTTTCTTTGTAGAAACCCCTTCGAGGAATCTATCTACTAATTTGATTGAGGAGGTCGTTACTTGATGAAAATCGATATACATATTTTCAATGAAATAAAACTATGGTATTTAGATTTTCACTATATTAACAAAACTATGATCGGTTTCACCACACTGTGGCTTCATCAGATAGATACAAACTAATGAACAGAGTTATTCCTTATATATTAGTGTTATTTCCTACTGAATATTACAATAGGTACAAGTACAAGGGATATGTTGGAAAACCAATCAGAGTTGCTTACTTTATGAATTGAAAAGATTGAGTAAAGGAGAAGGATTTAGATCTAATTGACTATTGAGTAACCTACCTGAATTCTTTTCTTTGTTGATCTCTAAAATTTCAATAGATTGAGTTTTGTCTATTATTTTCATTGTGTAAAATTTTGAAATTATCATTAAAGTTATGGGTTTCTTCGAGTAAGGGATGAATAATGGGAATTGAGAATAATGGGAAATCTGATTTATGATAATTAAACCTACGTTTATAAACTTGGATAATTTAACTTTGAAATTTCTGAAAGTTCTACCAATATAAATTTTATTACAATCCCCAAAGACAGTTTATAAACACCGGTTTAATTACCTTTATCAATTTTAGATTTTCAGTTTTTATATATCGGCCTAAAATGAATTAAAAAAATAGCATTCCTATTGAACTGATAATTCAGGTAGGTTACTTAATAGTCAATTAGATCTATATCAAAACTGCTTCTCTTTAAATCTTTTGAATTCATAAAGTAAGCAACCTGATGGGTTTCCAACATACCTCTTATACCTATTGTAATATTAAGTAGGAAATAAGACTAATATATAAGGAATAACTCTGTTCATTAGTTTGTATCTATCTGATGAAGCCACAGTGTGGTGAAACCGGTCATAGTTTTGTTAATATAGTGAAAATCTAAATACTTCAGTTTTATTTCATTGAAAATATCTATCTACTAATTGGAAAGTTTGTAGCATTCATACTTTTGATTTCCTGATTAATTCGGTTATACTTACTGTAGGATATTGTTGCCAGAATGTCAGAATAATATCAGTTAAATATCTGTAAAGCTTATTCGATAACAACAAAATTGGAAAAATGGGACAGTAAAGACATATATAACCTGAAAAAAAGATCAGTGAAAATACGGCGGAAATAATTCTGAGCAAATTGAAGAATAAAACATAACTTTTCTCTCACCTGCTAAAATGCTTGTGTACCATAAATAAAAATATAGAAAACCAATAAAATAACCCATTTCTATAAATTCATGTCATGATAGACTATTGTAGAAATATTTTTATCGATTTATTTTATATTATCCATTCTTTTTATTTTTTATGATATTGTCTGAAAGAGATTTGAATTTGAATAAATGGTCACTGTGCAATAAATAACTGATTTATATTTTAAAATCTCAATGAACAAGTAAGTAAGTTTACATTTATACATCAGGTGATATTCATTCCTATGAAACTAAAAGGAAATCTGACCCTGATAAACCTAGACGATAACTAAGACTTCAAATTAAAGCTATTACCAGGTCTGTTTGAAAAGTATGCAATCTCATCTAATGATAGACGCAATAGATATAACTGAAGAATGGTATCATATTTAACTGTCCACGACTATCTTTTATACTCATTATTATGTCGATTTCTCTATTTGTATGCATTTTACAGTTCATTGAAAAAACGGGTTAATTAAAGAATAGTCATTCATCAAATACTTATACAGGGTTTTTCATAATAGTATATCACAACTTGAGGGGGTAAATCTACGTGAAATTTTAAGAAAAAAAGTTTTCATAAACATAGGTCCGCAAAAGCTTCGTTACGGAGCTACAGGGTGTTGAAATTTCCGGAAAATATTGGTTTTTTCTTCAAAACTCCTTCAGTTTTTGAGATATTCAGCCCAAATTTGGAATGCAAGCTATTTTTTGCAGCCTCTATCATAACACGTTCTTGATTTCAACTGAAATTTACAAGGTGTTTTCTTTTCCGAGGCCATGTCCCCTTTTGCCCTTTCAAACATTTTTGCAGTACGCCTCTGATCAGCGTACACTAATTTTCGTTATCTTCATTCAACTTAGAAACTTTTTTGACACTTGTAATTTTTTCGTATCTCCAACCGATTTTAATTATAAACTAAATAAATTGCTGGAAGTGTCCTCCACCCACAGGAATACAGGCCTCGATTCCTCAATTCTGCTACAGTGTTCACTGGAGTGGTATAAACTAAATTTTTGAGATATCCCCAGAAGTAAAAGATCTAAACTATTCAATTCTAGAGACCTAGGAGGCCATGGTTCTGGCCCACCCCGACCTATCCATCAGTTGTTGAATGTATTATTCAAGAATTCCCTAGCTTCGCCACTAAAATGTGCTGGTTCCTCGTCATGCATGAACCACATTATGTTTCTAACCAAAAGTGGCACATCCTCTAGCAATAAAGGTAACTCCTCCTCAAGAAATTGCCGATAAGTGGGACCGTTTAGTCTGTTAAGCAACAAAAATGGCCCAATCAAATAATTTCCAATTATTCCGACCCAGATATTTAGTGAGAATTGGTTTTGATGATGAGATTCTTCAATCAAATGGGGGTTTTCCCCAGCCCAATAATGATTATTGTGAAAGTTTGTGATAGCAGTTCTCGAGAAGTTAGCTTCCGTCTGTGAACATTATTTCACTATCAAAATGAGCATTTATTCTAAAACCATCGGCAGAAATTCAGTCTTGAAGGAAAATCTCGAGGAAGTAGAGTTTGGACGCGTTGAATATGAAACGGCTACAATAAAAAACCGTGGAGAATCCCCCAAACTAGAACATGTGAAATATTCAACTGATTTCCAATTTTTCTTGTACTCACATGAAGATTCAAATCAATACAATTCAAAACTGCTTCCTCAATATCTGGAGTTCTCATTGTTTGAGTTGCACTTTTCAAATGATTATTTCCAGTAAAAGTACCAGTTTCCCTCAACCTTCTGTGGATATTTCAAAATGTTCGCCGGTCTGGTGTTACTCGATTTGGAAAGCGCACCTGATATAATTGCCTAGCTTCTGTTGTGTTTTCGTCAGCCAGACCGTACATGTAATGGATATCAGCTAATTCGGCGTTAGTGAAATGAGCCAGTTTTCTTACAGAAATAACTTCAAAAGTCTTGAAACTAATCGTTAATTTAATAAACAATTCGAGCAGACACTGGTACAACTTTAGCAACTGTCAACACTAATAAATAAATGAAAAGAATCAAAGCCTGCTAGTAATTTTTTTAAGTAGAAGTGCTTTCAATTCAGCGAATGCATACAATCGTTTAATAATAGCTGCTGCTAGCTACCTGCTCTCGAACGTTTCGGAGCGTACGAGACTCTTGGCTAATTATCGAATAACTCGAAAAGTATTTGTCGGATTCACTTCACATATTCAGATAATATTTCTAAGATATTATACTTTAAGAAAATGGAAAAAAATCGATTTTTTGAAAATTCTGACTAACCCCATAATAATTCTCCAATATGTGTACATATAAAAAGTACGAAATATTCAATAACATTAGACGGTATCAAAGTTCTTCATGATTGCGACAAAGGAAAGAAAGTGAATCTGTTGGTATGATTGGAAATCAATAAACTTTGTAAAAATCCAAGTGAAATCACCCTTAATATCCAGTTAGACATGAATACCTCTCTTGATTTGTAATTGGGCAATTATCTATATGAGTAGGTTCGTTTCCTGTAAATGACTTGACTGTCGAAACAGGTCGTGTTTTTGAAAATAAAATTGTAGGAAGTATAAAATATATTTTACTTCATCTTCGTTAGCTAACTTATCCCTCTTCTTTAGCAATATCCACTTGGTGCTTTTCAATCTGAATCATTCCAATAGTCCAATTTATACTTGCTTGCAGTATGCACTGCTTTCCATTTAAATTAAGTTTATGGTAATATCGTATTGTTCAGATAATACACACAACCAAATTCATATGGAAACACCCGATATTTTGAATAGTCTCAGGGATTTTGGAAATTTCGAAGAACTGTTTTTTATTGATGTAAAGAATGGCAAAATTTTACATTGGTTGGACCGGTTTCGGACATACGTCCATTATCAACGACAAGCTAATGAAAACTGAATACTCATGTACAATACAGAAATTACCATCAATAAAATGCTAGTAGAGGTCACAGTAACTTGAATAATGGTGATTGGTAGGTAATTAAGTTTACCTGGTCGTTAAGGAGCTTAACCCTTTCTACCCTAGATGCCTTGAAAATTTCCACGGATTCAAAGAAATTGAATTTATAAGATTTATCACAGGAATGAAGAAGCTGTTGAAGTTCTGGAAAAGGATGAGATTCATTCAGACAATGTGCAGCTAAAGCTGAATCATATTTCTGATGTAGGAATGACCGGAAATTTTGTTTGTATCTAGACTTGAAAGAGCGTCCTGTTTGACCTATATAAAAGGAATTGCACTCAGAACATGTTGATTGGTATACTCCTAATTTTTCGAATTTATCGGTTTTATCTTTTGTGTTGAAAAGCAGGCCTGACAATTTGCTAACTGGTTTGAATGCAATATGAACTTTTTTACTATCAGACAAAACTATAGCAACCTGTTCTGACGTCTTCCCAAAATATGTTAGAGACATAAATTTTTCTGGCTTTTCTCTCTTGGATTGGGGATATATCATGTTGAATGTGTTGTTGCGTATTTTTCGATTAATTAAACTCTCTATTGCTTTTATATCGAAGCCGTTGTTCTCTGATATTAACATAATGGTGTTAAATTCTGATTTTCGGTCAATGTCCGATAAAGGCAAAGAAATCGCTCTGTGAATCATGGATTTGAAGGCTGCTATTTTTTAAGAATACGAGTGAAATGAATCTATGGGTATAACAGTATCCGTGTACGATGGTTTTCTGAAGATATCAATTGATAAACGGTTATTATTCCCTCCTGGTAATTGTTAGATCTAAGAAATTGATTTTACTATTGACTTCAGTTTCTATTTTGAACTTAATTTTAGGATGAATGTTATTAATGAAATTCAGGAAGATTTCTAGTTGTCTATTCGTTCCAATGAAACAGGCTAAAATGTCATCAACATATCAGTACCAAAATAGAATATGCCTTTTCCTCAAAGGTGACGTCATAATTTTAGTGTTTTCCAAATTAGACATGAAAATTTCAGATAGAAGGGGACTGAGGGGTGAACCCATAGCTAAACCATTAGTTTGTGAATATATCTTATTATTGAACTGAAAATAATTTTGGGGTCAAGCATAAATCAAACAGAGAAATTAACTCATCTTTACAGACCACGTTGCACGATATGGATTCTTGTCTCTGGAATGCTTGATATTAAGGGGACACATTCTGTTGCAGGTATATTCGAAAACATATTATCTACATCTTATTATATTAATTTTGCGGCGGGTGGCATGAGGAAATTATTTATTTTATTGGATAATTCTAATGAATTTTTATACTATATTGTGAATGAAAATCTGAAATTGATTTGAATTTGGTATTTAGTTGCTTAGCAAGTATTTGTGTTGGACTATTGGTATATGAGTATATGAGACCACTGGACGAATGGGGTTATTTTCTTTATGTGTTTTAATGAGACCATATAATCTAGGAATTCTAGGATTTATTTTAATCCATCTGTTTCTCTCGAAGCTACTAAAAAGTGATTGCATATCATTAGCGGCTGCTCTAAGTTGTTTCTGTATAAGTGGTGTTGGGTCTTTATGAACGAGTGTAAGCGCTTCTTTATTAATGAAATCTTCCATTTTTTCTCATATTGTACTTTTGGAATAACAATTATAGCATTCGACTTATCTGCTCGCGTGAGTACTAATGAATTTTCAGAAATTTTGCGTTTGATATTTTTGATTAAAGTTTTATCTTTCGAGTTGGTTTGATTTTTATGGTTCTTTAAAATTCTCTCAATTTTTGCCTTTTCAAAATTGCCAGTATTTAAGGTTCTCATTAAAATTTCGGATTCAACGGCTAATGTTTCTAAAGAGTTAGTCTGTATTTTAGGACCTTTGGAAAGAAGATCTGTGTCTTTTTCGTTGAATTGAACATGAGATAAATTAACAACCCTTTGACTTCCCGAAGAATTAACTCTATCTATTATGCGTGACTGGTGGTCTAACCAATGTAAAATTTTGTCATTCTTTACATCAATAAATTAGTGATAGTTAAAACATAGTAACTTGTTTTATTTTATTATTCATTATGAATATCAACTATCACGTACTTCAGGCTTCATCGATCAATTATTTGAATGTATATTCAATAAGCTTCTGCTACTACAGTACAATAACAAATAATTATGTAGTTCACAAAAAAAAATGATACAAATGTATATCCCATCGTAACCTATACCACCCTACCAACTAATCAACTGAATAGAACTCTCTAAGTCTTGACTTAAATGTCCTTAAAGAAGAAGAAGTCCTTACAAGCAAAGGAATCCATTGAACATTTTCAAGCCATGGTTGAACAGAGACTTTTTTAAACACTTAGTCTTAAATTTACCGATATTATAATCCTCCCTGGTCCTCAGGTCATACGATATCATGGTTGATCTTTTTATAAGAAAATGAGAAAGACATGGTGCTGCCAAATTATTAATTATTTTATAAATGAAAACTAAACTAGCTTCATCTATCATATTTTGGATTTTAATGAATTTCAAAGAACGCATGTCGTCTATCGTCGTGTCGTGTATTTATTGCACCCTAATAAAACCCTCATTGCTCTGTTTTGCAAAATCTGCAATCTGTCTATATCTTCTTGATTGCATCCCAACAGTAATGATATGTAACATATGACAATATGTAAATTGGAGATGAACTATCGTATTATAGACAATTCGTTTTGACCAATCAGATAATCTCCCGGATATCCTACGAAAATAACCAATTTTCTTACCAAGTTTTTTACACATATAATTAATATGGGCACTAAGTGTCAACTGCGGATCCAAATGAACTCCAAGATACTTAATATCGCTCACTCGTTCTACAGTGTCATCCCCAATACTAAATTTCAAGTTTTCATCTTTAAACAGCCTACAGTTCTGCCGTGATCCAAATACAATGAACTTTGTCGTTTGTTTTTAACTTGAATTCAACTTCAATTAGCAAGCCATTTGTATAAAATTTTAATTGTCTATTCAATATCTTAATAATATCAATAAAGTACGAACCAGATATTGATATAAGGGTATCATCAGCGTACAAACACACAAAACAGTCACATAGATACTCACTCAGGTCATTTACATACAATAAAAACAACAATGGCCCCAGTGTACTCCCTTGAGGTACACCGTTTAGTATTTCAGCCTCAGATGAGATATTTTCACCGATTTTTGTCTTTTGTGTTATTCCTTGTACACTCGGAGGCAAAATTAGCGGAATACTCGAAAATTTAACCAAATTCGAAGTCCGATATTTTTCCTAATTCTCAACCGATTTAGATGATTTTTTTCGGCAAGTTATAGATCAACTCTTCTGCTTTGTAGAAATTATCAAAGAAAACAAAAAAAATTTGAAAAAAATTTTATACGGGGGCAAAACCAAAAGTGTTTTTTTGTCAAAAATTAGTAACACCCTGTGGAATTTCGTGGTCCGAGTTGAAACGTACAATATCATGGTCTGTCAAGACACATCTTCCTACAGTAACGCCCTTCTTGTTTTATGCATTTATCTCTATTTTTACAAGAGACATCCAATTTGAAGCGAAAAGTCACAAATTTCAAGAATTTATTTTTAATCTTGCGTAGGTGCATAACATCGGAGGTTAGCCAGAAAATAAAATCAAAATTAGAGAAGCGGAAATCTAACGAAATGAAAATTTTTGAAATTCACTGGCCAATTTCACGCTCCGGGAGAACTCGAAGTACACTGGAAAAATCGTTGATTTTGCACACTTATTTTTTAATTTTTTTGTGTGAAACTCTATAATAATTATCATTCCTGTCCAAAATTGAGAGCAGGTGTGTATCCTGGCGGTACACTCGTGAAATGAAATGAACATGTTGAGAAAAATGTTCATGATGACCCACAAAAAAAAACATTTGATTTTAGTAGCGAGTATGACCCCCCGAGCTCTTATTACAGCGCGCATACGATTTCGCATACTCACAATGATGTTGTCTATCATCTGTTGAGGTATGTTGTCCCACTCTTCCACCAAAGCCAATGTCAGTTCTTCAACGTTGCCTGGATTCCGTTGTCGAACCCTTCTTCCAAGAATGTCCCAAACGTGTTTGATCGGGTTTAAATCCGGTGACCGCGACGGCCAGTCCATTCGTGTGATCCCAACTTCATTGAGATATTCTATCACTATGCGCGCAGTATGAGGGCGCGCGTTATCGTGCATAAAAAGGAAATTTTCCCCTATGTAAGGAGCAAAAGGCACAACATGGGGCTCCAAGAATTCTGTTATATGGGTATTAAGTGATCCATTGCCAATAATCTCCAGTTCTGTTCGTACTCCCAAGCATATGCCACCCCATATCATAACTGACCCTCCACCGTATTGCTCAGTTCCTGCGAAGTTCGCTTGATTGTACCGTTCCCCTCGATGCCCCCATATTCTATCTCTACCATCGACGAAATTCACACAATATCGGCTCTCATCACTAAATAAAACTCGTCCCCACTGATTGATTGTCCATGCTACATGCTCCCTAGCAAACGCCAATCTTGCTACCCGATGGGCTCTATCGAGTCTTGGTACTCTTGTTTGCGCGTATGATCTCAGACCAACTTCATTTAATCGTCTTTTGACTGTCCTCACACTGACGTTAATGTTATCCACTGCTTGTAAAAGGTTACGTGCCTGAACAGCAGTAAGACGAGGATTTCTTATGGTTTGATTGACGATGAAATGGTCATGTATAGCGCGGGTTGCCCGATTTCTTCCTTGTCCTCGCCTCCTCACGTACAATACAGTTTCCTTGTAACCTCGGTAGATTCGATGGATAACTGATGTCGAGACACCCAACATGGTACCGACTGAGCGGTAGGTGCGCCCTTCCGCGATCAATATAACTGCCCTTGCTACTGAGGTTGGTGGTAAATCTCTCTAATTTGAATGAAAAATACCGTTTCGAATCGTAAACAGTAAAAGAATCACAAAACACCGCTACCGATCGAATTTGTATCAAATCAAAGAATGGAAAGCTCTCATTCTTCAAACAACTGCAAATGTGGTCATATACAAAAAAACATGTGTTTTATTTCATATTTGATAAAAAAAGGTGTGCACATGTGTAAATGAAAAGTTTTATCAATGGTTCCAGAATTCGGTTGTGTATTTTAATACCTACCGACTGTTATCTTCTATGAATTCCTAATTTTCACCAAATTAACCAAATTGTCATCAATAGCTAATGCAATTCGAACATAAAAATCGCAAACGACAATTTCGACACGCCTGAGTGATAATAAGAAAATTCCAAATTGATAGACGAATTTTAATGACAATTTCTTGATTCAATGGAATTTCTCCAAAATGGTAATTTTCCACTTGAAATTAAATATATTTTGCAAAAATAGAGATAAACGCATGAAACAAGAAGGGCGTTACTGTAGGAAGATGTGTCTTGACAGACCATGATATTGTACGTTTCAACTCGGACCACGAAATTCCACAGGGTGTTACGAATTTTTGACAAAAAAAACACTTTTAGTTTTGCCCCCGTATAAATTTTTTTTCAAATTTTTTTTGTTTTCTCTTATAATTTCTACAAAGCAGAAGAGTTGATCTATAACTTGCCGAACAAATCATCTAAATCGGTTGAGAATTAGGAAAAATATCGAACTTCGAATTTGGTTAAATTTTCGAGTGTTCCGCTAATTTGGCCTCCGAGTGTAGGTAGTCCTTTATCCATTCAAGTACCACTCCATTCACCCCGTAACTACGACACACTTCAATCAATTTATCTCTATTAATAGTTTCAAAAGCACGTTTTAAGTCAACAAAAACACTTACACATATTTTGCCATCATCAATATCTTTGTTCCAATTAGATAGCACAAACTGCAATGCACTTTCACATGAGTGTCTCCTACGAAATCCAGATTGACCTTTATAGAATATTTCATTTTTCTCCAGATAGTCACGGAGCTGTTCATGAACTAAACTTTCTATAATTTTTTCAATTATCGGTAGTAAATTTATGGGTCTGAGTTCCTCAGCTGTCTTTGGATTGTTGACTTTCGAAACGTGTGTCACAACAGATATTTTCAAAGCGAAAGGTAGTTTTCCAGTCTGAAGTGGTGTATGAACCAAATTAAGCAAAGGATATCCCATGATGGGAAATGAATCCTTCAATAGTTTAGAGGTCAGAATTTCATCTGCAGAAGCCTTATTTTTAAGGCCTTCAATCGTACGTTTCAGTTTGTTAAAAAAATAAATTAAGGATTATTTTAAGAAAGAAACAAATAAAAGAAAATAAGACTCTTTCCGCATGTAGTAAAAAATTGAAAATTGTTTTCTCACGGAGTAGGTGTTTTTTTCTCGACCTCAGTAGCTTGTATTATCTCTTCTTGCCCTGATACAAGCCTGAAGCCGTCTAGGCATGCTTTGGATCAGGTTTCGTCCTCCTCTGGGGTGATATTATGCCACTCTTCTGTGGCAGCTTGGATGAGCTGTTGTGGGGTTCTTGGATTATCTTGGCGCGATCTAATTTTCCTTTTGAGATTATCTCATAATTGTTCCATAGGATTTAGGTCTGGAGAGCAAGCTGGCCAGTCCAAAATAGCGATTCCCTCTGTTTCAAGATAATGTTGCGCGAGGTTGCTGGTATGGGGAGGAGCATTATCTTGCATAAAACTGAAATTCTCACCGTGGGTACCTCGCCAGAGTCTCACTATGGGCTCCAGTACTAGGTCCACGTAATTTCTATCCGTTACACTCGCAGGAAACGAAATAAAATCTATTTTGCCTCCCAGCATAATGCCACCCCAAAACATCACAATGTCCCCCTGGTATTTCGGAATTTGTCTTGCTGCTTGGAGTCTAGCTTGTCTTCCACGACCCCTTAAAACCCGAATCCGGCGGTTATCTGATCCAACACCAATTCTGGTCCCATCCGAAAAAAGAACATTTCGCCAATTCTCAATATTCCAATTTTGGTGCTCGATACAACAATTAAGTCTGTTAATTTTTTGTTGAATGGTTAGCTCTGGAACTCTTAAGGGCCTTCTGCTGTATAAACCCCTTAAAAGAAGTCTTTGGCGTATCGTTTCGACTGATACACTGATGCCAGTTGCTTCCATAAATTGCCTCTGGAGTATGGGGTGCGACGCACTAGGGCCTCTTCTTGCAATTTGGCACAAAAAGAGGTGTTGTTCTTCAGGAATGATCTTCCTACGACTTCTTCTAGGCCTATTTTGCAGAGATTGCAGCTCCACGTATCGGGCGTGGGTGTTTGAAATCACCCCCTGTGATACCCCCATTGTGGCTTTCTGTCACCCCTTCTTCAACGTAAGGCATTTTCTATTATGATTATAGGCTTTTTTTAAATTTTGAAATTCACAGTTTCAAACCTCAGTGACGACTGAGTACAATATCCTGAACATGTGGTGATAATTCAACATTTTGGACGATTGGAATTTATCCAGAAAATCAAAGAATACTTAATTTCTATTACTGAAAATTTTTCACTCCAATCGCTTTAACACAGCTCCAATAAAATTATAAACGATTCCGAAGATTTCTAAATGGAAAAGAGAGAATCTAATGAATTCCGAACTTATATAGACTCGGTTCAAAAAAAAAACTATTGATATTCAAAAAAATTAATAAAAAGCGAAATTAATCTCTCCACAACAATAAAGTGGAAACGAAACATAGAATGAGCTACTGTTTTCCGTTCTCCCACAGAAACGAGAAAACGATCTTCTTTCAAGTACTGACTTCACAATTAACCGGCGAACAACCTAGATCAATAGCAGCGACACCTTACGGATATAACTATAATTTTCATTAGGTATCATTACCTGTAGATTCTTGATTCGAATTTCAAACTGTTTGAATATTTAACTTGATGAAATGAGATTGAATTATTAATAAAATTATGAAAACTGAGTTTGAAAGGTATATTTGAATTTGGGAGGCTTTTACTTGGTAAAATTCCATTATCAATAATAAAAAACAAGTACTGTGTTTTAAGAATTTTACTTAATAATTGCGATTCGTAACGCGTTTCACTACACCGTAGCTTCTTCAGACAAATGAATATACAGAAAAATATAAATGAGAATATAACTATAAATGTTCTTTTATTGGATATACCTGTCATAAATAACCACTTAAGAAGAAGCGACCCAATAAGCTTTTAATAACTCAAGAACATTTATATTTATATTTTCTGTACATTCATTCGTCTGAAGAAGCTACGGTGTAGTGAAACGCGTTACGAATCGCAATTATTAAGTAAAATTCCTTAAAACACAGTACTGGTTTTTATTATTGAAATGTATAAATGATTAATTCGAGAAATCGGACTGTTACAATCCATGGTTAAAAACAATCAATAATGTGAAATACCGAGTGATTCCATATAAATTTGGTTGTGTGTATTCGACGAACTAATCGTTAAATCAGTAGAATTACTTAGGGTGATTTTATATCAAGAAAACCTTACGTTAAATTTAAAAATTTAGGTATATCGTTTTTCTGAGGCAATGATGAAAGGCTTATTTAAGCATATGTGGGATAAAATAGTCATAATCCTAATATATCTAATCTACACAGTGTATATAAACTATAAATATATTATATACAAATACAAACTCACGATTTCCTAAAACACTATCAATTTATTCCAAAAAAAGGAAATTACGATTCTTTTCATTCACATACAGTAGAGTTTTCTGTCAATGTGACGATAAAATCACGATTTGATTTGACATTTTCTTTCAACTATTCAAAATGAACTACGAACAACCGACAAGGTAGTGAAATTAGTTACTGTTAAGCAAGCCATTTGAGTTGACATTAAAATATTTATTGCTACCATTACCATGCTAGAAGCTAGAGCAACAATTATGTGAGAGGTAATAAATGCAAAATTTATCGTGGAGAAATTATCAGTGGTTCACGAATTATCAAATAAATTAAATAAACTGTACATAAAGTAGTAACAACAGTGGCGCAAGCGTTCTAATAAGCTTATTAGTGACATGTCGAAGGGTTCAGGTCCAGACAGCATTCCACCAATTTTTCTCAAAAATTGCGCTCACAAATTAAGTAAACCACTGCATATTTTGTTCAACAGTCTCTGATTAATGGTGTATTTCCAAAAAAGTGGAAGGAGTCCGCCGTTGTCCCAATTTTCAAAAGTGGAGATAAAAATGATATTTCTAATTATAGACCTATTAACAAGCTTTCGATCATTGCTAAAGTATTTGAACGTATAATTTATAAGTATCTTTTCTCTCATGTGAAAAATTTCATTATCCCACAACAGCACGGATTTTTTAGGGTAGGACTCTGGAAACTAATTTGATCGTTTATAGTGAGTACCTGCAGAGTGCAATGGATTCTCAAATTCAGACTGATGCTACTTACACAGATTTTTCTAAAGCCTTCGACAAAATAAGTTTCGATATTCTCATTTTTAGACTAGCCGAAGCAGGTGTAAGTGGTTGGTTGCTTGAGTGGATCCAATCGTATCTACTGAATAGGTCACATTTCGTTAGTTTAAATGGTTTTAAATCTGAATCTTTCATTAGTACTTCTGGGGTACCGCAGGAAACTCATCTCGGTCCTCTTCTTTTCTTAATTTATATAAATGACATAGATAAATGTTTCCGGCATTCCAGATTCTTGCTCTATGCAGACGATCTGAAAGTTTTTAGATCTATCACATGCTTAAGGGACTGCCTTGATCTTCAACTAGATTTGAATAACTTGGTTGAGTACTGTAGAAAACCAATTATTTTGAATTTAAATAAATGTTTCACGATAACTTTTACTAGAAACCACTCCCCTATCACTTTTCAGTACTCAATTGGAAATTCATTGCTGCGACGTGTGTCCACGGCTTTTGATCTGGGTGTCACTTTCGATTCGAAGTTGCTCTTCGATGCACACATAGATCGCATAGCAAATAGTTCAAGTCGAATGATGGGTTATATTTTCAGGAAAAGTAAGGAATTTAAATATGTAAAATCACTTATCACTTCATATTATGCTTACATCTACAGTAAATTAAATTTTGCCTCATGTATTTGGAACCCTCGTTATGATTGTTATTCCAACCGACTTGAACGCATTCAGAATAGATTCATAGGGTTCATATGCTTCAAAACTAACTTTGTTATCCTGAACCACGACTACGCTCCTGCCCGTAAATATTTCAATTTATTGTCACTTGAAAATCGTAGAACTATATCTGATATTTTGGTTTTGTTTAAAATATTGAACTGCGTATTTCAGGTACCTGAGATCTTGCACATAGTTACTTTTAATGTTCCTATGAAATCATTGAGGCACCACGACCTCTTCTCTATAACTTTTAGAAAAACTAATAGTGCACAGAACTCCCCTATCGATAGGATGCTACGTGTCTGCAACACGCATAGGAGTATCAATTTGTTTGGGGTCACATTGGCCTCTTTGAAGAGAACATTACGCTTGCTCTTTACTGACTGATATAAAATTCATTCAATCGTTCGATTTTGTAATATTCATTTTGTATTTCTTTTTCATTCTTTCTGTGAATACAACTCACTATTAATGTCTTATGTAATACTTTTTTAGAATACTAGATTCTATGTAACTAATATTCATCTAGTGTATGTCATTTTGGCTTCGGCTGTGGACATTCCTTATATTGTACTTAAATAAATAAATAAAATAAAAAAATATACTTTCAAAGTAATTCAAACGAAATCAATTTCAAACGCATAATCTTTACAGACGAGAGGGTAATTGATTGTTCGATCACTGAGTTCTGAAAAATACCGATTATTTCCGCCAATGAAGAAATCTTTAGCTATGAATATAGGAAATGAGTCGAAATTTACTCATCCTTGAATTGTGAAAACGCGAATGTATGAAGCAATAATAAGGAGCTTTTACTGTACTTTAATAAAACCAAAGTTCTATATCTCTAAGATTTTTAATGTTGGAATATATTTAACAACTTACTTGCTAACATTCACTTACTACTATTCTTACAATATTCTATTATTTACACAAGTTTCTCATCATTTTGGCACATGAATTCACGTCCTTATATATACAGATTTCATATTTAAGTGAAAATTTAAATTTCTACATACATATCAAAGAAAACATAGAGATTCTAAATATTGATTATCTATCTAGTTTACCTGGTTCCAAAAAATATTTCTTTATATCATACATAAAAACCTCAACGTATTGGAAACCGGGAGTGAAAAAGCTAACTATTATCAATAATATTGTATGAATAAATAAAATTTGTCTAAAAATGGAATTGAAAATCAGAAGAAAAATCGTAAGTGATGGAAGGAGGGTCCAAAATATGAAGGCAAATAATAATAAAAAATTACTGCCTTTTCTCAACTTAGGACCAGGAAGAAAATTTTGCGTAGTGTAATATTTTTGAGGGTTTTTCTTTTCCATCCATCTGTCTTCCAAGAATCTTGATAATTCTTCCTGCGACTTCGACAAAACAGATGTTGGGTACCTGAAATGAGGATGTTTCATTAGCAATTATTTTGAAATCAAAAATATGGCGTTGCTCTTTATTATTATTATTTTCTTTTCTGTTTATGAAATACCAACGTTTGTTTTGGAAAAATACAGTAGAAGCTTCATTTATTTATCATATGAAAAACAGTAACATACAGTAGAAGTATTTACTGATTGACATATATAAAAACTAAAAATCACAAAAGCATTACAATTGTAATAGAAACAATATAAAATTAATGCAGGGTGTTGCATAATGGTATGTCTCAACTTGAGGGGGTAAATCTACGTGCAATTTTAAGAAAAGAAGTTTATACAAACATAGGTCCGCAAAAGCTTCGTTACGGAGCTGCAGGGTGTTGAAATTTCCGGAAAAAAATGGTTTTTTCCTCGAAACTCCTGCAGTTTTTGAGATATTTGGAATGCAAGCTATTTTTCACAGCTTCCATCATTACACGTCCTAGATTTTAACTGAAATTCACAAGGGTTCTTTTGCCCTTTCAAACTTTTTTGCATACGCCACTGATCAGCGTACAATCAATTTTCGTCATCTTCGTTCAATTTAGAAACTTTTTTGACACTTGTAATTTTTTCGTATCTCCAACCGTTCTCGAGTGAAAAATTATTGAATTTGAATTATTTGAATTGTATGTTATTCTCTAAACAAAAAGAAATAATAGAAATACTCGATAGGTATGCCCAAAATTTGCCTTGATAGCTGTTCCTCTGAGACTGAACTGATACTTATTCAATATCAAACTAAAAGAAAGAAGTAAACTAAATAAATCGCTGGAAGTGTTCTTCACATGCAAGAATACAGGCTTTTGTCCTTCTTCGCAAATAATCACGCACTCTTTGAAATGTTTCTGGGGTATTTCTTATCGTGTCACAAGAGGTTATAATTCGATTTCTCAATGCTTCTACGGTGTTCACTGGAGTGATATAAACTAAACTTTTGAGATATCCCCATAAGTAAAAGTCTAAATTGTTCAAGTCTGGGTACCTAGGAGGCCATGGTTCTGGCCCACCCCGACCTATCTATCGGTTGTTGAATGTATTATTCAAGAATTTCCTAGCTTCTCCACTAAAATGTGCTGGTGCCCCGTCATGCATGAACCACATTATGGTTCTCACCAAAAGTGGCACTTCCTCGAACAATAAAGGTTACTCCCCCTCAAGAAATTGCCGATAAGCGGGACCGTTTAGTCTGTTAGGCAAATAAAATGGCCCAATCAAATAATTTCCAATTATTCCGACCCAGACATTTAGTGAGAATTGTTCTTGATGATGAGATTCTTCAATCAAATGGGGGTTTTCCTCAGCCCAATAATGATTATTGTGAAAATTTGCAATAGAAGTTAGCTTCGTATGTGAACATTATTTCACTATCAAAATGAGTATTTTCTGTAATTTTATCAAAGAACCATCGGCAGAAATTCAGTCTTGAAGGAAAATCTTGAGGAAGTAGAGTTTGACGCGTTGAATATAAAACGGGTACAATAAAAAGTCGGGGAGGATCCTTCAAACTAGAACATGTGAAATAGTCAACTGATTTCCAATTTTTCTTGTACTCACATGATGATTCAAATCAATACAATTCAAAACTGTTTCCTCAATATCTGGAGTTCTCATAGTTTGAGTTGCACCTTTTAAATGATTATTTGCAGTAAAAGTAACAGTTACCCTTAACCTTCTGTGAATACTTGAAAATGTTCGCCTGTCTGGTGTACTTGTAATGAATATCACCCAATTCAGCGTTAGTAAAATTAGCGATTTGTTCTTACTGCAATAACTTCAAAAGTCTTGAAACTAATCGTTAATTTCATGAACAATTCGAGCAGACACTGGTTCAACTTCAGCAACTGTTAAAATAAATAGATAAATGAAAACAATCAAAGCCTACTAGTCAGTTTTTCAATTAGAAGTGCTTTCAGTTCAGCGAATGCATACAATCGTTTAATAATTGTTTGTTCGAGAACGGTTGGAGATACGAAAAAATTATAAGTGTAAAAAAATTTCTGAATTGAACAAAGATGACGAAAATTTCATGCTGATCAGTGGCGTACTGCAAAAAAGATTTACCCCGTCAAGTTGTGACATACTATTATGTAACACCCTGTATATCATATTAAATATCAAAATTAAAGAAGAAGAGATTCCACAAAAATATGAAAGAAAGATTAAAATTTGAGTTCAATGAATACAAAAATAGTAAATACATCTAAAAACTATTCAACAATTTACACTTACAACCCCAAGTAATATCGAAGCGCTTCAAAGGCAAAACAAGCTGGAAAGAGTAACAGAAAATGGATAAACATAGTTAATTTGATTCAAAATATAAATTTTAATATTTTTTTCATTACAGTCCTATTATTAAAGAAAAGTCAACATCACTACTACAGGAGGTAGAGGATTCTGTTCTACGATGGTAAGTAAATAGAGACTGTTGACGGAGAGATCGGTTGTGCACGGTTTCTTGCAATCGAGTTGATTATTAATAAGTCTATGTAAACACCTCAAAAAAGTCTAGGGAACACTTACCAATTTCTTTAAAATATGAATTTGGTGATTCGAATTTATAGAAATCTTTCGGTTTTGTTAGGATGTATTGTATATAATGTATTCTCAAGAACACAAAATAATATTTGACTTCTCCAAAGCACCTATTATAAAAAAAATTTGAAATTTGAAAATGACGAAATTTGGTAAAACACAAAAAAAATCCTGAACTAATATTTTCGAAACGATATGGAAGCACTTATATTTTTCAGTACCCAGAAGGTCCACCTCTGTTATTAATGACACTTTGGCATCGTCGCGGCATGCTCAATATTAAATTGTCTATTACATTTTTCATTCCAAGCCCCTGAACTGCTAATCGAAGCTCCTGTTCATGATGGAAGACGTTTTGACGCAGGAGATTTCTTTTTAGGGTGTCCCACACATGCTCGATGGGATTCAGATCTGGGGAGGAGGATGGCCACGGTAGAAGATCGATATCATTCTCTTCAAGAACGTTCAAGACAACTTTTGCACGATGAGGAGGGGCATTATCTTGTTGAAAGAGGGGATTTTGACCCACTGTTTGGAGATACGGTACCACTACAGGTAAAACTATCTCATTTGCGTAAGAATTTCCCGTGAGGTTATTCTGTATGAAAACGAGGTCAGTTCTTCCTCCAAGGCGTATACCTCCCCAAAACATCACTGATCCGCCTCCCTGTATAACAACTTCTCGAGCATGCTGAAGACGGTTTTGCTTTCCAGGTTCCCTCCATATTCGAATTCTTCCCGAATCGGGAAAATAACTAAATCTAGATTCATCACTGAAGAGAACTGTGGCACACCTCTCTTGATCCCAGTTTATGTGTTCTTGGCACCAAGCTAAACGAGCAGCGCGATTTCCATGGGTCAGTTGTGGAACTCTTAAAGAACGTTTGGAGTGGAGTTGACCTTCGTGCAGTCGATTTCTCACAGTTTGGTCAGAAATTTGTACATTATGCTCGTGATAGCTCTTGAGCTAATTGAGATGCTGTGGTAGTACGATCTCTTCTGGCTTGTAAAACCAAAAATCGGTCTTGGGCGACTGTAGTAATCCTGAAACGACCTGTATGGCGTTCTTTTACGCTACCTGTTTTATTGAAACGCGACTATAAACGGTTTATGACACTTGGGCTACTTCCCAGAACCCTGGATACTTCCCGTTGTGAGCTCCCAGCTTGGAGCATGCCAACGGCTCGTAACATCTCTTCTCTAGTCAAATGTCGTCTTTCCATGGTCGAATCACAAAACTTGAATCTTTTATTTGTGCTTACAACAGAAACAAAGTGCCAACTAACTGATTTCATACACTGAATACATGAAATGATAATAAAGCAGCGTCGCATCTGCTGCATTTTTTTATGAAGAAAAAAACTGAAATCTGTTGCGGTACTCTACATAATTTGGTGAGAAATTGATGCAGGTGTTCATTTCTTGAAAAAAAATATCCATATTGATCGTTCTGGAAACGATATATCGATATTCGATAAAAAGTGTTCCCTAGACTTTTTTGAGGTGTTTATGAATAAAATGCTTCCAGACTTAGTTTTCCTTACTCGTGGGAGAGCAGAGCCAAAAATAAACACTAGGTTGAAAAGTATTGGCCTATTCAGGAAGCGCTGATTCCAGGACAACAAAATGTGATAAATCCACCTTCAGTATCAAGGAATCGCATAATTCCTTCCCAAAAGGCCCCAAAACTGAGTGCAAAACGATACAAGCGGGTATCGTTGATGGGCTACAGATTAGATCATTAATAAAACACACAAGTTTTACAGAGATGGGGAAAATGCATGAAATGAGTTTGTTTGGCTTGTTCAGAAATTTTTGGGAAAATAAGAAGAGTTCTGACTATTCTCAACACGTTGAACAACTGAGGAGTAACTTTCAAATGCTTGAATGTAAAATGAGCTTCAAGTTACCCTTTATTCACAACCACCTAGTGAAATTTCGATATAATTTCTGAAAAAACTGGTCCGTTGGCTTTCCAATGAAGCAAGAACGAATGATCTAGTTCTGAAATTGCGCAAGTTATAACGGACAAAAATTGTCCGGTTTACTCTGGCGCACCCTATATATTTTCTAAACTAGAGTCGATACTTCATGAACAGAAAAGGGATTCAAAACATGACTTACTGACATTTGTGTATAATAAAATCAATCTGAATTTTATGAATTGCGATTTGGATGAATACCAATGTTTTAGTCCAGCAGTTTACACGAATTATTCGGTGAATTCATTAAGGTTGTAATCAACTTCTATGAAATGATTTTCACTTGAAAGGGCATACCTGACTATATGGATTTTAACTTGCTTCGGAAAATTCCCTTCTAATAAAAGTTTCTCATTTTGCGGAATAATATCAGGATAAATCAATGTAAGGTCATAAATGGCATCTAAACAATTTTTCTCCAATAATTTGCTCGCTATAAATGCGAATCCTCTTGTTCTTGGATGTAGAAGATACTCATATTTCTGTAAATAATCAAATAATTGTATCAGATGGGTTATGATTGTGTTATAATTGCATTTTCGGGAGTCCTTTTCCCCCTATTGTATAGTCAGAAATGGGGCAAAGTTGGACAAATTCGTTTCTGCTTAGGGTTTCGAAGAATGGGTAAAACATAACCTCTACCTCCCTTTTCTACTCATCCATTATTAGAATACCGAGAATGAATTCGTTTGGAATCAATTGAGATGAATTTTTTGAGAAAGGGTTTTTGAATAGAGAAACGAAAGACCTATTCAACAAAATGCTGCTCCTTATATGGGTGATTCTCACAAAAGTGTCCGAAACTATGTCCCCGAATGATTATTTCTTTATTTCATATTCGAATTTGACCGATCAGGTGAGTGAAAACAGAATTGCTTAGTTGGCACAAATAATTTGTTCAGAAAAAGTTCAAATACGAATTGTCACCTGTATGGATTGTCTCCAACTCGTTTTGAAATGATTAAGAATAGTATTTTCGGTACATGTATATGAAAAATTGAAATGAGATTTTCATTTTTGAATAATTGAAATACGTTCTGAAACAGAAACTGACTTGGTTTTCATGTAATACTATTTTTCATGGTGTTTTGTCATGTATGGACATCGCGCAACTTCTTAAATAGAAGAATAGAAGGCGCACTATAGGCCACGCTTATATCTGCTGTATATGTGTTAGCATCTCACTCAGAACAGACCCTAATAAGAAGGTCAAGTTACCGACCAAAACATTCAACACCCCCTCACGACCCCTCGCCAATCTATCTAGTTCACCCATAATAGATATAGATGGCACTAATTTAACCACGTCAAGTGTCAAACTCTGTCGATCAAATTTCAATCGCCGATAAATGAATTGTCGAATGTCTGTCAATGTCAAAGTTTTCAGTTTCCCGCTAAACCCTTTTATTTTTGCGGTTTGTGCTTCCATAATCATTTTCTTTTCAGGTGTTTCCGTTGCTGGTGTCTTGGACTAAAGTTTAGAAGTTCTCTTGTATTTTTCATTACGGTCCTTCAACCAGAATCCTTTAGAAAATTTATTTTGTATTATTAGATAGCATGGTGTAGGGAACACAAACCCTACTTGTCACCAGTTTATTACTGCTTTAAAAACATAAATGGCTTAACATCGCCCATAATTAATGGAAATCGTAAAAGAGATGACTGTGAGAATTTGAATGTTTTGTCTTACTAACTCACAGAACATACTCTCTGATTTTGAGGATTCAGAACCTTCTGTTCATGAAGAATATAATGGGATCTTTGAAAATTTACCAATTCCTATAACTGACAATTACGCTACCTATTATGTGGCAGGAAAACTTTTGCGAAAAATTACAGTCCCAGAATGTCAAGTATGTAACGAAGAACTTTTTTGCGAAGTGCCCCAATAACAGCACACCTTTATTACATTCAAAGAATTTTGTGATAATAAGTCTAAGTTATTGTATCCTTCAGTAAAAGTTTCTCAATTCTTAGAAGACATTCACAATAAACTTACTTTTTCCTGAATAATCAGGGGCATCAGGAAAATCTTGCTTTGAGATTCAAAGATATTTACAAGTCTCATTTTTCTCAATTCGATTTTTGTCAATTACATTCGGTGAAAGATGAAATTTTTGAAAGGGCTACTCTTCTTCTAATTTTTAAATTCATTAAGGATAAAAAGAAGGAAACTGTTACTTCTGGGACTGATAGCAAATCCAAAAGGTTCAGAAACAAGTAGGACAGCAATCTTCGATGGGTTCAATTATGGGTGTTTATTGTGATTTTAAAGAGCGGGTTATCTACACTCTACTACGTGCGTGTTATTTATTTACCATCGATCTCATACAGTCGGTGGTACTATACATGTTGTTTTATCTGGGCTTTTATACCCTTTTATAATTTACAAACATGTTTTCTAGTCTGTGATATTATTCATTTTCCTCCATGCACCTTTTACACTCATGGGGAGAGAAATTGATCTGTGACCAAATAATTGAATTTTTTGGGTCCTTTACACCCTACATTCCTTTTGTTATCTATAATTCATGTTTATTTTGTGATATACACATTGTTATTATTGATTCAATTTTCTGAGTTCATTTTACTCAGAGTATATATTGTTTTTTTTTTACAATGGGCTTTTTACACCCTGCTTACACTTAAGGTTTTGCGTGCGGAACCTTATTTATATATTTGGTTTATATTTCTACTATGAACCTATCAATTGAATCCATCAGAAATATTAATGCAACCCCAGTTTCCAAGATTAGTAATGAAATTGCCTACTTTTACCATATTCAACAATTTTCAGTGATCTCAAATTCATTTAAAAAAAACTTCTTGGGACAGTTATCACTACGTTTTTTTCTATTTTCAAAAGCAGTTTGGGGAACTACCATGAAGATGGCAGTGAATGAAGTTTACCCCAACGGGGGACCAATGGTAGCAATGGAGGACCAATATTATGGCTAGCAACAATATTTCAGAATTTCTTTTCTATTATGAATGTTAGAATGTACCTATGATATGTGATTTATATTTTTGATTTAAGAATTTATTTTATTTTTGGAAATGTTTTCTGTATATATGGTTCAAAAGATTTTTGTTATTTTAAAATAAAAGTATTATTGTGAAAAAATACTCATTATTTTCTCTTTTTTGAACAGTCTAATTGAGACAGAAATAATCTGCATTGATTAGACTAGTTCATATACCCCACTTCAGACAGGTTAAATTCGATCGTGGGAAATCTAGATAATAAGGCGCCTTTCGGTTTAGTTTCCCATAATGGCACGCGTAGCGCTAGTTTCTATATTGTTTCATATGTCGGAGCACTGAGTTTTTATTTTTCATTAGGGTCTGTTCTGTGGTGTGAGCATGCGTTCGTTCTCTCTTCAGAACGACAGAGAGCATCTCAGTGCGCTCTCCACTTAACTGCCAATATCCAAACTCGAGCTATTGGCCGGTACTAATGATTGTTAGCGTGCCGTCGGCTCATAGTAATTAACATCAAAAGTGGTACATATTGTAATTATTTTTTACACTAAAATTGAACACAAACCAAGAGTTTTGGACTAAGAAAAGTTAACTGTCATTCTTAAATAGAAACGAAAAAGTGCCTAGCTGCAGAACTGGGAGAACCAATTTGGCTGCTGTGTTGAACGGGTTGATGAATTTCGAGTTGAACCATAAAAATTGAGTTGTCACGGACTTTTTGGTTAGAATTTCCAGAGTTAGAGATGCGGTCAACTTTTGTTGGGAGACACAGTATATAGGGTGTCTGCGCTAAAGCGCCCTTAAGAAGTATCTAGGGAACGGGTTTATAGATTAATTTCAAATTTTGGCTCTAGAGTAAATGTATACTCTACAATTTACAATTGTTTTCAGAGTAGTACCACTTCCGGTTATCGGACATCGACTACAACTTTGCAACAACCATTGAGCCATGATTTTTTTATCAGAATTTTCGAAATTATAGTGTCATCTTCTTTGTCCGAAAATTCATTCTAACTTTTTTTATTTAACGAGTAAAATGTACAAATCTTCACGAAATATGCTGAAACAGGATACCTTTTAACAAGAAAACTTTGAAATTACATCATACCGTTTGAAATAGCAGAGTTGTAGTCGATATCCGGTATAACCGGGAATGGTACCGATCTGAAAATTTACTCTAGAGCCAAAATTTGAAATTGATCACTAAACCCGTTCCCCAGATTCTTCACATGGGTCCTTAGCGAGACGATGTTCTACAGAAATGTATATAAGACTTTCTTGTTACCTGTAAGTTATTCTTTATTGCGTAAGAGTCGCTTTTCTTCTTGGTTTCTTCAGTAAAATCGGTACCTTCTGGAAATATTAAAATACTGCATTTGTACGATATCATGGAAACATAGTAACAAAATTTTTCGAAAATGATTTTATCCATATGCCAACATCTTTTAATGAAAATCGAGGATGTTAACTGCATCACCCATCCTGAAATCCAAGAAATAACTGTATAGTTACACAAATCTTCATACTCTAACATGTATTAAATTTATTTATAATGGTCTGAACGAACAGTTAAATTGATTAAATATACAGAATGCCCCAAAATTCAAGGCCAGGTTGGCAATAGATAAAAGGATCATCTTTGTTAACCTCGGAAATGACAGAGTTTTTGAATATAAATTATGCATTTTTGAAACATAAAGATTTTAGTGAAAATTGAGAAAAACGCTACTCGTTTCAGTCATAACTAGAAACCAAATATCAAACATATTAATGTTATCAAATTCAAAATATTGTCTTCTATCCGATTCCCAAATTTCATCGAAATATTCCAAATAGAAAGAAGTTACCCTAGTTTCAGTTACATCCGGTATAGAATGGGTATGATACGGATACTGCGGAAGAATCTCATTTCAGTAGATTCCCTGAGAAGAGACAGCCGCACAAGTCTATTCTTGAAAGACTGAAGGACAATTAAATTGATTCTTTTAAAGCACAACTGCGCAAAACATATTTAGAAGAAGATGCTATTGGCGACGTTTAAGGAGCAGCTGCAGCCCAACCTGAAATTTCAAAGCATCAAATGGCTTCTATGTCTAGCACTCTATGTTCAGAAAATCGTGTATTGGCATACACTATTTTTGACGATAATGGCAGAATTCGATAATATTATCGACGAGAATATTGTGAAAAGATATTTAGATGAATTGGCATTACGGCAAAGAGGAAATATATATTTTCAGCATGACGGTGCAGAGATACACCAGAAATGAACCGTATCATAACTTCAATAGTTAGAGTATAATGACGTCCTACTTGCTGCGTAACAATGTGTTTTTCAAGGAGCAGCACGGCTTCTTAGAGCAAAGATCCACTTCGTCTGCACTAACTGAAATCCTAAAACGAATAGCTAATTCCTTCGACAATAACCAGAAGTGTCAATCATCCGCCTGTGATCTCAGTAAAGCTTTCGACAGCATCATTCACCACGCTATGCTTATAAAATTTGAGTTTCTTGGCGCCAGGGGAGTGGCGTTACAGGTTCTGAAGAGCTATATAATTGATAGCAGGTCTGTTTCCAAGGTGCAACCTCTCAATGGCGAAGAGTTGAAAGTGGAGTGCCACAGGGGTCTATCCTAGGACCCCTTTTATTCACCCTATACGTCAAACGACCTCCCGGCAAATGTAAAGGCTGATGGCTCAATCCGGTGACTCGACATTTATAAATATTGGAAGGAACATAAACGATATCAATTGTCAATCTCAAGAGACACTGAGGCAAGCAAACATATGGTCTGACACAAACAAGCTAAAGATGAATGCTGAGAAGACACAGGAACTCAGATTTAAAACAAAACCGCAAAGTAATGAACATCTTAAATTCTTAGGAATATTGTTGGACCAGACTTAGGTCTTGGACGCCACATAGAGGACCTAGTATGTAGGCTGTCAGGGGCTTTTTTCTCAATAAGAAGAATAAAACAGATTGCTGGACCATCTTCAGCAAAAACAGCATACTTCGCATGCTTCTACAGCCTCATAACATATGGCATCATATTTTGGGAAAACCATCATGAAAATGACAGAATTTTTATCAAGCAGAAATATGCAGTACGCATTCTCAGTAGTGCCAGAAAAACTTCGAGAGAGAAGACATACTCATTCTGCCATCCTTATTTATACTCGCCAGCATACTTTTCATCAAAGATTGTGAAGCGACATTACCGAGAAATTATGCAAATCATACCTACTTCACTAGAAATGCAATACCAAATTTCCTACCACAGAGTGAAACATTTTAATTAAGAGTAAATTATACTGCCCTCAAAAATATTTATTAAGCTTCCTAAGAAATACAAACATATGAAAAAGAACACTCAAGAAAGAAGTAAAGAATATCCTTATGATTGAAGCCTATTACTCCCTCACGGAATATTTTAACGATAATTCATAAAATTGGTTTTAGCGAAATTTGTCTGATGTAAATGTTTTTTCAAGACTTCAGTTCTTTTTATATTATATTTTCCATTTTATGACTCCCCATGTATTTTTGATGGGTCAAATTTATTGTTCTCACTTCTCACTGAGTAAGTTGTGAATGAATGAACAATAAATGAATTGAATTGAATATGTATCGAGATATCGCCACATGTCGAAATCCCGAACAATCCACAATTCCGAAATAACTCGAACAAGATGAAAAATATAACTGAAATACCTTTAAACCCTTTTAACCAATGAGTTTTTCTCGAAAATCGAGTTCGAGAGAACGGTGATCATTTTTCTCTATCTTCACTATTTCAAATAGGTACAGACATTTTTACTGTAAATTATTTTTTTAATGTGGTTTTCTCGTTCAAAAACTTTATCATCAAAAATGTATCACATGCGAACTCATTTTTTTATCCAGAACGTGTTTAAATTGAAATGAAAAACTGAAAATTGTATAAAATTTAAGCCCAAAAAAATTCCTGTAGAATGTCAAATTCATTCGATAAAAATCGGGATAACAGTAAATTACAATTTTCTCAAATTTTTAGGAATTTCGAATAAGTTAAAGAGGAGAGAGGTGTCTGAATTTTTTTGCACCACTAAACTGGCCCCTCAAAAAAATATTGAGAGAAGGAGGTGATTTCTCATTCTTTCTTTTTTTATATTATATTTCCCTAAGTGCCTTACTAAAATATCGATATTTCTCCAGCCTGTACTCCTAATTTTACAGGGTGCTTCAACGAAAACTAAACAGAGGCTATATCTACCAAGATATTCATTTCTGATCAAAACGCAAAAACAGGTCAATTTTTGTTTCAAGGGGGACATCTTTTGGGGTACAATACTTGCCTGAAATATCAACGCCCTAAGCGGGGGTTGCAATCATTGAACATTCTGAATAGGGATGGGTTAGGTCGAGTGATGACTCAAAAGAAAGGTGGTATCTTTATCTACATTGCCTTGAACGAACTTCCATTTTTAATTGAAAACTGTAAAAGATACAGGGTGAGCAACTGAAAGATAGGGAAGACTATTTCCCTGAGACTATTCAAGTTTCAGTAAGGTAAAATGGAACAGATCCATGCTCATCAATGGCAGTCATCATTAAGTACTATCCTCTCGAATTTCAACCCCTGGAGCAGGGGTAACAACCCTTAAAAATTTTGAAGAGGGTTGATGAGTCGAGTGATAACTCGAAAGAAAGGTATTATCTTTGTTTACATTCCCGTGATAGAATTTTCATTTTTTATTGAAAACTGTAGAAGATGAGCCACTGAAAAATAGAGAAGACTATCGTCCCATTAGTATTAGTACGAAAAACTGGAATAGATTCATTTAGATCAAAGATGACAGCCTTTGATCTGGAATGAATCTGTTCCATTTTTTTGCACTAATACTTGAATAGCTCAGGGAGATAGATAGTCTTCTCTATTTTTCAGTAGCTCACTCTGTATCTTCTACAGTTTGCAATCAAAAATGAAAATTAGTTCAAGGGGATGCAGACAAAAGTAATACTCGACCCATCTACCCTCTTCCAAATTTTCAAGGGTGGTCACCCCTGCTCTAGGGGTTGAAATTCGAGATGAGGATGGTACTTGATGATGACTGCCATTGATCAGCATGGATCTGTTCCATTTTACTTCACTGAAACTTGAATAGTCTCAGGGAAATTATCTTTCAGTTTCTCACCCTGTATCTTTTACAGTTTTCAATTAAAAATGGAAATTCGTTCAAGGCGATGTAGACAAAGATACCACCTTTCTTTTGAGTCATCATTCGACCCATCTTCCTTATTCAAAATGTTCAAGATTGCAACCCCCGCTTAGGGGGTTGATATTTCAGGCAAGTTTTGTACCCCAAAAGCAGTCCCCTTGAAACAAAAATTGAACTGTTTTTGCGTTTTGATCAGAAATGAATATCTTGTAGATATAGCCTCCGTTTAGTTTTCGTTGAAGCACCCTGTATAATGGAATTGTACAAATAAAATGATTTGGTATAATTTACTTTATAGTCCCACAAAGAAAACATTATTTTCTATACTCCATTTCGAACAATGTGATAAAAAACTAATAGATGCATCTATCAGTTCATCCATTCTCTAATATTGTAAAGAAACTTCCCATATTTGAATTTTTATTTTACCTGGTCCTGGTACATGCCTTATAGCATCTTTCAAAAGAAATTTGGTTGAGTGTTGAAATTTGCTGATTCCTCCAGTGGAATGGAACAAAGCAGGCCAAAGAAAATTCCAGTCAGTTCTCGTTCTATGATTCATAATTAAAATTGACATTTCTCCAGATCTAATTGCATCCCCAGTAACTTCTATCTCACAGTTACATAGTAAATGAAGGAGAACCTAAAATTTTAATTTCAATTCGATGTTTACATTTTGAGACATAAATACTGAATAATTGAACAATTGAAAAAAAACACTATGCTTGAGTTTCACAAAATGAATGAAAATATGTTTCATATATGTTTTGAGTGTTATCTCATTTTCAAAAATTTGGAGGAAATTAAAAATTAATATACACACAACCAACTTTATATGGAATCACCCGGTATTTTGAACATTACCTCAGGGATTTTGTAAATTTCGAAGGATTATTAGGATTGATCCTTTTAGAGATATTTCAATTGAAAAAATAAATGACTAAAGGTTTATTTTAAGAAAGAAACAAATAAAAGGAAATAAGAGACTCTTTCCGCATGAAGTAAAAAAATTGAAAATTGTTTTCTCACGGAGTAGGTTAGGTTAGATTTTTTTCTCGATCTCAGAAGCTTGTATTACCTCCTCTTGTCCTGATACAAGGCTGAATCCGTCTAGGCATGCTTTGGATTAAGTTTTCGACATCCTTTGGGGTGATATTCTGCCACTCTGCTCGATTTAATTTTCCTTTTGAGATTATCCCATAAATATTCAACAGGATTTAGGTCTGGAGAGCAAGGTGGCCAGTCCAAAAAAGCGATTCCTTCAGTTTCAAGATAATGTCGCGCGAGGTTGCTGGTATGCGGAGGAGCATTATCTTGCATAAAAGAGAACTTTTCACCGTGGGCACCTCGCCAGAGTCTCACTATGGGCTTCAGCACTAGGTCCACGTAATTTCTAGCCGTTACACTCGCAGGCAACGAAAAAGAATCAGTTTTGCCTCCCAGCATAATGCCACTCCAAAACATCTCACTGCCCCCTTGGTATTTCGAAATTTGTTTGGCTGCTCGGAGTCTAGCTTGTCTTCCACGACCCCTTAAAACCCGAATCCGATGGTCATCTGATCGAACACCAATTCTGGTTTCATCTGAAAAAAGAACATTTCGCCAATTCTCAATATTCCAATTTTGGTGCTCGATACAACAATTAAGTCTGTTAATTTTTTGTTGAATGGTTAGCTCTGGAACTCCTAAGGGACTTCTGCTGTATATACCCCTTGAAAGAAGTCTTTAACGTATCTGTTGCTGATACTTGACTGTTGCTTTTATAAATTGCCTTTGGAGTATGGGGTGCGACGTTCTAGGGTCTCTTCTTGCAATTTGGCACAAAAAGAGGTCTTGTTCTTCAGAAACGATTTTCCTACGACTTCTTCTAGGCCTATTTTGCAGAGATTGTAGCTCCAAGTATTGGTCGTTGGTTTTTGAAATCACACCGTGATACCCCCATTGTGGTCGCTATATCCCTCTGTGTCACCCCTTCTCCAACGAGAGTTAGCTCTGGAACTCTTAAGGGCCTTCTGCTGTATAAACCCCTCGAATGAAGCCTTTCACGTATCGTTTCGTCTGAAACACTGATGCTTGTTTCTTCGAGAAATTGCCTTTGGAGTTTGGGGTGCGACGCACTAGGGTCTCTTCTTGCAATTTGGCGCAAAAAGTGATCTTCCTACGGACGTAGGTTTTTGAAATCACCCCCTGTGATACTCCCATTGTGGCCGCTAAATGCCTCTGTGTCACTTCTTCTTCAACGAGAGCAATTATTCGACCCTTCTGCGCATCGGACAATCCAACGTAAGGCATTTTCAATTATGATTATAGGCTTTTTAAATTTTGAAATTCACAGTTTCAAATCTCAGTGACGAGTGAGTACAATATGTATCCCGAACACGTGGTGATAATTCAACATTTCTTGTCGTACTATCCAGTTCTTCTACAACAAAAAACTTCATACTTCACAAGTAGTCAAAGATCCATGGTAAAATACCGAGTGATTCCATATGAATTTGGTTGTATGTATATGTCATTTATACTTCAAAAAACAAATGGGAGAAATGGCAACAAAAAGAAACGAAGCTGGTTGTTATTGGTAGATTACGTTTGCTAACTGATGAAATTTTTCCGAATTCTAATGAATCTAATCTCTTGCTTTTGTTACCTGCATGAATTCTAGGTTTTTGTGAAACCTAAAAAATGATTTTGGTTTATAATAAGTTCTTAATTATTGATTTCGAATGCTCGTCCATTCTAATATTGATAAAACGACCAATTTGACACATACATAGCTCGACTGAAGTTGTTTGTTTGGTTTTCCTGCTCTATTTCTGCCTTTCGGCTAATGACACGCCGGGAATTCTGTCACCTCACTAACCCGGGAATTTTGCCGAACCCTTCTCGTGTCGAGGGAAGGGATCTTTAATGTCCAACACATCTCTGTTAGGCCCGACAGCTTTACATCTCCTTCGAAAAATGGACACTCAAGCGATTCCCAGAATCCCAAAAATCGCACCGACTTTGTGGGGATTGAACCCAGGTAACTCTGCGCAGGAGACGAGCATCATATCCCCTACGCCACCGAGCCGGCTTCGACTGTAGTTAGAGTATGTACATCTAGGGGAGTTTGAATCGGCACTCAGAGTACGAGGTCACGCTATATTTACAGGCTCTTTTATGGATTTGGTAGAATTTTCCAACCGAAATAACTCTTGAATGCATTGACCAATTTCCTTCATATTTCATACCACAAATAACATGGCTAATTATAAAAATACTGTTTGTATACGAGAATAAATTCCAAGGCCGGACCTAAAATATTGGGTTTTCCTCGAAAAAACTAAACCTTGTATTTTAGTTTGAAACTTATATTTGTCTGATGATGAGCGAAAGCTCGAAATGGCTATAACGTTGAATAATGGATATTTTTTACGTAGGAACTTGTCAACTTTGACAGTTTGTTGTAGCTAAAACTGCATGTATAGGGCTGAAATTTTGGATTCATTTTAACAAATCATAGAGGCTCATTTTTAGTACTGACACTATATTTTCTATGTATGAATTTTCTATGGATCATAATTGGGAACTGAGGTGATTAATTAGTAGAACGAATGAATCGAATCGAAAAGTTGGGAAAACACTTCGTTGGGAGTTTTAATGAATTGCACATTGTATTGAATTTCCATTTCTCATTGTTCGACTTTTTCAAATAATAATGGTGGTTTTGTATTTGTGGTTACAGAAAATAATATCCAGAATGCCGTATATTTCCAAATAAAGATTTCATTACCAGTTATAAATGAAAATTAGATTTCTTCCATTCGGATACTCACCGTCGGATATGCCTGCCAAAATGTAAAAATAATATCTGTCCAGTACCTATAAAGCTTATTTGAAACCAGTAAAACTGGCAATATTGGACAATATAAACACGAATATCCTGTAACATAGAAAGAGTGTTATATATTTTAGTTACATATGGCTACAATGGTAATAATTCTTTTCCGTGGGTTTCATTTTCAATACTTATAATTTTCAAATATACACGCGATGCAGCTTATATTACAGAAATATTCTAAAATGTGCTCATTCTTTAAAATGCAGGGTGGGCCAAAATAATATAGTAATCACCCAGAAATTGTTCAAATAATGCCACAACCCCATATAAAGTACTTTTCAAAGCACCGTTAACACTTATCCACCCTAAATTTGTAGAAAGTAAAATTTTCGAAAATTTGATAACGTTTTCGAATTTCTTCAATTAATCCACACAAAGAAGGTATTCTTGTTAGAAAAAATGAAGCAGCAACAACTAAAATGGATTCAAAGAGTGCAATGTGCCGCGAATTCTGAAATGAAATAATGGGTGGTTGAATACTGATTGAGAACATTGAATAATCCAGAAAACATTTGAATTTGGGAGGCTTTTACTTGGTAAAATTCCATTATCAATAATAAAAAACAAACAAGTACTGTGCTTTAAGGAATTTTACTTAATAATTGCGATTCGTAACGCGTTTCACTACACCGTAGCTTCTTCAGACGAATGAATGTATAGAAAATAAATGAGAATATAAATATAAATGTTCTCGAGTAATTACTTATTGGGTTGCTTCTTCTTAAGTGGTTATTTATGACAGGTATATCCAATAAAATTAAGGATTAGATTGCTCCTCGAAGAGATTCAATAGAGGTGAAGGGCTTGAATCGACTTGTTCATTGATGAGTTTACCTGAGTGTTTGTATTTATTTATTTCTAAAGTTTCCCAAAGATCTACCTTCCAATATTTATTATCTGTATGCAAAATTTCAAATTGTAGGTCGAAAGAGTGATTATTTTCTAAGAGATGATTCGCGTAATTTGAATCTGATTTTTCATTTGAAAAACTGCGTTAATGTCCGATATTCTAATATTAAAATTTCTATGTGTTCTACCAATGTAGAAATTATCACAGTCATTGCAATTCAATCTATAAACACCTGATTTATTGTTTTTACCTGGTTTGGTTTTATTATTTTCTATATATTTGCCTAAATTATCATTAGTTTGGAAAGCTATGTTGAATAAGCTATATAATTAAGAATGATTTCAGTTTCTCACTTGTATTGCCAACGTAGGTTAAGGTGTTGAATTTTTGTTTCAATTTATCGACAGGGTAAACTTCATTCAATGCGATTCTACTTTGTTCTTTATTTAAAATATTATTTATTAGTTTGGGATTGTAACCATTATTTTTGGCTATTTGTTTAATAAAATTTAGTTCTTTGTTGAAATTTTCTAGTGATAACCCGATGTTAATCAATCTATGAATAAAACTATTGAATGCTGACATTTTATGTTGATATGGATGACACGACGAGTTATGTATTATAATATCTGTATGTGACGGTTTATGGTAAATTGCGAAAACATGTTTTCCATTTTCATTCGAAATTGTTACGTCTAAGAAATTTATCGAATTATTGCTTTCTATTTCGGTTGTGAATGCAATTTTTGGATGTAATGAATTTATATGATTTTCGAAAATTTTTAACTGTCTATCTGTTCCTGTGAAGCAAATAATGATATCGTCTACATAGCGATACCAGTATAAACAATATTTACTGAGTGGATGATTATGAATTAATTTCTCTAAATTATTCATGAATTTTTCTGCTAACAAAGGACTTAATAGATTGCCCATAATCAAGCCGTCTTCAATAGTATAATATTTGTTATTGAAATGGAAATAATTTTGATCTAAACAAATTTGTTATAATGAAAGAATATCTGATTTGATGATAGTATTGACATGATTCTTTTCTAATAAAGCTTTAACTAAGTAATACGTATCTTTCGAATAATGTTGGGTAATAGATTCTTAACATCGAAAGAAATGAGTTTGGAATTACGTGGTATAATGGTATCTTTGATATTGGCAATTAATTCGTATGAATTTTTGACCGAAAATATAGATTTGAAATTGCAATGTTTTATTAGCAAGTCGTTGAGGAATTTTGAAAGTTTGAAAGAAGGTGCCGTTACATAAGAAACAACAGGTCTAATAGGGTAATTAGGTTTATGAAGTTTTATCAACGAATACAATACGTTCGTATTACAAGTGAGAAACTGAAATCATTCTTGAGTAGCAATAATTTCAACATAGCTTTCCAAAGTAATAATAATTTAGGCAAATATATAAAAATAATAAAACCAAATCAGGTAAAAACAATAAATCAGGTGTTTATAGATTGAATTACAATGACTGTGATAATTTCTACATTGGTAGAACACATAGAAATTTTAATATTAGAATATCGGAACATAAACGCAGTTTTTCAAATAAAAATCAGATTCAAATTACGCGAATTATCTCTTAGAAAATAATCACTCTTTCGACCCACAGTTTGAAATTTTGCATACAGATAATAAATATTGGAAGGTAGACTTTAGAAATAAATAAATACAAACACTCAGGTAAACTCATCAATGAACAAGTCGATTTAAGCCCTTCACCTCTATTGAATCTCTTCGGGGAACAATCTATTCCTTAATTTTATTGGATATACCTGTCATAAATAATCACTTAAGAAGAAGCAACCCAATAAGTAATTACTCGAGAACATTTATATTTATATTCTCATTTATTTTCTGTACGTTCATTCGTCTGAAGAAGCTACGGTGTAGTGAAACGCGTTACGAATCGCAATTATTAAGTAAAATTCCTTAAAACACAGTATTTGTTTGTTTTTATTATCCAGAAAACATATTCTTGTTTTATTGTAAAACTTATTTATTTATTTACTCATTGATTGGAGTATCCATGTATTTATTCATTCATTTAGTTATTCATTTATATATTTATTTATTAATTTCTTCATACAAACACTTCTGATGAGTAGGTGATATTGAAGACGAAGTAAAATATATTTTATACTTTCCACAATTTTATTTTCAGAAACCGTCAAGTCATTTTCAAGTGGTCAACTACAGGAAACGAACTTACTTATATTACTAGCCTAATTACAAATCGAGGAATAAATGGAATTACACGGAAACAATAGAATCCATAACATTAAAGATCCAAGAAGAAGATCTCATTTTACAAAAGCCGATAACGGCAACAGCATCGTATGCCTCAGTAAATACCAATATAAAGAAAAAATGCAAGATATATTATGGACATAATGGAAATATCCAAGGATCCCACCAAATCCTTCATAACAGACATAAAATAAGGATTGTACGTACAGACTAACTAGCACATTCAGAATGAGAAAAAACAAAAATGATTCCAAAGAACGCTCAATCTCAAAGTTATACGAAATGATGAAACTGCATAAAGAAGGAAAATCCGCTGGATCAGTAGTATCATATATCAATACACCTTCAGGTAAATTAGCAAAGTTGTTAGATCAGAAATTTATTGAACTCCCAAAATTCCGTTCCAAATACACCATTTTGAACTCTATTGAACTCAAAAAATCTTACATTAGTTTAATTTTATATGAAGAAGATGTATCCAAATATTCCAACAGACGAATGCTCCCGATAGTCAGAGAAATATTTATCAAAAATAAGACTCCACCACACTTTGCTGATGAGTTCTAAAACCTTCTTGAAACCTGCCTATCTCAAAATTATTTTCAAATTCAATCAACATTTTACCAACAATCATCAGGATCTCCTTTTAGCCGATATATTCATGGACACTTCTACACCGAGTGTTTCAAACAACAGTTCATCATCATGGATTTTTTATACGTCATTATTAAAGAGAGGATTAAATGTAAATTACAGATTTTTACATATTTGACATATTTATACCAAATTTGAACACAGATTAATATTCCAGGGTATTCATATTTTCAATGAAATCAAACTATGGTGATAGATTTTCGCTATATTAACAAAAATATGACCGGTTTCACCACACTGTGGCTTCATCAGATAGATACAAACTAATGAACAAAGTTATTCCTTATATATTATTCTTATTTCCTACTAAATATTGAATTAGGTACAAGTACAAGGGGTATGTTGGAAAACCCATCGGAGTTGCTTACTTTATGAATTGAAAAGATTGAGTAAAGGAGAAGGATTTAGAACTAATTGACTAATGAGTAACCTACCTGAATTCTTTTCTTTGCCAATCTCTGAAATTTCCCATAGATTGAGTTTATGTCTATTATTTCTATTGTAAAAATTTTGAAATTATCATTAAAGTTATGGTTTTCTTCGAGTAAGTGGTTAGAATAATGGAAATCTGATTTATGATAATTAAAACTACCTTTGTGCTCGGATAATCTAACTTTGAAATTTCTGAAAGTTCTGCCAATATAAATTTTATTACAATCCCAGCAAGACAGTTTATAATCACTGGATTTATTACCTTTATCAATTTTAGATTTGCAATTTTTGATATGTCGGCCTAAAGAATTATCAGTTCGGAATGCTATATTGAAATTATAATGCGAGAGGAATGATTTAAATTTAAGACTAGGATTATCAATATAACTCAAGCTCTTGTATTTTATGTTAGAACTTTTTATACTTGGAAATAATTCCTGGATTGCTTTTTGAAATTTTTTGCGTGAAATCATGTTCTCAATCATACTAGGACTGTAACCGTTATTGATATTCCGATCACCAATTTTATGATTTGTTCAGTAATCTTTCAGATACTAATCTTTCAAAGATGAAGTTTCACTTCTAGAAGAGGGTATTAAACACAATTTAGAATCAGATAACGCTCATCTCCATTTCGATCTGCTAGAAATTGAAACCGAAATAGCCCTAAATTATTCATCGCAAGCCAAATACCTAAAACACTCTTCAGCGTTACTACTTCAAAAAGAGTTCCATAGTTTTCACCTAAGAAATTCGAAAATACAACTTTAAAGTCCATTAAATCTAAGTCCGCATCTGAAGATTTCATATTCACCAAAGCAGACAAATGTCATAGCCTTAAATAAAGCAGGTTATTTATTGAAAACCCAAAATTTCATTGAATCAGGTAGTTTTAAAAAAATTAATAAAGATCCAACTAATAAATTTCAATCCATAGTCAAGTGCCAAGTCTATAATACCTACCAACCAAAAATATAAACTTTTCATTGACAATCCGCAATCACCAAAACTTCACTCCCTCGTCAAACTCCATAAAACAGGGCATTCCATTAGACCAGTAGTTTCACATTTTCAAGCTCCAGCTGCAAAACTTTCACGCTTTCTCATAGACATCATTCTACAGTACGCTAATTTTGATCCTTAATTCATAATAAAAAACTCTTCAGTTCTAATAAATAAAATTCAGCACACGATACTACCACCGAACGCTAAATTTATGTCATGGGATGTAGTAAATCTCTTCCCTAGTGTTCCACCTAGTGATACAGTGAAACTCATCAACAACGCCCTTCAAATTAATAAAGTCAATCCGGTAATTCAATCAGAAATTTTTCACCTTTCAGAAATTAGTTTTAACTTCAATGGAGTATTATATAACAGTAAAAAAGGTTTAATCATGGGTAATCCTCTGAGCCCTCTACTCGCTAAAATATTCATGGATAATATTGAAAAAACTATCCAAGAACATCCGTTATTCAAATACTTTATTTATTGGTTTTGATATGTCGACGATGTCATTTGTTGTTTCACTGGCACAAACAGACAATTAGAGTCATTGAAAACATTCATTAACAAAATTCACGATAATATTAAATTCACATTAGAGATAGAAACAGAAAACTCCATTAACTTTCTGGATGTAACTATTACTAAAATTAACGGCAAACATGATTTTTAAACGGTTTTATTTAGCTCACCCCGTTTGTTTTATTTATTCTTGGGTCAAATTTAGTAATTCAAATTTCACCCTCTTCCTGTCAACCGATTAATCTGAAATTTTGTATACACTTTGGATTTTGGTGACAATACAATTATATTTATTCATTATCATTATAAATACAAGATGGCCGCCGCTACAAAATGGCGGATAATTTATGTTTTATTAATCCCATCAATATGGGTATCAAAAGAAAGGGCTCAACAAGCAGAATACAATATACTATAAAAAATTGAAATCCAAGATGGCGGCCGCTACAAAATGGCGGATAACATAGCTTTTATCAATCCCATCAATATGGGTATCAAATGAAAGGGCTCAACAATCAGAATACAATATACTATAAAAAATTGAAATCCAAGATGGCGGCCGCTGCAAAATAGCGGATAACGTAGGTTTTATCAATCCTATCAATATGGGTATCAAATGAAAGTGCTCAACCAGTAGAATACAATGTAGCCAGCTGATATCAACAAAACTGGGGTTTACCAGCGGAACTGGAAATATTTGTGGGGCAAAAGTCATGCTACGGTCCAATATTGACGTTTCAAAGGGATTAGTAAATGGCGCTATAGGCTACATCACCGAAATCGTTTGGCCTCAATTTCGTCGAACTCAGATGTATGCAACAGATGTACCTTCCGTCCGAATTGATTTCGCAAGAGACGGAGTACATCTTATACACCCGAAAGCCATACAGTTTCCAGCTAAGTACAATTATGGGACAGCTGAAAGAAGAATGTTGCCTTTAATACTATCATGGGCTTCTACAATACATAAAATGCAGGGCAGCACTGTGGATCACGCAGTCGTATACTTAGGTGCGAAACTGTTTGAAGAAGGTCAAGCCTACGTGGCTCTTAGTAGAGCAAGATCTTTGCAGGGACTACGTATAGAGGAGTTGGATTGCAATAAACTAACGGGCAAGAAACCTTGCAATAATGAAGCACTAAATGAATTAAAAAGAATGCGAAATAAAAACTAAAAACTAGAAAATAAAAATAGGTAAAAAAACTTTTTAAGTTAAACGGTTTTATGTTAAACATACATTGCACTGTTTAAGATAAATGTACTAAAACCAAAAATAATAAAATAGATACAGTCGTGGGAATTATAAACATATGCATAGACTAGACTAAAATAAAACCGAGGGGCACGTCAATTGTCTACAATCGTTGATTAAAATGTTTGTTTTGTAATGTTACACTATAATTATTAGGCAGTTGTGCAACCGACAACGATGGACGTGTGATAAGTAGGGCTAGAATGTGGAAACAAGCTAGCAAGCTCGATTATAAGCGAGTTTTAGGGTTTCATAGTGGTGAGCGAGTAGTACTTTTGTCATATGTTTTGTCGATTAAAGACAAACAACAAGCAGTGAAACGATTCCTCGCCAGCCAGCAGTGTGAATGTCCAACGATAAACTAGTTAAAACATCTCTTTTATTTACATGGAGTGTATAACTATTAGAATTTCCATGAGCAAGAAAATAGTAAATAATTTCCTCACCGTCTGCGGGCCAACTACCTAACGACGAATTAAACGATTCTTCTATCGCACATTAAGTCGATAATTTGTAGACAATTGACGTGCCCCACGGTTTTATTTTAGTCTAGTCTATGCATATGTTTATAATTCCCACGACTGTATCTATTTTATTATTTTTGGTTTTAGTACATTTATCTTAAACAGTGCAATGTATGTTTAACATAAAACCGTTTAACTTAAAAGTTTTTTACCTATTTTTATTCTATTTTTCATAAGCCATACAGATATTACTATTCACAGCTTATCTACACATCATAATCTACATAAATTAGCTGCTTACAATAGTATGGTACATAGGCTCATCAATATCCCAATTTCACAAAATAATTTTATAAAAGAGCAAAATATAATTGAACAAATAGCAGTGAATAACGGTTACAGTCCTAGTATGATTGAGAACATGATTTCACGCAAAAATTTCAAAAGCAATCCAGGAAGTATTTCCAAGTATAAAAGTTCTAACACAAAATAGAACAGCTTAACTTATATTGGTAATCCTAGTATGAAATCAAAATCATTCCTGTCGCATTATAATTTCAATATAGCATTCTGAACTAATAATTCTTCAGGCCGACATATCAAAAACTGCAAATCTGAAATTGATAAAGATAATAAATCCGGTGTTTATGAACTGTCTTGTGGGGATTGTAATGAAATTTATATTGGTAGAACTTTCAGAAATTTCAAAGTTAGATTATCCGAGCACAAATGTAGTTTTAATTATCACAAATCAGATTCCCATTATTCTAATCACTTACTCGAAGAAAACTATAACTTTATTGATAATTTCAAAATTTTACACAATGAAAGTAATATACAAAAACTCAATCTATGGAAAATTTTAGAGATTAACAAAGAAAAGAATTCAGGTAGGTTACTTAATAGTCAATTAGATCTAAATCCTTCTCCTTTCCTCAATCTTTTCAATTTTAAAGTAAGCAACTCCTATGGGTTTTCCAATATACCCTTGTACTTGTACCTAATGTAATATGGAGTTCGGTAGTGTAATTTTGTATGCCCAAGTATGACGAGCGAAAAAATGATATTTTATCAATTCTTCTTCTGTTTTCTCGATAAGTTCTTGGAATCAAAATAAATCAGATTTGGAAAAAAAATAACTATGTATTATACTATGGAAACTTACCTGCTAATATACTGGTATACCATAAAAAGCAATATAAAATGCCAACTAGATACCCCATTTGTACAAGTTTCCCAAAATCTCGGAATCACATTTTTATCCCGAAGCTATTATTTGACAAATACTGCAAAACGTACACACTTCCGGAGGAAGCTGTTCTGGAAAAAAATATCCACATGTTTTAACCCAGTTACCACGTCTATACATCTCACAATGTGGGGTTTGAAATGATTATCAGGGTAGCGAGAGAAGTGGAGAGTATTGATTTTCAGCAGCATCCCCAAGGGCGGGAAAGTGAAGCCAAACAAAACGGCGGTAGTCCTTTATTTATTCTGAAAGATTTAATGTAAAAAATGTTGATTCTTACGTTATAAAATTGATGAATGAACGATCGAAAAGAATTTTTGTTAATGAACTTGGGAATTATGTAAACTCTAAGAGACAATGTACACCTAGAGGATAACTAAATTTTTTGATTGCTCATATGGTGGCGCTAATATCAACAGGCTTGTGTATGATGTTGCCCCGAGATGACATTAGGTTCTACCTCTACAGTGTGGAAAACAATATGAACTTACCCTAATAATTAGGTGATTTTTAAATCCTATGGAGAACTACTAGAAAGGCTAACTTTGATTTTTATGTCCTACCAATTGACGAAATTTATTTGCTCTTTCGATGACATCCGGTTTTATTATCATGAAATGAAACCAAAGAACACAATGAAAACAATCGTGGAATCAGAATGATGGCGATATATGTTGCAAGTATGAAAAATATCGCAATGTTGTTGCAAATTGGGTTGAAAAAACCAGAAACAAAAATAAATTTAGATTTTGAAGGGTGGTTAGTTAAATTTCATTCGAATAAACCCAAAATGCCAATGAAAGATTGTGAAAGGGGCCGTATTGAAATTCTGATGATGGTTGGTTACGGAGATCGTCATATATCTACTTGCCAAGTACGTGAACTTTTCAACCAAAGGTAGATGACAATATACTGTTTGATGTTTTTCTCAGTTGTTAAAGTCAGTCAGAAACTACCACTTGCTTGAGATAAAAGTCATATGTCCATGCAATATAATTGGCACAGACAAAAATTCAATTCTAACAAAATCATCCTCGTACTAGAATTGAATGATAATGAATCCGACCAAAGATCAAATTGTGATCGAGATGATAACGTCTCAGATATTTCAATTTTGGATAAACAAACTTTTCACCTCAAACTTTCCTTGAACAGACAACATTGCAGATATTGATCAAAAGAAAATTCACATTGGATCGAAGAAGTTTACAGTCAATCACCTTAAATACACTGTCCGGCAGGGCATATAGAAATACAGTGTGATTGGACTATTTTTCTTCGATGAAACCCTTTTGAAGTTTTTGCGGTTTGAACTTTAGAGACCCTTCATCATCATCATAATAATCCTGATATACCTCGTCCAGAAATATGTAGCTCTGCCTCAAGGCAACAAATGTCATAGATGGCAAGAGAAGTGAACTGACAGAGATCTCATCTTGAATTCGGGGTGACTTTGTGCCTGCAGAGGTGAGATTGTGCCACTGTGTTTTTTCAAGGTTATTTGAATTTAGCGCTTCTCATGAATCTTCACCACACCAACTACATATATTCATGATTAGCATACTTGTTGAGCCATCTGGTGGCACTGATTCGAACTAGCCAACCTCCACCGTTGAATCGGCAGTTGCTCTTGAATGAAGTTCGATATTTTCACGATTATTCCCGACAAGTCTGGTGTAGCAAGATAACCCCGACATAGCATGGCTCAAACTAAAAGAAAACATATACAAGGGTGCCACAGAGGCCTTGGTAACCCGCACGGTATCACAGAACGGCAAATCTAATAATTAACCCTGGTTCACCACTGAAGTCAAAAACATTACAAAGGAAAAAAAACAAATATATCTAGAATATAAGAACCGTCCGACACCAGAGAACCGAAATAGATACATAGAAATAAGAAATAGGGTGAATAACAGAGTTCGGGAAATTAAAGAAGAATACTGTAAGAGATTTAGTGCTGAAATGGAAGCGGATATATACGGAGCGCAAAAACGAATTTGGAAATTATTAAGGGGTATAAAAAAGGACACCAATGAAACTATACAACTGAAAACAATCACAAACGATACATGGGAAAAATACTTCAAAAATCTTTACACCGAATCAGAATATGAAGAAGAACCCCCAGAAGAAGACTTAGAAAACGACATTATAAATGAACCGGTAACAATCAAGAAAGAGCAAGTAGCTATGGCAATGAGTAAACTTAAAAATAGGAAAGCTCCAAATGAAGATAAGATAACAAATGAGATAATCAAATATGGCGGAGAAGCCATGAGAGAAGAGTACACAAAACTGTTTAACATCATAATTCAACACGGAAAAATACCAGAAGAATGGAAAAGAAGTGTAACAGTGCCTATCTTTAAAAGAGGAGACAAAACAAATCCTGTCAACTATAGCGGAATAACCTTATTAAGCACCTCTTTGAAACTGCTTACAAAGATTCTTGCCGATGACATAACGTCAACAATGCCAATCAGCGAAGAGCAACAAGGCTTTCGAAAAAACCGGTCCACGGTCGATGCACTATTTATAACGAGGCAATTAGTAGAAAGCTCTCTTGAATATAACACTCCAGCATATCTTTGTTTCATAGACTTAACGAAGGCCTTCGACAGAGTCCAACTGAAGGATGTAATCAAGATACTGGAAAACAAAGAGGTACCCAAAAAATATATAAGACTCATAAAAGATCTGAACACTAATACAACAACGCAAATACGAACAAACCACACCCTAACGCAGCATTTCGGAACAACGTCGGGCATCCGCCAAGGAGATAGTCTTAGCCCTCTACTATTTAATACTGTTATGGACCAACTTGTAGAGACCGTTAAAAACTTGGGACTAGTATACCGCATGGGAACCTACAAAATTAACTTCTTATGCTATGCCGATGACGCCGTACTAATTGCAGAATCAGAAGACGACCTACAAAGAATGTTATACGTCTTTAGCAAACGCGCAAAAAATTTCAATATGGAAATCTCAACAAGTAAGACAAAATACATGACCATAGCTAAGGAACCTCTGCGCTGCAAGTTAACAATAGACAACGCCACTATAGACCAAGTCATGTCATTCGAATATTTAGGGTGCAAAATAACAAGCACAGGATACCTTGAAGATGAAGTGAGGAGACAAGTGAACAAAGCAGCTGCAGTATCGGGACATCTTAAACAACCAATTTGGAGAAATAAACACCTCAGTATACCATGCAAATCCAGAATCTACAAAACATGTGTGAGACCAATTATGACATACGGGGCAGAAACAAGAGCGGAAACGTCGGTAACAAAGAGGATACTAAGAACAACAGAAATGAAAACGCTAAGAACTATAACCGGTTACACATTGAATGACAGACAAAGAAATACCGACATAAGGGAAAAATGTGAAACAGACGATATTGTAAGATGGGTAAGAAAAAGAAGAAGAGAATGAAACCAGCATGTAAACAGAATGACCACAGATAGAATAGCCAAAATCGTATATAACAACATACCACACGGAAGAAGACCCGTTGGACGACCACCAAAACGATGGCGGGACAGTTGGCAATCAACTTCACAAGAACTGCTGCAGGGAAACCGGAACTGAACAGGCGCTACGCCTTCTACACGGTGAAGAAGAAGAAGAAGTCTGGTGTAACGAGAGAGTAATACAGGTTAGTACTATGAACTACATATTCATTTACTTTCATCATACCTCAACAGCGATTCAATACCAATTTTTTTTCATAAGTTATGAACATTTTTTGTTAGAAACTTAAATTTGCGGGGGACTTTGTTCCACTTGGTGGCACATACGTGAGAAAAGCAGGAACAAGGCTTTATAAAAATTATCGCCCTGAGACACTTGAGCTAATCTTAGATGAGATAAGATAAAAAAAAATGTTCATCCAAAGCACTGCTAAAAAATACGGGATCCACCGAAACATCAGTAATAAATTGAAGCAAAAAGCTCCAAAAAAAATTGGAGGGCAGACTGTTTTTTCTGATGAGGAAGAGTTTGTGATCGTGGTGCATATTGTCAGCCTTTCCAGTGGATAAAACCGAATTGCGATTCATCGTTAAGAGTATCTTAGATAAAAAAGGCAAAACAGATGGAAAATTCAAAAATAATCTTCCTGGAACGGAATGGGCCGATTCTTTCGTTACCAGACATGCACAAGAAATTTCAAATCGAACCGCGAGAAATATAACTTACAACAGGGCTTCAATTGATACGGAAGTTGTAAATCTGTTTTTCGATAACTTAGAAAAAGAACTCCAGCATCGGATATATGTAATTACGACGAAACATGTCTTGTTGATGACCCAGGAATTTCCAAAGTGCTCGTCAAACGAGGCTGTAAGTACCCTGAAAATATACAGATTTCTTCTAAATCCAGTACGTCTATAATGATGTGTGGAAGTGCAGGTGGTGAATTGGCACCAGTCTACGTCATCTATAAAGCTGAGAAGATGTGGGAAAGTTGGACCGAAAACGATCCAAAAAAAAACCACTACAACAGAACCAAATCAGGATGGCTCGACTTTCAATATTTCGAAGGTTTATTTATCAGCCAAATGCTGCCAATTTTGAAGAAACAAGAAGGAAAAAAATTCTGATTAGTGATAACTCAAGTTCTCATATTAATAGTGAAGTTATTGATCTTTGCCATGAAAATAACATTTCCTTCAATGCTCTGCCGCCTAACGTCACCCACCTGTTACAACCATTAGACGTTACATTTTTTAGACCTATGAAAATTGCTTGGCGTAAGGTACTGAACGAATGGGAAGAAAATATTCGCAATAGCCCCTAAGGATAAATTTCCAGAACTTTTGAGAAAACTCTTGTTTGCTCTGAAGAAAAATGCAGGAGACAATCTCAAGGCTGGTTTTCGCAAATGTGGTGTGGTTCCTTCAAACAGACAGGAAGTTTGCATACTATCAAAGATCTACCCGAAGTGAAATATTTATAGAAAATCTATACGCAAAGAGGCAGCTCAACGAGAACTTACAACAGAAGAAGAAAAGTTAACTTCTTCTGGACAGACAAATAATGAGCCACCTAATATTAATCTGATAGGGGAATGTGATAGCGACGATGAAAGCATAGGGCATATCTCTCATACAGAAAGCGATGACAGTCCTTATCATTTCCCCCAATTAAGCGACGCCTCTGACACAGATATGCCACCTATCAAGACTAATGTACAAAAAAATGAAGTGAGTTCTGGTGATTACGTTGTCGTCACATACGAAAACCACCTGTACCCCGGCCAGGTGATAGAAACAGCAGATGATGCAGTTCTGGTATCAGCAATGGAGAAGTAGGGAGGAAACTGGAAGTGACCAGAAAAAGCAGACTGAATTTGGTATAGCTATGAGGATATGAAAAAAAATTGATGAACCAGTTCGCATACCAAAAAAGAAAATCTTCACAGGTCCGGAATTATCTTAATTAATCCATCATTAGCTATTTCATGCTCAATTAACTCCAAGTCTTGTGAAATATAAATTCAACATTTTTGTAATGAGTTTTATCAAAAATAATTTTTTTTCATACTGTAACCATGTCCACTACGGTATCTAACCATAGATCGCTCTAGGCCCCTTCGAATAAGCGAGTTACCGTGTGAACCACGCTTCCCTAATCACAGATCGCCTAGTAGGCCCTTCAACAGGGCATGTACAGAACGTACTGTGGGCATACCTGGACCGAGGGTTTAAATATCCGTGTATTTCAGAGACTCCCGGGGGACAGATTCGAGAAAAGGAAACTACAAGCAGCACTCAACAAGATCATCAGGACAGCGACAAACGCCCCATGGTACATAAGCAACGACCAACTGAGGAAGGAAATGGACATCAACACGCTGGAAGAAATCATCACATAACTAACGACGAAGACAACCGACCAGATGGAACCCACAAAAACAAGGAGATCAACCAAATAATGGAACTACAACCGAGGGCAACAGGAAAGAGGACATCCCTAGTATAATGGAAGAGAAAACAACAGACCAGCATAGATGCTTCACAACATAAAAGAAGGAGGATAACCAACCAGTAGAACCCCAGGACAAACCAAGGAGATGTAAAACAAGCGAGATGAAGAGGAAAAAGGATAGAAATTCGACCCTCACCAAAATTCAAGGATCTACGCGAGACTCCCGGCACTTTCTCTTCAACGACCTCTTCGAATACACACTTTCTCAGAAAATTGAGACGTGTTTTTTTATTTCATTTTAATTCTACGTTTACAAAGAGCGTTTGTGTTAACCATCAGTGTTTCCTTCGTGTGTGTGACCCCATCCCGGTAGCAATACCATCTAAAAAGTTTTACTGAGTTCTCTTATCTTTATTCATCTGAAAGATGAGCGCGAGAATGTACCACTGAGCTCTCTTTATGAATAATGCATAGTCACCCCAGATCCTGGGGTGAAATTGTGCCACAAAAATAAATTTTTTTTTCGAAAAGTGAAAATTTTTCGATGTTTTCATATGTTCTGATGCATGTGGGAACAATGTAGCCATATTTATTGAGTTATGAATTTGAATTTTTGCCAGACATATTCTCGTAATATCATGAACACTCAAAAAAGTGGCACAAAATCACCTCGTTTTACGGTACTAACAAATACTTAATCTGAAATGCCCCAAAAGAACATAAATACAAAATATCCCACCAGAAATGATAGGGAATGTTCATGAAGAATTCGTTTCCAGACTTACTTGACCATTGCCAAAATGAAATTATTGATCGCCATTTCAGAATAAGAAGAAGAAAGTTCTTCATTGGGATTATATTTTTGGGAAATTTGAAAATCAAACGGTTTAAACACAAATATAGGAAGGAATACAATGAAAACTTTTTTCTCGTATATATCATACGCTATATATTCCCATAAAAATGTTATGTTATATTTTCTATAGGTGCAAAAGTGTATAACGGCATCACACTGTTTGCCTGATTCGATGAAAGTAAAGTTATTAAAATGAATTCATTCTGATGAATCGACTACGAAATTTTATTTAATATATTTCTTACAGTACAGGGTAGGCGTTTTTGAAATGAGAATAACTCAGTTGTTTGTCAACACAGAACATTTTTAATTAGTGAAATGAAAGCTTGAATGTTTCCATTTAGTGTAGAAAAAGTGAAAAGAATCATATTCTGAAAATGATATTAGGCAGATGTTTCGCAATAGAGTGCTGTAGTCGATTCTCAGAATTCTGCATCACCGCTCTAACAAATCGTTGTCGGTTGCCCTAACTTCTCTTGTGATGGCTTCTTTCAACTCTTGCAGATTTCGAGGTTTGTCGACGTAGACCTTAGCCTTTAGGTTTCCCCACAAAAAAAATAATCACAATCTGGGAACGAAGGGGCCACGGCACATCACGAAAACGAGAGGTTACATGACCAGGAAAGATGCGTGTACAAGTTTCATTGAGGCTCTGGCTGTATGTGCCGTGGCACCATCCTGTTGGAACCAAACATTTCTTTTGTTCATTCTGGGATAAAAAAGTTCTCCAGCATGAATGGTTACCTTTCTATCATCCTCAAAAACACGGTCCAATCACTTCAAGAAAGCTCATAGTGCACGAAATGGTGACTTTTCCACTATGAAGTGGTAATTGATGCAGTTCGCGGAGGTTTTCTGCTGCCCAATATCGGCAGTATTGTTTATTAACCTCATCACTCATCATTATCATTGATTCATTTTCATCAGCGATAATCATTTGCATTCTCTCGGCAAACTGCTGGCGTTGTGCAAAATCTTCTTCATTCAGATGCTGGACAACCATGACCTTATAGGGGTGAAGGCGGAGTTCTTGGTGTAAAATTCTGCGAACAGTTCGACTTCTCATTTGAAGTCCTGCAGCTGATGCAGTCGTTCTGAAATTCTATACCCATCGGATGATTGTGCCACGTTTCGGAACTGAAGCGTTACGAGCAATGTTGAAGCTCTAGCGAAAGCGCCGCTGCACGACAATGACAGACCCTCCCGATTTCAAATACCCTTTAACTGCAAACGCATGGAGCTCTCTTGTCCAGATAATCATTCTGAACTGAATGGTAACTCCTCCTGAGTCGAATGACCTCAGTCGCTCCTACTACGTACTACGTACTACGTGTGTACCACCCGTTCTGAAAACGCCCTTCCATTACGCCCCACCCTGTATATGCCACTAGCTGAGTTCATGTGGAGAAGGTGTGGGAATATATCTTACTCAAGCTACTGTTAATCTATCCCATCACGTTTGATTGATGACTAAAATGTGGAAAAACCGTCAAGCTGTTGATGATACTCTTAGAATTGAAAAATGAACTAATTCAATATAAATTCAATTACGCAATGAAAATTGAGCGCCTTTTAGGAAGATATGCCATTACAACCGAGCCAGCTGGAAGGAGCTGCGCTAGTTTTTCTCGCCTTTTCTTCTCAATGATGTCTGTTTTTCAGATCTGAAGTTATTCTTGCAGGCATTTTTTATTTTTTTGGTTTTTGGCAGGAATTTCAATCAGTCTGTGAGTAATAATGACAGCTATTTGAAATAAAAATGAATATACATAATTAATAATAATTCATTCAAAAATTTGTTGACATTCCCAATGTAATATATCTATTATTACATTGGTACTACAATTACAAAAAACAAAATTATACACCACAATATTTCACTTTTTCTTTCTTATGTATACTATATGACACCTAAGTGAAGAATCACTTGTATGTGTCAAGAATTCAAATTTCAGTGATAATATTGAAATACATACGAAAATTTTGAAAAGGAAAACACAGAAAAAATTAATTAGCCTTTTACATCCAATGTACTACTAACTATAGACAGAGTTATTTCCCAATTTTAGCAAAATCAAAAATATATTCCTTGCATTTTCTGATGGAAACCTTAGGAGCCACATCATCAAGAAATTTCAGGTTGATATCTTTGTGATTCAAGGGAATCTTCAATTGATTATCAATTTTCATGCTTGTACTATATTCATGCTCAATGTAGTTTTTCCTACTCTCGTGAAGATATGAGCAAATTGTGGTCATATATATAATAAGAACATCACCTGTCTCGACAGTGAATAGCAAGTTAGAAGAGAAAGTTTTATTTTTACGATAGATAATTCTGAGGATGTATTTCTGTTTTATGTTCAGTTAATACAAGCTATTACTGTACGTGCCACACCATGCTAAAATACGTACCTAATCAACGATTCAACTAATGCGCCATACACAATGATCAAAGTTTTAGTGGAAAGAAACTCTCTGAGAACGTAAAATCTATAAATGAAGCCTCGAAGCTTGCCTGAAAGATAATCGATATGTGGATTCCATTTGAGGAATTGATTCACCATAACACCCAGATATTTAATGCTCTGCACCTCATCAATTCGATCACTCCCTATAGAAATATGTGTAAAATCTGGTTGGTTAGCCATTGTTAGAGAAAATGTCATATATTTCGTTTTTCACATATTCAGTGAAAGCTTATAAGTCTCCAGCCAATTTTCAACCATAACCATGCTATCCACCACCGCATCACTGGTAGCCTGCCAAGTACCTCCACTGAAAATCAGTGTAGTGCCATCTGCATAAGAGATAGTTGTGCCACCAGTTTTCAATTTTAAAAGAGAATTAATATACACAACAAATAAAATTGGACCCAGAACAGTACCTTGGGGAACTCCGATGTTAATTTTACGCCTCATACTCATTGATTCATTTATTTTTACAGATTGGTATCTATCACTCGAATAGCTTTTCAGCAAATTCATGCCCTGATGCCATTTTGTTCGAGCACCTTGAGAAGTTCTGGATGCGGAACTGTGTCAAAGGCCTTGGCCAGATCTAAAAATACAGCAATAAACTTTTTACTAGAGTTAAGATGGTGTACTATTTCCCATTTGAGTCTATATTGCATCTCTAGTTCCATGTATGATATGAACAATTGATGAAACGAAAACCTACTTCACTGAAAGAGTTGGAAATAGACTCTTGGAGCAGGACAGTATAACTCGTCAGTTCGGGTCTATGGTGAAGGCAAACAGCAACAACTTTTGCAAGTCATCCTTACAACATTCCATTAAAGATGAAGGCCTGTTCTTCAACAGCAGAACTGTGAGAAACTAGTGGATCTTGATGAAATACCAGCAACTGCTTTGAAGAAATGTGATCCTGAGTTAGTACCTGTTCATAATAGTCTGTTTCAGATTTCGTATGAGAGCTAGACGATTCCGAGTGTTTGAAAGTTGCGAGAGTACCACCGATTCCAAAGGAAGGAAAGAAATGTCTATTCAAAAATTAATGTCCAATTGAAATATTGCTGATCATGTCGAAAGTCATGGAAAGAGTGATAAATGATAAGCTCATACAATATCTTGAATTGCAGGGTATCATCAGTGATCGACAATACGTTTAGCTGGTGAATTCCTTGTGTACGTCACGGATTGGTAGCCATCAACAATCGAAAAGCATAGCGAATCAAGAGTAATTGCTCTCGATATTACAAAGGACTTCGACAGGGTTTGGCACACAGCCTGGATGAATAAACTAATCCTTTATGGATTTCCCGAAAAATTGCGTGGTTCGCTTAGTAGCTTCTTCTTCAGTAGATCGATTCAGGTGGCGGTTGATGGTATTCCAGGAATCTATGCTCTCGCCAACTCTTACAACTCTGCTGCAGATCAATGATCTATTCCACTTCACCGAAAACAAAATATTTGGGTTTGCGGCAACTGTACCCTGGGATTCTCATTCTCTAAACAGCATCCTATAACTGCAAAGGAGCCAAACTGATAGAGAAACTAACAGCGCATGTCCCTGAATTCAGACTTGGAGAATATATCAGAGTTAGGCCGGTTGAACTTGGTCAATCTTGACGCGAACAAGATGCAATCAACAACGTTACCCAGAAAATTTATTGCTGGAGAATCTTCTTTAGTCATGCAAGGACATCGAATATCATTTACTCGGCATTACATTCAACACCCGAGGTTGCTGGCATGATCATGTGTCATTGCCAAATCTGGTCCTGCTGAACTAAGTTCTCTTCTTAGGACTGAGCAGTACTTCACCCCATCACAGATGATGCTTTTTTACAATGTACAGGTGCGACTTGGTCTTGAATATTGTTGCCATGAGCTGGGCTTCACACCCATTACATCTATTGGATGGAGATAACCAGTGTTCTCCAGCCTCACGCTGAAAGGCGATAGGTTCCTGATCTATTCCTCTTTTACTAGTACTTTAATGGTGAATGCTCTGAAGAACTTGAAGGCTTTATTCCGGAAGGAATCCAGTTCTGAAAAACCAGACTCGTGAAGAAAATCTCACCAGGGATGGTCCAGCTATCAACGCCAGTACCTCTCTTTATGAACATGCTTTTGTTTACAAGGCTAGAGTGCTATGGAACTCGCTTCTTCAGCATATTAATGATATGATACTAATATGTCAATAAAAATTAAAGGTATAGGTTAAAATCGATCTTATCTGTCTTGGTGATCGAGCCCTATGATGAAAGGTTGGTACTACCTGAAACAATAGCGCATTCGATGTTTCTGGTGCCATCTATTCGTTAGTCCCGAGATAATTTGACCCATGTATCCTAATCTTAATAGTAATATAGATAATCCACAGTTCAGAAATTTAAAATAAAAATTCCTAATTGCTTGTATATTCAATATATAATCGATATTATATAGGGATATCCACCGGGACCGTCCGTTAAAAACTTTTTGAGTTCCAATTACAATATCAAGCTGAAATTTTATACCCGGCCATAACTACCGATTTGCAATTGAAGTGAAATATTTTCGAAGTGATACCATTTCCGGTTATACTGGAAGTGGGTCATCCCTTTGTTATTTCAAATGGCAATCTACCTTTTTTATTATACATCTAGAACCGACATTTGAGCAAGGCATAAAATACCCAAGTTGTTGTCGCTTATCTGTCAAAACTTTTGACAGATTTAATTATTTATGTTATAAAGTCGATTTTCGAGGAACATTTAAAAAATTGTAGATCGTAGATCTTTTGCACTACAGACACAATTTTTGCTTGGGTGGATAGATGAAGGATCAAGGAATTTTTGGATCAGTCTACATATGTCAAATGTTTATTGCGTTGTTTTGTATGATTTTTTCAATTTGGCCTTTTTCAAAGAGCAATAACTCAATTTTTTCAAATGGCACATGCTAATTTTTATATCTCCAGCAGATGAAGCGTCAAATTTCAGATGGAATTGTATCAGCATGTACTATACCCATCTCTTATAGTTCCGAAATAATTTGGGAATATATTGAATTATGATGATTTTGCAAGAACTAACAAAGAATGCTTTGCAATATTTGAATCAAGAAGCTGAACTGTCAACGCTCACCTGACAGGTGCCTAAAATTAATGTACTTGTCACTTCGTTCATTCAAATTTGATATTTCAACAAGAATTGTTGGTAATTTGAAGTGAAAATTTTTGAAAAACACCAGATTGATAATGAAATGGCTTATCATTCAAACGAGGATATGTTTAATCCCTTTTTAATTCATGGCGAATGTCAAAAAGTGGTGGATAGAACTTGCAGGCAATTCAATAACCAATTTCCAAATTAGGTTCCTATGAGTAAAATAAAATTTCGAAGGATTAGAAGCAATTTTCAGCAATTTGGAGGAACAGAATACATAGAAACTAGAAGAAAACCAATTCTCGAGGACGACGACAATTAAATTAATACGCTAGCGTATTTTCGTGCCAATCCACATGCGTCCATTAAGTCAGCATCAATGGATATTGGATTGAGTTATACTTCCATTCAAATGATCCTTAAGAAACATAACATGCACCCGTATTCTTTTATCAGACTACAAAAATTGAAACCAACTGACCTTCCCAAACGGCTAAATTTCTGTGAAAATTTATTAATTTGGCTTCAAGAAGTTGAGACAATTCTGCAAAAAATTATATGGTCTGATGAAGCCAAGTTCAAACCAACAGGAGAATCGACATTTTTTGGCCACAGAAAATCCACATTTCATTGAAGTTATTGATTTCCAAAATAAACTCAGCGTGAACGTTTTAGAAATTTTAATGAATGATTTGTTGGCTTATCACATTTATGAGGAAAATCTTAATGGACAAGGATACCTGGAAATTTTGAGAGGTACATAACAAATTTTTTAGATGGATTACCCCTTAACATTCTGAGGGATTGCTATTACCAAATGGATGGTGCACCAGCTCATAAAACACGAGCTGTAGATCGGCAGCTAAAAGAAATGTTCGAGGATAGATGGTGCGGTAATCAAGGACCAAATTTATGGCCTCCGCGTTCTCCGGACCTGACGCCCCTTGGTTTTTTTTTTATGGGGCAAAATCAAGAGTGAAGTGTATCTTATACCTGTAAGAAGTGAAGTAGAGTTACTAGAGTGCATTCATAATGCTTTTCGTAATATTGATCCTGAGGAAACTAGGAGGGTAATTCATCATGTTCGAATACGAGCTGTCAAGTGTATCGAGCAAAATGGGGCTCATATTGAACATTTATTCAGTTCGTAAATTAGTTTTCTCCTATGATGTTTGCTATCATTTATTCGTATTAATGTAATTATCTTCGATGATTGGTTTTCGCTAAGTTCCTACAATTTTTATTCATCCGAATTGTAGAAAATTGCTTTTGATGCTTCGACATTTTATTTTACTCATAGACGGTAAATTTGGAAATTGGTTATTTAATTGCCTGCAATTTTTACCCACTACTTTTTGTTCAGTTCAGCTACTTGATTGAAATATTTCAAAGCATTCTCTGTTAGTTCTTGCAAAATCATCAAAATTCAATATATTCCCAAATTATTTCGGAATTATAAGATATGGGTATAGTACATGCTAATACAATTCCATCTGAAATTTGACGCTTCATCTGATGGCGATATAAAAATTGGCACGTGCATTTTGAAAAAATTGAGTTATTGCTGTTTGAAAAAGGCCAAATTGAAAAAATCATACAAAACAACGCAGTAAACATTTGACATGCAAAAATTGTGTCTGTAGTGCAAAAGATCTACGAGCTACAATTTTTTCTAATGTTCCTCAAAAATCGAGTTTATAACAAAAATAATTACTTGGGTATTTTATGCCTTGCTCAAATGTCGGTTCTAGAAGTATAATAAAAAAGGTAGATTGCCATTTGAAATAATAAAGTGATGACCCATTTCCGGTATAACCGGAAATGGTATCACTTCGAAAATATTTCACTCCAATTGGAAATCGCTAGCTTGATGTTGTAATTGGAACTTAAAAAGTTTTCAACGGACGGTCCCGGTGAATATCCCTGTATGTTATGTAATTTGAATATACTTCGAGGACAAACAAGTGCATCGCACTTAGTTATTTTCTAATCTCATGAAAGAAGTATATATTATTGCAAATATTTTAAATTATAGCGTAATTAATCATTTTTTTCAATAAAAATTATTTTTGTGAAACATAAGTACCTCTATGCTATGTAATATTAGACTGGGATTCACAATTGAACTTGCATTACGCCATATACGGCGGAGCGTTCACGCTTCTACTTAAATAACTTATAGGTTAGGTTAGATAGATAGGAATATAAGGTTAGATTTCATTAATCGTATGAAAAAAGACCTAAGACACAAATTGACGACTACTTAATGCCCTTCCACTTTCATAATAGATACCATTCAAGGCATGGAAAGAAAGATATTCGTAAAAAATTGATTTATTAACGCTTTCCTACAGTATTCTTGAACGCGCACACTTCATTACAAGTGACTTTTGACACAACAATTAGAATGTCAAAACCGCTACATCTTCAGAGCGTTCAACATCTTAGACATTCGCACCCCAGTCGATTTTCCATTTGTATTTGAGATTGAATAGATGACTAATTGTCGTTAGTTGTCAGAGTTGATAAACTGAACGTGAGCCTTATATGGGTCCACAATGACGAGATTTAGGTTCTATGTTTTACGTAAATTTGGCAACATTGGATAGTACGAGGTCTGAAGGTGCACCACCGCACTTCAGCATGGAAGCTAGAGAATATCTGAATATGACATTCAATAACCGTGGATAGGGCGTGGTGAATATATGGGTCCTCCATGACGAGATTTAGGTTCTATGTTTTACGTAAATTTGGCAACATTGGATAGTACGAGGTCTGAAGGTGATAATTCCAGGACTAACGTATTCCTTTTCCGATCAGACTTCGAGAGAATAAGTAACTTTTCTGATTTTAATGACTTTGAAAGTATTTAAACTCATATATATATATATATATATATATATATATATATATATATATATATATATATATATATATATATATATATATATATAGAGTTGGGATGATGAGAAAATCTTTATCCTGAAATTCAAAATTTAAACATCTTGGGAAAGTAGAATACCCGGATTTAGCAGACTACCAGAAGTAAGATAGCCGGAAGGAAAGTGTAATCGGAATAAGAAGTATTTAGATACCAAGGAACTTGGAGATATAGGTTCTGACTGTAGCAAATTTTTGAGCCATATATATATATATATATATATATATATATATATATATATATATATATATATATATATATATATATATATATATATATATTTTTTGAAAAGAGAGGATTCACAAAAATTTGAATATTTGTATTTACAATAAATGCTTATATCTACAATTTTGATGTGTGTCAGAAAAGACACGAGTGTGAGCTTAGGAAATGTAACAGGGGAACCATACTATCTTGTATATGATTCAATAAACGAGTGGAAAAACCTGAGGAGAAAACTCGTTTCCCTGTCGCTATTGCACTAGCAATAGCTTGTCTGTTTATGATGTGTTAGTGTCGTGTGTTCATAAAGAGTACCAAAGATTTTTCTGCTTAGCCGCTTCATTCATTCTTGCATTCCATGATTTCCAAAAAGAGGGTGAAAGGAAGGGGGTTTGGGACATACATACATTATACGGTTAGATGACAAGGACAGATAAAATCAATTTCAACTTATTACTTTTTATTTTTCAATTGACTTCAATATCACAATCTCGTAAATTTTATGTGAGCATTTTTTGATCACAAATTGACCTTTTCTTCTTGGTACAAATACTTAAGATTCAATTTGCCCTCTAGAATATTTATCGTAGCATTCACCTCATTGATGTTTATTTGTAAGTTATTGATTTATATTCAGTTAATTTATAAATACTACGAGTGTCATTAAGATCGTGATGATTTTTCCATATTGGAGATGTCAATCAAACGTGGTTACACAAAAGAATAGTACTTTGAGTATGTATATTCCCACACCTTCTCCATATAAGTTTTGCTGGTGGCACATATAATTGAAATTATATTAAATGAAACCTCGTAGCGGATTGATCACAATTAATTCATTTTGATTACTTTCATCTTAATGAATTGAGCGCCTAGGGTAACCCAGTTTTACATTTTTGCAGCTATAGAAAATATGACGTATCGTATTTTTTATGATAATATAAGGCGTGTGATATATCATTGGGAATCGTTCCTTTACTTCTTTCTATATTTCTGTATTGAAATAGCAACCGTTCGATTAGGAAATGCCCCCCCCAAATATGATCCCAATGAAGAACTTATTTATTTATTTATTTTTTTCTTAATTATTATTTTCTTATTTTGAAATGTCTCGAAATAACGACTGTTTTCATTTGACAATGACCAAGTCTAGAAACGAATTCTTTGTGATTATTTCTTTTCGTTTCTGGTGGAATATTTTGTATTTCCGTTTTCCAATATTTCTCGGTACATTCGAATCAATCCCACCTAAAGAAAGCCGGAGGGATTCTATCAGGTGAACTGTCTGGCCATTCAATGACTCCCCGTCGCCTAATCCATTATCCTAGGAACATCAATTCCAAATAATGAAACGTTGAGGTGAAACGTTATTTCATTGTATATCATGTTTTATCAACGGTTTGCATTGTGCAAAATTTGAAAAAATAACGCGGATCGAATGTTGATCAATGTATCATCACTTACCTCATTGAAGAAATCAACCACAACCAACTCTATTCAATTCTGAACTAATTTCTATGGAAAGTTTATTCAAGAAGCCATATAATTGTACGTGATGTAACGCAAGTTCTTTCATTCAATTAGAGTGCTCGATTTCATTTATATTTCTATACTTGAAGGTTGGATGTATCATGGAAAGTTGAAGACAAATCGAAGATTTAACTGTTGTTTTCAACGAATATGGAAAAGTATCAATTGATTTTATGTGGATATAACAGAAACGAATTTGTATCAAAACAAGGTTCGACATAAAGTATAGAGGGTGCTTAAACGAAAACTAAATAGAGGCTATATCTACCACGATATGCATTTATGATCAAAACGCAAAAATAGGTCAATTTTTGTCTTAAGGGGGACATCAGCCCCCTAAGCGGGGGTTGCAATTCTTGAACATTTTGAATAGGAAAGATGGATCGAGTGATGACTCAAAAGAAAGGTGGTATTTTTGTCTACATTGCCTTGAACGAATTTCCATTTTCAATTGAAAACTGTAAGAGATACAGGGTGAGCAACTGAAAGATACGGAAGACTATTTCCCTGCGACTATTCAAGTTTCAGTGAAGTAAAATGGAACAGATCCATGCTGATCAATGGCAGTCATCATCAAGTACCATCCTCATCTCGAATTTCAACCCCTTGAGCAGGGGTGACCACCCTTGAAAATTTGGAAGAGGGTAGATGGGTTGAGTGATACCTCGAAAGAAAGGTATTATCTTTGTCTGCATCCCCGTGAACTATTTTCATCTTTGATTGAAAACTAAAGATACAGATTGAGCTACTGAAAAGTAGCTCACTATCTATCGCCTGAGCGATTCAAGTATTAGTGCAAAAATGGAACAGATTTATTCCAGATCAAAGGCTGTCATCTCTGATCTAAATGAATCTATTCAGTTTTCGTACTAATACTAATGGGACGATAGTCTCTCTATTTTCAGTAGCTCACTCTGTATCTCCTACCAATCAAAATGAAAATTCTTTCACGGAATGCAGACTTCACTCGACCCAAATTTTCAAGGATGTCACCCTGCTCTAGAGGTTGAAATTCGAGATAAGGATGGTACTTTATGATGACTGCCGTTGATCAGCATGGATCTGTTCCATTTTACCTCACTGAAACTTGAATAGTCTCAGGGAAATAATCTTCCCTAACTTTCAGTTGCTCACCCTGTATCTTTTACAGTTTTCAATTAAAAATAGAAATTCGTTCAAGGCAACGTAGACAAAGATACCATCTTTCTTTCGAGTCATCACTCGACTCATCTTTCTTATTCAAAATGATCAAGGATTGCAACCCCCGCTGAGGGGGTTGATATTTCAGGCAAGTATTGTACCCCAAAAGATGCCCCCCTTGAAGCAAAAATTGATCTGTTTTTCGTTTTGATCAGAAATGAATATTTTGGTGGATATAGCCTTAGATAAGTTTTCGTTGAAGCACCCTGTATATCGATTTTGTATATCAACGAGTTCATGAAAAAAATAAGAAAGAAGTAAATGAGAATGTTTTAATTGAAAAGATTGAATTCATGTCAAATCTCTATAACTGTAACTGTTGAAAAAAAAACCACAATATTCTTTGTCAAATTGTATTTAAACAGCACTTTCAAAATTTTCAATATATTTCGGTGTAGTTTGGAGAATCATACCATATAACCTGGGGGCAGTACAATCACAAACGTGAGAGGAGAAGCTCTTCTCCAGTAACTGGCTGTCACGGACATTGATACATTCAACAGAGAGGAAAATATGAAATAACTTCAAATTATTGGACCTTCTGCAAGATCCTTCAGTGGCTTTTCTCTATAAACTAAGATTGAGCCTGAAGCTCTCCCAAATAGACGATTCCACAAAAATCGGAAAGTTGGTGTACATCCTTGTTCTTGGGGTTCACGCAGAAAAAAAGGAACTGATTGTTTTCATGAGGAAACGAACGATACCATCATGTTTAAGACCCATTTTCTTTTGATCGAGACTTGATATGAAAGAATCGGTTAAGTATTTGGGGGTAGTACTGGATTGGATGCTGTTGGGCTCAGTATCTAAAGCTGTAGGGTGCCTTCTATACATGTAGGAGGTCCTTCAGCGATACGTGGGCTTGAAGCGAAGCTGGCACTAGAGAGGCTCAGAGTGAGAAGTGTGGTGGGTGCTCAAAGAATACTACGGCGCTAGGTGCACTGTTGGGTTTGGAGTCAAACCAATGCACGTCATAATAATTACCAAGGCAGTTCCAACTCCTCATAGGCTAACAACGGGAAGCATATTAGTGGTCGGTGCGAGACATACTCTGTTTCCTGAAGATACAACAGAAACCTCCTCCTCTGGATGAACTCCTATAGAAACATGCTGAGATATCACTTCGATGATGAGATCGAAGTAAAAATTGCATCCAGATGAAGGTGTAAGGAGAGGAAGGATTTATTGTACATCTGGTATACGGAAGGCTCGAAGACCAAAGGGGACCCAGGCAGTGTTTACTGCCGGAGAAATAGGAAAGGTTTATACCTCCTATCAGATGAATACACAACAGTTTTCCAGTCGGAGAACATAGCGATACTTGGCTGGCAGAACTGCATAGAATAAATGGGTAGATAATGGTCGGCTCCGACAGTCGGGCTGCTCTGAGAGCTCTGGGCGCACACAGGATTCCTTCTAAGGTGGTCTCGGAGTGCGTTCAAGCACTGGGACAGCTAGCGGATAGATTGCGGATCGATTGGTATGTCTAGGAGCTAAGAGTACTCTAATAGGACTAGGACTCGCAGCCTGTAATTGCATGGGGACATTTGTTGGCTCAAGGTTGTCACTAGTTAATGCAATGCTGGGTACCTCACTTAGTGAAAACTGGACTAAGTTTACACATTAAGATGGTCAAATAGCAATGGGACATATTCATTCATCCATTCAGATATCATCTGAACTTGCTGTGTCCATTGTCTAGTGCAGTACTGATGAGAAGTATTACAGAATTCATCTTTTCCACTGTGTATTCTCATTGAGACTCTGAAGTAATATATTTGTCTGATGTCCATTATCCCTGCTTCTCTGAAAAGATAATCAGAGGCATACCTGTACGGTCTGGTCATCATTATTTTAAGAAATCCTTTCTGCAGCATATCCAGTCCTCTCAAGACTCTCAGTACTGAGTCCCAGCAGGTGATTCCATAAGCAAGTATACTTTCCACGAGGGAATAGTAAATCATCTTCATTAATCTCTGGTCAAGAAATCCTTTCGCTATTTTGAATCTACTTAGGACAAATCTCAGTTTTCTCATCAGTTGGTTGACGTGCAAATGGTATAATTTGAGATGGTTGTCGATGCATACGCCCAGGTAAGTGAACTGCTTCACTGGTAGCAGCTTGAAATAATATTTTTCTACATCTATTTTCAGGTTATCGAAGCAAGGCATCGAGTCAGCGTAGCAGTGGAAAGGTAACTAAAATGTTTTGTCGAAATTAACAGAGAGGAGATTTTTTGAAAACCAAACAACAATGTTTTTCAGATCGACCACCACCAACTCTCTGAGTGACTTCCAGTATTTGTCTCCATAAAAAAGGGACACAAAGAGCCACACGTTCAGGAGTCGATATCAATGTCACACTCCTTGATATAATCCCTACTATAAGTTAACTATTTGGTTTTTGTAGTAGCAATTCCAATTATTAGGTTAGATTGCATCGTATCACAGAAACTAAAGTGTCTGGAAAAATGTCGTCGGTATTTTTGGTTTTTTAAGAAGTAGTTCAGTGCCGCGAAAACCATATCACTATTTCTACTTAACCGAGGAGTCCCAAGGAGTCTACTAAAATGAAGCACTATGTATAGTTTCGCACTCTTTCTGTATTCATTAGTCGTCCCGAAGACCATTCTGGATTCTCAAAGAAGCATTGTTTTTTGGGGTACTCGAATACACTGTTGCTTTTGTCGATTAGAGGAAATGAGATAGAAGATGTTCCAGTTATAGGCATATTCCTTTGACAGATTGAGGATTTCTTTTGAGCGTGGAGAGAGAAAAACAAGAATGAAGCATGGATACAAGCAGAAGGCTGCGGACATACAAAAACTTTAATTGGCATTAAACAACTCAAGAGTTAGTCTGCAAGGCTGCTGCAGTTGAAGAGAGATATCACAAATATAAGAAAGATAGTCCCGAAAGCTCTAATTACTCTTGTATAATTCGCACATTCAATTATATTACAACGGAAACAATTTGGTCCCTTTCTTAGTGGAGCCTCAATTCATGTCAATCTAATATTCTGTTAATGCAATCACAAAACATGTTAACATATTCTTGAGCTCTTAAGAAACTAAAACAACTTCAGTATCATGAAGGTACTTTATTGATTATTTAAGTTTTATGTTATGTGAAAAATAAGTCTGATGAATTCTTCATGACCATTCGGGTTCTTATGTATGCTTAAATTTTATTCATTGGTTCAATTTGAGTATCTTGTTAGAAGGTTTGAACCATTCGGTGTTCAAATTAAGAACAATCTCTGCAAGTTGGGTAATAGTTACAGATCATAGAATGACAATCATCTCTAATCCAATCCGCTGATAGGGAGCTGACAATTTCTAGAATATATCTTGATTTTTATGAGAGAACAGTTTGAAATTCTGAAGCATAAACAGGATTCTGGTATAGGTTCTGGTGCTGATATTAGCAAATGTCACAAGTTTTTATAACTGAGGTTGTTGCCTGCGCCACGTCCAGACCTCGTGTTGTCTCTGCTGACTGAAATATATCAAAAATGGATTATAATTTCCTAAATCACTTTGATTTTGGATAGCTTTATCTCAATTTCAAGGAATTCAAAGGAGTATTTAAAAATAAATTACCCAGTAAGAAGCTTCAGAAGATTCTTCTGTCTCCTCTAATGTTCCAACAAACAGAAGTAATGCTTGCTCAGGTAAAAGTTAAGGCATTGGTGATGTTGATATTTTTTCCATCATTAGGTATTGTTCTGGTGATTTACTATCATTTTAATCTTTCATTTCATCTATAAACATCATATTACAATAATCAAACTGAAATTCTAATCGTTTTCATTGCACAACACCAAAATTAACTCACCTTTTAAGAACTTTAGAAGTATTAACTTAGTTGTAATTGTTGTTTAGCCCTCTTCAGCGGGAGGTGCTGGTTCTGGTTCAGGTTCCGGTTCAGGTTCTGGTTCAGGTGCTTGTGGTTCAGGTTCAGGTTCCGCTGGTGGTGGAGGAGGTGGAGGTGGTGGTGGTTCTTCTCTAGGTTTATCTCCTCCTCCTCCTCCTCCACCTCCACCGCCTCCGCCACCACCTACACTAATTCCTTCGAGACTTGACAGTAATGCCTCACCTATTAGAAAGAAGTACCACAGAGCAAACATGAATGGAGGATGTTTGTAATTATCTAAATCTGTTATTTCATCCATCAGACTCATTTTTGAATAGTTTCACTAAAATTTTAATAATGAAAATGGGAGAAATGTTGAATGTAGCGAATAATTTCGATGCAAAGTCAAATTGATGACAATTCTATGACGTGAGCTATTGAAAATACTCTTATTGCCATAAAGACATCAATAATCTAGTTTCCAGGTTTTGTGAAACGAAAATTTTATGATGATGTATGAATCATCTTAAGTTCTGAAATTTTCTCATTCAACGTTGTGAAGTGGCTACGAAAAGCTTTCAAATGAGAATTTACTCTATCCCATTGCTCCATTCAATTTTGAGGGATTGAAGCCATGCTTTTAGTGATCAAAAAACGTAAAAAAGTGTGCCCCAATAGAAGCAAGAACATGTACAGTATGGGGCCATACTATTACGGATAGTTTCCAGTTTTCTGCTCCGAAGGTTTCTATGAAGAACATTGTATTTTTTAAACAAATAGCTCTTAATAATGGTTACAATCCAAATATTACAATTACTTAACAAACTACGAAAACACAAGGCAAAAAAATTGGTTACCAAAATCTTCAAATCAATACACATATAGTAGCTTCATATACGTTGGGGAAGTTAGCTATAATTTGAAACATTTACTGGAAAAGTCCCATTCACAAATCTTATTCCGAAACAATAATAATCTTTCCAAACACAAAAGAAATGGAAAAGTAAAATAGATAAAGGAAAGAAATCTGGTATATGCAAATTTAGTTGGGATAGTTGTAGTGAGATATGAATAAAAATTTTTCTGAGTACGGGCTTTGTGAACCCATGGTACCCTAGCTTAACCTGGCAGTAGGTATAAAATGCAAATTATCCAATGATGTACAATCTATGGAATAAACGGGTGAATCGACATTGTACCACCATAACCTCTTGTCGCGTTCAAGATTTAGGAAGAGGGTCTTGTTCGGAAAGTGAGTCACAGTCTCCCTCGGTTAGCGATAGGAGCAGCGTGATATCGAGTAGGGATACTGCAATACAAAACCAAATGGGAAATAACAATCAATACCTTCCAACCGACTCTTGATGTTTCAATGGTGGCGCAAGCCATTATGCTTACGACCACGAGAGCCGGACTCTCAAGGAAAAGCATAAAATGGACCCCAGAAATGAATTCACCCATTATGCCATCCTATTACAAGATGACAAACTTGTTTGCGCTCGTAGAAAAATATCTGGAATTGCAGCACATACGAACGGATTTATGTATTTAGCAAGATCAGAACTCAACAGAGCAATTACTGAATTCAGTGGTAGTAACCCAACTTAAGGACCTAAACTACCCAAACTTACGGCGAACAAGAACACCAATATCATCCTAACAAGCATAAACTCAGTGTTTGAAGAAAACACTGATCAGAACACCCTGGAGAAGATTTACCGTCCCCACAACTCTGTTTCGAACTGAGCCAAAAAGCGCCAGAAAACCACCGTAGCAAAAACGAATGGGAAGTTTATTGATAATATTTGAGCTGAAATTTGTCACCTCACAGAATTCCTGAGAAACGAAAAACCCTCAAGGCGCTTGAAATCACATATACCCAAAATTCATAGAAAAATTGGTACGAACACAAAACATCCTGTTCACAAACAGTGTATATGGACATTTTGAAGCAGAAAGTCCAAATAAACACAAAGAGGCTCTCAAGATACATCAAGTGTACTGAAAGGAAACACCTAAACCAAAGATTTCCTCAAAGCCCGACCAGTTTTCATTAGGGAAATAACAAAACTGATAACAACAATAACAGTGAAGTACCTGAAGCAGAGTGCTTGATCGATTATTGGTCATCGTGATGGTCGAACCCCAAAGAACATAATGAAGATTCTGAATGGATCAAGAATGAAAAACATCGCCTTGATTTCAAACATATGGACTTCAAAGGAATAACGGAGGAAGAAATCGCAACCGTAGTTAGAGTGACTAACAGTTGGAAGGCCACAAGTATAGATAATATCCACAACTTCTGATACAAGAAGTTTAATAAGCTCCATGGAGCCCTAGCGAAACAGCTGACTTATGTTCTTCAATATCCCAGGAAAACAACCACTTTCCTAACACAAGGCTGAACATATATGCTACCTGAGAGAACACAAGATCCATCTCAGTATAGGTCAATCACTTGTCTGACAACGCTCTACAAAATACTCACCTCATGTATATCCAATCGAATATACCAACACCTTGATGACAACAAAATATTAGCAGAGGAACAGAAGGAAACACCAAAGGTGCAAGGAACAACTCATCATCGATTCTGGTATAATAAAACAGGCACACGGGGAGCATCGGAATGTTTATTCAGCTTTTCTCGATTATCTGAAGGCATTCGATAGTACCGCCTATTCTTGGTTTGTCGAAGTATTACAGATATACCATACGAAATCCAGTGGTCCGTCCAGTCATTCTTAACATGACACACTGGAGCACGTCTCTGCAGGTCTACATGAACAATAAGTCAATTAAAACCGACGAGATACCCATACGTCGTGGAATTTTTCAAGGAGACTGTTTGAGTCCACTATGATTCTGTTTAGATATTAGCCCATTGTCTTCAATGCTCAATAGAACAGGATACTGAAATAGGATAAAAACAGATAGGAACTATCATACAACCTTCCACGTGCTCTATATGGATTACATTAAATTATATGCTTCGAACAGGAAGCAATTGGATGATCTACTGAAACCTGTCAGTATGTTCTCGGCAGCTGTTCATATGAAATTTCGGGATTGAAAAATGTAAGACCCTGAACATTCAAAGAGGGAAAGTCACAGATGGTAAAACACAACTTCCAAACGGTGATATTATACGGTGTATGAGGGATGGTGAAACGTACAAATATCTAGGATACCAACAAGCCAGATTGCTAGATCAAAAACAGTCAAAGGTGAAGATTCGTTCAGAGTACACTCAGCGTCTGCAGACTGTGCTGAAGTCAATGCTGAACTCGCGGAATCTAGTCAAAGCAATTAACACCTACACCATCCTAGTGTTGCTTTACTCATTTGGAATAATCAGATGTACTAAGACAGAACTGGATGATATACAAAGGCAGATCCGAACGATGCTGACAAAGTACAACAATCACCATCCATCATCTGTTTCTAGAAGACGTAGTTGCTTGCGTCTTCCTCGCGTTGAAGCTCTATAGGTTCAACTGACTCCACTCAGAAATCCTTTGTAAGTCAGAGTTTAAGTTATTAATGTTGACATCCCAGACGCTGAGATTCCGAAGCTGCAATCGGCCGCAGACTACTGAAAACGAAACCAGGGTACAATCGTTTGCAAAACCGAAGATCTTGTTCTCTATAGATGACAGAAGATCGTTTATCTGTAACAGAAACAAGGTTGGTGAAAGAATGTATCCCTCAGGTACTCATGCTTGGAACTGGAAACTATCAGATGTTATACCATCGACCACAACTTGTATTGACCTATCTGAAAGAAAGCTACTCATCCAACCCCAAAATTTTTCGGGAAGCCCATATGCATGCCAAACCCTATTGAGGGCTATAGAGATGTCGAGGGCTGTTGCTCTAGATTCCCCATGCTTTTACATCGTTGATGTATAAACATGAGTGACGTAGGCGAGCAGATCTCTTATCGATCTTTGCCTGCGAAAACCATACTGACGGTCGTTAATAATTCCCTGCAACTCAAGATATTTGATGAGTTCATCATTTATGACTCTCTCCATCACTTTGGACATAATGGGAAGAAGTGCAACAGGGCGGTTGGACTTCTTTCCTTTCTTTGAGATCGGTTGAATTCTCGCTATTTTCCAGCTGCTTGGAAAAGTCTGGCTTTGATAAGAAATCTGAAATGGTTAGTTCGGGTGCACACTTTGTCAGGACGATTAGCGGTATTTCGTCTAGACCAACTGCCTTCTTGTAGTACAGCTGCTAGAGAGCCTGTCTCACAGTGCGGACTCTAAACTTTATTTCTGCCATCGAAGGATTTGAAGGTGGAATGTTCGGTGGTATTGCGTTAGATGAATCTAGCACAGAGTTCTTCGAGGACAAGATAGCAAAGATATCGGCTTTCTTTTCCGGAGATGATGCTATTCTTTCGTTTCCTCTAACAAGAAACGTCCTTAATACTGTGTATTTCTCGCTTATTGGATCATCTTTTAGTCATAGCGTTGTTGAGTTTGTTTGTTTTCGAAACATGCTTTAGTTTTCAGACCGCAGAGAAAGGCAGTTAGTGCACTGGGTGATCTGGGATACAGAAATTGTTGCAGGGTTATTTTTAAAGATCAAATTGACTCTTCCAATTCTCTATATTTTTGAATGTTTTGTGTTTATCTACAACAATACTGGTTTGTTCGAATTTGATTCTGATTTCCACTCTTATGACTCTAGATATAGCAAACTATTGAAACAGGACTTTCTCAAACAGAGTAGATCGCAGAATAATTTCAATTTCTATGCCATCAGCCTTTATAATAAAATTTTTTATATTTCTGAAATGTCTCAAACCAAAGAAGACTGCAGTTATAAGTATTCAAATCGAAAATACATTTTACGCACCCAATGAATTTTTAAATTTAAGTTATAGCTATTTGACATGTCTTCGATAGTTTTGTGTGCAGCTATGTGAAACACTGCAGATAGAGATAAAATCACCCCCCTTCTTCGGTATCGATTTTTGAGATTACTTTATTGGTGAAAATCAATTTCAATTATCATTTTTTGTTTTCGATTTCCTCAATTTTCGATTTTCTGGGGTTTACCTCATAGGTCGTAGGTGGAGAGTCGTAGGTGGAGAGTCGTAGGTGGAGAGTCGTAGGTGGAGAGTCGTAGGTGGAGAGTCGTAGGTGGAGAGTCGTAGGTGGAGAGTCGTAGGTGGAGAGTCGTAGGTGGAGAGTCGTAGGTGGAGAGTCGTAGGTGGAGAGTCGTAGGTGGAGAGTCGTAGGTGGAGAGTTGTAGGTGGAGAGTCGTAGGTGGAGAGTCGTAGGTGGAGAGTCGTAGGTGAAGACTCGTAGGTTAGGTTAGGTGGAGCCCAGAGGTCCAAATATAATTTCTATCTGAAGCCCTGAAATCTAGATGAATCCGAAGTTGAAATAGAGGTTCTCACTCCATACGCAGTACTAAGAATACAAGAGACTTTTGGAATTTGAACTCACATAGGTGATAGGAGACCCTAAAATACAAGACCTCTACCTAATCCATTTCCTCAAGATCAACGACTTCTGCCTTATCTGTTTCTACAGGACCAATAATTTTTGACTACCACCAAGATAAGTGTTATTAATTGTACATATATAAAGAAGCATTTGTTTGTATTGTTTGCTATAGCTTTTAATGATAATTATAATATGTAATTAAATATCTGAGTAGAACTTCCTTGACTTTATCTTCCAAGAATCAACGAATATTACCGAAGATATAGAACGCGACGCCATTTTCTCAATTCTCTCTAATTTCTCTTTCGCAATCGGAAGAAGTTGGTGATGTGCGGCTGTTTTGTGTTCTTAATACGTAAACTTTGAAGTGTATTTTAGAATGTGATATTTTATTTGATTCGAACACTGTTGTTTCTTCTGTAAGTGATAAAAATTTATATTATGTTAATAATGTGCTAGGAAGTCAAATAATGAGATTATATGGTCTTATTTTTATTTAAGTAGAAGCATTTATTTTTATAGAATGAATTAACTTAAAATCAGTTAATTCCATATTTAAAATATTTTCAAATATCCATTTTGATGTACACGTCCATATGTTCTAAAACTTTTTTTATCTTTTGTGCCTTTGAAAGTGTATGAGTTTTTGAACATTCTTTTCGTATGCTGTATTGTATTGAGGTCACTCAACTTGTATTTCCTTTTTTTATTCAATATCTGTGTTCAAGGTTTTAGTACATTCATACAATAAAACCATACGAACTGAATATTTTTTATTTTCTACTACATACAACTTTTATGAATCACGAAAGAACAAAAATACTGATCTCACAGGACCTGACGAGGCTTTTACGTGATAGAAATCCATTTTCACAAATAAAAGTAAACGATGATTTCTACTAAAATATATTATTAAATGCTCGACGCGTTTCGATACACAGTATCTTTATCAAGAGAGAATGAATACTACAAATATATCTTACTAACAAATTTTTATATATACCAAAGAGGCAATCCACTCAGAGCTATCCGTACTTGAACTAATGTTTAGGAAATAAATAAATGTCTACCTGATCATTAAGAATTTCCGGTGAATTCCTAAATCTGTTAATTTCAAGTGCTTCCAGAAGGTTGAGTTTTATACCTCTCTTCTTAGAATGTTATTATTTTAAATTCTCAATTGAACGAGTGACCATTTTCCCTAAGATGATTTGAATAATTTGAATAGGTTTTTCCATTGATGAAACTGCGTTTATGTTCAGAGATTCTAATATAATTTCTTCCTGCTTATACCTATATAAAAACAATTGCAATCTGCACAATCCAATCTTTAAACAGAAAATAGAAAATAAATCAGGTGTTTATAGATTGGATTGTGCAGATTGCAATTGTTTTATATAGGTAGAACAGGAAGAAATAGCAAAAATATATTAATTTCTCATCATAAAGTTGCAACATTTAATAGCTATATACATAGCCTCTTGAGCACACCGATGTCTAATGATAATTATTTCAAAGAATTGAATTTGATAAGACAGATCGTAATAAATAATGGTTATGATGCAAATTTAGTTAGCAGCATACTACATAAGAAAAAACAAAAATTAGCTTTACAACCTATATATCTAATCGGTGAACACCAAGACAAGAAATGCAATAGTTTAGCATAAATGGGCAATATTAGCAATAATGTGAAATCCTTCTTGAAAATTCAAATTCAAATATAGCGTTCAAAACATCAACAAACTTAGGTTCATTTATCAGAAATTATAAGTCTCCAATTAATAAAGAGAATAAATCAGGTGTTTATAGATTGGATTGTGTAGATTGTAATTGTTTTTATACAGGGTGCTTCAACGAAAACTAAACAGAGTTTAGTTTTTAATTGAAAACTGTAAAAGATACAGGGTGAGAAACTGAAAGATAGGGAAGACTATTTCCCTGAAACTCTTCAAGTTTCAGTGGAACAGATCCATGCTGATCAATGGCAGTCATCATCAAGTACTATCCTCATCTCGAATTTCAACCCCTAGAGCAGGGGTGACCACCCTCGAAAATTTGGAAGAGGGTAGATGGGTCGATTGATACCTCGAAAGAAAGGTATTATCTTCTGCATCCCCGTGAACGAATTTTCATTTTTGATTGAAAACTGTAGAAGATACAGAGTGAGCTACTCTAATTCCTATGGAACTCAATGAGAATAGAATTATTGCGAGCAGTTATGAAGGCAATCGAAATCCTTCACTTGAAAGGTACCACTGGATCGAAATATCACCCCTGCTCTTGGGGTTGAAATTGGAGATAAGGGTGATTTCGGAAGATGACAGCTTCTGATCTAAAATGAATCTATTCCAGTTTTTCGCACTAATACTCCAATAGTCTTGGGGCGATAGTCTTTTCTATTTTTCAGTGGCTCACTCTGTATCTTCTACAGTTTTCAATCAAAAATGAAAATTCTTTCATGGGAATACAGACAAAGATAATACATTTCTTTCGAGGTATCACTCAACCCATCTACACTTTTCCAAATTTTCAAGAGTGGTCACCCCTGCTCTAGGGGTTGAAATTCGAGATGAGGATGGTTTTTGATGATGACTGCCATTGATCAGCATGGATATGTTCCATTTTACTTCACTTAAACTTGAATAGTCTCAGGGAAATTGTTTTCCCTATCTTTCAGTTGCTCACCCTGTATCTTTTACAGTTTTCAATTAAAAATAGAAATTCTTTCAAGGCAATGTAGACAAAGATATCACCTTTCTTTTGAGTCATCACTCGACCCATCTTCCATATTCAAAACGTTCAAGGATTGCAATCCCCACTTAGGGGGTTGACTTTTCAGGCAAGTTTTTTACCCCAAAAGATGTCCCTCTTGAAACAAAAATTGATCTGTTTTTGCATTTTGATCAGAAATGAATCTCTTGGTAGATATAGCCCCTGTTTAGTATAGGTAAAACAGAAAGAAATTTTAATGTTAGAATCTCTGATCATAAACGCAGTTTCATCAATGAAAAAACAGATTCAAATTATTCAAATCATCTTAGGGAAAATGGTCACTCTTTCAATTTAGAATTTAAAATCCTACATTCTGAGAAGAAAGGTATAAAACTCAACCTTCTGGAAGCACTTGAAATTAACAGATTTAGGAATTCACCGGAAATTTTTAATGATCAGGTAGACATAAATAACTCACCCTTATTAAATTTATTTCCTTATCATTAGTTCAAGTACGGATAGCTCTGAGTGGAGTATAAATATAAATTTGTTAGTAAGATATATTTGTAGTATTCATTCGCTCTTGATGAAGATACTGTGTATCGAAACGCGTCAAGCATTTAATAACATATTTTAGTAGAAATCATGGTTTACTTGTATTTGTAAATATATTGAACTTAAGAAGGGTAAGTGTTTATTATACTTAACACAACCTTTACTAGAGAGTTTCACACAAGTCATCCATAACTGATAATATTTTATTAAGGGCTAATAAACCAAGACATTATAACTAATGCTCAGAAAACTAAGGAAGGAGATATAAGTAACTAAACAGTTAATTATGTGCTAATATCCAACTTCATTGGTGTTTAAGATATTAGCGGCTAATATGTCGTGTTTGCCAAATAATTTTATTGATCGTCAATAAGCTTTTACACTTATCCCATTTTTCAGTATACTTTTCACTTGGCAGCCATAAATATACATTACCGTTTTCGCGGAGACTTAATCCTGACATATCGGATGGTCAAGCACAACTATGCCAACCAACACTTATGTAATGAATGAGGATTCTCCACTTCGGGTTCATAGTAGGAAATTGAAGAGGGAAAAATTCTTCACCCGCCAGAGAGAAAAATTTTTGGTTAATCGAGTGTTTAGTGCGTGGAATGGACCTGGTTAGGTTGACTCAGTTAACAGCTTCAAAAATAAAATTGACAGCATACTCTTCTGATGTATTTTTTTTGTAATGGATCATTTTTTTCCTATTCATTGGCTGCATTATTGTTTAACTGAGATTTATTATTATTAGGCTTATATAGGACTTCTGTCCTCTGCCTTGAATAATAATAATAATAAGAATAACATGGAATATTTTTTTCAGTGCAGAGTTGGATGAAACTAAGCAATAGCTTCAACAGAAGCTTACTCCGAAAGATATTTCATTTCCGTGTCACGTTCTTCTAGGACCAGCTCGATGGGTTCACCGCATCTATTAAGGTTGAGAGAACTGCATATTGCTCTCAAGAAACGAAATCTGAATTCCTGCATTTAATGTTATCTTGATGAAGAGTTCGTAACTTTGTTGGACTTTTCCTTCACGAAGATGTCAGAATGGAGAAGCGAGAACGTATTAAACACGGATAATAACTGTAAAATATGAAAATTGCAAGGAGGGATCCCACGAGTATTTTCCTAGAAATGCTCGTAAAGTTGATATATCTCCTCAAAAACCTTTTTATATGTTGATTCTCATCTGTACCAAAAAACTCATTCTTTCTTTCTTCCTTGGGAAGATGTTCCATTATATTTCCTGCTACTCACATAACCCATTTAAAAGTCGTGATAGTCATTCAAGATACCAGCACGTCCTTCCGGTATTCCACAAAATATAAGGGACGATATTCACGAGCCACTCATTATTGATATTCACACTGCGCAAGCTAGATTGAGGACGCGATATCTCGAAGCTAGCACTCGCGCATCCCTATGTTTTCGATATCCTTTCTGTGTTAGTTGACGTCGTGACGCTTAACGTTTCAGGGGTGGTGAGAAAGCTGACGGGAAATAATAAAAATACAAAGCCATGTTGCACTAACTTTCTGACTGCTTTTATTCGACTGCGCCAAGTAAAGTAAGTTCATTTCAGTTTTTACTCTTAAAAATGTATCTGAAGTTGAATTATGAAATATCTTGTTTATTGCATACTATTTTGTAGATTTAGGTTAATTGGAAACAGGTGAGGTAAAGTATTTTGCCGTCCTTAGTAAAACGAGGTTATATTTTACGGAGTCAATTATTCGATGAAATTTTTCTATATTACGAAAATCCGGGATGTATTGGAATATATTTATATTTCAAACTTTCCTGGACCTACTAGTGTATAATTAATATTATTAATGAGTTAAGTAATGTTTTTTTATTCAATTTTAATTTACACCATTTTGTTTAATTTTTCAATTGAAGGAGAATCCATCCGTAGTTGCATTATCCAGAATAATTGAATTTCTGATGATAATTAGGATAAACAATTACGTAAACAATCTTAATAATTTTCTGATAATTGAATATGATGAAAAAGTGTGTTATCAACTGATAGTTGAAAGAAAAGTAATTTATACTGACATCAGATGAAGAGAAGTTTGTTTGTTTGAAGGTTAGCTCAGAATATATCAGTCGATTTAAATTTGTCTTGTATAATTTGTATAAAATATACTAATATCCTTGAATTAGGTTAAAAATATCGGGAGTTATTAAAAGGTCAACTAGATTACCTGAGTTGAGTCTCTTGGACTTCTTTCTGTGAAGTTATTTAAAATACAAAGTTTTTTCAAATACAGCTAAATATATTGATGATTTGTGTCGCATAAGAACAAAAAAAAAAACGAAATACAGCGCGTTTCAATGATAACAAACCACCCTGAATAACACGTCAGGTTGAATTTCCTGAAACGGGTCGATTTTTCATTGGAGGGAGACTTTAATTTCTTGTTTCATGTTTCGTTCTCTCCCAATCAAGCACTTACCCCTGGCAGCTTCTACTCCAAATTTTTGAGTAGGGAAAAGGGGTAGTGTGATGCCTTTTTTTAAGATGACTCCATTCTCTATCAATCATCTAAATAGTAAAACTGCTTCGGCCTTTATGATTCCCATGAAAATCTATTATGAAACGAAACATCCAGTGTCCAGTTTTACAATCGTGATACATTTCTATCGCGAATGTCCAAAGTGGTCTCCATTTACTTCCATGCATTGGTACAATTGAGATTCGAATGATTCCCTAAATTTTGCAGCATTTATGGTGATATTTGCTGACATGCTTGAAAAATGGTTTCTCGTAGAATGTGAAAATATTTTTTACGTAACTTTATTAGTACCTGAGATATGCTCAAATTCCAGATAACCAAAAATTCCGGGATAACTCAAAAACCAAAAATGATAATCGAAATTAGTTTTTACGAAAAAGGTTTTCTCGGAAATCGAGACTGAAAAAGGGGGGTCATTTGTTTCTATCTACAATGTTTTACATAGCTGCCCTACAAAACTATTGAATTTGGGACTGTACAATCAGTAGATGGAAAGTTAATTGTATGCACATAATTTTATTAATGTTACTGAGCTTTGTGAACACATTTATACAAAGCATCAATTTATTTATCCATCTATCAAATATCCCTATATTTTTGCCATGTATTCTAAGAGATGTTCCTATTGAATTGTCCGAAGTGGTCCCCTATTTACTTTCATGCATTGGTACAATTGAGATTTGAATGATTGCCTAAATTTTGCAGCATTTATGGTGATATTTGCTGACATGCTTGAAAAATGATTTCTCATAGTTCTTACAAAGATTTTTCAATTGAGCTAGACGACGATTGTAACAACGGGGCCCAATATATATATATATATATATATATATATATATATATATATATATATATATATATATATATATATATATATATATATATACAGCCTAATGCAGGGTGTTACATACTAGTATGTCACAACTTGTGAGGGTAAATCTGCGTGCTATTTTAAGAAAAAAAGTTTATATAAATATAGGTCCGCCAAAGCTTCATTACGGGACTACAGGGTGTTGAAATTTCCGGAAAAAATCTTAAAAACTCCTGCAGTTTTTGAGATATTCAGCCCAAATTTGGAATGCAAGCTATTCTCTACAGCTTCCATCATGAATCGTCCGAAATTTTAACTAGAATCTACAAGGTGTTTTCTTTTCCGGAGCCATGTCTTCTTTTGCCCTTTCAACATTTTTTGCAGTACGCCACTGATCAGCGTACAATCAATTTTCGTCATCTTCGTTCAATTGCCGAATTGGCTGATATCCATTATATGTGCGGTCTGGCTGACGGAAACACAACATAAGCTAGGCGATTATATCAGGTGCTCTTTCCAAATCGAGTTACACCAGACAGGCGAACATTTTCATATATCTACAGAAGGTTGAGGGAAACTGGTACTCTTACTGCAAATAGTCATTTAAAAGGTGCAATTCAAACTATGAGAACTCCAGATATTGAGGAAGCAGTTTTGAATTGTATTGATTTGAATCATCATGTGAGTATAGGAAAAATTGGACATCAGTTGAATATTTCACATGTTCTAGTTTGGGGGATTCTCCACGACTTTTTATTGTACCCGTTTCATATTCAAGGCGTCCAAACTCTACTTTCTCGAGATTTTCCTGCAAGACTGAATTTCTGCCGTTGGTTTAGATAAAATTAGAGAAAATGTTCATTTTGATTGAGGAATAATGTTCACAAACGAAGCTAACTTTTCGAGAACTGCTATCACAAATTTTCATAATAATCATTATTGGGCTGAGGAAAACCTCCATTTGATTGAAGAATCTCATCTTCAAGAACAATTCTCACTAAATGTCTGGGTTCGGAATAATTGGAAATTATTTGATTGGGCCATTTTTCTGCCTAACAGGCTAAACGGTCCCGCTTATCGGCAATTTCTTGAGGAGTTACCTTTATTGCTCGAGGATGTGCCACTTTTGATGAGAAACATAATGTGGTTCATGCATGACGGGGCACCAGCACATTTTAGTGGAGAAGCTAGGGAATTCTTGAATATTACATTCAACAACCAATGGATAGGTCGGGGTGGGCCAGAACCATGGCCTCCAAGGTCCCCTGACTTAAATAGTTTAGACTTTTTCTTATGGAGATATCTCAAAAGTTTAGTTTATACCACTCCAGTGAACACTGTAAAGAATTGAGAAATCTAATAATAACCTCCTATGACACGATAAGAAATACCCCAGGAATTTTTCAAAGAGTGAGTGATAATATGCGAAGAAGGACAGAGGCCTGTATTCTTGCAGGTGGAGGACACTTCCAGCAATTTTTTTAGTTTTCAATTGTTCTTTTTTTTTGGTTTGATATTGAATAAGTATAAGTTGAGTCTCAGAAGACGAGTTATCAAAATAAAAGTAAGTTTCGGGCATACCTATTGAGTATTTCTATTTTTTTTATTTAGCGAATAACATACATTTCAAATAATTCAAATTCAATAATTCTTCACTCGAAAACGGTCGGAGATACGGAAAAATTTACAAGTGTTAAAAAAGTTTCTGAATTGAACACAGATGACGAAACTTGTTTGTACGCTGATCAGTGGCGTACTGCCAAAAATTTTGAAAGGGCAAAAGGAGACATGGCCTCGGAAAAGAAAACACCTTGTGAATTTCAGTTAAAATCTAGGACGTGTAATGATGGAGAATGTAAAAAATAGCCTACATTCTAAATTTATGCTGAATATCCCAAAAACTGCAGCAGTTTTGAAGAAAAAACCTATTTTCCGGAAATTTCAACACCCTGTAGCTTCGTAACGAAGCTTTTGTGGACATATCTTTATATAAACTTTGTGTATTGAAATTGCACGTAGATTTACCCCCTCGAGTTGTGACATACTGGGGACCACTTCGGACATTTGCGATAGAAATGTATCACGATTGAAAAACTGGAAACTGGATGTTTCGTTTCATAATAGATTTTCATGGAAATCATAAAGGCGAAGCAGTTTTACTTTTTAGATGATTGATAGAGAATTGAGTCACCTTAAAAAAGGTATCACACTACCCCTTTTCCGTACTCAAAAATCTGGAGTAGACGCTGCCAGGGGTAAGTGGTTGATTGGGAGAGAACGAAACATATAACAAGAAATTAAAGTCTCCCTCCTATCAAAAATTGACCCGTTTCAGGAAATTCAACCTAGCTGTGTTATTCAGGGTGGTTTTGTTACTATTGAAACGCACTGTATTTCATTTTTTCGTTCTTATACGACAAATAATCAATATCTTTAGCTGTATTTGAAAAACTTTGAATTTAAATAACTGATATATTCCAAGATTATAACCTTCAAACAAACTTCTCATCATCTGATGTCAGTACAAATTACTTTTCTTTCAACTATCAGTTGATAACACACTTTTTTCATCATATTCAATTAACAGAAAACCATTAAGATTGTTTACGTAATTGTTTATCTTAATCATCATCAGCATTTTAATTATTCTGGATAATGCAACTACGGATGGATTCTTCCTTCAATTTTACAATACATCCCGAATATTCGTAATGTAGAAAAAATTTCATCAAATAATTGACTCTCCGTAAAATATAACCTCGTTTTACTAAGAACGGCAAAATACTTTACCTCACCTGTTTCCAATTAACCTAAATCTCCTCTAGTACTCTATCTGTTGAGACTATATCAGTACCAGAATGAGATGAGTTTTCGTCTTGATATTCTGAACCGTTGTCATCATAGGGATCTGCTTCCATTTTCGACGAGATATCAGAAAAATCACTTATTTTATTTCGACACGATTTTCAGCACTAAACGTGTATTTTACCTTTCTATTTTTCTCTTTTAGTGTGGTCTGCTGTAGTGGTATAGCAGTAGTAGTAGTATATTCACAAGAAATGAAGTAAGAAGGGGAAAGCATTTTTTTATATATGGTATGAGTTTCGCGGTCGTTGAACTCCCTTGACTCTGGTTCTCGGGGAATCACAGCTCAATCTTGATTCTCGGGGATTCACTCATTCTCTCGAAAGAATTCTGCTGAATCTCGCCCAACGTAGTAAACCTTAACCGATAGATTAATTTACTTACATTTCTGGCGGCTAGGTAACGACACTATCTAAATTTCTTTCAAGGATTATTGAGTTTCCTCACGGAGCTTTTTGTATGTACTTGTTGCGAAACGAATTGACTAGATCGAACGTTTTGAAATCCTAGTATGTCGCAGCCAATTGAAAATTCTGTATGTCTAGAGATACTACCTACTTCTATTGCACCTGTACGGGCACGACAACAAGTGATTAGCAAGTGAATTTAACTTAATGCTCTTACAAGTATCACCCTTGAATTTCAAGTCAAGCCAAGTTTTCCAAAAATCTTCAAGCTGCTTGACTGGATGAAACACTAGTAACACAACACAGTTGCTTTCGTACGTTGATAATTGTGATTTCAGGACCTGTAAGAATCAAGTTTATGAAGCTGAATATCCTCTAATTTAAAAAGGATTACGACCGTGCTGTTCTCACTAATTTGTCTCAGAATTGATTCAGGAATCACTTATCAAAGTTTTTCATAGAGCTGTAGAGGAAACACCTGTACGTACAAATCGGTAATGGCGTCGAGAAAGAATATAGATCGATTCAAAACTCTCTATATCTCAGTGAAGTTACAAAATCTGAGATATTCAGAGTAATTATGAATCTGAAATGAATAAATGTAGTGTAGACGGTTTCCATGAAGACGATGAAGAGTTGTGCTGAATTTATAATCTCTTCACTGCTTCACGTATTTAATGCATGCTTTATGCAAGCAAGATTTCACTTAATATAATTGAGTTGATTCCTTTGTCCAAACACGGCTGTCGAGATTTCTAAAATGGTAGAAAAAAATCCAAGCGAGCTGGATTATTAATTTTCTACTAACTTTCAAAATATCAATTCTTGTACAACTTGTTAGAAAACAAATATTAACAACCACTGCGATGGTGAATAATATAGATATAATATACAAATATCTATATGAAAATAGTGTTTCATCAAGTCAAGTAGACTGAAAATTTTTCGAAAAGCTTGACTTGACTTGGAATTCAACCATTTGAAAATTTAAAGGTTTGATTTTACTTGATTTTCAAACCAAAAGCTCGACTTGACATTAAGTTTTTTAAGCTGCTTGAAATCTTGAAGAGCATAAAGTTTAGTTCATTTGCTAATCGCTCGTTGCCGTATCCGTTTAGATGCAATAGAAATAGGTAGTATCTCTAGTTATACAGAATATTTGGAATTTTGATTTTAAAACTTAGTAGGTACAATCTAGTCAATTTGTTTTGCAGCGCAACAAGAGAATACAAAAAGCTCCACGGGATCATTTGGTTGATTTGAAGGAAAAAGGGGAGAAATCAACTAGCAGCCTTTTCAGAAATGTTGAAAATTTCTGTATTCAATCACAACACTCAACAAACTATTGATATCACCTACAACTGACTATAGGTCTCTATATAATATACAGGGTATTACATAATAGTAACACAACTTGAGGGGATAAATCTACGTGCAATTTTAAGAACTAAAGTTTTATAAACAGATTTATTTGAAATATTTGATAATAATTTATATAATTTCGAGGATACTAATTTTGGGCCCGTCCTGTTTGTATCCCAATGTGATTGAATAAATAAATGAATAAAATCGCACAGTATTCATTGATGCATTTCATAGAAAAACAAAGTTACTACATTCACCTAAACGAATTTCCAACAGAAAAGAATGAATTGTGAGCGAACAGAGCCGAATTGTAAAATCCTAGAATTGCAATTGAGTGACCTGAACGCGGAATGACGTGTTTGTTTGTTATTTCTTTAACGTGCACTATTTCCGCCTTTCGGCCAATGACACGTCGGGGAATTCTGTCACCTCACTAACTCGGAAATTTTGCCGAACCCCTCTCGTGTCGAGGGGAGGGATCTTTAATGCCCAACACATATCTGTTAGACAGGACCGACAGTTTTATATTTCCTCCGAAAGATGGACACTGAAGCGATTCCCAGAATCCGAAAAATCGCACCGACTTTGTGGGGATTGAACCCAGATAACTCTGCGCAGGGGACGAGCATCATATCCTCTAGGTAACTGAGCCGGCTATAGTATCAATTCCAAAATAAATTGCCATTCGAATGAAATCTGTGTCATTGAAATCGCAGAAAGCAATCGACACAGAAGTTAGTTATAAGGATATCACTTTTCCATGAAGTGAAAATTCAGTTTTGATGTGAATCGTTCGCGAAACATTTAGAGTTTGACCGGACTGTTTTTATCTGGTTTAAAACTGATAATAACTTCTAAATTTCAACGTGAAATGGTCCCGGAGGGTTTGAAAAGTGCCCTGCCAGTTTTGGCTGAGGCAATTACTTTAGAATGGATTGGAATTTTTATTGCTCTGGAAAAGTCATTAGTGCTTGGATTCAGGCACGATCAATTCATTCGACGTATTTTTATATTCACTAATGACAGTTACGTGTGAATCTGGGAAAACAGAAGATTATAGTTGAGTTGGAATAATAGTGGAAAAAGGATTATTTTTAGAATATGCATTTATAATTAGAAAAAATGATCCCCAATAATAAATTATGAAAATACGAGGAAGGTTTGAAAAGTTATAGGCGTCTGAATTCTGTTTTTCCATATAATCTTCATAAAGGCTTTATCGCAATCATTTTATAAAGCAATTTGTCTATATCCTCGATATATAGTTTTCATAACTTAACCACACGGTTTTAGATAATACTAGTGAGCCTTTTATACAAAACACCTATGGTTGGCCGTCTGCTGGATGAAGACAACAACACCATCATAGATAGAGACGAGAGAATTAATACCTGGAAGAAATATATCAGCACTCTGTTCCAAGATGAGAGAAATAACGAACCAGTAATCAACGCTGACGCGGGTCCACCCATCACCTCTGACGAAGTGCACAAGTCCATTGAACAGATGAGGGATGGAAAGGCTCCAGGACCAGATGACCTTCATGCCGAGTTCCTGAAATTGCTGGACGGAGACGGAATAAAATGGCTGACGAATATATTTAACCATATTTACGACACCGGAGATATTCCTCGAGACTGGCTAATGTCCACATTTATTCCAAAAAAGCCAGTGCAAAACAATGCGAAGACTATAGACTAATCAGTCTCATGAGCCACCTACTCAAATTTTTTCTGAAGATAATTCACAAACGTATATATAATAAATGCGAGGAACATATATCAGACACACAATTCGGTTTAGAAATGCACTAGGAACTAGAGAGGCTTTATTTGCTATTCAGGTCCTATTCCAGCGATGCAGGATGTTGGTTGTGATGTATACGTTTGTCTTATAGACTACCAAAAAGCCTTCGATAGGGTCCAGCACAATAAAATGATAGAGGTTTTAAGAATAATCGGCATCGACGAGAAAGATTTGCGTCTTATAATAAATCTGTATTGGCATCAAACAGCAAATATTAGAGTCGATGGTGATTACTCAGAAGATGTAAATATAAGACGCGTAATACTAGTGAGCCTTTTATATCTAAATAGCCAATATACTAAACGCGTAATATACTGAACGCCTTATTATATTCACTTCATTATTCATATATTTACTCAATAGTTCTTTATGTTACATGGAAATCTCCCATATATTACCTCAGTCATCCTTAGGGTAACGCAGCTTCCAGTATTGTTTTATGGATACTGAATCATAAACCACACAAATTTCAATACTATTACTACTATCCCAATTCAAAGGGATACATTAAATTTGAAAATCTCAACTTTCTCCAATTGAGCTAGCATAAGATGAAATTAAAACATTTCAACATTGATTCAAAAAACGAATTGTTCAATCACCCTTTAGGCATAGACATTCAATCATCAACAACTCTAATATTAATTCACAATATTCCAAATTTCTAGTTCCAAAAGTATTAAATATATACTTCAGAAAGATCAATATAAGTAGATCTAAAGTTTCAAATTTTCAATTTTTACTCAACAGTTTTGATTCGTATAAGATCAGATAAGAATCCAATAAGATTCATGAATTATAATAAACAACAAATATGGGCTTGAAACAGCAAGATGAAAGAATTACTTCTCTAGTATATTAATGAAATAGAAAATGAAAGTTCTTTTCAAATTAAAATTTGAGTGTTCACTACTGAACAAATAGAAATTTCACCCTATGTGATTGCCCTATATGTAACTATTTTGTATAAATTCAAATTGACCAAAATTAACACAATTATATGAAATAGCTATAGTACAACTACCCATTACAAAAATTGTCAAATTGCTTAGCATTCTCCAAGTAGTAGTTGAATTTTTTCCAAAATATGAGTCGCATAAGTAGCAGCATGTTTCCTGTGACTTTCATAAATCTCGGATTGAAAGTTGTATTTGTACAAAATGAAACTTCAAATGCTACTTCTACATTTTTGAACATCATGTTTCCCACTATCAGACACCTATAACAGAGAAACTTTCAACTTCAAATCATTGAGGAATTTCTGTCCTTCATTCAACAACCTTGATAAAATTTCCTGAGAAACAGTAACTATGAGTTATGAATGTGCAAATTTGAGATCTTATTTTCTTTGGTTCAAACTTGAACATTGTCAAACACATTGAATCTCATTAACTTTTACATTGGAATAATTGTAGAATAGAAACTTACTTCCACTTGAATAAACTGAAACGAAAATTCAATTTGAAATGGCACGGTCATATTGACATCCAGCTTGAAATATTTTAATACACATATAGCCTTAAGTGGATAGCTTTCAATATTCATATGATACATACTCTGAATGACCTAACGAAAACTTTATTGAATTCCTTTCAGAAAAAATATTATTATATCAAAGAGCTCAATACCTATTAATAGCAACTCGAAGGATATCTCTCATCATTTTGTAAGATCCTCCAATTGATTCGTTAAAAACCCTAGTAATTCCAGGATATTTTTCAATGCATAGAGGTTAAAATAACCATGAAAGAAAAATGAAATATGTGAATTCTGAATACATTCCTTGAGCATGCCTAAAAAATATACATTAAATTACATGAATAAACCTCATATTACATTCACTTACCTTTCAAACATTATTGTAAGTCTCCTTAATTCCTTTGTATTATAACATTTCGTTTGAATCATATTGTTCAGGTTAGAATAACCACAGAATATTAAATTTATGAATTTTGAAAGTCTATCGTTTCTTTCCTTAAACAAATTATACATTAACATGGATAAAATAAACATCAAACTACGATCACTTACCTCTAAAAGTTTATTTCAAGTTTCGTCAAACTTTTCATACAAATAAAATTGGGAATCACTTGTTTTCACAGACCGAATATAAGACTAATTGAAATAAGGTTAGATTCGAATGTCACTCAGAAGAGAGAGAGCACTATATTCTAGATGTTGTTAGTACCGAAATTATGTAGGTGAAAATCAAAGTTACTAACTATTTCCATCTCACTATTTTCGTTCGGAAGAGAGAGAGAGCATTACATTTTACACGTTGGTAACGCTCACTTCCGACATTGAATAGCGATATAAGGGGCAGAAGGAGCGGTGACTGGCTGCACCCCCGTGTTTCCGTTCTATTCTTCGAAAATGTAGGTTTCAAAAACCGTCCCAAATTCGAAAATTAAGTCGTGACATGACGATTTCTCGTCAGGGACCCGATCTCGAGATATGTAGGAATCGTTCGAAGGTCGAATCCTTTCTCCCGGTGACCCCGTTTAAGTAGTGTGGTCAAAACAAAAACCCGTATTTTGACAGCTCGAGGTTTGTTTATTTCGCGAATTTCTGGCCGTCGGAGATTTTCGGAATATGGAAAGTAGAGCGAAAATTTGCGAAAGTCGGCCGATAGCCCTCCGTTCGATGGAAGATTTTTCCGTTTTCCGTGGTTTTATGAGAATCTAACTATGGCGGCGCAAAATGCGAAACTCGAGGCTTTTTCGTCGTCCAGGTTTCGTAGCGATCGAAGGCGATAGAAATATTTTGTATAGCTGCAAAAGTCCATAGAAATTATCCCCTCCATCCCGGCGATTTCGGAGACGTATTTTATTTTCGCTTTTTCGGAACTTTTTCCCGGAATTTTCGCCCGATCGACCTCTCCGATCGCCCTCCGAAAGATCCGAGTTATCGATTCCGAAGAAATCTCGTCGTTTCGACGTTCCGTTCGCCCGGGGCGACGTTTCGGCGAAATTTTTCGAAAAATCGTCGTACTTCCGTCGTTCGAGTTAGGGACCCCGATTTTCGCTCGGATCTTCCTCAGACGTTTCTCTACCGGAAAAAAATTATTCGCGGGGGCCTACGGACTCCGCTTTTCCGCGCCGACCCTTTCTCCCGCCCGGTTCAAACTCCAACCGTCCCCTCCACTTTCCTCGAAATAAGGCTTACTGCTTTAGTATTATATAGAATATAGATAAATTTGTTGACAACTGACAAGTTCAAAAAGACTGCGATTAGTATCTAGGTGATAAGTTGAATTGGATTCAGACACAACATCAGGCAGCTGAGGTCATTGTAGTGGGTGACTTCAACGTTCACAACACCAACTGGCTCCTCCACTGCAATAGAATAAATAAAGCAGGAAGAGAGGCTGAAACTTTCGCGATCAGCCGTAATCTAATGCAGCTAGTCGACGAACCGACAAGGATACCCGATCACCCAACCGACTTCCCGAACACCTTGGATCTTTTTTTGATTTCATATCCATATGATTTTGGAGTGGTGGTCTCAGCACCACTAGGCAACTCAGACCACAACCTTTTATCTGCTACTGGAACCATTGTGCTGCCGCTAAACCAAGAACCTAAACCCCCAGACGCCTTTTTCACTATAACCGTGGTAACTGGGATGAGCTGGGTGAATTATTTTCGTGATTTCCATTCGGGATGCTTGCTTTTAAGATTCTGACATTAATGTGTGCAATGAATCGGTTACAGAAATCTTTCATGCAGGAATGGATCTCTACATCCCTCATTCCATAAAAAGAACAACAGCACAAAAGCCATGGTTCAACAAAGACTGTGAAAGAGCCTCTGCAGCCAAGAACACAACCTACAAGTAATGGAAGATAAACTAACCGAGGAAACAAGGACAACCTTCGTACGAATACGGAACGTATGCAACCTAACAACCGCAAGAGCAAAGGCCATTTGCAACGAAGGGATAACTAATAAACTCCTTCAACAGGCAAGCAAGACTAGACAGGTCAAGTCTATGGCGAAGACTGTCAGTGCCAATTTCTGCAAATCGGTGTTTTCACCTCTTGTTAAAGAGGACGGAACTATAGCATCATCTCCGAAAGAGAAAGCCGATCTCTTTGCTCTCTTGTTCTCAAAGTATTCTGTTCTGGATTCATCTAACGCAATACCACCGAACATTCCACCTACAAACTCTTCCATGGCTGAAATCAAGTTCAGGGATCGCACTGTGCGACGGGCTCTCGAGCAGCTGAACTTCTTATGATAGCCAAACTTTTTCGAGCAGCTGGAAAATAGTGAGAATTCAACCGATCCCAAAGAAAGGAAAGAAGTCCTTACCCCAAAACTACAACCCTCTTGCACTTCTCCCAATTATGTCCAAAGTGATGGGGAGAGTCATAAACGATGAACTCATTAAATATCTTGAGTTGCAAGGAATTATTAACGCAGCCAAAGATCGACAGGAGATCTGCTCACCTACGTCACTCTGTTTGTACATCAACGATGGAAAAACATGCGGAATCTAGAGCAATAGCCCTCGACATCTCTAAAGCCTTCGATAGGGTTTCGCATGTAGCCTTGTTGAATAAACTTGCTGCGTTTGGGCTTCCCGGAAAATTGAGAGGTTGGATGAGTAGCTTCTTTTTTTCAAATAGATTAATACAAATTGTGGTCAACGGAATATTATCAGATTGTTTCTAGTTGCAAGAAGGAGTACCTCAGGGATCTTGTTTCTGTTGCAGATAAACGATCTTCAGTTATCTACAGAGAACAAAATCTTCGGTTTTGCAGGCGATTGTACCCTGGTTTCGTCCTTCAGTAGTATGCAGCCGATCAAAGCTGCGGAATCTCAGCGTCAGAGATGTCCACAAACTAATAACTTTAACTCTGACTTACAGAAGATATCGGAGTGGGGTCGGTTGAACCTGGTGAGCTTCAAGGCGAGCAAGATGCAAGCAACAACGATTTCTAGAAAGGTCCACGCTGGAGAACCTCCTCCAACGATGCAAGGCCAACGAATTGTATCCAAAGATTCGATGTACCTTCTCGAAGTAATGGTCAACTCCGGTTTATGGTGGCTCATGCAGCATGCCATGTATCAGCAATCGCTAAGTCTGTATCACCTAAATTTAGTTTTCTTTTCAGAGCCAAGCGATACTTCACATCATCTCAGTTGTTGCTTCTATATAAGGCGCAGATTTGATCTTCTTTGGAATATTGTTCCCATGTATGGCGATCTGCATCCAAACGTTCGTTGAAGATGTTGGGTAGTGTGCAAAAACGGACTGTGCGCCTCATCGACCACCCAGAGATCACCCGCGTCCTTAGAAGACAAGTTGCTGATCTTTCTCTGTTTTACAAGTACTTTCACGAAAGATGCTCCAAGGAGCTGAAAGACCTTGTCCCGGGACAACTCATGTTTTGCCGCAAAACTAGGCTGGCAAGGAGTTCTCATCATATGGCGGTACATTTAACGACCCCTCGAACCTCTCTCTATAAGAATTCCTTCGTTTACAGGGCCGGTGACCTGTGGAGCTCTTTTTCGTCCAACATTTTCCCAACATCCTACAATTTGGCCCTCTTCAAGAAACGAGTAAACAGACACCCCTATTCTTCCCAGGCGTTGTGTAACAGGTTCGCCTATTCGTGGGAAGCGCGCATAAAAAAAATGATTCAGTTCATAACTTTCGGTTCAGAAAACCCATAATTGATCACTCTGAATAGCCATCTAGAATTAAATCATTCTCCACTACTCAACCTCCAAAATAGATATATACCCTCCATCCCAAAAGTAACCGAACTTTTTGAAAATAGAAATAACCAGTATTAATTTTGATACAAATCTTTTTTATTAATCAATATATTCGCCTTCTGATACTGATGCTCAAATTCATACTCGCCAACAGGTTTTTATCGCACATATACAAACTCTATATGAAAATTATTACAAAAAGGTTGACAGTCAAGCTTGACTTCTGCCAGCCCTACGAGCAGGCTGGTTTCCGGAGCGGATTTGGTACGAATGATCATCTACAAACTATTAAAACCTTAATAGAAAAATGCCTCGAATACAATAAACCCCTGGTTCTCATCTTTGTAGATTATGAAAAGGCATTCGATACCATAAACCAACGTAAAATGTTAGAGGCTCTAGCTGAGTGTCGCATAGACCATCGACACATGGCACAGATAAAGTACATATATGATCATGCCACAGCTTGTGTGAAACTTCACGCAAAAACAAAAACATTCTAAATACAGAGGGGCGTGCGACAGGGAGATCCGATTTCGCCAAAACTCTTTATAACCCTACTCGAGTATATGTGCAAAAGGATAGACTGAGAAAATATGGGTATACATATTAATGGGGAATACTTGAACCACCTTAGGTTTGCCGACGACATCGTCCTCATATCCGACAACATAGGAGATGCAAAAGAAATGCTTGAAAGGCTCAAACAAGCTTCTGAAAGGGTTGGACAAAAGCTGAATGCGTCTAAAACACAATATATGACCAATCTCGTTACAAGTGGAAATATTCAGATAGGTGATGCTGAAATTGAACAAGTCCAAGCCTACAAATATCTTGGACATGAAATCAAAATAAGTCGAGACAACCAAACCTGTGAAATCTTTAGAAGAATTGGCCTTACTTCGGCAGCGTTTGGTAAAGTGAGCAATATCTTAAAATCAGATATCCCAATTTGTTTGAAACGAAAAGTTTACAACCAGTGTGTGTTGCCTGTTATGACTTACGGCGCGGAAACTTTAACTCTGACCAAGACATCGGCCAATAAAGTTCGAGTGGCCCAGCGTGCCATGGAGAGATGCATGCTGCATGCAGAAGTGGGGTTGAGGATGCTATTAGTAGGATCGCCACTCTTAAGTGGAAATGCGCCGGACATCTGGCAAGAACCACCGACGGAAGATGGACCAAAAAAATTCTAGAATGGCGACCACGACACGAAGCAAAAAGAAGTGTAGGACGTCCCCCAACAAGGTGGTCTGACGATATAAAACGCATCCAGACGAATTGGATACAGACGGCACAGAACAGAAGGATGTGGCATAGTTTACGGGAGGCTTATGTCCAGCAGTGGACAGAACGAGCTGCTTGATGATGATGATGATGATGATGATGAACAGGTTGTAAAACGACTTTTCTATCTCCTTTGTTGGAATGGTCTTTAGCGCGTCGATTACCGCACCTTCAATGGCCTAAATCCATTCTCTCATCCTCAAATTCAGCTCAGGGAACAGATAGTAGTCGCATGGAGCCAGATCAGGTGAATAGGGTGAATGTTGCAAGGTAACAATGTGATTTTTGATCAAAAATTCAGTTACAACTCTTGTATGATGTGATGGGGCATTTCGTGCATCTTGATATTCTGGCCGAATATGACGAATTTACGCCAGTAATTGCTTCATGACACCCAAACAAAAGTCTCCTGTGACTGTCTGGCCGCGTGGAACCATATTTTTTTTGGAAAGTTCCTTCACAATTGTAAAATCAAGTCAACATAGCCGTTTCTTCTGACTTCTCCAAGCGACTTATTTTGGGGTACCCTTCATCTGACTAAACGTCAAACTTCATCGTACTAAACGCACTAACAAACATTACGCAATAGCTAAGGTTGTTTACATACAAATGTCATGAAATTTTCAACAGCTGTCAATGAAGTACCAAATCACAATATTACAACAGATGGCACTAATGGTACTGGAGGTAATGGAGGGTATAGTAAGCACATTCTTGCTTATAAGTGTTAGTTCCTGACACTTGGAGATAAGGTAACTATCGAAACCTCGTCGTGTGTATTAAAAATGAACAGTGTGGAAATCAAACAAAAGTCTTTCATTTTATTTATATTAAAATGACTTTCCATAAAATAAATCTATCAACAGTATTTTGATTGAGGAGTTTGTTACTTGATGAAAACCGATATACATATTTTCAATGAAATAAAACTATAGTATTTAGATTTCACTATATTAAACCCAATTTAGAATCAAATAACGCTCGTCTCCATTTCGATCTGCTAGGAATTGAAACCGAAATAGCCCTATATTATTCACCGCAAGTCAAACAACTAAAACACTCTTCAGCGTTACTACTTCAAAAAGAGTTCAATAGTTTTCAACCTAAGAAATTCGAAAATACAACTTTAAAGACATTAAATCCGCATCTGAAGATATCATATTCACCAAAGCAGACAAAGATCATACAGTCATAGCCTTAAATAAAGCAGATTATTTATTGAAAACCCTAAATTTCATTGAATCCGGTGGTTATGAAGAAATTGATAAAGATCCAACTAATGAATTTCAATCCATAGAAAAAACGCTTTAGAGTATGCCAAGTCTATAATACTTACCAACCAAAAATATAAACTTTTCATCGACAACCCGCAATCACCAAAACTTTACTCCCTCGTCAAATTCCATAAAACAGGGCATCCCATTAGAGCCGTAGTTCCATATTTTCGAACTCCAGCTGCAAAACTTTCACGCTTTCTCATAGATATCATTCAACAATACGCTAATTTTGAACCTAAATCCTCAATAAAAAACTCTTCATTCCTAATAAATAAAATTCAGCTCACGATACTACCACCGAACGCTAAGCTTATGTCATGGGATGTAGTAAATCTCTTCCTTAGTGTTCCACCTAGTGATACAGTGAAACTCATCAACAACGCCCTTCAAATTAATAAAGTCAATCCGGTAATTCAATCAGAAATCTTACACCTTTTAGAAATTTGTTTAGAACAAAATTATTTTAACTTAAATGGAGTATTATATAATAGTAAAAAAGGTTTAATCATGGGTAATCCTCTGAGCCCTCTACTCGCTGAAATTTTCATGGATAATATTGAAAAAACTATCCAAGAACATCAGTTATTCAAATAATTTATTTGTTGGTTCAGATATGTCGACGATATCATTTGTTGTTTCACTAGCACAAACAGACAATTAGAGTCATTGAAAACATTCATTAACAAAATTCACGATAATATTAAATTCACGTTAGAGTTAGAAACAAAAACTCCATTAATTTTCTGGATTTAACTATTACTGAAATTAACGGCAAACAAGATTTTCTATTTTTCATAAGCCATCGCATACAGATATTCAAAGCTTATCTACACATCCTTATCCACATAAACTAACAGCTTACAATAAACTCATTAATATCCCAATGTCACAAAATAATTTCATAAAAGAGCTAAATATAATTAAACCAATAGCAGTCAATAACGGTTACAGTCCAACTATGATTGAGAACATGATTTCACACAAAAATTTCAAAAACCAATCCATGAAGTTATTTCCAAGTATAAAAGTTCTAACACAAAATACAACAGCTTAACTTATATTGGTTATCCTAGTCTAAAAATAGAATCATTCCTCTCGCATTATAATTTCAATGTAGTATTCCGAACTGATAATTCTTTAGGCCAACATATCAAAAACTGCAAATCTAATATTGATAAAGGTAATAGATCCGGTGTTTATAAACTGTCTTGCGGGGATTGTAATAAAATTTATATTGGTAGAAGTTTCAAAGTTAGATTATTCGAGCACAAACGTAGTTTTAATTAACATAAATCAGATTTCCATTAATCTAATCATTCACTCGAAGAAAACCATAACTTTAATGATAATTTCAAAATTTTACACAATGAAAATAATAGACAAAAACTCAATCTATTGGAAATTTTAGAGATTAACAAAGAAAAGAATTCAGGTAGGTTACTTAATAATCAATTAGATCTAAATCCTTTTCCTTTACTCAATCTTTTCAATTCATAAAGTAAGCAACTTGGATGGGTTTTCCACCATACTCCTTGTACTTGTACCTGTTGTAATATTAAGTAGGAAATAAGACTAATATATGAGGGATAACTCTGTTCATTAGTTTGTAACTATCTGACGAAGCCACAGTGTCTTGAAACCGGTCATAATTTTGTTGATATAGTGATAATCTAAATACTATAGTTTTATTTCATTGAAATTATCTATCAACAATATCATTTATTAAAGCAGATTATGCTTTAATTTTGATATACTGTCTAGACTGACAAGCGAATGGATTCTCGAAAGTCTACTTCAACAGTTTGAGAGGACAAATTCAAGCCCACATTAATCCTTTTTCTTTGAGTTGTGATAATATGTGAACATATGTTTCCTTTCGTTCATTTGGCAATTATTGAACAGCCGAAGGAATATAATAGCCACTTTCAAAATATAAAGACTAAATAGCTGTGAGAAATATGTAGCGTCATTGTTGTAAACTTCATCCATATAAACGTTGTTATCCAAGAAAAGTATTTTTATGTTTTTAACCCGTGAAAAAAAGAATAACTTAATCTAATTGTTGAGGACACACCAATTTTTTTCCACATTGTATTCGTGATTTTCCCAAATGGACAAATACTCTAATATTAAAAAAAGTATGTATTTATTGATGTTCTCGATAGAAACTGCCTTCATTCGCTGAGAATGAACTCTAGAGTGTCATTTGCTTGTCCTTTCGTTTGGTTTGATTGTCGCTGTTCACTTCACTGTCGGTCTGTATTGTTGGCGTCAAATGATTTATGTTTCGTCATTCCCACCAATCTGTTGTCCGCCATACAGTTGATGGGTTCATTTCTTTTCATTCCTCACTGAGCTTCCCACCTACTGACATTTCCTTTTTCAAGATTCCTTGTGTTTCAAGTTTCTCTCTATTTGAGATTATTTCTCTCGTAGATTGTTATGAACTGTTGCGATTGACATTATCTGAATTCTTATCTTCTAACAACGTGTATTTTTAAATCGATTGTGTTATGCACAAATTTATCGAAACGCCTTAGCCACCATATACGGTATATATAAGGTGGATCAAAGTCATTTATTCATATAATATACACACAGTACTTTTATACGTCACATGAAAAAAAAACCCATATATGAAATTCAAAAGATCAATGTGGATCATAGGTGTCTAAGCTGTGTTATACAAGCATATTAAATATTGATTTAAGGTGCCTAAAATTGGTAAAAAAAACTAAAAATATTAGGAGTTTAATTTATTAGGTGTTGTTGTATATTAGGTGTGTAGTATATTAGCTGTTTTGATATAAAAGAAGATCTCAATGGACTCATTAGTTAAAAATGATTTCCGTATAATTTATTCAGTGACGGTCGTTGAGAAAAAGATATTCTGACCTTTATTTATCGTGAGTAACTCAATATAATTATTAATCATTTTACTATGGTTACGCATGCCATTTTCTGTACAACAATATATGTATTTCAATCTATCTATGGTAACACCACATAATCGCGCTGGTACGTTAAAAACTGTGATTTCAGACCCGTGAAGAATTTTTGAAACTGAATATCTCAAACCCAAGATAGATAAGGACCGTGCTATTCTCACTAATTTGTTTTAGAATTGCTCAAGGAATCAATAATAAAAAACAAGTACTGTGTTTTAAGGAATTTCACTTAATAATTGCGATTCGTAACGCGTTTCACTACACCGTAGCTTCTTCAGACGAATGATTATGCAGAAAAATATAAATGAGAATATAACTATAAATGTTCTTGAGTAATTAAAAGCTTATTGGTTGATTCTTCTTAAGTGGTTATTTATGACAGGTATATCCAATAAAATTAAGGAATAGATTGCTCCCCGAAAAGATTCAATAGAGGTGAAGGGCTTAAATCGACTTGTTCATTGATGAGTCTACCTGAGTGTTTGTATTTATTTATTTCTAAAGTTTCCCAAAGATCTACCTTCCAATATTTATTATCTGTATGCAAAATTTCAAACTGTGGGTCGAAAGAATGATTATTTTCTGAGAGATGATTCGCGTAATTTGAATCTCTATGTTCCGATATTCTAATATTAAAATTTCTATGTGCTCTACCAATATAGAAATTATCACAGTCATTGCAATTCAATCTATAAACACCTGATTTATTGTTTTCACCTGGTTTGATTTTATTATTTTTATATATTAAATTATTATTAGCTTGGAAAGCTATGTTGAAATTATTGCTACTTAAGAATGATTTCAGTTTCTCACTTGTAATGCCAACGTAGGTTAAGGTGTTGAATTTTTGTTTCAATTTATCGACAGGGTAAACTTCATTCAATGCGATTCTACTTTGTTTTTATTTAAAATATTATTTATTAGTTTGGGATTGTAACCATTATTTTTGGCTATTTGTTTAATCAAATTTAGTTCTTTGTTGAAATTTTCTGGTGATAGCGGGATATTAATCAATCTATGAATAAAACTATTGAATGCTGACATTTTATGTTGATATGGATGACACGACGAGTTATGTATTATAATATCTGTATGTGACGGCTTATGGTAAATTGCGAAAACATGTTTTCCATTTTCATTCGAAATTGTTACGTCTAAGAAATTTATCGAATTATTGCTTTCTATTTCGGTTGTGAATGCAATTTTGGATGTAATGAATTTATATGATTTTCGAAAATTTTCAACTGTCTATCTGTTCCTGTGAAGCAAATAATGATATCGTCTACATAGCGATAGCAGTATAAACAATATTTACTGAGTGGATGATTATGAATTAATTTCTCTAAGTTATTCATGAAAATTTCTGCTAACAAAGGACTTAACGGATTGCCCATAATCAAGCCGTCTTCAATAGTATAATATTTGTAATTGAAATGGAAATAATTTTGATTTAAACAAATTTTAATAATGAAAGAATATCTGATTTAATGATATTATTGACATGATTCCTTTCTAATAATTCTTCAACTAAGTAATACGTATCTTTTGGAGGAATGTTGGGAAATAGATTCTTAACATCGAAAGAAATAAGTTTGGAATTAGGTGGTATAGTGGTATCTTTGATATTGGCAATAAGTTCGTATGAATTTTTGACCGAAAATTCAGATTTAAAATTGCAATGTTTTATTAGCAAGTCGTTGAGGAATTCTTTCAAACTTTCAAAATTCATCTTTTAAAGTTTGTCATAGAGCTTGAGGGACACTCTCCAATGAAAATGTTACCCCGCGGATTTTTATAAGTTCAATAACAGTTAGTTCCTCGTTATTTTTTCTTGTTTCATTCTTTTTTATACGATTTGATTTCTATTTCTTAGTCGTATCTTGTTTGATTTCAATAACGGTACCTGTCCAAGTAATTGAAATATTCAAATCACAGTAATTGTGGAAGTTGAGCTCTGAGTAATGATTCAAGGCTTTCGCTTGATTGTGAAAATATCCGAATATGAATTTTGAACTCAGAAATCTCTCATCGAAAATAACGGGAACGTTTTTCTTATGAAAACTTTTTTTACTTCGTCAATGCATTTCGCCACTTAGTTTCATTACTTTCCTTATTTCTAACGTGATAAGATTCGTTTGGAGGCATAATAATTTGTTTTAACAGGAGAACAGAAAAGTAAGTGTGCAAAAAACGTAGGCCAGATCTAATCTGAATTAAGGTTTTCTATGAAAGCAAACGTTCATTAGTTAATAACCAAAATCGCTAATAGAAAATTCGAATTAGCTTCAGTGATTCATACAGAGTTAAATAGGAGTGACCCATTGACCTGAAATGCATGAGATTCGAAAAGTCTACATTTAGAATCGCTTTTCCAGTTGCCTTTCAGTTGCACTTAACTAATACCTATAAAATACGTTACACGAACATCCGCACAGATATATGATAGCAACTTGAAACCAACGGAACTAGATTTATTTGTTTTACCTACAATGTAACAAACAGCTTTATTTATAAAGACGTCACGAATGTAGCATAAAACGGATTCTAATATAAAAGCTATACAAAGTGTGGAAAACCTTAAAACTCCAGCAACCCTCGCAGTTCATAAAGTATAAATTTATTTAATACTTCGTAAATTATAGAATAATCTTCCAAAACCAGTTGATTCTCGGGAATGATATATTAAAGCAAACTGTAGAAAGTAGATTAGAAACAACCACATTCATAATTTGTTAATCTATCTGAGAGGTGTTCCACTGAGGTAGGCGGATGTTAATGGTAAAAAATGAGAATTTCATGGAAATTTTATGCAGAAGTTCTTTTTGAATATTACAAACATATTTAAAATTTGGGAATAATAACTATTTCATTACCAAAGTATGTATATTGAGCAGTGTATTATGATGTTTATCAATCTCATTTAGGAATACGAGGATTGTCCCAAAATTATACGATCTACCTTCATATCTTTGCGCCAGAATGTCTGAGCTACCTCTGTGCCGTATGAACATAACCAGTAAATTTTCACGAACTCCGTGAAGGCGTTTGTTACTGGCGAAACGCCTCAGTTTATTTCTTTATTCCCAACTTTTGGGAGGAGGCGATGTCTGTCATGCCACAACTGTGACCGCCCAAGATGATTTGATGTGTATGTTCACTCGCTTCTTGTAAGTTATCGGAAAGATGACGTGGCGTCTGTTGACAAAAGTTCTCCGAAACTCTGGTTTTTCTTTGGAAGTGGATTCTTTCCGGATCCAATACCTTCAGTTCCTCAGAGCTTTTGCCATGCAAGTCATGTAGAAAAGAGAGAGATCAGCAACTTTGAGCGAGAGGCTAGAGAACACGCCTGACCTCTAGGTGGTCAATGAGGCAAACTGCTCTCTTCTGGACACTATCCAATAGATGTTATGAATGTTTGGATACGAAACCCCACACATGGTACAGCATTCCAGACCAGGCCGCACCTCTGCTTTGTATAAAAGCTTTAGCTGTAATGGCACAAAGAATTGCTTAGCCGAGAAAAGGAAACTGAGTTTAGCAGAAGCAGATTTGGAACTGGCTGACACATGGTCATGCAAGCAAACTCAGGTGTTGTCTTCGATGATGCACGTTTTTTTCTGAGGAAATTCGAATATGTGGTTGCATGGTTGAAGGAGGTTTTCCAGCAATGAATTTTCTGGGGAACATGGTTGATTGCGTCTTGTTCACGTTAAAATTGACCAATTTTGATCGGCCCCACTCTGATATCTTCTCCTAGCCTGAATTTAGTGGCATGATCTGTTGGTATCTCTGTGTGACTTTTGAGCAGCTATAGGACGCTGACCAAAAAATGAGGACACCTGGGTACAGTCATCTACAAACCCAAATATTCTGTTTCCGGTGGAGTGAAGCAGATCATCAATCTGCAACAGAAAAAGAGTTGGCGAGAGTATGGAGCCCTGGGGTACTCCTGCATTAACCTGAATAGATTCAGTAGTTACACTATCAACCACAGCTCGAATAGATTTATTGAAGAGAAAGCTACTAATCCAACCACGTTATTCTTCCTCAGCATCTTCAAACTAGAGAATTCCAATCGCAAAGAGTATCATGTGACACCTCATTGAAAAAGGGCTCTTTATGCTCTAATCGACCTTCGTGTTTGGGGTCTATACAGGGTGTTCTAATCGAGGTGTTCTTTATGTTAGATAGCTGGATAAGTCAGGTCGATTGATTCAAATTCATTCGATGGCATTCTTCAATTTGCTTTTTTTACCGGAATCAGAAAGTAACGACATATGATATACGAAGACTTAAATCGGAGAAGATCCACTTGTTATTTGAAAAAATGATAAGAATCACTGCAATAAGTTCATTAATTTCTTACACAACTGACAATTTCTTTCCTAAATCAATATTTTCATCATTTCGATCATACAATGATCAATGTTGTTGTTCCAATCACAACTGTATCATTGTTATTTGATACTTACTCGAAAATGGTGTACTCAATTAAGAAAACAGTAGAAATTGTGTCATTCGTTCAAAATAAGTTGCGCAAAAAGGGAAGGAAGAATATTTACACAATTACAATTAGAAATACCTACAAAATAAGATTGCACTATGAACTAAATGAAGATGACTCTTATCGTCGCCTGTAATTATGCGAAAATTAGAGCCAAAATATGGAAATAATTCCAACTTTCTTCAAAATATCTGTTTCTTTGACGAGGTATCTTTATGTCCAATGATACTGGGACATCTAGAATCCTCACTTTTACAGAAAATACATACACAAACCCCCAAAAATTGAATGTTTGGGCAGGGTTATAGGTATATATACAGGGTGCTTCAACGAAAACTTAACAGAGGCTATATCTACCAAGATATTCATTTCTGATCAAAACGCAAAAACAGGTCAATTTTTGTTTTAAGGAGGACATCTTTTGGAGTACAATACTTACCTGAAATATCAACCCCCTAGCAATCCTTGAACATTTTGAATAGGGAATATGGGTCAGTGATAACTCGAAAGAAAGGTATTATCTTTGTCTGCATTCCCTAGAAAGAATTTTCATTTTGATTGAAAACTGTAGAAGATACAGAGTGAGCAACTGAAAAATAGAAGACTATCGCCCAAGAATATTCAAATATTAGTGCGAAAACTGGAATAGATTCATATAGATCAAAGATGACAGCCTTTGATCTGGAATGAATGTGTCCCATTCTTTTGCCCTAATACTTGAATAGCTCAGGGCGATAGATAGTCTCCTCTATTTTTCAGTAGCTCACTGTATCTTCTACAGTTTTCAATCAAAATGAAATTCATTCAAGGTATCATTCGAACAATCTACCCTCTTCAAATTTTCAAGGGTGGTCACCCTGCTCTAGGGGTTGAAATTCGAGATGAGAATGGTACTTGATGATGACTGCCATTGATCAGCATGGATTTGTTCCATTTTACTTCACTGAAACTTGAATAGTTTCAGGAAATAGTCTTCCTATCTTTCAGTTGCTCAACCTGTATCTTTTACAGTTTTCAATTAAAATGGAAATTCGTTCAAGGCGATGTAGACAAAGATATCACCTTTCTTTTGAATCATAATGATTTATAATAAATGCTTATATCTATAATTTTGGTGTGTGTCAGAAAAAACACAAGTGTGAGCTCAGGAAATGTAACAGGAAACCATAGTATCTTGCGTATGATTCAATAAACGAGTGAAAAACCTGAGGAAAAAACTCGTTTCCCTGTCGCTATTGCACTAGCAATAGCTTGTCTGTTAATGTTGTGTTAGTGTCGTGTGTACATAAAGAGTACCAAAGATTTTTCTGCTTAGCAGCTTCAATTCTCATCTTGCACTCCATGATTTCCAGACGAAGACAAGGGCGAAAGGAAGGGGTTTGGGACAGAATCGGTAACAATGATATTCAAAATATTTCAACAATCATACCTGACTCTTATATGTCTGAATCCACTTGAATTTAAGAGAAGATTTTACACATAGCAATCAAGGCCATAAAAAGGACTAAGGAGATAATCGAAAATTTTGAAGTATAATCGCAAAATCTCTTCAATATTCAAACTCAACAGAACAATTCCATCTTGTTGGACTGTTATTAATCTAGAATAATCTCATTGGAGATAGTTATCAACAACTTCTAGAAAAAATTGTTGATCCCTGAATTATAGAGACTTTGGAAAACGATCCCATTCTTTCAGAAGATAAATTGCATTTTTAACAACATGCGTTCGTATTTAGTTACCAAATATTCCAGGCAACTGTTTGGTAGAAGGGGACCAATTGAATGACCTGATAGATCATCGAATCTCAATCGAAAATTTAACCTAATCTAAACAGATGATGGTTGAGCTTGAGTTAAGAAAAGTACTAACTGTGGCTTGCCTACTTATAGGGTGCGCCAGAGAAAACCAGACTTTTTTTTTCCGTTATAACTTTCGCAGTTTTAGAGCTAGATCATTCGATCTCACATCATTGGAAAGCCAAAGGACTAGGTTTTTCAGAAAGTGTATCGAAATTCCACTTCCGGTGATATCAAATATGGCTAACTCATTAGAAAATGAGCAATATTTCAAGATCGCTGGAAAGTTTTTTTTTCACTAAAAAATTTGAATGGGACATTCAGTCTTTTTCTGAACAATTTGACATATTGATCTTAAAAATAGTTCAAGAATTGGTAAAAAAGTAGCGTGAAGAATTTTTTTCATTCTGATTTTCAGCTGAAATCGAAATATTTTTTTCTCTTCATGGCGTTGGCACTCCGCAAATTGTTGTATTTTTCATGTATGTTCTAAGAAGACAAAGAACCTTTTTTTTACTAAAACCAACCTAAAATTTGATTTCCGTTCGAATTCAAAATGGCCGACTTCCTCAAATATAAACAATTTTCGCCGCGCATTAAAAAAGTTTTCGTGGTGGTAATGGATCAACTGCGTGATTCAGTCACTAGGTTGAACCTTTCCCATCATTTTAAGGGGTCGAACACACCTCCCGTTGTGAAACATCTGAACATAGACTTCATGTATTAACTCTATGATAAACAAAAATTAATGAAATGCAATAGAGTTTTAGAGGACATCTGGTTTGAACCCGAATTTTATCTTGATGTAGCTTGTTTTTGACTCTTGAAATTGTTAACAATGGTTTTAACAAATGAGAATAAGCGTTTCATTGAATGTTTATTTGTACGTGGCTATACTGCTAGGCAAATATTACGCCAATTTCCAGCCCCTAATTACAAAAGAAATACAATCTATGATCTTGAGGAAGCATTTCGGACAACAGGGTCATTAGGAAGAAGATCAGGATGGCTGTTTTCCAAATATCTCAGAGATACCAACTGTTATAAACATCTGCGAGAATACGACATGATTTTGCTTAACAAATAACATGAGTAAAAACATTCAACAAAAAGAATCAAGAACTCAGACTGGAATATGACCTCCATTGGCATCCACAACCATCTGCACCCATCTTCTCCAGCTCTCTATGGATCTCGAAATTACTTCTTGATCAAGATTGTTCCAACATTCTTGAATTTTTTGCCTCAGCTTCTCACAATTATTGAAAATAATACAATTTTTATACACCATTTCTTCCAAATGACCCCACAAAATAGTTATACGGGTTAAGATCGGATTATTTGGGGGCCATTGTTCTGGTTAGATGATATCGTCTACGCGTTGTCTTAGGTAGTCCATAGTATCGTGATTGGTATGTCATCTAGCTCCATCCTAGAATCAATTGAAATAGATTTCATTTAGATACATATAATTTGGGACACCCTGTACACTGACGGCCAGTTGAGAGTAAGTAGCATTTTTTGTGATGTAGCACTGTTGTTCTTTTCTTTGACAAAGGTTGTCAGAAGAATATAGAAAAAATTGTAGAATTCCAAAGAAGATTTGAACAAATAAAAACCATCCAAAAAACTACTCAGTTTCTCAACCGTACATTTTCAGCTGGTGGCAACTGTAGTTATTCATGTCATACAAAAGTCAGCAATCATTCCCCTGAATGAAAGTGAATTGAGGAGTTGACGCCTGAATAGTTGGTAACATATGATCGAGAATTATGTGACAATAATTTTCCGAATCTAATCTTATGCCTTGTTCTATAAAAATTATATTTGATTTATAAAGTTCTTCGAAATACCGGCACAGACCTGGAAATTTTTTTACTTTCCCTCTGCAAACGAATTGGAGGCACATTCCTCTTGATTCCATTCGTCGGAATACAAATTCTGTAATTCTGGCTGTTTTTTGGTGGTGCAACACTGAAAAGTTCTTCGTCTGTGAACAAAATATTTTCAATTTGTCTACGTGTTCTAAATCTATGTAATAAATTTCTGGATTGCTCGAATCTGCGCTCTATGACAGCTTGAGTCAATTGAAAATTATAGTGCCTCCGAAAATACTTAAGATCCAAATCGTGTCATTATTCTTCTCACAGAGGTTTTTTGAGATTTCGCATCTCTGATTGACTGACAGTTTGACTGTTTCCCAAATGTCGAAACGGTCAAACTGGTTCCTGGAGTTTTGATAGGGCTGACTGCTAATGCAGAAACTTGCTGAATGTTATCCTGAAATTGTCAATTGACTTTGTAATACAAAAAATGTAGAGTTGATGCTTGAAACAGATTATGAAAAAGGCGAGTACCTGTGTTCTAACAGTTCAAGCTGCACCAGTATCTGGTCTTCTTCCTAATGACCCTGTTGTCCGAAAATTTTCCTCAAGATCGTAGATTGGACTTCTTTTGTAATAAGGGTAGGAAATTGACGTAATATCTGTCTAATAATATAGCCACGCACAAATAAAAATTCATTGAAATGCTTATCCTCATTTGTTAAAACCATTGTTAACAATTTCAAACGTTAAAAACAAGCGATACAAAGATAAAATTCGAGTTCAAACCATAAATCGTCTAAAACTCGATGACATTCCTTTATTTTTTGTTGATCATAGAGTTAATGCATGCAGTCTATGTTCAGAGGTTTCACAATGGGAGGTTCATATGATGGTGAAGAAGAGAAACCTTATTTACGACAATTGGCACAATTTTGAATCAATATTCGAGTTCGAGCCCTCAAAATGATGGGAAAGGTTCAATCTAGTGATTGAATTACGCAGTTTTTAATGCGATGGCAAAATTGTTAATATTTGAGGAAGTCGGCCATTTTGAATTCGAATGGAGATCAAATTTCAGGTTGGTTTTAGTAAAAAATGGTTCTTTGTCTTCTTAGAACATCCATGAAAAACATAACAACGTCCGGAGTGCCAACGCCATGAGGTGAAAAATATATTTCGATTTCAGCTGAAAATCAAAATGATAAAAATTCTTAACGCTACTCTTTCACCAATTCTTGGAATATTTTTAAAATGAATATGTCAAATTGTTCAAAAAAGACTGAATTATTGACTGAATGTCCCATTCGAATTTTTTAGTAAAAAAAACGATCTTGAAATATTGCTCATTTTTGAATGCGTCAGCCATATTGGATTTCACCGATAGTGAAATTTCGATACAATTTCTGAAAAACCTACTCCTTTGGCTTCCCAATGAAGTAGTAACGAATGATCTAGCTCTAAAATTTCGAAAGTTATAACAGAGAAATAATTGTCTGGTTTTCTCTGGCGCACCCTATATAATCTGAGTTCTGCATACATCATCTACATGACTAATAGAGATCATGCTGTGTCTGTGGACTTCGATTTTTTCTAGCGGGAGTGGTCCTGGCACGACAGCTATGCTTATACGCTATCGGTGAACTATCAGTCACGAGAAGCGGGAATGTGTCAACAGTGGAGAGCGATTGATGAGGTGCCCCTGCTGCTAGCAGAAATTGACAATTCGACAAACCATAGTCTGGCAACACTACTGAATGTACATAGAGGGTTTGAAAAACAAAGTAGGAGGAAAATGGTGTATAGTCGAGATATCTAAATAACGACTAGCATGGATGAAGGACGGATATAGTGCCTTGAATCTGGAGTAGAAAAGTCTCTTGAATATAACACTCCAGCATATCTTTGTTTCATAGACTTAACGAAGGCCTTCGACAGAGTCCAACTGAAGGATGTAATCAAGATACTGGAAAACAAAGAGGTACCCAAAAAATATGTAAGACTCATAAAAGATCTGAACACTAATACAACAACGCAAATACGAACAAACCACACCCTAACGCAGCATTTCGGAATAACGTCGGGCATCCGCCAAGGTGATAGTCTTAGCCCTCTACTATTTGATACTGTTATGGACCAACCTGTAGAGACCGTTAAAGACTTGGGACTAGGATACCGCATGGGAACCTACAAAATTAACATCTTATGCTATGCCGATGACGCCGTACTCATTGCAGAATCAGAAGACGACCTACAAAGAATGTTATACGCCTTTAGCAAACGCGCAGAAAATTTCAATATGGAAATCTCAACAAGTAAGACAAAATGCATGACCATAGCTAAGGAACCTCTGCGCTGCAAGTTAACAATAGACAACGCCACTATAGACCAAGTCATGTCATTCGAATACTTAGGGTGCAAAATAACAAGCGCAGGATACCTTGAAGATGAAGTGAGGAGACAAGTGAACAAAGCAGCTGCAGTATCGGGACATCTTAAACAACCAATTTGGAGAAATAAACACCTCAGTATACCATGCAAATCCAAAATCTACAAAACATGTGTGCGACCAATTATGACATACGGGGCAGAAACAAGAGCGGAAACGTCGGTAACAAAGAGGATACTAAGAACAACAGAAATGAAAACGCTAAGAAGTAAAACCGGTTACACATTGAATGACAGACAAACAAATACCGACATAAGGGAAAAATGTGAAACAGACGATATTGTAAGATGGGTAAGAAAAAGAAGAAGAGAATGGAACCAGCATGTAAACAGAATGACCACAGATAGAATAGCCAAAATCGTATATAACAATATACCACACGGAAGAAGACCTGTTGGACGACCACCAGAACGATGGCGGGACAGTTGGCAATCAACTTCACAAGAACTGCTGCAGGGAAACCGGAACTGAACAGGCGCTACGCCTTCTACACGGTGAAGAAAAAGAAGAATCTGGAGCTGATAGATCTGACTATAGGTGCACTGGATATAATCTGAAGCAGGATATAGAGCAAAAATATCAAAGAGTATACAGGTAGAAGAAAATCAATACTATTCTTGCGAAGAGATCGAGCATCTTCTAGGTTAACATGCCAATGTCATCAAGAACTGATAGAGGTTGCTCTCTGCTACAGTTCTGTGAGTTGGATGGAGGAACAAAAACAGAGCAAGATCAATATCAAAGAGAAGAAGCTTCTGAAAGGATGACCAGTAATAAGTAATAGAATGAAGGCATTGGTAACATCCTAGTAAAGAACGCTTTGGGACGAAACGGAAGAATAAAGGTTTACCATTTTTGGAGTATCCGAACGTTAAAGAGGTAAGGAAATATCAAGATTATAGCTTGGCGTATTAAATGTGTATTGTCTACTTAGAAATACTATCAACTAATAAAAAGAAGCGATAAACTCCTTTGCAGTGCAGGAAGAAGAAACGATCGAGTAGATTTAATTTGAATGTGAATAATCACCAGTATCTGTATATGTACGCTTGAGGATAGATGACCAACTCTGGACTACATGTAGAGATACCTGCTATGATTTTTCACCTTCTTCATGGAGTGAGGTGGGTTGAGTTCTCAGCTATTTGCATAAAAGAGATGAAGCAAAAAGGACCAATGGAGCCCTAGTGTGGTATTTCAGGATGCCCTCTGATTTCGTACATACCTACCAATACATTCGATCACCTTCTTCTGTTTGTTTGTTGTTGAAAGCTTCATCTTTTCATCGTCATTTTCATGGCAGCTGGCACAAGCATTATCCAATCTTACCGCAATTAAGGATAGAACGCGACGATATAAAATACATTATTGAATTGTCATTGAGCTGGAAATATTGTGAATCACACAAGTTCATATGTAACGATCCTAGCGATGTTGGGTGGCTCAGGGACCATTTCAACTGCAATGACGAGGTATATTTTCATTGGCGATTATTATATCATATTAGAAATAGAATTGAAAATCAGTTTCGCGAGTTTAGAAATGTAAACCAGATAAAGAAACATTTGCCAATGCAAGAAGTGATGATACCAAATTGAATATAATATTTGAGTTCAAGGATAAACTATTCACTTCTATCCGATAGGCAGCTCTACTGTTGAATGTTAGCTATTCAACTCTTCCTCTTAGGAGATGAACGCGATTCTGATAGAAGAACGTTTTTCTGTGAACGAATAATGGCAATATTTGATAACAATGTGATCCAATGGGGGTATGTTTCGTTTTTTGATGAGTGCATCTTTGCACATAAGGTTGATCGTTAAAGCTCTCGCTTGGGCCTGGGTAAAATCCTCAATGGATGAAAGGAGAACTTAGCAACACTTTAAGAAATTTTGTTCGGTCAGAAATTGTTGAAGATAATACCACAGGTCCCTTTTGAAATTTGAATGACGATAATTACTGAGCAATTCTACAGAATTATGACGTGCCAACTTTGAGCAACTCATATCCTAATCCAGCAGACACATAAGTTCAAGAGAATTTGATTACGTTTAGGTAGATGGAGGTCTGTTTATTTACCAGATCAATGTTCGGTAGTAACTCAATCAATTATATCTAACTCGGAAGATGGGGAGATGAGAATTTGTCTGAAATGTTGAGTGAGATCAAAAGTAATTTGTATTATTGATTAGGATGTTTCCAAGACATTCAGGATCTGTATTCGGAGTGTATATTGACGTTGTCAATATTGTTTTTTGCCTTATCACGAACTAAAAACTAAGTCACTTGCATCGCTATTCAACAGAGACGTACCTCCCTGATATTGATTTTAGCAAAAATTTGAAAAAATTAATTGTTTCCGCTATAGTTAATTGAATTGTATTGAGGTTTTTATGTTTGAAACAAGAATAATTTTTACTCAAAAAAAGGCAAAAAGAAAATCAATTGATGTCTTGTTCATTTTGTTGTATCGAATTTATTCAATCTGGTTGATACACAAGATATACAGGGTGTCCGTGAATTGCGTGTACAACGTTATACCACAGATTCTTCAGCTCGAAATAAGTCGATTTAAGCCAACTTACCTATATGAAAAGTTTCATTGTTTGGCCGCCAGAGTTCGCCAAATCCAAAGATTTTTGTTGTTATTTTTCAAATAATTAGAGAACAACTCGATCGATAGAAACCATATTTGGTGTGCGTAATCGGGTGCGTTATTCACTTTTTTTAGTGATCCACTCAATGACCTTCACGTTTTACAAGTGTCCCTAATAATTCGAACATGTTTTTTATCAACCATAATGTTTCAACTGTCTGCGTTTGAGCAAAACTGTTTTAGACATTGAGTAGCTCGACTAATTATTAAACTTTTTTGTCTCCTGAGAAATGTTGATATGATGAACGATTCAATCACAAAAAACAGTTTTTTTAGTTTCATGATCCCAGTTCTTCAACCACTTAGCAAGTCAAAATATCACATATCGACCATGTTGGCTGTGGATTTGTTTCTGTAGTCTGGCAGATTGTCATTTTATTATGCTTGACAACCTCTTGTTGACAAAATGATGTTTTCTAGGTTGCTAAATTGGATCAAGCAAAAAAGAAATTCAATGTTCAGTAGAACAAAAATCGAAAAATTCGAAGAAAAAATTTAATAAGTTTTCACAATGACTATTTGAAAATATGAAAACAGGTTGGCCAGTTGGAAACTAAATAAGAAAAAACAAATCACTTCAAAATAACGTTTAATTAGTTTACACCCAAAATTTCATTCAACCATAGTAAATGTTCGAAAATTCCACCATTTGGCTGAATATAGGAGTTATCCCTCATTAAGAGAATTAAATTGGACCCTTGGCATTACTTCAGTGTCATTTTTGAAGAAATTGGCCGCATTTAAAATTCTCATATGTACCTCTTCTCGGGTGACAATTGTAGAAGAGTAAACTCTAGATTTTAGAGCACCCCAAAGAACGAAGTCGCATGGTGTTGAGTCAGGAGATCGTGCTGGCCAACTTGCAGGAGCATCAGTTCCCCTTCCGATCCAACGATTCACATACTATGCATGTAAGAACTCGCGAACCGCTAAAGTGAAGCGAGGAGGTGCACCGTCGTGCATAAACCACATTTCTGCACGCAGTTATACTGAAATATCGTCCAATAAATCCGGCAAAGTCAAATATGCCTCTACATTTAATTGATCTGGACTCACTACCGGACATATAATGAAATTGTCAATTACTGAAATCCATACGTTAATTTTGAATTGATCCTGATGATGTGTACTTATAAAAGTATGTGGATTTTCGACAGTGTACACGTGTTCATTGTGAAGGTTAGTGATGCCAGACCTAGTAGAAGTGCATTCGTCAGTAAATAGAATTTTCCTACTGAAGTGAAGATCCTGAGTTATCTTCTCTTGGATAAATCGGCAGACAGTTAGGCGAATATCAGGATCGTTGGGAAGAAATTCCTAAACTGTCTGAATGTGAATGAATTTAAGGATGAAATAATTGTTCCTTCAAGACACCATGAATCATTGTTTTAGGAACGACCAACTGCAAACCTAAACGTCGCGTGCTTAATTGTAGGTTTTCCTAAACCATGTCCAAAATTTGTTTTTCGAGTTCTACTGTCCTTTCTGTTCGTTGCTGTCCCCGATCCAAATTCCTGGGCTTCAAGCAACCATTCTCGCGGAGGCGCCTTTCCAGATTTCCAAACGTTTGGTGGTTCGGCACTATGAGATCTGAAAATCTTTCAGCATGTACTCTCGCGCTTTCACATTCATTGCCTTGACAAAATCCGTACACCATAACCATATCAACCATTTCAGAGTTACTGTACATCTCTGTGCCTAATAGTGATAAAAAAAATCACAAAAATACCTAGTTAAAAACTTAAGGAACACTGTTGTGTCAACAATTGGTTGTCAAGCCTAATAAAATGACAGTCTCCCAGACCACAGAAATAAATCTAAAGCCAATACGGTCAAATGTGGTATTTTTGACTTGCTAGGTGGTTGAAGAAATGGAATCATGATATTGAAAATTGTTTTTTGTGATTGAACCGCTCATCATATCAAAATTTCTCAAGAAACAAAAAAGTTTGATAATTAGCCTAGCTACTCAATGTCTAAAACAGTTTTGCTCAAACTCAGACAGTTCAAAGATTATGGCTGATTAAGAACACTTGTTAAACGTCAAGGTCATTGAGTGGATCACTAAAAAACGTGAATAACGCACCCGATCACTCATACCAAATGTGGTTTCTATCGATCGAGTCGTTCTCGAATTATTTGAAAAATAGGAAAATTTGCGAGTTCTAGCCGCTAAACGAAGAAACCTTTCATATAGGTAATTTAGCATAAATCGACTTATTTCGAGCTGAAGAATCTGTGGTATAACGTTGTACACGCAATTCACGGACACCCTGTATATTCATACACAGTAGTCACAAGATGTAATGTGCAAATATTTTCGAAATATTCAATTATATTTTTTATTCTAGTATATACAAAACAAATTTAAATTTCCAGTGAGTTGGCGTTGCTACTTCGATAACTAATTAATTTAATTCACGTCGTTATTCTTAATGCTGTATAAATAAAATCTGTAGTTGCATTAACGAAATTACAATATTTCATGGATTACGTCGCCAACTAGACTGATGAAATACGTTATACCGTAAACGTTATTCTGATGTGGATTTTGTTCGTTTATTCCTATATTTTATGGCGACATTTTAGCATAAATATAAAAGGAAATATTTGATTTAACCGATTTGAATTAATGGAATATTGAGGTAGGTAATTAAATGGACGTAAAGGGCGAATAAATTATCAAGTTACAACATGGAGGTTCCAAATGAAATTTTTAGAGCGTAAAAAGTGGAATTGTGCTGTTACATTTTTATAGCCAAATAATTTTCCAATCAAATTATCATTAACTACACATTTCAACAGAATGAATGAATGAAAGAATATTTATGGGTCTTGAAAATTTTATTTAATATAATGATCAATAGATTCTTTCAGAAAATTTTCGCTGAGAGGCATCCTGAAAACTTTTCGTATATTCAATTTATACAAGGTGTTTCCAGAGCAAGGAGGCCCCTAATCCTAGAGAGCGGTAGAGTTACGGGATGCAGTTTATGTTAGTAAAATATGCAATAAAATTTCATCAATTCAAATAACATACCTGTCGCTGCTGTTGATGACTATCCAAAATTAAAAAACGTCAGTAAAAGTACGTAGTCAAAGTAAGCAATCTTCGACAGCACAGTGTATCCTGATTTGTTCCTGCAGAGCAATAATTTTTCGGAGTAGTGTATTTTGTTGAAATTTTCATAATGAATTACAGAATACTAAAGTATTACAGGATACTAATACGAAGACAAATGATCGAATAATCTAACCATTAAACAATATTTATCGTTTATTTAAGTAAGGTATCTTGGCACAGTACGGACGCTATCTAGATAACTCTATAATGAACATCCATATTCGCTTTGAAGTGTCTGGCTTGGGCTGTTTGTAGGAGATTGTTATTCCGACTGTTCTTTGACATACATAGAGTACGCAAAAATGCCTTGAATATATGAGGGAATTCAGTGGAAGAGGAGTGAATGCTAGTATTATTTTATGAAATCAATTTGAGTATTACGAGAGAACGATGAAGCTTTTATTAACGAGTCGCCTCTGTTTCAAAGCGTTCTTAAATATTGAGCCTAACCTTCACCAATACCACTGCTGTTTGTTTTGAAAAATAAGAATACTTTATCGATGGTATTAGTGTTAAACGGAAAAAATTCAAAATCATTTAATGCGTCATTTGTACTTGGTGGTTCGAAATCATAGATTGGCCAGAAACACTGAAAACATCAGGATAGGGCCCCCGTGAGGGCTACTGGCGGTTGTGTGCAAAGAAGGATTTTGACGTCCCTTAAGGCATTTTGGATCATGTTTTTCATTTTTTTGAAGGTAGGAGGTAGGTAGGTAGGTGCTTGAAGTACAGCAAAAAACTGAACTTTAGAAGTCATATTTATTTGTAGACTAAAATATCAAAATGAAACAAACAGAACAAAATCATAATAAAATAAATTCTTGTTCACACCCATTTTAAAACATTTACTTAAGTAATGGGAAACAGACACGTTGACTCGTTGTTCGTTTATAATTACTAGAAAATAACCTACTACGTTTTACTTATCTTAGATATTTAAAAAATATGCAGATATTTCTAATAACAAATACCTAGAGAACTTCGTTTTAAAATAGAAAATGATAGCTAGGTCAGGTGAGGTGCAATAGAAAAAGAAAAGATAGCTATTGTAGTAGCGATATTTTCCAAGATTTTACTGTTGCAAATTCATTAATTACATCGCTAGAATTTATACCATCAAAAATTTCTTGTTCAATTGCTAATATTGTTAGCCCAGACAATCTTTCTTGAATCATTGTCGATCTTAAATAATTTTTAATGATTTTTAACTTTGAAAAAGATCGCCTGCCAGAAACTACAGATACAGGAAATGTCTTAGTGAAATGCTTACGTTTGGAAAGGTGGAGATTAAATTGTTTTCAAATATATATTGTAAAATACTTAAGGGTCAGTATCATCAGGTAATGAAAACAACTTTAAAGCTTCAATTTCGTTAAACAGATCATTGGAGTCTATATCCTTTACATCCTGATCTGTCAGTCGCTCTTCCAGAATAGAACAAGGTTTTAAAAGATCGCTGTCACTTAATTTGAATATGTCCTTAAAAAATCCGAAAATATTATCATACTCATTTAATAAGTCAAATAGCTTTTTTAGAGAGCTTATAGTTTGCTCTATAATTTTTAAGAAAAAACTAATTTTAAAGGCGGTTTTTGGATCATGGGGGTCTCATCTCGGTGTTCATAGTCAAACAGTTTTGGTTTAAATATCCTCCTAACCGTTGGTAATGGTGGAAAGTCTTCTTCAATTTCGAGAGAGGATGCTACTTTTTTCGCTTGCACAAGAATTTCTTGAAATGATTGGTTAGATCTAGATTGCTGGAAGTGATGAATTAATTTTTTTAGGTAGTTTTGGCATACTTTAATATTAACTGTAGCACTTTGCATTTGTTTGCTGACAATATTTATATGAAATAAAACGTCATGCCAAATAATAATTTCACAAATAAATTGAAAATTTTGTACGTTAAGAGGGAACTCGCTTTATGTCATCAATGTGAAAGGAATTATGTTCAGCCACTTCTAGAAGACTTTCGCAAACCTTAATTAAATGAACTTTAAGGGGCTTTATTGCGTCAATTCTGCTGGATCATCTTGTCTCACTTAGAGGCTTCAAACTTAGCCCGGTAACATTTTTTCTCAAAACATACCACATTTTTGTGGGGGACGAAAAAAATTATATAGCTCTTGCACAAGATTAAAAAAGTTTATTGTAGCACCTGACACCTTAGAAGCGTCATTTACTGTTAAGTTTAAAGCATGAGCCGCCCAAGGTACAAAAAGGGCTTTCGGATTCGCATCAAAAATGCGTTTTTGAAGCCCAACATGTTTTCCCTTCATATTTGTCCCATTATCATAACCTTGTCCCCTAATGTGTTTCAATTCTAAATTTGAATTTTTCTTGTTATTCATGTCTGAAGATGAAAAATCAAGAAACTACTAATAAAATTTCGTGTGTATTTACACCTAATCCTATGTAATTTCTCAACTTTTATTTTAATATTTTTTCTGGACCCTAGGTTTTGGCGCCTCTAAAGGATGGCGCCCGTGTGCATTGCACACTTTGTACATATGGTTGTTGGGGCCCTGCATCAGGGACACTTGTTAAAGAACATCCGCGTTTTTTATTCTTGCTATTTTTCTAGAAATTTCGGGCGGCGCGTTTGACGGGAACATTCGAGACTTTCGTTCACGCCGATATAAATGTCATTCTGAATTGTAAATTGAAGGCAGTACTATGCGATACAAAGTTCATTATTGAATAGTATAAAATGACTGCAAAGAAGGAATCTGAAACGTATCATTTTAATAAGGATTAGGAGGAAGAATTTTTCTTTTGTATGGTGAAGGATAAGTGCATTTGTCTTATTTGTCGTGCGGCAGTTGCAATCCCTAAGCGTGGTAACTTAGAAAGACATCATAAAACGGTTCATAAAAACTATGAAAAGAATTTTTCGCCACAGAGTGGATTAATAAAACTAAAAGTACGTGATTTGATATCTTGTTTGAAAAAGAACAAACCATGTTCAGAAGACCAGCCAAACAATCAAAACCTGATACGATAGCGTCATTTGAAATATCTCATATATTGGCGAAACACAAGAAACCATACGAAAATGGATCGGTTGTGAAGGAAGCATTTATTGAAGCGGGTGACACTTCATTTGCAGATTTTAAAAATAATAATAAAATAGAAATCATGTCTGCTATTAGAGAACTTCAGTTATCTCGTCCGTCTGTCACAATGCATATTGAAGTCATGAGTCAGGTCATGGCAGATAAACTAAAACATGATATCATGGAATGTACATATGGTACTTTTCTTTACAGTTCGACGAATCTCCCGATATGACAGACACTACCCAGCAGTGTATTTTTATTCGGATGGTATTCAATGACATGTTGGCTAAGGAAGAATTTTTGACAATCATTCATCTGAAGGGGAAGACTCGTGGCGAAGATATATATGACGTTTTCTTCAATTTTGTAAGAAACTACAAGCTACCAATATAAAAACTAGTTTGCATTACAACCGATGAAGTACCAACAATGACTGAAAACAAAAACGGTTTTGTGCTATTGTGTCGAGCTAATGAAGATTTCCCTCTTTTTTTCATTCCATTGCATTATACATCAACAAGTTTTGTGTTCAAAAGTTATAAACACCGAAGAAATTATGGGCATTACAACAAAAGTTGTGAATTTCATCCATGCACGTAACTTGCAACGGCGGCTGTTCAAGTGGCAGTTGGAAGATGAGGAGTCAGCTGAACATACTGTTTTAGTTCTTCACTTGTCAGGAAATATCATATGTATTAATTTTACATGGTGAACTTATCAGTGTTTCATTATTAACCATTGTTAAAATGAGTATTGAATGCAATTTTCTCAATTGACTGCCATGAAGTTCTCCAAAGAAGAAAGGTTGATATGATTTTTATTCTGGGTGAGTGTGACAGAAATTCTTTGTTGGCAAGTAGAGTTTATGCACAAAGTTCTCCTGATAGGAGGCATCCCGATGCAAGATGCTCTGAAAAACTTCTAATTCGATTTATCGAAACGGGCAATATCGCTTACAAAAAACATGAAAAACCAAAAACTGCTACAGCTGAAGACAACCAGTTATCAATTTTGTTGACAGTGACAGAGGACCCATATAAAAGCCAAAGAGAGATTTCTCAGTTAACAGATTTAAGTCAAACTTCCGTCCAGAGAATCTTGAAAGTGAATAAATTTCATGCATATCATGTACAGCTGCACCAGGAACTGAACAATCAAGACTTTGAAAGTCGAATCAATTTTTGCAATTGGGCAAGTGACAAAGTAGCGGAAAATCCAAATATGTTTAGCAGAGTTCTTTTCTCGGACGAGGCAACTTTCCATATTTAATTGGACCGCACTTATTCGACGGGCACCTCAAAAGTGAAATGTATTCAGATTTTCTGTAAAATCATCTACCAATAATACTTGCCGATGTACTAAGACTAAAACTGAGAAAACGAAAATCACGTGATTTGATATCTTGTTTGAAAAAAGAATAAACCATGTATACAAGACCAGCAAAACTAATTGAAAGCTGCTACGGTCGCGTCATTCAAAATATCTCATATATTGGCGAAACATAAGGAACCATTCGAAGATGGATCGGTTGTGAGGTGAAGAAGCATTTATTGAAGGGGGTGAGACTTTATTTGGAGATTTTGAAACTAAAACAAATCATGTCTGCTATTAGAGAACTTCAGTTATCTGGTCCGACTGTCACAAGGCGTATTGATGTCACGTGTCAGGACATGGCATATAAACTAAGACATTATATCGTGAAATGTACATACATTTCTTTACAGTTCGACGAATCCACCGATATGACATACACTGACCAGCTGTGTATTTTTATTCGGATGGTATTCAATGACATGTTGGCTAAGGAATAATTTTTGACAATCATTCCTCCGAAGGGGAAGACCAGTGGCGAAGATATATATGATGTTGTCTTCAATTTTGTAAAAAACTACAAGCTACCAATATATAAATTAGTGTGCATTACAACCGATGGAGCACCAGCAATGTTTGCAAACAAAAACGAGTTTATGGCATTGTGTCGAGCTACTGAAGATTTCCCTTCATTTTTTCATTCCATTGCATTAAATATTAACAAGTTTTGTGTTCAAAAGTTTTAAACACGGAGGAAATTATGGGCATTGCAACAAAAATTGTGAATTCCTTTCGTGCACGTAGCTTGGAATGGCGGCCCTTTGAGTTGCAGTTGAAAGATAGGGAGTTAGCTGAACACACTGATTTAGTTCTTCACACGGACGTCACGTGGTTGAGTCACGAAAAATTCCAAGAAAAGTTTCAAGAATTATCGCCCGAAATAACAGCTTTTCTAGACGAAAGAGGTGATGACACTCAGATGTTGAAAAACGAAAAATGTCTGACTGATTAGCATTTTTGACTGACATCACAATGCACTTTAACACCATTAACTTGGAGCTTCAAGGTTAAGCAAAAACTATTATTGAGATGATTAGCGCAGTAAACGCATTCAAAAGTAAGTTGCAACTTATGATAGATCAACTGAAAAGAAAGGATCTGAAACATTTTCCGTCTTTGAAAGCCAGGATTCTCCAGTTGAATTATGATACGTATGAGGCTGAACTAACAAATATTTTGGGACAATTCGAAATGCGTTTTTATAATTGCAGTAAATTGGCAAATACAGCATCATTTATGAGTTATCCTTTTTCATGTAAAAATATTGAGGAATTAGCTACTGAAATAGCAAGTCAGTTTAATGTGAATTGATTTTCTCTTAAAAATGAGTCGGTGCAGATTATATCAGATATACATCTGAAAGCTACAGCATCTGATATAAATTTCTGCTGTTTTATATCTGAAGTTAAATATCCGAATCTAAGGCAAATAGCTCTTCAACTGACGGCAATGATAAGATAAGAGATAAGATAAGTAAGTCAAAATATCGCAATTGACTAACTGACGAACATTTGTCATCATGCTTGAGTTTAGCACTCAGCGGTTACGTAGCATCTTATGAAAAGTATGCTGAGGACATGCAGTGCCACGCTTCAACATCTAAAGTCACTTCTTAGTTAAGTTTTACACCATAGTAACTCTTTTGTTTTGTACCAACCAATAAACTCGCAATTTTTAATAACTATGTGTTTTTTCATTGATATTATAGAGAAGAACCTAACTAAACCTAACCCAAACCTTGATTAAAATAAGGTATATTGTGCGGAAAGCTAATACCTATATATGCTACGGTACACCTTACCTAGGTAGGTAGGTAGGTAGGGTGTATCGTGTGAGAACGACAACCTAGCATCACTCGTATTTGCAGCCTCTCAGAGTCGATCGTAAGTAGTCTAAAAATATTGAGGCAGATCGCCAGCAGTTCAAGTTTCAGCACCCCTGATTTAGATAGATGTGCGATGATATTGATTGGCGGTATATCGAATTTTATCGGAGAATTTGAGGGTTGACACCAATAATATTTATCAAATTTTTCAGTAACTATTGATATATTTTCTCTTATAAAACTTTTGGTGTACTTGATGGATGTTCTCACTTCTTTAATTCTGGAAAAATTAGTTCTGAAAGTAAGGTGAAATTTCTACAGTTGGACGGGTTAAAAGAGTTGCTGTATAAAACTAGTATTTTCGTTGTATCTGATCGATTTTTAACCCTTCTTATTTACATGTAAATTATGCATCCTGACTTACACGTATCGGAATAAAACGGTGGTGATGAAAACGTGTGAAATGAAATAGGGTCAAAAATAAACGAATATACAGCAGTGAAATACCCTTTTGATGAAGTCTTCAAATAACTACCGATCGATCGGTGAATGGCGTCGTTCATCGAGGACTCATAACGGTAGGATGATCTGTCATTTGCATGTACCACTATATCAAATCATAATGATATCTATCTATCGAATCATAATGGAATATAATCAAATGCACGCACAGTACACAATTGAATGTAGATTTATCTTGTCGGGAGTATACTATTAACTACAAGAAACTACCAATTGATTGAAATCCTTTGTGTTCGATATGAAAAATTCAACAAACAATATAGATAATTGAAATTCTTACTTACCCTCGATAAAAGATTCTATTCATCCTAATGGTTTTAAAATTACCTTTGAATTTGTGAATTTTGTGAAATACTAATGCACGTGGTAAGTTTTCTTGCTATTAGTTTCAGCAAAATGTTTCTTTGTAGACAAAAAGAGCTTAGGTTGGAAAATTTAGTATTTTATAAGTGCCTTGTGGTTTCGAGAATAAGGCCCAAGAATTACTCTTCTCGAAAATAAAAGAATTTGCTAGGACGCTCTGTACATTATTTTGATCAATTGTATGCCTATAATTGAATATTCATCATCCGCAAAAGTGGCGTTAAATAAACACTCATTGTCTATATCACTTGCTTTTGTATCCTTAAATCTTTAAGTCTATGACGGGTAAAATGTAAAGGGGTCAAAGACAAGCCCTCTTCCAATCAATATTGGAATGTCCTTTGGTTGCGAGAATCGGATAGATAGTTGGTCAAAGCAACCGCTGAAACCGCATCCGCTCTAGAAACCATAACTTGGAACACTTATCATAGAGCACTATCTAATCGGTCTAATGTTGATCCTGCCAAACTTCAGAACGTTCAATTTGTAGCTCCAAAAAGGATTACGGATCGTTGGAAGATTATAAGATTAATAAATATTTACAATGTTCCCAACGTGTTGAATATGCTAAGCTGGACATTATATGATTTAGGACTCAATCTTCTGTATACGGGGTGCTGCTACGAAATTCCTATACAAGTACAATTGGCATGTAAATGAATAAATCAACTTAGCTTAGACACATCATTCATAATTAGATTATCATCAAATTCAGTTTGCCGTCTTCCTTTTAGTTATAGGTCGAAGGAAAAAAAATTAATTTCGTAAAACGGTATTTGTGCAGAGAAGAGATATAAATATGCTGGTATACTGCAAACTGGGAGCTCAGCGGAAGATATCCAGATCCCCCTATATATATATATATATATATATATATATATATATAAGATATCCAGATCCCCCTATATATATATATATATATATATATATATATATATATATATATATATATATATATATATATATATATATATATATATATATATATATATATATAGGTTTTCTTTACTTTATACTGCTCAGAATCTCATTTCATATTTTATTTATTTGTTTATATAAATGTAATATAATTAACTGACAATTTTGTTATATTTATATTCAGAGCAGTATTCTATTCGATCGCTCACCACTTCACACAAAGGAAACTATTAATGAGTAACATTCAGTGTTACTTGACAAGGTCCGTACACTGGATTTTTCCGGGGAGAAAGCCTCTGACACTACTCGTTGGTACATTGATATCATTGTCTGATGATGCTATAGTATGTATATATTCTGGTAGATTGATATATTCTCATAACATTTCACGTTATCCTAATATACAGTGTGTTCCAACGAAAATTTGACCCCCCCTATAACTCCGAAATGAGTAACATTAGCGAAAAACACCAAGACACATCGATTTTTGTTTCGAGGGGGAGCATTTTTCGAAATAATTCGAAACTTGTCAGATCAACCCCCTACCCCCAGCAACCCTAATTTCGAAATTCATCATAGGGAATAAGGGTCGAGTGGAACCTTACTGTAAAGGTCTGTCAATTCTCCATTCTGATTTGTCATTTTTAGAATTTTAAATTAACATACAGGGTGTCCCAACCGAGGGTAAAGTTGAATTCCTGCAAATCCCAAATACTAAATGAAATCGATTTATTTTGGCATAATGCAAGCGCAGGTTTATGCTCGGTCTAGAAAAACGACCTACACTTGTGAATTTGGAGTTGGTGCAATCAACCCCCTATTTCCAGCATCCCCAACTCAAAAATCATTCGATCGATTATAGGTCAAGTGGCACCTCGTTGGAAAGGTATTTCAATTTTCTCTTCGAATTTGGTATTTTCGAAATTCAGAATCAGCATACAGGGTGTCCCGGAGCAGGAACACTGAAAACCCAAAGAACTCTTTGAAACTGGTTCATTTCGGTATAATACGAGAACATGTTTATGTTTGATTCGAGAATAAGACTCTCTTGCATGAATATGGAATTTTGCAATCAATCTCTTCCATTCAGCATCCCCAACTCAAAAATCATACAAGTGATTACAGGTTGAGTGGCAAAGTTCCAGAAAGATTTTTCTATTTTCTGAATCACTGAGGCATTGGTTTCAGTTTGGCAATCGAGGTTTTCTGGCGTGAGGATCAGGATGAGAGGATGATGGAGAAACTGATTGGATGCTCATCTAAACAGGAAAACGAGATTTATTGAACTTGTATTCAATTGAAAACAAAAACTAACTTGATTATTACAACAATTGTTCAAAATGACCTCCGCCCACCTCCATACAGTTATACAGACGATTTTCGAACTCTCTTCTCACATTAGCGAAAACTTCAGGAGTCAAAAGTCGGCATTCTGTGATAATCCTCATCCGCAGCTCCTCCAGGTTTTCTGGTCTTGTGGCATAAACTTTAGATTTTAGATGGCCCCACAAAAAAAATCTAGGGATTTAAATCTGGTGACCTGGCTGGCCACTCAACAGGTCCTCTTCTACCAATCCACCTTCCTGGGAAATTTTCGTCTAAATATTGGCGCACCCGAGCATCATAATGCGGAGGAGCACCGTCTTGTTGAAAACGCATTTCGTCCTCAGAAAGAGTTGGATCGTTCTGTAAAATTTCTGTCAATCTAGGATGTATGTGTTCCTCTAACAACTGTAGGTAGCCATTTCCATTCAGATTACCTCAATAAAGAAAGGCCCAACTAGATGATTGCCAAAATTCCTGCCCAAACGTTCAACTTCTGAGGCCTTTGCGTGTGGGCCTCTCTAAACCAATGAGGATTCTGTGTGTCCCAATATCGACAATTATGTCTATTCACTTCACCACTGAGCATAAAGGTGCTTTCATCAGAAAAACAGATGTTATTCAGAAAATTTGGATTAGCGTTTAGGTTTTCACTTAGATTTTCACAAAACTGTAAACGACGATCTGGATCATCTTCGTTTATTTCATGCACTAATTTTACCTTGTAGGGGTGAAATTTGTGATATTTCACGATTCTATGGACAGTTGTAGCTGATACACCAGTCAGACGAGATAGTTTTCTGATCGAAGTAGTATTCTCCATTTGTAGATGACCCACTACTGCCACTTCCGTTGCCTCATTTCTGACAGGACATGCCACTTCATGTTTTTGTTTGCCACCGAACCCGTAGCTAGGAATTTGTCAACCAAATATTTAACGTACTGGTGACTGACTCCCTTTCTCTTTCAGGATGGTTCCTATCGAATATCCTTGCCGTTTCTTTGGCACAACTGTTATTTCGAAAATACGTCGATACAATTTCGACCCTTTCCTCAGTGGAATAAACCATTTTCAGATTAATTTCAACTGACGAACAACAACAATAATGAGGAACTGATCTGAATAATAATAATATTTCATTGCAAAATGAGAAATAACAGATGACTGCACGCCAGATGGAAATGAAAAAATGTGAACATTTTCAATGCAGAAATCAGCTTTATTTCTTCGTAATTGATGCTCAACACATCGTACCCCAATACTTTTAACAGTTTCGAATTAATTTTAGTTGATAATTTCAAATGACGATATTGAATTTTTCGAAAGCGACATCCTGTATGGAGAGCCGAACTGAATGAAATGCTTTAATCATTCTGGAATTTAAAAACCTTTCTGACGATATGCCACTTGAATTATTTGTATGATTTTCAAGTTGGGGATGCTGAATGGAAGGGTTGATTGCAAAATTCTATAACTACACAGGAAAGTCCTATTCTCGGATCAAACATGTTCTCGTATACCGAAATGAACCAGTTTCAAAAAGTTATTTGGATTTTCAATGTTCCTGCTTCGGGACACCCTGTATGATGATTCTGAATTTCGAAAATACCAAATTCGAAGAGAAAATTGCAGTACCTTTCCAACGAGGTGCCACTTAACCTATTATCGATCGAATGATTTTTGAGTTGGGGATGCTGGAAATAGGGGGTTGATTGCACCAACTCCAAATTCACAAGTGTAGGTCGTTTTTCTAGACCGAGCATAAACCTGCGCTTGCATTATGCCAAAATAAATCTATTTCATTTAGTATTTGGGATTTCCAGAATTCAACTTCACCCTTGGTTGGGACACCTGTATGTTAATTTAAAATTCTAAAAATGACGAATCAAGGTGGAGAATTGACAGACCTTTTCAGTAAGGTGCCACTCGACCCTTATTCCTATGATGAATTTCAAAGTTAGGGTTGCTGGGGTAGGGGTTGATCTGAGAAGTTTCGAATTATTTCGAAAAATGCTCCCCTCGAAACAAAAATCGACGTGTCTTGGTGTTTTCGCTAATGTTACTCATTTCGGAGTTATAGGGGGTCAAATTTTCGTTGGAACACACTGTATAATTATTCCAGGATATGTTTTGATTATAATCATTGCCTGGCAATGGTATTAATTACCGGGTGGTGGATTTGTATTTTTCATGAAATCATTTTGATTGCATGAACAGATATATGGGCAACTCATCGGGGTGAAACCCCTATATATATATATATATATATATATATATATATATATATATATATATATATATATATATATATATATATATATATATATATTAGTTTTTTGACCGTGTTCTTGTATATAAAATTGATATAATTGTAAATCGGGTAACAGTCTAGGACAAGAAAACGAATTGTTCTTTCACATATCTTTTATTTATTATCAATATTTCCTCAGCATTCGTGACTTCATCAGGATCTAAAATATAAGAAAAATAAAACTACTCACCAAAATTGACGACATACAATACACTACTCACAAGTTAACAGATATTGCCCTTTCAGGAATTAAATGAGACATGAAATTACGGAGACATAGATAGCAAAATTGCAAATCAATCACAATCACAAATTTTTTTTCTTCTTACATTATATGTTCACGATCTTCAATAAAAAAACAAAACACACTTTGGCCAGGACATGTAAGTTACAACAAAAAGGTCTCAACATAATCTGATAAACTGTGAATACAAAATCTAAACGTTCATACCAGAGTCTCCATCTCCACAAATTCGCTAAAAACAACACATTTACTGAAAATGGTGACCCAAAATTATCCAGCTAATTTGAAGTACAGGTATAACTTCTTGCCAAAATGTTACAATAGATGTCATTCAAATTATTTATATCAGACCTGTAATTTATAGAATCTCTATTTTTCTTAATATGAACCATTTCCAAGAGAAGACGACTCTTATAATTCGTGACTCTTTCAAGGTTCTTAACATTATTGAAATCAAAATCATACCCACTGGTCAAATGCACATGAGTTTTTTGCGATACGACAATTACTTTTGTGCTGTGTAATTCTCTGCTTCATCCATTGTTGTGTTTGCCCAATGTAACTACCCCTACATTGATTACACGGAATTTCATAAACGACATTACTATTTAGAGACTGAGGAAACTTATCCTTCGTGTTAGTATATAAGTGGGAGATGGCCCAATTGACTAAACTGAAGCTATCGATTTTAGATATGTGAAGCTTCCCAATGTTGGTAGAATGACAAATTCCATCATTTCATTGTTTAAAGACTTTCAACACATAAAAATAGTTAAGTATAATACTGTAAAGATCTCCCACTTAGGTTAGACAGTCACATTTTCGTGCTATAAACACGAATACAATGAACAACAAATTTATCAGCTTTCCTCGAACAATTCTCTCCGGTATCATGTTGAGACTGTCCTCGCTCAGAAATATATCCTTACATTGAGAAGATTCCCAATACACCACTGAACCATAATCTTAAACCTTTTAGGCGGTGAAAATGTAAAATTGAAAAATTGTAAATCGAAGGCCCACTTACTGCCGGAGTATTCATTCGGGAATCGATCCCAAGGCAATGTGTTTCATCGTATCACAGTAGATATTCCGTATTACCTTGTCGGATACATTGGGCTAGAAAATGTAAATATTTGGGATTCTCAGATTGGAAGAATTCCAACTACCCTCAGCCATCTAGATTGCTAAAACCAGTATACCCCGAAGCATTTATGAATAAATACAATAAAATACATCTCCAATGCGTTCACTCCCACACAATGATCAGTTTGGGATGAATATAATAAAATGAATAATTTTTCTTGAATATAAATAAGCTGGCGAGACGAAATATGTATTAGGTCGTTTTATATTCCGTTCAAAACAAGGATGATTCAGATGTGTTTAAAATATTCATTTTGCATTTCTAACAATTTTCACTTTATTGAATCTCTATGAAGCTAAATTTTTCAAAAGCTGTTATTCATTAAATTATTCGAATGAATGAGAGTTACAAGGAAAATTGAAAGACTTTAATTGATTATAACATATGGTCAAATTTTGATGTGAGCCAATACACATCCATCCATTTGTATACAACTTTCATATCTTAAATCAATAGGTTAATCTGGAACTTATACGTAAGAAACTCAAGGAATAATTCTGAGGTTAATCTTGGAGGTTGCGTTCATTATTAACACGCAGACTGAAGTGACGACAATTCTGATGTGTTCTAACGAAGACACGAGCATGTGAAATTCTTCTAGTCTGCCGCTTCCGAATTACCAACAGAAAATCCATAACAAATTTTAAAATCTGCGTATTCGTTGTTACTAAAACTTATTTTCACAATAATACACTCTAATAATAAGGATAATAATCATTCCAGTGTTGCTTTACTCATTTGGAATAATCAGATGGACTAAGACAGAGCTGGATGATATTCAAAGGCAAACCCGAACCATGCTGGCAAAGTACAATAATTACCATCCAAAATCGTCCGTGAAAAGAACAACTTTGAAGCGGAAAGAAGGAGGACGTGGATTGATGGATGTCGTCAACTCACATACCGAACAGATTAAAAATCTCAGAGAATTCTTCTCTGCAAAAGATCGCACTTCTGACCTCCACAGAGTAATATCGTTGGCTGATAAGGAATATACCTCTAAATCTTGCTACCAGTGATAACCTGCTGAATCTACCGTTCCTATCAGATACTGAAAAACAAGAGCAATGGTCAAGAAAGGAATTGCATGGACGACATCACCATGAGATTAATCAACCGCACATCGACAAAGAGTAAGATGAAAGGAGAACTATTCGCGGAAACAGAAGGATTCCTTTTGGCCATTCAAGACCAAGTCATCGCTACAAACAACTACAAAAAATTCATAATTAAGGACGGAAAACTACAAACAGATAAGAGCAGAAAATGCCATATAAGATCGGAGACTATACAGCATATTACGTCCGGATGCGAACAACTGGCCAATATGGACTATCTTCACAGGCATAATCGAACATTATCCATCAGAAACTTACACACAAGTACGGACTTCTGAATGCCTCTCAGCCATATTACAAGTATCAACCGGCGCCTGTATTGGAAAATGACTCTATGGGATTATACTACGATAGGCTGTTATCACTGACAGAATGGTGACGAATAATAGACTGGACATAGTGGTGTATGATAAGAGAGCCAGAACAGCAATGCTGGTGGATATCGCCATACTGAATAATAACAACGTGCTGAACAAGTTCTAGGAGAAAAAGTCCAAATACACAGACCTTGCTATGGAGATCAAGTAGATGTGGCACCTCGATAAAATAGATATCGTTTCTGTCATCGTATCCTCGACTGGGTTAATACCCAAAACATTGCATGATAGCCTTAAGAAATTAGAATTTCATGAGAATACTTATATAGAAATGCAAAAGCTGTAATTCTTAATACATGTAGTATAGTTAGGAAATTTATGTATATATTGTAATCATATATTCCCTTTGTTTGCTGAATCTGGAAAAGGTAATTTATATCCACCTAACAGTTGAGATAATGCATAAGTCCACAATAATAGCAATAATTAATAATTAACAGAATAACAAACAAATCGCATTACTAGAGAGCTAACCAATTCTTTCTCAGTTTTTGTTTCTGCTCTATCTTGACAAATAAATTTATTCAATTGTTTTTCAAGGATCACTATTTTAATTTTTCACTTAACTCTTTTTAATAAGAACAAATACGTGGATATTCATGTTTGTTATGGATTTTCTGGTGGCAATGAGGTAGTTCGTGAATATTGAATATGCTAGAAGAATTGAGGATTAATTAAGGATTTACACCCTGCTGAAAAGAGCATGGGATTTTTGCCAGTAAACTGAATGGAAGAAATTATAATTTTTCGAACAAAATTGTTTAGACAGATGAATCTCCTCTTTCACTAGAGGTGAAGTAACGAAGTACCATAATGTCCATATTCAGGCACACATCTCACATTACAAATCCTCAAGAAATTGGACCAGAAAATAAAAAATAAAAATAGAAATTCTTTTAATTCTGATTTTGATTATTTACTCACAAATGTTGGGTCGTACAGAAATGAGCGATATTCCTTCCAAATTGAATGGAGAATTCGTAACTGATTTTCATTTTCTGTAAACACAGTGGTGTACTAATTTTTTCTTTAAAAAATCCAGTGACGTGTTAGTATCTCTGGTCGAATTTAAAATAATATATTCAATGCAAAACATATTTCCTGGCAGTTAGCGCCTATAAAATTTCATTTAGTTATCTGCAGATGTTTGGCAATTAATAAAGTTGATTTTCTTACCAAAGTTGAACGAATTTCCTTAACAAAGCATTTTACGGATATAGTTTATACAACAAACTTATACAGTGCAACCTCGATATAACAAATCGGAGGGACATGTAAATATTCGTTATATCAAGTAATTCGTTGAACTGAGGTTTGTTATGTTGCGGTTAGGTCAGTCTAAAATTCGTTATAAAGATGTAAAAAATAGTTATATATTCACTTTAACATTACGTACTCATCTTATAGCGAACAACTTGTACTAATAAATGACACATTTTATCAAATCTGTATGTATTTTATATTTGAAAACAATTGGGTAGGTAACAAATTTTTCTTACATTAATAACCAAAATTAAATGCAGTAAAACCAATAAAAGTAGATACCCATCTTGGTGGGTACATACATTATGTAGGTAGTTTAATGTTAATTTCAAAGATTCTCACAATAAAACTCACGAATTGAAGGTGAAGAATCAACAATGTGGTTATACATAGTAGCTTAGTCTCAATTTTGTTCATTTTGATTAGAAAAAAGTCACAAATAGTTGTCTGTTTACAACCGGTGAGAGTTACCACATCCAACGCTCAATCCAATTTCGTGATGGATTTGACTACATCGTCACTCGAACTTCCCTTTTTGAGAAACACAGATTTTATTATATTTACAGCATTGTAATCATTTTTTATTGTGAAGTTCTGCTTGTCAATTTCACCCCCTTCTTCCTCGTCTTTATCCGCTTCTGCATTAGTAACCGGCAACACAGATGTGATGATGTCAGCATCAGTTAGTTCTCCACAGACGGCTAAATCATAATCAGAGGTAACGAAGTCTTCGAACTCAGTCTCTTGAAGGTGCAATTCTTCTTGAACTCCAGGTCCTAGCAAGTTCTGCGAGTGGTAAATCGTCTTCCTTATCTTCGCATGGTACTTTAAACCCACTTTAATTGAAGCAGTTTGCAATGGTCTTTTCAGTGACTAGATTCCAAGCTTTGGCGGTCATTCACATGGCTCGTAAAACGTCAATTGAAGTGGGCGTTTGGCGTTCAAGGTCAACAAGAAATCGTCTGACAACCTCCTTTTTATAATGCATTTTGAAGCTTTGGATGATGCCTTTGTCTAGTGGTTGTGGTTTAGAAGTGGTATTTGAAGGCAAGTACAACTTTATATTTTACAGGTTAGGATTTTCTCCGTGTGCAGTACAATTATTTATCATCTCTTTATACAGAATTTTAAGCCAATTGAAAAAAGCATTACTGGCCATCCAACCCTCATGGTTGGACGGTAATCTGATGGCAGATTATTGACATTTTCAAAACATCGCGCATTTTGATATTTTCCGATGATGAGTGGCTTAAGTTTGTTGGTCCCAGTACTATTTGTTCCTAGTAGTACTGTTAAGCGAAATTTGCTGTTTTTTCCGCCAGTACATCCATCGCCTTTGAATCATTACATACTCTTTCATCTACACTACAACTTCGTTTCTTAAAATTTTGAAGCCACTCGTTGCTAGCACGGAACTTTCATGTCCCAATTCTATTGCAAACTGCTCATCCTTCCTTCCTGAAGAATAGAGCCTCCGATTGTGATTTTTTGTCCCGACACTGTTTTTAACAACACACATTTCTCTACGTCTTTGAACTCGCATGATTTTAATCTTCTACTTTTTACAGGCAAACTAAAAAATAAGAAAAATGTCCTTTCAACACATTCTGGTAGCTGGAAACATCAATGCAGATTTCCTGGAAGATTCCAAAGAAAAGGTGAAAATAGAAAATCTTATGGAGAGTTATAGTCTCTACCCTGTATTTCACGAACGTTTCAGAGTTACGAAGACATCCAGCACTTGTGTGGATAATATATTCACCAATTTGATACCAGAATCGTACCAGGCGTCCACTATCAATTCTCATATTGCAGATCACAGGGCACAGTTCATGAAAATTGGGAAGCTAATTAAACCTACGGATAATATAACTTATAAATATGTAAGAATGATTAACGATCCTAACACTCAACTTTTTAAGGAAAAACTCCGGATGACAGACTTGCTACAGATTACTCAGTATGAGGATTCTGAGCAATGCTATGATGAATTCCATGAGATTCTTCATTCTCATTTTGAAAGCTGTTTCCTGTGAAAAAAAATAAAATTAGTAAAATGAAACCAAGGCCTATCTGGGATAACGCAGATATAAAGAACATAAAACATAAACTTGAAACAGCAGAAATAATCATGAGGGTCAAAAAAGACGAGAACTCGACTGAACTTTACAAGCATTTGAAAAACGCCTTCAAAGAATCTATTGAGTCTTCAGTAAGAGAACATGATGCGAAATACCTTAAGAAAGCTACAAATAAAAGCAAATCAATTTGGAAAGTTATCAATTCGAAAATCAAACATAATAGCACAAAAGACGAAAACAAGAGCACATTTATCACCTGAGGACTTGAATGAGTTTTTCTTGAATATTGGAAAAAAAATTTCACAGCAGGTAAATTCCACTTCTACGACCCAATCTAGGAAATATTTGAGAGGGGCCAGAAACAGTCTGAATACAATGCTTTTGGTCAATGTTAGCCCAATGGAAGTCAAAAAAGAAATTGATAAATTGAAATCTAAAAAAACCAAAGATATATACGGTATGTCAGGAAGTCTCCTGAGACAAATTGCGAATTAAATATCTAATCCGCTATGGCAGGTTATTAATAGGTGCTTCAACCTAGGAGTTTTTCCATCCAAACATAAAAAAGACAAAGTGAATGAATGTTCGAATTACAGGCCAATATCAATTCTGCCAGCGGTCTCTAAAATCTTTGAGTCGCTCCTTAAGTTGAGAATCACAGGTTTCATGGAATCGAAGAATATACTAAATAACGCTCAACATGGATTCAGAACAAAAAAATCAACAATAACAGCAATGACAGAGATAGTTGAGGGCATGTTCGAAGCTTTTGAAGAAGGTGAAATAGCGCAGCTTTCCTGCTTGGACTTGAGCAAGTCGTTCGATCCTGTTGTAAGAGAAATACTCTTAGAAAAAATTCAATTTTATGATATCAGGGGACCAACTTTGAGTATACTCAAATCAAACCTACAGAATAGATATCAATCAGTATTTTGGAACGGAAGGACTTCTCACAAAAAGTTGGTAGAGTTGGGCGTTCCTCAGGGCTCAATACTCTCTCCACTCTTATTCATAATATACACAAACGAGCTCGTATACAATGTCGATGCAGATGTAGCTGCTCTTTATGCTGATGACACGAACTATTTAAACCGAAGGAAGACTCAAGAACAAGTAGAGGAGAGAACAAAGACAACAATAGAAAGGGCTCACAACTGGTACGAAGCTAATGGATTAACACTTAACGTAGAGAAAACGCAAAACTTACTTCTATCCACAAAAGCTAAGTGTAATGGACCTAGCCTTAGCATGCTTGGAATTGAGTTAGACAGCTCTCTCAGTTGGTCTCAACATATAGAAAACGTGTCCAGAAGATTGAGTAGCACAATTTATTCGATACGAAGAATAAGGCAAATAGTTGATGAAAACGCAGCAATGCTCACCTATCATGCTCATTTCCATAGTTTGGTCTCCTATGGCATCCTTTTGTGGGGAGCAGCGGAAGAGGCATCCAAAATATTCCTTAAACAGAAGAAAGCTATCAGAGCTATTGCATGTATCTCAAAAACAACCAGCTGCAGAGAATATTTAAAAAAATATGGAATACTTACCGTTCCTGCTCAGTATATTCTCACATATTTATGCCACATTCACGAGAAGAAAACAGCAATACTTAAACATTCCAACCATCATTCCTACGAAACAAGATCTCGGGAAAAGTTTGTTTTGCCTTATCATAGAATTAAAAAAACACAGAATAGTTTCAATTTCTCAGGAATCAAAATGTATAATGTGTTACCAGAGTATCCCAAGCTACTACCTGCAGAGAAATTCGAAAATGAAATCAAAAAAATACTTACCTCTAAAGTTTTTTATTCTGTCGAAGAGTTTCTGAATTCAGAATATTCGTAATGTATCGTCTGTAGATAAATCGTACGGTGTATTGCTGTCCTGTTGGTGATTATGTTTTAAATATGTAAAAAATTAACTTTAAATTTGTCAATGTCCATATCAATTTTGGATATTTTATATTAATGCACATTCACACTTACCTACTTTTATCATGACAATTCCTTGTAAATTTTGAAGGATTTTAATAAATAATAATAATAAATAATAACCCCTTTCTTCTGAAATTTATCTTTGAATTTTGAAAATTGTAGCCAATGTACTTGCAGGAAACCCGAATTTATTAGCAATGGCTAATTTTTTCGACATAGGATTTTTGTCAACATAATTAATAATGTTTCGCTTTTCTGCGACAGATAAAAAACTCCTTTTAAGTTTCTGAACCATTTTAACTCAAATCTTTAACAATAGTGACGAGAAGAAGTTTTTACATTACTTTCCATCAAAGAACAATGATTGTTTTACGAACAAAAGCGTGTCGAAACAAGTCGCGACACGAATCAGAGATTCATACATAATGACAATATAACTTTATATAAAGGTCTTGGGTTGACGAAATTCGTTAATTAGAGGTATTTATACTTTTTCTTGAAGGTTGAAAATTCGCAGAAAATGTACAAAATATAAAGGTATATTTTATATTGACTTTTATGGACAATTCAGGGGATTACGAAGAATTTGTTAAATCGAAGAAAGAAGTCGTTATATTGAGGTGCGTAATATTAAGGTTGCACTGTATTATTTTTCGATTCTCTATTAGTCTTTAAATTTTTCGCTATAGAAACTGGATTTCCTGTATATAGAAATAAGGGTGTAGGACCTCGTCCTATACGCTCAAGAACAAATGATTAACAAATAGTTAAAACAAATAGATATGTGTGGATGCGAGACGAAAATAACAAAAATGTATGTGTGAAATTTGATATAAAATAATGAACAATCAGTCACTATAAACTATATGGTCCAACGCAATGTTGAAACTATTTTTTTTTATTTTTGCAGTTTACCAGACTCGAACGAGAAACTTCTCTCCACCTGTAGTTCTGAAATTTCCCCATAGAAGTTTAAAGTTATGACCTCGTAAGCGGGAGTCGGTATTCATGTGGAAAAGTGAACTCAGATTCACACCAAATAGACTGTCGGGGGCTAGGTATGTAATAATGGGTACCCCACGCTTCCGATGGTCGTCAAAGGTCGCAGTGTATCCTCGTAGCTGGAACGGATGGAACTGTACGGAATCTTGGTTACTTTCGAGAAGTTCTTAGTCGCGTGTAAGTGAGAGATTCCTTTCGGGACTGCCAATCTCAAGTTCACGGCGGAGAAACGTTTTGCATAGAGTACTACAAGTGTTCGGATCACACCCTGAAAAGGATCTGTTCAACAAGTATATAAAATTCTTTGCTGCGTTGGCAGCGTATAGAACATGATTAGTCCAAGAGAGACTATCAATAATGATGATACCTAAGTCGCAGTACCGGTTTTCTGGTTGGATCACGTACTTTGAAATATCGTATTGTTTTCAGGAAATGACCCTACACTCAGAGATGTTTAACAGTGAGAGCCACTTATTTGACCAGTTCAGAATATTGTTGACGTCGTTCTGAATTACGTTTTTGCGTTTTGTTTTCAAATTTTCGTGTAAGGGGGTTGTTGTAGATTTAAGTTTCGTCGACGAACATGAAACATTCTGAATTAGGAGAACGGGACAGGAGATGTATAAAAGAAACAAGAGAGCCCCCATAACCGAGCCTTGGGGAACACCACTGTTAAGTATTTTGGGAACGGACAAGGTATCACCAAATCTGACGTGAAAAGTTAGATCCCTCAAGAATGCTGATATCAGTCAAGGCAGTAACAGATCTAATGGTGGGTAAACTGAGTAGAATGGCAGGCTCGTATCTGAAAGAACGCGAACGTTTGAGATAATACATTTGTGATGTCTAGTGGAGTCGGGCACATATAACCTTGTTTGTTTTCGACCCGATGCACGATCACTTTAGAATTGGGAAGTCAAATATTTGAAAAAACGTTTTCGATCCGTGGAAGATGCACGACTCGATTCGAACAATCCTTTAGCAGCCTTAAGGTTGGGGTACTGACGAGGGGTAAGGCGATCGTCGTGTAGTTTGCGTCGACTTTATCTCTGCCACATTGATTTTTTGGAGCGGATCATTCATAAAGTATTGTTGTCCATCTAGGACTTAGAAGGAACCGCAACACTGAGTGAAGCAGACCAAATTTCGAACTAGTTTCGGAGGGTCTGAATGAATTTGGACCACATATCTTCTACGATAGTAAAGCTCTCTAATAAACTGTTCCAGCTGATTTTGGTGAGCTTATTCTGTAGAACTTGGTACATGATGGTTCAATACTTTTTTTGCATAGCTGAGGCGAAGAAAGTTGAAATCTTTACAACAGAGCAATATTGTCTGACTTGCCAAATAGAGAAATGTGTGACACGTAATAAACGAGTTTAGGGTCATTTAGCAGAATAAGATCCAATGCGACAGCACTTGCTGATCTCTAAGTCAAGTGGGAGCATCTACAAGTTGGATATAGTTTGTGACCCTGAAAATTTGGACGAAACGGGCCGCAGGAGAATGGTACACTCTATCAGCAGTGAGAAGAAGACAGATACTTGCAGGAGGCAGTTTAGGCAGGGATGAGGTCTGTTAACGCACCCTATAGGGGCGGATAGAACCCACCAGGAGCAGTAATGTCCAGCAAAATGTTGTCACTATCAGCAAAGGTGTCAGTGGAGGAGATAAAGAAAAGCTGTCAGAATTTCTCCTTTGACATAGATCCCCCCGTGACCAATAGCCATCCGAAAAAGCAGATAATCTGGTACTGCAACGGAGACATCCAGAGTACCTGAGTGTAGCCATGATTCAGCGATGAGAATAAGTGTAGGTTCGTCATCCTTCATACGAAAGAAGAGTTTTGAATATCAATGGAGGACTTTGATTAGACGTTGGAATATAAGTTTAGAGTGTTAAGTTGTTTGGAGGTTTTATAATCTTTGGTCTCTTGTTAATGTATATAATATTTATATCTACTTCCCCGCTCGATAACTGGAGCTCAACTCCTCACGAAGTTGTTGAGCTCAGCTAATTGCTGAAAAGATTTGTCGTCACATATATTGAAGTTTTTCCATGCGGAGTTGTTGAATTTTAGTTTCTGATTCAAATATCACGTTAATTTCTTGGCGCAGTGTATTTGAGATGAAAAATATAAATCAACTATTGTCTGGCAATAGCAAACATTATGCGAATTCAGCTAGAGTAGCCTCCATTCGATTCTTCGATATTGTGAGCTCAGAAATGTGGCTTTAAGGCAGAAATTCACGTTAAATAGGAAAGTGATTGTAGCCACCGATGACTATATTGCAAATTTTGGAATAGATTACGCATCTAATGATATTTAAAACTCGAAACTCGGCACGTCGAATACATTTCACTTCCTTATTTCTAAACTCAGTAATTACCTCTCATTCCATTAATTCAAGGAGGCGTAAATTTCTTTTGTACTAGGATTAGGGTTTTTCGTAAAAGAACACAAGCAACCCTTCTGATACGGATATTTTACCTCACAGCAGGAACTCCTAAATCAACCTGAACTTCCCCTGCTCATTAGAGTTACAGAAACGCGAGTTGCTGAACTATACTCTAACGACCGAATGATAACGCCGAGGTGTCTGGAGGGCTGAAAACGTGACTGGGACTGTTAAGGGATATATCGTCTTGTATTAATCCTGTTTTATTCCTCCTTCGTGTAGAAAGAATTCCCAAGAATCTCGAAATGATGTCGAAGAAGGAACAATTCAAGTTTCAGAAGTCTAGTAATCCAAGTTATGAACATGTTTTAATAATTTCAAGCGTGAAATTTTTGAGTTTGGGACACGGCAGGGTCCCTACCAAGTCAGGGAATAAATCATAGCGCACCGCCGAAATCGGTTGAGTCCATATTTATGTTCCTCTTATGCATACATTGAAAAGGTGCTTTTTGGAATCGATATATACATAGTGAAGATATTTTTTGCTTGGATGGCGTAATATATTTAGCTGATATCGATCCTTGATAAAATTCAAATTGGGGACACGGTAGTGGTCCCGTTGACCTGATCAGAGCATAAAGTATAGCCGTAACTTCCATTTCTCGAAACAAGTAGTTAAACTTCTCTGATTAGGCGGTGTCAATATATATTTCCGGGGAGAAAGCCTCTGACACTACTCGTTGGTACATTGATATCATTGTCTGCTGATGCTATAGTATGTATATATTCTGGTAGATTGATATATTCTCATAACATTTAACGTTATCCTAATATATAATTATTCCAGGATATGTTTTGATTATAATCATTGCCTGGCAATGGTATTAATTACCGGGTGGTGGATTTAAGCGCAGGTTTATGCTCGGTCTAGAAAAACGACCTACACTTGTGAATTTGGAGTTGGTGCAATCAACCCCTATTTCCAGCATCCCCAACTCAAAAATCATTCGATCGATAATAGGTCAAGTGGCACCTCGTTGGAAAGGTACTGCAATTTTCTCTTCGAATTTGGTATTTTCGAAATTCAGAATCATCATACAGGGTGTCCCAAAGCAGGAACATTGAAAATCCAAATAACTTTTTGAAACTGGTTCATTTCGGTATACGAGAACATGTTTGATCCGAGAATAGGACTTTCTTGTGTGGTTATAGAATTTTTGCAATCAACCCCTTCCATTCAGCATCCCCAACTTGAAAATCATACAAATAATTCAAGTGGCATATCTTCAGAAAGGTTTTTGAATTCCAGAGTATTTTTCATGAAATGAAAGTACCTTTATGCTCAGTGGTGAAGTGAATAGACATAATTGTCGATATTGGGACACACAGAATCCTCATTGGTTTAGAGAGGCCCACACGCAAAGGCCTCAGAAGTTAAACGTTTGGGCAGGAATTTTGGCAATCATCTAGTTGGGCCTTTCTTTATTGAGGGTAATCTGAATGGAAATGGCTACTACAGTTGTTAGAGGAACACATACATCCTAGATTGACAGAAATTTTACAGAACGATCCAACTCTTTCTGAGGACGAAATGCGTTTTCAACAAGACGGTGCTCCTCCGCATTATGATGCTCGGGTGCGCCAATATTTAGACGAAAATTTCCCAGGAAGGTGGATTGGTAGAAGAGGACCTGTTGAGTGGCCAGCCAGGTCACCAGATTTAAATCCCTAGATTTTTTTTGTGGGGCCATCTAAAATCTAAAGTTTATGCCACAAGACCAGAAAACCTGGAGGAGCTGCGGATGAGGATTATCACAGAATGCCGACTTTTGACTCCTGAAGTTTTCGCTAATGTGAGAAGAGAGTCGAAAATCGTCTGTATAACTGTATGGAGGTGGGCGGAGGTCAGTTGGATTGCATGAACATATATATGGGCAACTCGTCGAGGTGAAATCCCTCTTATATATATATATATATATATATATATATATATATATATATATATATATATATATATATATATATATATATATATATATATATATCACTATTTTAACAGTCTTTTATTTTTAAACCTGAGTTTTATTTAGGTTTTAGACGGATAATTGAAGTTTTATTGGTACTCTTTCTTTATTTACCAAGCTTTCGAATGTTTTTTCACATCCTCCATTAGGGTTCTACAATGAATGAAACAGAACAAATTAATATACAAACTAGTGTAATAATTTCAATCAAACATACATAAAATAGATCTGAAACAATTAGAGAAAATATTCCAAGAAAATGGCTACCCACGAACAATGGTGAAAAAACTATTTCACAGCACACGAGAAGAAGAACCAATAAACCAAGATCAAAAAAGAAATGAGAAAGAAAAAGAACTGAAAATCTCATGCTCATCACCGAATATAAAACACCTAACCGACAAACTGGTTGTTGAACTAAAAAATCCCAAGATAAGAATCATGAAAAGAAACACACAAATGATAGGTTCACTTTTCAGCAGACTCAAAGATAAGATACCAACTCCGGAAAAATCTAATGTGGTGTATCAAATGGGATGTAAGGATTGTGACGGACAATATGTTGGACAAACTGAGCAATGTTTGAAAAACAGAATGAACGGCCATAAAAGTGACATTGTTAAATACCCAGAGAGGTGTGCACTGACAAAACACAGCAATTCCAGGGACCACAGAATAAACTTTGAAGAAGCAAAAGTTTTGTCAGTAGAAAGGAATTACAAAAAAAGACTATTCCGAGAAATGTTTCACATAAATAGGCTTCGGGAGACGATGAACAAAAAGACATACATTAATCAGTAGGCGCGATTTACACTTATTTTATTTCAGAGGAGTGGAAGAGAAATGACATCTACCTTGGTCCATTGGACGAGTGAGTGAACGCTGAGTTCGGGAATACGGGTCCGGGGAAAGGAGAAGAAGACGGGAAGAAAAGAAGAAGAAACAAATAACCACAGAACATTCATCTAACCCTACTTTGACAACTGCATGTGGAGTGGAAAGAAAAATTGCTTGTAATGATTTTTAAATCTATAATTCTTCATTCAAATTATGAGAATTTTTATTGATGTATTCTGGAAAGCTAAATGTATAAACCTTAAATTTTATATATGTTTGATTGAATTTGATTTCAACTGTTTTAAACAACCAAAAGTCTTTGAAATTTGAAATTATAGCGATTACGTTACGATAGAGAAGACATAAAAGAGATTTCGCTGCAAGAACTGAAGTCGATTCCCGAAAAAGCGTTTGAAAAATATTTTGATGATTGGATTATTCGTTGGCGTAAATGTATTATTTCGGAAGGAGCCTACTTTTGAGGCGATACAATAAATTCGGATGAAAATAAATTTGGTGTTTCGTCTAACCTAGACTAATTTCTTTCTCAAGATGTACTGATTATGGCGGAAAAAGCTAAGATATCTTAATTTTATATTGTAGGGAAACCAATTTCTGAATAGGTTCAGTATTCGCGAGATTCAGGAATTCTAATCTTGCGAAATATAGGTTTTGTGCGAGATCTCGCATTGTAAAGAAATGAAGATATGTTTAATCTCTTTTTAATTCATTGTGAATGTCAAAAAGTGGTGGATAGAACTTGCAGGAAATTCAATAACCAAGTTCTAAATTTGGCGTCTATGAGTAAAACAAAATTTCGAAGGATTAGAAGCAATTTTCTGAAAGTTGGAGGAACAAAATACATAGAAACTAGAAGAAAACCAATTCTCGAGGACGACGACAATCAAATTAATACGCTAGCGTTTTTTCGTGCCAATCCACATGCGTCCATTAAGTCAGCATCAATGGATATTGGATTGAGTTATACTTCCATTCAATGGATCCTTAAGAAACATAACATGCACCCGTATTCTTTTATCAGACTACAAAAACTGAAACCAACTGACCTTCCCAAGCGGCTAAATTTCTGTGAAAATTTATTAATTCGGCTTCAAGAAGATGAGACAATTTAAAAAAAAATTAAATGGTCTGATGAAGCCAAGTTCAATGAAAGTGGAATAACCAACAGAAGAAATCGACATTTGTGGGCCACAGAAAATCCACATTTCATTGAGGTTATTGATTTCCAAAATAAATTCAGCGTGAACGTTTTTGCAATTTTAATGAATGATTTGTTGGCTTATCACATTTATGAGGAAAATCTTAATGGACAAAGATACCTGGAAATTTTGAGAGGAATATTAGCAAATTTTTTAGATGGATTACCCCTCAATATTCTGAGAGATTGTTATCACCAAATGGATGGAGCACCAGCATATAAAACACGAGCTGTAGATCGGCAGCTAACAGAAATTCTCGAGGATAGATGGTGGGGTAATCAAGGACCACATTTATTGCCTCCGCATTCTTCGGACCTGACGCCTCTTGAGTTTTATTTATAGGGCAAAATCAAGAGTGAACTGTATCTTATTCCTGTAAGAAGTAAAGAAGAGTTATTAGAGCGCATTCATAATGCTTTTCGTAATATTGATCCTGAGGAAACTAGGAGGGCAACTCATCATGTTCGTATATGAGCTGTCAAGTGTATCGAGCAAAATCGGGCCCATATTGAACATTTATTCAGATCGTAAATTAGTTTTCTCCTATGATTTTTGCTATCATTTATTCGTATTAATGTAATTAATTAATCTTCGATGATTGGTTTTCGCTCAATTCCTACAATTTTTATTAATCTGAATTGTAGAAAATTGCTTCTAATGCTTCGAAATTTTATTTTACTCATAGACGGTAAATTTGGAAATTGGTTATTGAATTGTCTGCAATTTCTACCCACTACTTTTGACATTCTAAAACCAATTAAAAAAGATTAAATATATTTTCGTTTGAATAACCAGTGGTTTTATTGCAAATGTGTTGTATTTGTTGGATATTTTCAATCTGAAATAACGACAATTCTTGTTGAAATATCAAATTCGAATGAACGAAGTGACAAGTACATTAATTTTAGGCACCTGTCAGGTGAGCGTAGCCAGTTCAGCTACTTGATTGGAATATTTCTAAGCATTCCATGTTAGTTCTTGCAAAATCATCAAAATTCAATATATTGCCAAATTATTTCGGAACTATAAGAGATGAGTATAGTACATGCTGATACAATTCCATCTTAAATTTGACGCTTCACCTGATGGCGATATAAAAATTGGCACGTGCCATTCGAAAAAATTGAGTTATTGCTGTTTGAAAAAGGCCAAATTGAAAAAATCATACAAAACAACGCAATAACTATTCGACATGTGTAGATTGCTTAAAAAATTCCTTGATTCTTCTTCTATCCACCTAAGCAAAAATTGAGTCTGTAGTGCAAAAGATGTACGAGCTACAATATTTTTGAATATTCCTCAAAAAACGAGTTTATAACAAAAATAATTAAGTCTGCCAAACCTTGACTAGAATAATTCATATTGTGGGGGAAGCTAATATCTATATGCTACGGTACACCCTACCTAGGTAGGTAGATAGGTTGTATCGTGTACGTATGACAACTCTGCATGACACATACTTGCAGCCTCTCAGAGTCGATCGTAAGTAGTTTAAAAGTATATAAAAGTATATTCATTCGTCTGAAGAAGCTACGGTGTAGTGAAACGCGTTACGAATCGCAATTATTAAGTAAAATTCCTTAAAACACAGTACTTGTTTTTTATTATAGTCTAAAAGTATTGAGGTAGATCGCCAGTAGTTCAAGTTTGAGCACCCCTGTCCCAGATGATAGTCTCTTTTATAAAGGTTCGGCATAAAATAAGTCGATATATTCTGACGAACTCGGAAAATTATAAGGATCTTGGAATGAAATATTTCGTTTTTGTGTTTGAGAGAAATGTTTTGTTTTATAATTTTTTTTAATTGGAAAGATTAATGTCTCAGAAGAATAAATTCCAAAATCGATTTGTTTTTAATACTTATTAATTTTCTTGCAGATGGTTCCGAGTATAAAGGGAATTTTCTGGATAACTTTCTTGGGATTGACCTTATTCTATACTTACACAACTGCCGTTAGTTTGAAGGTAAGTTACGAACAAAGACATTGTAAAAAGTTTATGAGACTCACATAAAAGTATGTATCCAGTGGGCATTGAACAAGGAGTTACTATTGCAAACTTCTGCTAGTTTATATGGTTGAAACATCCCTCCCTCAACTACTTCAGAAACTAAATTCGACAAGACAGTTGGTTAGTCTGAACATGCTTAAAAAAAATCACATAAAATATCGACCTGTTGTTAGAAATTGGGCATAAATATTTTGGGATTAGTTTAGAAATACAAACAGTGAATTGATATGGTTGGTGGATTCATTCTAATGGAAATTAGTTCTAATGCACACGACCGGTTTCGACATTTTCATCTTTTCAAGTATCTAGAGCTAACAGCTGTGAAAAAGAAGGTGCTAACTGTACCATTTTAAAATGTTGAGTAGTGAGGAGTGGTTCAATTTAGTTGACTATTGAGGGTAGTGAATTTTGGATTCTTACAAAGTTTTCAAACTTTCCAACAGCTTCATTGTCATCCCTTCATTGTATTTGTGGAGAATGTTTATGTTATCTAATGTAATTATGTTATTTGTAGATCTCATATGTTTAAAAACTCCAGATTTGTTGTCTACGAGAGATGTTCCTTGAATATAGATTAAAAACTTCGACCCGTTTGTTGTATGTAAGCCGTTGCGCAAATACCACATTGAATTCTGTAAATTCCAGAATGTTTGAATTTATTAGTTTTGTTTGGCATGGTAGAGTAATTTGTTTATATTAGGACCACTAGAAAAGGATGTTGTTGAATTATATTGTTGTGTGGGTTATTTTGAGGTTTCCGTTAAGTTAAGTATATCGATGATTACTTGCATTTTTTCTTTGTATTTGTTTTAATCGATGTACATTATAATGTTTCCATTATCAGCTTTTGTGGAAATAATATCTTCATTCTGTTATTTGGTTGAAATAGATTTGATTGTTTCAGTGTGATTCTGTTTCAAGAGTTGGATTTATAATGATTTCACTGATTTTGGTTCGTGAAGAACCCTATTTTGAATTCTGTAGACCTGATAACCAAACTTTTGACATTCACAAATTTGAAATCCAAATTTATTTCTTTTGATAGCAAAATACCAACAGATGAATTTACGTCACTAATACAAAAACTCTAACCAAAATAATACTTCACTACACATATGAATTTTTATTCTTTTAGAGACCTATTTGTCATGAAATTATTTTCATTAAGAATCAAAATTTTCCAAACAAAACTCAAGACTGTCCATGGAAACCACATTGAGCCCCTTATTAGCAGATATTTTCATCTTAAGTCAATAGTAATCTCACCTATAACATATATAGATAGAAATACACTCCCCACAAAAATTGTCGCATCACCCTACTTTTACGACAATACTATATAAACTTTTAGGTTGGTCATTCAAGAGTCGCTTGGTAACTTTTAGAAGTGTAAAATAAGAAGATATCATTCAAAAGAGATGAGTTTATGATGGAAAATATGAAAAATTTTCGAGTAAATGAAAAATTAAAAAATTCTACCATCGTCAAACATTCGCGAAGAGACCAATCAACTAGCATCTAATGGTAACTAATCATTTTTAAAATCGACTGTTTCCTCCCCGGGCCAGTATATGTCTCGGAAGCCCCTCAAACAAATTTTGGATGTATTCTTGAGTCACTGAGTTCCAAATTTCAGGAAGCAGATTTTGTAGTTGTGGGAGTGTTCTAGAAGGCATCCTACGTTGCTTAATTTGCCACCCCATGTTGTCCCGAACCTGTTCTATGGGATTCAAGTTGGGACTTCTGGCTGGCCATCTTAAAATGTCATGCATATAAATGAAGTTTTCGTCAATCAATGAACCAAAGTGTACAGCATGGGGTTCAAGGATATCTTCAATGTATCTGGTCGCTGTCATTCTTCAATTATTCGCTAGGACTAACTCAGTTCGACCATGAAAAGAAATGCCTCCCACACCATTACTGAGCTCATTCCGGAGTTTTATGTTTGCCGGATATTGCATTGCTGATACTGTTCCTCAGGTCATCTGTATACAGGCATGCGTCTATCATTTGATACTAGATACAACCTGGACACGTCGCAAAAGAGATCATTCGACCATTCTGGAATACCCCAATTTGCATGTTCCCTCGCAAACTGAAGTCTTGCAACTCGATGCTCTCTGGTGAGACGCGGGTCGGTAGAAGCCACCCTTGGTCTGATATCGTCTTCTCTGAGCCTGTTCCTTACAGTTTGTAATGAAATATGCACATTTCTGGAAAGTGCAAGTTCATTTTGTAGAATTCTAGCCGTACAGTGCCGAACTCTTAGTGCAGTTAAACGAAGCCAACGATCATCAACTGGTGTTGTTATCCGAATTCTTCCCTGTCCGGCCCTTCTTCCATATCCCCTGTTTCCTGGTACCGATTAATTGCTCTTGAAATAGTGCTTTGGTTAACATTCAACAAGTTAGCCACGTAACGTTGGCTCCGCCCCTCCTCTAGAATGTTACAATTTTTACCACTTCATGATCACTCAAATAGCGTCCAGGACGTTCAGCAGCCATTAAAATAAATTCAAAGATCCGAAAATCAACAAGAAACACAGAAAACTTGCATTAATTTAGCATGAAAACTGAGGAGAAATTGAATGAATACTGATAGTCGAATAAACTCATTATTGTTTCAGACGTGTTTGAGATCATATGGTAACAAATGTTACTACATAGATAAGATTTTTCTCTCTTCATATGTCCAGAAACATATGTTGACAAAGAAACTGCGATCGAGCTGCTTAGTCGATTGTGGAATTCAGAATACCAGATGATGCTACAATTTTTGTGGTGTGTGTATTTACAAACTGAACAATCTCAATGGATTCTTTTAACCACATTACACATAAATTAGACGCTTTTTATTCAATGATTCATAGAGAAACACTTGGATAAGAGAGCGTACTAAATTGACTGATGTCATAGAAGGAACAGCGGAATTGAAGTGGAAATGGGCAGGACATGTGGCCTGAAGAACGGACAACAGATGGACGAAACGTCTCCTGGAGTGGCGCCCAAGAGAAACACAAAGAAGTCAAGGAAGACTCAACATCAGATGGAGAGATGACTTTAAAAAGACAATGGGTCTTCCATGGATGAGAGAAGCAAAAATCGGCAGAAATGGACGAAAAAAGGAAAAGCCTACATTCAGCAGTGGATCGCAATACGCAGATCGTGATCTTGATCGTGACTTATAAGGTCTTTCTCATTCTCATATCCATAACAGACTTTAATACGGAAATAAATATCATCAAGAGAACGGCATCAAATAATATTACTTCAGTTTACCACATAAAACAGTTTTATCAATTCTACGCAGAAAATAAAATGGATGTCTAACAACAAGAATTATCTTTCCAATTTGAATTTAACAACCTTCTTTTCCACCCAACATAAGTAAAGTACTACTCAATACCAAATAAGAAACTAATGAATTCAACCAATCTGAAATACACACTATTGAATGTAATAAAAGCCGAATTGTAGGACAAGTATTTTGAAATTTTGAATCTAGATTCAAAGAACACATCTGCTCAGACAACAAATCGACAGTTTATGAACATATTTTCTGCAAATCATATAATTATATCAGAAAATTCATTCTCCATGAAGGAAAAAAAAAAGATGACAATGAATCTGGTGGAAAGTTTGGAAATCAATAAACTTTGTAGAAATCCAAAATTCACTACTTTCTATAGTTAACTAGAATTGAATCACTCTCCAGTACTCAACAGTGAATATTCTTGTCTGACTAATGACTTAATTTCCTCATTTCGCCACCTTGTAGTTATACTAGAAATGTCGTACTCCACGACATATTTCCATTTCCTCCGAGATGTTCACATTATCCAATTTTATTGTCGCACGCTGTTCCCAGTACAGATTGGTGATAACTCTTATATACTCTTCGTCGATATTAGATGTTTTTAATACCTGGATGAGTTTGTCGTGCCTGACATTATCGGACGCCTTGGAGAAGTCAATGAAAAATTCATTGATACCGAACAGTTAAAAATGCAAAATTTCAGTTGATAATCGACCGTCACCAAAACTATATTCTCACAAACCAATTGTCCCAAATGTTACAGCTCCAGTAGCCAAACTTTCACGTTATCTTATAAACATCATCGAAAATTCATGTAATTAGAGTTCAAAAGAATTCATCAGATATAATAGAAAAATTCAACATATAGTACTACCATATATTTATATATATATATATATATATATATATATATATATATATATATATATATATATATATATATATATATATATATATATATATATATATATCCCTGGGATGTAGTTAATCTCTTCTCTAGTGTTCCATCTCATGATTCATTGATATTGAATGAGCAAGTTCTGCAGAATAATAATGCGAATTCCATTATATAATCAGAACTCATGAATCTTCTAGAAGCAAATTTAGAACTAAATTATTTCAATTACAATGATGAAATTGACGTAAGCAACAACGGCTTGATAATGGATAATCCACTGAATCCTTTACCTGCAGAGATTTTCATGCGGAACATTGAAAAATAATTCCAAATCATTCGCTATCGGAACACTGCATTCTATGCTTTAGATCAGGGGTGTTCAAACTTGAACTTCTGGCGATCTATCTCAATATTTTTAGACTACTTACGATCCACTCTGAGAGGCTGCAAGTAAGTGTGATGCAAGGTTGTCGAACATACACGATACATCCTACCTATCTACCTCCCTAGGTAAGGTGTACCGTATCATATATAGATATTAGCTTTCCGCACAGTATATATTCTTTCAGTCGAGGTTCGGGTTAGGTTTAGTTAGGTTCTTCTCTATGATATCAATGAAGAAACTCATATCATTCAAAATTGCGAGTTTATTGGTTGTTACAAAACAAAGGAGTTACATATGGTGTTAAACTTAACTAAGGACTGACTTTGGATATTGAAGCCTGGCACTGCATGTCCTCAGCATACTTTTCATAAGATGCTACGTAACCATTGAGTGCTATCGCAAGCATGATGACATATGATAGTCAGTTAGTCAATTGCGATATTTTGACTTAATTATCTTCAATTCAGCAAATGCAGACTTGTACAAGTAAGTTGACCCAAACATTGCCGTCAGTTGTAGGGCGATTTGCCTTAGATTCGGACATTTATCTTCAGATATAAAACACCAGAAATTTGTATCAGATGCTGTAGCTTTGAGATGTGTATCTGATATAATCGCACCAACTCATTTTCAACAGAACATGAGTTCATATTAAACTGACTTGCTATTTCAGTAGCTAATTGCTTAATGTTTTTACATGAAAAAGAATAACTCATAAATGATGCTATGTTTGCCAATTTACTGTAATCATAAAAACGCATTTCGAATTTTTCCAAATTTGATAATTCAGCCTCATACGTATCATAATTCAACTGAGGAATCTTTGCGCAAAATTTTTCAGATCCTTTCTTTTTAGTTGATCTATTATAAGTTGCAATTTACTTTTGAATGCGTGTACTGCGCTAATCATCTCAATAATAGTTTTTCCTTTACTTTGAAGCTCCAAGTTAATGGTGTTTAAGTTCATTGTGATGTCAGTCAAAAATGCCAAATCAGTCAGCCATTTTTCGTTTTTCAACATCTGAGTGTCATCACCTCTTTCTGTATATTTTAAAGGCGAGTGTGTCATGTTCCAAAATTTTCCATTTTTTTCATTTTCCATTGTAAATTGAATCGATTGATGAAAATAATTCGAAAACTGTAAGAAACTATTGCGTCTGTCTCTGCCAATCCAAATACAGAAGATATCATGTACATATCTTTTCTATAAAATACATTATTGATTAGGATGTTGGGTTAGATTTATGACAAATTTAGAAAATAAAATTTTAGTTCCCCAACATCCTAATCAATAATGTATTTTGATAGAAAATATATGTACATGATATCTGTATTTGATTTGGCACAGACAGACAACTTAATAGTCTCCTACAGTTTTTAAATTCGTTGCATCAATCGATTCAATTCACAATGGAAAATGAAAATAATGAAAAATCTTTGAACTTCTTGGACTTGTCGATTAGTAGGGCACATGCCTCACTCGCCTTTAAAATATACAGAAAACCAACCTATTCGGATACCCTGGTTCATAACAGTAGATCCCAATCTCAGAGTATCAAATTGAATGCTTTTCATTCATTTGTGCACATAATGCTTTCTATTCCTTTGTTAGCTGTCGATTTTGAGAATGAAGTTCAAGTTTTTAAAATTAATCGCTATGAACAACGGCTATGTACCAAAATTAATTGATCCATTAATAAGACAAAAACGACATAAACTTTTACTGCAGAGCATTTATCCGTTACTTACTGAGAAACAGAAAATTTCCAATTAACTATATTTCTAATATTAGCAACAAAATATGTAACAGATTACACAGGAATTATATTAACACCATCAGCACTAATAAAAAGAATAAGGGTTTATTATTGGTTAATAGTAAAAATAAAACAAAATTATTGGATAAAAGTGGAGTATATAAAATACACTGCAGTGAATGTGAGACATTCTATATAGGCCAAACCGGAAGATGCGTCGAGAAGAGAGTTGAAGAACATAAAAGATCTATTCTCCAAAATAAAAATTCTACGGATTTTTCGGACCACTTCATCAACAAAAATCATTTCATAGATTTCGAGGAAATCGAACTCATTTGAATTGTGGAGGCCGTTACTTGATGTAGATCCATGATATAAATGAGATAAAAAACACAAGGTTTAACTTTAATCTACACTTTATTTGAAAAAATTCGACGACGTTTCGCTGACACAGCAGCTTTATCAAGAATGAAAAACAGAATGAAGAGTATTGTATTATAAACAAATCGTAGAACAAGTTGGATGAATAACAGGAAAATCCACACCGAGCCATTGTACAGTTAGTATGAAAGGTAATAAAAACTAATTAAACAAGTTAAGTAGGGGTGAATAATTCAAATCTACCTGCTCATTCAAAAGCTTGTCCGAATGTTTGTATCTATTTATTTCTAATGCTTCTAGGAGATCTAATTTTGAACTTTTGATTTTATATGTAATATGTCAAAGTTTTTATTGAATGAATGGTTTTCTTTTATTAGGTGGTATGAATAATTTGAATCAGATTTATTTTATCGAAGCTACGTTTATGTTCAGATGTTCTTATGCCAAAACTCCTATAGGTCATACCGATATAAATTTTATCACAAGAACCGCAATTGAGGTTATAGATTCCTGATTTACTTGATTTTTCAACACGAGATTTATTATTTTTAATATGTTTACCTAAGTTATTAGAAGTTTTGAAAGTTATATTAAGATTTTGTTTGACGAGAAATGATTTAATATTTGTACTTGCAGAACCGCAGAATGTTAAACTGTTGAATATTTTATAGTCTTCATGAATAGGATATACTTCATTTATTGCTTTCTGATACAGTTTTTTACGAATGATTAGATCTATCATATCCGGATTATATGAATTATTAATGGCTATCTGTTTGATGATGTTATGATATTATTCATACACATCCACCCATTTCCAAATTTCTTTATTGGTATAGATATGTTGACGACATCTTAGTATGTTTCATTGGAACTACTCGTCAATTAGACTTATTTCTTAATTTCATTAATTCCATCCATTTGAACATTAAATTCACGATAGAAATTGAACAGATAGATTCCATTAATTTTTGGACTTAAAATCACTAAACAAAATAATAATCATGTTTTTTCGGTCTTTCGTAAACCAACACATACTGATACAATTATACATAACTACTCATTACATCCTATTCAACACAAAGTTGCAGCTTTAAACAGCATGGTACATCGGTTACTCAATTTACCTTTATCAGTAGAAGATTATAATAAAGAGTTAAACATCATCAAACAGATAGCCATTAATAATTCATATAATCCGGATATGATAGATCTAATCATTCGTAAAAACTGTATCAGAAAGCAATAAATGAAGTATATCCTATTCATAAAGACTATAAAATATTCAACAGTTTAACATTCTGCGGTTCTGCAAGTACAAATATTAAATCCTAAACAAAATCTTAATATAACTTTCAAAACTTCTAATAACTTAGTAAACATATTAAAAATAATAAATCTCGTGTTGAAAAATCAAGTAAATCAGGAATCTATAAACTCAATTGCGGTTCTTGTGATAAAATTTATATCGGTAGGAGTTTTGGCATAAGAACATCTGAACATAAACGTAGCTTCGATGTAGGCGCTAAATATGAGATAGGAAGATATTGGTCAAACTACTCACGTCAGTCATTTGGCGCTAGTGTGGCTCGGATTGAAGTGCTAAACGTCTGTCAGTTCGCGCCGGCTAACGGCAATGTAAGAACGTTTGTTGGTTAAAAACCAAATATTTTTCATCAAATGTTTATACGTAACAACTTTATTATTACGTTAAACGCATTTAATTTATGTTTTGTTTGTAGCTTATATGGTAAATTTTAAGTTATGAATGCAGTTAAATTGTATTTTCTTTTGGAAACAAAAAAAAGGCAGCCATTTGCTAAAACTGTTGTTTTCCTAATATGAGATATGCTAGGGTTCCTAAATTGAGATATCTCATATTATGGTACACAAAAAGAACAATTATCATGGGTGTTGGGTTAAACCGTATATTTTTTTATTTTAGATGCCTCCCATCAAAAGAAACCTGGGACCACGCTGCCATGATACAGGCTGTGAATGCAAGAATGTTAAACTGTTGAATATTTTATAGTCTTCATGAATAGGATATACTTCATTTATTGCTTTCTGATACAGTTTTTTACGAATGATTAGATCTATCATATCTGGATTATATGAATTATTAATGGCTTAAATAACTTCTCAACTTAGCATTCGTACAAGTTTTATAAACCATCTTTTCAACTGTCAAACTGCCATAAATAAAAATTTAGGGGGGTCACGTCGAGGTACCTTGGAGGCTAATTCTAATGTTCCTTTTCACGAAACCACCTAATATAGTAAATTCTGCTGCAATTTGTCTAGTTGAATGCGCACGAACACCGTCAAGCCGGAATCAACGATTTTACTGCATCGCCAATGATAAATTATTTACGAACGATTTTACACATATTCTAGAAATATTCAATTATTCCTCAGATGTAAAATTTCATCACATATGGCAAATCGTGTTTGATCATCCATCATTCAAGCAAATACATTAGAGCTGAATCTGTTCGGATGTCCGGTTTTCCCAGACATATTCGGAATCTCGGTTATCGAAAAATGTTCGTTTCTCCAATTATTAATCCCATTTCTTGAAAATGTCTACTCATCGGTTCACATTATTCTTCTCTCTGCATCTTCTTGCTCATTATCTAATATTGTTTCACAAAAATCGATTACCGTAGGAAAATCTACTGGAAGCAATGATTGGAGTTTTAAAAACCTGAAGGGATTCATCTTGAATTCACTGAGAAGCGAAAAAATACACCTTCAATGAAATAAATGTGAAAGAATTCTTCTATAATTATTATTTATATATTAAAGTAGGTAATTTTGAACAAAGTGTACAAAGAGAGAGTGTACGAAGAGTTTGTAGGTGTTCTGTTGTGCTATATTAACTCTTCGTACACTTATTGAAAAATGTCACGAATACAAAGTGCCAATACACCTAGCCTTTGTAGACTATAACAAAGCCTTCGATTCTATAGAACTGTGGGCAGTATTTCAAGCCCTCGATAATGCTAGAATAGATTCGAGATATAGAAACATCCTACAGAATATATATGAACGAGCGACATATTCAGGTGAGACTAACGATGACATGCAAACCAAAAAATCCCGATAAATAGGGGCGTGAGACAAGGCGATGTGATATCGCCAAAATTGTTCACACTTGCAATGGAGGACGTGTTTAAGAAGTTGGAATGGTATAGAAAAGGTATAAATGTGGATGGAAAATTCCTGAACCATCTCCGGTTTGCAGATGATATAGTTCTAATAAGCGATAACCTAGAACAACTCCACGAAATGATGCTAGAACTCAAAAGAACATCGGAAGAAGTAGGATTGGAAATGAATCTGACAAAAACTAAAATAATGACAACGGAGGACGCAATATTGGAAGTCGACGGCAATGTTATAGAGAAAGTGAATGAATATCTATACCTTGGACACAATATAAAGATAGGTAAAGACAATCAAACTGCAGAATTGTCAAGAAGAATAAGAATGACTTGGGCTGCTGTTGGAAAACTAGGATTTGTCTTGAAAAACAAACAAATCCCCATTAACCTCAAAAGAAAAGTTTTTAATATGTGCGTTCTCCCAGTGTTAACGTATGGCATGGAAACCATGACTCTCACAATAAGATCTGCTAACAAACTTAGAACCACACAACGCGCAATTGAAAGAACTATGCTTGGAGTGAGCCTGCGGGATCACATACGTAATGAAGAAATAAGAAGGAGAACAGGCGTAGAGGACGTAATCATGAGAATAGCTGCATTGAAGTGGAGATGGGTTGGACATGTAGCAAGACAACAGGATGTAAAATGGACTAAGCGAATAACTCAATGGAGACCACGCTTATACAAAAGGGGAGTGGGGCGCCCCCAGAGAAGGTGGCTGGATGACATAAAGGAAAAAGTAGGAAGAGGATGGTATAATATAGCACAGGACAGAGAGAGATGGAAGCTAGAAGGGGAGGCCTATGTTCTGGAGTGGACAGAGAAGGGCTGAAAAAGAAGAAGAAGAAGAAGAATTTGGAACAAAAATACCTGGAACGCTATAAAATAATCAATGAAACATGTATTTAAAAAAATATGTTCCGTTTGGCTCTTTCATACCATTTCGGTATAGAAAGAGCTGATAAATGTTATAAAAGAGCCAGTCTGTATAATAGAGAGTAACTATTATTATGCAAAATAATTATAGTTTCACTTTAAAAAAAAGCAGACAATTATAACAATTGCTTTTTAGGAGCCGATGACATTTTAAAGAAGTTTTTAATTTTAAGTAATTCTAACGAACGCTTCAATCTTAACGTATAATTCAGTCATACCCATTATATACAAGGTGCTTCAACGAAAACTAAACGGAGGCTATATCTACCAAGATATTAATTTCTGATCAAAACGCAAAAACAAGTCAATTTTTGTTTCAAATGTGACATCTTTTGGAGTCACATTATTTTGTAGACGCTCCAGGTTTGATTTAGATTAAAATCTTTAGAAATATACTATGCGAAAGTAGCAATCATCAGAATGATTCTTACGTTCCATCCAAAAATAGGAACACCGAAGTTCAACCCAGGGCGTTCCCTTTTTTCCACAACCGTAAAGACTCGACTTACATCACAACTATATCTACACTTTCTACGCGACGAACTGATGTTTTAAACGACGAGAAAATATATTATACGAAAACGAAAACTAAACAGAGGCTATATCTACCAAGATATTCATTTCTGATTAAAATGCAAAAACAGGTCAATTTTTGTTTTGAGGGACATCTTTTGGGGTACAATACTTGCCTGAAACATTAACCCCCTAAGCGGGGGTTGCAATCTTTGAACATTTTGAATAAGGAAGATGGGACGAGTGATAACTCAAAAGAAAGGTGGTGTTTTTGTCTACATTGCCTTGAACGAATTTCCATTTTTAATTGAAAACTGTAAAAGATACAGGGTGAGCAACTGAAAGATAGGGAATACTATTTCCCTGAGACTATTCAACTTTCAGTGAGGCAAAATGGAACAAATCCATGCTGATTAATGGCAGTCATCATCAAGTACCATCCTCACCTCGATTTCAACTCCTGGAGCAGGGGTGACAACCCTTGAAAATTTGGAAGAGGATAGATAGGTCGAGTGATAACTCGAAAGAAAGGTATTATCTTTGTCTGCATCCCTATGAAGGAATTTTCATTTTTTATTGAAAACTGTAGAAGATACAGAGTGAGCCGCTGAAAAATAGAGAAGACTATCGCCCCAAGACTATTGGAGTATTAGTGCGAAAAACTGGAATAGATTCATTTAGATCAAATATGACAGCCTTTGATCTGGAATGGATCTGTTCCATTTTTTTGCACCAATACTTGAATAGCTCAGGGATAGATAGTCTTCTCTATTTTTCAGTAGCTCACTCTGTATCTTCTACAGCTTTCAATAAAAAATGAAAATTCGTTCACGGGGATGCAGGCAAAGATAATACTTTTCTTTCGAGGTACCACTCGACCCATCTACCTTCTTCCAAATTTTCAAGGGTGGTCACCCCAGCTCTAGGGGTTGAAATTCGAGATAAAGATGGTACTTGATGATGACCGCCATTGATCAGCATGGATCAGTTCCATTTTACTTCACTGAAACTTGAATAGCCCTGGGAAATTGTCTTCCCTATCTTTCAGTTGCTCACCCTGTATCTTTTACAGTTTTCAATTAAAAATAAAATTCTCTCAAGGCAATGTAGACAAAGATATCACTTCCTTTTGAGTCATCACTAACCCATTTTCCTTATTCAAAATGTTCATGATTGCAACCCCGCTTAGGGGTTAATGTTTCAGGCAATTTTGTACCCCAAAAGATGTCCCTTTAAAACAAAAATTGACCTATTTTTGCGTTTTGATCAGAAATGAATATCTTGGTAGATGTAGCTTCTATTTAGTTTTCGTTGAATTTTAACATATCTCAGGTAAGGAATATTTTTATTCATAACATTCTTGAAAATGAAACAAAATAGCATATAATATCTTCTATCAAAATCCAAAACTTTAAAATGAATAATTCTCGCTTAAAGCTTCTCAGTTTCACCTATTTATTTGCTTAATTTTAAGAATCAGATTGTTTAGTAACATTGTAATTTTCTTAAGATTAGAAGAATGTCTTGCAAAAGAATTCAAATTTTCACTTGCAGCCAATCAGAACAAATGTTACACTGAAACCAATCTCGATCACTGTTTTCATATGATTTGCTACACATGAACAATTCATTAATCACTATTTTTATTCAGTTTGGAAGTTCTTGTTCTTCGAACAACCTTTTTCAACTTCAGCCAATAAGATAGAGTCAGATATTATTCTCCTTCTCGTATAATTTTTTTCTCTTCAGGAGTGTCAGTTACGATGGCAGACGATATTTTCTATTATTGCGTGTCGTGTTCTGTCTTGGCCTGGTTCAGAAAATGGTCTGTTCATTGCTGGTAATACAATTTGTTGCCTAGAAGTACTCGGAATGGGAAGATGGTTTGATAGTTTGGTCTGTCAGAACCTCATTTTCTTCATGAGCTTCAAGTGGGCTTGAAAAAGGCAGAGGTGTTGATCTAAAGTTAGTTTAAATATTTTATTTATCCAGGTTCGAATTATTACCATCGTTGGACTCTGATGGGATCAGGTCAATGACGTATGAAGATAAATTTTTACTCCATAAATACATAAGTATTTCTTCTTCTTCTTCTTTATATAGGACGATGTCCTGTTTTTCTGTTACAGCCCCTGCTGCGAACCGGAGCTCCAGCACTCATGCCATCGCTTTTTCGGCCTTCCTATGGGTCTTCTAGTGTTGGGTTTTTGTGTTTTTGCCCACTTCGCCATACGTTCGGGGCCCATTCTGTCTACGTGATCTCTCCATAGGCGTCGACGTGCTCTTGTCCACCTCACCACATCCTGGACACCTAGCTCCCTTAGCGTATCCTCATTCCTTATTCTATCTCTGCGTGTAATACCTCTTATAGCTCTTAGTGTTCTCATCTCTGTTGTCCTCATTAGTTGTTTTGTTTTTGTTGTCTCAGCTTTTGTCTCAACCGCATATGTCATCACGGGTCTCACACAGGTTTTATGGATTCGGACTTTGCTTTCTGTGCTTATGTACTTATTCCGCCAGATTACATCTCTCAGGAAGCCTGATATTCTCGATGCTTTCATTGTCTGCTGTTTTGCTTCTTGTAATAGTTGCCTATCGCTCGATACTTCTACTCCTAGGTATTTAAAGTGTGAAACTTGCTCTATTATATGGTCGTTCACTACTAGTTTGCATCTAATTGGATCTTTCGCTATTACCATCGATTGGGTTTTCTGTGTTGATATTACCATGTTATATTTTTCTGCTGTTACTTTGAACTTTTGTAGTAGGTGTTGTAGGTCGTCCTCATTCTCGGCTATTAGTAAAGCATCATCTGCGTAGCACAGTATTCTCATAGTTTTGTTACCCATCCTATAGTCTTGGTTCATTTGGTTAACACCTGCTATTATTTCATCCATGATTAAATTAAATAGACATGGGCTGAGGCTGTCACCTTGTCTAATGCCTGCGTTAATTTTGATCTCGCTTGTAAGTCCCTGTGTAGTTTTTACTTTCGTCTTATTAGAGTTATTTAGTTCTTTGATTATGTTTATGTATTTATTGCTTAAGTTTTTATTTCTAAGGATAGTGATCACATCGTTCATTCGAATTCTGTCGAATGCCTTTTCCAAATCTATAAAACATATAAACATCGGTTTGTCAAACTCTATGGACTTCTCCACCAGCTGCCGCAATATAAAAATTGCATCCGTTGTTGATCTATTTGGTCGGAATCCCTGTTGTTCTTCAGACACACCTACTTTGTCATATATCTTTTGCGATAGAATTTTAGTGAGTAGTTTCGATGCAGAGTTAAGGAGTGTGATGCCTCTATAATTTGCTGGGTTTACATTAGTATTTGAGGGGGAAAATTCCTGTTCTTAAAATTTCTTCTGTTATATTTTGCGAACTAAAAGCTATCAAATATACTTCTTTTACAAATTGCCCAACTAAATAAATATTGACAGTTTTACCAGGGTTTAATTACATTCATTCATTCATAGCAGTGCGGTATCTAGTTTTGGGGGCCCCTATACTGTGATATCGAATGGTAGCAGATTATGACTATAGTGTGGTGAGAATGTAACTATAAAGATTGAGTTTTGTGTAGCAAATTCAACCACTCTGAGATTCACATGAGAACTGTGATTATCCATTAATATCAATGATGGATTTTCCTTTGATAGCTTAACATGCACTACAAAGTGTTCAAGTGCTTCCAGAAATAAAACAGTCCTCAGTTAACATCTAGAAGCTTAGGATAATTATAGAGCTCCAGGCGGACCATTATTTAATAAAATATTGTGTAGTTTTAGTTTAGTTTATTTTACACATATTCTAGAAATATTCAATTATTTCTCAGATGTAAAATTCTGATCATATATGACAAATCGTACCTGATTATCTATCATTAAAGCGAATACAGCTGAATCGGTTCGGATGTCCGGTTTACCAAGATATATTCGGATTCTCGTTTGTCGAAAAATGTTCGTTTCCCCAATTATCCATCCCGTTTCTCGAAATTTTCTACTCATCGGTCCATATTATTCTTCTCTCTGAATCTTCTTGCTCATTAACTAATATTGTTTCACAAAAATCGATTATCCTCGGAAAATCTTCTGGAAATAATGATTGGAATTTTAGAAACTTGAAGGGATGCATCTTAGAACTTAGAATTCTCTGAATTGTAGACCATGATTCTGAATATTTTCTTTCAGTGTAGATGAGCGTCAAAATAAGTTAGAATATCAATAATGTTGTCTTCTCTCCTCACGGGTTTCGAAAAATCCGTCCTTTCAGAAAAAAGCCAAAACTTATAATGGTCCCGTTGTAATCTCTAGAATTTCTTGTTATTCAACACACGTTTTGGCTTCTTTCATTAAATTATCTACTCTACGACTAATATTCTTATGCCAGTGGCCATATATTACAAAAATAATAATGATTCATTCATTTGTGTATTCCATATTTCGTCAACCCCATTAAACACCGTTCTAGCAGAAAATGAGAATTATTTTTACTTATTTCAAAATGTCAGAACCATGGTTCTATCTTATGTGTTCATTTCTTCCACAAATAATTTTTGGATTTTTACCTTTCACGTTATAACTTCGACTGAATTGGAATTTAGGTGAAGACTTGTTTTTTGGGAATCATTTATATTTTTTCAAGAGAAATCATCTTGATTTTGAAAAAACATTCTTTGGTTCGAATTCTCAATTGATTATGACACTGCCTGTACATTTTCAAGATTTTTTTCGCGAATGCGTTTATGAAGCCGATATTCTTCCTTTCTGAAGGTGTTTGAACTTTTTGTTAGCTTGTGTTGTTCTGAAGTTATGATACTTGCCACACCTCAACATCAACTTTTTTCACGAAAAGTGAGATATTTTCAGAAGGATACAATTCATTCCTATGAAGTGGTACTTTTTGAAATCAGTAGCGAGAGGGCAGTTTAAGTGTGGAAATATATACAGGTTGATCAATTCGAAAAATAAGAACGTCAAACTCTGATCTTATAGGAAATTGCAAGAAGTAGAAAATATTTTCAAAATGTAGTTTGTCAAAACCAAATGTAACTGAGAAAAGTTCAAGAAAATATCTCAACTCATTCTGCATAAACTTCTTGAACGACATCTAACTTGGGTTCCTCGGTATACGGTACATATTATAATGATTAGGGCACAAGCGGCACGAAAGAGCCAGTTTACTAAACGAAACGAAAAAATATACCTTTAATGAAATAAATGATGGTTATTTCTTCTTTACTTATTATTTATTCATTAAAGTAGGTAATTTTGTACGAAAATACTTGGAAGACTATAAAACAATCAATGAAACATGTATTTAAAAAAGATGTGCCGTTTGGCTCTTTCATAACATTTCGGTATAGAGAGAGCTGCTAAATGTTATAAAAGAGCCAGTCTGTATTATAGAGATTAATTATCGTTGTGCATAATTATAATTTCACTTTTGAAGGAAAAGCAGACAATTATAACAATTACTTTTTAGGAGCTGATGACATTTTAAAGAAGTTTTAATTTCGTCAGTAATTTTAAGTAATTCTAACAAACGCTTCAATCTTAACGTATAATTCAGTCATACCTATTATATATGTAATATTAACATATCTCAGGCGGAATAGTTTTTATTTATAACATTCTCGAAAATAAAATAAAATAGCATATAATATCTTCTATCAAAACCAAAACTTTAAAATAAATATTTCTTGCTTTGAGCTTCTCAGTTTTACCTATCTAGTTTCTCAATTTTAAGAATCCGATTTTTAGTAACATTGCAATGTAACAATGTAATTTTCTTAAAATCAGTAGAATGTCTTGCAAAAGAATTAAAATTTTCCTTGTAGCCAATCAGAACTAATGTTACACTGAAATCAATCTTGATCACTGTTTTCATATGATTTGCTACACATGAACAATTCGGTAAACACTATTACTATTCAATTTGGAATTTCTTGTTCTTCGAATAACCTATTTTCTACTTCAGCCAACAAGATACAGTCAGACAAATAAGAGTCATCTTGTAGTGCGGAATTATTTTAATTTTTTCTTGATTTTCGGTTCAGGGTTTTCATGGAAAGATTTATGGTCATTTTCTCTACTAGTATTGGTTTCTTTACATTATTCTCCTTCTCGTCTGATTTTTTTTTCTTCAGGAGTGTCAGTTACGATGGCAGACGACAGTTTTCTATTATTGCGTGTCGTGTTCTGTCTTGGCCTGGTTTAGAAAATGGTCTTATCATTTCTGGTAATACAATTTGTTGCCTAGAAGTACTCGGAATGGGAAGATGATTTAATAGTTTGGTCTGTCAGAACGTCATTTTCTTCATGAGCTTCAAGTGAGTTTGTAAAAGGCAGAGGTGTTGATCTAAAGTTAGTTTACATATTTTCTTTATCCAGGTTCGAATTATTACTATCGTTTGACTCTGATGGATCAGGTCTATGACCAATGAAGATAAGTTTTTCCTCCATAAATACATTAGTATTTGAGGAGGAAAATTCCTGTTTTCAAAAATTCTTGTGTTTATTTTGAGGACTAAAAGCTGTCAGATATGCTTCTTTACAAATTGCCCAACTTGATAAATAATCACCGTTTTGCCAGGGTTTGATAACATTCATTCATTCATGGAAGTGTGGTATCTATTTTTGGAAGCCCTTATACTGTGACATCGAGTGGTTGCAGATTATGACTACAGTGTGGTGGGAATGTGACTATAACGATTAAGTCTAGCAAACTCAACCACTCTGAGATTCATATGAGAACTGTGATTATCCATTAATATCAATGATGAATTCTCCTTTGATAGCTTAACATGCTTTAAAAAGTGTAAAAAGTGTTCAAGAGCTTTAAGAAACAAAACAGTCCTCAGTTACCATCTAGAAGCTTGAGACAATCCTAGAGCTTCAGGCGGACTATTATTCAATATAATATTTTTGTAGTTCACTAGAGAAAACACAAACATTGGCGGTTGAAAACCACAAGCAGTATTAATAAAGAACACTTCAGCTGAGGTAATTTATCCAATTTGTTTCAAACCTGTTTCAGTAATGATTTTGGGAGGACTGGGTGCGGTGCTGCAGCCTGTTTCGTCTGCAGTGAACATCATATGGGGAGGAAAATTGTATTTGCATCAAACAGCGCTTCGTTCCACAAAAAAAATGTGTTTTCATTAGTTTTATTGAAACTTGTTGCACGGAATGGAGATGTGCTTTCAGGCTTTCTCACAGTTTAAGTACTTTAGAATCAATCTTTAAATGTTTCGCCTGCATATTTTCCAGGTTTATTGTGAAAATACGCTTATTTCCTATATTGGTATAGTGTTTATGAACTGATTCATCCGAAGTTTTTACTTTTTCAACTATCTTAGATGAATATGCTTCCGATATCTTTAAGATAAGAGCAGTTTTGTTCATGGACTAATCTTTCTTCAAAACTTCACTGACTACTTCCTCAGTTACCGATTTTTGAGTGATATGCAGATTCTCATAGCGATGTTCTAGTCTAGTAATGCCATCTCTATAGGCTGATTCGTCAAGTTCCTCAAAATACCCATTTACAGCTTCGATAACCACTTCATTGCCGCAAATCTCTTACCGCGAAGCCTTGTTTTGAGGTTAGGAAACAGATAATAGTCACTCGGGGCTAGGTCTGGAGAGTAGGGAGGGTGCGGCATTAATTCGAACTTCAGATCATAGATTTTAGCCATGGCAACGTGCGAAGAATGCGTTGGTGCATTATCGTGATGAAACAAAATTTTTTTCTTCACCAAATGAGGTCGTTTAATTCGAACCTCGTGGCTAAAACGTTGAAATAAGTCTGCGTAGTTTTGACCAGTGCTAGTTTCGCCCTTTTCAAGGTAATCAATGTATATAATACCTCTTGCATCCAAAAAAACAGTAGTCATAAACTTGTTCGCCGATAAAATTGTTTTTGCCTCCTTTAGAGTTTGTTCCCCTGTTCAGACTATTGTTTGGTTTCAGGAATGTAGTGGTGGAACCAAACTTCGTCAACAGTAACGCATCGATGTGAAAATTCGCTTGGGTTATGCTTATACAGCGCCAAATTGGTGGTAGAAAAGGTTTTTCGAATCAATGTTTAGTAAATGCGGCACCCATCTTGCACAGAGCTTTTTCATATGCAAATGTTGGTGCAAAATATTTTGCACACGTTTATATGACATCTTACAGGTCTCAGCTATCTCACGTATTCTTGATCTGCGGTCTTCCAGTACTATTTTATGAATTTTTTCGATCATATCTGGAGTTGTGATCTCAACGGGACGTCCTGAGCGTGGCTCATCAGAGGTGCTCACACAACCCATTTTAAACTCGGAAACCCACTGCTTAACGGTTGAATATGATGGGGAGGATGTCCCCAGTGTTGAATCAATCTCTTATTTAATTTCCTTCGGCGTTAATTCCTTCAAATAAAAGTATTTGATGACAGCACGCTTTTCCAATGTTTCCATTTTCACAAACAACACAGAGGCGTCTTGTTCAGTCTACTCTCAAACGTAAACTAACATGGCGGTCGGGCTGAAACTATACCTACAACCTATCTAAGGATGGTACTGTAGAAAGCTACCTCCGAAGTAGGCCTAGTGGCGCAAACTTTTGGTCAGGCCAGAGACTTATCAATTCAGCCTCGTATGAAAAGAAATGCATATTTATTATTATTTTTATTTGATTTACAGACTTCAAATGCAAGGTTACGAAAGAGTCGGCCATTGAGAAGCCAGCGCTCTTATAGTCCATTCAGCCAGCTCTTTCATGATTTATTCCTACAAATATATAACCTTACAAATAACGACAATATTCAAACGTTTGTGGCTGAGTTTTTCGCAGTTGCAAAGGTTTCAGCGCACTGTCAAATGTTTGTGGGTGACAGGAAATCAGTGTTGCTACTCAAAAATAACTAATATAAATAAAATCCTTCCTGCAGTACCAAAATAATAGTCTCTCTCAAAATCAGACTCCTTCATGCAGTTTCTCCCCTATAACTCTTTCAACTTTTTAAATATTTATATAACAGAAACGGTAGCACTTATAAAATGAAGTATTGACATATTTCCATACATAATAATTTGATCTACAATTTCTGTCTATACTAATTCCATGAAGAATCTTACCGTTTCGTTGTAATCGCGAAAAGCCCATTTTGTGACCTCCGAGTAATTTTTTTTCAGGTATCGTATCGGACGTTTTAGATTCCATTTATAAAAGTGACATCTTTGTGCTGGGTGTGAATTTTTGTACCTTAATTCCTATTTTTCAAACTAATTTGACCAGTTTATAAAGCACTCTCTGATGTTTGAATAAATTGTTTTCCATAAAAATAGCTTTTTTTTTCGCGAGTTTATGAATTCCCCGTATTTTCATTTAAACAAAGTATACATGTATATTAATTAATAACGAGCAAGTCACAATTATTCTTTTTCCAGTTAAATCCAACATTTCAACGCACCAAAGTAATATTTACGATTGAAAGTAGGACCGAGATGAAAATCCGCAAAATAAAGCTTGTGCTCCTGTAATTTTAAATTTTATGTAGAGTATGACATCAATGGCAGTGAGAATTTATTTCTCTTTTACGGATGACAATTTCCAGTGGAAAATAGGCGTTGTTGAAAATTGAATGCTGAATAATTCGAGTGTATGTCAAAATTAAATACATCTGAAATTATAAAGCATATATTTTCAACTAGGCTATAGAATTGAATGGGAGTGGCAAATTCATTCAGATTTTATGTGAAAATTCTCTATTAGCCAAATATTAAATAAATGCAAACTTTATCAAAGAGAATTATTAAACACGTTAACTGCCTCGTTGAAAACAAGTTTTTCGTGGATCCTTTTTTTGTATTGAGTTGCTTTTTTTTTAATCATTGGGTTAAAATGCCCAGAAATGGCTTTGACTTTTATGTCATCAGCTAGCAATTTATTAAATATTTATACCATATCGATGTTCGTTCATTCTACTTCATCTGGATTCAATTATCAAAATACATATGTAACAGGGACCCAATACGCCAAGGGACTCTTCGAGGCGATTTTACTCTTCAAACACAAACAAGACATGAGCCACGGATTGTGGATGGTGTAACATAGGGATGGACAACATAGGAAGTCAAGGTTGTGAGTTTCAGAATTTCAAGTCTTGACTATTCAAGTAATTAATCAATTCCTTATAAACATCCAAGTTTTTTGATGAAGCAAAATATTCAAGTTGAAAGATCGAAAAAAACTCAAATAATTGTCCAAATCAGACACAAATTCTTCACATTGATGGCGAAAATTGCTGCATTGTAGAATGAGGTGATCGGGAGTACCTATTTATCCACAGGAACAAAGTGGGTCATCCATTATTTTTGAACCACAAAGTTGAACATGGTTTGTGTTCAATGTTTTTATGAAATGCGCTTTTCTTATTGTTTTGGTAGTCGTGAACCTACATTTTAAAGATATATTTCTCAAACCCATTATATTGATCAAATGGAACATAATTTATAGGTGAATGGGATTATTAGATACTTCTTTCGCAGCTTTATCCACTTTTTCATTTCCATTGATTCCGACATGTGCTTTCATCCAAAAATAAATGATCCGAAAATCACTTCTCATGAGATTAGACATGGATAATAATATTTTCTTATGAGTTGTTGTGAAGGAGCTGTCAAATTTCAAATTTTTAAGAGATAGGAGAGCACTTTGGCTATCAGATAAAATAAAGACATTTTTCGAGTAGAATTAATTATTATTTTCTACATATGGAAAAGTTCATAAAATTGCAAACAGTTCTCCAAACGAAATAGAATTTTTTTTCCCAGTGTGAATTTCCCATACCATTTCAATTCAGAGTCATAAATAGTAATACCAACTGCCGACTCATCCGATTTGGAGGCATCGGTGTATATTTTGTGATAATTAGGGAAATAACTATTTATAAGACGATAGAAATCTTTTGAAGCGCCAAGTTCTTGATACCATGGGATAACTACATTGAAATCTGTGTAGAGGAGATCATATGGAATCGTAAAAATTGGCAGCTTTTCCTCGATGAAAAGCTCATCTGTATAGGACAATAACATATTATATAATGAAATAATAATAGGATCTTTTTTGACGATCCAATACCTATGTGTCAACGTTGTAATGAACAATTGCCTTATTCCATTTAAAATTGTTTTCAAACAAGCAATTCGCTTGAGTGAAAATTTTCCAGCCAAAAGATTTCGACGATAATGCAGAGGTATTTCCCCAGTCTCCGACAAAACGACATCATTTGGTGTGCTCCTAAGAAAACCTATACATAGTTTGAGAGCTTTCCTCTGTTAAACATCCAATGCCATCAAAAGATTATTTGAAGCAGATCCATAAAAAAAAACTGCCATAATCCGAAGTCAATCTAACGAAACTACGATAAACTAATAAAGATATGCTTTGGTCTGCCCCTAGTTATTGTGGAATATGTACCTCAGAATTTGAATTCAACTTTGTGACCTGGATTTGCTCTATCCATGTTAACTTGCTGTCTAAAATAACCCCTAAGAAGTTAACAGAGGTTTTATGTTCAAAAATATATTCTGACATGACGATTTGTTCAGGAAAGGATATTCGCTTTGTAGTGAACGTACATATTTTAGTTTTATTCATAGAGAGTGTATGCCCATGATAATTCAAAAATTGAATGAGGTCAGCTAGAGTTTCATCTAAGTCCTGTTGACAATCATGAATATTAGAATTAGTTGTCTAATAGACGATATCATCAGCAAATTGGACAACTTTAGTATTTCGATTTTTGAAGTATTTTTCGAAACGGTGATAGTAAATAATATAAAGTAAAGGGAGAGAATGCCACCCTGAGGAAGGCCTCGACTAGAAATTCTTGTCTTCAGAACTGCGTTCCGCTCGTCAGAAATATGAAGAATCTGTCGCCACCTCCGAAAACATAAGAAACTTTATAAATATATGCGTAGGAGTTTACAATCTAAAGTCGACAACCTCCTTCGTAGGAATGACGGAAATATTTGTGTCAATGACATCGACTCAGCAGAGGTTCTGGACGACGCCTCTGCGCGCTGTTTCATGTCGGAGCCAGATGGTGATGAGATGCCCAAGGTCCAAAAACCACCTGTGGAAGATAGCCTGACACACATGAAGCTCACACCAGATGTTGTGAAGAAACATCTCATGAACTTGAAAAGTCAATCCTCTCCTGATTTAGATGGCCTGAACCCCCTTTTTCTGAAGAGATTCGCTGATGTTCTGTGTCTACCACTTTCTTTGGAGAAATCGAAGGTGCCATCAGCCTGGAAAAAATCATTCATCACACCCATCTTCAAAAAAGGCGACAAACTAAACCGCTCAATTATAGACCAATTAGTTTACTGGCTGTGCCGTCAAAGATAATGATAATTGTTGAAAGAATGATTGAATTCTCAACCATACACACAATTATTCCTATGAACAGCATGGATTTGTGAAGGGAAGATCCACTACCACCAATCTTTTGACTTTCCTGAATGACTGAACACAAGCCTACGATGGAAAAATACCAATCGATGTAATATATCTCGATTTTGCGAAAGCCTTCGATAGATTGATCCATGAAATGAAATAAGTAGGAATACGTGAGAACCTTCTCCGTTGGACTAGCGATTATCTATCGGGTAGAACTTTTTCAGTGAGAATTGGCGGCACTCTGTCTTCAGAACCGCTTGTCGTAAGTGGTGTGCCTCAGGGGTCTATTCTTGGCCCTATCCTTTTCATAATTTTCGTCAGTGATCTTGCTCTTCATATAAAATAGAGTAAGTCATTTTACGCTGATGACGCAAAGTTATACGCTTACCCCCTCACAGATTTCATGAAACTACAAGATCTCAATGCAATTAACAAGTGGTGTAGTGATTGGCTTCTGCCTCTAAATATCGCGAAGTGCGTTGTCTTGCATATCGGAACTGGTAATCATTCGGCTCTGTATTTTATCGACGGACGTCCGCTCAGTGATGTGTCTTCTCATGTCGATCTTGGTGTGATTATCAACTCTGATCTCACATGATCTGAGCACATAATAAGTATATGCAAACGTGCTAACACTCTGATATATCTTATTCGTGAATCTTTCGTTCGCCTCTCGTTTTCTAGCTGCATAACACTGTACAAGTCGTGTGTCCGTCCGATTCTTGAATATGCGGGTGCGGTTTATTGTACAGTACTTGGCCGCGATCAAATTGTGCTGGAGAGCGTTCAGCGACAAACAACAGACCCTCCTGTGACAAAAGGCTGACTACAGCCAACCTGTTAAGTTTCGAGAAACGGCGTCTTCGCGGAGATTTAATCCTGACATTGAAAGACTCTGAAATTGAAGAGGGAAAAACCTCTTCACCCGCCAGAGAAAGAATTTTTTGGTTAATCGAGTGTTTGGTGCGTTGAATGGACTTCCTAGTGAGTTTGTGAATTGATACTCAGTTAACAGCTTCAAAAATAGAATTGACAACATACTCTTCTGATTTTTCTTTGTAATGGTTCATTTTTCTTTCTATTCATTGGCCGCATTATTGTTTAACTGAAATTGGTTAATATTAGGCTTATATAGGACTTCTTTACTCTGCCTTGAATGATTATGAAATAATAATAATAATAATAATACCTTATACGTAGGTTGCCTTTTAAATTTTGCGCCTGACAGAAAAAAACTAAAACAAAATTACTCTATTGTTTTTCAAAGTATTCTCCATGAAGATCGATACACTTCTGCATGCGCTCAAACCAACTTTCGAAACACTTTTGCTACTCCGAATGAGATACCTCCATAGCATGGTTTTAGAAGGCTTCAACTGTCTCTTCTGCCGCCAAAAATCATTTCCCACGCAGTTTTTACTTGATTTGCTCAAACAAAAAGAAGTCGATAGATTACACATCGGGACTATAAGGTGGATGGACCATTAATTCAATGGTTTAGGTGTTCAAATAATCCATCGTATGCGCTGATGTGTGTGGTCTTGCATTGTTATGATGCACGATAATTTTAGTTCTTCGATTTGATTTCTTCAATTCATCGAACACTTGCGGCATATTAATGGTTGTATACTATTCAGAATTGACCGTTCTAAGTTGGTCTAATGCTATGGTGATGACATGCCCGGTTTTCCTGAAAAAACAGGCGACCATTTGCTTCGAGGTGATTCGTGCACAAACTACTCTTGTTGGGTTTGCTTCGTCTTGAAAGACCCATACTGTCGATTGTTGTTTAGTTTCGGGCTCCTACGCATATATCCAAGATTCGTCGCCTGTATCGATTTTGTAAACGTTTTTGAATCACCGAAGTCGTATTTTTTCAACGTTTCTTTGCACCAAACGACACGAGTTTCTTTTGATCAATTGTTGAATTGTGTGGGATCCAACGCGAACAACTCTTTTTGGCAACCAAATGTTCAAGCAAGTTATTTCAATTCTTTGTTCACGTTGAATTTCTGAGATGAAATATGAACAAAACAAAACTCACTAGTACGTCAAAGTGTTGGAAGTGGGTTTAGGTTAAAAAATGTCAAAATACATGATGCAGTTGTCGGATGGCAGTTGTGAATAGTAAAAGTGCCAGAGGCCTTAAATTTAAAAGGCAACCTACGTATAAATGAAATGAAGCACTTTTATTTGATTTCCACAATGCTTAATTTTAATATACACAACCAGTTTCGAAACAATATGCTAACTTTACTTATTTTAAGTATTGAGTAGTGGGATGTGATTCAATTCTAGGTGACTATTGAGAGTGGTGAATTTCAGGTTTTACAAAGTTTGCTCGTTTTCAAACTCTCCACGAGATTCATTGTCTTTCCTCTATTGCATTCGTGGATAATTTATAAATCATCTAATGAAACTAATTAAGTGATTCAATAAAAGTTGTAACGATTGCAAACGCATTGATTATGTGAAACTCAACCTCAATGTTTCGGATGGTTAACTGGAGGAATTGTTATAATATTTCAAACACCAATAGAGTCATTGAGACAGTTATCGAAATCATTGCTATTATATGCTTATCGAGTCAAATACCCACAAAAAATGGAGATCATTCTCGATCGAAACTAATTTTGTAATTAGGGAAACAAGATTCGAATCGAAATTGAAATGAAAATGAAAATCACATCGTTACAACTTCTCAGGAACTTTGCTTTCTTCATTTTTGGTACAGAAATGGAAATGTGACTGTACCATGAGCACCAAAGACTAAATTTCATGATTTTGAACATTGTAATATTATTGTTACTGTCCGACCGAAACTGTCCAAGTTTGTGGGGTTGTAGCCCTTGTCCCCAGGCCGCCATCTTGAAAAAGGGTATATTTTCCGCGATTACTCGGTAACTATACGTCTCATCAAAAAAATTTCAAGACATAATTTGAAACAAATTACTTTAGCTACAAATAAGTCTATATCACTTCTTGCTGTAAATGAAAAATTTCACGTCCTCTGGGGTGATATTCTGCCATTCTTCTGTGGCGGCTTGGATGAGCTGTTGTGGGGTTCTTGGATTATCCTGGAGCGATCTAATTTTCTTTTGAGATTATCCGATAAATGTACAATAAGATTTAGGTCTGGAGAGCAAGCTTGCATAAAAGTGGAATTCTTACCGTTGGCACCTAGCCAGAGTCTCACAATGGGCTCCATCAATAGGTCCACGTAATTTCTAGCCGTTACACTCGCAGGGCACGAAATCAAATCTGTTTTGCCTCCCAACATAATGCCACCCCAAAACATCACAATGTCCCCCTCGTATTTCGGAATTTGTCTTGCTGCTCGGAGTCTAGCTTGTCTTTCACGACCCCTTAAAACCCGAATGCAGAGATCATCACCAATTCTGGTGTCTTCCGAAAAAAGAAACAATTACCAATATTTCAAGTTTGGTGCTCGATACACCCATTGTGGTCGCTATATCCTCTGTGTCACCCCTTCTCCAACGAGAGTTAGCTCTGGAACTCTTATGGGCCTTCAGCTGTATAAACCGCTTGAATAAAGTCTTTGACGTATTGTTTCGACTGATACACTGATGCCTGTTGCTTCCAGAAATTGCTTTTGGAGTATGGGGTGCGACGCACTAGGGTTTCTTTGTGCAATTTGGCACAAAAAGCGGTCTTGTTCTTCAGAAGTGATCTTCATACGACTTCTTTTAGGTCTATTCTGCAGAGATTGTAACTCCACGTACTTAGGGCTTAGGTTTTTTGAAATCACCCCCTGTGCTACCTCCATTGGGGCAGCTATATCCCTTTGTGTCACCCCTTCTTCAACGAGAGCAATTATTCAACCCCTCTGCATCGGACAATTCAATATAAAGCGTTTTCAATTATAGACTTTTTCAAATTCTAAAATTCACAGTTTCAAATCTCAGTGACAAATGAGTACAATATCCCGAACATGTGGTGATAATTCAACATTTATTATCATACTATCCAGTTTTTTTTCAACAAAAAACTTCATTCTTCACAAGTAATCAAAGATCCATGGTTAAAAACAATCAATAATGGTAAATACCGAGTGATTCCATATAAATTTGGTTGTGTTTATATATTACCTGCCTATCCTTGACTCCTGTATTGTATGTATGTGAGGAAGTAAAATCGCCCTGGTTAGTTCCTCGGCATATTGTATCCTTGTTTAATTCCATGAATTAGATACTTCTTCAGGTTTGAGAAGGAAGGAAAAAGAAGAGACTGTTAAAGGTAGGTTGAAATTTATTATTTTTTATGATTAAATCAAATTTGTTGTATTTTATTGGCTAATGGCTCTAGTCAAGGTTATTTGGTGCCCTTTAGGCCCCCCTTAGTCTATAGGGGATCACTTTGAAGGCGACACAATAAATTTGAATGAAAAATAAATATTTTGTGTTTCATTGACTAATTCCCGGTACATTTTTGACAGAATGTATGAAAAGTGATACTCTGTTTTTCACAATCATAAATGTGCATTAACTGAATATCCTCAGATTATCAACACGTGTGTACAAAAATCAGTTGTCTGTGGTCCAGAAGAATAAAACCCTATGAAACTATAACAAAAAACTCCTCCTTCGATAATTTACGAAATATTTACGTATTCTCTTTTCTAAGATTTGCTTTCATGATATTCTTGTGTCCGGTAATATCAAATTCCTTCACGATATTGAGCTTCTTTGGTTTGGACCGAAATTTCGTTTATTTTTCAGCAAGGCCATCGTCTCCGTTGACCCTAAATAACAATTCAAAGCCTTTTCAAACGTAAAATAGAAATGATCCAAGCGGTATCCCAGCAACGACGTGTACCTCGAGGATGTTCTCCAAACAATTTCCGTCTCCTAACTGAACTTCGCCTACGAATGATTGAAATCGGTTTGGAATTCATGGATGATTCGATTCAAGGACAGAAATGGTGATGGGTGCTAGATATGATGAATATTTACGATAGATAATATTCTTCAAATTGCAGCAATCGTAAATGGTTGAAAACTTTTCAAAATAGACAATTTTCCAATTTTCTCTTCAAATTTTTCTTTTTCGTGAAAACCATAATTCGATCTTTTACGAGTATTTCGAAATGAAAAGAAGTAAAATTGGATCAGCCACTTCATTTCATTCATATTTGTTGACCTCCGAGTGTCATAATTCCGTTTCTCACTTTTATGGGCGAATGGGGAAAACTGTCAGAATTACGATACTGACAGAAGCAGGGATTATTGACAAACGTCTAATTATCTAAAGATATTCAAATTTTACCTAGTTGAATCAGAAATTTTCATGATATTTAAAATATCAACATGTCTTTCAATTCTATGTTCTGTAACGCTCAATTAGCTAGATTTTACAAACCAATTTCTAATTTTTTGGACTTGTCTGCGTGACTTGAGCAGGAATACAAAACAAGAAGTGTTTTTTAATTCCTTTGGCTACTTTCAAAATAATTTTTTTTACCCATTTTTTTTTAACATTTGAATTTGGGAGGCTTTTACTTGGTAAAATTCCATAATCAATAATAAAAAACAAGTACTGTGTTTTAAAGAATTTTACTTAATAATTGCGATTCGTAACGCGTTTCACTACACCGTAGCTTCTTGAGACGAATGAATGTACGGAAAATATAAATATAAATGTTCTTGACTAATTAAAAGCTTATTGGGTTGCTTCTTCTTAAGTGGTTATTAATGACAGGTATATCCAATAAAATTAAGGAATAGATCACTCCCCGAGGAGATTGAATAGAGGTGAAGGGCTTAAATCGACTTGTTCATTGATGAGTCTACCTGAGTGTTTGTATTTATTGATTTATAAAGTTTCCCAAAGATCTACCTTCCAATATTTATTATGTGTATGCAAAATTTCAAACTGTGGGTCGAAAGAGTGATTATTTTCTAAGAGATGATTCGCGTAATTTGAATCTGATTTTTTATTTGAAAAACTGCGTTTATGTTCCGATATTCTAATATCGAAATTTCTATGTGTTCTACCAATGTAGAAATTATCACAGTCATTGCAATTCAATCTATAAACACCTGGTTTATTGTTTTTACCTGGTTTGGTTTTATTGTTTTTATATATTTGTCTTAATTATTATTAGTTTGGAAAGCTTTGTTGAAATTATTGCTACTCAAGAATGATTTCAGTTTCTCACTTAAAATGCCAACGTAGGTTAAGGTGTTGAATTTTCGTTTCAATTTATCGACAGGGTAAACTTCATTCAATGCGATTCTACTTTGTTTTTATTTAAAATATTATTTATTAGTTTGGGATTGTAACCATTATTTTTGGCTAGTTGTTTAATCAAATTTAATTCTTTGTTGAAATTTTCTGGTGATAACGGGATGTTAATCAATCTATGAATAAAACTATTGAATGCTGACATTTTATGTTGATATGGATGACACGACGAGTTATGTATTATAATATCTGTATGTGACGGCTTATGGTAAATTGCGAAAACATGTTTTCCATTTTCATTCGAAATTGTTACGTCTAAGAAATTTATCGAATTATTGCTTTCTATTTCGGTTGTGAATCCAATTTCTGGATGTAATGAATTTATATGATTTTCGAAAATTTTTAACTGTCTATCTGTTCCATTTCTAACACCTGCTACGTTATCCAATGTTATATTTATCTACGTATCAACCTACCAAAGTACCACACCAACCCTCTGAAATATCATAAATTTGAGTTAGATTTTAATAAGTCCTACCATTGTTTTGAATAGATATAAGTACTAACCTTCTTTTCATTATAATAGTGATATTCACAATGTCGTCGACTTTCTCGTAGAGTATAAGTGTTTCTTTTCAACTTTCAAGAGAGCATCGAGCATATTATTCACCTCACTGAATATACGTAAAGTACGTATTATCGTATACAATAATTTCTCAGTTTTTTGTAACATTCATTACGTAAGTGAGATTTTTTTTAAACTGAGTGGCGTCCAAATTTTAAATAAACAGGTCTTATTAACATCCACGATTCTATTGCTCTCCGGCGTACAGCAGCCAATGGTCAGTGTACAAGTTATAGTGTGACACCATTCTGAAATCAACTGTAATGCTGGTTTCTATACAAATAATATAGAAGACTGTCCAAACGAAGTAAAATTCAAAACAAAGAAAAAATTTGAAGACAAGGTTTTGGTTTGGTGTGCTATTTCTGAAGCTGGGGTTTCAAGACAATATGTAGGCATGTGAGAGGCGAAGCTGTTGATGCAAACCTATATACTGGAAGATGTCTCCCAAAATTGTTAGATTTCATCAATACCTATCACTCTGATGACGAAATAAGCATCAATGGATATTGGATTGAGTTAAACTTCCATTCAAAGGATACTTAAGAAACATAACATGCACCCGTATTCTTTTATCAGACTACAAAAATTAAAACCAACTGACCTTCCCAAGCGGCTAAATTTCTGTGAAAATTTATTAATTCGGCTTCAAGAAGAAGAAGCCAAGTTCAAATATTACCAAATGGATGGTGCACCAGCACATAAAACACGAGCTGTAGATCGGCAGCTAACAGAAATGTTCGAGGATAGATGGTGGGGTAATAAAGGACCAAATGTATGGCCTCCGTGTTCTCCGACCTGACGTCCCTTGATTTTTATTTATAGGACAATATCAAGAGTGAAGTGTATCTTATTCCTGTAGGAAGTAAAGAAGAGTTACTAGAGCGCATTCATAATGCTTTTCGTAATATTGATCCTGAGGAAACTAGGAGTGTATCGAGCAAAATGGGGCCCATATTGAACATTCATTCAGATCGTAAATTAGTTTTCACCTATGACTTGCTATCATTTATTCGTATTAATGTAATTATCTTCGATGATTGGTTTTCGCTTAGTTTCTACAATTTTTGTCCATCCGAATTGTAGAAAATTGCTTCTAATGCTTCGAAATTTTATTCTACTCATAGACGGTAAATTTGAAAATTGGTTATTGAATTGCCTACAATTTCTACCTACTACTTTTGACATTCAAAATGAATTAAAAAAGATTAAATATATTTTCGTTTGAATAACCAAGGGTTTTATTTCGAATGTGTTGTATTTTTTGGATATTTTCAATCTGAAATAACGACAACTCTTGTTGAAATATCAAATTCGAATGAACGAAGTGACAAGTACATTAATTTTAGGCACCTGTCATGTGAGCGTAGCCAGTTCAGCTACTTGATTCAAATATTTCAAAGCATTCTCTGTTTGTTCTTGCAAAATCATCAAAATTCAATATATTCCCAAATTATTTCGGAACTATAAGAGATGGGTATACTACTTGCTTATACAATTCCATCTGAAATTTGACGCTTCATCTGATGGCGATATAAAAATTGGCACGTGCCTCAAAAGGCCAAATTGAAAAAATCATACAAAACAACGCAATTAACATTTCACATGTGTAGATTACTTAAAAAATTCCTTGATCCTTTTTCTATCCACCCAAGCAAAAATTGTGTCTGTAGTGCAAAAGATCTACGAGCTACAATTTTTTAAAATGTAACTCAAAAATCGAGTTTATAACAAAAATAATTAAATCTGTCAAAAGTTTTGACAGATAAGTGCCAACAACTTGGGTATTTTTTGCCTTGCTCAAATGTCGGTTCTAGATGTATAATAAAAAAGGTAGATTGCCATTTGAAATAACAAAGTGATGACCCACTTTCGGTATAACCGGAAATGGTATCACTTCGAAAATATTTCACTCCAATTGGAAATCGCGTATGAAATTTCAGCTTGATATTGTAATTGGAATTTAAAAAGTTTTTAACGGACGGTCCCGGTGGATATCCCTGTATATAATGAGCCCTTCGGCAAGGATTCCCTGTATACTGAATTCAATTACGCAAGAAATGAATTTATGACACTTTTGCTCTAAGGTCCAGATAGATGAAACTGAAAGGTAAACTACTTCGTCACGGCATTAAATTATGAATGAATAACTTATGTGTAACTTTCATGTTTCAATTTCAAAACTTTCAATAAAAAAAGAGAAAAATCAATAGCAGATAATCCTCTATAAACTGAACTACTATAGAGTGTCTATTGTTCAGAAGCGTTATTAATAATTGGAAGGATTTCTGACAATTTCCCATGAGTTGATAAATATGTAAACTCTGAAATCCTATCGGTTCTAGGATGTGCTCGTCTTGATTGCTTGTAACAGTTGGGTTAGTTATCTTAGGATTTGAATATTGATTGGGATATTATGAATTCTATTCTGAAATTCAATTTTAGAGAAATATGGGTTGTCCCAGAATAAGATAGCTTCCTTCCGGAGTCGGTGACATGTAAATTACTTTCTTCAAAATGAAGGTCAAAAAATCATACGTAAATTCGGTCCTCAAGATTTTAGGATCTTTTAATCCTAAAGGTAAATTTGGTACCGAGATATAAGTGAAATTGACTAACGCTTGATATAAAAACTGGCAAGTTATAAAATGACAGCTTCTATTTCGATTATGACGACAAATGCCAAGTTATTTCATTTACCGCAATCGGAATGCTGTCCAACGTTTTTACTTTATTGATACATATTCTTTAAGAAGAGTGGATGCAATTTGAGGCTTGGGTTTTATTCTCGATTCGAAACTCATTCACATCCTATTGATAATCTCAAAAGGAAAATAAGATCGCGCCATGATAATCCAAGAACCTCACAACAGCTCATCCAAGCCGCCACAGAAGAATGGCAGAATATCACCCCAGAAGAGGTCGAAAACCTAATCCAAAGTTTGCCAAGACGAATTCAGGCTTATATCAGGGCAAAAGGAGGTAATACAAGCTACTGAGGTCGAGAAAAAACACCTACTTTGTGAGAAAACAATTTTCAATTTTTTTACTACATACTCTAATTTTTTCTATTTGTTTTTTTCTTGAAATAAACCCTAATTTATTTATTTTTAAATTAAAATATCTCAAAAAGGATCAATTCTAACAATCCTTCCAAATATCGAAAATTCCTGAAGTATTATTCAAAATATAGGGTGATTCCATATCAATTTGGTTGTGTGTATACGAAATTATTTCATTTTCTTGGGGAAAACAAAAGTATGAGGTTCCTATAGAATGAACCATTGAAATTAAGATGGAATGATTAACAAGTATCTGTGGTACATGTAATCCAAGGTGAGTGAATTACTTGGTTAGGTTAGGTGCTAACTACCCTTGAACAATTGTCATTCATAACAAAAACTGATTTGTTTTCCTTTTTATCAATGATCTTGAAAGTAGCCAAATTATTCAAGGTGAGTTGTTTGAGATTCAAATGGGGTATCGCCTAACCCCATTGTCTTCTTCAATTTTGAAGGGTTCAAGCGACAACTTTGAGAGTATTGCTCGTGAAAACGTTGAATGTATTTTTCGAATTGGTGGAATTAAGCCAGTTTTTTTCAAAAGATCTTTATTTATACATTCAGTCGACGTTTTTGCACAATATTTTGCCTTCTTCATGACTCTAAAATGAATTTTACTATCAGAAAATAAAATTTTTCTTCTTTAAGAAAAGTGAAGCAACAGAACATATATGTGTATAAATTAAACAGACTCACCTCTATCGAAAACCGAATTGTTAGACATTACACGAAACACTCACAATCTCGAGCAAATTGAAAACACAATGTATATATAAAACTGCCATAAAATACAATAAATAAATGATTAGGATAAGATTTTCTTTTAGAAATAAAAACTAGGCACTTACAAGGTATATACAGATCTCCTACGTAATAATAAAATCAAAGATACATATCTACATAATTCAAGGGCTGTTTAGTCTTACTGAACGGTAACAAAGGACACGGAGAAGATGCGTTCCCCACTGTCGAAATCGAACTGATATTCGGGAGCAGTTGGAAAAACATCGAATATGTGCGGTTTGATATTATTATTATTTTAACGTTGTCATAATCTACTAAGGAAACGATTGATACACACCATTTCAAAACGAATAATGGTGGTTTCAACTTCAAGAATTGACTCTCCTTATAAGATTGAAATATGAATTACTAAGACCTTCTGTATCCTGTTTACTGTTGACACTGTTTGTATGTGTATCATTTCCTTAATGAGTCTTCTTTTATAATGAAATTCTCTATCCAGAACCATTGCATTTTCAAAATCGAATGCATGATTTATAGATATCGCATGCTCTGCCAGAGCGGTTTTACCTGTTGAATTTCCACGGTTTGCTGAATTTATACTTCGTTTGTGTTCTGAAATTCTTGTACTTAGATATCTTTTTTTTTGCCCTATACAAATTTCCTCACATTGTTCGCATGGAATTCTATATATTACGTTACTGTCTAAATGTGGTGGGGTTCTTTCCTTCAATCTAGTGAAATACTTATGTAACGTGTTTTGATTTTTAAAAGCGATAGTAACGTCATTTGAATTTAAGATCTTCGCAATTTTCTCAGATAAATTCTGTACATACGGAATTTTGCAATATATCCTTTTGTTCTGACATAAGTTTGTTTTGTCAGTTGCATTTGCTCTCCTGAGTAATTTATTTATAAGTTTTACTGGATAATCATTTTTCACGAGATACGACTTAATATTTTACAATTATTTATTGATTTCTCCTCTAGAATGTCTAAATAGTTTTCACCTGATTTCGATAACAACCGAGATATTGGCATATGCCGAAATCCCGGAAACTCGAGAAATCCTTTATAACTCGAACACGAAAGAAGCAATAAAAATAGCGAATCGTATTAACTATTTCGCAAAATTAATAATAATAATAATAATAACAATGTTTATTTCGGTAACTATTAAACACATTAAAAAGCGAACCCCTGTACAATCATTTCATTTTGTATGAAATATTCAAATATGTTGAACACAAATTGAACATTTTTGGTTCGCATTGTACATCTTTTCGATTAGATTCACCTGTCGCAAGGAAAGCCAAGACGTCAACCATTCTCTACCCGTTCCTACCTGACCCGCTATAACGCTATAACGCTATCATTTACAAAGTTACTACCTACTCTTTTCCCCTACCATGGGAACCTTTGTTTCCACCTTCCACACATTACAATTTCAGAACCAACGGTTGAATAAACATCATTAAAACATACGTTATTCAGAGCTACGAACGTCTTTCAAATCATATTTGTGCTTTAATCAAGAAACCTTTCAAGTGCTTATTGATCAACACTTTACTTATTATTCTCTGTTCTTATGATTCGAAGATCCAAGAAGGCTATACTATTATTTTCCTCTACTTCAACAGTGAACTGTATCTTTGGATGGAAAGAATCGAAAACCGTCAATATATTTTCTTTTTCCGACATGGGTACACAGGTAAGAATATCGTCAACAAATCTCTTAAAGAACGGAAGCACAAAAGTGAGCCTTGGTATGCACGTGTCCTGCAATTCATTCATGACCAAATCGGCACATATCGGAGAAAGACAGTTCCCCATACCCAAGCCATAAACTTGTCTATAAAAAACTCCATCAAATTAGAAATAATTGTTATCAAAAACAAAATTCAACAACTCCAAAAACTGCTCCAAAGTATAACTACAATGATCCTGTACTTTCTGCCATTTTTTTATTATATTCAAGGTGAGATTATTAAGAATATTTGTGAATGAAGAAATCACGTCCAAATATATGAGTCTGTAACCATCAGGCACCTCTTTATCTCGCAAATGTGTTACTACTTCAAAGGAATCTTTCACATAGTATTGATCTTCATCAAAAGCGAACTTCAGAATCTCAGCTAAATGTTTTGTGAACATGTATAGTGGAGAATTTACATAACTTCTATGGGACATAAAGGATAATTCTCTTTATGTATTTTAGGTAAGAAATACATTCTAGGAAACACACCATTCTCACATTTCAATGTCTTGGCTTCTTTCTTTTCTAACTTTTGTGACGTTACTATCGCTTTTAAAAATCAAAACACGTTACATAAGTATTTCACTAGATTGAAGGAAAGAACCCCACCACATTTAGAAAGTAACGTAATATATAGAATTCCATGCGAACAATGTGAGGGAGTTTATATAGGGCAAACGGGAAGATATCTAAGTACAAGAATTTCAGAACACAAACGAAGTATAAATTCGGCAAACCGTGGAAATTCAACAGGTAAAACTGCTCTGGCAGAGCATGCGATATCTATGAATCATGCTTTCGATTTTGAAAATGCAATGGTTCTGGATAGAGAATTTCATTATAAAAGAAGACTCATTGAGGAAATGATACAAATACAAACAGTGTCTACAGAAAACAGGATATAGAAGGTCTTAGTAATTCATATTTCAATCTTATAAGGAGAATCAATTCTTGAAGTTGAAACCACCATTATTCGTTTTGAAATGCCGTGTGTATCAATCGTTTCCTTAGTAGATTATGACAACGTAAAAATAATAATATCCCGAATATCAGTTCGATTTCGAGAGTGGAGAACGCATCTTCTCCGTGTTTTTTCTTACCGTCCAGTAAGACTAAGGAGCCCTTGAATTATCTAAATATGTATCTTTCGTTTTATTATTACGTAGGAGATCTGTATATACCTTGTGAGTAATTAGTTCTTTTCAATTTAGAAAAAAATGTTATCCTATTTATATATTCATTGTATTTTATGGTTTTTATATATAAAGTTCATAGTGTTTTCAATTTGTTCGAGCTTGTGAGTGTTTCGTGTAATGTCTAACAATTCAGCTTTCGATAGAAGAGAGTCTGTTTAATTTATAAACATATATGTTCTGTTGCTTCACTTTTTCAAAGAAGAAAAATTTTATTTTCTGAAAGTAAAATTCATTTTAGATTCCTGAAGAAGGCAAAATATTGTGCCGAAACGTCGACTGAATGTATAAATAAAGATCTTTGGAAAAACACCAATTTGAAATAACTTGTAAAATAGCCAACTAATCATTACCTAGCTTTAAATGTACGTCAAAAGAAGATCCCCAAACGTAATCATTCGACGTGTTTAGGCAAATTTTTCCAATTACTACGCGATAAGAAATATATAGTGTGGCTCGTTTGAGATACCCTTTATAAATGCAGTAATATGTGTTTGAATTATATGATAACTCATACAAAAATATCTAGGCTTCATTTACAAAAATATCTGGGCGTCTGGAAATCAGAGAGTATTTTTATAATGTTCATTCATGTTCGCTTCGTGCGAATTTTTGCAAAGTTGAATTTCACTTGTTGAAATTTTCTATGGCGTTCCTGTATGAAATAAGTAACTTATATGTCATATCTTAACAAGTTTTCAAGTAAAACATTTCTAATGATCATTATTCTATTGAAAAAGTGCCTATAAAAAGTTATTACTGTCTTTAAAAATATTTGCAAACGAAAGAATCGCGTCAATTTTTTCAATCCGACAGAAGTCGATTTTGTCGATGTTTCAAAAACAATAAAACTTTTCTCAAAACGGCTTGCACTTCTTGTTTCTCACAAATCGAGTCTTGGATGTCGCAAATAATTTTTACTATTTCCTGTAGTAAAATCGCCAATATTAAGCTATTTGTATATTATGAGAGCCTATCGATTTCAGAACGTTCCTCCCTGAATTATTTGGAACAATTTGTCTGATCATCTTCGGATTTGAATATCGATTCAGAAGGTTCATATTAAGGATTCCTGTACTGAAATTAAATTTCAGGGGAATATAACCCAACTCCTTACTTCTATCCAAGCGGAACAAGGCATATTTCGGCAACAAATTCCTTCGCAACTATTTATGCATATAACGTTATGTTCTTTCCTCATGTTTAATTAAAATTATGTTCTTACTATGATAGAATGAGTGAAAAAATTTTATTGAAATGAGATTGAAACACTTCAAATATTCCAAGCGCTCAGAATACCACAGGATATCGATACCCGATAGAAATGTAAGAGGAAAAAATTTAAGGAAAAAGGATACAGTGTGCCGACAAAAGTATGACCTTTCCTATATATATATATATATATATATATATATATATATATATATATATATATATATATATATATATATATATATATATATATATATCTTTTGAAAAGAGAGGATTTACAAAAATTTGAATAATTGTTTTTACAATGAATCCTTATATCTATAATTTTGGTGTGTGTCAGAAAAAGCACAAGTGTGAGCTCAGGAAATGTAACAGGGGAACCATACTATCTTGTATATGATTCAATAAACGAGTGAAAATAAATGAGCGAAAAACTCGTTTCCCTGCCGCTATTGCACTAGCAATAGCTTATCTGTTTATGTTGTGTTAGTGTCGTGTGTACAAAAAGAGTACCAAAGATTTTTCTTCTTAGCCGCTTCATTCTCTCTTGCATTCCATGATTTCCAAACGAAGACAAGGGTGAAAGAAAGGGGGTTTGGGACAGGATTCTGTAACAATGGAAAAAGAAAACCAGCAGAAAAATATTTCAACAATCATACTTCTTATATGTCTAAACAAATCTGAGAAAAGATTTTACATAGCAATCAAGGTCATGAAAAGGACTAAGGAGATAATAAAAAAAATACATAACCTGCGATATTTCCTCAAATTTCATCTCTGTTTGACCGAGAGGGCCCCGATGGCCAGGTTCAGTCTTCCAAGTGATGCTGATTATGATTTATAGATGTTTTAGAAATATTATGGACCCAATAATCTGGGTTGACCAATTCCCTAGAAAAAAATTTTTTTATTGTCGGTTTCGATCGAAAATTTTGATTTCTGCATTCTTCCCTAACTTTTCTTCAAAAAATCTCTTCAGGGATCATTACGTATGAAACAAAGAAGGAACGAATTTAACACTTCGATCTCCTGAATCATGAGTTAGATTTCCAACAGAAATAAATCTTTCACAGAAATTTCTCGTTTCTAATGACCGTTCGTTATGTGAAACCCAACGGTTTCGATCAGCGAATGAAAATTCTGGACCTGACCGGTTTGTCAAGACACCAGTGAAAGAGGAACTTATTTAGGATGAAGTCAATAATAATCCAAGAATCAGCACTCGAAGGCTATATCTACTGGTTGGAGTATCACATTTGATTGTTTGGAGTGTTTTGCATGAGCAATTATCATACCTCTACCATATCCAGAGGATTCAAACCCCTAAAGTTGAAGATCTACCAAGAAGGTTCGAAATTTGCCAATGTTTACTACACATATATGCTGAAAATGCCGAATTTTGTAGGAATACTTTGTAGACGAAGCAGGGTTTACGCGAGAGAATTTCCACCATGATTACGTGTGACCTGAAAAAATCTTCATGAGACAAATGAGGGTAGCCACCGAGAAAAGTTTACTATCAAAATTCGTGCTGGTTAGTATCATGGTATATTAAATATTTCAATCAAGCATATTTTAATAGATGAATTGGTAGAGGTGTTCTTGTAGCTTAGTCTCCTCGATCCCCCGATCTGAATCCCTTAGACTTCGTCTGGGGCCATTTGAAAGGCCTAGTATACTCACAACTTATTGCTACCATACAACAATTGCATGCACGCATTTTGGATGAACGTGAGAGAATGAGAAGTAAGCCCAGCATTTTCGATCGGGAAATATCAGGACACAAAAAAAATTTGAAATTGGAAGATCTTTATATTAAGTATTCTTGAAAAGACCAGTGACGCACTTCAATATGATTCTGATGGTCAAAGGTAGCAAGACCCTGAAAAAATATCACTCAGTATATTTAGACTATTGGACACATCTGATGTACTGATGAGTAAAAATATTTCTTTTCTGCAAACTGAAGCTAGATCTCTTGAAAATTACCAGAGTTACCAACAGAAACGAGGAGGAATCTCGTGAAGAAATGATTGACTGCAAACTGGAAAACCCCATATAATCTTGAGTTTATATTGAACTAGGCGTGTTTTCTAAGTTAGTATCGTTTTGCCACACTGTGGCTGCAGCGCTGTGGTAGGCGATCTGCGCATGCATACTGGGTACCTACATCTCTTTCCTGCGCACTGAATCAATTGCAGTCTGATTCTCCCATGTTTACATTGTTTACTGAGTATTTAACACAGAACAGAGCCTAATCAGAAATAAAAACTCAGTGCTTCGGCATAGAAAACAATATGGCTGTCTCTGCATAGAAACTAGCGCTACGCGTGCCATTATGCGACACTAAAAGGCGCCTTATTTGAATTCTAGATTTCCCACGATCGAATTTAACTTGACTGAAATGGGGTATATGAACTAGTCTAATCGATGCAGAGTATTTCTACCTCAGTAAGACTGTTCAAAAATTGAGAAATTATGAGTATTTTTGCACAATAACACTTTTATTTTATAATAACAAAAATCTCTTAAACCATATATACAGAAAACATTTCCAAAAATAAAATAAATTCTTAACACATGTAAATCAAAATATAAATCACATATCTCAGAAAACAGGTACATTCCAACATTCAAAATAAAAAGAAATTCTGAAATATTGTTGCAGCCATAATATTCTTCCTCCATTGATACCATTGGTCCCCCGTTGGGGGTAAACTGGATTCACTACCATCTTCATTGCAGTTGCCCCATACTGCTTCTGAATATAGATAAAAATACAGTAATAACTGTCTCAAGAAGTTTTTATTTAAATGAATTTGAGATCACTGAAAATTGTTGAGTATGGTAAAAATAGGCAATTTCATTACTAATCTTAGAAACTAGGGTTGCATTAATATTCCTGATGGGTTCAATTGATAGGTTCATAGTAAAAATATAAACCAAATATATAAATAATGTTCCGCACGCAGAACCTTAAGTGTAAGCATGGTGTAAAAAGCCCATTGTACCAAAAAAAACAATATATACTCTGAGTAAGAAGAACTCAGAAAAATTGAACGAATAATAACAATGTGTATATCACAAAATAAGCATGAATTATAGATAACAAAGGGAATGTAGGGTGTAAAGGACCCAAAAATTCAATTATTTGGTCACAGATCAATTTTTTCCCCATGAGTGTAAAAGGTTAAATAATATCACAGACTAGAAAACATGTTTGTATTATAGGATATAAAAGCCCAGATGGTACCACCGACTAAGATCGATGGTAAATAAATAACACGCACATAGTAGGGTGTAGATAACCCGCTCTTTAAAATCACAATAAACACCTATAATTGAACCCATCGAAGATTGCTGTCCTACTTGTTTCTGAATCTTTTGGATTTGCTTTCAGTTCCAGAAGTAACAGTTTCTTCTTTTTATCCTTAATGAATTCAAAAATTAGAAGACTAGTAGCCCTTTTAAAAATTTCATCTTTCACCGAATGTAATTGACAAAAATCGAATTGAGGAAAATCAGATTTGTAAATATCTATGAATCTCAAAGCAAGATATTCCTGATGCCCCTGATTATTCAGGAGAAAGTATGTTTATTCTGAATGTCTTCAAAGAATTGAGAAACTTTTACTGAAGGATACAATAACTTAGACTTATTATCACAACATTCCTTGAATATAATAAAGGTGTGCTGTTGTTGGGGCACTTCGCAAAAAAGTTCTTCGTTACATACTTGACATTCTGGGACTGTAATTTTTCGCAAAAGGTATCCTGCCACATAATAGGTAGCGTAATTGTCAGTTATAGGAGTTAGTAGATTTCCAACGATCTCATTATATTCTTCATGAACAGAAGGTTCTGAATCCTCAGTATCAGTGAGTATGTTCTGTGAGTTAGTCTGAAAAAAAAAAGACAAAACATTCAAATTCTCACAGTCATCTCTTTTACGATTTCCATTAATTATGGGATATGTTAAGCCATTTATGTTTTTAAAGCAGCAATAAACTAGTGGCAAGTAGGGTTTGGGTCCTTACACCATGCTGTCTAATAATACAAAATAATTTTTCTGAAGGATCCTGGTTGAGGGACCGTAATGAAAAATACGAGAAAATTTCTAAACTTGAGTCCAAGACACCAGTAAAGGAAACACCTGAAAAGAAAATGATTTTGGAAGCACAAACCACAAAAATAAAAGGGTTGAGCGGGAAACTGAAAACTTTGACATTTGACAATTCATTTATCGACGATTGAAGTTTAATCGACAGAGTTTGACACTTAACGTGGTTAAATTAGTGCCATCTATATCTATTATGGGAGGACGAGATAGATAGGTGAGGGGTCGTGAGGGGGTGTTGAATGTTTTGGTCCGTAAACTCGGCTATCTTAATAGGGTCTGTTCTGTGGTATTTAAGATGCCTCTGATAATCGTAAGTCCGCCCACTAAGAAGTACGGGCTGTTATAAGATTTTTTAATGCTGAAGGCCTAAAACCGATCGATATTCATCGCGAGATCTGAGCAGTTTATGGAGTGAGGGAATGGTTAGAAAGTGGGTGAGAGCATTTAAAGAAGGACGCACAAATATGCATGATGAACAACGGAGTGGGCGTCGTTCTGTCGTTAATGAAAGTTTGGTGTCGGAAATGAACAATAAGGTGGAAAAAATAGACGCTTTACGATTTCCTCTTTGTGTTTTGACTTTTTTGATGTTTCTCGTAGTGTTTTGTATAGCATTGTGATCGAGCACTTGAATTACTGAAAAGCAAACTCACGTTGGCTACCGAAAATGTTGGCGGATGTTCACAAAATCAAATGTTTAGGCATTTTCTTGAGCGGTACCACAACGACAGTGATAATTGCTTAGGCCAAAGTCATTCAGATTACACCAGAAAAGTAGAGTTTAAGCAAACAATTTCTGCTCGGAAAGTCATGTGCACAGTTTTTTTGGACATGAGAGGAGTATTGCTTCTGGAATTTCTGTTTCGTAATGAGACAATAAATGTATCAATATATAATAATAATAATATATTCAATCCAGAATAAAAGACGTAGCAAGTTGAGGAAGGGCATCGTTTTGCTGCATGACAATATCCGTCTGCATGCGGCTAATCAGACCAAAACTCTAGATTAATCTCCGTACAGCCTGATCAGGCCCAGTAACTACCATCTGCTCTAGCACTTGAAGAAACACCTGGGCGTTTTCAAGACGATGACAAATTCAAAACAGTTGTGATGCAGTAGCTGAGAAGACAGGCGGCAGACTTCTATGATGAGGGCATTCAAAAACTGGTACAACTTTATGACAAGTATGACAATGTTGAAGGAAATTCTGTTGAAAAGTAGAATTGGGTACAGGGTTTTATGTAAAAATAAAATTATTGAGATATCGTTTGCACATCTTTTCTAATTTCAAAACGGTACACCCCTCGTATTTTACTTTCAACTTTTTCTGAATTTTTCGATTTTATGGCAAGGTTTTCTGTTTTTTCATCTCATAAAATCCTTACTTGGTTGAACATTCTAAATTGAAGAAAACCAAACAAATTGGACCTAAAGCAGAAAAGAAATCTTTCTAAAATATCAATGAAATTATTTTGAATGTCAAATATTTTATTTCGAATTTTTCGTGAATATTTTATTCAATATATGTTAAATAAATATGGCAGGTGGTATCCTTTATTTTGGGGCTCAAAGTGTTACTGCTTGTGCAGTTTATAATAATTACTTCGTTATTTTGGCCCCCCGATCGGAATGGAAGGATACTGTGTTGTGTTGAGGATGAAGTGATTGTATCTCTGAATTGGTAACTGTGACCAAAGATCAGCATCGTGAGAAGGAAAGTAAGGTTCTTCTCCGTGTTCTAGGTGTGTGGCGTTGCTTATTACTTCAAGTATTCTTTTCTTAACCGTTGGTATGAAAGCATATATATTACTTACACCATATCTTTCAACTGTTTTTCTAACACTCACACACCAGCTGTTACTGAAGTATCTGCAACAGAAGGGGTTATATTTCCCTGTTCATATGAAAGATGCTTCTTTTCTATTAACTCGAGTAAATGAATAATGAAGTAAAACATTGCTGGCCAAGAGTTGAACCAGTATATCTCGTTTTGCGTGCAACAATTGGACATACCCACCATCATATTGCACAAATTTTGTTCAGTCGGATTTCACCACAGTCGTTTCGTTAATAGGCAAAGTTTCTGTATATTGGCTACTGAAAATCTAGGATTGATTTCTAGAAAATCAAACATTCACAAAAAATTTAGGTAGTCGAAATCACTTCATAATGTTTTTAGAAATAATACTGGAGATTTTGAATGGTAGTCCAATCAATGGTTATAGTATAATTTCCCAGAAATGTTAATAGAAAAAATGAAAATTTTGTTGTATAGAAGAAATAACTACAGAAACGATGGCGTGTTTTTCTTGTGAAATTCTAGTTTTCTTCATAACCTAATTGAAGTGTAAGGGTATCCCAAATTCGTTGTCCTGGAATGTTGACTTCTTATGATATGAGAATTCGCTTTTCACGGAGTGGTGCTACTTTTTGTTGAAACAATAAAAGCAGTCAATAAGACTTTCATTGCCCTTTTCGTTTTCCAGAAACAGGGTGATTGCCAATATCTTGAACTTTCAAGAACCCCTAGCATCCAGGCTATCCTTTAACATTTTTTTCGACATAGCCTAATCACCAAAGGCCTTTTGCACCAATCTCAATGAATCAGCAGCAGAAAGTTCATTCCGCAAATAAAATTTAATGCAAATTCTCTGCTTATCAGTTTAAATTCAGCATTTTGGACACAGTACGAACATTCCAAACACTAATGCATCTTTTGATCGATATTATCAAAGACAGTCCGAAACCTGAAAAATCGATATATCTTTTCAACGTCCGAACATTTATATTTAAACATTTGCTCTAAGAGCCTTAGTATCTTTTTATTTGGGCGATAGAGTTTTGCTGCTACGAAAAATCACTCCGAACATTATAATTACATTTGCTCTAGACCGTTTTCTTTTATTTGATTATAATTTTTGTGTTTATATTAAGATTGAATCATATTTTAAAATATCGTCGATTTGTAGTTTCAACAAGGCGAAGGAATATGTCTTACAGCAACTAAACTAATATTGATAAAAGGATTGCCCTATCTCTGGAACAACGAGTTGACATTCAACATTTTCTTTCTGTTGAGTTATCTTAAAAGTCTACACGAAGCAGACAAACATAGAACTAAAAGAACAGATAATTAGGACTACGGGTGAAATTGAAGGGCAATAATGTCGAGACCTCAGCCGAACATCCTCTCGCTTCGGTAGTATGCCGTTTATTTATCATACTAAGAGAGTCCGTCGTTTGTTTCAAGGAGGATGCCAATTACGTTGTACTTTTCGCAGAAAATCTGATTATTCGATATTTATGAAGTCTTAAGTTGATAAAAGCAAATACCAATTTCTCATTTTTCAAAATCCTTAATGGAAAAGCCATGTAGAAATTGAACTCACTCCTGACTAATCGGATTGATACTGAGCAACTCCATTTCACATTCAGAGAGGAATGAGTACGTGTCGTCCTAAGGCTTAGTCGAGCTACAACTTGTATTTTACGATTCTGATATGAAAAGAGGGCGAGCACCAATATTCGCTTGCTGGGGATTACTCTCCCGAAAGCGAAACGAGTATTCTCCTCTCCAATATATGCATTATAAACTTCGTTTATAGTTGCTCGACTAAAAGCTCTATATTATTAGTTGTTTTGCCCTCAATGTTAACTTATGTGAGCTTTTCTCATCTAGAAGATCGATAATTTCTCCTGAAGGGATCGCTACTCCAATTGAACTCTTTGTTCTTTTGTACGTGAACGGAATTTTCTCGACCACAAGCTGATATACGAGGATTGTCCAAAAGTATTCAACCTAACCTCATATTCGTGCCAAAACATCGGAGTGAATTCTGTTGTGTATGGATTAACTAGTACGTTTTCGCGAACTCCTTGATGGTATTTGTTGCAGCCAAGAAGGCGTGCCTTTGCTTAAACTCTGTTTTTGCTTTCGTCGTATTTTCTTCTTACGATAAAAGACGGAAAAATCAGAACAACGAATTTTTGTTGAATTTTGCTGTGAACTGTAAAAAAAATTGTTGATAGCGACCCACGCTCTGGCTGGCATCGATGGCGAAACAGAAGATAATATCGATGTGTGCGACTTAAAATTAATGAAGATTCTCGTGCGGGAACAAAAAATTTACTGCCAATAGTAGTGTTTGGAGGATTTCAAATAAAACTTCTCAGATGATTCGGGCCTGTGTGAAATTTGTTTCAAAATTATTGACACATGGCCAAATAAATTATCGCATTCAAATAGATGAGGATAACTTGGAAATGGTCAATCATGATTAGCTTAAAAAAAAATAAAAAAAAACTTGTGATGAATTGATTTCATAATCAATTCATCACAAGTTTTTTTTTTCCCCAAAACAATACTTCAATGGAAGTTTTCATTTGAGCTATGGCCAAAAAAAAACGTCAAAGTAAGAGTTAAGTCAAGCCGATGTTAAGTATGATTATAGATTTCGATTTCAGCATTTTCTTAACAAGGAATATTATATCGAAATTATGAAAAGATTGATTACACAGGCCTCAATCTGATTTTAGGTATTTTTTGGGCGCTGAATCTTAGTATGAAGTCAATGTTTCTCTATCTAAATTCTAAATTGAAGATTTCTTAGAAAAAAATTACTTCAAAATGTCCTTTTGACATCTGGGTCTGTCGCGACGCTCTAAGCGTTTTTAGAGGCGGTGAAATTAGAGAAAAATAAGATGCGCATGCAAAACTGAGTCTCTGCGCATACTTGTGGTCCCGCGACACTCCTCCATAGAGCTAATTGAAAATACCACACAGACATAAGGTAAGTTCAGTTCTTTCCGAAGAAGATACACGTTGCTGGTCTTCAATGATATACTGTTTAGGATAGTTCTCTTATAAAGTTAACCTAAAGATTGAAGACTTGAGATTGTGTAACTTGTGTTGTTGAATAGAATCTTAATGAGCTTAATTCGAATCCGGACGTAATTTGCTGCGGAGAATACACGTTAAAAGAGAACGGATAGTGACTATGTATATAGAGGTCATTGTGGTGTTGGACTGATGAAACCTGGGTACTGCATCAGGTCTGTAAAATTGTACAGAACGACAGCGGACTAATAGAAAAAAAGTCCCAAAATCGACCTACTCATGGTTTGGAGGAAGCCGTAATTCCACTTCAATGACTGTTATGTCAGTAAATATTACTGGAATTAATGAAAAAAACCGTAGTGAGTGGATTTATTTTGATTTATTTTCTACAAGATGCTAGGTTCCCCAACCAGAGAAGGTGCCGATCCTAGCATTTTACAAGCTACCCGAGTTCTGTTAAGACGAATACTGTCCCTATGATAACCCTTCTGAAACTTATGTTGCTTGTTATTGAAAAGAATTTCAATAAATTGTATCTTTCAACGCTGAAACTATCCTTTTGACACCTGCGTCTGTCGCGACGCTCAAAAGTATTTGAGAGGCGGTGAAATTAAGATGCGCTCGCTAAACTGAGTCTCTACGCATGTTTGTGGTCCTGCGACATCCATCCATAGAGACAATTCGAAATACCACACAGAGATAATCGCCTTGGTAGCTGCACGGTTAGTGCGCAAGAATGTTGGAACTGCTTAGCTGAGGTACCTGGTTCGAATCTGGGTTCAAGTTATGGATGTTGTCCTTGAACAAAACAGTGACACTTGCAAGAGTTGCCTAAAGAGGGCATAAACTTCTCAAGACCAGATATCGTGTAATCCTTGTGGGGGCAGTTATTATTACAAGGTCTAGAAGAGTGGTTCGGAATCCACTACAAGCTGTAAATCCACCTGTGTAGATGTGCTAAGTTCACGAGCACATCGTAGAAAGAAAAAACAAACAAACAAACCACGCAGAGATAAGGTTTGTTTGTAAGTTCTTTCCAAGGAAGATAAACTGGCTGGTCATATATGATAATCTGTTTAGAACAGTTTTCTTATAAAGTTGACTTAAATATTGAAGACTTGAAGATTGTATAACTTGTATTGTTGAATAGAATTTCAATGAGTTCGTGTTGGAGAACTTGTGTAAATAATCCGGAAATGTTCTGCTTCATACGCGAAGAATACACTATGAATAGACTATGTGAAGAGAGTTAATTTTGGAAACTCTGGTGCTAGACTTGGTGATGAAATCTGGGCACTACATCAGGTCTGTAAAATTGTACAGAGATCTCATGACAGTGGACTAATAGAAAAAAAATCTAAAATCGGCTTACTAATAGTTTGGACGGAGCCCTAAATTTACTTCGATAACTGTAACCTTAGTAAATATTACTGGAATTAATCGAAACAACCATAGTATGTAGAATTATCCTGATTTAGTTTTCACAAGACCTCCTCACTCAAATAAGGTGCCGATACCAACATTCTACAAGAAACCCTTGCTCTGTGAGGACGAATAGTGACCCTCGTATCACCTTTCTGATACTTCACAGTGATAGTGATTATGATGATGTCATCAATTAATCAACGTTTCAAACATGGTGAGTTGAATGATCTCACCAGACATCTTAACATGTCAAAAGATTCTCCTGAATTCTGGCTTCCAGATTGAATGACGAAAATTTACTGGAACAAGGAACAAAAATTATCTTTTACCACACAAAAGAAAAGAGTCTACTAACATAATGTTGTATTTATCACGATCCAATTTTATCTATTGGGTTGTTCGGAAAGTAATTTCGTTTTTTCCCGACAGAGGATTTAATTTTATTGTTTTGCACCCAACTTCACTTTCAAGCCGTATAATTTTTATATGCTCTGAGAGCTCCTATAGCAAGGCTTGTGTGTGAAAAAATCCAATTAATTTCACGCAGTAGTGTTTGGTTGGTGCCCTTTCGAATATAGGAACGATTTGCAGCATTTTCGACATATCTTACTGTTTTACTACAGAAAGGGTACTAATGCTGAAGCCAGAAAGAAATTTGACCGATGTGTATGGAGAAAGTGTGTTGATAGTACGCCAGTGCCAGAACTGGTTCGATAAATTTCAATCCTGCAATTTTGATGTCGAAGATGCACCACATTCGGGAAGGCTGGTTGAAGCTGACCAAAACGCGAGTAAAGCATCAGTTGATGGGAACCATCTTGAGATCGAATTGAGATCAAATTTATCAATTTCAACAATTTATAACCACTCGAAACTCCTGAGATTATCCCCAAAGTTGGATGTATGGGTTCTCCATGTTCTCACAGAGAAATCTGGGTCGCTGCATTGACGTCTGCGCTTCGCTTCTCGAACATCACGACAATGATCCGTTCTTGAAGCACATCATCACTGGGAACGAAAACTTGGTTGCATACAACAACGTCAGACGTAAGAGGTCATGGAGCAAAAAAGATGAACCGGCTTAAACAAAAAGGTGATGCTGTGTTTTGCGCTTTTACCGGATAACACAACGATTAATTCGTAAGTGTACTGTCATCAGCTGGACAAACTGAATGATGCACTTCATCAGAAAGGGCCAGAACTAATCAACAGGGAAGGTGTAGTGTTTCACCAAGACAACGCTAGACCTCACACAAGTTTGGTCACTCGCCAAAAGCTTTTACAGCTTGAATGGGATACAATGCCACACCCACCATATTTTCCAGACCTGGAACCATCGGATTTTTATTTGTGCCGGTCACTCCAAAACTTTTTAGACGGTAAAACCCTTACCCCAAATGAGAAGGTCAACAACCACCGCTATCAGTTTTCTGCCTGCAAAGACCAAAAATTTTATGAGCGTGGAATTATGCTACTACTAGAAATATGACAAAAGGTGTTGGACCAGAACAGCAAAAGTATAATTTGATAAAGTATTTGTTTATTATGCGAGAACTGTATTTCATTTTCAATTACGAAATTACTTTCCGAACAACCCTATAATAACATAGGCGAATTTCTATTCAACGCCGAACAAAAACTTGCGAATTCAAACAGTTTGAAATATACACAATTGAATTCAATGAATCCCCAATATCTTACGTAGGATAAGGATGTCGAAATTTTGAATCTAAATTCAAAAAACATTTCTCCCCTGATCCTCAGTTTGTGAACATTATAAATCTACAAATCATATAATTACATTAGATAATTTAAAATTCTTCACAAATGCAATAAAGGGATGACCATGAATCTGCTAGAAAGGTTAAAAACTAACAAACTTTGTGAAAACCCAAATTCCCACCCTAAATAGTCAATTAGAATTGAATCACTCTCCTTTTGAAATACGTATAGTTAGTTCTTTCAGATAACTGTTAGCTCTAGACACTTGAAAATGACGTAACTGAAAACTGGTCGCGTTTATTGAAAATAAACATTGTGGGAATCAGACGAAAGTGTTTAGTTTTATTTATATACGAGTGATTTTCCATAATATTGTAATGTACCAACCTAATGCTACTCCTCTGTTATAATAACTTATTGCTCTGAACTCCTAAATATTCCATTCAAATAAACTGGTTCATTATTTCGTTTTTCCAAAACTAACGGCAAACATAATCAAGTTCACAGATTATCTTTATTTAATACACTCGGAGGCAAAAATGGCGGAACACTCGAAAATTTAAGCCAATTCGAAGTTCGATATTTTTCCTGATTCTCAACTGATTTAGATGATTTGTTCGGCAAGTTATAGATCAACTCTTCTGATTTGCTTATATTATAAGAGAAAACAAAAAAATTTGAAAAAAATTTTATACGGGGGCAAAACTAAAAGTGTTTTTTTTGTCAAAAATTCGTAACACCCTGTGGAATTTCGTGGTCCGAGTTGAAACGTACAATATCATGGTCTGTCAAGACACATCTTCCTACAGTAACGCCCTTCTTGTTTCATGCGTTTATCTCTATTTTTGCAAAATATATTTAATTTCAAGTGGAAAATCACCATTTTGGAGAAATTCCATTGAATCAAGAAATTGTCATTAAAATTCGTCTATTAATTTGGAATTTTCTTATTATCACTCAGGCGTGTCGAAATTGTCGTTTGCGATTTTTATGTTCGAATTGCATTAGTTATTGATGACAATTTTGTTAATTTGGTGAAAATTAGGAATTCATAGGAGATAACAGTCGGTAGGTATTAAAATACACAACCGAATTCTGGGACCATTGATAAAACTTTTCATTTACACATGTGCACACATTTTTTTATCAAATATGAAATACAATACACGTTTTTTTGTATATGACCACATTTGCACTTGTTTAAAGAATGAGAGTTTTCCATTCTTTGATTTGATACAAATTCGATCGGTTGCGATGTTTTGTGATACTTTTACTGTTTACGATTCGAAACGGTATTTTTCATTCAGAATGAGAGATTTATCACCAACCTCAGTAGCAAGGGCAGTTACATTGATGGAGGAAGGGCGCACCTACCGCTCAGTCGGTACCATGTTGGGTGTCTCGACGTCGGTTATCCATCGAATCTACCGACGTTACAGGGAAACTGGATTGTACGTGAGGAGGCGAGGACAAGGAAGAAATCGGGCAACCCGCGCTATACATGACCGTTTCATCGTCAATCAAACCATAAGAAATCCTCGTCTTACTGCTGTTCAGGCACGTAACCTTTTATAAGCAGTGGATAACATTAACGTCAGTGTGAGGACAGTCCGAATACGATTAAATGAAGTTGGTCTGAGATCATACGCGCAAACAAGAGCACCAAGACTCGATAGAGCCCATCGGGTAGCAAGATTGGCGTTTGCTAGGGAGCATGTAGCATGGACAATCAATCAGTGGAGACGAGTTTTATTTAGTGATGAGAGCCGATATTGTGTGAATTTCGTGGATTGTAGAGATAGAATATAGAGGCATCGAGGGGAACGGTACAATCAAGCGAACTTCGCAGGAACTGAGCAATACGGTGGAGGGTCAGTTATGATATGGGGTGGCATATGCTTGGGAGTACGAACAGAACTGGAGATTATTGGCAATGGATCATTTAATGCCCATCGGTATATAACAGAAATCTTGGAGCGCCATGTTGTGCATTTTGCTCCTTACATAGGGGAAAATTTCCTTTTTATGCACGATAACGCGCGCCCTCATACTGCGCGCATAGTGATAGAATATCTCAATGAGATTGGGTTCACACGAATGGACTGGCCGTCGCGGTCACCGGATTTAAACCCGATCGAACACGTTTGGGACATTCTTGGAAGAAGGGTTCGACAACGGAATCCAGGCAACGTTGAAGAGCTGACATTGGCTTTGGTGGAAGAGTGGGACAACATACCTCAACAGATGATAGACAACATCATTGGGAGTATGCGAAATCGTATGCGCGCTGTAATAAGAGCTCGGGGGTCATACTCGCTACTGAAATCGAATGTTTTTTGTGGGTCATCATGAACATTTTTCTCAACATGTTCATTTCATTTCACGAGTGTATCGCCAGGATACACACCTGCTCTCAATTTTGGACAGGAATGATAATTATTTTAGAGTGTCACACAAAAAAATTCAAAAATAAATGTGCGAAATCAACGATTTATCCAGTGTACTTCGAGTTCTCCCGGAGCGTGAAATTGGCCAGTGAATTTCAAAAATTTTGATTTCGTTAGATTTCCGCTTCCCTAATTTTGATTTTATTTTTTGGCTAACCTCCGATGTTATGCACCTGCGCAAGATTAAAAATAAATTCTTGAAATTTGTGACTTTTCGCTTCAAATTGGATATCTCTTGTAAAAATAGAGATAAATGCATCAAACAAGAAGGGCGTTACCGTAGGAAGATGTATCTTGACAGATCATGATATTGTTCGTTTCAACTCGGACCACGAAATTCCACAGGGTGTTACAAATTTTTGACAAAAAACACTTTTAGTTTTTCCTCCGTATAAATTTTTTTTCAAATTTTTTTGTTTTCTCTTATAATTTCTACAAAGCAGAAGAGTTAACCTATAACTTGCCGAACAAATCATCTAAATCGGTTAAGAATTAGGAAAATTATCGGACTTCGAATTTGGTTAAATTTTCGAGTGTTCCGCTAATTTTGCCTCCGAGTGTATATTCCAACAATTGGTCATCTGGAATTAGGAACAATGAATGAAATAACTTCCAAATTCACTTTCCCATAGAACACTGTTTACTTATGTTATTTATTTCTATCAAACTAAGAATAACAAGGATAATCCCTTATCGAGCGACCGATTCTTATTTCAGTTGTTACGCCTATGTCTAGAAAGGGAAATACAGTTTAAATATCGTTACAAAACGAAATAGTCAGTCAGTTCTTAATTTTTCCTCAATTAAACTATTTATTAAGTCTCTATATTATTCTGTCACTTGGTAGTTATACACGAAATTTCACGCTTCTAAAATATTTTATTTATGAATAAACTTTATAAATATATAATAATATGCAAATCCATTAATAATAACATTGAAAAGAATTAATGCTGAAAAACTGGATGGATATTGAACGATAATACACTCCCCACAAAAATTGTCACATCACCCTACTTTTACGACAATACTATATAAACTTTTGGGTTGGTCATTCAAGAGTCGATTGGTAACTTTCAGAAGTATAAAATAAGAAGATTTAATTCAAAAGAGATGAGTTTTCGAGTTAATGAAAAATTAAAAAATTCTACCATCTTCAAACATTCGTGAAGAGACCAATCAACTAGCATCGAATGGTTACTAATCATTTTCAAAATCGAGTGTTTCCTCTCCGGGCCCTAATTACCGCCAGTATACGTCTCGGAAGCCCCTCAAACAAGTTTTCGATGTACTCTTGAGTCACTGAGTTCCAAATTTCAGGAAGCAGATTTTCTAGTTTTTGGAGTGTTCAACAAGGCATCCTACGTTGCAAAATTTGCCACCCCAATGTTGTCCCATACATGTTCTATGGGATTCGAGTCGGGACTTCTGGCTGGTCATCTTGAAATATCAATTTCGGCTTTTTGCAGAAATTCTGTAACTACTCTAGCTGCATGAGGCTGAGCATTATCATGCATTTAAATGAAGTTTTCGCCAACAAATGGGCCAAAGGGTATAATATGGGGTTCAAGGATATTTGCGATGTATTTGGCCGCTGTCATTCTTCCATTATTCACTAGGACTAACTCAGTTCGACCATGGAAAGAAATGCCTCTCCACACCATCACTGAGCCCCCTCCGAAGTTTTCGGTTTGCCGGATATTGCATTGCTGATCCGTTCCCCAGGTCGTCTGTATACAGGCATGCGTCTATCACAGAACCTGGACTCGTCGGAAAAGAGAACATTCGACCATTCTGGAATACCCCAATTTGCATGTTCCCTCGCAAACTGAAGTCTTGCAACTCTATGCTCTCTGGTGAGACGCGGGCCGGTACAAGCCACCCTTGGTCTGATATCGTCTTCTCTGAGCCTGTTCCTAACAGTTTGCAATGAAATATGCACATTTCTGGAAAGTGCAAGTTCATTTTGTAGCATTCTAGCCGTACAGTGCCGAACTCTTAGTGCAGTTAAACGAAGCCAACCATCATCAACTGGTGTTGTTATCCGATTTCTGCCTGTCTGGCCCTTCTTCCATATCCCCCTGTTTCGTGGTACCGATTAATTGCTCTTGAAATAGTGCTTTGATTAACATTCAACAAGTTAGCCACGTAACGTTGGTTTCGCTCCTCCTCTAGAAGTGTTACAATTCTTACCACTTCATGATCACTCAAATAGCGTCCAGGACATTCAGCTGCCATTACAATAAATTCAAAGATTCAAAAATCAACAAGAAACACGGAAGACTTGCATTAATTCAGCGTGAAAACTGAAGAGAAATTGAATGAATACTGATAGTCAAACAAACTCATTCTTGTTTCAGACGTGTTTGAGATGATATGGAAACAAATGTTACTACATAGATAAGATTTTTTCCCGTCATATGTCTAAAAGCATATGTTGACAAAGAAACTGCGATCGAGCTGCTTAATCGATTGTGGAATTCAGAATACCAGGTGATGCTACAATTTTTGTGGTGTGTGTATTATAGAAAAAATAACGACTCTAACTTTAACTTGAATGTATAAACAGTGTATTGCAGTACAAATTTGACTCTCCTCAAGTATGAAAAGAATCAATCGTGCGAAGGAAGCTAAAACAGTTTTTAAGCTTGATTTGGAACATATAAAATCTTGTAAAAAATAATAATAATAATGAAATAATGAAGGTGGAAGCTTCAGCATTCTTCAGCTCGAAATTCATTAGGAAGAAAGTGTCTCGAGTGGTACCTCATTGAAAAGGTCTTCGGGTTCACTTTTCAAATATATCATTTCTGAATGTTTAGCTTGAATGATTTAGAACAACTAGGTGGTAGGTATTCAGGGGAAAGAATGAGAGGATGGACCGTTCTTTGGTCTCGCAAATAGTGCTGTGGGCTGAGTAACAATTGCCTAACCTATTCGAAAGTTTCGATCAAAAATTACTAAAGCAAATTTCCGTAAATATTCGTTCATGCATACTTTGATATTTTTCTATCAGAAAATAAGAATATTTTCCTCACAAATCACTTTTTCGACAAGAAAATTGCATTTTCAATCGTCTTCGCTCGAAATTGTTCCTCCAACAGCAAGAAATGATATTCACGAACAATACTCAAGCTGCCAAAATCTATGTTTTTCCATATTTTCAGCTTCGATCGCTGAATAGAAATCATCACTTTTCACACCAAAAACAATTGAAAGAATGAATGATAACATATTGTTCGAGTTGACATAAACAAAGTTGCTCGTTCATATCATGCAACTCTGTTATTTGTAGTTGCTAGATAATCAACCTGCAACCAGTCGGTATTCCATATAACCATTTCGAATATGCCGCTTTTTGTTATTTCAAGGGTATTATTCTCCCCTTAATACCAGTATAAAATTGTTCACAAACGCGTATGATTTAGAATAGTCCTAGACTATATGAATGTTCCAATTATGCAGTACATTTCAACAGTGCCGGCTTTTGTCTAAAAAGTTTTGCGAGTTGTCAAGCATTCTAGAATGAATGGAGATCTTGAATTATATAGAGATAGCAGAAAAGTTAAAACGCTAATTAAATTAAATGAATTGAATAGAAGTACTTTAACTATAGAATGTAATGAAAAAATGTATCTTTTCATTCCAACAATTTCTCTCAAAAATATACAGGGACATTGATTTAATCGAAAGTATACAATAACTTAATACTCAAAACTGAACTGGAATTGATAGAGTTTTAATAATCTTAATTCTGCAATTAGGAATTTCGTTAACAATGACTCATAGATGGTCGAATAAAAAGCAATCCTATCATGTTATCAACAGCGATTTCTAGTTCTAGTATTTCTGTTACGATAGCTGATTGCTGCTCTTATAACGTGAGATACTGTTTAAATTAGATTGTTAATCTCTTCTCGTGGTATTATTCTTCATTGAAGAATTTTAACCTGGTAACGGATAGGTGGGGTCTTAATGCTAAACGCCACTATTAGCTTATAATAATAATAATAATCTCTCTGTAGGTCAACATAAACAATAAGTCAATTAAAACCGATGAGATACCCATACGTCGTGAAATTTTTCAAGGAGACTCTTTGAGTCCACTATGGTTCTGTTTAGCTATGAACCCATTGTCTTCAATGCTCAATAGAAAAGGATACGGATTTAGGATAAGAACAGATAGGAACTATCATACAATCTCCCATCTGCTGTATATGGATGACATCAAATTATATGCTTCGAAGAAGCAATTGGATGATTTGCTGAAAACAGTCAGTATGTTCTCGGCAGATGTTCATATGAAATTCGGGATTGAAAAATGCAAGACCCTGAACATTCAAAGAGGGAAAATCATAGATGGTGAAACACAACTTCCAAACGGTGATATTATACAGTGTATGAGGGATGGCAAAACCTACAAGTATCTAGGATACCAACGAGCTAGATTGCTAGACCAAAAACAATCAGAGGAGAAGATTCGTTCAGAAAACAGTCAGAATCTGAAGACTGTGCTGAAATCAATGTTGAACTCGGGGAATCTAGTCAAGGCAATTAACACCTACGCCATTCCAGTGTTGCTTTACTCATTTGGAATAATCAGATGGACTAAGACAGAACTGGATGATATTCAAAGGCAGACCCGAACGATGCTGACAAAGTACAACAATCATCATCCAAAATCGTCCGTGATCGGACAACTTTGAAGCGAAAAGAAGAAGGACGCGGATTAATAGATGTTGTCAATTTACACACCGAACAGATAAAAAAGACGAGAATTTGCAGAGAATTCTTCTCTGCAAAAGCTCTTACTTCTGACCTCCATAGAGTGGTATCGTTGGCTAATAAGGGATATACACCTCTAAATCTTGCTACCAGAGATCACCTGCTGAATCTACCGTTCCTATCAGATACTGAAAAACAAGAGCAATGGTCAAGAAAGGAATTGCATGGACGACATCACCATGAGATTAATAAACCGCACATCGACAAAAAAGTGAGATTAAAGGAGAACTATTCAAGGAAACAAAGGATTCCTTATGGCCATTCAAAACCAAGTCATCGCTACAAACAACTACAAAAATTTATAATTAAGAACGGAACATTACAAACAGTAAAGAGTAGAAAATGCCATATAAGATCGGAGACTATAAAGCATATTACGTCCGGATGCGAACAAGTGGCCAATACGGACTATCTTCACAGTCATAATCAAGTATGTATTATTATCCATGAGAAACTTGCACACAAGTACGGACTTCTGAATGCCTCCCAGCCATATTACAAGTATCAACCGGCGCCCGTATTGGAAAATGACTCTATGAGATTATACTACGATAGGTCTGTTATCACTGACAGAATGGTGACGAATAATAAGCCGGACATAGTGGTGTATGATAAGAGAGCCAGAACAGCAATGCTGGTGGATGTCGCCATACTGAATAATAACAACGTGCTGAACAAGTTCTAGGAGAAAAAGTCCAAATACACAGACCTTGCTATAGAGATCAAGTAGATGTGGCATCTCGATAAAATAGATATCGTTCCTGTCATCGTATCCTCGACTGGGTTAATTCCCAAAACTTTGCATGATAGCCTTAAGAAATTAGAATTGCATAAGAAAACCTATATAAAAATCCAAAAAGCTGTAATTCTTAATACATGTAGGATAGTTGCGCTTATGAGTAACAAAAACTTTATAGAAGCTAGACTCCCAAAGGCGTATCTCGTAGTTGTTAGCTCGTTAGGGTAGGTTTCAACATCCTAACCTGGTAGCAGATGCCACTCAGATTTTTTGTTAAGCTATTACAATGATGAGCCCAATTTAGATGCTCATCAATATGAACACCCGAAAAGCGGATATACCGACTACGATTTATGGGTTCCTCATTTGATGATGATGATGATTGTGGTCTCCCATTCTGATGAGAACATTCAAATACAGCTGGTTTTTTCGAAACCACTCAGTCAAATCTCGGAGTAGATCGTTAGCAGGTTTCTGATCAGGTATCACGGCTGACGTGTCATCATTGTTAGAAAGTAATCCCTCAAAATGCGTCGGCAAGTCGTTGACATATGATGAACAACACAGAGCCTAAAACTGAGCCCTGTGGTACTCCAACCACCACATCAACCACCCCCGATTTAGCATTCAAGATAGAACCACTAGGGCACACACCCCTGACCTCGACATATTGAGATCTTCCACCTAAATAGGACCTGAACCAATCATAAGCAACCCCCTAATACCAAAATTGTTAAGTTCACTGAGAAATCTGCGGTGATGGATGCAGTCAAACGCCCTGCAGAGATCACAAAAGATCCTTGCAGGTCGGATGCCATCCTCCATCATTTCTACTATCTTATTGTAAAATACCTCCTGTGCCATTTGGGTCGATCGCCGCTCCTTGAAACCATACTGGCTATCGGCAAGAATAATTTTAGCTCTTAAATATTTCATCAATCGATCCAACATGGCATACTCATAGAGCTTCGAAATCGAACACGACAATACTATTGGGCGATAATTTTCGCATATTTTTTATCATTCTTCTTATGAATTTTTTTGAAACGACTGAGCCTGAGAGCATATTCAAATGCTCAATGAACTATTTCTCAAAAATGTTAATACTGCAAGCAACTTATTTAGACGTTTGCGCATGTTAGCATTCGAGAACCTTCTGATAAGACAAATATAACACGAGAAGCCTTTTCCATACGTTTGAAAGCCATGGCAAAGATCCAGAAGATGGGAAAATAGGTTCCACATGAACTAAATGAAAGACAGCAGGAAAATTGGAAAGCCATTTGCGAAATTCTGCTCGACAGGTACAAAACAAAGACATTTCTCCACCGAATTGTGACTGGCGATGACGAATCATGGGTAACACCAGGCGAACCAGCAACATCGTCTGCGATACCAAATCGCTATGGACGGAAGACAATGCTCTGTGTTTGGTGGGATTAGAAGGGTGTGATCTATTACGAGTTGCTAAAACCTGGGGAAACCGTTAAAACTGAACGCTACCAACAAAAAATCATCGATTTGAATCTAACTTTGCCTGAAAAACGACCCGAATATCTAAGAAGGCAACAGAAAGTGATTTTGCTTCATCATAATGCACCATCACTTACAACAAAACAGGTCAAGAAAACGATTGAGACGTTTAGTTTGTTACGGAAATGGCTTAATGACTTGTTTGCCTTATAAGAGCAAAATTTTTTTGGTGTGGTATCCATAAATTGACAGAAAGGTGGAAAGAATGTATAGCTAGCGATGGGCGATACTTTGAATAAACTATTTTGTATAAATTTCATACAATAAACGTGTATGATCTATTGAAGAAATTCCGGTTTCATATTTACATACATGGTAGTATAATTTTATATAATTATCATAATTAATCTATCACGTAGTAATAGCGGAATGAATAAACTAGTTGAAACATAACTGGCTGTAAACAAAAATACGGCCTACTATATTTACTCCATTGAAAGTTAGCAAGTATATTTTCGACGACGAAAAGTTTATTATGATAAGAAAGGTAGGATATAATACGTTGAACTTGTGTACTTATTGTTGTGATTGATGGTGGAGACAGTTGAAAAGAAGAAAGCAAACAGAAAGGTATACGAGTAAACATCCACCACAATAAACCATTTTCAAAATGAAATATTTGAATCCTATGTATTCAGAAAATGTTCGTTGAGTACGCTTTGCAAAGAAAACAGTCGAATCTAGAATACCTCAGCCACTTTTCGGTCGGAGTACAATTAACGCATTCATGAAACTTCCTTCCTTCCTTAAAACCTTGCGATGCGAGAAAATCCAGAGGAGAGTTATTCCAGTTGCAAATGAAAAGTCACGTTTTCCATTAAGAAAAGCGGTTCTTTTGTAATAAACTGCTGTTGAAGTTGCTCGTAGGAAGGAGAATTCTCTATTTCTATTTGCGAGAGGAAATTCGCCAAATAAATTTCAATCGTTGACGATGCGTTCTCAGATTTTGGCCCTACGGGCCATAATAAAATTCTTTTTTGACGTTTCATACGTCATAAAATCAGAAATTTATTAACATCTTTAAAATGATTCAACTTCCGTGAAATATATAACTTTTGGGAACAATGAGTGGTGAAGCTTCGTGCCGCGATTTATTAAGTTTGTCAAATTTATGGCTGCACGATTCACTAGGCAAAATTTGAGAACCTATCTCTACCTACCACATGGGTTCGTTCAACAGTTTCTGTAATAAATTCGTTATCAGAGGTAAATATTGAAGCGAAGCTCGCAAGGCAATTGTGTCACTTCAGAAAGTGGTATCTCTCATAAAACCAAGTCAGTTATTTCAGTTAATATCAATGGAAGCATCTATTAAACAATTTCATCGAAAATTGGGACCAATAACTGGCATAGTCCATTTATATCAAATGTTGACGAGAAACGTTTCACCGTTTTTTTTTATTCACAGTAAGAATGTTTCGACTACAAGGGCATTTACATCAGCTAACTTTTGATTCACTATTCAGAATATTTCAATACTAATGGATATTTAAATGAGTGAATTATGGTTTATTGCCTTCAGGAACTGGAGTAGAATGTCGATATTGTCATCATTGATTTTGAGTATATCTGGCATGTTCTCTGCCAAGTTCACTCTCTTTCTTTCGTTCCTGAATTTCTGGCAGTCAACTAGGAGGTGTTTCACTGTATATGGGGTGTTACATGTGTCGGATATGGGTGGGTTTTCGTTTGTCAGATGGTGTGAGTGGGTGAATGACCAATTCGAAGTCTACAGATTATAACCTGATGTTGTCGGCTAATGTTCGGGAGAGTGTTATGTTTTGTTGTTCCATCAAGCTCTCGTAGCTTTCCAACGCTTTCTGACCATTCTGTTTGCCAACTATTGAACATACAGGGATATCCACCGGGACCGTCCGTTAATAACTTTTTGAGTTCCAATTACAATATCAAGCAGAAATTTTATACGCGGCCATAACTAGCGATTTCCAATTGAAGTGAAATATTTTCGAAGTGATATCATTTCCGGTTATACCGGAAGTGGGTCATCACTTTGCTATTTCAAATAGCAATACACCTTTTTTATTATACATCTAGAACCGACATTTGAGCAAGGCATAAAATACCCAAGTTGTTGGCACTTATCTGTGAAAACTTTTGACAGATTTAATTATTTTTGTTATAACCTCGACTTTTGAGGAACATTTAAAAAAATTCAAGCTCGTAGATCTTTTGCATTACAGACACAATTTTTGCTTGGGTGGATAGAAGAAGTATCAAGGATTTTTTAAGCAGTCTAAACATGTCAAATGTTTATTGCGTTGTTTTGTATGATTTTTTCAATTTTGCCTTTTTCAAACGGCAATAACTCAATTTTTCAAATGGCACGTGCCAATTTTTATATCGCCATCAGATGAAGCGTCAAATTTCAGATGGAATTGTATCAGCATGTACTATACCCATCTCTTATAGTTCCGAAATAATTTGGGAATATATTGAATTTTTGGTGTCGTTATTTTATCATATTTCGTCAGTGTGATGTCAATCTTGGGTGTTTGTAATTTCCATGGGCGTGTTGATGTGTGTTTGAGTTGTGTTGTTTCCAAGTAGTTTATATTTCTGTCTAATTGTGGTCTTTGTGCAAGCGGTTTTGGTGTTCGAATTTCCTCTTGATTCCTGTTGGTTGATATCAATGATGGTTAGTTTGCTTCTAGAAGCATACTTTTCACTGGACTTGTAGGAAAAGCTCCCATGCATATTCTAATTCCTGCATTGTGTATTGCATTCAATATTCTTAGGTCCATATTGTTAGCTGTCAAGTCAACTCAAGTTGCGACCGAACCAACGCTCGGTATATTCTAAGAAGGAATTCCTCTTGCGCCCTCCGCGATTGGTGTGCTATTGTTTTTATTGGATTTACTCTTCTCATACATTTTGTTTTCAGTTGGTTCAAGTGAGGCCTCCAAGTAAGTTTACTATCCAGCGTCATACCAAGGAATTTGAATTGGCCAACCTTTTTTGATGGATTGTCGACGTTCTCTTTCGTCAAAATACCATTGTTTTAGTTTTTGAGGCCGAAAAAACGAAACCTGTGGACTCTGACCGATGTTGTATCTGAGTTACAGCTATTTGCATTTGTTTCGTTATCGTGTTAATATTTTTTCCCCTGCACAATAAGGATACATGATCCGCGAACCTTATACCTATAATTGGTTTCCTTATTGCACTTGGCGCATCGATTTTGTCGAGTCCAACAATGAATAAATTTGGGCTCAACACCGACCCTTGTGGAACCCCGTTTTCTCGGTGCATTGCTGCAGAAATTACTCCGGTTATGCTTATTTTAAACTTTCTCTCGGTCAAGAAATTTCTTATGTATACGATTATATTACCATTCAGACCACTATTCATCAAATTTTCAAAATATTTCGCCTCCAGAATGCATCAAACGCCTTTTCGATATCACAGAAGATTGGTAGTACTATTTCGTTATTAGCAAACGCATTATATACTTCTGTTTTTAGTGTTATCAAGTTGTCCTGTGTATTGTGTCTTTGTCGAAAGCCCATTTGAGAACTTCTGACTAGTCCTTGCGATTTCAGAAACCATGTCAGTCTATTATTCACCATTTGCTCCATTATTTAACATCCTGTGCATGTGAGGGCTATCGGCTTGTAAGACTTAGGGTCTAGTTTTGGTTTGTCAATTTTATGTATTGGTAAGATAGTGGATTCTCGCCATGTATGTGGGAATACATGTTCTGTATTAATCATATTTATAATATGTAGTTGGTGTTTCAAAATTTGGTGGTAATTGTGTTCTTCGATAGCTTTATGGCTGATGGGAGTTCATTTAATGAGAAGGAGTCATTCGTTTTGTTGTCATTGAGTGGGTCAATTTCTAAGGGAGTCATCTCTTCTGTCTCTTTTTGGGTTCTGAATGTTTCTTTGAAATTTTGGTCGCTAAACTGATTTTCCAGTGACCTGGCCATGTATTCTGCGATATCAGTTGGTGTTGTAAGAATGTCGCCATTTTCTTTTTTCAACGCTGGTATGTGTAAGGATGTTTTTACCCTTTATATTTTTTATTTTGTTCCACACTTCTGCCGGTTTGATTGAGTTTGAGATAGAGGAAACATATTCCTGCCAAGAGGACAAGTTTTGTGAGTGCCTTCTGTTTCTTCATTTCGACAAAATTTTCTATGATTTTGTATAGATGATATTTATTCAATGCCTTTTTTTTTCTTTGACAGCTTCTGTGCATTTTTCATCCTACCACGGAACTAATTTCTTCTTGTTCAGCGTTTTGCGTCTAGCTAAATGTTCTTCTATTGCTGAGACAATTTCGTCAATGTTACTGCCTGTTATTGGTTCGAAATCTTGTGTTAGGTTTTCAGTGAAGCTTTTCCAATTTGCTTGCTTCAAATTCCAACCGACTAGGTTTATTTCCTGAGAAATGACTGTGTCTGTTTCAATGAGAATTAGGAAGTGGCCACTCTTATGCAAGTCATCTATGGTGTCCCAGGAAAGGTACCTGTTGCGTGGCAAAGATGTGTAGGCTTTCCAGTATTGGTAATACATGCATTTGACTCAAGTATAGCATCTACAATGGTTCGACCCCTGCGTCAGGTTCTAGTAGATCCCCATAGATGGTTATAAGCGTTAAAGTCGCCTGTCAGGATGAAGGGCTTTTGCAGTTGATCTCGTATCTCTTTCATTTCATTTTCATTCATATTATAATCATTTGGTATATATATATGCTACAAATCGTTGTCCTATTAGGTATCCATGCTTCAATTGATATCACTTCTAGTTGTGTGTTTACATTAAGTTTTCTAGAATGGATGTGATCTTTTATAACAATCGAGCTTCCTCCACTCGCCCTGCGATCCCCAGTGTCTCTTAATGTGTGAAAGCCATTACGTCACTTCAGAAAGTGGTATCTCTCATAAAACCAAGCCAGTTATTTCAGTTAATATCATTGGAAGCATCTTTTAAACAATTTCATCGAAAATTGGGACCAATAACTGGCATAGTCCATTTATATCAAATGTTGGAGAGAAACGAAAAACGTTTCAGCGTTTTGTTAATGCTGCTGATGAGAAATAACTAAACTGAATGAAATAAAAAGATATTTTCCACAGTATTATTCTTCATGACGGCCTCAATCGTCAGGTCATTTTCAAGTGACTTAGCTCTCGATCGACAACATTTTGAAAACGATTCGATACAAATAGTCAATTTGGAAGAGATAATGCCGAGGTAAACTACTCGACGATAACCTTGTCTATCGTAAGTACTCTTGTAGATGTAGAAGTAGATATCCCGGCAACTGTCCTAGTGGTCTATTGTGGCACACTCTATCCTAAATTTTATCCACGAGCTCCATCCTTCTCGTAAAGGATACGAGTTTCGTGGTTGAGAGCTTAACAAGCTCAGTCAGCTTCAGTTTGCTAGGTCCAAGATCTTCCATCCTATGTCTGTCACCAGCTGTTCAATTGATTCTATATCTTCTTCACATAGCCTACATGAAGAATTCTTAATCAATCATAACTTATTTAGGTGTTTTCTGAGGCGACATTGCCCCGTTAGTATGGCGGTTGAAACTCTCAGGTCCAACCTAGAGAGTTTAAGCCAGGTCTTCGTTCTCGCAGTGAAAGCTCCACTGATGGCACATCAAGCGTGTATGAGACCTGCGAGACTCATCCAGTTCTCAAGTACCCTCAGGTCCAACCATTGGTTATTTTCCATCCTTGCAGTCACCAGGGGAATTCCAAGCCTAGGTTCTGGTCCGATGAATCCCAGGCCAGTTCCTCGAGCAGCCAATGAGTCCGCCTTCTCATTCCCCTCAATGCCCGGGTGACCAGGTACCCATATTAGACGGAGCCTGCTCTACTCTCCTAGTTTGGCAAGGGTGAAGCGACATTCTTGCACCATAAGTGACGTACAGGTATCGGAGGCCAATGCCTTCAATGCAGCTTGGGTATCAGTGAAGATTTTTATTGACTTTTTGGTAATCCTCCGTAAGGAAGAGGTTAGCACTGTGGTCAATGGGGAATATTTCTGCTTGAAAGACAGTCGCATGCCCACCAAGACAGATCGACTGTTCCATATTGATGATCTTTTTTATGAAGATCCTTTTTTAACTGATTGAAATGAAAATATATTTTGTACTTCCAAACGACCGGTTTCGACCGTCAGGTTATTTTCTAGCGACTATTTTACAGATTTTATTTTATCACACATCTGGACTTTGTTTATGCCAGTAACAGAAAAAAATCGATGAAATGAAACTATAAAGCTCAAGAATTCACAAAAGATTCATTCAATGAAGAGTTACCTTGTTCATAATAAGCTATGAAAAAAAGGAAAGATTGTACTGTTCAGCAAGCAAACAAGATACCCCAATGGACATGCGTCTTTGTGCGAAAAGTAACAAACAGTGCCAGAAGAATGTGTTCAACTGATTTCGAAAATTTTTAATGCTTTGAGTGTGCAGATTTAATAATATTTGAGAAACATAAACAATCACATGCTGAGCCATACTACGAACCTGGATTTGTAATATGGCCCCGTAGAATTATTGAAAAGAGTAACGATTTTCACATTTTTTGTTCGAATTTTATTCATTTATTTTCAATGAAATAAAACTATGGTATTTAGATTTACACTATATTAACAAAACTATGACCGATTTCACTACACTGTATCTTCATCAGATAGATACAAACTAATGAACAGAGTTATTCCTTATGAATTAGTCTTATTTCCTACTCAATATTACAAAAGGTACAAGTACAAGGGGTATGTTGGAAAACCCATCGGAGTTGCTTAATTTATGAATTGAAAAGATTGAGTAAAGGAGAAGGATTTAGATCTAATTCACTATTAAGTAACCTACTTGAATTCTTAACGTTATTAATCTCTGAAATTTCCCATAGATTGAGTTTTTGTCTATTATTTTCATTGTGTAAAATTTTGAAATTATCATTAAAATTATGGTTCTCTTCGAGTAAGTGATTGGAATAATGGGAATCTGATTTATGATAATTAAAACTACATTTCTGCTCGGATAATCTTACATTGAAATTTCTGAAAGTTCTACCAATATAAATTTAATTACAATCCCCGCAAGATAGTTTATAAACACCGGATCTATTACCTTTATCAATTTTAGATTTGCAGTTTTTGATATGTCGGCCTAAAGAATTATCAGTTCGGAATGCTATATTGAAATTATAATTGAGAGGAATGATTTCTGCTATTTGTTCAATTATATTCAGCTCTTTTATAAAATTATTTTGTGACATTGTGATATTAATGAGTCTATGTACCATACTATTGTAAGCTAATTTATGTGGATAAGGATGTGTAGATGAGCTATGAATATTGATATCTGTATGCGATGTCTTATAAAAATAGAAAAATCATGTTTGACGTTAATTTTACTAATAGTTAAATCCAGAAAGTTAATGCAGTTTTCTGTTTCTATCTCTAACGTGAATTTAATATTATCGTGAATTTTGTTAATGAATGTTTTGAATGACTTTATTTGTCTGGTCGTGCCAGTGTAACAACGAATGATATCGTCGACATATCTAAACCAATAAATAAAGTGTTAATAATATTGAATAACGGATGTTATTCTTTCAGCAAGTAGGCGATACAGAGGATTACCCATGATTGAACATTTTTTACTCTTATATAATACTCCATTGAAGTTCAAATAATTTTGTTCTAAACAAATTTCTAAGAGGTGTAAGAGGGCGTTGTTGATGAGCTTCACTGTATCACTAGGTGGAACAATAAGGAAGAGATAACTATTACTGAAATTAACGGCAAACATGATTTTTCTATTTTTCATAAGCCGTCGCATACAGATATTACTATTCATAGCTCATCTACACATCCTTATCCACATAAATTAGCAGCTTAAATAGTATGGTACATAGACTCATTAATATCCCAATGTCACAAAATAATTTTATAAAAGAGCTAAATATAATTAAACAACTAGCAGCCAATAACGATTACAGTCCTAGTATGATTGAGAACATGATTTCACGCAAAAAATTCAAAAAGCAATCCAGGAAGTATTTCCGAGTATAAAAAGTTCTAACCAAAATACAATAGCTCAAATTATATTGGTAATCCTAGTCTGAAATTAAAATCATTCCTCTCGCACTATAATTTCAATATAGCATTCCGAACTGATAATTCCTCAGGCCGACATATCAAAACTGCAAATCTAAAATTGATGAAGGTAATAAATCCGGTGTTTATAAACTGTCTTGCGGGGTTTGTAATAAAATTTATACTGGTAGAACTTTCAGAAATTTCAAAGTTAGATTATCCGAGCACAAACGTAGCTTAAATTATCATAGATCAGATTTCCATTATTCTAATCACTTACTCGAAGAAAACCATAACTTTAATGATAATTTCAAAATTTTACACAATGAAAATAATAGACAAAAACTCTATCTATGGGAAATTTTAGATATCAACAAAGAAAAGAATTCAGGTAGGTTAGGTTAGTTTTAATAGTCAATTAGATCTAAATCCTTCACCTTTACCAAATCTTTTCAATTCATAAAGTAAGCAACTCCGATGGATTTTCCAACATACTCCTTGTACTTGTACCTATTGTAATATTAAGTAGGAAATAAGAATATCATATAAGAAATAACTCTGTTCATTAGTTTGTTTCTATCTGATGAAGCCACAGTGTGGTGAAACCGGTCATAGTTTTGTTAATATAGTGTAAATCTAAATACCATAGTTTTATTTAATTGAAAATATGTATATCGATTTTCACCAAGTAACGACCTCCTCAATCAAATTATTTTATTTATTCTTCCTCTGCCAGCATTTAAAACTAAAAGTTAGAGCTCTAAATAGAGCTGTTATCATTTTCTAGATGAAGTTTTTGAAATAGATTTTACATTCAAGTGGCCGTATATACTTATATATTTATAACTTATTTGCTGAAAATTGAATATATTTCTTTTCATCTTTATTTGCTAATAACTTATACAATACTTTTTATGCGCTAGAAAACGTGTGGACATATTTTTCTCAACGTCGTTACGATTATCCAATGGGCTATCATATATTTTAGGAGCTTCATCAAGAATAAACACCGATTTTAGGATTATTTTCTATTAGTGTATGCACTTTCGGATTATCTCACTGTTGGACACTCTTCATCAGATTAGATAGCAGGTAACAGGATTTCGGAGGGTGGTCCTAGATTTATCTTCTTCGCTGTAATCCTTTCCCTACATTATCTGCATACAATGTAATAAGGTCTCTACATAAGGTGTGAAAATTTGAATAAGTATCAAGCTAATAACATAATCAGCTTAACCAAGGGTTAACTCCCTCTTTTATTGAGTAACGAAATGACATTTATCACCATGTTTCCCAACAAAGAGGCCAAAACTATCTCATGTAGATAACCCTTTCGAGGGTTTTAACACGTAATACACAAGCTTAAACATATTTCCAGGCAAAATGCATCTAAAAGGGAGATTAATATACACTAGAAAGAACTTCATAGGGTGGAATATAGTAAAGCATTCAAAGACAATTGTATTTACTTGTTTTCAAATGGTATAAATTTGGCCAAATTGGAGGACTAGTCAGATATCACGTTGAAACGGCAATGTTGAGGATGAATGTTAATACAAATCGAACAAGTTCTTCTTAATGATATTGATGACAGATTTATTTTGTGGGGAACTATTTCAAAATATGGAAAAGAAAAAAACCTTTGTCAGTTTTCTACGTTCATTTGTTAAAACGCGAGTGATTTCGACCCTTCAGTCATTTCCAAGTGCTGAATAATAATTATAGTAAAAAGATGATTACAAGATATATTTCATTCTTAAATGTTAAATAGGGAAAGTTATTGATTTCAATTGGCTATTTAAGGTAGTATAATATGATGTTAGGTTTCTCGAGTTCATTAATTTCCAAACATTCCAACAGATTCCTTTTTCTTTCCTTATTGCATTGAATTCTTGTCTGATGCTATATATTCTTCGAATATGCAATAAAAATTTCTACTTGTTCGACCTATATAAGCTGAAGGGCATTCGTTATTTTCTAAATACTAGATTGTTTGTAAGTTTGGAAAATAATGATATGTTTTATGAGAAAGTGACCGACATAATTAAAACAAGCATATGGTTTCTCAGGTTTTTCATGAATGGGATATAATAATTGAGATGCTCGATGTTGTTTTTTTCATCTAATGATTTTATTCAGGAAAGAGGATGGTATATTTTCGTTGGAGGCTATTCTTTTTGGTATTCATTTCTGTTTTCAAATCTTGAATTCAGAGAGGGATAATAAAAGCTCTGGGACCATGGAATTGTAGGTGACGAGTTTATGATTTAAATGGTTGAATGAGTCGATGGGAATTGTTGCATATGTGAACGGTTTTTTCTATAGGTACTATAAGTTAGGCTATTGTTTATGTTTGTTATAGTTAAATCGGGAAAATTTAAAGAGTTGTCCGTAAATTTCAAATGATCATGAGTATAATTGTAGTTTAAGATGTATATAATTGTCTACTTTAGTCATGAAAACCAACCAGAATAAGAGGTCACTGTTCAGAATTGATGTGCTTTCTAAGTTGTTCATGAAAATTTAGTGGCAATCGCAGAGGAAATTCTGATTTTTGCTCAAAGAATTTATTTAGATACTGGTTATGAACTTAATCTACCCATGTTTTTAATATGTTGCAAAATTCAAGGGAAATATGTATTTCGAATCATTCATTTCCTAATTCAATAAGTCCGATCAATTCCTCATTTTGTCTGATTTTGTTTGAGTTCATCTCTCTTCAACTGGTTCGTAGAAAGGTTAATGAATGTGGGAAAGAAGTAGGTATGTAACTTTATCCTCAGATAATATATTTGCAGGTTTTGAACATATTAAATCAGCAAATCACATAATAACATTATATAATGTTACAGTTCGATTTTTCACAGTCACAGTCCAATTTGAGCAAAAATATAGCCCATGTTTCAAAAGTAATTTTTCAGTTTTCTAAAGTCTCAACCATTTATTCAGGTATAAAACAGTAAAAATTCAATCCTTGCAGTTTGGTTTACACATCCAGTAATCTTTCTCAATAATTTCATTCACATATAACTGATCATTGCACATCAATGCACAACATAGTCATTCTGGTCCATAGCTCTTTCAAAATTGATTTTCTCATTCTATGAACCTAAAACAGATAAAATCAAGTGACTAATCAATAGTAAAACCTTTCTTGATAATCCTTACCTTTCTTTCACTTCATTCTATTCAAAAATTGAAGTAAGGTTATTTGAGTTCTTTGTTGTGATATGAGCTTAGTGAGGTCTGGCTTTATTATGCATGAATACGAAGTGTTCACCCATGTTTGCCGCAAATAATACAACAGGTTCTTCTAAAGTATCATATCGTAACTGGTGACAATTCGTTTACTTTGATAGCGGTAGTTCTAGGTTGTCTTTCTCAGTTCACTTCAACTAACTGACATAGGAAATACGGAGTAACGTGCCGAAGGTTCCAGTGATCACATAAATAATTTTCCAACTTAGTTCAAGAATTATTTCAATTTAGTTTCGTTAAATACCCATAGACATTTTTCAAGTTTTCACTAAATTCAAAATTAATTCCTTAACATTTTTTTTGGCACCACTTTCATACTTTTGGCTTCATTGATTTCAGTCTATGCCCATCAAATTCTTTCAGAAGTCCGTTGGGCTGTTTGATTTTGACGTTTGATAGAGATCGAAAGTTCGTCGTTCGTGCATCCGGTCGAATTCGAATATGGTTTTTATGAACGTGGAAGTCTATATATTCCTTGGGAAATGAGAAAACGGGCTTTTTCCATTTCAACCATCTTGTAAAGCTCACAACTCGTGTTTTGTTAAGTACCTGGTAGCTGCAGCCCGAGTGAAAAGTTGGATAGTTGTGAAATATTTCTTTGGTTTAACGAAAAATTTAAGTCTGCTCGTTAGGATAGCCTAAGCTACAGAGTACAAGGATTTGTGAATTTTGGAACACGCTATCGGGGGAACTTATACCAGGGATCTTGGAATCAATTATTTTCTGAGCACCTCTTGAATCTTTTCGGAAACCGTTGTAAACTCTGGAACTGGAGAAACCGACCACATAGAACGTTGAGATCGTTTTTTTTCACCTCACCTTTCACCCACCCTCAGCAGCAATAGTTTAAGCAATAGAACCGATCCACCTGTAACCAACCGACCTCGCCTACATTATTAGCAAACTCTTCCGTCATCCTGAAGACAATCATGTCAAGATAGGTACCTTTGTCATTTCAATTGTTTCCATTTTCCGCTGAGTTTCAATTCTATTCAGCTCAGAATTAATTTCCTAACCATAAGAGAATTAATTGTTCCTTACAATTTCAGAAGTAAGCAAGTTTTTTTTCTCAAGAGTGTAGTAAAGAATTTTAACGTTATATGGAAAGAAAGTTGAAGTTTAGAGAGCGTTCTCAACTATTACTGTGATATAGATTTTGAATTGTTTTGCCTGTTTGAAGAGCGTCTCTCACAATTATTTTATTCATTTGTGTCGCTAGTATAGTTAGATCAGTCAATTTTGTGTATGTAGGTGTCACTTGTTAAACGTCATTTTGTATTTAATATTTCGCTTCACGTCAAATTCAGTGAATTTTGAAGCTACCCTTTCTTGAGTTTTCTTATCTAATTTATTATTTATAGTATTAAATTTTGCTAGTTGAATTGTGGCTGTCGAGTAAATATTAGCTTGAATAAATTTGGTAATTTCATATGATGAGTTTGAGTTGACAGGCCTTGATCTAGAAGCTAACCCTTTTAGAGATAGAGAATCCCAACCTGAGTAATTGAACAATTTGAGTACCTCTTTTCTGTAGTCGTATAGAGTGACTGATACCGCTTTCTACAGATACTCTGGTGGAAGTGTACACACCGGAAACCACACGTTATAATAATTTGAAAACTCTCCTAAAATGCAATTGAGGGATGGTAATGAATCTGTTGGTAAGTATTGAAATTAACATTAACAAAATTGGCAAAAATTTAAAACTCTATACTCAATAGTCTATAAGAATTAAACCACTCCCCACTATCCAACATTCAAAATAGGCATAGCACATATTTCCTGATAACTATTAACTCTACAACACTGTGGAAATCAGGCAGAAGGGTTCATTTTATTTATATTGAGAATTATCGCCCACAATAGGTTCGCGTACTTGGGTAACAATTGATGATGTTCAGAACAATTGATCATCAAAAAACAGACACATTTGGTGAGAGCACCCTAAGGCAACTGCGTCCACAACTTCTGCAATTGGTAACTTTGTACAGCCATACAAATAAGTTTCAACGCCTTTCCAAAAGATATGGCATTACAGCGAAGCCATATTTTCCCTTTAATGATGTCTGTTTTTCAGATCTTGACATTAATGTCTGCACTGAGTCTGTCACTGAAGTTATTTTTACTTTTCACACTGTACACACAAAAAACTTAGTCTATTAAAAGCTGTAAAAAAACTGCTAGAGTTAGAAATAGAGATTATAATAAATGGAAAGAGAATCCAACAGATGAAACTAAAGCTGAATATTTGCGTTTCTGGAACATTTGTGATAATAATTGATAAAATGAAAATTTACTTCAATGAAAGAATTGAGAATCTTGGAGCAAACTAGTGGGACTGGTCAGTTCTGGTCTATGGCAAAGGCAGTCATCCTTCCCACCTATGATAAGAGATAACGGTTCTATCGCATCATCACCTAAATCAAAGATGGATCTCTTTGCAAAAATGTTTTCGCAAAATTCTGTTTTAGACACAACGAATGCAGTGCCTCCAAGCAACCTACATATTCTATCGGATATGTCGAATAGAGTTCAACGGTAAGGCGCGTTCTTCAACAACTGCACTGTAAGAAAGCCATTGGTCTTGCTGGCATATCACCAATTGGATTGCAGAAATGTGCTTCAGAGTTAGCGGCTGTTTTCAAACGTCTGTTCTTGATTTTGTTTGAGAGCTAGACGTTTCTGGAGTGTTGAAAAAATGCAAGAGTACAACCCATTCCCAAAAAAAGAAAGAAATAACTACACCAAAATAACCATCCAATCGTATTGTTGCCCTTTATGTCGGATGTCATGAAAAGAGTGATAAGAGATAAGCTCATAAAATATTTTTAATACAGTGATCGACAATAGGGTCCGTAAAAAACGATCAACTGGGAACCTCCTTGCATACGTTATACATTTGTGGACATTATCAATCGAAAAGCATGGCATATGAACTTTCTGAAAGTATAGGGACGGATTAGTAGTTTTCTCTTCAGTAGATCGATTCAGATGGTAGTTAATGGTATGATGAGTGAATCTTTTTGGGTTAATGCAGGAGTACCACAGAGCTCTATATTCTTGCCAACCCTTTTTATGTTGCAGATCAATGATCTCCACCGATAACATAATATTTGGGTTTGTGGACTACTAAACCATGGTGTCCTCATTTTCTAGTCAACCTCCTATAACTGCTGAGGTGTTATACCTACAGCTGAACTGTGAGAAAGCAATGGGTCTTGATGGAATACCACCAACTGTTTTGAAGATAGGTACTTCAGAGTTAGCATTAGTTTTCAACCATGTGTTTCAGATTCGATATAAGAGTTCCTGGAGTGTTAGTAAAAATGCGAGAATACAACCGCTTCCAAAAAAAGGAAAAAAAATGCGTTCCTCAAATTTACCGTCGAATCGTGTTGTTGACCAGTTTATCGAAAGTGATAAATAATGAGCTCATAAAATATCTCGAGTACTGATCAATAATAAGGCTTCCGTAGATAAAGATCAACTGGTTACCTCCTTGTATACGTTATGCATTTGTGGATATCAACAATCGAAAACCAAGGTATATCAAGAGCCATTGCTTTTGAAGGAGTACCCCAAGGCTCCATACTCTCGCGAATTCTTTTTCTGTTGCAGATTATAAATCTACTCCACTCCACAGAATATTTGACGGACAACTGTGCCCTTATGTCCCCATTTTCAAGTCAGTGTCCTATAACTGCTGAGGAAGTCAAAGATACCAACAGAGCATGTCAGAGAATTCATACTTGGAGAAGATATCATAGTGGAGCCGATTGAACTTGGTGAATTTCAACGCAAACAATATACAATCAATGACGTTCTCCACAACAGCCACTGCTGGAAAAATCACTGCTATGATCATGTAAGGATACCAAATAACCTCAGAAACGAACATGCACCTTCTCGTCATCACAGTTAACACCGGAGTTTGCTGACATGACCATGTCAGTTTTCTTTTCAGGGCTAAGCAGAACTTCACGGCATCACAGATGTTACCCAAATATTCATTACATATTTTGGATAGTGTCCTGAGGAGAGCAGTGTGCCTCATTGACACCCGTATTCTCGCATGATCTCCAACCTTTCTCTCAAAGGAGCCAGGTTGCTGATTTCGCTCTTATTTACGAATATTACAAATACTTCCATAGTGAAGGCTCTGAAAAACTGAAAGACTTCGTCTTCCGAAGAAAAACTACACTTGTGAAAAACTATCATAGGCAGACGGTCCAACTAGAATAGCCACGTACCTCTCTCCATAAAATTTTTTTACAGGGCAAGTGTGCTGTGGAACTCGCTTCAATCGAACATCTTTTCGGTAACTTACAATTTGGTCCTCTTCAAGAAGCGTGAACACACACATTAATTAATTTTGGGCGCCCACAGCTATGACATGACTGGCATCGCCTTCTCCTAAGAATTGAAAATTAAAAAAAAGGATTCTCATCATGGATTTTTTCTGCCATTCGTCTCATGTGTATTTTGTTTACATATTCGGTTGAGGAGCACGTTCAGCAACTAATGCTCAAATTCAGTTACTTCAAACTGTGGAGAAACATTCTAAATATGTTTCTGACTACTGAAGAAGATCGAAATTCATCTTCCACAATTATATTCATTTCATCCATTCGTTGTAAGTGCGGAGATTGAAATTCTCTCTGACATCAACACCTTCAAAGTACAAAGCATGCATTAATTTATCTTGTTGATTTTGCCATGAAGTGCATATTGACTGATCGAATCAGCTTGAGTGAAATTTATTGCATCTTTCGCCTTATTGAAGAGCATTAGGACACGATCTCTTGAGAGCAGGTGCTGAAATGAACGGGTCGTTCAACGTATGGAAGTGAATCTAATTATATTGATAAATTGTAGGAACGGATACGGACCATTTCTTCCTTTCTCGTTCGCGAAGCTCTTACCTGCAATAAATTGAGGTAGAGAAATCCAAAGCAATTTTAAGCGGATTAAGAATGGAAACTTTGAAGTTGGCTGGAAAGAAAATGAGACCCTGAGAGTGATTCATGCCGTAAGCATCTCCAGTTGTACAAGAAAAAATTAAAAGAAATGTTAAATGCTTTGAGATTTGAAATGTAGTTGTTAATTAACTTGAAAGGATAAGCAATTTTAATTAGGAATAAATAGAAACGCTTCGAATATCATATTTAACATGAAATATTTCAGTTGAATTTGAAAATCTTCTGGTGTGGAAAATGTAAGGGGACAGAATATATATATATATATATATATATATATATATATATATATATATATATATATATATATATATATATATATATATATACACTCGGAGGCAAAATTAGCGGAACACTCGAAAATTTAACCAAATTCGAACTTGTTTCATGCGTTTATCTCTATTTTGCAAAATATATTTAATTTCAACTGGAAAATCACCATTTTGGAGAAATTCCATTGAATCAAGAAATTGTCATTAAAATTCGTCTATCAATTTGGAATTTTCTTATAATCACTCAGGCGTGTCAAAATTGTCGTTTGCGATTTTTATGTTCGAATTGCATTAGTTATTGATGACAATTTGGTTAATTTGGTGAAAATTAGGAATTCATAGGAGATACCAGTCGGTAGGTATTAAAATACACAACCGAATTCTGGGACCATTGATAAAACTTTTCATTTACACATGTGCACACCTTTTTTTATCAAATATGATATACAACACACGTTTTTTTGTATATGACCACATTTGCACTTGTTTAAAGAATGAGAGTTTTCCATTCTTTGATTTGATAGAAATTCGATCGGTTGCGGTGTTTTGTTATTCTTTTGCTGTTTACGATTCGAAACGGTATTTTTCATTCAGAATGAGAGATTTACCACCAACCTCAGTAGCAAGAGCAGTTACATTGATCGAGGAAGGGCGCACCTTCCGCTCAGTCGGTACCATGTTGGGTGTCTCGACGTCGGTTATCCATCGAATCTACCGACGTTACAGGGAAACTGGATTGTACGTGAGGAGGCGAGGAAAAGGAAGAAATCGGACAACCCGCGCTATACATGACCGTTTCATCGTCAATCAAACCATAAGAAATCCTCGTCCTACTGCTGTTCAGGCACGTAACCTTTTACAAGCAGTGGATAACATTAACGTCAGTGTGAGGACAGTCAGAAGACGATCAAATGAAGTTGGTCTCAGATCATACGCGCAAGCAAGAGCACCAAGACTCGATAGAGCCCATCGGGTAGCAAGATTGGCGTTTGCTAGGGAGCATGTAGCATGGACAATCAATCAGTGGAGACGAGTTTTATTTAGTGATGAGAGCCGATATTGTGTGAATTTCGTGGATGGTAGAGATAGAATATGGAGGCATCGAGGGGAACGGTACAATCAAGCGAACTTCGCAGGAACTGAGCAATACGGTGGAGGGTCAGTTATGATATGGGGTGGCATATGCTTGGGAGTACGAACAGAACTGGAGATTATTGGTAATGGATCACTTAATGCCCATCGGTATATAACAGAAATCTTGGAGCCCCATGTTGTGCCTTTTGCTCCTTACATAGGGAAAATTTCCTTTTTATGCACGATAACGCGCGCCCTCATACTGCGCGCATAGTGATAGAATATCTCAATGAAGTTGGGATCACACGAATGGACTGGCCGTCGCGGTCACCGGATTTAAACCCGATCGAACACGTTTGGGACATTCTTGGAAGAAGGGTTCGACAACGGAATCCAGGCAACGTTGAAGAGCTGACATTGGCTTTGGTGGAAGAGTGGGACAACATACCTCAACAGATGATAGACAACATCATTGGGAGTATGCGAAATCGTATGCGCGCTGTAATAAGAGCTCGGGGGTCATACTCGTTACTAAAATCAAATGTTTTTTTTTTGTGGGTCATCATGAACATTTTCTCAACATTTTCATTTCATTTCACGAGTGTATCGCCAGGATACACACCTGCTCTCAAGTTTGGACAGGAATGATAATTATTATAGAGTGTCACACAAAAATTCAAAACAAATGTGCAAAATCAACGATTTTTCCAGTGTACTTCGAGTTCTCCCGTAGCGTGAAATTGGGCAGTGAATTTCAAAATTTTCATTTCGTTAGATTTCCGCTTCTCTAATTTTGATTTTATTTTTGGCTAACCTCCGATGTTATGCACCTACGCAAGATTAAAATGAATTCTTGAAATTTGTGACTTTTCGCTTCAAATTGGATATCTTTCGTAAAAATAGGGATAAATGCATAAAACAAGAAGGGCGTTACTGTAGGAAGATATGTCTTGACAGACCATGATATTGTACGTTTCAACTCGGACCACGAAATTCCACAGGGTGTTACGAATTTTCGACAAAAAAAACACTTTTAGTTTTGCCCCCGTATAAAATTTTTTTCAAATTTTTTTGTTTTCTCTTATGATTTCTACAAAGCAGAAGAGTTGATCTATGGTTTGCCGAAAAAATCATCTAAATCGGTTGAGAATTAGGAAAAATATTGGACTTCGAATTTGGTTAAATTTTCGAGTGTTCCGCTAATTTTGCCTCCGAGTATATATATATATATATATATATATATATATATATATATATATATATATATATATATATATATATATATAACTATATTGAATAACATTCAGTGTTACTTGAATAAGGTCCGTACACTGGATTGTTCCATGGAGAAAGCCTCTGTCGCTACTCGTTGGTACATTGATGTCATTGCCTGATAATATTTTTGTTTGTATATATTCAGGTAGATTGATATATGCTCCTTCGGCCAGAGAGAATGAATACTTTTTTCCTTTCGTTTTCTTAATGCCCAAGGATAGCTTTATTGATGAATTGAAATAGATTATCCTCATTTAATACAGGAGTGACTCAAAATATCATTGCATATTGTAATTTTAAAAATATCATATCTTGATTTTTTCGAATGGAACATCCTGTATTTTATTATTCATGTCAACGCATAAAATGTTGTGCCATATTTTTGCACCTTTCATTTATCTTCGATCATTTTCTAAATAAAAAAATAAACTAAAATAATAAAATCAGAGGTTGTGAAGGAAGAGTTTATTAGTACATATCATTATTCTTGATCAGAGAAATTTTGAGGTTGTCGTGTATGAAGTACGTAATAGATCGGTTTTCGGTGAGATGATCTACAAGGTGTTGAACTATTTCAATAAGTGTTTGAAATGTTGCCGTTTTTTTGTAGACACAAATCAATCCTTCTGAGAAAAGACCGTTGAACTCTCGACAACATTTGCGGATTAACTGACTGAAAGGCTTCGACAATTCTCTGTCTCATATCCAACTGTGCTGTAGAAGGAATCTGGTAAACGATGTCCCTAATATAACCCCACACGAAAAAATATCTAGACTTGTAAGGTCCGGTGACTTATCTGGCCATCTAACAGGACCACCACGTCCTATATATTTCTTTGGAAATACATGATTCAAATACTCTCTAACCTGATGTGAGTAATGTGCCGGAGCTCCATCCTGTTGAAACCACAAACCTTGACCTATATGCTTTATGCTATATGTTACATCGGCAAGTAACATTGGTAGATGATTTTGCAGAAAATCTAAATACATTTCACTATTGAGGTGCCCGTCGAAAGAGTACGGCCCAATTAGATATCCATCGCCATTAGCGGCCCAAACATTCAAGGACCAACGATGCTGGTGATCTATTTGTCTCATGAGGTGTGGATTTTCCGTGACGTAATAATGAAAGTTGTGCCTGTTAACAAGCCCATACTTGTAGAAAGTAGCCTCGTCCGAGAAAAGAACTCTGCTAAACATATTTGGATTTTCCGCTACTTAGACACTTGCCCAATTGCAAAAATTGATTCGATTTTCAAAATCTTGATTGTTCAGTTTCTGGTGCAGCTGTACATTATATGCATGAAGAATATTCACTTTCAAGATTCTCTGGACGGAAGTTTGACTGGTATCTGTTAACTGGGAAATCTCTCTTTGGCTTTTATATGGGTCCTCTGTCACAGTCAACAAAACTGATAACTGGTTGTCTTCAGCTGTAGCAGTTTTCGGTTTTTTCGATGAATCTAATTAGAAATTTTTCAAAGCATCTTGCATCAGGATGCTTCCTATCAGGAAACCTTTTTGCATTAACTCTACTTGCCAACACACTCACCCAGAATAAAAATCAAGTCAACCATTTCTTCTTTGGAGAACTTCACGGCAGTCAATTGAGAAAATTGGGTTCAAAACTCACTTTAACTTCACCATGTAAACCATGAAATGAATATGATATGTCCGGACACATGACAGAAGGTACAAATAAAAAAATGTCAACACATACCTCGATTTACGTTTTAATCATCTTGATTTTATCATTCGTTAAAAGAATTATCTCGTTAAGGTTTCATTTTTATTACTTGAATCATTACAGAAAAAAACTTCTGTGCGAATAATGACGCATTATGATGAGTTTGATACGGTTTGTAGAATTTTCATCAAAATTTTTACAAATAATCGAATATTTCGAAAATGCTCGAAGATAAAGATAAGGTTATTTCTTCAGAAATATAGCACAATATTTTATGCGTTGATATGAATAATAAATGACAGGGTGTTCTATTTGAAAAATCAAGATATGATATTTTTAAAATTACAATATTCAATAATTTTTTTGAGTCACTCCTGTATGAAATGAGGATAATTTATTCCAATTCATCAAAGAAGCTATCCTTGGGTAATAAGAAAACGAAAGGAAAAAAGTATTCATCATCTCTAGCCGAAGGAGCATGTGATGATGTGAGAGCCTATTTTCATGTAATTTTACGGAAGAAAAAATATTGTCACGAAATTACTCACCAAAAAAAACTGATTACTTAAAGAAATTATAGAAGAGTTTAGGCCACTCCTGAATCTTGATTAAAAAAGTGGCTTTACTATCGGAAAAAACCCCCCAAGTTTTTTTATAGGAAATTGGGACATCCTGTTTACTGCAAAAATGGTTCATGTTGTTCTTTCGAAGTAATTTGCCGAATATCTCTGTTGTGCCTTTAACATATGAAAAATAAGCTGTACCCTGAATTTCAAGTTTTTCTTTGTCCATAGATTGCTTGGGAATCCTTGTAATCGATTTCATAAACGTGTGGTGGCTGTAGCAGTTAATTTTTCATATTTGAATTAGGCGTTTCAGCTCTTCATATTTATTGCTGGTGGTGCATAGGTGTTCTGAATGCGTAGTTAATGTATTCATTATGGAATTTAAATATGTCGGAGGGTGGTGTGGTTTTACAACAAGGCATTTACTGTTGTGTGTTGCTTTGCAAAATACCGTGTAGTCTAGGGTATTATCTTGTGTTTTCATCAGTAAATTTCTAGAAAATGTAAGGGGTTATTAACTCCTAGTTCCATTGAGAATTTCATAGAACGGTGAGTAGAGTTCAGGTACGATTGAAAATTCTTCAGTTCTAATTTACCATGTGGTCACTTAGTATAAATATCTTATACGTATCGGAACCATACTTTTGGTTTCTTGTGTGCTTTCGTCTTTAGTTTCAATGTTAGTCATAGGGAGGTTAGCAAATACGAGTGAGAATGGAGATCACATACCTGGCCCTTCAATATGTTTATATGTCTGATTATTGTAAGTAAAATACCTGTTTTCAGACCATGGCTTGTCAACGAAATTTGGAATTCATTTAATTTCTTAGTGCTTTACTCTAATATTATCATTCGAGATCTGCATATTTCTAGTAGTTTTCAACATAAAACGCTCGAAACTAGTTCGACAAATTCTTTAGTTTTCGTCAATAGAGTGCTCATTTTGCAATTCTATTAATTCAATAAAAATTTTCATACTATAATATGAAGATTTGACTTATATAGTAACTGCCAACCTTGATTTTAAATTTAAAATGTTTTCTGCTCGATATTCTGAATCAAACCGTACATATGCCTTATTCATTTAAAGTCATGTAAAACGAACTTGTGACAAATGCACTTGGGATATTGCATATAATCTGCTGATCTACGGGCTAGAAATATGACCACAAAACACGCAAAATATTTATATCTCCTTTGTGTTTAACCACAAAGAATCCTTATGTCTTCCAGAGATATTTTCATATACATATATTACGTATGCATTGAAATATTATTATGTTGCTCATTGACGTACGTTGAAGGTAAGATATTCAAAGACAAGAATAAATGAACATTTGTCGCGTTGCACACTGGTGGAATTCCCGTAAAACCGAAAAGTTAAAAAATGGTTCCAGTAATATGAAAAATAGTCATTTTATGTTAGAAAATTGCTGACATTTTTACTATACATTTCATTGGATTTCCTTATAAGACGTTATTTATTGGTTTTGGGGTTGCTGATACCGATTTTGTAATTAGATGTAAAAATTCAAGTAGCCAATACAATATGGTTGACATTCTTGATATATATTTGATAAACTCGATATAAAAATATATGGGTTTTCTGTAGGTGCTACAGTTAGGTTTATTTTGAATTAAAGGTCGCAAAACAAGAAAAACTTATCATATTATTTTATAATAATAATAATGGGCATATTAATCTTAATAAAGCCAACAATAGCCATTCTACTACATCCAATATGCATCTTAAACAAGCTAGCTACACTGTATATTTTTTATTCCGTACTGATTAAAAGAATAGGCTGGAATAATTCGAATGACTTCGTTTGGGCGACATCTTTTGACGTATATCTGAGGATTTATTGAGCTTGATCCATTCAAAATTGTATAGACAAAGAGGTTAAACGATACCTCTTTACAAAGATGTACGAGAAATAAATTTTGATGAATCTTTTTCACAAAAAATGAAAATTTTTCTCACACGAGCCACCTTGAAAATTTAGGCTATTTTCAAATTTATTGACAAAGAAAGGAAAACAAATCAGTTCTTGTTTTGAAGGGGAACCTCTCGAGGCTAGTTAGAGCTGGCGTGTATTAAACTTTGGGGTTTTATATTAGAAAAGAAGGTTTTGTTGTATTGTATTTTGAAAGCCGTTATTGGAGACTACAATAATCTTCAGAAATTTTATTGTTTCATCATGTTTTCAATAAAATATTGACTGAAAAACCGTCTCGAGCCAGGTTCAGCATATTTGGAGATATTGGACGATACTCGTTCTTTGAATTTCCAGGGCTGAAGGGGTCAGATCAGGAGATCGGGCAGGCCACGCTATAGGCGTAGTGAGGCGAAGCTTCGTATTCTTAGAGATGTAATATTTGTTAAAGTAAAAGAGGGATCTTCTTTCAGTTTTTCTTTCATCGATGGATCTATCACATTTTCAGCATATAGAATTTAATTTTAACGTTAAATTCACCACAAATAAACAGAAGTCCATATTAGGTGGTCTACCCTGAATTCATCCATACTGAGTATGGATTTTTCGAAATTCATACTCTAAAATTATTAGTTTTCCGGTTTGCCGGTTAACCCCTTCATGAAGTGAAAAAGCGTACGTCAGAAAAGCAAATGTTGTACAAATAAAGCGGGTTATTGTTGATATGGTTGGCCATATTTCGTGAAACTGTTGCCTTCGATCCAAATCTTCATAATTTATTTCATGAATTAATTTAATTTTATACGAATGGAACTTGAGGCTATGTAGGATTTTAAAAATGTAAGAATGGTTAACACTGGAAGTTACAGAATATTTGACCTTCAGATTTCTTCAGAAATCTAACCGCCACAGCTACTGAGTCTTCATCTACATTTTCAATGGGCGTCCTCTTTTATCCATTAATGAACCCAATTGATTTCGACATCAATTCCATTACGTACTTATGGCGAACGTTATGTTCAAGATGGTTTTGGTTGAAAATCCTTGTAACTACTCAGGCATAATTTTCGATTTGGTAATCAAGGTTTACTAGCTCAACACGTTCGTGGAATGTGTACACTATACTTATTTTCAAAATTTTAACCACGTCAGCAAAGTAGTAATTCAATAATTGTTTCACATGCATCAAATGATCGAGCAAACTTATTATCAGATAAACATACTGCTTCTAAAAACGAAAAATTATGTCAAAACATTTATTTTTCTATTCACATTCTGTCAAACAAGTACCAAGAATTGTTCAGCGAAACACAAAATATTTATTTTGCGTCCAAATTTATTGTATCGCCTTGAAAGTAGGCCCCTTCCAAAATAATAGACTTTTTATTATTATTTATTATCGTGGACTTATGCACTATCTCAGCTGTTAGCTGGAGATAATTTACCTTTCCCAGATTCAGCAATCAAAGGGAATAGGCTCGATTACAATATACTTGACATAAATTTCCTAACTATCCTACATGTATTAAGAATTACAGCTTTTTGCATTTCTATATAGGTATTCTTATGCAATTCTAATTTCTTAAGGCTATCATGCAAAGTTTTGGGTATTAACCCAGTCGAGGATACGATGACAGGAACAATATCTATTTTCTCGAGGTGCCACATCTGCTTGATCTCAATAGCAAGGTCTGTGTATTTGGACTTTTTCTCCTGGAACTTGTTCAGCACGTTGTTATTATTCGGTATGGCGACATCCACCAGCATTGCTGTTCTGGCTCTCTTATCATACACCACTATGTCTGGCCTATTATTCGTCACCATTCTGTCAGTGATAACAGGCCTATCGTAGTATAATCTGATAGAGTCATTTTCCAATACGGGTGCCGGTTGGTACTTGTAATATGGCTGGAAGGTATTCAGAAGACCGTACTTGTATGCAAGTTTCTGATGGATAATGTTGCACACTTGATTATGCCTGTGAAGATAGTCCATATTGGCCAGTTGTTCGCATCTGGACGTAATATGCTGTATATTCTCCGATCTTATATGGCATTTTCTGCACCTATCTGTTTGTAATGGTCCGTCTTTCATAATAAATTTTTTGTAGTTGTTTGTAGCGATCACTTGGCCTTGGATGGCCAAAGGAATCCCTCTGTTTCCGCGAATAATTCTCCTCTCATCAACCATTTGTTGAGGCTTCTTTGGCGATGTGTAGTTGATTAATCTCATGGTGATGTCGTCCATGCAATTCCTTTCTTGACCATTGCTCTTGTTTTTCAGTATCTGATAGGAATGGTAGATTTAGCAGGTCATCTCTGGTAGCAAGATTTAGAGGTGTATATCCCTTATCAGCCAACGATACCACTCTATGGAGGACAGAAGTCAGAGCTTTTGCTGAGAAGAATTCTCTTTTATCTGTTCGGTGTGTAAATTGACAACATCTATTAATCCGCGTCCTCGTTCTTTCCGCTTCAAAGTTGTTCGTATCAGAAACAATTTTGGATGATGGTTGTTGTACTTTGTTAGCATCGTTCGGGTCTGCGTTTGAATATCATCCAGTTTTGTCTTAGTCCATCTGATTATTCCAAATGAGTAAGGCCTTATTATTATTATTATTATTTGAGTTAGAGCTGCCTAGCAGCCCGGCCACAGCGACTCAGTCGTCTATTGTTGCACACTCTGTCCTAAATTTCATCCACGAGCTCCATCCTCCTCGTAGAGGATACGACTTTCGTGGGTGAGAGCTGAATAAGCTCAGGCAGCTTCAGTTTGCAAGATCAATGTTCTTCCATCCTGACTCTGTCCTCGACTGGGCACTTGCACATAACATGTTCCATTGATTCTATATCTTCTTCACATAGCCTACGTGAAGGATTCTCAATCAATCTTAATTTGTTTAGGTGTTTCCTGAGGCGACATTGCCCCATATTTAGTATGGCAGTTAAAATTCTCAGTTCCAATCTAGAGAGTTTAAGCCAAGGCTTGGCTTTTGCAATGGGAGGTCCACTGCTGGCACGCCGAGCGTGTCTGAGGCCTGGGAGGCTCATTCAATGATCACGTACGCTCAAGTCCATTCATCGGTTGTTTTTCATCCTTGCAGTGACCAGGAACCCATATTAGACGAAGCCTGCTCCTATTCCCTAGTTTGGCAAGGGTAGAGCAATATTCCTGCACCATAAGAGACGTACAGGTATTGAATGCCAATGCTTTCTGTGCAGCTTGGCTATCACTGAGGATTTTAATTGACATATGTGTTAATCCCCCAACAAGCAAGAGGTTAGCACAGTGGTCAATGGCGAGCATTTCTGCTTGAAAGACAGTCGCATACCCTACAAGACAGATCGACTGTTCCTTGGCGGCACCTCGACCGTAGACACCAGCTTCAACACCATTTCCAGTTTTTGAGCCATCCGTGTACCAACAGGGACCCTCAAGTAGACGGTCCTTGGAGCTGATCCATCCTGTCTATCGGGAACGATGATCTGGAATGGCCTCTCCATGTCCGACCTCATACCCAACACTTCATTGTCCTCGATTTCAGACTGTAAGGCGCCAGGCACAAAGGCGAAGTTATCCGCTTCATTACGGGAAAGATGATGGAATCTGTAGAAAGCCATTCTAGCCACTCCTCTTATCACCAGATGAAGAGGGGTAATATCCAATATCAGTTCCATGGCCGCAGTTGTTGTAGAGCGAAAGGCTACAGTAATTATCATGCAGGCTGTTCTCTGTAATTTAGAGAGCTTGAGTTGGCATTGCTTCTTAAGACTGCACTCCCACCAAGCAACACAGCCGTACGTAATACGTGGTCTTACCACCATCACATATAGCCACTTAAGTTGAATTGGGGCAAGACCCCACTTTTTTCCACAGGTCGTTTGACATGCCCATAAGGAATGTCTAGCCTTGTGTATTGTGTTTTCTTGGTGCGAATTCAACGTGAGTTTGCTATCCAGGGTAATTCCCAGATATTTTGCTTTTTCACAACCGGAATAAACACCCCGCCCAAGGTCGGGGGGGCAAACAAATATCTCCTCTTCCTGGTAAATGGTACCATAAGGGTTTTGTAGGGGTTTATGCTAATAATATACTCACGCCAACGAATAATCCAATCATCAAAACATTTTGCAAACGCTTTTTCCGGAATCGACTTCAGTTCTTTCCGCGAATGCCCTTTTATGTCTTCTATCGATTCAAAACGAGTACTTCGAAGTGGCTTTATCAGTTTTGGAGAAAGAAAAAGGTCGGCCGGAGCCATATTACGTGAATACGCTTGTTGTTCGATGGTATTTGTGGACTTTCTCATTTCATGCCCAACCAATCGTTCAAAATGGTACGAAATGATTAATGAGACACAGAAAGTTCATTTTCTATCTGTCTCAAACTTAAATGGCGATTCACCTTATGCAATTTTTCCAGCGATTCCATTTGAAATACAAAATTTGGGAAAAACTCTTTGTTCGCTATTCTTATTTATATATTCGTAATAATCTTAAAACACAGTTGTGAGAACTTACAAAATCGAGCACTGTAAGAAGCTTAATGATAGATCGCGTACAAACTCGTCGTCAGCATCGACAACAGTTGTGCCATCTTAGCTACAACAAGAATTTTGACAATCGTTTGAAGCAGTTTTTTTCAATTATCGATTTCCGGTGACTCTGTCAGGAAAAAAGCAATCTAATTTGAACTTTCCAACCGATCTTTAAAGATGATTTTCGCTAACAATTTTCCATACTTTTCTATGATATAAAGTTCCCATGACTATTACATCCACATGAATTGCACCATCTCACGCGAGGTCAAATTAGTAGTGAGGGCAACTACTAGTTGCCTGGAGCAGAAAATAAACATAATTTCAGATTCAGCTCCCAAAAATCTGAAGGAAACTTTTATTCCCAAAGTGATCTTCTGCTGTGGTTGTTGCTAAATTGGCCATATTTGTTTGTTTGTTTTTCTTTTAACGTGTTCTATTTCCGCCTTTCGGCCAATGACACGCCGGGGAATTCTGTCACCTCACTAACCCGGGAATTTTGCCGAACCCCTCTCGTGTCGAAGGAAGGGATCTTTAATGTCCAACACATCTCTGTTAGATAGGACCGACGGCTTTATATCTCCTCCGAAAGATGGATACTCAAGCGATTCCCAGAATCCGAAAAATCGCACCGACTTTGTGGGGATTGAACCCAGGTAACTCTGCGCAGGAGACGAGCATCATATCCCATACGCCACCGAGCCGACTGGCCATATTTCATGAGACGTATGGATAGGGTGAAACTGTAACTTCTCAAAATTATGTTTTAAGCTGGAATTTTTTTAGAGCATAAAAAAAAGCGAAGCAACACCCCATATTACTCTGGCTTTGATGGGAAAACTACGACAGATGTTACAGTGGCATCTGATAGATGAGTTTAAAGAAACTACGCCCTAGTTTGATTATGGTCATGGTTCAATAATAAAATGAACAGGGATCTCACACCTTGAATAACTGCGAGGGTTGAATTTGGCAGAAATCGTGGGTGAACCCATAGGTATGTGGCGTAATATGACCAAAAGCTTCAAAGATCAGTGCGTCGATACTTAGGACCTTCATTCAGGAGGTCAGTTTATGGACTGATACCGATCAAAATAGAATGTCCCCGATTTTTGTAGTAGTACTATTTTTCAATAGCTCTTCAAAAATGCATAATGTTTTTGTTATATTTCTTGTTTGTTGAAATATCTTGAAAGTTATATAACGAAAATCTCATTCACCTGAACTTATTATTACTTTTTGGGCGAAGAGCAACATTGTTGATGTTCTTCTCATGATCTGAAAGAAACGTGACACCCAGAACAATGTCTACCGACTCCACTGTCTAAAAATAAACAAACGAGTTCCAAAAACTATAATATTATTCAAATTGTTGCCTTCTACTCCTCTTCGATTGAAGGCGATATAACCTGAAAGGCAGCAGTGCCCAAATTAATATTTCAACAGATGTCGTGTTCGATCGATAAGATTGTTGTGATATGAAGGAAAACCGTTCGGAACCTTTGCTCTTTCTAATTTATTTAACTGACAAGAGAATCAATAATGTACAAGGCGTAAATGCCAAATCATTGGTTTAAATTTTGGGAAACAAAACGAATTTTAGATTTAGATTTTCGAAGTATTAGTATTACTATGAGAGTTCGTTCTGTAGGAAACCATACAGAAGAGACGAATGGAAGATATTGTCGAGAGCTTCTTCAATATATCCGAATGAGTTCAATTTCTTCAGAATATGGTGCCAATTCCAGTTCCCCATTATTAGAAAAAATTATGAATGAAAATACCGACATAACAGTCCTTGACGAACTGAGGATTTCAGAAGAATTTCGAGTTGATTGCTGTGTTTGTTTGCGGAGAAAAAAATTCAAAATTGCATTGTGTTAGTTATTTGACAAATTTTCCTCATTTTATCTGAGTATTAACCACCAGAAGTAGGCTCGCGTATTTACGAAACACCCTGCATACAATATGATAGTATATATTTCGGAAGTCCCTGGGAGTTATAAGTGTTGAACCTTTTGGTGGTTTTTTTCACCTTATCTAATGTGACACTATACTATACTGCTATATATATATATATATATATATATATATATATATATATATATATATATATATATATATATATATATATATATATATATATATATATATATATATATATAAAGGGTTTAACCCCGAAGAGTTGCCCATATATATCTGTTCATGCAATCGAACTGATTTCATGAAAAATATGAATCCACCACCCGGTAATTAATACCATTGCCAGGCAATAGTTATAATCAAAACATATCCTGGAATAATTATATAATACGATAACGTTAAATGTTATGAGAATATATCAATCTAGTAGAAAATATACAAACTATAGCATCATCGGACAATTACATCAACGTACCAACGAGTAGTGTCAGCGGCTTTTCTCCCCGGAAAAAAAATGTTACTCATTCATAGTTTTCTTCGTGAGAAGTGATGAAGGATCGAATACAATACTGCTCTGAATATAAATATGACAAAATTGTCTGCTAGTTATATTACATTTATATACACAAATTAATAATATATAAATATATATATATATATATATATATATATATATATATATATATATATATACTAGAATGCTCATTTGCCGTTGGGCCTCAACGGTCACTAACGTGTTGGAAGTGGCGTGCGCGGCTGCCTACAAAAAATACGTGAAATGTAATTGTGTGTCAGGAGGACACTCTTAGTTGTTTTGTTATAAGTAAATATAGTTATTATTGTATTTTAAAATGTTTTTGATTGCAAGATTATTATATATTTGATAAAATTAATTGTTTGTGGAAAAAGTCCTTTGGGGCACTTTGATACGGTAATGTGCGGGGTACAATGATACGTATCAATCTGCCCCTCTAGTGTATTATAGTGCCCCGTCAAAATAATAGTTTATTTTATTGTTTTTTCTTTTTTCAGAAAATGGTGCGCACTTACAAACCCAAAACTGATAGAAAAATATCAATGAAGAAAGCATTGAAGATGCAATACGTGAAGTATTGTCAAAAACTTTATCTATACGCAAAGCAGCCGACAAATATGGCATCAAAACTGCAACCCTACAACATCGCATCGAAAAGGCCGAAAATCATTTGAAGCTACCAGACCATTATCTACAATTGAAGCATCCTCTTCATTACAAGCAGAATCTTCTTTATCACAAGCAGGTCCATCTTCATCACAAATAGCACCATCTATGGAGATGGCACAAATAGCATCATCTTCAGCACACACTACTACTGCAGATTTATCACCACACACTGCTACAGCTACTTCATCAAACATATATGGTTCCAAGTATACCGTTGCACAAGTTTTTTCAACCGAACAAGAAAAGGCATTGACTCAATATTTATTGAATTGCAGTAAAATGCACTACGGCCTTTCATTGAAACAGCTTTTGACTTTGGCATACGAGTACGCAGAATCCTCAGGGTGTAATTATCAAAATCCTGGAAAGAAAACAAATGAGGTGGAAAAGATTGGGCAGCTGGCTTCAGGAAGAAAACCCAGAATTGAGTCTACGAAAACCAGAAAACACAAGCGCAGCAAGAAGCTTTGCCTTCAATAAATCTGCTGTAGCTCAATTTCATGATAATTACGAACGCATAATGAGACAATACAATTTTACACCTGATCGAATAATAAACTTAGACGAAACAGGCATAAGCACAGTCCTTTCTACTCCTAAAGTTATTGCTGGAAGAAACAAAGACAAGTGGGACAAATAGTTTCTGCAGAACGCGGAGAGTTAGTTACTTTCTGTGGTATTATTACTGCAACTGGTTCTTCCTTCCTCCAGTATATGTCTTTCCAAGAGTTCACTATAAAGATCACTTCCTAAATGGTGCTCCTGATGGAAGTCTAGGGTTGGCAAACAGAAGCGGCTGGATGACTTCAGAATTGTTTATAAGAGTTTTGAAACATATTACTTCGAGCAATAAGGATAACCATTTATCCTAATCATAACTACTGTCGTGACAACGGTATTGTTTATTTGAGTCTTCCCCACGTCATCACAAATTGTTGATGTCAGTGTGTTCGGACCCTTCAAAGGCAAATTGAAGATAGCTTTCAACGACTGGCACATTCAAAATTCTGTTGGGACCTTTTTATTTCCGATTCTAGTCAAGATGAAGTCGTGATGACGAGTGATACATTTAGAACCGACATTTGAGCAAGGCATAAAATACTCAAGTTGTTGGCGTTTATCTGTCAAAACTTTTGACCGATTTAATTATTTTTGTTGTAAACTCGATTTTTGAAGAACATTCAAAAAAATTGTGCTCGTAGATCTTTTGCACTACAGACACAATTTTCACTTGGGTGGATAGAAGAAGGGATCAAGAAATTTTTTAAGCAGTCTACACATGTCAAATGTTTATTGCGTTGTTTTGTATAATTTTTTCAATTTGGCCTTTTTCAAACAGCATCAACTCAATTTTTTCAAATGGCACGTGCCAATTTTTATATCGCCATCAGATGAAGCGTCAAATTTCAGATGGAATTGTATAAGCATGTACTATACCCATCTCTTATAGTTCCGAAATAATTTGGGAATATATTGAATTTTGATGATTTTGCAAGAACTAACAGAGAATGCTTCGAAATATTTGAATCAAGTAGCTGAACTGGCTACGCTCACCTGACAGGTGCCTAAAATTAATGTACTTGTCACTTCCTTCATTCGAATTTGATATTTCAACAAGAATTGTCGTTATTTCAGATTGAAAATATCCAAAAAATACACACATTTGGAATAAAACCACTGGTTATTCAAACGAAAATATATTTAATCTTTTTTTAATTCATTTTAGAATGTCAAAAAGAAGTGGGTAGAAATTGCAGGTAATTCAATAACCACTTTCCAAATTTACCGTCTATGAGTAAACTAAATTTCGAAGCATCAGAAGCAGTTTTCTACAATTCGGATGAATAAAAATTGTAGGAACTAAGCGAAAACCAATCATCGAAGATAATTACATAAATACGAATAAATGATAGAAGACATCATAGGAGAAAACTAATTTACGATCTGAATAAATGTTCAATATGGGCCCCATTTTGCTCGATACACTTGACAGCTCGTATACGAACATGATGAGTTGCCCTCCTAGTTTCCTCAGGAGGATCAATATTACGAAAAGCATTATGAATGCGCTCTAGTAACTCTTCTTCACTTCTTACAGGAAAAAGATACACTTAATTCTTGATTTTGCCCCATAAATAAAAATCAAGGGGCATCAGGTCCGGAAAACGCGGAGGCCATAAATTTGGTCCTTGATTACCCCACCATCTAACCTCGAACATTTCTGTCAGCTGCCGATCTACAGCTCGTGTTTTATGTGCTGGTGTACCATCCATTTGGTAATAGCAATCCCTCAGAATGTTAAGGGGTAATCCATCTAAAAAATTTGCTAATGTTCCTCTAAAATTTTCCAGGTATCTTTGTCCATTAAGATTTTCCTCATAAATGTGATGAGCCAACAAATCATTCATTAAGATTGCAAAAACGTTCACATTGAATTTATTTTGGAAATCAATAACCTCAATGAAATGTGGATTTTCTGTGGCCCAAAAATGTCGATTTCTCCTGTTGGTTATTCCACTTTCATTGAACTTGGCTTCATCAGACCATATAATTTTTTGCAGAATTGTTTCATCTTCTTGAAGCCGAATTAATAAATTTTCACAGAAATTTAGCCGCTTGGGAAGGTCAGTTGCTTTCAATTTTTGTAGTCTGATAAAAGAATACGGGTGCATGTTATGTTTCTGAGGGATCCTTTGAATGGAAGTATAACTCAATCCAATATCCATTGATGCTGACTAAATGGACGCATGTGGATTGGCACGAAAATACGTTAGCGTATTAATTTGATTGTCGTCGTCCTCGAGAATTGGTTTTCTTCTAGTTTCTATGTATTTTGTTCCTCCAAATTGCAGAAAATTGCTTCTAATCCATCGAAATTTTGTTTTACTCATAGGCGCCAAATTTGGAAATTGGTTATTGAATTGCCTGCAAGTTCTATCTACCACTTTTTGACATTCGCCATGAATTAAAAAGAGATTAAACATATCCTCGTTTGAATAATCAGCCATTTTATTATCAAACTGGTGTTTTTCAAAAATTTTCACTTCAAATTACCAACAATTCTTGTTGAAATATCAAATTCGACTGAACAAAGTTATGAGTACATTAATTTTAGGCACCTGTCAGGTAGTTCAGCTACTTGATTCAAATATTTCAAAGCATTCTCTGTTAGTTCTTGCAAAATTATCAAAATTCAATATATTCCCAAATTATTTCGGAACTACAAGAGATGGTAATACACATGCTGATACAATTCCATTTGAAATTTGACGTTTCATCTGATAGCGATATAAAAATTGGCACGTGTCATTTGAAAAAATTGAGTTATTGCTGTTTGAAAAAGGCCAAATTGAAAAAATCATACAAAACAACGCAATAAACATTTGACATGTTTAGACTGCTTAAAAAATTCCTTGATCCTTCTTCCATCCACCCAAGCAAAAAATGTGTCTGTAGTGCAAAAGATCTACGAGCTACAATTTTTTTAAAAGTTCCTCAAAAATCGAGTTTATAACAAAAATAAATAAATCTGTCAAAAGTTTTGACAGATAAGTGCAAACAACTTGGGTATTTTATGCCTTGCTCAAATGTCGGTTCTAGATGTATAATAAAAAAGGTAGATTGCCATTTGAAATAACAAAGTGATGACCCACTTCCGGTATAACCGTAAATGGTATCACTTCGAAAATATTTCACTTCAATTGGAAATCGCTAGTTATGGCCGCGTATAAAATTTCAGCTTGATATTGTAATTGGAACTCAAAAAGTTTTTAACGGGCGGTCCCGGTGGATATACCTGTATATATATAGTAAAGACATTTCTACTCCTCTATCAATGTGTTAAAGACATGATGATCGCTTCTCGAAAGGCAATAATTCATGCGAGATCCATGTTGGACATCATTGAAAAGACCCATAGATTAACTAACGATCCTGTTTTCAACAGTGGATCTTCGTGATAACTCAAAGTATGACGATCGGTATGTAACAAATATATCATCACATTTTCCGAATATATGCGTAATTTTTGCCTTGGTTAACTCGATGGGAAAGTAGCCATCTCGAAAGCACTTGTTCACAAATATTGTGATATGTATGGTTATTTTTATCAAGATAACTTTGACGATATTGTAGTTGAAGTGATAAATGTCCCGGATTTTGCTTGCCTTCGACATGATTAATTACGAACTACGAAATATGAACATCGCTATTTGTGGAAAAACTATCTGAAAGCTGCGATATAGGAGTAACAAGGATTGTATGAGATGTCCAACAATTTTGACGTTCAAAACTTGGAAAATTTTGCAGCCTAGATTTCAATATTGAAAAATAGCGTTTCAGAATTCTTGGAAAACTTTCAATTGTTGCATTTCAAATTTCAGAGGTTGTAAACATGAAAATTGTATTTATAATCTTGACTAAACATAATGAATTCAATTGTGATCAAATGAAAACTCCTCTGAGCGGATGATGATTTTCTAATTTCGTAGGTAGAATGATTCTCCCTGATGAAATTCGCATTCGTGAAAAGGTTACTTGATGTCTTATAGACATTAATATCCCAAATTGGCTCGAAAAGATCCAAAATAACATTCCGTAAATCGAATGATTAATTTCCGAATTTCGCATACTCGAAATGGCTTGTCGAGCCGTAGTTGATAATCCATGAAATTTATACTAAGTTCAAAAAAGACAAAAATATCATTTCGACTGGTTTGTGCCTCGAATGCACTCGATGTAATAAAAAGCATTTTCAACTGTTCTTTCGGTGTTTTTATGCTTTGTTTCCCTAGTATTTTGAATGCAAATTAATAATGAAAGCGTAAAACGCAAGTGCTGGTATTCACATGGCAACCCAGGACCCGTTTATCCCCAGAATAATAACGCGATGTGTCCACGGATTTATGAATTCAACCCCCTGCACATATTTCTATTTTTAAACAAGCTCCGCTATTTGGTGACTAAGAGCACAAGTTACAACTCTGGGTTATTTATGTGATCGTTTGTTTTATGCCGCCGTCGCTTGAAAAAGCGAAGGAAGGATTAATACAGTTGGGTTTGTAGGAAATTTGAACAGTTTCCTGACATATTGCGTTCAATTAAGAATCGACCCTCGAGTTCCGCGAAGCGAAGTTACCATTTCGAAAATATTTTTCATCCCTAGAAAAAATGGTTGATAATATCCAGAACGCAACATTTGACAACTGTATTCTTCGAAATTGTGTATATAGTCACGCATGCTAAATTTGAAAAGTTGATCACTCTTTAAACCATACATGCAGTGCGGTATTCATACTTTTGTTGAGAATAGGCTCCTTCACTTTGTAACGACCTTTTCTCGTGGTAACTAACTACCTAGGCCTTTATTAGGTAATGAACCGTTTTATGTAAGTATATAATCAATCGATCAATCAATCATTTTGTTCATGCAGCTACAGTAGTTATACAAATTAGAACAATAAATTTGACCCATCAATAACATACATGGGGAGTCACAAAACATGAAACAAGTAAAATCCAATGACATGTTGGCTAAGGAAGAATTTTTGAGAATCAATAACAAACTCGCAATTTTGAACAACTATGAGTTATTTCATTGATATTATAGAGAAGAACTTACTCAAACCTAACCAAACCTAACCCAAACCATGACTAAAATAATGTATTTTGTGCGGAAAGCTAATATCTATATATGCTACGGTACATCCTACCTAGGTAGGTAGGTAGGGTGTATCGTGTATGTTCGACAACCCTGCATCACACATACTTGCAGCCTCTCAGAGTCGATCGTAAGTACCCTAAAAATATTGAGGTAGATCGCCAGCAGTTCAAGTTTGAGCACCCCTGCTCTAAGCCATAGTTTCTCAACCATTTTGATGTCGCGATATACGAAAAAGCCAAAAAGTTGAGTAAAAAGTCTTGCGATCCCATCACTATACGATAAATTATTAATTATAATAGGTTTAATAACTAATTTTCATATTTTATTACATTACTTCCCGATATTGTATCATTCAAAATGGTATAGTGCTTAGTTTTTCATATTCTTCCGGATATCTAATGATATTGACCATATTATGAATTGAAATATTTTAATTTTGAAGAGTAATTTAATGAATAGTAGATTTTCAAGCGAAATCGCGCATTATAACTATTTAAATGTAATAAAAAATTTCGGGCGTGTATATTGCGTCCGCTTCTTACCTAAAGTGTACTTCAAAACTCAAATTGTCTTTTAACGATGTGCCCATCTACACAGGTGACCCTACAGCTTATAGTGGACCGCACATAGATAACTGTTACCACAAGGACTGCAACTTATCAGGTTCAGGAAGTTCATGCCCTCTATAGGCGACTCTGTCAAATAAAAAGACACATACAACACCCGTACCATCGCCGGAATCGAACCAGTAGCCGCTCGTGTGCAAAATGGGAAGCGCTCCGACCTGGTACGGGCGGTGGTAGAAGTGTACTTGCAAGAACGCGTCAAATTAGCTGCTCATGCATCCCGTGGCGTATACACTAGGTTCGTACATGTTAATTGCCCTAGTTATAAAAACAAAAGGACACAAAGCACAGTTTCATTGTTATTAAAATTCTTAGGGAAGTAACATGGAAAAGCACGTACATACAAGAAGTTCCATATCACACGGTTTGTTTAATTTTTTCAGGTAGATAACAGTAAAACAAAATAAAATGGACAAGTTAGTGACGAAACGGAACGTTCCTTCTACGTCTGGTGAAACAGTGAGGAAAAAGAGTAGGTTATATTTTCTATCAAAAAAGTACTGGAAATTAATTATTCAAGAAATCTGCTTGAAACAATTGTCGAAATTTTAGTTGTTGTTAAGTTCACAACTGTTTTCTATACTGACGCGAAGTTTGAACGCGATTAGTTATTTAGTTTTTTTTACAGGGCCCGATTTCGTCAGTTCTCACAAGTGTACTTCGCGATTTTGACAATCTATTGAACAAAGAATTTGTCTCAAATTATGTATTGCAAATTCAATTTCGTGAGCCGAATCGCTGAAAATAATACAGAAGGCTAACGGTGAATCTACTTCATCAAAAACACGAGCATATGAATGGTACAGTGCATTTAACAGAGGTCGAGATGTAGAGGAAGATTTGTGTCGCTTTGGTCTGCCATCAACATCTTCAACTGAAGTTAGCATCGATAAAGTGAAGGAAATAGTAATCGAAAATATATTTTGTGTTTCATTGAGTAATTCCCTGTAACTTTTTGACACAATGTAAAACGACACATATATGAAATATGGATTAACTCAATTGGATGACAAGCCACAATGCCTTGTAGAAAGCATGAAGCCTTCAACATTATTCCGGAATCTGTGAACAAGACTCCCGTCTTTACATGGCAAACCGTTAGAATTCTTTGAGCGTGAGTCAATTGTCTTGAAAAATTAACAAATTGCTATAAAATTCCAGTCAAAATGAGATTGCAGCTTTCCATGCAACCTGAAGCATCCTAGTAGCCCTTCAAATCTAGAGAGTCCGAAAGAAGATATAAATAAAAATTGAATAATGAAATAAAACAAGTTAGTATGTTTTAACTATCACTAATTTATTGATGTGAATAATTACAAAATTTTTACAAGGGTTGGACCGGTTTCGGACACACGTCCATTATCAACAAAAAGCTAATGAAAACTGAATAATCATGTACAATACAGGAATTACCATCAATAAAATGCTAGTAGAGATCACAGTAACTTGAATAATGGTGATTGGTAGGTAATTAAGTCTACCTGGTCGTTAAGGAGCTTAATCCTTTCTACCCTAGATGCCTTGAAAATTTCCATCGATGCAAAGAAATTGAGTTTATAAGATTTATCACAGGAATGAAGAATTTTTAGCTGTTGAAGTTTTGGAAAATGATGACATTCATTCAGACAATGTGCAGCTAAAGCTGAATCATATTTCTGATGTAGGAATGACCGGAAATGTTCTTTGTATCTAGCCTTGAAAGAGCGTCCTGTTTGACCTATATAAAAGGAATTGCACTCAGAATATGTTAATTGGTATACTCCTGACTTTTCGAATTTATCGGTTTTATGTTTTGTGTTGAAAAGCAGGCCTGACAATTTGCTAACTGGTTTCAATTCAATAGGAACTTTTTTACTATCTGACAACACCCTAGCAACCTGTTCTAACGTCTTCCCAAAATATGTTAGAGACATAAATTTTTCGGGCTTTTCTCTCTTGGATTGGGGATATGGGGATATATCATGTTGAATGTATTGTTGCGTATTTTTCGATTAATTAAACTTGCTTTTATATCGAAGCCGTTGTTCTCTGCTATTAACATAATGGTGTTAAATTTTGATTTTCGGTCCATGTCCGATAAAGGCAAAGAAATCGCTCTGTGAATCATGGATTTGAAGGCTGCTATTTTTTGAGAATACGGTTGAAATGAATCTATGGGTATGACATTATTCGTGTACGATGGTTTCTGAAGATATTAATTGATAAACGGCTATTATTCTCCTGGGTAACTGTTAGATCTGAGAAATTGATTTTACTATCGACTTCTGTTTCTACTTTGAACTTAATTTTAGGATGAATGTTATTAATGAAATTCAGGAAGAACTCTAGTTGTCTATTAGTTCCAATGAAACAGGCTAAAATGTCATTAACATATCAGTACCAAAAGAGAATATGCCTTTTCGTCAAAGGTGACGTCATAATTTTAGTGTTTTCCAAATTAGACATGAAAATTTCAGATAGAAGGGGACTGAGGGGTGAACCCATTGCTATGCCATTATTTTGTGAATATATCTTATTATTGAACTGAAAATAATTTTGGGTCAAGCATAAATCAAACAGAGAAATTAACTCATCTTTACAGACCACGTTGAGATTTCTTGCCTCTAGAATACTTGATATTAAGGGGACACATTCTGTTGCAGGTATACTCGAAAACATATTATCTACATCTAATGATATTAACTTTTGCGGTTGGTGGCATGAGGAAATCATTTATTTTATTCGATTATTCTAATGAATCTTTTATACTATATTGTGAATGAAAATCTGAAATTGATTTGAATTTGGTATTTAGTTGCTTAGCAAGTATTTGTGTTGGACTATTGGTATATGACACCACTGGACGAATGGGGTTATTTTCTGTATGTGTTTTAATGAGACCATATAATCTAGAAATTCTAGGATTCATTTTAATCCATCTGTTCCTCTCGAAGCTACTGAAAAGTGATTGCATATCATTAGCGGCTGCTCTAAGTTGTTTCTGTATAAGTGGTGTTGGGTCTTTATAAACGAGTGTAAGCGCTTCTTTATATATGAAATCTTCCATTTTTTCCTCATATTGTACTTTTCGAATAACAATTATAGCATTCATCATTTCCAAGACTACAATATGAGAAAAATGGAAAATTTCATTAGTAAAAGTTAATTAGAACACTGAACATTAAACAACCATATGTGATACAGAAAACAACAGATTAGATCCAAAATTACATTCATTAAATTATTCTAAATAAACAGAGATTCAAAGCAATCAACAGGCTGACCAGATATAAATTCATCAATTAATATCTTCAGTCAGGTAATAATTTTTCACCTGTAAATGGAATCCATGAGTTAGTAAAATAGCTGATAAAGTTACGTCGAACATTACAGATATCCATTATCGTTAGTGTCAAATCAGTATCATTCAAACATTTTCAAAGTATGTCCGACACCGGTCCAACCAATGTAAAAAATGTTGTCATTCTTTGCATCAATAAATTAGTGATAGTTAAAACATAGTAACTTGTTTCATTTTATTATTCATTATGAATATCAACTATCACGTAGTTCAGGCTTCATCGATCAATTATATAAATAAAAAAACTATACCCCTTTAAAATGATACAATATCAAGACGCATAAATGGAGTGGCTATCGTTATTCACAACCAAATAATAGAAGTTGAATCAAGTGAATTTTTTGGCATTCAGTTCGATAAATTATCAGACATATCGATTGTGAGGAGTTCTTCTGGTCGAGCATCAGACGAAGGACTCTTCAATGCATTTATTAAAGGAATACAAAACGAAAACTTGGAACGGAATACATGCATGGCGATATCTACTGATGGCGTGAAAGAGATAACGGGAAAGAACAGTGACGTGATAGTAAAGTTGAAACATATTATGCCGCATATGAAATGGACGCGCTGCTTTCTTCACAGACATGGGCTTGCCACAAAAAAGATGCCGAACAATTTACAAAATGTTTTATTACAAGCTGTTAAGAAATGGGTGCCATTGCTTCTCATACTGAAATGAGATGGTTGTCGGGCGTAATACGTTTGCATTGCGAGGTGAATCAAAAAATTTTAGCAGATAAAAAAAGTTCATTTTTAGTATTTTCACAAGATGAAGAATCTTCATTACTATTGGCTTCTTTAATCAAGAAGCTAAGTGTTTGGATTATACGCCTGAAAAAAACGAGTTTTGAAGCATTTACTGCAATTAACGAATATTCGAATTTAGAAAATTCAGTTATTCGCCGTCTATTAGAGAGCATGAAAACGCATTTAAGTGAATCGAAGATTAGGATACTGAAATATTTTCCGAACGACAATAATAATTAATCGAAAAGAACGGTTCTCAATAATTTTGAGGATGATATTGTTGCAGCTGCCGAGTTGCGAACAGAGATTTACAATTAACCCATTGAACTATCGGCTGATAAAACTAGATTTTTTGAATTTTGGAAGCTTTTACTTTGTAGAATTCCATTATCAATAGTAGAAACAAGTAATGTTTTTTGAGAAATTGTACTGAATAATAGCGATTCGTAACGCGTTATTTCTTTCCTTTGGTATTTTAAGTTGTTACTTAAAAATGCTATAACATTCCAAAACCTGTGGTTTTTAACCACGTGTTTGAAGAGTGAAGTGTGTCCTAAATACATCAAACTCAAGACCAACAACAACAGTTATGCAGCTCGAAGAGCAGTTATCTCTGGACAGAAGATATGGATCAAATCAGAATGCAAGATTTTGTTCCACAAACGAGACATCTACAATATTTATCTCAAGGTAATTCATACCAAGTTATATTACAGACTTCATCCACTTAAATTCGATTCATTAGATTACAATAATAGATTCAAAATTAGATCAATAATACATAATAAATATACCAATACCGCAAATTAAAGTTTCTCGAGTCACGAAAACCGAAACCTACTCCACGTAAAACTAAATTTTCTGACCATCAATTTTTTGATAGATTCGTTAACCTTTCTGATACTAATTTCACAACTGATGAAACAAATCTCTTGGAGAAAGGTTTCAAACACAATATTAAATCAAACAAGATAAAATTTGATTTAGAGGAACTTGGCATAGATACTGAAATTTCTCTGAAAAATATTCCTAATAACACTCACCTTAAATATTTAGCATCTAACATTATAAAAATGAATCATTAGCTGACTTTAAACCGAGTAAAGAACAAAATATTTTGAAGGCCATCAAACAAAAATCTCAACTAAATGAAGTTAATTTTACAAAAGCAGATAAGGGTAATACTGTTATTGCGTTAAATAAAAATGACTACCTATTTAAAACTCTAAATTTCATTTCGTCCGGAAACTATACAATTTTAAACAAAGATCCAACTATTAAATTCCAGAAAAATATTAAAATTGCAATAAATGACGCAAAATCTTTAATTAAAGCAATAGATAAATACAAATTAATTTTACCAAACTCTCAACCACCTCAACTGTATTCACTCATTAAATTGCATAAAGTAAATAACCCCGTTAGACCAGTCGTATCTTACGTTACAGCCCCAGCCGTGAAATTGTCGCACTACCTTATAGATATCATTAAAATTATTGTTCATTCAAATCAAAATTTTCTATAAAAATTCTTTCGAATTGATAAATAACATAAAAACGTTAACCTACCACCTAACGCAAAACTTATTTCGTTTGATGTTGAGAATTTATACCCAAGTGTTCCTCCAGGTAATGTCAAGATATTAATCGAAAACATGTTGAATTCGAATCATGTTAACCACATAATTAAATCAGAAATATTGAATCTGTTGGACGTTTGCATTGAACAAAATTATTTTTCTTTCAACAACATCTATTACAGTAGTGAAAATGGTTTGATCATGGGAAATCCTTTGAGTCCACTTTTAGCAGAGATTTTTATGAATAATATTGAACAGAAAATTCATACACATCCACTCATTTCCAAATTTCTTTATTGGTATAGATATGTTGACGACATCTTAGTATGTTTCATTGGAACTACTCGTCAATTAGACTTATTTCTTAATTTCATTAATTCCATCCATTTGAACATTAAATTCACGATAGAAATTGAACAGAACGATTCCATTAATTTTTGGACTTAAAAATCACTAAACAAAATAATAATCATGTTTTTCGGTCTTTCGTAAACCAACACATACTGATACAATTATACATAACTACTCATTACATCCAATTCAACACAAAGTTGCAGCTTTAAACAGCATGGTACATCGGTTACTCAATTTACCTTTATCAGTAGAAGATTATGATAAAGAGTTAAACATCATCAAACAGATAGCCATTAATAATTCATATAATCCGGATATGATAGATCTAATCATTCGTAAAAACTGTATCAGAAAGCAATAAATGAAGTATATCCTATTCATAAAGACTATAAAATATTCAAGAGTTTAACATTCTGCGGTTCTGCAAGTACAAATATTAAATCCTTTCTCGTCAAACAAAATCTTAATATAACTTTCAAAACTTCTAACAACTTAGGTAAACATATTAAAAATAATAAATCTCGTGTTGAAAATCAAGTAAATCAGGAATCTATAAACTCAATTGCGGTTCTTGTGATAAAATTTATATCGGTAGGACCTATAGGAGTTTTGGCATAAGAACATCTGAACGTAGCTTCGATAAAAATAAATCTGATTCAAATTATTCAAACCACCTAATGAAAGAAAACCATTCATTTAATAAAAACTTTAACATATTACATATAAAATCAAAAGTTCAAAATTAGATCTCCTAGAAGCATTAGAAATAAATAGTACAAACATTCGGACAAGCTTTTGAATGAACAGGTAGATGTGAATTACTCACCCTACTTAACTTGTTTAATTAGTTTTATTACCTTTCATACTAACTGTACAATGGCTCGGTGTAGATTTTCCTGTTATTCATCCAACTTGTTCTACGATTTGTTTATAATACCATACTCTTCATTCTATTTTTCATTCTTGATAAAGCTGCTGTGTCAGCGAAACGTCGTCGAATTTTTTCAAATAAAGTGTAGATTAAAGTTAAACCTTGTGTTTTTTATCTCATTTATTTCATAATTCATAATTTCTGTACATTCAATAGTCTGAAGAAGCTACAGTGTAGCGAAATGCGTTACGAATCATAATTATTCTGTAAAATTCCTCGAAAAACATTATTTGTTTTTATTATTTACAACTAGAATTTTTATCTCAAGACCTCGATAAATTTTGGCTTGCACGACGATGTGAGTACTAATAACGGAAACTTTGATACTCTTTGTCACTTCTTACTGATGTGAAAAAAGTTTATAGTAGCTTTGAAATTGAATAAAGAAATAGCCTGTTATTACTAGAAAATAATTCATTTGTGAGTAATCATTTTAATCACCTAAAAAAGGAAGCTAAAGTTTATTTTCATATTGTTATCACATTGTATTATTTAATTTTATAACAGTACACTAATATTTATTTCTTTTTTGTTTGCATGCTTCGAGGTCTCATTGCGACAAACCGATTGACCGTCATACTGCAACCCTCTTTAAAAACAAACGCGACCCCCAGTTTAGAAACAATGCCCTGAAGCAAGGAAAGTATTTGCTTCGAGTGCATCCAAAAGTTCATCCATCTAAGTCAAGAATACTCCGAACAACATTGAAGTTCTTGAAAGCAATCTGTTCTTCTTCGCTTCTTTAGTAAAATATCTAAAGAAGGTTTCCAGTATAATTCCGGAAAGGATTCGATAATTTACAAATTATTAGGTAGATTTCCATAAAAAATATTGTATAAACTCACGGTGATGCAAAAATCTTCGATCAAACATATTCATAATTTTTGCTCGTAAAAGTGAACCTTTTTCCATAAAATCATCTTTATGATATGTATCTAAGAGATCCAAATTCTTTTTATGGACTTTCATCTAAAAAGGTTATCTAGTTTTATGGTTTCCTACAGTCAATACATTTTCGATTCAAGATGGAAAGTCTATTAACCTAATATTCTGAAAGCTCTCATCTTCTCAGAAATTCAATTTTCATGCAAAATTAAATTTACCTTCCATTTCCACGCCCTGACTAATATTCTCATGGATAATTTGCAGTAGAGCATCAATGGTCTCATTGGGATTAATATTGAGCTAGAAATTGGTGATATTGAAACCTTAAATCATATTACGTGCGAGATAGTTAATTAGCTTGAAAATAAGAACTGATCTAAGAATTCGAGTTATTTAAAATGTAAATATATTTATTCCAAATTTATATGGAATCACTCGGTATTTCACTTTATTGATTGTTTTTACCATGGATCTTTGACTACTTGTGAAGAATGAAGTTTTTTGTTGTAAAAAAACTGAATAGTATGATAAGAAATGTTGAATTATCACTACATGTGATATTGTAATCAGCCGTCACTCAGATGTGGAACTGTGGATTTCAAAATTTAAAAAAGCCTATAATCATAATTGAAAATGCCTTACATTGGATTTTCCGATGTGCAGAGGGGTCGAATAATTGCTCTCGTTGAAGAAGGGGTGACACAGAGGGATATAGCGGCCACAATGGGGGAATCACAGGTGGTGTTTTCGAAAACCTACGCCCGATACGTGGAGCTACAATCTCTGCAAAATAGACCTAAAAGAATTCGTAGCTAGGTCACTTCCGAAGGAAAAGACCGCTTTTTGTGTCAAATTGCAAGGAGAGACCCTAGTGCGTCGCACCCCATACTCCAAAGGCAAATTCTGGAAGCAACAGGCATCAGTGTATCAGTCGAAACGATACGCCAAAGACTTAAGAGTTTCAGAGCTAACCAGATAACAAAAAATTAACAGACTTAATTGGTGTATCGAGCACCAAAATTGGAATATTGAGAATTGGCGAAATGTTCCCTTTTTTGGATGAAACCAGAAATGGTGTTCGATCAGATGACCGCCGGATTCTTGTTTTAAGGGGTTGTGGAAGACAAGCTAGACTCCGAGCAGCAAGACAAATTCGGAAATACAAAGGGGTCAGTGTAATGTTTCGGGGCGGCATTATGCTTGGAGGCAAAACAGATTCGATTTTGTTTCCTGCGAGTGTAACGGCTGGAAATTACGTGGACCTAGTGCTGGAGCCCATAGTGAGACTCTGGCGAGGTGCCCACGTTGAGACTTCTACTTTTATGCAAGATAATGCTCCTCCGCATACCAGCAATCTCACGCGACATTATTATTAAAACAGAGGGAATCGCTTGCTCTCCAGATCTAAATCCTATTGAACATAATCTCAAAAGAAAAATTATATCGCGTCAGGATAATCCAAGAACTTCACAACAGTTCATCCAAGCCGCCATAGAAGAGTGGCAGAATATCACCCCAGAGGATGTCGAAAACCTAATCCAAAGCATGCCTAGACGGAATCAGGCTTGTATCAAGGCAAGAGGAGGTAACAATTTTTAATGAGGTCGAGGAAAAAGCCTACTCCTGAGAAAACAATTTTCATTTTCATTTGTTTCTTTCTTGAAATTAACCTTAAGTTATTTCTTATTCTTCATTGATCTACGGATTATTTTTGTCTCAAGAGTTCATATATATATATATATATATATATATATATATATATATATATATATATATATATATATATATATATATATATATATATATATATATATATATATATATATATATATATATATATATTCACGACAATCTTCGCGAGGAGTACATATGTAAACTTGAGACAAAAAGAATTATTCAAAAATCCGTCGATCAATGAATAATCCTTCCTGACAAGAACTAGTTCCCAAATCTGCCGCCATGCCCACAGCCCCCAAGAGCCACCAAACTAGCAGGATGTCGAGAAACGAAGCAGCAGACTGCAGTTTCGCCCTTATTAGGTGCTCATCAATGTCGCATCTTAAAAAGCTTCATCGGGGTACCCTATCGATTTTAGAAAGGACGCATCGGGTACATATGTACAAGAGTCGCCCTCTATGGACCGAGACGGCGAACCCGATTTTTTTGTTCGTATCTTTCTCGGAGTACGGTAGCGCGGTAGCGGGTTCGCCGTGTCGGTCTATAGAGGGCGACCTTTCTGGAATCGATAGGGTACACCGATGTAGCTTTTTAGGATGCTGGCAAGCGATATGCGACACTGATGAGCTCTTAATAAGGGCGAAACTGCAGTCTGCCGCTTTGTGTCTCGGCATCCTGCGTAGTTGCACTCTGGTGGCTCTTGGGGGCTGTGGTCATGGCGGGCAGATTTGGGAACTAGATCTTGTCAGGAAGGATTATTCATTGATCGACGGATTTTTGAATAATTCTTTTTGTCTCAAGTTTACATATGTAGACTCCTCGCAAAGTTTGTCGTGGAAGATATAAATCAGAGAATTTTGGATCTAATTATAATACCAGGAAAAACTCATATGGCATGAAAGATTAGAATGTATTCGGCGTGATTTGGAAAAATTGACACAATATTCGAAAGGTAATCGATCAAGAAAACTAATGGCACAAATTAAAAAATATTCCTCATGAATAAAACCCAAAAACTTAATGAGATAAATAATAAAGAACTAATTGAATATATTGATAAGTTGAACCAAAAACTTTTAGTATACTCCATTAGACTACGTGAATATAAAATCAATTCAGATAGAAAATTCCAAAATAAGCTATTCAAAAATAATGAAAAATGTTTTTAAACTTACTTCAGGTTCAAATGAAAATATTTCTGGAAATGGAGCTCGTAAAATTGAAACCGTGCAAAAACCAGGGTCAGTAACTGAAAGATAGGGAAGACTATTTCCCTGAGGTTATTCAAGTTTCAGTGAGGTACAATGGAACAGATCCATGCTGATTAATGACAGTCATCATCAAGTACCATCCTCATCTCGAATTTCAACCCCTGTAGCAGGGGTGAGAATGCTTGAAAATTTGGAAGAGGGTAGATGGGTCGAATGATAACTCGAAAGAAAGGTTTTATCTTTGTCTGCATTCTCGTGAAAGAATTTTCATTTTTGATTGAAAACTGTGGAAGATACAGAGTGAGCCACTGAAAAACTTGATGATGACTGCCATTGATCAGCATGGATCTGTTCCATTTTACCTCTCTGAAACTTGAATAGTCTCAAGGAAATAGTCTTCCCAATCTTTGTTGCTCGCCCTGTATCTTTCACAGTTTTCAATTTAAAATAGAAATTCGTTCAAGGCAATGCAGAAAAAGATACCACCTTTCTTTTGAGCCATCACTCGACCCATCTCCCTATTCAAAATGTTCAAAGATTGCAACCCCCGCATAGGGGTTGATATTTCAGGCACGTTTTGTACCCCAAAAGATTTCCTCCTTGAAACAAGAATTGATCTGCTTTTGCGTTTTGATCAGAAATGAATATCTTGGTAGATATAGCCTCTGTTCAGTAAAAGCACCCTGTATATGAAATAAATAAATAAATTCTGAAGAACATTTCTACATTTCGATCATTTTCTATAGCGGTTAATTAAGATATCGAAGACGAAAGAAAATCGAAAACTAATGCGTAGTTAGAGAAATATAGGTTTTCGAAAATTGGTAAAAAAAAAATCGAATTTAATAGTTGTTGCCAAACAACTGCAGATATGTGAATGAAATTTTGTAGGCGTTAACTGCCGTCCAGGAAGTATGTTTTGCAATGAAAAGATTATTTCTAATTTTACCAGTGTTGCCGTTCTAACACGTTACTGTACTGGATATTTTTGGGGAAAAAATCGTACGCCACTGTTTTTTCACTGAATAGAAATCAGCGTTGGATTTTGATTTTCTTGAACGCTTCAGAATTTGCTAGTGAAAATTCAAAATGAAATGAATTAAGATTTCAAAGAAATTGCTCCAAATGTAGTTCAACCAATACGATACACTTGCAACAGCGCCTAATTAATGAATTTATTGCATCAGATATTTAATTCTGATTTTGATTCGTAAAATTGTAACTTGCTGTATCCTTAAAACTAAGTCGGCTCTTGTACGAACTGGAGTAGTGTAGAGATTTCTTTTATATTTATTTTTTGATATTTCCTTAGACAAGATCTGGATTGGCAAATCCACTAGTCCAATGTCATTAATCACGTCACGATGAATATCATTTCTCCCTAGGCGACCAATTCAATGTTACGGATAATTAGTATTTAACCATTCCATTATAGCTACTCCAAAGTGCGGGGGGTTACAATCATTTGTATACAACTTTCACATCTTAAATCAATAGGTAAATCTTCGATATAGTCCTGAAAGTTATTCGTAAGAAATAATTTTGAGGTTAATCTTGCAGGTAGACAATCTTGACCACATACAATGCTACCAGAAACTCTCAACCAAATATCCACTAAAAATTCATTTCGACATGATCTTGTCGAAGATTTACGTGTACCCATACATAGATATTATACCACGTTACATCACGTCAAGGGAAAAAGAATGGATCAGTCCAAAGAATTTTACGCAGAAAGTTATGGTTTTCTTCTGTCGAATTTAAAAGCCACGAAATCTAATTTTTTTAGCATCTCCACGGTGTAAATCTATAACGGGCTGTAGGTGATATGAATGCATGTGGTCGTTTTGTAATGTTTGAGACTTAGGTATTTGTAATTGTTGAGCTTGTAGCGCCTTTTTTAATAAAAAGATACACCTTGCGATCGGACTACCAGGTTTTCGTTGAAGAGCTGGGCCATGAGACGTTGTGATGATGTATGAGTAATTATCGAAGGGCGCCACCTACTTTATCGATAAAGTAACCTAACCTAATTTTAAGTAGGAACGAAGAATGCTTAATTTTCTATTAATGCATCATCAGACAATGACATCAATGTACCAACGAGTAGTGTTAGAGGCTTTCTCCTCGGAAAAATCCAGTGTACGGACCTTAATCAAATAAAACTGCATGTTACTCATTCATAGTTTTCTTTGTGTGAAGTGATGAACGATCGAATAGAATACTGCTCTGAATATAAATATGATAAAATTGTCAGCTAATTATATTACGATTTATATTACAAGATTTGAATATGAAATGAGATTCTGAGCAGTATAAACTAAAGAAAACCTCAAACTCATGAATTTTTTTTCAGACCCAAAATCTCAATATTTTTGTGAAGATTCCTAGAATAACACCTCTTGTAGAAATAATAATCGGTAGAATATATATATATATATATATATATATATATATATATATATATATATATATACAAAATGAACTAAGTTGATTCTTTCTTCCGGTTTCTCGTCCGTTGATCCTGGTATTGACCGTTTGTTGGTTGTCGTTACCGACGTTTTGGCCCGATCGCACCAGCCATTTTCAAGTCTGTAGCGTAGCTTTTCTTTTTTTTTTTAGACAAAGAGGAGGAAAATCTTCGAAAAGATGCACCCCGGAAACGGGACCAATGTCGGATTTTTACCGACTACTAAAAACCTCCTTTTGGGGTTCCAGCCCGAAGGCTATAGTCCCCATATAGAAAAAAAATTGGCGGAAGAAAAAGGTAAACTCGGATAGGATGTCCGAGGGAAAGGCTCGTGGAGTCCGGAGTTTTTCTGGGCGGATGCCCGACTCGGCTAGGCGAATGCCCTAACACATCCAGGTTCGCATCTAATTTTCAATTATAGCACTGAAAAGTGCAAATTTCCTCAATTGGCGGTGTGGTCCACTTCATTCAGCCGACGCCAGCGGTGGTACACAGGCAGACGCAAAAGTGGCCGCGACGGTAACCTGTGCCAAAGTCCTCTCAAGTCTTGCTGAACTGGGAGTTCAAGCCATGCTGAATAGGAATCCGCTGACGCTGGTGGACGGTCTTCTCAGGAAGGCTTCAACGAAGAGTGCATCTGCAGCGCATAAAATGGACCTGCGCGGGTACAGATGCCTAGGTCCCGCCTCGTGATGATCTCCGCAGTCGGGTACCCGCTGGAGCTCCTGGGACGACTTCTCTGGACGGCTGCTCGCTGCTGAATCCCCGTAGCGTAGCTCTGTTGCGTGGTAGCTTTATACTTCCGCGATCTCAAGTTGTATTGTGGCGCACTTCCATTGGTCGGCTGTTTGACTCGCAGACTGCGTGTATTAGAGGCTGCTCTTACTGTTTTCTTGTTCGTGTCGTCCTGGTTCTGTGTTCCCGGTGGCGTATGTTTCAATACTGTCTTCCAAGTCGCTGGTGAATTTATGGCGTCATCCCGTTTGTTCATAGTTGTGTGTTTTTCTATCCCGATGGCTTCTCTTATTTTCCTCTTTCGTAGTTGTTTTATGTTGGCTACCTGTTTTGTGTTACCGTAGTCGAGTTTGTGACCAGTTGAGCTCGAGTGTTGGAAGATTGCTGATGAAGGTGCTTGTCGTTTTTCTGAATTCTTATGTTCTTGTATCCTCGTTATGGCGTTTTTCGTTTTTGATGGCTCTTCGTCATGCTCTCCTGTAATGTCCATTTTTTGAAGAATGTCTGTTAGTCGTTCTAGTTCTTCGTGGATGTTGTTTGGGGAATATAGAGTTTTTGACCGATGAACGAGTGTTCATCGGGAAGTTAATCGTTGGATTTCAGTTCGACAGTGAATTTTATCTTGTTGTGTTGTTGGTTCATATGATGTACGAATTCGTTGAGTTTTTCTTGTCCGTGTTGCCAAATTATGAATATGTCATCGACGTTTCTCAGTCAGATCTTCAGTGGGAGTTTTAAGTTTCTTAGTGCTTTTCTTTTCAGGCTTGTCATGAATATATTCGCTATTGCTGGTGATATTGAAGACCACATAGGTGCTCCATCCATTTGTCTGTAATATTCTTTTTTGTAACTGAAGTACGTGTTTTTCAAGCAGTGTTCCGTTAGATGTATTATCTATGATGGGAAGTCGTAGTCCAAAGTGTCTTCGACAAAGATGTTGGGGAATAGGGATACCACGTCTAAGCTAGCTAAAATGTCATCTTAGTCGATAGAGATATTTTGCAGCTTCTCTACGAAGTGGGCTGAATTGCTCATGTAGAACTCGGCTTTTCTAACTGTAGATTGTAAGTAGTTGGCCAAGAATTTTCCCAGCTTCTGGAGTGGTGCATCGATGGAGCTTACTATAGGTCGGAGAGGTGTGTTCGGTTTGTGGATTTTCGGTGGTCTATAAATCTTTGGACAGCGAGATGATTTTTCTCTTGGAATCAACTGGTTCTTCAAGTCATTTTCTAGCGGAGTAGCAGAGATTTTAGCTATCGTGGTCTTCTCCAGGTATGTGGATGGGTCATGTTTGGTCTTCTTGTAAATGGAATCTGCTAATATGTCCGTCCGTTTGATTCATAATCGTGTTTGTTAATGACCACTGTTGCGTTCCCCCTTTGTCCGCATGAAGAATTAGGATCTCCTCATTTTCTTCAATGTTTTTAATGCGTTCAGCTCTTTCTTGGTGCAGTTGGTTATATATATATATATATATATATATATATATATATATATATATATATATATATATATATATATATATATATATATATATATATATATATATATATATATATATATATATATATACTTGAATTAAAAGTAACCCTGTGACTGTGATTTTAATTAATCATGCTAATCATGCAATTATCGGAGATAAATTAACTACTTTCTCTCTTAAGGTATGATACCGAAACTGAGAATGTGTAAAAAACTAGGTAATGCACTTAAAATCAACAGACACGGCAATTTACTATAAATTTCAACAAGACAATGTAATAAATGTAAGTTTCAAAAGAAGATGAAAGGTGGTTTCTATTTTGAAAATCTTTCTTAGAGCCAAAAATTAAATTCATAACAGTTATGATATGATGAAGAGAATAGGTTAGTTACTACGCTTACGTTTCTGTACACCGATGTATTGAATTCACAGTTTTAAAATCATACCCTATTAAGTTTCCCTCAAGTTAAGATCTACACTTATAAACTAGAAGGTCATACCTTCTTCAAGTTGCTTACAATAAGACTTCATTCATTTTTCTGAGTAGTTGTTTCTCTAGATGTAGGTTGTGACTTAATCAGCGTAAGATGCATCCAACATTTCATTAAAACAGGGAAAACCAGCGTAACTCCAAATTCTTCCTCTAACCATAACAATGACCTATCGAATGGCACAGACGGTCGACTTGACAGGCGCTTCCAACTGACAGATGACAGGATCTCGTTTCAAAAATTTTCAAACAGACTTCTTCATCTCACCAAATAAGTTTAACCAAAACTTTGCCACAAAATCTCGTACCAAAATGTTCCAAAATGTGTGTACAATAAATCCATATGAAAACGGCTAAAAAAGTCACGAAACAATGAAGAAATGAAAGGTGAATAAAAGTCTCGACGAAAATATACCCTAGAAATATACAATCAATGTAGTACTATGTACTATCTGCGTGAACGCGTACTCGCCATAGAAATAACAAACAGGTACACTAGTTGAAAGAATTTTGAATTTGGACTCCTCAGATCTATCTTTCAACTCGGCCTTTACATCTACTATGTCTATAGAAAAAGTTTTTTTTAGAGTGGTGGGAAAGGCACGAAGCTGTATTTTAAAATTTGTGAATATGGCAAGAGATTTTTCGGCCACTCCTGCAAGTTCGGCTTCTATAGATAGACAGTTCTCAAGAACTATGTTAAATATTAACCAGACTCGAAACAGATTGAGTCAGAAATCAGGTGGGACATTGGTGTTTCTCAACTCTTGGTTCAAAAACTATCTGGTGAAGTGGGAATGTAGTTTCTTATTCTTTTTGAATTAAGTTTCCTAATTGGTAATTCTTTTATTTTCCCAGAAGTTTATATCAGTTGTTTTCATTTTGTTCTATTTGAAAATACACATTTCCTTCAACTTTATGAATGCTTTTCAAATATTAACCTTGATTTTGATTTGAGTATTTTGCGATCATCGTATTGAAAATGAAAGGAAGATCAATATTTTATTGCAATTGTGTTCTTATTCAAACGTTTAATTTTTGCGTTCCAAGAAGCTTGAATTGTCAAGCTTCTTTGAAGAAAAAGCTCTCAGTTCTGGAAGCTTCGGTTACAAAATGGTATTGATGTAGGTAGAGATCGCTTTGAACATAAATAAACCAATTTTCAGCATTCTTAGTGGTAAAGGCTCCTTCATTTCATAAATTTTGGAGAGACATTGAAGGTTTTTCTGTTGCAGTATAAAAGAGCGAATCCCATTAAATGACGCTTTTGGAATGAAAATATCAAGTTTCCATTTATAACATCTACGTGACATGTAAAAAAATTGCTCTTTTCTCATCTTAGTATGTGAAGAAGTAAATGGAAAGTATAAAATTTCAATTTAGTTCTTGTCACTTCACTTGATATATCTTTTTCAGACAAATTCACTATTTTCGTCTACCGCTTTTTCAACCAATATTTCATCCTTTCAGTTTTCGAAATGAATAGTTTCGTCACAAGAAGTCCTATGATGTAATATATAATACGGTGGCCGTAAAGTGCTTTCTCATTGTCAGAAAAATCTCGAAGGTATTCATCCCTGGTAGAGCCACATCTATTTTCTCTTCACGTTTAACGTTGCCTGGCCTGCTCAGATAAAAATGTAATATAAGTTGGAAAATGTCAAGCAAAGATGGGAATTTTATTAGACGTGGTCCAAAGTGTTGGGGTCACTTTGAAGTATTCTCACGGCAGAGAAATAAAACAGCATAATCTCATCGTTTTTTGGTCTTGGTGTTATTTCAACACGCTGAAAGTGTATAACTGGAATTTTGAAATGACATTTATGTTGGCACTTTGATTTGTAATAATCAAATTCATCAATTTTTTCTTTGACTGATATTCTTGATAGATTCATTTTGGATCAATTCATCCTAATAAAAGAAGAATGAATCACTTATGTCTAATTTCTACAATGTTTATTTTCAATACGCAACCGGTTTCGACAGTCATTTTCAAATTATGAGAAATAATGTGCTAACTATATCGATTTTAAATGTTGAGTAGTGGAGAGTGATTCAATTCTAGTTGATTATAGAGAGTGGTGAATTTTGGGTTTTTACAAAGTTTGTTAATTTCAAAACTTTCCACTAGATTAATTGTCATGCCTTTATTGCATGTGTGGAAAGTAATTATGTGGTTAGTAGATTTGTTTTTTGTTTGTTTGTTTTTCCTTTAACGTGTTCTATTTCTGCCTTTCGGCTGAGGACACGCCGGGGAAGTCTGTCACCTCACTAACCCGGGAATTTGGCCGAACCCCTCTCGTGTCGAGGGAAGGGATCTTTAATGTCCAACACATCTCTGTTAGACAGGACCGACATCTTTACATCTCCTCCGAAAGATGGACACTCAAGCGAATTCCAGAAGATCGCACCGACTTTGTGGGGATTGAACCCAGGTAACTCTGCGTATGATACGAGTATCATATCCCACATGCCACCGAGCAGCGTTAGTAGATTTATTATGTTTTAAAACTGCATACTTGTTATTTGAGGCGAGATTACTTTGAATATAGATCCTAAATTTCGACCTGTCTGTCTTGCGTGAGCTGTTGGGTATTCAATGCATTCAATCCTTTTTATACCAGGCTGTTTGGCATTGCATCGTAATTTGCTTATGTTGCCACCATTTGAGAAGGAGGCTGTCAAATTAAATTTGGAAAGAGATTGCTGATGTTATTTTTGAGAGAGTTTATGCAGACTTGCGTATTTATTTTCTGGTTTTTCTCTAACAGAATATAGTAATCAAGAAATTTGTTTTTTGTTCTTTGCAGTTAATATTACTGCTTATGTATAAGACTGAAAGATCAAGATATTGCAGTCATCGAAGAGTGACGCCTCCGCGGATACCGAGTCATAACCCTCACCTGGGTTGAGATTGAGGTGCAATATTTAAGCTTCGACAACAAGAAAAGTAACACAGGGCGGCAGGGAGTTGCGGGCTCGCTCCTTTGGAACCGTCTGGATGTAGAGCCTGTAGGAGGATTGTGCGGAGCAAACAGCGCACCCCTCCGAGATGAAACTGTAAGGCTCGACTCTGCCCCTCAGAATGAGGAAGGTTCTCGTAGCTTGGCCGAAATTATGGTTCGGCCCGCTGCCGCTCCACGGCAACATAGGCGCGCACGGTGGAGTAACGATGAAAACGTTTTGATTATGCGTGCGCATTAAATAGCGATGAGTATGGTTAATGATTCGTATAAGACGTACAGACAACTGAAATTTGGAATGATACCCCACCGGCAGTCGAACGCGCAACACCTCACAAACAGAGTGCGATGGATACAGGAGAACCAGAAACTATCTAGAGCCGAGTTAGATATCATAAAAAATAGTTACCGGCCTACAATAAGAACATCACCTAAGTCGACTGAAAGGACAATGGATGAAGTGACTGATTCACATGAAGATAAAGAAACCTGTAAAATAAAACAAATGCTAGAAAAGAATATATTCAAGTACAGGCAACTGAACCCAGTTAATCGACCAAAAATATCTAGGCTCAGGTATACCAAAGAACTGCTTCGAGATGTGGAAATCGTCAATAAAAGTATAGCGACATTGCCACTGGAGAACGCATCTTTGGACAGTGTCGGCGACATGGTGTATGCTGGTGCCATCACGGTGTATGTACTCCAGGAATGGAAACTGCGTCTACACAACCACGAAAAGATCAAACTGATCCCCTCTGGAAAAAGCGATTGGAAAACAAGATCATAACTGCTAGAAAGAATATTTGTTTGATGCATACTTACCTGCACACAGATACCCCTTCAAAAATTAATCAGGTCAGTCAAGAATGTTTTTTGAAAAAGCACACCAGCTCCAAGAGGTCACAGTTACCTGCGACAACCTAAACAAAAAGTCAAAGCGTTAGGCAACCGATTGCATCCATACAATGAAAGGACTAAGCGGCACAGATATAAGCCTTAAAACATCCTATGAACACATGGAGAACCTCACTAAAGATACGAGCTAGTAGGAGGGAAACATGATATCAGAAATTAGAATCAAGTATGGAATATTTCAGGGAGATACCCTGAGCCCCCTGTGGTTCTGTTTGGCACTCAACCCCCTAAGCACATTACTCAACGGAACCAATAACAGCTATATTATCACCAAGGATACAAATACCCAAATCAGTCACCAGCTCTATATGGATGATCTGAAGCTATATACCAGTAATGCCAACAAGTTGAGGGCACAACTAGAAAATGTGTCAGCTTTCAGGGACGCAGTTTATATGGAGCTTGGTACTGTGCGCTGTGGTGAACATCAGAAGCGGAAAATAGTGGATGAGGATGAGAGCTCTACCTTGATGAACAACACTATCATCCCTATACTACCTTAAGAGCAAGCCTATAAATACCTTGGAGTCCATCAAGCCCTCGATATCAGAGCTGATGAGATGAAATCCATTTTCAGAGAGAAACTATACAGCAGAATAAATAGAGTTATTAATCTAAACTCAACTCGAGAGCGTTTTTCCAGGCGATTGACGCGTGGGCCAACCCGAGCATCGCGTACTCGTTTGGTATACTGAAGTGGACATATACAGATCTCAGGGCCATGGACACAAAAATTAGAACGCTTGTCACAACGCATGGAATACATCATCCGCACTCGTCAGTATGTAATCTACTTAAAGCGAAACCAGGAATGACGAGCTTTGTTATCTTTGGAAACGGTCCATAAGAAAAATGTCGACAACCTTAGGTCATATTTTGCTACTAAAAACTTACCTTTTTACCGAGCAGTGCTCGATGCGGACGATAAGCTTTCTGCGCTAACCAATCCTGCGTATCAGATCGACGCAAGTACACTCCCACAGTTGATTGAAGACTGACCACCTGGAAAATAAGGATGTCAATAAACAGAAGTTTCCTACTGACCTCGAAGCGGGGTATCTGTTTCCCGAGACTGAGGGGAGACTTCTGGCAATCCAGGACCAGGTGGTACCCACTAGAATGTACCTGAAGCATATCACTGGACCGAACTTTCCAACTGACTAGTGCCGCAAGTGTAGAAGGAATCAAGAATCAATACAACACATTACATCCAGTTGCCACATACTTGCTCCGAACGGTTATCTCGGAAGCCATAATGCCATTGCAAGGGTTCACCACCAAAGTATCGCTTACAGTCTTGGACTGATTAAAACACTTATACCACAATACTTATATCAGCCAAAGCCTGTCCTAGAAAATGAGTTCTATAAAATCTATTGGGACAGAACATTGGTTACAGATAGGCCGGTCGCACATAAAAGACCTGATATTGCGATCTTTGACTATTGCAGCAAGATAACCCCGACATAGCATGGCTCAAACTAAAAGAAAACATATACAAGGGTGCCACAGAGGCCTTGGGAACCCGCACGGTATCACAGAAGGCAAACCTAATAATAAACCCTGGTTCACCACTGAAGTCAAAAACATTACAAAGGAAAAAAAAAACAAATATATCTAGAATATAAGAACCATCCGACACCAGAGAACTGAAATAGATACATAGAAATAAGAAATAGGGTGAATAACAGAGTTCGGGAAATTAAAGAAGAATACTGGCAGAGATTTAGTGCTGAAATGGAAGCGGATATATACGGAGCGCAAAAACGATTTTGGAAATTATTAAGGGGAATGAAAAGGACACCAATGAAACTATACAACTGAAAACAATCACAAACGAAACATGGGAAAAATACTTCAAAAATCTTTACACCGAATCAGAATATGAAGAAGAACCCCCAGAAGAAGACTCAGAAAACGACATTATAAATGAACCGGTAACAATCACGAAAGAGCAAGTAGCTATGGCAATAAGTGAACTTAAAAATAGGAAAGCTCCAAATGAAGATAAGATAACAAATGAGATGATCAAATATGGCGGAGAAGCCATGAGAGAAGAGTATACAAAACTGTTTTACATCATAATTCAACACGGAAAAATACCAGAAGAATGGAAAGGAAGTGTAACAGTGCCTATCTTTAAGAGAGGAGACAAAACAAATCCTGCCAACTATCGCGGAATAACCTTATTAAGCACCTCTTTGAAACTGCTTGCAAAGATTCTTGCCGATGACATAACGTCAACAATGCCAATCAGCGAAGAGCAACAAGGCTTTCGAAAAAACAAGGAAATTAGTAGAAAAGTCTCTTGAATATAACACTCCAGCATATCTTTGTTTCATAGACTTAACGAAGGCCTTCGACAGAGTCCAACTGAAGGATGTAATCAAGATACTGGAAAACAAAGAGGTACCCAAAAAATATATAAGACTCATAAAAGATCTGAACACTAATACAACAACGCAAATACGAACAAACCACACCCTAACGCAGCATTTCGGAACAACGTCGGGCATCCGCCAAGGTGATAGTCTTAGCCCTCTACTATTTAATACTGTTATGGACCAACTTATAGAGACCGTTAAGAACTTGGGACTAGGATACCGCATGGGAACCTACAAAATTAACATCTTATGCTATGCCGATGACGCCGTACTCATTGCAGAATCAGAAGACGACCTACAAAGAATGTTATACGCCTTTAGCAAACGCGCAAAAAATTTCAATATGGAAATCTCAACAAGTAAGACAAAATGCATGACCATAGCTAAGGAACTTCTGCGCTGCAAGTTAACAATAGACAACGCCACTATAGACCAAGTCATGTCATTCGAATACTTAGGGTGCAAAATAACAAGCACAGGATACCTTGAAGATGAAGTGAGGAGACAAAGCAGCTGATGTATCGGGACATCTTAAACAACCAATTTGGAGAAATAAACACCTCAGTATACCATGCAAATCCAGAATCTACAAAACATGTGTGCGACCAATTATGACATACGGGGCAGAAACAAGAGCGGAAACGTCGGTAACAAAGAGGATACTAAGAACAACAGAAATGAAAACGCTAAGATCTATAACCGGTTACACATTGAATGACAGACAAAGAAATACCGACATAAGGGAAAAATGTGAAACAGACGATATTGTAAGATGGGTAAGAGAAAGAAGAAGAGAATGGAACCAGCATGTAAACAGAATGACCACAGATAGAATAGCCAAAATCGTATATAACAAAATACCACACGGAAGAAGACCCGTTGGACGACCGCCAAAAGGATGGTGGGACAGTTGGCAATCAACTTCACAAGAACTGCTGCAGGGAAACCGGAACTGAACAGGCGCTACGCCTTCAACACGGTGAAGAAGAAGAAGAAGATGTTACTCTAGAAAATTTATTGAATTTATTGTTGTGTTTAATTTCAGCAGTGAATGTTTTTTTATGTGGCAAATGTAAAAACAGGTCAACTTGTACTGAAAACCCACAAGAATATAATCAACGTAGTTGTACCAAAAAATATTATGTTTTTGTGCTAACTTATTATACATTATAGATTTCCTAGAAATATTTGCCAATAAGCATAATAATAATGTGCTGAGTGGGGATCCCATAGTGAGTATTAAGTTTTGTTTGAAAAATTTTGATTGAAATTGGAAATAATTTAGTTGCAAACTGGTCTTTCAAAGATTACAAAGTGTTACTATGCTTGAAGATTTCTTTCATTAGAGGCGGACATTCATTTTTGGAATGTTGGATACATATTTTAATATCAAAAAAGACAAATTTGAAATCGAAATTGTAAAGTGTGGAAAATTTATCTATGATGACTACACAATTAGAAATGGTGTATAGCGAATGAAAGTTGGTGAGTTCCTGGATTTAGTAGTTTTAAAAACGAGCTAATTTACCTGCAGGTTTGTTTATGTAGGACACAACTGGCCTAGTGGAGTTTTCCTCTTTGTTTAGTTTGTTTAAACCATATATTTATGGAGCTTGAGGTTTACGTGGAATAAGTTTCTTTTTGTCCCATTCTGAATGTGCTAGATAATTCGATCGTTCCAATTCTCTTTTGAATTTTTTAATGAATTGTTTTGTGGGTTCTCTTGAGATTTCTGTTAAGTCCAAAGTATCGATGATGTATTTTCCATTTCTTCTTGTACTTGTTTTTCATGAGGCAAACTATAGTGTTTTCTTCATCAGGTTTCGTAACAATAAGATCTTCATTCATATATTTTATAGTTTCAGTGTGATTCTGTTCAGTTGGATTTTTTAATGGTTTCAATGATTTTATAGAGAACTGGATTCTTCATAGTGTTTTTGTTTCGTTGCATGATTAGTTCAGCTTGAACTCAAATTAATTCCTAACTTTGCCTGGCTTTGTTATTATAAGGGGTGAATTTATGCCCTTTATTCTGCAGGGCGATTCGATCTCTGTTACACTGATTTGTATATTGTATATAATTTGATATATCACTTTTCTGTGTTTGATATCTAGGGTTGACCATTTGAAAGTATTGGTTTCTTGATTTCTAGTGCTGATGTTTTGCTAACTTTCATTTGGATCTTGTATTCTAAATAACCCAATTCGCATTATGTAGAAGGGAAGTAACTCATCGTGAACTGACCTGATGTGTTGTTTCATATTGTTTCTTATCTTGTAGTACCTTTTGATTTCTTTCTTAATCCACAGTAGTTTAATTTTCAGCCTAATTTTGGAGGTGGTTTCATTATTGACACTCAATTTGAATTAAATGTATTTAGAGATCACTTTTCATCCTAAGCACTTTTTGTTGAACCATAGATTTCATGACGCCATTCTATATTGTAATTGTAGTCTCCGAAATAGTAATATTAAACGAAAAGAAGAAATCGTGAACGAGGGGTATTTTCAGGAGCAAAAAGTCAGGTCAACAACAAATGATGTCATATATTCAGTGAAACTGTAAGAATCGTAATTTTTGTGAGCATTATCGGTTAGGTTAGACATATTTTGTTGGTTCATTTTAGCTTCATTCTTTCAATTTATTCGTTGAAGGATATATGAATGTGAAACCTGGAAGATCAGATGAAAATTTTGGAAAAATCTTGGAATTTTGATAGAGCAATGTCTATCGACTGTAATGTTATGTTAGGTTAGTTCTTACACCTTATCCTACCGGGTTCAAACGTCAGCCGTTTAAATAATTTAGCATCAATCACAGAATATAACAACTTACTTAAAGGTAAATATTTATTCCTTTCTCTGTACTCAGCTATTCTGTCTGATCTGACAATTAAATAAATTATATGTTCCAACAATATTGTCCTGCAAACATGTCATCAAATATTCCTCTGATATTTATACTCGACGAAGAATAACGAGCTCGCACAGGAGAGCTTTTCGCGTCAGAACTGTTTAGTCCTGTAGGGAATTTCGGGAACACATATTTCAACATCACATTCGAGCCGGGATAAGCTGGATTTGATTCATCTACATATTTACGTGACGCAGCCACCACTTGAACACAATGGAAATTTATTCATTCGAGAGACTGTCGCACCATTCCAAGACAAGGAAAGTAGCAATAAATTAGATTTCGAATTCGGAAACACGTCCTCCCTGTAAAACTGTATGAAAAGATAATGGGAAGATAAATTAGAGCGTGTTTTAGGAGAATAAAGATCTATCCTGTATTAAATGATCTTTCTTTCTTACTTAATACACTTCGAAGATATCTTTCTACCATTTATACTATTGAGTTATCAGTGAAGGCATTGCATTTGAATTTGAAGAGGAATAAACGGAATCCATCGCGTCATGTTCTGCTTGAAATGGGACTGGAGGACCAATCAATTAGCTAACGGGGGTTTCTAATGAAATCTGGAAGATCGTTGTAGAAACTTCCAGAAATGCTTTCTTTTCATGATCGAAATTGTGAATCTCATAAAACGAAACAGTTTGTCATAATTAGTGACAAGATTATATGCAAAAAGCATATTTCTGCATTTTTTGTATTTCTACATAAAAGTCTGATTATAAACTTATCGTGCATATAATTGTTATTTTGCCCACACTTAGAGATTAACACAGGGTTTTCCTACTATACTTGGAGTCATTACCAGGTATACACCAAGAACCGATTGTCAAGTACCTATCTAGACAAGCATAATGGTACCTCTAGGGGGACAAGTAAGGCAATTAAGGAATTTTCTCTCCATACATTCTTAATTCAATTAATACCTTGAAATCTTTGTTATCATTCTTTCCTTGATTATTATACATATTTTAGAAAATCCGGGTGTCTTAGTGAGCGCCATAGATAATAATAATAATAATCCTTTTTCTTAATACGAGGCGTAACAAATATACTACCTAAGAGCGATGGAACACAAGATCCGTCTCAGTATAGCCAATCACTTGTCTGCCAACGCTCTACAAAATACTCACCTCATGCATATCCAATAGGAATAGGAATGCAGAAGGAAACACCATGGATGCATGGAAAACTTACATCGATTCTGTGATAATGAAACAGGTAAACGGGGAGCATCGGAATGCTCATTCAGCATTTATCGATTATCTGAAGGTACTTGATAGTACCGCCTATTCTTGGCTTGTCGAAGTATTACAGATATACTAAATTCATCCAATCCTCGTAGAATTCTTGAAGACAACAATGACACACTGGCGCGCTGCTCTGCAGGTCAACATGAACAAAAAGTTAATTGAAACCGACTGGATACCCATACGTCGTGGAATTTTTCAAGGAGACTCTTTCAGTCCTCTTTGGTTCTGTTTAGCTATGAAACCATTGTCTTCAATGCTCAATAGAACAGGATACGGATCTAGGATAAAAGCAGATAGGAACTATCACATAATCTCCCAATTGCTATATGTGGATGACATCAAATTATATGATTCGAACAAGAAGCAATTGGATGATCTGCTGAAAACTGTCAGTAAGTTCTCGGCATTCTCGGCAGATGTTCATATGAAACTTGGGATAGAAAAATGTAAGACCCTGAACATCCAAAGAGGGATAGTCACAGAACTGGATGATATTTAAAGGCAGGCTCGAAAGATGCTGACAACAGTCACCATCTAAAATCGTCTGTGATAAGAACATCTCTGAAGCGGAAAGAAGGAGGACGCGGATTGATGGATGTCGTCAACTTACATACCGAACAGATGAAAATTCTCGGAAAATTCTTCTCTGCAAAAGCTCGCACTTCTGTACTCCATAGAATGTAATCGTTTGCTGATAAGGAACCTCTGAGTCTTGCTACCAGAGATGACCTGCTGAATCTACCGTTCTTATCAGATACTGAAAAACAAGAGCAATGGTCAAGAAAGGAATTGCATGGACGACATCACCATGAGATTAATTAACCACACATCGACAAAGAAGCTTCCAACAAATGCTGATGAAACGAGAACTATTCAGCAATGTTGGTGGATGTCGCCATTTCGAATAATAACAACGTGCTGAAAAAGTTCCAGGACGAAAATTCCAAATACAAAGACCTTGCTATTGAGATCAAGCAGATGTGGCACCTCGATAAATAGTCATAATTTCTTCGACTGGGTTAACACCCACAAATTTGTATGATAGCCTTAAAAAATTAGAATTGCATAAGAATACCTATATAGAAATGCAAAAAGCTGTAATTTTCAATACATGTAGGATAGTAGGAAAAGTATATTGTAATCGAGCCCATTGTCTTTGATTGCTGAATCTGGGAAAGGTAAATTATATCGAGCTTACAGCTGAGGTAATGCACAAATCCACGATAATAAATAATGATAAAAGCTCTTTATTTGTGAGCATTTGATCTTGCTAACAGAATAATACTTGAGGCGAAGTCTAGCAGAGCTATTCCTACCTAACATTAATATATAATATAATTATACATTAAAATAAAAAGAACATAGATAAAATACAATTGTTTTCAAGAGAATGCAAAAGCCTTATAAGTTAACCGTGAAAAAGATATAGGAAAAAAAAAGAAATGAAAACAAAGACCATCCCAGAACAATAAAGCAAAACCGAGCAAAATCATTCAAATGATTCCAATGAATGTTCAAGCTCCAAAAATGTACGGATTGATTAAACTACATAAGCAAAAAAAATCTGCAAGACCTGTAGTGTCATATATAAACACACCATCAGGTAAATTAACAAAACTCTTGAATCGAAAATTTCTAGACCTCTCGAATTTTCAAGCACAATACACTATCTCTAACTCTGTAGATCTCATACATAAACTTTCAAATCTTACAATCTCCCAAGATATTAAGTTAGTCTCTTTCGATGTCAAAAATATGTACCCGAACATTCCAACGAATGAGTGTCTTCCCCTTGTTACAGATATCTTATCCGAGTCTAACACACCGCCATATATCATTAATGAATTTCTTCTTCAGCAATCTTCTTCAAATATGCCTCTTCTACAATTTTCAATCTCAAATTAAACACAGATTTCAAACACAAATTCAGGTCTTCCAATGGGTTCACCTCTCAGCCCCTACTAGCTGGCATTTTCATGAATAATTTAGGGAAAAACTCAATATTAAACACAGATTTCGCTGAGAAACACATTACTTTCTGGTACAGATATGTAGATGACATTTTGGTTGGTTTTTTTGGTTCAAACAGACAAATTTAGCTATTTTTAAATTTCCTGAATGAAATACATTGCCGCATCAGATTCACTTTTGAATTCAAAATAATAATTAATTTTCTCGACTTAACCATACAAATTCAAATAACCAACTCACTTATAAAATTTACAGAAAGGAAACATTCACAGACGCATCGATTCCAATGGACTCGTTCAGTCATTTAAGTCACAAACTAGCTGCATATAACTCCATGATTCATTGTCCTTAAAGAAAATTTTCAAACTGAACTTAATATCATCAGAAAAATTCTCAAATACAATCATTAAATACAAATTAAACGAACAACGTATTGCCTATCAATTACTATATAGCATCGTAGAAACCACAGAAAAAGATACACTACTCTCTGATACACTGGCGAACTCTCTAACAAAATCAGTAACTACTCTTCTAAATTGAACAATACTACTTCATTTTCAAGCGGCCCCAACTTAAGCAGATTATTATTCAATGCCAAACAAAAGAACGATAAATTTAAGCAATCAGGAATTTATCAAATCAAATGCAATGCATGTCAGTTAATCATGTCGGACAAACAGGGAGAACTTTTGAAGCTAGATTAAAGGACATATTTCCTCAGATGAAAATTCGCCAATATTTGAACACAAAATCAACTAACCACTCAATGTCATTGAACAATTTTGAAATCCTTCATAAATGTAACAAAGGGAGAGAAATGAATGTGTTGGAAAGTTTGGAGATTAACAAACTATGTAAGAACCCACAATTTACTACCTTCAACAGCCAACTAGAGCATAATGAATCCCCACTGCTCAATATTTAGGATAAATTTCATTCTGTACTTGTACTTGCCTACTCATGTATTATATTGTTATTCACTTGAAAATAACCATAGGGTTGAAACCGGTCGTGATAATTGAATAAATTGTGGAAAAGTGACTAAAGTGTCTCATTTCGTTTTATTTCAAAAATGAATTTCCATAAAATAAATAAATCATCAATACTATCAATAGCAAAATCAATTGTGAAGAAAGAAGAGATACATTTACCAAACCATCAAGCCCAATCTGTTGCAAATGGATTAGGTGTTGTTTCAGGCGAGTACGTATTGAGGTTGTTGAAAGATTTTTCAAACTATTTGAGACCTGATTATAAATAATTATCAATATTCACAGAGTTATATGTTAACGATCTTCTGAAAAAGCCGAATGGAATCTAGGCAGAGAAAGTGTAAGAATATTTCTCAGATTAGTAATGCGCATATCACTCCTAAATATTAATTTCTCACGAAGCTGGCTCGGTGGCGTATGGGATAAGATGCTCGTCTCCTACGCAGAGTTACCTGGGTTCAATCCCCACAAAGTCGGTGCGATTTTTCGGATTCTAGAATCGCTTGAGTGTCCATCTTTCGGAGGTTATGTAAAGCTGTCGGTCCTGTCTAACAGAGATGTGTTGGACATCAAAGATCCCTTCCCTCGACACGAGAGGGGTTCGGCAAAATTCCCGGGTTAGTGAGGTGACAGAATTCCCCGGCGTGTCATTAGCCGAAAGGCAGAAACAGAGCACGTTAAAGGAAAAACAAACAAACAAATTTCTCACGAAGGTACGAAGGTTAACCCAAATATAAAATGCGTTGTACTACTGTAGTAAGGTGTAATTCAAATAACTGATGAATCTTCAGCCATTTCAATTTGTCCAAGCAAGGAAAGACGACCACCAAAGCATAATTCAAAATGGGTAGCAATAATATCTCAACTAGTTTTTTTTTGAATTTGAAACCTAACCTAACCTTGGAAATATAAGCCTGAAAACGATGGCCACAGTAAAAAATTACATCGAGGTTCTTCACAGAGTTCTTCACAGCTATTGATTCCCACGAGATCTCAACAACAAAGTCCGAGTCAATAAGCTTTCTACTAGATTCCGTACTAAACAGTATGAGATCACACTTACTAGTATTTCATTTGAGACCATGCACCTCGACGTTCTCATCTTCAAAAGCACGAGCCCTACACGAATCAATTTCTTGAAAAATATCTGCAGTGTGAAGAAGGAAAAAATTTTAATCCCATCATTATTTACGGGGAATATTCAGGTCACTTTACATATCTCCGAAATTTCCAATACAGAGGAAGTAACTAAAAGATTCCAATCATCTTCCAATATAAAACTTTAGTTCCACAACCTTGAATTCTCGTATCAACAACTGCCGTGAGTGTTTCTCCGCATTTTGTGTACAAGTTTCGCGTGTTGTGGATTGAATCTTTTTAATTATGCCGAAAGTTACGTGCACTGCTGCTAGTTGACGTTCCTGGATCAGACAGTATCCAGAATTACGGTTTGAAAATGAACCAATATTCTGCACTGCATGCAGCAAAATTGTAAGTTTTCCTAAATTAATTTTCGATATATTTCAAAGCTGCTTCCAAGAAAAGTAGGTTTTGATTCATTCTGGACTTTTCTAATTTTAAACTTTCTTTCGTGATTTCGATTTATTTATTCCAATGATCAGCAATTCTAATGAGGCAAAATATCAGATATCATTCGATAACATTTTAATCCTGAATGCTGATCTCGTGAAAAAAAAATTACAAGTTGATCAACACGTTACGACGGGTCTGTATCTCTGCAAAATTAAGCAAATATAGGTTGGGGGCATGAGACAACAATTAGTTGGACAATACTTGAAAGCTGCCTCAAGAAAATTAGACCAGAAAGTTTTCAATGAAGATCTATGTCAAGCCTTAGCTGGGGATATTCCCTTCAATAAATTGGTCAATCAACATTTTAAATCATTTTTGCAAGAACGTTGTAAGTTCAATATTCCAGACGAAAAAAATTTGAGAAAAAGAGACGATTTTACTACATATACTGTAAAAGTAGACAAATTATTCGAAATAATTATTTTTATATTTGTGCCTACGAAACAACCGATTATGCAGGTCGGTATATAACGCACATAATGATAGAAATACCCAGCAAAAGCTCATCGAACTCTTTCTTTTTGATATCCTCAAAAAAACTTGAAAAAACAAATGGCTATTCAAGATTTATATACAGGGTGCTTCAACGAAAACTAAACAGAGGCTATATCTACCAAGATATTCATTTCTGATCAAAAAGCAAAAACAGGTCAATTTTTGTTTCAAAGGGACATCTTTTGGGGTACAAAACTTGCATGAAATATCAACCTCCTAAGCGGGGGTTGCAATCCTTGAACATTTTGAATATGGAAGATGGGTCGAGTGATGACTCAAAAGAAAGGTGGTATCTTTGTCTACATCGCTTTGAACGAATTTCCATTTTAATTGAAAACTGTAAAAGATACAGGAGCAACTGAAAGATAAGGAAGACTATTTCCCCTGAGTAGACTATTCAAGTTTCAGTGAAGTAAAATGGAACAGATTCATTCCAGATCAAAGTCCTCATCAAGTACCATCCTTTGATCTCGAATTTCTACCCTTTGAGCAGTATTAGTGCAAAATGGACCACTTCCAGAAAAAGCTTTGGATCTAGAGGAATAGATGGGTCCATACACCGAAAGAAAGGTGCGATAGTCTTCTATTTTTCAATGGCCCACTCTGTATCTTCTACAGTATCAATCAAATATGAAAATTCTTTCACGGGAATGCAGACAAAGATAATACCTTTCTTTCGAGTTATCACTCGACCCATCTACCCTCTTCCAAATTTTCAAGGGTTGTCACCCCTGCTCCAGGGGTAGAAATTCGAGATGAGGATGGTACTTGATGATGACTGCCATTGATCAGTATGGTTCTGTTCTATTTTACCTCACTGAAACTTGAATAGTCTTAGGGAAATATAGTCTTCCCTATTTTCAGTTGCTCACCCTGTATCTTTCACAGTTTTCAATCAAAAATGAAAATTCGTTCAAGGCAATGTAGACAAAGATACCACATTTCTATTGAGTTATCACTCGACCCATCTTCCTTATGCAAAATGTTCAAGGATTGCAACCCCCGGTTAGGGGGTTGATATTTTAGGCAAGTTTCGTACCCCAAAAAATGTCATTCTTGAAACAAAAATTGACCTGTTTTTGCGTTTTGATCATAAATGAATATCTTGGTAGATAAAGCCTATGTTAAGTTTTCGTTGAAGCACCTGTAACTGTACTGTGACAAAAAGTATCGGGAAATTCTTATTTGAATGGCCCGCGTTGAGTATTTTCAATTATATGAGTTTCTGTTTGTTAGTAAGCCAGTCCTTGATTACTATGCAAACATGATCTGTCAACTAGTTTGTTTACGACAGCTGTTGAAACCAGTCGACCTCAGTAGTACTCTGCGAATTTTACAATGGAAAAAAATATTGAACAAGGAGTTTGTCTCAAATTTTGTTTTTTGAACGAAATTCTCTGTGCTGAATCATTGCGAGAGAGGCTTATAGAGACTCTCTTTTATCGAAAACCCAAGTTCAAGAGTGGTGAAAAGCCTTTGAAGACGGTCGGGGGATCGTCGAAGATTGGCCTCATTCCAGACGACCTTCGACCTCTTCAACCGACTATAACGTCCAAAAAATCAAGGAAACGGTGCTCGAAAATCATGCCAGTGTTAGAGAGATAGCTCATGATCTCAACATCTCTCCTGAAACCGCTCGTTTGATTTTGGTGAACGAATTGTGGGCATGCTGCGCGTCGTCGCTTGGCTCGTTCCGATACAGTTGAATTTTCTTAAAAAACAGTACCGAATGCAGGTAGCTGTAGATATGCTGAATTCTGCCAATTCTGATCCTACGTTCATGGGACGGATTATAAATGGTGACGAGACATGGGTCCATGAATACGACACACTAACGAGTCAAGAATCATCGGAATGGGTGGGAAAAATGAGTCAAAGTCGTTCGAAAATCATGACGATGCTGATGATTTCTTCGATATTCGTGGTGTGATTCATCACATTCTTATTCGCCTGATCTAGCTCCATGTCACTTTTTTCTTTTCTTCAGACTGAAACTGCCGCTCCGGGAAACCAAATTTGATTCCATAAACATCATAAAATAAAATTCGCAAAAGGAGCTGATGGCCATCCCTAAGAGCGCTTTTTAAAAATATTTCGATGATTGGAAAAAACGTTGGCACATGTGTATCGCTTCAAATGGAGCATACTTTGAAGGAAAATCAATTAATATTGACGAAGATCAAGAATTTGCGATTTATTTCAATTTCCTATCAGGAATAATTTGATAAGTGAAGCAAATAGTGGTTTTGAAAACTCCACTGATGATTCAGTTTTATACAGAAAACTCTTAGGGGCGCCGCACCCTTTGATAACTAGATGGGGGACCTGGGTAAAAGCGGAAATATTTCATGCTGGCAATTTTTTGAAAATGAAAGAAGAGATATCCGAAATAAATGACAATTCAGTGGGCATGCTGGATTCACAAAAACTGTTCAGCATCAAGGAGCTACCTCAAAATGTATGTATCACTCCAGCTATCGGAAGCTTGAAAAATAAATCTTTAGATTCACTTTCATCTGTCAAAATTTGCAATATTTTCCTTGAATCCCTTAGACCAGGGGTGCTCAAACTTGAACTGCTGGCGATCTACCTCAACTACTTACGATCGACTCTGAGAGGCTGCAAGTATGTGTGATGCAGGGTTGTCGTACATACACCATACACCCTACCCAATTAGGTAGGGTGTACAGAAGCATATATACTGGGTGATTCACCAGTGGCGCATGCTCTGTAGCTCGTACACTCTTGAAGATTTCAGTTTTGTTCGAACGGTATTGTATTAAGAAAGTAAGAATCTACTTCAGCAGTTTATTTTGCAGTAAACAGGGTGTTCCAATTTTCTATGAAAAAATATTGGGTGGTTTTTTCAGATTGGAAGACCACTTTTTTGTTCAAAATTGAAGAGCGGCCTAACTTCGACTATAATGTATAATGTAATAAGTTTTTTTGGTGAATAGTTTCGTCACAATTTTTTTTTCGGTAGAAATTCATGAAAATAGGTTCTCACATCGTCGCACGCTCCTTCGGTCAGAGAGGATGAATACTTTGTTCTTTCGTTTTCTTATTGCCCAAAAAAATATTGAATATTGTAAATTTAAAAATATCATATCTTGATTTTTTCAAATGTTTCATCCTGTATTTCATTATTTATGTCAACGCATAAGATATTGTGCCATATTTTTGTAGAAGTAACCTTATATTTATCTTCGACCATTTTCGAAATAAAAAAAATAAACCAAAATAAAATCAGAAGGTGCGAAAGAAGAGTTTATTAGTACATATCATTACACTTGATCAGAGAAACGGAGATATTTTAAGGTAGTCGTGTATGAATTACGTAATATATTGGTTTTTGGTGAGATGGTCTACTAGGTGTTGAACCATTTCAATAAGTGTTCGAAATGTTGCCCGTTTCTTGGTAGACACAACTCAATCTTTCTGAGGACAACATTTGTGGATTAACTGACTGAAAGGCGTCGACTATTCTCTGTCTCATATACAACTGAGTTGTAGAAGGAATCTGGTAAACGATTAAATATAACCCCACAAGAAAAAATCTGGACTTGTAAGGTTCGGAGACCTAGCAGGCCATCTAACAGGACCACCACGTCCTATCCATTTGTTTGGAAATACATGATTAAAATGCTCCTTAACCTGATGTCTGTAATGTGCCGGTGCTCCATCCTGTTGAAACCACGAATTTGTCCTTTAAGCTCTGGTACATCGGCAAGTATTATTGGTAGATGATTTCGCAGAAAATCTTAATACATTTCACTATTGAGGTGCCCGTCGAAAAAGTGCGGCCCAATTAGATATCCATCTACTATAGCGGCCCATGTATTCAAGGATCAAGGATGCTGGTAATCTATTTGTCTCATGAGGTGTGGATTTTCGGTGACGTAATAATGAAAGTTGTGCCCATTCTTGTGGAAAGTTGCCTCGTGCGAGAAAAGAACTCTGCTGAACATATTTGAATTTTCCGCTACTTTGTTACTTGCCCAATAGCAAAAATTGATTCGATTTTCATAGTCTTGATTGTTCAGTTCCTGGTGCAGCTGTACATGATATGCATGAAATTTATTCACTTTCAAAATTCTCTGGACGGAAGTTTGACTTATATCTGTTAACTGAGAAATCTCTCTTAGGGTTTTATATGGGTCCTCTATCACTGTCAACAAAACAGCTGTAGCAGTTTTTGGTTTTTCATGTTTTTTGTAAGCGATATTGCCGTTTCGGTAAATCTAAAGAAGTTTTTCGAAGCATCTTTTATCAGGATGCCTTTTATCAGGAAAACTTTGTGCATAAACTCTACTTGCCAACAATGAATTTCTATCACACTAACCCAGAATAAAAATCATATCAACCATTTCTCCTTTGGAGAACTTCATGGCAGTCAATTGAGAAAATTGGGTTCAAACCTCACTTTAACAATGTTTAATAAGGAAACACCGATAAGTTCACCATGTAAAATGCAGAATATGATATGTCCGGACACCTGAGAAGGTACAGTTTAGGTTTCATTTTTTACTACTTGAAGTTCACCATGAAAAATGCAGAATATGATATTTCCGGACAAGTGAAGAACTAAAACAGCATGTTCAGCTGACTCCTAATCTTCCAACTGCCACTTGAACAGCCGCCGTTGCAAGTACATGCACGGATGAAATACACAATTTTTCTTGTAAAGCCCATAATTTCCTCCGTGTTCATAACTTTTGAACACAAAACTTGTTGATGTATAATGCAATGGAATGAAAAAAAAGAGAGAAATCTTCATTAGCTCGACACAATAGCACAAAACCGTTTTTGTTTCCAGTCATTGCCGGTACTTCATCGGTTGTAATGCACACTAGCTTATATATCGGTACATTGTAGTTTTTTACCAAATTGAAGAAAACGTCATATTTATCTTCGACACAGGTGTTCTTCTTCAGAGGAATGGTTGTCAAAAATTCTTCCTTAGCCAACATGTCATTGAATACCATTCGAATAAAAATACACTGCTGGGCAGTGTCTGTCATATCGGTAGATTCGTCGAACTGTAAAGAAAAGTACCATATGTACATTTCGTGACATCATGTTTTAGTTTATCTGCCATGACCTGACTCATGACTTCAATATGCCTTGTGACAGACGGACGAGATAACTGAAGTTCTCTAATAGCAGACATGATTTCTAATTTATTTTCAAAATTTGCAATAATGCTTCTTTCAATAAATGCTTCTTTCACAACCGATCCATTTTAGTATAGTTTCTTGTGTTTCGCCAATTTCAAATGACGCGATCGTAGCAGGTTTTGATTGTTTGGCTGGTCTTGTGAACATGATTTGTTCTTTTTCAAACGAGATATTAAATCATCTACTTTCAGCTTTATTAATCCACTCTGTGGCGGAAAATCCATTTCATAGTTCCCATGAACCGTTTTATGATGCCTCTCTAAGATACCACTAAGATGCACTTATCCTTCACCATAGAAACGAAAAATTCTTCCTCCCAATCGTTATTAGAATGATACGTTTTACATTTCTCCGCTGTACTCATTTTGTACTATATAATAATAAACTTTGTATCGACTTAGTACTGCCTTGAAGTTACAATTCAGAATGACTTCAATTCTTGCAGGCACAACATTTATATGGGCGTGATCGAAAGTCTCGAATGTTTCCGTCAAACGCGCTGGCTGTAATTTCTAGAAAAGCGGCAAGAATAAAAAACGTGGAATTCCTTTGACAAGTATCGCGCATTCCTTTGATAAAGCCGCCTTTTGCCGCTATCAGAGTGTTATTTAATACGTAATAAATTTTTTGTAGTTTAGTTACTTACTAAAGAATTCTTTCTCCTCGAGATCTACTCAAATAGCTCTCGCGATCTTTGAGCACCCCTGCTTTAGATGAATCAAATTTGATTGTTTGAAATCCATTTTCAACTTTGAGGCTGAATATCTCATCCTGTGTATTCGACAGAAACATATACGTTACTAATAGAAAAATACTTGCATTATTTGACAACTCTTATTTTTTCCGAAGATAATATATCAACATATTTTATCGCCTTATTTGACACAAGCTATTAATTTTCATACCAGCCTCTTTGCATTTCATTTCAAGTTCGAAGTCTGAACATGTTTCCCATATCAATCACAACGTCTCTACAAATTCACTCATGGACCAGAAAATGGAATGAGACGTAGACGGTTGGAAATTGAATACTATATGAGAAAATACAATAAAAATCCACCGAAGATACCATTCGATATTCAATAGAGAGGAAATAAATAATACTCTGTCTGAAGACACATAAATTGGATTTTCAGTTTCCAGTGATTCTGTGCATTCCAGTTCATATAAAATCCATTTTTACCAATATTGAATTATAAAGGATAGAGTATGGGGACACTGCATATTTTCGATTCGATTTCAGTACAGAAAATGTGTTTGGATCAAAGGAACGTTTTAATATTCGAAATATACAGTCGCAATTCTAGAGAACACAAAATTAATTTGAATTATCGAGAATTCTATCTATATGTGATTGGAATTTAGGATAATAAAAGTTGAATAAGCAAACAAAATCATTTACATGAGTATATACAAACTGAAAAGAACGAAGAGTATATAAAGGATGTCCCCTTATCCTTTATGTCGATCACTGGTGATAGCTTGTAACTCGAGATATTTTATGAGCTCATCGTTCGTCATTCTTTTCATGACTTTTGACACAATGGGCAACAATGTGAATGGATGGAAATTTTGGGGGAAGAAATCTTTATTTTTTTGGGAATCGGTTGTAATCTTGCAACTTTCTAATATTGCAAAGAGATCCGCCCTTGCTTTAGGACATGATGCGATAGTACCATCATCTCTAACCTAAGGTGAGGAGCTTGACTTGCAAAATTTGTTGATGAATGCTCCAATAGTATGTTTTTTACTGTTTTATAGAAAAAGGTTTCGTTTTATCAATTTTTGAGCTGCAGATGTTCCTGAAATGCACATATTCAGCTTTAGTTTCATCTGTTGGAATTTCTTCCAGTTCTTGTTTTCAACTGCAACAGATTTTTAATAGTTTTTAATAAAGCAAGGCTTTTGAGTGGATTTTCCTTATGTGAAGTGTGGAATGTAGAGGTCCATACCTCCAAGAATAATTTCACTGACGGACTTTGCAGACATTGATGTCAGGAATAATAAAAAACAAGTACTGTGTTTTAAGGAATTTTACTTAATAATTGCGATTCGTAACGCGTTTCACTACACCGTAGCTTCTTCAGACGAATGAATATACAGAAAAATATAAATGAGAATATAACTATAAATGTTCCTGAGTAATTAAAAGCTTATTGGGTTGCTTATTCTTAAGTGGTTATTTATGACAGGTATATCCAATAAAATTAAGGAATAGATTGCTCCCCGAAAAGATTCAATAGAGGTGAAGGGCTTAAATCTACTTGTTCATTGATGAGTCTACCTGAGTGTTTGTATTTATTAATTTCTAAAGTTTCCCAAAGATCTACCTTCCAATATTTATTATCTGTATGCAAAATTTCAAACTGTGGGTCGAAAGCATGATTATTTTCTAAGAGATGATTCGCGTAATTTGAATCTGATTTTTTATTTGAAAAACTGCGTTTGTGTTCCGATATTCTAATATTAAAATTTCTATGTGTTCTACCAATGTAGAAATTATCACAGTCATTGCAATTCAATCGATAAACACCTGATTTATTGTTTTTACCTGGTTTGGTTTTATTATTTTTATATATTTGCCTAAATTATTATTAGTTTGGAAAGCTATGTTTAAATAGAAATTATAAATTATTGCTACTTAAGAATGATTTCAGTTTCTCACTTGTAATGCCAACGTAGGTTAAGGTATTGAATTTTTGTTTCAATTTATCGACAGGGTAAACTTCATTCAATGCGATTCTACTTTGTTTTTATTTAAAATATTATTTATTAGTTTGGGATTGTAACCATTATTTTGGCTATTTGTTTAATCAAATTTAGTTCTTTGTTGAAATTTTCTGGTGATAACGGGATGTTAATCAATCTATGAATAAAACTATTGAATGCTGACATTTTATGTTGATATGGATGACACGACGAGTTATGTATTATAATATCTGTATGTGACGGCTTATGGTAAATTGCGAAAACATGTTTTCCATTTTCATTCGAAATTATAAAAAAATATAAATTCATTAACTCAATCCACAATCCCCGAATTATATTCCTTGATAAAACTTCATAAACCTAATTACCCTATTAGACCTGTTGTTTCTTATGTAACGGCACCTTCGTTCAAACTTTCAAAATTCCTCAACGACTTGCTAATAAAACATTGCAATTTTAAATCTATATTTTCGGTCAAAATTCATACGAACTTATTGCCAATATCAAAGATACCACTATTCCTCCAAACTCATTTCTTTTGATGTTAAGAATCTATTTCCCAACATTCCTCCGAAAGATACGTATTACTTAGTTGAAGAATTATTAGAAAAGAACCATGTCAATACTATAATTAAATCAGATATTCTTTCATTATTACAAATTTGTTTAGATCAAAATTATTTCCATTTCAATAACAAATATTATACTATTGAAGACGGCTTGATTATGGGCAATCCGTTAAGTCCTCTGTTAGCAGAAATATTCATGAATAACTTAGAGAAATTAATTCATAATCATCCACTCAGTAAATATTGTTATACTGGTATCGCTATGTAGACGATATCATTATTTGCTTCACAGGAACAGATAGACAGTTGAAAATTTTCGAAAATCATATAAATTCATTACATCCAAAAATTGCATTCACAACCGAAATAGAAAGCAATAATTCAATAAATTTCTTAGACGTAACAATTTCGAATGAAAATGAAAAACATGTTTTCGCAATTTACCATAAGCCGTCACATACAGATATTATAATACATAACTCGTCGTGTCATCCATATCAACATAAAATGTCAGCATTCAATAGTTTTATTCATAGATTGATTAACATCCCGTTATCACCAGAAAATTTCAACAAAGAACTAAATTTGATTAAACAAATAGCCAAAAATAATGGTTACAATCCCAAACTAATAAATAATATTTTAAATAAAAACAAAGTAGAATCGCATTGAATGAAGTTTACCCTGTCGATAAATTGAAACAAAAATTCAACACCTTAACCTACGTTGGCATTACAAGTGAGAAACTGAAATCATTCTTAAGTAGCAATAATTTCAACATAGCTTTCCAAACTAATAATAATTTAGGCAAATATATAAAAATAATAAAACCAAACCAGGTAAAAACAATAAATCAGGTGTTTATCGATTGAATTGCAATGACTGTGATAATTTCTACATTGGTAGAACACATAGAAATTTTAATATTAGAATATCGGAACACAAACGCAGTTTTTCAAATAAAAATCAGATTCAAATTACGCGAATCATCTCTTAGAAAATAATCATGCTTTCGACCCACAGTTTGAAATTTTGAATACAGATAATAAATATTGGAATGTAGATCTTTGGGAAACTTTAGAAATTAATGAATACAAACACTCAGGTACACTCATCAATGAACAAGTAGATTTAAGCCCTTCACCTCTATTGAATCTTTTCGGGGAGCAATCTATTCCTTAATTTTATTGGATATACCTGTCATAAATAACCACTTAAGAATAAGCAACCCAATAAGCTTTTAATTACTCAGGAACATTTATAGTTATATTCTCATTTATATTTTTCTGTATATTCATTCGTCTGAAGAAGCTACGGTGTAGTGAAACGCGTTACGAATCGCAATTATTAAGTAAAATTCCTTAAAACACAGTACTTGTTTTTTATTATTGATAATGGAATTTTATCAAGTAAAAGCCTCCCAAATTCAAATTGATGTTAGGATCTGAAAAAACAGATTATTAAAGGAAAAAGACAGAAAAAACTCGCGCAGATCCTCACAGCTGGCTTGGTTGTAACGCCATATCTTCCTGGAAGGAGTTGGACCTTCAGTGTGCGGCTGTACGAATTCTCCAGTGGCAGAAACAAGATAGTGGTCATGGTTGCCTAAGGGTGCTGAGACCTTTGAACATAGACTCATAGACAAGTTCTGTCAAGCTGCGGCTGATATTGAAGACTTCCGCTTGACTTTTTGCTCTGTTGGTCCTATATGAGTGTTGAAGCCAGTTGATGCTGTTAACGTTGATGTCTCCCATTACGATCTCCTAACCTGACGGATGCATTATTTGGATTTTCTCTACTTTGTAGCCTACATATTGAAACAATATAGGGTAGTTGATATCGTTTGGAGATCGATAAAGACAATATTTTAAGATGATTCTGTTATATAAACAAATTTTAAACTATGCCAAGTCGAAAATGATGTCTTTTAACGTCTTCTTCTTCAAGTGCCATCTCCGAGTAGAAGGTTGGCAATCATCATCGCTATTTTTACTTTAGAAGCGGCCGATTTGAAAAGTTGGTTCGAAGTGCATCCAAACCACTCTCTCAGGTTCCTCAGCCATGAGATTCTTCTCCTTCCTTTACTTCGTTTTCCCTGTATTTTGCCTTGGATAATCAGCTGTAGGAATTTATATTTTTCACCTCTCATAATATGGCCCAGATATTCCAATTTACGTTTCTTGAGTGTGTTAGCAACCTCTCTTTCCTTGCCTATGCGTCTCTGAACTTCTGCATTTGTTACTCGATCCATCCATGATATTCTAAGAATCCTCCTATACACCCACATTTCAAATGCTTCAATCTTTTTAAGAATTGCGGCATTCACTGTCTATGCTTCCGCTCCATAAAGGAGAGTAGAGAAAACATAACATTTAGCTAAACGATGTTTTAATGCCATACTTAGATCTTTACTACGAAAAACTTTGTCCATTTTTATGAAGTTGGCTCGGGCTTTTTCTATTCTTATTCTTATTTCTTGGGTGTATTCATTTGTGCTGTTCACCATTGCTCCAAGGTAAGTATATTGCTCCACTCTTTCTACATTTCTGCCGTTTATAGTTAGACTAACATTTACTGGATTGTTCTTTGAGATTACCATGAATTTTGTCTTTTTTATGTTTAGTGATAACCCATATTCCTCACTGTAAGTAGATACTCTGGTCATTAGTCTCTGCAGAGCTTCAATACTCTCCGCTAAGATTACTGTGTCGTCCGCATATCTTATGTTGTTTACCCGTGTTCCACCAACTGTTATCCCACATTCTTCGTTTTCCAGAGCTTTCTTAAGTATTTCTTCAGCATATGCATTGAAGAGTGTTGGCGATAGAACGCATCCCTGTCTTACCCTCGTTGTATTTCAATTTCTTCTGATGCCATGCATATTAGCTTTTGCTTATAATAGAGATTAGTGATGATCTGTACGTCTCTACTATCTAGATGTTTTGATTTAAGGATGTCTATCAGTTGATCATGACGAACCTTGTCAAAGGCTTTATTATAGTCTATGAAACACGCATAGACCACTTTGTTGACATCGAGACACCTTTGAGTCAACACGTTGAATGCGAAAAGGGCTTCGCTGGTTCCCAATCCCCTTCTGAATCCAAATTGAGTATCGCTTATATCCATGTCAAGTTTATGGTATATTCGATTATGGATAACCTTGAGGAGCAGTTTGAGAGTGTGTGACATCAGACTGATTGTACGATGATCACCACATTCTCTAGCATGTGGTTTTTTTGGTAAGCAGATGAAAGTAGATACTAACCATTCTCTTGGAATATTTCCAGTTCTGTATACTTTATTGAATATATTGACTAAGAGACCGATATGATTGTCGTCAATTAATTTGAGTATATCACTTGCCAATTGATCTGGTCCAGGGCTTTTCCCATTTTTCATGTTCTTTAATGCATGTTTCACCTCTTCTTCAGTAATATCTGGGACTATCTCTTCACAGTATGTGTTAATTTCTTCTGGTTCAGTTCTGTTATCCATAAATAATTCTTCTGTGTATTCCTTCCATCTTTGTAGTTTATCTGCTGTATTCATTAAGATCTTCCCTCTTTATTTACAAGAATAGTGCTTTGATTCTTTCTCTGTGTGCCTGCAAGCTCTTTCACTTTTTTGTGTAGGTTGAACATGTCATATTTTCTGTCTAAGTCCTCAATTTCTTTGCATCTGTCCTCGTAAAACTTTTCTTTTGCTTGACGAATCTTTACTCTAATTTTCTTTTGTAGTTGTTTGTACTTTTGAGTGTTCTGACTTTTATAAAGTCTTCTCTCGTTCATCATTTTTAATATTTCTTCAGTCATCCACTCCTGTTCTTTCCCTTCATCTTCAGTTAGAATCTCTGTACAAGAGTTAATTATATTTCTTTTAATTCCTCCCATTCTTCGTTAATATTTTCGTGATCTATTTGTATTCTATTTAAGTTTTCATAGATTCTGTTCTGGACTTGTTCTCTAATGCTTGGCACTTGTAGTTTTGTTGTGTTGATCTTTGGTGTAGCTTTTGGTTTTTTAAGAATTTTTAGTTTCAGCTTCAGAGTGGCAACCAACGGATTGTGGTCCGGAAAAACGTCGTCACCAGGATATGCTTTTACCGACTGAATGGCATTCCTGTATCTCTCATTGACAAGAATGAAATCAATTTGATTTCTAACGATCTTATCATTAAGTCCATCTAAAGGAGCGCGCCATGTATAAGGTCTTCTCTTCGGCAGTTTGAAGAATGTGTTGGTAATGATTAGCTTCTTCTCTTGACAAAATTCCACAAGGCGGTCTCCTCTCTTTTAACGTACTATCTGGCAAAAACACAAAGCCCTCCCTCAAACCAAAGCCTAGAGTGCTATTCATACCCATTGTAATAGTGCTCGTTTCTTGAGTTTCCCTTGGAGCTAGAACATGAGGTTATGTGTCTAGTAAGTGTTGTCATAGTCGTGTTGGTTTGTCTTAGTTTTCTTGTGTCGCAAAACTCAATAACGAACTGGATACTCTCATCAGATTTTGGGGAACTCTGTACGTCTGCCAGAGAATCGTTTTTAGCAGTATTGCCATCATGAGCTTACCTCCTGATAATTACATACTGAAAGAGCTCATCATGTCTCATTTGAAAAATCCTAGTCACAATTGACCAATTCACGGAGCCTTTTGCATGATGTGGTGGTATAACACCTTGAGACGGGAGTGGCACCGTCTTTCACCTGATATTATAATTAATTATCAATGTTGTCTTCACAATTTTATCAGATACATTCTATGAACTTATTCTGGAAAAAGATCTGATCAGAATAATCGAAAAGTAACAAACTACTACCAATTCAGTTTTCCATGTTCATTTCGATCGCAATTCAATTTGCTACTCACGGATTCTGAAAAAAGTAAAACAAAGGCTTGACAATTTATTGCAATTGTTTTCATTCAATTACTATTCATATGGAGGTATATTGTATACAAACAAAGGCGGTATTCGTTACCTCTATATGATATTACGTTCCACCCGATTTTCTAGCTTATTCAATTCCTACTTGTATGTTTTGCAGCAACGATATAAAAACTACTTACCGGCAAGAGAATTTCCTCTGCGTTTTTTCTTCACGTTACTCGAAGCTTTCAATTATTTTTGTTTCAAAAGCTGGTGTACTTTGTTTCATTATTCCTTTGATCATAGTGGGAAGAATATATTATGGAAATACTTGAATTACATTCTCGGGACTATTGGGGGTTACCCAAAATTGATCGTCATCACAAAAAAAATTAATTTAAGTACATATTATGTCGAAACGCCACTTGGCAATCTGATATCATCTCGAGATTGCATTCAAGATTGCCGACGGCTAGAACAATGAGACCTCAGAACTTACTCACGTCGACCTTAAACGGGTCCTTTGTCACCGAGTGTATGATCAGGATTTCCATATGTCTATTCCTACCAATCTGAATAATCATCTACTGATGCCTTTGAGATCTTCGCTGAAATCATTCCCATTTTTACATCATTTTCATAATTGGCTTTTCTCGTAGATTCTGCTTGTTTGTATATGTGTTGACGCAGTTGGCAGTTTCTTGTGATATAACCAGGAATCATCCTCATCATTTTTATGCAGTGGTAGATTTCTCTTCTTCTCCTTTTCATGACCAAGGTTGGGTACGTTTCTATAGAAATAGCTGGAAACAGATTTCGGTCCTACTAGCTATGCCTCTATTTCATTTCTAGGTAGATCATCTTTTTAATCAACTGCATAGTTCGAATAATTTTGAAATTCTGCAGTACTAATACTATGCTAGCCAACTGTTACTGGTTTTGCTTACAATACTTAGCTCTATAGGTTAGTTTGAAAATGGCCTTGCAGTAGAATTTAAGATCCGTTCTTGCTTTGAAAGAAATCCAATTTTTCACCAGTGACGTTGAGAAATATCTTAAATAGCTTAAACATCCATCAGGCTGCGATGGTATTTCGGCCGTAAATTTGAAAACCTGTGCTTCATCTTTGTCTCTTATTTTTTCCAAATCTTTCTCATTCCTTGCCTTCACCTTGGCTCTGTGCTCTGGTAACACCAACCTTCAGAGAAGAAGGTGGATTCGATGCCGACAATAATCGTCAAATCAGTTTGATCCACATTGTGGCTGAGATATTTGAGAAAGTTATTCTGGAACGAGTTCTCGACTTTGCACTGACCAAACGTATCATAAAAACTACCAACACGGTGTTATGCCTGATCATTTTGTTATAACAAACCTGCTTAACAGCTTCTACGATTGGAGATCGATGCTTGATAAATAAATCCCTGTCGATATGATTTACTTGGTCTTTCATCGAGCATTAAATCGTATCGTGTATAGAAAGTTCTTACTTAAATTGGAAAATCTTGGTTTGAGAAGTCTGGGTTGGGAATGCTTTGTCCGTTACTATACTAGTTAGCAGTGGCTCTGTTTTGGGGCCTCTTGTTTTTTTTCATACACCCCTCCTGTTTTCTTAATTGAGACTATTCCATGTTCGCTGATGATACCAAGATCTACAACAAACTTCTTTAATACGGTCACGTGGTTCAGAACGACCTCTACAATATTGTCTAACTAGTCAAACAAATTGTTACCGTGTCCACTACGTTATCTTACCATAGATCGCTCTAGGCCCCTCCGAATAAGCGTGTTACCATGTTAACCACGCTTTTTGATCACAGATCACCTAGTAGGCCCTTCAACAGGGCTAGGTACAGAACGTACTCTGGGCCTACCTGGACTGGACATTTCGGAGACTCGCGCCTTCTCTTCAACGACCTCTTCGAATTCACACTGTCTCAGAAAACCGGCTGCAGCACGCGTTGCCACGAGCCGGCTTTCCTTACCCACGCCATATTGCCAAACCGCCGTTGTTTACCAACGAACCACGTGTTTTTATTTCATTTTAAATTTACGTTTACAAAGAGTGTTTGTGTTAACCATCAGTGTTTCCATCGTGTGTGTGACCCCATCCCGGTAGCAAGTGGAGCCCAACGTGTGCATTAGGGCATTGTTTTCTCCGTTCAGAAAAAGAACCCATTCCGACTGAGTTAGCCGATGAATATTGATACGAGAATCCAAGTGAAAAATTCCACACACGACGTGAATCCAACTCACGTGGTAGGACGAATGCGAACAATAGCAACGACGTACGTGGCTTGTATTCATCTAATTCATCTACCGCAGAATTAACCCATCACCGCAGCAGCTGTGAATGAAGCGTCCGGTTCTTGGACCTAAGACAACACCAAGTGGCGCCCAAAGACGAGTGTGTGAGTGTAGTGTTGTAAAACGACCAATGCGCTAGTGAATCTAGAACCTACTCACAGTCGCAGTTGTTCAACGTATGATAAACTCATCATGTGTCCTATGTGTCTTAGGTCAGTAAATTGTTTTTTTTCGGTACTATTATTCTCTCTTTCAGGTACTTTCAATATCTAAGTTTTCTGTGTGATTGACAAATAAAGATACAAAGTAGATGCGTTTCAACAGCCACCCCCCCTCCTCAGATTTGTTATTGTACATATCTTAGATTCAAATTATTTAAATAGAGCCTTGCATCATGTTCTCATAATGTAAGTAGCTAGATCATACGACTCGCTTACGTGAGGTGTTCTATGGTTTCCTTTGTCATCATCGCGTTGATGCCAAATGGCACCTGACTTGTAAAACTTTTTTTTGATTTTCAAGGGTATGATGTACACGTATGCACATGTCTTTAATAAAGATACAACATCGTTTTAGTACATGAGGGGCCTAACTGTGTCTTCAGAGGGGCCTTGTTACCGTGTCCACTACGGTATCTTACCATAGATCGCTCTAATAAGCGTGTTAACATGTTAAGCATGTTAATCACAGATCACCTAGTAGGTCCTTCAACAGGGCTAGATACAGAACGTACTCTGGGCCTACCTGGACCGAGGTTTAAATATCCGTGCATTTCGGAGACTAGCGCCTTCTCTTCAATGACCTCTTTGAATTCACACTGTCTCAGAAAACCGGCTGCAGCACGCGTTGTCACGAGCTGGTTTCCCGTACCCACGCCATATTGCCAAACCGCCGTTGTTTACCAATGAACCACGTGTTTCTATTTCATTTGAAATATACCTTTATAAAGAGCGTGTGTGACCCCATCCCGGTAGCAGAATGGCTCTTTTCGTTGAACTTCTCTAGGTGTAGGGTCATTCATATGGGTAAAGTCAATCCTCGAGGGGTTCGTGATCCAACCTGAAAACTGGCACATTTATGTATGTAGAGTTATGTGAAGAAACCTCATTATTACATACCGAATCCTACGCGGTTTCTGTGGTGTGAATCTGAGTTCACTTTCCCCATAAATATCGACGGCCGTTTATGGGGTCATAACTCTAGTCTCTTGCGAGAAAAATTTTAGAACCACATGTCTGGAGAATTTTCTATATAACCGTGCCTTCCAAGGATAGAACCGATTCCCTCCGAGTGTTGCAAACAGCAGTAGTGTGAATAGTTTCAAAAATGCGTTGGACCAGATAGTTTATCGTAATGAATATTCATTATTCATCTAATTTTCATACATACGAGGTATTCCAATTACGTTGGCGGAAAAATGCTCGCAAGGTCCGGAAAGTACATAAATAATTGAAAATACCTTATATTCCTTCGCAATAGTCTCCTTTGAGTTCGATGCTCTGGTGCCGCCGTTGAACCCAATGGTGAAAGCACACCCTGAACCCCTCCAAAGTTAGGTCCGTCAAAACCGCCGTCGTGATGCTTTGGACTTCCCAAACTCCGTCATATCTGTTTCCTTTGAGGTACGACTTCAACTGTGGGATTAGACGGAAGTCACAGGAAGCCAGATCTGGACTGTAGGGAGGGTGAGGAAGTGTAGGAATGCCGTTTTTGGTTAAATAATTGTCATGATAAAGCACCCATCCGCGCTCCGCCAATTCGGGACGTACACGAAACACACGATCCTTCAGACATTTCAAAACTTCAATGTAGAATACTGCGTTGTCCGTCTGCCTGCTGGAACGTATTTTGTGGTGTACAATTCCATTTATATCGAAAAATACGATGAGTAAAGATTTCACTTTCGATTTTGACATTCTGGTTTTCGTGAGGCACATACCCCCTTCTCTACCCACTGGCATGCTCTGCCTTTGGGTCCCAGGGTCCTATTCGAACATCCAAGACTCGTCACCAGTGATAACATTCGTCAATTTGAGAAGTTATGTCGTGACAGATGGACAATCGGAGCTCTTTCTGCTCAACTCTGAGCACTTTGGGAACCATTTTTGCATACAGGCTCATGCATCCCTAAATCTTCGTAAAGCATCTGCCGGATCATCTCCTTCTTGTTGCCAAACTGGTCTTCCAACATTCTAAGGCTTACCCGACGATCTCCGAGCACTCGCGAGCGCAGCCGATCGAGGTTTTGAGCGTTTCGAGAGGTAGAAGAGTCTCGCGTGGATCATTCTCCACTGCTATGTCGTTTCTGAACCGCTCAATCGTAGACAGCTGATTTTTGCTGATAATCTTGGTTATACAAGTCAGTTAACTGTTTTATAATTTCGCCACGTTTCACCAAAAATTTAATCACTAATCCTTGCTCAGTTATTTTATGACTCATCATCACGACGATGGGTCAAAACAGGTCGATGTTCAAACATTAAAACACGAAGTATACAACCGATTAACAGGAAACGTACACAAGCTGACGCAGAAATGAATTCCGTTTCGAATGAAACCAATGCGAACGCTGCAGAGTTACCAACCGCTGCAGCATTGCCAACTTCAGCGAACTTAATTGACATACCTCGTGCATTTCTGTTCTCTTCTTTGCACATCTATACATATTTATTCATTTCACTTATTTGTAAGTCATGTGTTTTCAAGTGTATAAGACTCAGTCCTCCACTCTTATTTCAATGAATATACCTCAGTCTGGTGTGATGGTGCAATTTCCTACTGGTTTATGCTTAAGGCCTCTTCATGAGTTGTTCAGTTTCAGTCCAATAACATGCATCTTGATTTGCTTTGGAATCATCTTAATACCACACCACTATACCTCAAAATAAAGCAACAAGACTTAGTCCATCTTTTCCTGAAAAGAATGAGTATGTGGAAAGAATGTTTCAAGTCAAAATCTGATATCATATACTCAAACATGAAGACCGTTGATATAACAGAGCTAATACCGCCACAGGAAATGTTTCCAGAATATTGTTAAAGATCTTAATTTTACCATTTGATCACCCAAATTGTCTTTGGTTTTTTAAAACAACCAAGAAATAGTTCACAACTTTCAATATGTGCTCACAATGTAATGTAGACTGTATATAGTACAAACATGTCTCTGTCTCTGTCTCACTAACCTCACGTTTTATGTGTATCATAAAGAACTCAACCTCTTTTACAAATTCGACCACAACGAGCTTAGTTAGCGAATGAAATATATGGGAAAATTAGTTTTCCACAATATACATGGTGGATGAAACACAAGGATTTTAAACGTATACAAAGCTGATGATAATATAAACAAATTAAAACCATCGTCAAATGCAATTGGAATCGAAGTGAACCCATAAGTTAAAATTATCGTCGAATGCAATTAAATTCGAAGAAGAACCACTTGATGACATTCACTCTACTTCGATTGAAAATTGCGCGATAACAAGAAAATCTCAAGAATAATTTTTTATGGTCATGCACATACCACATGTCCATATAGCAGATTGACGCTTTCAGTAAACTTTTCTAAATACACAGCACACACGGTGGAAACTTCCAAAAAAATTATAACCCTTCAACAAATCCTGAAATGTCGCATTTTCCCTAATTCGAGCTTTCAAATTGTGACATTTTTCTGTACCTTCAGATAAGCATAAGTAGAAATAATCACAGACCATAGTGAGCTGAAACCGTAGAGATTATAGTGGCATTGATTGATGTCAGAGCAATGGGGGTTCTGAAGTTTTTTGTGCGATTATAGCTCACATTAGTCACTGGAAAGGTTTTACGGAGATTAATTCTGCCTGGAAAAGCTTTGTATGAGCCAACACTTTTTATCCAATATGAATGCAGACTGGCAAAATCCGATTCCATTTTCCTCGTTATTTTATGATGTGCCGATAATGGAACCGTAATGGCTATTTATGTGACTTTTCCCTGGAACTTTCAAATTTTTCCTTTTCAAGATGTTAAATCCTCAGATTCATGACATTTTCATTTATCTCCTATCTTTTATACAGTGCTTACATTTCAGTGATGCACATAAATAGAATCTTAATAAACGACTGAATCTGTTGGAGAGCGCAACACGGCCGAACCAATTCGGCAATGAATCTGAAAAAGATACTCATAAAGATAAAAATGAAAAAATTGCTCCCAGGAACGTAAAAACCACATACAGGGCGTTGCAGCGAAAATTGACACCCAACTTAGTCAATAATAGAATTCGTGGTAAACTCTCAAACCGGTCGATTTTTGTTTCGAAGAGGACTATTGCTTGTGCCAATTTTGAGCATGTCAGAGCAACTCCAGGGGTTCTCAAACGGTCGATCGCGAGTGCTTTTTGAGTAGATCTCGAGAAGAAAAAAATGTTTTATGAGTTGGTAACTAAACTACAAAAATTTATTTAGTTATGAAATAACACTCTGCTACCGGCAAAAAGGGACTTTATCAAAGAAGCACGCGATACTTGTCAAAGAAAAGCCGCGTTTTTTATTCTTGCCGCTTTTCTAGAAATTTCGGACGGGAACATTCAAGTTTTTCGTTTATGCCGATATGAATGTTGCGCCAGCAGGAATTGGAGTAATTCTGAATTGTATTCAACCAAAATGAAAGAAAAAAAGTTCATTATTAAATAGTACAAAAAGAGTGCAGTGAAGAAATCTAAAACGTATCGTTTTAATAACGATTGGGAGGAAGAATTTTTCTTTTGTATTTTGAAGGATAAGTGCATTTGTCTTATTGGTCGTGCGTCAGTTGCAATACCTTAGCGTGGTAACTGCTACGATCGCGTCATTTGAAATATCTCATATATTGGCGAAACACAAGAAACCACTCGAAGATGGATCGGTTGTGAAGGAAGCATTTATTGAAGCGGGTGGAGACTTTAAAAATAAACAGAAATCATGTCTGCTATAAGAGAACTTCAGTTATCTGGTCCGACTGTTACATGGCGTATTGAAGTCGCGTATCATGAAATGTACATACTTTTCTTTACAGTTCGATGAATCCACCAATATGACAGACACTGCCCTGCTGTGTATTTTTATTTGGATGGTATTTGATAACATGTTGGCTAAGGAAGAATTTTAGACAATCTGAAGGGGAAGACCCGTGACGAGGATATATGTGACGTTTCCTTCAATTTAGTAAAAAACTATGCTACTAATATATTGCATTGCAACAAAATTCCACCCTTGCATGTAGCTTGCACCAGCGGCTCTTTAAGTTGCAGTTGGAAGATAGGCAGTCAGCTGAACATACTGATTTAGTTCTTTACACATACGTCAGGCGGAAAATTCATGGAAAGGTTTCAAGAATTATTGCCCGAAATGAATGCTTTTCTAGACGAAAGAGGTGATGACATTCAGATGTTGAAAAACGGCCGACTAATTTGGCATTTTTGACTGACATCACAATGCACTTAAACATCATTAACTTGGAGCTTCAAGGGGAAGAAAAAACTATTATTGAGATGATTAGCGCCGTAAACGCATTCAAAAGTAAATTGCAACTTATGACAGATCAACTGAAAAGAAAGGATCTGAAACATTTTCCGTCTTTGAAAGCAAGGATTCCTCAGTTGAATTGTGAAACGTATGATGCTGAATTATCAAATATTTTGGGACAATTCGAAATACGTCTTTATGATTGCAGTAAATTGCCAAATATAGCATCATTTATGAGTTATCCTTTTTCATGTAAAAACATTGAGGAATTAGCAACTGAAATAGCAAGTCAGTTCAATATGAACTCTTGTTCTGTTGAAAATGAGTTATTCAGATATACATCTCAAAGCTACAGCATCTGATATAAATTTCAGGTGTTTTATATCTGAAGATAAATATCCGAATAATATAAAAATAAATAAGGCAAATCGCCCTTCAACTGACAGCAATGTTTGGATCAACTTACTTGTGCGAGTTTCCAATTTCTGAAATGAAGATAATTAAGTCTAAATATCACAATCGACTAACTGACGATCATATGTCATCATGCTTGCGATTAGCACTCAGTGGTTACGTAAGATCTTATGAAAAGTATGCAGAGGACATGCAGTGCCACGCTTCAACATCCAAAGCCACTCCTTAGTTAAGTTTAACACCATATGTAACTCTTTTGTTTTGTAACAACCAATAAACTTGCAATTTTGAATAACTATGAGTTTTTTCATTGATATTATAGAGAAGAACCGAATTAAACCTAACCCAAACCTTGACTAGAATAATGTATATTGTGCGGAAAGCTAATATCTATATATGCTACGATACACCCTACCTAGGTAGGTAGGTAGGTAGGGTGTATCGTGTATGTACGACAACCCTGCAACACACATACTTGCAGCCTCTCAGAGTCGATCTTAAGTAGTCTAAAAATATTGAGGTAGATCGCCAGCAGTTTAAGTTTGAGCACCCCTGGTCTAAACGCATGCAAAGGGATATCAATCTTCATGGAGAGTTCTTTGAAAAACAATAAAGCGTTTTTTGATTGAGGAGGTCGTTACTTGATGAAAATCGATTTACATATTTTCAATGAAATAAAACTTTGGTATCTAGATTTTCACTATATTAACAAAACTATGATCGGTTTCACCACACTGTGGCTTCATCAGATAGATACAAACTAATGAACAGAGTTATTTCTTATATATTAGTCTTATTTCCTACTTAATATTACAATAGGTACAAGTGGTATGTTGGAAAACCCATCGGAGTTGGTTACTTTATGAATTGAAAGGATTGAGTAAAGGAGAAGGATTTAGATCTAATTGACTATTAAGTAACCTACCTGAATTCTTTTCTTTGTTGATCTCTAAAATTTCCCATAGATTCAGATATTGTCTATTATTTTCATTGTGTAAAATTTTGAAATTATCATTAAAGTTATGGTTTTCTTCGAGTAAGTGATTAGAATAATGGGAATCAGTTTATGATGATTAAAACTACGTTTGTGCTCGGATAATCTAACTTTGAAATTTCTAAAAGTTCTAAAAGTTCCAATATGAATTTTATTACAATCTTCTCAAGACAGTTTATAAACACCGGATTTATTACCTTTATCAATTTTAGATTTGCAGTTTTTGATAAGTCGGCCTAAATAATTATCAGTTCGGAATGCTTTATTGAAATTATAATGCTAGAGGAATGATTTTAATTTTAGACTAGGATTACCATTATAAGTTAAGCTGTTGTATTTTGTGTTAGAACTGTTTATACTTGGAAATACTTTCTGGATTGCTTTTGAATTTTTTTTGTGTGAAATCATGTTCTCAATCATACTAGGACTGTAACCGTTATTGACTACTATTTGTGTAATTATATTTTGCTCTTTTATAAAATTATTTTATGACATGAGGATATTAATGAGTCTATGTACCATACTATTGTAAGCAGCTAATTTATATGGATAATGATGTGTAGATGAGCGGTGAGCTGTGTTTATAAACACCGGATTTATTACCTTTATCAATTTTAGATTTGCAGTTTTTGATATGTCGGATTAAAGAATTATCATTTCGGAATGCTATGTTGAAATTTTAATGCGAGAGGAATGATTTTAATTTTAGACTAGGATTACCAATATAAGTTAAACTGTTATATTTTATGTTAGAACACACACATCTCATAGCTCATCTACACATATATTAGCTTATTCTAATCACTTACTCGAAGAAAACCATAGTTTTAATGATAATTTCAAAATTTTACACAATAAAAATAATAGACAAAAACTCAACCTATGGGAAATTTTAGAGATTAACAAAGAAAAGAATTTAGGTAGGTTACTTAATAGTCAATTATATCTAAATCCTTCTCCTTTACTCAATCTTTTCAATTCATAAAGTAAGCAACTCCGATGGGTTTTCCATCAGATCTATTGTAATATTAAGTAGGAAATAAGACTAATACATAAGGAATAACTCTGTTCATAATTTTGTATCTATCTGATGAAGCCACAGTGTGGTGAAACCGGTCATAGTGAAAATCTAAAAACCATAGTTTTATTTCATTGAAAACAACAATAAAGCTATTTCATTCCCTAGGTTACTTGTTTTTTTCGTCAGTCGCAAAAGTTGAAAGGCAACCTAAGTAATGCGCGGTTTTACGTTTTTATCGGTTGGGGAAGCTGTGATAATCTATCATTTATCAAATTACTTACTTGAAATAAAGTACTGATAATTGATAATATGGAAAACTATACTCCTGTTAAATGATGCACTATTTAGTAGTAATGAAATGAAATGATAAAAATCTGTTATTAACCGAATAAATAATCTATTAATTGAGATATTATCATAATTGTACTGACGGAGTCGCAAGACCTTTCTCTTTCAATTAATTTTTGGCTTTTTCGTAGGTCGCGATATAAAAACGTTTGAGACCTGTATTAGTTATATCAGCGTTAATCTATATTGTGAGGAATATAATTGATATATGGAAATCTTTATAAAATATAACTTGGTACAATTACAACTATTTTATGTCTTGATGAAATATACTATTTTCAGTTGCATTTTCAGAACAAAAAAATATTGATATAGAATTACAGCATTTCAGAAAATAGTGCCAATTGTTTCTGAAATTCCAGAGATTTAGAATAAAATATCTGAGATACTTTTCAAGATGTCAAGAATATTTCAAACTTATCAACTTTTCCGGCTTCGGCGTCGGCGAACTTCAAGAGATTTCCGTGATGAAACGCGAACTTTCTTTGTAGACACGATGATTAATGTTTTTGGAAAATTGCGGTAATCTAATCGAGATCTCCGGAACACCGTAGCAGATTTTTCTGACTGCAATCAGCGAGCACAAAAAACTTGAGAATCATAATCAGTTACTACGCTGATTAAATGCAGATTGGAGCTGAATCTGAAGCGGACCGGAAATCCATTTATCTGAAACATTGAAACGTTGTAGATTAAAAAGGCAGAAAGGGCATTGCGCGATTTCGCCTATTCCATTCAAACTCTGTTACGGTCTTCGCCAGAATTTAATTTACTTTTTGAACAACAACTTCCAATACTTGAAAACTTTCAAACTTTCCGAATTCTGGCAAGAATTTAGCTTTAACGCCGCGAGGGCATGCAATCCACCACTTTACATTATTGCTCGTGAAAAATATCCTTAAAAGATGGAAACAAAGTGAAATTACTCAACTGACTGCGAAATGACTATTCAGGAAACTATTTGAAAAATGAATTTTTACGGTTTCGTCGGCACTGTTGAATTATTTATTTATGAAAAAAGTGATCCAAATAGAAAAAAATTCAATATAACTTTATAGCATACCAACTTGAAGTTTATTGGCTTTCTTTGTGATTCAATTTTTCCCAAAAATCGATCCTTGAAAATGGCCTGTTGGTAATGCCGATGCAGTAGCGCTCGATACAGAATATAACAGCATTGCGTTTACTGCGAATATATGGAAGTACAAGTCGACAAGAATATCTGTGCGGTTGAGATTCTTATAAGATGCGAGAAGAACAAAAAGTTAGTAAGCGGAGGAAATAAGATGAATAATACGTTCTACAATGTAATGTCAAATAGCTGTCAGAGTCGGCGTAAGGGATTTTGGAGAAAATAATCCCTCTTAGGCGTATGTCATTTCAAGGTACTCGATCAATTTAATTTCTATTAAAAAGAAATGAGTCACAGACTCATCACCAGTTAGACTATAGGAAATTTTCGAAGCAGGGGTTTTCTAACTGAACCTTCATAATAAGTACTCCTGTGTTTTCCTTATAATTCAAATTTTCAAAAATACTTGGAATCTGTACAATAGGATGAAGTATAATAAATTAAGTTTGATATTTAATAAGGATTTGAGGCAAATGATTAGTAACTATGTTTTTCGTAAGTACCTAGTATTTTTGTGATACCTTGATGGGTTTATATAGGATTAAAGACATAACAAAGAAAACGGAAAGTTTGAGAGGTACAATCGTATTATGCTATCGCTAGGACCTGGTTGTCAGTTTATTATTATTATTATTATTATTATCGTGGACTTATGCACTATCTCAGCTGTTAGCTGGATATAATTTACATTTCCCAGATTCAGCAATCAAAGGGAATAGGCTCGATTACAATATACTTGACATAAATTTCCTAACTATCCTACATGTAGTAAGAATTACAGCTTTTTGCATTTCTATACAGGGTGCTTCAACGATAACTAAACAGAGGCTATATCTATCAAGATATTCATTTATGATCAAAACGCAAAAACAGGTCAATTTTTGTTTCAAAAGGGACATCTTTTGTGGTACAAAACTTGCCTGAAATATCAACCCCTTAAGAGGGGGTTGCAATGCTTAAACATTTTGAATGAAGAAGATGGGTCGAATGATGACTCAAAAAAAAGGTGGTATCTTTGCCTACATAGCCTTGAACGAATTTCCATTTTTATCGAGAACTGTAAGAGATACAGGGTGAGCAACTGAAAGATAGGGAAGACTATTTCCCTAAAACTATTCAAGTTTCAGTGAAGTATAATGAAACAGATCCATGCTGATCAATGAAAGTCATCATCAAGTACCATCTTCATCTCGAATTTCAACCCCTAGAGCAAGGGTGACCACCCTTGAAAATTTGGAAGAGGGTAGATGAGTCCAGTGATACATCGAAAGACAGGTATTATCTTTGTCTGCATTCCGTGAACGAATTTTCATTTTAGAATGAAAACTGTAGAAGATAAAGAGTGAGCTACTAAAAAATAGAGGAGACTATCTATCGCCCTGAGCTTTTCAAGTATTAGTGCAAAAAATTGAACAGATTCATTCCAGATCGAAGGCTGTCATCTTTGATCTAAATGAATCTATTCCAGTTTTTCGCACTAATACTCCAATAGTCTTGGGGAGATAGTCTTCTCTATTTTTCAGTGGCTCACTCTTCTACAGTTTTCAATCAAAAATGAAAATTCTTTCACGGGAATGCAGACAAAATAATACGTTTCTCTCGAGTTATCACTCGACCCATCTACCCTCTTCCAAATTTTCAAGGGTTGTCACTCCTGCTCTAGGTGTTGAAAATCGAGATGAGGATGGTTCTTGATGATGACTGCCATTGATCAGCATGGATCTGTTCCATTTTACCTCACTGAAACTTGAATAGTCTCAGGGAAATAGTTTTCCCTATCTTTCAGTTGCTCACCCTGTATCTTTTACAGTTTTCAATTAAAAATGAAAATTCGTTCAAGGCAATGTAGACAAAGACACCGCCTTTCTTCAGAGTCATCATTCGACCTATCTTCCCAATTCAAAATGTTCAAGGGTGCAACCTCCGCTTAGAGGGTTGATATTTCAGGCAAGTATTGTACCCCAAACCATGTCCTCCTCTGTTTAGTTTTCATTGAAGCACCCTGTATTTTTATGCAATTCTAATTTCTTAAGGCTATCATGCAAAGTTTTTGGTATTAACCCAGTCGAGGATACGATGACAGGAACAATATCTATTTTATCGAGGTGCCACATCTGCTCGATCTCAATAGCAAAGTCTGTGTATTTGGACTTTTTCTCCTGGAACTTGTTCAGCGCGTTGTTATTATTCGGTATGGCGACATCCTCCAGCATAGCTGTTCTGGCTCTTTTATCATATACCACTATGTCCAGCCTATTATTCGTCACCATTCTATCAGTGATAACAGGCCTATCGTAGTTTAATCTGATAGAGTCATTTTCCAATACGGGTGCAGGTTAATACTTGTAATATGGCTGGATGGTATTCAGTAGTCCGTACTTGTGTGCAAGTTTCTCATGGATGATGTTGCACACTTGATTATGCCTGTGAAGATAGTCCGTATTGGCCAGTTGTTCGCAGCCGGACGTAATATGCTGTATAGTCTCCGATCTTATATGGCATTTTCTGCAATTATCTGTTTGTAATGTTCCGTCCTTTATTATAAATTTTTTGTAGTTGTTTGTAGGGATCACTTGGTCTTGAATAGCCTTAAGGAATCCTTCTGTTTCCGCGAATAATTCTCCTACCATCAACCATTTGTTGGAGGCTTCTTTGTCGATGTGTGGTGATGTCGTCCATGCAATTCCTTTCTTGACCATTGCTCTCATTTTTCAGTATCTGATAGGAACGGTAGATTCTACAGGTCATCTCTGGCAAGATTTAGAGGTGTATATCCCTTATCAGCCAAGGATACCACTCTATGGAGGTCAGAAGTGGAAGCTTTTGCTGAGAAGAATTCTCTGAGATTTTTTATCTGTTCGGTGTGTGAATTGACAAGTTGTTCGTATCACAGACGAATTTGGATGATGTTTGTTGTACTTTGTTACCATCGTTCGGGTCTGCCTTTGAATATCATCCAGTTCTGTTTTAGTCCATCTGATTATTCCAAATGAGTGAAGCAACACTGGAAGGACGTAGGTGTTGATTGCCTTGACTAGATTCCCAGAGTTCAACATTGATGTCATCACATCCTTCAGACGCTGACTGTATTCTGAACGAATCTTCTCCTTTGACTGTTTTTTGGTCTAGCAATCTAGCTTGTTGGTATCCTAGATGTTTGTATGTTTCGCCATCCCTCATGCACTGTATAATATCACCGTTTGGAAGTTGTGCTTCACCATCTATGATTTTCCCTCTTTGATTGTTCAGTGTCTTCATTTAACAATCCCAAATTTCATATGAACATCTGCCGAGAACTTACTGACAGTTTTCAGCATATCATCCAACTGCTTCTTGTTCGAAGCATATAATTTGATCGATATACAGCAGGTGGGAGATTATATGATAATTCCTATCCGTTTTTATCCTAAATCCGTATCCTGTTGTATAGAGCATTGAGGACAATGGGTTCATAGCTAAACAGAATCATAGTGGACTCAAAGAGTCTCCTTGAAAATATCCACGACGTATGGGTATTTCGTCGGTTTTAATTGACTTATTGTTCATGTTAACCTGCAGAGACATGCGCCAGTGTGTCAATGTGGTCTTCAAGAATTTTACCAGGACAGGATGAATTTTGTATATCTGCAATACTTCGACAAGCCAAGAATGGGCGGTACTATCGAAAGCCTTCAGATAATCGAGAAAAGCTGAATCAACATTTCGATGCTCTACGTGTACCTGTTTTATTATCACAGAATCGATGATGAGTTGTTCCTTGCACCCGTGGTGTTTCTATCTCTTAGATTCAACACGCAAAAAGCATAAGAATTACGCAAAGAGAACCAAAACAGCTATCAATTTTTTTCGCAGAGTAGTGTCGATTTTTTAAATTGAATTAAAACCGCATCCGCGATTTCCTTGGCGAAGTGAAAATTTCCACAATTCATTATCACACATAATAATGTTCATAACTCTCTCTCTCTTCCAAACAGAGAAAAGTTTGAGCTCCCTCTGGCGTTATAAATACTGTTCTGAAGCATCTCTAACTTTCTCTTTCTCTAATACGTTTGCAGGAACATCATTTTGTATACAGGAATGTGTTCATTACACTAAATTAATAATATAATCTATAACGTTGAAGTTTGAAGGATGAACATGAAGTTTATACCTGAAAGTTTGTTTTGAAATTTTGGATAAAACTATGAACGTACGTGTATCGTGTGTCTACAATAGTTTTTTTGTTTACATACTGATTGTTCGCGTTCTAATTTGATCTGTAAGCAACTCTGCACTGTTGCTACCATTGAAATATTTTCAAGAACACTGGTTTCACTTAGAATATAGTTAATTGAAACTGCAACCCTTCAATTTCCATGTCATATTTTTTCATAACTAACACAGACTCGAACCATGGGAATACATCCCTGAATTGATGTTCTACAAGAAACTGAAGATACTAAACCGCTGGATACAGGGTGGAGTTTTGTGCTACAGACAACGCAATTTCAATATTTCAAATTTCTTTATGGTAGGTAACTGTTTTTCTCGGATATGTCCGAACATAAGCCAGAAAAACTTATTTTTTTTCTTGGAGCACACATTCTTCCATGAGAAATGTAATGAGATAAATAAATTGAGATTTTGCGAGAAATCACCATATATTGATAACCGCGGTTGTTGATCAATTCTTGCGAGTAACGTTTGTTCTTCTTGAAAATTTCAACATTCAGTTATAATGAAACGCGAATCACGAATTTTGACCCCGGCAGAATGCGCAGTGGTGTTAGACCTAGGTTGGACTTTATATGACAAGGCCAAAGACTTGAGGTGTGCCATTCAACTGTTTTTAGTGTGATCTGAAGGTGTGAGGAGACTGGTAATCATGAAAAGAGACTTCGAGTAGCTAAGGTGGTCCATGACCGTTATTTAAGAATTTCCTCGATGAGACAACGGTTCGCTACTGTTTGCCACCTTCATATACAGCTTCGACAGAACAGTCCAGTGAATAATACCACTGAAGTGATCCGACAATGTCCCAGGGAATTTGCTTTGAGGCTTCGTGTCGCAGATCGAGGCCCAGCTCTAACCACAGCATATCGAAGAGATCGATTGAATTTTGCCACAGATGAGTCAAGATTTTGCTTTTTTAATTGCGATCGGCATTGTCTAGTGAACAGACGACGAAAAGAGAGATATTGCCTAGTACAACTTGAATGCTCGTTACATAAATTTCAGAAGAACTTGTTGTAACATTTGTCGTAAACACGGCTGAAAACTTTCTGTTGATGCGTAATAACGCCAGACCTCACCAGTATCATATCGTTAGAAACTACCTTCATGATCACGAAATCACTTCAATGAAGTGGCCTGCAGGAAGTCGAGACCTCAATCCCATTGAGCATGTCAGGGACATTCTAAATCTTCTTACTGTGCCTTATCCTCACTGGACATTGGCGATCATTTTGGCCCATATTACTCTATTGACTGCAGCTCGAAATAATTGAAATAAGATTGGCTAGCCATGAGATTCGTCGTCTTCCGGGTCCCCTTTACGTCCATCTTTCCTTGCATGACCAGATGAAGGATTTCATACTTACCATTCCGCATTATATAACCAAAGTATGCGAGTTTTCTCTCTTTAATAGTTCCCATAACCTCTTCATCTTTGTTTATGCGTTCGAGAACTATTTCATTCGTCACATTGTGTACCCAAGATATTCTCAACATGCGACGGTAGCACCCCATTTCGAAGGCCTCTATCCTCTTACAAGCAGCATCAGTTAACGTCCAAGACTCCACACCATACAGCAAATTAGAACACACATAGTACCTCACTAGACGAGTTCTTATTTGTAAATTCAATATTCTAAATATAACTTTAAAAAGCCAGCAAAACCAGCTAGTTACTGTGAATGAGGTTCGGAACAGACGGATCAAAATTTGGAACGTAATGGATCAGATTGCTATGGTCATTGATTTTGAGTATGAATAGTAGATGTCATAAAGTAATTCGCGCCAGGTGTGGAATGTCCCGTATTAATTGGAAGCATTTCAATTTGGATCGTTCCCAAGCATTTCTTAGTGTTGGTGGATTACTGGAAAATAAGTTCTTCAACATATAAAAACCTCTTTTGAATGAATGTGAATTTTCGAATGCGCGTTAATTTCTTGAGGAGGTAAATATAATTCCCTTCTGCGCTTGCCATGTTGGGGTCATTTTGCATCTTATTTCAGTTCATAAAATTTGATTGAAATAACCCACACGTTCAAACGATTTTAATTCAATCAATTCCATTAAGAGCGATCGATTACGTAGAAATTCAGGGTGTCACGCATAAAGTGTTCTTTTTGATATTGCGGCTATGCTGCCATGAGGCTTTTCAGTAAGCAACCCCTTTTGGAACTTTTCTTCTGAATCAATTGTACAAGCAGTGTTAAAACGTTAATACGTGCATTTCTCTTGAACTTCTTGAAGATGATTGAACAAAATGAGATGGAAATATTCTACAAAAAGATTACGTACCAGTTTATCTCAATCCGCTATTTATTAAAAGCATATATGCATATTCTCCGAGTAAGTGTATCGTTCAATTATTATGTATGTACAGCAAAAGTGCAAAGTATATCAGATTTGGGTGTGAACCACGCGGTTCGGAAGGAGTTTCATTTCAGAAAAGCAAATTTTACTGTGGTGTATGACATGATTCTCAATGCCGATTGGTCAACAGTTATGGAAGTGGCGGACAATCCTGATGAGTCTTGTCGAGAGCTCTACTCCATTCTACAGAAAATTTTCCAACATGGTATACCTTGGATTTAATTGAAAGTATTTTAATCAAAGGAAAAACCTTTAATAGTTATAGAAAGCATAGGTCCGAGTTTCACTACAATTAATACAAGTCTTTGAGGAGTATTGTGAAAAATAACATGAACACAGCTTATGAGAACTTTATTCGAACATCCGAAAAGCGAATTTTCAGTGATCTTTCTGCCTTCTGGTCATTAATTAAATCAAAAGAAGGCCATTTACGTATACCAGGGAGATGAGAGATGATGAGATGATATATAAGAGGCCTGAAGACATTGTTGGTGCTTTCGCGAAGTACTTTGAAGGTGTCTATGATGGATATAATGGTGATGTGTTAGCTGATGATGGCGAAGTTCTTCGTACTGAATTCATCAATCTGAATGCAATTTCTGTGGAAGATATAATCTCCGCTGCGAGAAAACTATCTAGCAAGCCTACCGCTGGTCCAGATGGTATACCCAACTTTGTTCTTAAGGACTGCATATGTGTCTTTGTACATCCTTAATGTCATATTTTCAATATTGTCTTGAAGATTTGAGTTTACCATCGACATGGAAGGTAGCTAAGATTGTTCCCATTTTGAAGAAAGGAGATTCTACCATCATAGGTAACTATAGGCCCATCGCGATTCTATTCAATTTCTCAAAACTCCTCGAAATTATTTTATACAACGCTATATTTCCAGCGATCAGGTGGAGGATTCATGATGAACAGCATGGTTTCATGCCTGGGAGATCGTGCATCAGCAATCTGGTAGTGTTATCACAGTATATACTCGAGATTTTGGACTGTTCCGGTCGAGTTGACGTTATTTACACAGATTTTCAAAAAGCATTCGATAAAGTGAATCATCGTATATTGCTGTGGAAAATGAAGTCCAGATTCGGTCTCTCGGAAGCCTTAGCTGCTCTTTTGGAGACTTACTTGGTCGGCCGCCGACAGTTCGTACAGCTCGAAAGTTTTCGCTCCTGCTAATTTATTGCTACTTCAGGTGTCCCGCAGGGGTCCAATCTTGGTCCATTATTGTTCATTATGTTCATTGATGATCTCATGGACATAATTAATACACCCAAATTGATGTATGCGGATGATCTGAGAATATATCTGAAGATAGCGTCAGAACGCGATTGTGAGGTCTTGCAGGAAGTCATAAGTTCCGTGTCAAACTGGTGTGTGATTAATCGTTTGGACTTGAATGTATCTAAGTGCACTGTCGTTACTTACTCTCGCAAGAAAAACATCCTTTTTTCTGATTAAATTATAAACAATGGTGTATTTAATTAAACGTTTCACTGATATTAAAGATCTTGGTCTTATATTCGACCAAATCTTCACTTTTGTTCCTCATATCAACTATGTATTTACATCCGCCTCGAAATTATATGAGTTCATAATTCATAATGGGAAGCACTTTACGAAATCTTATACTTTAATTCGTCTTTTTGAGACTATTGTTAGGAGTAAGTTTGAGTATGCGTTGGTTATTTGGCATCCCATCTATTATTGTCATAATTATCATTTGGAGGCGATTCAGAGAAGATTTTTCAAATACCTTGTCTGGCGAGAAGATGGTGCCTACTCTGTAAGAGGGTATGATCATGGTGCACTCTTGAGTAGGTTCAACCCTGAACATAAGAAAAGGCTTTCTGGCCTTAAAACTTTTGTTCAACCTCCTGAATAATCGTTTGGATTGTTCCTCTATTTCAGCACAACTGAAAATTTCAGTTCCGAGACTGACCTTGAGAGATGGGCGTCTGTTTTTCTTGAGCACGACCAGAACAAACTCTTTCACATAATCTCCAATATTATTTGTGTACAACTCATAATTCCATCTCGAGATTGTGTGATACTAATTTCTCGTTTACCACTATCTGTAGTGTATATTTGGACAATGTTCTCTGAAGCGCATCTGAGGTATTGCATACTTTTCTATTCTTCTATTTTTCAAATTTTCAGTTTAAATCACGGCATGAGTGTTTTCTTTCTATTTTTTCATGCCATAGCATTTCCTTCAATTTTTTTCTTGATTTGTTCATTTTATTTTTGCCATTTTCTGTACCGAGTAAGTTTCGAATAACTGCATCGGTTTTTACTAATATTAACTCATTATTTATGATTACGCTTTAAGTTGTTGATTTGTTAAATAAATATTTAAATTTTTCCTGCTTGTAGGAAATGAAGAACTTATCATTATAAAAGAGGAAAATAAGTTGAGGTACAAAATTAAGTGGTTCACCGTACCGCATTTAAAATCAAAGAATGTTGCCTAATGGAATGTTATTTTTCATTGAGATTTTTTAATTTAGCGAAATCAGTTGAGCGAAACCGATTTTATTGTTTGAAAGTCGATTCTTGTTTCAACTTTGTGGGTAAATACCTCAGCATGGATGGGTTAGAGAAAATTGAGTTGTGTTATTTTTTCTACGAATTCCAGATTTCAAATTATTGTTGAAAACACATGGGGTGTCCACGATACAGGCACTCTAATCTCTTAGATTCGATATAGAAATCCAATGAATATCTCCAAATAACGATCAAAGCTTCATCAGCTTAAACGGAAGCTTACGTCATTTAACCACTGAAAGTAGTAAGAAACTGATTTCAATTACTATCGAGGGTTTCATCAAGACAAATCACTTGAAAATTTTTCGAAAAGCTTGAGTTTACTTTAAATTCAAGCTTTGAAGAAACTTGATCTGATTCAAGCTTGACTTAACATCAAGTTTTCTCAAGCTACTTGAAAGCTTGAAACGTGTGAGAGCAAGAAGTTAGGTTCGCTTGCTAATCAATTGTTGCAAGAACCGTACAGGTGCAATAGAAGTAGGTAGTATCTCTAGTCATACAGACTTTTTTTAATTTACTGTAACACACTGGGATTTCGAAAGAACTTTCAATCTATTCAATTCATTTCGCAGCGCACAAGTAGATACAAAAAGCTCCGCTACAGAATTTGGTTAATTTAGAGGAATAAGGGAAGAACCAACCAACAGTCATTTCAGAAAAGTGAAGAATGTTACTTTCTTAATGTATTCAACAATAACACTCAACAAAGAATTCATGTCGCTTACAATCTAGAATATATTTCAATATAATATAGAATAAATTCAAATGAAATGATTTTTTCATATCAAACGTTAAAAACTCAATATTCCTTGTGAAAATATATGGAAAACTGAAAAAATTTAGGTAGAGTCATCGCCTAGCGACCAGAAGTGAAAGGATAATATCTATCGATTAGGCTTTATTGCATTCAGCAGAACCCTTGCGGATAAGGAATGAATCCCCGAGAATTCAGATTGAATGGTAACTGTATATTCACAAGGAATATACAGTTAAAGTTATATCAGGATCATTATACCAGTACGGCAGACCGCACTGAAAAAGAGAACTAAGAAGGTAAAATACACGTTCGGTGTTGAAAATCGTTTGGAGATCTTCTTCTTCTTCTTCTTTAGATAGGACGATGTCCTGTTTTTCTGTTACAGCCCCTGCTGCGAACCGGAGCTCCAGCACTCATGCCATCGCTTTTTCGGCCTTCCTATGGGTCTTCTAGTGTTGGGTTTTTGTGTTTTTGCCCACTTCGCCATACGTTCGGGGCCCATTCTGTCTACGTGATCTCTCCATAGGCGTCGACGTGCTCTTGTCTACCTCACCACATCCTGGACACCTAGCTCCCTTAGCGTATCCTCATTCCTTATTCTATCTCTGCGTGTAATACCTCTTATAGCTCTTAGTGTTCTCATCTCTGTTGTCCTCATTAGTTGTTTTGTTTTTGTTGTCCCAGCTCTTGTCTCAACCGCATATGTCATCACGGGTCTCACACAGGTTTTATAGATTCGGACTTTGCTTTCTGTGCTTATGTACTTATTCCGCCAGATTACATCTCTCAGGAAGCCAGATATTCTCGATGCTTTCATTGCCTGCTGTTTTGCTTCTTGTAATAGTTGCCTATCGCTCTATACTTCTACTCCTAGGTATTTAAAGTGTGAAACTTGCTCTATTATATGGTCGTTCACTACTAGTTTGCATCTAATTGGATCTTTCGCTATTACCATCGATTGGGTTTTCTGTGTTGATATTACCATGTTATATTTTTCTGCTGTTACTTTGAACTTTTGTAGTAGGCGTTGTAGGTCGTCCTCATCCTCGGCTATTAGTAAAGCATCATCTGCGTAGCACAGTATTCTCATAGTTTTGTTACCCATCTATAGCCTTGGTCCATTTGGTTAACACCTGCTATTATTTCATCCATGATTAAATTAAATAGACATGGGCTGAGGCTGTCACCTTGTCTAATGCCTGCGTTAATTTTGATCTCGCTTGTAAGTCCCTGTGTAGTTTTTACTTTCGTCTTATTAGAGTTATTTAGTTCTTTGATTATGTTTATGTATTTATTGCTTAAGTTTTTATTTCTAAGGATAGTGATCACATCGTTCATTCGAATTCTGTCGAATGCCTTTTCCAAATCTATAAAGCATATAAACATCGGTTTGTCAACCTCTATGGACTTCTCCACCAGTTGCCGCAATTTAAAATTGCATCTGTTGTTGATCTATTTGGTCGGAATCCCTGTTGTTCTTCAGATACACCTACTTTGTCATATATCTTTTGCGATAGAATTTTAGTGAGTAGTTTCGATGCAGAGTTAAGGAGTGTGATGCCTCTATAATTTGCTGGGTTTGTCTTCACGCCTTTTTTGTATATGGGTATTGTTATGCTCTCTCTCCATTCTTCTGGTATCTTCTTGTTGTTTTCAATTTTTTGGAATAGTTTTGTTATTTCTGCTCCCCCATATTTAGTTAGTTCGTTATTTATGTTGTTCGGGCCGGGTGATTTTCTATTTTTTAATTTATGGATTACTTGTTGTACTTCTTCTAGGCTGATAATGTCATTTTCTGTTTTTTCGTAGAGTGTGTTTTGTTGTTCGATTTCTCGTTCCTCATTGTTACCGTTATCATTATCTCCCAGGTATAAGTTCTGGAAATATTTCACCCACTCTTCTGGTTTTATTACATTGATCTGCAGTTCTTCGGTGATTGGTTTTTTTCTGTTTCTCAACATGTTCCATACCTTTTTCTGTGCTCTTCGTAAGTCGTGTTCCATGTCATTTGTAAATCTTTCCCAATATATTTTTTTTAATTCTTTAATTTTGTTCGTTGTTCTATTTCTTTCTGTTTTATATCTTTGGTACTCTTCTGGTGTTCTGTGATTGAATTATCTGATATATGCGTTCTTCTTTTCTTTTGCTAAATCTTTGATTTCCTGTGTGAACCATGGTTTATCTTTTCTATGACTGTTTATATTGATTCTTCGTTCCGCAATGGCTTCTTTGGCGCTGTTAATTATGTTGTTTTTCACTTTATTCCATGAGGCGTTTATGTTGTCTGTGTCTACTATAGGGTTAAGGTTGATCTTTTCCTCGAGTCGTGTTTGGTATAGATTCTTAGTACTTCCGTTTTGTAAAGATTCAATGTTGAATTTAGTGATGTAGTTAGGCGGTTTTTTTTTCTCTATTCTATATGACAGGCGGTACTTGCAGATAACCATTCCGTGCTGTGTTCCAACATTCGCTGATGTCAGTGTCCGTACGTCAAGTATTTCTCGTGGGTGAATTTCCCTATTGGTGATCACAAAGTCAATCATAGATTTTTGTCCTCTTGTGTTGGTGAATGTGTATTTGTGTTGTTCTATGTGGTCGAAGTACGTGTTATTTATTCGGAATTCATTATGTGCACATATCTCGAGAAGTATGTCTCCATTTTCGTTTGTCCCCGCTTCATTAAACTTCTGCATAATTCCCGGGAGGGGAGTATTTCCTATTCTTGAGTTAAAATCTCCCATTATAAATATTTTTCTGTTTGTGGTATTCTGTATAGTGTGTCTTGAAGTGTTTCGAAAAATTCTTCCCTTTCATTCTTTGGTTTACTTATATCTGGCGTGTAAATGCTGATAACATGGGTTTTTTTCCGCTAGCTTTATGGATAGGTGAAGTATATTTTGATTGATGTAGTTTACCTTTTTGACTGCGTTTTCAAATTTCTTATGCATTAGTATACCAACACCTGCTTGAGCTCTTAGGTCCTTGTCTACTCCACTGTAGAATAGTGTGTAGTTTTGGTATCTCATGCTGCCTTTGCCCTTTTTCTTTGTCTCTGCAATTGTACATACGTCTATTTTGTGTTTCTCTATTTCCAATATTACTTCCTGGTCTTTTGTGTTCCACGATGTAGTGTTCCAGCATGCTAGTCGCGTGACGTTTTTCTTTTTTGATAATCGTGTATACCGTTTTCTTGCCATGTTGTTATCGTTAATCCGTCCGTCATCCGAGGCTGTTGTAACAGTTCTTGGAGCAATTTCTGTTTTTTATAGAATGGTAGGATGCTAACCTTGCCCTTCAACCCTCCTCCTTTATCCGGGCTTGGGTCCGGCAGTGAAGTCGACTTTGGGCTACTCAATCCACCCATTATCGACAACCCAGGCGGAGTTCGTTTGAAGATAAGATGAGTAATTCTTCTGACATCTCGTCGAAAATAAAAGCAGATCTCTATGAGGAAAACGGTTCAGAATACCCAGACGAAAACTCATCGCGTTCTGAAATTGATATAGTCTCAAAAAATAGAGAACCAAAGAAAAATAAGTTTATCAAAAAAACTATGAGAGCGACGGATTGTCTTTCACAATTGATGGGTGGTCGCCTTTCAGTATGCGAGGGGATTATGGGATAACTTTCCATTTTATAGTAATGTAAATGTAAGCTTCATTCTTGGATTTTGTTCCAACTGAATAGATTCAAATTAAATGATTCTCTAGAGGGTTTTCCTATTATTAGTTAAAAACTCAATATTCCTTGAGAAAATATTTGGAAAAATGTAAGAAAAATATGTGGTGTCGTCTTTCACACTTTCAGAAGTCTCTTGGATTTTGTTCATGGTCAATATACCGGTAGCTCGATAGCGGATTTTTTCCCCAAGTTTCCCTATCTTCAATCTAGAAAATTGAGTACAAGAAAAAACAACGACAATACAGAAAGCAATTTCACTTACATCCCAAAAATAACCACTTTGTTTGCTTTGTATACATCTTCAACTCAGGAGCAGAGGATTTCATCAAATACTTGATTCTAATGTGGACAATATTGTTGAAAAAATTCACCTGACTCGAAAGAAGATGTGCAAAAGTTATCATAAATTCTCCAAATAAGATAATTCATCCTCTTGCCAGAAAATTGAAAAATTCTATAATAAATATAATATAATAATAATAACCTAACCTCAACATACTACAGTCCGCGTAACGATTATGAAAAATTCTTCAAGAGTATCATTTTGAAAATAACGATGCCAAAACTTGACATCATTACCCCCTGGAATTCCACCTTCGAAATGTTTCACTGGGCTTTGAAGTTTGAGAGGCCATTAAAAATACGCGATAATATTGAAACGAGTAAATTAAAATTACTAAAGTTGACAGACATAGATTAGCCATGGATAGAGTGGGTAGATACCTCAAACTCCAAATGAAAAAATATTTCAACAATATCAAGAGGAGGAACTTACTGTACTGTTCCTCTTGTAGTTATTGGCATCAACATGGTCCTAAATAAAGTAGAAAACTGGGCTATCGAGCTTGATAATCAAGCAGAAAGAGATGAAAGACTAATATGTAGCATAGAGGAGACGAGGGATATCGTTAAACATTATGAAAAAAGCAGCTGGATGTACTGTGTAGTTTTAATCTTGCCCACTCGCCATAAGGTGGACATAACATTTCTGAATTCTAGTTAGAGAAAAAAATTGTAGGTTAAGTAATTTTTCGAGAAAATTCATGAAACGAAATTCCTTCACCGACTCAACTATTCCCATAGGCTCATTCATTCATTCAAATCACAAATAAGCAGTTCATAATTCAATGACCCATAGGGCCTTTTCCATTCCACTGTTACCGACGAACTTCAAAAACGTAATAAATACTATCAGAAAAATTGCCTTAAATGACAAAATTCAACGGAAAGAAAAATATCAATTAACTCAATTATTATATTTCATGAAAGATACTTGCTCGAAAAATTACATACAGTTGCAATTACGCTGGTCTTCTCTTCAAATTTGAAAGAACCATCTCTCTTTCAAGTGGTCTGAACATGAGCAAATAATACCTCAATGCAAAACAAAATACAGACAAATTAAAAAAATCAGGAGTTTACAAAACACCTTGCAATGAGTGGATGGTAGCTTATATTGAGTAGACTGGTAGAAATTTCAAAACCAGATTTAAAGAACATTTATTCTCTATAATAATTCTCCAATATGTGAACAACCATAACATATTCAATGACTTTAGATAATATCTAAATTTTTCATAAAAGTGACAAAGGAACGAAAATGAAACCGTTGAAATGTTTGGAAATCAACAAATTTTGTAAGAACCTAAGTGAAATAACGCTTGATTGCCAGCTAGAGATTAACACCTCTCCACAACTTAATTTGTAATTAATCTAGTATCTATATAAGTAGGTTCGTAGTTGACCATTTGAAAATGACTTGACGGTCGAAACCGGTAGTGTTTGTGAAAATAAAACTGTGGAAAGTATAAAATGTATTTTACTTCATCTTCGTTGAAAATGAATTTCCATAAAATAGATAAAGAATCAATATTACTCATTTTATAGAAAATTAATTTCACTTTCTCTCTTGTTCTTGTTCTATATTTGTGTTTCCTTCAATAACTTCATGAATTCTATTCAGATTCTTACATTGAATTTCATTTTAATATTTCCCGATCAAATATTCAGTATTATTCAAACTTTTATTCTCGCTCTTACTGAATATAAGAGATAGTTCAATAATTGGAAACAATTGTTTTCTGATTCAAGCTTTCAAGTTTTGCATTTCAAGAAGCTTGAATTCCCAAGTTTATGAAAAGCTTGAATTGACTTGAATTCTGAAAATAAAAGCTTGACATGATTTCAATTCAAGTCAAGCCAAGCAGCTTGATTTTTAAGTCAAGTCGTGCATCCCTACTACCATATGATCTAGACCTTCATAAATCCCCATAATTTGGGAAGAAAATAGTAACCAATGAACGTAAATTATTATTTATAATCCTTGAATGCAATAAAACCTAAACCATTTTATCTTTTCATGATGCAAAAGAGAATTTTTTATGATACTCTCCAATTCATAATTCATACAGCGTCGGAGGTCACAAGAAAAAATTCTTTCCTTTTTTCATAATCTTAACAAAGAAAAATGAGAATGGAGTTGAGAGTTTTTTTAGGGAGATGTATAAAATATAATATCTTGTCTTTCCGTAATGTAGAAAGGGTCTCAGTCTGGATTAAAGTTTTAACAATTCAGGTTTGTACGAAGCTTGAAGTTCAAAGTTTTCAGTGAAAGAAACAACAATATCAATTCAATGTTTATCTAGGTGCGTTTGAGAAGTGTATTGAATATATTTTCTTTTTTGCAGAGATCTCGACATCACAGGGATTCTTCAACAACTGAATTTATAGATACAACACATATCACCTTGTTAGAAACAAGTAAGTATAATGTTTTTTTAGTAGGAATTTTTTTTGTATTCTTAACTTTTGGTAGGTGGCCATGCTTGTCATGTCTGCTGTGGTGGCCCAAGATGATTTAATGTGTGTGTTCAGTCGCTTCTTGAAGAGAGCTAAATTGTAAGTTATTTGAAAGATGTTCAAAGGAAGCCAACAAAATAATTTTTATAGCTGGAGGTGATGGCTGTGCTAGTTCGAATATTCGCTAATGAGAGATAGCTTATTTTTTCTTTGGAACTGGATTTGTCCCGGGACCAACCGTTCGGTTCTTCGAAGCATTCACTATGGAAGTATCTGTGAAAACGAGAAAGATCAGCAACCTGCTGCCTTTGAGCGAGAGGTTGTAGAGTACGCGTGATTTCCTGGTGAACAATGGGGCGTACTGCCCTCTTCTGGACATTATCGACTAAATGAGATACATACATGCGAACAGTATGCCAGACTCGGTTGCATCTCTGCCTTGCATAAAACCATCAGTTGTGATGGCGTCAAGTACTGCATAGCCTTGAAAAGAAAATTGGGTTTATCAGAAGCCGATTGGTAATTTTCATGACAGAGAACTGCGGTGTTGAGTAGCGCTGATTCTTTGGAGAACGTTGCTGATGGCGTCTTGTTCGAGTTAAAATTGACTATGTTCAACCTGATATCTTTTCAAGTCTTCTGAATGCGATGGCATGCTGTGTTGGTATCTTTGTCGGTGTATCTCTTCACTAGTTGTAAGACGCTGATTAGAAAATGACGACACCTGTCTACAGTCGTCCGAAACCCAAACATTATGTTTTCGGTGTAGTGGAACAGATTATTTATACGCAACAGAAAAAGAGTTGGCGAGAGTATGGAGCCCTGGGGTCATCATCATCATCAAGCAGCTCGTTCTGTCCACTGCTGGACATAAACCTCCCGTAAACTATGCCACATCCTTCAGTTCTGTGCCGTCTGTATCCAATTCGTCTGGATGCGTTTTATATCGTCAGACCATCTTGTTCGGGGACGTCCTATACTTCTTTTTGCTTCGTGTCTTGGTCGCCATTCTAGAATTTTCTTGGTCCATCTTCCGTCGGTGGTTCTTGCCAGATGTCCGGCCCATTTCCACTTAAGTGTGGCGATCCTACTAATAGCATCCTCAACCCCACTTCTTTGCCTGATTATGTCATTTGATATTCGGTCTCTAAGGTATAATCCGAGCATGCATCTCTCCATGGCACGCTGGGCCACTCGAACTTTATTGGCCGATTTCTTGGTCAGAGTTAAAGTTTCCGCGCCGTAAGTCATGACAGGCAACACACACTGGTTATAAACTTTTCGTTTCAAACAAATTGGGATATCTGATTTTAAGATATTGCTCAGTTTACCAAACGATGCCCAAGTAAGGCCAATTCTTCTAAAGATTTCACAGGTTTGGTTGTCTCGACTTATTTTGATTTCATGTCCAAGATATTTGTAGGCTTGGACTTGTTCAATTTCAGCATCACCTATCTGAATATTTCCACTTGTAACGAGATTGGTCATATATTGTGTTTTAGACGCGTTCAGCTTTAGTCCAACCCTTTCAGAAGCTTGTTTGAGCTTTTCAAGCATTTCTTTTGCATCTCCTGTGTTGTTGGATATGAGGACGATGTCGTCGGCAAACCTTAGGTGGTTCAAGTATTCCCCATTAATATTTATACCCATATTTTCCCAGTCTATCCTTTTGCACATATACTCAGTAGGGTTATAAAGAGTTTTGGCGAAATCGGATCTCCTGTCGCACGCCCTCTGTTTTTCGAATGTTTCTGTTTTTGCGTGAAGTTTCACACAAGCTGTGGCATGGTCATATATGTACTTTATCTGTGCCATGAATCGATGGTCTATGCGACACTCAGCTAGAGCCTCTAACATTTTACGTTGGTTTATGGTATCGAATGCCTTTTCATAATCTACAAAGATGAGAACCAGGGGTTTATTGTATTCGAGGCATTTTCTATTAAGGTTTTAATAGTTTGTAGATGATCATTCGTACCAAATCTGCTCCGGAAACCAGCCTGCTCGTAGGGCTGGTAGAAGTCAAGCTTGACTGTCAACCTTTTTGTAATAATTTTCATATAGAGTTTGTATATGTGCGATAAAAGGCTGATGGGTCTATAGTTGTTAAGGTCAGTGATGTTTCCCTTTTTGTGCATTATCACCACCACGGCGTTGTTCCATTGGGTTGGAGTTACACCCTCCATTAAGCATGCATTGAACAACTTCTGGATCTCTCGCAGCAGAGTCCTTCCTCCTGCTTTCAGAGATTCTACCACAACCTCATCATCACCAGGTGCTTTATTATTTTCATCTCTGCTAATGCCGTTGATATCTCATTTTTTGTTATATCTGGTATATCTTCTGACCCAACGTTTAGTATTTTAGGTAAAGGGTTTTCTTCTGTTTGGTTTTCTCTTATTCGATAAAGCTCTTGGTAGAAACCTTTGGTAATTTCAAGGATTTCATCTTTATTCGTTGTTACGTTCCCTTCCTTGTCCGCCAACTGCCAAATATTTTTCTTTCCTGGACCTAATCTTCGTCTTAGTACTTTCAAACTCCTGTTCTCCTCAATCACTCTCGTAATCATCTCTGTATTGTAGTTTCGTGTGGTCTCTTCTGATAGCTTTCGAAATATCTTTGTTCAGTTGTTTTAATTCGCCTGTATTTGTTGTTTGTTTATTTTTAAGTTGTCTTCTCCTTTCCATAAGTGTCTTTGTTGTCTGACTTAATTTTCCCTTGTCTCTCGATGTTTTGGAACTACAACCTTTTTCGGCACTTTTAATGATCTCAGTTATTTGTTGGTTTTGTTCGTCAACAGTTTTATATGTTTCGTTTTCTAGGTTTTCCAGGTTTGTTTCTATCAGCTTTTGGAATTTGTTGATATCGTTAGGAGATGTCCATTTCATGTGGTTTGTCTTATTTATCATTCTTGATCTTACTGTCTTAGTATTTATCACTACTTTCGCTCTGACCAATCTATGGTCGCTTCCTATAGAGAAACTATTCAAAACGGTAACATCATGGACTATTTCTTTTTTGTTGGCTATTATGAAATCTATTTCGTTTTTGGTCCAACCAACGGGGCTTTGCTAAGTCCATTTGCGTTGGAATTTCTTTTGGAAAAAGGTGTTCATCACATAAAGTTGATGCTGCTGCAAAAAATTTAGGAGAACATTGCCCCTTTCATTTCTTCTGCCGATCCCATGGTTTCCAATCGGTGCTTCTGAAGGGTCTTCACTGCGTCTGACTTTTGCATTGAAATCTCCCATCACAATCGTATACTGTGTTGCTGCTTTCTGATGCATAGCTATAGAGAGATCTTCATAGAATGTTTCAAGCTCTTCGTCAGTATGGGCCGTTGTTGGGGCGTAGGCTTGTATAATTTTAAGGCAATATCTTTTGTTTAGTCTAAGTATCAGATAAATGACTCTTTCGCTGATACTGTCCACTTGTACAATGTTTTGAGAGTGTCTTTTGTGGATAAGGAAGCCAACTCCGCCATCTGAAGAGTTTTCATGTCCCTTGAAGTGGAACACGTGACCCGCCTCCAGAGTTAATTGGCTATTTCCTCTTCTTCTGATTTCACTGAGTCCTATTATGTCCCAACGTACGTGGGTAATTTCTTCCTCAAGTTCAAGCAATTTATGTTCCGTTGATAATGTTCTCGTATTGTAAGTAGCTATTTGCAGTGTCCGTCTCCGTTGGTAGCCTGATCCAACACGGATATTCTTAGCACCCTCTACTCGCTGTCTTGACTGGCTGCTACCGTAGCCAGGAACATTCGGGTCGCCGGGGACTGAGGGCCTTTAATAGATTTTGTCTTTCATAGTAGTAAACGGGGATTTTTAGCCTTACCTTCACCACGCTGGCCAGTGCGTCTTGTAGGGGGTCAATTTAGAGAGATACATTTCCTTAACTCTCGATACAACGGTTATACCGCCGTGACTCGGTCGCCAGAGCCTCGTCAGTTGTACAGCAGGGTATACCGGATGACAATTTTTTGTCATCTCTCGTGCAGGTGAGGTTGACATTTGGGTTGGTATAGACCATCTCGCCATCACCCTTTACACCCCAGCCCTGGGGTACTCCTGCATTAACCTGAAAAGATTTACTCGTTATACCATCATCTACTTCCTGAATCGATTTACTGAAGAGAAAGCTACTAATAGAAGTTCAGGGATTTACGCGTATTGCCAAGCAACATCATGTAATAACAAATTTTTCTGATTCTGAGTTTGATATCGAGGTAGTTAATCCGGGAGTATCAGATCATTATGCACAGATCTTAAGTAGGCATGTTAAAACCGAAAAAAATCACAATTTTCCTTCAGTCGAATATTCACTCAGGAAGGTCTATCCGAACTTCGCTCAAAGCTTACAAACATTGATTGGTTAAGCATTGACTATTGTGACCCAGATCAATGTGCTGAGCAAATCGCGGGGATTCTTCACAATTCGATACAAGATATCTTTCCAATGAGGAAATGTAGGTCAAAACATAATCCGTTCACATGGTTCACAAAAGAACTAGAAGAAATGCTTAAAAATCTATCGGCCTTTCAGACCGTGTTTGATGTGACGGGCGATCCAGATCATCGAGAGAGTTTTATACGGTATCGGCGAACCTACAGGAAATGTATTAACGCAACTCGACTGAATGCACGACAAAATTATTTAGCGAATTGAAAAAATTTATTTAGGGATACTTGGAGAATAATTAACAGTGATTCCTGCCAAGGTAAATCTCAACATCACACCAATCTTAAGGTAGATTTCAATAACTATTTCTCCAGTATGGAAACTATCATGACTAAAGAAATACAATCAACATCCGTTGTCAATGCATCAGAACTTGACAGGGTACCAACTAGCAACTTATCTCTTTTTCTAATCCCAACCCATGCTCATGAAGTTGTTACTCAATTAATAAACTGTTCAAATCTGCTTGTTTCGATGTATTTGGATTAAATAGTAGAATTTTAAAGAGCACTTGCGATATCATTGCGCTACCTCTGTCGAAGCTTTTCAATTACTGCTTTGAAACAGGGATTTTTAGAAAAGTTTTCTAAAAAAGCAAAGTTTGCAGGTATTTAAAAAAGAGGATCCTGATGATATGAGTAGCTATCGGCCTATATCGATCATTCCAGTCTTGAGTAAGGTGCTAGAATCTATTCTGAAGGACAGACTTTCAAACTCTCTCGAAAATAATAAGATATTATCACCTTCACAGTACGATTTCAGGCCGGGTGAATCCACAATAGGAGCACTTTCAGACTTGGCGTCTTCTCCAGAAATCAGACCACTGTGGTATAAAAGGAGTTCCATTGAAACTCTTCACCTCTTACCTGGAGGATAGGCTATTGTGTGTCTGCGTGGAGGTGGCTGTCTCTGAGTTCTTTCCCATAAAAACAGGCGTACCCCAGGGCTCTGTGCTGGGGCCACTGCTTTTTTTGATTTATATCAATAACTTACCATCTCACTTGAAACCAGTAGGCAGCGTCCTCTTCGCTGATGACACATCTTCATATAATACAAGCTGGTACCCACAAATGGCAAATGAACTTTGTGATTTGGCCATGAATCGTGCAAATTCTCTCAAATTAAACAGAGAAAAAACTCAAAAATTGACGATTTCAAGTAGTTTTAAATTCTCAAATGGCGACACAGCTAAAATACTAGGTATTACCTTGGACGACAATTTAACGTGGGGAGCGCATGTCAACGTGTTGGTCCCTAGATTGTCATCAGTGGTGTTTGACATTATAAGGCTAATCTACGAATGATTTATTTTGCCCTTTTCCACTCGGTCGTGGCTAAAGGGTTTCTTTATGGGGCAATTGTTCAACAATGGAGAGAATCTACAAACTCCAAAAAAAGTGTACTTATTATCGCCCGTGCTGAATACCGTGCACATTGTGTGCCTCTCTTCAGAAGACTTGGTATACTGACACTTCCTTTATTGTACGTATACACCACTCTCATGAAAATTCATTCCAACTTAAAGGACTACAAAACGCATAGCCTCAACCATCAGAAAAATACAAGATAAAAAGATTTTCTAATAGCACAAAAATACAGATTGGCTAAGTCAGAAAGGAATTCTCCCAATTTAAACTATTATAATAAGCTGCCTCTGGAGTAGAGAGAGCTTAGAACTAAAAAATTCAAAATTAAAGTTGAAGAATTGTTATGTGAAAGATGATTGTACTCACCAAGCGGAATTTTTGTGCTAATATTTATTACTTCCTTGTATGTATGTTAGTGTTCGAATTAGGTACTTATCAACTGAATAATCTACATTCTTTTTTCTATTTATTTAACTAGGTATTTTCAATTGACTTATCATAAGCAATCAAAGATTGTAACCATGATGAATAAAACATAGGGGGTTTAACCCCGACGAGTTACCTATATATCTGATCATGCAATCAAACTGATTTCATGAAAAAATATAAATCCACCACCCGGTAATTAATACCATTGCCAGGCAGTAGTTATAATCAAAACATATCCTGGAAAATTTATATATTAGGATAACGTTAAATGTTATGAGAATATATAAATCTACCAGAATATATATAAACTATAGCATCATCAGACAATGACATCAATGTACCAACGAGTAGTGTCAGAGGCTTTCTCCCCGGAAAAATCCAGTGTACGGACCTTAGTCAAGTAACACTAAATGTTACTCATTGATAGTTTCCTTTGTTTGAAGTGATGAACGATCGAATAGAATACTGCTCTGAATATAAATATGACAAAATTGTCAGTTAATTATATTACATTTATATATACAAATAAATAAAATATGAAATGAGCTTCTGAGCAGTATAAACTAAAGAGAAAACCTATGACTCTACCTCATTATTTTTTCGGGAAGAAACCTACGAAGAATATCACAAGATATATATACAGGGTGCTTCAACGAAAACTAAACAGAGGCTATATCTACCAAGATATTCATTTCTGATCAAAACGCAAAAACAGGTTAATTTTTGTTTCAAAGGGACATCTTTTGGGGTACAATACTTGCTTGAAATATCAACCCCCTAAACGGGGGTTGCAATCCTTGAACATTTTGAATTTGGAAGATGGGTCGAGTGATGACTCAAAAGAAAGGTGGTATCTTTGTCTATATTGCCTTGATCGAATTTCCATTTTTAATTGAAAACTGTAAAAGATACAGGGTGAGCAACTGAAAAATAGGGAAGACTATTTCCCTGAGACTATTCAAGTTTCAGTGAGGTAAATTGGAACAGAACCATGCTGATCAATGGCAGTCATCATCAAGTACCATTCTCATCTCGAATTTCAACCCCTGGAGCAGGGGTGACAACCCTAGAAAATTTGCAAGAGGGTAGATGGGTCGAGTGATAACTCGAAAGAAAGGTATTATCTCTGTCTGCATTCCCGTGAAAGAATTTTCATTTTTGATTGAAAACTGTAAAAGATACAGAGTGAGCCACTGAAAAATAGAGAAGACTATCGCCCCAAGACTATTGGAGTATTAGTGCGAAAAACTGGAATAGATTCATTCAGATCAAAGATGACAACCTTTGATCTGGAATGAATCTCTTCAATTTTTTTTGCACTAATACTCGAATAGCTCAGGGCGATAGATAGTCTCCTCTATTTTTCAGTAGCTCACTCTGTATCTTCTACAGTTTTCAATCAAAAATGAAAATTCGTTCACGGGGATGCAGACAAATTTTCAAGGGTGGTCACCTCTTCTCTAGGGGTTGAAATTCGAGATGAAGATGGTACTTGATGATGACTCTAATACCTTATTAACGACTTGTGGTAATGAGAAGGGTTGTGTACAAATAGGCAGTAACTCTTCTTCGATCTTCTGAAGGAATTGTTGTTGCATGACCTGTTTTTGAAACAAACGTTGCGACCATTTTTTGGAGAAACTTTGACCACGGATGACTCCTGTCGGTTTTTCTTTCTCTTGGAACATCCAAACAGAAGATTGAAGCGTATTTTCTGGCTCGTATGAATATATCCAAGATTCAACACCATTGACATTGTTGTTATTGCTATTAGACTTTCCGAAGTTGAAACGGTTCAGAATTCATGCGGTATTCAACGAGAAAATAATTTCTTCATGCAAAATTCTTTGTATTAAGGTCCTCGAAATCCGCAATGATACCTTAATCTCTCGATATGTTGCATGCCGTACTTTCTGGATAATCTTACCCTCAGCATCCACATTTACTTGAGTGACGATTCTTTTTGGTGCACCTTCCCTTGGATCGTCACTGAGTCTTACCCCTTTTGCGTTCAAGTTCTCCATACAAAAAGGAGAATGTTGACTGGTGCAGTGCTTCAGAAACAAACTCAGCGAGACATTCCTGTTGATGTTGATGTCCTAGAATGCAGAACATAAAAGACATCCCTCGTAACTTATAAACTACTGATGAATTGAAGTCCTCTATGGAATTTCTAGCATCTCTTGAATTCGATCAAAATATTCATCAAAAATGAAGTAGATTCAGCCGTTACTTTGTGATATGTAATTGATATTATGAGGATTGCGAATATTACTTTGTTAATATATTAGTTTTCCCCCAAGTACTCAATAAAAAACTCACTTTAACTCACAAATTAGGTGCAGAATATTTCTGACCCTCCAAAGTCCATTTTAATATCTCTAAACGTAGATGACATGTATTCAAACATACGTAGTACTGAATGCCCAACTCTAATCTTCAAAATTTTAGATAACTTTTATTTGCTTATTCATAGTGATTTCATCTTTTCATTGAATTTATGCTTCAATCACAAATATTTTCAAGTTAACAATATAATTTTCGAACAAACCGGAGGTCGGCTATGGGTTTATCCCTTAGTCCACTTCTAGCAAAAATTTTTATGAATAACATAGAGAATATAATTTTTATCAACTAAATCGTCTCATATGATATTTTTGTATCGACAGTGCGACGATATTTTGCGTGTTTCAAAAAGTTCACTACCAGTTGTCTACAAAGCAAAGGGTGGATGCCCAGACCATTATTTAATGAATGGTTTAAAAAATCTTTTATCCCCGAGGTGAAGAATTTCTTAACTAAGATCAACAAACCCTCTGAAGCTCTGTTTTTGGTAGACAATGCACCATCGCACCCATCTGAGGAAGAGGTTAATACTGATCCAAACTTCAGAGTTATGTTTTTGCCACCCAACTTTACTGCCGTTCTCCAACCTATGGATCAGAATTCAATTCAAAACATTAATAGTATAGAAAATACCTTCTTAATCATATCATTTTGCATGAAGGTGAAAAGATAATTACCATTTTGAAGCTGTATAATTTGAAAGATGCCGTAAACAATCTTGCCTAATCTTGAAAAGCCATTATTTTAAAAAATATTAGGAAAAGTTGGACAGCTTTGTGGCATGACAGTACAGAAGTAGAAGAATCAGATGATGAAAATATTCCACTCTCAGAGCTTCAGAAGAAACTTCGTCCAATCAGTGAAAATGATTTGAAAAATATTGCCGAATCGTTAAGGGTCATCGATCCAGAAAATGACTCAACAATCGAGAACATTACCAACTGGGCTGTGGGAGACAAATAGTTTGTTATCGATTTGACTGAAGAAGAGCTTATACAGGATGCTTTAGGAAGGAATATTTAAAACGTAGAGGAATCTTCTGACCCAGAGGATGGTTTGAATAGTATGGTAAAAGTGAAACATGCAGATACTGTTAATTCGTTCTCCCTGATTATCAGTTGGGCCGAACAGAATAATCTTCCTATAGAAGATGTATTGCCCCTGAAAAGGCTCAAGGAAAAATCAGTTCAGATGGCAGCATCGAGAAAGGTTCAGAGTTAAATCGATGGATATTTTAAACGTCATAAGGAATATCATGTTGTTTATGTGAGACTAGATTATATTTAAATTCTATATTTTCTATGAGGAGAGATTACAGAACAGATTCTACTATGTCACATCATTGCATAGAAAAAACCATATTTTTGCATAGGAAGAACCATATTTTTCATCAGTGAATAATCTACAGACCTTATACCAAGCACAAAAAGGTATAAAACGCAATTATCTTGGATCCTTAGAAATATTCAGAGCCAAACACAAAATAACAAACTATAATCAAATATTACTTTACGACCTGACTGATTTAAATCATTTTCCAATATTTGGGATTTTAAGAAGTTCGCAATTATGTATTAGTACGCAATGTTAATTTCTGATATGTTCTTAAATTGTTCCGCTAACCCATTTCTCTGTACGTATATAACAAAACTGCTTCTGCCTATCTGATGTTGACCGAGAGCTCAAAATAGCTTTAACGTTGAATAAACTTTTCCATATCAAACAGTGATATTTTTAACGTAGTTATATTCGCAATCTATATAAAAGAATTATCATTTAATTCATAAATCAATTCAATTTTATACGGATGGAACTTGTATTTATTGGAAATTCAGATAATCTGGACATGTCTTATACCGCCAAAGTAGCTGCTTCATAATTCACAATTCCAATGGGCGCACTTTTTCATCGATTGATGAAACCGCCAGAAGAAATATAAATATTTTGATGCTCAGAGCTTCATTCATCCATCCAGTTTGAAATAATCAATTTTGATTCGTCATCGCTGACAGTAGGTGTTCAATAACGAGTGTAAGAAAGTGTACATTTCTTATAATTCCCTTAATCAGTTCAATGGTATCACCAATCATTATAATAAAATCTTGGATTTGATTTTGTCGAATTCTACTGATGTGTCTTCTGTTCGATGTTGTACGCTTTTCGTTCCAGAGAACCGTCATCATCTCGAACCGTCATATGAAGATCCTCATAAACCTGTTCTTTACCAAAGTAGATTTAAATCTTCTTCATCGATTACATTTAACACGATAGATCTGAAGGATGTCAAAGCTAAAATCGAGGGACTGAATGTCACGAAGGGTCCAGGTCCGGACTCCATCCCACCAATTTTTATAAAATCGTGTTCCGCTAGTTTGGCGACTCCTCTTCAAATTATTTTCAACAAATCTTTAGTACAAGGTGCTTTCCACATAAGTGGAAAGCGGCAAAGATCGTACCTATTTTCAAAAGTGGTGAGAAAAATGAAATGAATAATTACCGACCTGTCTCTATTCTAAGTTATTTCGGTAAAGTTTTTGAAGCAATAGTAACTGTTAATTTTTTTCATTTATCCGGTTCCAAGTTGATTCAATCTCAACATGGGTTTTTCAAAGGTAGGTCGGTGTTAACTAATTTAACTCCTTACGTTCATTTCATAAGTAGTAGTTTCGATGATGGTATTCAAGTTGATGCCGTCTACATAGACATGGCTAAGGTCTTCGATAAGGTACATCATGCAACTTTGTTGTGGGTTCTAGAGGAATTTGGTGTGGTGGGGTCCTCACTGAAATGGATAGAATCGTATCTGTCGGATAGACTGCAGTATGTTGAACTCAATGGCACTCATTCCGGTTTCGTTCGTGTCACCTCTGGTGTTTCTCAAGGTTCACATCTGGGTCCCCTTTTATTCTCAATTTATATAAATGATATTTCGGAATGTTTTCTTCATACAAAACATGAATTGATATGCCGACGATCTTAGAGTGTACAGTGCTATTCGGTCCTATGATGATATTTTGCGGTTTCAGAGTGATCTTGACAGACTTTTCTCTTTTTGTCAAAGTAGGTATTTTCAATTAAATATTGATGAGTGTAAGCATATAAGGTTCACAAAGAATGTCAATGTCTTCGATGCTATTTTTTCTGTTGATGGGCTTGTAATTGGGAGGGTAAACCAAATTAAGGATCTTGGTATATATCTTGATTCTAAGTTGTCCTTTGAGTATCATATTTATCATATAGTTTCTAAGGTTTTCAAAATGTTGTGTTTCGTTCTAAGAATTACTAAAAGTTTCAATGATCCCAGGTCTTTAAAAATGCTATATTTCTCATTGGTGAGGAGTAATTTGGAATATGCTGTACCTGTTTGGTCCCCTCACTATTACAAGTATATTGACAGAATTGAACGAGTCCAGAGAAAGTTTGTCAAAAGCTTCAACTTTAGATTTTCAGTCCTAACCATAATTTTCAATTAAGTTTGCGTCATCACAAAATTTTAAGTCTGGAGCAGAGGAGAGTCCTTTTCGACACTGTATTTCTTTATCGAATTTTAAATCATTCTTTTAGTTTTCCGCTTGTTAATTATCTCACTTTCAATGTTCCCGTGTATCCTAGTCGTCGAAATGCACTCTTCTATGTTCCAAAGGCCCGCACTAGTTTATTTTTTGCGAATTATGCGTCTGTACAATTGGCATATTGCTAGTATAGATATTTTTCATGAACCTCTTTCTTCTTTCAAAAAGAATGTTATTGCATATCTCATTAAATCTGAATCATGCTCATTGTAGTAGTTTTTAGTATTTATGATATTTTACTTGATTCTGTAGTCTTAGGTGAGCCGTTTTTTTCTGAATTTTTATGAAAGATATAATTTTCATTTAGTATGACAGTTTCACTTCTGTTTATTTTTCTGTTATCATTTTTTGTGAACCCCGGTAATTCGGTCTATCCTGTAGGGGTTCCTATGTTTTGTAACTATAAATAAATAAAATAAATAAATAAATAATAAAACGAGAAGTTCAGCTGGTAATTAGTGTAACTCACGAATGAGTTTGCGGAGCTTTGATCTGATTGACATAAATTCAATTTGCTTCGCTAAAAAGGCAACAAAAAGTAAGAAGTTTGACCTCTACATAAACCTGTAACATTTATAATGTACAAATAAAATGGGACTCATTTCGTTGTAGAAAACGTACGATAAACACGAATAAATTGCTTATAAATTGAAACTTAAGAACTTATTGACATTGTTCGACTCTAATAAGTGCCTTGTATTTTCTGCGATTCACGTAATCTGCTTATGAACAATACAATAGTGAATGCGGAAAGCTTATTAGTTTTCAATGTACTCATCTCTTTCAATATAATCCGAAGCAGTTCCCGTTTCGCAGTCGTGGTGAGAGTGTAAGCAATAATTGGTTAGAAACCTTGACAATTCATTGTTGGTTGAAACTGAATCAGCTAAAACAATCAGAACTTGCTATTTGGGAACAAACAGAAATTCGAAGCTGAATATTGCGAACCAGTTTTGATTCAATAATAGAGGTTTATAGAATCGTTAGTGCATAATCATGCCGTATATAGAGAATATTTAACATAACGAGGAAACATTGGATTGGATGGAATTTAATAACGAATGAACATGCCAAGGTTTTTAGGTCTTCAATTATCATGAATTAAGATTCCTTTGACTATGGATGAAGTGTACGAAAGAACAAAGATTCACGTTATAGACGGACATATTTATACGTTTTTGCAGAGGTGCAAACTCGATGAACATATTGCTATATTCTGTCAGAGAGAGAACTCTTTCTTTGATATTAACAAAGTATTTGATTGTCGTGAGTCAGTTGCTTTTTTCTGCTAAATATCGTAGTTTACTGGCTCTGGTGAGACTGATGGTATTATAAATTGCTTGACAAATGCAAGATTGTAGAAACATAATTTTTTGTGATAATTCATCAGTTTTGTTATCATGTATCAGGTAGATTTTGTAAGAAAGACTAACCATTGGAGTCGTCCTCATAGTGGAATTTCCAGCGGATCTCGAGAACCCCCGATCAAAAGTCCAAACACAACGAAAGTTTGTATTCCGACGAATATTTGCCACCTCATTTATTTCGACACGACAATTTTTGAGTTTGTTATATCAACTCCCTATCCTCAGCAATTCCTAACTTGAAATTCATTATAGGGAAAGTGGATAGAGTGATATATAAGATCCTTCAATTTTTTATTCAACAATTTAATCTTTATGAACGTTTAATATCATACAAACGGTCCGAACACATCCAACGAAATGATGCTTAGAATCAGATAACGTTCTCAAAAAAACCTTATCCGTCATCCATTCAATGATACAATTCTAATTCTCCGGTATAATTTTCAAGTGACGGTTCTTGTCCTTTGTACTTAGCACCAAGTTTTCAATTCTCAAGGAAAAGTATTATTTTGAGATATTGATGAACATCAATGTTTTGTAGGAAACGCAAAATTGATTTTATCTCAACTATCTGGTAATGATGAGTCTGTTTTACATTTGTTTTTCATTTTCGCAAACTTTTTAATTAAAGTTGTCGTTTGAAGATCCTTCGACATGGTGTCGATCGTTGAAAATGGGGGCTATTTTGAATGTCTTTCATAAAAAATGATAAGAAAAGGTGTTCTTTTTTGCAAATATTCATTTTTAATATTAGGTTTGAAGTATGAATGAATGTGATATTATGAACTCGAATTGCATTACATCATTTACGTGTCAGGAAAATCATCTTCGAATTACCATAAATACGCTCTATGAAGGTTGATTCTTATGGTATATATATATATATATATATATATATATATATATATATATATATATATATATATATATATATATATATATATAAAGAATCGAATAATTGTATTTACAATAAATGCTTATATCTATAAAAAAAGTATAAGTGTGAGCTTAGGAAATGTAACAGGGGAACCATACTATCTTGCATATGCGTATGACTCAACAAACGAGTGAAAAACCTGAGGAAAAAACTCGTTTCCCTGTCGCTATTGCACTAGCAATAGTTTGTCTGTTTATGTTGTGTTAGTGTCGTGTGTACATAAAGAGTACCAAAGATTTTTCTGCTCAGCCGCTTCATTCTCGAACTCTATGATTTCCAGACGAAGACAAGGGTGAAAGGAAGGGAGCTTGGTACAGGAATCTGTAACAATGGAAAACGAAAAACCAGCAGAAAAATATTTCAAACATCATACCTCTTATATGTCTAAACAGATCTAAGAAAAGATTTTACATAGCAGGTGAAGCCATAAAAAGGACTAAGGAGATAATCAAAAGGTACATAACCTTCGCTATTTCCTCTTTTGCGGAAATGTTCCTCAGTCGCAGTGTGAGTCTCCTGAAACATAATCACTTCCTTGTTCTTGCTTTCTAATTTTGAAGTATAATCGCAAAAAATCCTTCAATATTCAAACTCAACAAAACAATTCCCTCTCTGTTTTACCGAGAGAGCCCCAATGGCCAGGTTCGGTCTTCCAAGTGATGCTGATTATGATCTATATATGTTTTGGAATCCTTACAGTCGTTCTAAAAATATGACAAATGTCAGGTGGTAAGATGTAGATACTAATATTGCCAACCAAAAAACCATTGACGTATTCCCTCAATTATGCTGAAAAATATCAGAGTCTTAACTTGTGAAATAATATTTGAAATACTCTGTTTCAGGACAATTTATGGATTTCGAAACGTCTAGATCTAAAATCATGAATTTTTCCTGACAAGTAACTGATGTAATCAAGAAAAACGAGAAGTCAGATTCAATCCACTTCAACAGTAATTGATTTAGCACTATTTTCTTCGGAATTCTAACCTGAATTACTTCGATGAAGATTTTGAAATGAGTCTCGTATTGACAACTCGAAATGCATTATTTGAAAGATTTCCGGTCATATAATCTGCGAATTTAAGGGTCCTCGCGCGAAGAATCGTAATTTTTGGGATAAAATCAAGAATAACTCGGAACTCATGTATTTTAGGTAAAGGAAAACCTATGACAGATCGACGCCTATTAATATTACGAGTTAAATTGTGTGTGCGAAAATGGGTTGTTAATTTGAAAAACGGACTTTTGTTCCTTCGAATGTACTACGATTTGACACATGCTTTGGAAACACCCTGTATGCCGTGAAGCCTCTGAATAAGAGGTGCTCAAACGGTCGATCGCGAGCTTTTTGAGTAAATCTCTCTGCTAGCGGCAAAAGGCGGCTTTATCAAAGGAACGCGTGGTACTAGTCAAAGAAAAGCCGCGGCGTTTTTAATCTTTGCCGCTTTTCCAGAAATTCCGGCTGTGCGTTTGACGGGAATATTCGAGACTTTCGTTCACGCCGATATAAATGTTGCGCCTGCAGGAATTGGAGTCATTCTGAATTGTAACTTGAAGGCAATACTACGTCGATACAAAGTTTATTATTAAATAGTACAAAATGAGTGCAGCGAAAAATCTAAAACGTATCATTTTAATAACGATTGGGAGGAAGAATTCTTCTTTTGTATGGTGAAGGATAAGTACATTTATCTTATTTGTCGTGAGTCAGTTGCAATACCTAAGCGTGGTAACTTAGAGAGGCATCATAAAACGGTTCATAAAAACTATGAAAGGGTTTTTCCGCCACAGAGTGAATTAAAAAACGAAAAGTACGTGATTTGATATCTTGTTTGAAAAAAGGAAAAACCATTTTCACAAGACCCGCTAAACAATCAAAAGCATTTACGATCGCGTCAGTTGAAATATCTCATATATTGACCAAACACAAGAAACCATTCGAAGATGAATCGGTTGTGAAGGAAGCATTTATTGAAGCGGGAGAGACTTTATTTGGAGATTTTAAAAATAAAACAGAAATTACGTCTGCTATTAGAGAACTTCAGTTATCTCGTCCGACTGTCACAAAGCGTATTGAAGTCATGAGTCAGGATATGGCAGATAAACTAAAACATGATATCATGAAATGTACATACTTTTCTTTACAGTTCGACGAATCCACTGATATGACAGACACTGCCCAGCTGTGAATTTTTATTCGGATGGTATTCAATGTCATGTTGGCCAAGGAAGAATTTTTGAATATCATTCCTCTGAAGGGAAAGACCTGTGGCGAAGATATATATGACGTGTTCTTCAGTTCTGTAGAAAAATACAAGCTACCAATATATAAATCAGTGTAATTTGATTCAGGAGGTCGTTACTTGATGTAATCGATAAACATATTTTCAATGAAATAAAACTAATTTAGTGAAATCTAAATACTTTCGTTTTATTTAATTGAACATAAATCAGTGTACATTACAATCGATGGAGCACCAGCAATGACTGGAAACAAAAACGGTTTTGTGGCATTGTGTCGAGCTGATGAAGATTTCCCTTAATTTTTTCATTTCATTGCATTACACATCAACAAGTTTTGTGTTAAAAAATTTCGAACACGGAGAAAATTACGGGCATTGCAATGAAAAATGTGAATTCCATCTGTGAACGTAGCTTGCAAAGGCGCCTCTTTAAGTTGCAGTTGGAATATAGGGAGTCAGCTGAACACACTGATTTAGTTCTTCACGTTAGGTGGTTGAGTCGCTGAAAATTCCTAGAAAGGTTTCAAGAATTATAGACCGAAATAACAGCTTTTCTAGACGAAAGAGGTGATGACACTCAGATGTTGAAAAACGAAAAATGGCTTACTGATTTGGCATATTTGACTGACATCACAATGCACTCAAATACCATCAACTTGGATCTTCAAGGTAGAGGAAAAACTATTATTGAGATGATTAGCGCAGTAAACGCATTCAAAAGTAAATTGCAACTTATGATAGATCATTTGAAAAGAAAGGATTTGAAACATTTTCTGTCTTTGAAATCAAGGATTTCTCAGTTAAATTATGATACGTATAGGGCTGAATTATCAAATATTTTTGGACAATTCGAAATGCGTTTTTATGATTGCAATAAATTGGCAAATATTGCATCATTTATGAGTTATCATAAAGGTTATCATTGAGGAAGTAGCTACTGAAATAGCCAGTCCGTTTAATATGACTCATGTTCTGTTGAAAATGAGTTGGTTCAGATTATATCACATATACATCTCAAAGCTACAGCATCTGATACAAATTTCTGATGTTTTATATCTGAAGATAAATATCCGAATCTAAGGTAGGTAGGTAGGTAGGTTGTACCGGGTATATACGACAACCCTTCATCACACATACTTGCAGCCTCTCAGAGTCGATCGCAACTAGTCTAAAAATATTAAGGTAGATTGCCAGCAGTTCAAGTTTGAGCATCCCTGGTCTAAATGCATTGATTTGCTTGAATGAACCTCTTTACTCAAAACGAGCTAGAAATAATCGATATTGAATGATCTGTTGTATTTTTATGATGCCTTCTAAGAGACAACCAAAAATCTTCTTTTGAACGGTGAAGGATAAGTGCTTTTGTCTTATTTGTCGTGCGTCAGTTGCAATACCTAAGCGTGGTAACTTAGAGTGGCATCATAAAACGGTTCATAAAACTATGAAAAGGATTTTCCGCCACAGAGTGAAATAAGAAAACGAAAAGTACGTGATTGGATATCTTGTTTGAAAAAAGGACAAACAATGTTCACAAGACCAGCCAAACAATCAAAAGCTGCTACGATCGCGTCATTCAGAATATCTTATATCTTGGAGAAGCACAAGAAACCATTCGAAGATGGATCGGTTGTGAAGGAAGCATTTATTGACGCTGGAGAGACTGTATTTGGAGATTTTAAAAATAAAACAGAAATTATGTCTGCTATTAGAGAACTTCAGTTATCTTGTCCGACTGTCACAAAGCGTATTGAAGTCATGAGTCAGGATATGGCAGATAAACTAATACATGATATCATGAAATGTACATACTTTTCTTTACAGTTCGACGAATTCACTGATATGACAGACACTGCCCAGCTGTGAATTTTTATTCGGATGGTATTCAATGTCATGTAGGCCAAGGAAGAATTTTTGAATATCATTCCTCTGAAGGGAAAGACCTGTGGCGAAGATATATATGACGTGTTCTTCAGTTCTGTAGAAAAATACAAGCTACCAATATATAAATCAGTGTAATTTGATTCAGGAGGTCGTTACTTGATGTAATCGATAAACATATTTTCAATGAAATAAAACTAATTTAGTGAAATCTAAATACTTTCGTTTTATTTAATTGAACATAAATCAGTGTACATTACAATCGATGGAGCACCAGCAATGACTGGAAACAAAAACGGTTTTGTGGCATTGTGTCGAGCTGATGAAGATTTCCTTAATTTTTCATTTCATTGCATTACACATCAACAAGTTTTGTGTTAAAAATTTTAAACACGGAGAAAATTACGGGCATTGCAATGAAAATGTGAATTCCATCTGTGAACGTAGCTTGCAAAGGCGCCTCTTTAAGTTGCAGTTGGAATATAGGGAGTCAGCTGAACACACTGATTTAGTTCTTCACGTTAGGTGGTTGAGTCGCTGAAAATTCCTAGAAACGTTTCAAGAATTAATGACCGAAATAACAGCTTTTCTAGACGAAAGAGGTGATGACACTCAGATGTTGAAAAACGAAAAATGGATGACTGATTTGGCATTTTTGACTGACATCACAATGCACTCAAACACCATCAACTTGGATCTTCAAGGTAAAGGAAAAACTATTATTGAGATGATTAGCGCAGTGAACGAATTCAAAAGTAAATTGCAACTTATGATAGATCATTTGAAAAGAAAGGATTTGGAACATTTTCCGTCTTTGAAATCAAGGATTCCCCAGTTGAATTGTGATACGTATGAGGCTGAATTATCAAATATTTTGGGACAATTTTTATGATTGCAATAAATTGGCAAATATAACATCATTTATGAGTTATCGTTTTTCATGTAAGAACATTGAGGAAGTACCTACTAAAATAGCCAGTCCGTTTAATATGAACTCATGTTCTGTTGAAAATGAGTTGGTTCAGATCATATCAGATATACATCTTAAAGCTACATCATCTGATACAAATTTCTGGTGTTTTATATCTAAAGAGAAATATCCGAATCTAAGGCAAGTAGGTAGGTAGGGTGTACCGGGTATGTACGACAACCTCTCAGAGTCGATCGCAAGTAGTCTAAAAATATTGAGGTAGATCGCCAGCAGTTCAAGTTTGAGCACCCCTGCTCTAAATGCATTGATTTGCTTGAATGAACCTCTTTACTCAAAACGAGCTAGAAATTATCGATTTTGAATGATCTCTTGTATTTTATATGATGCCTTCTAAGAGACAACCAAAAATCGAAAAATTCCGATTTGGAAATTCATATCTTCCTTTCGGTTGATTTCATGTGGTAATGATATGAGAGAAAATTGTTCAGAATGTAATTTCCTACAATAAAAAGAGTAAAAAATACATTATGTCATTCGAAATAATAAAGATGGTGTCAACTACCGGTATAACAGTGCATATATATATATATATATATATATATATATATATATATATATATATATATATATATATATATATATATATATATATATATATATATATATATATATATATATATACTACAGATATTCCTTTATTTTTTAGACAAGTGATGCAAGAAGAAAACATATTTTCGAACAGGTTAGCTTAACATATTCATTGATCAACTTTGTACAAACTTTTCAGCCATCTACACTTTATCATAAATGCTGCGGAAATATCCAAAATACGACTTCAGTTTTCAATTTACTCTGAATTCTAGGCTGAACGTTCTTAGACTGAGAACTCGATATGAACAAATGAAAATTTCCCTGAATCCGCATTGAAAAATAATTTCATCAGACAGTTACAATTCATATTACTATCAAAAGATACTGTTGCAGGTTGTCTTTCGGTGAAGATATAAAGCATCACCTTGCAAAATTGCATGGTAAATTATTTTCTATTCAGCTCGACGCGGCAACGTATAACAAAATAGATATGTTTATATTCCATTTTACGATGATGATGCAGTAGTAGAAGAAATATACTGTTGTAGAGCAATTGAACTTCAATAGTGTTGCCGATATTTTCAATTTCAGAAGGGTTCATAAATGAATTTATGAATTGAGTTGAAAAATTGCGTTTCGGCTTGGGATATGCATTGCAGAAGCGACTGTGCTTGAGCAGGGTCTTTTCGTCTTTGATTATCGAAGATGATTCATTGATGAAAACAGATCGCAGTTGTCTTCATTTGATTTCTATTTATTCTGAATTTCTTGATTTTCGGTGTTTCGGCATATGCCAATCTCTGTTGTTATCAATGTTAGCTGAAAACTATTTTGACATTATGGGCGTATATTTTTGTGTAGAATATAGAGACGTATTCAGACTTTTTAGTTGTTTCAGATTTTAACTGAAGGTGAATTTTGATGAAATCGAATTCACATTATTTTTCGCCAAATATATGTGACGAATTTCGTTAAAAATATGGATTATTCTGTAAATGAAACTTTTCTGTACATTCTGTGGCTTCATCTACACTGCGTCAAGAAATGAACACACGAAATAGAATTTTTTTTTCGAAAAAGTTTATTTAGAAGAAGCTTGGAGATTTGAAGGGATTATTTTCCCAGTAATCCATCAACTCTAAGGATTGATTGAGATCAGTCGGAAAGAAAATGCTAAATCTTGTATTGAGAAGGATCAACACCTTCGTTCGATGGGACTGCGGTCTGGATTTCATCGTGATTTCAAAGATAGTTCCTAACGATATGAGCTTGGTCAGGTGTGGCGTAAATGAAAAGTTTTCACTCATGTTTGTCTCAAATGGTACAACTGCTCTTCTGAAATGTTACCTCCCGCATCATCATTGAAACTCCATAAAAACCATAGGTAGGTTGCTTCAGGCAAATCTATCATTTTCACCTAGTAAACTAGAGAATGTCGATCGCAATGAAAAGGACAAAATCTTGACTCATCTATAAACGAACCTTTCTTCCAGTCAGCTTCAAACCAATTGACATGTTCCCTGGCTAAATTAAATCAATCTCTTGTAAGTGCTGAGGTTAGAACTAGGCCTGAAGCTGCGACATTAGGTCTCAAACCAAATTCCCTGTGATAATATCGTATCGTCTCACTGCTTATTTGCACCCTACTGTTCTGTCGAAGCTGTATTTGAAGGCGCCTATCAGTAGCGATCCGGAGGTCGTCCTTGCCAAAGTGACCTTTCATGACTACCAGTGTCCCTGTAACTGCGAATAATTCAGGAGGTGGCAGGCGGCATCACCCCCGTCGCTCGGTGTGGTACCACCACATCCAGCTATGGGTCCCGTGAATTGGTCACCTGTGTGACTAAGTTTTGGAATCTGGCGGATGGTGCGGTTTTCAGAGTGGGAAGGATTGGCAACAAAGCATGACGAGCTCTTCTGGGACCAAATCTTTCGGAGTTAAAATGGTCTCCCATTCGAATCTCCGGGGGGAACTGCCTCAAGGGTTCATGATTCGGGTAAGTCGAGCACTCCTCCGGTGAATTCACTAATTCATTCACGTTCTGAAAAAGAAAGCAAACTCTCTAGAGTTCTGCAATATCAGAGGACTGGGACACAATAACGTGAATGTCTATGCAGTCAACCAGCACCTTCAACACGCACAACCTAACGTGCTGGCCCTAACCGAAACCCAAATAAGTCAAACAAGCAAAACAACGTATTTACGATCTGAAAAGTATGAGTTACATACCAGATTTAGGTTTAAAGGGGACCTGTGTATTTTCGCCAGATCGGATGTTGCATGCCAGAGAGAGGACACTATGGAGGACGACTATATCGACTTTGCGTGGATTAAAATCTGTTTGTAGGATAAAACACTGTTTTTATGCTGTCTATATCGCTCGCCAAACGATATTCACTTCTCTAGACTGTTTGAGTATCTAGGTGATAAGGTGGATTCGATTCAGCCACATCATCCGGCAGCTGATGTCATTGTACGGGGTGACTTCAACGTTCACAAAACCAACTGGCTCCGCCACTCCAATAGAACAGATGAGGCGGGAAGACAGGCTGAAACTTTCGCAATCAGCCATAATCTAACGACGAACCGACAAGAATACCTGATCACCCAACTGACTTCCTGAACACCTTGGATCTCTTTTTGATTTCAGATCCAGATGATTCTGGAGTGGATGTCTCAGCACTGCTAGGTAACTCAGACCACAACCTTATATCTGCTACTGAAACCACTGTGGTGCCGCTAAACCAAGAACCTAAACCACCTGGACGCATTTGGCACTATAACTGTGCTAATTGGGATGACCTGCATGAATTATTTTCGTGTTTCTCATTCAATGATGTTTGCCTATCAGATCATCAATCATCAATGTGTGCAGTTACAGAAATCATTCATGCAGGAATGGATCTCTACATGCCTCATTCCATGAAATGAACATCAGCACAAAGGCCATGGTTCAACAAAGACTGCGAAAGAGCCTCTGCAGCCAAGAGCTGAGCTTATAAGTCATGGAAGATAAATCCAACAGAGGAAACAAGAACAATCTTCTTACGAATACGGAACGTATGCAATCTGACAACTGCAAGTGCAAAGACCAATTTCAACGAAGCGGTAACTTATAAACTCTTTGAATAGGCAAGCGGGACTAGACAATTTTGGTCTATGGCGAAGAATGTCAGTTCCAATTTCAGCAAATCTACGTTTCCGCCTCTTGTTAGAGAAGACGGAAGTATGGCATCATTTCCGAAAGAGAAAGCCGATCTCTTTGCTCTCTTGTTGTCTAAGAATTCTGTGCTGGATTTATCTGATGCAATACCACCGAACATTCCACCTACAAATTCTTCCATGGAACAAATCAAGTTCAGAGTCCGCAATGAGTGACGGGCTCTCGAGAACCTGAACTGGAAGAAGGCAGTTGGTCTAGACGAAATACCGCCAATCGTCCTGAGAAAGTGTGCTACCGAACTGGCATCCATTTTTATAAGTCTGTTTCAGATTTCTTACGAAAGCCAGACTTTTCCGAGTAGCTGGAAAATAGCGAGAATTCAACCGATCCCAAAGAGAGGAAAGAAATCCTTACTCCAAAACTACCGCCCCGTTGCACTTCTTCAAAGAGATGGAGAGAGTCATAAATGAACTCATCAAATATCTAGAGTTGCAGGGAATTATTAACGACCGTCAGTATGGTTTTCGGAAGCAAAGATCGACAGGAGATCTGCTCGCCTACGTCATTCATGTTTGTACATCAACGATAGAAGAGCATGGGGAATCTAAAGCAATAGATCTCGACATCTCTAAAGCCTTCGATAGGGTTTGGCATTCAACCTTTGGTTGAATAAACTTGCTGCATATGGGCTTCCCGAAAAATTGCGGGGTTGGATAAGTAGCTTTCTTTCAAATGGATTGTTTCCAGTTGCAATCAGGAGTACCTCAGGGATCCATTCTTTCGTTAACCTTTTTTTGCAGATAAACGATCTTCTGTCATCTACAGAGAACATCAACACGCTTCATAATAGAAATCAATGACCTTAAAGCATTCTTATTGATCAGTCTTTTTCGACGCATATTAAATGTAACTGGTTAGTATTGCTGGCTTCTTAATCTTCTATTCAGCATGTACTAGACATATTCGATGGGATTGATTTCTGGATCTCATGGAGTTCACTCTATTCAAGTGATTTCGTGATCTTGAAGGTAGTGCTGCCGGGATGGGGTCACACACACGAAGAAAATATCGATGGTTCCCGCAAAACGTTTGTTGTGATAAACGTAGCGCATTTTGCCGGAGTCAAATTTCTTGATTCGCGTTGAGTTATTAGTTATTAAAATTAAAATTTTCAAGAAGAATAAACGTTACTCGAAAATCTGATCAACAACTGCTGTCATCAATTTTTTGCTTGTGAAATCTCTATTGGTTTCTTTCGTTTCATTTGTCATAAGGCATGTGCCTTTTGTTGGCATGTCCTGAATATCCGAAAAAAACTTGTGTTGATAATTAGTTGCCTATATAAAAATGAATTTTGAAATATTGAAATTTCAGTAAATTTCTTGGCGCAATGTAGATCAGTACGTAAAATAGAAAAAAGACTCAGAGCGCTATTTCTAATATGAGGAAGAAGTGGTGATACTAGTACACAAGCTGAAACATGTTTGGACACGTTTTAATGCATTGAAAGTACAGAACATGAAATGTCATACTCAGCATGTTGTTCCTTCTCGTTGCTTATGATAGTCTCAATACGTTTGAGCTAGCTTTCTTGAGAATTCTTTGATAATATCCGAATCTTGAGAATTACATTTGGACAATGTTTATATCTAGTTAATTGAATAGTGTTGATTATTTGAATTATATGTTGGGGACTGAAATCTATCACACCTTCGACTTCTCAAAAACAAATTTTCGAACAGTGTTTTGTTAATTATGTCGTCATCTTTATCATAATACACCAGTTTGTTACCATATCAATTGAATTTTGCTTCTTATTCTATTCTGGTCCTTCTTTTCAGATCCGTGCCTGATTCACTATTGCATGAAAGGTAGAGAATGTATCGTGACGAAGGATGGCTCAGCTGCTTGCCGATGTATTCGACAGTGTGCCATGCATCAAAGAATGGTGTGCGGTTCGGACGGCCATATATATCCTAACCACTGCGAACTTCACAGAGCTGCATGCCTAACCGGTGTGGCCATCACTATAGAACGAGGAGTTCATTGCGTCAAACACGGTAGGTAATTATTCTGCCAGGGACGAAACTAAACCGAACTATCTGGTACTAGCATGAAAATTCTGAAGTTTTTCAGATTACTCAAATGAAGACTTTTTAAATCTTATCATTATTTAAATTCTGTCAAAAAATTACCCGGAATCGGTCAATGAAACACAAAATATTTATTTTTCATCCACATTTATTGTATCGCCCTCTTCCGAAATAATGCATTTGCGTCAACATTCAATCATAAAAACATTTTTCAAACGCTTTTCCTGGAATCGACTTTAGTTTTCGCCTCGAATTGTCTTTTATGCTTTCATTGATTCAAAACGGGAATATAAATTTGGAAGGCTTTTACTTGGTAGAATTCTATTATCAATAATAAAAACAAGTAATATTTTTTGAGGAATTCTACAGAATAATTGTGATTCGTAACGCGTTTCCCTACAGCGTAGCTTCTTCAGACGAATGAATGTTCAGAAATTATGACTACAATATATAGATGAAACTGAGAATATAAAGACAAATGTTCCCAAGTAATTAAAAGCTTATTGAGTTGCTTCTTCTTAAGTGGTTATTGATGACAGGTATATCCAATAAAATTAAGGAATAGATTGCTCCCTGAAGAAATTCAATAGAGGGTAAGGGCTTAAATCGACTTGTTCATTTATGAGACTACCTGAGTGTTTGTGTTTGTTAATTTCAGAAGTTCTACTTTCCAATATTTATTATCTGTATGCAAAATTTCAAACTGTGGGTCGAAAGAATGATTATTTTCTAGAAGATGATTTGCGTAATTCGAATCATTATTACAGTCATTGCATTCAATCTATAAACACCTGATTTATTATTTTTATCTGATTTGGTTTTATTGTTTTTTATATATTTGCCTAAGCTATTCTCAGTTTAGAAACCTATGTTGAAATTATTTCTACTCAAGAATGGTTTCAGTTTTTCACTTGTAATGCCAAAGTAGGTTAAGATGAATTTTTGTTTCAATTTATCGACAGGTAAACTTCATTCAATGCGATTCTACTTTTTATAACGGAATGTTAATCAATCCATGAATAAAACTGTTCAATGCTGACATTTTCTGTTGATGCGGATGACATAACGAGTTATGTATTATAATATCTGTATGTGACGGCTCATAGTAAATTGCGAAAACATGTTTTCCATTTTCATTCGAAAATGTTACGTCTAAGAAATTCATTGAATTGTTGCTTTCTATTTCCGTTGTAAATTCAATTTTTGGATATAATGAATTTATATAATTTTCGAAAATTTTCAACTGTCTATCTGTTCCTGTGAAGCAACTAATGATATCGTCTTCATAGCGATACAAGTATAAACAATATTTACTAAGTGGATGATTATAATCTATCTAAATTATTCATGAATATTTCTGCTAACAAAGGACTTAACGGATTGCCCATAATCAAGCCGTGTTTACTAGTATAATATTTGTTATTGAAGTGAAAATGATTTTGATCTAAACAAATTTGTAATAATGAAAGAATATCTGATTTAATGATCGTATTGACATGATTCTTTTCTAATAATTCTTTAACTAAGTAGTACGTATCATTCGGTGGAATGTTAGATAATGGATTTTTATCTTCGAAAGAAATGAGTTTGGAAGTAGGTGGTATAATGGTATCTTTGATATTGGCAATTAGTTCGTATGTATTTTCGACCAAAAATTCAGATTTAAAATTGCAATGTTTTATTAGCAAGTCGTTAAGGTATTTTGAAAATTTGAAAGAAGGTTACGTTACACAAGAAACAACAGGTCTAATAAGGTATTTAGGTTTATGAATTTTTATCAACGAATATAAGTCAGGGGATTGTGGTTTGGAGTTAATGAATTTATATGTTTCGTGGTCTGTAATTACTGATTTTGCTGTAGAAATTACGTTTTCAACTTCTTTCTGAAATTTAGCAGTAGGATCCTTAGTTGATGTTTATAGTTTTCGGCTGTTAAGAATTCTTCAGTTTTTGTAATATAATCGGTTTTAGTAATCGCGATGACGGTGTTACCTTTATCTGCTTTAGAGAATATAATACTACTATTTTCACGATTTCTACTTATTATTTTATAATCGCAACTGCAATGAGGTTGTAATTTCGAGAAGTCTTCTTTGATGGTTTTTGCTGTTTAATGTTTGGCTAATATATCATCTTTGGAGTTTCTGAGAATGATTTCAGAGTCGATACCTACCTGTTCAAAATTAGTTTAAGTATGTTTTTGATGTAAATTATGTTTGAATCCTTTTTCTAATAGATCTTTTTGTGGTTTTGAAAAATCGGTATCAGTTAAATTAGTAAATCTGGTCTGAAAATTATTCAGTGGAAGGTTTGGGTGGAGAAATTTGGAGTTCGAGTGAATTTAAATTTTTCCATTGATGCTGAAACTTTTCATGAATTGAAATTTTGACATCGTATCTGGATTCAGAGTCTAAAATATTAAACTCAACAGGGTGCAATCTCAACAATAATTATGTATAGGATTACCTTCAAATATATGTTGGCAACGTCCCTCCTGTTATACTGGATCTTCATATTCTCCTTGATCCATATGCGTTGACTTTCATCGATTGCTCTGCTTGCTGGTCCCCTTTTGTTGTGTGTCCTCAATCGTATGTAATTTGGAGTCAATCTGTTCTTTGAGCACATCGAGTAGAACCATGAATTCTGAGTATGAGGGAGCAATCTATTCCTTAATTTAATTGATTAATGGATATACCTGTCATCAATAACCACTTAAGAAGGAGCAACTCAATAAGCCTTCAATTACTTAAGAACCTTTGTATTTATATTCTCAGTTTTATCTATATATAGTTGTCATAATTTCTGTACATCCATTCGTCTGAAGAAGCTACGGTGTAGTGAATTGCGTCAGGAATCATCATTAATCAGTAAAATTCCTCAAAAAACAGGTAATATTCGTTAATTTCTATTACCTACTGGAAAAAATTTTGAGTCAACATTATCATGGTTTTAACTGAGTTTGATGTGTTTTTTTTGGTTTCGCTTCAGTTAAAAGGCACCATTCCCAGGCCATACTGGTTTGTATGTCAAACTCGTGAACACATGTCTCATTACCAAAAACAATGCTTTTTATTAATGTCTGAGCGGCGTTTCAAATTTCTTTTGAGACGCATCAGTTTCGATGATTTGAAAACTAGACAGTTCAGACGACAAACTTGCCCCAATCAGAGATGTTTTTGAGATTTTTGTTGATCAGCGCAAACACGGTTTCACACCTCTTCATTATGTAACTGTGGATGAAAATCTAGAGGCCTTTCGTGGACGATGTGCATTTCGCCAGTACATACCTAACAAGCCTAACTAATACGGCATCAAAATATTCGCGCTATGTGATTCAAGACTATAATACACGGTAAATTAGGAAGTTTATGTTGGAAAACAGCCTCCAGGGCCTTATGAAGTCAGTAATTCTCCACAATTTGTAATGGTAAGAATGTGCGAACCAATAAGAGGAACTGGAAGAAACGTAACTGTGGATAACTGGTTCACAAGTTTTGATCTTCTGAAAAATTTCAAGAAGGATTTCAAGCTCACTGTGGTCGGAACTTTTCACAAAAATGTGACACTCGCTTCTTTTATTCCAAAAAAGGTAAAAATGTATTACTCGTCTCTAGTATGCACCATGACGACCAAATTGATGACACTACTGGAAAACTAGAGATGATTATGTTGTATAACACAAAAAAGGGAGGAGTTGATGCTGTCGACCAGTTATGTTCTCATACAATTGTGCACGTTATACGCGACGTTGGCCAGTGGTTATATTTTACTCTCTGTTGAATATTGGTGGCAAAAATTCCCTCATTCGAGTACGAATCCGAATTAAAAAATTAAGCGTAGGGAATTTCAACACGGAAAAATACCAGAAGAATGGAAAAGAAGTGTAACAGTGCCTATCTTTAAAAAAGGAGACAAAACAAATCCTGCCAACTATCGCGGAATAACCTTATTAAGCACCTCTTCGAAACTGCTGACAAAGATTCTTGCCGATGACATAACGTCAACAATGCCAATCAGCGAAGAGCAACAAGGCTTTCGAAAAAACCGGTCCACGGTCGATTCACTATTTATAACAAGGCAATTAGTAGAAAAGTCTCTTGAATATAACACTCCAGCATATCTTTGTTTCATAGACTTAACGAAGGCCTTCGACAGAGTCCAACTGAAGGATGTAATCAAGATACTGGAAAACAAAGAGGTACCCAAAAAATATATAAGACTCATAAAAGATCTGAACACTAATACAATAACGCAAATACGAACAAACCACACCCTAACGCAGCATTTCGGAACAACGTCGGGCATCTACCAAGGTGATAGTCTTAGCCCTCTACTATTTAATACTGTTATGGACCAACTTGTAGAGACCGTTAAAAACTTGGGACTAGGATACCGCATGGGAACCTACAAAATTAACATCTTATGCTATGCCGATGACGCCGTACTCATTGCAGAATCAGAAGACGACCTACAAAGAATGTTATACGCCTTTAGCAAACGCGCAAAAAATTTCAATATGGAAATCTCAACAAGTAAGACAAAATGCATGACCATAGCTAAGGAACCTCTGCGCTGCAAGTTAACAATAGACAACGCCACTATAGACCAAGTCATGTCATTCGAATACTTAGGGTGCAAAATAACAAGCACAGGATACCTTGAAGATGAAGTGAGGAGACAAGTGAACAAAGCAGCTGCAGTATCAGGACAGCTTAAACAACCAATTTGGAGAAATAAACACCTCAGTATACCATGCAAATCCAGAATCTACAAAACATGTGTGCGACCAATTATGACATACGGGGCAGAAACAAGAGCGGAAACGTCGGTAACAAAGAGGATACTAAGAACAACAGAAATGAAAACGCTAAGAACTATAACCGGTTACACATTGAATGACAGACAAAGATATACCCACATAAGGGAAAAATGTGAAATAGACGATATTGTAAGATGGGTAAGAAAAAGAAGAAGAGAATGGAACCAGCATGTAAACAGAATGACCACAGATAGAATAGCCAAAATCGTATATAACAACATACCACACAGAAGAAGACCCGTTGGACGACCACCAAAACGATGGCGGGACAGTTGGCAATCAACTTCACAAGAACTGCTGCAGGGAAACCGGAACTGAACAGGCGCTACGCCTTCTACACGGTGAAGAAGAAGAAGAATTTTTGAGTGATCTTCCTTTTGAGCTCATAAAACCCTATGAGGAGGTTCGAAGGTTGTCAAAAAGTCTATCAAGAAGTCTTACTACAAGAATGAATGAAATCCTCAAAAAGAAGAATCCAACTGAAGAGCACTTGGCGAAGCAGCTACGACGAACGACAGAAAACCAACGAGGACGGTGTGGGGTGTGCAATAGGGTGAAGAACAGACCAACGAGATATTTATGCAAGAGTTGTAAAATATTATTGTGCCTTGAGCATGCTACTTTAGTGTGTGCAGAGTACTTCCAAAATAATCAAGAGGATGCCGATTGAGTTAGTTTCTTAATGATTTTCTTCAGCTTTTATGAAAATGAAGTTGAAGTTTTTATATTATTTTAATTCAAGTCCCTTTTCATTTTTTTTTTTTTATTTCTAAAATAAAATTAATGCTTCAAATGTTTTATTATTTCATTCAAAACCTTCTAAGAGGAGAAAAATAGAATATCGCGGTTCGCGCGCGAGACCTCTGTTGTTACAAAACATAGGGCGACCACTGCAGGGTTAGTGGCGAAATTTATCATCGTATTATATATGAGAATATCTTCTTCTTCAAGTGCCATGCAGATTCCTGCGTAGGCGTCCATCCTTTCACTCATCATATGATTCTATTGATTGCAGCATTTTGTAGTGTCTGGAAGTCCTGTATTCCTGTCCACTGTAGTATGTTTCGTAGCCAGGATAGTTTTCTCTTACCTACTCCACTTTTTCCTCCTTCTATTTTACCCTGGAGGATAAGATGCTGGAAGTGATAGCGTTTTCCGCGCAGTACATGTCCAAGGTAGCCAATTTTTCTTCTTTTGATGTTTTCGAAAAGTTCACGATCTATCAAACCAGTTCTTCTCAGTATATCCTTATTCGTTACATGTTCAACCCACGATACCCTCAGCATCCGTCGTAGGGTCCACATCTCGAAGGCATCAATTTTATTTATAATTGCTATTGTCAACATCCATGCCTCGACTCTGTAAAAGAAAACCGGCCAGACGTAACATTTTCCATTCTATATCTGAGATTGAGATTTAGGTTTTTGTCTGTCAAGAATTTTTAAGTTTTATAAACGTTTAAAAGTATTTAAATTGAGTGACTTGTTCAATGTTTTCTCCATTTATGGATATTATGGCATTTGGGGCATCGTTTCTGCTAATGGCCATACATTTGGTTTTACGGATGTTAATTTTCAAACCCAATCTCTGGCTTTCTTGATTGACCTTATCTAGTAGAGCTTGCAGGTCATTTGCACTATCTGCCAGTATCACGGTATCATCCGCGTATCGAATATTGTTGATGGGAATTCCGTTTACTTTAATACCCATGGGACTGTCGGAGATTGACTCGATGAAAGCTCTTTCCACATATTAGTTGAACAACATCGGAGATAAGATACACCCCTGGTGGCCGCCTTTTTTTATTTCAAAATCCTCAGTTGTTCCTGCATTTTGAATTCGGATTTCTGCTTTTTGGTTCCAGTATAGATTACCTATAAGTCTGATATCCTTTCCATCCAGCCCCAAGTCTCTAATATATGATATGAGGAGGTCGTGCTTTACATTATCAAATGCCTTCTCGTAGTCGATAAAGCACAGAAAAACGTTCTTTCTTTGGTCTTGGCAATTCTGCACTAATGTTTGGAGACTAAATATGGCTTCTCTTGTTCCAAAACCGTTCTTAAATCCAAACTGACTGGCACCACTCACTTCCTCGCACCTCCTGTATAGTCTCGTGTATAGAACTCGAAGGAAGAGTTTGAGGAAATGACTCATTAGACTAATGAGGCGGTAATCTTTACACGCTGTTGCGTTGTTTGTTTTCGGAAGTGCGACAAATGTAGAACGGAGCCAGTCCTCGGAAATTTGTCCAGTGTCGTAAATATTGTTAAAGAGTCGGACTATGATATCGAGGTTTTGTTCTCTAACTGAATGAAATGTTTCCGAGTACATATCATCAGGGCCCGGAGCTTTGTTGCTTTTCATCAGAGTTATAGCATGTTTGATTTCACTCTTTAGTATACTTGGTCCTGATAGCGTTGTTATTTCGTTTTCGGGGTTTCCTGGTCTCTCATCTAGGAAAAGACCGTTGGGAATCCCCTCCATGTTAGTAGTAGTTTTTCGGTGTCCAATATTATTTTATTGTCTTCATCCCTGATGAAACTTACACTCTTATTGTTATATATTCCAGCGATTTCTTTGACTTTTTTATGGTGATGGAAACTGTCTCCAAGCTTGCTCACATTTTCTGCTTCCAGACATCTTTCAGTCAGCCAACTTTCCTTTGCTGCTCTTATTTCATTTCGAATTTTTCTTTGGAGACTTTTATATTCTGTGTATTTTCTGTTGACTTTACATTGCCTTCGTTTCTCCATTAAATCTAGAATGTTTTAGGTCATCCATTTGTTCCTCGTTCGCCTTCCGGTGTTTGTAAGGAAGATTTCATTTGTTTCCTAAAAGCTTCTTTGAGTTTGAGCCAGTGTTCGTTCGTATCATTTATACTGCGTATACTTTCCAATTCTTTATTAAGATGTTCTTCGTATAGTGATCTTCTTTCCTCGTCTTTAAGTACTTTTGGTTCTAACGGTTTTTTCTTTGGGTCTGGACAGGCGCAATATTATGTCGGCACGCAGCGGAATGTGGTCAGATTCAATATCGGCACCTGGCATTGTTGTTACTTTAGTGATGAGATTTCTAAACCTTCGATTAATGATAATAAAGTCTATTTGGTTTCTGACAATGTGGTGTTTACTGTCTTGCGGAGATTTCCAGGTGTATAAACGTCTTGGTGGTAGCGTGAACCATGTATTTGTAATCACAAGATTGTTCTCTTCGCAATACTGAATTAGTCTTTCCCCTCTTTCATTTCTTTCACCTAAGCCGTAATCACCCACTACAGATCTCAGTCTACCCTTACCCACTTTAGCATTGAAATCTCCTAGAATTATGTTGACCTCGTTCGTTTTTGTGAGCTTTAGGGCACTGTCAAGTTGTCTGTAAGAATCCTCAACCTCTTCCTCTGACTTGTCTGCCGTTGGGGCGTAAACCTGTATGATATTGATGTTCATGGGTCTACCAAACAATTGAATTAGGAGTGCTATCTCTGAAATTGGGATGAATCTCCTTATTGACTTTTGTATGTTGTCATCCATTAGGATGCCAACGCCGTGCTGATGGTCTCGGCCGGAATTCTTGGTACCTGAGTAGTATAGTACTTTACCGTTTGATCTGATCGTTCCATTTCCAGGCGAGCGGATTTCACTTACTCCGAGAATGTTTATTTCCATTCTGTTCATCTCTTGGATTAGGTTGTCGAGCTTTCCAGCTGCATACAAAGTTTTGACATTCCAAGTAGCTATCTTTGTTCTTATATCTAGTTGAAACCGGGGGATTCTTCGCACCTCCTGACCACTTAAGGTCTGCCCGGGACTAGAGGCCATTTGTATTTGTGCTTCCAACATGATAAGAGTTAATCGGATGAATATCCTGGGAATATCCGTAGGATCTTCAATACAGTGGGTTTCCTTTACCTTCTGTATCCCCCTGCCGTTGGCCATTTATTCGCTCTTCCGCCTTTAGAGACGATTTCTCATCTCACGAGCAAGAGGTTGCTCTCACTCTTGTTGGTTCCTCCACATATGAGAATATAGTGGAATGATATTTGGATGAATTGCCTTTAAGCCTTAGAAGAAATATATATTTTCAGCATGACAGTGCACTGCCAGACCAGCAACGAACCGTATCCTAACTGCCAAATCTAGAGTTGCGCAACATACCTATATAGAATAGGTTTAGGAAAAGTCAAATTGATAATAAAAGTTAGGTTAGATTAGGGACGTGAATACACTGAACGCTCTTGAAAGTATTCATACAATGAATGGCAAACGTCCACAGAATAAGGACTGAGGTCGGATTTCGTTCAGTTAACTTTGAAGTTTGTTAGATTAGTCACCCTTACTAATAGCGCGCTCGACATCAAGAAGAAGATGGTTTGTCGAGAGTGTCTAGAAGCGGAGATAGATTAATTATAAATAATAAAGTCTTGTAAAATTGAATTTACCGTACTATCAACTCCTGATGATGCCAATTTAGTTGGCGAAACGCGCGTCGAAATAATGTTGTGGTGTTCATAATTTTTAGTGTGATACAACGCCAAAGGTTCCACTTCCCAACATAGAAGGATACTGAGCATTTCCTTGTGATCAAACTTTAAAAATTTCGCAGTTTGTTTCCGAAATTGTTGGGACAACTTCTCAGTCCTATTAAGCATGCATTCGGCCAGACCACAATCAAATTAGGTTGAGAACGATCCCAAGAAACTGCGGTCGCATGGTAGATTTACGATGTTCTTCCGAATTTATGAATATTAATTAATTCGACGGTGGTATTCGGTACGAAATGAAATTCCTTTCATTAGATGTAAATGCATCCGTTGAAATGGAGAAGTCCTCCTTTTAACTCATTCTGCTAGAGTTCATTCAATAAATATTCCAACTGCGTATGCAGATGTACTCGCTTCAGACCGCACATTATTTCCGGATGGTAGAATTCTTTTTGTTTGAGGCTTCCATTCTTGCAGTTTAAATGCCACAGGAATACACGCAGATATGTTCGGAACTTTGAAATTTGCCGATCGACCTGATTATGTGGGGAGATGACCGAAACATATTCTGATAGAGGATTTAATGTAACAAAGCAGGTTGTGGTCATGGAGTTGAAGTATGAAATGTGTTGGAAGTTCAACATTTACACAGAGTGCAATGGAATTAATACTGTACAACGTCAGGTAATGGTTTTTAGAGAATTCTGAAAGACACGACAATTTCTAATTTTGATTCGCAATAAATTTGGTGTTTCTTCATTAACAAATGCAGTGGTAATATCCCCCATGTTTTTGTCGATTAGCATGATGGACTTACATATTTTATATAAATTCATTCTAATATTACACACGGAGGCAAAATTAGCGGAACACTCGAAAATTCGAAGTCCGATATTTTTCCTAATTCTCAACCGACTTAGATGATTTCTTCGGCAAGATATAGATCAACTCTTCTGCTTTGTAGAAATTATAAGAGAAAACAAAAAAATTTGAGAAAAATTTTATACGGGGCAAAACTAAAAGTTTTTTTTGTCAAAATTCGTAACACCCTGTGGAATTTCGTGGTCCGAGTTGAAACGTGCAATATCATGGTCTGTCAAGACACATCTTCCTACAGTAACGCCGTTCTTGTTTTGTGCATTTATCTCTATTTTTACAAGAGATATCCAATTTGAAGCGAAAAGTCACAAATTTCAAGAATTTATTTTCAATCTTGCGTAGGTGCATAACATCGGAGGTTAGCCAAAAAATAAAATCAAAATTAGAGAAGCGGAAATCTAACGAAATGAAAATTTTTGAAATTCACTGGCCAATTTCACGCTCCGGGAGAACTCGAAGAACACTGGAAAAATCGTTGATTTTGCACATTCATTTTTGAATTTTTTTGTGTGACACTTTATAATAATTGTCATTTCTGTCCAAAATTGAGAGCAGGTGTGTATCCTGGCGATACACTGGTGAAATGAAATGAACATGTTGAGAAAAATGTTCATGATGACCCACAAAAAAAAACATTTGATTTTAGTAGCGAGTATGACCCCCTCGAGCTCTTATTACAGCGTGCATACGATTTCGCATACTCCCAATGATGTTGTCTATCATCTGTTGAGGTATGTTGTCCCACTCTTCCACCAAAGCCAATGTCAGCTCTTCAACGTTGCCTGGATTCCGTTGTCGAACCTTTCTTCCAAGAATAACCCAAACGTGTTCGATCGGGTTTAAATCCGGTGACCGCGACGGCCAGTCCATTCGTGTGATCCCAACTTCATTGAGATATTCTATCACTATGCGCGCAGTATGAGGGCGCGCGTTATCGTGCATAAAAAGGAAATTTTCCCCTATGTGAGGAGCAAAAGGCACAACATGGGGCTCCAAGATTTCTGTTATATACCGATGGGCATTAAGTGATCCATTGCCAATAATCTTCAGTTCTGTTCGTACTCCCAAGCATATGCCACCCCATATCATAACTGACCCTCCACCGTATTGCTCAGTTCCTGTTCGCTTGATTGTACCGTTCCCTCGATGCATCCATATTCTATCTCTACCATCCACGAAATTCACACAATATCGGCTCTCATCACTAAATAAAACTCGTCTCCATGGATTGATTGTCCATGCTACATGCTCCCTAGCAAACGCCAATCTTGCTACCCGATGGGCTCTATCGAGTCTTGGTGCTCTTGCTTGCGCGTATGATCTCAGACCAACTTCATTTAATCGTCTTCTGACTGTCCTCGCACTGACGTTAATGTTATCCACTGCTTGTAAAGGTTACGTGCCTGAACAGCAGTAAGACGAGATTTCTTATGTTTTGATTGACGATGAAACGGTCATGTATAGCGCGGATTGCCCGATTTCTTCCTTGTCCTCGCCTCCTCACGTACAATCCAGTTTCCCTGTAACGTCGGTAGATTCGATGGATAACCGACGTCAAGACAACCAACATGGTACCGACTGAGCGGTAGGTGCGCCCTTCCTCGATCAATGTAACTGCCCTTGCTACTGAGGTTGGTGGTAAATCTCTCATTCTGAATGAAAAATACCGTTTCGAATCGTAAAAAGTAAAATAATCACAAAACACCTTAACCGATCGAATTTGTATCAAATCAAAGAATGGAAAACTCTCATTCTTTAAACAAGTGCAAATGTGATCATATTTGATAAAAAAAGGTGTGCACATGTGTAAATGAAAAGTTTTATCAATGGTCCCAGAATTCGGTTGTGTATTTTAATACTTACCGACTGTTATCTTCTATGAATTTCTAATTTTCACCAAATTAAAATTGTCATCGAAACTAATGCAATTCATCATAAAAATCGCAAACGACAATTTCGACATGCCTGGTGATAAAAGAAAATTCCAAATTGATAGACAATTTTAATGACAATTTCTTGATTCAATGGAATTTCTCTGGTGATTTTCCAAAATTGAATATATTTTGAAAATTAAACGCAAAACAAGAAGGGCGTTACTGTAGGAAGATGTGTCTTGACAGACCATGATATTGTACGTTTCAATTCGGACCACGAAATTCAGATTTTTTTGCCCCATATAAAATTTCTTTCAGATTTTTTTGTTTTCTCTTATAATTTCTACAAAGCAGAAGAGTTGATCTATAACTTGCCGAACTAATCATCTAAATCGGTTGAGAATTAGGAAAAATATCTAACTTCGAATTTGGTTAAATTTCCGAGTGTTCCGCTAATTTTGCCTCCGAGTGTATTATTTAAACACTTTTGTCTGAATTCTACAATGTTTATTTTTAATACACACCACCGGTTTCGACAGTTACGTCATTGTCTAGAGCTGACAGATATGGAAGAGAATGAGCTATTTTTACCTATTTCAAACGTTTAGTTGAGGGAAGTGATTCAATTTAGGTTGACTATTGAGAGAGCTGAATTTTGGGTATTTTCGCAGTTTGCTAATTTCCAAAGATTCTTTATTATCCGTTCATTATATTTTTGTTGAATTTATGAATCATCTAATCTATTATGTGATTTGTAGATTCAATATGTTAGCATAAAACATTTCGTTTTTACGGTTCAGATACGTTGTTGATATTTTGTATACTCAAGACTCAAACAAACAAATGGACCCGTTTTTACATTTCTAAATAAAATGAATAATGAAAAAACCTTCACTGCTTGAATGGAACGCAATAATTCGATAAATTTCCCAGACCTAACCATCACTAAACTCAATTATCTATCTGGATTCAAAGAATATCTCTTCTCAGTTAATAAATCCGCTGTTTTGAACATATTAAATCTACGAATCATATAATTACAATTTAATTATCCTCCACAAAGGCAATAAATTAGTTCGGAAAGTAACAAACCCTAAATTCACCGCTCTTAATAGTCCACTAGAATTGAGTCACTACTCAACATTCAAACTAGGGGTAGTTAGCACATTCTTTTTCATAACTGAGCTCTGGACTTTTGAAAATAACGTAATTGACAAACGGTCGTTTGTATTGAAAATAAACATTGTGGAAATCAGACAAAAAGGTTTCATTTTACCTATATTGAATAAAAATAATCGAAATTGAAAAATTCTTTTTCCTTTACTTTCATCGATAAGGAGATCCTTTCTTTTTATAGGTGAATATGGTAATTCGCTAGAAAATCGTTTATTTTGACACTTGAGAATTTTCGAAGAACTGCGTATACTGAGTAATGAAAGTGTTAAGTTTCTGTCAGGAAATATACAGTCAACCGAATCACATAAAATGCTAGGCAATAGATTGTACGAATTTTAAAAGAAACGTCGATTTTTAAATTTGAATCAGTTATGATTTTTAGAATAAGGTCTTTCTTAGGAGAGGGAGATGCCTGTCATACCATAAGTTTGACCGCCTAAGATGAGTCAATGTGTGTGTTCAATCGTTTCTTGAAGAGGGCCAAATGTAAGGTCTCGAAAAGATGGTCGATGAAAGCGAGTTCCACAGCACACTAGTTCTGTAAACAAAAGAACTGGATACTTTCTGAACCAAGCCTTTTAGGTTTTCAGAACATTCACCATGAAAGTAACTGTCTAGAGAGAAAGATCAGCAAACTGCCGCCTTTGAGTGAGAGGCTGGAGATCTCGTGTAATCTCTGGGTGGACGATGAGGCGCACCTCTTCTGGAAACTATCCAATAGGTGTAACGAATGTTCCGGTGCGGAGCTCCATACATGGGAACAGTATTCCAAATCAGGTCAAACCTGTGCTTCGTATAAAATCATCAACTGTTATGGAGTGAGGAAATTCGACGTCCTTGAATGATTACAGAAGGTTCTTCTGGAGAACAGTTGATTGTGTCTTGTTCGCGTTTAAATGGACTAAGTTCAACCAGCCGCACTTTAATCGTCTCCAAGTCTGAATTCAGTAACATGGTTTATTGGTATCTTTGTCGGTATGTCTTCTCAGAAGTTATAGGACGCTGACTAAAGAAAGTGGTCACTAGAGTACAATCATTCTTAAACCCAAATACACTGTTTTCGGTGGAGTGAATCAGATCAGTAATCTGCTACAGAAAGAAAATTGGCGAGAGTAGAGAGCCCTGGGGTACTCCTGTATTAACTATTAACCGAATCGATCTACTGAAGATAAAGCTACTAATCCAACCACGCAATTTTTGGAAAATCCATTCGAGATTAGTTTTTTCATCAAGGCTCTGTGCCAAACCCTGTCGAAGGCCTTTGAGATTTCAAGAGTTATGGCTCTTTAATCGCCATGCTTTCCGGTTGTTGATGTCCATAAATGCGTAACGTATGCAAGGAGGTCACAAGTTGATCCTTGTCTACGGAAACCGTATTGCCGATCACTGATAATATCCGAAACCTTAGATATTTTATGAGCTCATCATTTATTATTCCTTCCATGACTTTCGACATAATGGGCATCAATGCAAAGAGAAGATAATTCTGGGTTAGTCGTTTCTTCCTTTTAGAATTAGTTTTTTTATGCGAGCTTCCCAGGAATAGGTGAACTTGTTACACCGCATGAGTGGGCGCCTGGGAAGAATTGAGGTGTCTGTTTACTCGCTTGTTGAAGAGGGCCAAATTGTAGGATGTTCGGAAGATGATGTTGGATGGAAGCGAGTTCCACAGCTAACCGGCCCTGTAAACAAGGGAATTCTTATAGAGAGAGGTTCGAGGAGCCGTCAAATGTAGCGCTATATGATCAGAACTCCTTGCTAGCCTAATGTTCTTGTAAAAAATTAGTTTTTCCGGAACAAGGTCTTTCAGCTCTTTGGAGCATCTTCCTTGGAACTATCTGTAAAACAGTAAAGGGTCAGCAACTTGTCTTCTGAGAGGCAGCGGTTGGAGATCGCGGGTGATCCCCGGTTATATAGAAGCAACAGCTGAGATGACATCAAGTATCGCTTGGCTCCGAAAACTAAACTGAGTTTAGCTGATGCCGACTTAGCTATTGCCGATACATGTTCATGCCAGCAAAACCCGGAGTTGACCGTTATTCCTAGAAGGTCCATCGAATCTTTGGACGCAATTGGTTGGTCTTGCATCATTAGATGAGGATCTCCAGCGGGTACCTTTCTAGGAAACGTAGATGCTTGCGTCTTGCTCGCGTTGAAGCTCACCAGGTTCAACTGACCCCACTCAGATATCCTCTGTAAGTGTGAGTTTAAGTAATTAATTTGTTGACATCTCTGACGCTGAGATTCCGCAGCTGTAATCGGCCGCAGACTACTGAAAGACGAAACCAGGGTACAACCATTTGTAAAACGGAAGATCTTGTTCTCTGTAGATGACAGAAGATCGTTAATCTGCAACAGAAACAAGGTTGGCAAAATAATGGATCCCTGAGGTACTCCTGCTTGCAACCGGAAACAATAAGATGTTATACCATCGACCACAACTTGTATTGATCATTGATCCCGTCATTTTTCGGGAAGCCCATATGCAGCAAGTTTATTCAACAAGGCTGCATGCCAAACTCTATCAAAGGCTTTAGAGATGTCAAGGGCTATTGCTCTAGATTCTCCATGCTTTTCCATGTTGATGTACAAACATGAGTGAGGTAGGCGAGCAGATCTCCTGCCTATCTTTGCGTGCGAAAACCATACTCACGATCGTAAATAATTCCCTGCGACTCAGATATTTAATGAGTTCATCAATTATGACTCCATCACTTTGGACATAATGGGAAGAAGTGCAACAGGGCGGTAGTTTTGGGGTAAGGACTTATTTTCTTTCCTTGGAATCGGTTGAATTCTCGCTATTATCCAACTGCCTTCTTGCAGTTCAGCTTCTTAAAGCCCGTCTCACAATGCGGACTCTGAACTTGATTGTATTCTTGGAATTTCCTTACAATCCGGAAACTTGAGGCTCTCATGCAAAATCTGAAATAGTTGATTAAAAACATATGCTAACTCTCGAACACATTCCCCTGCGTTCTCACAGTTCAATTGTTGGAGAACGCGCGTTACGGCACTGAATTCCACTTCAGACATTTTCGATTTAATAAATGGAATGATCGGTGTTACTGCATTTAATGTATCTAAAACAGAATTTCTATTCGAAAATATTTTAGGTTTTGCTTCAGGTGATGATGCGATTGAACCGTCAATGACTTGAAAAACTGGTTGCTGGCTGCCTTCACCATAGAACAGAACTCACGAGTTCTACCGGTCTGCTCCAAGGGTATATTCCCAATTCTTTCATTGAAATAGGTTTTCGCATCATTAATTGTTGAGTTTAAATGTTTCTGAAACGCACATATTGAGCTTTAGTTTTATCTGTTGGATTTTTCTTCCAGTTCTTATAAACTATGTTTAAACTGTGGCAGTTTATCCATAGTTTTTAGTGAATTAAGGTTTTCATGCGGACGTTTCTTCAGTGGAGTGTGGAATGTTAAGGTCCATGCCAAGAGGGATGATGGGAAAAACTCGGGCACCTCCTTTCAGCTGATTCTATTTTAATGCCACATTTTCCTGGATGGTGTTGAATGTTTATTGCGTTGTTGTACGAAGGTATCAATAGCAGAAATGAGGTTGCGGTAGGAGTTGCCTGAGGGAATTGAGACATGTAAACGGAATATAAACAGATTTTTAACCATGCCAAGTCGAAAATGTCATCCTTCAACATATCATCTCTTTAGAAAGCGACATCAGATCTGGCAAAAACAAACAGTTCTCCTATAAACCAAAGCCTTGAATGCAACTCATAGCAATTGAATTAGAAATTCATTTAATTATTTGAGTTACTCTTCGTGCTAGGACATGGGGTTGCGTGTCTTGTAATTGCTGGTGTACTGCACTCACATTCCTGTTGTTGTGTCCTAGTCCTCTAATGTCTCAAAACTCAATAACGAATTGGCTTGTTTCATCACATTCTAGGGGACTCCATGCGTCTGTTAGAGAACCGTTGTTAGTCGTATTACCATCACAAATGATTAATTCACGTAGCCTATAGCACTATGTGGTGGTATTACACCAGGCGACGAGAGTGGGACTATCTTGCACCAGAAGGATGGAGAACAAACAGCAGGAATTACCAACGATGAAGACATTGAAGGACGACTTGGGTAATTTTTCTGCTGATCCGTATGCGTCCGTTCATGCTTCTGTTGCATATATGATGATAGCGCTTACATCAATCAATTAAATTTTGTAGAATTTCCATTCTTATAAATTATCTTCAATATCATCGATGAATCAAAGAAACGCTGCGGTTGGGATTAATATCCGCCAAACATTGATGCCCCGCATTCAAGAATACCAAATTTTCGAGAGAAGAAATTTTTAATCAGCATAACTATTATATCTGGATTGCCGAAAATCCACATTCACAGAGGAGCCAGCCGGCTTGGTGGCGTAGAGGATATGATGCTCGTCCCCTGCGCGGAGTTACCTGGGTTCAATCCCCACAAAGTCGGTGTGATTTTTTTGGATTCTGGGAATCGCTTGAGTGTCCATCTTTCGGAGGAGATGTAAAGCTGTCGGTCCGGCTTACAGAGATGTGTTGGACATTAAAGATCCCTTCCCTCGACACGAGAGGGGTTTGGTAAAATTCTGGGCTAGTGAGGTTACAGAATTCCCTGGCGTGTCATTGGCCGAAGGCGGAAATAGAGCACGTTAAAGGAATAACAAACAAACAACAAACAGAGGAGCCAAATTTTCGAAACAATAGAAAATTGTAAATCAGTACCCATTCACTCTAATTCCAAATTTTAAATTGATCGATGAACCCGTTCCCTAGATACTTCAAATGGGATCTTTAGTGTAGATATCCTGTATGTAAAATTATCAGGTCTGGATTTCAAATCCTTGTATTTCTTTAAGTAATTTGGGGGATACAGTTTTTTTCGAATTTGGCCAAATAGATGGGATACTACAAACAGTCTCGTTATAAGTCATTACTAATGGTATTTTATTTTTATTCTAGTCGTCTTAACCATCAAATGCGAGGGTTGTTTCTTTGAAATGAGGTCAGAGAAAGTAGGCTTTTTTGTCTTCATTTATAATATTGATGGTGACTTTCTCTTCTAGTTTGTACATAGTATAAATCTATTTGGTCTACAATATTTTGTACTAATTCGTCATTGAAAAAGTAGTTAAAAAATTGACTCGGTTTTGTAAACGATGAAATTTTCACATTTATCTGCGAATTTGCAATAAAGAATCAGAAGATGTTGATGTTGTGGGTATATCGGTTTCAATATTTATTTCCATCCATTCATCAGATGTATCATTAACTTTACGATCAAAAAGATTAAATGGAAAATATTTGCAAAATAATACACTTTTATATATGCAACTGAAAAACACTGCATAGAGCCCTAAATACAGAGAAAAAGCACGTCTGATCGTGTTTGTTTATGTTTGTTTTGTTATACGCATGCAGGCGCATGCCACTGGCGCATGCACTTAATTCGAACGAGCATGCAACCAATATGTATACGTAAGCACTATGAAATACAAAGGGGCGAGAAGGACCGCTCCAGATTAAACTAAAATTGACTAACTTACCTTTGCACATCTTCTGGTAGTGAAGGAGGATTATTTTCCGTCCAAATTCATTCCTTTTAAAGTTTCGAATTTCAATCAAAATCCATACGGAAATTCATCGCCCCATCTATTTTGTTATTCATTTTTAAGGAGGATATTAGAACGACTCATTAATATTGAAGACGACTATTTTCTCAAACATTTTCGTACGGAGATGTGTCTTAGTGACGAAAATTAACAACTAATTCAACTTTGGCAAAAGTTTAGTTTATGATTATATCAAATAACGCCGAACAACATTAGTATTACCAGTTACGAATAGTTAAATAGCAGCCTTTACATAAGCTCAGAAAGTTTAGGATCCCCACTTCAACTATCTATTGGAGAACACGAGAACTCCTGAGAGAAACGAGTAGGTAGATAATATCAAAGGGAGTAAACACAACGGGGAAGAAGTCACCGTAATAGCGGATAATTGCCGGATGTCGAAGCGTCAAGATTTATCTCACGAATACAAGCGTAAAGTGCTAAAGAGGAGCTGCGAAAATATTGAAGTTTGATATAAACATGATTATATTTTCTCGTAATAAATCAAATCAGTTATAATTTCCTAGAGCTAATTGGTATCAATTGGAAGAAGCCAAGGAAATGAAAAACAAAATCATGAAATATGGGTTTGAGGAAACAAGATTAGTATATTTGCAAAATTCATTATGTTTGAAGGCGCTAATGGTGGCAGTTGATATTCATTGTGTTTTCTGTGTAACTTCTTTGTGAAATTTGTTTTTCGTCAATGCTGCAAATCGTTTCGATACATCGAAAATAGACATGGCGTACGTCAAAATGATCTCTTGCAGATTTCCTCTATAAATCTACTACACGATTTTATAAATCATATATGGTCCACTATTTTATTCTGTGGTAAACTCCTCTTCAGGAGAGTGAGCGTTTTTTCCATTCATGGCATGAGGTTCAAGTGGTCTATCTTCTTCAACAGTCTCACATTTGCATTTCAATCATATACAAGATGATTCTATGAAAGTCAAACTCCTCCTCTAACCCAAAAGAAAGCAGTATCGGTAGAAAACGCTGAAACAGGTGAAGAATATGAAAGAGAAAACTTTTTTGTTAGTTTGCCACGTTTATTTGTCAATACTAATAATAATATTAGATATGTTTTTGAATGTTCAGTAGAGGGGGGTTATTGAGTAGTATAATGTGGGGTTTTCCTGAATTTATCAATTTCCAAAATTTCCAACTGATTTCTTCTTCTTCTCTCATTACATTTATGGAGAACTTTGAGATTGTCTAAAACTATTGTGTGGTTAGCTGATCGAATAAGCTCAATATATATATATATATATATATATATATATATATATATATATATATATATATATATATATATATATATATATATATATATATATATATAATTTCTCGTCAGATGATATATGCTCTTTGAACCGGCATTAGAAATTTCTACCAGTTTGACCTATATATATATATATATATATATATATATATATATATATATATATATATATATATATATATATATATATATATATATATATATATATATATATATATATATATATATATATATATATATATATATATATATATAGTCAAACCGGATATAGCTTCATTGAAAGGACCGTATAGTTTCCGACGTTATATCCGATAGTTATTATAAGCAATACATAACATAAGTATGTAGTTAAATTATCAAGTACATATATATATCTAATGTAGACTAGAATATTGTTTTCAAATGAAATATCAAAAAAGAAATAAAAATGTTTATTAAGAAATAATTGGAGATATAAGAGGTACTTAGCTGCACCATAAGACTTACACTAGTTTTTAAAGTAAGCAGTCATTTTTGTCTGTTTTTCAAGGACCTTTCTCAGATTTGTTTTGCAGTTTACGTTTCATACTCCTCAAGTTATGAGTATCATCAGTATTAAACTGGTCGTTAAAGGTAACCAATTTTTGCAAAACTGTTATAGCACTAAGAGCCTCGGAAATTGTTGTTGGCCTAAACTGTTCTTCATGGTCTTGCTGGTCTTCGTTCTCTTCGTCAGTGTTACGATTGTTACTTTCAGCTTCTGCAAAAATTTCTTCCTCAGTAGCTAACACGCACACAGCGGAACTGTCATCTATTCCAATAAATTCTTCTATCCCAATTCTTTGTTCTATACCAGCAAATCTTTGCAACTGAGTAACCAATTGAGCGAGTGGTACGTTGTCGTCTTCATCTGTGGGAGATCGTACCATTCTCGTTAGCGGAATATAACCGTCGTCCTCCGCTTGTGATGGAGAGAGATCATTGAAACCTGCATGGCGAAAGCAGTTGGCTATAGTGGTCTGTGTGACCTTTTTCCAAGCTTCCGATATCATTAAAATTGCATCCAAAACATAAACTGTTTTTATCTTTCCCGTTTTCAATATTCTGTATCATTTGTAGTGCTTGAAGTTTTCTGTATTGTGTTTTTGAAGCTTTTATCACACCTTGGTCCATGGGTAAAACAGAGGTGACATTAGGCGGTAAAACACAAGCTTTATGCATTTCAGATTGGAGTCTACAGAGTGTGCGGGACAGTTGTTTACTTGGAGAAGAATTTTTTTCCTCCAGGCTTTAATTCTACAGCCCAGCTACGCAACCATTTTTCAAAAATTTGCAATGTTATCCAGCACCTAGTGTTGTTTTCATAAGTTACAGGCAAAGAGTGAATGTTTTCAATGCAACGCGATTTTTTAGCTTTTCCTATCACCAAAAGTTTTCTTTTGCATGAAGCAGTCTTGTTTGTCGCAACCAATACTGTATTTCTTGTTTTGGACAACTTTCCGCCCTTGCATTCCCCGCCTTTGAATATAAGTGTTTTGTCAGGAGTTAAATTGTAAAACAATCCGGTTTCATCAGCATTGAAGATTTTCTCCAGTGTGTATCTTTCGCGCAGCGCAGGCCACTTATAAGAGATCCACTCTTCACTCACTCCTTCAGGAACGGCAGCCGCTTCACCGCAAACTTTTTCTGCCACAATATTATAACGAGCACGAAAACGTTGTACCCAAGACGACGAACACTTAAAATTTTCCTTATCATGTTAATAAAGCATCTTCCATAACTTTATGTTTACTTGTCTTCGATCGTTTAAGTTTTAAAAACTTTTATTTTATCTCTATTCTTCGTCGTACATATTGTAGAATGTGAAACTCCACACTCCTTTGCAATTTCACTATTTGACTAGCCATTTTCTAATCTCCATATGATATAAGATTTTTCTTCAATAGTAAACACTTTCCTCTTATGCGGTTGGTCGTTATAGCCAAAGAATATCAATAAAGTTTCATCTTTATAAGCAATAAAAAACAGGAACTGTGTTTTAAGGAATTTTTCTTAATAATTGCGATTCGTAACACGTTTCACTACACCGTAGCTTCTTCAGACGAATGAATATACAGAAAAATATAAATGAGAATATAACTATAAATGTTCTTGAGTAATTAAAAGCTTATTGGGTTGCTTCTTCTTAAGTGGTTATTTATGACAGGTATATCCAATAAAATTAAGGAATAGATTGCTCCCCGAAAAGATTCAATAGAGGTGAAGGGCTTAAATCGACTTGTTCATTGATGAGTCTACCTGAGTGTTTGTATTTATTGATTTCTAAGAAATTATTGTTTGTCAGACATCCTTTCTCTGATCATGGCAATTCTGGATAAGCACTTGTATGGCGACTATTGCTTCTCTTGTACCTAACCCTTGTCTAAACCCAAACTACGAGTCACTTATGTCTCTTTCACATTTTTTGTAAATTCTCTGGTGTATGATTTTAAGAAATATTTTTAAGGTGGCTCATCAGGCTAATGAGTCTGTGGTCTTCACATTTTCTTGCATTGGTCTTCTTAGGCAGGGAATTAAAAGTTGAGCACAACCATTGCTTGGGATAGTGTCCTGTCTCATATATAGTGTTAAACACTTTATGTAGAGCTGTGATGCCTTTTTCATCTAGGAATTTAAGTATTTATTTTTTGCGTCGCGTATAGCTTTTTCAATTTCGTCTTTAATTATGGGTGGACCGATTCGTGAAATATTGACATCAGCTGGAGGTCTGTCATCGTCAAATAGTTCTTTTATATACTTTTCCCAAATATTGTTTCTCTCTTTGCTGTCGAGGACTATCTGGTTGTTATTATTGACTGTTACAGTTGTTCTCATTTTTCTATATATACCAGCAGTTTCCTTCAGATTTTTGTGCATGTTAAAGTCATCATGTTGGTTTTGTAGTTGTTTGATTTCTTGGCATTCACGTTTAAGCCATTCGTTTTTTGCTATTCTAATCTTTGACCTTATAAGTCTTATAAGGCTATTCTTCTGGTTTTTGTGAAGGTTATGAGGGGAGTTCCGATACCTCGTTCGTATCACGGATTATAGACCCTCATTTTAGTTCATACAACTAATGCGTGCCTTTCTCATGAAATTTATATTCTTACTCGAAAACGGCTGCGATTCTGGAAAAATATATAAAACAAAAATTTGAAAGATCCTTTTAATACATGACCACGAAAAAATATCACCCTGCATATTTTAGTAACTACTGGACACATTCAATAAAGTGATGAGTGAAAAAATTCCCTATTTGCAAATTGCAGCTAGATTCCTTGAAAACTAAGAGAGTTACCAACAGAAACGTGGGAACATTTTTCGCATGTTTTTTATGAGGAATCTTCTGTACAAATTAATGACTGTATGCCTGAAACACTCTGAATATTATTCAACTTATTATATTAAAAAATCCCACAGATGTTTCATGTTTTATTTCCCAAGAAATAATGTGAATTGTGTTTTTCCACTATCCTTTTTCTTTCTAGGTAAAGGCTGGGGTCCAACCGTAGATAATGAAAGTATCAATTTCAACAACTCCGCGCTGTCCGCACTCCCAACGGAGCCGCACGGTTTCAAATATCCTTCTGTCACAATTCCGACAGAATCTCCCAACGGTGACATTATAAAAACGTTAACTACGGTGAGTACAAACTTTCAATGTTTTATCTACGAAACCTTGACCATCCAAAAATACTAAAATCTAGCAAATGAAGAAAATATTCGTATACATTGTGTAACTTTCACAGAAACTTTCTTTATGTTGTTCAAAGTCCCGTTCTCAACATTGTTTCAGAACAGTAAACACTGGAGAATTATATAAATTACCGACTTATAAAATCATGACTTTTATGAACTCTGCTAAAAGTTTGGAGAGAAACAGTCAGCACAGAATGGGGTTAATGCCACACGAGGGATGTTTACATTGTTTATGAGGTGAAAGTCAGATTAGTTCTCTTCTAGATGGAGGAAATTTATGAAGAAATAGAAGAGCTTATTTGTGATGACACTGAGTTACAGTGTAATATTGTGTACCGAATATATTTAACCTCCAACTTTGAGGAAAGAGTAAAGTTCGAGACCAAGCGTTTCATTCTACTCACATGTCTCCTATAAATCTTTTATAATTATACAATTAAGAAAGTAATGTTCTGTCAAGTATTTTGCGGTTGTGTTAACATTCTTTGGATTTTTTAAAATTTAATTGTTTCTTGAAAAGCTATAATTTGTGTTACCATTGAAAACATTGACATTGATAAACCATTTCAAGGGTTGCATGTATGTGCCAGACGATAATAAAATTTTCAGAGGGATTGTGATTTGTAATCTACTTCCACAAGATTGAAATTTTAGGGGAATATTCTCTCATCCGTTCTTAAAATATGTGTCAACAGCCAGTCTGTTCTGACGGGTTCAAGTACCTGCCAGATGAGTATGCAATGCAACTTATACGAGTTTTCATGTCAGAGAGTAATGATGGCTGGTCTACCTCTTTTCCTCTTTCCGTTAGTCTTTATCTCTCATATACGTTTGACTTGTCGTCTATTATCCATTTTCTGAAGATGTCCCCACCAGCTGAGCTGCCTTTTCTATATAAATTTCGAAGTTGATTCAATTCCTAATTCTTCTCGTATGTCAAAATTCTTTAGCTTATCTCTCTTTGTGACTCCTTACTCTCCTAAGATATTTCATTTCGACAGCTTGAAGTTTACTTTCTTTGCATCTAGAACCCATGACTCACATCCAAATGTCAGTATTGGCCTATAGGTAGATGTGAATACTTTGATTTTTGTGGCTCTTGACACTTCTTTCTTATTTATGAAATTGTTGCTGATAGCATAATATGCCTTCATGGTCTTTCGGATCCTCTCAATGATATCAGCATCTTGCTTTCCTGATTCTTCGAGTTCAACTCCTAAGTACTTATATCTGTATATTTATGTCTCCCTTTTCAATTCCAATGACCATTTCCATAGTTTTTTCTTTGTTCATCTTCATACCACTCTTCTCTCATTCTCTGTTCCATATATTCAAGTTTCTCTGAAGATTTCTTTCATTACTGGCCATCATCATTATATCATTCGCGTATGTTCCTTCTGATACTTCTACTTGCTATAAGTTTCTATATCCGATCTAGATTTTCCTCACTTCTGTCAAGCAACTTTTTATTATTGCATCCATAAAGATTATAAACAACAGATGACTAAGCTCACCCCCCTGTCTAAGCCCCTCCATTGTCTTGAAATACTCCGATATCCTGTTTCCGCCTATAATGCAATTTCTATTTTTTCATATCTATTTATTATCAGTCTTATAATTTTTTATTTGTTTCCTCGTCTACGTAGTATTTCCCATAATCTTTGTCTAGGCACCCTATAAAAAGCTTTTTCCAAGTCCATGAACGCTTGGCATATTTTCTCCTTCATCCTGTTAGATTTTTCATCAATATCTTTATGCTGAATATATGATCTTGAAGACTTCTTTCTTTTTGAAATCCACTTTGTGTCTCTCCCAATGTTCTTTCAATAATTGGCCTCAGCTTCATATCTATTATTTGTTCATATGTTTTCATAGCCGTGCAGAATAACGTGATTCCTCTGCAGTTGCTACATTCATGTTTGTATACCATATGTACCTATACGGCAAGTATAAATGGCAAATATGTCCTTCTACCCCCTCTTCACATGAAACATGTGCTAATGAAAAACTTCGCCAAGTTAAGTGAAGGAAGGCATTCTTATTGGACCACAAGTCAGAAAATGTTGGACGACTTTAATTCTACAGAAAAGCTTACCAGTCAGGAATTTAGAGCATGGAATTCATTTTAAGTGTTGTGGGAGGATTCTTGGCAACAATATGGATGCAAACTTCCAACAGTTAGTTGATGAACTTTTAGAAGAATACAAACCGCTTGGTACCAACATGTCATTAAAAATTCATTTCCTGACGAACGGAGTGAGAGATTCCAAGATATTGAGACAATGGAAATTCTTTGTCAGGGACGATGGGATCCAGCCATGATGGGTAATCACAGCTGGTTTTTGAAAAGAGAATATGTGACCTCCCATAAAAGCCCATAATAGAATTAAATTAGTGTTTTACGTTGATAATTCCAATTCTCATGTTTTTTTCTATATGTACAGTACTTTAAGTGGGTCAATATATACTCTTGAAAAAACTCAAATTATATTTTTTTATACATATAGCTATTGTAACATTAAATGTGGTTCGATAAATCTAACTTAACGTATTACAACTTTTTCTCTAATTTTTTGTATTTAAATACGTCAATTCTTCTTAGATATGCTTTATATATAGCTTCATGTTACATCTACAACAATTTTTTTGTCGGCCAGTGTAATTTCCTGGGCTGCGGTGCTTATCAACATAATTGGATGCATAATGGTTTGCCAGTGCAAAGTATGGAAGAAAATTAATATTTTGTTCCCATTCAGTTTTCGAGAAATATTGTTGAACAGATCAATTTTTATATTCAGCTAGAAATTTCTTGGACAAGTAAACATTTTTTAATTTATTTTTGAAACCAGGCAAGACTGGATAGCAATCAGAATATAATTCTAATGACAGTCGACTCTTGCCTGAATAAAACGAGTTCATCGGCTTATAATAATAATAATAATAAATAATAATGATTCGTTCAGAATACAGTCAGCGACTGAAGACTGTGCTAACATCAATGTTGAACTCAGGGAATCTAGTCAAGGCAATTAACACCTACGCCAGTCCAGTGTTGCTGTACTCATTTGGATAATCAGATGGACAAAGACAGAACTGGATGATATTCATAGGCAGACCCGAACGATGCTGACAAAGTACAACAATCATCCAAAATCGTCTGTGATACGAACAACTTTGAAGCGGAAAGAAGGAGGACGCGGATTAATAGATGTTGTCAATTTACACACCGAACAGATAAAAAAATCTCAGAAAATTCTTCTCTGCAAAAGCTCTCATTTCTGACCTCCATAGAGTGGTATCGTTGGCTGATAAGGGATATACACCTCTAAATCTTGCTACCAGAGATGACCTTCTGAATCTACCGTTCCTATCAGATACTGAAAAACAAGAGCAGTGGTCAAGAAAGGAATTGCATGGACGACATCACCATGAGATTAGTCAACCACACATCGACAAAGAAGCCTCCAACAAATGGTTGATGAAAGGAGAATTATTCGCGGAAACAGAAGGATTCCTTATGGCTATCCAAGACCAAGTGATCGCTACAAACAACTAAAAAAATTTATTATGAAGGACGGAACATTACAAACAGATAAGTACAGAAAATGCCATATAAGCTCAGAGACTATACAGCATATTACGTCCGGATGCGAACAACTGACCAATACGTACTATCTTCACAGGCATAATCAAGTGTGCAACATTATCCATCAGAAACTTGCACATAAGTACGGATTTCTGAATAACTTGCAGCCATATTTCAAGTATCAACCGGTGCCTGTATTGAAAAATGACTCTATCAGATTATACTACGATAGGCCTGTTATCACTGACAGAATGGTGACGAATAATAGGCCGGACATAGTGGTGTATGATGAGAGAGCCAGAACAGCAATGATGGTGTATGTCGCCATACCGAGTAATAACAACGTGCTGAACAAGTTCCAGGAGAAAAAGTTCAAATACACAGACCTTGCTATTGAGATCAGGCAGATGTGGTACCTCGAGAAAATAGATATTGTTCCTGTCATCATATCCTCGACTGGGTTAATACCCAAAACTCTGCATGATGGCCTTAAGAAATTAGAATTGCATAACAATACCAATATAGAAATTCAAAAAGCTGTAATTCTTAATACATGTAGGATAGTTAGGAAATTTATGTCAAGTATATTGTAATCGAGCCTATTTCCTTTGATTGCTGAATCTGGAAAAGGTATATTATATCCAGCTAACAGCTGAGGTAGTGCATAAGTCCACGATAATAAATAATAATATTGTTTATTTTCCTATACATTCTGTTTGCTGATTCTACTACGGTATCTGTACCTAGTGATAGTTTGGTGGAAGCTGAAGAAAAGTTTGCGCATACGAGAGACGTAGAGAGTTGAGTTTGGATTTAGAGCTCTTGAGGCTAGAAGTGTTCTTTTTTTGGGTGTTCATTGGAATTCGCGTCTCACTTGGGGGTTCATTGTGATGTGCTTGCTAAAAAAATTAGCAAGAATGCATTTCTCTTGCGAAGTTTGGCATGCTCTTTGTCTAGGAGGGTACTGAGATCATCCTATTTTGCCCTTTTTGAGACAAATTTGAGATTCAGTATCTTGGTGTGGGGAAATTGCAGTGAATTTGATCCCGTTTTCCGAATACAACGACGAGCGGTGAGAATTGTTGGTGGGGTGGGCTATAGACATTGTTGTAAAATTTTTCAGGGAACTAAATATACTGACTCTCCCTAGGTTGCTTTTAATTGAGTGTTAACTGTTTCCTCATAAAAACCAACAATTAGTTACTTTAAATAGCCAGTTTCATTCCTATGGTACCAGAGGTAGAGATAATGTAAGAATCCCGTTTTATAGGATGAGGAGGTCGCAGAATGGACCAGACTTTCTATGTAACAAATTATATAATGTTTTAGCTGTTTGTATGCGTAGAGTTTCTGAGGCATCATTCAAAAATGAAATCAAGAAATTTTCAATTATAGAATGTTTGTATAAGATGATTATTTTAAACTCAACTTTTCAGAATTGACAACCTAAACTCAATTCGCTGTGTTTGCTTTTGAACAGGTATCAGGGTCGTTGTTAGTTGATATTTTTCTGTGATATGACGTGTGTAAATACTTTTGTATATTAGCACTTCTGAATACTGCATACTGAGCTGCATCAAGAACGTTCCGGAGGGGTCAAATTGCAATTTTTTTAGAGTTTTTGAAGGGATGATATCTACTCTATTAACTCTCTGCACCAAGAGGTTTCACTTGTTCTTTCTATATATAAAGTTCCAAATAATAATCTGGTTACTTCTTTGAATAACAAAATTGTAATAACAAACTGTGTAGTTAGCTTGTCTTCGAATGTGTCTGCAAGAAAAGGTTCATTTTGCTCAACAGCAGCCACCAGTTGTCAAGACGTCTTCGGATGTTGAATATCCACCTTTACATATACAAATACAGGAAATAGAAGAAGAAGAAGAAGGATGTGAGAAAATGAAGATGGAGGAAGAGAAGTGGGAGAAGTAAAACAAGTAAAGGAAGAAGACTAACAGTGGGAAGTCTCTGTCAAAACAGGCACCTGCACGCGCATACCATTTAATTACGTGCTTTACACCAAGCGAAGACATTAGTGAAGCTGCCTTCTGCTCTGTTAAAAGATTTTTTCAAGCAACATACACTAACTTCATTGGATTAAGAAATTTAGTCCCACCTATTCCCCAGATTTTGGGATTAGTTGAAGGTCCTGAATATAATGCACTTGGGTATCCTCGAAACGTGTCCATATTATGGGGAATACGAGTTCAGTAAATTTAAGAATCGCATTTTTCTCAGAAAAGATGAATCATAGGATAATGTTATGTGTTAGGATAATTTTTGTAGAGAATTGCATGATCTATAATTATGGTCTGAGCTTTTTTTATCATAAAACCAGCTTATTCGCTGAAAAACACATAGAAACTATTTCTTTCACCTATGACCAAAAATGAATGCATATATGGGATCCATAGGGATTCTTATGATTTCATCACAATAGTGTCCTTAACATTTATGTGAATTTTCAGTATTTTGGGAATTTATTCAGGGATCAATATCTACCCTCTTATTTCATTATATATTCTTACAGGGTGTTAAATACATCCTGAGGGGGTAAATCTACGTGCAATTTTAAGAAAAAGTTTATATAAACATAGGTCCGCAAAAGATTCGTTACGAAGCTACAAGGTGTTGAAATTTCCGGAAAAAATTGGTTTCTTCCTCAAAACTCCTACAGTTTTTGAGATATTCAGCCAAAATTTGGACTGCAAGCTAATTTTTCAGCTTCCATCATTACACGTCCTAGATTTTAACTGAAATCCACAAAGTGTTCTCTTTTCCGAAGCCTTGTCTCCTTTTGCCCTTTCAAATTTTTTTTGCAGTACACCAATGATCAGTGTACAATCAAATATCGTCATCTTCGTTCAATTTGGAATCTTTTTTGACACCTGTAATTTATTCGCATCTCCAACCGTTTTCGAGTGGAATTAAAATAATTGAATTTGAATTATTTGAATTGTATGTTATTCGCTAAATGAAAAAATAATAGAAATATTCGATAGGTATTCCCAAAATTTGCTTTTATTTTGATATCTCGTCCAATATCAAAACGAAAAAAAGATCAATAGAAAATTAAATAAATTGCTGGAAGTGTGTCCTCCACCTGCAAGAATATAGGCCTCTGTCCTTCTTCGCATATTATCACGCACTCTTTGAAATATTCCTGGGGTATTTCTTATCGTGTCACAAGAGGTTATTATTCGATTTCTCAAATCTTCTCCAGTGTTCACTTGAGTGGTATAATCTAAACCTTTGAGATATCCCCATACGAAAAAGTATAAACTATTTAAATCTGGGGACCTAGGAGGCCATGGTTCTGGCCCACCCTGACTTATCCATCATGTGCTGGTGCCCCGTCATGCATGAACCATATTATGTTTCTCTCCAGAAGTGGCACATCCTCGAGCAATAAAGGTAACTCCTCCTCAAGAAATTGCCGATAAGCGGGACGGTTTAGTCTGTTAGGCAAAAAAATGGCCCAAGAAATAATTTTCAATTATACCAACCCAGACATTCAGTGAAATTTGTTCTTGATGATGAGATTCTTCAATCAAATGAGGGTTTTCTTCAGCCAAATAAAGATTATTGTGGAAATTTGTGATACCAGTTCTCGAAAAGTTAGCTTCGCCTGTGAACATTATTTCACTATTAAAATTAGCATTTTCTCTAATTTTATCTAAGAACCAGCGCCAGAAATTCAGTCTTGAAGAAAAATCTCGAGGACGTATAATTTGGACGCGTTGAAGATGCAACGGGTACAATAAAAAGTCGTGGAGAATCCTTCAAACTAGAACATGTGAAATATTCAACTGATTTCCATTTTTTCTTGTACTCACATGAGGATTCAAATCAATACAATTTGAAACTGCCTTCTCATAGTTTGATTTGCACTTTTTTAATGATTATTTGCAGTAAAAGTACCAGTTTCCCTCAACCTTTTGTGGATATTTGAAAATGTTTGCCTGTCTGGTTTTACTCGATTTGGAAAGCTAATCTGATATAATGGCCTAGCTTCTGTTGTGTTTCCGTCAGCAAGACCGTACATGTAATGGATATCAGCCAATTCGGCGTTAGTAAAATTATCCATTTTTTCTCACAGCAATAACTTCAAGAGTCTTAAAACTAACCGTTAATTTAATAAACAATTCAAGCAGACACTGGTTCAACTTTAGCAACTGTCAAAATAAATGAATATATGAAAAAAATCAAAGCCCACTAGTTATCTTTTCAATTAGAAGAGCTTTTAATTCAGCGAATGCATATAATCATTTAATAATATTTTGCTCGAGAACGGTAGGAGTTACAAAAAAGTTTCTAAAATGAACGGAGATGACTAAAATTGATTATACGCTGATCAGTGGCTTACTGCAAAAAAGTTTGAAAGGGCAACAGAAGATATGGCTCCGGAAAAGAAAACACCTTGTAGATCTTAGTTAAAATTTAGGACGTGTAATGATGGAGGCTGTGAAAAATAGCTTGCATTCCTAATTTGGGTTGAATATCTCAAAAACTGCAGGAGTTTTGAAGAAAAAAATCAATTTTTTCTGGAAATTTCAACACCCTGTAGCTCCGTAACGAAACTTTTGCGGACCTATGTTTATATAAACTTTTTTTCTTAAAATTGCACATAGATTTACATACTGCTCTGTAACACCATGTATAAATTAAAAAGATTAATAAACCATGTTTTTTAGACTATGTGTTGAAATGCAGAAGTGAATCTTACACATTAAAATGTTCAAATACTCAAGGCGAGACATTTCCTATAACCCTTGTAAGTTCTTTAGTCCACAATGCTCTCCCCTGTTATTTTCTCTAGAAGTTCTCAGGTTGAGTTGAGTCACTGTCACTAAACTTTCCTGACAACCCATTCGCCTGAACTAACTGATACTAAATAAACTGTTTACGTCTACCTTCAGACAAACACTCCCACAACTCCGCAAGACGATGACGTGAATTACTCGGAGAACGAAATAGAGGACGAACCGAATGACAAGGGGGAATTGTACAACGACAAAGAGGATTGTTCCATGCAAGATTAGGAAATAATGAAAGTGAGTGTATTCATTAACGGAAATAACATTCTAACAACTATAAATTACTTTCAGGACAATTTATTGCTTTACAACCACGCTAGGCTGATGTCGCAGGACAACCACAGCAAGGATTACTTGGTTTCTATTATGTTCTCTCATTATGATAGAAACAACAATGGGAATCTGGAGACTACGGAGTTGAATGAGGTAATATCTCATACAGAAAGTTAGGTCATATCTTTTTTTGCATATGCGGTACGTGTGCACGAGAAATTAAACCTCAGTGTAAATGCGAATACTAAAACTTATTTTAAATTAGAATATATTTTATGTGGAATTCTTTTAGTTTCAAATACTGCAATATGTTTGTTCAGATCTGAAAATGAGAAAATGGTTAGCCATCTACCATAATAACTGACATAAATTGAAATTCGCGCGTCTAGAACCGTTCATGTGGCGGTAGTTGATTTATTTTGAGGGAAAATTCACGATAATTCAAAGAGGAAGATACTGCTTCCACTAGTTCAGATAAGAAAATTTGTATTCTCTTTCAAACATCTTGATTCTGATCGCAACTTCGAAAATCGGTGACAACTGTAGGAATGCTTTTAAAAAACCGTTTGATTATATTTTAGATCCTGGACCTTGTTGAATATAAAAAAAGATGGCTTTAACTGAGTGTTCATCTTTGAATCATCATACCATATCATACTATGATCGTAACCGTGCTGATGTACGAAAAAGAAATATTATCTGAAACATCGCCCATCACCGGCAAAGTATAAAACGCAGGGGTGCTCAAACTTGAACTGCTGGCGATCTACCGCAATATTTTTAGATTACTTACGATAGACTCTGAGAGGCTACAAGTATGTGTGATGCAGGGTTGTCGTACATACACGATACACTCTACCTACCTAGGTAGGGTGTACCGAAGCATATATAGATATTAGCTCTCGGCACAATATACATTATTTTACTCAAGCTTTGGGTTTGGTTTAGTTGAGTATTTTTTTTTAAAATATCAATGAAAAAACTCATACTAATTCAAAATTGTAAGTTGATTGGTTGTAACCAAACAAAATAGTTACATATGGTGTTAAACTTAACTAAGGAGTGACTTTGGATGTTGAAGCGTGGCACTGCATGTCCTCAGCATACTTTTCATAAGATGGTACGTAACCACTGAGTGCTAATCGCAAGCATGATGACATATGATCGTCAGTTAGTCGACTGCGATATTTTGACTCAATTATCTTCATTTCAGAAAATGCAGACTCGCACAAGTGAGTTGACCCAAACATTGCCGTCAGTAGAAGGTCGATTTGCCTTTGAATCGGATATTTATCTTTATATATAAAACACCAGAGATTTGTAACAGGTGCTGTAGCTTTGAGAGGTATATCTGATATAATCTGCACCATCTCATTTTTATCAGAACATGAGTTCATATTAAACTGATTTGCTATTTCAGTAGCTAATTCCTCAATGTTTTTACATGAAGAAGGATAACTCATAAATGATGCTATGTTTACTAATTTACTGCAATCATAAAAACGCATTTCGTATTATCCCAAAATATTTGATAATTCAGCCTCACACGTTTCATGATTCAACTGAGGAATCCTTGTTTTCAAAGACGGAATATGTTTCAGATCCTTTCTTTCCAGTTGATCTATCATAGGTTGCAATTCATTTTTGAATGCGTTTATTGCGTTGATCATCTCAATAATAGTTTTTCCCTTACCTTGAAGTTCCAAGTTAATGGTGTTTGAGTGCACTGTGATGTCAGTCAAAAACGCCAAATCAGTCAAGCATTTTTTGTTTTTCAACATGTGAGTGCCATCACCTCTTTCGTCTAGACAAGCTGTCATTTCGGGCAATAATTCTTGAAACCTTTTCTAGGAATTTTGCGCGACTCATTTACCTGACGTCCGTGTGAAGAACTAAATCAGTGTGTTCAGCTGACTCCCTATCTTCCAACTGCAACTTAAAGAACCACCGTTGCAAGTTACGTGTACAGATGGAATTCACAATTTTCGTTGCAATACCCATAATTTTCTCCGTGTTTGAAACTTTTGAACACAAAACTTGTTGATGTTTAATGCAATGGAATGAAAAAATGAAGGGAAAACTTTATTAGCTCGACACAAAGCCACAAAACCATTTTTGTTTTCTAGTCATTGCTCGTTCTCCATCAGTTATAATGCACACTAATTTATATATTGGTAGCTTGTAGTTTTTTTACAAAATTGAAGAAAGCGTCATATATATTTTTGCCACGGGTCTTCCCCTTCAGAGGAATGATTGTCAAAAATTCTTCCTTAGCCATCATGTCATTGAATGCCATCCGAATAAGAATACACAGCTGGGCAGTGTCTGTCATATCGGTGGATTCGTCGAACTGTAAAGAAAAGTATGTACATTTCATGATATCACGTTTTAGTTTATCTGCCATGTCCTGAATCATAACTCAATACGCTTTGTGTCAGTCGGACGAGAAAACTGAAGTTCTCTAATAGCAGACATAATTTCTGTTTTATTTTTAAAATCTCCAAATGAAGTCTTACCCGATTCAATAAATGCTTTCTTCACAACCGATCCATCTTCGAATGGTTTCCTGTGTTTCGCCAATATATGAGATATTTTAAATGACGCATAGCAGCTTTTGATTGTTTGGCTGGTTCTGTGAACATGGTTTGTTCTTCTTTTTTCAAACAAGATATCAAATCACATACTATTCTTTTTCTAACTTCACTCTGTGGCGGAAAATCCTTTTTACAGTCTTCATGAACCGTTTTATGATGACGCGTCTTTTCTTTGATAAGTACCGCGCGTTCCTTCTATAAAGCCGCCTTTTACCGCTAGCAGAGTGTTATTTTATTACGTGATAAATATTTGTAGTTTAGTTAACTACTTATTAAAATGTATCGTATAAACTATTATCCTTCTGGACTTATGTCTAACGACAGTCCAAACCCGGAGGATCGGGATGGATATGCGCAGATAACTTCCGTGCCTGCCTCGATCTTCCTTCAAATTAAAAAAAAAAAAAAAAAAAAACTACTTATTAAAATTTTTTTCTTCTCGAGATCTACTCAAAAAGCACTCGCGATCGACCGTTTGAGCATCTCTGATATGATACGCTTCTTTGTTTATGGCGCTGGCGTCGAAATGGTGTACGAACGGTTTATAAACGCGTAAGATGACCAGTATAAACTGGTTGTATTGCGATATTGCCTTACAGTTCAACGAGTTGTTTCAAAATTTTATAGGTTATCCCAATGAATTGTGAACGAACTCATGTATTGCAATTACATTGCCACTCGAAATGAACATGTCCGAATGTTAATTTTAAACTTGAACATCCACGTCATAGTGATTTTCATTGATACTTTAGATCGAATAGTTGGCAGATTGTCGTTGATTGACTGATACGTTTGAATCAAGGATTAGGTTTAATTCATAATCATAGTATGTTGAGATTGTCATTGGTTCTGGTTAACCATGTGAATTTATGAGTCCATAATAACAAAACTTTCATTTTATACCGACATGGTCTTGGAAACAGTAAGCAATATTGAAGCCAACACTTTTATTTCGAATTCTGACGTATTTCCTTTCCCAATCCTTCGAGAGAAGAAGTTGCTTTTCCAAGTTTTATGGTTTTAAATGTAATTAAACGCAAGAAAATATGGAGCGAGTTTTGATCGTGAGAAAATTGAATTACTTAGTCGAAAATTCTCCCCTTGGATTTGTTGGGTTTTCGGAGAATAAGTCTTGTACGGATATGACTCCCATTCTAAACGGTGCTTTCGCGATTTTCTTTCAGGACTTTTTTGGAAGTAAGATACGCGGGATGAGCAGTATACCCGGAATTAGCACTGAAACCGAAAGAAGCAGGATATCCGAAATGAATGAGTAGTGCTAAATATCTTGTCCTGAAGTAATCTATTAACCATCCTCTCAAGGGCATTGAGAATGAGAGACATTAAGCTGATAGGCCATAAGTCTTATATTATTACATCTTCACTAAGATCGGAAGTAACACATCCAAGCTTTCTGAAGAAGGACAGAGTAAATACCGTCCGTCTCCGGTGATTTATATGGTTGGAAGTAGTATCAACAGCCTACTTGATATTGATCAATCTGAAACTCGTCCATATTTTTTTCTCTAGATCCATCCTAAGATTTTGAAACTCCTTCTGCAGGTGTATATACATTCGAGTTCTGAATTTCCTCCAGCCATACCTTGGTGTTTTTCGCCAAGATCCGATTCAACCAGGCTACTTCCAGATATTTCCCATTTCCTTTACAGAAACTTCCTAATCCATTCTTCTTTTCAACGTTGATGCGGTTGCTGTACTGCTTTTGCAATTCTTTATGCTTCAGCCAGTCTATCCCTCTTCCATTTTTTCTAGCCCCGTTGAAGACTCTTCCCACCTCCTGGAGTTCTCTGCTCCACCACCAAGTTTTTTTCAATCTGTGCTTCTCGACTCTGAACAATTCTTGTTTTTCGTGGGTTTCTGAATGAGCTTCTGCTGGTTATCCCTTCCGCTGTAACCTTTATGGTCACCCATCACTTCATTGGTTCTCTATCAACTCTGTCACTAATGTAAAATATATGACTTCCCTTTGGGCTGCGGTCACGAGAGTTGGTTCTGACCCTTTGTTGAGGATGTTGTTGTCCGTGGTAGCCAACCACTGAAGGAGATCATATACTGTCCAGGTCGTGGCTGAGCTGCCCCTGACCATATATTGTGGATGTGCATCACACTCAAGTATTAAAGGAATCCTTTTATCCTCACAGTATTGCACCTGAGCCTAACGAAATGTGGTGCAGGTTTATCGGACGAATCGAAGGAGAAGTAGGCAGGAACAACGACAACTCCTTTTGAACCCGTATTCAGTCATCTTAATCTCATATTGATAGCAGTTTAGTCAGCGTTTCACCTTCTTAGCATTATCGTTGCCGTGAAACCCTTAACCACAAGGCATTCTCTAGGCATGCCTTATTTTGAATCCATGTAAAAAAGCTAACCGTTTCATCCAGTCCTGGGTAACCAAGGTTCTTGGATTTCTATCTGTGGATATGTGTGGAATTCAGATATAACCCTGACATTAATAAGCAGGCCCTCCTTTAGCTGGTTCTGATCTGCCAAATTAGGCCGTTTGTTCGGTTTTCTTGAATGGCGATTCTCTGATTCTGGGTCGCGCATTCTAATAACCATGGAGCCTTGGCCTTAGCGAAACCTGAATTATCGGGCTCGAATGGTTCTCGTACAGGACATTAGCATACTCATGGCGAAAGTGGTCCCGTTTGGGCTCCATCTTTACGCTCGCCGGGATATACTTCCAAGGAGACCCTAAGGTCTAGATCTCTTTGCTGGAACCGTAAAACAGTTCGTACAGCTTGCCCACCTGATTTTCTTCGACAAGCTTCAGCTTTGCACCTTTCCAAGGTGTAAGCGTGGGAAATAAGTCTTCAAGCCAGTTCATCGACAATGTATCAGCTGCTCTCACTACAGTGACTCTCCTTCTCACCGAGCTACTGACGAAATGACCATGATACGATCAAGATTTTATCTTTTTCAATCAGCACCAAGCTACTGATACCGAACAACAGCCCGGGTTGATCTCCAACACTAAGAAATCTTCGGTTATTTACGTTCTGTACACAGTCACACACAATTACAGTTCTCGATAAAAAATGAAAATTCGTTCAAGGCTATGTAGACAAAGATACCACCTTTCTTTTGAGTCATCACTCGACCCATCTTCCCTATTCAAAATGTTCAAGGATTGCAACCCCCGCTTAGGAGGTTGATATTTCAGGCAAGTATTGTACCCCAAAAGATGTCCCCCTTTAAACAAAAATTGACCTGTTTTTGCGTTTTGATCAGAAATAAATATTTTAGTAGATATAGCCTCTGTTTAGTTTTCGTTGAAGCACCCTGTATATTTGAAGGGCGGAATTTTTTCTTTTCTTCTCAAAATGAAATTTTCCATGGTTCTCGTATGAAATAAGTTTTTCATTAACAGTATTCTTCACGCCCTTTCGAAGTTGTTCAATTTTGAAGAAAATTCGAACCAAAAAAATTTACGAAATTTTTCTGAAACCCGTGCAATGTGAATTTCTGGTCATATCTCAAATATCATAAAGTATAGCGGAGAACGTTTCTCACCATTACGCGTTTCCAAAACTGTGTCCTGGACTAGTCACACGTTTTTTCCGCTATTTCGTCTGAAAGTGGGTTAAATCATCAAAATCAAGCAATTTGGAAAACCCTGTACAGGAATTAAATTAGAGAAAATGATGAGTTATCACCTTCCTCTTTACTGAAAACACCCAGAGGTGGTTAGATGCTGGTATATTTTTAGACGAGCCATTCATTGGAATTGTTAGTCGCCACGAAGCGCGGCGTGGGTTTCGTTTTTTAGCATTTTATGAGAACTTTTTCTTTGGGATGATTGTGAAGCGTATTTACTGCATTCATAATTAACGAGACATCAATGAAACACTAAGCGCCAATTCTAATTGTGAATAGGTTAAGATATTAATCTTAGTTGCGTCTATCACAAAAATCGTTAAATACAGATGCCTCAGTGCAGACGTTAGATACTAAGCATCATATTAGCGGATTCGAATTAAGTATTTACTAGCTCAAACCCACAGTTCCGCTCGCGTGATAGTAGAGTATGATAAGAAAATTATATTGCCGTGGTGTCAAGCAGCCATTGTCTTGCTCGTGCACACTTCCCAAATTTCATATTCTATCACTTTGTATCATTGCCATGTCATCACTTTCTTTTGATCTACTTATGAGAAAGTTCAATTTTCTTCTCTATGATGTAACGTGGCACGATTTTGAAATTTTGTTTATTGTATTTTATTTTATTAAACAGGAACCCCAACAGGTGATCCCAATTACAGGGGTTCTTTAACTAGAAATAATAAAAATACAATGTTTAACGAGTTGTTTTCGAAAACATGTTGACACTATTCAAGCTTATAAATAAAAGGAAAAAGAAAATTAAAATTCTCTACATGAAACACTACTAAGTCTATGAAATTCGGCACATAACATAACCTAATTGTAATTTCTCAAGTGAGTAAATGAAGTTTTTTTGAAATTGTAAAGGCTCACTGAAAACAAGTCTGAAATTGGCAGAACGCATTATTCTCAGAAACACAGAGTTATAATAAAAGGCTGTTCGAGTTTTTGGAACATACAAAAGTAAAATTCGACGATTATAATACTGGAGACCGTTGAAAAGAAAAGCATTGATGAGAGGATAATTGAAATGACAGTTCATAGAACGGTACAAAAATATTCCATTGAAAAGCATCTTTCTATGCTCCAAACTCAAGATATTAAGGTGTTTTAAAGATACATTAAAATCACTTGCCGGTCACATCGATTGAATCTAAAGTTAAGCTCTTTCTCTGTACTTTCTCTATTCTATCTATATAAATATAAAAATGGGGAGACCAAATGGGGGTTGCATACTCCAAGTTGCTTCTTACTAGTGTGAAATACAATTTTTTAAGTAAATTCTCGCTCTTGAAGTTCTTCGTTATCCTCAACACGAAACCGAGCATTTCAAAAGCTTTAGATACTACATAATCAACGTGAACAGAGAATGAGAGTTTTTCCTCAAGCATTATGCCAATATCTTTGATGCAATTTGTTCTTGCTATATCTAAGCCTCCAAGAGTGAATGTATTTCGTATGCTGTTAGTATTCTTGGTAAAAATGATATGCTGACATTTGTCAATATTAAGTTTGAAATATCTGGAGGTGCAGAACGTAAACAATCTCGATCTAAGTCACTTTAAAAAGCGTTTATATCAGAAGAAGATTCCACACGTCTGTATCTTTTGAGATCGTCGGCATATAACTCGTGATCGGTATTCAAAAAGCACTCAGAGATATCATTTATATAAACTAAAAAGAGGAGTGATCCAAGGTGAGACCCCTGCGGTACTCCAGAAGTAACGTTGAAGACGATTGAAAAAAATCCATTCACCACGACAAATTGCAATCTGTTATTTAAAGATGAATCCATCCATTTCGTGAGCGATTCGACGAAACCAAAGTCAGACAGTATCTGTAATAATGTATCGTGATGCACCTTATCAAAAGCCTTCGCCATGTTAGTGTATATTGCGTCCACTTGAACGCCTTCATCAAAGCACTTTGATAAAAAAATTACATATGAGGCTAGGTTCGTCAACGGTGATCTTCCCCGAAAGAAGCCATGCTGATGTTTGGACAGTCTAGTTGTACAGAGGTGAAAAAGTCGTTTCGTCAAAATTGATTCAAAAATTTTACCAAAATGGCTGAGAATGGAAATAGGCCTGTAATTGACATTAAACATTTTTTACCATTTTTGAAGACAGGAACAATTTTTGCTAGTTTCCATTTATCTGGAAATATGCCTAGTTGCAGAGATTTGTTGAAAATAATTTGAAGAGGAATTGACAGTGATTGTCCACATGATTTCATAAACATTGGGGGAATTGTGTCAGGACCTACGCCGTTGGATGAATTCAGTTTGGAGATTTCTTTCACAATATCAGTTACCTCCACACGATTCATTGAGATAGATGAGAATGAATTGAGCTTTTTTTCATAAATTACTGGTTTCTTTGGATCTTCAAAAACAATGGAGAAGTATTCCCCGAAAGCATTAGCAACTGAATCATTTCGTTCAAATTTGCTGTCGCCCAAAAGCATCGCAGGGGGTATATTCTCACTCTTTCTACATTCTGAAACGTATGACCAGAATAATTTAGGGTTATATATAATGCTGTTTTCAACCGATGAAATATAATCATCACGATTTTACACTCTTTTTGCAGTTGAACAAAATTTTCGTAGTCAAATTGATTTCGGAATTTCTTAAATCGTGAGTGAAATCTAGCTTTCTCTGAGATCAGCTCAATTGTGCTTTTGGAAAACCAAGGAGGATATTTATTGCAACTAACATTACGTCGAGAAACATACTTACCGATTGTACCATTCAATATAGAGTAAAATTTTTCCACACAATCATTTTCACTATCGTTAGCTGAAGCTAACTCCCAATTAATATTATCGAGTCCATTTTTTATGGATTCATAATCAGCTTTGAAAAATTTATAAATGGATCGGGACTTATTCTTTTTTTTTCCTATCTAATTTAACTTAATACAACATTCCAACGGTGGGTGATGCGAGTCTTCAGAAACGAAAGGTAAGGAACATCGCTGAACATCAATGTCACAATCATTTGCAATGAGCAAATCTAGAATTTTGCCGTTTTTATTGCCATTGAACTGAGACAATGAGTTATATGAACAGAAGTCACCGAATCCAGTGTATACATCATTCTGAATGGTATCATTCCGCCAAATACCGCGAATATTATCGTATGACCACGTGAATGATGCTAAATTGAAATCGCCTACTACAATAAATGTATCATCAGGATGACTTTCCATCAAGGAAGTTATACGATGGAAATAATAAAAATAATTTTCTCTATTCGTATCAGGTGCAAAATATCAAACACATAAATAAAGGAATCACCCCCACGAAATGTCACCGTATTCTCATTTACTCTCGACTAACAAATTGCCGCCTAATAAGTTTCATTTCAAAATTAGACTATATTAAAGTAAATCTGGGGAATGACATTGAAAACTATTTCTTCATATTCCCACCATTGTTGTTCAAATTTCAAAGCACTAATATCTGGAAAGTAGCTTATTATCGCAGTTTTCGAATATTGAAGTTTTCTTCGAATTGTATCTGAATAGTTTATTCAAATTTTCATGGATATAAAAGTTTTTCTTAAGAAACCTCTTTATTTCGATTTTAAATATGTACCAAATTATTTATTATCAACATCTTTGATAACCTTGATTTTCTAATTTTAGTGTAGATTTGGAGAATTTTCAGGCTTTTTTCTCTTGTTATTCTCGTGAAAGAAATAGATTGTGAAAATGTCATGGAAAATTGTTGCCATCACGTTATAAAAAATTACATAATAATAACTGCTACACATAAAGAAATATGTGCACTTAGCCTTTCATTGAGACATATTTATTAGGGATTTTTGCTCTGTCCTTCAAACAGTAAATTTCATTCGCATATGCAAATAGCGTAAGCAATAATGTAAATGTTTACTCTGCCACATCTGAGCCTTTCAACGCCATTTTTGTTTCCAATTTTTCATAATATTCATATCAATCCTTTGTCCTCAATCCTGGTCTGCAAATTCCATTAAATCCAATTCTAACATAAGATATGAATTATTCATCATAAATATCTAATTTCAGATAGCGCTGCAAGAACGTTTGGACAGCTTGAGTGGAGGTTGTTCCTTGTCCAATATGATCCAGTACGATGATACAGATAACGATGGGAGATTGAGCATAAATGAGTTTTACGTCGCATTCAGTAAACTATATAGTGAGTAATTATTCTGTATTCCTTCTTGTTGTTATTCTTCATTAAGATTAATGGGGGGGGTTTATTTCAAGCTAGTTTTCGAACGAGAATAAGATAAGAATAATAGTAAAATTCATGTCAGTCCTATGTGGAAGCTAATTTAATTGTGAATTAAAGAATTGAGGTAAATCTCTGTTTGTTTCTATAGTGAGTTGTGACACTGGAGATAATGATGAAAGTTCAGTATTTTCGGAATACTGATGGCTCATTTGAAGAACTAGTCGTTCTTGCTATGTATGAATTTTCTCCGGAAATCGGTAATCGGTCCATAATTCAGTTCCTATTGAATATATTATTGAATTTATAGCGGCCTTTTTCACGGAACAACCTATATATTTATTTCGGGTGCTCGATAAAACACCTAAAGCTTTAGCTCGCAATTTCAATAAAACATATATACAGGGATATCCACCGGGACCGTCCGTTAAAAACTTTTTAAGTTCCAATTACAATATCAAGCTGAAGTTTTATACGCGGCCATAACTAGCGATTTCAAATTGGAGTGAAATTTTTTCGAAGTGATACCATTTTCGGTTATACTGGAAGTGGATTATCACTTTGTTATTTCAAATGGCAATCTACCCTTTTTATTATACATCTAGAACCGACATTTGAGCAAGGCATAAAATACCCAAGTTGTTGGCACAGCTGTTTATTGCGTTGTTTTGTATGATTTTTTCAATTTGGCCTTTTTCAAACAGCAATAACTCATTTTTTTCAAATGGCACATGCCAATTTTTATATCGCCATCAGATGAAGCGTCAAATTTCAGATGGAATTGTATAAGCATGTACTATACCTATCTCTTATAGTTCCGAAATAATTTTGGAATATATTGAATTTTGGTGATTTTGCAAGAACTAACAAAGAATGCTTTGAAATATTTGAATCAAGTAGCTGAACTGGCTACGCTCACCTGAGAGGTGCCTGAAATCAATGTCACTTCGTTCATTCGAATTTGTTATTTCAAGAAGAATTGTCGTTATTTCAGATTGAAAATATCCAATAAATACAACATATTTGGAATGAAACTACTGGTTATTCAAACAAAAATATATTTAATCTTTATTAAATTCATTTTAGAAGATCAAAAAGTAATGGGTAGAAAATGCAATTCAATAACCAATTTCCAAATTTATCGTCTAGGAGTAGAAGAATTTCGATGCATTAGAAGCAATTTTCTATAATTCGGATGAATAAAAATGGTAGGAACTAAGTGAAAACCAATTAACGAAGATGATTACATTAATACGAATAAATGATAGCAAACACCATAGGAGAAAACTAATTTACGATCTAAATAAATGTTCAATATGGGCCCCATTCTGCTCGATACACTTGACAGCTCGTATACGAACATGATGAGTTATCCTCCTAGTTTCCTCAGGATTAATATTACGAAAAGCATTATAAGTGCGCTCTAGTAACTCTTCTTTACTTCTTACAGGAATAAGATACACTTCACTCTTGATTTTGCCCCATAAATAAGAATCGAGGGGTGTCAGGTCCGGAAAACGCGGAGGCCATAAATTTGGTCCTTGATTACCCCACCATCTATCCTCCAACATTTCTGTTAGTTGCCGATCTACAGCTCGTGTTTTATGTGTTGGTGCACTATCCAGTTGGTAATAGCCATACCTCAGAATGTTAAGGGGTAATTCATCTAAAAAATTTGCTAATGTTCCTCTCAAAATTTCCAGGTATCTTTGTTCATTAAGATTTTTCTCATAAATGTGATAAGCCAACAAATCATTCATAAAAATTGCAAAAACGTTCACTCTGAATTTATTTTGGAAATCAATAACCTCAATGAAATGTGGATTTTCTGTGGCCCAAAAATGTCGATTTCTCCTGTTGGTTATTCCACTTTCATTGAACTTGGCTTCAGCAAACCATATAATTTTTTGCAGAATTGTCTCATATTCTTGATGCCGAATAATTAAATTTTTACAGAAATTCAGCCGCTTGGGTAGGTCAGTCGGTTTCAATTTATGTAGTCTGATAAAAGAATACGGGTGCATGTTATGTTTTTGGAGGATCCTTTGAAGGGAAGTATAACTCAATCCAATATCCATTGATGCTGACTTAATGGACGCATGTGGATTGGCACAAAAAAACGCTAGCGTATTAATTTGATTGTCGTCGTCCTCGAGAATTGGTTTTCTTCTAGTTTCTATTATTTTGTTCCTCCAAATTGCAAAAAATTGCTTCTAATCCTTCGAAATTTTGTTTCACTCATAGGCGCCAAACTTGGAAATTGGTTATTGAATTGCCTGCAAGTTCTATCCACCACTTTTTGAAATTCGCCATGAATTAAAAAGAGATTAAACATATCCTCGTTTGAATAATCAGCCATTTTAATATTAATCGTGTGTTTCAAGAATTTTCACTTCAAATTACCAACAATTCTTGTTGAAATATCAAATTCGAATGAACGAAGTGACCAGTACATTAATTTTAGGCACCTGTCAGGTGAGCGTAGGCAGTTCAGCTACTTAATTGAAATATTTCAAAGTATTCTCTGTTAGTTCTTGCAAAATCATCAAAATTATAACAGATGGGTTTAATACATGCTTATACAATTCCATCTGAAATCTGACGCTTCATCTGATGAAGTTATAAAAATTGGCACGTGCAATTTGAAAAAATTGAGTTATTGCTGTTTGAAAAAGGCCAAATTGAAAAAATCATACAAAACAACGCATTGAACATTTGACATGTGTAGTTTGCTCGAAAAATTCCTTGTACCTTCTTCTATCCACCCAAGCGAAAATTGTGTCTGTAGTGCAAAAATCTACGAGCTACAATTCTTTTGAATGTTCCTCAAATATATATATATATATATATATATATATATATATATATATATATATATATATATATATATATATATATATATATATATATATATATATATATATATATATATATATATATATATATATATATATATATATATATATATATATATATATATATATATATATATATATATATATGGTGTGTGAGGTTTCTCCTTTCTTCCGGTTTCCCGTTCGTTGATCCTGGTAATAACCATTAGTTAATTGTTTTTGACAACGATTCGGCTGGCTCGCACCAGCCATTCTCAAGTCGGAATATAATTCTACTGCTTTATCCGCCGCTGCTTTCTGAATCTATATTCTTGCACGATCTCAGGTCGTAACGTAGTGACCGCGCCGCAATACTATTGGTTGATGGCCTGACCCGTGGGCGTTGCGTGTTTGACTCTGTCCTATGTTAGTTGACTTGTATATGCTTTTTTTGGTTTCAACATAGTTTTCAAGATGATAGGTATGTTTAGCGCCTCATCGTTCATTGTCGTGTTTTTCTCTTGATGGCTTCTCTGATTTCAATTTTCTTTTCCGGAGTTGTTCTATGTTGGCTAGATATGTCGCGTTGTCGTAGTCGAGTTTGTGGCGTGTTTTGTGTGACTGTTGGAAGATGAGCAGATATTGTGGCTTGTTGTTTTACAGAGTTTTTGTGTTCTTGAATCAGAACCTCCATTATTCTGTTTGTTTCCCCAATGTAGACGAGCCCACAGTATGTACATGGAATTTTGTAGACTCCTTGGTTTTCAAGTGGTATCCGGTCCTTTGGTGTTCTCAGATTTTTACGTACCGTGCTTTGAGGTTTGTACTACCTTACCTCAATCCCTGTCTCGTTACGAAGTCCTCCGTTTCAATGCCTTTTATTCCCACATCAACTTTGTAGGTTCTACACATATTTCTTATGATTCTTGAAAATCCATCTTCTATATTTCGTTTTATCAATACTTCTTATATCATTGTTCTACTTATTTTCTCTGAGGTTTTTTCTAGATCTAAAATCAATGAAAACGCTACTAAGTTTAGTTGAGAATATGTGGTTTTGTATACTGTAGCTTTTCCTGAATACATTTTCCGAATCTTCTAGATAGTTTCCGACTTTTTATTTTAATTTCCTGTCAACAATTCTCACATATGCTTTATACACTGTACCGAGAAGAGTCATCCCCTGATGGTATTAGGGTCTCTTCTGTTCTCTTTCTTGAGTATCGGGAGTATTATACCCATTATTCAGTTCTTGGATCAATCCTGCGTTCCATATCCTGTTAGATAAAATCACTAACGAATCAATACAATTCCGTCCTAGTGCCTTCAACATTTTCGTTCTTATGCCTTTGCAACATGTTGCTGTACTTCTTCATTTTTTTTTCAATTGCTCCCTCTACCTTCCCTTTAGTTGTTTGACTTCCATCTACCACTTTCCTTTTCTTTTTCTTGTATTTCATCGTCTACACTCTTCACCATTCAGCAACTCCGTGAAATGTTTTGTCCATCTACTACAAATAACCTTCATAGTATTTAACAGGTCACAATCCTCATCCTTCACCTCACTGCTAAGTTGTAATTTCTCTCTTTTCAACGATTTGACCATATTGAAAAATAGTTTCTGATCTTCACTACATTTTTCTTTCATCTTCTCGCCGAAATCTGCCCATTGCTCTTGATTCGATTTGACTTCCTGAGACCGCCATAATGTTTGCTTCTTTTCCATATCTACACTCGCAACCCCATATACTCTCTCTGTATAGTTTTTCATTTATTTATTACAATTGAATTGATATTAAACTAATAACTGCGTGTCATTCGATATTCTGGTCGGGAAACTCAAGAATTATAATTTCGATGCTTTGAGCTGCGGTATTATAAGACCTTTTCTGTCAAACAGAACTCAGTACACTGTTATCAATGGAGTTGCATCCGACCATGGTGAGGTTGTAAGCGGAGTTCCACAGGGACCGGTGATAGGATCAGCACTATTTCTCATTCATATAAGGCCCAAGTTGTGGGGCCTGTCGATCCCCTGTTCTTCGCTGATGATACCAGCGTGGTGGGACGCAGCCAAAATGAGTATGAATTGATTTCCTCATTAGAAAATGTTCAGAGTCGACTTTTGAAGTGGTTCAATGTGAAACAGCTTAGTGCGAATGTTTCCAAAACGTCTAGGATTTTTTTCACTCACAGGAAAACTTCTCTACGAAATCCGGAGAATGCTTGTGGGAATTGCTCTCTCTCTCGATCCGGCTCTCAGTTCGATGAGTATATTCCTTATAAGAAACTTGGTGAGCCTTTTGCTCTGCAGAGCCATTCGTTCTGCTTACTATTTGTTGGTCCAATGGTCTGGCAGGTTGGGGTCATCCTCCTCACGCGAAAAGAATTTTCGGTCTACAACGCAGGGTTGTGCGAATCATAGTAGGCATAGGGTTTAGGGATGACGTAAAGGCTACTTTCATCAGGTTGAGTATCTTGACATTCCCATCTCTGTACATATATTACTATCTGATTGCTAGTTTAAATAATAGTAGTCCATCTATACTTAACAGCGATATTCACAATTATAACACAAGGCAGCAGAACGAGGTCCACATCGAACAATTAAGACTGAAATCAAGCCGCTTTAGCGAAAATTATTATTCCGAAATTTTTATTAATAAACTGCCTGAAAGTGTGAGGAACCTGCCTTTGAATCGCTTCAGGATTGTTGTGAAGAGGTTTTTGATTCGTAAGGCCTTGTACGATATGAATAAATGAATTTTTGAAATACCTGCTGTCATGCGACAGATTTGAATAGATAAACTGTATGTTTAATACGTGTTTTTATTCAGATATATATTTTGTAATTGTTCTTTAAACCTAGTGACTAATTGACAACTGCAATCACTCTATGTAGACTTTGTGAAGCAGGCTAATAGATGATATGATATGATATGATAGTGAAACATGAGAAACTTTTTGAGAAAAACAAAGTGTCCATATTATTATTATCGAATATTTTCACCCTTGCCGAGAATAACTGCATGACATCTATGATTCATACTAAAAATCAATGACCTTATAGCGTTCAGATCCATTTCGTTCCAAATTTCGATCAGTCTGTTGAGAACATCATTCACAGTAGCTGGCTGGTTTTGCTCGCTTCTCAATTCTCTCATTGAGAACGTGATAAGTGATTCTGCGATCTTGAAGGTAGTACCTAACTCGAGTTTGGTGGGAGAAAAAAAGATTTCACCAATGTTTGCGCAAAATGCTTCAAAGAGTTCTTCTAAAATGTCTGCAGCAACCTCGGAGAATTGAGCGTTTCATCGTTCACGATAGCCAGATCAGTGACATTTTGCCCTACACTGTTATTGAAACTCCACCGAAACCATAGAAGCTAGCTTCTAACCAATTGACGTTACCTGGAAAGATTCAATCGGGCTCTTTGAAGTGCTACGGAAGATCTGGACCTCGACCTGCGAAACGAGCCTCTCTGAGACGCGGTCGTATCGTTTGAGTGCTAATTTGAACTCCACTGTTCTGTCGAGGATGCATTTCAGAATGTCTAGCTATAGTGAACCGTTGTTTCAACGGGGAAGTTCTCAAATAACGGTCAAGGATCGTCTTTGTTACTCGACGTAGTTTAATGATTACCAGTCTCCCTATACCTGTGCATTCTGGAAACAGTTAAATAAGATACCCGAAACTTTTGGTTTATTCCTATCCAACCTAGTTCATCTAACACCACTGCTTCTGAACATTCAGCCGGGGTTAAATTTCGTGATTCTCGTTGCATCATTACCGAAAATCAAGATTTTCAAGAACAAACGTTACTCGCAGAAATTGATTTATGTTCGCCAAAAAAAAAATCGAATTTGGTTGGCATATGTCTGGACATTTACGAAGAAAACGTGTGTTAATAATAATTACTTACCTACCAAAAAAGAAATTCGACATATGGAAATTGTGCATTCATTTCTTGGCGAAGTGAATAAGGAGGTTCAATAATTAAAATATTTGAATTGAATAATGCATATGAAATTGCCAGAAAAAACAGCAAGCCATTTAACGAAAATTCAATCTCAAGATTCGGTTCCTATGCTGGGATGAAGATTCAAAATTATCGATTACCTCGCTACACTCCGTTTGAAAAACGCTTCGCGTAGAATTGTGTTCAATGTCTTGATCCATTAATTTTTTTCGAACGTGTCGTCGTTCGCGAATTGAGCAGAATGATAAATGACAGGAATTGTGGAGTAATTTCATGTGAGATGAACTCCATTAATTTCAAGATTTCGTATCTGAAATCGATTGGCCTTAACTGCCAAAGTACACTCTGAACGAAGTGATATTTATGTGAAAGAGACAATCTTCTTGTACCGAACGTTCATTTGAACGAAATACAGCTTCATATAAGAGAATAAATGAGCTCAAGGATTTTTACTGAAGATTATTTAAAGACCATTGCGTATGCAAGAGTGATGTTGACCTTATTATCAGCGAACAAGAAATATAAATCAACTAATTCTTATAGTGCGAGATCCAGCATAAAAAATACATTGTGTAAAAAAAAATACCTGGAATTGGTAATTCAAGAAATCTGCTCAAAATGGTTGTCAAAACTTTTGGCAAGTTGGCACAACTGTGTTCTGGGCGGAGTTTGCACGCGATCATTTCATTCATTTGTTTTCTTCACAGTTCTCCATCTCACAAGTGTGTTTCGCGATTCTCACAATGAATAGAAATAAACAACGAAGAATCTGTTTTACATTTTGTAATGCAAATTTAATTAGAGAACAAATTTAAGTCATCTCAATGAAGACTGGAAGACGGAAAAAATACCTATAATGAGAGGGGCGAGGCAGGTTGATACCATATCCCCGAAGATGATCACTCTCGCACTCGAGTACGCCATTGATAATGTAAAAGACTATGTCTACCTTGGTCACAAAATCCAGCTTGGCAGTGGGAATCGAGCGGCGGATCTGAACAGAAGATAAGGACTTGCCTGGGCAGCATTCAGCAACCTTAAACACATTTTTAGAGATAGGAAGTTACTTATGAATCTCAAAAGAAAGGCCTATAATACTAAGCAATGAACTAACGGAATCGCCTTGCTGCTTGTGCAGTATCTATCCCCAGAAACTTCTTCAGTAGCAGCTTCCAGTGGCCTCAAAACCAATAAAACAGAAGAAAGAACTGACAGTTCTGATGCATTGAGAATATGTCTTATGGCGAAATATTATTTCATTGATTACAAAACATAATTCTAAAAATCTTTCAATCATTTAGTAGGTACTATTCCATCTTGTTGAAACTTCTTGAATCAACTTTGTTTCTTTTTCTGTGGCTTTTCTCAATTCATTGCTTGCTGTATTACTTTGCTTGAACCATATTACAATAGTCTTGACTCTAGTTATTAGATTTTGTAATTCTGGACATTGTTGGATCGTATTTTACGCAACTCAATTGCGCAAAACACGGCATGTGTTTTTTACCAAAAGCCAGGTCGACCGCATTAATCATAGATGCTGCGTTATTAGTTACTACAGCCGAAACTTTATTAACGTCAATGTCCCCCATTCAGAATAAGAATTCAGAAATATCTCAGCAATATGATCCAAAGTGTAACGTTCAAATGACTGATATACTCCAAGAGTACATATCGGTTGCAGGTGTATTTTTGAACACAGCTGATAATGCATCATATTTGTCATCAACCCAGCGAGTCAATGTTGTTTTACTTGGAATCTTATAATGTGGTGCAGTAACTTTCATAAGATTACGAAAACCCTCATTTTCCACAATCGTGAAAGGTTGATTATCTTTGCAAATCATGTAGATGAGAGCATTGACCTTCAAAGTTCACTTTCCGATAAGCCAATATATTTTCGAAGCTTTCATGTATCGACTTTTGCCGTGGTAATGGCGGAGGTATAGTATTATCGACTTGGATATCTTTTGATGCAGCTGTACTTGTTGATGGGAGTGGTTCAGGGCTGGGAAAAACAGGTTCAGAGTCTGCTCTATTGGTTTTTGCAATTCTTTCACTGAGGATATTTAGTTTAGTTGACATTGCTCAACACTTGCCAATTTCCTTTATTCATCTCTAAAACCGCAGCCTTATGGATATTTCTTACGTGGCTAAACAGGTCAGATGTATTGCCACAGGATTTAATTTGTTTTTGACAAATTTTGCACTTTACAAGATTCGCATTTCCCTCAATTTTCGCAAAAAACTTCCATACAAGACATTTTGTATGGAAGGCGCCATCTTGTTATTAACTAAAATGAAAAACAAATCAATTAATGTTTATTTTTTTCTACAATATTATTGTGTCTTACGTAACGTCACTAGTATTTGAGTTAATTTGTTTAAAGGTTCAAAAATTTGAATGAAAAATACACTTCACAAATGATTCGATGCGACATTTATTGTTATAATGAAATCTATTAAAATATTAAATATGAAACACTGTCATAAACGAGTACACAGGTTAGGTTAGCTTAGATTTATAAACATAATGGGAATATAACATGACATACCTTTTCAACTTCGAACTATCAATCAGATGATGCATTAACTCAGTTATTTCAGAAAATTCATTATAGTAGCAAGTAAAAGTCTTATATAAACTTGTCTTAGATATAAAACAAAACAACGATTTAATTATTATTATTCTTTCTCTATGGACTCTGTGGCGTCGTGAAAACTATGAGAGAATGAGAGGAAAAGTACATAGAATGAACCTATAGAATCCACAAATTATATAAATAAATTGTGAGTGAATAGTGAATCGATTTGTCAGATGGATTAGGTAATTAAGCTGGTCACTCACCAAATCCACAATCTAATTCATCAAGCATAGTTAAAATTATTTAGATATTTATTAGATTATACAAAAGGAAAATTAGTTAAACATATATTCGATATTTCTATAAATATATCGATATATCGAATACAATAAATATATATCGATATATCTTAAAAAAACCATCGAATAAATTCGATAATCGAAAGCCTGCATTAGGTGGCGATTATTCTCAGCAGCTCTTTCAAGTTCACAGGTTGTAGAGCATAAACTTTCGATTTAAGGTGACCTCCATAAGAAATAATCGAAAAGACTCAAATCACTCAACTGTTCATCTTCTGCTAATTCAACTGAGAACTTTGGATTCGTATGTTGTCGCACACTAACATCGAAATGTGCAAGAATACCATCTTGCTGGAAACGTATCCCATTCTGTGAAAATTTTATCATTTTCTGTGAGTCTGGGGTTTATAGATTGTTCCAATAACTGCAAATAAGTGTCTCCGTTGGTATTACCTTCGATGAAGAAAGGTCCTACAATAGATTCTGAATATACCAATATCGACAATAATTCCTACACATTATTAGAGAATTACTACATCTCCTTGAGAATTAAAAACTTAGAAGTGCTGAGTACAAGAATTCTCACTTGAAAATGATGGCAGATAATTAGAATTGCATAATTGAATGAGGTAGTTTTGAGAACTTAATTTGATTTCAAGCAACGTAAAATTTTCGTTGGAAAATAAATTTTTGTTGTGTTCTGACTGTATGATGTTAAACGTTCAGGTAGATAATGATAAAAGATATGTTAATCGATCCACGTTCACAATAATGCATTTCAAGTTAGTAGCTGCAGAGGGTAGGGGGTTGATTCCACATACTCCGAACCAAATCAGAAATTGATCCCCCTCCAATCAAAAGTTGTCGTGCCCTAGTTTTTTTCGCTACAATTACTCACTCTTGACATAGATGGAATAACAAATTCTCTTGAAAGACCTTTCCAAAGATATGCCACTCGGTCCATTTTCCCTGTAATGAATTTGACTTAGGTACTGCTAAGGGCAGAGAGCTGATTTCACATTTTCCAGACCAATTCAGAAAATTGAATCAGAAATTAGATTGATATATCACAGTTTTTTCCACTACAATCAGTCTTCATTGACATAGTGGGGGTGTCAAATTTTTGTTGGAGTACAAACTTTCATTGTATGTTCTTGAGTGATATTAAATGTTCATAACGATAGTATTTTTGAATAGAGAATCGAAAGACTTTTCCAAATATATGTCACTTTCTCTATACTGAATTTTCACTGCTGCGAAGGGTTCTGATCAACTCAGAAATTTGTCCCCCTCCAATCAAAAATTGATATAATTTAGCTTTTCCCGCCAAAATCGGTCCATCTTGAGAGGGTGGCAGATTTTAGTTGGAACACACTGTATACTTTTCAATCAATACATCCAGAGGTTTTTGAATATCTTCCCAATGAGTTGCTGTTACTTAAATCTGCCCAATAAGTTATCTCCATTTCTTCAGTGTCTGATCTTCAACCTTCAATACAGCTTAATGAATATTTGCTGACTGAGAGTGTGAAAAAAATGAAACCGAAGTATCTTCAAAAAAGTTTTTCATGAATTTGAGACATTTTCCAAAATCTAAAGAATAGTATTCTAACAGCAAGTACATTTTCAGAACTCTCTCCAAGATAGGCATAAGCACAAGCCTCCTGGTTTTAATGTAGACGTTTGGTGATGTTCTACCCAGCTTTAGAGGAAAACTCCTTCAGAGTATCATTTCGTACCGTGTAAATATAAAAAAATAAACTCTGTAACGATATCCAATTGTCCCTGAAGCCAACCCTATCAATCACCACTCGGCGGCACTTTCGGGAGACTTCGAGAAAGATTCGAACGTTTCAGCGCGGCGTATTATGAAGGAATCAGTGTTGTTATTTCCGGAAGGTTTTCGAACGAAGATCTGGAAAAGAGCCGAAGTTACGAAAATGTTCTGGAACAATTCTTACTTGTATATAAGAAGAGAGTGCGAAGAGCAGAAATTTTTTTTTCAATACAGAGCGCGAATAAGTGGACAAAGTGTGAGAGATAAATTAAGCAGTATCGATTGTGATATATAAATTAGTCATTTAGTTTAGTGTTATAATTGTTCAGTATACATGTAAATAAACTTTTTAGAGTTTTGTAACGTTGAAATGTTTGATTTGAACCCACAAATAATTTCAAGAACTAAGAAACGTTAAAATATATTCACACAATAATGCTTTCGTAATCTGAAGATGAACTATTTGCAGCAGATTTTATTGAATTATATGGGCAATACCCATCAACGGTTTTTCAGATACAATTGTAACTTTGCTCATACACTATTAGTTCCTCGCCTAGCTACAACCCCTAGCTTGAAACACGGATAGGCATTCGAGGTCTCGAACTGAGAGAACTTGGGTCTAACTCCTAGCTGTACGTACTGAGTTCAGCTATTCTTATCCTTGAGTGATTGTACGTAGTGAGTTCAATCACAGTCCTATTCGGTGACCACGTAGTGAGTGGCCACATACCTAGCTGTACGTACTGAGTTCAGCTATTCCTATTCTTGAGTGATTGTACGTATTGAGTTCAATCACAGTCCTAGTCGGTGACCACGTAGTGGCCACATACTCAGCTGTACGTACTGAGTTCACATACCTTGAGCTGTACGTACTGAGTTCAGCTAGTTCCACGTAGTATGGCCACATACCTAGCTGTACGTACTGAGTTCAGCTTTTCTTATCCTTGAGTGGTTCTATACTCAGAGATCACGAATTGGGGGGCCACACACCTGGCTGTACATATTGAGTACTGTTGTCATTCTAGATTGGGAGGTGGGGTAGCAGTCGATCCTTAGGACGACATATTATTGTAAATAGTGTATGTATATATGAATATTCAGAATTAATGGTTGATAGTGATAATGAATTAAATGTTTATGCACTCTCTGTTTCCTCCGCTAAGTTACCTGAGCGTTACAAGATATACTAAGGTCTAGAACACCCGGTACCAAAACCATTGTAGGCCTTAAACGAGGCGTTAATCAAGGTTAATATAATTCAATGATTCGATGATTCATAAGTTTAACTAGAAGGTATTGGGGAGTAATCAATTCATGAGAATTTCATATTCTTCACTAACTTAATCTTAGAATTAAATGAGATATTTATTTTTATTATTTCAAGAAAAGTGATTGAATTTGACTTTCCAATTAGCTTTTCCTTCTGGACAAACAGGCACCCTGCTTTTGTTGTTGTGGCAGATTTTTGAATATTGTACAAATATTCATGCTTTACAGTGCTTTTTCATCATTCAATATCAGTAGTTAAATAACGAACCGAGAAATACCAAATATCCCTACATTTTTGCCATATGTGTATCATTTCAGGAACTGAATTATTTCTTGAATATTTCCCCGCATGTATCGGAATCAGCATCTTGTTGACGTTCGCTCATTTCGATCGAGAAAGGTACTTTTGCAGGGGAATCACCAACCATATCAGCTTTTCTTTATCGTCGTCAGGCAATTATAACCGATACTGAAACCTCGTTCTTGCCCCGCTTTCATTATGTTATGGAAGAAGGCTGTGCCATATTTCTACCAGACCATTGTCTGCTTCCCTAGTGGATTTTTATTGATGATCGGATCCATTATACGACCCAAGTTAGTTTCTTACAATTTTCCTTTCAATAATGGATGGATTTTCCATAGTTGAAAGAATCGGTGGTTTCAAGAAGACTTCAGCTCTTTCACAATTGCTCTTTTCTTCGAGAATGAGTTGGAAGGCGATTTGTGGCAATAATGAATATCATGAAAATAACAACTGACATTTTATATTTTAATGATTGAATTTACTAGTTTTCATTCAAGTCCAGGTATATCTTTGAGTTCAAGTGTTATTTGGTCAGGAAGAAATCTTAAGAATTGTTTTATCAAGGCGGACAGATCCAAATATTAGAAATGTTTCCCGTTTCTGGTCGACACCTTTATTTCTGAAAGTTCCTTTTCATTAGACCGTTTTGACACTGATTCAGATGGTCAAGTGAATTTCAGCGCTGGAGCTAGAAACTAAGGATTTCTGATTTTATAGCGGCAGGCGCTAGAAGAGACACGTGACGAATTTATATTTTTAGCCTTCAAGGGTTGGCAATAAAATATCTGAGGCAACCAGTCTTCGACACAAAATGGCTCAGTCTCTTCTTATAGCTGTCCAGTTATTGTGCAATATAAGCTTTCGATACTCGAATATCATAGTTAGAGATCTTGAAAAAGAATTTCGTAATATACAGGGTGTCCGTGAATTACGTGTACAACGTTATATCACAGATTCTACACTTCGGAATATGTCGATTTAGGCCAACTTATCTATATGAAAAGTTCTTTCGTTTGGCTGCTAGAGGTTGCCGAATCCAAAGATTATTTTTCTTATTTTTCAAATAATTGTAGAACTACTTGATCGATAGAAACCATATTCGGTATGCGTCATCGGGTGCGTTATATATATATATATATATATATATATATATATATATATATATATATATATATATATATATATATATATATATATATATATATATATATATTTTTTTGAAAAGAGAGGATTTACAAAAATTTGAATAATTCTATTCACAATAAATGCTTATATCTGTAATTTTGGTATGTGTCAGAAAAAACACAAGTGTGAGCTCAGGAAATGTAACAGGGGAACCATACTATCTTGTATATGATTCAATAAACGAGTGAAAAAAAAAGAGGAAAAAACTCGTATCCCTGTCGCTATTGCACTAGCAATAGCGTGTCTGTTTATGTTGTGTTAGTGTCGTGTGTACATAAAGAGTACCAAAGATTTTTCTGCTCAGCCGCATCATTCTCTCTTGCATTCCATGATTTCCAAAAAAAGAGTGAAAGGAAGGGGACAGGAATCTGTAACAATGGAAAAAGAAAAACAGCAGAAAAATATTTCAACAATCAAACTTCTTAAATGCCTAAACAAATCTAAGAAAAGATTTCACATAGCAAGCAAGGTCATGAAAGGGACTAAGGAGATAATAAAAAAAATACATTACCTGCGATATTTCTACAAATTCCTTCTCTGTATGACCGGGAGGGCCCCGATGGTCAGGTTCAGTCTTCCAACTGATGCCGATTATGATCTTTAGATGTTTAAGAATCATTATGGACCCAATAATCTGGGTTGACATCGCCCATTTATTATTTCTTCGTGGAACTTGTTTAATATAAAGAAAAATTTGCGAAAAAATTTTGACAGTCGAGAAATATGACAAATTTCATATAATGAGCGGTTCAATCACAAAAAAACGTTTTTCAATTTCATGATTCCATTTCTTCAACCACCTAGCAAGTCAAAAATATCTTATTTGACCATGTTGGCTTTGTATTTATTTCTGTGGTCTCGCAGATTGTTATTTTATTAGGCTTGACAACCAACTGTTCATACAAAAGTGTACCTTAAGTTCTTAACTAGATATTTTGGTGATTTTTTTATCACTATTAGGCACGGAGGTATATAGGAACTCTGAAATGGTTGATATGGTTATGATGTACGGGTTTTGTCAAGGCAATGGACGTGAAAGCGCGAGATAGGCTGAAAGATTTCCAAGGACAACGAACAGTAATGACGGTAGAACGCGAAGAAGAAATTTTGGACATGATTTGGGAAAACCCACAATTTTGATTCATGATGTCTTGAAGGAACAATTATTTCATCCTTATCACATTCAGAAAGTTCAAGAATTACTTCCCAACGATCCTTAGAATCGCCTAACTTTCTGCCGAATGAATTCGTCTGAAGAAGCTATGGTGTAGTGAAACGCGTTACGAATCATCATTATCAAGTGAAATTTCGAAAAACACATTACTTGTTTTTATTATTGATAATGGAATTTTATCAAGTAAAAGCCTCCCAAATTCAAAAGAACTCAGAATCTCCACTTCAGTAGGAAAACTCTTCACAGACGAATTCACTTTCACTAGGTCTGGCATCACTAACCTTCACAATAAACACGTGTACAGTGTCGAAAATCCACATGCTTTTACAAGTAAACATCATCAGAATCAATTCAAAATTAGAATTTGTTGGACGATATTTCAGTATTACTGCGCGCAAAAATGTGGTTTATGCACGACGGTGCACCTCCTTACTTCACTTTAGCGGTTCGCGAGTTCTTACATGCACAGTATGCGAATCGTTGGGTCGGAAGGGGAGCTGATGCTCCTGCAAGTTAGAGTTTACTCTTCTCTAATTGACACCGTAGAAGTTTTACATATGAAAATCTTAAATTCGGCCAACTTCTTCAAAAATTATCCTGAAGTAATACCAAGAGTCCAATTTAATTTTTTAAAGAAGATTTACTCCTTCATTCAGCAGAATGGTAGAATTTTTGAATATTTACTATAGTTGAATGAAATTTTGGCTGTAAACTAATTATTCGTTATTCTGAAGTGATTTGTATTTTATTATTCAGTTTCCAACTGGCCAACCTGCTTTCATATTTTTAAATAGTCATTGTAAAAAATTTATTGAGTTTTTTCTTGGAATTTTTCGATATTTGTACTACTTAACATTGAATAATTTCCTATTTACTTGATCCAATTTAGCAACCTCGAAAACATCCTTTTGTCAACAAGAGGTTGTCAAGCATAATAAAATAACAATCTGCTAGACTACAGAAACAAATCCAAAGCCAACATGGTCACTTTGTGATATTTTTGCCTTGCTAGGTGGTTGAAGAAAAGAAATCATGAAATTGAAAAACTGTTTTTTGTGATTGAACTGCTCATCATAACAAAATTTCTCAGAAAACAAAAAAGTTTGATAATTAGTTTAGCTACTCAATGTCTGAAACAGATTTGCTCAAACGTAGACAGTTGAAAAATTATGGTTGATTAAGAAAACGTTCGAGTTTTTAGGGACACTTGTAAACGTCAAGGTCATTGAGTGGATCACTGAAAAACGTGAATAACGCACCCGATTACGCATACCAAATATGGTTTCTACCGATCGAGTCGTTCTCGAATTATTTGAAAAATAAGAAAAAGTCTTTGGATTTGGCGACCTCTAGCGGCCAAGCGAACTTTTCATTTAGGTTAGTTGGTCTAAATTGACGTTTCTCGAGTTGAAGAATCTGTGGTATAACGTTGTACACGCAATTCACGGAAACCCTGTATAACACTAAATATTCCAGCAATGATACCTTAATCAATAAAAAAATAGACTTCAAATTTATCAATTAAGTTTAACCTAAAATAAAAGACAAATGAAATGTTTGGTAGGTCACATGGCCATTTTGACGCTCGAAACGAGCGTTAAAACGCTCCAATGAAAAGGCACCTTTTTTTTATCATCATTCATTTCTTTCATAAAATGGGGACTCTGGTCTGTTGCTGTAGATTTAACTCTTAAGATAACATAACGGAAAGAAGTCAATAATAAGTTTCCCCTGTGGGCTTATATTAGATCATTTTGAGCATTTGAATTGATTTTTGGCATTTTCAAATTTTCGTTGGAATATAAACTTCCATTGTATCTTAATTGTCTGTATGATATTGAATTTCCATAAGGATGTTAACTTTGAAGAGCATCAAAAGATTTTTCCAGAGATATATCACTCGACCCACTCTCCCCATAATCATTTCGACTTAGGTGTTGCTGAGGGTAGGGACATTTTACATGCTCCGAACCAACTCGGAAATTCGTACCTCTGCAATCTCAAATTGACAAGTCTCAGCTTTCTCCGCTACAATCAGTCTTTCTTCACATAGAGGGGTTAAGAATTTTCGTTGGAATACGAACTTTCGTTGTGGTCGGTCTCTCTGCGTGATATTGAATGTTCATAAAGATGCTTATTTTGAATAGAGAACCAAAGACCTTTTCAAAGATCGACTTAGGAGCTGCTCACTGTAGGTGGTTGATTGAACATGCTCCAAACAAACTCATAAATTGGTCCTCCACCAATCAAAAATTGACGTGTCCTAGCTTTTTCTTCCAGAATCAGTGCATCTTGAGATAGAGGGGGTGAAAGAAGAACGGAGCAGAATTTGTTAAATTATGCATTTTTCAAAAATATTTCACAGGTAATGTAGAAGTTTTATCAATTCCCGAGAATGTTATGGTAAAATATGAAGGATCACTATTCCACCAGTGCATAAAAACTTTCAATCACTTACCATATAAATTCAAGCAGCTTGATTGCGATGCGTTTGGGAATATTATATGGTCGGTGTTCATCACGATATGTTGTTATAATTTCGGTGATCTATCCGATAACTGTATTTCATAATTGACTCGGCCTGTACATTTCAGATGTCAAATTAATATATAATATAAGAAAAAACAGTCGTATGGTCTTCTTCAATCTGCAGAGCAAAACATAAAATTTGTTTCTTTACTCTTCAGTCCACGAAACACCGAAGGATTAGAAAATATATTAAGAAATAATCAGCATCAAATTCAACCTTGTAAAGCTCACTTGGAAATCCAAAACGCAAAACTAATGTATCGGATTAGAGTAGAATTAATGAATTAACTTTCAAGACTGTGAAAAGAAGTATGTTGGACATAATAAAAGATCAATTGAAAATGTATTAAAAACATGCAGCGCATTCAAAATACGTACAGACTAATTTAGAGTTGTTGAACACGCTTTGCATTACCACCATACAATAAATTTTGAGAATGTAAAATTGTTATGAAATGTTGAAAACACGAATATGCTGAATGGTTTTGAATTTGGGAGGCTTTTAATTGGTAGAATTCCATTATCAAAAATAAAAAACGAGTACTATTTTTTGGGGAATTTTACTGTATAATTGTAATTCGTAACGCGTTTCACAACATCGTAGCTTCTTCAGACGAATGAATGTACAGAAATTATGACAACTATATATAGATACATATTGAGAATATAAATACAAATGTTCTTAAGTAATTAAAAGCTTATTGAGTTTCTTCTTTTTGAGTGGTTATTGATGGCAGGTATATCCAATAAAATTAAGGAATAGATTGCTACCTGAAGAGATTCAATAGAGGTGAAGGACTTAAATCAACTTGTTCATTAATGAGTCTACCTGAGTGTTTGTGTTTGTAGATTTCTAAAGTTGCCCAAAGATCTACTTTCCAATATTCATTTTCTGTATGCAAAACTTCAAACTTTGGGTCGAAAGAGTTATTATTTTCTAGAAGATGATTCGCGTAATTTCAATTTAATTTTTTATTTGAAAAACTGCGTTTATGTTCCGATATTCTAACATTGAAATTTCTATGTGTTCTATAAATGTAGAAATTATCACAGTCATTGCAATTCAATCTATGAACACCTGATTTTTTTTTTCATCTGATTTGGTTTTATTGTTTTTTATATATTTGCTTAAGCTAGCTTGGAAAGCTATGTTGAAATTATTTCTACTCAACAACGGTTTCAGTTCTTCACTTGTAATGGCAGGTTAAGGTGTTGAATTTTTTTTTCAATTTATCGACAGGGTAAACTTCATTCAATTCAATTCTACTTTGTTTTTTCATAAACATAATTACCCTATTAGACCTGTTATTTCTTATGTAACGGAACCTTCTTTCAAACATTCAAAATTCGTTAACGACTTGCTAATAAAACATTGCAATTTCAAATCTGAATTTTCGGTCAAAAATACATACGAACTGATTGCCAATATCAAAGATACCTTTATACCACCTAATTTCAAACTCATTTCTCTTGACGTTAAAAATATATTTCCTAACATTCCTCCGAAAGATACGTACTACTTAGTTAAAGAATTATTAGAAAAGAATCATGTCAAAACGATCATTAAATCAGATTTTCTTTCATTATTATAAATTGTTTAGATCAAAATTATTTCCACTTAAATATCAAATATTATATTAGTGAAGAAGGCTTGATTATGGGCAATACGTTAAGTCACTTGTTAGCAGAAATATTCATGAATACTTTAGAGAAATTAATTCAGAATCATCCACTTAGTAAAAATTGTTTATACTGGTATCGCTATGTAGACGTTATCATTATTTGCTTCACAGAAACAGATAGACAGTTCAAAATTTTCGAAAATTATATAAATTCATTACATCTGAAAATTGAATTCACCACAAAGATAGAAAGCAATAATTCAATAAATTTCTTAGACGTATCAATTTAGAATGAAAATGGAAAACATGTTTTCGCAATCTACCATAAGCCGTCACATACAGATATTATAATACATAACTCATCGTGTCATCCGTATCAACACAAAATGTCAGCATTCAACACTTTTATTCATAGATTGATTAACATTCCGTTATCACCAAAAAATTTCAACAAAGAATCAAATTTAATTACACAAATAGCTAAAAATAATGGTTATAATGTCAGAATAATAAATAATATTTTGAATAAAAACAAAGTAAAATCGAATTGAATGAGGTTATAAAAATCGAAACAGAAATCAGAATAATAAATAATATTCTGAATAAAAAAAAAATTCAAACAATTTCATTAGAAGTTCAAAACTTCAGAAATACAATAAAATTGACATTTTTCATGAAACTTGTAGATTACTTAATTGTTCGGATAATCGATATTCATTTTACATAACACATGCTCAAAAACAACAGTTATTAGAATTAAATTCAAATAGCCAATTTGTTGAAAAATTAATAATTTTTCAGATGTATACAGAGATAACTACCACATTTTACATAACACATGGGTAATCTCAATTTGTTGAATTTCAAACGAGTTTTTCAAGAATTTCAAACGAGTTTTTTCTTTAATGACAAGTATAGCTTCAAAGATTAGGCGTCACAGTGAAGAATTACCGCGTATTTAGCTGTACTAAACTTTCTCCATAAATTCCAAAACAAATTTAATTTTCCTTAATTAAATGAACCATATTGAGCTTAAGCTGTTCATAATAATTAACTTAACGAGTGAAAGGAAGATGCACCAAGGCTATTTATGAAAATTTTCGGATACTTCGACACTTTCTCGAGGAAGTTTGTTCTCTTGAGTGTTAGAATTAAAATGGATTTTTAATTTTTGCATTTGTGACATACCGAAAGAAACAAATCTAGCTTATCTTTCTATGATGAATTTTCATTAAAATAAAATGAAAAACTTTTGTTTCATATCCACTAGGTTTGTTCTCAATACAGACGTCCGGTTTTGACATTCACGTAATTGTCAGGTATCAAGAGATCATAATTGCGATGTGCTTGTCCAACGTAAGCTGTTAGGCATTCATTGCGTTGAATTCAGTATGTTGCAGACTGTTTGAATTTATTAGTTTTTATTTTGTCATTGAATAAAAATTCGCTCTCGTTGGGACCACTACAAAAGAAGGATGTTAAATTCAATTTGTAAGATAATTGCTGAAGTGATCAGAGAGGGGTCTAATGTAGGTTAGACATGCGTATATATTTTCTGGTTTTGATGTTTGTGTGAGAGATAAGAATATTATTATTTGATGCATTTTCCTAAGTTTCCTGGACATATCCACTAGTTAACTCAAAGATGATCTCACCTACAATATATATAGAGAAGAATCATTTACAGACATTACATATTAATTAGCTTCTTATAATTCAATGACTCATCTATATATATATATATATATATATATATATATATATATATATATATATATATATATATATATATATATATATATATTTTATATATATATATAAGGTTTTCCAATTCGGTTTAGTTTTGGCCAGCCGTTTTATTCGGTTCCAGGACTTGAGGACTAGCCACTAGCCACTTGCCACTTGGTACCATTTATACGAGAATTGTTCTTCACCAAATGCTTCGGGGTCTTCCACGTTTTCTTGCTCCTGTGGGTTCCATTCCAGTACTCGTCGGGTGGTGTGTTCTTGTTTGCTTCCAGGTCTCGCTTCATATAAGAGGACTGATTTGACGTTCGAATTGAAGATGCGTTTCTTCGTTTTGTTCGTGATGGTGTTTGATCCCCACACAGTTCTAAGCATTGCGAAAGCCTTAGATATTCTGCTTCTGAGTCTCCATCTTTTATCCTTTGCAATAGAATATGGCAGAGGATTTTAACTATGTTGTTGAGAAGTGTTATACCTCTCCAGTTGTTGCATTCTGCTAGATTTTCTTCCTTTGGAACTTTCATAATAAGGCCTTTTCCACAGGTTGCAGGAATAATCTCTGAGTTTCAGGCATCATTCATGATAGGTTGTAATAATACTGCTTAAACCTGGGCATCCGCCTTAAGGGCTCTTCTAGTTCTTTAAGTGTTTGATTGCCGCTTTATTATCCTGGGTATTACGCACGCTTGTGTCTATGCGAAGAGGTCTAGCTGGGGTGTTGTTTGGAAGGTTTTCTATGATATCAGTCGATTCTAGGAGGGAAGTAAAGTGTTCTTTCCATCTGCTGAGCTGTTGTTCTGTTGTGGTAAGTAAGTCTCCTTTCCGGTTCTTGATTGGATGGTTGCTGTTTTGTTTCATACTGCTTAATTTTGAAGTATTTGCATATATTACTCTGATGTATTTTGATTTCGCTTTCTGCTTGTTCTGCCAAAGTCGTCACCCAAATACTCTTGTCTCTTCTGGCACTGACTTTCACCTGCCTGTTTAGTGCTGGGTACTCTTCAGTTATGGCTTTTTTCTTATCTCGGGTCCGCGCTATGTTCAATCTGCTCTTTTCCACTTTCCCCCTATTGATGAGGTGCCAGGTAGTTTCGGATATCCATTCTTTCTGCCCGCATTTTTCTGTTCCGAGCACTTCTTCGGCACTCTGTAGCATTCTTTTTACAATGTTTTTCCATGAATGTGGTGGAGTCTCTTAAGGGAGTTTTGAGTCTTTTAGCCGATAGTGTTCACATTTCTTGCCAGGCAATTCTTAGGCATATAGTGGTTACTAGGAGATGGTCTGTTGACGCATCGGTACCTCTGAATCTCCTAACATCCAGCAGGCTTCTCCGTCGTGGTCTTGTTATTATAATGTGGTCAATTTGGTTTCTGGTCTTGTCGTCTGGAGTTGACCAAGTTGTTTTGTGAATAGTTTTGTGGGGAAAGAGTGTGCGGCATATAACTAAGTTGTTCATTTGGCAGAAGTCTATAAGTAGTTGGCCATTCTCGTTCTTTGTTCCCACACCCTGTTTTCCCATTATGGTTTCAGAGTCTTCGTTGTTTTTACGCACATTGGCGTTAATTTCGCCAATGATGAGTTTGATGTCGCCGTTGGGAATTTGGTTCTGGGTTGTGTATAGACATTCATAGGAAGCTTCTTTCTCAGGTGGGTTTGATGGCTCAGTTGATGCATAGCATTGTACTATTGAAAGAATTCGGGCTCTCGTTTTGAAGCGTGCTACTATTATTCGATCTGATACAGGCTTCCAGTTGATCAAGCTATTTTTAGCTTCTTTAATGAGCAGAATCACAACTCCATTTTGGCGCCTTTCATGCTGTTCTCTACCTGAGTAACATAGAACGTTACCCTGTGTGGTGACGTGTTCACCTTGGCCACCGAACTTCGCTTAGTCCCTATATTTTGATTTTATACGACTGTCTCTCTCTCAACCTGAGTGAGCCTACCAGCCTCTGATGAAGTTATACAGGGTGCTTCAACGAAAACTAAACAGAGGCTATATATACCAAGATATTCATTTCTGAACAAAACGCAAATAAAGGTCAATTTTCGTTTCAAGGACGACATCTTTTGGGGTACAAACCTTGCAATTCTTGAAAATTTTGAATAGGGAAGATGGGTCGAGTAATAACTCAAAAGGAATGTGGTATTTTTGTCTACATTGCCTTGAACGAATTTCCATTTTTAATTGAAAACTGTAAAAGATACAGGGTGAGCAACTGAAAGATAGGGAAGACTATTTCCCTGAGACTATTCAAGTTTCAGTGAGGTAAAATGGAACAAATCCATGCAGATGAATGGCAGTCATCATCAAGTACCATACTCAACTCGAATTTCAACCCCTAGAGCAGGGGTGACCTCCCTTGAGAATTTCGAAGGGAAGAGATGGGTCGAGTGCTACCTCGAAAGAAAGGTTTTATCTTTTTCTGCATCCCCGTGAAAGAATTTTCATTTTTGATTTAAAACTGTAGAAGATACAGAGTGAGCTACTGAAAAATAGAGGAGACTATCTATCGCCCTGAGCTATTCAAGTATAAGTGCAAAAAAATGGAACAGATTCATTTCAGATCAAAGGCTGTCATCTTTGATGTAAATGAATCTATTACAGTTTTTCGCACTAATACTCCAATAGTCTTGGGGCGATAGTCTTCTCTATTTTTCAGTGGCTCACTCTGTATCTTCTACAGTTTTCAATCAAAAATGGAAATTCTTTGTCAGGAATGCAGATAAAGATATTACCTTCCTTAGGAGTTATCACTCGACCCATCTACCCTCTTCCAAATTCTCAAGGGTTGTCATCCCTGATCCTGGGGTTGAAATTCGAGATGAGGATGATACTTGATGATGACTGCCATTGATCAGCATGGGTCTGTTCCATTTTACCTCACTGAAACTTGAATAGTCTCAGGGAAATAGTCTTCCCTATCTTTCAGTTGCTCACCCTGTACCTTTTACAGTTTTCAATTAAAAATGGAAATTCGTTCAAGACAATATAGACAAAGATACTACCTTTCTTTTGAGTCATCATTCGACCCATCTTCCTTATTCAAAATGTTCAAGGTTGCAACTCTCGCTTAGGGAGTTGATATTCCAGGCAAGTATTGTACCCCAGAAGATGTCCCCTTGAAACAAAAATTTACCTGTTTTTGCGTTTTGATCAGAAATTAATATCTTGGTGTATATAATTATATTATATAATTTAAAAATTCTCCACGAATGCAAGGAGAGATAACAATGAATCTGTAGAAAAGTTTGAAAATTATCAAACTTTGTATAATTCCAAAATTCAACACGCTCAACAGTCAACTTGAATTGAATCACTCCCCACTGCTCAACCTTTAAAATTAGTTATATTTAGCTTTTATAAACATGAAATGTGTATTAAAAATAGACATAGTGGAAATCAGACAATATTGTTTTATTTCATTTATCTTAAAATTAATTTCCACAAAATGAATAAGTCATAATTATTATTAATGATAAATTTTCATATTTTCAGGTGTTTCTGTAGTATCGTTGGATAAAGCTCTAGAAACTAATCATCTGAACGCAAGGGTAGGGGATAATGTGGAGATTAAATGCGACGTAACTGGTTCTCCTATTCCTCCAATTGTTTGGAGAAGAAATCAGCTGGATCTGTCTACGATCACTGAGGAAGATGTTCGTGTTTTCAGCGACGGAAGTTTGTACTTGACTAGAATACAGTTGCAACATGCTGGGAATTATACTTGTCATGCTCAAAGGAATAAGGATGTAGTCCAAACTCACGTGCTCACCGTTCATAGTGAGTATTTTGTTGTACAAATGTATTCCACGTTCTAGATCTTCTAAATAGGAATGATATGATGATATGATTTTGAAATGTTGTGAAAGCTATTTTAGAATTCTAGGAATGTTTGGTGCTATCATTTATTTATTTATTTATTCATAGAGTATGGGCCACAGTGGATGGCCTATTCAACGTTTATGGAGAAAGGGCCATACAGTCATCCTGAAAATTGTTGTAATTATATTGTCGGACTTGATTTACCTTCCTGAGTATTGAAGAATGCGGCGTTGCCGCTTATATAAAAAAGTTGTAAAAGCAATTGTTCTCCAAAGTGTATATCATTTTCATGTTAGGTTACTTTCTAAACATTTCCGAAATACATATCATACATATCTCTACAGGTTGTCCGCACTGAAGGACCCGTTAGAAGTATCTAGGGAACGGTTCATCCACCAATTCCATATTTCGACATTAGAATGAATGGAGACGAATCTACTATTTGAAATTGGTTTCAGAGCGGTACCACTTCCGGTGATACTGGATGTTGACTGCAATTTTGCTTTTTCAAATTACATAGTGTTTCTTTCTTTTAGAGAGCATCCCCTTCAAAGTACATTTGTTAAAATTTGTCTTACCCAAAACTGACCAACATTGAGTTTAGATTTAATTTATCGAAATTTTTGGAATTATAGTCATCTTTTGCTAGAATAAATTCACTCAAATTTGAGTAAGATTATATTTTTTTTAGTTCAACGATGAAAGTGTCACAAGATCATGAAAAATCACTTGTCTACTCAATCAAAACTGTGAAAATTTTTTCAAATACGAGTGCCTATTTATTTTGGATTTATTAGAACTGTATTATGAATTATTATTGATTGGTATTAGGTTTTTCTGGACATAAAAAAGCTCGTTTTGATTTTGTTCGTGATATGATCAAAACCTGCAATTTCTTCGTAGATGATTCGTTTATTACTTGGCAAAAGTTTCACAAATATTAATCAACAATACTCGACATGTTTCGGGTTGTTAGCCCATTATCAAGAGTGATGCAATACTAAATTCAAAATGAGTGATTTTACTTATGTATAACGGCATTCACAGGAGGTAAATTGAAGTCTAGTTGGTCGTTGCAAATTGGCTGGTTTTTCCTATGAGCGGATGTAATTTTAATAATCTCCAAGATGTCCATCCTTTTCCCTTTATTACCTGGATGCATGAGTTTGATATTCTCGGAATCTATGAAATGATTCTTGTTGATGCAGTGTTCCGAAAATACCATAGAATTTTTATATTAAGGAAGGGATCTTTTATGTTCTTCAATTCTCTTCTCAATTCATCTTCCGGTTTGGCCTATATAGAATGTCTCACATTCATTGCAGTGCAAACACCTCAAAAAAGTCTAAGGAACACTTTTGAATATCGATATATCGTATCCAGAACGATCAATATGGATGTTTTTTTTCTGCGAAATGAACTCCTGTATTAATTTCTCACCAAATTATGTAGAGTGCCGCAACAGATTTCAGTTTTTTTTCATGAAAAATTAAAAATGCAGCAGATGCGACGCTGCTTTATAATCATTTCATGTATTCAGTGTTTGAAATCAGTTAGTTGGCACTTTGTTCCTGTTGTAAGCACAAATGAAAGATTCAAGTTTTGTGATTCGATCATGGAAAGACGACATTTGACTAGAGAAGAGATGTTACGAGCCGTTGGCATGCTCCAAGCTGGGAGCTCACAACGGGAAATATCCAGGGTTCTGGGAAGTAGCCCAAGTGTCATAAACCGTTTATGGTCGCGTTTCAATGAAACAGGTAGCGTAGAAGAACTCCATACAGGTCGTTTCAGGATTACTACAATTAACGATGTCTGTGGACAACTAATGGCAAAAAATGGTGATAGTTTGACTTTATTTATAATTTGTTATTTTATGTCTGATGCAATATCGTCGATACTTCGCTTGGCAGTGTTATTAGAGAGAGATATGGAATTAATTTTTTGCTCTGATTCTTCTCCTAATATTATTTTATGGTTTTAAGGATACATGGTTTGATTAAATCCTCCCCGATGGTGTGAGGTTTTTTTTGTTTATACTATCAAAAAAGCTATTTCAAATGAAGCTTTGAGATGTTTTGATACATCTGCATGATAACTTCCTGACTTATCCAATCTCATGCGCTTGAGTGATTCTGCCTTGGATGAAAAAACTCTTTAGATTTCGAAACCAAACGAGTAGGTTGTTCCTGGTTCAAATGCCTCTCAAGGCGAGTGGGCCTCAAGCTATCATTGCTCAAAACTTTCATTCATATTACACACTGAATAATAGTATTTACAATTAATGCTTATATCTATGATTATGGAGCTTGTCTGTTTATGTTGTGTTAGTGTCGTGTGTACAAAAAGAGTACCAAAGATTTTTCTGCTTAGCCGCTTCATTCTCTCTTGCATTCCATGATTTCCAAACGAAGACAAGGGTGAAAAAAAGGGGGTTTGGGACAGGAATCTGTAACAATAGAAAAAGGAAAACCAGCAGAAAAATATTTGAACGATAATACTTCTTATATGTCTAAACAAATCTGAGAAAAGATTTTACATAGCAATGAAGGTCATGAAAAGGACTAAGGACATAATAAAAAAAAACCTGCGATATTTCCTCAAATTCAATCTCTGTTTGACCGAGAGGGGGGCCCCGATGGCCAGGTTCAGTCTTCCAAGTGGTGCCGATTATGATCTATAGATATTTTAGAATCATTATGGACCCAATAATCTGGGTTGACATCGCCCATAAATTATTTCTTCGTGGAACTTGTTTAATTTTAAGAAAAATTTGCGAAAAATTTTGACAGTCGTTCGAAAAATATGACATTTATACTAGGCTTGAGTGACGTACCTAGTCGCGAATGACGTTGTTTCGAAAAGCATTTTCACTGCCTCATACGTTCGAATCCTTAAAATCGAAATTGGAAAACATCATGCGGCAGTGAAAATGTTTTTCGAAACAACGTCTTTCAAGCCTATGATCATTCGAACCTGTGTGGTTGTGGGAAAAAATATCGCACCAGCGGCGTTCGAACCTACATAAATGTTCAGACCTTAACCCATTCCGTACAAATACTTGCGAGATAAAATGAAAAAAAAAATTACCTTATTTATGAATTAGGTATCTGAATCTCAATACAAAATTTTATCGCCTCTGCCAATATGGTTGAATAGATGAAAAAGTGATTAAAATAATTATTTGAATACTATTGCGATTTAATGACACACTTACTTATGAAACTTACCTTTTATTGAAGTGAAGACACAAATTCACTTCTGAGTATCTCACAAACAACAATGTCACATTTAAATATATGTTAACAAAAACGCAACTTGGAGCGAACAAACTAAGTACTGACAGTACAACTACGATCCGCAAATGCTCCCAATTGTTTTACGAGTGATAGATGGATGCAAGGGGGAAGGTAGGGCGGGGGTGCGCGTGAGTGTCGTGTTTTGACTAGTCGAAACTTGTATATGTAGAGTGCAATACACACAGAGTCCGCCGGGCCGACGACATATGTCGGCAACTTTTTGTCTTTGATTTGATTCTTTCCATACAGGCCGACGGGTTGTGTCGGCGGCCCGGCGGGCTTAGTGTGTATTGCGCTTAAGTACTATTTCCGGAAATTAAACGTACCGATTACGCCCCCCTTGGTATTCCACTATGCCCCCCTGGTTGGGAACTCCTGCTCTAGAGTAACAAATTATGAATGATTTCTATCATTCAGAGTTAAATTATCATGATTAGACAAAGTAGATGGTAAGCGTCCGAGAATGATTTAGAAATTTTTTTTCGACCATTTTTTTCTTGAATATTTTTTCAGTTTTTATTTCTCAAGTACTTGTTACGGAAATCGATGGTCAGCAGCTTCATTCATGTCTTACAGCACATATTTGTAGATCAAAGTTGGATACTTATGTTTTCAGTAAGGAAATAATACCACTCATTCGATCATATGTGTATACGTATTTGCGGTAACATTACTAACAAAATGGCGAATGCGCCAGTATAGCTGAATACCTGAATATATTCTGAAGTAAATTAAACGACTTGAAATAATTCTTAGTTTTTTTGTTATAGTTTTACAAATACTTAAGAAATGTTCAATTTCAGCTGTTCCAGAAGTTCATGTTACTCCAAGAATTCAATCGAAAAGACCTGGGGAGGACGCGACGATGCTCTGTCATGTAGCTGGAGAACCTTTCCCTAAAGTAAGTAACAATTTCACAGTTATTTCGTTTCTCACAATTTCCTCTGATTATTTCATTTCTTCACAGGTAGAATGGTTGAAAAATGACGATTCATTGAAGATGGAGAATACAAAGAAATATCAGTTGATCGGGAATGGAACAGCCTTGAAAATAAAGGATATTGGGTTTGCTGATACAGGAGCATATATGTGCCAAGCTTCTAGTATAGGTGAGTAATTAAAATGATATGAACACAGTTGTATTGAGGCGAATGGAATTAATCAGTTAAAAATGAGTGTTATTTTAGCAAATTTCTGGTTATGTTAAACAAATATTCCGCTTGACTTGGATACAATTGAATCTTATGTTCCCTCCTCAGATATAATATTCTCACGCTGAAGGATTCTGAATCCTGGGTATAACAACAAAAATAATAATAATGAATTCAACAATACTCATAGAATTTCACAATATTATCTAAGACGTCTTTACAAATCCGCCGTAAATACAAACAGGGTATTTTATCTCAAACGAGAAATTCTCTATGTTTCTTACACCATAGTGATTGGAAAAATCTATTGAATCACGAATGATTTTTGTTTGGGGACATCCTTCGATATTCAAGGCTTTAATAGGCAACCTTCTCAGGGAGAGAGCTACAATCCCTTAAAATTGATTAAGGCAAAGAGAGCGAGCGATACCTCATTTAAAAGCTTTTTCTTAAAAGGTGTATGTGTATATTTTAAAGATTATTGAAGGAAAAAATCAATTCAGTGAATATTTACCTATTTCAGAATAAGCATAATAACGATGGGCACAAAAATTTTTATTTACTCATCAAGAATTAACAATGTACGTTGTTAGAAATGAGGAAATATTACAGTAGATACCTATGCTTTATGGAATAGTGTAAAAACGATATTGTTCCTTCTTTTTCAAATATAGTCTATTCAAAGATTCAAATGATATAGTTTATATTCTAAAGTTCGACTGGAAATGGTTGAATCATTTGGTTCTACAAAAAACTATTTCTATTTCTGACTAATTTTTCTTTTTCTAGGTGGTCTTACAAGGGATATCAGTTCCTTAGTAGTACAGGAACAACCTACTCCGAGTAAGTAACTAATGATTATTCAAAGGAAATCAATGATTTAATCATTTTCATTTTCCTCAGCGTCTGCTAACGAGGAAAGGAGATTTTTTGCTTTTCATGATTGGGGTGTGTCGATCTATGAACCTACAGCTTGTAGATTATATCACAGAATACAATCAACAGATATTATTCCAGGGACTCAGGTACGAAATTTATCTATAATAATTTGTTATGTTGGTCATAGTAGGAAGAACGATATTATTGTCATTTATACAGTGTGTTCCCCAAGCTCTATGAGAAATTTTGAGAAATGTTCCTTATTTTGAAGTGAATTAGTGAGAACAGCACGGTCCTTATCTCATCAAATTTGGAAAATTTATAATTAATATTTATTTGATCACCTTATAATCGTTTTTGAATCTTCATATTCATATTTTTCGTTAACGGAGAAATTCATTTTCAATACGAAACAATTAAGGTTTCAATACAATAATTATGCATGGAGGAAGATATTCTGACATTTATATATCAAAAGTAGCTCAATATTCTTGATAATCATTTTAATATGGCTACAAATTTCACGTGTGCTGTACACACAACCAAATTTATATGGAATCACCCGATATTTTGAATATTACCACAGGGATTTTGTAAATTTCGAGGATTCTTAGAATTGATCCTCTTCAGATATTTCAATTGAAAATGAAATAAATTAAGGTTCATTTTAAGAAAGAAACAAATAAGAGACTCTTTCCGCATGTAGTAAAGGAATTGAAAATTGTATTCTCACGGAGTAGGTGTTTTTCTCTCGATCTCTGTAGCCTGCATTACCTCTTCTTGCCCTGATATAAGCCTGAATCCGTCTAGGCATGTTTTGGTTTAGGTTTTCGACATCCTCTGGGGTGATATTCTGCCCCTCTTCTGTGGCGGCTTGGATGAGCTGTTGCCTGGTTCTTGGATTATCCTGGAGCAATATAATTCTTCTTTTTAGATTATCACATAAATGATCAATAGGATTTAGGTCTGGAAAGCTATCTGGCCAGTACAAAATAGCGATTCCTTCTGTTTCAAGATTATGTCGCGAGAGGTTGCTGGTATGCGGAGGAGCATTATCTTGCATAAAAGTGGGCACCTCGCTAGAGTCTCACTGTGGGCTCCAGCACTAGGTCGACGTAATTTCTAGCCGTTACGCTCGCAGGAAACGAAATCAAATCTGTTTTGCCTCCCAAATTATGCCACAACAAAACATCACACTGTCTATTTGTTATTTCGGAATTTGTCTTGCTGCTCGGAGTCTAGCTTGTCTTTCACGACCCTTTGAAACCCAAATCCGGCGGACATCAGATCGAACACCAATTCTGGTCTCATCCGAAAAAAGATCTTTTCGCCAATTCTCAATATTCAGATTTCGGTGCTCGAAATCTGACCAATCAAAGCTGTTAATTTTTTGTAGTCTGGTTAGCTCTGGAACTCTTAACGACTTTCTGCTGTATAAACCCTTTGAACGAAGTCTTTGACTTATCGTATCGACTGATACACTGATGCCTGTTGCTTCCAGAAATTGCCTTTGGAGTATAGGGTGCGACTCACTAGGGTCTCTTTTTGCAACTTGGCACAAAAAAACGGTCTTGTTCTTCTGAAATGATCTTCCTACGACTTCTTTCAGGCCTATTTCGCAGAGATTTTAGCTCCACGTATCGGGCGTAGGTTTTTGAAATGACCTCCCGTGATACCCCCATTGTGGCCGCTATATCCTCTGTGTTACCCCTTCTTCAACGAGAGCCATTATTCAACCCCCCTACACTTTTTCAAATTATGAAATTCATAGTTTCAAATCTGAGTGACGACTGAGTACAATATTCCGAACATGTGGTGATAATTCACCATTTCTTATCATACTATCATGCTTTTTTACAACAAAAAACTTAATTCTTCACAATTAGTCAAAGATATATGGTTACAATCAATCATTTATGTGAAATACCAAGTGATTCCACATACATTTGGTTGTGATATTTCTTTTTATTTATGGTAACATCACAGAGTCGCTTTCGAACGTTCAAAATTTGGATTTCAGGACCCGTGAGAATCAATCTTTCGAAGTTGAATATCTCATAATTTGAGAAGATGGTCTTTTTATAGGAACAACCTTTCAAAGTTTGTTATAGTGCTTCGGGGCTCTGCTTCTATGATTTATGAATTATATTTATAGATGGTGTATTTGAGATTTTACGAACTGATTCCTCAAGCTATTTTATGACAGAAAGGCCCCATGAAAATATGTCCGCAAACGCCTCATTACGAAATACGGGGTATTGAAAGCTTCAGAGTTTTTCAGTTCTTTCTCATGATTATTAAAGTTTTCAAATGCCCAATTGAAATTCGAAGCCTTTTCAAAATATACATAATCAAATCGAAGAAACAATTATGAATATCTATTGGGTGGTACATTTTCAGAGGTGATGTGTCCTTTCAACCACTAAAACTTTCCTTCAGTACGACCCGAGCAAATCTTTCATAAATTTACAATTAATTTATAATTTTTTGAATATTATATCTTTCAAGGTAGAAGCATAATAATCCTTCGGTGATTTATTTCACTAGTAGACGGCTGTCATGTTGATTTCTTTACATCCTTGATTGTCAACCCTAAAATAATTGTTACTTATTCGCTTTCGTAGTTATTTCGCTGATAGGAAGTGATAGTTGCAGTGACTCCATCGAATTTTCGTTAAGACGGAGGTTTATTCAAACGAATAAATAGCTCATATGCATTTTGTCTACAGCCTTTCTAACAGTAATTTCCAAGAAGCGTCGAGAAAATATGCTGAAATGTATCCACAACGTGTCGTTTCTCGTCTTACTTAGTTTGGATGTCTTCATCAACGACTTCGAGGAACAGGTAGCTTCAAAATTAGAAAACATGATTGTGGTCGCCACTGGGATATTAGAACGTCAGAATTAGAAGAAGCTGTACTCAATTTAATTGACGAATAATCCGATACCAGAACTAAAAAAATTGCTACATGTTAATCATATGGTGGTATTTGTCATCTTAAGAGAACAGCTCTCATATCCATATCGTGTAAATGGTTTTCTTATGAGAGTTTTTATTTTGAATAGCCTGCTAATTCGGTATCTGTCACTTTTGAAGCTGTCAGAAACGATACACGCTTCAACAACGCATTGAAATCATTAAAATGCACTATGATGGTGAGAATTTTGCAGTCACGGTTCGCAAAACTAAAACATTTTTGGGTCGTCGTGAAGCACCTCCTCGATCGGCAATAATGGTGGAAAAATTCGAGTTGTTGGTACAAGTTAGTTATATAAAGAATCGAACCCGTGAACAACGCACAAGAAAAATTGAGAATATTGCTGCAGTAGCCCAGAAGAACACCCAGGTTTATCCATTCCTCGTCGTTATTTGGAATTGGGCATTTCACAAACGTCATTACACCGTATTTTGCATAAGAACTTAGCTCTTAAGGCTTATAAAGTTCTGTTAACACAATAACTCAAACCGGCCTATCATCAACAACAACGTATCATTGCTGATTGGGTCCTTGAAATGCATCGAAATGCTCCGGATTTTCATTGAAAAATTATGTTCAGTGATGACGCCCATTTCCATCTAGGTGGCTAAGTCAACAAGAAAAATTGACATCTCAGAAGCTCAGAAAACCCAAGAGTTATTGTTGAAAAGCCTCTCCATCCTCAGCGTGCCACTGTTTGTTGAGGTTTTTGGGTTGGCGGTGTCATTGGACCTTACTTCTTCGAAAATGAGACTGCAGCAACTGTTCATGTGAATGTATTGCTCTAACGAGCGATGATTAATGATTTTTTATCGCCGAAATTGGAGAGGATTGATCTGTACAACGTGTACTTTCAACAAGACGGTGCTACGTGCCACACAATCAATGAAACCATCGCTGTTTTGAGAGAAAAGTTTCCTGACCGTGCTATTTTCTAAATGGTGATCACAATTGGCTACCGAAATATTGTGTTTCAACATCTTTAGACATTTCTTCTGGATGATATCGTTTTTCATTATAAATGGCATACTTTTCCTCAATAATGAAATAAATATATATCGTTATGAACTTCTTGCTCTTGTCGTTACTATTCTGATATTTTGATTTGCTTACTCTGGCTTTTTCGACAATAAAACAAATGAATTACTCCAGTATGCCTACTAGTTTCGGTTCTTTATTAAAGGACCTTCTTAAGAGCTAACAATGGACCAAATTAAAAGAAAGCATGTACATCATTATAAACAACACATTTTTCTAAAAACGCTCAATCAACAATAAAATAAAATATTGAAATCATTTTCATACATTGAAATTATAAAAAATGTTGATTGAAGATATTAAAATTGTTAAAACAGTCGACTTGGTACAATACGTGTCAGCTGGTGTATCGCTAGCTTTGAAGAAGCTCCTACAATAAAGAACCGAAACTAGTAAGCAAACTGGAGCAATTCATTTGTTTCATTGTCGAAAAGGCCAGAGTAAGAAACTCATATATATATATATATATATATATATATATATATATATATATATATATATATATATATATATATATATATATATATATATATATATATATATATATATATATATATATATATATATATATATATATATATATATATATATATATATATATATATATATATATATATTGATATTCCTAAAATAATATTCGTATTTTCTCAATATTAAAATGAAACAACGCATTGAAATGAAACCTTTATTGAACGAGTACAACGAGTCCCAGTACTGGTACTTCGTGATTTTCCTAATCGACTTGCATTTTTCCTTTGGATGATTAGAAAAACAACCTAAATTTCTTGAGCATATTTTATTCACAGACGAAGCAAGTTCTTCGAGATATGTCCTCCTGCGCTCCTGCTGATTTTAGTATAAGAGCACGTCAACATTTGAACGAAATATATCCAGATCGCTGAATCGGCCGAGGTGGACCCTAATTTTGGCCAGCTCGTTCACCTGATCTGAATTCAATATGCTTTTCTACTGGAGGACATTTGAAAATGTTGGTTTACAAAAGTTCTGTACAAGACATAGCAGACCTGAGAAACCGCATAATCATTTCTTATAGGGCCATTCAATATACTTCTGGGTTCTTGAAATTGATACGAAGATCTATGTGTCGACTTCTAGACATCTTGTGTAATGGCTGCATAGGGTCATTTTCAGTACTAATTACGATCGCTTCCCTTACATTATGTTTTCATCAAATGTATAAAATTGATCAATTTCTTATACAAAAACTGTGGCAGATAGGGAAAAAAATGCAAGTAATAAAAAAGATTGAAAACTAATTGAAAATTTATAAAAAAAAATTATACACACACCGCAAAAATTGTCGCATCACCTGGTATTCTGAATACCACAATCGAATAAGCCGCTCGATCACAGCATCTTTGTCAACATATTTTTTTGACATATGAGGGAAAAATCTTATCTGTGTAGTAACATTTGTTTCCATATGATCTCAAACACGTCTGAAACAAGAATAAGTGTATTTGACTATCGGTATTCATTCAATTTTTCTTCAGTTTTCACGCTAAATTAATGCAAGTTTTCTGTGTTTTTTTGTTGATTTTCGAATCTTTGAATTTATTGTAATGGCTGCTGAACGTCCTGGACGCTATTTGAGTGACCATGAAGTGGTAAGAATTGTTGCACTTCTAGAGGAGGGGCCAACGTTACTTGGCTAACTTGTTGAATGTTAACCAAAATACTATTTCAAGAGCAATTAATCGGTTTCACGAAACAAGGGAATATGGAAGAAGGACCGGATGTGGTAGAAATCGGATAACAACACCAGTTGGCTTCGTTTAACTGCACTAATAGTTCGGCACTGTACGGCTAGAATGCTACAAAATGAGCTTGCACTTTCCAGAAATGTGCATATTTCATTGCAATCTGTTAGGAACAGACTCGGAGAAGACGATATCAGACCAAGGGTGTCTTCTACCGGCCCGCGTCTCACCAGAGAGCATCGAGTTGCAAGACTTAGTTTGCGAGGGAACATGCAGATTGGGGTATCATTCCAGAATGGTCCAATGTTCTCTTTTCCGAATTGAGTTAGTCTTAGTGAATAATGCATATATATTTGAACCCATGTTGTACCCTTGGGCCCATTGATTTTCAAAAACTAACTACTCTAGCTGCTCCCGGCCTCATGCAGCTAGAGTAGTTATAGAATTTCTGCAAAATGCCGAAATTGATATTTAAAGATGGCCAGCCAGAAGTCCCGACTTGAATCTCATAGAACATGTTTGGGACAACATGGTGTGGCAAAATTAAACAACGTAGGATGCCTCGTAGAACACTCCAACAACTAGAAAATCTGCTTTCTGAAATTTGGAACTCAGTGACTGAAGAATACATCCAAAATTTGTTTGAGGGGCTTCCGAGACGTTTACTGGCAGTAATTAGAGCCCGGGGAGGAAATACTCGATTTTGAAAATGATTAGTAACCATCCGATGCTAGTTGATTGGTCTCTTCGCGAATGTTTGAAGATGGTAGATTTTTTAATTTTTCATTAACTCGAAAATTGTTGATTTTTTTCATCATAAACTCATCTCTTGTGAATGATATCTTCTTATTTTACACTTCTGAAAGTTACCAAGCGACTCTTGAATGACCAACCTAAAAGTTTATATAGTATTGTCGTAAAAGTCGGGTGATGCAACAATTTTCGTGGGGAGTGTATTATCGTTCAATATCCATCCATATTTTGCAGCATTAATTCTTTTCAATGTTCAAGTAACAGAATAATATAGAGACTTGGTGAATAGTTTGATTGAGGAAAAATCAAGAACTGACTGACTATTTCGTTTTGTAACGATATTTGAACTATGTCTCTCTAGTATTGTTGTAAAAGTAGGGTGATGCGACAATTTTTGTGGGGAGTGTATTACAGTGAAGTCGGGTGATCTTGAGAGTAGGGATGAGTGTTCAATTTCTTGATTTTCTAGAGCATTATTCTTCACATTCGAGATCTATGAGGTCTTGCTTTGTCATCGACAAAAACGAAAGTATCTCTTATATCGCCATGAAAATTGGGTAGAATATTGTTGGTTCTGTCACATTCATTAAAAATCGAATTCATGGTGTGATGTAAGTAAAGATCAGATTTTCTATACAAGAAAACTCTTCCCTTAACCAATATTGTGCCGTCTTCAAATAGGTGTACTCTTTAAGACTTGCGGTAATTTTTTCACAGTCCTGGTTTGGTCCATACACGAAGACGACGGCTATCTGAGGATCACTTATGGGCCAAATGAAGATATGCTCTTGTACGTTTGAGTATTTTACACTACTGAAAGTTACCAAGCGACTTTTGAATGACCAACCTGAAAGTTCATATAGTATTGTCTTAAAAGTAGGGTGATGCAACAATTTTTGTGGGGAGTGTATTTCCCCGGGATTTCTGAAAAAAAGTTGTAAAGGTAGAAAGGACACGTGGCCTCTGAAAAAGTACCTCCCTGTAGAATTCTATAATTTTTCCTGTGATCTGATTATGATGATTTGAAAAAAGAAAGATGTCATTATTCTGTATTTTGTTAATGAAGCGTTTTCTTCGTGATGAGAACTTTTCGTCATGAAATGACTTGAGAAATCATCTCGCGAAATCTTCCGCACTTTCATTTACCCCCTGTATAGCTGCCAATGAAATACTGAGAACATTTGATGAGTGTCTGATTTCTATTGAATTTTTCAATTTCTTGTTCTTGTAGGAATACGTTTGCGGTGACAAAAGAGTAAAATGTTCGTGGGGTCGTGCTATCAATGTTGCCAACAGATATGTATATGCTTCGCAACCTGAAAGAGATAGAGTTATCATTATATCGAAGGTTCAAATGGTTGTAGTGGATGTGAGTATTATGATGTTGCAATACGAGAGAATGAATGATATATGAAATTATTTTGTTCTAGGTTGTGAGCACTGACAAGTATCCAGTGGAATTGAATACGTTCCACACTTGGATCAAGTGTGGGTTTTAAATTGGAGGTCGCTCAATAACAGTGGTATCAGAACTATTCAAGTAGGTTTAGAATTTCAAATTAATTTATTTACTATAAATTTTCATGAGGTCTTAGAAAAGCAAGAGGATTAACATATAAAATTTCCGAGACATGTAAAGATCGGTGTAGAATATTTGAATTCTTTCTCATTAGCCGGAACTGGCAGCCGCATGTGTGTAAAGTGGAAAGCATGCGTTCTTTCCACCAGGTCACAAGCGGTGGTCAAGTTGCATCTTCAATGATAACACAATGCGTGAAAATGACACTTCAAAATAGAGATAGAGATAAAAGAAAGTTTTTCGTCCAGTATAATGCCAAGATCTCTTACACTATCCACCCTGTTTATATGTAGGTCACCAAGAGGGGGAGTAGTTTAGACGACAATGACTTTCTTTGTGAAAATAGTATGTTGACATTTATCTATGATAAGTTTGAAATATCTTGAAGAACAAAAATTGAAGAATCGGATCAAGCCATCTTGAAACAACTTCGCATCGGCAAGCGATTCAATTCTTAGATTTTTAGGTCATCAGCAAACAGTTCGTAATGAGTATTAATGAAGCATTCAGATATATTATTTATATGAATAACGAAGACAAGAGGCCCCAGATGCGATCCCTGAGGTACCCCGAAAGAAACATGAGTATGAAAAACTAAAATCATGTGGATACAGACATGACCCAAGCCTATTTTTAATCTAGCAGAAATAGCGCTCGATCATGGCGACTCTATCAGGAACGATTTCCAGATCTGGATGAACTAGATTGCTGCAAGTTTACCATATTCGAAGAAACAAAAACTTGAGAAAATGTAGACATATGTTTCAAAAAACCGAGAACACCGAAATTAAGAAATCGAAAAAATTTTCGAAAAAACTGTTAATAATGACCTTCATGCTGTGGAATACATGATTGGCATATCTTGAATTCGGCACATGGTGTATTCAGAACGCCATCTGAAGAAATTTCTAGATAGGCTGGGTTCTTATTCTTTCTTTCAACACATTGTTTAGTGGAGTGCGGTACACTCGATTCTGTAGGCAACTCCAAAGCCAAAAATCAGGAGAGAGAGGCTAAATATGGGAAGCGAGCTGACCAGCTAACAGAGCCATTTGTTCCTATCCACTGATTACCAAAATTATTGTTCAGCCACTTCACATTCAAAGCAGCGTTGTGGGTGAAATCACCATCTTGTTGACAGTTAATTTTTCTCTGTTCTTCCGGAGAAAGATCACCAAGGAAATATTGTAATGTTTGAATGAGAACTTCATTATAATTGTCCAGATTCAAGTTTCCTTCAACGAAAACTGGGAGAGCGATTCGAATATATGGGTCACCAGATCTCCATATCGAATCTACGCTGAGAATCATTACTCATTATGTTCAATAAATGAAATAAAAAAAAATCGGAAACTCCAGGCGTCCACCAATGTCATGTTTTTAACAGGTTGAACCTTTTGAAAAACATGAGGCTTGTATACAGGGTGCTTCAACGAAAACTAAACAGAGGTTATATCTACCAAGGTATTCATTTCTGATCAAAACGCAAAAACAGGTCAATTTTTGTTTCAAGGGGGATATGTTTTGGGGTACAAAACTTGCCTGAATATCAACCCCCTAAGCGGGGGTTGCGATTCTTGAACATTTTGAATAAGGCATCGAGTGATAACTCAAAAGAAAGGTGGTATCTTTGTCTACATTGCCTCGAACGAATTTCCATTTTCAATTGAAAATTGTAAAAGATACAGGGTGAGCAACTGAAAGATGGGGAAGACTATTTCCCTGCGACTATTCAAGTTTCAGTAAAGTAAAATGGAACAAATCCATGCTGATCTATGGCAGTCATCATCAAGTACCATCCCCATCTCGAATTTCAACCCCTAGAGCAGGGATGATCACCCTTGAAAATTTGAAAGACGGTAGATGGGTCAAGTGATACCTCGAAAGAAAGGTATTATCTTTGTCTGAATCCCCGTGAAAGGATTTTCATTTTTGATTGAAAACTGTAGAAGATACAGAATGAGCTACTGAAAAATAGAGGAGATTATCCATCGCCCTGAGCTATTCAGTATTAGTGCAAAAATGGAACAGATTCATTCCTGATCAAATGCCATCTTTGATCCAAATGAATCTATTCCAGTTTTTCGCACTTATACTCCAATAGTCTTGGGGCGGTAGTCTTCTCTATTTTTCAGTGGCTCACACTGTATCTTCTACAGTTTTCAGTCAAAAATGAAAATTCTTTCACGGGAATGCAGACAAAGATAATACCTTTCTTTCGAGTTATCACTCGACCCATCTACCCTCTTCCAAATTTTCAAGGGTTGTCACCCCTGCCCAGGGGTTGCAATTCGAGATGAGGATGGTACTTGATAATGACTGCCATTGATCAGCATGGATCTGTTCTATTTTACCTCACTGAAACTTGAATAGTCTCAGGGGAATAGTCTGCCCTATCTTTCAGTTGCCCACCCTGTATCTTTCACAGTTTTCAATTATAAACGGAAATTCGTTCAAGGCAATGTAGACAAAGATACCATCTTTCTTTTAAGTTATCACTGACCCATCTTTATATTCAAAATGTTCATGGATTGTAACCCCCGCTTAGGGGATTGATATTTCAGGCGAAAGATGTCCCCCATGAAACAAAAATTGACCTGTTTTTGCGTTTTGATCAGAAATGAATATCTTGGTAGATATAGCCTCTGTTTAGTTTTCGTTGAAGCACCCTGTATATGTTTTCGTGAAACCGATCGAATAGTCATCCTTGTCGTCCGCGTTAATGCGAAAAATTGGTCGAACAGACAGTTCGCTATTCTACTCAACAAGCCATTCAATTCCATTTTTTCATTAGTCTTTCCTTTGAGTGTTTCCGGATTTTTGGATGAATCGTATTTGCGTAAGTTTTGTTCGTACCTGAAAAAATTGCAATGCTCTGATTCATCACGAACTGGAAATCGTTTCCGATAGAGTCTATACTATCGAGCACTATTTTTGTAAGATTGCAAATAAGGCTTCATCATGTACGTATGCTCATAATTTCGTCTTTTAAGACTTCATACGAAACATTAACAAGAATACTTAGCGGGTTGATATGATATTCCGTCTTAATTTCGCTTTAATAATTGCGAATGACATCCATTATAATTGCATGAAGATTGTTCTGTGATTTGCAATGGTATTCCGTTTCAAAGCTTTCTTCATCATTCTCTTGAATGTTCTGTTACTTTTTGAATTTTCTTTTACCCAAATACGAAATAGTGTGAAATATGACTGAAACACTTTTGAGGACAAACAATTTTTATCGCAAACTCAGACAGACCCTCATTCTACAAATTTCATGGATAAATTGGAAATATGAGTTTTCCTCCGATGATTTCTTTCTTCTCGAAAAGTACACCGTTTTGAGTGAATTTTTTTCGTAGGTGATGCCCAAAATTGAATGAGTATTCAAAATAAAATGGAAATATGGAAATACCATTTAAAACTTCCCAGTGAAGATCAACTACTTGCATTTTCAGAAGTGACAGACCATTGAAAATATTTCCGGCTGTTGGAATATCATTTTAGCACTTCGGTTTTTATTCATTGAAACTGATCAATAATTATAGGAGGTATAACATGAAGAGTTTCTCACGGAAAACCTGATATATCCTGATTGACGATACGGTATTTACATTCAAAGAAAACATGCTCGGTCTTCCCTTCTCCCTGTTCGCACATGGAGTTATTTCCTCAGTGAATTATCTTCAGCTGATATGCGTATCATTTGACGTTGTTGGCATTTTGACATTGACACATATTCCGCTGAACTTGTTGTCTAACCTTCAGCTTAACGCGTCATTCAATAACATTTCGAGGTTATCTTTGAGTATTTGTGGTCTTTATTGGTTCCAACGCAGTTCAAAGGGCTTCAGGATCTTTTGTTTAGTCATTCTTCTAGCTATCTAGTCCGCTTCAATATTGTTTTTGTACTGTTCGTGTATTTTAATATTACCTACGAGGATACTTAAAATCCCCGCAAGGAAATATCTAGGTCATTATTTGTGTAGACTCTGGTAGTTTAGCCTACTACGCCTATCGATTACATCTACTCATATGGTGAAATTCATCTTTGTATCGAAGACTATATTGTATTCCTCCATAGTTCCTGCGCGTTATAGTTTCAGAAATGTTGATCGAAATCTACATTCTGCTTATTCTTTATTCTCCAAACAATTTGTATAGGTTTTGATAATCCCTCCAATGTGGACGTCAATTTCATTATGTGGTTGAATGATGTATAGTTTATCGAAGGGCAGTGATGATATCTTAGTGGGTCTATGTCGTACACGCCTCGGCCTCCCGTTTGCGTTTCATTAATCTCCCACTGTTATAAGTGAGAGGTCGTTGTAAGGGTAACCTCCTATAGAAAGTGATCCAGTGACGACAAGATTGTTTATTTTGGTCGTACAGATAGCTTTTGTGTTTTATGACAGCAGAAGTTTTGTTACTATTCCTGAGCTCTTAGCCATTATCTTATAGTACTGTTCATAATTATAATAATAATAATTAAGACATAGATTTTCCCCTTCAAGTGTGCTTCTCAGTTGAGTTGCTCAACATGTTCCATAATCCATAATCATTATCATCCATAGCGTCTGCAGCTTCCATGAGAGGTAGAAGGGTCATTTGTATCCTTGTTGAGAATTTTAGCAACACGGTTAGATTTCTGTTTGAGCTATTCTGGGACAGTATTTCACCGAAATGCAGAATACTGCCAACAACACTGGTCTTTTCTCGAAATCTTTCAGTAGGATGTCTTATAATGCCCAAATAACTCTGTAATGTTTTCGATATTTACGACTAGGCTTATTATGTACACATTTGGATTGAGTATCATTATCCTCAGTTGAAGTTAGATAAGATTTCGCGAGGATTGAGCCAAGAAATTTTGCATTTTGAGATACTGTACAGCATGCAAAACTTCTTGAGCCAAGTTGATTCTCTAATATGTTGGTTTACCCCATAGCTTTGTTTGGACTGATTGAATGTTTCTGATTATCGATTCTTGGATTTTCCAATCTTTTGCGTGAGAAATCAATTTTGACGGCTTGCAATTTCATACGTTATCACTCCTTAAAGGTTTACACTTAAAGAGAATTTAAACCACAATCGTATGAATTGAAGCGCCACACGATGAGCAATGTTGAAACTTCTTGATCAAGATTTTGATTTGAAATTTGGAAGATATCAAGTTTTTCAATTTGATTTTTGTTTTCAAGGTTATAAGAGATGCAGGACAAAAACGAAAACATCATACAGTACATCCCGAACCTATAGATGGACAATTCGATCTGGTTACTGGTCTCTTCATTCCATCATCAGAACAGGTTAGAGTATTTCGAAACCGATTTCAAATAGTAGATATCAAGAGAATATCGAATATATATTATTCTTTTTCTTCCATTTTCTTTTTATTAATTAGTGCTGAGTTTTGAGTATATTCACCTTCCGATCTTTCAGGAATTATCGCATCACAGTTTCAAATACGGATATGTGACGCATACGAATCAGAGAGGATTATACAAACTGGATTTGGTTAATTTACGATACACAAGATCTGTGGATCTGACGCCGTACAACTGCGTTCCTTTGCATATTCAATTTTCCGCTTTGTGTGAGTGTATTTTCAAGACGAATTTTGATTGTAGGAAAATTATGAACTCATTCAACCTTTGTTATCGAATCTGCTCTCAAGGAAACAAGAAGAGTTGTAATTAAATCAATTTTTCAGACGGCATGGTTATAATGCAATGTATGGAGCCCATAACGAAAAGACCAACAGGTCAATTGGTCTTGGATTATGTGACAGATACCGTGGTAGCAACAAAATCAAGTCTTCTAGGCGTTCCATATGTTTCTCCTGATTCCAGGAAACTGATAACTGTAGACAGGACAGCAAGTGGTACGACAATAATTGTTCAAGAAATAACGCGTAAGTATCACTAGAGTTTATTTCATTACTTCTAATGATATGCTAACTTTCATGAAGACTTTATATAAATTACGGAAGTAACTGCTGAAACCGTTCCATATTATAATACACTCGGAGGCAAAATTAGCGGAACACTCGAAAATTTAACCAAATTCGAAGTCCGATATTTTTCCTAATTCTCAACCGATTTAGATGTTTTTTTCGACAAGTTATAGATCAACTCTTCTGCTTTGTAGAAATTATAAGACAAAACAAAAAAATTAAAAAAAATTTTATACGGGGGCAAAACTAAAAGTGTTTTTTTTGTCAAAAATTCGTGGTCCGAGTTGAAACGTACAATATCATAGTCTGTCAGGACACATCTTCTAACAGTAACGTTCTTCTTGTTTTATGCATTTATCTCTATTTTTACAAGAGATATCCAATTTGAAGCGAAAAGTCACAAATTTCAAGAATTTATTTTTAATCTTGCGTAGGTGCATAACATCGGAGGTTAGCCAAAAAATAAAATCAAAACTGGCCAATTTCACGCTCCGGGAGAACTCGAAGTACACTGGAAAAATCGTTGATTTTGCACATTTATTTTTGAATTTTTTTGTGTGACACTCTATAATAATTATCATTCCTGTCCAAAATTGAGAGCAGGTGTGTATCCTGGCGATACACTCGTGAAATGAAATGAACATGTTGAGAAAAATGTTCATGATGACCCACAAAAAAACATTTGATTTTAGTAGCGAGTATGACCCCCCCGAGCTCTTATTACAGCGCGCATACGATTTCGCATACTCCCAATGATGTTGTCTATCATCTGTTGAGGTATGTTGTCCCACTCTTCCACCAAAGCCAATGTCAGCTCTTCAACGTTGCCTGGATTCCGTTGTCGAACCCTTCTTCCATGAATGTCCCAAACATGTTCGATCGGGTTTAGATCCGGTGACCGCGACGGCCAGTCCATTCGTGTGATCCCAACTTCATTGAGATATTCTATCACTATGCGCGCAGTATGAGGGCGCGCGTTATCGTGCATAAAAAGGAAATTTTCCCCTATGTAAGGAGTAAAAGGCACAACATGGGACTCTAAGATTTCTGTTATATACCGATGAGCATTAAGTGATCCATTGCCAATAATCTCCAGTTCTGTTCGTACTCCCAAGCATATGCCACCCCATATCATAACTGACCCTCCACCGTATTGCTCAGTTCCTGCGAAGTTCGCTTGATTGTACCGTTCCCCTCGATGCCTCCATATTCTATCTCTACCATCCACGAAATTCACACAATATCGGCTCTCATCACTAAATAAAACTCGTCTCCACTGATTGATTGTCCATACTACATGCTCCCTAGCAAACGCCAATCTTGCTACCCGATGGGCTCTATCGAGTCTTGGTGCTCTTGCTTGCGCGTATGATCTCAGACCAACTTCATTTAATCGTCTTCTGACTGTCCTCACACTGACGTTAATGTTATCCACTGCTTGTAAAAGGTCACGTGCCTGAACAGCAGTAAGACGAGGATTTCTTATGGTTTGATTGACGATGAAACGGTCATGTATAGCGCGGGTTGCCCGATTTCTTCCTTGTCCTCGCCTACTCACGTACAATCCAGTTTCCCTGTAACGTCGGTAGATTCGATGGATAACCGACGTCGAGAAACCCAACATGGTACCGACTGAGCGGTAGGTGCGCCCTTCCTCGATCAATGTAACTGCCCTTGCTACTGAGGTTGGTGGTAAATCTCTCATTCTGAATGAAAAAAACCGTTTCGAATCGTAAACAGTAAAAGAATCACAAAACACCGCAACCGATCGAATTTTATCAAATCAAAGAATGGAAAACTCTCATTCTTTAAACAAGTGCAAATGTGGTCATATACAAAAAACGTGTGTTGTATTTCATATTTGATAAAAAAAGTGTGCACATGTGTAAATGAAAAGTTTTATCAATGGTCCCAGAATTCGGTTGTGTATTTTAATACCTACTGACTGTTATCTCCTATGAATTCCTAATTTTCACCAAATTAACCAAATTGTCATTAATAACTAATGCAATTCGAACATAAAAATCGCAAACGACAATTTCGACACGCCTGAGTGATAATAAGAAAATTCTAAATTGATAGACGAATTTTAATGACAATTTCTTGATTCAATGGAATTTCTCCAAAATGGTGATTTTCCACTTGAAATTGAATAAATTTTGCAAAAATAGAGATAAACGCATGAAACAAGAAGGGCGTTACTGTAGGAAGATGTGTCTTGACAGACCATGATATTGTACGTTTCAACTCGGACCACGAAATTCCACAGGGTGTTACGAATTTTTGACAAAAAAAACACTTTTAGTTTAGCCCCCGTATAAAATTTTTTTCAATTTTTTGTTTTCTCTCATAATTTCTACAAAGCAGAAGAGTTGATCTATAACTTGCCGAACAAATCATCTAAATCGGTTGAGAATTAGGAGAAATATCGAACTTCGAATTTGGTTAAATTTTCGAGTGTTCCGCTAATTTTGCCTCCGAGTGTAGTTCAAATTTATTTGAAGATAACGTTATGTTTTAAAAAGATACTGCATTCCAATTTGTGGTCATTTTGTGAGCATATCTGGATAATCAATTTCCAGGTATAGATATGTTGACGACATCTTAGTATGTTTCATTGGAAGTACTCGTCAATTAGACTTATTTCTTAATTTCATTAATTCCATCCATTTGAACATTAAATTCACGATAGAAATTGAACAGAACGATTCCATTAATTTTTGGACTTGAAAATCACTAAACGAAATAATAATCATGTTTTTCGGTCTTTCGTAAACGAACACATACTGATACAATTATACATAACTACTCATTACATCCAATTCAACACAAAGTTGCAGCTTTAAACAGCATGGTACATCGGTTACTCAATTTACCTTTATCAGTAGAAGATTATAATAAAGAGTTAAACATCATCAAACAGATAGCCATTAATAATTCATATAATCCGGATATGATAGATCTAATCATTCGTAAAAACTGTATCAGAAAGCAATAAATGAAGTATATCCTATTCATAAAGACTATAAAATATTCAACAGTTTAACATTCAGCGGTTCTGCAAGTACAAATATTAAATCCTTTCTCGTCAAACAAAATCTTAATATAACTTTCAAAACTTCTAATAACTTAGGTAAGCATATTGAAAATAATAAATCTCGTGTTGAAAAATCAAGTAAATCAGGAATCTATAAACCCAATTGCGGTTCTTGTGATAAAATTTATATCGGTAGGACCTATAGGAGTTTTGGCATAAGAACATCTGAACATAAACGTAGCTTCGATAAAAATAAATCCGATTCAAATTATTCAAACCACTTAATAAAAGAAAACCATTCATTCAATAAAAACTTTGATATATTACATATAAAATCAAAAGTTTAAAATTAGATCTCCTAGAAGCATTAGAAATAAATAGATACAAACATTCGGACAAGCTTTTGAATGAGCAGGTAGATGTGAGTTATTCACCCCTACTTAACTTGTTTAATTAGTTTTTATTACCTTTCATACTAACTGTACAATGGCTCGGTGTGGATTTTCCTGTTATTCATTCAACTTGTTCTACGATTTGTTTATAATACAATTTTCATTCTATTTGTCATTCTTGATAAAGCTGCTGTGTCAGCGAAACGTCGTCGAATTTTTTCAAATAAAGTGTAGATTAAAGTTAAACCTTGTGTTTTTTATCTCATTTAGACCTCTTCATGATTGATTCGAAGTATGGGAAATTATTCGCCCATCCTCATCATCCTCCAAGTCAAAATTCATTATGGGATTATCTCGATTCACAATTCGAAAATTTCAGAATCTTGAGGAACCAGTCACGTTAACTGATACTCTAAGTCAATTTTTTTTCCATCAAATTGCATGGAACGTCAGCATCAATACATAAAAAAATATATACAGTAAGAGTAATTAAATATTTTCCACGATTTTTAAAATAATAAAATGTCATGTACATATTCAGTAAAAAGAACACTCAAAAGTAATTGTTTAATTGTTTAAAACTATGCGACAACTTGATATTTCGAACCAACAAACTAACACATAATATAAATATAACAATTTAACAAGATTTTTCGTATTACAGTCTCATTGTTGCATCTTCTTTCACTGAGATTTTATCTCAATATTATATTTGCTTCTAAGTTGATAAAAATGTTCCTTATTGACTATTTCACTGTATCCAAGTCTTGATGAAAATTTCTTCGACTTTATATATAGCTTCTTGTAGTAGGATATGTTTTACTCTCTTGATGAATTTGCTTGTAGTAAATGCCCTGACGTTTATCGGAAGCAAGTTGTAAAGTGAAATACAAACATTGTTCGTGGCCATTCTGTGAAATCACGAAGCTAAATTGTTCTTATTACGAGTGTTCTAAGAATGAATGTCAGTATTAGAAGAAATTTTTTTTTGATTTTGGTGAACATATTCTAGGCAGCTAAGTATGAAGACAGACGTGACCGTGAGGATCTTCTCCATCTTGAAAATGGACGACACCTTTGAGTTCCGGATGGACCACGTATAATTCTGATACCTCATTGTGTTGTCGAAGAATTGGTTGAAGTATCGACTCATTATCCCATATTAGTATTCCATAAGTGGCTACAGAGAAAAATTGGCATATTATGTTAATTTACATATTTTTTGAGTAGCTATTTCCTTTATTCTCCTTCTTGTGAAGGACGCCACTGAAAGTTTTTTTAGTAATGTGGATAGGTGTTCGTCCCACTTCAGTTTCGGGGATAATGTTATGCCCAAAAGGTTGAGTGTCTTGTTTTTATCTATCTGAGATGAAAAAGTTGATCTTTGGGTCTTTTCCAGGTTTAGCTTCAATCTATCTGCAGAGAACCATCGCTCAGCATTTTGCAAGCATGTTGTTGTTTTTGCTTCAAGTTCATTTCTAGATTTTGCCACATTGAGGAAGGTGCATGAAGACTGGTTGGTATTTCCGGTATGTTTGCTGGTAGATTGTTAAGATGGATTATAAATGACACAGAACCCAGAATAGAGCCCTGTGGTACACCCAATTCAACACATTGCTCCTGCGACTGCACTGCTTTCCACTCAACCACCTGTTTTCGGTCAAATAGATATGATCTATAAATCTCCAAACCCTTCCCCGTACACCGTATTATTCCATTTCATCGAGCAGTAAAGATGTCAAAGGCCTTGCTCAAGTCACATGCTAGAAGTTCCGCAAACTGATAATCACCGAAAGCTTCTGCAATACCATCTAATCTAACCTAATCTAACCAGGTTCTTAAGATTGATTGATTGACGGCAGTCCTCAGTGTTTTTAGCTAGATAACCTCTTTCCAAAACTAGGTTTAAAGTTTTCTTGAAACAGACGATATACATTTCCTTTCGATCTCCCAAATTCCTTATATAGGAATGGAAAGTCAAAGGGTTGACATCGAATAACAAGTAAACCATACAAAGAATGTTTTATTACTTCTTCAACAAAATTCATTGTCTTATTTTTTCGTAAAGCTACTGAATATCGAAATCTATCCTGAATGTGTTCTTTTGTTAATATTTCTCAACATGTTTCAGCGTATGGTCTCATGTTCTTGTTCGATGTTAAAACAACACTCAATATATCTGACGTTGCTTTTTATCCAAGTCAGACAACACACAGCTACGATATCTACGCAAGTGCTCAAGATAAAGAAGATTTACTTTTCCTGAATCTTCTGACAGGTAATCGATTGATTTATATTCACTTACGCCGAAAATTGAACGAATTAACAATTTTAGGTAAAGTCGATATCATCACTGGAGTTGGTAAAGCAGTTCCAGTAAACTTAACAGAGTGGAGTAATCCAAATAGACCCATAAGTGGATCGGGTAAGACTTCATCTTCAATTTCAGAAAGTATTTATTCAGCGTAGAAGTAAAATGAACGCTTATTCCAGAAAATCAGCTTCATACTCTGATACTAATATTGCTCTAATTGAAACCACATTTATGTTTTAGGTCTTTTTGGTCAGTATATGGTTACACCTGCCAGCGAAGCCTTGTTTGTGATAAATGGTAGATCGAGAACTGTTAACTGCGAAATCGGTTCAGTTATACACCCAAATGCCATAGTTTGGACAACCATCAAGTTTTATTAGAAGCCACCACCTGATATTATATCACTGATATGATTTATTTTAATTATATATTTGATACGTAGTGGTTAAGGGAGAAACACTCACTTTTCTGATGGTTTAAGAAATATTACAATTCGAAAATAGTAGACACTGATCTGAAACAGTTTGCCAATTCCTTCATTTCGGTGGCTCGATGACTATTGAAGAATAAGAATACTAAAGTAGATTTTGATTGGATAAACTCACTATTCAGTATTGAGGTGAATTGCATCTTTCCATTCTATGATATTACATTAAACAGATCGAAGAACTCAGAGTTTCTTCTCAAATTAGGTTTGCACACTTGAAGGGGAGTTTTATGATGCACTGAATGTAGAGAAATAACAAGACTATAAACAATAGAGGTACTGGATAGCTTTACAAATACTCCTCCAAGAAATGAGCTTAACGGAATTGTTTTTCCTCCATTTCGAATTCTTTACATACAACAATATTTCTACATTACTAGTTTTATATCAAAGTTGAGAAATGGAAGGTTACTTGACGTCCTTATAGTTGAGGTCTTATTTAAGGTTATTAATTTAGGTGTGCAAGGTCGATCGAATTGTTGGATGAGTGTGTTAGTTCGACAGAACTGATCTTGCTCGGGATGGTTCCATATGTAAGAAACAGGTCCGTCATATCGCTTCATGTTGCCATTATATTTAGACATTCTACTTGAACACATGTCAAACATATTCACTATATTTTGTGGAACGGAATCCTAGTGTTTTTTTTTCAAATATTCAATTATTTAATAAAATGGTTCAATTTTTTCAATGAAATAAAACTATGGTATTTAGATTTTCACTATATTGACAAAACTATTTCCGGTTTGACCACACTGTGGCTTAATCAGATAGATACAAACTAATGAACAGAGTTACTCGTTATATATTAGTCTTATTTCCTATTTAATATAACAATAGGTACAAATACAAGGGTATGTTGGATAACCCATCGGAGTTGCTTACTTTATGAACTGAAAAGATTGAGTAAACGAGAATGATTAAGATCTAATTGACTATTAAGTAACCTGCCTGAATTCTTTTCTTTGTTTATCTCTAAAATTTCCCATAGATTGAGTTTTTGTCTATTATTTTCATTGTGTAAAATGATTATTACATTATTAGTACAAGGGGTATGTTGGAAAATCTATCGGAGTTGCTTACTTTATGAATTGAAAAGATTGAGTAAAGGAGAATGATTTAGATCTAATTGACTATTAAGTAACCTGCCTGAATTCTTTTCTTTGTTAATGTCTAATATTTTCCATAGATTTAGTTTTTGACTATTATTTTCATTGTGTAAAATGATAATTTCAAAATTTTACACAATGAAAATAATAGACAAAACTCAATCTATGAGAGATTTTAGAGATAAACAAAGAAGAGAATTCAGGCAGGTTACTTAATAATCAATTAGATCTAAATCATTCTCCTTTACTCAATCTTTTCAATTCATAAAGGAAGCAACTCCGATGGGTTTGCCAACATACCCTTTGTACTTGTACCTATTGTTATATTAAGTAGGAAATAAGACTAATATATAAGGAGTAACTCTGTTCATTAGTTTCATCTATCTGATGAAGCCACAGTGTGGTGAAACCGGTCATAGTTTTGTTAATATAGTGAAAAACTAAGTACCATAGTTTTATTTCATTGAGAATATGTATATCGATTTTCATCATCAATTTTGAATCAATTTTGGAATTCCAGAATGAAAATTTTCAATTTTTTCGAAATTATTGCAAAGATATCTATGTTTAAAAATACAATTGTTTTTACTTTGTACATAATTTTCAAATAATAAAAACTTCTCCTCCAGTTCCAGAAAATCCAGAAATGATCGACGACTGCCAAAATCCTGCACAAGAGTTTTGTTTAAAACAAAACGATTGTTTAAATTTTCATTTCAAAATCCTACAATTTTTTTCGACTGGAAATAAGTAAAAAAGCACTCAACAGAGAGAAATAGGTCCATACGATTTTGCTTTTACTTTCTGGACCATTTTGAGTAAAAAATTTTTACCTTGAGTATTATTGAATTTATAATTGTACTTTACAGGGACTTTCATTATTGAAATGATTATTCACTAGAAGTCTAGAGAATATGATGGTTACAGGATGATTCTGTTGACTTATGAATGTCGTATAGTGAAATGGGATTTTATTGCTTTGCAAATGACGAATGTGATTTCTTGGATGCTCCTATATTAAATATCATCACCTGTTGTGCTTTGAACAACAGGCAACACCTAATTGCTAACAAAATTCTCACGTGGATGAAGTAGATACTTTGATACTTCTCTGAAAATAATACAATAGGTAAACAAAACTAAAATAGGGCATTTGCAAATTCCTGTTGGGGTGCGATATTTAATCAAGATGGATTTTATGAAAATGGCCACATCGAGATGATTCATGTTGGTAAACTGAAATTTAGGCTCTATTCTGGCTCTTTCAGACAATTATCTTGCATAACTGTAACTCATGGAGAATTATTGTTCGAAAATCATTGAATTATGTCATGCACTCTCGATGAATTTTCTATTTTATTTTCCTTGGTTAGAAGATAAATTTTTTACACACTGAGACCATTCAGTTCGTTTTCTTACTTCAACAGAAAATTGAGTGTTTCTATTAGTTATAAAAAATTAAGAAAATATTGTTAATAATCCCATAAGTTCCATACCTAAAATTAAAACAATAGTAAGTTTATTATATGAAATGTCGTCTACATCATTTTATTCAAAGAAAGTAGCTAAAAAAGCCTTTGCCAGTCCATATAAGAAATTTGTTTCAAGTGTTTTGATGATTAAGCTGTACAAATAATTTCATAATAGATTTCAGAATTCATCCTAGAAGAAAATCATTCACTTGATGTCCACCAACAAAATCATTTCGATATTTTAGTGGTTCACTTTGTAACGCACACTTTTTAAAGCCTCAATGAAAAAAATGTGGTTTTGATGATACCATATCTCAATAGAAGGAGTAAGTCTATGTTGAATGTTCCTTAGATATATTTTTATAAAATATTCTATTCATTTTTGAAACAGTTCGATGAATAAATTGTAAAATAATGATTAAAATTATTACCATCACATTATTGTTAAACCTGACATGATTGAAATGACGTTTGTCAGAACTATTCTGAGTATTTATCGCAACTTACCTTAGTTTCTATATTCGAGGATTAGAATTGAATTGATTGTTGGTAGAAGTATGGGTTGATAACAAAAAGGCTTGAATATTGAAAAATGTAGAATCATTTTTTTTAAATTCAGTTTCTTCAACTGCAATAAAACTTTCTCAAAAATACTAGATGAATAATTTCTAATACATCGGTCAATCTAACACGACTTTACTCAACTGTTTTGTGCGTAGCGGAAGGATATATCGAAGACAGCTTGCAGTTCAACAGATTAACCAGGATGTTAAACAATCATTGAAAACATGATTGTGGAAAGCGTTATGAGTACCTCTGATACACACTGCGGTACTGACTCCAAGACCCTCTGTGCCTAGCGTAAGGATATATTGTGGACATCTTGCAGTTCAACAGATTAACCAGGATGTTAAACAATTATTGATTGTGGAAAGCATTATGAGTACCTCTGATACACACTGTCGTACTACCTCCAAGACCCTTACATCACATTGACTATTTACATCACAAATTTTCAGTCATGATAACATTATGGTCTGAAGTTATTGTAAGTGTGTTCGTTATCTTTATAAGCATATGCTCCAAGCATTTTGTGAATGTAAAGGTTGCTTATGGTTGGACTATCATGCCTCTAATGCAGGAGACATAAAAAAGAAACATTCATGATTCAGCATCTTACGACATGCCGTGAAATACCAGAAGATTATTTACTAAAGCGATAAGATTATATGGATTAAGTTGCATTAACACAATTTGGTATGACAATCTAGCAGGATTGGTTGTTTGTCGGCAGTGCGCACTGGGTATTGCATAATGGAAAGCGCTACCAAGTTAATATTTCGTGTTGTACTTGGTGGTAATCTTGAAGTTGTTTGTTGCATGAAACAATTGTCTGCTGACTAGAAAGTGACTATGACAACAAAGCGTTTGGTTCTCAGAAGAACCAGTTTCTTTATCGTTTCAGCAGTGCTCTTCTGCCATTATTAAGCGATGTGAACTGTCACACTACTAGCAAGCGAGTAGTGATACATTGCACTACAAGCTCAGGAATGCATTCAAGATCACAATGAGTTAACAAACTTTTATTTTGACACCAAATGGATGTACAATATTGGCGTCCAAGCCCTGATATGAAAGATCTGATGACATCCAAAAAATAATAAGCACATTTTAATTATGTCGTCTAATGACTGATGAGTTTAACTACTTGGAGAATTTGATGTTGGGAGGAAGCCGAATTGCTCATCTGGTATCATTTTGTGAGCCTCCAGGTGTTTTTCAGGCGTCGCAAGATAAACCCTTTACTGTTCTGCAGATCGTTGACAGGAGACTAACGGGCCTATAATGCTGTAAAAAGTAGGCCGACATACCTGATTTCCTGATGATAATCTTATTTGCTGTTTTCAACTTCTCAGGAAAGTGTTGAGACTCGCTGAGATATGTTCTTCAGTGCTATGTTGCTGATCTCATCTATTTCAGGTGCTTCTCCCACTTTCGTTAGAGTAATAAGGCTTTTCAACTCTTCCGTGGTGGTGGGTTGGAGAGTTATTAATACGCTGATTTGTCTTTTCATACTAGGCCTCAGGTTAAATGATGTTCGAGTAAAGTTTCCGCCTATTTGTGGCGCGTCATTCGAGTACGAGCAGCACGTGTTCGTCAGTATATTAGCCCAACAGTATCGCGTTTTACTTTGTTTCTACCTTCCAAGGAACATTTTCCAGTAAATTGGTATCTCTTTCTATTGCCTCTCGAATTGATCGCTCTTGTTAATTTTCAATGTTGGCAAACGTTTTAATGAGGTTAGATTTCGTGTTTTGTTGAATGGACACGTTGATGAATAGCTGAAGTACTGATTCTATTTTTGATTGCATTTTGATGTTGGTTTATTCTGATGTATATGCAGCGATTTGTTTGATCAAAATACACCATGTCGCATCCATGGAATGTTGTAAGTTGTTCTAGAGGAATTAAATCCTTCGGATTTTCTAGTATTTTTGATTTTGTTTAATGTGGACGCTAAGTGTTGTTTCTTCGGAGCAGTTTACCTATTTTAATTGTTGTGTCGCTATATGGAGAGCTCTGAAATCAAATGAAACTCCTGGAATGAGTATGCTTGAAGTTATTTTGAACCACTCAAGGTCCTGGTCATTTCTCCACGTTGCTCTCACATCTCCACACTCTGCTGACGATTGCACTAGTTGCAAAGGGAGGGTTAGGCTTTGTTCTACAAGGCTAGTGTCTGGTGAAGAATTCGCCAGATTTCGGTTTCTTGGCATAAAGCTGTTCCATAATTTCAGCAGCCTTCTTGGTGTGTAACTACTTGTTCGACCTATCCTACGATTGCGACAATTGACTTTTAGATATGTGGGACAGTTACTATATCTGAAAAAGGATTCCTTTTTGCTACTGGCGTTTGTTCAAGACATATTGTGACATGTTTTGCATGTGCTGACGATTTCTTACTTGTCATGTTAGAAAGTAAAAATATCATTTATGAGGCAGACTTAAACAGAATGATAAAACGAATTAAAATCATGTCATCTACCAGAGATATTAGGAAAATCTAATGATAGAGTTTGCAATAATCAAAGATGAAGTGTGTGTTTAGAAATATTCGAAGCGTATAGATGAGTAGAAAGCAGGGGAAGCTGAGATCCAATTGATTCGATTGAAACGAAACAAGAAACAGTAAAGATTATTTTTCATCTCACGAATTATATACTTTATGAGTAATCAATTCAATTTGAATCCTGCAATAATCTGCAGCCAACTTTCAATTTCAACTATTAGTTTCTAAGTTGAATCATGAATAAAGGCAGTCTTAGAGTGTTGCCAATCAGTTAACTCTCAATTCTGTAACAAATAGAAAGATCTGAGCTTAGAAGATGCTAGAAAAAATATTATTTGGGAATTTTCTTCGATTTCTCAGTGGTATTTTCTCGACTGGTTAAATATATCATAAAGAAACATTTTAAACATCCATTCGCTGAATTGCTTTCTCATCTGTACCTATATTCTTAAGCTTTCAAAGTTGTTGTGTAATGTACCATAAATCAGGCTTGCGATATTATAAACAGTATAATTGTTTATACGGAAATAAAAATCAAGATTTGAGTAAATGTAGTTTTATTTAGCATTTGGGAATAATTCAAGAATAGCAATAAATAATTTTGTTAGTGTGAAGTTTTTTCTTGAATAAAATGGCAAATAAGTATTTCAACGAAGATCTTATGAGTTTGTTTATCATTCATGGTCATTGTGAATTAATAATGAATCAAACTTTCAGAACATTTAACGAAAAGTTCCTGAATTTACAACCAATTTGCATAAAGCAAGTAAGGAAACTTTAATCAAATTTTGTCACTTATGAAATGCAGAAGACTTAAATGAGTACCGTTGCCTCACATCCAACGATAAAGGTTTTATTTATTGAAAATCAAAATAAAAGAAATCCGACCATAAATAAGGTAGAAAACCTATAGATTAAAATCTAGAGGGGTAAGATCCGAACATTTTGCAGTCTATTCTTTGGACCCAGTCTTTTCATCCATCTGTCGTCAAACGAGCTGGCTAATTCTTATGATATCTGAGGTTTGAAATGAGCCGGAGCACCATCTTATTGATAACATCATCAAACCCATGCTTTAACGGGATATTTATTTTGTTTGTGTATGGTTTTTGTTGCTGAATAAATACTCAAATGAAAAAATTATGGATTTATTCATCATTCATTGTCAATGTCAAAAAATGAGTCGAACTTGCGGAGCTTTTAAAGGAAAGTACCCAAATTTTCGACCAATTTGTAGAAAACAATTTCGAAAACTGCAATCAAATTTGGTCACTTATGAAGAACAAACAGCGGAAAGGGGTAGAGTTAGTTCCATTACCAACAATGAAAACATTGGATTTACCGTCCTGGGCTATTTTTATGCCAATCCTTATGCTGCTGTATGTACTGCTGTTGCAGTATTGGGGATAGCACTAACTCAGAGAATTCTGGACAAAAATAACTCCAGGAGTCGGCATAAGTCTCATATCTGGACCGTCGGAAATCCATATCAAACACGGGAGCGAAATTTCCAACATCGTGTAAGCCCTAATTTGTTCAGTTCAATGTACGAAACCAATGTCGATAATGGCATAAGAGAGAAGTAGCATCTAGAGGCTGATAGAATTCTACGTTTTATTTCGGCCGACGTGTTTTTCCTCTACGCTTTCAATCGTGTCTATATCTTTATTTATATCTTATCCACGAAGTCTAGGGGTAGGAGCTGCAACCATGTATTTGATTTCTTCAGTATTTATCTGCAGACCCATTGTTAGGGCAGCATTTTTCTGGGCTCTGTAAGCGTCCTTAACACCTCTCTCTGTCCTGCTTATAATATCAATGCCATCGGCATATGAGAGTATTTGTTTCGATTTGTTGTATATTGTTCCAATTGTGTTTATACCTGACAATCTGACGACCTTCTCAAGTGCAATATTGAATAGCATGCAGGAAAGAGAGTCACCCTGCCTGAGGCCATTGTACGTCACAAATGTTTCTGACAGCTCGTTACCTACCCTGACTCTGCACTCTACCCTGCCCATGGTAAGCTCTATCAGTTTCACCAAGTGTGATGGTAACTGAAACTCTCTCGATGCAAAAATATCGTACACGAATAATTTGGAACCCTATGTTGGGATGCAACCTGAAGGTTCATATAGGGCAAATAATTCTGGTTAAGACATTGTCTTCCGATTGATCCATCCAATTTCCGGTACCAATCGTACTGTTACCGGAGACAATTGGTTCAGTATGAAGGAATAAACAGAAAATTCCAGCGGCATTCTTACCAAGTATAAGCACTGAAGTAAAATCTTCAATTTCTAGGTTCAACAGAGAATGCACCCTCGTTTCATATAGGCCTTAGAAAAACAAATCAGTGTTATTGTTATCGTCAATGCATCACTGAAAGTCAATAGATGCTGAGGCAGGAGATGACAAGAAACCAGTTATCATTACAGGCTATAACAAACACAAAATTGCTGTTGATTTAGTTGATCAACTGTGCAACATTAACAATGTTTCTAGAAATACCCGTCGGTGGTCTATGGATGTGTTTTTTGACTTACTGGACATTGCAGGGATAAAGGCATTATGCGTATTCATCCTAGAAGAAAATCATTCACTTGATGTCCACCAACAAAATCATTTCGATATTTTAGTGGTTCACTTTGTAACGCACACTTTTTAAAGCCTCAATGAAAAAAATGTGGTTTTGATGATACCATATCTCAATAGAAGGAGTAAGTCTATGTTGAATGTTCCTTAGATATATTTTTATAAAATATTCTATTCATTTTTGAAACAGTTCGATGAATAAATTGTAAAATAATGATTAAAATTATTACCATCACATTATTGTTAAACCTGACATGATTGAAATGACGTTTGTCAGAACTATTCTGAGTATTTATCGCAACTTACCTTAGTTTCTATATTCGAGGATTAGAATTGAATTGATTGTTGGTAGAAGTATGGGTTGATAACAAAAGGCTTGAATATTGAAAATGTAGAATCATTTTTTTAAATTCAGTTTCTTCTACTGCAATAAAACTTTCTCAAAAATACTAGATGAATAATTTCTAATACATCGGTCAATCTAACACGACTTTACTCAACTGTTTTGTGCGTAGCGGAAGGATATATCGAAGACAGCTTGCAGTTCCACAGATTAACCAGGATGTTAAACAATCATTGAAAACATGATTGTGGAAAGCGTTATGAGTACCTCTGATACACACTGCGGTACTGACTCCAAGACCCTCTGTGCCTAGCGTAAGGATATATTGTGGACATCTTGCAGTTCAACAGATTAACCAGGATGTTAAACAATTATTGATTGTGGAAAGCATTCTGAGTACCTCTGATACATACTGTCGTACTACCTCCAAGACCCATACATCACATTGATTATTTACATCACAAATTTTCAGTCATGAGAACATTATGGTCTGAAGTTATTGTAAGTGTGCTCGTTATCTTTATAAGCATATGCTCCAAGCATTTTGTGAATGTAAAGGTTGCTTATGGTTGGACTATCATGCCTCTAATGCAGGAGACATAAAAAAAGAAACATTCATGATTCAGCATCTTACGACATGCCGTGAAATACCAGAAGATTATTTACTAAAGCGATAAGATTATATGGATTAAGTTGCATTAACACAATTTGGTATGACAATCTAGCAGGATTGGTTGTTTGTCGGCAGTGCGTACTGGGTATTGCATAATGGAAAGCGCTACCAAGTTAATATTTCGTGTTGTACTTGGGGGTAATCTTGAAGTTGTTTGTTGAATGAAACAATTGTCTGCTGACTAGAAAGTGACTATGACAACAAAGCGTTTGGTTCTCAGAAGAACCAGTTTCTTTATCGTTTCAGCAGTGCTCTTCTGCCATTATTAAGCGATGTGAACTGTCACACTACTAGCAAGCGAGTAGTGATACATTGCACTACAAGCTCAGGAATGCATTCAAGATCACAATGAGTTAACGAACTTTTATTTTGACACCAAATGGATGTACAATATTGGCGTCCAAGCCCTGATATGAAAGATCTGATGACATCCAAAAAATAATAAGCACATTTTAATTCTGTCGTCTAATGACTGATGAATTCAACTACTTGGAGAATTTGATGTTGGGAGGAAGCCGAATTGCTCATTTGGTATCATTTTGTGAGCCTCCAGGTGTTTTTTTAGGCGTCGCAAGATAAACCCCTTTACTGCTCTGCAGATCGTTGACAGGAGACTAACGGGCCTATAATGCTGTAAAAAGTAGGCCGACATACCTGATTTCCTGATGATAATCTTATTTGCTGTTTTCAACTTCTCAGGAAAGTGTTGAGACTCGCTGAGATATGTTCTTCAGTGCTATGTTGCTGATCTCATCTATTTCAGGTGCTTCTCCCACTTTCGTTAGAGTAATAAGGCTTTTCAACTCTTCAGTGGTGGTGGGTTGGAGAGTTATTAATACGCTGATTTGTCTTTTCATACTAGGCCTCAGGTTAAATGATGTTCGAGTAAAGTTTCCGCCTATTTGTGGCGCGTCATTCGAGTACGAGCAGCACGTGTTCGTCAGTATATTAGCCCAACAGTATCGCGTTTTACTTTTTTTCTACCTTCCAAGGAACATTTTCCAGTAAATTGGTATCTCTTTCTATTGCCTCTCGAATTGATCGCTCTTGTTAATTTTCAATGTTGGCAAACGTTTTTGATGAGGTTAGATCTCGTGTTTTGTTGAATGGACACGTTGATGAATAGCTGAAGTACTGATTCTATTTTTGATTGCATTTTGATGTTGGTTTATTCTGATGTATATGCAGCGATTTGTTTGATCAAAATACACCATGTCGCATCCATGGAATGTTGTAAGTTGTTCTAGAGGAATTAAATCCTTCGGATTTTCTAGTATTTTTGATTTTGTTTAATGTGGACGCTAAGTGTTGTTTCTTCGGAGCAGTTTACCTATTTTAATTGTTGTGTCGCTATATGGAGAGCTCTGAAATCAAATGAAACTCCTGGAATGAGTATGCTTGAAGTTATTTTGAACCACTCAAGGTCCTGGTCATTTCTCCACGTTGCTCTCACATCTCCACACTCTGCTGACGATTGCACTAGTTGCAAAGGGAGGGTTAGGCTTTGTTCTACAAGGCTAGTGTCAGGTGAAGAATTCGCCAGATTTCGGTTTCTTGGCATAAAGCTGTTCCATAATTTCAGCAGCCTTCTTGGTGTGTAACTACTTGTACGACCTATCCTACGATTGCGACAATTGACTTTTAGATATGTGGGACAGTTACTATATCTGAAAAAGGATTCCTTTTTGCTACTGGCATTTGTTCAAGACATATTGTGACATGTTTTGCATGTGCTGACGATTTCTTACTTGTCATGTTAGAAAGTAAAAATATCATTTATGAGGCAGACTTAAACAGAATGATAAAACGAATTAAAATCATGTCATCTACCAGAGATATTAGGGAAAATCTAATGATAGAGTTTGCAATAATCAAAGATGAAGTGTGTGTTTAGAAATATTCGAAGCGTATAGATGAGTAGAAAGCAGGGGGAAGCTGAGATCCAATTGATTCGATTGAAACGAAACAAGAAACAGTAAAGATTATTTTTTCATCTCACGAATTATATACTTTATGAGTAATCAATTCAATTTGAATCCTGCAATAATCTGCAGCCAACTTTCAATTTCAACTATTAGTTTCTAAGTTGAATCATGAATAAAGGCAGTCTTAGAGTGTTGCCAATCAGTTAACTCTCAATTCTGTAACAAATAGAAAGATCTGAGCTTAGAAGATGCTAGAAAAAATATTATTTGGGAATTTTCTTCGATTTCTCAGTGGTATTTTCTCGACTGGTTAAATATATCATAAAGAAACATTTTAAACATCCATTCGCTGAATTGCTTTCTCATCTGTACCTATATTCTTAAGCTTTCAAAGTTGTTGTGTAATGTACCATAAATCAGGCTTGCGATATTATAAACAGTATAATTGTTTATACGGAAATAAAAATCAAGATTTGAGTAAATGTAGTTTTATTTAGCGTTTGGGAATAATTCAAGAATAGCAATAAATAACATTGTTAGTGTAAAGTTTTTCTTGAATAAAATGGCAAATAAATATTCCAACGAAGATCTTATGAGTTTATCATTCATGGTCATTGTGAATTAATAATAAATCAAACTTACAGAACATTTAACGAAAAGTTCCTGAATTTACAACCAATTTGCATAAAGCAAGTAAGAAAACTTTAATCAAATTTTGTCACTTATGAAATGCAGAAGACTTAAATGAGTACTGTTGCCTCACTTCTAACGATAAAGGTTTTATTTATTGAAAATCGAAATAAAAGAAATCCAACCATAAATAAGGTAGAAAACCTATAGATTAATATCTAGAGGGGTAAGATCCGAAGATTTTGCAGTCTATTCTTTGGACCCAGTCTTTTCATCTATCTGTCGTCAAACGAGCTGGCTAATTCTTATGATATCTGAGGTTTGAAATGAGCCGGAGCACCATCTTATTGATAACATCATCAAACCCATGCTTTAACGGGATATTTATTTTGTTTGTGTATGGTTTTTGTTGCTGAATAAATACTCAAATGAAAAATTATGGATTTATTCATCATTCATTGTCAATGTCAAAAATGAGTCGAACTTGCGGAGCTTTTAAAGGAAAGTACCCAAATTTTCGACCAATTTGTAGAAAACAATTTCGAAAACTGCAATCAAATTTGGTCACTTATGAAGAACAAACAGCGGAAAGGGGTAGAGTTAGTTCCATTACCAACAATGAAAACATTGGATTTACCGTCCTGGGCTATTTTTATGCCAATCCTTATGTTGCTGTATGTACTGCTGTTGCAGTATTGGGGATAGCACTAACTCAGAGAATTCTGGACAAAAATAACTCCAGGAGTCGGCATAAGTCTCATATCTGGACCGTCGGAAATCCATATCAAACACGGGAGCGAAATTTCCAACATCGTGTAAGCCCTAATTTGTTCAGTTCAATGTACGAAACCAATGTCGATAATGGCATAAGAGAGAAGTAGCATCTAGAGGCTGATAGAATTCTACGTTTTATTTCGGCCGACGTGTTTTTCCTCTACGCTTTCAATCGTGTCTATATCTTTATTTATATCTTATCCACGAAGTCTAGGGTAGGAGCTGCAACCATGTATTTGATTTCTTCAGTATTTATCTGCAGACCCATTGTTAGGGCAGCATTTTTCTGGGCTCTGTAAGCGTCCTTAACACCTCTCTCTGTCCTGCTTATAATATCAATGCCATCGGCATATGAGAGTATTTGTTTCGATTTGTTGTATATTGTTCCAATTGTGTTTATACCTGACAATCTGACGACCTTCTCAAGTGCAATATTGAATAGCATGCAGGAAAGAGAGTCACCCTGCCTGAGGCCATTGTACGTCACAAATGTTTCTGACAGCTCGTTACCTACCCTGACTCTGCACTCTACCCTGCCCATGGTAAGCTCTATCAGTTTCACCAAGTGTGATGGTAACTGAAACTCTCTCGATGCAAAAATATCGTACACGAATAATTTGGAACCCTATGTTGGGATGCAACCTGAAGGTTCATATAGGGCAAATAATTCTGGTTAAGACATTGTCTTCCGATTGATCCATCCAATTTCCGGTACCAATCGTACTGTTACCGGAGACAATTGGTTCAGTATGAAGGAATAAACAGAAAATTCCAGCGGCATTCTTACCAAGTATAAGCACTGAAGTAAAATCTTCAATTTCTAGGTTCAACAGAGAATGCACCCTCGTTTCATATAGGCCTTAGAAAAACAAATCAGTGTTATTGTTATCGTCAATGCATCACTGAAAGTCAATAGATGCTGAGGCAGGAGATGACAAGAAACCAGTTATCATTACAGGCTATAACAAAACAAAAATTGCTGTTGATTTAGTTGATCAACTGTGCAACATTAACAATGTTTCTAGAAATACCCGTCGGTGGTCTATGGATGTGTTTTTTGACTTACTGGACATTGCAGGGATAAAGGCATTATGCGTATTCAAAGCTAATTGCCCAGTACAACGTGTATCCCATAGTGATTTCCTGAAAAAATGTGTTTGGGAACTCATAAAACCCCAAATCGAGTTTAGGGAAATAATAGAACCATTAACTACAGAAATGAGTGAAAATGAAATGAATCTATTAGGCATTTTTGATTTTTGCAGGAATTTGACCATTCTGTTTTTAATTGCCAATTCGAAAATCTTTGATGAAACCGGCAAAACGGCTATCGGTCTGTAGTTATCGCATATTTGTTGTTCTTTTGGGAAGTATCCGTCCATGAAACATTTATTTATCAGTATTGATATGAGATGATAAAGTTTCTCTGACAAAGTCTTTATCATGTTATTCGATATAACATATATGTCTTTTGAGGATTTTGGTATAAGTGAGTTTATTAAATTTCAGGTATCTTGCTCTGAACACTCAAATGAAAAATATGATCCCGTGCTCCCCGAAACATTCTTCTCAAGCATTTGCTTTGAACTGGTTTTACTGTTCAAGAGTAAAATTTGTTCTAAATTTTTTTTTCAGTCTTCTCGAAAGCTCACTTAAATTTTGAGGCGGTTGGAGTCAGATCCTCAGTGTCCGAAAAACTCCTAGGATGCACTTCTTTACGCACTACATCCCAAACCGCTTTAGTTTTATTAGCAGAATTCTTTATGTAGTTCTCGTTGTTTCTTCTTTTTATTTGATCCAACTATATTGATATATTGTTTTTCACATAATTTATAGGCTTCCGCTGACTGATAATTGTTTTTACACTGTGAACTGATTGTAACATGTCTAGTTTTTCTTTGATGAACTCCAGACACTTATCAGTTCTGTATTTGCCAGGTTTGTTCTTGATTTCCTTTTTCATTTCAGGGAAATATTTGTCGATAAGAAACATATTTCGTGAGAACATGTATAAGCATCTTCAGTCGACTTTTCGTCAATAAAGCTGTTCTTGTCAATATTTTGTAATTCCTTCTTCAACAGGTACACTTAACTCACCGTTTTTCAGGTGGTGGCTTACACCAGTTTGTCAAATTTAAATTTAAGCACTGTCCAAAATGATCCGAGAGATGAGGTTCAACAGTCCTCTGTGAAGAAGTTTGCTTCAATTCAGCGAGAATGAATATATTATCGATGCAAGACTCATTAGTTTTTGATACTCTCGACGGTTCCCTCAACATCGGGGTCATTCCATATGACGAAAACAGATTTTTCACCGTATGCAGCTTCTTTGTTGGTTCTAAAAAATCCAAATTGAAATCCCCAGCGAGAACCAATTTTTGTTTTACATATTTGTTGCTCACAAAAACAAGAATTTCATTTATATAAGTGATATAGTCTTAAAAAACCTCATCTGGTGATCTATATGTTGCAATGAACACCATCCGCAACTGAGATATAAAGACTCCCCATATCATTTTCAACACCAAAAGAATCCAGTTCGTCTATTAGCAGATTTTTATATTTGTTATTGACTGCCACGAGAACACCACCATGTTGGGATTGTACTCATCTTGAGGATATTATGGAAAAGTTTTTCATGTTGATAAGTTTGACTTGCGATTCACAAAGCCAATGCTCCTTCAAGCAAATTGTATCCAAATTATCTGTATTTGCATAAAATATATATTTTTGATAGCAATTGTATATTATAATTAAGAATGTTTATGGTATTAGATTTTTTCATTTCCAGTGATTGCTCGGTGACTCCGAAAGAAACGAAATCCCCTAACCTTTACGCCATTCGACCAGATTTCGGGCTTATTTAGGTCTTTCAAAAGTGCCATATCAACACCTACCTTAACGGCAACACTATTAGAATCTTCCTGCCTTGGAAGAATTTCCACATGGAACTGTTTTCGTGGAAATTAATTCTCTAGATATTGCATCACAACAGTAACCGAGGGTTAAATGACAGATGGCGTTCAAACTCCGTGTCAGTATAGAAAACAGTTCTGCAATTTAGCAACACTAAAAATTTCGACAATCATTCCAAGCAGATTTTTCAAATAATCAATCATTTTTCTATATTTGCTACCGTACTGAAATAACGACAATGGAACACCTGTACATAGATTACACTTCTGACTTAGATTCAGGTTTATTTGTTGTTTATTGAATGTAATGCTTTGGGTGAAAAGTTTATTGAATCTCATGAATATTACAATTCCTAGTATCATACTAATTTTCATGGGCCCATAATGTTTAAGTTCTATTTTCACAGATCTACTTTTCGAAACAGATATTCATGAGTAATATCGAACTTCTATTGTCAATTTCAATATTGGCAGTTAAAAATCATGTGAATCATATAAAGTTGTCAAGATGACAGGGAAATGCCAGTCCCCGATTCATGGTTATACATTTATCTTATATTCTAATAAATATATTATGCATTCTGTATTCTAATAGTCAAATCGTTATAAAGGTATGTACTTTTCCTTATTCATCGATAATCATCCCTAAACTTTTTTTATAGGACGCTGGTACAGCTCAAATTCAACCAACGGATATTGGGATGATATTTTGTAAGAATTCGTATAGGAAAAAGGAAAACATAAGTTATTCTTTTATTTTTACTGAAGTTAACATTGTTGTTAACATTGACTGAATAATAATAGATTTCCTTGCTGTCAGATCAACATAATACAAGCGTTTACAGAATTTTTTTCATTTGTAGATTTATCCCTAGAGAATATATGTCCATCGGAAATGTATGTCTCCGTGAGAGGTGTGAGATGTTGTGAACTCAACAGCGTGACAGGCGCTAAAGATTGTGACTCTATCAAGCTTTTAGGAGGAGATCCTGGAATTTTGTGTGCTGGTAAAACGAAAAATGTCACATTGATTTATCCTAACTTGGTAAATAATAATTTGGATAAAATTATGAATAGGGAAGTTAAATTTTATTGAACATGTAAAATTATGTGGATAGTAACGCTCTGCATTATGCAGTGTTTGTGTAAAGAATGCAGAAATTTTGATGGTAGATAGAAGACAGCTATTGCAGTTAGTGATCAGACTGAAAAAATTAGGCAAGCCCATTCTTTCCACACATAAGGGCTATATAATGATTGGGAAGCAAGTCTTTCATTCGCCATGAAACTTGTGATCGATTTATGACATCTTACGTAGAGGTGTTAACTACCTATACATCAAGAAATCACCTGACGGTTAATAGTAAAATCACGTAGAAGTCGACAAGAATATCAGTGCGGTTGAGATTTTTGTAAGATGCGCGAAGAACAAAAGAGATAGCAAGCGGAAGAAGTTAGATGAATAAAACGTTCTGCAATGAAATGTCAAATAGCTATCAGGGTCGGTAGAGGCTTTTTGAGAAAATAATCCCTCTTAGGCATAGGCCTTTCAAGGTACTCGATCATTTCAATTTCTATTACGAAGAAGTGAGTCACAGACTCATCACCAGTTAGACTACAGAAAAGGCTATAGCGGGATAAGATGGTCAAAATTTCCTAAGAACGAATCATTACGTCAGGTATCACATTCGATAGAGGATGTGAAAAGATGCCTAAAAAAAAAATTCAGCCCTCTAGGGGCTCTACCGTCGATATTATAGATTATGTTCTCTTTTTTCGTAATTATATTTTTACGGGCGCAGTTTTAATGGAAACAATTTGAAAAAATTCATGGATGTTCATCTCTTGGTCTTTAACAACATTAATTTTTTTTGAATTTTTCCAGTCAGATATGCGCCCAGGAAAAATAATTGAAATTTTCAACTGTTTTTTAGGTTATGTTCGAAATTCTTGGCTATCTTTTAATTAGTGATATTTTGTGTCTTTTTATCCGTTCTTTCAAATACCGCAACCAGAATGGACATTTTCATGGTGTGTCATACTCAGAAAACGCAAAAACCAGTTTTTCCATAGTTTTTGATATTTATTTGGTACATTACCTCGAAATCAGATGAGTTAATGATTTTAAATTCACTCAAACACAATGAAGAACTCATATACAAGTGAAAATGAAGTTTTAAAACCAATATTCATCAATTTGAGAATAAAAACCGTTTTTCCTTCCTTTTTAACATATAACCTTAAAATCTACTGTGTAAATGATTGCCGCTTAGCTCTGGTACACTGCAAAATTTATTTATAGGTAATAATAATGGCTTTGAGAATAACCTCAAAACGTACTGTGTACATAAATGCTAATTAGCTCTAGTATATAAAAAGTCATTTTGAAGTAAAATGAATATTTTATAATTTAAAATGATATTAATGAAAATGAAGAGATCTTCCTTGATACCCATTTGTCTTATAATCTCAAAATCTACTGCTAAATATTTACAATGAAGATAAGAATTATCTTTATAATTTAAATAAGGCTTGTTTTATTACGATTATCATGAGCACTATTACAGTGGTCCATCCCCTTTTTTCAAAAAGGGGAATAGGAGAAAGATCATATAATTGAAAGAAAAAATATACACAATAAAGAACCCTAATATTCAATGTAGTCTTTCATATCTTTAATCTAGATCACTGTCTTCTTCAATTACCCCTTTAATTTCTGTATTGGAGATTATTTCTGACAAAATTTTTTGCTGGTCTAATAATTTTAGATTTGTACCTAGCATTACTCAGGTAATATATAACTGCAGCTATGTGAGAGCATGATCCGACGGTTCTCAATCCATTCGCACAGTCGCAAGCATGGAGTAAAATACCGCCATAGCTAATGGAATGAGGTTTGTACTCAATATAATATTTATGTTTTTTTATCAATAAGTCTGGACTTTATTAAAACTTTGATAATATTGGGTTTCATTTTTACATACTCTAGATCGATGTTGTCAGAATTGTCCATTAACTCCGCTAAATAACAAATCTCTTGAAAAAGTTGATAGGTACCTGAAAAGAATATCTGTCAGATCTCTTTCAGTCATCTCTGGAAATGACTTATTTCTTTGGATGTTAATTTTGTTGTGGTAGTACTGTATCTAGACACCTTGCAGTCTCCTCTTCCATCGCCAAGGTATTTTTCTATTGGTTTGATTTCAACATTATTTCTACTATGACCTCTTGCAATCTTTCGTCACTTTCATCACTATGTAAGTGTTTTCCAAAGCGATTGTTGAGGAAACATGCTATTCTGCAATAAGTGCCCGCCCGCAGTAAAGGTTTGTTGTCTAGCTGGTGATGGAGTAGCTTATTTTTTTCCCAGAATACAATGGATTGCTTCTACCACCCATCTCAATTTTGTAACATAGCGGGACTCATTCGCTTCAGCTGCTGTTAAGTTTGCCTTCTGCCCTTTCAAGGCAGGCATTAGAACCTTAAAGTCAAGCTTTTTTAGGTAAGGTACTATATCTATGAATCCCCTATCTACGATGCATACATCGCCTTCTCTCATAATCTTTTTTATGCCATTAGGATCTTTCACAACTTTTCTTATTATGCTTGCATCATTTTCTGTGGCCAGAAAAGAGCCAGGTAAATCAACAACACATCCATCTGTAGTATAAATGGTGAAAGGCTTACATAGTGACTTATTTTTTCGCCCTGAATAAGACTTTCAGTGGTACCAGTTATTATTACTTTTATGATGAGATGAATAAGTGCCATCAAAAACCAAGACAAGTTCATCTGCAAGGTTGAAAAGTTTTTTTGCATAAATGGACAATAAGAAGATCTCGATCAAGAAGTTTGACACCAAAATATATGCAATAAAATTATTTGACGCTCCAGTACGTAATTTAAACAAGCAAACGACCAAATCTTGCATGACATTTCTAGAATTTGATGATCTCATCGAGACCAGTAACTGATTTAAAACTTGTAACTGAGCATTTGTAAAACTGGTAAAAGAGAATAATTGTCTATCACTGAGTTCTAACGTAGTTTTATCTAGGAATGTTAATTATGTTGAGTCTGATAATTTTGTTAAAAATAAACATATTTCTTCAGCAGTTAAGACACTTGTATTACTGTATGCCTGTATCATCGTCAAGTCATCCTCAAAAGAGCGTTACAAACTCGATTACTTTCTGGTATAAAAATTTTTAATTCGTTGAAGCAGCATATAGCATGCGTGGCAATATGCCAATACGTCAGAATCTTTGCAGTTATCAGTACGATTATTTTTAATTTTGAAATATTATTCTGATTTGAAAATGAGTTCTACCGCATTTTAGAATTATATTAATTATATTAACAGTAGATTTTGAGGTTAATAAGTCAGGAAAATGTTTCTTTTATTCTCAAAGCCATCAATTTGGATTTTCAAGCATTAGTATTACCTATAAATGAATTTTGCAGTGTACCAGAGCTAATCGGTAATCATTTAAACAGTAGATTTTGAGGTTCAAGGTCAAAAAGTAGGAAAAAAACGGTTTTTTGATTCTCGGGTTGATGAATATTTGTTTTAAAATTTCATTTTAACTAGTAAATGAGTTCCTTAGTGTGTTAGAGTGAATTGAAAATCATTAACTCATCTGATTTTGAGGTTATGTACCAAATAAGTATCGAAAACGATGAAAAAACTTGTTTTTGCGTTCTTTGAGTATGACGCACCATGAAAATGTTCATTCTATTTGCGGTATTCGAAAGAACGGAAAAAGACACAGAATAGCACTAATTGAAAGTTAGACAAAAATTTTGAACATAACCATAAAAACAGTTAAAATTTTCAATTATTTTCTCTGGGCGCTTATTTGATCGGAAAAATTCGATAAAATTCATGGTTGTTAAGGACTAAAAGATGAACCTATATGAAATTTTTCAAATTTTTTCATTGAAACTGCGCCAGTACAAAAATAATTAAGAAAAAAGAGAGCATAGCCTATAATATCGACTGTAGAGCCCCTAGAGGGCTGAAATTTTTTTGTAGGCATCTTTTTACATCCTCTATCGAATATGATACCTGCCTTAACGATTCGTTCTTAGGCAATTTTGACCATCTTATCCCGCTATAGCTTTTTCGAGGCATAATAAGTACTATTGTTTTCTCATTATAATTCAAATTTTCAAGAATACCTGAAAACTGTACAATAGGATGAAATATAGTAATTGAGGTCGATACTTAATAGGAATTTGAAGCAAATGATTAGTAATATGTTAAATAGTTTTTCATCAGAACTATGACTTGCTGTTGATGTCATTATCATCTGCTTGCAAAGTAATTGTCGATAAAGTCATCCAGCATAGGTTCTTGCTCCATAAAAGGTTGTTCAATTTTCTGCATAATGATTCCCACTGATCTGGAGAAACAGAAGAGAAAAACTCACCACACAGTTTTTCCACATATTTCATTCAGAAATCAACATTCCTGTCAGCTACATAAACTTTCATGGCTGCCCCAACTTTTTCAATCGGGTTTAAGTCAGCATGATATGTGGGAAGTCTAAGTGGACCTGATCATTCAGGAGTTTGTCAATAGCATGCGTTTCATATCTGGATTTGTGCAATTTAATTAGATTATAAAGTTCTACTCTGAGCATCCCATCTGCGAGGGCAATATTTCGACGTTGCAGATACTCTTTCATCATTCATTTATTCGATGCCATGTTCGGGTGTTTTTCTGTTTGAACATTGTTATATGGGGCGTAATCGATCACTTACACACATTTTGGTGGTACTTTTGGAATAAGTGTTTCTCGTAGTTTGCGAAATTCATATCATTTTGATAATCACCGATTTTCAATTGCACTCAAAGGCCAGATATGCGTCTCGTACGAATCCACATTCACTACCGGCATTCAAAATTATCATTCTTGGTCCTTTTGAAACAGGCTGATGTAGATCGTCGTTTGTCTCGTCACTGCAGGCCTTCTTGATTATATGGGAGGAATGAATATATGTTTCGTCCATGTGAATTATTGGTCTCTTTTCTTGTCGGTAACGTTTGATGCTTCTCAAATAATTCGAACTCAGTTTATGTATTTCAGTTTTTCTATAAGTAGGTTTCTATTCGTTTTCGACTTGATCCAACGGAACCCCATTCCCCTCAAAACTTTTGATCCCGCATATCATATTTTCTTCCCTTATTATCAGGAGTTGAAAAACTGTCATTTTCGCCATCTTCAATCTTCTACATTTTGCTCGAAATTATTTGCACAGTTCGCAAACCTACTCCTGTTGCGACAGCTATACGTTCTCGAACCTTTTTTCCAAGAAATGACAGGTCCATTTTGCATCCTTTCTCGTTTCATGAAATGAATGACATTTGCAATTATTTCCCTGGATTACCGAGTCAATTTTTTCCTTTCAAATTGGTAACGAACTCCATCCTCAGCAAATCTTAGAAGTATTGAAATGAAATTTGCAAGATTCGGTCCACGCGTAGATCCTTGAATTTTGGTGAGGGTCGAATTCCTATCTTTTTTCCTCTTCATCTCGATTGTTTTACATCTCCTTGTTTTGTCCTGGGGTTCTACTGGTTGGTTATCCTCCTTCTTTTATGTTCTGGAGCATCTATGCTGGCCTGTTGTTTTCTCTTCCATTGTACTAGGGATGTCCTCTTTCCTGTTGCCCTCGGTTGTAGTTCCATTACTTGGTTGATCTCCTTGTTTTTGTGGTTTTCCATCTGGTCGGTTGTCTTCATCGTTAGTTGTGTGATGATTTCTTCCAGTGTGTTGATTTCCATTTCCATCTTGTAGTTCCATGTTATGTTCTTCATGAGTGCGACGTCCAATTTGTCCATGGTTCCTGTGGCTGCGTGCAGGTGTGTTGGTTCCCTTGGCCCCTTTTGCGATGATGTTGTTATTTTCTGTGATTGTCTTCAGTATCCTTCCGCTTTTGTTCGTTTTTCTGCTGTTCCAGTCCGAATCCTTGGCAATCAAGTCCCCAGCTGCGATGGTTGGCGTGTTGCTGTTGAATATGGCTTTGATGTCTTCTTCCTTCATGGCGTTGTTAGGTGGTTTGTAGACTGCGTAGATGTTCAGCTCTCCCCTCGTTGTCTGTAGATTTATTCCTGTCTCTTCTATGTTCTTCGAATTGGTGCGTGTTAGCTCGCCGTGCCTTGTCCCTGTCTTCACTAGGACCGCTGTTCCTCCTTGTCTTCCCTCTAGCCGGTCGGTCCTGTATATCGTATAGTTCCTGATATTGAAATCCTCGTTGGTTTGAGATGGGTTTCGCTGACGAGCATCACGTCGATTTTCTTCTCCTCTAGGTAGGTCGTCAGTTCATGTCGTTTGTTGGCGATTGAGTTTGCGTTCCAGAATGCTATTGTAAGTTGTCTCTCCATAAATCTATTTCCTGTTGAATAGCTGAATGAGCTTGCTCTGTCCTTCTAAAAATTTCATCTTTTGTTCTGTCGTTGCATTTGTCGCATTGAATTGGATGACCATTCGTCCTAGAATCATCGCTAGTTCGTCTTCGTTAGTCATATGGGGTGCTCTTGTATCAGTCGTTTTATTTTCCTCCTTTGGTTTCGGGTCATCTTTGTGTTCGGTCCTTTTCGCTTGGTCGGCAGCCTTCTTCTCCTCCGCCCTTTTTATCCAGAAGTTCATAGGTTGTGCTGGCGCTGGTGCGAGTTTTTCCGTCGGTCGATTCTTCGGGTTGTTCGGGTTCTTTGGGCAGTTGACGTTGCTTGATAGATGCTGTCCTCCACAGTTGGCGCATTTCGATGCTGATGTCTTTGGCTTTTTACATTCCGCTGTCATGTGATCGTCTCCGCATTTAAGGCATTTGAATGAAGCGTGGCAGTTCCTCTGGGCGTATCCAAATAGCTGGCATCGGTGGCATTGTATGACTTCTGATTTCAATCTTAGGCTCTCCACTTGTATTGACATTCCGCTGCAGAACTTCAGGTTGTTGAAGATACTCTTGTAGCTCTTCTCTATTTCGATAAGTACTAGTGGGGCTGGGTGGCCGTTCCTTCCTTTCATCCTCGTCACTTTAGTAGTCGGGTATCCTTGTTGTTCCAGGTTCTCGGCGATCTCCTCTTCAGTCTGCTCCGTCATGACTCCTCGAAGCACCACCTTCAACTTATTCTCCGATCTCAATTCGTATGTGTAGAACTCGACGTTGTCCTTCTTCAGAAGATGGAATCGTTTTCTGTAGTCGTCCTCGGTCGTTGTTTCCACTTGTATACCCTGTGAAATTAATTTTGCTCGATTATACCTTATACTTGCCTGCTTCATCCAGTTGCTTATATTCGTCCACTTCATCTTTTCCCTGATTATCAGGGGCGATATCTTCTCTCGTCTCGTCTGTAGTCCTGTTGTTACCTTGGCGGGGATCTTCGTCGTCGTTTTCATTATCCTGGTCCCTTCAACTTGCTCGTCTTCCTCTTCCATCGGGCGGTGATTCAAACCAGTTCGCTTGGCTCTTCTTAAAGCTTCAAAGGTTCATTGACAACTGAGCACTTGGCCACGTGACCAACAAAGTTAACGCGCAAGAAGGGGAGGGCTATTTCATCCGCACATATGTTCTTGTCGACCCGTATCTCGTCCCGGTTACGGCCCAGTTCGTGAAAGACAAAATGTCAAAAACCAGCTATTCTGAAACATTTTATTGAAGATTCAGCATTATCCGTGTGAAAGGGGTCTGTACCAGTGTCTTGACTTTTATTTCGAAGAAAAACCGAGAACATCAACTGGAAAGAAATCGAGAAAAGTAGAACTAATACAAAAAAAGAGGGGACTATAACGAATGATCAGAAATGCCTTTCCTTCGTTCTAAATATTTTTCAGCTCTCAACCTCAATTGTCCAACTGCTTACGTATAATATCGGGTTGATTTCTTATTTGTTTACTGGCCTCATCGATTCTATGAATCAATGAGTGAGGAGAGCCATTATTCATTCTATGATTGTTGTTATTCCATATGTCATTAAATTGCTCTGTGATATAACAAATTGGATGCAATTAGTTGGAATTCAGTCTCGCAAAGATGCCTGTTTTTACATATGCTGAGTATGTTGATATGTTAATAGTTTATGGTTTTACTAACTGTTTTTCTTGAGAAGCAGTAAGGGAATATCGTATCTAGATTGTAGAATCATCGAGCTTTGGCGAATATCTTCCAACGCTTGCGTGAAGATGTTCCTTCGATATCGATAAGAGAAAGGATTGCTTGGGAAAATGCAAGAGAAAATGATGTAGTTCGTAGGGTAGGACACAACCCGAAAATTAGTGTTTGGCGAATGGCCTTGACAGTTGGTGTCTGTCATTGCCAAGTTGGGAGAGTATTAAGAAAACATTGTCTGCATCCATATCATCCTCAGCCAGTTAAAACTTTAGAGGAAAGAGACGAAGTTGCCAGGCTGATTTTCTGTAGATACTAGGCTATCGCCCTAGCAATTACAGAATTCTATTTATAGATGAAGAGCAGTTCACGTGGGAGGGAATAGTAATATCCGGAACTCACATGTTTTGTCCAGAGACTAACCAAGGTTAACTAGAAGGCGAAACTCCCAAGGAAGATTTTTGGTTATTGTGTGGTGTGAGATACACAATTTTGAATTGGAAACAATCAGTCCATAAAATCATTGAGGCCTGCGTTGGCAGTACGACAAGTGCAATTAGGAACCGCCAAATATGTAAAACAAGTGGAAGATATATTGAATGTAGTTCGTTTTTTATTCTTGAAATTTTTCTATTGGTTCTACTTTTCTTGATTTCTTTTCTGTTGGTGATACCCACTGGGTATCTCTTATCTACCATTAGAATCTAAGCACTCATTCCTGAAACACCCTGTATAGTTGATTTTACTGACCATTACATATGCGACAGTCTCAGTATATTCAAACATGAATATGAAGCATATCAAGTTCAATTCTTAATTTATAATTATAATCTAATAGATTATTATTAACTGGATTCTATAAATTAGTATACCGGGTGTAAATGGAAACAGGCTCGATCCTATAACTTTTTTCCTGTCCAATATTTTTCAATGAAATTTTCTGAACTTAATTGAAAATTGATTTCAACTTGAATGGCAATGATAGTTTATCTGAAACGTTTCCGGTTTCGAAGGAAATCAGCCAAAGTTTCGATTTTCAAATGGCTCACCCTGTATATTTTTTGAGAAATCGAATCAAACTCTCTTTGTCTATACATTCAGCATATTTTAAGACGAATTTGCCGTATTTCAAATTTTTTTTTGATAAATTTGTTTTCAAGTCGAGGTGCCTATGACGACAAAAAAACTGCGTGATTTATCGACCGAAATCGAGTACATTTGGATTCATCACTGAAACTGTAGAATTCCTTCTGTTGTTGTCTTCGTAACATTCCAAACATTGTTTCTTGAAAAAAAATCTTATTTCCGCAAGGTATAATAGAGGCTCATTAGCACTATAATACGCAGAATATTTTTACGAATATTTTGATACCAAATAGATAATTTTTCGTTGAAAATTTCCATTCGTAATCCTGGACATAGTATAATACTCGTTTTTCAACTCATTATCTGAAGTGCTTCGGAAATGCATTGAAATCCAACCACAGATAGATCACAGATCATAGAATTTTTTGTATTCAATTTTAAATGTCATAAGATAAGATTATGTTGCATCTGAATCGGTTAGTTGGTATAAATTGTTCAGAGTTTTTGAATTTTCACGGCACAAAAACAGACGAAATGCTGTACATATTCTCATAAAATTTACCGTTATACTAATATATAATGATTCCAGGATATGGTTTGATTATAATCATTGCCTTTATTAATTACCAGGTGGTGGATTTCTATTTTCTCATGAAATCAGTTTGATTGCATGAACAGATATATAGGCAACTGCCCGCCAGTTTCGTCCTTATTAAGAGCTCATCAGTGTCGCATATCGCTTCTCAGCATCCTAACAAGCTATATCGGGGTACCCTTTCGATTACAGAAAGAATGCACCTCGTAGATACGTACGAGAGTCGTCCTCTATGAACCAAGACGATGATCCCGCTACCAGACTTCGAGAAAGATACGAACAATAATAAACATACGTGAGAACGTTAAAAATTCCAACACTTAGAAAAATCTTTCGTACATATGACTCTCGTACTTATGTACGAGGTGCGTCCTTTCTGGAAGCGATAAGGTACCCCAATGTAACTTGTTAGGATGCTGAGAAGCGATATGCGACACTGATGAACTCCTAATAAGGACGAAACTGGCGGGCAGTTGCATATATATCTGTTCATGCAATCAAACTGATTTCATGAAAAAATAGAAATCCACCACCTGGTAATTAATAAAGGCAATAATTATAATCGAACCATATCCTGGAATCATTATATATTAGTATAACGGTAAATTTTATGAGAATATATCAATCTACCAGAATATATACATACTATAGCATCCTCAGACAATAACATCAATGTAATAACGAGTATTGTCAGAGGCTATGACTCTTCCTCATTATTTTTTTCGGAAAGAAACCTACGAAGAATATTACAAGATTTGATGACTGTTATCTTCTGTAACTGTTCAAACGAATTCGCCTTCCGACCTAAAATCTCAATATTTTTGTGAAGGTCCCTAGGAATAACATAACCTGTTATAGAAAGAATAATCGGTAGAATAAATATTTTTCATTTCCAAATTTTTTAATCCCGTCGCCAAGCATCATATATTTAGAAATTTTTTCATTGTATTCATTTTGTATATTATGTGTATCGGGTATAGCAATATCAATTATATATGTCATTTGATTCTGTTTATCAGTAAGAATGATATCTGGCATATTGTGTTTTACAGTTCTGTTGCATAGAATTGTTTCATCAAAATAAAGTTTATATTTCTCGTTTTACAACTAATATCAGGTTTATAGTGGTAACATTTTTTTGTTTTAGGAATGAGGTCATGTTTAGTGCCTAGATTAAAATGAATAATATTAGCGACGGCATTATGACTTTCTAAATAATCTGAGCAAGATGATAATGTATGAAAAACTGTTTCTGAAGTACAAAAACATCTACGGCAAGAATCATCTATATTTTGCTTGATGATGTGTTTTCTATAATTCCTCGTGAGAACAACCTGATCCTGAATCGCAATCGCCAAGCCTTCTATTTCAGCGAACAATTCTCCCGATACTAACAATCTATTTGATGCGATTTCATCAATATAATCATTCTTCAATTCTTTAGGGTGCTTTCCGTGTAATTCCTTCTGTATCCAACTTTCTCTTTCAGAATTATTATCGAATATATCAAAATTTACCTTTTGCATTGTCAAGTTCAGAGGCGTAAGATTAATCTGAAGCAACAACAATATCATGTGATTTAGACGTTCTCTGTTTATCATGAAAATGGGAACGTAGATGAGTAATCTGTTTACTATGAAGATTGTTCAAATCAGTTAATCCACGACCTCCAAGATGTCTAGGTAGTGTAACTCTTTGAATAGCTGACTTTGGGTGGTGCTTATGATATTTACAAAGCATTACCTTGTTTGGCAATGTAATACATTTAGATCAGTTTTATACCATTCAATAATTCCAAAGGAAGATGTAAGAATAGGAACAGCATACGATAGTTCTGAAAAGGTTTTTACTACTTAAATGACTCTTGATGATAACTCTAAGTCTGTTGTAATATGAATTTCTAATATTTTCTTTAGTGCTGCTATTGTTAATTGTCTTCCCTTGAACAAATACAAGATATTTAAATGTATCTCCTTGATGCATTGGCTCGATTTCGATATTGAAAATCTTTATATTATCAGAGGTGATCTTTCCCTTTTGGAAGCCCAAATTTCATATGAATATCATTGGAATAGTTGAAAGTAATCTCAAGTAGACTTTTCAAATGAGATCTAGTTCTGGCATATAATTTAATCTAAATAAATTAAGTGACTTAATTTGAATTCAGTTGATAGACTCTTTATTTTGAAGCCGAAACTAGTAGCATTTAATTAATTTATATATATATATATATATATATATATATATATATATATATATATATATATATATATATATATATATATATATATATATATATCAATTAACTAATCGTGTCAAGCTTATAAGAAGAAGAAAGTGTTATTCTTTATTCAGTATCCAATTTTCCAACTAACTGGTTAAAATTAGCCAAATAACATACAATTTCATGTGCCATTAATCTTAATCGATTTCATTATATATTACAACATGTCCTGCATTAAGGACTCCACCTCCTGAACCGCTACCTACTATTGTCATTCAGTCACTTTTCTGTAAAGTGGACAACGTATTCCATAAAATTGAGTGTAACCTGCACCATTAGCACTGAAAGCAAGAATTACATAAATATCAATTATATATCAAATTGTGAATCACAGTTAAATGTTCTTCATTAACTAATAGCCAATAATAAATAGTTCAAACATCATGATTTATAGAAACACGATGAAATATACCAGTTCTCACTTCACTAAACGAAGTATAATTTTAATCTACATGCTTGTCCTGCCAAATAGTTCAAATTATTTGTCGTTTTAGCGCTGCTATCTCAAATTTAAATGTCAATTTTGACAGAGGTCGCAAAATAATTTTGTATGCATATTTAATGTTTATATCTTTCTTGAAATGGGTGGCAATTTTAAGGAATTTATTTCATGTTTCAATTGAAGATGGTTTTCAGTATCTGTATGGAAGACAAGGAGTTTGCACAGTTCTAGTCGTCTACAAAGTTGGCATGGTGACGGATCATTTCTTTCATAGAATTCCTTTCAACACGAAAGGAAGTTTTCAAGGTAAGTAAACCATCGTATACTTCTGTCTATGTTGATTTTGAAGTAGAGAATAACAGGTCTTCCTCTATATTATACTTTCAATGCAAGGATTATTAGTTTAAAATGTAGGGGACATTACAGAGAGAAAAGGGAAAGAAAGAGAAATATATAGTATTGCGCATGACGTTTATCTAGTAATAGGGGAGATTATGATTCTACGATAGTCTTTGATTTATTCTATGAATGTTTTGGAAATGAGTGTATACTCTGGGTCAAAAAAGTGAGGGAATATTTTAATTCAAACTACGAGAGCGAACGGATTTTTGGCAGTGCTTTCATTTCAGTTTAGTAGCACTGTCTTTGGTATCTGTGCCAAGGTTCACATCAGAATATGCTGCTAGGAGTGAATCATTCGATTTTCGAGTCTGTGCCTAGAATTTGCATTAAATTTTGTTTGCGGAATGAATTTTCCCCTTCTGATCCATCGAAGATGGTGTAAAAAGCGTTTGGTGATAAGGCTATGTCGAACAAAGATATTCACAAAGAGTTACAAAAAGGTCGAAAAAGTGTAGAAGACGAAGAGCTTTCTAGTCGAATATCAATATCGACTGATGAAGCTCAAGTCCAAAAATTCAAAGATTTGGTGCTTCTTGTGTTTTTGAGTTCCTTCCGCCGGGTCAAAGCGTCAAGAACGAATACTGATTGAGCGTTATGCGTCGTTTGCGTGAAGCTATTCGCCTACAAAGTCGAATTGCGGCGAGACAATTCTTGGCTTCTGCACCACAATACTGCACCGTATCTCACTTCATTGATTCCTCGTGACTATTTCGCCAAAAACTCGACCCATAATGGTCCGCAACCCCCATATTCACCTGATTTGGCATCGTGTGACTGGTTACTCAGCAAACTGGAAGGATCTCTTTGGGGGTACTGTTTTGAGTCAAAAGAGATACAAGATGCATCGAAGAGAGAGCCATCCCGGAAATTTATTTCAACAACTGTTTTGAAGATTGGAAAATTCGTTGGCATTCTGCATTCTGCCTGGAGAGGATTACTTATAAGGCGATAAAATTGATTTGAAAGAGAAATAAAGAGTTTTTAAAATAAATGCAGAGTCATCTTACTTTTTGGAGACAGATAATATAAAAAGAAGAAACAAATACAAGTGAACGATGATTTCTACTTAAATATGTTATTAAATGCTCGACGCGTTTCGACACACAGTATCTTTGAGGAGGAAGGAAAAACTTCGGATGGATATATAACACCAAGACACGAAATTTAATAGCTCAACATATATAGGCAATATTAGCAATAATGTGAAATCCCTTCTTGAAAATTCAAATTTGAATATAAATATTCATAACATCAACAAATTTAGGTTCATTTATCAGAAACCATAAGTCTCAAATTAATAAATAAAATAAATCAGGTGTTTATAGATTGGATTGCGCAGATTGCAATTGTTTTTATATCGGTAGAACAGGATGAAATTTTAATGTTAGAATCTCAGAATATAAACGCAGTTCAATCAATGGAAAAACTGATTCAAATTGTTCAAATCATCTTAGGGAACATTGTCATTCTCTCAATTCAGAATTTAGGATCCTGCATTCTGAGAATTGAGGAATAAAACTCAACTTTCTGGAGGTACTTGAAATTAACAGATTTAGGTAGTCACCGGAAATTCTTAATGATCAGTTAGACATAAATAACTCACCCTTATTCAACTTGTTTCCTAAACACTAGTTCAAACACAGATAGCTCTGAGTGGATTGCCTCTATAGCATATATAAGTATATGTTGTAAGATATATTGTAGTTTTCATTCGCTATTGACAAAGATACCGAGTATAGAAACGCGTCGAGTATTCAATTGAATTTTTAAAAAGAAGAAGTTCCTAGAGTATGAAATTAGTGGTCCATCACCTCTGGTTCTTTTTGAGTGCAAGTTAGAATGATGATGAATGATCATGACAACAGCAGATTCCAATGGTCTACTTGAGAGAGCTTCAGTCAGAAAGAAAGAGAACTCTGTTGAATACTTTTCTTCGTGAGCTGGGACGGAAGACCAAGCGCTCACGTCTGTATTCTAATTGTTAGCAGCAATAAACGTGAGTTTGATGAACTGGATTGCTTAGCAGATTAATCTTAATTTAAAATCAATAATAAATATTAGCGTTATCAAGTCAAAACAACAACTAGCTCGGTGGCGTAGAGGATATGATGCTCGTCTCCTGCGCAGAGTTATCTGGGTGCAATCCCAACAAAGTCAGATTCTGGGAATCACTAGGGTGTCCATCTTTCGGAGGAAATGTAAAGCCGTCGGTCCTGTCTATGTTGGACATTAAAGATCCCTTCCCTCGACACGAGAGGGGTTCAGCAGAATTCCCGGGTTAGTCAGGTGACAAAATGCCCCGGCGTGTCATTAGTCGAAAGGCAGAAATAATACACGTTAAAGGAAAAACAAACAAGCAAGTCGAAACAAGGTTATTACAACCTACAGAACAAACCCTAATGAGAAATAAAATCTTAGTGCCCCGGCATAGGAAACAATAATGCCAACTCTGCATAGAAACTAACCGCTACGCGTGCCATTATAGAAACCTAAGCCGAATTGCGCCTTATTTGTATTCTAGATTTCCCACGATCGAATTTAACTTGACAGAAATGGCCTATTTGAACTACTCTAATCGATGCAGATTATTTTTGCCCCAATTATACTATTCAAAAATTGAGTAAATAATATACATAATTATATATAAATAAATATACTTTTATTTTGAAAGGAAAATTCTCTTGAAAATAATCAGTATTTTTTCACAAAAACACTTTTATTTTGAAATAAAAAATCTCTTAAACCATATATACAGAAAATAAAGCAAAACATTTCCAAGTATATAAATTCTTTACACATGTGAATGAAAATATAAATCACATAACACAGAAAATAAGAACATTCTAACATTCAAAATAAGAAAGGAATTTTGGAATGTTGTTGTCAGCCACTAATATTGGTTCTCCATTGTTACCATTAGTCCCCCGTTGGGGGTAAACTGCTTTCACTGCCAAATTCATGGCATTTACTCTATACTGCTTCTGTAAATAGAAAAAACGCAGTACTAATTGTCTCAATTAGTTTTCATTTAAATGAATATGAGACCACTCAAATTTGTTGAACATGGTAAAAAAAGGCAGTTTTATTACTAATCTTGGAATAATATCAATGTATATATCAAAAAATAAATAAAAAAAATCAATTATTTGGTCAGAGATCAATTTCTTTCCCCTTGAGTGTGAAAGGTGCATGGAGGAAAATATCACAGACTAGAAAACTAGTTTGTAAATTATAAAAGGGTGTAGAAGCCCAGACAAAATAACGTGTGTAGTCCACCGATTGTTTAAGATCGATGGTAAATAAATAACACGCACATAGTAGAGTGTAGATAATCCGCTCTTTATAGTCACACTGAACAACCATAAATGAACCATCAAAGATTGATGCCCAACTTATTGCCTTTTGGAATTGTTTTCAGTCCCAGAAGTCACAGTTTCCTACGTTTTATCCTTAATGAATTTGAAAATTCGAAGACGAGTACCTCGTTCAAAAATTTCATCTTTCACCAAACGTAACAGGAAAATGAGACTTGTAAATAAATTTGAATCTCAGAGCAAGATTTTCCGAATGCCCCTGACTATTCAGGAAAATGTAAAGTTTATTGTGAATGTCTTCTAAGAATTGAGAAACTTTTACTGAACGATAAGTTAACTTAAATTATTATCACAAAATTTCTTGAATGTAATAAGAGTGTATTGTTGTTGGGGCACTTCGCAAAAAAGTTCTCAATTACATATTTGACATTCAGGGACTATAATTTTTCACAAAAGGTATCCTGCCACATAATAGGTAGCGTAATTGTCAGTTATAGGAGTTGGTAGTTTTCCAAGGATCTCATTATATTCTTCATGAACACAAGGTTCTGAATCATCAGAATGAGTGATTGTTCTGTGAGTTAGTTTTCCAAAAAAAACAAATCATTCAAATTTCTCACAATCATCTTTTTTACAATTTCAATTAATTATGGGCGATGCTAAGCCATTTATGACAGAAGTTTTTAAAGCAGCCATAATTTGGTGTCAAGTAGGGTTTGTGTTCCTTACACTATGCTCTCTAATAATACAAAATAAATTTTCTAAAGGATCCTGGTGAAAGGACCATAATGAAAAATACTTGAACCCCTCGTATCTCGAAAAAAGGCTTCCTCGCCTACTTTGATTTTCTCGCCATTCACAGGGGTCCTCTTCTATGGTATTAAATCAGAATTAAAAAGAAAACCAATAAGAATAGGATATAACCAATTTAGGTACTGTAGAATCATTCAAGGCTCAAGCTGCACAAAGTATCAAAGAAAATGATTTTGGGAGCGCAAACCGCAAAAATAAAAGGACTTAGCGGGAAACTGAAAACAATGACATTGACAGAAATTTGACAATTCATTTATCGACGATTGAAGTTTGATTGACAGAGTTTCACACTTGAAGTTGTTAAAATAGTGCCATCTATATGTATTATGGGGGACTAGATAGATTAGTGAGGGGTCGTGAGGGGGTGTTGAATGTTTCGTTCGGTAACTCGGCCTTCTTAATGGATCTTTTCACTAGTTCAACAATTCGCCGTGCCGTGGTGTGGATGGATGAGACCACGCATAATCACAAGTGCTACCTGGCAAATCGTGTAAGCCAGTTCAGTAAATGATACGTTCAGTATCATTTCGAATATGTTAGGGAATGTTGGACCTAGTTTAAAGTTTATTCTACATATTTTAAGAAACTGAAGTTGCTGTCTATTTTCGTAAGTCTGTCATTCCCAAATTATTGGTACTCGTTTTCTTGCAGATGTTTCTATGAAGAGATGCCCGTGCTATACTTCAGATTTGGATCCCTTCAGGAATTGTTCACCAGTAGATTGTCCAATCAAATATTCTGGTCATAAGAGTTATTTTAACACTCTAACTAAATACTGTGAAACAGTTCCATATTGCAAGTCAACACCAAATTGTCCAGTAGCTGAGGAGGTATGACATAAACAAGTAATTCTATAAATCATCGCTTATCTCTTCTCACTGAGTAATTTTGAGAATTTAAATGAAAATCTAAATTGTTTTTTATGTCCTAAATTATACTGGTAAAAAGAAATTTTATTTCTTTCTCTCGAAAAAGGTTTTGTATATTTCCTGTAATGGAAATGTATTGTTTGTCAGACACGACGTCAGATTATCCTTTATAAAAATCCCTATCGAAAGATTTAGATGTACGGTAATCCAATAAATAAATGGGATTTCTTTCAGATGTATGACATAGTGCACAATAGATGCGTTAATATCCGGTGCTCCGTAACGACTTCCGATTTGTCTGTGATTGAAGCGAAGAAAATACCTGTCTGTCCTGTGCCATATATTTTTGTAAGCTATTTACTCGAGACTTGTATTCTCTTCCCTATATTCCCTATATCTTTCAGGGAAATATGATCTGTCATCATGGATGTATCGACAAGAAAACAGGAGAATGCATTTGCAATGATAAATGGTTATCTACAGTTAGTAATGAGCCAGAATTTGTACCGAGCCTTCTTTCGTCTCATATGTGCAACATAAGAACAGGAAGTTGGACAGAACTGAATAAGGACAAATTACTTCTGACTATTCTTGTGATGGTGGTGAGATTTTTTCTTCAAAGTTCAAGATGAATCAAGAAATAATTTCAATTAGTATTCAAGGACATAGATTACCATAGATTCCAATCTTACACTAAATTAAACTTCATCGCAAAGGCGATGAAATCCATGGTCTGCCTTTATCCTTCAGCAAGAGCTTGTAGAAAGCTTACAGTCACTATTTCAGCTCTGGTATTCTAGAAAGAAGTTAAATTCATATGACAAAATGAGTCTATTTTTCAAACCTTTTTTCCGGACTCGACTTCAGTTCTCGTCGGAATTCTATTTTATGTCTTCATCAATTCAAAACGGTCACCTTGAAGTGGTAATTTGAGTTTTGGAAAAAGAAAACAGTCGGCTGGAGCCATTTCAGGGTGATACGGTGGTTGTTCGATGAAATTTGTTGAGTTTTTGGTTAGAAATTCATTCACAACGATAGCATTTGGAAGTCTTTTACTTGGTAGAATTCTATTATCAATAATAAAATCAAGTAATGTGTTTTAAGGAGTTTTACTTGATTATTGTGATTCGTAACGCGTTTCATTACACCGTAGCTTCGTAACTCGAGTTTACTGAGAGAGAAAATGAGGTTTCACCAATGTTTGCCCAAAATCCTTCAAAGTGTTCTTCTAAAATGTATGCCGCATACCTCGAAGAATTGAGGTTCCATCGTTCACGATGACCAGATTCGTGCGAGCAATGACATTCTCCCTACACTATTATTGAACCTCCACCGAAAAGTTGCACTGGGGATATCTCTCTTACGATGTCTGAGATCGTCTATCGCAATGAAAAAGACAAAGTCAAAACAAGTAATATGTTTTTAGGAATTTTACACAATAATTTCTTAGCTTAGCTTCTTCAGACGAATTAATGTACAGAAATTTTGACAATTATATATAAATAAGAATGAGAATATAAATACAAATGTTCTTAAGTAATGAAAAGGTTATTGGGCTTTAATCGACTTGTTCATTGATGAGTCTACCTGAGTGTTTGTGTTTGTTGATTCCTGAAATTTTCCAAAGATCTACCTTCCTATATTTATTATCTGTATGCAAAATTTCAAAAAATCTTCGAAATCGTCACCTCATTATAAAATAATGAAACCATTCGTGAAAAAAGTACCAAGAACGATTCAGTATTCACTAAAGCAGGTAAAAGTAACACCGTCATCGCGATTAGTAAAACCGATTATATTTTAGAAACAGAAGAATTCTCAATAGCCGGAAACTTTAAAACATCAACTAAGGATCCTATCGCTAAATTTCAGAAAGAGGTTAGAAACGTAAGTTCGACAGCAGAACCAGTATTTACAGACTAAGGAAAAATAATTCATTAACTGCAATTCACAATCCCCCGAATTATATTCGTGTTTAAAACTTCATAAACCCAATTACCCTATTAGACCTGTTGTTTCTTATGTAATAGCACCATTTTTCAAACTTTCAAAATTTCTTAACGACTTATGGTTGATTCCGAAAACATGTTTTCCATTTTCATTCGAACTTGTTACGTCTAAGAAATTCGTTGAAGTATTGCTTTCTTTTTCGGTTGTGAATTCAAGTTGAATGTAATGAATTTATATAGTTTTCGAAAATTTTTAACTGTCAATCTGTTCCTGTGAAGCAAATAAAGATATCGTCTACATAGCGATACCAGTATAAACAATTTCACTCTCTAGAAGAGAGTGAGATTGGTAACCAGAATTTTTCCAGGAGTTTGATCTTTTGTAATGTCGCAATTATAAATATCATTTGGAGCAAACTTATGTTTTTCCATCAGCTGACCAAGTAGCTCAAAGAACAGGCTTATTTCGATATTATTGAAAGCTTTTATTCTGTTCATGCTGAAGACCTCCGGTTCTTTAATAGAAATGTTATGCCTAGTCATAAATGCATGCAACCAATCCCCTCCAGTCATTTTTGAAGACTGATTAAAATTATGCTTCAAATTCAATTTTTCAGCATAGTCGGAAGCTCTTTTTCTTGTTTGATTAGCAGTGCAACTATAGAAAATATTTCCCATTTTCTTTACGAAGTTTGCTAGTTCGGCTTCGCTCTCATAACTGAAGACAGTGAATCGTCCTGAACGTAGTGCTAAGCTAGAATCTTTTCTATTTTCTTTTGAGGGCTTGAAAATGGGATCCCCATAACGTGTGCAGCAAAAAGCATTATATCTTTTTCCAGGACGCCTTTCCTGACTCGTAATTTCGGCAAATAGAAAGAAATAAAAATGACGCAATTCAATTCAAAATGCACTGTTGCGGGTAACATTTCCCACAATAACACTGATTAGAAAAATGATAAAGAAGAAACTTACCTTTTAATTTGCGTTGACGTAAAATTAGATGATCGGAGCAAAGAAACAAAATACCGGCATATCTCGATGGTGTGCGACTGGCGCTACTCGTTTAGGGAGGCACAGGGGGACCAAAGCGAGTGCGGGGATATCTTTCACGCTTCGCTAGAAAGTACTGTTTCGTGGATGTGAGGGTGACTCCCAAATTCTATCTAACTCCCATTACCCTCCTTTATCTAACGTAGGATTCCCGCAAATGTTTTAAGCTTGAAATGAAAAAAAGGAGCATAGTTCTCAATTAATTTTTCTTTATTGTGTGATAGAATCTCGGTATATATGGTTTTTTTATCTGATTTTGACATAAATGAGATAAAATTCTCCTGCTTCACTCAATACTTGTCTTGGGAGTTCGGTGCTCGCCCCTTCCTTATATATTGATGCTTTGTATTTAATACTGATTCCTGCAACTATTTAATAGACATCCTCGTTGTTAATTAATCAACTTTGTATGTGCATTTCTCCATTCGATAATGCAACGAGTTTTCGTAATTAGTCGCGTTTCGTTTGCATTCTCTGAAGAAAGCTGTCTCTATCCAAGATCTTGTGATTGCTTTATCACATTGTCATGAATTTTCTACTACAGGGGTGTTCAAACTTAAACTGCTGGCGATCTACCTCAATATTTTTAGACTATTTACGATCGACTCTGAGAGGCTGTAAGTATGTGTGATGCAGGGTTGTCGTACATACACGATACACCCTACCGACCTACCTACTTATGTAGGGTGTACCGTAGCATTTATAGATATTAGCTTTCCGCACAATATACATTATTTTAGTCAAGGTTTGGGTTAGGTTCAGTTAGGTTCTTCTCCATAATATCAATGAAAAAGTCATAGTTTTTCAAAATTGCGAGTTATCAGTTGTTACAAAACAAAACAGTTACATATGGTGTTAAACTTAACTAAGCTTTGGATGTTGAAGCGTGGCACTGCATGTCCTCAGCATAGTTTTCATAAGATTGTACGTAACCACTGAGTGCTAATCGCAAGAATGTTGACATATGATCATCAGTTAGCCGATTGCGATATTTTGACTTGATTATCTTCATTTCAGAATATGCAGAGTCGCACAAGTAAGTTGACCTAAACATTTCCGTCAGCGACTTGCCTTAGATTCGGATATTTATCTTCAGATATAAAACACCAGAAACTTATATCAGATGCTTCAGCTTTGGGATGTATATCTGATATAATCTGCACCAACTCATTTTCAACAGAACATGAGTTCATATTAAACTGACTTGCTATTTCAGTAGCTAATTCCTCAATGATTTCACATGAAAAAGGATAACTCATAAATGATGCTATATTTGCCAATTCACTGCAACCATAAAAACGCATTTCGAATTGTCCCAAAATAGTTGATAATCAGCCTGCTTTCAAAGACGGAAAATGTTTCAGATCCTTTCTTTCCAGTTGATAAGTTGTAATTTACTTTTGAATGCGTTTACAGCGCTAATCATCTCAATTATAGTTTTTCCTATACCTTGAAGCTCCAATTTAATGGTGTTTGATTGCATTGTGATGTCAGTCGAAAATGTCAAATCAGTCAGCCATTTTTCGTTTTTCAACATCTGATTCGTCAATGTTTTTGCATGAATAAGGATAACCCATAAATGATGCTATGTTTGCCAATTTACTGCAATCGTAAAAATGCAATTTGAATTATCCCAAAATATTTGATAATCAGCCTGCTTTCAAAGACGGAAAATGTTTCAGATCCTTTCTTTCCAGTTGATAAGTTGTAATTTACTTTTGAATGCGTTTACAGCGCTAATCATCTCAATTATAGTTTTTCCTATACCTTGAAGCTCCAATTTAATGGTGTTTGATTGCATTGTGATGTCAGTCGAAAATGTCAAATCAGTCAGCCATTTTTCGTTTTTCAACATCTGATTCGTCAATGTTTTTGCATGAATAAGGATAACCCATAAATGATGCTATGTTTGCCAATTTACTGCAATCATAAAAATGCAATTTGAATTATCCCAAAATATTTGATAATTCAGCCTCATATGTATCATAATTCATTAGAGGAATCCATGCTTCAAAAACGGAAAATGTTTCAGATCATTTCTTTCCAGTTGATCTTTCATAAGTTGCAATTTACTTTTGAATGCGTTTACTGTTCTAATCATCTCAATAATAGTTTTTCTTTTACCTTGAAGCTCCAAGTTAATAGTGTTCGAGCGCATTCTGATGACGGTCAAAAATGCCAAATCAGTCAGCCACTTTTCGTTTTTCAACATCTGAGTGTCATCAACTCGTTTAGAAAAGCTGTTATTTCGGACAATTATTCCTGAAACCTTTATAGGAATTTTCCGCGACTTAAACACCTTACGTCCGTGTGAAGAACCAAATCAGTGTGTTCAGCTGACTCCCTATCTTCCAACTGCAACTTAAAGAACCGCCTTTGCAAGCTACGTGAACTGATGGAATCCACAAATTTTGTTGCAATGCCCATAATTTCCTCCGTGTTTAAAACTTTTGAACACAAAACTTGTTGATGTATAATACAATGGAATGAAATACATGACGTTAGCTCGACACAATGCCACAAAACCGTTTTTGTTTCTAGTCATTGCTGGTGCTCCATCGGTTGTAATTCACATAAATTTATATATTGGTAGCTTGTAGTTTTTTACATAAATGAAGTCATATATATCTTCGACACGAGTCTTCCCCCCTACAGGGAAATATTGTCAAAAATTTTTCCCTAGCCAACATGTCATTGAATACCATCCGAATAAAAATACACAGCAGGTCAGTCTGTCATATCGGTGGATTCGTCGAACTGTGAAGAAAAGCATGTACATTTCATGATGTCATCTTTTAGTTTATCTGCCATGTCCTGACTCATGACTTCAATACGCCTTGTGACAGTCGGACGAGATAACTGAAGTTCTCTAATAGCAGGCATGATTTCGGTTTCATTTTTAAAATCTTCGAATAAAGTCTCACCCGTTTCAATAAGTGCTTCCTCCATAACCGATCCATCTTCGAATGGTTTCTTGTTTTTCGCCAATATAGATATTTCAAACGCGATCGTAGCAGTTTTTGATTGTTTGGCTGGTATTGTGAATATGGTTTGTTTTCTTTTTTCAAACAAGATATCAAATCACGTAGTTTACGTTTTCTTAATTCACTTTGTGGCGGAAAATCCTTTTCACAGTTTTTATGAACCCTTTTATGATGCCTCTTTAAGTTACCAAGCTTAGGTATTGCAACTGACGCACGACAAATAAGACAAATGCACTTATCTTTCACCATACAGAAATTCTTCCTCTCTATCGTTTATAAAATGATACGTTCTAGATTTCCTCGCTGCACTTATTTTGTACTATTTTATAATAAACTTTGTATTGACGTAGTACTGCCTTCAAGTTACAATTCAGAATGACTCCAATTCTTGCAGGCGCAACATTTATATTGGCGTGAACGAAAGTCTCGAATGTTCCTGTCAAACGCACCGCCCGAAATTTCTAAAAAACCTGCAAGAATAAAAGACGCGGCATTCCTCTGACAAGTACCGCGCGTTCCTTCGATAAAACCGCCTTATGCCGCTAGCAGAGTGTTTACGTAATAAATTTCTGAAGTTTAGTTACTTATTAAAACAAATTTTATTCCCGAGATCTACTCAAAAAGCACTTGCGATCGACCGTTTGAGCATCCCTGATCTACTATAACGTTATCCCTTTCTTCGGTCCGTTCATTGAATAAATGCAGTTTATTCTCCAGCATTGCTGCATCATTATTCATTGATTCACTTAAATATGAACCGTGAATATCTAGTATGTAACCTAGCTTTTACAGACATCGATGTTTGTGAACCGAGTATGTTTGCTCTTAACTCTCTGAAATTGCTGGATTCATGCATTTTGACGAACTACGAAATATAAAGTGTGGATATTTACAGAGTGAATTCAGAGATCGAAAATTGAGATATACCTGAACAAGAAAAGATATTAGCATATTATTGTACTTGCAGAACGGATGTGACGACTGTTCGGATGTTTACACATGTAACTGCGGTTTTAAGGTTGTTGGTATTTGTAAGGAGCCAAGAACATATAAAATATCCCCATACATTCCACTTGGATAAGATCTTGGATGCTGGACACAGACAGGGATAATAGACTATGGAAAGACAGGACTGATGTATTTTATTTATGACATTTCCATATAAAACAGATAACCTTATAAAACTTGAAATTGAATGGAAGAGTATCATCATCCATAATGAACAAAATTAACTTTGTACCCCAAGAGATTAGGAATATCATCGTTCATTCAGAAAAGGTGTAGATCAATAAATCACTAGGCGACAGGGTGGCCATTAGCGTGCGCAGACTGCTCGGCTTTTGGTTTATAATCGACTATTGAGTTGCATAAAATGTGCAGGCATCGGTATAAATATATAATACAGGGATAAAGTTACGTAGAATTTTAAGAACAAAAGTTCATACAAACATAGGTCCGCAAAAGCTTCGTTACGGAGCTACAAGGTGTTGAAATTTCCGGAAAAAACTGGTTTTTCCTTTAAAACTCCTGCAGTTGTTGAGATATTCAGCCAAATTTGGCATGCACGCTATTTTTTACAGCATCCATCGTTACACGTCCTAAATTTTAACTAGAATCTACAAGATGTTTTCTTTACCGGAGTCATGTCTTCTTTTGTCCCTTTCAAACTTTTTTTAGTGCGCCGCTGATCAGCATGCAATCAGTTTTCGTCATCTTCGTTCAATTTAAAAACTTTTTTGACACATGTATTTTTTTATTTTCTCCAACCGTTCTCGAGCAAAAAATTATTAAACTATTGTATGCATTCGCTCAATTGAAAGCACTTCTAATTGAAAAAATGACTAGTAGGGTTTGATTTTTCCATTCATGTATTTATTTTGACAACTGCTAAAGTTGAACCAGTGGAACCAGTGTCTGCTCGAATTGCTTATTAAATTAACGATTAGTTTTAAGACTTATGAAGTTATTGCTGTAAGAAAAAATGGCCAATTTTACGCCGAATTGGCTGATATCCATTACATGTACGGTCTGGCTGACGGAAGCACAACAGAAGCTAAGCGATTATATCAGGTGCGCTTTCCAAATCGAGTAACACCAGACTGGCGAATATTTCAAATATCCACAGAAGGTTGAGGGAAACTGGTACTTTTACTGCGAATGATCATTTAAAAGGTGCCAAACAAACTAAGAGAACTCCAGATATTGAGGAAGCAGTTTTGAATTGTATTGACTTGAATCCTCATGTGAGTACAAGAAAAATTGGAAATCAGTTGAGAATTTCACTAGTTTGGAGGATTCTCCACTACTATTTATTTCAACCGTTTCGTATTCAACGCTTCCAAACTCTACTTCCTAGAGATTTTCCTTCAAGACTGAATTTATGCCGATGGTTCTTAGATAAAATTAGAGATAATGCCCATTTTGATAGTGAAATAATGTTCACAGACGAAGCTAACTTTTCGAGAACTGCTTTCACAAATTTTTACAATAAGCATTATTGGGCTGAGGAAAACCCCCATTTGATTGAAGAATCTCATCATCAATAACAATTTTCACTGAATGTCTGGGTCGGAATAATTGGAAATTATTTGATTGGGTCATTTTTTTGCCTAACAGACTAAACGGTCTTGCTTATCGGCAATTTCATGAGGAGGTGTTACTTTTATTGCTCGAGGATGTGCCACTTTTGGTGAGAAACATAATGTGGTTCATGCATGACGAGGAATCAGCGCATTTTAGTGGAGAAGCTCGGGAATTCCCGAATAATACATTCAACAACCGATGGATAGGTCGGGGTGAGCCAGAACCATGGCCTCCTAGGTCCTCAGACTTAAATAGTTTAGACTTTTCTTATGGGGATATCTCAAAAGTTTGGTTGATACCAGTCCAGTGAACAATGTAGAAGAATTGAGAAATCGAATAATAAACTCTTGTTACACGTTAAGAAAGACCCCAGGAATATTTCAAAGAGTGCGTGATAATATGCGAAGAAGGACAGAGGCCTGTATTCTTGCAGGTGGAGGACGTATAAGTTTAGTCTCAGGAGACGAGCTATCAAAATTAAAGCGAATTTTGGGCATACCTATTGAGTAATTTTTTAATTTTTCTTTATTTAGCGAATAACATACAATTCGATAATTCAAATTCAATAATTTTTCACTCGAAAACGGTTTGAGATACGAAAAATTTTTGAATGTGAAAAAGGTTCTAAATTGAACGAAGATGACGAAAATTGATTGTACGCCGATCAGCGGCGTACTTTAAAAGAGTATGAAAGGGCAAAAGGCGACATGGCGTCGGAAAAGAAAACCCCTTGTGAATTTCAGTTAATATCTAGGACGTGTTATGATGGAGGCTGTAAAAATAGCTTACATTATAAATTGAGACAGAATATCTCAAAAAACCAAATTTTTTCGGACATTTCAACACCCTGTAGCTCCGTAACGAAGCTTTTGGGGACCTATGTTTATATAAACTTTCATTCTTAAAATAGCACGTAGATTTACCCTCTCAAGTTGTGACATACTATTATGTAACACCCTGTATACTATACCTACTACAGAAAAAGTTTCAAATTATTCTACGATGTATTCTGATGTTGACAATAATTGACCGATTTCTCGATACGATTATATGAAACTTATCCTGTTCGTATATTATATAGACTCGATCAAGACAAATCGAATAGAATATTTCACTTGCAGGTCTGTAGGGCAACATAACGTTCTGTTTTGGTCTTTTCGGTCACATGTGGTTACCTACAATAAACTACTTTCTACTTTCTAATGGGTGAAGGTATTCAAAGTATTGCATTATTACTTGCTGAAATAATATACGATTATTATTATCAACAAGGACGACGAATATCAATAACCCATATAGATGGTGCTAACGGTTTTGTAGATGGGTTTTACTCATGTTCGAATGCAAATGGACTGGTGACAAAACATCAATGCCGATGTTCTTGATAAATATTTTGAACAACTTTTAGATTCAATTCAAATATGATCGGTTAGTGTGATGGATAACGCGAGTTACCATTCGCGGTAAATGGAAAGACACAAACGAGTTCCTGGCAAAAATCAGAAATCAACAGGTGGATCTCAGGAAAGAATATGCAATACGAAAAAATCGAAGCTTTATCTTCTCTGAGTAGACTTACTTCTATTATGCAACTTGGACCAGGCTGTGGACTTATTTTTTCAGGACGGACTGATCTGTCAGTTACCATATTACTAGATACGTCGTTAGACAAATCATATCGATCCAGATCGAATTGGACTGAATCTGGTAATAGTCTGTCTGTTGCAAAACTTGGCATGAAATCTGAATCGTTGAAAATGTGTCTGTCAAATTCATAATTCCCTAGAAGCCAGCCATTATATTGTATTGGTCAGCGCCAGTGGCAAAAACTCTAATCTTACTGGGTCCAAAAAATAACTGCTTAGGCATAGTGTGGTTACTGACGCCGCTATGCTTCTCTAATGGACACATGAGAGAGGTAAAAATATTGCCAAGACACCTAACTTTACTGAAACAATCGTTGTGTCAACCAACCCATGCTTGCGCATGGTCTCTCCTATGGTCCTGTGAAATAGCCAGACGTTCTCCTGACCTAACACCTCTGGAATTTTTCTTTGGGATATTCTGTAGTAAGAAATTTATGCAAAGAGGATTGAAAATATCAACTACTTCAGGAAAAACATAAAAAGTGCTCTGAGACAAGTAAGAAAAGTCCATATCTTGGATGCATTTAGAAACATGAGAAGAAGATGGGAAATTTGCTCAGTACTAATGGACTGCATTTGCAATAAACGTTATGTTAATATCAGAATAATATAATGTTATTCCACTAAGCTTCTAGATTGTTGTTCATTCATGATAATCCAGTTTTATTCTTATAGAATTTTGTTTATTGTTCATTTGTAGATTCTTTCCACCTATTATTTAATTCAGATTATTTTTATCTGTTCATTATTAGTCAGTTATAAATACCTTCAGATTATATTTCATATTCCTGAGTTGCTAGCTGCGGAGGTAATTATGGCAATTTCCAAACAAATCAATTGAAACTATTAACGATTCCCATTCCGAGATCTTTCAACAATTTCCCACAATGGCAACCAATAATTTACCTCGCAATAATCATAATTTTATACGCGTACATGGAATATAAATTGTTGATCATAAATTGGAAGATTCTTCACTATGAACGAGAGAAGACGATAGAACAATATTGTCACTTATCTTCTTCTTCAGGTGGCATCTTTGAAATCAGAGGTTAGCTATAATTCGCCGGAACTCTTCTCGATTTTAGGCAAAGTGACAAAGTTGTTCGAATGTAAGGCTTGTCCATGCATTGATGTTGCGATACCTAGACATCTTCCTTCTTCCTTGTTTGCCTTCAATTTTCCCTTAGATGATTAGTAGAAGAAGAAATTATTCTTCTCCTCGAAGAATAAACTATACCTATATACTCAATTTTCCCTTCTCAATTAATTGAAGAAGTTCGCGGTCTATCTTCATCAGCTGCAAAACCTCTGTATAAGATTTTCCAAGATATTCGAAGCATACTTCTGAAGTTCCAAATCCTCCAATCGATTCATGGTGTTCATCTTCGAAGTCCACGCTTCTACGCCATATAAAAGGGTGGACACACATAGCACTAGAAATCTGACTCTTGTTTCAATATTTAATTTTTATCGTAGAGTAGTGTTTTGTATTTGAAGAAAGCTGTCCTAGTAGTGGCGATTCTTATTTTTCGTATCCGCCCTGATGATATTTGAAGCTGTCGACTCTCTGAATATTTTCCTGCAAAATTTAATGCTGCGTCTGTTTGTTAATTTCTGCTAACTGATCATTAGCTTAGTTTTTTCGGTGATCATCCCTAATCCAAACCAGTTGCTCATGCTATTTACTCGATCTAGAAATATTTGAAGATCTTCTGACGTCCCTGCGACAAGGCCTTGTCATCCGCTTATCTGATGTTGTTAATCAAATGACCATTGATCTTTATCCCTTATATGATGTCATTCAGAGCCTCCCGATGATGTGATCAGAATATAAATTGAAGAGCATCGGGGAGAGAATACATCCCTTTGCCATACAGATTTCTCATCAGACGTATATCATTATCGTGTAATTCGATAGTTTTCAACGTTTTTAGAAAGTGTTCATGGTTAAAGCTCATCTAAAGTCAAAAGGGCAGGTGAATACCAACTGTCATATCCCAGCATTGTTAAATCAAAACGTGCACCGAAAATAGGGCATCTCTTGTTCCTAGCCCGCTTCTAAATCCAAATTATCTTTACGCATCCTTGATTTAGATTCAATGTATATTTGGTTCTGAATTACCTTCAAGGGTTTCAAGAAACTAATGAGGCTGACTAGTCGATAATCATCAGATGTCTTCGGTTTACGTTTTTCGGGAATTATGATGACTATTGAGTCGAGCCATTGACTTGTGTTATATATTTTGTTGAATAAGCTTCTCAGTTTTGCCTCAATTCTCATCACTCATAAGTTCGAGTAGTTCTGATCGTACCTCTTCTGCGCCAGCTGTTTTGCCGCATTTCGTCTGGTTTAGTATTATAGGAGCATCTTCACACGCTTCGTCATACGCATTTTCTGGTCTATTTTCATCATCGAATTGAAGAACAATAAATGTGTTCCAAGATTTCATCACTTGTAACTTATGGGTGATAATCTCATTATTTTCTTTCAGCAGAAAGGTATATGTCTTGTTGTTTTTGAATATCTCGGCTGTCTCTTTCAACTTCCTGTGCATATAAAAGTCGTCATTCCATCTTTGAAGTAGTTTGATCTCTTGACATTGATCTTTCATCCATAATTCTTTGGCTATTCTTATTTTTATTCTTCAATAAGTCAATTACTTTCTTATACCGAGTGTTGTTCTACTTGAATTTTCTTCTTTTGTCTAGCAGAGTCAATATTTCTTCCGTTACCCATTTCTTCTTAGCAGTGCGCTTTTGTTTACCCAGTCCATCTTTAACTGTTTCTGCAACCTTATCTCAAGAAGTTCCTACTAGTCTTCTATATCCATGGATATCTAATCCTTGTTAATCCTTCATATAGACTTTGATGAGGAGTTTATGAGCTTTTCGGGACGGATCTTAATGTCACACAGTAGGCTGTGGTAGGAGTTCACATCTGCTCCTGGATATGTTATCGCAGATTTCACATAATTTCTGTAGCTCTTATTTACCAATATTCAATCTATCTGGTTTCTGACTATATATTATTTTCTATCTTGAGGAGACGTCCATGTTCACAGTCGCGTTGTACCAGATGTTGTATATCATGAAATCTCTTTCTTGACAATATTCAATTAGTTGTTTCCCCCTTCATTCCCACTTTCCAATCCATATTCTCTAACCATATGTTCATATCTTCCTTTTCCAACTTTGGTTTGAGGTCAACAATTATAGAATGGATGTTCTGTTTTTTGGTGTATTAGAGAGTTTCGTCGAGTTGTCGATATTCCACAGTCAACTCATCTAGTTGTACCAGCATCATTCTGCCAGAAATGGGAATATGATTCGTGACCTCTTTGTTAAGATATTCCGGTACTAATATAGCAACTCTTCTCATTCGATCATTTCCTCTCAAATGATACACCACATATCCATCGTATTTGAATGTGACACAGTCAACTCATCTAGTTGTACCAGCATCATTCTGTCAGAAATGGGAATATGATTCGTGACCGCTTTGTTAAGATATTCCGATACTTTTGTAGCAACTCCTCTCATCCGATCATTTCCTCTCGAATGCTACACCACATAACCATCGTATTTGAATGTGCCACAGTCAACTCATCTAGTTTTGCAAACCCCTAAGATTTGTACTTCATTTCTCTCGTGACATTTGCCAATTTTCCTGCTTTGAATAGTGTTCTTACGTTCCATGTTCCAATTCTGTGCCGGGATTTTCGTATGTCTGTCTTTGAGGTTATCATGGCTTCATTTTTGTTGTATTCAAAGGGTTTCCTGGATGAAGACCCAAGAGACCCTGTGTTTTTCTCTTTTGCCGGATCTTTGCTTCCATTGTCCATGATTAGTACCTTCGATACTTTCATTTATTCTGTGCAGAATAAAATTTAATAGGGAAAATAATGAGGTGGTTTCCCATGGCCATCCTCATCGCTGTAAAATCGTCGTGCTGGTAAACACCACAACGCCTTTTGGTGTCTGTTTCACAACCATTGAGGTATCTTTTACCCTTGCTTGTGTAGAGTTTTAAGTCAGTCAGCTTCGACTGCTCAATGGTGGTTTTTATGGGCCCAGAGTATTTTATATCCTCGGTACCATCCACAACTGTTACCTGGAAAGGCGCCCAATGGAGGACTAGCAACCCCTGCTCTACAATGGACTGAGTATTTTTAGTTTCGATTAGGAGAAAGAATAATTGACATAATTGAGAAAACTTCCACTGGTAACTTCTAGTTTTGTAACGTCTCTGCCAATATATCATACAATGCTGTTGTTACTTAAAAAAGAAGTTGTTGGAATAAATATTATCGTTGCACGTTGTTGTGCAACGTAAAAATTTGGACGATTCAAATATGTCAAAAAAACTTACAATCGTATTCAAGAGAATAACAAACTTATGTTATAACTAACAGATGAAATCCGGGAAAAAATCCATTGACTACGTCAATGCATCTGAATCGGTAATTCCTGTAGAACGATCAAGTTTTCAAACTTTACCACAATATTAGCGAAGATATGGACATTTTAAGAAATCCGCAAAATAGCTTACAACTCGAAAAGGAATAGTTCTAGCAGACTGCGAATTCCATCATTTCGATTTTATCGCAAAAAGATACCGAAAAGATGCATCTCGTTTTTTCCTAGCACTTACGGATAGGGAGCTGTACTTTAAGGACATCGTTACCCAGTAATGTGTGGGGTTCTTTCAGAACTAATGTTTCCTCCCTAAATTGTTTTACTTAACCGAATCTGAACCATGCTCCACAGTGGTATTTGGTGATACTTTCAGCTCAAATATCATGAAATAATGGTGATCCTGTTTCTATTTCAGATAATGACATCTTTATGCGTGTTGAAGCTATTCTTCCTCATTTGCATTCTCCACTTCTGCTACAAATGGGCAAGATCGAGGGCCAAGGGTGATAAGAAATCAGTATCCCAATTTGGTTTCCGCGAGAATTACGGTTCAATGTGTCCGGACACTTGCAGCAGAAGTTCCAAGAAATCTAGTAAGAAACGAAATCGAAAAATTCCAGATCTCCTTTGCCCGGAGCGATGTGAGAGACCGTCTGGCTTCAAAAGATTATTTTCGACCCCACAGCGAACCGCACCTTGTAGATCGCAGGCGGCTCTAGCTAGAACTAGACTTTCAGATAAATGTTTCCAATTAGAAGTGACCTCTCCGCTTCCCTGCCCGAACGTTGGCGTCGTTACAACTATAGAATGTACTTGCAAAGCTCAGGAAACTGATCTCCGGGAGTTAAGGACGGCTTCGGTTCAAACAGACCCCTCGAAATCTTCGGCGGAGACAATACGTTCGGGGGAATCCCTCGTGAGCGACGAGTTCGATGAATCAGAGACGTCTTCGAGTAACTGTAGCTGTGTATCGACTGATGAAAGTGTGATCTATCGGAATGATGAGACGACTTATTTCGCATCAACGAATACAACTGGTTTTTACTCTACGATAGTAGAAAGTAGGGAAGTATCGTCTGGGGGTACGGCTACAACAACGCAGACAGCCTCGAATTTTTCTATAAATATGGAGTATGATACAGATGATTTGGAGTTGGAATGTTCATCTTCAAGTGAAAAATGATAGGATAGCACAAGGGACAAATATTGAATCGGTATCTCCTACAGTATGCATTGTATTTTGTCAAGTTATAATCAAGAATTTGTGGACTCCAAAGTACAATTATGTAATCAGAATTTAAATTCAAACAAATATGTAGATGAACAAATGATTCACGATACAAATTAAGTTTTTATGTGTGTTGATAGTCTAAATAATGAAACTATTGGATTTAATTTACTTTTGTAAATTTGTTCAAGGACAAATCATAAATTTAAGTGAATAACAAATCTATATATCACAAAATATTATATTTGAGAGTAGTAACTTCAAAAATCTTTGAATTTTTGTGAAGTCACTTAACTAAATGACAAATGAGGAATTCAAGGTATTGTGACGAATAATCTCAAAGATTATGTGATAGTTTTGTAATTTTATTTTAAGTTTTTAGATGATTTTTTGACTGGTAAAAATATTATTCTTTAAGTAAATAAGAAAATGTGTTATCTTTCATCTTGTAAATAATAAAGCAGAACATGAATTTGTTACATTGAAATGTTCGTTTGAAATATCTGAAATTGTGTTCCCAAAGTTTGACACCACTTTTTACTTGAGTCATTCGAGGGAAAAATGGGCCAGTTTGTTTTTCGGGACCGTTTTCAAGAAACAATTTGAACTATCTTGCGTCAGAGTTTCTTAACTCAAAATTTATCATAGGGAAAGTGGATCTAGTAGCACTTCGTTATTAATTCTATACTCATATACGTTATTTCAAAATGTTCAACTCAAGTGATTCAGCACTAAAAGGCTGTAGATATTCTGACAATGGAAGGAAGCAAAAGTGGATGAGGCAATGACTAATCTAACCTTTCTTGAAACTCTGAACAGAAACAAACTTTAGTTGAAGTGAATGATTAATCAAATTAATTTTCAGATTTTTAATTCCTAACTTAGCTCATTAGTGCATGTGCAAAAAAAATTTTTGATTTGTCACTTTAAATTTTCACTCTGTTAAGAAAAAAAAGATGATCCGTTTAAAAGGACTATATGCATAAGAGCATATTTGGTTAAAAAATTCATTTATTTTTTTTCTTCTTCTTCTTCTTCTTTAAATAGGACGATGTCCAGTTTTTCTGTTACAGCCCCTGCTGCGAACCGGAGCTCCAGCACTCATGCCATCGCTTTCGGCCTTCCTATGGGTCTTCTAGTGTTGGGTTTTTGTGTTTTTGCCCACTTCGCATACGTTCGGGGCCCATTCTGTCTACGTGATCTCTCCATAGGCGTCGACGTGCTCTTGTCCACTTCACCACATCCTGGACACCTAGCTCCCTTAGCGTATCCTCATTCCTTATTCTTTCTCTGCGTGTAATACCTCTTATAGCTCTTAGTGTTCTCATCTCTGTTGTCCTCATTAGTTGTTTTGTTTTTGTTGTCTCAGCTCTTGTCTCAACCGCATATGTCATCATGGGTCTCACACAGGTTTTATAGATTCGGACTTTGCTTTCTGTGCTTATGTACTTATTCCGCCAGATTACATCTCTCAGGAAGCCAGATATTCTCGATGCTTTCATTGTCTGCTGTTTTGCTTTTTGTAATAGTTGCCTATCGCTCGATACTTCTACTCCTAGGTATTTAAAGTGTGAAACTTGCTCTATTATATGGTCGTTCACTACTAGTTTGCATCTAATTGGATCTTTCGCTATTACCATCGATTGGGTTTTCTGTGTTGATATTACCATGTTATATTTTTCTGCTGTTACTTTGAACTTTTGTAGTAGGTGTTGTAGGTCGTCCTCATTCTCGGCTATTAGTAAAGCATCATCTGCGTAGCACAGTATTCTCATAGTTTTGTTACCCATCCTATAGCCTTGGTTCATTTGGTTAACACCTGCTATTATTTCATCCATGATTAAATTAAATAGACATGGGCTGAGGCTGTCACCTTGTCTAATGCCTGCGTTAATTTTGATCTCGCTTGTAAGTCCCTGTGTAGTTTTTACTTTCGTCTTATTAGAGTTATTTAGTTCTTTGATTATGTTTATGTATTTATTGCTTAAGTTTTTATATCTAAGGATAGTGATCACATCGTTCATTCGAATTCTGTCGAATGCCTTTTCCAAATCTATAAAACATATAAACATCGGTTTGTCAAACTCTATGGACTTCTCCACCAGTTGCCGCAATATAAAAATTGCATCCGTTGTTGATCTATTTGGTCGGAATTCCTGTTGTTCTTCAGACACACCTACTTTGTCATATATCTTTTGCGATAGAATTTTAGTGAGTAGTTTCGATGCAGAGTTAAGGAGTGTGATGCCTCTATAATTTGCTGGCTTTGTCTTCACGCCTTTTTTGTATATGGGTATTGTTATGCTCTCTCTCCATTCTTCTGGTATCTCCTTGTTGTTTTCAATATTTTGGAATAGTTTTGTTATTTCTTTTGTTATTTCTGCTCCCCCATATTTAATTAGTTCGTTATTTATGTTGTCCGGACCGGGTGATTTTCTATTTTTTAATTTATGGATTACTTGTTGTACTTCTTCTAGGCTGATAATGTCATTTTCTGTTTCTTCGTAGAGTGTGTTTTGTTGTTCGATTTCTCGTTCCTCATTGTTACCGTTATCATTATCTCCCAGGTATAAGTTCTGGATTTTTTTTTCTACGAATGAAATATTGAAGATAGTAACACATTTGAATACACTGAATACGATAACATTAACATCATATTTTTTGGCATTATTTCTTATGGAAATCGAAATAACAGTTTTCAGGGTGTAAGCCAATATTGCACTTATCACATATGAACTTCGAATTTTTATGGCACATTTTACATTTTCTGTCACTTTCAGAGTATTCGACAAATGTCCCACATTATCGAATCTAACATCGTTATTGATCACAAACTGTTGGCAGTATCTGACTGATCTTGTCCCATATCTTTCCAGAAAGTTTACTGCTATGCGACGTCTGAATGTTAGAAGATTTGCACAGTTTGGATCTTCAGGTCTCAGTTTCTTCATCAAAATCCAGCCACTTACCACAATCACATCGAACAAATACTGAAAAATGGGCCAGTACCATTTTCTTTGCCGCATTCTCGATCGGTACGCAGCTCCTAATCCATCCATCTTATCAACCCCTCTCATGTATTTATTGTAATTTGATACCAATTTTGGTTGGGGAACATTCTGTTTGTATTTGGCTTCTTTGCACCAACGTCTAGTGGTCATCATAGATTGATCTTCGAAGTTGGTGGCCATCGTTACCACCTTGTTGTCTTTCCATCGAGCAATCAGAATATTCTCTTTCGATAAAACTGAAAAGAATCTTCTTTTTTCTCTATTCCATACAGTCTTCTCTGGAAAAGGACAGCCTTCTAACGATTTTGGCGTATAGTACCAGTAGTACAAATATTGCAGTCCACTACATAGGACATTAGATTAATACTAGTAAAGTAGTTATCGAAATAAAGTTCATAACCCTCATTCTCTTCCAGTCCTGCTAATCAAATTAGATATAAAACAACATCGCCACCCAAACCAAATTGTTTTCCATTATCAGATTTACCAGTGTATAATTCGAATGCTAACATATACCCTCCACTTTGACAAAGGGCCTAATTTTCAAAACCAAACTTGATTGGCTTTCCTTTAATATATTGCTTCGCATAATGCTTTCCATAGTATGGTATCATGCTCTCGTCAATCGATAGATGCTCATCTATACCGTCGTGCTCTCGGAAATTTTGATTCAATCCGTCAATAAGTGGTCTCAATTTGTGATGTTTGTCTGTCGAAATATTGTTGTTATCATTGAAGTGAAGATGACGTGAGAGAAGCTCAAAACGGTTGAGTCTCATCCAGTACCGAAGTATTGAAGGGGTATCATTAGAGTGGCATTCCAAAACATTCCACTATTAGGGCATATCCACTGAGCAATAAAGATCCAAAGATCACATACAGTTCATCCATAGGAAAATTTAAAGAAATGTTTCTTTTTGACCCATACAAATTAGACTGGTGAACAATATTGATATTTTCCATGATCGCCTCCGTGAAACAAAATTTTGAAAAAATCGGCTGGAGATTTGACCGACTGTGCATGGCGATATAGACGCACAGGATCACAAGTTGTGTTCATACAATATTTGGGTGTATCCCAGGTTCACTTATGAATTTTTCCTTTTTTTCTTCGAACAGTTTAACCTTTCTTCTTCCTGGAAAGCTGTTGTATAACAGAAAGTGGTATATTTTCTTCATCATCACTCTCCGATGAATGTGAAAGTGTGATGGCTTGAGGTTGAAGTCCACTTGTTCTAGCAGAAAGTTGTTCATGAGTTTTCTCATCTTCACTATTCTCGAAAGAAATTTCGTATCCTTGACCCAGAATACCTGTGGGTAGGTGGTTTATATCGTCAGCTTCTTGGTCTGAAACATCGCTGTCTTCTTCAGATTCTGCTGTATTTTGATTTGAAAATTGTCCTAGATATTGAGTAGTGGGGATCCATTATGCTCTAGTTGGCTGTTGAGGGTAATAAATTATAGGTTTTTACATAGTTTGTTAATCTCTAAACTTTCCAACAAATTCATTTCTCTCCCTTTGTTACATTTATGAAGGATTTTAAGATTTTTTGATGATATCGAGTAGTTGGTTGATTTAATGTGTTCAGATATTGGCGAATTTTCATCTTAGGAAATATGTTACTTGAATCTAGCTTCAAAACTTCTCCCTGTTTGTCCGACATAGGCTACCTGACATTCATTGCATTTGATTCGATAAATTCCTGATTGCTTGAATTTATCGTTCTTTTGTTTGGCATTGAATAATAATCTGCTTAAGTTGGGGCCGCTTGAGAATGAAGTAATGTTCAATTTGGAAAAGTATTTACTGAATTTGTTAGAGAGCTCGCCGGTGTATCTGAGACTAGTGTATCTTTTTTTCGGGGTTTCTACGATGCTATATAGTAATTGGTAAGTAATACGTTGTTCTTTGCGTTTAATGATTGTATTTAGAAAATTTTGTTGTATGTTGTTATTTGAGGCAATTTTTCTGATGATATTAAGTTCAGTTTGAAAATTTTCTGTCGAAAGGGGAACAGAGTAAGCTCTATGAATCATGGAGTTATATGCAGCTAGTTTGTGGCTTAAATGACTGAACGAGCCCATTGGAATCGATGCGTCTGTGAATGTTTGCTTTCTGTAAATTTTATAAGTGAGTTGGTTATTTGAATTCGTAATGGTTAATTCGAGGAAACTAATTGAGTTATTATTTTCTAATTCGGAAGTGAAGCTTATGGGGCAATGTATTTTATTCAGGAAATTTAAAAATTGCTGAATTTTTTTGTTTGAACCATGAAAACCAACTAAATTATCATCTACATATCTGTACAAGAAAGTAATGTGTTTTTTAGCAGAGACTGTGTTTAATATTGAGTTTTTCTCTAAATTATTCATGAAAATGTCAGCTAGTAGAGGACTAAGAGGCGAACCCATAGAAAGACCTGAATTTTGTTTGAAGATTTAGATTGAAATTGGAAGTAACTTTGAGATAGGCATATTTGAAGAAGATTGCTAAATTCATTAGTGATATATGGCGGTGTGTTAGACTCGGATAAGATATCTGCACCAAGGGGAAGACACTCATTCGTTGGAATGTTCGGGTATATATTTTTGACTTCGAGAGAAAATAACTCAATATCAGTATTTTTCCAAATTGAACATAATTACTTCATGCTCAAGCGGCCCCAACTTGAGCAAATTATTATTCAATGCCAAACAAAAGAACGATAAATTCAAGCAATCAGGAATTTATCAAATCAAATGCAATGAATGTCAGGTAGCCTATGTCGGACAAACAGGGAGAAGTTTTGAAGCTAGATTCAAGGAGTATATTTCCTCAGATAAAAATTCGTCAATATTTGAACACATAAAATCAACGAACAACTCGATATCATTAAACAATCTTAAAATCCTTCATAAATGTAACAAAGCGAGAGAAATGAATTTGTTGGAAAGTTTGGAGATTAACAAACTATGTAAAAACCCACAATTGATTACCTTCAACAGCCAACTAGAGCATAATGGATCCCCACTACTCAATATTTAGGATAAGTTTCATTATGTACTTGTACTTGCCTACTCATGTGTTATATTGTTTTTCACTGGAAAATGACCGTAGGGTCGAAACCGCTCGTGATTATTGAATAAATTATGGAAAAGTGACAGAAGTGTCTCATTTCGTTTCACTTTAACAACCATAAACTTGTAGAGTGGGTCTTCGACCGCCAAAAGAACTTGTGAAAAATAATTTTTGTAACAAAAGTACTCAGATTCACTCTCCTTGGGGCATGGTATTTTGACGTGTTTTCCATCTATGCTTCTAATACAGTTTGGAAAACCCCATAAGAATGAAAAAGAATCAGCTTTTTTGCCACATCTGCGTTGTGGGAGACGGTCAATAAATTGGCTGTAAAACATTCCATATTTCTCGACAGACTCCTCTCACAATTCTGGAAACAGTTGAACGTTCCAGACGAAAACACGTTTGGTGACTGTCGCCCGATGCCAGATATCTGAAAAAGTAGATAAAATTGCAATTAATTGCATTCATTAAAGAAAAAGTGGTTGGAGAAGAAAGCGACGTAAGTAGTCACGTACATACGAGGACATGGTACGAGTCTTGAGTATTCAAAGCTTTTTGTCAGTTGATGCAGCCTATAGTAAATGGAAAACTTTAAGAGATTGTTATTTGAGGTTTAAAAAAAGCGTAAAAGGTAAAACAGGCCAGAAAGTATCATAATTGATACTCGAAGCCTTGAAGCGACTTCATGAAAATTTTGGATGATACGCTTCAAATGGTCCTTTAGCCAGTAATATACATACAGAAATCGAGGATTCTGTATCACTTGGAAATGAAGATCAAGAATTTGATCATAGCAGTGAGGAAAACGGAACACAAGAAACTCCAGTTTCTCTAAAGATGCCCCCTCCACCACCACAGAAACGAAAAGTTTCATGTACAGCCAAAAACACGTCTCACTCAGATGTTGACAAAGTCATTCATTATTTGCACAACAAGACTACCATACGTGAGTACGATGGCATAGACCATTCATTCCTGAGTTATGCTGAGACGTTCCGAAAATTCCAACCTGCAACTCAAGCAGTGTTGCATTGGCTATCGTCTTTGCACGAACGAAAGAAGAGAGCTTGAAGCACACAATCAAAGGCCTGCGCTATCCACACCCCAGACACCACTTCACTCTTGCTCAGAACTTTCCACAATGACATTTACATCGGATGATATGTCCCCAACCTACCAGAACTTGAACTTCATTCCTTCATCTTCAGCCAATTTTTCGTTTCTAAATGCTTGTGACTTATATGAAGTGACTTATATGGGTCCTATTTATAGGGCTAAGCAAAAATAATTCCTATCTTGTAAATTTCATAACGTATTCGTAAGGGAGCCTAGTATTTTGTAAAATATTAATAAATTCGTTCAAACTACGTAGATACGAGTACATTTCTTGCATAACTTACCGCAAACATACTGTTAGTCTTTCCCCTGTTTCAATAGGTCTTCTCCAATTCGTGGTGATTCGTTCAATCGTGGGTCGCATTACTAGCACTTCAAAACCTTGCCTGGACATTCGAAAATATGAGGAAAATCTGGCTTCATAAGACTGTAGTTATCGATAGAGACGGTGGTATTCACCAAGTTGTTCTCTCTTTTGATTGATTGGGTGCACCCAAAATTGTTGTTCTTGTGCAGGTACGCTGAGGTAACGAGCAAAGAAGCAAGAGTTCCTCTTCGTCAGAACTACACATTTTTTTCTGGACTCAAATACTTCTGCGAACTTTTTCAGCGGAAATCTACCACAATACTGGACCGCTCACGCAGATATCGCAATGTGTGTGACGTAGCTGCATCACCGATCGCCAACGCGATCGCGGGAACGAAGCTTGCCGCGACAGATCGCGTTCTGTGTGTCGAAGCCTTTCACACTGTATCGTATGATTTAGATAATGTAAACCATTTTTTTCTATTCAAAATAATATACAATCAATAAAGATATTCAGAAATATTTATTGCGGAAGAAGCAATTTTGCCAATGAAAAAAATTTGATATAATTTCACAATTCATTGATTTTTTTGAATTCATAAGACATAATTCGAATATTCATTTTTTAACAACGAATTTGATTATCTAATGGATGTACCATCTTCACATGTTGTTGTAATCCTCTTTTAATGACGTGTGGGATAGCTTTTGGGACCATTCTAGAAAAATAATGTTGAAGTTAATTTCAATGACCTTTAAAAGATACACTTGAACTAAGCCTTATTATTTTAGAATATCGATTGAATACTTACGAAATGCAATCTATGATTGGACAAACTGAAAGACATAAAGTACACCCAGTACAATCGTCGGTCACTTTTGGAATGTGGGTATCAGCATCAAATTCAATTGCTTGGTATCCGGAATCATTACATGTCATATAACATTTTCCACAGTTAATACACATATCCTGAAATTTCGAAAACTAATGATGGGAAGATAAGGAAATAATAGAAAATTAACTGAACGCAAAATTTCAGTGTTGCACACAATTTTGTGTTAGAGTATGGTGGGTTTATTTATCACCCATTTGGCGGAAAATAGTAGAACTATGGATATTTCATGAGTATTAATTAGGACATCCAAATTATTTTTGTTCAAAGAAAATGTTTGAAAAATTTTCGAAGATAATATGGTTTATTCATAACGACGAATGATCAATATTAATTCATAAAGTATTTTGTAGAACATAGGAGCCATATAAGTTATTAACATCAATTGGTTTGAACACTGATTACTTGAAATCTTTCCATGAATAATTTCAGTTATGATATACTTTTCGGATTACTGATTGATACTCAATCTTCAAAATAACTTCATCTACAGAATTATATGAATATAAGGTAACTCACATCGTCTATTAATGCAACAACTTGTTTAGAGTTGTCCAATTGTTTGTACGCTCCTATTCTATTCAAAGCCCTACCAATGAAATTCTTCAATTCAGGAATTCTTTCAATCTTGGGTAAAGATTGGATGGAATCGAACTTCAATAAATCTTTTTCTGAATTTCCATGGTGTTGCATGAGCTGTTCTTTATAGAGGCCTTCTTTGTGTATATTTGCAAGAATGTCTTCACGTTGTTTTTTATATTTACCAAAATGAGGTAATTTCTGAAAAGAAAAAGTTATATCAAATATAATCACTTTTTACAAATGTGAATGCCCGTATGGTATACCAGCCGCACAACTAAACCATAACAAGGATGCATAAAGCATCGGGGAAATATGAATCGGATGGGCGGTAAGCTGCTTTGAAGGTTCATTTCGCGTTTCTGTTTCTTTTCATTGAATACAGAATTCAGAGAACAAATAGTTGTAAATCGAATCTTATATTTTTTCTTTTATCCGTACTACAGGGTGTTACATAATATTATGTCACAACTTGAGGGGGTTAATCTACGTGCAATTTTGAAAAAAGAGTTCATATAAACATAGGTCCGCAGAAGCTTCGTTACGGAGCTACAGGGTGTTGAAATTCCTGGAAAAAAATTGGTTTTTCTCCAAAACTCTGCAGTTTATGAGATATTCAGCCCATATTTGGAATGCAAGCTATTTTTTACAGTCTCCATCATTACACGTCCTAGATTTTAACTGAAATTTACAAGGTTTTTTCTCTTCCGATGCCATGTCTCCTTTTGCCCTTTCAAACTTGTTTGTAGTTGCTGTAAAAAGTAGCTTGCATTCCAAATTTGGGCTGAATATCTCAAAGACTACGGGAGCTATGAAGAAAAAAAACAATTTTTTCCGGAAATTTCAACATCTTGTAGCTCCGTAACAAGGCTTTTGCAGACCTATATTTATATGAACTTTTTTTGTTAAAATTGGACGTAGATCTACCCACTCAAGTTGTGACAAACTATTATGTAACAGCCTGTATATTAGTCAAGTACGCACCTTCCCGTCTGATGCATATAAGCTCATAACTGGTTTGCCCAGTTGATGTTTGAATGTTGGAGGACTTTGACCATTCCATCCAGGCAGGCGTCCATCAAGATACATCAAAGCTTTCAAACCAGTACAATAGTCATCTATAAGAGTGAAATCTTGGTTTTGAACAGCACTGCAAACTTGAACAACTCCAGCACCACATTGGATGAATTGCAACGCTGATTCTGCTGAATCGACTCCACCAACACCTGAATGAAAATGAAACAGAATGAAACATTATCTAAAATAGGAGAAGTTGGAAAAATTACTATTTGGTACCATTTTTTTTCTAAATACCTTTAACTCAGTGATTAATTCTGAATATTTACCTTGAATACAAAGCTCAGGTAATGCTTGAGCTATAGAAGAAACTGCTCGAAGACCTATCGGTCGAGTAGCATTTCCACTAAGACCACCATAGGTAGTTTTTTTTTCAGGTCCTACCGCAGGCCATGGACTTCCATCAGCATTCAAACCCATCAAACTTGAAACTGTATTAATTGCACTCACTCCTTTTGCTCCTCCTGAAAAATTGAATATTAATTAAATAATAAAATCCTGCAAATAGACAAGTCATCCTTATAAGAACACTTTGTTGTTCGTAAACATAATATACAACAATATATACATAATATACAGTTAAAAAACACTAAAAGAAAATTTTGATAACAAATACAATTTTGAAATCTATTGATGAACGAAACAGACTTCATAAAATTGGGGCAATTAGCAAAAGTGTCAATGATCGGAACGACTCAAGAATTTATAGAAATAAGTTACAAAAAAAAACGCATTAGAAATTAGATAGAGCTCAGAAATTTTTTAATATAAAATTTGATAAAAGTTCAAGTGATTTCAAATGATTTTTAACTAAAATTATCAGATACATGAGCAACGAAGCGAAACGCGAAGTGGAAGACATGAGTCTAGAGGAATACGATCTAGAGGAAGAAGACGCAAAGAGAAGCGAAATAATAGTTAGTTCAACTCAAAAACCGGAAGAACCGAAAATGGATGAAGTACTTCAGGCTATACGAATGATGAGAAAGAAAATAAAGGAAGGGTTTCAAAATAGCAAAGTAGAACTGGAAAAGATAAAATCCGAACTAGTGATAGCACAAAAAGAATTAGAATAAATCAAGGGAGAAATGAAACGTAAAGAAGTTCTAGGATTGTAGTGACCTGACTCAGCAAGAAAAAGATGTTACAGTATTCAATGTCGGTTCTGAAGATATACCGCCAATAACTAGAGTTGAAATCGAAAAAGCGATCAAACTGTCTAAAAACAACAAAGCGCCAAGACCAGATGGCATTATAAGTAAAATGTTAAAGCACGGTGGCGAAAAGCTTCGTGATGATCTGGAGACACTTTTCAACAAAGCCAAATTACGCCATACCACAAGAAGGGAGATACAGAGCAACTAGCACATTATAGGCCTATTAGTTCATTGTCTCAAACATACAAAACATTCTCCGTAATCATAGTGAACCCATAACACCTAAATTAGAGTTTTATCAGCCAATAGAACAGGCCGGCTTCAGAAAGAATTTTAGCACCTACGAACATTTACAAACTGTGAAAAGTCTCATAGAGAAATGTACTGAATATAATATCCCTCTCTGGATGGCTTTTCTTGATTACAAGAAATCATTTGATACAATTGAATGATGGGCAACAGAACAAACTCTGAAAAACTCAAGAGACACAAGCCTTATCAAAAGAATCTACGAGCTAGCCACCCTACAAATACAACTTCATGATGTTACCAATGAAGTGAACGAAGGGAGAGGGGTGAGGTAAGGTGATAACCTTAACTTTTCATTACGGTTCTCGAAGATGCGTTGAAGAGAGTAGAGTGGGGTGACAGAGGTTTAACCATCAATGGATAAACACGAACACACCTAAAGTACGCAGATGACGTTGTTGTGATTGGCCAGACCAAGGAAGAACTAAGTACACTTATAGATGATATTCGTAGAACAACAGAAAAGGTGGATTTGGAAATCAAGTATGAGAAAACTAAATTTATGTCAAACCAAGAAAAACCTGAGCAACATCTTATGATAAATAACAACGAGATAGAGAGAGTAGAGTGTTTCGAATATCTAGGCCAAAAAATCACTATTGGAAAAGCAAATCGAGAACTTAAGATTGATGAACGAATAAGAATGACCTGGACAGCTTACTCGAAAATAAAAGATGTGATTCAGATGCGTATTCCACTACGTCTGAAAGCTGATCTCTACAACCAGTGCCTCTTACCTGTAACAACATACGGCGTAGAAACGTGAGTCTTCACAAAAGCCATCCTCGACAAACAGAGAGTAAACCAACTGGCGATAGAGAGAAAGATCTTAGGAATCACATTGAGTGGTCGTAAAATGAACAATTGAATAAGAGAGATGACTGGTGTAGAGGACGTGAAGAGGTTAGTTGAAATGGAAATGGACTGGACATGTGGCTAGACACCCGGAAAACTGGAGTGGAAAAATAATAAGATGGAGGCCATGGGATCAGAAAAGAGGAAGGGGATGATATCAAATGAGATGAAGTGATGAGCTCAAAAGAACTGCAGGTCTAAACTGGTACCAGGTAGCAGACAGTAGGGAACTGTGGAGGAGTGAAAAGGAGGCCTATACCCAGAGGGTAGAGGAAAGGCTGACAGGACAGGATTGTAGCAACTCATACATACCTTTATAAGCACCCCTTGCAATTTGAACTATGTCAGTTATATTAGGAGTAAGTTTTATGAATACAGGAACTTTAACAGCACCTGACACCCACCTAGTTATCTCTTCAACAATTTCTGGTTTCTGTAAACACGAGTTCTCATCATTTCAAAAAAATTATTAGGATAATTTCACCTGTCCACAAGCTACACCCATTCCTGATTCTTTGACACCATGAGAACAAGACAAGTTCAACTCCAGGGCATCCGCACCGGCTGCCTCACATTTTGCTGCTAGATTCTCCCAATCTTCCTTTATGAATTCACATGCAATACTAGCTATAACTATCTGAAGAAGAAACATATACAATGTTTCAGTTTTTCAATCAAGACCGAGACAAAGTCTCTTTTCATCTACATCTACATCACACATTTCCTCACCTTTGTAGGAAACTTTTTTTTCAAATCCTTGATTCCTTTTAACCAGTAATCAGTATATTTTTCAGAAAATATTTCTATATTCAAGAATGATCCTTGTTGTGGTCCGAAGTTTTGACCAGAGGTAACTCCCCTCACAATCCTGGGAGAAACATTGGTACATATATTTTTTTCTAATGTAAAGGTTTTAGTAACTGCAAATGCCCATCCTTGTTCGAAAGCTCTACCTATCATTTCCGCATTAGTTGTGGGGGGAGCAGATGCTAGTCCGAATGGATTTTCAAATTTCATTCCACAGAAATCGACAGAAAGATCCACTTTGTCGATTTCTGTGAAAAATAATGGAAGTTTTGGTTTTGAATCTTTAGGCAATCCCTGCAAGTAAAAAATTATAAATTTAAGGTGAATTCAGTAGAAGAATATGCAACACTAACTTCTAAATAGCAATGAATTTGCCATGCAGCTACTTTTCCATCGTTTACTGCTTCTACTGTGGTACCACCGATTCCTGAAATGTCACCCCCACACCAAACTTGAGGATGAGATGTTGATAAAGTTACTGGATCAAACTCAGGTGTCTTCCATTTTGTTAGTTTTAACGGGTTTAATGCCTGAATAACTGAAATATGATATTTGAATTAGTTTTCTATTGAAAATTGAATACTTGTCACTGTTACTTAATGTAAATCAATTTCAAATGAGGGAAAAGAAATTTATATACACTTAGTTACTTTATTTGTAACGCGTTTCGAAGACACAGCGTTTTCATCACATGCAGAATAAAATTGAAGAACAATATTTTATATATGATCTACAACATTCCATATAAACTGCGGTAGTTGTAGTAAAATGTTTATTGGCAGAACCTACAGAAATTTCAATATTAGAGTCAATAAATATTATCGTAGTAAACGAACCATTTAATTGAAGGAAATCATAATTTCAATCTGACTTTCAAAATCTTACATTCATGATGAAAAAAGCAATTTTAAATGGACTGAGGTTGTCAACCTAACTCGTTTCGGATGAAGTACTGGATTCTAGATGGCGCCACCTATATAGCATAACAAGTGATTCAAACGAGTTCAGACGCGCAACCGTTGCAGACGTAGAATTTACTTGTGATTAGCCAGTGTTGAAGTATAATTATATCGATTGAGATGTCTGCATAACCTCACATTTTTTTTCATACTCCGCTAAATACGAGACAATATAAAAATGTGTCCTTTTAAGAGGAAAGTAGGTTCATCGACTACCATCGACTCAATTGGAATATTCTAGTTTCAGGTCCTTCCTTCAAGGTTAGCTGAAATAATGGCTGAGATCGAACAAATTGATAATTTGGTTCCAGAAGAAAACGCAATTTTTCCTCCTGAGAACATCAATGATGACTGCAATACAGATGAATTTTAGAGATGAAATGTCTTATTAGACAATTTACTGGGAGCTCAACTCAGAGCTCTATTGAAGTACGGATGCAAACTAAAGATGACTGGGATAGCGACGATGATGAACCTCTCTCAGAGTTTGTAGAACGAAGACCAAAACTTCTGAGAACTTTCGATTACAAAGAAAATGATTTGGGCTCGGAAAAGTCTCCTCTGCTGCAATGGACACCAATATCATCGGCGGATAATAATCTTTCACCAGCTGCTACGTTCCTTATTCTTCGAAGAGGAAGTGATCGATCTTATTCTTCAATGCACAAACATATTCGCCCAGCAGAAGAATCGTGCTGTGGATATCACAAGAAACGAGCTACTTTGTTTTATGGGAGTTCTATTGCTTAGTGGTCATGTACATATTCCACGGAAAAGATGTTCTGGCAGAATTGGGATGACATCAGCAATGAAATGGTATGTGAAGCTATATCGCGTGATAGATTCCTGCATATAATAAGCAACATTCACTGCAATGACAATACAAACCTGGATTTGAGGGACAAATATTCGAAAATGCGACCACTTCCGACATTTTGAACCCAAAATTTTTCGAGCTTGCCCCTATAGGAGAAAATCACAGTATAGGCAAGTCAATTATATCATATTTTGGACAGTGAAAAGCAATTCATACATAGAAAACCCATCAGATGGGTATATAAGTTTTGGATTGGTGCTCTCCGACTAGGTTATATAGTTCGTTTCGACTCATACCTAGATTCTTAAAGTACATTGCCAGATAAGTACAAACATATGGGTCTTGGCGCATCAGTAGTCTTACAATATGCAGATATGAAGGGTGCTTCAACGAAAACTAAACAGAGGCTATATCTACCAAGATATTCATTTCTGATCAGAACGCAAAAACAGGTCTATTTTTGTTTCAAGAGGGACATCTCTTAGTGTACAAAACTTGCCTGAAATATCAACACCCTAATCGGGGGTTGCAATCCTTGAACATTTTGAATAGGGACGAGTGAAGACTCAAAACAAAGGTGGTATCTTTGTCTACATTGCTTTGAACGAATTACCATTTTTAATTGAAAACTGTAAGAGATACAGGGTGAGCAACTGAAAGATAGGGAAGACTATTTCCCTGAGACTATTCAAGTTTCAGTGAGGTAAAATGGAACAGATCCATGCTGATCAATGGCAGTCATCATCAAGTACCATCCTCATCTCGAATTTCAACCCCTGGAGTAGGGGTGACAACCCTTGAAAATTTGGAAGAGGGTAGATGGGTCGAGTGATACCTCGAAAGAAAAGTATTATCTTTGTCCGCATCCCCGTGAACGAATTCTCATTTTTGATTGAAAACTGTAGAAGATACAGAGTGAGCTACTGAAAAATAGAGGAGACTATCTATCGCCCTGAGCAATTCAAGTATTAGTGCAAAAAAATGGAACAGATTCATTCCAGATCGAAGACTGTCATCTTCCAAAACAACATTCACATCTCAGATTTCAACACCTAGAGCAGGGGTGACCACTTTGTGTTATTTTTAAAGCAGAAGATAGGTCCAGTTATAACCTTCTGAGAAAGAATTTTTGTTTGTCTCCACAATGGTGTGCAAGTTTTCGTTCTCCATCAAAATTACTGGGTGAGTAGCTGAAACATTGGAATGATTATGAAGGATTATGAATCTTGAAGGAAAACGATAAAACTTTCAGTCATAGTAACACAGGGTGGTCACCCTTGCTCTAGGGGTTGAAATTTGAGATGTTTAAGGTGTTTCGGAAGATGAAAGCCTTCGATCTGGAATGAATCTATTCCATTTTTTGCAATAATACTCGAATAGCTCAGCGCGATAGATAGTTTCCTCTATTTTTCAGTAGCTCCCCCTGTATCTTCTACAGTTTTCAATCGAAAATGAAAATTCGTTCACGGGGATGCAGACAAAGATAATAACTTTCTTTCGAGGTATCACTCGACCCATCTACCCTCTTTCAAATTTTCAAGGGTTGTTACCCCTACTCCAGGGGTTGAAAATCGAGATGAGAATGGTACTTGATGATGACTGCCATTGATCAGCATGGATCTGTTTCATTTTACTTCACTGAAACTTGAATAGTCTCAGGGAAATAGTCTTACCTAACTTTCAGTTGCTCACCCTGTATCTTTTACAGTTTTCAATTAAAAATGGAAATTCATTCAAGGCGTTGTGGACACCTTTCTTTTGATTCATCACTCGACCCACCTTCCCTATTCAAAATGTTCAAGGATTGCAACCCCCGCTTAGGGTGGTTGATATTTCAGGCAAGTTTTGTACCCCAAAAGATGTCAAAGATGATGACAAAATTGACCTGTTTTTGCGTTTCGATCAGAAATGAATATCATTGTAGATAAAGCTTCTGTTTAGTTTTCGTTGAAGCACCCTGTATTGAAAAATATGCCCTCTGAGGGATTTCATTTATACTTTGACAATTACTTTATCTTACTTTCGTTGCTCAAAAAATTGAACTTGAGGGACCTTAAAGGTTCTGAAACGCTGAGGGAAAACCGAATCCCCCATTACCACTATCTAGTTCAAGTGTACTAAGAAAAAAAGATCGAGGTTATTTTGAGCATAGTTTTGCGAATGCTGAGATGATCATCACCAAATGGAATGACAACAATGTTCTAAATGTAGCATTGAATGCTTCAACATTGTTTCCAATAAATAGAGTAAAGAAGTTTTCTCAATATGTGAAGGAATATATTTATATAGATCAACTATAATCTTACAATAAAAATATGGGAAGGGTGATCAAAATCTCTATGAAACCAGAGTTAGCATCTGGGGAAAAAATGGTATTTTCCTTTATTTGCTCACTGCATTGACATAACTATGCAAAACTCTTGGAGCTTACATGAGGAGAATGTCGGAAAACTCGACCAACTAGAATTCAGAAGATCTATAGCAACTGAACTATTAGAATCTGGCAAGAGAATGAAAAAGAGAGAACCTTCGGAAGCTCTTAGAAATTCACAAGAGTTTTACGTGATGACAGACTGGATCATCTCATTGTTTATAATAACAATCAGCGACGATGTGCAGTATGCCATAAAAAAGCAAATTTTCTCTGTCAAAAATGTGATGTTGGGTTACATCAAAAAGATTGTTTTGTTTCTCATCATACTACTTAATGTTTAGATGCTCCTTTGATGAAAATAAAGACTTTGTTCAAAATCAATCGATAATTTCATATGAGTATGCTATAGTATTACTGTTCTTTTAAAAGGGACGCATAATTTCGTCCAATAGCAACACTCAAAAATTCAAAAAAATGGTGGATTTTACTTTATAGACCCCCTCTTTCAACCTCCATTCAGGAAAAAGGTTCCATTTATAAAAAAACCATAGTTTCAGGGTTATATGGGTTAATGTAATTCAAACTGACTTTCAAATAGATTGCACGCCATTGTTAGATATTTTAGATACCAATACTAGAATTTAAATCAACTTTTTAATATACGATAAGTACCGAATAAAAGACATGAATTAATTTCACCTCTTCAAATTAAAGAACGAAAGACACCTCATGAAACCTATGATATGATGATCTCATTCCGAACCAGTAGTTATCATCAACTATAATGAAAGTAAAGTAGGTGAAGGAAAGAGCTCTGGTGTATACAAACTTAACTGCGGTAGATGTGTAAGATGTTTATTGGTAGAACCTACAGAAATTTCAATGTTAGAGTCAATGATCGAATTTTAAAATCGGATATTTATCTTATAAAAACACTGCTATTATTTTTGACAGTCCTTGAAATCAACAGATATAAACTTTCAACATATTATTCAATGAACAGGTAGATTTTGAGTAGAGTTCCTCTCTACTCGTTTCGTTTCAGGCTGAATCGTTCAAATAATAGTTCAGTGAATTGCCTAAGGTAGTTTCACTCACTTTTATTCTAAGGTTGTAGATCATATATGAATTGTTGTTGAAAAATAAATAGATTTGAATCTAATTTTATTTTATTTGTCATCGAATTTTTTATATTCACTATGTGAATTTAATTTTGAAATGCTCAAAATTAGAAAACAAAACACTCCTAATTTAATAAAATGAATTGAAAATTTCTTACTATCAGAATTATCTAGATGGGATCCAAAAGCTGTAATGAGATAGTTAGCTCTTAAAGTGGTTAGTTGTTCTGTATCAACTGTCCATGAACCATCGTCTGCTTGTTCTCTTCTCGCAAATGTTACTGAAATTATCTTTCCACCTTTAACGTTAACTGAGTGAGGCGTGAGGAAACCTATGAGTTCACATTTCTCTTCAACTGCTGCTTTAACCTGGAAGCAATATCGATATTTGAAGATATTAATAATAAAATAGTAAATGTCTCCCCGGCAAAGTCTAGCATAGCTGGTTTACTTAACCGAGTAATACACACACCAGAAAAATTGTCGCATCACCTGGTATTCTGAATTCCACAACCGATTAAGCAGCTCGATCGCAGTTTCTTTGTCAACATATGTTTTCGGACATATGAGGGGAAAAAATCTTATCTATGTAGTAACATTTGTTTCCATATGATCTCAAACACGTCTGAAACAAGAATGAGTTTATTTGACCATCAGTATTCACTGAATTTCCCTTCAGTTTTCACGCTAAAGTAATTCAAGTTTTCTGTGTTTCTTGTTGATTTTCGAATCTTTGAATTTATCGTAATGGTGAACGTCCTGGACGATATTTGAGTGATCATGAAGTGGTAAGAATCGTAACACTTCTAGAGGAGGGGCAAAGCCAACGTTACGTGGTTAATTTGTTGAATGTTAATCAAAGCACTATTTCAAGAGCGATTAATCGGTACCACGAAACAGGGAAATATGGAAAGAGGGTCGGGCAGGGAAGAAATCAGATAACAATACCAGTTAATTATCGCTGGCTTCGTTTAACTGCACTAAGAGTTCGGCAGTGTACGGCTAAAATACTACAAAACGAACTTGCACTTTCCAGAAATGTGCATATTTCATTGGAAACTGTTAGGAACAGGCTCAGAGAAGACGATATCAGGCCAAGGGTGGCTTCCACCGGCTTGCGTCTTACCAGAGAGCATCGAGTTTCAAGACTTCAGTTTGCGAGGAACATGCAAATCGGGGTATTCCAGAATGGTTGAATGTTCTCTTTTCCGACAAGTCCAGGTTCTGTCTAGTATCAAATGATAGACGCATGCCTGTATACAGACGACCTGGGGGAACAGTATTAGCAATGCAATATCCGGCAAACCGACTTTCCATGGTCGAACTGAGTTAGTGCTAGTGAATAATGGAAGAATGACAGCGGCCAGATACATCGCAGATATCCTTGAACCCCATGTTGTACCCTTTGGTCCATTGATTGGCGAAAACTTCATTTATATGCATGAAAATGCTCGGCCTCATGCAGCTAGAGTAGTTACAGAATTTCTGCAAAATGCCGAAATTGATATTTTAAGATGGCCAGCTAGAAGTCCCGACTTGAATCCCATAGAACATGTTTGGGACAACAAGGGTGGCAAATTCAGCAATGTAGGATGCCTTATAGAACGCTCCAACAACTAGAAGATCTGCTTCCTGAAGTTTGGAACTCAGTGACTCAAGAGTACATCCACATTTTGTTTGAGAGTCTTTCGAGACGTATACTGGCAGTAATTAGGGCCCACGAAGGAAACACTCGATTTTGAAAATGATAAGTAACCATTCGATGATAGTTGATTGGTCTCTTCGCGAATGTTTGAAGATTGTAGAATTTTTTGATTTTCCTTTAACTGGTAAATTGTTGATATTTTTCATCATAAACTCATCTCTTTTGAACGATATCTTCTTATCTCACACTTATGAAAGTTATCAAGCGACTCTTGAATGACCAATCTAGAAGTTTATTTAGTATTGTCCTGAAAGTAGGGTGATGCGACAATTTTTGTGGGGAGTGTATATTCCAAACCATAACAAAGTAAAACCAGGAACAATATTTCGCGCAGTTTATCCATGAATTACCGAACTCCGGGCAATTCTATTGAAAAAATATATCCAAAATTGTTAGATGGAGCCGTCTTCTGTTGGTTATATTCAGACATTTCAACTCTCTTTGTCGGACACATGATTCCTCACATCTAACCCAGTTTGAGCCAAATACACGAATTGTGAAGTCTATGATTTCTATCTACTGTATTAACATTTAAGACTTAATACCAATAATTCATATACATGTTTTTCAGGAGGATATCTACCAAGGTCAGACTATGATATAATATCTACCGATCAAAATAGATCAATTTTGTTTTCGATGGATTAATTTGAATACCATGTTTCCGGGAATACTCCAATATATTGCTCAAGCTATTGTTTATATTTATGTAAGTATATCTCAGTTCATTCACTTCAAGACTCTCATAAATCTGAGTAGATGATCGAACAGATGTACGATATATTTCCTAGCACTTTAATTTGAATCGATAGTATAAATGAGAAAGAGAACAGGTCCGAGGCTCGAACCATCAGGTATCCCTTTCTCTACCTAAATCGAACACGATTTTCTATTATCTATTCTGATATATTGATACACACAAGAAGAAGGAAAAATTTTAAAGTTATTTGCTTACTTCTTCTGGTACTGCTCTAATATCAGTAAAATTGGATCTGAATACGACATAAACCCTCCTTGCTCCACATCTTAAAGCTGAAGTAGCACAATCAAATGCAGTATCTCCCGCACCTAGAACTATAACATTTCCACCCAGTTTTGGTAAATCATTAAAAGTTTTACAACAGCACAATTTGTCTTTACTAGCTTCAGAAACTTTAGGTAAAAATGATTTAGATGTGAAAAATCCCATGGACTCGTCCAAATTCTTGAAAACATCGTCTACTTTGGGTTCAGGTAAGCCAATACCAATAAACACGGCAGCTGAGTCTTTTAGGAGTTGTTCAATGGTAATATCATTCGTAGAAAGCTTTCTACCATATTCGAATTTCACACCCAAGTCTTTGACGAGATCAATCTCGAAGTTGACTATGTTGATTGGAAGACGATATTGGGGAATCTCGCTAGAACTATAAAAAACAAAGAAACATTAAATTATGTTAGAATTTTTTTCATAGATTAATCGTCAAGCAGCTCTTACAATAACTGAATATATGTCCGTTAAATTCCTCGAAATGAATATGAAGTAAGGCTCATACCTTAGACCTCCAGCGTATGATTCTTTCTCATAAATTGTGATATTATTGTATCCTAATCGTCCCAAAAACGTGGCACATGATAAAGATGCTGGTCCAGCACCCAATAAAACAATTTTCTTATCTACTCCTTTTGGTGAAGTTGTTTTAGGATCTCTGATTTGTCGAACATGCATTTTGCTAAATATCTGAAATTAGGGTAACCTAGAATATTTGACAGAAAGAAACATGGATTCTCACCTCAGTTGCAAATTGTTGAAGTCCACCAATATTGATAGGACCTTCTTCAGTGGCTTGAAGATTACAACCTCCAACGCAAAGGTCACTTGTTGGACAAACCATTCCACACGTAATTCCTAAAGGGTTATCGGAAAATATTGCCTTAGCAGCCCCATAGTAATTCTTAAATTGAGAGAATTCTTTGTAAAAAGATATTTAGCTTTATTATAGGAGTTGTTTACCTTGTTCGCGATACTGGTTATGAATGATTTGATGTCTAGCTGTGTTGGACAAGATTTTTGACATGGTGCATCTGCGCATTTTAGACATCTAGCAGCTTCTCTGAGGGCTCCACGTTCGCTTAGAGTTGTTGGTTTGATATCAGTGAAATCATTCTCTAAACTAGGACATTTCTGAAAAGTCGAGAATAATTTATTGAACAATGACCAATAAAATGAAAGAAATGGCTATCACTGTACCGTTACGACCCCTTAAATCACAATATGGTTCTATTTATACATACGGTTCCCGTTAGCATAACTACTGTAAAATGATCCGAAATGAATTACAATTCGATAAATATTATCCAGTGGCAAAATACAACAATAACAAAAACTATTTGTGCATGTGTCAATCTATATACAGGGTGCTTCAACGAAAACTAAGCAGAGGCTATATCTACCAAGATATTAATTTATGATCAAAACGCAAAAACAGGTCGATTTTTGTTTCAAAGGGGGACATCTTTTGGGGTGAAAAACTTGCCTGAAATATCAACCCCCTGAGAAGGGGTTGCAAACCTTGAACATTTTGAATAGGGAAGATGGATCGAGTGACGAATCTAAAGAAATGTGGTATCTTTGTCTACATTGCCTTGATCGCATTTCCATTTTTAATTGAAAACTGTAAAAGATACAAGGTGAGCCACTGAAAGATAGGAAAGATTATTTTCCTGAGACTGTTCAAGTTTCAGTAAAGTGAAATGGAACAGATCTATGCTGATCAATGGCAGTCACCATCAAGTACCATCCTCATCAGAATTTCGACCCTAGAACAAGGGGAACACCCTTGAAAATTTGGGAGAGGTTAAATGAGTTTTATCGTTTTCTTTCAAGATTCATAATCCTTCATAATCATTTCAATGTTTAAGCTGCTCACCCAGTAATTTTGATGAAGAACGAAAACTTGCACACCATTGTGGAGACAAACAAAAATCCTTCCTCAGAAGGTTATAACTGGAGCTATCTTCTGCTTGAAAAATAGCATAGGGTGGTCACCCCTGCTCTAGGGGTTGAAATTTGAGATGTGAATGGTGTTTCGAAAGATGACAGCCTTTGATCTGGAATGAATCTGTTCCATTTTTTGCACTAATACACTGGGAGGCAAAATTAGCGGAACACTCGAAAATTTAACCAAATTCGAAGTTCGATATTTTTCCTAATTCTCAACCGATTTAGATGATTTGTTCGGAAAATTATAGATCAGTTCTTCTGCTTTGTAGAAATTATAAGAGAAAACAAAAAAATTTGAAAAAAATTTTATACGGGGGCAAAACTAAAAGTGTTTTTTTGTCAAAAATTCGTAACACCCTGTGGAATTTCGTGGTCCGAGTTGAAACGTACAATATCATGGTCTGTCAAGACACATCTTCCTACAGTAACGTCCTTCTTGTTTCATGCGTTTATCTCTATTTTTGCAAAATATATTCAATTTCAAGTGGAAAATCACCATTTTAGAGAAATTCCATTGAATCAAGAAATTGTCATTAAAATTCGTCTATCAATTTGGAATTTTCTTATTATCACTCAGGCGTGTCGAAATTGTCGTTTGCGATTTTAATGTTCGAATTGCATTAGTTATTGATGACAATTTGGTGAAAATTAGGAATTCATAGGAGATAACAGTCGGTAGGTATTAAAATACACAACCGAATTCTGGGACCATTGATAAAACTTTTCATTTACACATGTGCACACCTTTTTTTTATCAAATATGATATACAACACACGTTTTTTTGTATATGACCACATTTGCACTTGTTTCAAGAATGAGAGTTTTCCATTCTTTGATTTGATACAAATTCGATCGGTTGCGGTGTTTTGTGATTCTTTTACTGTTTACGTTTCGAAACGGGTCTCAACAACGGTTATCCATCAAATTTACCGACGTTACAGGGAAACTGGATTGTACGTGAGGAGGCGAGGACAAGGAAGAAATCGGGCAACCCGCGCTATACATGACCGTTTCATCGTCAATCAAACCATAAGAAATCCTCGTCTTACTGCTGTTCAGGCACGTAACCTTTTACAAGCAGTGGATAACATTAACGTCAGTGTGAGGACAGTCAGAAGACGATTAAATGAAGTTGGTCTGAGATCATACGCGCAAGCAAGAGCACCAAGAATCGATAGAGCCCATCGGGTAGCAAGATTGGCGTTTGCTAGGAAGCATGTAGCATGGACAATCAACCAGTGGAGACGAGTTTTATTTAGTGATGAGAGCCGATATTGGTGGAATTTCGTGGATGGTAGAGATAGAATATGGAGGCATCGAGGGGAACGGTACAATCAAGCGAACTTCGTAGGAACTGAGCAATACGGTGGAGGGTCAGTTATGATATGGGGTGGCATATGCTTGGGAGTACGAACAGAACTGGGGATTAATGGCAATGGATCACTTAATGCCCATCGGTATATAACAGAAATCTTGGAGCCCCATATTGTGCCTTTTGCTCCTTACTTAGGGGAAAATTTCCTTTTTATGCACGATAACGCGCGATAGTGATAGAATATCTCAATGAAGTTGGGATCACACGAATGGACTGGCCGTCGCGGTCACTGGAAAACCCGATCGAACACGTTTGGGACATTCTTGGAAGAAGGGTTCGACAACGGAATCCAGGCAACGTTGAAGAGCTGACATTGGCTTTGGTGGAAGAGTGGGACTACAAACATCAACAGATGATAGACAACATCATTGGGAGTATGCGAAATCGTATGCACGCTGTAATAAGAGCTCGGAGGGGTCATACTCGCTACTAAAAACAAATGTTTTTTTTTGTGGGTCATCATGAACATTTTTCTCAACATGTTCATTTCATTTCACAAGTGTAGCGCCAGGATACACACCTGCTCTCAATTTTGGACAGGAATGATAATTATTATAGAGTATCACACAAAAAAATTCAAAAATAAATGTGCATAATCAACGATTTTTCCAGTGTACTTCGAGTTCTCCCGGAGCGTCAAATTGGCCAAGGAATTTCAAAAATTTTCGTTTCGTTAGATTTCCGCTTCTGTTTTTCGATTTTATTTTCTGGCTAACCTCCGATGTTATGCACCTACGCAAGATTAAAAATAAATTCTTGAAATTTGTGACTTTTCGCTTCAAATTGGATATCTCTTGTAAAAATAGAGATAAATGCATAAAACAAGAAATGCGTTACTGTAGGAAGATGTGTCTTGACAGACCATGATATTGTACGTTTCAACTCGGACCACGAAATTCTACAGGGTGTTACGAATTTTTGACAAAAAAAACACTTTCAGTTTTGCCTCCGTATAAAATTTTTTTCAGATTGTTCTTGTTTTCTCTTATAATTTCTACAAAGCAGAAGAATTGATCTATACTTTGCCGAAAAAGTCATCTAAATCGGATGAGATTTAGGAAAAATATCGGACTTCGAATTTGGTTAAATTTTCGAGTGTTCCGCTAATTTTGCCTCCGAATGTACTTGAATAGCTCAGGGCGATAGATAGTCTCCTCTATTTCTCAGTAGCTCACTCTGTATCTTCTACAGTTTTCAATCACAAATAAAAATTCGTTCACGGGGATGCAGCCAAAGAGAATACCTTTCTTTCGAGGTATCACTCGACCCATCTACCTTCTTCCAAATTTTCAAGGGTGGTCATCTCTGCTCTAGGGGTTGAAATTCGGGATGAGGATGGTAGTTGATGATGACTGCCATTGATCTGTTCCATTTCACTGCACTGAAACTTGAAACGTCTCAAGAAAATAGTCTTCCATATATTTCAGTTGCTCACCCTGTATCTTTTACAGTTTTCAATTAAAAATAGCCTCTGTTTAGTTTTCGTTGAAGCACCCTGTATGATATTTTAATGAAGGCAATCGATGATGAAAATGGTGGTTTATATTTCCTAGATCCCCTGATGAAACTGGTAAGATATTTCTCATGCGTTAACTTCGAACATTGAAAGATATACGCAATGACTCGAGATGTTTTAGAGGAGCAATGATTTGACTGTCTGGCGATTTCCGCCAAACACTGCCAGTAATTCCAAGTTCTACGGTTGCCGACGTATTGAACGTTTGCCTCAAATTGTCGAATCTATGACGTTATGTGAAGAAACTACAGCTGACAACAAACATGAGAGTTTCATTGCTTAATGATACATCTGCTGAAGATTTCTCGGAGCAATTGCTGACTATCGGTAATGGTCAAGTACCTGTCGATGAATCGAGCAGATTGATATCATTTCCAAATAATTTCTGTAGTTTTGTCTCATCAAAAGACGAACTTATCAACAATATATTTCCAACCATTATTTCTAATAATAAAAAACAAGTACTGTGTTTTAAGGAATTTTACTTAATAATTGCGATTCGTAACGCGTTTCACTACACCGTAGCTTCTTCAGACGAATGAATATACAGAAAAATATAAATGAGAATATAACTATAAATGTTCTTGAGTAATTAAAAGCTTATTGGGTTGCTTCTTCTTGAGTGGTTATTTATGACAGGTATATCCAATAAAATTAAGGAATAGATTGCTCCCCGAAAAGATTCAATAGAGGTGAAGGGCTTAAATCGACTTGTTCGTTGATGAGTCTACCTGAGTGTTTGTATTTATTGATTTCTAAAGTTTCCCAAAGATCTACCTTCCAATATTTATTATCTGTATGCAAAATTTCAAACTGTGGGTCGAAAGAATGATTATTTTCTAAGAGATGATTCGCGTAATTTGAATCTGATTTTTATTTGAAAAACTGCGTTTATGTTTCGATATTCTAATATTAAAATTTCTATGTGTTCTACCAATGTAGAAATTATCACAGTCATTGCAATTCAGTCGATAAACACCTGATTTATTGTTTTTACCTGGTTTGGTTTTATTATTTTTATATATTTGCCTAAATTATTATTAGTTTGGAAAGCTATATTGAAATTATTGCTACTTAAGAATGATTTCAGTTTCTCACTTGTAATGCTAACGTAGGTTAAGGTGTTGACTTTTTGTTTCAATCTATCGACAGGGTAAACTTCTTTCAATGCGATTCTACTTTGTTTTTATTTAAAATATTATTTATTAGTTTGGGATTTTAACCATTATTTTTGGCTATTTGTTTAATCAAATTTAGTTCTTTGTTGAAATTTTCTGGTGATAACGGGATGTTAATCAATCTATGAATAAAACTATTGAATGCTGACATTTTATGTTGATATGGATGACACGACGAGTTATGTATTATAATATCTGTATGTGACGGCTTATGGTAAATTGCGAAAACATGTTTTCCATTTTCATTCGAAATTGTTACGTCTAAGAAATTTATCGAATTATTGCTTTCTATTTTGGTTGTGAATGCAATTTTTGGATGTGATGAATTCATATGATTTCCGAAAATTTTTCAACTGTCTATCTGTTCCTGTGAAGCAAATAATGATATCGTCTACATAGCGATACCAGTATAAACAATATTTACTGAGTGGATATTTATGAATTAATTTCTCTAAGTTATTCATGAATATTTTTGCTAACAAAGGACTCAACGGATTGCCCATAATCAAGCCGTCTTCAATAGTATGATATTTGTTATTGAAATGGAAATAATTCTGATCTAAACAAATTTGTAATTATGAAAGAATATCTGATTTAATGATAGTATTGACATGATTCTTTTCTAATAATTCTTCAACTAAGTAATACGTGTCTTTCGGAGGAATGTTGGGAAATAAAAATTCATTACATCCAAAATTGCATTCACAACCGAAATAGAAAGCAATAATTCGATAAATTTCTTAGACGTAACAATTTCGAATGAAAATGGAAAACATGTTTTCGCAATTTACCATATTCATTACATCCAAAAATTGCATTCACAACCGAAATAGAAAGCAATAATTCGATAAATTTCTTAGACTTAACAATTTCGAATGAAAATGGAAAACATGTTTTCGCAATTTACCATAAGCCGTCACATACAGATATTATAATACATAACTCGTCGTGTCATCCATATCAACATAAAATGTCAGCATTCAATAGTTTTATTCATAGATTGATTAACATCCTGTTATCAACAGAAAATTTCAACAAAGAACTAAATTTGATTAAATAGCCAAAATAATGGTTACAATCCCAAACTAATAAATAATATTTTAAATAAAAACAAAGTAGAATCGCATTGAATGAAGTTTACCCTGTCGATAAATTGAAAAAAATTCAACACCTTAACCTACGTTGGCATTACAAGTGAGAAACTGAAATCATTCTTAAGTAGCAATAATTTCAACATAGCTTTCCAAACTAATAATAATTTAAGCAAATATATAAAAATAATAAAACCAAACCAGGTAAAAACAATAAATCAGGTGTTTATCGATTGAATTGCAATGACTGTGATAATTTCAACATTGGTAGAACACATAGAAATTTTAATATTAGAATATCGGAACATAAACGCAGTTTTCAAATAAAAATCAGATTCAAATTACGCGAATCATCTCTTAGAAAATAATCATTCTTTCGACCCACAGTTTGAAATTTTGCATACAGATAATAAATATTGGAAGGTAGATCTTTGGGAAACTTTAGAAATCAATAAATACAAACACTCAGGTAGACTCATCAATGAACAAGTCGATTTAAGCCCTTCACCTCTATTGAATCTTTTCGGGGAGCAATCTATTAATTAATTTTATTGGATATACCTGTCATAAATAACCACTCAAGAAGAAGCAACCCAATAAGCTTTTAATTACTCAAGAACATTCATAGTTATATTCTCATTTATATTTTTCTGTATATTCATTCGTCTGAAGAAGCTACGGTGTAGTGAAACGCGTTACGAATCGCAATTATTAGGTAAAATTCCTTAAAACACAGTACTTGTTTTTTATTATTGATAATGGAATTTTACCAAGTAAAAGCCTCCCAAATTCAAACATTATTTCTAACTACAAAAATAATGAATGGTTGAGTGAGCGAGCAATTTTAGCGACTAAGAATAAAAGTGTAGATGATCTGAACTACATAATTCAAAATAAGATCATTGGAACATACATTCATTCAAATTTATTGACTGCGTCACAAATGAAGATGAAGCCACCAACTATCCAATCCAATTTTTGAACTCCTTGGATGTGCCTGGCTTACCACCCCACAATTGACGCCTAAAGGTTGGCTCCGTAGTAATCATGCTTCGAAACATACACCAACCAAAACTGTGCAATGGCACGCGTTTGGTGGTTGGAAAATTGATGAACAATGTAGTTTAAGCGACGATACTGAAAGGAAAATTCAAACGCGAGGAAGTTCTCATTCCGAGGATCCCGATGATCCCAAGGGATATGCCGTTTAAATTTAAAATACTTCAATTTCCGATCCGTCTTGCATTTGCCATGCCCATCAATAAATCACAAGGCCTGTTCTTAAAAGTTTTTGGTTTGAATCTAGAACATCCATGTTTTCCCATGGTCAATTATATGTGGCGTGTTCACGAGTCGGAATAGCATCTGAGCTGTTTTTTTTGCGCCTGATAATAAAACAAAAACTGTCGTGTATCACAAGGTACTAGAGTGAAGTGCAACCTATGTACTAAAATATAGAAATAATAATATTTTTTCTGATAAAAAAAAAATTAATAAGTTCCAAAATCTGCTTATTTGTTGCCTTTAAAGCCGAACAGAGTTCGCAGCGTCAGCTATTACGAAATAAATACGAGAACAGTGGTTTCAATTTCTGCGTAAAATATTCTTGATTGAGAAAAGCGATTTGATGAATTATTTTTTGCAATTCAATGAAATTTTGTTAGTTGAAGTTCAAACATACATTCCGCCCAAAAGTACTGGGAATGAAACATTATTTATTAATTTTTCATTCAAACTTATTGTATCACCTTCAAAGTAGGCCCCTTCCGAAATACATTTACGCAAACGAATAATCCAATCATCCGAACATTTTCCAAATGCTTTTTCTGGAATTGCCGCGAATTTTCTTTTATGTGTACGGTATTCTCGCTTAACACTTGGTGAAACGTAATGAATAAATGATTGGTTTATCACTTGGTAAAGGTTTCACAAACATTTATTAAAATACTCGACATATTTTTCGGGTTATTAGCCAATTATCAAGAGTAATACAATACTAAATTCAAAATGAGTGATTTCACTTATGTATAACAGCATTCACAACAGGAGGTAAACTGAAGTTTAGTTGGTCGTTGCAAATTGGTTGGTTTTTCCTATGACCGGACGTAATTTCAATAATCTGCTAGATGACAATCCTTTTTCCTATTGTTACCAGGGTACATGAGTTCGATATTCTCTAAATCAATGAAATGATTTTTGTTAATGCAGTGGTCCGAAAAACTCGTAGAATTTTCATTTTGGAGGATAGATCTTTTATGTTCTTCAACTCTCTTCTCGATGCATCTTCCGGTTTGGCCTAAATACAGGGATATCCACCGGGAACTTTTTGAGTTCCAATTACAATATCAAGCTGAAGTTTTATACGCGGCCATAACTAGCGATGTCCAATTGAAGTGAAATATTTTCGAAGTGATACCATTTCCGGTCATACCGAAAGTGGGTGATCACTTTGTTATTTCAAATGGCAATCTACCTTTTTTATTATACATCTGGAACCGACATTTGAGCAAGGCATAAAATACCCAAGTTGTTGGCACTTATCTGTCAAAACATTGGACAGCTTTAATTATTTTATTTATAAACTCGATTTTTGAGGAACATTTAAAAAAATTGTAGCTCGTAGATCTTTTGCACTACAGACACAATTTTTGCTTGGGTGAATAGAAGAAGGATTAAGGAATTTTTTAAGCAGTCTACATATGTCAAATGTTTATTGCGTTGTTTTGTATGTTTTTTTCAATTTGGCCTTTTTCAAACAGCAATAACTCAATTTTTTCAAATTGCACGTGCCAATTTTTATATCGCCTTCAGATGAAGCGTCAAATTTCAGAAGGAATTGTATCAGCATGTACTATACTCATCTCTTATAGTTCCGAAATAATTCGGGAATATATTGAATTTTGATGATTTTGCAAGAACTAACAGAGAATGCTTTGAAATATTTGAATCAAGTATCTGAACTGGCTCACCTGACAGGTGCCTAAAATTAATGTACTCATCACTTCGTTCATTCGAATTCGATATTTCAACAAGAATTGTCGTTATTTCAGATTAAAAATATCCAAAAATACAACACATTCGAAATAAAACCACCGGTTATTCAAACGAACATATATTTAATCTATTTTTAATTCGTTTTAGAATGTCAATAAGTAGTGGGTAGAAATTGCTCTCAATTCAATAACCAATTTCCAAATTTACCGTCTGTGAGTAAAATGAACTTTCGAAGCATTAGAAGCAATTTTTTACAATTCGGATGAATAAAAATTGTAGGAACTAAGCGAAAACCAATCATCGAAGATAATTTCATTAATACGAATAAATGATACCAAACATCATAGGAGAAAACTAATTTACGATCTGAATGAATGTTCAATATGGGCCTCATTTTGCTCGATATACTTGGCAGCTCGTATACGAACATGATGAGTTGCCCTCCTAGTTTCATCAGGATCAATATTACGAAAAGCATTATGAATGCGCTCTAGTAACTCTTCTTTACTTCTTACAGGAATAAGATATACTTCACTCTTGATTTTGCCCTATAAATAAAAATCAAGGGGTGTCAGATCCGGAGAACGCTAAGGCCATAAATTTGGTCTTTGATTACCCCACTATCTACCCTCGAAGATTTCTGTTAGCTGCCAATCTACAGCTCGTGTTTTATGTGCTGGTGCACTATCCATTTGGTAATAGCAATCCCTCAGAATGTTAAGGGGTAATCCATCTAAAAAATTTGCTAATGTTCCTCTCAAAATGACCAGGTATCTTTGTCCATTAAGATTTTCCTCATAAATGTGATGAGCCAACAAATCATCCATTAAAATTGCAAAAACGTTCACGCTGAATTTATTTTGGAAATCAATAACCTCAATGAAATGTTGATTTTCTGTGGCCCTAAAATGTCGATTTCTCCTGTTGGTTATTCCATTTTCATTGAACTTGGCTTCATCAGAATATATAATTTTTTGCAGAATTTTCTCATCTTCTTGAAGCCGAATTAATAAATTTTCACAGAAATTTAGCCGCTTGGGAAGGTCAGATGGTTTCAATTTTTGTAGTCTGATAAAAGAATACGGGTGCATGTTATGTTTCTTAAGGATCCTTTGAATGAAAGTATAACTCAATCCAATATCAATTGATGCTGACTTGATGGACACATGTGGATTGGCACGAAAATACGCTAGCGTATTAATTTGATTGTCGTCGTCCTCGAGAATTGGTTTTCTTCCAGTTTCTATGTATTTTGTTCCTCCAAATTGCAGAAAATTGCTTCTTATCCTTCGAAATTTTGTTTTACTCATAGGCGCCAAATTTGGAAATTGGTTATTGAATTAACTGCAAGTTCTATCCGCCACTTCTTGACATTCGCCACGAATTCAAAAGAGTTCAAACATATCCACGTTTGAATAATCAGCCATTTTATCATCAATCTGGTGTTTTCCAAAAATTTCCACTTCAAATTACCAACAATTCTTGTTAAAATATCAAATTCGAGTGAACGAAGTGATAAGTACATTAATTTTAGGCACCTGTCAGGTGAGCGCAGCCAGTTCAGCTACTTGATTCAAATATTTCAAAGCATTCTCTGTTAGTTCTTGCAAAATCATCAAAATTTAATATATTCCCAAATTATTTCGGAACTATAAGAGATGGGTTTATTACATGCTGATACAATTCCATCTGAAATTTGACGCTTCATCTGATGGCGATATGAAAATTGGCACGTGCCATTTGAAAAAATTGAGTTATTGCTGTTTGAAAAAGGCCAAATTGAAAAAATCATACAAAACAACGCAATAAACATTTGACATGTGTAGACTACTTAAAAATTCCTTGATTCTTCTTTTATCTACCCAAGCAAAACTTATGTCTGTAGTGCAAAAGATCTACGAGCTACAATTCTTTTAAATGTTCCTCTGAAATCGAGTTTATAACAAAAATAATTAAATCTGTCAAAAGTTTTGACAGATAAGTGCCAACAACTTGGGTATTTTATGCCTTGCTCAAATGTCGGTTCTAGATGTATAATAAAAAAGGTAGATTGCCATTTGAAATAAGAAAGTAATGACCCACTTCCGGTATAACCGGAAATGGTATCACTTCGAAAATATTTCACTCCAATTGGAAATCGCTAGTTATGGCCGCGTATAAAATTGCAGCTTGATATTGTAATTGGAACTTAAAAAGTTTTTAACGGACGTTCCCGGTGGATATCCCTGTATTTAAATGACTTACCTGATATCCTGGAAAAAGACGGACACCCAATTCTTTATGCAGATGATACTACAGCCATTATCACTGCAAAAAATGGTTTGGAGATGGGGTGTGTTGAGGCTATGTCCGAATGGTGTGCCGCTAGCGGATTGAAACTCAATGTTACTAAGATCATTATATTGGAAATATACCCCAAAAACATGAGAGTTGAAACATCAATATTGGTGAGAGTACAAAAGAAGTCTATTGTAAGCAACCCAGATACAAAATTTCTTGGAGTACTCTTAGACGGAAAGCTGACATGGAGTCCGCATATCAATGAATGTTGCTATCCTATCCGTAACCAGAGTAACTCAGTATCCTAAGAGGTACTGAAACTGGTATATTTCCGATTATTTCAATCCAGAATGAGTTACGGAGTAACATACTGGAATCTTACCACCGATGCACCTAAAGTACTGATCATTCAGAAATAAGCTATTCGATATATGTTGAACCTTGGACCGACCGAATCATTCCGAACTCACTTTAAACAAATAGGCATTCTAACAGTTACAAGCTTATACTTGTTCAGGTTACTCCTAGAAATAAAACAGAATCTTAGTAAGATGATCAGAAGAGGTGATAACCATAACCATGCGACACGCCAAAACCTTATGCTAGATGAACTGAGCCAACGACTGACACTTGGTCAAAAAAATCCTTTCTTTGTTGGCATAATATGCTATAACAAGCCACTACAACTGGATAGAAGATTCTTCCCACTCAGTTTCCAAGCGTTCATAAGACAACTCAAAATCTTACTACTCGAAAAAAGCTATTATGATATAGAAGAATTTTACAGTGAATAGATCATTTCATATGCTGCCCTCTTAATTAAATGGGATCTACTTAGCTCTTATTGTGTTTTATGTCTGAAGATGAGTAGTTTAACTTATCTGTTGTGTATTTCATTTGTATATATTTATTTGTTGACATATCATAAGCAATCATAATTGTAAACATGATGAATAGATATGATGATGACATATAAATTAAAACATGTAAGTTTCATAATAAAAACAAGTACCGTGTTTTAAGGAATTTTACTTAATACTTGCGATTCGTAACGCGTTTCACTAGACCGTAGCTTCTTTAGACGAATGAATGTACAGAAAAGAAGAATGAGAGTATAAATATAAATGTTCTTGAGTAATTAAAAGCTTAATGAGTTGCTTCTTCTTAAGTGGTGTTATTTATGACAGGTATATCCAATGAAATTAAGGAATAGATTGCTCCCCGAAGAGATTCAATAGAGGTGAAGGGCTTAAATCGACTTGTTCATTGATGAGTCTACCTGAGTGTTTGTATTTATTGATTTCTAAAGTTTCCCAAAGATCTATCTTCCAATATTTATTATCTGTATGCAAAATTTCAAACTGTGGGTCGAAAAGTGATTATTTTCTAAGAGATGATTCGCGTAATTTGAATCTGATTTTTATTTGAAATACTGCGTTTATGTTCCGATATTCTAATATTAAAATTTCTATGTGTTCTACCGATGTAGAAATTATCACAGTCATTGCAATTCAATCTATAAACACCTGATTTATTGTTTTTACCTGGTTTGGTTTTATTATTTTTATATATTTGCCTAAATTATTATTAGTTTGGAAAGCTATGTAGAAATTATTGCTACTCAAGAATGATTTCAGTTTCTCACTTGTAATGCTAACGTAGGTTTAGGTGTTGAATTTTTGTTTCAATTTATCGACAGGGTAAACTTCATTGAATACGATTCTACTTTAATTTTTATTTAAAATATTATTTATTAGTTTGGGATTGTAACCATTATTTTTGGCTTTTTGTTGAATCAAATTTAATTCTTTGTTGAAATTTTCTGGTGATAACGGGATGTTAATCAATCTATGAATAAAACTATTGAATGCTGACATTTTATGTTGATACGGATGACACGACGAGTTATGTATTATAATATCTGTATGTGACGGCTTATGGTAAATTGCGAAAACAAGTTTTCCATTTTCATTCGAAATTGTGAGGTCTAAGAAATTTATCGATTCATTGATTTCTATTTCGGTTGTGAATCCAATTTTTGGATGTAATGAATTTATATGATTTTCGAAAATTTTTAACTGTCTATTTGTTCATGTGAAGCAAATAATGATATCGTCTACATAGTGATACCAGTATAAACAATATTTAGGTTAGATTATTCATGAATATTTCTGCTAACAAAGGACTCAACGGATAGCCCATAATCAAGCCGTCTTCAATAGTATGATATTTGTTATTGAAATGAAAATAATTTTGATCTAAACAAATTTGTAATGATGAAAGAATATCTGATTTAATAATACTATTGACATGATTCTTTTCTAATAATCCTTCAACTAAGTAATACGTATCTCTCGGAGGAATGTTGGGAAATATATTCTCAACATCGAAAGAAATGAGTTTGGAATTAGGTGGTATAATGGTATCTTTGATATTGGCAATTAGTTCGTATGAATTTTTGACCGAAAAGTTAGATTTAAAATTGTAATGTTTTATTAGCAAGTCGTTGAGGAATTTTGAAAGTTTGAAACGAGGTGCCGTTACATACATTCGTCTGAAGGAGCTACGGTGTAGTGAAACGCGTAACGAATCGCAATTATTAAGTAAAATTCCTTCAAACACAGTACTTGTTTTTTATTATTGATAATGGAATTTTACCAAGTAAAAGCTTCCCAAATTCACATGTAAGTTTAAGTAGAAATAGAGAAATCTTTGACTATTAAACGCGTCGCAACGAGTACATAAATACACACGTCTTTAATCAAAAAGGGTTACTTTATATCACCTTTCTTCAAGAATGTGGAATGCCGTTCTCTGCGGAATTTAAGTTAGTGATTCCAGAGTTATTTCTGATTCAACTGAGCTTTATTCGTCATCTGAACTGTTCAAGAACTCCGTCATACACTTCCTGATATCAGAATTCAATTAACGTAATCGAATTACAGGTCTCAGAACTCACTTCCGAAGTTCCTTTGCCATGTAATATTGCCCCAAACAGGGGGGTTAGCCCTGCGTGAATCCTAGATGAAATAGATGAAATTATCGGATCAAAATGTTCAAAGGTATTGGATCGAAGTTTATTGATTGATGTAGAGATGCTCCGCATTAACAAGAAATGACTGTATAATTGAATATTCCGGGATATGGTTCGTCTAAAACAAGAACAATGTCTGTGGGTGACATATTCTTGTTTATTGCTACACCTATTCTTTTGTACTGGGGTTTTTGTGAAGGAGATGGCATAAATGAAAAAGGAATTTCGAAGTTCATGAATCTAATAACCAAGATCAAAAGCCATAATTTTTAACGATATACACACTTTAGTTCTCTTCAGAGGCGTATATTATTCCGTAACTTATAATAACAACACACAAACTATCAACAGTGGATAGAGATTCAGTCCAGTCAGTTTAGGGATGTCACCACGGACTTTGAGATAATCAGCTTTACGTAAACTCATATGAACTTTTATATTCTGACACCAGTCGGCTCGGTGGCGTATGGGATATGATGCTCGTCTCCTGCGCAGAGTTACCTGGGTTCAATCCCCACAAAGTAGGTGCGAATTTTCGGATTCTGGGAATCGCTCGAGTATCCATCTTTCGGAGGAGATGTAAAGCCGTCGGTCCTGTCTAACAGAGATGTGTTGGACTTGAAGATCCCTTCCCTCGACTCGAGAGGGGTTCGGCAAAATTCCCGGGTTAGGGTGGTGACAGAATTTCCCGGCATGTCATTGGCCGAAAGGCGGAAATAGAGCACGTTAAAGGAATAACAAACATACAATATTCTGACACCCTTAAACCTGTCTCAAAACCGAGCTATTGTGTGTGTAGTGGTCACCAGTATGAATTTCCAGGATCAGAGGTCAGAAAAATGGATTTATTGAACATCTTGTGGAGTTTTCGACACTTGAATTTATCATAAATATTTTAGGGGACTAGATTCAAACAATTTATGTTTTAGAAAAGCGAATTGAACTATTTCTGAGATAAAGAGTAGTGAGCGCGCACCGTTTTGATATTTCGAGTATTTATCAAATTCAACCAGTAATCTCGATAAAAAATATGTCATTTAAAGTTCTAAAATTATTAATGAATATATAGGGAGATAGCCAATAGAGATTTATTGTCAATATCAGTATTTTTTACAGATGTCTAACAGATGAATAGGCAAACCTGTTACACCACATGAGTGTGCGCCTGGGAAGAACTGAGGTCTCTGTTTACGCGCTTCTTGAAACGAGCAAGTTGTAAGGACGAAAGCGAGTTCCACAGCTCGCCGGCCCTATAAACGAGGGAATTCTTATAGAGACATGTTCGAGGGGTCGTTGAATGTACCGCCATATGATGAGAACTCCTTGTCAGCCTAGTGTTGCGGCAAAACATGAGTTTTCCCGGAACAAGGTCTTTCAATCCTTGGAACATCTTCCGTGGAAGTATCTTCAAAACAGAGAAAGGTCAGCAACTTGTCTTCTGAGAGTCAGGGGCTGGAGATCGCTGGTTATTTTCGGGTAGTCGATGAGGCGCACAGCCCGTTTCTGCATACTTTTCAACATCCACTACGAATATTTGGGCGCAGATCCCCATATGGGAACAATATTCCTAGGCAGGTCGAATCTGCGCCTTATATAGAAACAACAGCTGAGATGACGTGAAGTATCGCTTGGTTCTGAGAAGAAAACTGAGTTCACGACAGCAAAACCCGGAGTTGTCCGTTATTCCTGGAACGTGAATCAAATCTTTGGATGTAATTTGTTCGCTCTGCATCATTACAGGAGGTTTTCAGCGGAGACCTTTCTAGAAAACGTAGTTGCTTGCGTCTTGCTCACGATGAAAATCACCAGATATCCTTCGTAAGTCAGAGTTTAAGTTAATCATTTATTGACATCTCTGACACTGAGATTCTGCAGCTGTAATCGGCAGCAGACAACTGAAAAACGAAACCAGGGTACAATCGTCTGCAGATTACAGAAGATCGTTTATCTGCAACAGAATTAAGGTTGGCGAAAGAATGGATTCCTGAGGTACTCCTGCTTGCAACTGGAAATAATCAGATGTTATACGGTCGACCACAACTTGTATTGATCTATTTGAAAAAAAGCTACTTATCCAACCCAGCAATTTTTTGGGAAGCCCATATGCAGCAAGTTTATTCTACAAGGCTGCATGCTACATCCTATCGAACGATTTAGAGATGTCGATGGCTATTGCTCTAGATTCCCCATGTTTTTCCTTCGTTGATGTACAAACATGAGTGACGTAGGCGAGCAGATCTCCTGCCGATCTTTGCCTGCCAAAACCATACTGACGGTCGTTAATAATTCCCTGCAACTCAAGATATTCGATGAGTTCATCATTTATGACTCTCTCCATCACTTTGGACACGATTGGAAGAAGTGAAACAGGGTGATAGTTTTGGTGTAAGTACTTATTTCAGTTTTTTAAGTTACCCCTTCGTTGAAATGGGCCTTGAAGTTGTCAGGTTGCATACGTTCCGTATTCGTACGAAGGTTGATATTATTCCCTCTGTTGGATTTATCTTCCATGACTTGTAAGCTCTGCTCTTTGCTGCAAAGGCTCTTTCGCAGTCTTCGTTAAACCATGGCTTCTGTGCTGTTGGTCTTTTCATGGAAAGAGGGATGTAGAGATGCATTCATGCATGAATGATTTCTATAACAGATTCACGCAGCTCATCCCAATTAGCACGGTTATAGTACCAAATGCGTCTGGCTGGTTAAGGTTATTGGTTAAGCGGCAGCAAAATGGTTCCAGTAGCAGATATAAGGTCTGAGTTGCCTTGCGGTGCTGAGACCTCTACTCCAAAATCATCTGGATCTGAAATCGAAAAGAGATCCAAGGTGTTCGGGAAGTCGGTCGGGTGATCAAGTATTTGTGTCGGTTCGTTGAATAGATTATGGCTGGTTACGAAAGTTTCAGCCTGTCTTCCCGCTTCATCTGTTCTATTGGAGTGGCGGAGCCAGTTGGTGTTGTGAACGTTGAAGTCACCCAGTACAATGACCTCCGCTGCCGGATGATGTATCTGAATCCAATCCACCTTATCACCTAGATACTGAAACAGTCTAGGGAAGTGAATATCGTTTGGCGAGGGATATAGACAGCTTGAGAACAGTGTTTTATCCTGCAAACAGATTTGAAACCACGCAAGGTCGAAAGCGTCGTCCTCCATCGTGTCCTCTCTCTGGCATGCAACATCCGATCTGGCGAAAACACAGAGGCCCCCTTTGAACCTAAATCTCGTACGTAACTCGTACATATTAAAACGTAAAAACGTTGTGTCGGTTGTTTGACTTATTTGGGTTTTGGTTAAGGCCAGCACATGGGGTTGTGCGTTTTGCATATGCTGGTGGCCTGCATTGACATTCACGTTGTTGTGCCCCAGTCCTCTGATATTGCAGAACTCTATTAAGAGTTTGTTTTCATTTCTAGAACGAGAATTAATTAGTGAATTCGCCGGAGGAGTGCTCGACTTACCCGCATCATGAACTCCTGGAGGGAATACCTCCCGGAGATCCGAATACAAGACTATTTTAACTCCGGATGATTTTGTCCAAGAAAGCTCATCATGCCTGCATCGAAGAAGAGTTAAGAAGTGCTTAGGCAGAAGTAAAACATGGAGGGATAACGGTTTATAGGGCCTCTTTTATCTACCATATTTCAAGAAGCACTAGAAAGAAGGTTAAAGCAAAACATTTGCACAAAGTGACTTATGGGACCATCATCAACCTTAGGCGCAGACAACGAAAAGACTGAGCAAGCATATAAAAGACATGCAGTCGTGAGGCTTTTCATTGACTATCGATGATTTGAGAAGAGTGACATTCAAGTTTGCTGAGCAATTAGGAATTAAACACAGATTCAATATGAATAATAATTCAAATTTAATAATTTTTCAATCGAAAACGGTTGGAGATATGAAAAAATTACAAGTGTCAAAAAAGCTACTAAATTGAACGAAGATGACGAAAATTGCTTGTACGCTGATCAGTGGCGTACTGAAAAAATTTTGAAAGGGCAAAAGGAGACATGACCTTGTAAGAGAAAACACCTTGTGAATTTCATATAAAATCTAGGACGTGTAATGGTGGATGCTGTAAAAATTGGCATGCATTCCACATTTTGGGCTGAATATCTCGAAAACTGCAGGAGTTTTGAGGAAAAAAACATTATTTTTACATAATTTTTTCTGGAAATTTCAACACCCTGTAGCTACGTTACGGAGCTTTTGCGGACCTATGTTTATGAAAACTTTTTTCTTGCACGTAGATTTACCCCTCAAGTTGTAACATACTATTATGTAACACTGCAGATCAGTATCTTTTCATTTAAATGCCAAAATTGGAAATTGATCGATAAACCCGTTTCCCAGATACTTATAAAGATCCCTTCTCATACACCCTGTATAAGAGGAGCATTCAGGACTCAAGGTTGCTCAACTATTTTGTAAGAAGGAGCATTTATTCGAATATTGAAGAGTAGAATGCGATACTGATGAAATCAAATAAGGGAAGTTAAAGCTGGTGTCGGGATTGTTGTTGGTGACCATATAGGTTGACATTCTCAAGAACTTCCCTCATGGAAGATTAGTTGATAACTGTCGAATCATTGAATGATTCTTTATGTTGTAACATTTCATATCTTCCACATTATTTTATTAATTCTAATATATCATAATCCATATATTTTCGTCAGTTTTCTACTTCTCGCACTACACGTTGTGCGAATAGAAGGAGAGCGCGGTGATGTCAATTTTGATTATATCTTCGCGAAAATTTCGCTTAAATTAATTTGATACAATTAAATTTACAGTCATGACCTGGTAACCTCATCATAATTTCAGTGTGTGGTGTAATTATTTCATAACGTAGCTTGCTTAGTGATTCATCTTGTTCGTGGAATTAATCGATATAAATTCACGAATTTCCTGGAAATTTTAACGCGACTTGAATTAGAGTTCATTATTATTCACATTACAGTGTATTCTAACGAAAATTTGCCACCCTCTCTATCTCTAGACGGACTGATTTTGGCGGAAAAAGGTGAGACACGTCAGTTTTTAATAGTAGAGCGACCAATTCCTGAGTTGATTCGAAACAGGTATAATCAACCTTATCACATGTTGTATCAAAATTAGTTATACGGAAAGTGGATCGAGTGACATATCTTTAGAAAGGTCTTTTAATTCTCTATTTGAAAATGGTATCTTTATAAACAGTACATTTCACACAAAAGGTTCACTCACAACGAAAATTTCTCTTTCTACGAAAATTTGACAATGCTTAAAATCAAATCCATTCAATGATGCAATTCTAACTCTCTGCTATTATTCTCAAGTGAAGATTCTTGTCCTCAGCACTTCCAAGTATTCAGTTCTCAAGGAAATGTAATAGTTTGAAATATTGCTACACATCAATGTTTTGTAGGGAACGCACAATTATTTTTATAAAAATCATCTGGTAATGATGAATCTTTTTTACATTTGTCTTTAATTTTCACAAAAATTCTAATCGTCGATTGTTGGACAAATTATTTCTATTTATTATCGAAGTGATAGTTGTGCTAGAGAAACGACAAGGACATGAAGTTCAACATAGGCCTATACGGAACCAAGCACCTGAAGTGGAAGTTTTGGTCACCTACAAATGAAAAACACTGCTTTCATCAGAAAAATTATCACCTAAGCGTGGTAACTCAGAGAGGCATCATCAAACGGTTAATAAAAACTATGAAAAGGATTTTCCGCCACAGAGTGGCACACGAAAGTACGTGATTTATTATCTTGATTGAAAAAAAAACAAACCATGTTCACAAGACCAGCCAAACAATTAAAATCTGCTACGATCGCGTTATTCAAAATATCTCATACATAGGCGAAACATAAGAAACCATTTGAAGATGGATCGATTGTGAAGGAAAGCATTTATTGAAGCTGGTGAGACTTTATTTGGATATTTAAAAAATAAAACAGAAATCATGTCTGCTATAAGAGAACTTCAGTTATATCGTCCGACTGTCACAAGGCGTATTGAAGTCATGAGTCAGGATATGGTAGATGAATTAAAACATTATATCATGAAGTGTACATACTTTTCTTGTGTATGTGACAGACACTGTCAGCTGTGTATTTTAATTCGTATGGTATTCAATAAATTGTTGGCTAAGGAAGAATTTTTGATAAACATTCCTCTGAAGGGGAAGACACGTGGCTAAGATATATATGACGTTTTCTTCAATTTTGTAAAAAACTATAAGCTACCAATATATAAATTAGTGTGCATTACAACCGATGGAGCACCAGCAATGAATAGAAATAAAAACGGTTTTGTGGCATTGTGTCAAGCTAATGAAGATTTCCCTTCATTTTTTTTATTCCATTGCATTATACATCAACAAGTTTTGTGTTAAAATGGTTAAAACACGGAGGAAATTATGGACATTGCAACAAAAATTGTGAATTCCATTCGTGCAGGAAGCTTGCAACGGCGGTTTTTTAAGTTGAAGTTGGAAGATAGGGAGTCAGCTGAACACTCTGATTTAGTTCTTCCCACAGACGTCAGGTGGTTGGGTCGCGGAAAAAGGTTTCAAGAATTATTGCCCGAAATAACAGCTTTCCTAGACGAAAAAGGTGATGACACTCAGATGTTAAAAAACGAAAAATGGTTGACTGATTCAGCATTTTTGACTGACATCACAACGCACTTAAACACCATTAACTTGGAGCTTCAAGGTAAAGGAAAAACTATTATTCATATGATTGGCGCAGTAAACGCATTCAAAAGTGAATTGCAACTTACAATAGATCAACTAAAAAGAAAGGATCTCAAACATTTTCCGTCTTTGAAAGCAAGGATTCTTCAGTTGAATTATGATACGTAAGAGGCTGAATTATCAAATATTTTGGGACAATTCGAAATGCGTTTTTATGATGGCAGTAAATTGGCAAATAAAGCATCATTTATGAGTTATTCTTCATCATGTAAAAACATTAAGGAATTAGTTACTGAAATAGCAACTTAGTTTAATATGAACTCATGTTCTGTTGCAAATAAGTTGTTGCAAATTATATCAGATATACATCTCAAAGCTAAAGCATGTGATACAAATTTCTGGTGTTTTATATCTGAAAAAAAATATCCGATTCTAAGGCAAATCGCCCTTCAACTGACGGCAATGTTTGAGTCAACTTACTTATGCGTGAATGCATTTTCTGAAATGAAGATAATTAATTCAAAATATCGCAATCGAATAACTGACGAACATATCTCGTCATGCTTGCGATTAGCACTCAGTGGTTACGTATCATCTTATGAAAAGCATGCTGAGGACATGCAATTACACGCTTCAACATCCAAAGTCACTCCTATTTAAGTTTAACACCATATGTAACTCTTTTGTTTTGTAACAACCAATAAACTCGCAATTTTGAATATCTATGAGTTTTTTATTGATATTATAGAAAATAAACCTAACTACACCTAACCTAAGGTAGGTAAGTAGGGTTTATCATGTATGTACGACAACCCTCCATCACACATACTTGCAGTCGTACACACGCTTTGTAAACCCTCGTTTTGCACTCAATACTCATATGTCCGTTCTTCCATTAGGGTGTATCGTTTTTGACTTTTTCGAAATTCTAAAAGTATAGTACCCTTGACTAAAATAATGTATATTGTGCGTCAGCATGAGGTGATAAGAGTTTCTTCAAAGCTAATATCTATATATGCTACGGCACACCCTACCTAGGTAGGTAGGTAGGGTTCATCGTGTATGTACGACAACCCTCCATCACGCATACTTGCAGTCGTACACACGCTTTGTAAATCCTCGTTTTGCACTCAATGCTCAGATGTTCTTTCTTCCATACGACATATTTCAGCATCCGGAAATCGCTGCTGCTTTATTTACCTGCTCTCGGACTTCTCTCGGTAAATACCCGTTACTAGTTAGTTGCACCCCAAGGTATTTGAAAGACATTACCTTCTCTACAGTTTTATCATCAATTGCGAGCTTACATCTTCTTGGCTCCTTCAATATCACCATGCTCTTTGTTTTTTCTGTAGTTTCCGATATCAGTTTATGGTTTTACTAAGTATTACTCACTAGAGGCACTAAATGGCTATCGAAGAAGCTATTCAGATCGTAAAATTTCAAATCATCGAATTTTAGTTAATATCTCCGGATGCTTGCGTGAAAATGGTAAATTTCTTTCGAATTCGACAAGAGGAAGGATTCCTTTGGAAAATACGAGGGAAAATGATGTAATTGAGAGGGTAGAACAGAACCCAACAGTTAGTGTCTTTTTTAATGAACGAGCAGTGAACACTTTTACCAATTTTGCATGCATGAATCGATCACAAGATTCAACGGCTATTGAATAAAAGATTCGGCTCAGATTTATGAAACAGCCTGTATTATCGGAAATAATGACCCTACCTAGCTTTTTGAGTCGCATTACTAACTCCACTGGGTGTCTACTATCTACCATTAAAATCTTTGCATTCATTTCTGAAACACTCTGTATAGAGTAATAATAATAATAATAACATATATATACTTTTCAGTTTTCCTGAAATAATAAAAATTTGTATAAATTCCATACATATAGTTGGGACAGGAATGTTTGCCTTTAAATTTTTCTATAGAAAAAATTATATATTCGTTGCGATCACGAAGGGAATAGTGAATCCCCATTTCATCTACGGTAATTGAATTGTACTGGGTGTTTCAACGAAAACTAAACAGAGGCTATATCAACGAGGATATTCATTTCTGATCAAAACGCAAAAACAGATCAATTTTCGTCTCAAGCGGGACATCTTTTGGGTTAGACAAACCTTGCCTGAAATATCAACGCCCTAAGCGGGGGTTGCAATCCTTGAACATTTTGAATGAGAAAGATGGGACGAGTGATGACTCAAAAGAAATGTGGTATCTTTGTCTACATCGCATTGAACGAATTTCCATTCTTAATTGAAAACTGTAAAAGATACAGGTTGAGCAACTGAAAGATAGGGAAGACTTTTACCTTCTTCATCTCGAGAATTTCAACCCCTAGAGCAGAGGTGACCACCCTTGAAAATTTGAAAGAGGGTAGATAGGTCGAGTGATACCTGAAACGAAAGGTGTTATCTTTGTCTGCATCCCCGTGAACGAATTTTAAATTTTGATTGAGAACTGTAGAAGATACAGAGTGAGCTACTGAAAAATAGAGGAGACTATCTATAGCCCTGAGCTATTAGTGCAAAAAAATGGAACAGATTCATTCCAGAACAAAGGCTGTCATCTTCGATCTAAACTAATCTATTCTAGTTTTTCGCACTAATACTCCAATAGTCTTGGAGCGATAGTCTTCTCTATTTTTCAGTGGCTCACTCTATATCTTCTACAGTTTTCAATCAAAAATGAAAATTCTTTCACGGGAATGCAGACAAAGATAATATTTTTTCTCTCGAGTTATCACTCGCCCATCTACCCTCTTGCAAATCTTCAAGGGCTGTCACCCCTGCTCCAGGGGTTGAAATTCGAGATGAGTGTGGTACTTGATGATGACTGCCATTGATCAGTATGGATCTGTTCCATTTTACCTCACTGAAACTTGAATAGTCTCAGGTAAATAGTCTTCCCTATCTTTCAGTTGCTCACCTTGTATCTTTTACAGTTTTCAATTAAAAATGAAAATTCGTTCAAGGCATGGTAGACAAAGATAGTACCTTTCTTTTGAGTCATCATTCGACCCATCTTCCCTATTCAAAATGTTCAAGGATTGCAACCCCCGCTTAGGGGGTTGATATTTCAGGCAAGTATTGTACCCCAAAAGATGTCCCCCTTGAAACAAAAATTGACCTGTTTTTCCGTTTTGATCAAAAATTAATATCTTGGTAGATGTAGCATCTGTTTAATTTTCGTAGAAGCACCCTGTATAAATACTATCACTACGGTGTTTGCTACTATACGTAGATCTGCTGATCGCGAGAATTTTTCTTATTGAATAGGAAAAGATAACAATTAAAATACAAACAATGGGATCATTTTATTAAAGATTATTTGGGTTCGTGAACAGGGCTTTCAAAAGACATTGCAACAAATCCCATCTTCCATATCGTGTGAAACCTAAAGGAAAGAGATTTACTGGTTACCTTTCAAAACAAAAATTGATTTAATTTCTATATTTTCAATAATCTTGCAAATAGTCAAAATATTCATGAGAATGATTTTCTAGGAAAAATTTGAGCCAAAAATACTTTCTACAACGTTATAAACAGGCTTCGAAGATCTTTCAAATAGGATACCGCTCGACTCTGTGGCCCTGGTCTTTTTTTTTCAATCACTATTGTATAAGAAATATACGAGTTTGAAATTGAACACTCTGTATATCGATTGATGCATTAATATTTGAGATTTATTGGAAAAACTGTCGCAAATCGAGATATATGTTTTCACTGTATCTATTGCAAATTGGCATTTCGTAGTTTCTACTAGCTGTAAAGTTTTCGAAACAAAAATGATTGCGAAAATCTCCTGTCATGTCTCGACGCTCAATTACACATTACACATCTCTATAGGGGCGGTAACTCATTAAGTTCTTCGATGTTGTTAAGATCTTTGATGTTATTTCGATTAGTAGAATATTTCACCAAAAAGAAGGCCCTTCATTATGGGATACCCCTATAGAGAACAAACTTCTTTTTAACAATCCAAATGAATCGTTTCAAAGTTTTTAAAAATGATACAAGAATTGATTTTATACCTTACAGTTATCTGCATTCCGTTTCCAATGTTCCTTATTCTTTTTCGTAATCACTGTAGGCACCAAATTGGTAAACTCCTTAACCCTCGGATTCAGCGACAAAAGATTCTGTAAAGTAAAAACGAAACAATTAAATCTCCTTTTCCTACAAAGATATCCTTTACAGAAATGTTGGCAGTCAGATCGTCGTCAAATTGTAGGATGTCTATAATTAATTTCAAATCCATTTAATTTGTTCTCGAGAGCAATGATGAACGGAGATAATGAAATCGGGTAATTTTCTTGAATCTCGACGTTATTTTCTGGCCTTGGAAGAATATGCATGCGATGAATTTCTCTGAAACTGTTTTGCGGATTCTAAGGAGGAGTTACTGGTTCTTTTAAGAAAAATATTTTTCTGCAAAATTGCAATTCATCTGTGGAACTTCAATAACTGTAAAGAAATAACTCTTCAATTTCTCAAATAAGACTTGCAAGAGGAGATTTTTCAAAAAAGGTGAAGATATGCTTACAGTGAAAAGTGCCAGTTTCACAAAATGAAAAATTGAGTCTAGATAGCACTACTATTATTAATTTTGATATCCAGTGTCCAACGAACATATAAGATATAGTGATGTCTTCTTATAACGAACTTCAAGGGAATGAAAATTCAAGCAGTTGTAACTAAAATACCTACTACACAGAAAAGCACATACATGTCTGAAAGAAAATTATTATTCCTAAAATACAACATTTGAAGGTTTTATATTATAAAACACACATAATATCCAAATAATAAAGTAAGCTATTAAGGAGATTAATTTTGGGTAAAGTAGTCATCCATTTTCGTTTGTTTCAACATCTGTCAGTTTGTTAAAAAGCTTTGAAGGATATTATTTTGAGTTAAGAGAATACTGTGAACTTCTGCTATACTTTAGATAACATCTGATAATATGCTAATATTGCTATTAGAACTTGTCTCTTCTTCTTCATCATCATCCATGACAAAGATTACAAATTTGTTTGGATACAGGGTGGGAATGTTTTAATGAGGAAAGATAACACACGTAAAATACGTCGTATTGCATTTGAATCTGAAATAGAAAATTTATAAAAATCACTTCTTATTCTCCCCGCTATTTGTTTTCCATTCACCTGATATGTCCTTACATATTTACTACCAGAACGCACGAGGACTTCGTACCAAACTAAATAACTTTAGGTAGAACTCAATGGCCGGTTTTTCTAATGTAATGTGTGTTACTGAATCATTTCTGAACGATAAGGTTTTCGACAATGAAATGGTCGATACTCGTGAATATTCTGTGTTTCGTCGCGACCGAGATTCATCGGTGTCTTCTAAGAAGAATGGGGGTGGAGTTTTCATTGCCGTTCGCATAAAATTCAGCCCACAACTTTTGGATGTCTTCAAAAGTGAAGTCTGGGTTTCTCTGAAGGTGAATAATTAGAAGTTATATTTTTGCAGTGTGTATTTGCCCCCTGGGGATTTTGGCGAGTCGTGTGTTCGCAAGTAAATTGGGGAGCAATATAGTAAACATAAAATGTCCATTTCTTGTGTGTGGCGACATCAATTGTCCCTCGGTTGATTGGGTGAGTTCTGATAAGAGTTATTTGATACCTACCAATAGTGAAAATTAATATTCAGATATATTAGATACTCTTGCATTTGTCGAACTGAATCAATACAATCATGTGAAGAATAGTAACGATAAAATTCTTGACTTAGTCTTGTGTAATGAAGAAATTATCTCGAATATACATAAAAGTGCTCATCCGTTTGTGAACGAGGACTCACATCATCCCACACTGGAGGTAATAGTTGCCTTGTCTAAAGAGAAGATCATGAATAATTCGAAAATTCAAGATTCTTATTACGATTTCGGAAATGCGAATTGCTGTTAATGCTGTCGTGTCAAACAAGGTTCATTTCAAGCAAAATTTTGTCATAAACGAGTTCGTTATTTGCGAAAATTTTTATATGGTGTATTATGGTACTTCGTACTTCAGGTTCAGGTTCGTTTTAACCTAAAGTTCGTTAATTGCGGGTCCGCTATAAGCGGAGATTACTGTAGGATAATTAGAGCTAAAAAACAGATACTCGGGATACGCTTATTCCAGGACAACAAAACGTAATAAATTCATCTTTCTTCTTCTTCTTCAGCCATCTGTCATCCAACTGTGGACATAGGCCTCCCCCAGATCTCTTCAACGGTCTCTGTTCTGTGCTACCTGATACCAGTTCAGTCCTCTGGAGGGCGACCTCTTTCTCTTTTGCCCAAATATGGTCTCCATTTTTGTATTTCGGTATTTGATCTGCCATCTCCTCGTCTTGCATTATGACCCGCGTAGCCACAATTGAGCCTGGCAATTTCTTCTCTGACATCGCAAACTTTAGTGACTTTCCTTATCCATGTGTTTGTTTTCCTGTCTGTTAGTCTTATTCAAAGCATCCTGCGTTCCATTGCTCTTTGTGTTCTGCACATTTTGGCCATAATGGCTCTAGTTAGTGTTCATGTTTGGCAGCCGTAAGTGATTACAGGTAAAATACACTGATTGTAGACTTAAGTTCTAAGGTATTGTGGTATCTTACGACGTTGAAGGACCCATTTTTATTTCCCAAACCCAAGCAAGCCGAACTCTTCTAGCAATTTCTGCTGTTTGATTCACCTTTAGGCATCATGTTGCCTCCATTGCATCTAAAATTAGGGCTCTTGAAACAATTTATTGAGGCTCTCAACAAAAAAACGTTCTTCCTATTCTCAATCAATTGATCAACTAATGAGTCACTTTCATAAGCTTGGATATAATATGATCATCGAGTTACCCTTTTTCATAACCACTTAGACTATCTTCTTGCTAATGTTAGGGACTTAAATATACAACAAGGCGAGCGATTTCACCAAGACCTCTGGACTATTGGAACGCGAACATGACGGCTGATTATTGTTGGATGATTCAGAACACCTCACTGATTACAACATCTGCTAGATCATCTTAAAAGTTGAAGTTTATTTCAATATAAGAATTAAATAAAATTGGATCAAATTCAAAGAAGTTGTGCTTTATTTCAAAATCAGCCACGTCACATATTTACTAATCTAGAGCTAGAAGTTTCAATCACGGATTCGAAATTGAAAACTAGGCTAATATTATGAGTCATAACTTAATCATCAGAATTGATGTTGTGCGGTGTAATATACTTATGAATATAGATAAATGCTCATGCTTCAAGAACTCCTTAGACCCTCATTTATCCGATCACTTAGCTCAAATATTGAATACGCACACGACCAAATTTATATGGAATCACCCTCAGGGATATTGGAAATTTCGAAGGATTGTTAGAATTGATCCTTTTTGAGATATTTCAATTGAAAAAAGAAATAGATTGAGGTTTATTTTGAGAAAAACCAAATGAAAGAAAATGAGAGACTCTTTCAGCATGAAGTAAAAAAATTGAAAATCGTTTTCTAACAGAGAAGGTGTCTTTTTTTCGGCCCCAGTAGCTTGTATTACCTCCTCTTGTCCTGATAAAAGCCTGAATCCGTCTAGGCATGCTTTGGATTAGGTTTTCGATCTTCTCTGGGGTGATACTCTGCCACTCTTCTGTGGCGGCTTGGGTGAGCTGTTGTGGGATTCTTGGATTATGCTGGCGCGATCTCATTTTCCTTTTGAGATTATCCCATAAATGTTAAATAGTATTTAGGTCCGGAGAGCAAGCTGGCCAGTCCAAAATAGCGATTCTCTCTGTTTCAAGATAATGTCGCGCGAGGTTGCTGGTATGCTGAGGAGCATTATCTTGCTTAAGAGTGAGGTTCTCACCGTAGGCACCTCGCTAGAGTCTCACTATGGGCTCCAGCACTTGGTCCACGTAATTTATAGCCGTTACACTAGTAGGAAACGAAATCAAATCTGTTTTGCCTCCCAGCATAATACCACCGCAAAACATCACACTGCCTTCTTAGTATTTCGGAATTTGTCTTGCTGCTCGGACTCTAGCTTGTCTTCCACGACCTCTTTAAACCCGAATCCAGTGGTCATCTGATCGAAGACCATCTCTGGTCTCATCCGAAAAAGGAACATTTAGCCATTTCTCAATATTCCAATTTTGGTGCTCGATACACCAATTAAGTCTTTCAATGTTTTGTTGTCTGATTAGCTTTGAAACTATTAAGGGCCTTCTGGTGTAGAAACCTCTTGAACGAAGTCTTGGACATATGCTTTCGACTGATGCTTGTTGCTTCCAGAAATTGCCTTTTAAGTATGGGGTGCGACGCACTAGGGTCTCCTCTTGCAATTTGGCACAAAAAATGGTCTTGTTCTATAGAAGTGATCTTCCTACAACTTCTTTTAGACCTATTTTGCAGAGATTCAGAGATGCAGAGATAGTTCAAGTACGGATAGCTCTAAGTGGATTTCCTCTTTAGTATATATAAAAATTTGTTAGTGAGATATATTTGTAGTATTTATTCGCTCTTGATGAAGATACTGTGTTTCCAAACGCGTGGAACATTCAATAATATATTTTAGTAGAAATCATCGTTTACTTGTATTTGTGAAAATGGATATCTATCACGTAAAGACCTCGTCAATTGAATTTATGAATATTTCAGCCGTAGAAAAAAATGTTAAATGAAGCCGTGGCATCATTTTGACGAGATTTATAAGATTCCAGGAGCCTGGCATCTTATTCTGGGACACCCAGTACATTTTTCATGAGGAACTCCAAGCTGATCGAATGATTCAAGAGAAAGAAAATAATTCGAAAGAGTTTTTGGACAGGCCGACCTCACCAACTGTTGTTCCCATATCTGTTTGTAAGAATATAGCACTCCCGTCAACATTGCCCACGGTAGTGATTCGTCACGCTGTTCCATAAGATTTCCAACATTTTTCAAAACAAATAGGTCAAAAGGAAAAATTCAACAATGACGAGGTATTTCGGCCGGAAGCTATGACATCAATTTCCTCAGTATAATTCTTCTCAATTGCTCAATTAGTTCATTATACAGGTTTTTTCAATTTTAACAGATCAAGTTTTTGATATTGAATAAGGTTAACCGTAATCATATGCGTTTCAATAGTTGAAGTTATTGATTCGGGTTCTATCTAAGAGTGTCAATACAATTATTCACCATATTCCTTTCTCCTGTCACGACTTTTTGTATTTAATTTCAAATCAATATTCAGTGATATAAGGAAAAGCGGTTAGATCTACCAGAAAGAATAAATACGAGAAAAATTACACAAGGTGTCTTCCAGTTTTTTGGGAAAATAACCTACTTTTTAGCGGCACTCTTCAGAATTGAGGTTCTCATAATGTTCGTCTGAGGAGAGAGCCTAATAAGATGTTTTTACGTCGTTCCTTCCGAATTTTCTGTAACGACTCATTGTGGATGAGCTTTCAATAAGTTCGAACAATAATGTTGTTTTTTGTTTGAATTTGTGAGGCTTTTACTTGGTGAAATTCCATTATCAATAATAAAAAACAAATACTGTGTTTTAAGGAATTTTACTTAATAATTGCGATTCGTAACGCGTTTCACTTCACCGTAGCTTCTTCAGACGAATGAATATACAGAAATATAAATGTTCTTGAGTAATTAAAAGCTTATTGGGTTGCTTCTTCTTAAGTGGTTATTTATGACAGGTACATCCAATAAAATTAAGGAATAGATTGCTCCCCGAAAAGATTCAATAGAGGTGAAGGGCCTAAATCGACTTGTTCTTGTTTGTATTTATTGATTTCTAAAGTTTCCCAAAGATGTACCTTCCAATATTTATCATCTGTATGCAAAATTTCAAACTGTGGGTCGAAAGAATGATTATTTTCTAAGAGATGATTCGCGTAATTTGAATCTGATTTTTATTTGAAAAACTACGTTTATGTTCTGATATTCTTATATTAAAATTGCTATGTGTTCTACCAATGTAGAAATTATCACAGTCATTGCAATTCAATCGATAAACACCTGATTTATTGTTTTTACCTGGTTTGGTTTTATTATTTTTATATATTTGCCTAAATTATTATTAGTTTGGAAAGCTATGTTGAAATTATTGCTACTTAAGAATGATTTCATTTCTCACTTGTAATGCCAACGTAGGTTAAGGTGTTGAATTTTTGTTTCAATTTATCGACAGGGTAAACTTCATTCAATGCGATTCTACTTTGTTTTTATTTAAAATATTATTTATTAGTTTGGGATTGTAACCATTATTTTTGGCTATTTGTTTAATCAAATTTAGTTCTTTGTTGAAATTTTCTCGTGATAACGGGATGTTAATCAATCTATGAATAAAACAATTGAATGCTGACATTTTATGTTGATATGGATGACACGACGAAATCATTCTTAAGTAGCAATAATTTCAACATAGCTTTCCAAACTAATAATAATTTAGTCAAATATATAAAAATAATAAAACCAAACCAGGTAAAAACAATAAATCAGGTGTTTATCGATTGAATTGCAATGACTGTGATAATTTCTACATTGGTAGAACACATAGAAATTTTAATATTAGAATATCAGAACATAAACGCAGTTTTTCAAATAAAAATCAGATTCAAATTACGCGAATCATCTCTTAGAAAATAATCATTCTTTCGATCCACAGTTTGAAATTTTGCATACAGATAATAAATATTGGAAGGTACATCTTCGGGAAACTTTAGAAATCAATAAATACAAACACTCAGGTAGACTTATCAATGAACAAGTCGATTTGAGCCCTTCACCTCTATTGAATCTTTTCGGGGAGCAATCTATTCCTTAATTTTATTGGATATACCTGTCATAAATAACCACTTAAGAAGAAGCAACCCAATAAGCTTCTAATTACTCAAGAACATTTATAGTTATATTCTCATTTATATATTTCTGTATATTCATTCGTCTGAAGAAGCTACGGTGTAGTGAAACGCGTTACGAATCGCAATTATTAAGTAAAATTCCTTAAAACACAGTACTTGTTTTTTATTATTAAAAATGTTGTTATCTATCCTCACGGGATTCGAAGGAACCCGTGCTTTCTAAAAAGAGCCAAAATTTATGAACTTTAGTAGTAATCTCCGGAACTTCTTGTTTTGGAATGGACTTCCGTTTGGGTTTTTTTAATACATAAATTTTGGATTGTAAGGAGAGATCCCGGTTTCATTACTGCTTATTATTCACTTCTCATAGATAACCGTCTGAATATATTTTACTTACAATATGAAAATTTTCAATCTTCTTATAGAGTTTCTATTCCCATATATGATAATTTACGTGCCAGGGATGATTTCCTCAGACTCATCGATGGAAATCACAATAATTATTATAAAATTCACTCTGATTCCTCCAAAATGCTGAACCCTCCGGTAGGGATTGCAATTTTGGATCCATTCATGAATACTTACCAACAGAAATTTTTAAATGAAAATCATTCATTTATTTTTGGGAATTATCTGCAATAGCATTAGCTTAGGATTACACACAACAACACAATCTTAACATAATTTCTGAAGAGATTCTGATACTGTCAGATAGTCATAGCGTTTTTCAATCTATTAAGAAATTGAAGTTTGATTCGTCCTCTACTACAATTCACAAAAAACTGTCATTGTGTCTTAATAAGTTGAAGAATTTGAATATAGTTGTGTTTTTTATGTGGGTGAAGGCTCACGTGGGGATCCCTTTAAATGAAAAAGTTGATAAGGCTGCAAGATGGCATCATTACACGAAGTGGCGCGGTGCTTTGTTGCTCGTACACTCTTGAAGATTTCAGTTTTGTTGAAAACGGTATTGTATTTAGAAAGTAAGAATATACTTCAGAAATTTATTTTGCAGTGAAAAGAGTGTCCCAATTTGCTATAAAAAAATCTTGGGGGTGGTTTTTTCAGATTGGAAGACCACTTTCTTGTTTAAGATTGAGGAGCGGCCTAAACTCTGCTATAATGTCTTTAAGTATTGAGTTTTTTTGGTGAGTAGTTTCGTCACAATTTTTTTTTTCCGTAAAAAATAAGAAAAATCGGTTCTCACGTCATCGCATTCTCTTTCGGCCAGAGAGGATGCATACTTTTTTCCTTTCGTCTTCTTATTGCCGAAGGATAGCTCTATTGATTAATTGAAATAGATTATCCCCATTTTATACAGGAGTGACTCAAAAAAAATTATTGAATATAGTAATCTTGAAAATATATCTTGATTTTTTCAAATAGAACACCCTGTATTTTAGTTTTCATGTCAACGCATAAAATATTGTGCTATATTTTGCAGGAGTAATCTTTATCTTCCATCATTTTCGAAATATTCGATTATTTGTAAAAATGTTTGATGAAAATTCCACAAACCGTATCGAACTCATCCACATGCATCATTATTCGCACAGAAGTTTTTTTCTCCATAATGATTCAAGTAGTAAAAAATGAAACCTAAACAAGATAATTCATTTAACGAATGAGCAAATCAAGATGATTAAAACGTAAATCAAGGTATGTGTTGACATTTTTTTTTATTTGTGCCTTCTGTCAGGTGGTGGGCATATCATATTCTGCATTTTACATGGTGAACTTATCACTGTTTTGTTATTGAACATTTTTAAAGCGAGGTTTGAACCCAATTTTATCAATTGACCAATATGAAGTTCTCCAAAGAAGAAATGGTTGATATGCTTTTTATTCTGGGTGAGTGTGATAGAAATTCTTTGTTGGCAAGTAGAGTTTATGCACAAATGTTTAATGATAAGAGGCATCCTGATGCAAGATGCTTTGAAAAACTTCCAATTAGATTTATCGAAACGGGTAATATCGCTTACATAAAACATGAAAAACCAAAAATTGCTACAGCTGAAGAAAACCAGTTATCAGTTTTGTTGACAGTGACAGAGGACCCATATAAAAGCCGAAGAGAGATTTCTCAGTTAACAGATATAAGTCAAACTTCCGTGCAAAGATTCTTGAAAGTGAATAGATTTCATGCATATCATGTACAGCTGAACCAGGAACTGAATAATCAAGACTATGAAAAACGAATCAATTTTTGCAATTGGGCAAGTGACAAAGTAGCGTAAAATCAAAATATGTTTAGCAGAGTTCTTTTCTCGGACGAGCCAACTTTCCACGAAGATGGGCTTGTTAACAGGCACAACTTTCATTATTACGCCACGGAAAATCCACCCCTCATGAGGCAAATGGATCACCAGCATCGTTGGTCCTTGAATGTAGGCGCCGCTATAGTAGATGGATATCTAATTGGGCCGCACTTTTACGACTGGCACCTCAAAGGTGGAATGTATTAAAATTTTTTGCAAAATCATCTACCAATGTTACTCGCCGATGTACCAGAGCATATTAGACAGGATTTGTGGTTTCAACAGGATGGAGCACCGGCACATCACTCACATCAGGTTAGGGAGCATTTGAATCAAGTATTCCCAAACAAATGGATAGGACGAAAGGAAAAAAGTATTCATCCCCTCTGGCGAAAGGAGCATATTTTCATGAATTTTACGGAAAAAAATATTGTGACAAAACTACTCACCAAAAACACTTATTACTTGAAAACATTATAGCATAAATTAGGACGCTCTTGAATCTTCAACAAAAACGTGGTCTTCCAAACAGAATAAACCTCCCAAGATTTTTTCATGGAAAATTGTTTAGATTGAGATGGATATTTGGATCTCTTTTGGCAAATATAATGTACTTGCTTTTTCTGTAGAAAAGCTGAAACCTGTTCTGCTTGCCCATAGTTGCATTCTGTCCAGTTGTTGTTGTAGGAGATTTTCAGCGGAGTCAAGGTTTTTGCTGGCTGTGTATATAGTTATATCATCTGCAAAAATGCCGATTTGGATAGGTAGTCTCAGTTCTTCTGTGATACTGTTTATGGCGATCAAAAGAGAGTTGGACTGATAACTGATCCTTGTGGTGTGCCGGTTTGAATTCTGTGCTCTTTAGATAAAATACCATTTGCTCTCACTTGTATAGTTCGATTATCGAGAAAGTTTTTAATAAATGCGAGCATATTTCCTTGTATGTTCCAGTCCGACATCTCTTTGAGGATCAAGTAACGCCACGCTCTATCAAAGGCTTGCTTTAAGTCTAGGAGTATTGCTATGAGTTTCTGATCGTTTTGGAAGGCTACTCTTATATTGTTCGGGACACCCTGTTTACTTCAAAATAAATTGCTGATGTAGATTTTACTTTCTGAATACAATACTGTTCGAACAAGAATTAAAACTTCAAGAGTGTACGTGCTACACAGCACCGCGCCACTGGTGAATCACTCAGTATACTAATCAAATACCAAACGTTTATTCCATAAACGCTTTCAGTCTTCGCCATCTACAGTAGTATATTTCAAAAATGTAGGCAATAGGCGAAAATGTGTTGTGGTAATATCTCGTATCAGAAGTGGTCATTTCTTGTTGCCACAATTTTTGAATAAAATCGCGTTAAGGGATTATTCTTTCTGTGGATGTGGTGAAAATGGTACCCCTGATCATTTTCTCCTGGATTGCAGTAGTTTTCGTCATCATTGTGACGAATTGAATTAAAAACTCAACCGTTTATAGTAATTCTTTCAACCCTATTATAAGAATTTTCTCTTATCTCTGAATAATATGGAGGCGTATGAAGTTATTTTCAATGATAATCTCTTGCGTTAAAACTTTGAGTTATGGTTCCATGTGTTTCAATCCTTGTGCGAATCATTTCTATTCCGTTGCTTTAGGCGTTTCGTGTCCCTGTTTTCTTTCGATTGGTATGAGTTTCACAAGTTTTTTTTTTCATTGTTCATTTGGAATAATAGTGTTTCTTGATTTGTTTAGTTACTTTTTGTCGGATGAGTTTGTAGAGCGATATTTCGTCTCTCTGAAAGTGTCCGAGCTTTTTTTATCTTGTGTAACGTTCGATTTGATAATTTATCTGCGACACGTGAAGATAAATTTTTATACAAAAAGTCAGGCAATTAACAAATGCGACTCAATTAAGAAAACGAGTATACTTAAAAATTTAGGTATATCGCTGCCATCCCCCTCAAGTTATTCCCTTCCCGCACCCATGAACTTATACCAGCGAGTTTTCCAGTTTTAGTAACAATTCTGAAACACTTCTTGTTGGATCTCTCTGAGTCAAAATGTCGACCTTTGACGATTTCTTCTATATGGCGGAATAAGAAGAAGTCGCAGGGTGACATGTCTGGTGAAAAGGGTGGTTGGGGTAACGTTGCGATGCCTTTGAACGCCAAAAAGTGGGAGACACTGAACTCAGTGTGATGTCGTGATGCAGGACCCAAATCTTCGCAATTTCTGGATGCACTCTGAGCATCTTGTTCGTAACTTTCCGAGCACATTGCGGTAGAGAACTTGATTTACGGTCTATTTAGGCAGTACGAACTCTTTTTGAACCAACTCTCTGAGTGTCCAAGAAGCAAGTCAACATGGTATTCACTCATTCTCGCCTTCTTTGGTCTTGGCGATCCACGGATAGCCACTGTTGGCTTTGTCGTTTAGTTTCTGGGTCATATTGAAAGAACCAACTTTCATCACCAGTAATAACTCAATCGAGAAGAGTATGATCACTTTCAACCAGATCGAGACAATCTTGAGCACCGTTGCTCTATATTTCTTTGTTTCATTTTCGTGTCATGCACTACTCGCGCGTTGTTACAAAAAACCAAACACCTGGTGAAGAAATGATCATACGAGGATCGTCAAGATCTCAATCGAAAGAGTAGAGATCTGATATTACAGTGGCGGAATTACAGGTTTGCAGTGTTACCACCACGAGAACCCCAAGTCGTTCATTCGAGGGGTTAGTGTCTCGTTTATTGAATTAAGTTGTTTGCTTTCTTCTTTTTCTTTGGGTTGTTATACTTATTCTGATGGTGTGGGTGGTATTCTTGTGTCCAATCCAGGATTTCATGTTATATGTTGGTTAATTTTGAATTATATTACTCAATATTTCATCTTTATAATTTTAATGTGAGTGAATTGTTTCTGTTATGAACTTTTACTAAGCTCTGTTTGCCTTAAGTTTTCAAATGGGTTGCACCGTATATTACAGTGTGCACAATGTAAAACATTTGTGCGCATATAAATAAATGAATAAATAAAGTGGTATATTTTTGAAATCAGTATTATTGGGCCAATTCAATTGTGAAATATATCATTCAAAATAAGAAAGCCAACTTGCAGTCCAACTGGAAACGGCAAAACATTGAAAACATTTTTGAAATGTAGTTTGTCAAAACCAAATCTAACTGTGGAAATTTCAGGAGAATATCTCCATATACTTCTAATAGGCCATCTAACTTGGGAACCCCAGCATGTCAAAAGCAAGAGATATTTACTTTTCATGGTCAATTTTGAATTTTGTGGGAGAAAATACATATAAAATGTCTATTTCCCATCTTAAAATGTTTTCTCTATTGAACAGTGCAACTGTGCAGTTCTTAAGAGAGATTTTTGTGCAAATTTTTCAGCATCCAGTTTTCTGTCTTTGAGTAAATCGCAAATGAAATAAAAATAAATATTAATCATTATGAGATTATTATATTTAATATCTTATTATCTATCAGATATATGTTTCTACAAGAATATTTCTTTCCACCCACCTCTATATCAGGAATGTTTCCATTTATTTTTGCCATGATAAATCCTCAGCTCGATAGCGTCTGTGGAAAACACTTCAATTTATCGATCCGAACACACACACTGGTATGACTCTGGTCGATTATAATGCTAGAGTGGCACTAAAATAAATATGTGCACACACAGTACAAACCAGCAACAATGATATTGATATTTTATCTTCATCTTGATTCTATCCTTGTTTGTTACTAGCAGATGGAAATTGTTAGAATCATAACTTTCATTATATTAATAAAAACAAGGTTACAGATAAGTGAAATGAATGATTTTAATGATACCATTATTCTATCGGTGAAGTAAGGGCCAAGACCAAATAAATTATATCGTTTCGGGATGATAAAATGCAGAAATGTTTAGCATATTGTTCGCCAGAGAAGTTCCACTTGTTTTATATCTATCTATACATAATCTAATATTCGAAATTTTACTATTTTGATCAGTTTATTGCGTAAGGGGTTGCACTGGAAAATGAAGATATATCGGCATCCGTGCTACACTGTCAATATACAGGGAGTTCAAAAAAAGACACGGCATAATTTGAGGAGGAAATTCATGAGTCATTTCATGAAAAAAGTTCCATAGGATTATATGTCCTCTAATACTTCATTGACGATTTACAGGGTGTTAAAATATAATCAAAAGATGCAGTTGAATTTGAATTTTTCGTAAACCTAAGAGATATTGAGGTGAAATTTTGGGGGGTGACGCATAATTTTCAATACGAAACAATATTTTGGACTCTAAGTGGCGCGCGTATGGGCACAGCGTAAGTTATTCTCAAAGAAAAATCTAGGACGTTACTGATTTTTTCAAAAATAAAAAAGATTCTCGAATGTCCCAATTATTTTTCAACGAAACAAGCTGTCGGGTCCAAGCAACTCAGCAGAGTTTTTCATTCGAGTATCTTCTGCGTCAATTAGCTCTCCCTGAGAAAACACTTTCGACAGCTATCATTAAAACTCGAATTGTGATTAGGTTCAAGTACAGCAGCATCTATGTCAGAACTTGGAATCTCTTCCAAGGAAGTAGGGGCCTTAGGCAATGTTATTCCAGTCGCATGAATGATTGTAGATTGGGGTATGGAACTGATTGCTTCCCGCCAAGTTTTAGATTACATGAACAAAAATAACAATCATCACTATGATTTTTTTGCTCGCGGCATACCAAAGGAACCGAATATCGGAAAGCTTCTTTTCTCTTAAACCACTTTCGAAGGTCTTCAACATAATGTTTGCAGAGTTCATGCAGTACCCTAACTTCATCCTGCTCTTCATGTTCTAAACAAAAACATGAAGTATATTTGTATCACAAAGTCCATAATATAAAACTCTTGCTCTAACCTGATTTTCACCACAAATATAATAGAAATTGTCAGAGGAATTCACACATTTCCGCACAGACTACACTACATAGAATTGAACCAAATTTATGATTGTTTGTTTAGATCACGCAAGGCGTTTTTCATTTCGAAAGTCCTGATATTCATGACTGTATATATTGAAAGAAAATAATGAAACTCATTATTTATATGACTCCCAATTAGCCCGTAAAACCCATTTGCGTTTTGAAAATTCTGACGTTCTGGATTTTTTTGTGTATTCGTTTAGTTTTCGAAACACCTTAATACATACAAATCAGTTGAAGATATTATGACAGCATTTTGGTTGCAGCCTGTATTATTGAACAAATAGCCCTTAACAAGGGATGAAATCCAAATATCATAACTGAATTACTCTATCAAAAACGAAAATAACAGGCGGTAGAATATGAATATAATATGATAGAAGGTAACCGGAAACTAAAGATCAACATAGATATAGTAGCCTCAAGCGTTATGAAAGTAAGCCTCAATTTAAAACATTTCAAGAAAAAGTTCTTATTGCACTCAGTGAAATAAATCAATAAATAAAGCATTTCTGACAACGCGAACCATTTATTTGAAGAAAGTCATAACTTTAACCAAAATTGCACCGAGGCCGCTATTGAAGTTATTCTTGCAGACATGGACCTCTACATTCCAGACTCCACGAAAAAAACATCTAACCTAACCTTGGTTCACCAAAAACTGTCAAAAAGCTGCCTCAGTTGAGAACAGAGCTAATAAGAACTAGAAGAAGACTCCAACAGATGAGACTTAAGCTGAATATGTCAGGAACATTTTTAACTCATCAATTGATGAAGCGAAAACCTACTTCCATGAAAGAGTTAAGAAAAGACTTTTGGAGCAGACCAGTGGAACTCCTCAGTTCTGGTATCTGGGCAGTCAGCACAAACATCTGCAAGCCTCCCTTCCCACCTTTGATTGGAGAAGACGATTCTATCGCATCATCGCTTAAAGCAAAGGCAGATCTCTTTGCAAAGATGTTTTCTCGAAATTATGTTTTAGATACATCGAATATTCAGTCGAATATATCTGAAGTAAGATGCACCTACAACAACTGTTGAACTGTATAGAAACAGTGCATCTTGATAGAATACAACTAACTGTTTCAAAAGAATGTGGTCCAGAGTAAGCACCTGCTTTTAATCGTGTGTTTGAGATTTCGTATGAGAGCCAGATGTTTCCAAGAAGTTGCGAGAGTCCAACCGAATCCGAAGAAAAGGAAGAAATGCCTGCTCCAAAATTACCATCTAATCGCAGAGAGTAATAAATGATCAGCTCATAAAATACCTCGAGTTGCAGGGTATCACCAGTGATCGAAAATACTGTTTCCGTATACAATCAACAACAGGCGACCTCTTTGCAAACGTTACGTATTTGTTGACATCAAAATTTAAAATCATGGTGAATCAACAGCCATTGCTCTTGATATCTCAAAGGACTTCGAGTGAAACTTTTCAGGTTAATGCAGGAGTACCCCAGGGCTTCATACTCTCCCCAACTTTTTTATGTTGCAGATTAATGATCTGCTCCACGAAAATGAAAACATAATATTTGGGTTTTGCGAAATACTGTACCCTGGTGTTCTCTTTTTCTAGTCAGTGTCTTATAACTGCTGAGGAATCACACTGAATTCACACTTGAAGAATATATCAGAGGGAGGACGGTAAAACTTGGTTAATTCTAACGCAAATGAGATGCAATCAACAATGTTCTCCAGAAAAGTCACTACTGAAGCACTATGATCATTCAAGAACATCGAATTTACCCCTACTCACTATCACATTCAAAAGCGGAGTTTCCTAGCATGTCCATAAGTTAGCTATTGCCAAGAATACTTTTGGCAGTTTTCTTTTCAGGGCTAAGCAGTACTGTACGCCATCGCATCATTCGTCAGAAGAGCAAAAGTAGTACAAGAAATGCTGATACCATTTTTTTAAGAATTAATTTAATATTGTACGGATGGAACTTGTATGTATGTACAATTCTGAGAACGTTAGATTGGCTAACACGGGAAACTGCAGAAATTTGTCGTACATATTGCGCGGTTGGCATAATTGGACACTTCACATTTGCAATGAGCGTCCTTTTTATTATCCATTACTAAATCCGTCTGAATTAATTTGGATATCGATTATATAACGTACTCACGGCGAACGTCAAGTTCAAGGAGGTTTTCAAAAATTGTATTTGTCAAGAAGGTTTTGGTTGGATATCTTCGAATACGCCGTGTTTTGATAATATTCTCCAATCACTACGAGATAAGAAAAATACAAAGTTGCTCGTTTCTGATGGATCAACCTGTATGTTGAAGGTGGGAATTGAAGTATATTTTTTGTTGAAATAATTTCAAGATTTAATTAGGAATTAATTATTGCAGACATCATTTGATAATAACTCCTTCACCTGCTTTCGAAGTGGAGTATCTCGTGAAAACGAATTAACCCACAATATTCAAGGTTGTATTTTTTATTTTATTTTCATTACCATCATTAAAAAAGGCCATGGGCGATAGACTATCATCAAATTTACGGCAAAGTTAAAATATCGCATATTTAGTAAAATTATGCCGATTAAATGACTCCTACAACCTTGAATTTTACTGATATATACTTCATACAGTACAAACACTTTCCATTATTGAAGTTTAGTTTTGCTTCTCTCAAATTTTGAAACTTTGTATGTAATAATTGCCTACTTTTAAATTTGTTATTCAAACGAACAATCAAAACTTGTGTACTTAAGTAAACTACGGACAGAAATGAAATTTATTCTATTTGTTCACTGCTTATCAACTAATCTAAATTGATAAACAAACATAAAATTATTCGTTTGATTTAGATAAACGAATCAATAACGACATGGCGCAGATCAAGGTAGCTCTCAACAACGAAATCAGTCTAGAAGAGTGTGTGTTTCGATTTTTCTGATCATTAAATATTTAATACGCCCAAAATAATAATTTGATTCCTTGTGGACGTATATTACATACGGGATAACGAGATTTTGATGAATTCAATGTAGAGTAATGAAGGATTTCGTTTAGATATAGAAGTTTATGACCCAGTGTTGATTGCATAAGAAAAACTAAAGTAACTAGTTCCATATCAAATCAAATCTGGATACCACTGAAACTTGGTTTGTTCAGATTAGACTGAAAAACATGGGCGAAGTTACAAAAATTCGCACCCAGCTCAAGGAAAGATTCAAATCGCAAGAGTGGAAACCGTTAAGTTGAACGAATTGTCGACGACCGACAAGATAAGACTGCAAGAGAGCGATTTAAGCGTCCGAATCTGGTTTTCAGCTTATGTAGAAGTATTCGATGATTAACTTCATCAAATGCCTTCTGAAAATCCGTATAAAATTTAAAAAAAAAAAATTAAAAAAAAATATTTAAACAATTAAATTACTTATGCTAGACCTATTCGACATGAAACCATACTGCTCAATTCCAATCTTACCCCTACTTGAAGCAAATATACAGTCGAATAAAATCATCTCTAAAAGTTTAGAAGAATCACATAATATGGCAATAGATCTATAATTGCCAATAACCGAAGGGTCGCCCTTCTTCAGAACAGGAACAGCAACTTTCCATTTTGAAGAGTATCCTTCTGTTTTCAAGACAAGATTGAAAATATGACACAGAGATGGCGAAAAAACTCGTATGCACAAAACTGGGCCAGCAGTATGCTTATTTGATAACTTTTTTGCATCAGAAGTTATGTCACTCTCACTTATAACATTCAAATGAACAATGTCCTGATGATTAACATTAATGTTATCATTAACATGATCATCTCGCGTATCGTAAACACCACCAGTATTTGACAAATGCACCGGAAATATCGGCATGTCCTTCAACAATCTACATCACGCATCTCACCAGGTATCCTTGAGTGTCCTTTCTTTTGCTGGATAAAGGACCAGAAGTCAGAGGGGTCAGTGGATATTTTCTCTTCTGCAAGGCGAATGAAGTCTTTGTAGGCTGAGTCCAATTCTGTTTTAACAAGACCCCTTAACATTTTATACCGCTTGAAGTGAAATTCAGAGCCTTGTTTCTCATAAGTATGATAGGTTTTTTCTTTTCTTATAATGCATTGTATTAAATCCGGTCCATACCAAGATGGAAAACAGTGGTTGCTTTTACAGTTATATGGAAGTGTTTTCTACAAAATACCTTGCAAAATTGAGAAGAATTCTTCGCAAGCAACCTCAGCATTATCCACCAATTTCGTAACAGTAGACCAATCAGCATCAAAAAACATTTGATACATCAAGGAGTAATTTGCCTTTCTGAAGTTGAACTCTCCCATTATCGCATGGTTTACATTTTAATGATGCAGATGTACTGATACTTGAAGCAGTAGTGTTGTTGAAGATGAAGACTTACTCGTATTACTGGCAATAACAGAAAGTGATACGTCGCCTCCATTCTTCTAGAGAGGCAAAACAACAGTTTTTAAAATATTCGACAAACGAGATTCAGTTCAATGTGCTGAAATTTTTGAAAACAGATAGTTAACTTCGCAGAAAGTTATCACCAACGGGATTCACTTTCTTCTTTCTATGCAAGAAGCTCCTTAAAAAAAGTTACCCGTTTGGATAAATTTCTCTAAATTAAAAAAATCATTACCGGATATATTACAAAGATAAAGTGTGCCTTGGTTATCAGCTAGATTTTAAAGACTGGGGTTGGAAATTGGCAGACAATACTCACATTAGTACAAGTTCAGACTCCCACTCACGTCGGAAAAATTACTACACACAACTCACATAGAACCTGTTTTTATGCTCTACGACGTTATAATTCGATTTTTCGAAGGAACTGCAAATAAAAAGAAAACAAGCCATTTTATGAATAGGGAAACCCAAAACTAAACAATACTAATTCAAAATACGGTTCTGAAGAAGAAAAAAATGGAACTTCCACATGAAAAAAAAGGTTATATTTTGCTATTTAGTTACATTGATTTGACCATTGTATTTTGAGATTTTGAGCACCCTGTATATTGAATTGCATCGAGAATATTATTGCCCTCGAAATAACATTTTTCTGTTTAAACTAAAAAAAGTTATAATTTTACTCAAATTTGAAGCAATCTAACAACCTAAGGTTGATAGGGGTCTTGGGGGTTGTGTGTACTGCCAATGTGAACGTACCAACAAAACTCCAAGAAATGCCGTCTGCTTCCAGACGAAAAAGTCTGAGGTTCGGGTAACTGAACTCAGCTCTATTAATAAATCCTGCTCTCACGTCCTAGACGACTTCAGTTGAATGGTCCCTGGGTACAAAGCACACATTATCAGTAGGCTTTGTAGCAGACGAGAGAGGGTGAAGTCTGAACTCCCGGCGCCTCAAAACTTGGCCAAATTGGCTAAGGATAAACATCCTACAGGAGGGTGTCTGGTTCTCCAGGTTGGGGATTTTGGCTAGCAGCCTGTTACTCGTAAAAATCATTCTTGCTCAGAGAGCCGTCAAAAAGCCTCGGATACAGGATGGAAACCAATTAAGGAGACAACTTGCTTTGAAAAGAACTATTATGTGGGAACGTGGATTGTTAATAGCTTCACTAACGAAATAGCAGAAGTATTGGGGGAGATCTCTAAGCTTAACATCTCCATCATTGCCTTGAGCGAAACAACAGAGAAAGGCACGGAAAGTGAACATCTCGAAGGTTACTTGCACTTTTGGTTTGGTGTTGAAAAGTCTCAAAGGTTCGGATATCGATCTTAATGAGAAAAAAGCTGGAAAGGCATATAACTGATTATAATTTTATATTTGAAAGGTTGCTAACAGTTACTATGATGATGTATGGCTTGTAGTAGGTGTATATGCATCACCTGACGATTCGACTCTATCAACGAAAGACACTTTCTATTCGCAGTTCTCTGATGTTTCGGCAGGAATCAAGCCACACCAGGAAATCCTGATTTTAGGAGATATCAATGCTACAGTGGGTTCTAGAGATGACAGAAGGTATTAGGCCAATTGGGGGAGCAAACTATCAATGACTTGGGAGAACGACTCATAGATTTTTGCGAATTATATAGCTCACAAAGTCTGAATGGTTTCTTTCAACACAAAATGATTCACCGGTACAATCGAGAAAGACCTTCTCTCGGTCAAAGATCGACTATCGATTATGTCATCAAGAGAAAGCTGTCCAAGATGAAAACGAAAACAAATGACTGCAGGGTAAAGAGGGGTGCTAATTACGGATCTGATCACCGGTTGGTTGCCGCTAAGCTAGTGGTTCCCTATCATACATCTCGAAGTGGAACTAGAACAGTACTCGTTCCAGAAGAACAGGGAGCATTAGTGAAAAAAAGATACCGTTTAGACCTATTATAACAGGAAGGCATCAAACATCCATACCAGAGAAGACTCGATTCGGCTCTTGCAGGGGCTTCACCCTCAAAAGAAATCGAAGAGAAATACAGTAATATCAAGTTGGCTTTGAAAAGAGTGGCGCACGAAGCTCTGGGGTATGAGCAGAAAAGGAAGGTTCAGAAGGCACCTACCTGGTTGACTGACGAAGTGAAACAGTCAATCGATGAGGAGAAAAAATGTTATCACAGGAGGCTGTCACATATGACCAACGTTAACTGGGAAAGATACAAAGCAAAAACCAGGAAAGCGCTATCAAAGAACAGAAAACCAAATGATACGAAAAAGAGACTAGAAAATGCATTGGTTGAGTCAGTCCTATGTTTTGGTTCAGAGCTCTGGACTTTGAATGCCAATTAGAGACGGAGGCATTGATGGTTGAGATGGACTATCTGAGAAGAAGCGCGGGAATATCACGAATTGAGAGAATACAGAACACCCAAATAAGACAGATTATGAGCGCAGAAGAGACAGTGGTGGAAATAATTGAGAAAAGTAGTCTCAAGTGCTTCGGACACGGTTTGAGGATGCCCGAGGACACATGTCCGAAAAGATTCTTTCAATGAAGTCTCCTAGGACACAGGAGGCGAGGAAGACCTAGAAAATCATGGTGTGGGGGTGTAAGAGAGAAGAGAATGATGTTTTCAACAGGGAGGTTTGGCGACAGCATATATATATATATATATATATATATATATATATATATATATATATATATATATATATATATATATATATATATATATATATATATATATATATATAGGGTTTCACCCCGACGAGTTGCCTATATATCTTTTCATGCAATCAAACTGATTTCATGGAAAAATATAAATCCACCACCCGGTAATTAATACCATTGCCAGGAAATAGTTATAATCAAAACATATCCTGGAATAATTATATAATGGGATAACGTTATGAGAATATATCAATCTACAAGACTATATACATATATACTATAGCATCATCAGACAATGATATCATTGATACCAGCGAGTAGTGTCAGAGGCTTTCTCCCGGAAAAATCCAGTGTACGGATCTTAGTCAAGTAACACTGAATGTTACTCATTAACAGTTTCCTTTGTGTTACGTGGTGAACAATCGAATAGAATACTGCTCTGAATATAAATATGACAAAATTGTCAGTTAATTATATTACATTTATATGAACAAATAAATAAAATATGACATGAGATTCTGAGCAGTATAAACTGAAGAGAAAACCTATGACTCTACCTCATTATTTTTTCGGAAAGAAACCTACGAAGAATATTACAAGATTTGATGACTGTTATCTTTTGTTACTGTTCAAACAAATTTTCTTCAGACCCAAAATCTCAATATTTTGTGAAGATTCCTAGGAATAACACCTGTTCTGGAAATAATAATCGGTAGAATAAAATTATTTTTCATTTTCCTCATTTTTTAATCTCGTCGCCAAGCATCATCTATTTAGAAATTTTTTCATTGTATTTATTTTGTATATTATGTGTATCGCATATAGCAATATCAATTATATATGTTATTTGATTCTGTTTATCAGTAAGAATGATATCTGGTCTATTGTGTTTTACAGCTTTGTTGCAAAGAATTGTTTTATCAGAATAAAGTTTATATTTGTCATTTTCACAAATAATCTCAGGTTCATATTTGTAAAATTTTTCTCTTTTGGGAATTAGGTCATGTCTTATTCCTAGATTTAAATGAATAATATTAGCGACGGCATTATGTCTTTCTAAATAATCTGTTGAAGCAAGGACTGATCAAGATGATAATATATGAAAAACTGTTTCTGAAGAACAGAAACATCTACGGCAAGAATCATCTATATTTTGTTTGATGATGTGTTTTCTATAATTCCTCGTGAAAACAACCTGATCCTGGATCGCAATTGCCAAGCCTTCTGTTTCAGCAAGCAATTCTCCAGAAACTAACCATTTATTCCATGCGATTTCATCAATATAATCATTTTTCAATTATTTAGGGTGCTTTCCGTGTAATTCCTTCTGCATCCAACTTTCTCTTTTAGAATTATCATTAAATATATCAAAATCTACCTATTGAACTTGTCAAGTTCAGAGGTGTAAGATTATAATCTGAAGCAACAATATCATGTAATTTAGACGTTCTCTGTTTATCATGAAAATGGGAACATAGATGAAAAATCTGTTTACTATGAAGATTAATCAAATCAGTTAATCCACGACCTCCAAGATGTCTAGGTAGTGCAACTCTCTGAACAGCTGACTTTGGGTGGTGCTTATGATATTTACAAAGCATTTTCCTCGTTTGACATTGTAATTCATTTAGATCAGTTTTAGACCATTAAATAATTCCAAAAGAAGATGTAAGAATAGGAACGGTATAGGAGTTGATAGCTCTGAAAAGGTTTTACTAGTTAAATAACTCTTGATGATAATTCTAAGTCTTTTGTAATATGAACTTCTAATATTTTCTTTAGTGCTGCTATGGTTTATTGTCTTCTCTTGACAAAATCCAAGATATTTATATGTATCTCCTTGATGCATTGGCTCGATTTCGATATTGGAAATCTTTATATAATCAGAGGTGATCTTTCCTTTTCAATAGAAAGATTTTTACATTTTGGAAGCCCAAATTTCATATGAATATCATTGGAATAGTTGAAAGTAATCTCAAGTAGACTTTTAAATGAGATCTGGTTCCGGCATATAATTTAATATCATCTAAATAAATTAAGTGATCTAATTTGAATTCAGTTGTTAGACTCTTTATTTTGAAGCCGAAACTAGTAGCATTTGATTCATGAGATAATGGATTAAGGCAAAGACATAACCGAAGAGCACCTAAAGAATCACCTTGAAAAATGCCTTTTTTGATTGGAATTACTTCGGATTTTAACGATTGATTTGAAATATTTGAATGAAAATTGGTTCTCAAATTTTTCATTACAAATTCAAGAAAAAGTCTTATAAATTTCCAAAATTTCTTGAAGCCATGAATGGGGAGAACTATCAAAAGCCTTTCGGTAAGCAATGAAGGCTGTATGAATATTTCTCTTTTTAGTTTGAGCATGATTCAAAGCAACAGAATCAATTACAAGCTGCTCTTTAGTACCAAGGTGTTTTTTTTCTACATCCTTTTTGTTGTTCGGAAAGAATATTATAATTCTCCAAATGTGCATGAAGTTTTTGGGTAATACATGCAGTTAGAATTCTATATATTGTTGGAAGGCAGATAATTGGTCTATATTGAGACGGATCAATAGTATTAGCACTTTTCGGTTTTAAATAAGTAATTCCTCGTATGAAAAAAACAAAAGATGCTTGAAAAGGATGGCCTTCAGAAACATATGAATAAGTTTACTATGCTCTTCGAAAATCGAAGTTGTAGTCGATGTCCAAGTGCCAAAATGCCAAAATTTGAAATTGATCGTTAAACCCGTTCCTCAGATATTTCTAATGGCCCTTTAGGGTGGACACCCTGTAATAGTATATTTCTTAATTTCATTAGAATGAATTTTGATGATTTCGATGTAAAAGTTATCTGAAAACGTTGAATATTCAAATAATAAAGTAAACTTTGATTTCCAATTTAGTTTTAAACAGCAACAAAATCAATATATAGTAAATAAGAGAATATATATATATTCCAAGCCTTCACCTTCGGTGAGTTTGTCCTTGTAGAACATAGCTTTATAAACTTTAGATCATAACTCACATGAGGAGTGACATACTATTTGGTTATTTTTTTCTGCTTTTTAGTATTGGAAGTGGAAAAATTCTCAGGAATAGGTATTTTAGAAAACGTGGAAATTTATTGAAATTTGAACAGGTTAACATCTGATAGGCCAGTTAATAAAAATTCAGATAAAAGTGTTTAATCAAATTTTCCATATTCTCCAAAACAGACTGTATAATGTTTAAATCATTTGAAACTTCAAGGCGGTGAAGTTATCATTGGAAAAGAAATGATATTTTATCTTGAGCCTTATTCTATGTTGAGTTCATTGCGATAACCTTTAGAAAATTATTGAATGAATAGTTATTTTGTTGCCATCGCGTATCAATTTTATCAATATTGATCAAAAATGATTGGTTCAAATACTTTTGTGTGCTTTCGATAATGATTAGTGTGACTATGCGATATGATATAAATGAATGGTACAGTTTGTAAAAATACCAATTAATAAATCATTGTGGTGTGGACAAATGAGACTTTGAACTATAAAATATATGAAATATAACTCATTCAACATACAGGATGTTCCAACGACCTACCAAGTCTATCAACATAGGAATTATTGTTCGTAAGGTATTTCGATAATCTACATGAATCCAAAATTGATTTGAGGAAAATTTTTGGTATGGGATGTTCCAACTACAAAAAGATGTTTTCATGAAATATTTGAACAATCCTTTGAACCCGATATATTTTGAATAGATGGTAGATTAAATTGTTATCAGTATTGAATTAGATGTTTTAGGTTTTTTATTTGAGAGCATCATCAAACTAGAGAATTTCAATCGCAAAGAGTATCAGGTGATTGAATAGATCGATTTATGCTCTGAACTAATTTGGTTAACGACAATAACACTTCGTGTTAAGGCATCCTGTGGAGTGTTTCAAGCGACGTATTCGTTCCGTTAGGTAGCTGGGTACATCTGATCGTTTGATTCATATTCTTTATATCGTATTCCTTAATTTGCCTTATTACTGGAACCAGAAACTGCTGACAGTTTCTTACATATATTCTACGAAAGTTCCCAAAGCAATATTTCCATCATTATAATCATACAATGGTCAATCTATTGTTGCGATCAGAACTGCATCACTGCTATTGGATACTTACGAGAGAAACTCAAAATCGATGTACTCAATAGAGGAAAGAGTAGAATTCGTGTCATCTTATTCTCAAAATAACACTTGCTCAAAAGGAATGGCATGAATATTCAACCAGAGAAAAAAATTTCAGGCAAGTGATTCATCCAAGTCATAGTTATTTTCATTAAATTAAATTTTTCTTGTAATTATCTTTGAAAGAGTTTGCTGCATCTACATTAGCTGACATTTTTTTACCATGTATTTTCAGTTCACGAATTCCATGACTTGATTCAAATCTGTACAACCATCTGTTACTTGCCACACGATGCACTGCCGCCTAATTTTTTATTTAACTGTTATGATTTTTCACAGAGCAAAGGTCCAGATATCGGTTGCCAGTTGATCGTTTTTGTAAAAACCAAAATTACCGAGCTTCTTCTTCTTAATTTTTCGGTCTCTTCATCATTTTTCGATTTTCGCTTCCATCTTCAATATCTGATTTACAGGTACACAACAAAATTGAATGGGTATTCTTCTGAATTTCACTTATCGTGGATGTACATATACCATACTTATTAGCTTACTCACGGCAGTTTTCTACTTGTTTTGATGAGTCAATAATATTTATTTTGTCTTTAAGCGATAACACCACTCTCTTACGCTTTGACAGGTTTAAATATGTAGACGTGACACGCATGTCAGAGCGGAGTCACAATTGCAAACGAACTAAAACAATAACGAAACGCGCGAAGAAGCGATCCCACATAGCGCTGGCGGGATACGCAAGTTCCGACACGTTCATGCTTGCATAAATTCGACTTTAGGTACATATGAATTGGTCGCTATTGGTAGTCCGGATAATCGCGAATCCGTATAACTGAGGACCGGATAAACGAGTTTCTACTGTATTTGAATTTGAATTAATCGACCCGTTATCCCCAACTAACTAACGGAATGAATTTCTCGATTTGAACTCCTAATACAAAGTTTTTACTAAATTCATTCTGAGCATTGAAGGAGCTTTCGAATGAGGGGTCATATGTTATACCTTGAGTTCCTCAAGTTTTGGTGTGCTAAGGATTGAATCTACACTTATGTATTAAGATGCTGAAGCACCTTTTTCCATACTTAAATCATTCTGTACTACAATTCATTCAAAGAATATCGGGTAGAAAGTGTTGTTCAACTATTATATGATAATCGATAAATTGTTGGAATACCCTGTATCGAAAATTTAACGCAAAAAAATATGCCACTCATATAGGTAATCGAATGACCTTTCAGACTCAAATTCCCTATGATTATTTCGGTGGATTAGGTTATATTGAAAATATTGAACATTGAAAACAATGGCCCTTCTCGCAATTAAAGTCAATTTGTTTCAGCGTTTTCCGCTGACAGTATTCTTTTATGTTAGAAGGTGTTTAATTGACGATATAGCGGACTGTTGTTTTATTAAGAGAAGCTGTTACAATTTTCCTATTTCATGCGGAAACCCTGCTTCTTTCTTCCGCAAAGATACTCGCAACAATATGATCGAAAATATATGATACGATAAGATAAGTAATAGAAAAGACTTACCAATTGGGTGTACAGGGAATGAGAGAGCAACAAAAAAGGAAAGCAATGACAATTTTTCGTTGTCTTGTAGAAGAATTTTCGCCCTCGTCGATATGAAAGTTTTCCACGATTTGGCACTTTCACTCACATACCGGATACGTTTTTAAATTGTGAAATAATAATTTTATTTCGTAATGTAAAGAAAATTTTAAGAAAAATGTGGTTCGTCTTCTTGCGTGCGTATTCTTTCTTATTGCGTCTTGTGTTGTATGCAGTTTCTCTGCTCACTTGATGTTGAGCAGTGTTGCCAAGACGTTTAAACAAATATATGAAATTAAGCCAAAAGTTTGATTTAAGAACCGGCCGCGACATGTGCAAGTGGTTGAAAAATAAAAGAAAATATACTGAATAATAAAATTCGGAATTGTTAATAAGAAAATAAAAACTATAAAATTAAAGAAAAATTAAATAAAAAATATTGATGGAAATGGTAACCAAACAGAAGGGGTCATATTCCAAATGGAACACCTTGTATATAAATAAATGACGTATATTTTTACAATCAGAATTTATTTCCTGCATTTTCAAAATGAAATGTTATATGTTCATATTTCGAGAGTTTGAGTAAGAATTTCGTAGTGTACATCATAATGTATTCATCTTGAAAATGCCCCGCGGATTAGAAAAAAATCGAAACAAAAGAGTTACGACATTTTGTAAAAATCTGCCAAAGGTCTTTTTCTGCTGATATCTCAAAGACGGTAAAAGATATCGAAAAACTATTCCACTATTCCGAGTTTCTCAAAATTCAATATCTGGACACTTCAGCAAGTTTTTCGTTTTCAATTCATTTCCTGCATTTCAAAAATGAAATGTGATATGTTCATATTTCGAGAATTTGAGTAAGAATTTCGTAGTGCGGAGTTATTGTATTCAACTAGAAAATGCCCAGTGGTTTAAAAAGAAATTCGAAAACAAAAGAGTTACAACATTTTGTAAAAATCTGCCAAAGGTCAATTTCTGCTGATTTCTCAAAGACGGTGAAAGATATCGGAAAAATATTTCCCTATTTCAAGTTTCTCAAAATTCAATATCTGGACACTTCAGGAAGTTTTTCGTTAACTTCTGTACAAGGTGGACCAAATTAGATGTTTTATTAGGCAGCTATGTAATAAATTGTTGATAGAGAAAATAATCTCTTCTCTTTCGAGCTTTATTTTCGAGGAAAACTCATTGGAGAAAACAGATTTCATTCATATTATTTAATTTTCGAGTTATTTCGGAGTCACATGCCTCATTACTTTATAAAACATCAGTCTTTTTTATTAAAAACTCGAAAATTCCTATCTATCTGCTCAAAATATAGCAGAAATTTAGAATTCTATCGTAGAAGAGGTTTGTCTATGTGCGCAAAAATCCCGTTGATTCATTTTGGACATAATTTGCTATTCTTTCATGACACTATAACAACTATTCAATCTTATTGATGTGAATTTATTCAATTCTGTGTTTGAAACAACTGCAATATTCAATGAATAGCTTCTGTGATCTGTGATTCACCTAACCGAATACCATCCAACATTCCACCTACAAATTCGTCCATGGCAGAAATTAAGTTCAGAGTCTGCAGTGTGAGACGGGCTCTCGAGCAGCTGAACTGCAAGAAGGCAGTTGGTCTAGACGAAGTACCGCCAATTGTCCTGAGAAAGTGTGCTCCTACCTGACACCCATTCTTAACCGTCTGTTTCAGATTTCTTATGAAAGCCAGACTTTTCCGAGCACCTATAAAGAAGCGAGAATTCAACCGATCCCGAAGAAGGGAAAGAAGTCTTTACCCCAAAACTACCGCCCTGTTGCACTTCTTCTCATTATGTTCAAAGTAATGGAGAGAGTCATAAATGATGGAGGAAATCATCAAATATCTTGAGTTGCACCGGCAGTATGGTTTTTGCAGGCAAAGAACGACAGGAGATCTGCTTGCCTACGTCATTCATGTTTGTACATCAACGATGGCAAAGCATGGGGAATCTAGAGCTATAGCCCTAGGCATCTCTGAAGCCTTCAATAGGGTTTGGCATGCAGCCTTGTTGAATAAACTTGCTGCATATGGGCTTCCGGCAAATTGCAGGGTTGGATACCTCAGGGATCCAACAAGAGAACAGAGAACAAGATCTTCGGTTTTCCAGACAATTGTACACTGATTTCGTTCTTCAGTAGTCTGCGGAAGATTACATCTGCGGAATCTCAGCGTCAGAGATGTCAAAAAATTAACAACTCAAACTCTGACTTACAGAGGATATCTGAGTGGGGTCAATTGAACCTGGTGTGCATCAAAATGCAAGCAACTACGTTTCCTAGAAATGTCAGGTCCCTGCTGGAGAACCTCCTTTAATGATGAAAGGCGTACGCCTTCTCGGAATAAAGATCAACTCCGTTTTTCGCTGGCATGAACATGTATCAGCAATAGCTGATTCGGCATCAGCTAAACTTAGTTTCCTTTTCAGAGCCAAGCGATACTTCACGTCATCTCAGCTGTTGCTTCTATATGAGGCGCAGATTCGACCTGCTTTGGAATATTGTTTCCATGTATGGGGATCTGTTCCCAAACATTCGTTGCGGTTGTTCGATAGGGTTCAAAAACGAGCTGTGGGCCTCATCGACTACCCGGAGATCACCTGCGATATCCAACCGCTGGCAAGGAGTTCTCATCGTACATGGCGGTACATCGAACCTCTCTCTATAAGAATTCTTTCGTTTACAGGGTCGGTGAGCTGTGGAACTCACTGCCGTCGAACATCTTCCCAACATCCTACAATTTGGCCCTCTTCAAGAAGCGGATAAAGAGATACCTCAATTCTTCCCAGGTGCCCACTCATGTGCTTCGCCTTTTCTGGGAAGTGTGCATGAAAAAAATAGAACAATTATTTATCTCATAAGTTCATGGCATTCCTCTCTATCTGTTTCGGAAATTTCTACATATAACTCAATCGTTATGGCTCTTCAATTTTAAAATCACTTAAAATGTGAGATGTAGGAATGTTATATACCTAATGAGTATGCTTCGGATGCTGCGGAAAATCTTATTTCCATAGCTTATGACACAGAGGGATATAGCGGCCACAATGGGGGTATCACAGGGAGTGATTCAAAAACCTACGCACAGTACGTGAAGTTACAATATCTGCAAAATAGGTCTAGAAGAAGTCGTAAAAAGATCACTTCTGAAGAACAAGATCGCTTCTTGTGCCAAATTGCAAGAACCCTAGTGCGTTGCACCCCATACTGCAAAGTCAATTTCTGGTAGCATCAGGCAGGAGTTTATACAGCAGAAGGCCCTTGAGAGTTTCAGAGCTGAGCAGAAAAAAAAATTAATAGACTTAATTGGCACATCGGAGAAAATTATTTTTCAAGGGATGATATTCAACCTTCCGCAGAATGTTAAATTTCCTCCCTTGAAGGAGCTAGTTTTCCGATCTATTCTTCATAATCACCGTTAACCGGGGCCACAGGGAAGTGGTACATCACGGTCAGCTGTCACGAATAGGAACAATGGACCGCAGTTTCGGTCTCGTTCGACTTCGTCAGCATTGTCTACCCATTCGTAACACAAGTCTATGCCGTTACCTATTCATCTCAATTCGTTGAAGCGAACGCAATAATATAAATATCACTGCGCCCCCCACCTACGCTCCGTGAAACGGTGAAACCAAAGAGCAGATACAGGAAAACGTTAAGTGGTCACACTAGTTCGATAACATACCGCCATGCGAAACTCACGTATCAGACAGAAGCGGCCGTCGAAGGACCGACGCTCCTCATTTCTATGTGGTTCATAGCCAGGCATACACAAACATCTCAAAACGAAAAGCTACTATATGCGAGATTTCGCAATGTGTAGACACATCAAAGAAAATTATTTTTCAAGGGACAATATTCAACCTTCCGTAGAATGTTGGTTTTGAAACGTTTGTTTATGCCTGGTTGTAAACCACATAGAAATGAAGAGCGTCGGTCCTTCGACGGCCGCTTCTGTCTGATACGTGAGTGTCGCATGGCGGTATGTTATCGAACTAGCGTGACCATTTAACGTTTTCCTGTATCTGCTCTTTGTTTTCACCGTTTCGCGGGCGTTGGTGAGGAAGCCTCATGTTACGAATGGGTAGACAATGCTGACGAGGTCAAACGAGACCGAACCTGCAGTCCATTGTTCGTATTCCTGCCATCTGACCGTGATGTACCACTTCCATGTGGCCCCGGTTAACGGTGATTATGAAGAGTAGATCGGAAAACTAGCTCTTTCAAGGGAGGATATTTAACATTCTACGGAAAGTTGAATATTGTCCCTTGAAAAATAATTTTCTTTGATGTGTCTACACATTGCGAAATCTCGCATATAGTAACTTTTTGTTTTGAGAGACTTAATTGGTGTATGGTGCATCAAAATTGGGATATTGAGAATTGGCGAAATGTTCCTTTTTCGGATGAGACCAGAATTGGTAACGATCAGATGACTTCCGGGTTCCGAAATACCAAGGGGGCAGTGTAAAGTTTTGGGTGGCGTTATCCTGGGAGGCAAAACAGATTTGATTTCGTTTCTTTCGAGTGCAACGGCTAGAAATTACGTGCTGCAGCTCATAGTGAGACTCCTGCGAGATGTCTACGATGAGAATTTAACTTTTTATGCAAGATAACGCTCCTCCGCATACCAGCAACCTCGCGCGACATATCTTCAAACAGAGGGGATTTCTATTGTGGACTGGCCAGCTTGCTCTCCAAAACTAAATCCTATTGAACATTTATGGGATAATCAAAAAGGAAATTATATTCCGCCAGGATAGTCCAAGAACCCCACAACAGTTCATTCAAGCCGCCATACAATAGTGGTAGAATATCACCCCAGAGGAGGTCGAAAACCTAATCCAAAGCATGCCTAGATAGATTCAGGCTTGTATCAGGGCAAGAGGAGGTAACATAAGCTAGCGAGGTCAAAAAAATAACACCTACTTCGTGTGATAACAATTTGTTTACTACATGCGTAAAGAGTCTCTTATTTTTTTTGTTTGTTTCTTAAGATAAACCCCAATTTATTTCTTTTTTCAATTGAAATTTCTCGAAAAGGATCAATTCTAACTATCCTTCAAAATTTCCAAAATCCCTGAGGTAAAATTCAAAATGTCGGGTGATTCCATATAAATTTGGTTATGTGTAATTCGAGATGTTATCACATGTCGATATCCTGAAAAATACAGATTTCAAGAATAACTGAAAAAGAAGAAGAGAAAGAGGAAATCAGTTTTCATCAATGAGTTTTTCTCGTACGTCGAGAGAGAGGGGATCATTTTTCTCAATATTTCACATGATTGCCTTATTGAAGCATCGAATTTGGTCAACTCAGTACAAGGGAAACAAAGTCAAGCATTTCGGATAGCCTGTACATATTTTGTGAGTTTTCAAAATATAGAAATAGAAAACAAATTCGAACATAATCTATCCTCCAATAATGACTGATAATTTTCATATTTGCTCGGATCCAGTATTGATATAGCTTTTAACGGGATTATTTTTCGTTGAGAAGTCACATTTACATGAATAGAATGATGGATTATTGTAACAATAGCCACACAGCACTTCAATTCTTTAGAGTGTTTACACTTGGTAGAGGGCATTACCGTGAAACCCGACAACTTTGCCGATTTTTCTAAGATTAAGGGTGTACCAATTTCATGTGTAATAATTCTGATAGTAGTAAACTAGTTTAATTCTTACGACACCGTCTGTTAACAATGCATTTTGTGATAATCTTCAAAATGTTGAGAATGATAGAAAAAAATATCTTGAGTGGCGTGCTACGTTGTCCACAAATAACATTTTCGAGAAATTTGAATTGCTGTACTGAGTGATGTTATATGTCGAAGAAGATTATTTTACAAGGGATAATATTCAAACTTCCGTAGAATGTTAAATATCCTCCCTTGAAGGAGCTAGTTTTCGGATCTACTCTTCATAATCACCGTTAACCGGGGCCAACGGTACAGCACGGTCAGATGTCACGAATAGGAACAAAGGACTGCAGTTTCGGTCTAGTTTTGACCTCGTCTGCATTGTCTACCCATTCGGCTATGCCGCCACCTACTCATCTCAATTCGTTGGACGCAATAATGTAAATATTACTGCGCCCCCCAACGAACGGAAAGAGAGGCTACCTCACCAACGCCCCGCGAAACGGTGAAACCAAAGAGCAGATAAAACAAGAAAACTTTAAGTGGTCACACTAGTTCGATTACATACCGCCATGCGACACTCACGTATCAGACAGTATTGAGTTGAGTAGGTAGCGGTATAGCCTTTTGTTACGAATGGGTAGACAATGCTGACGAGGTCAAACGAGACCGAAAATATATTATAAAATATACACTGTTACTGCAGTTTCAAATGGTTAACAACATTCATCTTCAGACATAATAAGAAAACTGAAAGAAAGTACGATTAATAACTATATTTGTGATTTAAAGGGTAGATGGAAAGACCCAGCAGATATTAGAGGGTGGTATTATTCAAAAATATCATAGATTTGGGATTTACATAGATTAAACTGGTCATTAATTATTTGTAAGTTACTTTTAAAAAAGTGGTTTGAAGATTTTAACTGATTCCAGGAAGTTCAATTTCTTGCTTTCAGGAGTAAATTTTTTAAACTGACCATACTATTATAATGTAACGATATCCAATCGTCCCTCAAGCCGACCCTGTTACGGCCCGGTGGAGTGAAGAGGTGCGGGGCACTTTCGGGAGAATTGGAGAAAGGTTTAGAGGTTTCAGCGCGCCGTATTACGAAGAAATCAGTGTTGCCGTTTCCGGAAGGTTCTCGAACGAAGATCTGGAACAGAGCCGAAGTTACGGAAATGTTCTAGAACAATTCGTACTTGTATATAAGAAGGGAGCGCGAAGCGCAGGAAGTTTGAATACAGACCGCGAATAAGTGGACAAAGTGTTGAAGATAAATTCAGCAGGTGTTATATAAATTAGTCCTTTAGTTTAGTGTTATTATTGTTCAGTCTACGTGTAAATAAACTAGTTAGAGTTTTGTAACGTAAAAGTGATCGATTTGAACCCACCAATAATTTCAAGAATTAAGAAACGTTACAGTAATAATTTTTACATAGGTCAGACTGGCCGATCTTTCAAGATGAGATATAAACACCTATCCTCTTTCACAAACAATAAACAATATTCAACTTTTGCTAATCATTGTATCGAAAATAGATACCTATTTCCAAGTAAAGACAGTTTAGAAATTTTACACGTTGCTCCTAACAATAAGAAATTGAACTTCCTGGAATCAGTTGAAGTCTTCAAATTAGGTCATAATAGTAACCCACAAATAGTTTGTAAATGTAAATATCAAATCTATGATACATTTAAATGGTACCACCCCTACTGCCTGCTGGTTTCTTTCCATTTCCTTTTAATCAAAAATATAGTTAGTAATAGTACTTAGTATTCAGTTTTCTTATTTTTCTGAAGATGAATGATAAACATTTGAAACTGGAGTAACAGTGTATATTTTATAATTTATTGGTAGTAAAGTATAGTAAACCTAACCTCGTGATTTTTGAATCATGATTAACTATTAAGTAGTAATAGCTTGAACCATTCAATATTTGAAAAATTACTCCAATCGGTCATTCCTTTCTCCATATGCTTTTAATTCCCATCTCAAGTGAACAGTCTCCATATTCTCACAGATGGCAATTGTGTTAAATAAAATTCAAAAGTTTGAGATATGATTTTTCTCTCTGAATTTTATAATAGATTGTCATCCTTTCAGTTTTTAACATATTGAAGAGGCATATCATACCAACAAATATTCTATATTCTTTATTGATCATTTTACATTGAGTTTATGACAAGTCAAAAAGTGTGGGTATTGAGCAGAAATATTACATATAACAAACTGGTTCTGTTCTACCCCATATAATCCAATATATATCAAATATATATATATAATTTATATATATATATATATATATATATATATATATATATATATATATATATATATATATATATATATATATATATATATATATATATATATATATATATATATAAAATTTGAAATACCAGTTGACAAAATATATACAGGATACATTAGGACAAATATCAATTTAGAACTTCGCCTGGTGAGTATAAACGCTCTCCGCACAGTCTCTTTATTTTTAATTTGAACTGCCTAGAGTTCAGTTGTGTCCATTTTATGGAGAGCTTATCATAGTATTTAATATTATATATTAGGAGTGTTCTTTGCAGATTTAGTAGGCCTAAATCGTGGTTCAATATAAAGGTTTTTTGTCTAGTTGATTTAGAGTGATTCGAGCTATGAATTTGGAATTCTTGTTGTCTAGCGTGGAGGTCAATAAGCGAATTATGGACATGAAGAGATGGGAGGCTCATTATTGGCAGGGAGCGGAGTATATAGTGGGGACAGCTGAATCGATCACAGCGCTCGATGTGGTCAAATTATCGTTAAATCATGCTTTTATCATAAATAAACACGTTGAAATTAAATAAAAGATGATCCATAATAGTTGTTGTGTTGTTGATTGCAAAATACAGCTAGAAACAGTAAATGTAAATTTTACACATTTCCAGTGGCCAAGTGGAAATAAATGGATGGAAGAAATAAATGGATAAGAAAAATAAATGGATAAATGATGTTAAAGGAAAAACAAAGTAATGTGTAACATTATTCAGTAACAATGCAACTAGGTAATGTATGTTCAAATTACGATTCGCAATTACATTGCCATTAATTTTTCATTTTATTTCTGAAAATCATATTAACAATCAACACTTTTGTAATTTTCATTATTGCAGTTGTCATGTATTAAATTCGTTTACATTTCACAGGTTAACCCCATGGGATTCTAAAAACTCCTTTTAGTTATTTATAAACATAGTTACAAGCTTTTATTTAACTTGCAATGTATGTATGTTTGTATGTTCGGGTGAAATCTTACAACTCAATTTTAAGGCACTTGATCTCAACCAACTGAGCTGAAATTTTGTATACACGTTGAGTTTGGATGACAATGCATGATTAACTATGTGACGTCATTCTAAATCCAACAAGGCGGTGGACCAATTATTCTTAATGCAAAACGAAATGGCGGATAATTTTCTTTTATTCGTTCCTACAAAATGGGTACCAAATGAAAGATTGCCAAGAATAACTAAAAAATGAAATTAAGTTTAAAAAAAATTCTTCAAAAACAACCTTTTATTTAAATGCGCTAAATAGAAAAAAAATTAACTTTCACACTAAATCTTTTACTGTTAACTTATAACGTCATTTCAAATTTAACACATTTGACACAATTTATATGTTATGCCTACCTGTTAATATTTCAAACTGATAAAGTAAATACGAGTACTTATATCTCGCGACAAGCTTTTATATTATAACATATAAATTGTGTCAAATGTGTTAAATTTGAAATTACGTTATGAATTAACGGTAAAAGTTTTAGTGCAAAAGTTTATTTTTTTTCTTTTTAGCGCATTTAAATAAAAGCTTGTTTTCAAAGAATTTTCTTCCTTAATTTTTATACACACTTTTTCCATCGTAATGAGTTTTCTCAATTTAAAAACACGATCACAGATTTTTATAACACATTTATTTTTAAATTCGTTTTTTGAAACAATTCACTGTTATTTATACGGATCTTTCACATGTCATACCATTGCCGAGCATGATTTTACGGTACCATCAGATGTCGCTTTCGTCGTGCTCCCTGCGAATACCCAGTCTCCTGAAAAGGGGTTTGAAGTGTTCCCGGTAAATTGCTCTCGCTACGATTCAAACTGCTTTTTTTCGAAGGACGAAATTTTTTCCATTATGGAACAATTTTCCTATAAGACAACACCGTATGAGATTACAGAGTGAAATAGCGAAAAATAAATCGTAGGCAAGCTGACCTCCTCGTAGCCCGAATATTGAAGTTTTCTGAGCAGAAATAATATTGCAGACAATCTGGTATCTTATGAAATCAATATGCGCTTCTCACGATAAGGTATCATCCAGTATAACGCCGAATAGTTTGACTGCATCTCCTGTCGAGGACCTATGGTACTTGTTATTGTTAGTCGCTGGGTCTTTTCTCTGTTTATCTTAAGGAAGTGCGTCCTCATCCATGTCTCAGTCTGATAAATGGTATTCTAGCACACGTTGTAAGCAATATGAAGTTGGAACAAAACATGGTAGTGTCATCCGCAAAGAGAACGCCATCTACTGATTTCAGAAAAGACTTTAGGTTGTTGATATAAATCAAAGAAAGTAACTGCCCAAATACAGATCCTTGGGGTACACCTGTTGTCATAGGCAGGAAATCAGAGGTAGCGCCCTCCATGCAGACGCACATATACCTGTCTCCCAAGTAAGAGGACAATAGTTGCAATGGCACATCCCGTATACCACAGCGTTAGGATTTACTCAAGAGAATAGAGTGCATCACAGGGTCAAACGCCTTGGCCAGATCTAACAGACGCAGTGCAGCCTTATCACCAATCTCCAAGGCATCAACAACCTTGAAAATGAGTTTAGAATCGCTCCCATCGTCGACTTTCATCGTTTAAAATCAAATAGCGAGGATGAGTATTTCATATTTTTAAAGAAAATTTGACAACCTATCCCTTAGAATCGATTTCAGCAATTCGCCTAAAATGGGAATTATAGAAAGAAATCTAACCAAACCGTATACGTCGAAAGATGACGAGCTTGATAGCCTTTTTATATAAGATTCAACATCGTCTACATTTGTGAGATTTAGAAAGAAAGATGTAGTGCTAATCTGACCTCCACCACACAGAATTTCGTTCAGTTGATTGGCATCTAAAGGAGACACCAAGTCTTTGGACATTTTCCCGCCACTGTGGCGAAATGCTTACTAAAATAATTTACTGTGAGGTTGGTACTTATATTTTTTTAGGTTGACTAGTTTTGCTGTTAATAGACCTCCAGGAGTTTCTGGCCAAATTTGTTGATTTAGCCAAAAATTTCTGTCGGGCTTGAAGCCTAGTCGAGTTAATTTTTTCCCTATTAGTTTTGCGGAACCCTAGCATACTATTTTTAAGTGTTTGATCACCTGATAGTCAAATATGGTTTTCATAGCTGAAAGTTTTTTCCGCATTTCATTTTACTGGACAACCAAGTGAATGGTTGCTGTTTGAACTCACACTTTCTCAGAGGAAAGATCTCCTGCACTAGATCTGAATAAATATGTGTTATTCATCATTATTATTAAAATATCTGCTGTCTTGATGGAAGAAATAGAATTCAAGATTTATGGGATGGTGCGATAATTTCGAGTATAGTGTAGTTAAAAGTTATTTTGGAAATTTCTATTCATATTTCCTGTCTTAAATGAGTTACTATTATATTCAATCGCATGTAGAAGCTACAATGTAGTGAAACGTGTGAGAATTCGTGTAGTTTCAAATGAAAATCCATAAACTACTCAAAGATTTAATTTTGTTATCAAATTTACGAATATAAAAATTTGCAATATAATTTCGACTAATAACTAAATATGAAAGACTTCAACAGTATCTTTGATGTTATTTTAAATACATAAATACGATGAAAGTTGTTCCACTTGAGAAAAATATAGTTCAATCGCATTATTTAACTCATTTAAATGATGAAATACAAATAATGCTGCTTTCTTGAACGATCCTAGCCTCAAGCAGACCCTCAACTACGACATAATCCTTTCTAACGTGCCAAATCAACCATAAACCACTCCAAGTACCCATGCTTACTAGGATGTAAGTAATGAAATCAGAGTAACTTGTCTCAAAGTTTTCCTTGATTATGATGTGGTTCTAACAGAAGTTACGTTAATGAACTCGTTCCCTGACGTAGGTATTTAAATGTGACGACTTTGGGGAGAATGTGGTGAAGGGCGGAATCGACATTGTGAACATAGCATCAATTTATCGAACGAGATTCCTAGCTGTCAGTGACGAAATATTGCAGAGAAATCTCACAAATCTAAGGAGATTACATGAATCTGAATCAAGACTGAAGAATCATTTGATATTACTTATAATTATTTTATATATACGATATCATATATATATATATATATATATATATATATATATATATATATATATATATATATATATATATATATATATATATATATATATATATATATATATATATATATATATATATATATATATATATATATATATATATATATGCGACCATAACGATGACCAACAATCGGTCAAGCACTGTGCGTCAGGTACTTCTCTGTTATTGTTGTTCGCAGTTTTGTTATTTCCCATATAAAATTGGCCGCCCTTTGGAGAAACCTTTGGTTTTGATGTTTCCTTTCAGTACACTCGATGTGTCTTGAGAGCCTCTTTGCTTTTGCTTGGAGTTTCTGCTTCAAAGTGTCCATATACACGTCAATATGTTGTTTGTGATCAGGATGTTTTGTGTTCGAACCAATTTTTCTATGGATTTTGCGAATTCTGTGAGGCGATCGATCCGATCTCTAATATTGTCAATATATACTTCCTTAGTCGTTTTTTCCATGGTGGTTTTCAAACGCTTTTTGGCTCAGATCGAATCACAGTTGTGGAGACTTAGCTTTATTATTAATATTATTGTGGACTCATGCACTATCTCAGCTGTTAGCTGGATATAATAAACCTTTCCCAGATTCAGCAATCAAAGGGAATAGGCTCGATTACAATATACTTGACATAAATCTCCTAATTATCCTACATGTATTAAGAATTACAGCTTTCTGCATTTCTACATAGGTATTCTTATGCAATTCTAATTTCTTAAGGCTATCATGCAAAGTTTTGGGTATTAACCCAGTCGAGGATACGATGACACGAACAATATCTATTTTATCGAGGTGTCACATCTGCTTGATCTCAATAGCAAGGTCTGTGTATTTGGACTTTTTCTCCTAGAATTTGTTCAGCACGTTGTTATTATTCGGTATGGCGACATCCACCAGCATTGCTGTTTTGGCTCTCTTATCATACACCACTATGTCCGGCCTAATATTCGTCACCATTCTGTCAGTGATAACAGGCCTATCGTAGTATAATCTGATTCATTTTCCAATACGGGCGCCGGTTGATACTTGTAATATGGCTGGAATGTATTCAGAAGTCCGTACTTGTGTGCAAGTTTCTGATGGATAATGTTGCACACTTGATTATGCCTGTGAAGATAGTCTGTATTGGCCAGTTGTTCACATCCGGACGTAATATGCTGTATAGTCTCCGATCTTATATGGCATTTTCTGCACCTATCTGTTTGTAATGTTCCGTCCTTCATAATAAATTTTTTGTAGTTGTTTGTAGCGATCACTTGGTCTTGGATGGCCATAAGGAATCCCTCTGTTTCCGCGAATAATTCTCCTTTCATCAACCATTTGTTGGAGGCTTCTTTGTCGATATGTGGTTGATTAATCTCATGGTGATGTCGTCCATGCAATTCCTTTCTTGACCATTGCTCTTGTTTTTCAGTATCTGATAGGAATGGTAGATTCAGCAGGTCATCTCTGGTAGCAAGATTTAGAGGTGTATATCCCTTATCAGCCAACGATACCGCTCTATGTAGATCAGAAGTGAGAGCTTTTTCTGAGAAGAATTCTCTGAGATTTTTTATCTGTTCGGTGTGTAAATTGACTACATCTATCAATCCGCGTCCTCCTTCTTTCCGCTTCAAAGTTGTTCGTATCACAGACGATTTTGGATGATGGTTGTTGTACTTTGTTAGCATGGTTCGGGTCTGCCTTTGAATATCATCCAGTTCTGTCTTAGTCCATCTGATTATTCCAAATGAGTAAAGTAACACTGGAATTGCGTAGGTGTTAATTGCCTTGACTAAATTCCCCGAGTTCAACATCGATTTCAGCACAGACTTCAGACGCTGACTGTATTCTGAACGAATCTTCTCCTTTGATTGTTTTTGGTCTAGGAATCTGGCTTGTTGGTATCCCAGATATTTGTATGTTTCGCCATCTCTCATGCACTGTATAATATCACCGTTTGGAAGTTGTGTTTCACCATCTATGACCTTCCCTCTTTGAATGTTCAGGGTCTTACATTTTTCTATCCCGTATTTCATATGAACATCTGCCGAGAACTCACTGACAGTTTTCAGCAAATCATCCAATTGCTTCTTGTTCGAAGCATATAATTTGATGTCATCCATATACAGCAGGTGGGAGATTGTATGATAATTCCTTTCTGCTTTTATCCTAAATCCGTATCCTGTTCCATTGAGCATTGAGGACAATGGGTTCATTGCCAAACAGAACCATAGTGGACTCAAAGAGTCTCCTTGAGAAATTCCTCGACGTATGGGTATCTCGTCGGTTTTAATTGATTTATTGTTCATGTTGACCTGCAGAGACGTGCGCCAGTGTGTCATTGTTGTCTTCAAGAACTCTACCAGGGTTGGGTGAATTTTGTATATCTGCAATACTTCAACAAGCCAAGAATGGGCGGTACTATCGAATGCCTTCAGATAATCGAGAAAAGCTGAATGAACATTGCGATGCCCTACGTGTGCCTGTTTCATTATCACAGAATCGATGATGAGTTGTTCCTTGCACCCGTGGTGTTTCTTTCTGCATCCTTTCTGCTCCTCTGGTAATATATTGTTGTCGTCAAGGTGTTGGTATATTCGATTGGATATGCATGAGGTGAGTATTTTGTAGAGTGTTGGCAGGCACGTGATTGGCCTATATTGAGACGGATCCTGTGTTCTCTCGCTCTTAGGTAGCATATATGTTAAGCCTTGCGTTAGGAAAGTGGGTGTTTTCTTGGGATGTTGAAGAACATATGTGAGCTGTTTCGCTAGGGCTCCATGGAGCTTATCAAACTTCTTGTACCAGTAGTTGTGGATATTATCTACACCTGTGGCCTTGCAATTGTTGGTCGCTCGAACTACTGTTGTGATTTCTTCCTCCGTTATTCCATCGAAGTCCATATGTCTGATATCGAGGCGTTCTTTTTCATTCGTGATCCATTCCGCATCTCTATTGTGTTCTTTGGGGTTCGACCATAGTGATGACCAATAGTCTCTCTCTCTTTGCTTTTGCTTGGAGTTTCTGTTTCGGAGTGTCCATATACACGTCAATGTGTTGTTTGTGATCAGGGTGTTTTGTGTTCGTACCAATTTTCCTATAAATTTTGCGTATATGTGATTTCAAGCGCCTTGAGGGTTTTCTGTTTCTCAGGAATTCTGTGAGGCGACCGATTTCTGCTCTAATATTATCAATATCCCTCTCCAGTCGTTTTTGCCATGGTGGTTTTCGGACACTTTTTGGCTCAGCTTGAATCAGAGTTGTGGAGATTTGTTGTTTGTGAAGTCGAAGAACCGCTACTGCTCCACAGTAAATCAAAGTGTGAATCTTCTCCAAGGTGTTCTGGTCGGTATATTCTTCAAACACTGAATTCACGCTTGCTAGGATAATATTGGTGTTCTTGTTCGTCTTGAGTTTGGGCAGTTTAGGTCTTTTAGTTGGGTTACTACCACTGAATTCAGTTATTGCTCTGTTGAGTTCCGATCTTGCTAAATACATATATTCGTCCTGCTGATTCTGCTCAGGAGGGCGTTCCATGTTAATATTCGTTTCCGTGGCTTCGATGTTATCTGTAACACTTTCATTGACTCCAGCAGGTATACCGTTATGAGTATCATTTTCGCTTCTAAGTTCCAATATGACCTCTTCTCGTATGCTTTGCAGCGTTTCTGAAGAAAGTAGCCTGTTTTTAACGATTGTTCTTTTTTGATCCGAAATTCTCTGCTCGGATATGTGATGTAATTCAGGATATTTTTCTACGAACGCAAGATGTAATGCGTATCTGTATGCTGTCATTTCCGATTCCAAGTTTGTAATCTTGTAATAGGAACGCATAATGAAGGAATTCATCTCTGGGGTCCACTTCATGCGTTTCCTAGGGAGTCCGGCTCTCGTGGTCGTAGGCATAATGGCTTGTGCCACCGTTGAAACATCAAGAGTCGGTTGGGAGGTATTGATGTTATTTCCCACTTGGTTTTGTGTTGCAGTATCCCTACTCGATATCACGCTGCTTCCATCGCTAACCGAGGGAGACTGTGACTCACTTTCCGAACAAGACCCTCTTCCTAAATCTTGAACGCGACAAGAGGTTATGGTGGTACAATGTCGATTCACCCGTTTATTCCTTAGATTGTACATCATTGGATGAGTTGCATTTTATACCTACTGCCAGGTTCAGCTTGGGTACCTTGGGTTCGCTAAGCCCGTACTCAGAAACAATGTTCCTGAGCCCCTGAGGCTTTATTATTATTATTATTATTTCTAATTAAGCTTTCAAAGCAGAATAGGTCACTTCCTAAAAGTAACAGGAATTTACTTACCTCAACATCTACCCGTATGTATATTTTAAGAATCAATTAAGCAATTCTACCATAAATTGCGTCGTTGTAATCCGTAATCGAGAAAGCACAATATATCAAATTTCAGAAAATACGACTTTAATAAGGAGGGTTTGTTTGATGAGATTTATACTTTTGATCCGAAGAATGACTACGATCAGCTAATTTTCTGAAAAACGTAGTTAATCAACTCTTAACGTTTTTACTTCAATAGCACCACTTTACAACATAAAAAAGAATGATGTGGTGAATGAATTTTCTATTATATTGAGGAATTTATTTGTCAAACATTATAATGATCATACACGAACAACATAAAGGCATTAGAATCTGAGTGTGGTAGAGGATTCCAATTGCGGCGTAATAGAATGCTTTCCAAAACCGACGACTGAAGAGGGTTTCCATTACGCGAACAAGAGATCGAGAACAAAAACGAGTCCTTCTAATCACTCATTTCCTGTTTTTATGAATGCTGAATGCTAGGAAATTTCCGCCTTTTCCTCTCATTTCTGCGCTTGGACATAATCTGTAATGGCCCTGTTAATCCAGCGTCGAGATCCATGACAAAACGAAATATTTTACATGAACATTAATATTTATATTTGAATCCTTTGCTCGGCTACAAAGTGAATGAATAATAAAATTTAATAACCTTTGAAACAAGTTGGATTCTAATCTGTAATGAATTTTGATTATCAGGCCTTTTCGCAATAAAATATAGGCAGTGGCGGGTTTTCAGACAGGCTTTGGGAACTTGCAGTGATAAAATATATGTTCATGTGCTGAGAATCTTGAAAAATTAAATATTCCATATTCTGTCTCATTAGTTTCTTATGCTAAAGTACATTGATATTTATTAGGTGTTCCGTAAAAAATTTCTCAATTTATAGGTCCTACCAATGTTGAACGATTTCAATGAAAAATTCATTCTGAAAAATACTCTAAGAGCATGAAAAATTTTCAATATTCCATCACTTTCGGGAATACCGAATTTGATCTTTACTTGGACTTTTCAAATTGTAACCCCATATTTTTGGGGTAATAGGGGTCTTGGTCTAGGTCTTGACTCCAATTCCTATCTCCACCTCAACGTGGTGTGGATATTCTGTGTGGAGTTGCTGAGCTCATCTTGGTGGGTGGGCAGCGAATTACAGAAGAGGGAGAATTTCAAGCCATGGGGGGAGACATCGTACCGAGAATTGCATGGCACTGGGAGAGTAGTATCGCAAATGATTCCCTGAAGGCACCAGGCCAAACTCTCATCTAAAAATGGCTTTCCCCCTCGCAAGAGGGCCTATGGGAGACGATCGACTTTTTCTCAATACTCGTGGGAACAGCATGAGGTAGAAAAACGAAACCCGAAAGGGACATAATGCTGGGAGAGACATTCGCGTCTTTACCAGCAAAGCCTAAGAAATCAGGTACATCTGGGACCGTCATGACTGGGAACTGGAGAGAGCCCCCTACTGAGGGGGTTTCTTCGAGTTTCGGACACGATGGGCCCGAAAAAACCTGCGACAGACCCCAAAATAAGTCTAGCGCAGAGAAGAGGAGGTGGAAGAGGGCTTGGGAAACTGGGACCTCTTCCAACCTCTCAACACCTTTCTCAGCTGAGAAAGGTATTGGGGAATCAAAAAAGCCAATGTTTCTTACAGTGGAGCTCCGAGGATGACCATCACAGAGGAGGAAGCCATAGAGCTTGAGAAGTCTTTTAGAAAAATGATGGATGCCACCCCAAGTAAGGAGAGATATCCGTTACTTAGATACACCACATATGTGGCACCAGGTGCCCTGTCAGTTGTCTACGAAGATCACTACAGCAGGGGATGACTGAGAACCAGGGTCAAAACTCTGAAGCTGGCGAAAGGGCTCCGACTGAAGTAATCTGAATAAGGAAACCTACTCGCCAATCTCAAGAAAAGGGGCATGCTTCTAGAGGGACCACCAGAGCCGACGGGGCTGATCCTAGTCAGGATCCAAAGGGCTACCCCCACGGTAACGATCAAAATCTGGTGAGTCTACAAGAAGAGTGAAAATCCATCCTCCACTCAATAAATAGTGGGCATACTTCATGCTGGTCTTAAGACAGCATCTTTCAAAGTGCTGAAAAATCCTAGGACTAGTTCAAAACGTTAGCCGAAAAAGGAAGGTTAGGTTTCCCTGACCCTTGCTTTTCCGACAAATTAGAATTTATCGGGGAGTTGGGTCAGAGCTCGATGCTGTGTTCGGAGCTACCTCCCACAGAAGGCCCTATGGAGGCGCATGCGGATCCTAGGTGACCAAGTACACCGACTGAGAAGGGTTCCCTGCCACCTTTTAAATGATAAGGAACACAATTAGGAGTACATGAATAAACCACACCATAGCCGCAACCGACATATTAAGTTCGTGGCTTGCAAAATGCATACATTTATATCACTAATACAAGAACCTTGGGTAAGGAGCGGCTGGGTTGAGCGTCTGGAGCGGCCTGTGATTCAAATATTATCTGCTGCAGGAAAGACCTGACCTCTAGGACATGCGTTCTTGTCTCTAAAAGTATTAGAACTAATGAATTAATTAATTATTTCTGTTTCAGAGACCTTGTAGCAGTCAGAATCAATAGAAAAGGCTACACAAATAATACTTTTGTGGTATGCTCAGCATAGAGCCCCTACGACTCGCAATTACCATCTCAAGGAATTGGTGAACTACTGTAAAACACAAGACTGGCCATCCATCGTTGGGTGTAGTGCCAACGCTCACCATATTCTATCAGAGCCGAGGAAACAACATTGTGGGAGAGAAGCTAGTAGAATATCTTTGCAGCACAAATATTACACTTCTCAACGAAGGAAAAGAACCGACTTTCGTCACATCGAATAGAAAAGAAGTTTTGGACTTGACCTTATGCTGTAAACAATTCACTCCAAAATTCGAAACTGGATAGTGGCCACGAAAGTAGTATCCCTCTCCGACCATCGGCATATTTATTTCTATATCACAAATGTACTGAAACAACGACCAGTGCCTTACAGGAACCCCAAGAAAACGGATTGGAACCGATACCGATACTATCGGAAACAGACAGCTAAGACACCGAAGAACATCAACGATCTGGAAGCTGTACAACTTGGCGTACAATAGCAGTTGTCCTAGACAATGCATTAGAGGCAGGAAAGAAAACCTATGGTGGACAGCAGACCACACTGTCAACAGAATGAGAAGCAGAAGCCTCCTTGATAATGCGATGCGCACTAGCACAAAAAGCGATTGGGACAACTACAAAGACGCCCGAAGAGCCGACAAAGGATTGATCGAGAAATCCAAAAAAGAAGCATGGCAATTCTATTGCACGGAACTAGAGGATTTACTAGAGGCAAACCGTTTTCGACGCATCCTCTATGCAGCAAGACCGACAGACATCCAAAGCCTCGATACACTGGAAACACAGTAAAAACACAGACGAACGATGAAACACTGAGACATCTTGCGTAAGTTCACTTTCTGAGTGTCCTCATCCACTACACAGCAGTCCAGAAGGCAAATAAACACGTATATAAAGCGAACTGAAACACAGATTCAGTTATATTCACAGTGGAAATTTTAAGCATCAAGAGCAGATGGTATGTACCCTACAAACTTGATAAGAGGAATGGACCAAATTAGTATGCATTTAATCCACATCTTTAGATCCTGCCCAGCCAAGGATACATTCTGGATCTCTGAAAAAGGGTTCGGGTTGTCTTCAATCTCTAGCCGGGCATACATAAAATTGCCAAAGACTTGAGACCAATTAGTCTCATCACCTCCTTCCTACTGAAGACTATGGAGAGACTAGTAAAAACATATCTTAGAGAGAATACCCTAGCGGAGTGCTCCTATATATCACTTAACATGCCTACGAGAAAGGTAGACAAAACGACTCAGCACTACATTCTGTAGTCGGGTATATTAAGATAGGAAAGGAAAAAGGCGAAGTAACTCTAGGAGTATTCCTGAACACGGTGTTTAGAGCTACACGATCCCATGAAGTATTTCATGCTTATAAGCATTGCAAAGACTTGCTTGTGCGAACAATCGATGAAGTTAAGAGAAAACGAAATCAAGAGAAATACGATCTGCAGATAACAAAACGAAGGCTACATGGACAATCGTTAAGAATGAGATAACTAAACTGGAGTCTGAAAAGCACTTAAGTCTCACAGTCAATACTGTCAATGAATTTTTCGCAACTATAGGTGAAAAAATGAACAACGACAATAGAGCACTTAAACTACTGAAACGAAGTGTACTAAAAAATTGCCGCATTAGTAATTTTGAATCAACCACCGAATTCGAAGTATTGAACATTATCGCCAATCTGAATAGCAAAAACACTCAGGACATCTATGGCATGACGACTAACTTCATCAAGTAAATTGGAAAAGAGATCGCTCAACCACTTACTATAATAATCAACAAATGTATGGTGAAGGGTATTTTTCCTAAGCCGCTTGAGATGAGAAAAGTCATTCCAGTTTTCAAAAAGGGTGATCTAGGGGATCCAAGTAATTATAAGCCAATCTCTATATTGCCAGGTTTGTCCAAGATTCTAGAAGAACTAATCAAAACAAGAATACTCGCTCACTTTGAAGAGAATGAACTATTAGGAGAGCAGCAGCATGGGTTCAGACGAAGCAGATCAATATCAACTTCTTGGACTAGTGAAACAGATAATTGACTCATTGGACAAAAAAGCGGTTTCTGAGGTTGTCTCGAGAGATTTGACGAAAGCATTCGACCCTGTCCTTCACGAAATATTGATTGAAAAGCATGAAGTATATGGAGTGACTGACAATGCTTTACAAATGGTGTCCTCCTATTTAAAAGGAAGAACTCAGCGTGTTTGGTAGAAGGGTGGACTCTCGGAGGAGGGGACTGTAAATTTTGGAGCGCCGCATGGGTCCATTCTGGAACCTTTGATGTTCATAATTATCAATGATATGCACATAAATTTGAATAATAACGATATATATTCTGAAACGTTCCTGTTTGCAGACGACACACAGTATTTCATTAGGGCATCGAACACAAATTCTTCTGAGTCATTTGAGAAAGGATATACTCGACAAAACTGATGATTGGTTCAAGAGTAATGACAAAAAGACTCAATCCATCACCTTTGGAGCAAATAGTGACCGAGGATCCACTGTAAAATTTCTGGGAGTACACTAAGACCCTAGATTATTATTGGAGAAGCACCTTGAGGCGAGTAGGATGAAATTGTCTGCGGTCATTTTTTCATTAAGGACAGTGGAGAGTGTGTAGTTATGAATCAGCATCAACAACGTACTTCGAACTTCTCCACTCTATACTTTTATACATTATACTTTTTTGGGGAGTCTCAACGCATACTGCTGATCTTCTACTGCAACAAAAGAGAGCAATAAGAGTCCTCCTTGGTCTGAGACTGACAGATATCTGCGGAGACGCCTTCAAGAAACTGAAAATATTAATCTTACCTGCACAATCTTTATGTGTGAGTGCACTTCTTATGTACATACCAACAAAGAAAAATTCGCTATCAACGGCAGATTACGTGTATATAACACCCGAATGAGAGACTACTTCAGTATTCCCCTTCATAACAGGACAATGTTGCAGAGACGAGTCGACTTCTGGGGGCCTTAGCTGTATAACCATTTGCCTGAGAGGATGAAGATTACAACAGCTAGAGGATTCAAGAAGGAAGTTAAGAAGCTACTATTAAATGAAATAGTTTATAGTATAAATGAATTTATTGAAAATCTCATTCTGATATGTATGTTGAATTTTCTCATCTTTTTTCCGACAGGACATGTAAATCATTGATGTGTTCAATATATTTCACTTTCACACCTAGCGCCCGGATGATCCTGGAGCCCTCTTCTACAGTCTCGCGAGTTTTATCGAAAAGTTTCGGCAAGACTGATAACAAAATAATACGACATGGTAAGCACAAAGGGCGCAGTGCTGGAAGAAGAAGAAAGAACCCCATATTTTGAATTCTTGTCCTTTGTTTATACAATTTTGAGTACCTTCTGCGGAGATAAAGTATCACTTAAAATGCCTTATTTTTCAAAAAAAAAACAAATTATCGGAAAATTTCGGAAGATCAGAAACAGAGCAATCTTCATTATTGTTGTTATTGTTTCAGTTCTAGTCTTTTTCACGGAGAAGTATGGAAGACGAAAATCAAGTGAATACAGACAGAATGCAAGTTTAATGTCAATCTGAAAGGAATAGTTCTCGAGAATTCCAACTCTATTCCGAACGATGACCTAATGGTAATGATCCATACTATGGCAAGTAGAGATTCACGTCTTGACTTGAAAATCAACGTACTTGACTCGATTTGACGTGCGATTAATCATAAAAGGTTGAAAATTCGAGTTTCTTGAATCGCAAAACTTGAAAGTTTGAATCAGAACACAATTGTAATGGAACATTGAACTTCCTCTTATATTTAATAGGAGCGACAATAAAGGTTTGAATAATGCCAAATATCTGACCGGGAAATATTTAAATGAAATTCAACATAAAAATTTGAGAAGATTTCATTAAGTAGTTGAAGGAAACACAAATACAGTACAAGAGTGGAAGTGAAATGTATATTTTCGAATGAAACACAGCCACAGAATCACAAAAACAACATGAGTAAATTTTCTATAAAACAAATGTAATAATCTTCTGTGAAAATAGAAATAACTACACTCGGAGGCAAAATTAGTGGAACACTCGAAAATTTAACCAAATTCGAAGTCCGATATTTTTCCTAATTCTCAACCGATTTAGATGATTTTTGCAGCAAGTTATAGATCAACTCTTCTGCTTTGTAGAAATTATAAGAGAAAACAAAAAAAATTTGAAAAAAATTTCATACGGGGGCAAAACTGAAAGTGTTTTTTTGTCAAAAATTCGTAACACCCTGTGGAATTTCGTGGTTCGAGTTGAAACGTACAATATCATGGTCTGTCAAGACACATCTTCCTACAGTAACACCCTGCTTGTTTTATGCATTTATCTCTATTTTTACAAGAGATATCCAATTTGAAGCGAAAAGTCACAAATTTCAAGAATTTATTTTTAATCTTAAGGTGCATAACATCGGAGGTAACTCAAAAATAAAATCAAAATTAGAGAAGCGGAAATCTAACGAAATGAAAATTTTTGAAATTCACTGGCCAATTTCACGCTCCGGGAGAACTCGAAGTACACTGTTAAAATCGTTGATTTTGCACATTTATTTTTGAATTCTTTTGTGTGACACTCTATAATAATTATCGATCCTGTCCAAAATTGAGAGCAGGTGTGTATCCTGGCGATACACTCGTGTTCATGATGACCCACAAAAAAAAACATTTGATTTTAGTAGCGAGTATGACTCCCCAGCGCGCATACGATTTCGCATACTCCCAATGATGTTGTCTATCATCTGTTGAGGTATGTTGTCCCACTCTTCCACCAAAGCCAATGTCAGCTCTTCAACGTTGCCTGGATTCCGTTGTCGAACCCTTCTTCCAAGAATGTCCCAAACGTGTTCGATCGGGTTTAAATCCGGTGACTGCGACGGCCAGACTATTCGTGTGATCCCAACGTCATTGAGATATTCTATCACTATGCGCGCAGTACGGGGGCGCGCGTTATCGTGCATAAAAAGGAAATTTTCCTCTATGTAAGGAGCAAAAGGCACAACATGGGACTCCAAGATTTCTGTTATATACCGATGGGCATCAAGTGATCCATTGCCAATAATCTCCAGTTCTGTTCGTACTCCCAAGCATATGCCACCCCATATAATAAGTGACCCACCACCGTATTGCTCAGTTCCTGCGAAGTTCGCTTCATTGTACCGTTCCCTCGATGCTTCCATATTCTATCTCTACCATCCACAAAATTCACACAATATCGGCTCTCATCACTAAATAAAACTTGCCTCCACTGATTGATTGTCCGTGCTACATGCTCCCTAGCAAACGCCAATCTTGCTACCCGATGGGCTCTATCGAGTCTTGGTGCTCTTTGCTTGCGCGTATGATCTCAGACCAACTTCATTTAATCGTCTTCTGTCCTCACACTGACGTTAATGTTATCCACTGCTTGTGAAAGGTTACGTGCCTGAACAGCAGTAAGACGAGGATTTCTTATGGTTTGATTGACGATGAAACGGTCATGTATAGCACAGGTTGCCCGATTTCTTCCTTGTCCTCGCCTCCTCACGTACAATCCAGTTTCCTGTAACGTCGGTAGATTCGATGGATAACCGACGTCGAGACACCAACATGGTACCGACTGAGCGGTAGGTGCGCTCTTCCTCGATCAATGTAACTGCCCTTGCTACTGAGGTTGGTGGTAAATCTCTCATTCTAAATGAAAAATACCGTTTCGAATCGTAAACAGTAAAAGAATCACAAAACACCGCAACCGATCGAATTTGTATCGAATCAAAGAATGGAAAATTCTCATTCTTTAAACAAGTGCTAATGTGGTCATATAAAAAAACGTGTGTTGTATTTCATATTTGATAAAAAGGTGTGCACATGTGTAAATGAAAAGTTTTATCAATGGTCCCAGAATTCGGTTGTGTATTTTAATACCTACCGACTGTTATCTCCTATGAATTCCTAATTTTCACCAAATTAACCAAATTGTCATCAATAACTAATGCAATTCGAACATAAAAATCGAAAACGACAATTTCGACACACCTGAGTGATAATAAGAAAATTCCAAATTGATAGACGAATTTTAATGACAATTTCTTGATTCAATTGAATTTCTCCAAAATGGTGATTTTCCACTTGAAATTAAGTATATTTTGCAAAAATAGAGATAAACGCATGAAACAAGAAGGGCGGTACTGTAGGAAGATGTGTCTTGACAGACCATGATATTGTACGTTTCAACTCGGACCACGAAATTCCACAGGGTGTTACGAATTTTGACAAAAAAACAATTTTAGTTTTGCCCCATATAAAATTTTTTTCAAATTTTTTTTGATTTCTCTTATAATTTCTACAAAGCAGAAGAGTTGATCTATAACTTGCCGAACAAATCATCTAAATCGGTTGAGAATAAGGAAAAATATCGAACTTCGAATTTGGTTAAATTTTCGAGTGTTCCGCTAATTTTACCTCCGAGTGTATATTAAACTTCTGTGAAAATAAGAGAAATACCTACCTTGGAATTTAAGTCAAAAAGAATAACATTAAGCGAAACTTTATTCCTATTTCATCAGATAGTATATAGTTCCTTGTTTTTTAACCAAGAGTTCAGACACACGATCGTCCTTTCTGATGTGTGACTCAATCTGTATCAAGTCTTTGTAATAGTTAACGCATCATTTAAGGACTGCCTCTCTACAGGAGCAGAACAGAATGGTTAAAAAATTCAGTGCCATATTCGCCAAATTTGGAAATATAGCTTCGTGCTTTTTCCACCTCTCTAAAATGTCTTCTGAACTTTCTGCACCGAAGTCACTCAGGTATTCATCTATTTGAAAGTATTGTTTTTTGATTTATCTTGTGAAAATTCATCCTAAATGAGTGAATGATACGCTATGTTTTATCAAATTTCCACTATTCATTGTTTAGATACAAGACTAATTTCGAATATTACTTCATTTTCAAATATTTATACTATATTACAGTTTCGGTATTTATGTTCATGCTACGCTCAGGAGGGGTGTGGTTATTTTAATTAATTAATTCAATTAGATTGAGTAATGGGGAATTATCTCCATTCAATTGATTGTTAAATCTTTGAACATGTGAGTTTTTTAATTTTGGTAATTTCCAAACCCTCCAGGAGGTTCAATTTCTTTCCTTTATTACAGATATGTAGAATTTTTAGGTTTTCATAATTTATAATATTATTTGTATTAGTGGTATGTCCAAAAACGGAGGAATATTTGTCTGTATGTGTATGCTCTTTGAAACGAGTCTGGAAGTCTCTACTCGTTTGGCCTACATAACATGCATTCGATTTTGTACTATCCAGATTTCTTAAATATATTCTTTCGGCTTTTGAATTAAAAAAAGGCAGTTTTTATATCGAATTTGGAAAAATTATTCTGCATTTCAATGGATAATTATCCTTAATAACTCAGAGAGACGCATTTGGCTGTTTCTTCGTCTATAATAGGGTATAGAAGTTTCGAAATCCGGTTATTTTTATGTTTGTTAATAGTTTTTTCAATCAGTTGTGTTGGAAAATTATCGTTAATAGTTGTTTATTTGATTAAATTGATTTCTGACTCGAAGTTATTTTCCGACATTGGTTCTGTAAACGCTCTGTAGATCATAGAGTTAAAGGCTGCAAGTTTATAATTTCGGAGACTACATGAATCAAAAGGGACTATGAATGTGTCTCTTCTGAATATTTTTAAACTGATATCATCATTGATTTTAGTTTTTGTTAAGAGTTGAAAGTTAATGGAACCGTTTGATTCAGTTTCGAAAGTAAATTCGATTTTTTTGTGTATAGTGTTTGAGAAATCTAAATTGTTGTAATTGCTCATCCGTTTCTTGAAACCCAACTTAAATGACATTCACGTTTCTAAACTTAAAGATATTTAGTTTTCTGAATAGTCCATAAAAGTATCGGCTTCTGATTCATTTAGTCCCCTAAACCAAAAGACTTGCAACCTTTAACTCTATGTTTCACAGAGCGTTTACAGTATCAATGTCGGAGAGTCCACTTCAATTCAGAAATTAATGTTTGTTTGTTTGTTTGTTATTCCTTTAACGTGCTCTATTTCCGCCTTTCGGCCAATGACACGCCGGGGAATTCTGTCACCTCACTGGACCTCACAGGACCGACGGCTTTACATCTCCTCCGAAAGATGGATACTCTAGCGATTCCCAGAATCCGAAAAATCGCACCGACTTTGTGGGGATTGAACCCAGGTAACTCTGCGTAGTAGACGAGCATCATATCCCATACGCCACCAGCCGGCAGAAATTCATGTAATCCAACAAATAACCATGAACAATCATTCTCCAAAACAATTTATTGAAAAAACTATAACAAACATGATAGTAAACGGATTTCGAAACTTCTATTGTCATTAAAGACAAAGAAACAGGCAAACATATCTCTCTGAGTTATAACGGACATTTATCCACTAAAATACAGAATCATTTTCCAAATTTAGTTGAAGAAACTGTCTTCACCAGCGCACCAAACCCAGGAAAATTTCACAGCTCTACAAAAAATTTTTTTTTTATTGTTGCCCTGGATATCATCGCAAATTTTTATGTTTTCAAGTGCCCAGAATACAAATATATTCATGAAAGTTCTCAATGTGCTCGTATTTTCATGATTTTTGCATTTCTTATATTTTGAACAATTATAAGCTTGTTAGAAATAAAATTTAATTTTCCAGTCATGATAGGCTTCTGCGCAACTTTGTCGCGCATACAAACATCACCTGATCCCCACTCTCAGACTCCTTGCTCTCAGTTATTTGACAATATTGAGATCTCAGTTATTTGGACAATATTGAATGTATTCTTATATACGTCTAAAATCTGGACAAAGTGTCATGGATTTATTTTGTTATATTTGCGGTGTTTATATACCAAAAAACAAAGAAGAAATATCACAGACTTTGTCAAGGAGACTTATGTTGAATATTTTGGTTTCAAAATGGACAAATTAGGTAAACCATGGGTTCCTAATAAAGTTTGTAAGTCCTGTGTTGAGTCTCTACGGTTGTGGAAAAAAGGTGAACGTTCTGGATTAGACTTTGGTATTCCTATGATCTGGATGGAGCCTACAAATCATTTAGATGATTGTTACTTTTGCGTAGTAGATGTTAAAGGTTTTAATCGAAATAAAACGTGGAGATACCCAGACTTACAGTCTACGAAATGTCCAGTTCTACACAGTGAAAATCTCCCTCGGCCCATATACATTTCGAAAGTAATTCACATGCCCTCAGAAACAATGATGTTACCAAATTCACAGAAATCGGGACCATCTACTAGTGGAAGTGAATGCGAAGGTGAAATATCTACGCCAGTTATTTTCTCAAAATGAACTCGGTGATTTAATATGTGATCTCAATTTATCAAAACAAGGATCAGAACTGTTAGCCTCAAGATTGAAAGAAAAAAATTTATTGGCACCAACAGTAACAATTACAACATACAGAACGCGGGAAAAATCATCACAAAATCATACTTCCACCATTACATATTAAGTTAGGTATGATTAAGCAATTTGTAAAAGCGTTGAACAAAGACGGAAATTGTTTTAATTACATTTGCAGAAAATTTCCGAAGCTTAGTATGGAAAAATTGAAAGGTGGAATATCTGATGGTCCTCAAATACGGCAATTGATGAAAGACTCAGATTTTATCAAAGTTATGACTGTTCCGGAAAGTAAAGCTTGGAAAAGTTTTGTGTTGGTTGTCGAAATTTCCATAAAGCAGCAAATTATGAAGAAATTGTGCAAAATATGCTGACAAACTTTTAGACTTTAGGAACAAATATGAGTATTTAGTTACACTATCTCCGCAATCATCTAGATAAATTTCCGGATAATTTAGGAAATTATAGTGAGGAACAGAGAGAGCGGTTTCATCAAGATCTAAAAGTGATGGAAGAAAGGTATCAAGGTCGATGGGATTGTCACATGATGGCAGATTACTGCTGGTCTTTGAAAAGAGATTGTCCCCTGAAAAATTATAGTAGGAAAGCTCATAAAAGGCGTTCTATGGAAATATAAAATATATTTTCGACATTTTCCTCTTTATTTACTTCGATGTATCCGAATTTCTCAAAACATAACTGACATTATAAATATATCTGTTATTTTGTTTCTTGTTTTACGATTTTTGTTATGTAAAATGAAAATAAAGATTTAAAAAGAAATCAGAGCAAATCCTACAAAATCATTGATAGTTTCACGAATTGTGTGCATAAATAGACCCAAAATCATTTTCATATCTAGGGCAACAAAACCATTGAAGACCAGTGTTATTAGTGAATTCAAAAGCAAAACTGAATAAATTTAATATCTGGATTGTACAAAATCGAATGCCGTGAACGTACTGCAACTTATGTAGGCCAAGTCGGTAGAGACTCTAACCTGACTCGTTTGAACAGCAAACCAATACAGACAAAAATCCCTTCGTTTTCGAACATATCACAAATGAAACTCATATTATAAATTATGAAAACCTAAAAATACTACAAATCTGTAAGAGAGTAAAGAAATTGAATCTCCTGGAGTATTCGGAAATTAACGAAATTAGATAAACTCACACTGTCAAACACTTAAGAATCAATTAGATTGAATACCCGAAATCAACATATTTCAGAATAAGAAATTAATTATAAGGAATTTGAAGTATTTAATTTTCCTAGATTCTGAGCAAGTGTTTTACAGTTCCGGTACTTTCGGAAGTGACAGATCAAAATATTTCAGGCTACTAGAATTTCATTCAAGAGTAACAACAGAGTTGAAAAATTACTGAAATTACTTGGTCCAAGAAAAATATTCAACATACTTATTATTTTATTATTCAAAATGTTTTCAGAGTTATTAACTCTTACATAAACGTTCTCAAAGAACGTCAGTTTTCATATACATAAAAATAAAATTAAATCTTACATTTATCCAATTTTCAAAATAATTAATCACATTTTAATTGTTTTTAATAAAAATAACATTATATTGTTTTATTCTTCTCCATATGAAGCAATATTTATTTTTTAACATTTTCAATAGAAATTGAAATATAATTAATATGTTTTATTAATGGTGCAGTAAAACTGTACACAATTCTACAATTTCAGTAAAGACTAAGAAATTATGTTCGTAAACATAAAATAAACGTATGTTTTTGAAATTATTGCAAGAGGAAATAGAAGAAACCGGTATATATCCTTATCAGGACCGATTATAGACTGGAGAACCTAATCGATGAAATGTAGGAGCAAGTCGATTGGTATTTTCAGTTGCGATTTTTTTTAACACTTCTCATGCTTGTAAAATTGGCTAATATCCACTTTCTCACATTTATAAGCAACATCCTGTATATTATTGAGTTTTTGGAATCTTCAGAAAGTTCTAGACTTGTCATATCTTCAACTATTTTGAAAATGTTTAGTGTTCTCAAGTCTATTGAAAGAATCAACATTGAGGAAAAAGAAATTCTTACAGAAAGCGCTACAACGCTCTTGAAAGTTGATGAATCATGAGAGGAAAGAAAACAAAACCTTTCCAGCATTGAATTAAGAAATATCCATGAAGTTTCATTAACTTTTGTGTCTTTGCTGGACATTTTATAGAAATTCGCACCTAACTGATGATTGGTTATGGAGATAACCACCGATCACATCTAGAAGTTGATCGCTTACTTCATGTAAAATTTTCAAATTTGTCGCCTACATCCCAAGGCATAATTCGTAAAATCGGAGAAATTGAAAATACAGAACAAATCGATTAACCCCTTACTCACCTAATTATATACAGGATATCCCAGAATTTTGTACAATGCAATACCACAGATTCTCCTGTTTTAAATGAGTCGTTTTTGGCCAAATCACCTATATGAAATATTCCTTCGTTTGGCCGCAAGTGGTCGTTCAGGCTGAGAACATATTTTCCTTGATTTTTCAATAACTTTAGCGGTCCAAACAATGACCTAGAAGCAATAAAGTGGAAATACTGAAATGTGATTTCAATCAACCATATTTTCTTTAATGTGTACGCCCAAGTAACTTTATGTATAGGAGTATGATGAAGCTTTTATATGTCTTGAAGAATTTTGATGAGTAATTAATTCACAAAAAAAAATTACTCTATTTATCCTGCTTAACATGGCAATATTCACCATATATGCTTTGGATTTTGACGAATGGTCGTTTTAACAGGCTTGACACCCACTTGTTGGCGCAACGGTAGTGTTTTCTAGGAAAATTTTGATTCAATGATGAATGGATATTATTGGATGATGGTCTGCAAAGTTTCCAACCTCTACGTGAAGATAACAGCACTTGTAAATGAAAGGTGTTGAATTTTCATTCTTTGTCTGTTGACAACTCACCAGAGTTTCAGTCATTTTGGAGTCGTAGTAGAACAGTCGTTTGAGGGAATTGATTTGAATGTTTTTGTGAAAATGGACAAAATCGAGTACAGAGCTGTTATTAAATATTTTTAATATTTGTTTTAAAAGCTAATACGCCTATGCAAATTGAGGATGTTTCAAATTCTGTGTACGGGAGTTTCTACATCATAATTTACTACAACGAAATTTGAAGCTGAATTTAATTTAAACGTGAGACGATGAATGTTCGGGACGTCTAAAAACTGCTGACGATAACATCGTCAAAGTTCACTGAATGGCGTAAGACGACCGCCAAATTGAAGTGAGATAGCTAGCAGAGGTTATGAACATAAAATAGAACGCATTTCTAATTAAATCAACATTTACACATTAAAAAGGTGTCTGCGCGTTTGGTGCTACGTTTGCTCACGTTACACCAAAAACGTGTTAGAATGAATGCTCTGTTGGCGCACATTTATTGTACATGAAATTTGGAAACTGACCAGAACGAAAATACAGTCCAAACAGTGGATTGCGAAGAGGGAAGTCGTTCTAAAAAAAGTAAAAACTATTATTTCGGTTGAGAAAATGATGATGACTGTTGTTGGTTTATTTATAGAGTTATTTCAATCGATTATCTTCAAGAGGCAAAAAAAATCACAAGAGCAAACTACGAATCATTACCTGATAAAATGAAAGCAGATCTTGTGGAAAAACGCCCACATTTACAGAAAAGAAAATTCTGTTTCACCAAGACAACGCACCTCTGCGTTTTCATGACGAAAATTAACGAATTATGGTTGGAACTATTCGGTTTACTCACCAGATTTAGCCCCAAGCGACTTCCTTTTGTTCCCTTATCTAAAAATTACGTTCGAAGACAGAGATTTTACGACGAATGAAGAGGCAATCACCTTCGTAAAATACTTTTTGAAGGGAAAAATGCCGAGGAGTATTTGGACAGGTTAAAGAAATGGAAACAATGCTGGAACAAAGTGTGGATTTACAAGAAGACTATGCTGAAGAAAAAATTTCAGAACAAGTGTCATGTATCTTTCTTAGGTCGGAAACTATTGAGACCATACTCGTAGAGGTTTAACAAACTGAAACTGATACATTCATTTTTATGGATAATGTAAAAGGATGTTTGATAGTTCAACATTCAATCAAAATAACTTAATCATGTTAATTATTATTTCTTCCGATGAATTCTTGCATCATATCCGAAAAAGAAAGCCGATCTCTTCGCTCTCTTGTTCTCAAAGAATTATGTGCTAGATTCATCTAACGCAATACCACCGAACAGTCCACCTACAAATTCTTCCATGGCAGAAATCAAGTGCAGAGTCTGCACTGTGAGACGGGCTCTCGAGCAGCTGAACTGCAGAAGGCAGTTGGTCTAGACGAAATACAGCCAATCGTCTTGAGAAAGTGTGCTCCCGAACTGGCACCCATTCTTAACCGTCTGTTTCAGATTTTTTATGAAGGCCAGACTTTTTCGAGCAGCTGGAAAATAGCGAGAATCAAACCGATCCCAAAGAAACGAAAGAAGTCCTAACCACAAAACTACCTCCCTGTTGCACTTCTTCTCTTCATTTCAAAAGTGATGAAGAGAGTAATATGAACTCATCAAATGTCTTTAGTTGCAGGGAATTATTAACGACCGTCAGTATGGTTTTCGCAGGCAAAGATCGACAGGAGATCTGCCCGCCTACCTCTCTCATGTTTGTACCTCAACGATGGAAAAGCATGGGGAATCTAGTGCAATCGCCCTCGACATCTCTAAAGCCTTCATAGGGTTCGGCATGCAGCCTTGTTGAATAAACTTATAGGGTTGGATAAGAAGCTTTCTTTCAAATAGATCAATACAACTTGTGGTCGACGGTATAACATCTGATTGTTTGCAGTTGCAAAAAGGAGTACCTCAGGGATCCATTTTTTCGCCAACCTTGTTTCTGTTGCAGATAAACGTTCTTCTGTCATCTACAGAGAACAAGATCTTCGGTTTTACAAACGATTGTACCCTGGTTCCGTCTTTCAGTAGTCTGCGGTCCATTACAGATGCGGAAGCCCAGCGTCAGAGATGTCAATAAATTAATAACTTAAACTCTGACTTACAGAGGATATCTTAGTGGGGTTCATTCGCAAGAGAGCAAGACGCCAGTAACTTAGTTTTCTAGAAAGGTTCCGCTGGAGAACCTCCTCTATTGATGCCATTAGAGGCCAACAAATTTTATCAAAAGTTTCGATGCACCTTCTCGGAATAACGGTCAACTCCAGGTTTTACTGGCATGAACATGTATCAGCAATAGCTAAGTCGGCATTGGCTAAACTTGGTTTTCTTTTCAGTGCCAAGCGATACTTCACGTCATCTTAGCTCTTGCTTCTATATGAGGCGCAGATTTTACCTGCTTTGGAATATTGTTTCCATGTATGGGAATCTGTACCCAAATATTCGTTGCGGATGTTGGATAATGTGCAAAAACGGGCTGTGCACCTCATAGATCATAGAGTTCATCCGCAATCTACAACCGCTGGCTCTCAGAAGACAAGTTGCTGACCTTTCTGTGTTCTACAGATACTTCCACGAAAGATGCTCCAAGTAGCTGAAAGACCTTGTTTTGGGAAAACTCATGTTTTGACGCAACACTAGGCTGGTAAGGAGTTCTCATCATATGGCGGTACACTTAACGACCCCTCGAACCCCACTCTATAAAAATTATTTCGTTCACGGGGCCGGTGAGCTGTGGAACTCGCTTCCGTCCAACATCCTACAATTTGGCCCTCTTCAAGAAGCGAGTAAACAGATACCTCAATTCTTCCCAGGCGCCCACCCATGTGGTGTAACAGGCTCGATTCTTCCTGGGAAGCGCGCAAAAAGAAAATCAGATAAAATGCTCAAAATGTGCACTATTTTGTTCAGTGCAGGAATTGGTCGTTCTTGAAAATTTAACCTTGACTCTGGGCCTTATTTCATGATCAGTTTTCAGAGAGTAAATTATAGATTTTATTCGAAAGGTGTCAAGTCTGGATACTGTTCTAGCCAACTTGCAGGTGCATCATTACCCCTTCTAATCTAAGGATTTGTGTACTGTATATATAAGATATATATCTGCGAACCACTGAAGTAAAATGCGGAGTTGCACCTCAATTCATAAACCACATTTCTGCGCGCAGTTATTTTAGTATTTCATCCAGCAAAAGTGGCAATGTTTCTCGCATAAAGTTTGAATAGGCGACCAGAATATTTTAATAAATTGATACAATTTGACAACCAAAAAACACCCTTGCGTGGAAGAGTGGTTGTCGAAGCAATTAAAAAGGCAATATGTCAGACCAGGAAATAAATCTGAAGCCTACACGGTTAACATTGCCGTACAGATGGATTGAAATAATGAAGTATTGATAAAACTTCTTTTGTGATTAAATAGAGGAAATTACATTTGATCAAAGAAAGTAAGTATATCCCAAACACAACGGAATGCCCCCACACCAGAAAAGAAATGTCTAAGAACTTTAGAACCACTTTTTGGTGATAACTGGAAAAGAACAAGAGGTCCAGTGAAATGGCCAACTGGTTCGCCAGATTTAACCTCGTAAGATTCTTTTTCTGTAGGGCCATTTCAAGGATTTATTATATGGACAACCCCATAATGGTAAGTACCAGTTGAAACAAAAGTTTAGAAATTGCTTAGCTTCAGTGCCGAATATTTCAAATTCAAAATGCATGGCATAAGTCTTTCTGGACGTTCCCATTCTTGCATTTTCAATAATCTTGCAATTCAACGGGGTATTTAAGATAGTTTTTATGGTTTTTTGTTACTTATTATATTTGATTTTTCCTTGCTCGTTGTTGTAAGCATATAATAGAAAACATTTGGGTAAAGTGTACATTCGATCCAGTCTACTAGATGAATTCCCAGAACGTACAAAAAATTTCGCATTTCTGGGAAAACTCTGAAATATGAAGTAATTTGTCAGGCATATTATTCATGTTTGGAAAGAGAGAAACATACTTTTCCTATTTTATCCAAATTCACCATTTGTTTATATTTATAAAGCATAAGATTATTTTATAATTAAAATACCATTCTACGAATTTTTCTTTTAATATTTCCGAAATCCAGGAAATTCGAGAAATTGTGAATAACTCGATAATACTAGATAGGTGCGATCTGTTTTCACAAATGTATTTTCCTCGAAGAGCGAGGACAGAGTTGAGGGGTAATTTTTCTATATTTGTACTGTTTCATATAGCGGCCGATGTTGTAGCATCGAAAAATAGGATATCCTGCACATCTCTTGAATATTTGGAAAAATCACAGAATTGAATAATGAAAAAGATGTTGGATGTAAATGAGAAACTTGTTACACAACTCATCCTGTATAAAACATTTTACCCTATTTAGTAATGAAAATACCATTCAACATGGTCGACATTTGACTCATAGACATTTAGTTTTTGCGTCGACAGATTATATTCGACTATTGGGAAGTTATGTTTGGTATGCCAATTTCATAAAAAAATTGGCATTTCTTGGTAGAAATGTTTTCCAGTTGAATCTTTTCTATTTCCTCTTGAATCTTTGAGATTCTGGAATTGTTTAAAGGAATTAACTCACATTGATTTAATTCTTATAGTATAGCACACAAATACTCAGGTAATGAATTTTTCGACAAACAGTAGTCCCTTCAATAACTTGATAAATCCTTGTCAGAGTAGAGCAACAAAATTTGGGTGATTCATCATACAAATTAATACGAATTCATACGTAAATAAAGTCACATGTTTGAAGAGGAATCCTCAATATCCTCAAAGCTACAATTCTACATGAAAGCTTTTAATGAACACCTATTCACAATGTCAAAATTTGCACATCAAAAACAAGGGTAATACAAAAAGCTTGCCAAATACATATTTGACAGATTAATTTTTATGTCGTAATTTTCACCTTGAATAAAAGTTTTCATAAAATATATGTACATTTATATTACTATGATATATATGTTTTTTGTTGCAATAATATGAATTTTTCATTTCTTCCATTTGTTCGTTTGAGTTGGAACATTAATTTCAATCTTTTGCTGTCGTTCTTTTTGTGGGGGTGGATAAACAGATAACATTAAGCACATGTGACTTCTTTCGCAGTTCAGTAGATTACTTATGAAAATAATATCACATTATATAGTGTGGAAAAAAATGAATCACCACTAATTATTAGCTATCCTTCAGATTCTATGAAGAATGGACACAGGAATTGATTTATTTCACTTTTCACCCTCAAATGTAATCTGTTTGTTTTTTAACTGACATCTGAAAATGTCATCCCAACAACATTTTTTCCGAATAACAATTAACAGGTTGTTTCCATTCCAAGCTGACATATTCATAGGTTGATAGTTCGAAACACAATATGGCTCAGAAATGTTTAGTTTTCCAAGCGAGGGAGTCAAGTTGTTTTTCAAAAGAATAATGAAAATAACTTCCAAACCCTTCGTCCTAGGAAGTTGGAATTTGGTTTTGATGAATAAATTATCAGAACAAAACCTCAACGACAAGAAATTGTTCAAAATTGTATTGCTTTTCTATCAAGATTTCATTAAGCCTTAAGGGGAGTTAGGAAGTTATTGTGGTGAGTACTAAAAAAACACCCCACTGCGTCGCTAGATACTCTGTTAGCAATCGAACTACGGTACCTCACAATAATTGGCGGAGTCGTTTCGAAAGCTTTTAGGCTGAGGAAGGAGGGGGGCACGCTAGTGGCGGGTGGAGACATACCCTATTTTCCGAATTTACTATCAACGACCACCTTCTTTGGAAGAACTTGGATTAAACAACGCCCAGGTAGAAACTCTATCCAGACAAAAGAGGGTGAAGGGGAGACATGATGCAGTGGAGTTCCTAGCTTCCATTAGATAAACATACAACAGTTTCCTAGTGGGTAATCATGGTGATAGTTGGGTGTGTACAAAGGTTGGAATAACTGGGTACAACTATTGAGTGACACACGATCTGCTCCAACAGTCAGGCTGCTGAATGAAACTTACGCGCACACATGGTTACTTCTAAGGCGGTCTGGGAAAGCGTTCAGGCATTGGAACAACTGGCGGTGGAAAACTATAACCATCATACCAGAATTGAAGGAAATGAGATTGCAGATAGATTAACCTGTCTTATAGCTAAGAATGGTCTGATAGGACTAGGGCACGTGGTTGGGATGTGAGCCTGCCTCGTTAGGATAAGGCTGGGGACTGACTTGCCAGTCTGTGTCCCCGATCTACCCCCAGATTATCTACCAAAAAGGAAAAATTCAACAATATTCGTTTAGTCTGTCTTCCTATCGGCCAGATCAAAAGGAAAAAAAATTCTGGATCTTCTAGAAAACGAGTTGCCAAATCTATTATTGGAGGATGTATAATTGCAACAAACAAGAAATAAGATGGATTCATACGGAGAGTTCTGGCACTCATTATGAATGAGTCAAACATACATAAGACCCTATTAATCTTGATGAAGATCCCTAGAATGGACTTGTAGCATGGTCAGCACGATCAGCGCGATGTACTTCATATACATACTAAATATTAATGATATGGAAACTTTGACAGATAGATCCATTGACTGATGCAATTTTTTGAGCGGTAAGCTACTTTATCATTTATTATATCGCTAGAGAAATTATACGGATTAGGTTAGGTACAATAAAACGGAGCACACTTCGAACATTTTCTTGATTTATCATCAGTGTAGCTTTGTAATATTCTTCAATTGGATTTCACAATTAAACGACTATTAATTTGATCGGAAGGATAAAAATTGTTATACATTTTATAGACTAGATATGATAATGTTCATTGTGAGGTTGTACTTAGAAACAGCCATCGACCAGAGTCTTTCAGTCAGGGTTGCTGAGAGTAAGGATTTATTCACATTACCTATTTAATAGAAATATACAATAACTGAAAAAAACACAACCTAGTATATTGTAGCTATCAGGTCTTGCATCATCTCCCACGCAACAGTTGTTCGAAATATCCATCATATCCTTTGAAACCTTGATACAAACTGGTTCGATCCTCTGAGTGTTGTCTTTAGTGCTAAATTTACGGCACAGAAATTGCAGCGCGGGAATATCACGAATTGAGAGAATACAGAACACCCAAATAAGACAGATTATGAGCGCAGAAGAGACAGTGGTGGAAAGAATTGGGAAAGGTAGTTTCAAGTGGTTCGGACATGTTTTGAGGATGCTCGAGTTCAGAACATTTCAACTCAAATACGCTCTATGGATGCCTTCCCGTTTGCGGTTACCAAACTTCCATGTTGAAAACATCATTCTGTTCTAGATCCTCTTACACCCCCACTCCATGATTTCCTAGGTCTTCCTCGCCTCCTGTATCCTGGGGGAGTCCATTGAAGGACTCTTTTCGGCCATCTGTTCTCGAGAATCCTCAAAACGTGTCCGAACCACTTGAGACTACCTTTCTCAATTCATTCCACCATTGTCTCTTCTGCGTTCATAATCTGTCTTATTTGGGAGTTCTGTATTCTCTTAATTCGAGATATTCCCGAGCTTCTTCTCAGATAGTAGATCTCAACCGTCAATACCCTCCGTCTCAAATCGGAATTCAAAGTCCAGAGCTCTGAACCATAAGATAGGACTGACTCAACCAATGCATTTCCTAGTCTCTTTTTCGTATTTTTGGAAATATGTTTGTCCCACCACAGGCATAAGATGATCTTTTTACTACTTCTTATTCTTGCCATGACTTCTTTCTTTCCTCGCTATCTATCAAGGCTCCAAGGTATTTGAAGCATTTAACTTGCTTGATTGCCACCTTATCCTTTATCAGGACTTCAAAATTTGCATCGGTATTTACTGACAAATACTCCGTTTTCTTGAGACTTACCTGAAGTCCCCATTGCTTGTAAGCATCGTAGAGTCTCTTCATCATGAACTCCAGATCATATTAATCCTGCGAAAATTAAAGTGAAAAGATGTTCATTTCCTATTAGAATACCCGTTCCTACTTCTTTTCCATTGTCGTAGTGCTATCTTGACATACACATTAAATGAAAGCGGTGACAAGCTGCACCTCTGTCTCAGTCTACCATTAACCATATACGTATGCGATATTATCTTCATAGAGCTCTCTGATTATCTTTATTAGTGTCTTGTCCGTATCCAACTCTTCCAGAACATCCCATAGCATTAATCTAGCGGTAGAATGGTAAGCTTTTTCTAGGTCTATAAATGCTAAAAGAGCTTCTTGGTTGACCGATATTTTCTTTTCTAAGACTTGTTGGATGACGAACAAGTTATCTGCACATGAACGCCCTGATACAAACCCGCTTTGGTCCTCACTGATTTTGTGCCTGATATTTTCTCTCAGTTTTACTGATAACATTCTACCGAAGAGGACACAGTGAACTGTTGATACCCAAACCCCTATAGCTGTTCGGATCTTTGCGGTCCCCTTTCTTGAATACTGAAACAATATAAGCAGTTTTGAACTCCTGTGGTAATTGGTTCCGGCTACTGAACTGATTGAAGAAATCAACAATACGTTTGATGAGTGGCTTCCTACCATTTTTCAAGAGCTCGACCGGGACATTACCCGGACCAGGGGATCTTCCATTTTTTATTGTAACCAAGCTCTATTTAATTTCTTCGGCAATAAAACCAACGCAACCTTGGGTTTCTGTAGGATCCACTTGCCTCTTAAATTCAGGTCTCTTTTCCACCAACAGATCTCGTAATGTTTTTCCCACTTTTCCATTTTTGTTTTTTTTTGTTCTAGTTTGATTAGTTTTCATTTGTTCTGATGGTTCTCCATACTTCCGTAGTACGAGCACCCTATCAGGTTTTCTACCTCTTGGCACTTCTTCTCCCAGGTTTTAGTTTTCTGTTCTTTGATAGCTTGACGCGCTTTTCTGTTTTTTGCTTTGTATCAATCCCAGTTGATGTTGGTCTTATCCGACAGCCACCTGTGATAACATTTTTTCTTCTCATCGATTGACTGTTTCACTTCGTCAGTCAACCAGGTAGGTGAATCTTCCTTTTATGCGCATACCCAAGAGCTTCGTGCGCCGCTCTCTTGAAAGCCAACTTGATATTACTGTATTCGATATCTTCTGAGAGTGCCATGCAGTCATTTATTTACAGCTTGAACAGCTGTCTCTTGATGACATGATCGATAATCGATCTTTGACCGAGAGAAGGTCTTTCTCGCGTGTACCGGTGAATCATTTTGTGTTGAAATCAACCGTAAGCTATATAATTCGCAAAATACTATGAGTCATTCTCCCGAGTCATTGATAATTTGCTCCTCGAATTGGCCCAATACCTTACTGTCATCTCTGGAACCCACTCTAGCATTGATATTTCCCAAAATCAGGATTTCCTGGTGTGGCTTGATTCCTGTCAGAGCATCCGAGAACTGCGAATAGAAAGTGTCTTTCGTTGCTAGAGTGGAATCGTCAGTTGGTGCATATATACCTACTAAAACCATTTCCAAGCCATATATCATTAGAGTAACTGTTAGCAACCTTTCAGATATAAAATCAAAATCAGCTATATGCCGTTCCAGCTCTTTCCTAATCAAGATCAATATCCTAACCTTGGCTCTCTGAGACGTTTCAGCACCTGACCAAAAGTGCAAGTAATCTTCGAGATGTTCAGTTCCCGTGCCTTTCGTTTTTGTTTCACTCAAGGCAATGATGGAGGTGTTAAGCAGAGAGATCTCCTCTAATACTTCTGCTACATTGTTAGTGAAGCTATTAATATTCCACGTTCCCACATTCATAGTCCTTTTCAAAGCAAGTTGGCGTCTTAATTTGTTTCCATCCTGTATCCGAGGTTTTTTGACGGTTCTTTGAGCAAGAACTACTGTTACGAGTAACAGGCTGCTACCCCATTGCCAAAAGCCATAACCTGGAGGACCAGGAATGTCTATCCTCAGCCAATTTGTCCCAGTTTTGAGGCGTTGGGAGTTCACCCTTCACCTTCTCTCCTCTGCTACAAAGCCCACTGATAATGTGTGCTTTGTTCCCAACGGATTATGCAAAGATTTATTGAGGTGGCTCATTTTAGTGATTCTCTGAGAGATGTGGTTTCTGCTGTGTATATCTTGTTCAGTACAGAATAAAATTTTATATATTCTCCTGCTTTTTACTATCGGCATTCCTTTGTGTCTGGATGAAAGTGGCTTGCACGATTAACGGTGGCAGCTTCGATGTTGGCTGAGTGCAGACCATATTTCAGCCTACTGTCTATGGTGATTCCCAAATACTTAGTGTGGTCTCTCGAGTGAACTGTATGATTAAATAGCAAAATTGAAGGTAATGAATTTATTATTCTATGATTGAATACAAGAATTTGACTCTTGATTGGTTTCCGTTTGAGTCACCGATTGTTAAACCATTGGGATGTCGTAGTAAGATGGCTTAGGACTTGATTAATTGTGTTGGGTAAGTATTATTAGAATGGCTAACTATCGCGGTTTCGTTAGCATATTGTAAGATGTAGCTATCTGAATTGATATCTTCATGATACGAGACAAAACAGTAGAGGTTATATAATAATGGCGATCCTTGAGGAAGACCTTGCTGAGGTTCGAATGAAGGAGACATCTGACCGTTAATTTTTATCTGAAGCTTTCTATCTTCCAACATTTTGATTTTGCGGAGATTGAACCCAGGTATCTCTACGCAGGGGACGAGCATCATATCCTCTACGCCACCCAGCCGGCGGGGTTCAGATTATTTGCTTTGAGAAATTCACTTATGGGGACTAGATTCCCACCCCGATGACAACTGTAAACGTTGGTTCTAGGTTGATATGTGGTATTTGGTTTGCAGCAGACTACCTAAACGATGAGATAACGTTATCGTTTTTGAGAGTGTTGCATTATTTTTGACTCAACTGGTTCGCCATCGAGATTCTTGTTGTTGTCAAGTTGGGTTCCTTACCAATGAAGTGAAAAAGGTGTTTATAGTTTTTGAAGTTGAATGATATTGTGTTGTTCGAATAGTTTGTTGATGCAAATTCTGTAGTGGTCGATGATTCTTCCGTTTGTTGATTCTTATCGGTGGTGGTATTACCGATTTTTGTTGCACGTTTTTATCATTAATGTATTTTGCCACCCGTTGTTTATTGTTTGGCTTGTAGAAAGATGTTTTTTGTTTGCTCATTTGATTTTTGTCTAACTAGGTCGTTACTAGATGAAAATTGATATACATTTTTCAACAAAATAAAACCTTAATGAAATTTGATTATATTCCCAAACTTACTATGCGTTTCATCATCCTATGGTTTTATCAGATAAGAAGTATATTATGCATCTGATATATTACATTGATGGACAGGTTTTTACTCAAAAGAAGTAAAATCAATAGGGTTGCTGTTTTAAGAACTACAAAGATTTAGTAATGATGACAAAATAGCAAAATTGAAGGTAATGAATTTATTATTCTATGATTGAATACAAGAATTTGACTCTTGATTGGTTTCCGTTTGAGTCACCGATTGTTAAACCATTGGAATGTCGTAGTAAGATGGCTTAGGACTTGATTGATTGTGTTGGGTAAGTATTATTAGAATGGCTAACTATCGCGATTTCGTTAGCATATTGTAAGATGTAGCTATCTGAATTGATATCTTCATGATACGAGACAAAACAGTAGAGGTTATATAATAATGGCGATCCTTGAGGATGACCTTGCTGAGGTTCGAATGAAGGAGACATCTGACCGTGAATTTTTATCTGAAGCTTTCTATCTTCCAACATGCTGAGTGAAGCACGTGTGATATAATTAGGGCAATCCAGACAGAAACGTTTGTAAATGAGGCCATTTGTCCAGATGTTATAGAAAGCGTTGGACATTTGAATATTGTTTACGAGGATCAACAGTGGGTGGATCATGGAAATTTGGTCTCCAGCCAAATTGGTACTGCAGTATTTTATGTCCGATGATTTTCTCAAGGTTTGATAGTAAAATAATAGGATTATAGAAACTAATTTTAAGTGGACTAGACCTTTCTTTGGTATGACGATGATTGTGCCAAATTTCCAAACTTCAAGGCAATAATGATGGGTTAGACAGCACTCATAAACTCAATAATGTAGGTATGCAGGTCTTCCTCCAGATTTTCTAGAATATTTTCCGCAATATCTTATAGTACTCCTTTGCTCTCTATTGTTAGGTGCGGAGGATCTATGACTTGGCGTTTGAAGTTATTTAGCTATTTTTCGACCTTCTCAAAGTGATCATTATTCAAGTTTGCATTTTTGTCGATTTTATAGCACTTTTCGAAGTATTTAGCGAAAATTGACAATATTTTCTCTGCTGACTTATATCTAACCTCGTGTTCAATTGTAGGTGCGTTGTCTAGCTTTGTTTAATTTTGAATGTACTAAATTTTGCAATTTAGCTCTAGTATGTCTTCCCCCTCATTTCGTTGAAGTTTTCGCATGCAGTCACCCTGGTATGCATACGTTATTCTTCCATCATTTCCTGAATGTGTTTGTTAGTTTCGTTGATGTCCCTTTCAATATTTCGATTGCCATGGTGTTTGAAATTCCTATACATGTTCCTTTTATGCTCAATTTGCGACAGGCTGAAGCGTGAAAGTATTTACGTGGAATAAGTGGTGCGAGTTGTGGGGGTGTTTACATGAACGGCACATGCTAACTGGGTATTGAACATTGAGATAGCATCAGGATTTACTTGTGTGTACTTTATAGTGAAGTCGAGAAGTATTTTGTTGAGATTTTCCATGTTACATTTGTTGAAGTTCTATTTAATAGGATATTCTATTTGTTGCAGAAAAGAGTTCAGGTCAAATGTAAAAATCACGGCAAGCTGGACTGAACAGAGATTTGCAGATACATTGATTGTCGAAAATTTTCTAGAAATATTCAGGATGCAGAGGATAATATCAGGTGGTCTATATGAATTATTGATCATGAGAAAAGTAGGAGTGGTTTTGATTTGTAGAAAATTGGTGTTGTGCAGAAAGTTTGACAACTGTTTCTTTTATGGTTATTAATATCAAAGTCACCTAATATAATGCAGTATTCAAAGAAGGTGGCTTTCGTGAGAATGGTTTTTTCTATAGGTTATGTTGGATGGATGTAAACAAACGGAATATGGAGTTCATCGTCTTGAAAGGCAAAGTATAACTGGTGGGTTTGCTAAATCTTTTTCCGTACTGATGTGCTTGAGCGATACTTCTCCACTAAGATTCGTATTTACGATGTTGCCGGGTTGATGGATTATATTCCAGTACCACTATTTGATATTTTAACTACTAGTGCTTTAAGTTTTCACCCAGAGGTTGCTGTTTGTGTCCTGGCATTCAATAAAATGATTAACCAGTAGTTTTCTTTTATTGTAGCTGTTTATTTTGGCAGAGATGACGTTAAGAGGTATTACAAATTGTTGAGATCTTCTTGTCTTCTTCAATTGGTTACGCTGAAGAGTTTTTCTGGATCGTGAAAACATGAGGATATAGATCCTATTCCCAATGAAAAACACTTGGGTATTTATGTTGAAGTTATCAATGAATTAATTTCTTAACATTTGCATCAGTTTGTATCTGTTAGAGTTATTGCGGTTCTCTTCGTTCGAGGTGGAGGTATAAGTATTAACAATTTTATCATGTTTTGTAACTGCGAAGTGTACCCAGGATTTTTTCAGTTTTGTTAGTTTTTCGTCTGACCTTTTATTTAATGTTTTCAGTACTATAGTAGCAATACCTTCTATGGGGTTTGTTGGTCATTTTGGACACTTGAAAATCATTTAATTTTCGGCCCCAAGCATTCATACTGAGGTATGTAAGTATATTTCAAGTGATGGCTGACCAAGCATTTGCTGTTTCTTTGCAGCTTTCACGGATATGGCTGAAAAGTAAGCATTTGTTGCAAGGAATGAGGGATAGGCTGGGGGCAAGGTTTGCATATAGTGGTTAGTGGCAGGTTTTAAAGAAAAACCCATGCTTCAATAGGTGTTATGTTGTTTTTTCTTCGGCTGTTATGATTTTCATTAGCGAAGTTGATTTCTCAGTGGCTCGAGAAATATTTCATTAGCAATGCCAGTGGTTAAAATTGTTGTTTGTGTTTGTTGTTCCTTCAACGGGATCTTATTCGCCTTTCGGCCAATGACACGCACGGGAATTCTGTCACCTCACTAACTCGGAACCCGAACCCCTCTCATGTCGAGGGAAGGGATATTTAATGTCCAACACATTTCTGTTAGACAAGACCGACAGCTTTACATCTTCTCCAAAATATGGACACTCAAGTGATTCCGAGAACTCGAAAAATCGCACTGATTTTGCGGAGATTGAACCCAGGTATTCTACGCAGGGGACGAGCATCATATCCTCTACGCCACCCAGCCGGCGGGGTTGAGATTATTTGCTTTGAGAAATTCACTTATGGGGACTGGATTTCCAGTCCGATGACAACTGTAAATGTTGGTTCTAGGTTGATATGTGGTATTTGGTTTGCAGCAGACTACCTAAGCGATGAGATGACGTTATCGTTTTTGAGAGTGTTGCATTATTTTTGACACAACTGGTTCGCCATCGAGATTCTTGTTTTTGTCAAGTTGGGTGTTTATAGTTTTGAAGTTGAATGATATTGTGTTGTTCGAATAGTTTGTTGATGCAAATTCCGTAGTGGTCGATGGTTCTTCCGTTTGTTGATTCTTATCGGTGCTGGTATTACCAATTTTTGTTGCACGTTTTTATCATTAATGTATTTTGCCAACCGTTGTTTATTGTTTGGCATGTAGAAAGATGTTTTTGTTTGCTCATTTGATTTTTGTCTAACTAGGTCGTTACTAGATGAAAATTGATATACATTATTCAATAAAATAAAACCTTAATGAAATTTGATTATATTCTCAAACTTACTATGCGTTTCATCATCCTATGGTTTCATCAGATAAGAAGTATATTATGCATCTGATATATTACATTGATGGACAGGTTTTTTACTCAAAAGAAGTAAAATCCAATAGGGCTGCTGTTTTTAAGAACTACAAAGATTTAGTAATGGTGACGAATTTAGAATTAATTGAATTTTGAGTAAATTTCCGGACTTTTTCTGTACGAGGTTTGGCTATTGAATAACGAGACTTTGCACCTAGAGGGCGCCCTAGAGTAGTGGGGAAAAAAACGAGTAGTGCGTTGAGTATCTAGATATCTTGTCTATGCACATACCAAAACACGTTTTCGTGTGACAAAAATCAGAAGCAAGGTATCAATCTCAAATTTCTCGTTAAATTGAGTAAAACTCCGACTAAGGTCTACTGGGATAAATCTCTATCTCGTGCGCGTGTTTTTGAGTGGTGTAAACGCTTTCGTGAGGGCCGAGAGAGCACTGGGTGACCAGCGCCCAGGTTGCCCTGTCACTGTTTCAACTCAGGAAACAGTGACCAAAATCAATCAAATTGTGCGTGCAGATCGTCGAATGAGTATCCGGAAGATAGCCAAGGCTGTAAACGACGAAAAAGAAACGGTTAGAAAAATTTCACACGAGGAATTACACATGACGAAAGTCTGTGCGAAGTTGGTGTCGAAAAAACCTGCCCATAACGTGCTATCTGTGAAGCAATATTTGGCCAGTAAGTGCACTCCAGTGATCGAACACGCGCCGTACTCGCCAGATTTGGCAGCGTGCGATTTTTTCTTGTTTCCGAAGATAAAATCTGCTTTGAAAGGGGTCAATGGAAGCGGTTAAGCAAAAAGCGGCAGAGCTTCTAAAAGCCCTCACCAGAGCACTGCTTCGATCAATGGAAAAAACGTATGGAAACGTGTGTGGCGAGGGAAGGGGATTATATTGAAGGGGAGCATTCTAATGTTGAATAATTTTCATATTGAAACATTTTTTCGTAATCAGTCTCGTTATTCAATAGCCAGACCTCGTATACTGATTTTCAATGCTTTTTATAGTGCATATATATAATCTTCATTATTTACAATCTCACAATTATTATTGAAAGTATGATTCTCTTCTAGTTGATGATTTGCATAGTGAGAATTTAATATTTTTTTGTTGAAATTGCATTTGTGCTCTAGAAATCTAACAATAACCGCCTGGGTAGCTGCATGGTTAGTGAGCAAGTATGTTCAAATACTAAATGTGCGAATCCGGGTGCAAGTTATGGATGTTGTCCTTGAACAAAAAAGTGATACTTGGAAAGAGTCGCCTAAAAGGGGCATAAACTTCCGAATACCTGATAACTTGTAATCCTTATAGTGGCAGTTATCATTTCACAGTCTGGGAGAGTGGTTCGGAATCCACTATAAGCTGTAGGTCCACTGTGTAAATGGGCTAAGTTCCCGAACACATTGTTGAAAGACAAAACAAGCAGTATCCTAATATTGCAATTTCTGAAAGTTCTACCGATATTAATTTCATCAAAACTTCCATGAAGAGTTTATAGATACTTGATTTATTTCCTTGATGAATTTCAAATATACAGTTTGAATATATCTATTAGTCGGCTTGGTGGCGTAGAGGATATGATGCTCGTCTCCTGCACAAAGTTATCTCGGTTGAATCCCCACAAAGTCGGAGCGATTTTTCGGATTCTGGGAATCGCTTGAGTATCCATATTTAGGAGGAGATGTAAAGCCATCGGTCCTGTCTTACAGAGATGTGTTGGACATTAAAAATTCCCTAGACACGAGAGGGATTCGGCTAAATTCCCGGGTTAGTGAGGTGATTGAATTCCTCGGCGTTTCATTAGCCGAAAGGCGGAAATAGAGCACGTTAAAGGAATAACAAACAACAACAATGTATCAACATAGAGACTTCAATTCTGAAAGCTATATTTGAATTATGTGATGAGAAAGCTGACTGTTTTAGACTACTCATCAATATACGTTGATATGTTATATCAAAACACACTTACCTGATGATGACACAGTGTGGTGAATATAAAAAAATTAGAACATCACTGTATCATTTAATTTAGAAACGATGATTTGTTGTATCATCTGTACGATTACGTTGAATCAAAATCTAGAGGCAGAGTTTTCAAAAATGTTAATGTTCATGACGTAATTTCTCTGACAGATGTCAATACGAAAACGGATAAATTGTTTTATAAGCTGAAAAAAAAAGGTTCGTTAGCGGTGACCTTCTCTTTTTTCCACATTATATAAAAGAGTTCAACCAAACATTCATGGAACTATAAAATGACATAACTTTTAAAAGAAATTCACATACACCATCCTAGCTTAGATTTAATACATTAATGCAGTTGAAATCAATCAACAAATTTTCATAAAAAAGGGTTCACATGAAAATCAGAATTAGTTGAAATATTGTGCATGTGAAATTGGTCCTAAAGGTATTAATACTACCATGCATGAAACAAATCTTAGAGAGTTTGTCTTAAATTCAAGAAATATGGGAAGCTGCATTTGAATACTGCCTATTCTCTCAAAATAGGAGAATAGACTATCTATTTAACACGCAATGAAATCAATTTGTGCAAGACGACTCGAGTGAAAAGGCTGGTAATAGGTGACATCCGTGGCTGTGGGACTGATGATACTTTATTGCGTCCAATTTGGAGAGATATACATGTTGTTTTGATTAAAAGTTTATTTTTCGTGTCCTATAACTAAATGGCTAAATTAAATCGAAGAAAAAATTTAACGTTACATTACAGAGGTCTATGCGACACAATTATCATTTCTGTCCTAGAGCAGAGCCGGACTTCGAAAAATTCTCTTCACAATGGGATATCAAAACAACACCCTGCATATTCATTAAATGGAAAATCATATACACGTTTGAATACTAGAAAGATTGATCTTTCAGATCTTAAAAGACATATTTTCGCCCCACTCCAAGTATATTGTGAAAAATAAACTATTTATGGTCAACGTATTCTTCACTTTCATAGATTAGTGGAATAAACTCATAAAATATGGAAACTCTATCTTCTCGACACTTATGAATCATTCCGAAAGATCATGATGATACGTTCAATGTGAATCATAATTTCCTCCAAAAAGAGTAAAAAAAGTGCTAAGGATTGAAATTACAATACGAAAGATGTGACATGATACATGGGAAAATCAGGAACAGGAACCTAGCTATCTATTATTAGTATAAGCAAATTCAAATCAGTTACTCGAAATGGTCTGCTTTTTTCTCAATATATTTTGACTCTCTACAAAAATTTTTCATTGGATCGTTGAATAATTTCAACCTTCTTCCTTAAATTCCCACAACAACCTGAGATCCTTCTGCCAAATCTTCCATATATTGTTTTTCAACTCCACAAACTTATTGTTTGAATGATTGATGATAACACTTAGCCATTATCGAGAATAATACTATATTGAAAAGCAAAATGAATGATTATACTTAAATGTAACCGCATTTACAACAGAAGATAAACTGGACTATGTTCGCTTATTACAAATTGGCTAGTTTTTCCTGCAAATGGATGTGAATTCCATCATCTTAGAAATTTCCATATTTTGCCTCTATAACCTGGATGTATAAGTTTAATTCTCTCGAAATCTATGGAATGGATTTTATCTATATAATGGTCAGAAAAATCAGTAAAATCTTTGTTTTAAGTATTAAGTTTTTCTAATTGGGATAAAAACACAAGGTTCAACTTTAATCTACACTTTATTTGAAAAAATTCGACGACGTTTCACTGACACAGCAGCTTTATCAAGAATGACAAACAGAATGAAGAGTATGGTATTATAAACAAATCGTAGAACAAGTTGGATGAATAACAGGAAAATCCACACCGAGCCATTGTACAGTTAGTATGAAAGGTAATTAAAAACTAATTTAACAAGTTAAGTAGGGGTGAATAATTCACATCTACCTGCTCATTCAAAAGCTTGTCCGAATGTTTGTATCTATTTATTTCTAATGCTTCTAGGAGATCTAATTTTAAACTTTTTGATTTTATATGTAATATGTCAAAGTTTTTATTGAATGGATGGTTTTCTTTTATTAAGTGGTTTGAATAATTTGAATCAGATTTATTTTATCAAAGCTACGTTTATGTTCAGATGTTCTTATGCCAAAACTCCTATAGGTCCTACCGATATAAATTTTATCACAAGAACCGCAATTGAGTTTATAGATTCTGATTTACTTGATTTTTCAACACGAGATTTATTATTTTTAATATGTTGACCTAAGTTATTAGAAGTTTTGAAAGTTATATTAAGATTTTGTTTGACGAGAAACAATTTAATATTTGTACTTGCAGAACCGCAGAATGTTAAACTGTTGAATATTTTATAGTCTTTATGAATAGGATATACTTCATTCATTGCTTTCTGATACAGTTTTTACGAATGATTAGATCTATCATATCCGGATTATATGAATTATTAATGGTTAGCTGTTTGATGATGTTCAACTCTTCATTATAATCTTCTACTGATAAAGGTACCATGCTGTTTAAAGCTGCAACTTTGTGTTGAATTGATGTAATGAGTAGTTATGTATAATTGTATCAGTATGTATTGGTTTACGAAAGACCGAAAAAACATGACTATTATTTCGAAACGAAAATAATAATAAATAAAAAAATAATAATAATAAAAAAATAATAATAATAAACGAACTAATAATCATGTTTTTCGGTCTTTTGTAAACCAACACATACTGATACAATTATACATAACTACTCATTACATCCAATTCAACACAAAGTTGCAGCTTTAAACAGCATGGTACATCGGTTACTCAATTTACCTCTATCAGTAGAAGATTATAATAAAGAGTTAAACATCATCAAACAGATAGCCATTAATAATTCATATAATCCGGATATGATAGATCTAATCATTCGTAAAAACTGTATCAGAAAGCAATAAATGAAGTATATCCTATTCATAAAGACTATAAAATATTCAACAGTTTAACATTCTCCGGTTCTGCAAGTACAAATATTAAATCCTTTCAAACAAAATCGTCAAACAAAATCTTAATATAACTTTCAATACTTCTAATATCTTAGGTAAACATATTAAAATAATAAATCTCGTGTTGAAAAATGAGCAGGTAGATGTGAATTATTCACCCCTACTTAACTTGTTTAATTAGTTTTTAATTACCTTTCATACTAACTGTACAATGGCTCGGTGTGGATTTTCCTGTTATTCATCCAACTTGTTCTACGATTTGTTTATAATACCATACTCTTCATTCTGTTTGTCATTCTTGATAAAGCTGCTGTGAAAGCGAAACGTCGTCGAATTTTTTCAAATGAAGTGTAGATTAAAGTTGAACCTTGTGTTTTTTATCTCATTTATATCATGGATCTACATCAAGTAACTGCCTCCACAATTCAAAAAATTAATTTTTCATTCAATTCTCTTCTTGAAGCATCTTGCAGTCTGGCCTATATGAAAGTATCACTTTCACTGCAGTGAATTTCACAAACTACGCTTTTAATATCAACTTACAATGAACCCAAATTCTTTTTATTAGTACTATTTCTGTTGATATTGTTCTTGTGCTATCTATAACTTATCTTGTTACAAATATAAGGAATATAATTGATTGGAAATTTTGATTCGATTTCTCAGTATGCATATGATAAATGCTCTGCAGTTTATGTTCCTTTCCTTCAATTAAGTTGTCAATCAAATTCGTTTTATAGCTTTCATTCTTAGCGACTAATTTTTTATTTTAACTTTATTGAAAACGAATTTTACTGCAGAATATTTATCCCTTTCATAATCAGAATCAAATAGAATATTCCCAAATTATTATCTTCTTAATATTATAAAAGATCCACTATTCAAAACAAACATTCTACTTGCCTTAATAACCATTGTATAGATAAAGATAATTTAAAAGATTTCGAGAGAATTGAATTTATACTTTCAAATTATAAAGTGAAGAAGATAGACATTTCAGAAAGATGAAACTCGTGTCCGCTCGTAGGACAAATCAGCTAATTTTTAATGACCTAACAGACTTCGGTCTGTTTCTTGTTGTGAATGCCGTTATATTTAGATAAAACCCCTCATTTTGCTTTTCAGTATCTCATTATTCTCGATAATGGGCTGATAACCAAAACACATACCGAGTATTTTCATATATTTTGATGAAACTTTGCCAAATGTTCTAATCAATATTTCATTCATTATATTTCACCATATCTTAAGTGAGAATTACATAATTATTGTTTTGTTATTGAGCCTGCATCAAAAAGTTGAAGAGATTCAAGTCCAATGACTAGGACGGCCAAATTATAATCTATTTTTGGGAACGTATACTAGAAAAATTCGAAAAACTTTTACCATTCAAAAGTTAGTGTGAAAGATAGAAATGGAGCAAAGATGACAGCACATTCAGTTTTCCATTGGACCTTCAACGAAAACTTGAAATAGTGTGGCTTTCGAATTGTGGGTTTTGTTTCTTATACACTTTGCCTCGAATACACCATTTTTTAGTTGAATGTATTCTTTGTTCAATTTAATAGTAAATTCGTGAGACTGGTGTCGAATGATCTAGCAAGAGGTCATCCATTGGTTCAAATGATTCTTAATGGAGTCTTCTTTATTCATAATCTTCCATGAGATTTATAACTATTATTGGTATTATGACAAATACTTTCTTTGGTGCAAGCAAATAACGAATAAACTGTTGGGTTAAATGCACTGTAATGTTTCAATAGTAGTTTTCAACCTGAATTCGACACTTTGTTGGTTTTGTTATGAAGCGAGTGCTGTCAGATTTATGCATTTAACCATTCACAGTTTCGAATTAAGAATATGCTAATATGGCATCATTTTTGGATTTAGTGATGCTTTGATGAAGCTAAACTGAAGTGTCGAAGACTTCTCTTCGAAGGCAGACTACTGAACAGTGGAATTTTGAATTTTTAATCGAACATGGAACTTTCCCGTATTATGAGAAGAAAGAAAGAGTAAACGTTTGGCCAGCTGATGAAGCGATTCAATCAATTTGAAATAACCCAACGAGCACCAATATAATACCCCATGATTTGGGTTTATCTACAAAAACTGCACGTATAGTATTGAAAAGAGAAAGGTACCGCTCATATTATTACCTAAAATTACAAGAACTTTCAGGAGATGATCTAAATAAGCGCTTGTTTTTTTGTCATTGGGCTCAGATGTATCAAAATTTATTCAGTAATGAAGCTAACTTCATGAAATTGGTTTATTCATTTCCGGCAAAACTATTCGCAACAATTTAGGAAATTTCTAGTTGGCAACCCTGAATGATTATTTTGGTTGGTCCACATTTCTTTGAAGACTGATTGAAAGTTACCTCAACATTCTTCAAAATACGCTTCCAAATCTCCTGAATGGACTTGAAATATGGGTAGTGTACTTTCAAGATGATGGAGCTTCCCCCATTCTAGCAACAATAAGATCGGTTTCCTAAATCATATTTACCTTCATAGGTGGTTCTAATAAGTAGTCCACCTCGGTCACCAAATTTGCTTCTACTTGTGGAGTTATCAAAAACATAGAGTCTAGGTAGTAGAAATTAAATTTAACCGAAAGGATCACAGGGAATTGTAAAAATTTGGGAAGAAGGCGGAACTGATACGGCAATCCATATTTGAATCCATTTCGAGCTGATTTGAATTCGTTTTTGCTAATCAGGTAATTGAATTCCTACTTTCTGATCTTATAGTAATTTGAATCCTTTTAGATTCGAAGGAGAAGAATTTATGATTCAAACTGAATGAATCACAAAAAAAGTAAATATTCTCTCCGAAATATGTTTTTTTTTTTTACATTTCAAAGCTACACATTTCAGAAACTGATCTTCCTCCCCAATATACTAGGAATGCGACAAAATGTGTAGAATACAGGCTGAAACAGTATTGTTTATATTTATCCAATGTATATATGATTTTTCATTTGAGTGATATGAATGGTGGTACTTAGGTATTCGACATTGAAAAATGAGTCCCAGCCTGCTCTAGATGAAAATATCACAATTGCACTGAATGGATCTCAAGCAGTGAACGTTAATCTAAAATTATGAGGTACATAAAATCTAAAATCTATGTGTATATAAGCACAAAACTGTCGCTATATTTGGAAGAAGGCTGCATTGATCACAGCAAAGTATAATTTCGCTGATGACCCATATAACCAATTGAAGAGCAAAGATGAGTGCATTTTTGTATTTCAAGAGAACCAACACGAAAATAACAAATAAGAGGAAATTTGATTAACACCTATCTACTTCTTTTGTAACGCGTTTCGACGATACAGCGTCTTCATCAGACAGATGCAAAATGAACACTAAACAGAGATACAACTAATTAGGTATATAAGATCTACATTGGACTGAAAGTGAGTAAAAACTCATAAGGAATTCACAGAATTATTATCTAAATCATTCAGGTGGAAACAAATTAAGTAAAGGGAATTATTGTCAAAATCTACCTATTCATTCAATAATATGTTGGAAAGTTTATATGTATTGATTTCAATGGATTCTCTAATAATGAATTAATATCAAGTTTTCCATTACATTTCGAGATTCAATTTTGAAATTTTAGTTGAAATTAAGATTAAATGATTTCGTAATTCGAATTGGTTTTCTTAACGATGAAACTACGATAATTTCCTATTGACTATAATATTGAAATTTCTGTAGTTTCTACTAATATACTTCTTTTAAAATTATCGCAACTAAGTTTGTATAGACTAGATTTATTTCTGTTATCTATCTTACTTTTATTAATTTTTGATGTGTTTGGATAAGTTTTACTGGTTCTGAATGAGATATTTGTAGCAGAAACTATTTCAGTAACAGTGTAATACTATGGCAAACTTTCCCAACGTATGTGAGACTACTACGAATATGGTCTGAAAAGTTTCCGACCTCTACGTGAAGGTGGCAGAACTCGTAAATGAAAGCTAGTAAATTTTCATTGTTCATCTGTTGACAGTTACTCACCAAAGTTTCAGCAATTTTGGAAGCGCAGTTATTATTGAACCGTTGATGTGAGTGTTTCTGTAAAAATGAACAAAATTGAATATCGAGCTGTGATTAAATATTTGTGTGATTAAATATTAAATTTTTGACATCTGAATTTCAATGTGACCGTAGGAGCTTGAGAGACGATAAACGTTTGGGACGTCCAAAAATTGCAACTACCGAGAACCTAACCTAACATCGCCAAAGTTCACCAAATGATGTTAGAAAATCGCCGGATTTAAATGAGAGGAAAAGGGTATGAACATGTCAAAAGTACATCTTCGTCACATTTTGAATCAACATTTACACATGGGAAAGCTGTACGCGTGTGGGCTCGCGTTTGCTAACGTTGGACCAAAAATATGTTCCAATGAACATTTCCAACGTTCTGTTGGCGCAGCTGGGACGAAATGAATCCGAGTTTTGGCGCCGATTAATTACTGCAAATAAAAACTTGGATACACAATTATACTTCAAAAAAAATAAAGTCCAAACAGTAGACTGCAAATAGGGAACTGATTCCTAAAAGAGAAGAAGCTTCTTTTTCGGCTAAGAAACTGATGATTTTTTGGTATAGCTTTCGAAATTTTCGTCAAATGAAGGGGCAACTACTATTTTGCAGATAAAAATTCCGAGTACCATTTGGACGGATTACGGAGATGGGAACACCGCAGGCAAAGGTGTGCAGATTTACAAGGAGGCTACATTGAAAACTAAGAAAAAAAGATTCAGAAAAATGTTTTGTATCTTTGTTAGGATGGAAAATTATCAGACCACTCTCAAACACCTGTGTCGATCTTAAGATTTTGGGATCACCAATTCTATTGCTTTAAGTTTCCGTTTACTGTTAAATAATTCAGATATCGTATTTACAACTTAACCATTATTAGTACAAAGTTGAAATTATGTGAAGATAAAGGAAAATAATCAGTGAATTACGCGGAGGGAAACATCCACTTCATGTTGAACTGGATTGTGACTAACGATGTCCGTATGGGACGGTTTATGAAGGATGGAGAATTCATGCCTATTATTTTATTTGGTAATAGTTAAATCTGAAAATGTAAACTGAAAGGTTGTTATGCAATGTTGTTTCTAAGTTATCCATGAGAATTTTGATAATTTATTGAAGATAACCGAAATTTCAACCAAAATTTTGAAATTCAACATTCGTCTTATGAAAAACTAGATATTAATTTATGGGAATCCTTGAAATCAATAGATATGTACTTTCCAACATACTATTGAATAAACAGGTAGATTTTGACAATAATTCTCCTTTACTCAATTTCTTTCCGGCTTAGTCATTTTAATAATTGTTGTTGTCAATTGCCATAATAGTGTTCACTCACTTTTATTCAAATATTGTAGATCATATATAATTTGTTGTACCTTAGTTTAATCCCATTTGCATCTGTCTGATGAAGACCCGTGTGGTCGAAAGGCGTTACAAATAAAGTAAATAATTGTGAATCAAATTTTCTATTATTAATCATTTAGAATACATTTGAATCAAGTAACGGCCACAAGTATTCAACTTTTAACAGACATAAAATATCTTGCATACTTCTTCGAGAGATCATTCAATAATTTTCATAATATTCATCACACGAAGTTTATTTCAGGTCTGTTAATCAAATTTGCCGCTTATATTCGAATTCAGCAGATAAAAACGAAAAAGCTGATTTAAAAGTAGATTTAAATCTTTTATTCAAGAAACTGTGTTATCTTCATTTTAACTAAAACTGACTTGCCCCATTCCTGTTAAGTCATGCATAAAGTTATAAAGAAATCCTTTTGAAGAGTCAGAAAAACATAGTAATTATGAATTCATAAACCTTCAATGAAGTTATCTTGAGAGAAGGGAAAAATAACTTTGAACCATGCAAATAGAATTAATTATTCAAATAACTTCTTCCTCAAACAAGCTTCCAATTTAAGTTGTTGAGATTACTAACATCACTTATATTTCATAAATTGTCAAAACTCGAGAGATTGTTTAAGAATAATTAATTGTCTTGAATTTCACTGCGTGTCGGACTAATATGTACAGGTAACGTTTGTTAAGTGTAGAATACATGGTATTTAGTGGTTACAAGGGTCATTCGAAAAGTATGTCTTCTGGTGAATAGGCAAGAAATTAATTCTCTAACTAGAAAAGATAGCTTTTGAGATATAAAGAGAAAAAACCCTTTCATGTCTTTCATGATCAATAAATATAATTTTTCTGTGAATGTTAAGAAGGGGGAGTTGTTCATTTCAAGTAGGCTATTAAGAGAAGTATATTCTAGGATTTAATTGAGTTTATTAATTTGCAAACTTTCCACAGTTTCATTTCTTTTCATTCATTGCATTTGTGGAAGACTTTGAGATTGTCTAAGATTATTGTGTGGTTTGTTGATTGCATGCGTTCGAAATTCGAGATTTCTTATCAGATAATATATTCTTTGAATCTGCGTTCTGAATTGCTACCTATTCGACTTACATTACCAGAGGGGCATTCGTTGCATTCAATCTTGTAAATACCAAATTGTTTCAGTTTATCTGTTTTCTGTTCTGGATTGAAAAGTAGCTTGGTTGAAGTTGGACTGCTTGAGAATGAGGTGGTTATTTTGAATTTTGAAAAATGATGTTTTATTTCATAGTAATGGGGGCAGAAATTAGTATACCTTTTTCAGTGTTTTCTTGAAACTAATCTAATAATTGTGATTTTCGATTCTGTTCTTAGTGTCTAATGATTTTATTCGTGAAAAAAGCTGGTATTTTGTTTATGAAGGCTATTCTTCCTATAGTATTTAGGTCCATTCTCCAATCTTGAATTGAGGGGGCGCATAGTAGTAGTAGTAGTAGTCATGGGATATTAGTCTCAACTGCAACTGTGAAGTCTAAATGATCATGAGTTTCATTGAGGATGTTCAAAAAAGTATCTAATTGTCTATTGGAGCCGTGAAAACCAACCAAAATATCATTAACATACCGATACCAGAATATAATGTTTTTTTTGGAAACGTCGCTGTTCTGTGTTGATGCGTTTTCTGAGTTTTCCATGAAAATATGTTATAATAGAGGGCTACTTGGTGATCCAATAGGAAGTCATAATATTTGTGCAAAGAATTTATTTAGAAACTGCAAATAATTTTGATCCAAACGTATTTTTATCAGGTTGCAAAATTCAACGGAGAAATGAGGAAATGTGTTGGTTTTTAAAAAATATCTGTAACTAAAGGTAGACATTCAAGTGTTGGAATATTTGATTGCAAAATTTTTACATCAAACAAGCTGAGAGTTATTGTAAGTAAGTATTTTTATAGGGTCAAATGAATGGTTGCCCTACTCATAATAGCAGGGGGATTCGGACGTGGCTAAATGAAAATTATTAAGATAAATAGATAGGACGCTTTAGTACAGTTAAATGGCTTCCTCAAAGCCCTTATCTAACTCTGTTAGTTTTGTGGTAGGGTAGATTGAAACCTTTGGTATATGAAGTACCAATTGAAATTAGTGAACAGCTCGAATAAAGAATTTTTTCTATTTCCGATGGTATGTCTAAATTCATGGAAATAACGGAGATATTCTCATTTTTATGGGAAAGAACACAAAAATTCTTGAAATCAAGGAATGTTCAATGAAAGAGTAACTAACAGCTTTTCAACAAGTGTTATAAGACTTTTTGTTGCAAATTATATGTACAATAACCCCTGAGGTTTGGCCATCAGCATCAGTTACACCTATATATATATATATATATATATATATATATATATATATATATATATATATATATATATATATATATATATATATATATATATATATATATATATATATATATATATATATATATACAGTGTAACTCATAGTAAGCTACTTTTAAGGCAAGACAGAAAACTGATAATCTCAAACGATCTGGTATTCGCAAAATTGAATGTCATGCATGTCTTTTAGCTTATGTAGATCAGAAACGTAGAAGTTTATTATGCAGGTTCAGAGAACATATAGCATCTGACAAAAAAATCACATTCAATCAATAAACCAAACAATAGTCTTATATCACCTCCACAAACTCTCAATAGCCAACTTGAAATCAAAGTCCTCTTACTTTACATTCAAGGAAAAAAATATATCTCGTGATCAACTTTGTATTTTAGGATTCAGCACTTGAAAATGACAGAAGGGTCTAAAACGGTTGAAACAAATAAACCTGGAAAACTGAGATTTTTTCTTCTGTTTCATATTTCGAAATGGATTTCCAAAAATAAATATGTCATGTATATTAAATTAAAAGACACATGTAGACTCTGTTATCAAAAAAACTTCATAAGAAAGTGCCTATGTTGTATTCATGAATCTGGTGTAAAATTGACTTCTACAGTAAATACACTGAGTGGTCCCTCTGTTGTAAAACAACTTTATCAATCAATAGATTACGTTTTCACAAAACGACTTAATTTGATAAAGACAGTTTCGAAAATGTCTCGCTTTCGAGATACAGGATGTTGAACTTCAATCTCACTTGTCCTTTTTTGATGATAACTTTCATTAATTTGAGATATTGTACGAACAATAATACATTATACATCATACATATTCAACATTCTTGTGAAGGTCTACAGAATGGTGCTTTTCTTGGGTTGGGTTAGGTTTATTTTCAGTCATTGAGGATTCGATACTAAACATTATTTTCTATATTTTCTCTTAGGTCATATTCCCTTTTCATCCCTCATAATTTTTCACAGTACACAATTTAAGGCCTCCTATGATAATTTTTGTCGAACCTGTAACAGTTTTCATTAAAAAACGTTGAACAAATTTTCACTCAATCTGCGACATTGCTACAATAGAATTATTTTGAATGTAAATATCTTAAAGCAAGCAAATTCTATTTTTCGAAAATTTTTAGTGAAATATTTATTGATTGAATATGGGAAATGGTACCCCTTGATTCAGGGTTCATAGTGACTCTTCTACTGCATTTAAACATTTTTACATTAATCAGAAAGAACAGACCTGGTCTATTTAAGCCATGCGATCGGAAGAGGATATTGTAATGTTGAGCTAGCTCATTGAAATATTAATTCCTAGGACAAGAGTGTTTCCAAATTGTCAAGATCCCCTCGAAAGTATCAGCCTTACAATAAACATAAGTTTCAGCTGAGGATCATCATCCTGAGAAAGGGAAAGGTATCAGGTTTTATGTTGCTCGATTATCTTCTAAATACTATGTATGATTTCGTTTTCTTATTATTTTTCTTTTAATTATGATCGGTTACTACGGTTAATGAATGTAGGGCTCGGAATTTATAATGACCATTTATACAGGCACATTTTTCACCCCCTCGAATAGATGATGATCTGTATTTTGTGTCGATTTACCTTCAGAATCTATCTACTCGAAGAAAAAAATCGAACAAGAAAAGATTATCCTTTAGTTTGGAACTTCAAAACGTTTTATATTCTTGAATTTCAGATATGTTAGAGTTCATTTTTCGCAAAATAACCATTGAAATTGGCAATGTGTGAATATGCGACATTCCGGGTCAACCAAAAAAATTTTTTCTCGCGAATTTTCGAACCGTGCTGTAGAATTTCTGAGCTAAATTTTGTCACGAAATTTTTATCACAGAAATTAATTCCTAAGACTCGTCTCCCTAGAATTATCCATAATTGTATTAACATTTCGTAGGGATGGAAATTGTTTTTGTCTAAAATTTTATCAATTGATGTACGTGCTATTCCCAAATTCACAGCAGAACGTAAAAAAGCATTCGGATTGGCATAAAATTAATCCAAGACTGTAATTGCAACGTCTACATCGTTGGTAATAAAACTAAGCTTACCACATTCTGTTTTCCATAAGTGACACAATTAAACTGTAGTTTTCTGAATTGTTGTCTATAAATTGGTTGTAAATTCGAAAAATTCTCGTTATGTTCTGCATGTTGGACTTTTAATTTGATAATATTGACCATAAATTATGAATGAATTCATAATATCCTCGTTTGAGTATTTATTTGCCATTTCATTGAACAAAAAACTATACACAAATAAAATTATCGTAACTGGGATTTTTAATTGTTTCCGAACGTCAAACTGAGGTCGAAATTTATAGGACCTTACATGGAACTTGCATTGGAATTAAATTTACTTGGTTCGTTTCTATGTTGCACGGCCTAATGATTTAATTTTTGAAAAGATTTTCATGTTTTTCAATAGAATAGAATGAAAAAGACCAATTTGAGATAGACGAGGACCTAATGCTAATCAATTCTAATTCAAAATACAGTTCTAGAAAAAACATGAAGTGTTATTTGAGAAACCTGTTTTTCTGGCCATTTAATTACAATATTGACAATTGATTGTCCCTATATATAACATTGCTTCTTGAAGTACGTTGTTCTCAATAATAACACTTTCATCGTCAAACAAAAAAAAGTTATATTCCTACTCAAATCTGAGTCAAAGTTTTTGGCAAAGAAGAAGACACTATAGTTCTGGAAATTATGATGAAAAATTCATAGCTCTATACTGATTTATTTTAGATGGGACAAATTCTAACAAAAGTTGCTTGCAAAAGGATGCACTTTGAAAAAATATCAAAAAGTAAACCATCTTAGTCGAAATAGCGAAGTTGTATATCCGATGTGGAGTATAACCGGAAGTTGTACAGCTCTAAAAAAACGTAAAAACTATATTTTAGATCAGTATCCATTTATCCTATTGCCAAAATTCGAAATTGATCAATGAACTCCTTCCCTAGATACTTCTCATGGTTCTTTTAGCCGGGACACTCTTTATAATTGCCAGAATATTAAATTGAACAGAAATTCATGTTGAATGAAGTATCTTCATGTAAAACTTATCAAAAGACCTTGAACTATGTACTGATTAGAGTTCTTTCAAACTGAACTTGAGTCAACTAGCCATTCATTCCAGGCACTAAAATTTGTCTCCACTTACCGCATACTGACCGAACAAATTTCATAACTTTCTGCTATAAATCAAGCAGACAAACTTGGCTAGAAAGCGTTGAGTTAATTTTCGACGTTGTTATATTCAGGCGTTGAATATTTGTGAAACAATGTTAGCTTCAAGAGGTGAATTACTAGAATTCATTGGAGTCTTTTCAAATATTAACATGGTATTCAATTTTGTACTAGGTATTTCCAATTCGGTTCTACATAATTCAGCTATAGTTGAATCTTGGAATGAGCACGAGGACTTTTAATTCATACATTTTGGATATGAAATTTGAAATGAGCAGAATGTTCGAAACTAAAACTCAAACTTCTTGAGATAATCTTAGAAAAATATTAATCCCTAATGAAATGATCTATTTTGTACTCAGTTGAATATTGTGCAGCATTTCTAGCGATGTCCTGAATTCACTACTCCAACTGCCCGAATATATGATCACTGACTGAAGCTACAGGATATCGGAAACATTCCAAAATTAGCTTGGTAATAGTGAGGGACTGAATTTATTTATTGCTGACTATATGGTGCTAAAGTTGGACTTTGACTTCCTTAGAAAGTACACTGAGGTAGCCCAGATGATTCCACTTAAAGAAATGGTGTGGTAATAAAACGGTTCCGGTTCCAAAACACAAAGGTTGAAGGTGCTGATATTAACAGAGCAGTTCTTAAGAAGTTCATAGTAGGAATCTAGAAAGATAATACTACCATTTTGAAGCCTGAAGATATTGAGTAGATCACCAAACTCAACAATTCATATTTGAAGCATGAAAAGTGTACACGATGGATATAATTCGACGTTTTAGTGCTGCAAAATTGTGAATAGAAGAAAACGACCCTACCTTTTCCGTTTTCCTTTTTCGTCTAGCATAACCTAATCTTATTTTGAAAAGTAACTCTATGTGTATTCACAGAACACACGGTTTGATTAAGTTACGATTCAAATCAATTATTCAATGTCTTTTGATCAATTTACATGTATTGTGTGTATACACTATCGTTTACAATAACGAAGCGAGCTTTCCTAAGAAAATCTGTTTTGAAATAACGATTACATGCTAGTTTTCAAAATGTTTGTACTGCATGGTTGCTTCGTTATTACAAGCGATATATTCATATGTTGTAACCCGATGAAAAAACATTGAATAATTTTAGAACTATCATAATGAGAGCGCAGAACATACTTGAGCTATGTCATTGCGTGTAAATTTTCTGAATCGACATAGAGTTACTGAATAAAATTAGGGATAAGTTACACAATTTTTGTTTTTTCATGAAAACACGTATTGGATAAAAAAATTGAGTACATAGGTGATATATTTTTCGAAAGAAAAACTATTCAACTTTATCAAAGTTACTAATGGTACATATTCAAGAAACACGAAAGTTTACATTATACCTCAAAAGCCGATGAAATAGAAAAAATCCTCGAAAAAATCCTCATATAGTTCGGTTTTATGTGAAAAAAGAGCATGTAGAATGTCAAAACTATTTTCACAAAAGTTCAAGATCAATAACTAGAAAACTAGAAGAGCTAGCTTGAATCTGTTTGCGGCAATTGTTCACGCGAAATAAATTGGGAAGGTTGGGTTATTTTTTTCTATTCACAATATTTCACATTGCTGCAGTACTTAAACGTTGGAATATGCCCACATCCAGAGATAAACCAAGGAGACAACGAAATATTCAACAAGGAATTGTAAGATAACTTGAACAATGTTATTTATTGCATTATTGGAAGAGTTTAGAAATGGAGATTATGCAGAATAACCTAATGTTCCTAACAGAAATTAAATTACCGGACATCCAAAGGAAGTTTTTCCAGACAAATGTATTGAAAGATAAAAATTCAATTAGTGACCTTCCCATTCATCCTTAGATAACAAAAACAATCCCATAGAAGAAGATTCACCAGACAGGTAAAGATATTCATAGGAAATATTTAAACATACACAGAGATAAATGGCAGCTTAGAGTCGGCGTCATGAATTATCAAGGCAATTTGAGGTAATATCAAAGATTCAATGGTTTCATCTAAATTCACTGTATTCTGAAAGGTACTGCAGAAATGGAGAATGTACAAAATATTATTTCATTTTCAAAAGAACGTAAATTATCTAGATGTAGCTTCAGATATGGTTTTTCTAGAAAGGTATACTGAAAGATAAAAACTTTATTGGTAGCCACAACAATCACCACAAAACAATAACTCGGTAAAACACACGAATATCCAATCGATATTTCCACGAATTGATACCAAGATATTTGATATAAATCTCTTCGAATAGGTATCCATTATATTCTTCCTTTGGGATAGAGATTATTTCAAAACATTAGGCAACTGAGAATAATGGAAAACCCCATATTAAGGAGGATGTCTGTGAAATAAAATCTCGATATTGGATCTTCAGGAGGGCGTGTCTAGAAATATCCACGAAACTTAGGGATTTTGAACGAGATGGGATTTTTTATTAACGCGTTTGCTTTGGTTTCTACTGAATTTAGTTTTCACTTCCGCTAAAACTGACAATGAAACAATTTTTAAGTATGTGCACACAAATTCAATAATGTGATAACCCATAGGTGTCTTTAAAGAAATATAAAATGTAATTATTTTACGATTAATACATCAATTGATGCGAATAATTGTTTCTGATTGCTTATGTTTATGTTTATATCAATAAACATACAAATGAGGTATTGAAACAATTTTACCTTAAATTGGAAACTTAGAATAATACTATTTTGTTATATATAGGTTGCGCCAGAGAAAACCGGACAATTTTTTCCGTTATAACTTTCGCAATTGTAGAGCTAGATCATTCGTTCTTGCTTCATTGAATAGCCAGATTACTACGATTTTCAGAAACTGTATCGAAATTTCACTTCCGGTGAAATCCAATATGTCTGACTCATTCAAAAATGAGCACTAAGAAATTCGAATGGGGAATTCAGTCGATAATTCAGTCCTTTCTGAACAATTTCACATATTGATCTTAAAAATACTCCAAGAATTGGTGAAAAAGTAGCATTCTGATTTTCAGCTGAAATCGAAATATATTTTTCACCTCACGGCGTTGGCGCTCCTAAAAATGTTGTGTTTTTATAGACGTTCTAGGAAGACAATGAACTATTGTTTACTAAAACCAACCTAAAATTTGATTTCCGTTCGAATTAAAAATGGCTGACTTCCTCCAATATTAACAATTTTCTCCGCGCATTAAAATATTTTTTGCGGTCGTAATGTATCAACCGCGTAATGCAATCATTAGATTGAATCTTTCCCATCATTTTGAGGTGTCGAACTCGAATATTGATTCAGAATTGTGTCAATTGTCGTCAATAATGTTTCTCTTCTTAACCAACATATGCACCCCCCGTTGTGAAACCTCTGACCATAGACTTCATGCATGAACTCTATGAACCAGCGTGACTGCTTCCCAAATGTCTCAGAGATGCCAAATCTCAAAAACCTCTGTGAGAAGAATAATAAGACACGATTTGGGTCTTAGGTATATTCGGAGGCACTATAATTTTCAATTAACTCAAGCTGTCAAAAAGCGCGGATTCGAACGATGCAGAAATTTATAACATAGATTTAGAACATGTAGACAAATTGAAAATATCTTGCTCGCAAACGAAAAAAATTTCAGTGTTGCTCCACCAAAAAACAGCCAGCATAACAGAATTTGTGTTCCGACGAATGAAATCAAAAGCTATGTTTCTTTAATTCGTTTGCGGAGGGAAAGACAAAAATTTTCCAGGCATGTAATGGTCTCTGCCGGTATTTCGAGGAACTTTACATCAAATATCATTTTTATAGAACGAAGCATAAGATTAGATTCGGAAAATTATTGTCACATAATTCTCGATCATATGTTAACAACTATTGAGGAATCAACTCCTCAGTTCACTTTCATGAAGGTTGAATGATTGCTGTTTTTTATATGACATGAATAACAACCAGTACAATATCACAAAAAAACGCTACTTACTCTCATTTAGCCGTCGGCGCATAGGGTGTCCCAAATTAGATGTATCTAGTACCTAAATGAAATCTATTTCGATTGATTTTTGGATGGAGCGAGATGTCATACCAGTAACTATACTTTGGATTATCTGAAACAACGCGTAGACGATCTCATAAAACCAGAACAATGGCCCCCAAATAGTCCCGATCTTAATTCATGCGACTATTTTCTATGGGGTCATTTGGAAGAAATGGTGTATAAAAATGGTATTATTTTTAATAATTGTGGGGAGCTGGGTCAAAAAATTCAAGAATATTGGAACAATCTTGATCAAGAACTAATTTCGAGATCCATAGAGAGCTGGAGAAGACGGCTGCAGATGGTTATGGATGCCAATGGAGGTCATATTCAATTCTGAGTGCTTGATTCTTTTAGTTAAATTTTTTTACTCGTGTAATTTGTTAAACAAAATATTTAACAGTTGGCACCTCTGAGATATCTAACCATTGTTTACAATTTCAAACGTCAAAAACAAGCAACACCAAGATTAAATTCGAGTTCATACCAGATGTCGTCTAAAACTCAACTTCAAGAGGTGAAAAAGATATTTCGATTTCAGCTGAAAATCAGAAGAAACAAAATTCTTCACTCTACTTTTTTACCAATTCTTGGAATATTTTTGAGATCATTGTGTCAAATTGTTCAGAAAAGACTAGATTATTGGCTGTATGCCCTACTCAATTTTTTTGGTGAAGAAAAACCGTTCCAGTGATCTTGAAATGCTGCTCAATTTTGAATGAGTCAGCCATATTGGATTTTACGGGAAGTGAAATTTCGATACAATTTCTGAAAAACCTTGTCCTTTTGCTTTAAAACGAAGCAAGAACGAATGATCTAGCTCCAAAATTGCGAAAGTTATAACGGAAAAAATATTGACCGGTTTTCTCTGGCGCACCCTATATATACATAACTAGCTGACCAGGCGAACTTTGTTCCGTTTGTGGCAATAAATGAGGATATTTTGGATAGTCAGCAATTGCTGAGAGAAATCTTCAAAAGATGTGTCGTTCAGCAGTGCAACTCTCATTTTTTTTTATCGGAAGAAGTTTCTTCAAATAGCGCCATAGACTCGATGATTTGAGGAGAGCGTTCAATTCCTCGGCAGCGGTTGACATTGTTAAATCAGTACACCTCCAAAACGTCTCGAGTCATTGCGTAGATTTTTCAATGTTCGGTTAAGTGCTTCCAATGCACGTTTATCCACGATTGTTCAATAATTAGAACATTATACATCCAGATGTTCAAATCAAATGTCATTCATTTTCCATACACGTGCATAATGAACTCAATTTACATGGCATATTCCCATTATGCACAAGTTGTGCATAGAATTCACACCTTCCGATAACGAGTTGATTGAACAGTACAATAATTATTAGGAGACAGTTCAATATTATTTTATGATTGTCTTCTTTCATAATAATTATAGTTTCGAAACATCATTGGAATTTGCCGTCGATACAAATCATTGCTTTGAATACAATCGATATTTTGAGGTTTACACTATAAAAATGGAATGTGAAGGGAATTTGACCCCACCTGATGTTAAAGAAGCTACACAGTTTGCTTCTTTGAAATTACTACAAGAAAAATCGCGACTGCTGTACCAAAAGTGTTGCAAACCTTCTATGAATTGGTGAGCATCAAAGAGAATGAAATCGTTCTCAGAATCAGTTATGTTGGTTTATTTCATGTAATTACCATCGAAATATAAATCTTCCACACTCTGGGCACACTACTTCATGACCCAAAGTATGGTGAACATTGTTCGTGGGAACAATATTGATAGCTACAACAAATTGCGGGCCTTATTGAAGATGAAATTAGATACCAGAAGAACAAGAACCTAATGCCCAACAGTATGCTGATGACAACTCTTCGGTACTGTCTGAGTAGAATTATGGAACCTCAAAAGAAATGCTGCCAACATCTTGCATGTATTGGTCAAGTATTTCATCCAGAATAACCTCAAACTGAATACAAAAACCATCAGAACGATTTTCATATATTACAAAAATAAAATCATCGAAGCTGAAGATACCCTTACTTGGTTAGGGGTAACAATCGACTCTAGAGACTGGACATTCCAGATGGATCATGTAAATGAATATCTAGGTAAGGCATGCTACACGCTGAGGATGCTATCAAGTATTGTGAATAAGACAGCTGCGCTGTTAATGTATCATGCATGAGTCTCACCTCAGATATAGTGTCATATTCTGGGAAATTCGGTATGTGAATGGATTTATATTTCAAAAGAGAACAGGAGGGCTGTTCTCATAGGAGAAGCAACCTAAACCTCTTCCAGCCAATACATCAATATTGTACAAGATTCAAGAACAACCTTACAACCTACTGGCATAACTACACCTATCTGCAGTGGAACGTAGGATCAGCAATCTGAGCATTACCAGACGTAGCATTTCAACGTGAATTGAGGCAACACCTGGTGGAAAAAGCTCACTAAGCGGTGCAGGATTCCATAGAGGCCAAGTTTCAATAATAAATTTTGTAGTCAGTTACAATTTTTGAATCTTGTTTTGACACGTTCACTGTATTTTCACATTTACATTTATTGAATTGATAAGTCAATCTATCCTATCAATAAAAATACCTTAGGTTGAAATTTTAGTATTAATTTCGTTGATCGAGTAAAAATTTTTTATAGTTCTGTTCTATTGAAAACGGTGATTTTACGACAAAAATACAAGTAATTCCTAACCCAATTCGGAATTCAAGTGTCAGGCATTTAATGACGTACTGCCAAAAAGCTTGTGATAAGAGAAGGGAGATGTCCCAAGACAAAAATCCTTCAAATTATGTTAACAATGTTGAACACCGAATTGTGCAAGACCTACGTTTCAGATTTTGCGTCAATATTTGAGAAGTAGTAGTATTAGTGAAAACAATTTGAAACTTTTACATCTGTATCTCGAAAACGAGTGTTCCAGACACATGTCTATTAGGAAAAATCGTCCAAAATAACTCATTCTATTGATCGTTCTGCTACAAAAATTGGATCACCCTGTATATCATTATTTTTCGTTCCGGTTAGAAAAAATCAGCACTGCCTTTTATCATCAGTTGCCAAAAGTAGAATATTTTGCAACTGATGAAAAGAAGTTTTGTGGTAGTATCAAGAGCCACAATAAATGTCAAAACTAGAGAAGGTGAACTTTCTTATTGCAGTATATGACATGCAATGATAGCTTGAACTTTCAGCTTAACGTAATAAAAAATGAAATTTCAGTTTAATCAAATGAAATTTTTTCTCAATAATGCTAATATGCGAATTCTATTGCTGTATGTGTTAACATATTGAAGAATTCTCTTTAGGGAACAGTATTAAGCATTCCGTAGAATGATGAATATTCCTTGTTGAAGTAGTTGGTTTTACGATCCATTCTTTATACTGACAGTCAACCAGGGAGACACAGTAGTGGTACAGTCTGGTCGGATGCCACGAATAGGAGCAACAGACAGCAGTTTAGGTCTCGTTTGACCTCGTCAGTGTTGCATAGCATTCACAACACCAGGCTAGACTTCCAACTATGCATGTCACTCTGCTGGAGTGCATCAAGTTCGAGTATATGTATTCATATACAGTTGATGCCCTCAAGCGAACTGGCACAGAGACTACTACTACCGCAAACAGGAACTTTAGGAAGCCATACAAGTTCGACTATCTATCGCAACGCTACGCACGGTCTGCTAGATTGTTCCCTGAATAAAAATCTTCAAAATATGCTTCCTATAATTGGTACCATAACCTCATTTACAACTTCAAATACGTTCAAATGACCCCGTACACTTATAAGTTAAACGTGATATATGTGACAAGATGGTGAAACATGTAAATACGGATATTAGAAAATATGACTGACAATTAGTCAAAGTCATTCCTAACTTCGATATGTAATGCAATTATAAATATTTATTGGATGGATATTTTCATCACACCGCACCATTTGTTCTGTGTTCGACAAGGAATTCGTCGACTACGAACTTTATACTGGTTAAAATTGAATTTTGTTTGTCCAATTCATCATAATCGATGGCAGTTTCTCACTTTCAATATTTGCATTGGCAGTGGCGTATGTTAGCAGATTGGCACTGTAGTTTGTCAGAAAGTATTTATCGTTGAAATTATGAAGCAATTTCTACAAAACCACAAATTAACTGGCATAATAACGCATTTGCTGAATTGTTTGGATGGTCGATGTGTCTGCAACGAAAATATTAATGCAATTATGTATAATTAGCTAATTATAATTTGATTTGAATGAGATTACATTGATTTAAAGAGCACAATTTTTCAGGAGAGTACGAGGGGATACAGAGTACTATTGATCCTCCCTAAATTCGTATTCTTTATCAATAGGTAAGAGACAAAAATATTGTAATTGTAATCGAAAAACGAGCGTCGCGTAGAAGAAAAATTTCTTGGAAAAATACCATAACCTTCATAACCAAAAACTCCATGAAATTCAATAACTGTATATTTTGAAATGAAAAAACCAAAATTTATAGAAAAAAATTGAAAGGACCTAGAATCTTGCTTTCTTTTCCCGAATTTTCAATTGGCTTTCAGAATTGTTGAACTAAATTCTGTCACGAAGATATACTTCATTACTGAGCTACGTTTGTTCTCAATGACGTAGCCTTTGATTGATGGCGCTATCATTCTATTTGTGAAAAATATATCAGAATTCATACCAAGCTCGATAAACTTCATTCATCATTATTCTTCAAATGAAGGTGCCATGACAAGGGCGACTCGATGTAAAAATAAGTTTCATGTCATTTTAGCATTTGAACCAATCAGAAAATATTCGGTATTTGATTAAAATCTTTTCAATATTAGGCTCCAATTATTAAATCAATCCTCGTAATAACATACTATGGCCAATTATTGTGAAGGTTAGATTCTGGAGAAGTACATTTTCAATTAAAATTAGAACACATTTCATGACTTAAGTGATTGCGTGAGCGCAGCGCGAGTAGTCTACGAAGTAAGGATAAACTTGCTCAGTTTTTCAATTTTTTCTGAAATTTAATATTTTCAACCAACAATTATTGAAATTGTGGCCCCTCTCATCAGCCGTGATTGTTAAATAATAATTAAAAATTCATGAAGTAGAAAGAAGAAAGGATTATATTCAAATTTGTTTCTCTTAAACTATTGGTCGAAAACATACAGTTGATTTTCGAAGAACCTTTTTTTGTATATTTTATTATACACAGTGTTCTATAATTAGGTATAAGGATATCCTACACATTGAATTACATGAAGACTCGCAACAATATAGTCTCTGGACCGCAAGGAGACAGCAGCTGCATCCTTCATGGATATTGTAGGTGCGTTTAATGCGGACCCCACTGACTCACTGTGTGGGGCTGTGAGAGGCAGAAGAGTACCAAATATTATTGCGGAATGGATAAGTAATAAGCCAAGTGCCAGAGTGATCAATACTCCACTGAAAGGAGAAGTAGTCACTTTTGTGGCTGGCAGGGGATGCCCACAGGGAGGAATACTATCCCCTCTGCTGTGGTCTCTGTTAGTTGATGAACTTCTGGCTATAATTGGCGCACTGGATATTTATGTACAAGCATACGCTTATGATATAGTCATTCTGGCTGTCGGAGATGATAGCGATGTTTCCGACAGAGTATAGGAGGCTATGTCTGCAATTCAGGGGCGGAGAGAAACTTAGTATAAACCTCTTCAAAACCCTAATGGTATCGTTTACCAGGAAGAAGAGGATATTTGTTTCCCCCCGACCCTGGGCGGGGTATTTATTCCGGTTGTGAAAACAGCGAAATACCCAGGGATGACCCTGGATAGTAAACTCACGTGGAATTCGCACCTGAAAAACACAATACACAAGGCTAGACATTCCCTATGGGCATGTCATAGGACGCATAGAAAAAAGTGGGGTCTTGCTCCAAAGCAACTACAGTGGCTATATGTGATGGTGGTTAGACCACGTATTACGTACGGCTGCATTGCTTGGTGGGAGTGCAGTCTTAACAAGCAATGCCAACTCAAGCTCTCTAAATTACAGAGAACAGCCAAGGGCGGCAAATTCGAATTTGGAATTAGAAGAAAGGAGAGAAGAATGTTGGCCACCTGCATCTCGAATTTCTGTGAAAAATCTTCAAAACGCAATTGCGAAAAATTCTCTGAGCAATATAGAAAGTGAATCTTCACAGTTTTGGAAGCTGAAGTGAAAAATACTTTATGCTGTTAATTGATTAACGAAGGAATGTGAAAAATATGAATTGCAGGTTCAAGTGAAAATAGACGAAGTTTTTCTTATAAATATCATTTGCTGTTCAGAGAAGAAAGAATGGCTGTCTGTAATAAACCCTGGGACTGAAAGAGTGGATGGTTTATAACTGGGTGAACGATTTGGAAGATGAAATACTGACAGAAAAAAAGAGTGAAAGAACCCAAACCAACAGATATGAGAATTGAAGCCTTACGAAGGTGACTCTCACTTTTGCCTAAACTGCCATCACATGATTGCAGAAAAAGCACAAACAAATTGTTTTTAGAGGAAACCTTTAATCACAAATGTGACTTCAAACTTTATCATGGTTCGTGTAAGGAACAGGAATGCACCCCTAGTAATCAAACATCGCTGGAGAAAATTATTAAGCAAGAAAATATCAGTATTTTCAGGCCACAAAAAAACCAGTGCCACCTGTGTGTTGGTTTCAGACAATAAAGTGTTTCAACAGAAGATTATCAAAAGCACATGAAAATGGAAGAAATGGAAAGGGAAGAAAAAGAGAAAGATGTGAAACCAGCTTTAGACAATGAAATTTATGTCATACCAATGGATCACCAGCTGTTCCCGAAAATTGAAGTAAGCGCATTATATTACTCTGAGAAATTGAAAGTGCATAATCTCAAGTTTTTCGACGTAGCTACTAAAGACGTCCATTGCTGCTGGTGGGATGAGTCTGAAGGGAAACTGGTAACTTCCGTTTTCACATCCATCATAATCAAACACCTAAAAGAAACTTATATTAATACTAATAATCATTTGGTCACATGGATGTGGATACCCAAACAGAAACATTTATTCCAATGCTTTTCTTGAACCGTGTCTCAACATGCAAATAGAAATACAGCAGAAGTTTTTGATTAAGGGTCCCACGCAAATGGAATGCGACAGCATCCATAGTGTCATTTAAAGAAAACCAAAATTAGAGATATTTATCTGCTAAGGCGTCAAGGTGTGAACCCAAACCATACAAATGTACCCTGTTGAGGCATGACCAGTTTTTCAATTATAATGATAAAAAAAAGGACGTATACGATAGCATTCGACCTGGAAAAACTAAGAACGATCCAAAAGTTGGGGACCTACGAGTTCTCAAGTATGCTCCCAATATTCCAAACACTATATTCTGCGAGTTAAAATTCAGTGACGATTTCGAAGGAATACCCAATCGAAAAAGTCAGGTCCAAAGATTGGGCTCTTCAAGCTATACCAGACTGTACAAAAATAGTTTGAAATTATCTTTGACCGAATGGGAGAGTTTGCAGAAACTTGAATCTATTTTGCCTATCGACTCTCTTTCACACGAGATCAGCACCAAAGAACGAAAAAAGACAAAAATTCAATGCCATCACTTCTATCTACTATTCTAGAGTTTTCCGTTTCGTTTCGATTTTTTTCAACATTCTTGATGAAAGTTGTGCTCATTATTTTTTTATTTTTATACATAAAATAAACCAAAAACAACTGCAATATATTGTTCATTATTTCCCTCACTTCGATCGATTTCATTCTACGCAATTACAAGTAACTCATCAGGGCATGCATTTTTTCAGTGAAATAGCACATAACTCAATTTCAAATGGGACTTTCGAAAATATTTTGAATAACGACAATTCACAAGTTTCAAGTAGGTATATTTTATGAGTTCATATGACCATTTTGACTAGAAGTTCAAGTCTAAATGAATAAAAAAGTTTTTTCTTCCTCCTGACAAAATTGTAATTTTTTTTATTTGGTATTGCTGTTTCGTCTAAGAGATACGAATAGATCATTGTTTGAATTTGAAGAAAAACAGATATTATGACTGTATAAACATCTCAAAACAAAAAGTTACTATATGCGAGATTTCGCAATGTGTAGACACATTGAAGAAAATTATTTTTCAAGGGACGATATTCAACCTTCCGTAGAATGTTAAATATCGTCCCTTGGAGGAGGTAGTTTTCCGATCTACTCTTCATAATCACCGTTAACCGGGGCCACAGGGAATTTTGAAGAGTAGATGGAAAAACTAGCTCCTTCAAGGAAAAAAATTTATTAGGTGGGTGAATCAAATGCACTTTTTTTTCTGAAGGAATATGGTGTCTGTTAACGCAGTCAATTATCAAATTCCCGAAACAAATTGTCAAAATAATTGTTTCACACTAAGAACCCAATGGGGTGAATTTCACCCCACAACACCAAACATGTAACATAAGTTCACCACACCAAAGCCGGGTTTATACATATACATATATCTGTGCTAGTAGGTTTTCTGAAAATGTTGAAGTTAATTTAGCTATTTCTTTGGGAATTCGACAGATCTGAATCTGCCTTTGGATGGTTTTCCCCTTTTTCGTAGTTGAATTTTATTCATTGATTTTCTTTCAATTCATCAATAGTATTAATCCGAACGAAAATCAAAATAGAAAAAGGAGAAAACCATCAAATATTATTTTGAAATTGGTCAGTTTCCCACTCAAATAGCAAATTTAGCTTCTACATAATAAGATTATGTACTTACACAGATAAATGTATTCCTGAGGTTTTCAACCACCCAAATTAGCATTAGATTTCAGTTTACAATTTAATGATCCACAGAGCAATTTCTTCACCTTACCCCTTCGAAAGTCTCGGAAAATAAATTGAAGAGATTGAATCTATAGCTCACAATGGTTTTAATATTGGATTAATTGACAAAATCGTCCAACAAAAACAATTCAATATAGCTTTCAGCTGAATATATTTAATAACGTATGTAAGTACAACAAATCGATATTAAATACTTTGGACAGAAAAGTGGTAATGTCGCAGACTTTTCCAAATTTAAAACTACGATCCTTTGCAGACCTCAAAATAAATTGTCATCGCTCTTATTCAATGCAACAAATCCTATAGAGAATTTGAATAAATCAGTAGTTTATGAGTTATGTTGTCTAGACTACAATAATTACTAATAGGTCAGACTGGTCGTTCCTTCAAAATCAGACATAGGGAACATCAAACTTCATTCCTTAATAATAAAGAAGATTCAAGGTTAGCTAACCAATGCATCCAAAATGGCCCTCTTGTCCTATTGATATAAGTTTCCCCAGAGGGTAGAAAACTGAATTACCTAAAATCAATGGAAATGTTAAAATCACTTTCGAATGACAACTTGCAGATATTGAACGATCGAACAGATGTATCAAATCCCTAATTCTCGATGTTTTCAATTAAATCCCTTTCGATAGCTGTTATACAGAGTGCTTCAACGAAAACTAAACACAGGCTATATCTACCAAGATATTCATTTCTGATCGAAACGCAAATGCAGGTTGGGGTACAATACTTGCCTGAAATATAGGGAAGACTATTTCCCTGAGACTATTCAAGTTTCAGTGAGGTAAAATGGAACAGATCCATGCTGATCAATGGCAGTCATCATCAAGTACCATCCTCATCTCGAATTTCAACCCCTAGAGCAGGGGTGACCACTCTTGAAAATTTGGAAGAGGGCAGATGGGTCGAGTGATATCTCGAAAGAAAGGTATTATCTTTGTCTGCATCCCCGTGAACGAATTTTCATTTTTGATTGAAAACTGTAGAAGGTACAGAGTGAGATACTGAAAAATAGAGGAGACTATCTATTGCCCTGAGTTATTCGAGTATTAGTGCAAAAAAATTGAACAGATTCATTCCAGATCTAAGGCTGTCATCTTCCGAAACAACATTCACATCTCAAATTTCAACCCCTAGAGCAGAGTACTTGAATAGCTCAGGGCGATAGATAGTCATCTCTATTTTTCAGTGGCTCACTCTGTATCTTCTACAGTTTTGAATCAAAAATTGAAATTCTTTCACGGGAATGCAGACGAAGACCTCTTTCTAGGTATCACTCGACCCATCTATCCTCTTCCAAATTTTCAAGGGTTATCACCCCTGCACTAGGGGTTGGAATTCGAGTTGAGGATGATACTTGATGATGACTGCCATTGATCAGCATGGATCTCTTCCATTTTACCTCACTGAAACTTGAATAGTCTCAGGGAAATAGTCTTTTCTATCTTTCAGTTGCTCACCCTGTATCTTTTACAGTTTTCAATTAAAAATGGAAATTCGTTCAAGGCAATATAGACAAAGATACCACCTTTCTTTCGAGTCATCACTCGACCTATTTTCCTTATTCAAAATGTCCAAGAATTGCAACCCCCGCTTATGGGGTTGATATTTCAGGTATTGTAAGTATTGTACCCCAAAAGATGTCCCCCTTGAAACAAAAATTAACCTGTTTTTGCGTTTTGATCAGAAATGAATATCTTGGTAGATAGAGCCTCTGTTTAGTTTTCGTTGAAGCACCCTGTATACAGTCATAATATCTGTTTTTCTAAATCCAAACAATTCTGAAAATAATCTTTGCGGATAAAGATACCACTGATCGCAGTTGTTGTGATACACCATTTTAAAGTAGGAATTTTGAAATTTTTCTTAATTTTTACTCACATTCTTGCAATGAGGTAATCGTCATCCTTCGAATATATACAACCAAAATTAAATTGAGTTAATTCTTGGGATTACTACGTCGACAGATTCTTAAATCGAAATTACAACAGGTTGTTTTTGATGCATAGCATATTCTACGACAAGTAAACCAAATTATGGAACACCCATTTGAGAATGTATCAGCTATATGCATATTGACGAAATAAATGCAGTTTACGAGGAAAATGATTTTCGAGATTTAAAAATTTTAGTTTCAAACAATTTCATTGCTTTTTTACGAGAATCTTAATATCCCCGCAATTGAGATATATGGTGTGATAATAATTTGGCAATTCGTTTAAATTTCTAGAGATACGATCTCAGAAAAAATTTTGAACTAATTTTAATGTTCATGTTTTGTAGAAATTCATAATTATCAGCGTTTTACTTTATCAATTCAGATTTTTTCTACTTGAATGAAATATGGCAAAGAGAATGAGGAGGGGGTGTTCATTTAGACCTCCCTGTATATAACTCTGCAGTTTTCTCTAACTTTTACACCACTGCCATTGCTAAAAGTCCCGTTACCAATAACCTAAATCACACACGCACATAATTCAGCCATCAAACTGTAGACTGTCAATTCCCGGAACAGTCGAAGGTTGGCTGGTTGTGTTACGCCATCCGCTGGCGGCTGGAGAGCAGCACCGCTCCCGGGATCAGGAGCAACGGCACACGGAAAAGGCGTGTCGTTGCGGCGCGCCCATGATGCATCGCCGCGGGATGTTCCCCTGAAACAAAATTGCGTAATTACCTTCCGATTCACGACAGGAGCCAACAGGAGCTATTAACGTTGGAATAGGGATAATCTACCTTTGTCACATGAGATTCTTAGGAGAGGGTCTTGGGGCTTAACTAGCAGGATAGGTGTTTGAACATATTTTAACTCGAGTGATTAATAAAAAATGTAATTAATTGATTAGATTTCTGAAGCTCCTCATTCGATTTTCACCTACACTCGGAGGCAAAATTAGCGGAACACTCGAAAATTCAACCAAATTCGAAATTCGATATTTTTCCTAATTCTCAACCGATTTAGATGATTTGTTCGGCTTTTTAGAAATTATAAGAGAAAACAAAAAAAATTTGAAAAAAATTTTATACGGGGGCAAAACTGAAAGTGTTTTTTTTGTCAACAATTCGTAACACCCTGTGGAATTTCGTGGTCCGAGTTGAAACGTACAATATCATGGTCTGTCAAGACACATCTTCCTACAGTAACGACCTTCTTGTTTCATGCGTTTATCTATATTTTTGCAAAATATATTTAATCACCATTTTGGAGACATTCCATTGAATCAAGAAATTGTCATTAAGATTCGTCTATCAATTTGAAATTTTCTTATTATCACTCAGGCGTGTCGAAATTGTCGTTTGCGATTTTTATGTTCGAATTGCATTAGTTATTGATGACAATTTGGTTAATTTGGTGAAAATTAGGAATTCATAGGAGATAACAGTCGGTAGGTATTAAAATACACAACCGAATTCTGGGACCATTGATAAAACTTTTCATTTACACATGTGCACACCTTTTTTTATCAAATATGAAATACAACACACGTTTTTTTGTATATGACCACATTTGCACTTGTTTAAATAATGAGAGATTTCCATTCTTTGATTTGATACAATTTCGATCGGTTGCGGTGTTTTGTGATTCTTTTACTGTTTACGATTCGAAACGGTATTTTTCATTCAGAATGAGAGATTTACCACCAACCTTAGTAGCAAGGGCAGTTACATTGATCGAGGAAGGGCGCACCTACCGCTCAGTCGGTACCATGTTGGGTGTCTCGACGTCGGTTATCCATCGAATCTACCGACGTTACAGGGAAACTGGATTGTACGTGAGGAGGCGAGGTTACATTCAATCAAATCATAAGGAATCCTCGTCTTACTACTGTTCAGGCACGTAACCTTTTACAAGCAGTGGATAACATTAACGTCAGTGTGAGGACAGTCAGAAGACGATTAAATGAAGTTGGTCTAAGATCATACGCGCAAGCAAGAGCACCAAGACTCGATAGAGCCCATCGGGTAGCAAGATTGGCGTTTGCTTGGGAGCATGTAGTATGGACAATCAATCAGTGGAGACGAGTTTTATTTAGTGATGAGAGCCGATATTGTGTGAATTTCGTGGATGGTAAAGATAGAATATGGAGGCATCGAGGGGAACGGTACAATCAAGCAAACTTTGCAGGAACTGAGCAATACGGTGGAGGGTCAGTTACGATATGGGGTGGCATATGCTTGGGAGTACGAACAGAACTGGAGATTATTGGCAATGGATCACTTAATGCCCATCGGTATATAACAGAAATCTTGGAGCCCCATGTTGTGCCTTTTGCTCCTTACAGAGGGGAAAGTTTCCTTTTTAAGCACTACAACGCGCGCCCTCATACTGCGCGCATAGTGATAGAATATCTCAATGAAGTTGGGATCACACGAATGGACTGGCCGTCGCGGTCAGCGGATTTAAAACCGATCGAACACGTTTAGAACATTCTTGGAAGAAGGGTTCGACAACGGAATCCAGGCAACGTTGAAGAGCTGACATGGCTTTGGTGGAAGAGTGGGACAACATACCTCAACAGATGATAGACAACATCATTGGGAGTATACGAAATCGTATGCGCGCTGTAATAAGAGCTCGGAGGTGTCATACTCGCTACTGATATCAAATGTTTTTTTTTTTTTGTGGATCATCATAAACATTTTTCTCAACATGTTCATTTCATTTCACGAGTGTATCGCCAGGATGCACACCTGCTCTCAATTTTGGACAGGAATAATAATTATTATAGAGTGTCACACAAAAAAATTCAAAAATAAATGTGCAAAATCAACGATTTTTCTAGTGTACTTCGAGTTCTCCCGGAGCGTGAAATTGGCCAGTGAATTTCAAAAATTTTCATTTCGTTAGGTTAGGTTAGATCTAATTTTGATTTTATTTTTTGGCTAACCTCCGATGTTATTCACCTGTGACTTTTCGCTTCAAATTGGATATCTCTTGTAACAATAGGGATAAATGCATAAAACAAGAAGGGCGTTACTGTAAGAAAATGTGTCTTGACAGACCATGATATTTTACGTTTCAACTCGGACCACGAAATTCCACACGGTGTTACGAATTTTTGACAAAAAAAACACTTTTAGTTTTGCCCCCGTATAAAATTTTCTTCAAACTTTTTTTGTTTTCTCTTATGATTTCTACAAGGCAGAAGAGTTGATCTATAACTTGCCCAAAAAATCATCTAAATCGGTTGAGAATTAGGAAAAATATCGGACTTCGAATTTGGTTAAATTTTCGAGTGTTCCGCTAATTTTGCCTCCGAGTGTATAATATATACAGGGTATTCTAGTTTCGATGTTTCGGTAGCAGCTATATGAAATAATGCATGAGAGAAAAATGACCTTCCATCTCTTTTCTCGATTTTCGAAGAAGATTAATTGTTGAAAGGAGATCGCAGCAATCTTCTCTGTTTTCGAGTTATCCAAGATTTCTTGATTTTCCGGAGCGATATCTCGGTTGCTATCTATGTTGGGTGAAACCTAATTCAACATTCTACACTTTTTTGAGTAGAATGCAGGGACGTATTGAAACATCTTTCGTTGCATGGTTCTCGAATTATAATACAAACTTGTGTTTTTATGAATGAAAACCATGAATTCAGCTTAAATAGAAAGAGTGTTCTTTTTTCCCAATACATATAACATGCTTGACAAATTTCTTCAACAAAGTGAATTTTCCCAGTAATAATTCACCACCAGTATGCTGGTGCTTATTTACACAAAATATCTATAATGTTTCAAATTCACAACAATGAAGTTCACTTATAATATGAACAAACGAGAAATATTTATCACTCATTAGTAAGGAGATATCAAAATTATTAATAAAAAAGAATAAATACACACAAATTAATTAACTACTCAAAAGAACTTCCATTATTCAAAATACCAGAATTACAACGTCAAAAGACACTTCTGTGTGCATTTTGATCTTTTATATTGGTCCCTGAAGCTGAACCATTTCTAAATCTTTGTTTCATCATTTCTATATGAGTTTGTCTATATACATTGTGTTCCAACGAAAATTTACCACCTCTTCAATCTCAGAGTGGACTGATTCTGGCGGAAGAAGCATAAACATAACAATTTTCGATTAGAGGGTTCCAATTTCTGAATGGGTTCGAAGCATCCCAAATTAACACCCTACCCTCAGTAGCACATACTAATCGGATAAAACTAACGTAGAAAGATATAGGGTGCACCAGAGAAAAACGGAAAATTTTTTTCTGTTTTTATCTTAGAAATTTTAGAGCTAGATAATTCGTTCTTGTTCAATTGAAAAGCAAAGGACTAGGTTTTTCACTTCCGGTGAAATCCAATATGGCTGATTCATTCAAATACGAGCAATATTTCAAAATAGCTGAAACGTTTTTTCCACTAAAAAATTCGAATGGAGCATTCAATCGATGATTCATTCTTTTCTGAACAATTTCACATATTTATCTTTAAAATATTCAGAGAATTGGTTGAAAAGTAGCGTGAAGAATTTTTTCGTTCAGATTTTCAGTTGAAATCGAAATATTATTTTACCTCATGGCGTTGGCACTCCGGAAGTTGTTGTGTTTCATGGATGTTCTAAGAAGAAAAAGAACCATATTTTACCAATTCCCACCTAAAATTTGATTTCCGTTCGAATTCAAAATGGCAGACTGTCTCAAATATTACCAATTTTTCCTGGGCATTAAAATAGTTTTCGCGATCGTAATGAATCAACTGCGTAATTCATTCACTAGATTGAACCCTTCTCATCATTTTGAAGGGTCGAACTCGAATATTGATTCAGAATTGCGCCAATTATCGTCAATAATGTTTCTCTTTTCCACCATTAACCTCTGAACATGGACTGCATGCATTAACTCTATAATAAACAAAAAATAATGAAATGTCATCGAGTTTTAGACGACATCTGGTTTGAACTCGAATTTTATCTAGGTGTTGCTTGTTTCTGACGTTTGAAATTGTTAACAATGGTTTTTTTCATTATTATTCTAGCAAATGTTATTAACTGTTGGCATCTCCAAGATATTTGGGAAACAGTCATCCTGATCTTTTTCCTAATGAACCTGTTGTCCGAAATTTTTTCTCTATATTTCCTCTATATCATAGATTGTACTTAGGGGCTGGAAATTGGCTTAATATTTGCCTAGCAGTATAGCCACGCACAAATAAACATTCAATATAACGCTTGTCCTCATTTGTTAAAATCATTGTAGACAATTTCAAACTTCAAAAACAAGCAACACCAAGATAAAATTCGAGTCCAAACCAGATATCGTCGAAAACTTGATGACATTTCATCATTTTTTGTTCATCATAGAGTTAATACATGCAGTCTATGTTCAGAGGTTTCACAACGGGAGGTGCATGTGATGGTGAAGAAGAGGAACATTATTGACGACAATTGGCACAATTCTGAATCGATATTCGAGTTCAACCCCTCCAAATGATGGGAAAGGAAAGGTCGTAATGAATCAACTGTGTAATTCAATCACTAGATTGAACCTATCCCATCATTCTTAGGGGTCGAACTCGAATATCGATTCAGAATTGTGCCAATTGTCGTCAATAATGTTTCTTTACCATCACATGCACCTCCCGTTGTGAAATCTCTGAACATAGCTTGCATGCATTAACTCTATGATAAACAAAAAGTAATGAAATGTCATCAACTTTTAGACGACATCAAGTTTGAACTTGAATTTTATCTGGGTGTCGCTTGTGTTTGACGTTTGTAATTGTTAACAATGATTTTAACAGATGAGGATAAGCGTTTCATTGAATATTAATTTGTGCGTGGCTCTACTGCTAGGCAAATATTACGCCACTTTTCAGCCCCTGATTAGAAAATAAATATTTATGTTCAAAGGTTTCACAACGTGAGGTTCATGTGATGGTGAAGAAGAGAAACATTATTGACGACAATTGGCACAATTCTGGATAAATATTCAAGTTCGACCCCCCAAAATGATGGGAGAGGATCAATCTAGTGATTCAATCACGCGATAGATTCATTTTGACCGCGAAAAATTGTTTAATGCGCGGAGAAAATTGATGAAGTCGGCCATTTTGAATTGGAACGGAAATCAAATTTTAGGTTGGTTTTAGTAGAATATGGTTCTTTGTCTTCTTAGAAAATTCATAAAAAACACAACAACTTCAGTATTGCCAACGCAATGATGTGAAAAAATATTTCGACTTCAGCTGAAAATCAAAATGAGAAAAATTCTTCATGCTACTTTTTTACCAATTCTTAGAATATTCTTAAGATAAATATCAGAAAAGACTGAATCATCAAATTAATGCCTCATTCGAATGTTTTAGTGAAAATAAACGTTTCAACGATCTTGAAATATTACTCATTTTCAAATGAGTTAGCCATATTGGATTTCACCAGACGTGAAATTTTGATACAATTTCTGAAAAACGTAGTCCTTTGGCTTTCCAATGAAGTAAGAACAAATGATCTAGCTTGTCCCGTTTTTCTCTAGCGCACCCTATATATACCTACATATACACCCTATATTAGCGGAACACTCGAAAATTTAATCAAATTCGAAGTTCGATATTTTTCCTAATTCTCACCCGATTTAGATGATTTGTTCGGCAAGTTATAGATCAACTCTTCTGCTTTGTAGGAATTATGAGAGAAAACAAAAAAAAATTTAAAAAAATTTTATACGGGGGCAATACTAAAAGTGTTTTTTTTGTCGAAAATTCGTAACACCCTGTGGAATTTCGTGGTCCGAGTTGAAACGTAAAATATTATGGTCTGTCAAGACACATCTTCCTACAGTAACGCCCTTCTTGTTTCATGCGTTTATCTCTATTTTTGCAAAATATATTTAATTTCAAGTGGAAAATCACAATTTTGGAGAAATTCCATTGAATCAAAAAATTGTCATTAAAATTCGTCTATCAATTTGGAATTTTCTTATTATCACTCAGGCGTGTCGAAGTTGTCGTTTGCGATTTTTATATTCGAAATGCATTAGTTATTGATGACAAGTTGGTTAATTTGGTGAAAATTAGGAATTCATAGGAGATAACAGTCGGTAGGTATTAAAATAAACAACCGAATTCTGGGACCATGATAAAACTTTTCATTTACACATGTGCACACCTTTTTTTATCAAATATGAAATACAACACACGTTTTTTTGTATATGACCACATTTGCACTTGTTTAAAGAATGAGAGATTTCCATTCTTTGATTTGATACAAACTTGATCGGTTGCGGTGTTTTGTGAATCTTTGACTGTTTACGATTCGAAACGGTATTTTTCATTCAGAATGAGAGATTCACCACCAACCTCAGTAGCAAGGGCAGTTACATTGATCGAGGAAGAGCGCACCTATCGCTCAGTCGGTACCTTGTTGGGTGTCTCGACGTCGGTTATCCATCGAATCTACCGACGTTACAGGGAAACTGGATTGTACGTGAGGAAGCGAGGACAAGGAAGAAATTGGGCAACCCGCGCTATACATGACCGTTTCATCGTCAATCAAAACATAAGAAATCCTCGTCTTACTGCTGTTCAGGCACGTAACCTTTTACAAGCAGTGGATAACATTAACGTCAGTGTGAGGACAGTCAGAAGACGATTAAATGAAGTTGGTCTGAGATCATACGCGCAAGCAAGAGCACCAAGACTGTCGATAGAGCCCATCGGGTAGCAAGATTGGCGTTTGCTAGGGAGCATGTAGCATGGACAATCAATCAGTGGAGACGAGTTTTATTTAGTGATGAGAGCCGATATTGTGTGAATTTCGTGGATGGTAGAGACAGAATATGGAGGCATCGAGGGGAACGGTACAATCAAGCGAACTTCGCAGGAACTGAGCAATACGGTGGAGGGTCAGTTATGATATGGGGTGGCATATGCTTGGGAGTACGAACAGAACTGGAGATTATTGGCAATGGATCACTTAATGCCCATCGGTATATAACAGAAATCTTGGAGCCCCATGTTGTGCCTTTTGCTCCTTATATAGGGGAAAATTTCCTTCTCATGCACGATAACGCGCGCCCTCATACTGCGCGCATAGTGATAGAATATCTCAATGAAGTTGGGATCACACGAATGGACTAGCCGTCGCGGTCACCGGATTTAAACCCGATCGAACACGTTTGGGATATTCTTGGAAAAAGGGTTCGACAACGGAATCCACGAAACGTTGAAGAGCTGACATTGGCTTTGGTGGAAGAGTGGGACAACATTCCTCAACAGATGATAGACAACATCATTGGGAGTATGCGAAATCGTAGGCGCGCTGTAATAAGAGCTCGGGGGGGTCATACTTGCTACTAAAATCAAATGTTTTTTTTGTGGGTCATCATGAACGTTTCCTCAACATGTTCATTTCATTTCACGAGTGTATAGCCAGGATACACACCTGCTCTCAATTTTGGACAGGAATGATAATTATTATAGAGTGTCACACAAAAAAATTCAAAAATAAATGTACAAAATCAACGATTTTTCTAGTGTACTTCGAGTTCTTCCGGAGCGTGAAATTGGCCAGTGAATTTCAAAAATTTTCATTTCGTTAGATTTCCGCTTCTCTAATTTTGATTTTATTTTTTGGCTAACATCCGATGTTATGCACGTACGCAAGATTAAAAATAAATTCTTGAAATTTGTGACTTTTCGCTTCAAATTGGATATCTCTTGTAAAAATAGGGATAAATGCATAAAACAAGAAGGGCGTTACTGTAGGAAGATGTGTCTTGACAGACCATGATATTGTACGTTTCAACTCGGACCACGAAATTCCACAGGGTGTTACGAATTTTTGCCAAAGAAAACACTTTTAGTTTTGCCCCCGTATACAATTTTTTTTGTTTTCTCTTATAATTTCTGCCAAGCAGAAGAGTTGATCTATAACTTGCCGAAAAAATCATCTAAATCGGTTGAGAATTAGGAAAAATATCGGACTTCGAATTCGGTTAAATTTTCTAGTGTAGGTTTTTCCAATACCTTGAATATTGAAAATTTTAAGCAATTGTGAACACTGGTCTTTTTCTATTTCAAATATTACCTGAACAATTATTTACAGCCTTTCTAAGAAAGGGTTCAATGAAGATTAACAATAAAATATTCAAATAACAAATTTGTAATTTTCTATGTGTTTTTTGCATGTACAGATTTTTCATTACAATTCTAAACAGCTGCGAATATAGGAATTGGGTAGCATTTTTATCTGCAAGTAGCTACCTGAGGCAATTAACGCCCTCTTTCTAATAACGCCCAATCTACAGAAAACGTACTTTAATTAGTTTAAATTTACCAACCGCGAGCGCTAGCCGCTCCCGCCGCCATGTTACTAGTGACCCGCTGTGTTTCCGAGACTCTGGTCGTAGAGGCCACTGTTGTAAAAAACTGCTTCACAAGACTGTAGTGTAGGTTGTTCTCCTTGTATCTTGTTCATATTTTGGAGAGAATTTATCTAGTTTAATGCAAAAA